>CM051518.1:46508371-51508371 GCA_028015205.1 Mytilisepta virgata | reverse complement strand
TTTATATACAGACTTATCATGCTTAAAATCCCATTAAATTCTTGTCAAATTATAATCCAATAATGTATTTCATTATTTGCTCAAATTTATATTTCACTATTCACCCCAATGTATACTTTTTCTTGGCCCAAACGCATATTTTGATATGATATGCCGAAATGTAAAACGCCGTACTCGGGAGTCTCCTACAAGTTAAATGTTTTCATTCACGGACAACAAACAACTTATATAATGTAAAAGAATGTTCACACTGAGCAAGAAGATTAAAAGGTTTAGGTATCAAAAAATCTAATTAACTCCCATCACATCTGAAGTGCTCTGAAATTGGAGTTCATTATTGTCAAATGTTTTCCTCAAACTTTGGCTTCATTTATCGGCAAATCTAATTACTACGGTTTAGTAGGATGAACAAATTCAATTTGGACTTTTCTGTTGATAGCAGGGGAATAAATTACTAATTGTTAAAACATAACTTTTTTTCGTACTCATCGTCAAAAGACATGAAAAAGTCCAAATGGGAATGGTATAATATACGTAACACTACAACATGTGGGAAGTTAAAGCCTAATAATGTCTTTCACGGTTTACTTTCATCACAATCTTGGTTGAGTTTGATAATCACATGTACAAAAACCTGGTATGGAGAAAGGCGCTGTCGAAAAACATAACTGACGCATGCGCATTATCGACCGGACAATGTATATGATTTTGCGAACACTAGTTGACAGATTGTAAATTATCACGAGGCGCAATGCAAGGTAAATTTAGTCTCGAGACTTGCCTTTTATATATAAATATATAAATATTTCACTCAGGTTTTTTTGGAGGGGGGGGTAATCCCAACTACTTTTGACATATATTTTTAATGACACCAAACATCATCTACAAACGTAGCGATTCGGGTGTCCCCCTGAAAGGTAAAAAAATGTATTCATTTCTCATATACAACACTGGTACAAATACGGAAAGAATGAAAGATGCATGAAAATACATGCACAGATAATTAACAAAATAGAATCCAGGATTCTTATTTAAAGATAGTATAGATTGTGTGTCTGTGTCTTTTATGTTTTGGTGTATAGTCTTAATAGAAAGTAGGGGGAGAGGTTATCCCAAATCATTTCGTGTTAGTTTCATACATAAACACTAAAACCGTTTGTCACAGAAGTGTAGAGGGTAATTTCTTGGCATTGTCCCATTTTATATTGTCTAAGTATATATAGTTCACATGTGAATACTTTGACAATTACAGTTTAATGTGTGTTTTATATCGCTTAGATGATAAAACAGCGATTGTTTGCGCATCGAACGACAAAGACAATGTAACGGTATCCGGTCTGGTGATTAATTCTTTAGTAGTGGGAGAGTGTTTAATTATCAGAGAGATTTGTTATTCAAAACATGATGTTGTCGTGGCATTAAAACTACTAATTATTGTTAAGACAACTTTAGATAATCTGGTGATACTCACATTTACATGTATCTTGTTTTCAGACATTATGAACCTTTCTTGAATTGATGCTTTTATTTAATAAATTCTACAGCTTTCGCTGTGCAAGAAATAGAGATGAATAAAAACTAGATCAAGTTCAATATTTTTTCAGCAGGTTTTTACGTACGAACATTATTTTCCGCGACTGAAATGCCGTCGGTTTTTCGAAGCAACATGTTCAAGATCGAATACTGTATTTTTATTAAACGTGCAAAATTTAATACATTTATCTAAAAGCATAAAACGTGCATTAGATTCTAGTAGGTGTAGTTAAAAGTCCGTATCTGTCGATAACCTCGGGACATATATACATGTAATTCTAACTCTAAATCAAGTAAATTATACATCTTTAAAATCGGTTGTCTACGACGTGTACTATTCCAGAAGGACATGCCGACAATAGTAATTTTCATCGATTAAAATTTTATTTATAAATCAAGAACCAGTCCTATCCGCCAAGTTGTCCTCTTTCACTGAGAGAATCTGGAATTACATAAAGTCACTTGAGGATACCTGCGCATACTAATTAGAAACACTGGTTGCACAATAGAACATTCATTCGACATGCCAATCCAACCTTGTATTAATGAGAATGGTATACATTGATGGAGACCATCAGTCAGACTATTTAATGATTCTCAAAGCAAATTATGGATGTATCGTAATTACATTTGTTGACACTTTTGTGACACTTATTTAAATTGACAGTGTGATTAGTTCTAAGATTAATTTTGGAAAAACTCTTGATTAATCTTGTGCAGAGATGACAGACTTCTTCTCGTTATCTAATGAAAAATTAAATAATTAAATTACATAAAATTCTTATATCGAGCCTTGTAGTAAATCTTTAATCTCTGAGGATTGTGTGTGGTTCTGCAAGAATGTCAAAAGCTAAATATGTAAGTATTTGTGCATGA
The DNA here is from genome assembly GCA_028015205.1 of Mytilisepta virgata. Taxonomy (NCBI): domain Eukaryota; kingdom Metazoa; phylum Mollusca; class Bivalvia; order Mytilida; family Mytilidae; genus Mytilisepta; species Mytilisepta virgata. The sequence goes on along the minus strand of CM051518.1, from coordinate 51,505,962 downwards.
ACGACTTGGATTTTTAGATGGTTTCTTTAGCATTGTTCTTATTTTCTTTTATTCATTTTGCCAATTTTATTTTTATTAACATTCACGGTTTGAAAAATTGACATTTAAAAAATTTAATCATAATATGATTTTCTTAGACATATCTCAAAATTTTAAGGACAGTTTGAAGTGCTAGCTTTGGGCAGACTTGGAGCCGTTTTGGATTAATCCCGAGTTGTTCACACGGTGCTGCTCAGGAGCAAACCTGGACATCTCTGAGATGGCTGCCGATTACGAAAATAACAATTTTAATCATTTTGTTCATTATATTGTAATTATTTTTTTTTTTTTAAAAATCATTATTTGCCTTCAAAAATGATTTCATGGAATATTTTCTGACTTATTTTCCCTTGTTTATCTATAAATTGTTGTTTTCTTTACGACCAGTGTCAAATATAACGTTACTCTGCAGGGCGAGGACCATGTGGTAATATAGAAAATGGATTGGGATGTGACAATTAATTTCGTCTGTCACAAGAAAAGTTTAGTGAATTGGACTGGACAAATAATTAGTCTATGCTTTTACGAAATCTACACAAGGCGTCTTTAAATTGCAAAGAACTAGACATTCTCCAAACAAACTACAGTGTCCATGGTCAGAATTGTGGTATAGATGACCTAAAACTCATGAACGAGACGGTCCCTCCTCACCTGCACCCTGGAAATTGTTGCTGTGGGGTAATTTTGTATTTGGAAAACGATATAAAACAGATGTCGAGTGGTTTGGAAGATGCACACATTTACACGATGCATCTGTATTTGCTTGACTTAACATAGAAAACCATAGGATATGTTATATATATATGATACTGGTTGGAAAGCAAAAATTAAAATAAAACTTATCTGTCCTTATTTTAAGAAACCATCATTTTTTAGGTCTCTTCATTTTTATTTCTTTCAAGCAAATTCCAACCATTCAAAACCCTAATGAATTTTCTGGCAGATTTTTGTCTACAATTTTTTCTGCTCGGACCCTTCACCTGACCCTGTGTTTACTTATACCTGTGATTTTGTTATTTGTCGTGGATACTTACAAAATATTAGTGTCTTGGATTACATTTCAACAATAACAATCAAGTCTTTTTAGATTTTTTTATCCCCGTTGAGTGTTTTTATTTCTATTCAATGGTTGTACAGAATTATTTCACAAAGCTGTGTAGAGGTCTATATTCGTTAATTACAGTTTTAATGCAGCGGGGTGTTTTTTTAACTCTTGACGTAACATGATCAAATCTTAAAAATACCATTATCGTCTATATTTGACTCGTAAGCATACGTCGGGTTATTTGTTTTCACAAAAATCGAAGGAATTTCGTAAATGACATATTGGTTGAAAATTTAAGAGTACGACTACATCTTTATGAACTAGGAAAAAACATAAGGAGGATTCAGAAACCTTGATTTAGAAATTTGATTTCCAGTAAGTAAATTGTAGTTTAATTTAATTTGATTTTAAGTGTTTGCGTGAATACCGTCTTTATAATAATATTAAGATACAGTGGATTGTATACTATAAACATTGTGTTTTCCCATATGTCTTTCCCTTTACAATGTGTATTAGATGTCTCAGCATTATTTAAGGTTGAAACAATTAACCAAAACTTTGCAGAATATATTCAAATCTAAAAAATGACAGAAATATGTAGAACCAAAGACTATGAAATGATAGAGCTAAATTTGAGGGAAATACTGAGTATTTTCCACCGAAATGTTCATAATTTCAAAACAGGAAAACTGATTACATTGAATCTGAAATTACTTGTGCTAAAGTTTTACGGTAAAATTTGTGAGAATTAATGCGGGAGAATTTTTCGTTATGGCTCAATTTTTAAATCTAACTGGACAACAGTCATGGCTAATTCTTTTTTTCTCTTAATGATCGATTTATTCATTTGCTTTTTCATATGATGTTTTGAATTTAGGGAAAAGCACCTGCTGGAAGTAAATTGTTGAAATCTCTGATTGATCTGTTTATAGTTACTTTTGAATTCGACTAATCAAATTTGATTGTGACATTAGTAATAATTTGTAATTACAAAATCATTTTCGTTATTTTAAGGTCGATCCCCGTCCAGGTCAAACCAAAGACATTAAAATTGGTATTTGTTGCTTCTCTGCCAACCACGCGACAACTAGCAAAGTACTGGTCGGCTTGGAGTAAGTATAATGTGTCCGGGTGGGGTGATATGTATTTATGCGGACAGTTACCTCGTGAGCTTACACATGAAAAATCCGACTCAGCGTATCGGTCTAGTACAAAGCAGGGATCATAGTAATTCATATCATATCAACATGTTCTTGTCCTGATATTCTCCTAATGGTTGTCACCTAACGTTAAACAATAATTCATCCATCCATCCATCACGTATCTAAAAATATCCAACATTGCTACTAACACTAGTTGCCTATGTTGTAATATTTTTTTTTTATTTTTGGAGGTAGACTACAGAGGGTCAAACAAAAGATAATAGTGACCCTCGAGGAATATTCTATTTTAGAATAGCAAAAATGGTTTTGGTAGCTTAGTAACCAAATGACACATTTGCAGTCTGCCTGAAACTAGTATTTTATGGCATTTTTAAAATAAGACATTTAATATGAAAGTTGTGAAAGAGGAAAAATTTCGATAATTATTCCATTTTCATGCATTTAGTTCTGACAGGTAGTTGTTTCGCACGTGTTGGTGAATGGGCGTTAATTGGAGAATAATTGTATAATTATTGCAGTAAATCTGTTATTAATTTTCCCAACATGACTCTTACATGGAATCATCATAACTCACTTTACCACAGAATTAGTTGATATGTGAACAATAGATAGTGTTTTCTTGTAATTAGGCAAATAACATGCAATACACAAGTCTAAGTAATACATAAGTTGGATTATTTATCCAAAGGTCATGATATAAGATAGTATCATCTTTAACTACCGGAGGAAAGGTGATTGATTTGACACACTTACCTACGGGTTTGTTCGATTGCTTTTGAATAATTTTGTTGCATCATTTCAAGGAATTAAATGTCTTGTTATTTCATTTGATTCAAATCTTGAAATTAATGGATGCATATTAATGACAAATCATGTCACCAAATTGATGCCAAATGGCTGAAATATTGAAGTCGAAACAATATTAATTAAAATGTTAAAGAACAGAACTTAAATTTCAAACGACAAAATTTAAAAGATATAAACAGGAAAATCATTCTACTTGAATCTTCAATAATATTTGGAGATACCATACATTAATGTAGATATATGAACAAACAACAAAATGGAAAACAGGAAAGGTCAGCAATGACATACCAATCAATCAAAGGTCAGCAATGACATACCAATCAATCAACGCATCAAAAATCAAACCAGTCGAAAGCGGTTTACGTCAGTGACACTATCGTGACTTGAAATCAGATACCCGAGTTAAAATTCAATGGAGAACGCCTATACTTTTAACGTGTGTATTTCAGGAAAACCAGTTAGAGGATGACAATTTAAGGAACTGGTATAATAAATTATTAATCCAATGCAGAAAATTAAAATTTGTAGAATAGTATAATTACATGTGCACCAATGACTCAAGATCGTAAATTTATAATAGCTTTACATCATCATTATGAAAATCAAAGGATATGGAGTACATTAAATTAAACATTTCAATACATCATCATTTTGAAAATCAAAGGATATGGAGTACATTAAATTAAACATTTCAATAGGTTAATAACATCTAGGCGTGGTCGTTTGACCTTCTATGACGAGTTTTGTACTCATACTGCAGGACCAGACATGATATATATTCGGCTTCCTCACAAACATCTTCATATCTGATAATGATATTGATGCAGTATGAAAACACTGTTTTTTTTCAACGATTTATTTCTTCCATAATTTATAATTTTCCCCTAGAGATACCCCCGCAAAGGGAGGGATCTATTCTCAATTAATTTTGTAGTAATAGTGTGCCGCAGTAGAGGATCGACTTCGGTTTTTCTCTCAATGTCTAGAACAGGACCATATTTCTGTACACTTGTCTGGAACAGGATCATAATTTATCAGGCGCATAATTTTAAGCTTAAAATACAGATGTTATTTGTTAAGGAAATTTTTAGTTGCATATTTTATCCGTAAGTAGAGTTGTTATAAATTCTCACATTTTTATTATTATTGCCTGTCATGAACAGGGTATGTTTTTGCTATTGCCTATAATGAATAGGGGTATATTTTTTAAATTACATGTCGGAAACAGGGTCCGTTTTTGAATGGGCAATCGGCACAAATACACCAATATTATGGTCAAGTAACACGCCCTTCCCCGGTAGATACATATGTAGCCCTTGTAAAACAAGATCGGGTAAGACCTTCTTACGCACTTTAATATAAGACAGAAATAGGTATGCTAACATGCTACACGCGTTCAGTCTTCAATTGAGAAATTCTGTGTATTTTACCACTCGGAATTAATAAAAGTTTTTGACGACATCCTACATATTTATTGGGCGCTCGTTTAAGAACATACTTTTGTGTGTAACCAGGAAAGCTAAAACAATTTCCTACCACAGCCAAAACGAACCGTTTTACTGATAATGTAAATGAGATAATTAAATGCTCTCCCTTTTGTCCTGAGGCTAAAAGGGAGACAAATTTATTATCTCCCTTACCTACATTGGTTAGGAAAAGATAACTCACTCAGGTTCCTCATTGTTCAGGGAAAATTTGTTGAAGATTTATTTTTCATAAGGTTTAATGTTAAAATATGTTCCCTGATGGCAGGAAGTTGACAAAATTGACCAGGAATAAGGGTGAACCTTAAATAAATGTAACAGAGCCCGACCTCAAATTACACAAACCAATAACTCCTAAATAGAATTTGGGATTCCCTTCAAAATTTCAGGGTAGGTAGATCTCAACATGGCAAACATTTTTCAATTTATATTTCACTTCTTTCTCAAGTAGTTTTGGAGATAAATGCAAAAATGTTAAAATTTTGAAAATTTGACAAAAAAGGGCAATAACTCCTAAATGGGTTTTGGGATTTCCTTTAAAATTTCAGGGTATGTAGATCTCAACATGGCAAACATTTTTCAAATTTACATTTCACTTCTTTCTCAAATAGTTTTGGAGATAAATGACGAAAAATGTTAAATTTTGAAAATTTGACGAAAAAAGTGCAATAACTCCTAAATGGGTTTTGGGATTTCCTTTAAAATTTCAGGGTATGTAGATCTCAACATGGCAAACATTTTTCAAATTTAGATTTCGCTTCTATCTCAAATAGTTTTGGAGATAAATGACGAAAAATGTTAAATTATGAAAATTTAACGAAAAAAGTGCAATAACTCCTAAATGGGTTTTAGGATTTCCTTCAAAATTTCATGTTAGGTAGATCTTGTCATGCTGATCAATTTTACCCCTGTCAGATTTTTCATATCTGTAACGGTTTTTAAGTTATAAGCCAAAAACAACACATGCACCCCTATATTCTATTTTTATCTACGACAACCATGTTTTACGTCAGATCAAAATAAATTGAGGATCGTTTGTAGAGGACATGTCATAGATCATTCCTATTAAGTTTCAAACCAATCGGCTCAGCGGTTTCAGAAGAGAAGATTTTTGAATAAAAAAATTTGGAAAATTTGACAATAAAAGGGCAACAACTCCTAAATGGGTTTTGGGATTTCCTTTCAAATTTCAGGGTAGGTAGATCTCAACATGGCAAACATTTTTCAAATTTACATTTCAACATAAAATAACAGCGGCCATGTGTTTCGACGAATCAAAAATCCCCACATCAGTTCTATGCAGGGTACCCCAAGGAACATTCATACCAAGTTTCGTTCTAATTGGTCAAGTAGTTTCAGAGGAGAAGAGTTTTGTATAATTGTTAACGACGACGACGGACGCCAAGTGATGGCAATAGCTCTCCTGGCCTTTGGCCAGGTGAGCTAAAAAAAGCCCAAAACGTTGAAGAGGAAATTCAAACGCCTAAAATGATAAAAAAAACTAAAGCCAAATCAGCTATGAGAGAGATAATCCTATTAACATTTTTATAAAAGTAAAATTAAAGTATCAAATGTCCAAATGGACTGCATCATTGTCAAAGGATTTGACTAAAAGACTGTCCGAAGGCTTGATAAAATATTTTAATATTTTGAATGTTTATATGATTCGTTCGAGTGTATCGCATGATGTTAATAAGGAACAATTTGTAGTGAATGTCCATATCTTCAAATGTTTAAGTGTTTCCCAGGTTTAACTGAGAGGGGTGACTTAAATGGGACTAATGGTGGGTCTTAATAGTTATTATCAACCCATTGACACGAAATAAGGAGCTGAATTGGGCAAAGAGTAGTTCGAAATATGTTTACATACACAATTTACCAAATTTCGATTTCTTTTCTGTCGCAATAACATTTAACTATTTATAATTTTATAAATAACTACTACTGTAGTGGTAGAATTGATAAATGATTCACGGTGGCTGTAAAATTATGATATTTTCAAGCCCCCTCCCCCCCCGTGAATTTTTCTATTCTTATTGGATACAAAATGTAGTTTCTACGACATTTTGAAACGCCCCAATATAAATATTCAGACACGAATACGCCATATTCTATGACTTCGTTACTCGTGGGAAACTGTACCATGACGTTACCAAACAAGCCATCTGACAATGGAATCAAAATATCCATATTTTACCATGGACGTAAACTGAAAGTGTTTGAAGCAGGTCATATCAGAATGACTATAGAAATAGCTGTTTAAGTGGTAGAACGAAATATAGTTTCACATATTCAAAGTGTAGAATTCGGTATATTTATTTCCTGATAATGATGGTGCGACAGTTGGAAATTGATCCGACTTTGATTGAGATTGAGTTGCATCATTTGTCTGTGGGTGGTTAATTTTGCAACACAATCCCAATTTCCTCCTTTGTATTTTATCAATACATCATTAAAAGGTGCACGTTTTCTGCGCCAAATTTGACTGCATTAAGTCCAAAACATACTATATGATTAGCGAGTGATATGTCAAAGTAACTTCTAATAGAAAAATGAAAAACGCGAAGGAAAACCTATGCATAAGACAAGATAACTCCCAAAGTTGACAAATATTTCTACTACATGACTTTATACAATAGCTTTAGGAAACAAGATGAATGAGAAGTAGTACGCTTCGACCTTTCTATTGTGCTTTTATATTGGTTTTAAACTTATCTTACTGCTAAATAACAAGAAATGGCATCTGAAACTGAATTCTTCAGTGTGATCTCTGGGTTCATTATTGGAGACTTTACGGCGACGTCCAAGATGGACAAACTTATAAAGGCGATGTTTAATTACATTTTGTACCATGTATTAATTTCTCGTGTACAAAACCTCCTCATGAGTTATCTATCCCCTTGACAGAAAACGCTATTGATGAATATTCAAAATAACTTTCAACGCAAAAGGTTACTGCCCAATCCCCGTAAAACCCGAAAAACATCATTTAAATTTTGTTTAATTTCATTTTTGAAGATGTGGATTCAGACTAGTTCATATGAAATAACAAATATTGGTTAACCAAAGATAATTTTGAAAATTCACTCAAACCAGTGTAGCTCGAGATTAAATGGATATTTATGTATAAAATTTAAAACCAAAACCTCAAAACGAAACAAAAACTCTGCTTTCTTCTTGTTCCAAAAGTTTCATTTTAACATCACTACAAAACTTTTAAATGATTTCTATGAATTCAGACACACACTTCTAATTCCAGACGCATATTTAAACCGGTACACTCCTTTGCCACGTCTTAACTTTATTTCTTTATACAACTGTAGTTAAGGTCTATACATTGACTTTTTTTTAATTGACAGTTTATTTATTGATTTTATTACTATCAGCAGTTTCCGTTTGCAATATCTTACTAGTATAGAAATGTTATTATTTGTAACGCATTGCGTCGGTGCGGATATAATTTATCACCACCAAGAAGCTAATAGATACTGTAAAACCAGTCTTTTTACACAAAACAGTCACAGCACAGCTACATAATTCATTTTATGACCGTTGGAATGTCGTGTTTGATCGACCGATGCTGTGTTTTATGTATTGAATATTGGTAAATTGTGTAACAAGTGACTATGATGTATTGAGAAAGAATTTCCAACAGTCCAATCAATAAGTGACTCAGATATTGTTACTGAGAGGGGATTCTCAATAGATTAGGGAAACATAGGTATACTGGTGTAGAGATAGTGTAAGGCTATCTTTACTGGAATTATCTAAAAACAATCAATATGTTTCTGTCTGCGGTTTTGACATATGTATTCTGTCTTAAGTATAATTTTTGATTTGTCCTGTCTCGATGTGATCACCTTTGACATGTATTCCCTCGCATACTATTGAATTTGAGAAATTAATTAACTCATTTCTGTTGTGCAATTTCTTTTGTTGCAAAAAATAAGAAATAATGGGAATTTAATTTGAAACTGATGAAACTCACAGGGAAAACAGAATGGTATGGTAGGTCTCTACAAAAAGAAACCTCATAACGTTACTGCCAACGACGAGGACTAACTTAAATTAATGTGAGAATAAAAATTTCTATATACGGTATCTAAAGTCATGGAAGTATCAGATGCTTAAAAAAACAAAGCATCTTCTTTCTTTCCGGTAGCATAACTATCATTTTAGACGGAATGAAATTTGAATAAAAGCGTACCCAAAAATACTTTATTATATAACTGTGCCATTAAATCAGTCAAAATGAAGTCGCAATAATAACATTTTGTCATAACAGGCACTGACCACATAAAGTTTAGCATTTTATATGACTCCATGTAAGCAATGGAATTAGTACAAATGTACCTGGGTTTATTTTACTCAGTTAAGGAATTGCCGATGCTGATAAAACATCGGCAAAAGAATACCGAAGAGAAAAAAAGTGGGAAAAGTCCACAAATTCGAAAGCCAAGGAAAAGACAAAGTCATGAGAATGGAACACAACATATGTACAACACATACAACAAACACCACAAGGATACATGTATAACTAAAAGAACAAAAACGTATAATAAACAGAACAAAACTAGAACAAGATAGCACAGAAACTAAAGCACTAGCAAAGTGAACTCCCATTAAAAACCGAAAGTGATAAATGTGATGAAGGTTTTAGTCGATTAATTTTTAAACTCTTTTCGAACTACGGTTTCAATTTCTCATGAAAGTCGAACTCACCTAGCTCTCTGCATTGGCTAACGTGTTTAGACCCTTTTGATTCTATTACTAACAATATGTTTAAGATTTTTTTTACTTTCCACTCATCTTCGACACGAGCTTAGCTGATGAATTGTAAGCAAATAAGGTTCATTTTGAGTAATTCTATGGTCAAATATTTTTCTTTTGAATTATTTCATACATACATGACATATTGCAATAAAAAAAAGAGAATATAAATTGATGGTAGCCGATGTAAATATTATTTCTGCATGGAGAACCTCGCATTTTTGCCTGTATTAACGTATTTACAAATGAATTTGATTAATAGCCTACCCCAATATACCATTGTATTAATTTATATTACATTTATTTTGAATTCTAGTCATTGATTTCCCCAGAGCAAGGAAGTTAAAACAGTAATTTATAATTTACGTAACGGAGAATTCTGTTTCGAAACGGCCACAGACATATTAATTTCAAATTTGATTGTAAAGGTTGGTTTTCTGTTTGCGATTTGTAAATAAATGGGATTTCTCACAGTGGCAATATTTTTGCCGTTCTGTATTTTAATCTTTCAGGATTCATGGATAATAACAAGGTGAACGTGTGTACACGTTTTTTTCTCTCTATAAATCAAACAATATTTCTGCTTGAAAAGAAGCTCATAACAAGGGTTTTGGAAAAATAAAAGCAATTAAATCGATTGACCTGCATGCTGCCGTTGTAAATGATGAATTGCATAGAATTAATGGAATGTTTCAATAAAATCAATAAAGAATGCACATATGTATTTTTGTTGATGACGCAAAAAGGATAATTGTGTAAAATGATATGAAATTAAACGAAAAAAAATCATGCAACACTAGTACAGAACAGAGTGTGTTTATTCCACCATTAGAATCGTGAAATTGATTTTCATTGCAATAACATTACGTAATTCTGTATTTCTTAATGGTCATTCGGAGAATTTACAGTAAATTGATTACTTTTAGCAGATAATCCACCGGGGAAAAATGTTTGCAGACGCCTTAATCTACTGATATTTGAAATTCTGCGTTATATAAAAGGGTATTTCATTTTCCACCGCCATTTTGGCATTTAAATATGTTTTAAAATGCATGTATATTTGTTTTGAGCACTGATGCCAGTACATCATCCTCCCAAGTCATGGTTTTGTATCCAAGTTCGTTCCTACAAACCCCTGACATCACACATTCATATTTTACGGGTCGGAATTGAACGATTTTCATTGGTTACTTTTCTAGGTCAAACGAGAATCCATTTGCGTCGTAGGTAGAATTTTCTAGGTAAAACACCAGGCGGCGATATTTTTTGGATTTTCGGTGATCTCGTATTAGTATCATGATTTTTGTTTATTAATTCATCATTGTATATTTAACCGGTTTTCCAATATTTTTATCTCGAGCACTGATGATGAGTTGTCAGTCAACGAAATGGCCATACAATGCATCAAATTTATTTAGGAATACGTTTTATTTATAGCAGAATTTAAAAATCACGTAAACAGCGCTTTTTGTGCCTTTGTGACATAGGAATAATTACACCTGTTACTTTCTGGGCATTGCAAAAATAAATTCTGATTCGACTTGAGAAGAAAAAAAAATAATTTTGTTTGATTGTCGAAAAATATAAAATTGTGTCCATACCTTGAAAAAAAAATTTCAAACCAATATAAAAAAAAGACCCCCCCCCCTTTCCCCCTGGAAGTTAAAGGGTTGTTCCCTAATGCATATGTTGATTGGCCGCGAGTCAGTGTATCTTGCTTTGGAATTGTCTTGATTTTGTCTGAAAGTTCAGAAATTGTGCAAATGAAGACATAAATGGCCGTTCAAAATCAAAAGTGTGTTACTAGTAACAACAGCAATGAATGACGCCATAATTTACTTGTACTGAACATTGTATGATTCTAACTTCGATGCAATGCGCGTGCATATTATTACACATTATGTCAGATAGCAGTGCTCAAAGCCAACAAAATAATTAACCTCATATGTTGTAAAGCAGCTTAAAATCCAAAAAGACAAAAATGGAATAATTAGCCAAAAACCAGCCGAGGAAGATACTCCTTAAAATTTTGTAATTGCATTACAGTTTTTTTTTTAGTATAAAATATTTGACTGAAAATTCAGTTGTTTTAAGGCGCATTAACTAATACATGAATCTTGAATATCTTTCAGAAAATGGTATAGATAGCAGAAGGCAAAACTGACATTCAAAATGGATATGGTTGAGGAAGAGGAAATTGACACTCCTTTCGTTCTCTTCTCGCCTGAATCTCTGTTTAATATCAAGCAAAACATTGCTGAGCTTAAAGCGGACAAGAAACTAAATAAGCAGGCGGCTGAAGAAGGAGAGGAGGAAGAGTTACCTCACCATGAAGAAGAATTAAAACCAGATCCTAAGTTTGAGGTTGGGAAGAAGCTACCTAGGGCTTTGTTAGATGAGTTTCCACCAGAATATGTAGGAAAACCAATAGAAGACCTTGACGAGTATTATGATTCACATATGGTAAGAACATCGCTTGGTTGATTGGTATTATGTTTTGATATCAACCTGTCCTGTTGTTTATATCCACAGGTCAGTCGTTAACTTTTGCCTCAGACTGGAGTCGAATATAAAAAAAAATATCTCATAGAGCATCTACAAACAATAAAAATTGAATTATTGACCTAGTAATAACACGAAGAATGCATGTATAAAAATATATAGTTAGAATAAAACATTGTAAGTTTATTTTTATATTGGGGATTTCCGTCGCATTTTGCGAAAGGCAAAGTTGTTCCATACATATTTCATGGAAACATCCTTTGAAAGTTTGTTATGAGCGTAGCTGACCAATGTTACTAGTAATTCAGAAAGCACTGCCTACTTACAAACTGGATTACAAATATTTATTTATATACCAGAAATATCGAAAACAAATAAAGGAAGAACCAATACTCTACAGAAGAATTCTTCATGCATTTTAATTGGGGGTGCTGATATTAAAATATTAGTTTACTTTTCATTCAGAAATGCGTTCATTGTCCTGGTGGCAACCTATACGGTAACTTACAGAAGGATTATTTGTGTTTCTATTAATTATTTTTTACATTTCAGACATTTTGTGTTATTGGGAAAGACAAAACCATTTACAGATTCAGTGCTACTAATTCTCTCTTTATCCTGAGTCCTTTCAATCCAATTCGACAAGGAGCTTTATATCTACTAGTTCATCCATATCCTTTTGATACACGAGTGTATATATATATATAATTGCAATCACAAATAATGCAATTTTAAAATGTATATTTAGAAGCACACATGTAATACAAAAAATGTTTATAGGATTATTTATTCTTTAATGAAATTATTATATGTTTAAAACGGCGTGATATTATTTATATTTAAACCTCAAAGATTTTTTTACTAAATCACAAATGCACATTATATAGTTCTGACAAATTACTGAATATTACATGTAAACATGTAAAGACTAGGACCAGATTAGTTGCTGTGAAAAGACATCCAAGCCCATAGACTTTTAAACGACCACTTTTAAAACTTTTTATTATATGCTCCTTCTCTACTAAAGCAAAGTAAGGGGTACTTAAACCCAGGAAAATGCGTCTACATGGGTACTTCAGATGATTTCTCTCTTTATGACAGAACGCAAGGAGCACGTGGCGGATTTTAGTACAGTTAAATCATGAATTATATTACGTCATCTCTATATAATATTTCCGGTACAATGATCGTTCGGTTTTAATTAAAATTTACTCATTCACAAATGCTGAATGCCATGCAGATCAATGTTTTACACTAATCCGAGTTGACATTGTTCAGTGTTGTTGGAGTTGACATTTATCCTAGTGAGAAGTATTCTTTACTAATACAGTTTATCATATTTGAATCCAGTCTACTGGTATTGATTCCCGGAAAAGAGCGCTATAAATAAATCACTCGTTAACTTTAAATAGAGGTTGCGTCAAGGAAACCAATATCACTGAAGGGAATTTATAATGCTTCAATGATCTTTGAAATGAAAAATGTATATTTCAATTTATTTCCTTTGCGTTTGTAGAAATGTCATTCTTTGGCCAATTAAGGATAAATTCTTCAGCTGGTGTAACTTTTATTCTCACGAAAGACGTTCCTTAACTAACTAACGTTATATAATATTTCTGTGCACTATTCAATTTGAGGTTTTACGTTAGTGCTCAACAACACCTGCCAAATTAAGTCATTAATCATTTCACCCACTTGATTTGATTGAAAGCTTCTCTGAACTTTGAAACTGTGTCGCTTGTAGTAATATAAGTTATAGATTTTATGCCTACTCTTCAGTACTTGAATATATTGTCACTATGGATGTACATGTAGTTCTTGATCTTTTACGCTTACGGCGGGTGTCTTGATAGAAACAGGAAATGCTAAATCTTTTGGGCACTTGAGTTAATCGTCGGTAAATTAATGATGGAGAACATTTTGCTTGCATTTCAGCAGCCTGGGTTGTCTTATAAGAGGCAGAAACTGCTCACCATTCCAGACCACCCCCGGTTTTTTGGTAGGGTCCTTGTTGCTCATCATTCTTTATTTTTACCATTTCAACTCAATTCAAAAGATGTTCCGAAATGGTTACGATACGAAGAACGAATGAATTTTGCACCAATTCTTGCTCGCCACCATGTAGATAAAAAAAAATTAAGAAACATAATTATATCATGAATACCTTATCTCTAGTATATATTCTTTCGCTATTATTACTGTCACTATGTGTACGCAAAGAATTTATATTCTGAATAAACAATAAAACTCATAACAGGAAATGTCAACAATGACATATCAAATCGATAGATCCGCAGACAGAAAATAAAATAAGCAACACAAAACACAAAAATAGGAACAACAGAGAGCAAAATAGTCTGACTGAGTAGTGGTAGGGTTATACCGCTTTTATAAGTTTCTTTTTGGTTCCTTTCAAGGATGATGCATTCATAGCAAGGGTCCACAGGGACGCATCTTTGCATACCTTAAACTAAATGCAGTTATCCATATTTCTAATTCATTGTTACTAAATGTAACCGGGAGACTGACCACATGTTAATAAAATTACTTTGACGGACAAATATTCCGAATCAAATGATGTCGATAAAATAATAATTAGTGAAACAATATAATAACAATTTATGACTGAGTAGTTTGTCAGTGAAAGTGCGAAAATATCAAATTTAAGAAAAATATTTTTTTTAAATAGTCCCAAATGAAAATGCACAATTTATGTACGAATTAGCGCTATCACACTATGTTAATTACTGAAGATGTAAACTAACATGTTTAGAATATTTACAGTCAATAGTTGTTCATGTATGCCATCAAAGAGTTCGCACTACCTAAATCCCTATTAATGATATATTTTATTTTAAATTTTGATAGTATAAGTATTCTTTGCAGTTAATTCCGGAATATAGGTTTTTGTTCCTTTGTTCTGTATCATTTCTGTTTATTTGTTCATCATACATCCAAATACTTGGACATAGAGCAACGCCAATTTTTCATGACGGTAGTTTAATTTGTTTGTTACATAGCTTATTTTCCTTAACTAGTTTACTCTTTTCAATGCTCTTGTCATCATTACAATCATCGTTAACTGTGTCTTCATGGCGATGCCAGAAAACGAAGAGTACGGAGACACTGTCGAGTAAGTAAACAAAATGGAACTAAAAACCAAGCATGTTGCACCAGTGATAGTATAGTCAAAGAAATGCAAATCAAACTTTCATTGATATTAATATTTTCTATGCAATATATTAAGTTTTGTTTATTATGTATACAATTTTCTTAAATTTTTATTATCTCAATGTGTTTTTTTTAATGACAGAAATAATATATGTTTTTCAGATTAGTTTTTACCGCCATCTACACACTAGAAGCAGTTGTAAAAATTACAGCAAGGGGTTTTGTTTTAAAACCGTTTACCTACTTGAGGGATATGTGGAATTGGTTAGATTTTACCGTGATAACTTTAGCGTAAGTATTTTCTTGTATTTGATGTAAGTCCGTTTGTTTTGGTAACTAAAATTGCTTACTTCGTTCGCTGTGTTGTTGTAGGAATATTTAATAAGGAAATGCAGCAATTTTACAAAAATTAAGACAAATAACATGTTCATTTTTTAAGAAGAAATTAAATATCTTGCCTGAAGATTGTGTAAACTTTGTATTTCTTTGAAAGAGATAACCTTGAATGAGAATTATATAATTATCCTTTGTCTTTCGATGACAGTTGTAGTAGATTGTTAATAGTCGATTTTTTCAATTAAACATTAAAAAGTTGCAAAAATTGTTTATAGAAAATTAACAAATAACCAAGGGTCAGTGAACTGTCTACTTGGTTAAAGTTAGATAAACCAAACATAAAAATGACAAAAAAATTAAAGTCTCAACGTTTAGCGCTGATCACAAACAGAGAGATGTTTTAAAGCAAAACATGTAATAGTTCAGTTAATGACTTACTGGTGCTTTTTTTATTTATTTGTTTATTTATTTTCTAATTTATTATGTCATTTTTATGCTTAAGCCCATTCTACAGCTCACTGACGTTTGTAATTTGTTAATTTTCTAATTATATTGTTTTCAAACAAAATTTTCGACGTGACGAAACTTAAGTTTGTACGTCGATAAGTTTAACTACATGATCAACGGGTAATAACCGTAACAGTGAACTGTTACGAAGTCTCCCAAACGAAGTAACTGATATCTCGAATGCCTTACATTGTATTCAATTAATTATTTGTTTTGCAGAGACTTAAATGGGGAAATAGGGAAATTGTTCCTATAAAGTTTATGCATACTTAAGGGAGAGTTTACTTGAAAATCGTGATATGGGTATTTTTGTGACCCTAGTTTTACAGTCATACAATGTCACACTTGATCAACTTTTGCTTGTCAACATGCTGCATTGACAGAGTTATATCCCAATATTCCTGAACCGTTTACGAGAACTGATTTTATTGTATGGTGTAATAAAATGCATTTGTTTTCATTAAATAAAAATAATAAAAAAGACCATTTGCCTGCCGTGATAAGTCCTCCCAACATCAAGTCAGTGTAATATGAATCATATTTATATAAAATGATACAATCAAGTAATTTTTTTTAATTGATGACCAAGCAAACGAAATAATATCTATTATTACATATATATTAATTCTGATACATTATATGTCTTCCTTGTATCAATATTATATTAAATCTACAATATGATGTAAGGACAGAAAAAAAAATTAAAAGATAAAACACCACATTAATAATAAAATAATATCCGAGTTGCTCTATATATAAAGAAACTCTTAATTTCTTTTCAACACAAGAACACCTACAAAAAAGTTGTAATATAAGTCTCTGGCATCAACGAACTTATAATAGCCCCTTTGACCCTTTTATTATGGAAAGAATGAAAATACAAAAAAAATCTGCAGTAACTTTTGTAGGGGTTTTCGTGAGGAATCATTAAAAATAAATTAATCAAATCCGATAAGGAATTAAAAAGTTTCCAAAATTACCGCGTCACCTTATATCTCAAAAACGATAACAGATATAACCAGATGTAAATGATTTTTTTCTTTTTTAGCAAGGAACATAATTAACAAGCTGTTTAAAGGGGTGGGACATGAACTCTGAGGATATCTGAGCTTTTCACAAAGAATAAAAATGTTTATAATTAAGGGCCAAGGATCTCAATGTCTTTTGTTAATTTTTTACGAGGGAATACCCCCATTCCCCGGGCAATGTGTAAAATCAAATATTGCGTCTCCTTATAGGCAATTAGAAATATATGTGGTTACGGGGTATGGAGTTAAATGGATTATGAGATTTGAACATTGCGTATTAAAACGTGTTAAAGGGATTAAATTTTTTACCGGGATTTTAGTTTTTTAGAAATAATTATGATATATGGACAAACGTGAACATTGAACACTTGATTATTTCAATAATACATGCTATAGAATTGACAATGCTCTCGGTGAAACATTTCATACCTGAAAGCTATACTTGATAAGTTTTACGTATTTTAGACTTTTGACGGTACAAGACTATGTCCGTACCAAAGAACTTTGACATCATCAATTCACTTGGGTTATATATTGATATATATATATGTTTGACCAATATATATCGTTGTCCAAAGTAAGTTCTAGCAACAAATTCAAATCAGATTGTTGAAGGTGTCTGAAAACAAATTGTTTCATTTTACGTAAATTGCAATACCATACAATGCTATCGTGTATGCCATTCTATAGCACATTGTATATATTAAAGACTTGCATTCATATGTGTACTCGTTATTTGACATGTAACCTGCTTTAATCCATGTAAAACTTTCTGTTTTAATATTTCATGATTTATATTTTTCACATGTTGTTTTATGTTCACATGAATTTATATCTTTTAACACTTTTTACTATCTAAAAGTACATGTAGTATTTCTTACAATCATGCAGATTGTATTATAATGTCATGTAATTGAACCAAGAAAAAAGGAAAAAAGTGCATTTCTAGAATTGCTCAAAATTATTTTGGTGTTTCTGAACCAAGTCAGAGTATCCAGACTGTCTGTTGTGTTTAAGTCTTTTATGTAATTTTTTGTCCCGTTTGTTTTTCCTGTTATGCATTTTGTGTTTTCTTATGTATACATAGCTTTTTAGTACACCTTTGAACAATTCTTCGCATAGTAACGGCTGTATATAGTACACGTATGTTCATATGTAACAGTAATTCACCTTATGATATCTCCGTTTAGATTCATATAAGTTTAAATTTAGAAATAAACATCACAAAATTTCATATGACATTCTCATCGTTGTATATTTAGCAAAAGATTTTTGAAATTTGAATTAGCCTGCTGTATGATAAAATATTGTTTTTGGACCATTTCCCCATTTCACATGTATTTATTCAAAATTCAAATTTTGTTTAATGAAAAAACTTGTTAAGACTGACAAATGGTAACGTAAGGTAAAAAAAAGTTTAATATTAAAATTTTTATCAAGAAAAAGAACTTGATATTTTGCAGGATTTCACATACTATTTTTTACACTTTGCTATTTCCTTTTTTCAATTATGTGCACCAATTTTTGTTTCAGATATGTAACTTTGTGTCTACCTAAGGATCTCATAGGTAACCTTGCAGCTATAAGAACATTTCGCGTACTTCGAGCACTAAAAACAGTTGCCGTTGTACCAGGTATATGTTTTTTAATTAACTAAGTTATCACTCTTTGCTTGTAAAAATAAAGCTAAAAATCGTCATTTCAGATATATTACCATGGGTGTTGATTTAGGTAACTTATCAGCACTTCGAACGTTTCGAGTCCTTCGAGCTCTCAAAACAGTTGCGGTAATACCAGGTATGAGGAAAACCATTTGTGTCCTAAAATGTACAAAACCTTTCCTTTGCATATGTTATTCTCCAAAGATTTGGAATAAACAGAAATTAATAAATTAATGATTTTCACAATGTGTTAATTGTTTCTAGTAAATATTTGTACATTTATGGACGCCAGTGAATGTTTGCACGCAGACTAACTGCAAGCACCTACTAATTTTAAGTATCTTTTGACGTTTTCACTAGTTTTGTTATATTATAGAAGCACTCAAAGTAAATAGTAGATGATTTTTATGACCCCCAAAAAGACTTGCATGAATTTGTACACCATTCATCGTACCCCAAAAAGGTGATAATATTTATCTGCCTTTTCAGGGGATTTATTTTCGTTATTATAGGTAAAGTGCTCCTGCAGAATCTGACATTTAGATATTGTAATTTTTCATGTCTTTTTTTAAATTAAATCAATATAGTATATAAAAGTAAGAAATATGTCATGACACATTGTCTTTTCAATTTCTGTTGGTACAATCACCTGAATCCCAAAGATGTCTGAAACTAGAATGGTTTATTATGTTCCTACAATCTGATATTCGTATTTTTACATCAATACCTTCCAATTTTGTATTAGTTGTATATATACTGTAATATATGCCACTGCTAAATATTAATGATGACTTTATTAAAAAGCAGGACAATAGTACGTATTTTTATAATTAAAATATTTCCTGTTATTTTTATACAATATTTGCTTCTAATTTACAACATCCTACAATTTCTAATGACATTTTTCACGCATTTTGTGGTGAGCACTGGTGAAGTTTGCTTGTGATGAATTTACTCTAACTTTCCAGAGTAGACTAGTATAGCATTAATGAGATATTTCTGCAATACAGATTTAGCATTAAGTATTAAATTGCTCACATTTTGATATATTAACATTCTTTTTTAAAGTTTTCCTTATTATTCATTTGAGTGAGTGGTCTGTTTTAATATAGTACTTATTATTAAATAATTCAATAAAATCAGCTTCAAAACGATTGAATCGGCATTGTAATACTGGTAATGTAGCCCAATTTTCGATTAAACAATTTCTGAAGCTTGTAGTGGTTTTTTATGCATATTTCCCATTGTTTTGTCGCTTCGGTATTCTTTTGCCGATATTCCAAATGTAAAATTTAGTCATACAGAAAAATTGTCCGACCTAATTGCTGTGTTATGGTAGAGTGAAATTTGGAGAAAAAGGAGGCCCTTGTGGAGTTTTGGTGCTGTATATTTATTTACTGTTCATGATACACAATATATTGTAACATGTGACTATTGCTTTTTAGCCCACCTGGCCTAAAAGGCCATGTGAGGTTTTGCCATCACTTGGCGTCTGTCGTCCGGCGTAAACTTTTCCTTTAAAGATCTCCTCTGAAACCACTGGGCTAACTGGGACCAAACTTTGCAGGAATGGTGTTTGTGGGCTCATCTACAAAAATTGTCATTTCCTCTTGGTCGGGCAAAAAATATGGCCGCCATGGACAATTCGTGATTCGGATTGGTTGAAACTTTAAAATTCTTCTTATCTGAAACTACACATGCAAATGATTTTTAACTTGGCTTAAGTGATGTTTATGAGGTCCTTTACGAAGATTCCTCATTTAGTCGCAATCATCGAAAAACATGACCATCACGGACAATTCATGTTTCTGATTGGCTGATATAAAAATAAATCTTCTCCTCTGAAATCGTTTTGCCAAATGGAACGAAACTTGACAGGCAGCATCTATGGAAGGTTCTTTACAAAATATCATCATTTCGTCCCGATCGGGCAACAAACATGGCCGTCATGGGCAATTGTTGTTTCTCTGGAACTGCTTGGCCAAATGGAACGAAACTAGACAGGAAACATCTATGGGAGATTCTTTACAAAATATCCTCATTTCGTCCCGATCGGACAACAAACATCGCCACCATGCGCAGTTCTGGTTCTGATTGGCTAATATAAAAAAAATCTTCTCCTCTGAAATCGCTTGGTCAAATGGAACAAAACTTGACAGGAAGCATATATGGGGGTCCTTTATAAAATTTCATCATTTCGTCCCGATCGAGCAAAAAACATGGGGTCTTGGGTAATTCATGTTTCTCATTGGTTGATAAAAAAAATTGTTTTTCTCTGGAACTGCTTGGTCAAATGGAACCAAACAGGAAGCATGTATGGGAGGTTCTTTACAAAGTTGCTATGGGCAGTCTTTTTCTGATTGGCTGGTTTAAAACAATCTTCTCCTCTGAAGTCGCTTGGCCAAATGAAACGACAATTGACAGGAAGCATCTGTGGGAAGTTCTTTACAAATTCTCCACATTTCGTCTGGATATCGGGCAACAAACTTGGCCGTCATGGGCAATTTTGTTTCTAATTGGTTTCTCCGAAGCCAAATGGAACGAAATTGGCAGCAATGGTCCTTCAGTCGTCCTCTTTCAGAATTATATCCGATGACCCCTCCCGTCATCCAAGATGACCGACAGAGCCGAACATAGTTTATTAAAGGACCCTATGGGAAATTACTTAAAGATCTTCTTGTCTGAAACCACTTTGCCAATTGGAACAAAACTTGGCAGCAATGGTCCTTAGTTGGTCCTCCTTCAGAACTTTATTCGATGACCCTGTCCATCATACAAGACGGGCACCATAGCGGAACATAGTTTAACATAGGACCCTATGGGGAATTTACTCAAAGATCTTCTTGTCTGAAACCCCTTTGCCAATTGGAACAGAAATTGGCAGCAATGGTCCTTAGTTGGTCCTCTTTCTGAAATATACCCGATAATCCTGTCTGCCATAGAAGATGGCTCCCAGAGAGGACTTAGTTTAACGTAGGACCTAATGGGAAAGTTCACTGAAAGATCTTCTTGTTTTATACCAATGAGTCAATGGGCACTTGCCAGCATTGTCAATATGGACAGATGAGCGATACAGGCTCCTGGGAGCCTCTAGTTACATTTCATCGTCACCCTTTAATACAAATGTACTTTTTTTAACATTATATTTTACTTTACAAACATAAAATAGTTTGCTTTTGCGAAACTTTATTAATGTGAGTCTTCTATTTTAGGGTTGAAAACCATTGTGGGTGCCTTACTTGAGGCCGTCAGACGGCTACGAGATGTCATAATTCTTTCAATATTTATGTTATCCATTTTTGCCTTGGTTGGAATGCAATTGTACATGGGAACTCTCAGACAAAAATGTGTAATGTGGGCTCTGAACGAGAGTGGACTACCAAATTTAAACATGACAGACGAAGAGTGGATAGTGCATGTTTACAATGAAGGTATGTTTAATACACAATTATTTCTACAACATTCCAACACAACAATAACTTAATTTTGATGAAAAAAAATCTTTAGTTTAAAAAGGCGTTCAAGAAATGTTGGAAAAATGTATAATAAAACTCATATATATTCGAAAATAAAACCTAGAATCCAGAAGATATTTTAAAAGTACATACAAAAATATTTTGTTTAAAATAAGAAACATAACATGACATGTGTACATATAATAAGCATTATAAGTCAGAATAATTTCAGTGATATAAAAATATATATACTATGATACCAAATTTTATGCCCAAGAAATTTTTTATACTATTCTGTAGAAAACTGGGAAATCAAAGAAGAGGACGAGTTTGTTATGTGCGGAAATACCACAAATGCAGGGTATATATATTTATTGTTGGTTGAAGCACTAATTGTTTGTTTGCCTAAAAAACTATTTCTACATCATTTGATTAAAGTGTATTTTCTAAAAGATTTCGTTTTACAGTTGACGTTAAAGAATATGTAGAAATCCAATTTAAGACAGCTACGTTATGTAAAGATTTCGAAATTTATATTTGGTAAAGCCCCCTGTCTATATATGCATTTGGTAAAGCCCCTATATATATATATATATATTTGAATCGAAATAGGTCTTTATGCTGACCAAAATTAAAGACTGCATGATACTTTAAACTACATGTACTAGGTTATTTTTCGAAGCTATTTAGGGCTTGCCACATGTTGTGGGGTATTCCCATTCAATGAATATCGTGTAATAACCACTAGATGGTCTGTTCATCTAGGAGATGGGATGGTGTCTCTTTCATATTTTTTTTTTTGACTCCATATCTGTTCTTTCCTATATTGATGTTAAATACCATGTCTTAAGCTGTCATTATGTAATCCTAGTATATTTTCTTCTTTTTTAGCAAATGTTCTGCAGAGCATACATGTATTGATAATTTACATTCAAATCCAAACTACAACTATACACATTATGACAATTTTGGTGTTGCCCTTTTATTATCATTCCGATTGATGACCCAGGACTTTTGGGAGAGTTTATACCAACTGGTATGTACTAAGATTATATATTAAGGGGGTACCCAACACTTTGACTAAAATAGATTTGGCTCGTTTAATTTTCATAAAATTTTGACGAAATCTTTACTTTGTCCTGTTGACAAAAATATGAATATTTCAAGAAATTTGAACCACACAATTTACGGGAATAATTTCATTGTATATATAGCAGTTTAATAAACACTAATTTTGATATTTTTCTTTACTAATAGTGTGTGATTAAAACGTTCAGCTGATTTTTAAAGAGTTAATTCCCTTAGGTGTTCTGTACCCTCTTAATTGATGTTTATTCATTTCATTTAACAAGACTGTGGTAAAAACTAGATTATATTCAATGACCAATAAGTTTTTTTTTACATTTTGAAAGTTGATTTTTCTGTAGTATCTGTATATAAGTTGTTTTGGATAGGATTTGCAAAAATCTTGTTACCCAACCTTTTCCTTCGTAGTTAGTTTAGAACAAAACGAGCCAGGATTATTTCTGATCAGTGGTCATTGTTTTCATTTTACTTTGCAGATTTTGAGAGCGGAAGGCCCTTTTCACTGTTTGTATTTTATGATAGTGATATTTTTGGGATCATTTTATTTGGTAAATTTGATATTGGCCATCGTCGCGATGTCGTATGATGAAACACAGAAACAGGATAAAGCTGATGCAGATGAAGAGGAAGATGAAAAGAGAGTAAGATTTTCCATTTTCTTTTTCTATGTCTTTTTCAAAATTCATATTTGTTGTAGCTATGTTTAGATGTTGAATAAATGTATTTTTACTACAGCAGATTTCATAAATGTAACACATCGTATTTCATATAGTAAAAATGACAGTATATACATGATATGTAGGAAAATGCGATTTTTTTTTTTGATATGTAAATTTCATTACGGTAAATTTTAAATTTTGCTATGCATATACAGTGCCACGAAAGAATGTTTATTCAAACTGTTATGTCTTAAATAAAATTTTCCTATGATTCTGTAAGATGTTTCGGTTAATTCACATTAAAAAGAACTGATATGGCTTAACAGTCAAAAAACATCTAGAGGTCGTCACAATATCGTCGATATCGTGGAAAATGCCATGTGGCTAGCCCTAAATGTCCTTTACAAAATTATAGAATGTTTTGAAATACTATAATCTATTTTGAAAATCAAAATAACTTCAGTTTGGAATGTGAAGTAATAAAAGATACAAGCATGATCACTGATATACTGTTTATACTTACAAGTGATATCACAGTAATGATTAGCAAAGCTTAAAACTGATTGTCACATGAAACGTATGAAACGTCTTTTCATCATTGCCCAATGTAAACTAGGTATTTGGCATTAATTTTACTACCACACAGATTTTACTGCTACAGGTCTACTTTAAACCATCGGGCATCACCCCCTCAGTAGGCACTGATTCTGCACTAATTCGATTTTAGATACATGTACATGAATGCTGAAATTTTAAGTTAATATATATGTATTTTGAAATTCTGTTAGAATACATTCTTTTGATACCAGTTTTGATGCACAAGATGTGCACATTTCGTCTATTTACGACTCATCAGCTCTCATCAAAGATAAAATAATGAAAACCAAAACAAATAATCCAAAAAGTTGAAGAGCAAATTGAAAACGCCAAAATGACCAAAAGGGGTAAAGCCAAAGCCATCTAAGGAGAGAGCTATGCACGAGGGAGATACTCCTTGGTTTTCACAAATTTTACATTTTTGTAAACGTAAGTAGGGTTTTAACTCACAAGGCAGAGCTGACGTTGCCTGTTTTTTGGCTTCCCCGGTTGGGCCTGTTTGCTTTTATTGCTCACAATATTTTCAATGTTTTTGCTTATCAAAGTTTTGGTCGCGAGAGTGCTGCATATAAAATCTAATCCTGAAATGTGTATTGCACGCAAGAGATTAGTATCAGAGTTTTTTTTATCACTGCATGACAAATTACAATGAAACATTTTAGCAATATGAAGCATCACAAATTCAGAAAAGATTTGCAAGGATACAGGAAAAGGTATATACCCTATTTTTCAACTGTGGTATGCTGTGTATAACAGATGGTAAAGATTGATTTTAACAGTTATATTTTAGGCATTGAATTTCAATTAACATTGGCAAAATTAGTGTGTGTTCAAATAATAGACTGTTAGGAACTGATACTGCAGTCGATTAACATTTATTGAATTTATCGTACTGTATCTATTAATTTATTAATCAGCAACTTTTTGCTCAACCTCTCGGAATTTAATATATAATCATTTTGAATATTTGATCAAATGAAGGATGTATACGATGAAGCGTTGAAAATATTGCAAAAGGTAAGTTGTGAGTTGGGCTGTTTGGACCCATCTAACCATTCACATGCTTAAAACCCTCACGTGGCATTTCACGTGGTATATGTAATGAAGCCAAATTCCTTCACTAATTAGTTCTATTTTTCTCCATATCATCATGAGAAATGAAAGTAATTCACACTTCAGTCACCAAGATTTTACTTACCTTTATCTTTGCTTTTCAAGCTCTCTTTTCATACCCTGGTTAACCATAATATTTCTTGTTCTGCTAATTATCGTTTATTGGTGGAAAAATTATAACTGGAAAAAGTCTATCTATCGGGCAGTGAAAATTTCCATAAAAGGCTTGGTTATTTTATTACATTGACTTTTACGATCGCGTGGAATGCACGTGCTAAAAAGACCTTTTATGGTAATTGCCACTGTCCACAAATTATATGAATATTGTAGGCATTTTCAAGCT
Source organism: Mytilisepta virgata (assembly GCA_028015205.1). NCBI lineage: Eukaryota > Metazoa > Mollusca > Bivalvia > Mytilida > Mytilidae > Mytilisepta > Mytilisepta virgata. Next base: position 51,480,196 of record CM051518.1, on the reverse strand, counting down.
ATTGTTTTCTCGCCAATCATGATTTACTGCTCATGATATAGGATATTAAGTAAAATCTTTGTGGTGTGTGAGAATATTATTATGCTGAATATTGACCTTTCCTGTGAATCCCAGAACTGTAGGTCCGGAAATGCATTTTATAGTATGTTAAACCGCATGCGGCTTTGTTGATCAGGAAAACTTCACATTTCTTTTAATTTAAAAATTTGTTACGTGCAGCTGTTGAACATAATTTTGTCACGAATAAAGACTTAGAATAGCAAGTTGAACATAAGTAAATGTACAACACTGCATGAATATTCAGTAGATAGTATTACACAGTAATATTACCGATTAGATACGTAACCTTCCAATACCCTAACATACCAAATAAGGCATGTTAAATGAAAAAGCTAAATAACTTTAGTTAGTGTACACCAAATCTTTTCTCATGTAAGACTGGCAAAATAAAATAAGAAAATCATTGTCAGAATTATTGGTGCGCCAATAGCTCAGACGCGTATACGAGGCGTCAACATAAACGGTAATACTTATATTTAATTTTGCCACTTTCAAATGTATATGCTGGAGCATACTTGAGTTCAACTAAATAACTGTTACTGATTCCATTGCAGTCATACATTGACATACTTGTAAAGAGTGAGAAAAACAAAAGAATCTGAACAATGATAAAGATGAAAATAATTTATTGTATGGTTTCGTCTTTTAAATTCAAAAGTAAACGTCCTGTTTTCAGGGAAAACATGATTTTGCCGTTAAATATGCATGGAATGAATTAAACAAATGTACATTGTGATATAGTTTTTCTAATCAAATCAAATGTACACTTTTCCAGTTATATTTGCGATGAATAACATCATTGGAGCAATGTAGAATTGTTTTTAATGCGACTCTCATCTTTTATACAGTATTATGGTGTATAAATTTTGTTACATTTTAAACTATATACATAATAAGATTTTTTTTCAGAATTATGTGTTCTTAAAATTTTTAAATTTTAATTGTAAAAGATATTCTCAAGTTTTGTTTCGTATAGCCTGAATGAAACTGACTAACTTCTTTAAGGCGATAGATAAACTATAGGGCTAAAATTCCTATAACTGGGGACACAAGCATGTCAAGTGCATTGTCTTTAATGTGCGAAAAATATCCACATTTGTTAGTATATATCATCTGCAAGGCTTCAACAAACGTGTAGATCGTAGTTATTATATAATGATTGCATGGAATGATATGCTATTCCAAGATTTCAGCGTTTACATACTCAGAGATCTATAAGCACGATATTTATGCGGAGGTCTAACAACTTTCAACTTTTACACAGACTATTAACACGATACACCTAAATATATCTATGAACACTATACTTTTGTATACATCTGTGAGCAATATATATGCATAGATCCTACAGCTTATCCGTTATATATTAAGCACGATAGTAAATACATGTGGTACTTACGGTTTCTGGGCAAATTATTTAAAAATGTATCTCAGTTGTTACTTCAATGCTTTGATTTTACTATTATACGTGTGTTTATCTGATCTGAGAGTCACATCATAGGTTTTTTTAATTTCTTGTAGTCCTATTAGTTATCCAGGATCTCCTTTAATCGAACTTTAGGGGGCAGATTGTACAATTGGTACTTAATGCTCCTTAAGAAATCTCTTTTAAATTTAAGAATAACACTCATTCATGCACCACTTTCAAATATCTCTCAATTGTATTTTTCCTGGGAATATATATACAGAATATAAATAAGTAATTGACATGCGTCTGTGATGTAAATATAAGCAAAAATATCAGGAAAAGAATGTTAAATCAGAATTCAAGTTCAGCAGTGGCTATTTGATTAAAAAAATATCGTGCTCATAGATCTCAATATGTAATAAAGCTTAATATGGATTGTATTTCATCTTAATAGAGTTTATTATGGGTTTGTTATTATTATTATTATTATTATTATTATTATTATTATTATAACACAGATCTATGAAGGAATTATTTATAGACAGACATTTTTTTAAGAAATCCTTGAGAACGATAGTTATAGGAAGAAATCTATGAGCGTTTGGTGTTTACAGGAATCTGAGAGCACGATACCTTTTCGAATGTTTATGAGCTTTACTTTTACAGAGATCTGTGAACCCAATGTATACTTGTACAGAGATATAAAACCAACCCACTGTTAATTACGCTGCTTCAGTGAAGAGTTGTGGATTCACCGATAATCGCGACAGATATTAGCATGGTTTTTATGCATTAAACGTGTTAAATACGAAATTAATCGTTGACAGTGAAATTAAGATGCTACACAGATATGTCGTGATTACTGAAATGCATTACTATTTCAGATTGTATAAAGAGGTAATAAGGTTATTTTGTCGCTTTAAAATTTCAGCAACCATGTAATAAATTTATACTTTAATACAATTTTTTTTTCAAAAACAAATACGTCTATATCATGTTTATAACTGAAAATGTAAATTATTTAAATTCTAATACAAGAAAATAAATAAGAATACAATAAACAATAAAACGGGTAACAGGAAAGGTCAACAATGACACACCAATAAATTAATGTCATTCAATCAACAGATCAGACCCTCAGACAAAAAATAACATAAAGAGAACAAAACTCAAATAAGTAATAGATACAGTAAAATGAGGACAAAAGAAGTTTCCTTTATAAGACGTTAGAGGATTCTTTTTATGCACGAATACCCAGACCTCCCATTCTGATCCTTTTGGTATAAAAACATGCAGTAGATTACCAAAAAGATGACCGCTAGCCAGAAAAGTTAAAATTGACTGGTACATAATTAAGATATAGTAAGGTCAACATGTACTCACAAGCATTTCACACTATCAACTATATGAGTTTATTCAGTATGTTTTCAATTTGTTGCCAATTCTGAAAATGTTAATTTCATTTTTGTGTATCTAGTTTCTGGACATAACAAAGAATCCCTACTTTAAAAAATGATAATGCAAAGGATGTACAAAGTTAAAATCTTCGAAAGTCTCATCTAATCGAGTGGAGAAAGTATATAAATATGTATATGTGATATGATACCTGAAGGCCGGTGTGCTTATTTAGACTGTGTTCCAAACATAAAAGGTCCCGTAAAAGGTAGCGGGTAACAAGGGTTCTTGAACGCAACAGTCGCAAAACTATGACGCGGTATGTGCGTCATACATATTTATTTATGCCTAGGGCATAAATATTTATTCATGCCTAGGCATAAATATTTATGCCTAAGCATAAATCGATTTATGCCAAGGCATAAATAAATATTTATGACGCACGTACCGCGTCATATAAAACAGTTGTAAGAATTAAGATAAACTACATGATAGAGAAAGTATTATGTTTATAAGCTGGGACTTATATTCGATATCAGTATCACAATATGTATAAATTTTTGAAAGTATGTACAAATTATAGGTTCGAATTGTTACTTTATGACTGATATTAGAATTTCACAATCTGACTTTGGCCGTTTAAATTTAAATACAGAGTTAAAATTTGCTTATATTGTAATTTAAAAATGTGCCCTAGGATATTTTCTGGGGAAATCTCGGTTCTTTGTAACTTACATCTATTTATCAGTTGTTTATGTATTAGTGTTTCCTTAAACCCCAAAGATTCAAATAAGGAATCAATTAAACTTCTGCTGTAATCACACATAGAAACAAAGATTAGGTTGTCATAATGTTCTGTTAAATTCTACACATATTGTAATGAACCCCGATAATGATCAGCTGATTATAACCCTGTGTAGTTGAATTTCTAGTGGAGACATTTTACATGGGTTGCCTGGCAAGGTAGGAATTTGAAAAGGCAGGAACCAAATCGTATAGAAAAAGAAAAGCTAAAGATATTGTTGAAAAAAAGAGGATCGAATATTGAATACCAGGAAATATTATCTGGAATCATGTGAGTGATGATTCTCAGTTCCAAAATAACCCCTATTATACTGAATACTGCGTGGTATATTTCGAAAACTTTTCCAAGGCGTCTGGCCAAAAAAAGGCTGCTAACGGACGCTACGAAAAAATCCAGGATCGACCCCATAAAATTCAAATGGTTACTCCCTCATCTTTGACCTTGCGTTTAAAGAATATGTACAAATTAAATATCTAAATTTTCAGGATACGGGATTATACGACACAATTTGGCTACTGTTTAAAATATGAATTATCTCCCATTAGGTGGAGAAAAGGCGGGGAATTTTGAAGTGGGAACCGATCCTAGATGGGGAAGGGGGGGGGGGGGGGGGAGTGTAACCGCCTCTATGGTGGTGATAACTACCTAATTATATATCGATAATATAGATTGATAAAATGTCATGCTCTGTTTTTCTTTAATCTTTAATTCTGATTGACTATTACTATTAGTGAAAATGCAAGGTGAGAAAATTAATGACATGACATGAATGAAATGATCAGGAAAAGAGTGGTTTAAATATGATTAGGGAACAACCATTTAACTTCAAGGGATCCTAGCTGTGTGTCTTTGCTAACAAGCATACTGAAAGTCTTTTGAATTTGAGAAGTTAACAGTTTATGTGTAGCTTTTAAAATTTTGAAATTATAAAGAATATTTCATAAATACACATATTATGTCAATTCTTTTATTATAGTCAGTATATATGAATAGGGTGAAATTTGTAAATGCTGGCCACACACCTGTACAATAAAGTACTAGTTACTGCCCTCCCGTGAGTGGGAACCAAACAAAAAAATACTTTTTTTTTTTTTTGCTTCAGCAAAAGGTAAAGGGTGACATAATCTTAATTATTTTCATCAAGAATTTAAAAAACAATTTTTACCAAATATATATACCCAGTAATAGACATTAAGGACATATAGAACATTCAAAACCGAAATTAGATGTGAACTTTATTTAAAAACACTGTTATCTCCTGCTCAACGTAGAGCGTATTCACAATTCAGATGTGGGGTTGCACCTATACGAATCAAAACTGGACGCTACGAATGTTTACCAATGCATGAACGGACTTGCTTTATGTGTGATAGTAAGATGGAAACTGAGGAACATGTACTACTTGAATGTCTGCTTTATGACGATTTAAGGAACGAACTTTATGAATACATAAACAGTGAAGATGAGAATTTTAACATGTTTACGAATCGTGAGAAATTGTCTTTTATGTTGGGGTGCCAAAACGTTAATGTTATATACAAATGTACCAAAACCTGCAAAGCTATTTTAGACAGAAGGATACGTTTTTTATATAGATAATTTTTAGACTGTAAAGTTGTCGTAATTTTTAGAAATTTTAATAGGTACACAGTTTTATAAAGACCTGTAATGTTTGGTGAATTTTTTGACTTTTTGTCTCTCATAATTCTTTTAAGAATGGCATTAATATCTATTTATGTTTTTATGATATATGTATATATTTTATTGTGTATATTAATGGTGAGACATTAATAAACTATCTATCTATCTAATAGAATGTTAGCCACTCAGTTAAAAGTAATTTTTATATATGATGCCTGTTTTTATTTATTATATTGCAATCACGTCTCCAACCCTGAGGTTTAGCCAGCTTGAGACCACAATAATTCATAGTGCATATTATAAATTAAAATCTTTCTCAAGTGCAAAGTATACATACTTCCTGTAATAATAACAAAATTTAAAAACATTCACCAGTGGGAACTCAAAATTAAAATATTGGCAAAAATATCTTCTAGCTAAGATAGCAGAATTCTTGCAGATGACAACCTAAAATATTAATTATGGACAATTTTCCATATAACCAAATATCACCACTTTTACTCATTTAAACTTTTTAAAACATCAACTTTGAACAATATACTATAAAGTTAGAAGAAAAAACATTTAAACATTCTTTTATAAGGGGCAAAAAATAAAGGAGACGAAGAGAATTGAGCATTAATTGTAGTCTCGGACCAGCCTTGCCCTAAATTTGAAAAATTAAATGGTATGGGGTATCCTGAAACAGACACTGGATGCTTCCTTATATGTCCCTAAATGAGAGAATAAATTTAATAAAGAAATACATGAAACCCATATTGAACTTGAAGTAGGCAATGCAGGGGGATTCAAAAGGAAGTTCTACATAGAATCTAAAAAGTAATATATTTTGCATTTGCCTACACTGGAGAACTAAACAGAAACATAATCAGTCACAGAGATTCATCAAGCAGATTGTGCTAAATTTATTATAAGTATAAGCTTCCAATTTTTTAGAAAAGGCAGAATAAAAGTAAAGAAGACCAGATTGGAATTGTCAGGAATCAATAGCAGTGAATTTTGAAAGAAAAAAAAAGTTTGGTTCACTTGCAAAAAAAAAAAAAAAAAAAACAGGCCCAGCAGTACACAAAAAAATATCCTTGAAAAAAAATACTCTTCTTTTTCCAGCAATCCAGTGGCAGTGTTTTATCTTGGACAATTTGTATAGTTTTCATGTTGGAACATTTTTCTGTTTATGTTTATAGCAAGAACAAGAAAGAAAAGAAAATGAAAAGAAAGAACTTATGGAGCTTATGGAACTCACAAAGAGCCCATCAGGTAGTTTACACGGAGATCAGAATGATGAAGACAAGGGTTCAGTCAAATCCGAGAAGACAAGTGCTGTGGAAAATCATTTAACTGTTTCAAAGGTAATCAAAGAAATCTGATGAATTTGGGATTGTTAGCCTAACTTTTCTTTAAAACATTTGGACTTGTAATTTCTGCCAATCTAATTAAAAACCGATCTCTCATCGCTCCCGTTTTCTGATATGTCGCGTAGGTGTATCCTGTTCGACCAATGAAATTGCGGCTTAGGCGATCTTGTAAGTTGATCGTGTGGTAAAGGGATGTAACTCATTTTATTAACGAAGAAATCGTCAGTCCCCAGAATTCATAAACTTTTTTGATTGGCTTATTGATAGAAAGTCAACTCATTTGCATATCATTATAAATTCATAAGTTCCAGTTCACTCACATGTGACCTCAAAGCGGATTTCGTTAGATCTCCCACGCGACATATCAGAAAACGGGAGCGATGAGAGATCGGTTTTTAATTAGATTGAATTTCTGCCTAACTGAGTATTTCCAGAAAATCTACAATTAATATGACCAAATGAAAAATAATTACAGGGGTGTTTGACAGAAAACAATGTTTGAAGAAGCTTGTTTTAGTGTATGCTTTATTTTGTACTGAGTATTTGCTTAATTGTCTTCAGGTCATTGTGCAGTATTGTGCATACCATATTTCTAATTTCATTTTAAATAAAATCTCATAATCTTTGAAAATAATGTTTTATTTAATTTGATTTTTTTGTCTCGTCTGCGATGAAAGTCTCAGAAGGCGAGACAGGTGTTGCTTTTCCGGTGGCAACATAGGACACGTCGTCAACAATTGTTAAGTTTTCTGCTTAAGTCAGTTTTGTTGGGAACTACTTATGATAGATCAATGAATTTTCTATAAAGTTGCATTTAGACCATTTCGAGGTCCTGCCTCCTAGGTTATGGTCCAGTGACTTTCAGTTAATTAGTAATTTTCAATGTTAAGTTTTCTGCTTAAGTTGTTTGATAGGAACTACTTGTGATAGATCAATGATATTTTCTATAAAGTTGCATTACTATCATTGCATCTCAGTTTGATGACCATTTCGAGACCCTGCGTTTTCGAATTTTCTGTGTTAACAGTTTATTTTATGTCTTTTTTTTATTTTTAAATATATTTGATTCCAATCTGATATATAGTTGTTAATGGTGCATTACTGAAAACTTCAGCTATCAGGTAAATGGTTGGTTCATTGCAGTCTTTACAAAATAGTTTTACGTTTTGTCTTACGGAAACCCAAATTTGGCATTTTGCTCCTATATGTTCAACTAGAGAATCTTAAAATTTTTGTTTGACCGACTGGATTTCTTCGGTTAGACAGCATTTCATAATGACTATCATTAATCTGATAATCAATTTTGAGATTAAATGATTAAATAAAAATACCAAAACTACTACTACATTATGTTTGTCAATAAACAGTTTTGGATCAGTCCATTCCAGTAAAAAAAAATGTTACTTTAGACATATTTTATTTTAAAAAATAACAAGATTGACAATGGATTAGATACTAGTTGTAAACTTGCGAGGAAATGCAACTATAATTTCTCTAATTTTCATTTGGAATTTTGTGGATATTGGAATGAGGTATTTATCCAGCAATCATTAATTATACATATTTATCTGACTGATTCCAAGATAATACAGGATCACATTTGAGACAACATTTTGCACATACTTATAACTTTATTACTATTTTTCATGTGTTCAAGCAGTTTTGCTTTTTGTATAGCACCTGTCGCACTACAGGTAGATAAATATGGTGAAGACGGGTTAAATGAGTGTACTGTGTATATTATAGCCAAGCAAAAGATCAAGAAAGTCATTGCTTTTATATTTCAAACAATAGAAAATCAAATGATATCAAACTTAATGCATGTACCCTGAAAAATTAGGGGAAATCTGAAAATTTAATTTACATATTTCTGGTCGGGAAGTGTTGTTGAAAGTTTTAAAAATGGCCAAATCCCATTTTAATATTTGCATTTTACTTTCTATCCAAATATATTTAAAGATTTTTTGTTACCCACCCAATTTTTTTGGCTCCCTAATTATATATTATGTGTTATTACGAATTGAAATGGGATGCGATGAGATAATGTTAAAGCCGAATAAATTATTGAAACTGGGTAAAACATTCTTAAAAATTTGAAAAAATCCTAGAAATGTCAAAAGTCCATGAATTTTTCATTCATAAGAATGAAAACCCTGACCACAGGGTACCGACAATTATACAGGACTTTAACCAATTAATTAAAAATATTGGTGTTTAAATTGTAGATTCATTTGAATAACACAACCAGTTCAAAGTTTAAAAAAATATGTTTAATTAATAAAAAGACGGTTTCATATAAAATTCATATTTGAAAAAGGAAAAGTTTTATTGAATAAATAATTGTGAATGGTACATTTTTAATAATTTCTTTGTTAGTAACCATGGTAACTGGATTCATATCAACATAATAACTTATTTCCCTTGATGCAGAACTCTGCTGTTTGCATTTCTAATGCATAGTAGGATTTTTAAAAAATAAATGAGAAGGCACATTCAAGCATGATCCATTTGTTTATGTTATAGAAGGGTTTGCATAGTATTGATTGCTTGGTTTATTTAATGAATGATTTTGTATTTCTTTATTAAAACAGACAGTGTCATTATTCAAGGCATAATCTAGAAACTTGAGCACAGGAGAAGTTTGAGAAATTTTTATGAAATCACAATATTTTGAAATTCTTTTAAAGTTATTTCATATAAAAACTTTTTCCCTTTTGTTCCCTTTTGGGAAAGGTGAAGCTCAAAAAGAAGAATTTTGATAATATTCTCCATCTAGATTAAGCCCTGTTATTATATAGCTTTGCCTTAGATTATTACCCAGGCTTGAAGTCATACATTAAATATTTTAAAAAATTAACTGATAAAGACAAAACATGTAGGCAAATTCACTTATACCTTTGAAGCATATTTGAGAAAAAGATTTGGATATAAAAAAACAATACTCATGTTTTAAGAAAAATTCATTGTTCTTTCAATATTTCTAGAAAAAGAATTTTTCCATGATCATTAAGTTTCACAACGAGAACTCAGATCTGACCTTAGTATATTTTGTCTTATCGTGGATTATTTGTTTGGAGATTGTTTATTATTTAAACCATACGGCAAAGGACATATTATATTTTGGCCTAACAATGTGCAAATTCACCAATTCTTTTAAATTTTTTAATACAACTTTTACATGGTCGATGATTTTTATTATTTGCATAATGTTTATGTATGACTTCTGTATGTTTCTCCCTGTTTATGCGTTGTCCGATATTTTTTCAGCCAAGTTTAAGCCTTCCTGGGTCACCATTCTTTCGCCGCAGCAGCAGTTGGAAGAAATATGCCAAGAATGCACAAGCTTCACACCCGGATAATCAACCTCTAGTGCCACCATTTTTAGATATTCGGAACCTACCTTATGCTGATGATTCTAATGCAGTTACGCCAAACTCAGATGATCTATGCACATTGCCTACCTATAACAAATATCTAAATGCACGAAGAAGTAGTTTTGCATCGCTTAGTCGCCGTTCACACGGTGATGGGCGACCCTCCTCCAGACGTAGTAGCTATGCTTCACTAATAAGTAGGGCTTCGAGGGCAAGCATACGTTCTCATCCAAGATCACCAAAAGACAAAACAGCTATTTTATTACAATCATGGGCTTTGGCCAAAAAAAATCCTCATCTATTACCAGATGTTGTTGTGGATAAATCAAAATCTGAAGAAAATGTAAGTTTCGGTTATGCTAAATTTAAGAATGGCTTGTCAGTCAACATTTTTTACCAGATATTCAGTTTATAAATTCAGTTGCATAATTCGTTTTAAAAACTGGATTTTATTTTAAAAAATTTGAATTATCGACGGATTTTAATATTTTGTTTAAAAATAGCATAACCCAGTTCGGTACCTCTACCTACCCATAATAATATTTCTGTTTGCTGTTTAAAATTTTTTGCAGAAAAAAAGTTGACAGTTGTCAAACTCAGAATATTGATATGAAAGTGGGTGCAGAAAAAAAAGGAAATTTAAAGGACAAAGGGCACCTTGTCACCTTTTCATAAATAAAAGGGTTGGACCTGAATTAAAAGTTAAATTTGTTTGATGTAGCCTGCCCAACTTTTTTTTATTTTCAATTTCAGTAGACTCACATGAATTACTTTATTCCATTGAGTTCATGAATTTAATCAATGTGATTTCCAAAAACAAAATGTCTACCTACCTACCTACTCTACTTTCTTAAGTATGGGTCAGGCTACAGCAAACAGAGTATTTTAAGCCTGTCCTCATGAAATGCACTTTGGAAAAATGAGGGTAAAGTTTAATTCTGAAATGATATTTTTTCATTAACTGAAACAAAGGTAAAATAATGTATGTTTGTCCAGGAGCCTTGTGTTGATGATCTAACAACTGTACTAATTGATAACTGATTATTTTGTGTTCTAACATACTCATTGTCACAGAGAAAAAAATCACAGTTGCAAATAAACATTTTTTTGCATTAATTACTGTGTCTTATAAACATAAGTTCATAATAAAAATCCTATAAACATGATAAAAATCTGATCTATCGAACTCTGATGAGAAATGAAAGGATATTGGTAGTGAGTGTCATTTAAGCACAAATCCAAAAATAGGCTTAACATTCTATGACCAAGCAAAAAAAAAAAAAAATAGCAGTCAATAGGTAAGGGAATTTTCTCTTCTAAATTTTAACTGGTTTTAATAGGAGAATGACTTAAACTAACATAAAAGTAACTTTTGGGGTAGGCACAAAAACATTGTTTGTTTGGTTAGCAGTATCTTTTTCTTTGTCAAACATGATGGTTAACATGGGTACAATTAACGAGTGTTAGAGTGTAAAGATCAGTTTTTAATTAAATTTTCATATAATCAAACATTTACATGTTTATGTGCTAATTTTGTAAGTATCCTTACTGTGTTAAAATGGTAGAGGTCTGATATTTGACAGTTTGTGTGAAAATTGGAAGTTGACTTTTAGAAGAGGCAGCTTTTGCTTAAAGCTTTGCACTGTGAAAATTGCTTTGATTTTTTGCAGGTTTTTTTTTTTTCATTGTTTGTTGTTTTTAGCTCACCTGGCCTATAAGGTCATGTGAGCTATTACCATCACTTGGCATCCGTCGTCTTTTGTAAACTTTTCCTTTAAATATCTTCTCCTCTGAATCCACTTTGCCAATTGGAACTAAACTTTGCAGGAATGATGTTTGTGAGGTCCTTTACATATATCCTCATTTCATTTAGATCGGGCAAAAAACATAGCTGCCATGGGCAATTGTTGTTTCTGATTGGCTGAGTTTTCAACAATCAGAAACTGCTTGGCCAAATGGAACAAAACGTGATAGGAAGCATCTACGGAAGATCCTTTATAAAGTTTCCTCATTTCGTCCCGATCAGACTGCAAATATGGCCTCTATCAGCAGTTCTTGTTTCTGATTGGCTGATATAGAAAAATCTTCTCCTCTGAAGTCGCTTGGCCAAATGGAGCAAAACTTGACAGGAAGCATCTATGGGAGGTTCTTTACAAAGTTTCCTCATTTTGTCCTGATCGGGCAACAAACATGTCCATCATGGGAAATTCTTGTTTCTCATTCCAGTTGATTAAACTTTGGTGGAATGGTCTTCCAACCAACATTGGTGCTGTTACTAAAAATAGAAAAAAGGGGGGGATGAATTTAAAAAAAATCTTCTTCTATGTAACTACATTGCCAATTGGAGTCAGACTTGTCTGCAATGGTCTTTAGATGGTCCTCTTTCAGATTTATGTTCGATGACCCGGATGATCAACCAAGATGACCGCCACAACCTAACTAAGTTAAACATAGGACCCTATGAGAAATACATTTAAAAATCTTGTCTGAAACTACTGAGCCAATTGGAACTAAACTTAGCAGCAATTGTCCTTGGATGGTCCTCTTTCAGAATCCTGTCCAATGACCTCAATGATCAACCAAGATGGCCACCACAGCCTAACTTAGTTTAACATAGGACCCTATGGGAAAATTCATTTAAAAAATCTTCTTGTTTGAAAGCACTCAACCAGTTGGAACCAGACTTGGCAGCCATGGTTATCATCTTTCAGAATTATGTTCAATTATACAGACGTTTGTTTCTTAGGTGCTTTTATGGCTGTTGGTTGGTAAATTGAATCCAGGTAAGCGATACAGGCTCCTGGGAGCCTCTCGTTTGATGTGGTGGGATTATAACATATACATTTAGCACCATCCGTAAATTTTAAAATGCTACTAATTTATCATGTAGTGATTTATTAGTAAGGAATAAAACAAAAAGAACATGCCATATAACAAAATAAATAAGTTTATGGAAAACATGTATCAATTGTTTAACAAATTAGAATTAACCTATATGTCATTTCCAAAAAACAATGCAGAATAATTTTAAATTTTCTTTAAGTTTATATATATATATTATGATAGATATTAGAACTGAATGATGAATTATTTCAATAAGTGTATATCGAATAATTGTCATATTTATTTCTAAGTTTACCATAGAACTGTAAATAAATCATAATGTAAAAATATCATTTTCTTTCTTATGTTATTAACCAGTAAGGAAAGTTATCTGTTACAAAGTGATAAATATTTGTAGGAATCAAGTGCAGGTTCTGACATTGACAGTGAAAAGAAGAAAAGTGTTCATAATGCTGTGTGTAGAACATCTAGTGGCAGGAATGTTGATCCCCATGGTAAAGTTAATTGATATATTATCATCTCTGCAACCATCCTCCCTCCTCCTCCCTCCCCCCACAATTTATTTTTTCTTTTCTTGCATGCAATTTTCAGAAACACTTTTCAATTATAGTTCCTATGAAATATTTGATTTGACATAATGACTTTCTGGATAGCCATATTGACAATTGACCATAAATAAAGTCCGCCTAACCCCAACCACCAGACCTCAATTGTTTTCATGAATATTAGCCTTGCCAAATAAGAGTTTAAGACAGAATTACATCCACATAATAAAGAAGTAAATCACAAAATCCTCCCACCTGCCCTATATTTTTTCCACCTTTCATTTAGAAGTTGTAGATGGTGATCTATCAGTCAATTTGAATTTGCCTAAATGAAATGATAGCTTGTCATTGGAAGGAGTCTTTAAATGATTTGAAAAAGATATTTCTCTAATAAAATTAAGATTGATTTAGGTTACTGTGTATGAGAAACAAAGCCAGGGAGTACTGGAATCCACTCTATATATTATATAACATAGAATGTGTTAAAGAGACAACCCGACCAAAGAGCAGAAAACAGCCCAAGGCAACCAATGGGGCTTCAACTCAGCGAGAAAATCCCACATCAGGAGGTGTTTTTCATCTGGCCGTTAAATAATCCATACTAGTTCAGCGAAATGGACACCATGCTAAATTCCGAAACATACAAATGAACCAAAATTTTAAAAAATACACACGTATTCATTGTTGTATTAAAGAGCTCTAACCAATTTTGAAATCAGTACCAGTATTGAAATCATTTTGACCAAGTTCTTTTTTTTTCTTTCAGATGTAATTGTTTTGAAGGAATTGCTTGAACATGCCTCAGTCAGTCAAAGACCAAGTAAGTTATTTCATATATTTTTATTCTTTAAGGAAAGAAACTTATAGCTGAAAATGGTTTGAAAATTTAGGTGGCAATTTTGATAGAAACTGAAAATAGTTGTTATATGGTCTAAACACTCCTTCTCTATTTTTTTTATTAAGGTTTAACTTATAGCTAAGATTTTACATTTTTTCCTGTAGATCAATACATTTGGCATGGAGATCTGTCTAATTTACCGCAAGAACAAATTTTACATTTTGTGGAATTGAATGGTTTTTTTGTGTGTGGGTTTGTGTGGAATATGTGATGTTGGTAGACAAATCTGATTGTGAAATTCACTGAACTTTATTGTAGCTAAAATAATCCTTTCTGTGGGAGTGTTGGTCATACACCAGTTGTGTCGCCTGACTATCAGTGTTGACACATAGAGATCACTAATTGTTGTCTTACATAGTTGCTGTCTACATCTGTGTCCCAACTTTCTATATCTGCAACTCATTCTTTTACAACCTGTGAGTAGACTTCATCTGAATATTCCAACGAATCTTCATTTGTCAATGTGTACCTCTATTTTATTTTTTTTCTTTTGTTATTGGAATAATTTTTGGGGTTTTAATATCAAAATATCAGAAAACAGGAAAAATCCGGACATTTAAATTTATGCATTCCCAGGAAATGTCCTTGAAATTGAAAACATTAAGGCCAAAAACTGGGATAAACCCTTGAAATTTACTGACCGCAAATCATTACATAGAATAGATTACTCGACTCCATGCACAGCTTTGGACTTGAAAGTTCTGCAGGAGTTTATACTATGTAGTATTAAATGGGGCAAATTTTGCTTTGTGACAAATGTTGATTGGGCAAAACTATTCATGACTTCTGCATCATAAAAACGTTTGTGTGATTGTGAGAACCCTGAAATGTGGATTGTCACTTTTTCTTAAATGAGTGTAATAAGGGAGACAACTCCATCTTATCTACTGTATTCCTCACAGTTTCTCAGCAGTAATGATATCTTGTGTTGACTTTTGTGATAATATACTGTTCATCTGATTTACATTGAATATGTATGTGTGTTTTATTTTTTTTATTTTTGTTTAGCATTGAAATAAATCCTGGTCATTATTCATGGAAAGATAAAAAAGAGCTTATGTTATAATGATTTTAAGAGCTTTGTAAAGTAGTATGATTTTAAGCAACCAAAATTTCTTTGTACGATGTAAATTTTTCTGTTTGGAATTTTGATATTACTATATTTATTTAAGTATTATAGAATATGTTTATCAATGAATAAATTGTTCTCTCCAATGTTTTCAGGTATATTTAGTAATGGTAGTTTATTGGAAGAAGAAAAACCCATTGATAAATTCCGACGTATATTCTGTAGTTGGACTTGCTGCCCGGCTTATTACACTTTTCAGAAGTTTGTGGCACTGTTCATTTTAGATGCCTTCGTAGACTTGTTCATTACCATATGTATTTTAGTCAACACTGCCTTTATGGCAATGGACTACCACGGAATGTCGAAAGAGATGAAGAATGTCCAGGAAACTGCAAATTTTGTAAATACGGTTTAATCCTAACTAAGCTGCAATCATATTACTATCAAGTTTATATTATTATGATATTAACCTTGTTGCAATTTTCAAAAGACATTTTTATTAATTCTGCATTTACTTTTGGTATGTTATCTAGCTCTGATACAAAATAGATGTTACAGCATTTTCACTCAGTCTTCTATTTGAAATAGGAAAGAAAAAAAGCTTTTATGATTTTTTGCAATTGTATTGTGTAAGGAAGCAAAAATTTATAAAGCCATTTAAAAAAAATTGTTTGATTCCCAAGTCTTTGTTTTTTTTTGTTGTGTTTTTTTTTTCTGGGGAAGGGTGGGGGGGGGGGGGTAGGTTGGCTTCTTGGCATTTTTTAAGGAATTTTGCAATGATTTTTGTCACATGATCAGGACATGAAAAACAATTTTTTTTAGTGATCTGTATTCTGATACACTCAAAACCGTGAGTCATATTTATAAATAAAATTTTATTTTTAGGTTTTTACTGGAATATTTGCTGCTGAAGCTTTCCTGAAAATTATAGCACTAAATCCTGTAGTATACCTAAAAGATAGATGGAACTGTTTTGATATAGTGATAGTATTCCTCAGCTTCCTGGAATTGGCACTAGAAGGTGTCCAAGGTTTATCAGTGCTCAGAAGTTTTAGATTGGTATGAGCAAAATTAATATTTTACAAAAGTTGCTAGACCTGTTGAACATAAATGCTTTACTATATTGACAAAAAAGGATGGAAACAAAAATACTGTTCCATTCAAATTATAAAATGTCATACTGGGATATCCCTTTACAAGAGTCCAATGTTGGCTCATCTTTAGTGCTTGGAATAGGCTAGAAAAAAATAATCTATTAACTGGACTTATTGCAATCCCAAGCCAACTTGATTTTCAGTTATAATTGGAATGTGTTCTTAGTAGCCTATTCCAAATTCCTCTGCCTCCTTAAATCTTTTTCGACCGTCTACTTCTTTCAAACAATTTTCGGCTTTAGAAACACTCTCATCACACAATCCTTCATAGATTTCTATGGCCTCAAAGCAGCTTAATACTCTTTCAAACTTTTTTTTTCATTTGGGACAGGGGTGCCAGGATCCATCAAGAATACATGCACTGTTCTACTTTGCTTGGCTTTGCTTGATTTGTGAAAAAAAATAATTTGATCTGATTTTCTCGAGACTTAAAAGCACAAAAATCCCAGGCCCCCCTCAGATATAAAATGATCAGTGCCTAAAGAGAAAGATTATAGTCTTTAAAAATGATAGAACTGGACTGGGTTGAAAACACTAAATTTTCCGGTTTGAAATAAAATTAAAAAAATCCCACATACCATCCCTATTATTTTTGGCAATGAAATGCTAGACAGAAATTTTGGTTTTATGGTTCTAAAAATTTAATCGTACACAAATGAAACAAGTAACAAATAAAAGCGCATTTATTTTCATCATTAATAACATGTAGATAAGTCTCATCCATATTAATTGTACAATTGTTTTATTTTAATTTCAGCTGCGTATATTTAAACTTGCCAAATCATGGCCAACGCTAAATATGTTAATAAGTGTAGTAGCACGAACTTTGGGTGCTTTAGGAAATCTGGTGTTTGTATTAGCAATAGTGATATTCATTTTCGCTGTAATGGGACAGCAATTATTTGGAAAGAGCTATCTAGAGTATGGAAACCCTAATTCCACTGATCCTAGATTGCGAGAAGCAGATGAACCAAGATGGCACTTCAAAGACTTCCTTCATTCTTTTATGATTGTGTTTCGTGTTTTATGTGGTGAATGGATACAATCTATGTGGGGTTGTCAACGTGTTTCAGGCTGGCCATGTGTTCCATTTTTCTTGCTTACATTTGTAATAGGAAATCTTGTGGTAAGTATTGAAGAATAGCAGAAGAAAGTTCAGAAAGTTATTGAAATGGGCAATGAAACTACAATTTTCAATAACTGCTGAATTTATATGGTATTATAATGCTGGCAACAATTTACCATCTGTTAGGCCATTTATTTTTAATTTAGTTGGTTTACGGGTCCGCCGACCCAATTTTCGCGATTTTTGAAGAAAAAAATAAAATTGAAAATTTGGGTTTTTTATTACCGCCAACCCTCTGAAATCAGCCATCCCAAAAATAAAAATAAAAATCTTTTTTGCATCAAAATTTCATAAAAAATTATATTTCAAATGGTCTAAAAATATATTATCCATCAATAAAATACTTGTAAACAGGATCCAAAAAAAAATCTATTTATAGCTGTTATTTGATGCCAATTTCCAAAAAAGAATTATGAATATCTTGATTCCGTAAGATATCGAATCCACTCATTTTATGTTGTCGTAGTTGACGAGTCGGATCCCTTAAACTGTTAAAATGGGAACGATCTACTGATCAACACCTTTCAAGATAGATGTTCTGACATTTGTGTTTCAAAAGAGGGGATTAACTGATCATTTGCAACCTTTGTATATTTGGCAATATAACGGGCCAAGATCAAAATCACTCTTTATTGTACATGATTTTCCCTTTTTTTTTCCTTTCTTTTTCACGACCGACCAACCCTATTTTTAAAAAAAGAAAATGAGTAAACCAATTAATTAAAAATAAATGGCCTTATTCACAAAAAGATGAAAATAGTAATTGTATAAATAGAATCACTTGAGGAATATATAAAGATCAACAAACCAGCTTCTTCAAGAATGAATCAGGAAATGGCTAAAGAAGGTTGCTTTCTGCTAGGGTTATGGGCCCATGCTGCATGATATAAAGTTTTAAATGTCCTTGTTTAAAACATGTTGAAATTAAAACAAAATATCTAAAACAAAACAAGTCCAAAACACAAAAATAAAATGTAGAAAAATACTGAGAAAACAAAAAATATACCTGTACTAGTTTGACAGTTAATTTATTACTTTTAGAAAGAAATTGAGTCTTTTTTAATATTACCAGAACCAGTACTCCATATCTTTTTATATAATTTATATATAAATAAAAGAACATTGCTATGATTCTGAAGTAAATCATGCACAAGATGTAGTGGTTTTTTTTCTTGGTCTAATCAATGAATATATATATAGATGTACAAATTCAAAATGAAATTCTACAAAGTTTTGTTTTCCAGGTGTTGAATTTATTTCTTGCTTTGTTGTTGAGCTCATTCAGTAATGATAACATAGAACAAACCACTGATACAGAACCTAACAAACTAGCTGAAGCAATAGGTAGATTTGAAAGGTAGGTAAATTTAGTCAAAATACATATACAGTGAAACCTATGTATAAAGGACACCAAAGGGACCACAGAAAAGTGCCCTTTATGAGCAGTTGCCCTTTATATACAGGTTATTTTACAAACTTTGTATGTAACATGGACTTTTTCACAGTGCCCTTTATAGACTGTGATTTGCTATACAGAGGTGCCCTTTAAAGCAGGTTTAACTGTAATTATACCTACTAACACAGATGAAGGAAAATTCAGTTTATTGCCAACTTGACAGGTTATTCATTGTTTTGGCTTATAATTTAGATATTTATATATATTTAAGATAACTGTCGTATTTTGTTTTGAGATTAAAAGTTTACCTCATGAATGTGGAAGCTTTCAACACATTATTCCGACATTGCAGAAAGTAATCGTTTTTGAGTGAATAGTTCAAATGTGACATTAATAATGTTTTTATGGCCTGCCTGTGATAGCAGCAAGGCACATAGTGTTTGGATATGTGTGTTCGTCTGTAAGTATGTCCCCCTTTAGGTTAAAGTTTAGATTGAAAATAGTTTAATGGCAAGTAAATGTCAAATCAACATGAAACTTTGTCACTAATTACCTTAAGATGGTATCTATTCAAAATTTAGGTCAAAGGGGCAGTGTGACCTCAGTGTCATGGTTGAAGGATCATGTTTGTTTGGATGCGGGGCACAGTGTCCATTGAACACATATATTCTTGTTTCATGTTAAATTTGATCTCAACTTTATGTCCAGATTTCATTACATGTCTCCTTCACAGAAGGTAGACATATTGTCTTAGTAGCGTTTCTTCTTTTTCTTCTCATAGAACATTATCCTGGGCCATAACTTTTTAATTTTTTGAGGTAGACTCATGATATTTGGTATGTAGATTTATCTTGATGAGAAGGTGGTTCGTGTATCATCATGATCAACATTTGCCCTCAAGGTCAAATAGGCTTTTATGCTTGTCTGGGCCATAATGTTTTTGTTCTTTGAGGTAGACATAACATGTTAAGAAAGAAGATGTATCTTGATAAGATAGTGTGTCGCTTATTATTGTTGTCTTAATTTGACCTTGACCCTTGACATCAAGGTAAGAAAATAAACTTTTTTAGGAAATATCATTGTCTGGGCTATTCCTTTTTTGTTCTTTCAAACAGACATATATTGAAAACAAAGATATATCTTGATAAGACAATGTTTTGCATATAATCTTACCTACATTTGACCTTGACCCTTGACCTCAAAGTAAATAAATAGCTTTTTTGGATGAAATAGACTCAGAATTAAGAATTACTTATTCCTGAATGCGTAAACATATTATTATTATTATGACTGATGCCCTAATTCTGCATATGGATGTGCTAGCTAAGTAGTCATCATTGAGTGACTTCCTATGGGGACTCTATCATTGATAGGTTTAAATTCCTTTTGAGAAAAAGCCCAGATAACTATATTGTATCTCAGAGGATTTAATTCACAAAGATGTTTGCAAGGATATTAAAAAATCCCATCTGTGTAACAAATGGAGTTATGCATTTGCACCTTTCAAGATTTATTTTGTAGAAGGAAATATTACAATTTATTCAAGATTTTTTGTGTTTAAAATCTGCTCTGAAAAACACCTGCTCTTTACTTTAATTAGTTTTAATTAATTGGATATTTGTCTCTCAGTTAAGTCATTCATTAAAATAATTTATACCCTAAAAAAAAAAAAAATGAATGTACAGAGAATGTTTTTCATGACAAAATAAGTTTTGAATTCACAGGAATATTTTGCAGTAGAAAAGTTTTAACCGAGAAAATAGTGATCAGTGTAGTATGACATTTAATTGGATTTGAAAAAAGAAATACAAATAATAATGTTAGTCTTCCACACATATTTGTTACAAGAAAGTAACTGTACAAAACTTTAATAGGATTTTCTTTCTAACAAATATTGAAGAATTCCTCAATCTATAAATTAGATTTTTTATTTAATTTTTTTTTCAGATTTTTCAGGTGGATTAAAGTAAATGTAATTGTTTTGGCCAAATCTGTGAAGAACCGTGTTGTAAGAGGAAAACCCAAACCCCCAGCCGTCCCACCTTCACCACCAGAAATGAATGGAAAAGATGGATTGGTAGATGGTCACCCAGTTATTGGTAATGGCTCCATAGATCCTCATCAGAACATTGAAGACCATCCTAAAATCACACAACCAGACTCAGTGACAGGTCTCATGTTAAACCACTCTCGTTTCAGTCTCTATCTTACAATGTTTAGTTGATGAGAAATATTTATCTTATTTTTATATATATTTTTTTGCTGGCATTCTTTTTGTCTTGATGTTTTCATACAACATTGTAAATCCAATAGGCAAAAATCTCTCAGATTCAGTTATTGTTTAGAATGGTTTTTAATGATTTTTTAACTTTGATGCATCAATATGGATGGAATCTGATTATAAATATTTGTTGTAATGGATCGATATGGGTAAGGTGTAAAATTATTTATAATTTTTCATAAACAGTCAAGTCCACAAACATTGTTATGATGTATGTATTGTGGAAAATTTTAAATTTCCTGAATATATAAATATGTAAATGAAATTATTATTTATCCAGGAAATTTCTGTAGTACTTATAATTTTCTAATGGAAATAAGATCAAGGAGTTAACCCATGTATGAATTGGAAGTCTGTTGTGTTTCTCAGATGTCTCATGAGACATACATTTACATATTCATTGCTTTATGTCTTTCATGCATGCTAAACTTTTATTATGATACACTACTTTTTCATTTTTAACCGGATTTTCCAATGGAAAAAATCAGTTACTATTTTGGTGATGTATTGGTCCTTCTACAGACAGGTGGCTCCAAACAGCGAAGAAGGAAATTCTGATTTGCTGTCACACAGACAACTTTTTTTTACCTCATTTTCCAACCAAAACAATTGATTATTAGTGTAGCGATGTGGGTTAGAAAATCCGGTTCAGTGTCAATCAGTCAGCTTTTTGTTTCTTTTTTATTTTTCTATATAATATGTATTTCTGATGATCACTATCACCTAGACAATTTTCTCTTGGTGCAAAGGCTACCTACGAGATTGATATTAAAATACATTGAAAAACCAGATTAATCAACCCTTATAATGTGAGGAAAAACAGACATGGAGTTACAATGAAAGCACAAAATCACAAGTATATAACTAAACATACATCCACAGATCACAACATGGTCTTCATAGGGAAAAGCAATATTTCCTTTAGAAAAACTTATTATACCCCCACAAACATAGTTTGGGGGTATATAGGAATCAGTCTGTCCGTCTGTCTGTCTGTCCAGAATTCTTTTGTACCTGCAGTTTCTCAAACATGCATTATCAGAGGTAAATGACACTTTGCATACTGTTAGATCCTAGTACGCAGATGTGCGCATGTGAAGTATGTCCTGGTCCAATACTTTTTCCCATAATTTTATAACCTTTTGGACTTAGAAATTCTGTCTATCCCCCAATTGTTTTTGTACCTGCAGTTTCTCAAACATGCCTAATCATGTTATGCGATGTATGTACTGGTCCAATACTTTTTTCTATATTTATACTCTTGGACTTAGAAATTCTGTTCTAGTCCAATAATTTAGTCTTTTATTAGATATGCACATAATAAGGATTTCATTGATCAATTAGCTCCTCATAGCTTTGTTAAATAGGGCCTCAAAATCTTATTTTTAACAAAACTTTGTTCCTGTGTTGTCTGCAACTCCTTCTACATTACTTGAATGATTCTCATGAAACTTAATGGAGTGTTAGATCACTATAGGGAGATGTGCATATTTTCAGGAATTTCTATTTGGGCAAGAAATGTTAAAGATACAGTTGTTTGGACTTAGACAATTTTTAACAAAGTTTCGTTCCTTTTGTTGTCCGCAACTCCTCCTACATTACTGGCATGATTCTCATGAAACTTTATGGAGTTTTAGATCACTTTATGGAGATGTGCATATTGTCAGGATTTTCTGTTTGGGCGAGTAATTTGAAAAATATGATGATTTGAACTTTGTGTAGGCTTCAAAACAGACATGTTGCTGCGGGGGGTAATAGTCCCTTTCAGGACAGTTCTAGTTTCACATTGCTACGGAGAAACCAACAAAATATTACAAACATCACAAGACAAAGATTTTTTCATTTGTAAACTTTTTAATTTCAGTGGAAATAACCCCAGATGGAACCCCAGACATATTAGATGGTGATAATGTAAGTTTTCTATATGTGCCATAGGAATACAAGCTGTGCATTGTATGTGTGTTTTAAAGATAACATTTTACAATTCAACTGATTTTACTACAGAGTTCAATTTGAAGTTTGTGGTACTATTATTCCATCAATTCACAAACTTGGCAGCTCTGATCACTTTCTGATTTGACTGGCATAAGGTAGTAACAACCATTAAAAAAAACAGCACAAAATGATAAGACTAAAACTCAATATTAGACAAGCTCCAAGCCCCTAGATTTATGATTGTTATAGTTCATATAAAACACAGCTATGAGTTACTTCAGTCATAACTTATCCCAAATATTCTAATAGAAATCCTGAATTGTTGGTGACTGAATAAACTCCTGATATCTCATAAAGCCTGTTATCTCAAACATCGTATTAATGATAAAAAAAAAAAGGATTCAAAGATAATTTTTGAACTGGAATTCAACATAATAGAGATATTTTAGATAAGTCACCAATTGGACAGGTTTTGAAATAAGGGTTAAGCAGATTGCCTGTCTAATTTAGTGTGGGCAAGTGACATCTCAAAAGTCATTTCTCTACTTTTCTTTAGTTTATTTTAACAATTGCAAAATGAATTAATTTCATTTTATTTCACAACAAAAATAATCCCACTCCTACCCAAAATAAAACTAATATTGATTCACTATATATTTCCTACTTTTCAAATAGGGCAAGCAGAAATCCTGCAGGACAAGTCTTATTCATATCCCACTAGTCCCAAGACAAGTGCAAAAAATTCTAAAACAGCTTGAAATTGGGGATACTACAGATACACCAAAGTCCGCTTCATATTGGATTTGTTTCTTGGAATAGACAATGAGGGACATTTGAAGACAAAACTTTATGACAAACGTGATGACTTCAACTTTCCTATAGTTAATTTTCCCTTCTTGAGTAGCAATATACCAGCATCGCCTGCATATGGCATCTACGTTTCTCAGCTTATCTGATTTTCAAGGGTATGCGAGAGTTACACTGACTTTCGACAAAGAGGATTACTGCTGTCACTAAAGCTTCTTAACCAGGGTTTTATCAGGGATAAGTTGATGTCATCACTTAAGAAATTTTACGGCTGCCATCACGAATTGATTGACCGTAACAGTGTTCCAATATCTAAGGTGATGTTCGACCTGTTCCCACTGTCGTAACATTTCATTGACTTTGTTGAACTTCATGAGGGGTGCCGTATACGGAGCAGGAACTGCTTACCCTTCCGGAGCACCTGGGTTCACTCCTGGTTTTTACCTGCGTCACCAATGGTGAAAGCAGGTCTAGTAACCGCTCCACTCCTTCCATCTGTCACGCTTAGGGATAAATACTTTATGTAATCTGAAACTCGGACTGTATCGAACCAATGGTTTTCAAACTTTGCATAGTGTTTATATACATATTGAAGATATGCACCTCCTATTTTGGACAAATTTGACAAATATTTACCATGAATTTTTGCATGTTGAACTTAGCCATTTTTCAGCAATATATACTATGAATGGTGCATACTTTTTGTAATCTGTAACTCTGACTGTATTGAACCAATATTTTCAAACTTTACATAGTGTTTATATACATATTGAAGATATGCGCCATCTAATTGGGGCAAATTTGATGAATTTTTGCATGTTGAACTTAGCCTGACAAACATATGACGGTGACGCAGGTCCAGACATGTAATTGGTCTTGTCATAGGAGTTCGTGTTGTTCATTGTTTTTTAGTTTTCAGTGTTTATTTGTTGTGCTTTGGGTGTTCATTTGTCTTCCCGGGTTTGTCTGTCCAGTGGATTACGTTTTTTTATTTGCTTCTTAGGTATATTTGTCCTCTTTCAAACCCTGCTTGACTATGAGTTATTCTTTTTGATATATCAAATGAACCATATTTGTGGAGGGCATAATAAAATTTATCATTCTTGTTTCCCAATTTTTCAGAATTTAAAAAAAATGATCAACATGGCCATATATATTTTGTTTATGGTGCCATTAATTTGATTGGATAATCAAAGATAAAGCTGTATTTCATGAAAGTTAGGATTTTTATAACTTACTAAAAAGGAAAATATCTGAAGACTTCTTCTATTTAAAAGAATTTTAGAAATTGAAAATTTCTAGCATTGAATACGAACAAAAGATCATGTTGCATGATAAAAAAATTAATAATAAGAAAAATTATCTTAAAATTGCAGGTATCAACCAAATCAGTGAGCAGAGCTTCTTCCATCAGAAGCAAACATTCTAATGACTCTAGCTGTAGTAGCTCTTCCTCAGATGATGAAAACTCAAAAATTAGTATAAAAAAGGTAGATGCCAACGGTGAAGTAGAAATAAATGAAGTGGAGGCAGTATTTGCTAACCAGCCAGATGATTGTTTTTGTAGTATCGTAAGGAGGAAATGCCCGTGTTGTGTTCGTATGGAGCATACAAGGATTGGCAAGAAATGGTGGAGTCTTCGGTGCAAAGCTTTTGTGCTGGTGGAACATAAATACTTTGAGACATTCATTATTACAATGATTTTAGCTAGCAGTCTAGCACTGGTAAGTCACAGATAATATTTATCAATGATTTTAGCTAGCAGTCTTGTGCTGGTAAGTCGCAGATAATAATTGTCAATGATTTTAGTTGGTAATCTAGCACTGGTAAGTGAAAATGTATGTCAATTATTTTAGCTAGCAGTCTAGCATTAGTAAGTCACAGAAAATGTATGTCAATAATTTTAGTTGGAAGTTTGACACTGGTTAGACACAGGCAATGAGTTTAACTAGCAGTCTAGCCCTTTTAAGCAGGAGTTGAAAAATTAACTAGCCCAATTGGCTAGGAAAATCAAAATGCATACTTGTGATATTTTTATTCCCCGTCCAAAGTGGAAAGGGGCATATAGATTTACTCTTGTACGTACGGCTTGGTTAAGTTTTGGAATTTAGGTCCATTTCTCAGAAACCCGTTGAGATATATCAATGATATTATACCATTACAATCCCCTTATAAGACTGAACACAAATAAGAAAAATTTGGGTCACTTTGACCTACATTTAATGCATGGGTGACTCAAAAGAAGTTTTGCCTTTAATTTCATATCTTAGGAATCCATGGTGTAATATCAATGACACTTCATCACTTAAATCGTCTTACATTATATAATGTATTTCTTCATGAGTTAGGTTATTATGACCAAAATTTCGTGCATGAGTGACTCGGTAAAGTTTTTGGATTTAGGCCCATTTTTAAGAAAACTATTGAGATATATCAATGATATTATACCTATGCATTCATCTTATATAGGACAACAAAGGTCAGCAAATTTTAGTTACCATGACCTTTATTTTATGCCTGAGTGACTTTGGTAAACATTTTTGCATTTACGTATATTTTCAAAGAACCTATGGTAGCATATTGATGATATTTCACAACTGCAATAATCTTATATAGAACAATACAACTCAGTAATATTAGAGTCATTATGACCTACATTTTATGCACGAATGACTTTGATTAAATTTTTGCATTTAGGTTATTATTAAAGAACCTATTGGAATGTATAAATGATATTTCACAATTACAGTCATTTTATTTACTGGTAGTACAACACAGATCAGCTACATTTGAGTCACTATGACCTACATTTTATTGTAGATTGAATTTGATTAAATTTTAGTATTCTGATCTATTTATAAAACTTTGTGATGATATATCATTGATATTTTACACCTAGAATCATATTTAGTTCAACACAGATCACCAACATATAAGTCTACATGACCTACATTTCATGCTTCAGTGACTCCATTAAATTTTAGCATTTGGATCCTTATGTCAGAATCAGAAACAGTACTGTGGATTCATTATTTTTAATAGGGTTAGAGTAAATGTAACCAGGATATATTACGGAACTTTAATACATTTAAAATACTTCTCAAAATGATTTCCAATCATAAATGATAGATGGAATTCTATGTTCAGGAGGATGGGGAATCCATGTCTTACGGACACATAATCTCTTATATTGTATATTTTCCCCACTATAAAAATAGATCACTGTCAAGGTAACCACTCTACAGCATCACTAACAACCAATTGTATTGATTTATATTTGGGATATTTGTATTGATCAATACTGATACCTCGTCTCGAATTCTGCAAACAATCTTTACTCTCATCAGAAACCAGAAAATCATTTCCCTTGTAATGATAATACACAAATGTTTATATTATATTGAAAACATATAAACAACAAACTTTTTCATAATATATAAACATAAACTCTTCTTTCTCTTACAATGAATGATTTATTTTACTTTTTATTATACAGGCTTTAGAAGATGTTTATTTGAGAGAACGTCCAGTCTTGGGGGAGGTGTTGACGTATATGGATAAATTTTTCACAGTCATCTTTATCATGGAGATGTTAATTAAGTGGGTTGCCTTTGGGTATAAGAAATATTTCACAGATGCCTGGTGCTGGTTGGATTTCATCATTGTTACAGTATGTATTCATGCATTCTTGTATGCAGTTCAACCTGTTTTTAGCGGTCACAATTGAGACAAAGGTAAAGTGGCTGCATAAAACACATGACCGTTTAATCAAGTTTTACACTGTGCGGCAAATCCGGATTTTGGTTTCCGGTTCGGAACAGTCAAGATATTAGGGTTGGTCGAATGAGGTGAAACGATGTTTTTTCCACAATTGACCTTATATCAAATTCCGTGAAATTTGTCTGACCATCGGACATTTCCGGTTAAATTCTCTCGGTCTGATCAAATTCTATTGAATTCCAGACTAAATGTTTGATAATTATTTGGGGGACAAAACCAAAACATTTCTTTATTTCATGAAACTATGATCAAATGTTTTAAAACGTTACAAAAAAGTCTAACCTAACTGAAAAATTAGTCCCGAATGGTTATGCTTCAACAAATCTTTGGGACTTGATTATAAAATGGACATATGTTTTTCATTGATTCTAAAACAGGAAGTAATCAAAGAAACAGGAATCGGACCAAACAAATCCAGAATGGACATAAAATTCTGGATTTTAACTTCTTTTTTTTAAAATTTTTAAATAAGGAAAAAACAGTTTAAAAGACCATTTTTCATATTAATAATTCAAAAACAACCATAAAGGAAGAGGCTTTTAAAATAGTAATTCTAAAAATAATATGTTTATGAAATTTGAATGATTAATCTTGGTTTTAACATGTATAAGATTATTGGAAAGTAAAAGTTGTTTTCACCCTTATAAGTAGAAGTTATTTAAGTTGATAATAAAATGATGATGATATATCATTAAGTAGTGTCATTTTTTTAAGGAGTCAATTTTTACAGGAGCTGTTACAGACAAAAGTTTGGCCTGGTAAAATTACATTAGGTCTTGTTGTTTACCAATGTCCTATAAAATAAAAAATCAATTGCGTAGTCTGTTATATGAACGATGCGATTGATAATTTGAATGATACTCAAGCTCTACAATTAATCAAAGATGGCTTAAAAGTCAGTTAGCGATGTTTTTAACATGTCTAGAAAGAACAATGACTGTTTAATTCAGGCAAATGTTCAAGCTAGGATATTATTTTTGTGACCGCTGGCCACGTAAGAGAGGTGACTGCATATTCAAGTTAATTTGACATGTAAAACTCTTTGGGCGGACTCCAGGACGACCACTGAGGGCAGTTGGTAGTTTTATTAAGGTGACCGTTAGGGCAGGTTTGACCGTATTTCTTCCATGGTTTTGGGCCATTATTTTGGAAGAATCCATTCCAACTGGTTACTTAGGCAGTCATAACAATTTATATTTGCCAAAAAACAGTTTTATGGTTTGGT
Organism: Mytilisepta virgata; assembly: GCA_028015205.1. Taxonomy (NCBI): domain Eukaryota; kingdom Metazoa; phylum Mollusca; class Bivalvia; order Mytilida; family Mytilidae; genus Mytilisepta; species Mytilisepta virgata. The sequence continues at coordinate 51,451,098 of CM051518.1, read as the reverse complement.
ACTTCAGTTTATATAAAATCAAAAAACGTTAAAAAAAAAAACTATGTTGACACCCATTCTCAGTTTAAGTCTTCAAGTCTCCATAGAAAATGTTTATTCTGAATTAAAAAGTGACAGAGATTGTTAATTGATTGTCTGGAAGAATTTTTTTGATTATCTCCCCTCTATCAGCTTACTAAGGAAACAAGTACTATGTTTGAAAAAAAGATGAAAGTGATACTTATGAGGAGTTACTTATTTCTTTGGTACCATTCTACTATGTAACATTGATTTGTTGTACTGAAATCTATTCACTGAATTATGAAATGGGTATGTTATTCATGTGAATAAACAATATGGCAAAAAGTTTCAATTAAACTATCATTATAATTGTCTCTACGAAGTTTAATAGAACAGATTTTTACCAAACTTGATGGATATGAGACCTATGAGGACACAAATAATTTTTGTTACTACGGTATCATTCCAGCAATAAACATGGCTGCAAAGGAAGCTTTTCTGATTGGTTGAAGTTCTAAGATTTTCTCTAAAACATTTTGATGCTTGGATTTGAAACTTGTAAAGAATGATCATTGCAAAGTACAACCTAAGTGTTGCTGATCAGAAATACAAGATGGCTGCCAGTGTTGGAACATAACTCCTTCTGGTGAACAATTAAATAGATTTGTACCAAACCTGATGGAAGTGATGCCTGGTTTTTTGGTGGGATCCATGTTGTTCATATGTTTTTAGTTTTTAAGTGTAGTGTTTGTAATGTTTTGGTCTTGTCTTCGTTGTTCTCTGGAGTTTGTCAGTTATTTTCGATTTTCCCCTCCTTCGAATATCCCTTTGGTATTTCTTGACTTTACTTGTGAGGAGCTGAATAATTTTTGTCTTCCCTGCGATGAATGTTGCAAAGGTCGAGATATAGGTATTACTTTCCGGTGGTGCTGTGAACTTTTTGAAACTGTTTATCCTCTTAATAATTTTGCACAAATAATACCTAACCTTAAGATCTTTGGTCCACAGATGCATTATAATATAATCTTTGCTGTAATATGTGTGTCTTGTGACCTGGACCTCTTTTTCATGGTTTATTGACTTCATAAACATTTGTAGAATCTGCATCCAAGTTTTGTGATTAAGTCCATTTCTTAGCAACTATAATACATTGGCCCACCATATTTGGTATATAGATAGTTCTTAGTGGATATACATTCGAGTCTGTCACCTGCCTTTGTACCTTGACCTCAGTGACTTGTGTCACAGTTTTGTGATTAAAACCTGACCTGGCTAAAAAACTATCGTCCGGTTGTTTGTCCGTCATCATCTGTCCACTAACTTTTCACATTTCAATCTTCTAAAAAACCACTTAACCAAATGGAACCAAACTTGTTAGCAATTTTCCTGGGAAGGTCCTTTACAGAATTTATAATTTTGGTTGAATTGGTTGATTGAATTGAATTGATAATATGCCTGAATGATTAAATTTATAATTTTGCTGCCGATCTGTCATCCAAGACGGCCACCTGCAGGGGACTTAGTTTAACATAGGACCCTATTGGGAAATACATACAAAAATCTACAGAACCACTGAATGGATTGAAACCAAACATAGCATGAATGTTCCTTTTGATGTGCTGACCAAGTTTTGTTACTTTGATGCTGATCTGTCATCCAAGATGGCCGCCAGCCGAGAACTTAGTTTAACATAGGACCCTATGGGAAATGCATACAAAAATCTTCTTCTTGAGATCCACTGAATGGATTGAAACCAAACATAGCATGAATGTTCCTTTTGATGTGCTGACCAAGTGTTGTTACTTTGATGCTGATCTGTCATCCAAGATGGCCTCCAGCCGAGAACTTAGTTTAAAATAGGACCCTTATGGAAAAACATACAAACTGCTTCTTGAAAATTACTGAATGGATTGAAACCAAACATGGCATGGATGTTAATATCAAGGTCTTTTAGCAATGAACAAATGGAAGTATCAGGTGAGTGATACAGGCTCCTGGAATCCTCTGGTTAAATTTTTAGATAACCTGGCCTAAAAGGCCGTGTGAGCTTTTGCCGTCACTTTGCGTCAGTCAAGTGTCTTCCATCCGTCATCCATCATCTGTCCATCCACAATTACAAAAAAATCTTTTCCTCTGGAACCATTCAGCCAATTGGGACCAAACTTTGGTTGAATGATCCTTGGGTAGCCCCCTTCCAAAATTTTGTCTGGCATCCCCGTCTTCCAACCAACATGGCTGCTGACTAAAAATAGAAAAAATGAGGCATAAATTTCAAAAATCTTCTCCTATGTAACTACATAGCCAATTGGAACCAGATTTGGCAGCAAATGTAATTGGATGGTCCTCTTTCAGGGTTTTGTCCGATGATCCTGATGATCAACCAAGATGGCTGCCACAGCCGAACTTAGTTTAACATAGGACCCTATTGGAAATTAATTTAAAATCTTCTTGTCCCAAACTACTGAGCTAATTGGAACCAAACTTGGCAGCAATGGCTCTTGGATGGTCCTCTTTCAGAATTATGTCCAATGACCTGTATGATCAACTAGGTTTGGCCACCACAGCCAAACTTAGTTTAACATAGGACCCTATGATAAATTCATTTAAAAAGCTTCTTGTCTGAAACCATTGAGCCAATTGGAACCAAACTTAGCAGCAATGGTCCTCTTTCAGAATTGTGTCAGATGACCTGGATGATCAAACCAGATGGCCACTACAGCCGAACTTAGTTTAACATAGGACCCTATGGGAAATTCATTTAAAAATCTTCTTGTCTGAAACCATTGAGCCAATTGGAACCAAACTTAGCAGCAATGGTCCTCTTTCAGAATTGTGTCAGATGACCTGGATGATCAAACCAGATGGCCACTACAGCCGAACTTAGTTTAACATAGGACCCTTTGGGAAATTCATTTAAAAATCTTCTTGTCTGAAACCACTTAGCCGTTTGGAACCAAACTAAGCAGCAAATGTCCTTAGATTGTCCTTTTTCAGAATTGTGTTCGATGACCCGGACTGTCAACCAACATGGCTGCCACAGCCGAACATAGTTTAACATAGGACCCTATGTGATAATTCATTTAAAAAATCTTTTTATCTGAAACTATAGAGCCATTTGGAATCAGACTTGGCAGCAATGGTTCTTAGATGGTCCTCTTTCAGAATTATATCCAATGACCTGGATGATCAACTAAGTTCGGCCGCCACAGCGGAACTTAGTTTAACATAGGACCCTATGGAAAATTCATTTAAAAAGCTTTTTGTCTGAAACTATTGAGCCAATTGGAACCAAACTTAGCAGCAATGGTACTTAAATTCTTTTAGAAGTATGTCTGATGACCCAGAAAGTCAACCAAGAAGGTCACCACAGCCGAACTTGGTTAAACATAGGACCTATGGTAACGCAGTGCGGGGACATAGAACTGCCAGACGTCCGACATTGTGAGCGCTTTCAAACCTACTTTTCTCAATGAATTTTTACGAAATTAATATCATATTTGTGATTTAGTATCATCTCCGTCAAGTTCGAATTTCCGTGCCATACCATTATTTTTGTTGGAGTTATTGCCCTTTGAACTCTGAAAACTCCGTCAGTTTTTGTTGTAAGTGCTCTCACACCTACAAACTTAAATGGATTTTATATAAATTTATATCATAGTTGTGATTTAGAACTATCTCGGTTAAATTCGAATTTCAGTGCAGCACAATTATTTTTGTTGGAGTTATTGCCCTTTGAACTCTGAAAATTCCGTCAACTTTTGTTGTAAGTGCTCTCATGCCTACAAACTTTAATGGATTTAATTTAAATTGATATCATAGTTGTGATTTAATAATATCTTGGTCAAGTTTTAATTTCAGTGCTGTACCATTATTTTTGTTGGAATTATTGCCCTTTGAACTCTGAAAATTTTGTCAATTTTTCTTGTAAACGCTCGGTCAAATTCCAATTTCAGTGCTGCACCATTATGCTTTGTTGGAGATATTGCCAACGCTGTTCTTGTATTTAATTGGATACCAATTTTCATTGCTGAAGTTGAACTATGAATTCAAGTATTCCAAAAAAATTAATTATCCCAATTTTTAGCTGGAAAAATTCCGTTATAAGTTTGGCAAAGTACAGCAGGCAGGGAGCTGCAACAGTAGTAAAGGAGTATCGGGCTTTCTGGCAAATTGACATCTCATTTCTTGATTAGTGTGTTAATAGGATATTATTTGTATGTTAATCCACAGTGAAGTGGATTAGAAAATAATATATTGTATTGAAACAAAACATTGATGTCACTTTTTATTATTTACAGATATCAATCGTTATGTTAGTTATTGAGAATTTGCCTCAAACGGGAGAAAAAAGTGGAGATGTAGGATCGCTGAAAGCCTTAAGAACACTGAGAGCTTTAAGGCCTCTTCGTGCTGTGTCTAGATGGGAAGGAATGAGGGTATGTTATACCAATATTTATTTATGTACAGTAGAACTTTGATGGATTGAACTCCAAGGGACCAATGAAATTACTTTGAACTCCAAGGGACCAATAAAATTACTTTGAACTCCAAGGGACCAATGAAATAACTTTGATTTATTGATACATGTAGTTAAGTTACTGAAGTTTGTTCAATTACTGAAAATGTCAGCACCATACCATGTATGAGTTAGTATTAAGAATTAAACTGTTTAAGCACTAATTAACAATGATCATGACATCCTTATAAAATCAAACTGTAAATGTTTACCCATCAGACTAATATGTTATCGAGTCACTCATTGCAGATTTCAATAGTGATTGTAATATTAATTAATGATTAAGTATGTTGTTTTTTTATTTTCTCACATTAAATAGATTATTAATCGATTATAGTCGGAGTTTTGTTATTTGTTATTATTAATATAAAACATAAAAACCATTGTTGTCACTGCTTTATGAGGGTTCAAAGTGTTACTGGTATATACATGTAATTCTTTTTATTATGTGGACAAAAATTGCCAACCTTTATCCTGTGTAGTTTGTATACAAACATAAAAGAACCCATACATGAACTATGGTATTATACAACTACTGCTAAATCTCACATTTTTCCTCACTTTTTGAATTTCCTGGAAAAATGTACTTTTGAAATCTCCAAATTTTCCTCACTTACAAATTTTTAAATTTCAATCCTCATGAAGTGGAATAATAAAATTTTAAACAAATTTAATGATTTTTCTGCACCTGGAAAATCCGATTTTGCGTCATCTAAGGAGGAATAACTTTTAATTTATATTACAAAATTAAACAAATTTTACCTCTTAAATTCTTTTTCTTTAACATAAATTGAATTGACATTGATCTTATATATAGACGAAAGAAACATAAATTCAATAAACACTCAGTAGGTTCCATTCCGAATCTGGATTATGACCAAGTGTTGCCCTTTTGTAAAAACATGGGTGGTCATTTGAAGTTTGTCATCTTTGTTGTTTTTGGATTTAAAATGGTTTCATTTCATCTTTTTATACCTACCAGTCAATGAATAAGTCAATCTGTTGGAAGTCAAACAAACCAATAACAACAAAAATCTAATTTTTCATCAGTTTTTCAAATTTCCTCAAAGTCAATATAAAGTGTTTTTTTAGTAACAAATAATTTGAGAAATTACCGGAATCAGAGACGTCAGCGATTTTCGATTTTTAAAATCTTAATAGATGATGAGGATCGCTGACATAAAACGACTGCTAATTGATTGTCAGCAATAATCCTTCCATCACTACTACAGAAGTTGTTCGTTGAACTCAACTGAAATCTTAATTTACAAGGATTGTTGATTTTCATGACTGTCTAAATGAACAACGGCTTAATTGAAAGCTGAAAACAGCATCCTTGTTTATGCCACAGTATCACTGAAATTGGAATAAATTTTCAGCTAACAGATTTGAAACGAAATCATTTCATTTGAAACATTGAAAACATTTCAGTTTTATGGAGAGAAATTTATGTATTGCAATATATATCAAAATGTTATTATAAAGATATATATATATATATTGGAAATATTTTAACAGGTGGTTGTAAATGCCCTCATCAAGGCTATACCTTCCATTGCCAATGTGTTAATGGTATGCTTAGTTTTCTGGCTGATATTTGGAATAATTGGAGTACAACTTTTCATGGGAAAATTTCACAAGTGTGTGGATGCTAATGATACCAGACTTCCTAGAAATGTAACAAAAAACAGATTTGAATGTGAACTAAATCAGAATGTCACAGGATATAAATGGGTCAACTCAGACATAAACTTTGACAATGTGCTTAATGCTTATCTGGCATTATTTCAAGTTGTAAGTTTATAGATACAATTAAATATAGTATATTTTGTATGTTCACATGTTTGCAGCTTGGTGTCCCACATTTCTGAAAATCTCAAATATTCTTTAAAATACCAATGAATTCTTTAAGTGTACCTTTTGTTTCCTCTATTCATAATTAATTATCAATTTTGCCACTTATTTTCAACTGATCAGATTTTTTGTGTATATAATTCATTGATTTTTATGTAAAATATGATGTTATCACAAACATTTTGGACATTGTTAACAAAATATACAAATTTTGGTTTACTCAGAATGTAAACAAAATTGGCTCATTGGACATACATTACAAAAATTTATAATAAAGCCAAGAAAGAAAAAAAATGTGTATTTTACATTTATATTGTGCAGATTAAAATATTTTTAAAGATAAATTTCTATTCCAAAGAAGGGGGAAATCATTTCTTGGATGTTAAACAGTGAATCTCCTAAGATTTACAGTATCTTACATATTGTAACCATGGTAACATAGAACAGATCAGACAAGAATTTAAATTTGTTGCAGATACTTTTGGACATTTTTCATTAAGTACTAAGAAAGGCAGAATGTATCCCCTGTAGAAACCAGCCAAATTTTTTTTATAAAAAAAAATTGACCAGGTATTTTTTTCTTTGGTCTATTAAAAGCTGAAATAGATTTTAAATTAAAATATTTTGACAAAATGATGGATATAAGTAACTCAAGCAAGAAAAGTGAACTGCATCTAAAACCATTTCTCTAGGAGCAAAAACAGTACAACAAAATTTATGCTTTGAATTTCGTAGGGGACTATTTTTATTGGTTGAGGGTGTCGGAGTACTCAGAGAGAACCACCGACCTTCGGTAGGAAAATTGGCTTGAATTGCGTAATAATACCACTAGAAAACATTAATTTGATGCAAATACATTGTATACATTTGTGTTACTTTATGTTTCAGGCCACGTATAAAGGATGGACTCTTATTATGGATGATGCCATAGATATACCAAATGTAAGTCTTTTTTTCTTGTAATATTAGTGTTTATCACATATTTTATTGGAAAAAAACGTCGATTTTGCATATCTAAATAAAAGCATAAGTTGATGTATGTTATTTGCCCCCGGGGCAATAAAATCATACAAGGGCAGATAACATGTTACTGGAACTGAATTGCATTCATTTGTTTCACTCTATACTCCAAGTGAAAGAAATAACACTGTTTAATAGTAATGAAAAAGACCATGTATTAATCTATAAGTATACATATGATAATTTGCGGCTTCATTAATTTTTGTGGGGATCAGGCTACTGAAAATTCATTGTTAAATTTTCTTACGTAAATTTGCATACATTAACGCTCACTTATCTCTCCAATTCATAAGTGGTTATGTTAAATTTTTACAAAATTTGGGGTAATTGCAAAATTTTTGGAATGTGATTCTATGAATTGGCTTCCATGTGAAGTTTCTTTTAACCCATATAGATACACACACTGATGTTAGTAAAATCTGTTCCAAAAAAATACTGGCTATCAAAGAGATAGACAATTAATTCAGAGATGATTTTAGAGCTATGCTTGTATGTAATTAACAAGAATTGTTATCCGGTTCAGTTCAATTTCAGAAAATATATTGACTCCACTGAATAAAGCAATTATCTGATCAATCAAAAAAGGTCAGTCAATTGATTTTCCCGAATCTGGGGTGAAATGAAATTACAACAGAGTGGGGAAAAACATTGTGTACATGTACCTACAATTTGTTTTATTTTTGTTGCAGGAAGATGAAGGACAACCAGAAAGAGAAAACAATGTCCACATGTACCTCTACTTTGTTTTATTCATAATTTTTGGGTCATTCTTCACCCTCAACCTGTTCATTGGTGTTATCATTGAAAATTTCAACCAACAGAAGAAAAAGGTTAGTATTAAATGAAAAAATTCACTTAAGATTTTATTGTAGCACTAGGGGGAATCAAAATATAAAATCCCTATCGCAAAACTTGTACTGGATATTCTATGTTTGCATGTTACGTAGATTAAAAGAAATTTGTTTAGGATCTATGATTTATGTTATTCTGTTATATTTATAATTTAAATATCTTCAAAAAAATTGATACAGAGGATTATACTTTCAGTGACTTTACCAGAGTATAATTTTAGAAAATCTTTGAAACTGTCTATATAACAAGGGTGCCACTTCCTATACGCACTCTATGCACGTGCATAGGTTTTTAAATCAGTAGTTTTTTTTTTAATGTAAAACAAAATGACTACCCCTTAATAAAGAAGAAAACTAGTGACATGCAGATAATTGGACTCAACTGCTTTTGTAAGAGCAAATTTACAACGTGAATTATTAAAAGGATAAATTAAATTTGGTAGGAATCTAACTGCTCCTTTGTTAATGTCGAGACGTATACATGCTATTTGAAAGCTATGATCTTTTTTCTTTTCTTAATAATATATTTTAAATTTTTAACTGTGTCGCAAATGGCAAATGCAGGTCTAGGAACCACTCCACCGTGTCCATTCTCACAACACTTAGGATGTAGCTAGTTTGTTTAGTCTGTACTGACTCCAACGTTTTCATGTTTTATTATTCAAAGTTTCACTTGTCACATTGATTGCACACACATTGGAAATGTGCACCTCCTATTTTGAAAATAGTTGAATCAATATGTCAGCGATCTGGACCCGACTTGGTCTTTTTCTTTTTGTTCATGCAAATTAAAATCTTTTTAGAGTTCCTTTAAAATATTGGAGCTTCAAGGGGCATCCAGTCCCCTTAACCAGGTTGGGATCCGTCCTGCGTCCACTGGGGTCTTAGGCGGCCAATACCTCTAAACCTCTTTTGTTAAGCCTAGTCCGTATATTTTGAAAGTTTTTAACGGCGCCCTTGTATAATTATAATTAAAACCTTAATGAAATAGTCCATCCAAATTCAAAAGCTGATTGAATCTGAGGTGATGATATTTGACTTTTATAAAGCCTTGATACCCAAATAAGTTAAGATATTCTTTAACCTGCAAATCTAATTTCTTTTTAATGTTAAAGTTATGAAGATTCCATGTCTCTTTGTTTTACAGTTCAAGACTTTTGTTATTTAAAATCTAACAAAAAGACTTCATTGTATTTTCAGAATTTTAATTTCATACATTATTGTTGTTTTAATTTTATTGGTTCTTAATTTCAAGGATTTGGGGGGAAAAAATTAAATGAAAAGCTCTTATAATTGGTGAAAATGTTTAAAACCAATGGATGAATAAACAGCTTTCAAATCTGATAGATTTCGTTTGACTTATAATCACCAATCTTATTAATTTTTTTTTTTTATTTCAACTTAGGCCATTTACAGCTTAATCAAAACATAACACTGTAAATATATATATAATGCCCAATGAATCTACAGTACAGGCATGCAACAGTACACAGTTTTTGACTGGATAAAAGGACAGTTAATATTTTGTTTCACGCCCAAACTCTACCTTTGGCTTTGGGCAACAATTCAGTTATTTGGTTAAACAAAACAGCTATTGTTCAAGGGCCCAGTATTATAAATCTATTGTAATATATCTTATATTTTTATATTTTTTATAAATTGATTTAAATAGTGTTTCAGTACATTCATGGTATAACAACTTATTGAGTGGTTCAAAGTTCTTTTGACAGAGTACAATAAGAAAGTCACATTGAGCTTAAAATAGCATAAGAAAGAAGGGCAGCTCATAGTGTTCAAAAAATTTCCAGTAAAGCAGTTGGCAAGAGAACATATTACAAATTCAGGGATTTTTTTATCTGTTGGAAAAATCAAATTAAATGTACATTTATATTCCAATTACATTTATTCCCTACTTGCAGAGCTCTGGGATGCATACGTATTTTATCATTTTTTGACAGTTATCGTTCCTCACTGCAGGTGTGATTTTGAGGTCACTCGTGGCATTCCCAACTAAATAAAATTGACAGCACATCCTATATAATGAGGAATTCCCTTCGCTTTTGGGGGTTTTCTGTTTTATCATTCGGATTGAAAGATAAATTGGCATGTTCCTAGTGAGACACCTACTATAAAGAATGACAACTTTTGGCAGGATAGTCAACCGCAAGTCAGGAATATAGGGAAATTATGATAAGATAACAAATTTAATTATTTTAATATCTTAAGGGTTTCCAACATCATTGATTAGTTAAAACTTTACACAAAAGTAAAATTTCACTTTGAACCCGACCAGTATTCACAGGTAAGATAATTATGGTTTTTTAAGCCCAATAGAACTAAAGTAAATCTTACAGCTGTAACAGGTAATTTATATGTAAGGTGTTAAACCAAAATTAATGGATATGTTTACTCTCCTTGTGTATTTAAGGACTGTTTGCTACAACAGTGATGAAGAAAAGTCAAATTCTGCGTCTATGTTTTCATATAGTATGTGTCAAGTTGATGTGACAGTTTCAGATCCACATGTTTGTTCATTCTTTCTCTGTTACTCATTTGATCTTTGAATTCTTTAATATACATAAAGGTTTTCTAAAAATCATTTCTGTAGTACTTTTTATAAGAAAATTTCTACTGCTCTGAGAGACTGTGTTTTAGATTCCAAATTGCTGTTGTTATGTTAGATGGAAATGGGGTTCAGAAAACTATAATATCATGCCTGAAAGTTTTCCAGAATCAGCCAGATTTCCGGATTTTGATAATTTTGATCCTGATATATTCCTGTAGATAATTTTAAACTTTTACAGATTTCTGGATTTTGGCACCTCCTGTGCTTTCACCCATGATAATATGTTAGAATTCTCCAATGAGAAACCAGAGTGAGTTATATTTTCCTAACCAATGTAGGTAAGGGAGATAATAAATTTGTCTCCCTTTTAGCCTCAGGACAAAAGGGAGAGAATTTAATTATCTCCCTTACCTACATTGGTTAGGAAAAGATAACTCACTCTGGTTCCTCATTGTCAGTTATTGTCCAGATATTTTTTGAAGAAAATATTCCATAAGCATTCTAATTGTAAAAAATGACTTAAGCTAGGAGCATCTGATTAAGGTAAGAAAATTTTGAGCTAATTTTTTTCTGCAGATAAATCATTATTTATTTAAATTTTTTAATAGTTAGATGCGGTATGTATGTCTTTCGACGGTTCCTGGTCAGAAATATCGGAAAATAGTGAAATAATCAAAATAAATGATTTAGTATTCTTTTTTTTTTCTGTAAAATCGGATCTACATTGGACCAATGACCTTTGATCTGATCACAATCTGACTTCTTGCAACAAGTAAAAAAATGTCTAAACAACTTTTAATGCTGTCTTTAAACAAGTAAATGATATCTTGTGACTCACACATTTTATTTACTAAACCTTTTAATCAATTGGCTGTCTATATATTGGCTACTTGTGTGAAAAAATTATCAAATGATTTGATAATGAAACATATAATTAGAGGTAAATAGGTTATCTGAAAATGAACAGTGACATTATATTGTCAAATCTTAAAAATGTCATGAAAGCAATGTAGATCTAATTTTTACTGTATCAAATGGTTTATACACCTATTTGGATTGGAGATTTTTTAAATACCCAAGTAAAAACAATGATGTCTGAACATTTTTGGATTAAACTTTTATAGCAATGCTGTCCAAATATATTTTTTTTAAAATTCAATGTAGCGAATTAGAAAATTTAGCATTATCCAAACAGCTGCAATCAATCTGTATTTCATTAGACCTACTATTTTGAATATTTCACTACTTTTTCTGTTCGTATATTAAAGATATTATATTGTGTGATTTCCCACTAATAAGGTCACTTCCCATGCAAAACAGGTGTGATATTTGCACAAAATTTCACTTTGGTACTCTAAAAAGCAGTTTAATGTAAGGGACTAGGTAATGGTTCATTTATAACTTAATAATAGTATAAATTATAAATGAAAGTTCTTTTTATTCTTATTTGTTGATAAATAAGTGTTTTTATAAAATTTTTGGTTTATTAGCCTGAATACATTGTACATTAAAATAAATTTTTCAATCACTGTACATGAATTTTTTGTGCACTATATTTTGTTAAAAATTACATCAGTTTAATTTACACATTCTTGATATTTTGGACTTTTTACAATCTCCTCTGATTATTATTTTCTTTAATTTAATTTTGCATGTTGTTAATAGGCTGGAGGTTCGTTAGAAATGTTTATGACGGAGGACCAGAAGAAGTATTATAAAGCAATGAAGAGAATGGCGAGCAAGTCACCACAGAAGTCCATACCTCGACCTGAAGTCAGTGTAAAAACAATCTGTCTCCGGCTAACACTGTCCAAATCTACTCAGTTGTTATTCCCCTTTCATTAGTGGAATATCTTTAACATGAGTATTGTTTTTTATACTTCGACTTTTAGGGAGGGAGGGGAGAAAGATGAAGATATGGACATTGATGACAGTGGAAATGACTTAGTAGATTTACCGCTTCTTAACCCTGTTGCTTTTTGTCTTTGTAAAGGTCAATGGGGTCATATATATAAGTGTATATAGCGTTGTGTGTTTTGGACCATTTTATTATTCAGTCAACTTTGACCTGTGTTATAAATTCTTAACCATTCTAAAAATATTGTTTTTGGGTGGATATTTTGTAGACAGGATTTGAAACATATCAGAGGCTTAGGATAATATATCAAGTCAACAGTTGGATTGACATTATGAAATGGTCCAAATAAAACATCAGAAAAATCATCATCTCATATTATTGTAACGATTTCTCTACTTCAGGCTGGAGGCTCTCTCGAGATGTTTATGACTGATGACCAGAAAAAGTATTACATGGCCATGAAGAGAATGTCATCCAAGGCTCCCCAGAAATCTATTCCTCGACCAAGCGTTAGTTACATAAAGTTCTCTGTTGAATCACCAGACCTTGGCATGAAAAATTTGGATTACCTCCCTTTTTTGGACATTCATTGTTTGAGATTTAACCATTTAGATAATTCTAGAACCTTCCTTTTATCTTGCATGTTATATCAGCATGTAAATCTTCAAAATGACCAATAATTGATTCTGAGATTAAAATTGAAAAAATTTAGGTGAATTTATAAATTATTAATGAATATATTATCAGTAGAAAATTATTCCAAGTATTTTTTATTTGAAAATCTTAATACCTGATAAGTTAGAGTTCGTTAAGAAATAAAAATAATTCATTATTGAATTTCCTATAAAATAGGAAATTTTAGCATGTGTAAAAAAAATTATGGATAAATCTGAAGCATTACTTGTAGATACTTTAAGTTTACAAAATCAACAAATAACAGATTTATAAAAAAAAGTACTGATTCTTTTTCTTTTTTCTTTTTTCTTCAAGAATGTTCTTATTAATTGAAAATCTAAGACAGAAAAATGACATAGTACTTTGTTCAAAATTCTGTACCCTGTAGAACCCAAGTCTGGATATTTTCAACGGGTTTTTGTCTTCATATTTGCACCCAGCACACGTATACAGTAATGGCCACTTTATGATCACTTTAGATTTAGTTTCCAGCTGATGCAGATCTCAGATAGTTTTAGCATCTGGATATGCCTGTTGAATCATTTGAATATATATATCTATACATGTATCATTCTTTTTTTAGTAGAATTACTAGTAATGGATGTTCTCATTTTATATAATCTAAATTTTGGCATTATTAATGAACTGAATTGACAATTGGAAACTTCCCTCTGAATTTTTAGAGGTCACAGTGTTCAAGAACAATTGTCTAGATATTATATAAATAAGACCTATCAATAGTTAAATTATGCTTAAAGCTGACTATTATTGGCTGATTGGTGTAGCTTTTCTTTTGAGGATGAAAGTTTTTGTTCTTTCAAATATTATAGAGTTATAAAGGGCAGGCATTATGAGATTTTTAAATTAAAAAATGATTCCAATACCTTGGTGTCAACTGGGTATAAATTTCATGATTAAAAAAGGTGATGATAGTAGCTATTTCTATGATTATTCAGTGGAAAATTAGAAATGGATTCTGAATAAATACAGTAAAAATTAATTGAATCATTTAAGAACAAAATGCAAATATTTCATGAGAACATTCATTAAATGTTTATTAAATGCATGATTTCTTTTTTCATCAATGAGCAATACCCCTTTCAACACTAAATTGAAACATTTCTTTCATAGAAAATTTTTTAAAGATTGAAATGTTTTTCACCTCATTTATAATTTCTTATATTTTATGACACATTAATTAACAACTACATGTAGTTGTAATATTTTTTGTGAATGAGGGTCCTGCTTTCTTTATCTTTTTTTTCATGAAGTCATTTAAATTACTTCTTCTGTCCGGTTGCTATTTCAGAATTACTACATAGTGTACACACAAACATTGTGATGGGTTATGCTATAGATATTCAGTTTTTCTTTTCTAAGTTTAACTAGTCTTTCAAACATGAAGAAATACGATCACTAGGAGTGGCTTGGGTTTTTTTTTTTCAAACTCAAGTTACAATTAGCAGGATTCTTAAATTTGTAAAAATATTTTTTTTAAAAAACCATGATCTTAACGAATGCCAGAGTGTGTGGATTACTCAGATGGATTTTAGACATTGTCCATTTATTATAGTAGATGATGGGAAATGGCATGAAAGAGAAAACAATTTCTTGTACTAAAAAATAAATCTCACGGAACCATTCAAATAGAAGTGAAAATAAAATCATGTAACCATCAGCCAAAAATAAACATGAAATCAATATACATATATGAAGAAATGGTTTATTTCACATACAAATCATACATAAAACAACAACTCATTGTGGCCTATGGAAAGGGGATTGAACTTCACAGTAATACAAAAAGCGAATGCTGTTTCGGAACCAGAATTTTTTCCGGATTTCGATGACTTGAACTACCAATGCCTGGAACTAATTTATATTAACAGACCCCTTGGAGATCGAGAAATCGAGATTCCACTGTATATGTAATAACAGAAATATGCAGTTACGGGTTTTATTTTACATCATATATACATGTATTATCAGTGTTTAGCTTTTCAAGCAGCAATCTACCGACACAAATTTTATCATAAAATCCAATTCTCACAATTGAATACTAGCATGAAAAATTGATGAAAACTTTCATTTTGTGTTGTGTATTCAGCATGATTCCTTTAATCGTTCGTGATGTGATATTCATTCATGTGTAACCTCAAAAGGATCATATATATAGATGGATATATATAAGAGTGTAAGCATTTTCTGGATGGAATCTAGAATTAATTAGTATATTTTCCTCTGGTCTGAATCCCTTGGCAAGATAAATTTAAACATGGTGTGAAATTTCGATGGAGCGATCTTGCTTAAGTTTACACAAGTCTGATCAGACTACAAAAGCCACTTGATAAATGAACTAAGTTATCTTTTTGGGATATGTCAAAACATTTTGAAATTTCATTGCAGTCAGACAAGTAAATGATTCTGATTTAATTTTCTTACTACAGACGTGTCAATTGCTTTGTCAAATAAACTAAGGTTGATCGACACAATGTTTTTATAGGGTATCTATAATCTATGTCCTTCATGAAAATTCTAGGTTCTGATAGGTTGAATTTCAGGAATAATGTCCTGAAATGCATTACCAAATGAAAATAAAAATTTATGGGACTTTTTTCATGGGTTTAAAAATATCTATATTTCATTCGTGTAAGATGAAGAAATTCAACACTATATAAATTTATAGTACTGATCAAATTTCAAACAATTGTCTGAAAATGCATGACCCAATGAACTTGAACATGAACTGGGGTTTTTGTTGGAAGGTTTTCTACAATTTTTACATATTTTGTCCTTACATATTAAAACAACGCCGCAGGGGACTATAGGTTTGCACTCCGTCACTCAGTCAGTCACACTACAGTTTTCTGGACTTTTTTAAGAAACCGTTTAACCAACTAATCTTATTCTTGGTATGTGAGCTTATAAATGATGAGTTACAGATTAGATTTGAGTTTGACGCTGATCGGACAATTATTGTGAGAGTAGTTGCCCTTGGAAATAGGAATTATTTGCAAAATAATAGTTTTCCAGATTTTTATATCAAACTGTTTTACCAAATGATCTTATTTTTGGTATGTGAGCCTAAAATGATGAGCTACAGATCAAGTTAGAGTTTCACGCTGATCAAATAATTATTGTGAGAGTTATTGCCCTTGGAAATAGAAATTATTGTCAAAATATTAATTTTCTGGACTAATCGAGGAACATTTTGTGTGTTTTCTGACATCTCGAGCCGGTAGGGGACATATTGTATTGCTCAGCAATACTATTAGAATGTTTGTTGACTTTAAATTTCAAAATTTGTTCCATTTCCTAGCTCCCCGACGAATAGCCTTTAATTGACATCTGTCATGCATACATCATGGATATGTCGAACCATAAAGTTTAAATTTTAATCTTATTTAAAAATACTGAACAAATTTGGACTGAACTTGGAAGCATTGGTGTCTTATAGAATTGTATTGCATAACACAAACTATTGACCAAGATAGACCTGGCCAAACTTAGTTTAACATATAAGAGAACCCTAATGGATAAGTCATATCAAAATCCTGTCTGAAACCACTGAGCGTATTGTTCCTACCAACAAAGTAATGGTCCTTAGGTTGTCCCCTTTCAGAATTGAATCACTTAACATCAAATATAATTAACAAAACATTAAATTACACCACATCAACTATAATAAAGTATATATACTCTGTTCACACTGTATTCTGGGTTTCACTGTATTGCGCTTCCAACGTTATTTCAACTAAAACTGGACAGTAATTTTGATGCCATCTTGAAAAAATAAGTGCCACGATACAGTGGTATACCAGTATATCCATTGATAACAAATATTATATTACATAAGAGAAGACAACAGCACACACTGTACACAATCAAATGAATCAGAAGTACACATAGGCAGGGAAATGCGTGTGGACAGCTTGCTGGTCTGTGCCTTAGTTAAGATTTCATCACTATCTTTCCAAAAAATCATAGCAAACATTATATACTATAGAGTATATTTAATACAGATTTTGTATTTTTCTTTCAGATATCTGAATAATCAATTTGTTATTGTGTTGTGATTGTTAACTATTTATATAATATTTCATGTAAAACTGGACAGTATACATTTTGTAGTTGACAAATATTGAGAAATGTTAATTAAAAAAATATATAATATTTGTTATTTTGAATAGCAAATTGATTCTGTTACCAGTAATTTGTTATTTTGACTGGCAGAGCTGCAAGAAAAAATATGTATATATAAGAATTTATTTATGTTTTTCTTTCACAGATTATGAAATAAAGTTTTTTTAAACTATTTTTGTCAGATTTAAAATAATTTCATTAACAAACCTTTAATATTTAACAATTTTGTAAAGAGACTTTCATAACCAAATTATACCATTTTCACCACAAAAAATGTTCACTTACAATATACAAAAGATTTACAGTAAATCATAACATTCAGAATTTTTTTCTTTTTTTTCAGTTGTGGCCATTTGGAAAGCTTTATGATTTAGTAACAAATCAAGCATTTGACATCGGAATCATGATTGTGATTATGTTAAACATGCTAACAATGACCTTGGAACATTACAACCAGAGTCAACTGTTTACAGATGTTCTTTTTTATATAAACCTGTCATTTATAGTAGTCTTCACTGTTGAATGTGTGCTCAAACTTCTAGCCCTCCGATGGTTTTACTTCAAGATTCCATGGAATGTTTTTGACTTTATTGTTGTTGTATTGTCGATATTAGGTAAGTCTTATTATGTTTGTTGAATGAAATGAAAAAATATTTCAAAAACCGTAATGGATAGAGAGAAAAAAAAAAAGTTTGCTCTCTGTACTTTAGTAATAAACGTTATTTCGAAGGATCGAGGTTATTGACATTTAAACTTGTTAGACGCACATAATAAAAAACTGAATAAAGATCAAAGCATTTTAAAGTTGTGAGTAAAAATTTGAGTTTACACATCAAACTTCATAAAAATTTTAAATTTTTTGTCTGCAGTTCAAGAATTATTTATCCTCTACATGATTAATGACATCATGATTGAAGTTTATACCTGTATAAACTTTTTTCAGTGAAATTCTTGTTACACAAAAAACCCAGTAATTTACCAGAATTTACAAATGGTGCTTGTTAAAAATGACAATTTGAAATGAAATATGATGAAAAAAGTATCTATGTAAACTTTTTTCAGTGACATTCTTATTACATAAAAAAAAAACCCTAAAAAACAGTAATTTACCAGAATTAACAAATGGTGATAAATGTTCAAAATGACAATGTGAAATGAAATATGATGAAACTAGAGGCTCTCAAGAGCCTGTATCGCTCACCTGGATTTAACTTTTCACCTTGAGCAGACCTAAAAATTTAAGTGTTGCAGTCAATTTGGCTGGTTTTTCTATAGGATTCTGTGTTAAACTAATTTCAGCTGTGGCAGCCATCTTGGTTTAGTCCAGGTCAACGGAAACATTTCTAAAAGAGAACCATCTAAGGACCATTTCTGCTAAGTCTTGTTCCAACTGGCTAAGCGGTTTCAGACAAGAAGATTTTTAACTGAATTTTTCTATAGGGTCCAATATTTAACAAAGTTCGGTGTGGCAGCCATCTTGGTTGACAATCCACGTGATCGGACATATTTCTGAAAGAGGATCTCCTAAGGACCAATGCTGCCAAGTCTGGCTCCAATATGTCAAGTGGTTTCAGACAAGAAGATTTTTCAATTAATTTTTCCATAGGGCCCTATGTTAAACTAAGTTCTGCTGTGGCGGCCATCTTGGTTGACAGTCTGGGTCGTCGCACAAAAATTCTGAAAGAGGACCATCTAAGGACCCATTGCTACCAAGTCTAATTCTAATTGACTTAGTGGTTTCAGACGAGAAGATTTTTGAGTGAATTTCCCATAGCGTCCTATGTTAAACTAAGTTCTGCTGTGGCGGCCATCTTGGTTTACAGTCCACGAAATTTGACACATTTCTGAAAAAGGACCAATGCCGCCAAGTCCTGCTCCAATATGTCAAGTGGTTTCAGACAACACAATTTTTCAATGAATTTTCCTATAGGGCCTATGTTAAACTAAGTTCAGCTGTGGCGGCCATCTTGGTTCACAGTCCGGGTCATCAGACACACCTCTCTAAGAGGACCATCTAAGGACCATTGCTGACAAGTCTGGTTCCAATTGGTCAAGTGGTTTAAGGCAAGAATATTTTCAATGAATTTTCCCATAGGGCCCTATGTTAAACTAAGTTCGGCTGTGGCGGCCATCTTGGTTAACAGTCCGGGTCATTGGACATATTTCTGAAAGAGAACTTCCTAAAAACCATTACTGCCAACTTTGGTTCCAACTGGCCTTGTAGTTTCATATAAGAAGGTTTTTGAAATTCACCCCCCCCCCTTTTTTTTCTATTTTTAGTAACAGTAGCCATGGAAGTCGGGGATGCCAGACATAAGTTTGGAAGGGGGCCAGCCAAGAACCATTCCACCAAAGTCTGGTCTCAATTGGCTCAGTGGTTTGAGAGGAAAAGATCTTAAAAGCAAAGTTTACGCTGAATGCCGTCTTTAAAGGGCAAAAACTCCTATAAGGGGTCAATCAACGATTTTGGTCATGTTGACTTATTTGTAGATCTTACTTTGTTGAACATTTTTGCTGTTTACAATTTGTCTTTATCTATAATAATATTCAAGATAATAACCTAAAACTGCAAAATTTCCTTAAAATTAAAAATTCAGGGGCAATAACCCAATAAAGGGTTGACCGATTCGTCTGAAAATTTCATGACAGGTAGATCTTGACCTGATGAACATTTTTACCCCATGTCAGTTTTGCTCTAATTGCTTTAGTTTTTGAGATATAAGACAAAAACTGCAGTTTACCCCTGTGTTCTATTTTTAGCCATGTCGGCCATGTTGGTTGACAGGCGGGGTCATCGGACACATTTTTTAAACTAGATACCCTAATGATGCTTGTGGCCAAGTTTGGTTCAATTTGGCCCAGTAGTTTCAGAGGAGAAGATTTTTGTAAAAGTTAACAGACGACGACGACGGACGACGGACGACGGACGCCAAGTGATGAGAAAAGCTCACTTGACCCTTTGGGTCAGGTGAGCTAAAAATGCTTATTTGGACCCTTTTTTAGCCCCTAATTCCTAAACTGTTGGGACCAAAACTCCCAAAAACAATCCCAACCTTCCTTTTGTGGTCATAAACCTTGTGTTAAAATTTCATAGATTTCTATTTACTTATACTAGAGTTATTGTGCGAAAACCAGGAAAAATGCTTATTGGGCCCCTTTTTGGCCCCTGATTCTTAAACTGTTGGGACCAAAACTCCCAAAATCAATCCCAACCTTCCTTTTGTGGTCATAAAGCTTGATTATACTAAAGTTATAGTGCGAAAACCAAATGTCTTCGGACGACGACGCTGACGACGGACGGACGACGACGACGACGCCAACGTCATACCAATATACGACCGCAAAAATTTTGCGGTCGTATAAAAATGGCGGGAAAATGGCCGTCCAAAACAAACTTTCATCATCACCATTCAACTCGGGATACCATGTTTGCCTTGAAAGTAGCTTTCATCTTCATTTTATTTCTATAATTCAGGAAAAAATAGCAAAAAACAGCATTTTGACCCCTATGTTCTATTTTTAGTAAGGGTGGACATGTTTTCCAACCAATCAAAAATCCAAGCATTCACTTTTTGCAGGATACCCTAAGGAACAATCTTACCAAGTTTCATTTGATTTTGAATAGTAGTTTCAGAGAAGAAGATTTTTGAAATAATAACATAAAAAAAAGCCAAAAATGTCAAAAAGGGCAATAACTCTAACATCAGTTGACATATTTTCACGAAAAAGGCACACAGGTAGCTCTCATCATGCTGAACACTTTCAACCTGCCAGAATTTGCCGTAACGTAATGATTTTTGAGATATTTGCGAAAAACTGTTGTTCGACTCCTATGTTCTATTTTTAGTAACAGTGGCCATGTTTTTCGACGGATCAAAAATCGAAGCATAAACTTTGTGCAGGATACCCTAAGGAACAATCATGCTAAGTTTTATCCAAATCCATTCAGTAGTTTCAGAGGAGAAGATTTTTGAAATAATAACATAAAAAAAAGCCAAAAATGTCAAAAAAGGGCAATAACTCTAACATCAGTTGACAGATTTTCACGAAAATAAGCACACAGGTAGCTCTCATCATGCTGAACACTTTCAACCTGCCAGAATTTGCCATAACCTAAAGATTTTTGAGATACTTGCGAAAAACTGTTGTTTGACCCATATGTTCTATTTTTAGTAACAGTGGCCATGTTTTTCAACGGATCAAAAATCGAAGCATAAACTTTGTGCAGGATACCCTAAGGAACAATCATGCTAAGTTTTATCCAAATCCATTCAGCAGTTTCAGAGGAGAAGATTTTTGAAATAATAACATAAAAAAAAGCCAAAAATGTCAAAAAAAAATCAAGAAAAAGGGCAATAACTCCTACAAGGGTGGTTACATCTTCTTCAAAATTTCAAAGCAGGTAGATCTTGAGGTGTTGAACACTTTAGCTTCCCATCAGAATTTTGATATCTGTCACCATTTTTGAGTTATTTGCAAAAAACTGCAATTTACCCCTATGTTCTATTTTTAGGCATGGCAGCCATGTTTTTTTACAAGTCAAAAATCCAAACGACAGTTTAGTAGCACTCATGCCAAGGAACAACTACACAAAGTTTGGTTGCAATTAAACTTATGGTGTAAGAGGAGTTAACGATTTTATTACAATGAATAAAGACTGCAAAAATGGTCAATTTTGACGATCTAAGGGGAATAACTCCTAAAAGGAACGAACCTACAACTTCGATCCTGTTACAAATTTTGTAGATCTTTGTGTGCCTAACAATATGAAATTTAAATTTTTCAAATTTCCTTTATAGTATCCAAGATATTGAGCTTAATAAGTGCAAAATTTGGAAAAAATGCAGAAAAAGGGCAATAACTCCTACATGGGTCGTTGGATCTTCTTCAAAATTTCAGGGCAGGTAGATCTTGAGGTGCTGATCACTTTTACCCTATGCCAGAATTTTGATATCTGTGACCGTTTCTGACTTATTTGCAAAAAACTGCGATTTACCCCTATGTTCTATTTTTAGCCATGACGGCCATGTTTTTATACGAATCAAAAATCCAAACGATAGATTTGTAGCACCCATACCAATTATTAACTGTACCAAGTTTGGTTGCAGTTGGACTTATGGTGTTGGAGGAGTTAACGTTTGAAAAAGTTAACGGACGACGGACGGACGGACGACGGACGGACGACGGACGGATGACGGACGGACGACGGACGCCAAGTGATAGCAATAGCTCACATGACCCTTCGGGTCAGGTGAGCTAAAAAGTAAGTGAGAAGGGTGCATGACTAGGAAATACCTAGGAACCTTTTCCAATTTGGCTAATTCTACTTTTGAATGTGAATAGATTTTTTTGCATTTATCCGGGGATTTAAATCAGATATTACAGTCTGCCCAAACAGTAATCATTTGTTGAGGAATTAGGGATGCATCAGTGAAACAACATCCAATCAGATTTATATGAAATTGATGGATTAATTTATGCATGTGATATTTGGTAAGAATAAAGGCTTGTGATCAGACCGTAAGCACGGAGGATATGAGTTCAAATTCAAGTTGTGGCGAGGTGTGTTGATTTTGATCGTAAAGATTGCCGTTTTCCTACCACTGATTGTTGGTTCTCTCTAGGTACTCTTGTTTCCTTGACCAATAAAGCTGGGCATTGTGATTTAGTCAGTTTTGCTGAAAAACCCCAGTATATAAAACAAAATTGTGATCAATTGTCTACAAGATCACTGATTATCACTGCTCATTGTTGTTTGATTAGCTACAGTTTTAGTAATAGATATTGATATGTCACTTCTAGGTTAAATATAGCATTTCTTTAACTATTGTAATGTCAGGTTTTATTTTTGCTGGGAAATGACCATATTTGACCTTATTTCATTACAGGTGTTGCAGTAGCTAATGCTATGGAGGCTTTACTCATACCACCAACATTGCTTCGTGTTGTACGAGTCTTCCGTGTAGGTCGTGTTTTAAGATTAGTCAAATCCGCTAAGGGTATTCGTACTTTAATATTTTCATTAGCAGTTTCTTTACCTGCACTTTTTAACATTGGCTTATTGCTATTTTTAGTCATGTTTATATATGCAACTTTTGGAATGAACTTTTTCATGAATGTAAAACACACAGCTGGTTTGGACGATACATTCAACTTTGAAACGTTTGGACGTAGTATTATCATGCTT
This sequence comes from Mytilisepta virgata, assembly GCA_028015205.1. Lineage (NCBI taxonomy): Eukaryota > Metazoa > Mollusca > Bivalvia > Mytilida > Mytilidae > Mytilisepta > Mytilisepta virgata. The sequence continues at coordinate 51,427,428 of CM051518.1, read as the reverse complement.
TTTCAAATGTGCACATCTGCTGGATGGGACGGAGCCCTTGCAGGATTAATGAATGATAATGAAGGGAACAAAACGGACCAATGTAATTCAAAAGCAGAGCCTTCAAATTGTGGAAATTATGCGATGGCAGTCTTTTATCTAGTGTCCTATCTCGTTATAAGCTTTTTAGTTGTGGTCAATATGTACATTGCTGTTATTTTAGAAAACTTCAGTCAAGCTACAGAAGATGTACAACATGGCTTAACTCCTGAAGACTTTGATATGTATTATGAGAAATGGGAGAAATATGATCCCCATGCTACTCAGTTTATTGATTTAGACAAATTATCTGATTTTGTTGACTATTTGGAGGAACCATTACGACTTCCAAAACCAAACCATTTCCTGTTAGTTAAACTTGATATTCCAATTTGTGAAAATGATCAGATGTATTGTAGAGATATATTAGATGCATTGACTAAGAATTTCCTAGGGAGTGAAAATCTGGATAGTGCAGATTTGGGTAATAATCCTTTAGCAGAAAATAAAGCCAAGGTTGAATACAATCCTGTTACTACAACAATGAAAAGACAAGTTGAAAATTATGCAGCAAGGATTATTCAGAGGGGATGGCGAAAACAGAGACAAGAAAGAGGGCCTCTAGTACCTCCCCCTCCTCCTTCATATGCGGAGGTTACGCAAAATGCTACTCAGGAAGAACAGACAGGAGAAAAAAATGTGGACAATGAAATAGAAATAGTAATATCACCATCAGAAAATAGAACTGTAGAGTTGGGGCCCGATAGTGATGTTGTTGCATGAGTTGATGTCTACACTTCACTTAGCTAAAATTTATACCAGGGCACATGTGTCATATGTTTGAAGGCTGTGCCAACTGACGTGATTTAGTTATTTAATTGTTCAAACTTGTGATATTGGTATAACAGTGAAAATATTACAAAACATACTGAGCAATATCTCAAGTGGAAGGTTTTGGCACATATTATACTCATTAACAGAACGTCTTTCCAATTGTCTGGTAATTTGGATGCAATTTATTGATGTATGTAAATAATTGTTTTTCTTTAATTACGTTTTATTATTAAGAATATATATTATTCTGAGAAATTCACATAAATAATTTCTAATAATCAAGAAAAAGTTTTAATTTGAATTTAGAATAAAAATCATATTGCATAGTAAAATCTGTGCTGAAAACAATACAGATCTGCTAGAAAAGCATTTTAATGTTTCCCCGAAAAAAGGCATATCAGCTTTAAGTAAATTTGATCTCACATTATTAAATCTCCTGACATCTCATAGGTAAAATAATTTTCTAGTTTGAAAAAAAGCACATTTGACTTAACTTACTCCTGATATCTTCAAATTCCTAGCGGTTATTTCTAACACAGGAGTTGGCAGTTTTATCAGTAAGTGACCAAAAAAATGAAATAAAATGTGCAATACAGGCAATGATATCCTAAGGCATTGGCAAGTGAAGCTTATGGCCAAAGGATATCACTGCTGAAATTACTTTTTTTTACTTCATTTTTTCCCGATTTATTGATAAAATTGCCAACTCCTTTGTTGTAAAGTATTTTTGACTATGAATTATATAAAATATTAACCATACCACAAAGGCAGAACTTTTGAAAAGCTTTTTTTAATAAAAAATGCAATTACAATAAGGCCACACCAAATTTATTTTTAGCTCTTTGGATTTTGCCACTCCAATTTTCAGAGTTTGCAAATTTTAAGGAAAAAATATTTTGCAGCTTCGTTTCACAAAACTTCTGAAAATTTGCCCCAAATTCATCATTTTTCAAGAAATTGAAAACAAAAAGTGTTCACCAATACCGAAAATTTGGTAAAATATATAAGGATTTTTTCCTCTTTTTTTTTCAATATTTTTGTTAAAAATTAGTGCCACATGTAAATATGTCTGAAATAAACTAGTCCTCAAGCAAAATATTTAAAATTTTGACCACTCATATTTTTGCCATAAAAAAATCCAAAGAACTAAAAAATCAATTTGATGTGGCCTGATGGATATTTATTATGAAATTATTTTTGAGGATTATAATTACTCAGATATGCTATAACTGCAATATTAATAACATTAGCCCTATCATCGAATATATTTATATGTTAACTTTTGTTAACTTCTCTCTATTATGTTAAACTATTTGTGTATTTTATCTAAAATTTAAAAATTTCAATTGGAATAGGTGTATGTGTTGTTGAACTGTTGAATGAATGGAGATTTGAGCTCACTTTTTCATCATGTGTCTTACTGTAAAAACTTTTAAAAATACTTACGTTTTCTGTACCAAAGAGTTAGGATATTTCTTTTATTCTTTCTATTTTCCGTCCATTATTCATTAGTATATGAGGAATATGAGGGCATTTGAAGCCAAAATCTGTGTCTTTATTTTATTTATCATTACCATAATCATATTAGCAATTACAGGAAAATTTTGAATTTGGAATAGTTCATTAAAACAACAAGTAAATATGACTTAAGGATATACATATATTACACAGTAATGCATGCACCCATTTTTATGATTCTGTTTCACAAAAAAATCTGATGACTGATTTATCCTCATTCACTATTACTTTCATTTCTCTTGTAAAGTACACTAAATTTGAATATTATTTCGGTAAACGTGATCTAATAATTTTTTCAATTTAGCCTATTTCTAAGAAACCCTTGATATAGAACAACAGGCCCTATAGCAATGTTTGAGTTATGAAAAAACCAAATTTCCAGTATATCTAATTTCCTAAGTTTGTTTATGTATGAATTTCTCTGACCCTAGTAAATTCTCACTACAGTTGATCACATTTAACTTTATTTACCATTTGTCACATATAGTATTAAGTTTCCTTACAGTAGACATTTATTCAATATGATTGATATTCTTTGTACGATGTGCCACAATTTGCCAGTTTTAAAATGTTTATCGTGAGAATAGTGCATGTAGACCAGTATTTGTATTCATTTTATTATATTAGTATTATTTTATTGTTAAAGTTTTAAATTTTATCATTCTGTACTCCGTATTCTTTATCAAGATCCTTATAAGGAAAACATTTAAAATTTTTAAATCATTTCAAAAAGGCCCATAGTGACATACTGACTACCAATATCATCCACATTTTACATGTTAAATATCAAAAACCAAGTATTTTAATGTTGTTGTTTTTTTATTATCTGCCCTTTGTTAAGGGCAGATTCTTCAAATACTTTATATCATATAGAAAAAAAATTATAAATATACATGTTGTTAAAATTAATGCAGAATACACTTCCATATCATCCTATAGCCCTTTCCAGAAACTCATACCGGTATCACGATTCTGAATTTGAAGCAAGTTATTTCCCTTCCTAGGATGTTCCATGATGTAGTACTGGTTCCCTGCAATGAAGAGTAAAGGTTTACCTGTTTTTAAAACTTTTCAATTTGGACATAATTTTTGGTTAGTATAAGGCCAAACCAAATTGATTTTTCGTTCTTTGGATTTTTGAATTGCAAAAATAGGTGCAAGCGAGCGAAATTTTAATTTTAATTTTTTTTTCTTGAGAACTTGTTTTTTTAGGGTGCAGATCCAAACTTTTAGGAGCGAGCAAACAAATTTCATTTCTGATTGCTTGAAAAATGAAGAATTTAGGCCAAAGTCTCAGCATTTTTGCAAAATGAAGTGGCAAAATATAATTTTTATTAAAATTTACATTTTCCAAAAATTGGAGTGGGGAAATCCATAGAACTAAAGATCATTTTGGTGTGGCCTAAATTTGGGAATTACTATCTTTTTGCTTCCAACATACTTGTAATCAAACTTGATTATAAAGCTGGGAATATTTGTATATCAAATTAAATAATAATTTTTATTTACTTCCTATTGGTTTCTCTGCACTGCAGCAAACCAGTACTGCGTTCCAGCAAGGGAAATAACTTGCTTCAAAATATAATTTTTCACTCAGATTCGTGATACCAGAAATGAGTTTCTGAAAAGGGCTATAACTGTCGGCCAATTTTCAACAGGAATGATGTGATATGCACACATAGGAACCTTGGTTATTTTATTTTATTTTTTGCAACCTTTTTTCTATATGTTTACAGACAGGGGTTGGGCTGTAAATTTATTTCCTCCATTTGTCTGTCTTCACTCCCTTTGCTTTTACAATAAATATACAATATAAGTGTATTGTCAGAAATATGCAGTTATTTATACAAGCCTTAGAAACAGGTAATTTCTAAGATATTATCTCCTGTTTTGTGGCAAGTCAGATGTATACTTTCCTGCAATGTGCATATAGTTTTTATCCTGCAACCATAAAGTGTTAGCTTTGTTTTTGAAATGTTATGACAATTGGCACATTTCTAGCCTATTTTAGGAAACCAATTTTCAGGAGAACATGACAACATAAACACTGTGAACCAGAACATAATACAAAATTTTATTGTACCGGGTAAGTGAAGACAAAGGTAGCAGGATATCGAAAAAAGTATTTGAAACCCTTTGTTTGGCTAGTATATAGGCCTGTTGCAGGATAAATAATGTTTATTATTGTATAGCAGCGTAATATTTCCTGCAGAACGTAACAAAAAAACTGGTATGCAATATTCGCCGATATTGCTTGGAGAGCAATATTGCATTGTAAGGACGATGTCTTTGATAGTTTTTTGGGTCATTTCCGGGATCTGGGTGGAGTTGCCATACACAAAAAAGGGTTATTGCAGTATTCGTGCAATAACCCGGCCTATATTCCAAGCATCAAAATCTAAAACAGAGGAATTACAATTAAGCTGTAATTATGTAATAAAATTAGTACATTAGTACCGGTTGATAATTATGACAATCAGAATACTTTGAATTGGTTTTCATTGTACCTTAGATAAATGCACTATTATTTTGTCCTTAATTTTCTTTAAGAGGCACAGAGTTTTGAGGTAAAATTGGGTAAACAATTTTTGGTTGTCTTTTGTTACATTGATTGGGTTGTCTTTTGGTACATTAATTAAATAGTTTATAATAAGTTTGTAACAGTATATGCATAAAGAATTAACAGAGTTTTAAGTTTGTTGTTGCAAATTATCTGTGATATTGATGATTTTTTGTTTTTCTTTTTTTGCTTACTGGAATTATTTTAGAATTTTGTTATCCCTATGTTTTGGGGAATTGTACTGTGAAAGGTATTGTGAATTTATAAGTATTAATTAATTGATATTAAATGAATATTTGTTGAACAAAACCCTCCTCTTTGCTGATCTCATTCCATTTCAGGATTAAAATTTAGTAAAATTTGGAAATATTTTCAAAAGTATATACCAACTACTGGTTTCATCCATTACAAAAGAAACTAATCCAGCCAAAACTGGAAATATAACCAAAAAATGCAAAATTATATAATATATGATGCTAAATACGTTTTTTGCATCTGATCCTTGATAAACCTAGTTTATTTCGTACATAACAGTTGATATGAATGATAGCATTAATGATTTATTATGTAAACATTTTATATATCATATGTGTTGCTCAACAACCACAGTAGAGATATAGCATTATTACATGGATCGCTGTTTTTTTAATTGTCATTGAGAAAATGTTGAAGTGATTTAATGAATGTCTCATTTATTTTATTGACGACTTATCTTTTTATATCATAAACAGTCGAGTTGTGTTCACATAATAGTAACTGTCCACTCAGAAAACTAATTTTCATCTGATTAGACTTCAAGTTTGAATAAACTTGTATTGTAATGAGAGAAATGACATCCAGTGCTTTGTTGTTAAGGTATATACGGTCATATTAGATCATGTTTGTAAATTATGTCTTTTAACCAAAAGTTAATGCAGGAATTATGTAAATAAGTCTATGTCGAGTTGAAACACACTTCCTTGTTTGTATGCGTTGTCCATGAGAAAAGGGTAGTTATATCGAATTTCAGAAGTTTTCCGATAATTTGTTAATAAATGAAATAGCAGACTTATTCAAGTGTCAATTTGGAAATTTCATTGGAATTATGCAATTCTTTAAGAACTATGAGCTCTTATAAAATAATTGATTTATACCAAGATAAATGCATAAAAATTATGTTATGTAAGCCATAGAATATATATAGATTCTACAATGATGACCAGTTGATTATGATTTATCAACTTGGGATGATTAAATTTTCATTTTTAAATTGTGAGGATTGTCGGAGCAGTTTAAAAAAATGAAAATTTAATTATCGAGAGTGGATAAATTTTATAATTAACGCATCAAGTTTTAGAATCTTTTTCTCTGATGACAATGTACAGCTCTTGAGAGATCTCTGACGGCGGAACATTTCACGAGCATTTAACCAATGTGTGGTGATATCAGAATTTATCAAACGGGTTAAGAGATGTATAAATGCACACAGAATTAGAGAAGAAAATATCTGACCCAATCAAGATATATGAACCATAGTAAGATGAATCCAAGTTAATATTGGTCTGTGATGAAATGTTATGAAAATAAAAAAATTTCCTGCAACCTCCTAAGTCTGTTGCATGACACAGATATAGGATTGCTGAGGATGAGAATGTTATAAGAGTTGAGTAAGCTTTTCAGATATTTCGTTTAAGGCATGAGTGGACTTGTTTCCATAAATTTTTTTATGTCGTATGTATTGGACAGCTATTGTGGCCACCAAAACAAATCTTTGATTCTTATTGGTCAAATTCTAAAAAAAATATCTCCATTAAACCAAGGACGTATAACTAATGGAAAGGTCTTTAAAATTCTTTTCTAGTAGTTTATTTGAATGGTTACCATAGTAAATTCTTGCCTATGATTGGTCAGGTATTAATAATCTTTTTTGTTGCAAACTGCTTGGCTAATTAAAATGAAAACATTGGTAGGCTTTACAGAAAATTTACTTAAACGTTCTAACCCCCCCCCAAACCACACACACTTTTCTGTTAAAGGTTAAAACCTTTCATTTTGTGGTTTTAGTTGAATGCTGTTTAATAACAGGTTTTTGGATTCCGTGGCAGAGAAGCTATCGGTATGTCAGGAACATTTACCACATATATTCTGTCATTCAAACAGAATTTTTTTCTTTGTGTGGCCTTGGTAGCATATTATTCATCATTTGTGACATAGTAATAATGTATTCAAGGTTGAGATTAGTAGCAATAAATCTGTTTGCATTCTCCTTATCACGTTCTAGCCGCGTTATAAAATTTCAACAAATCCCTTATAATATTCAATTAAATATGATAACCCTTGTATAACCTTTGTTATAAATGTTAAATGTTTGCAAAGAAATTCAATTTCTTGTATATGTTTTCATCCAGTGCACACTTTTATGTTGAGATACATGTGTATGTTAATTAGTGTTGGTGAAATATCGAGGCCAGTTAAATAAATTTTTTCCATATTTTTCTTTACCCGCATGCATGGATGAAAGTGACGCATTAATCTATTTTGACGAAAATTTTATTGAAAATCTGGTTGTGATCTCGGAACATGTTTTTGGTCATCACCATTCTGGTTAAATTGTCTTCATACGATACTTATTGTCTATGCATTAAGAAAATATTCCAATTTTTTATAAAGTAATGATTTTTAACAGGAAAATCTGGTTATTTGGCTGACCACTCCGATGTTGATGTCAGTTTGACAGATCATTTCTTTATTATCAAATCATTTTTGTCAGTTTAACCAAGAATTTTTTTAACTGGTCTCTTATGCAAGATATCACCTAATAAAAAAATAATGAAGTGTTGTTATTGTGTACTGATAGCTTTGGTCGACACTGATGCATTTTGTACTTGTATAAAATATCTTCTATTTCTTCGTTTTTATATTAATAATAATAAATGCTCAAATATGGTGTGGAAAGATCGAAGCTTTCAATGTGATGAAAAGATGTGAAATTTTATGCACATTTTAACAATTTATCAGATTTTCATTTAGGCTTTTGTCATTTCACATTGTTCATTTCTTCTGTAAATAAATTTATTACACAAAACGTTTTTGTCAATGAGGCCATATATTACTCTGTAAATATGTATCTTTTATTTACATACCATACTTGATGTAATCCATGTATTAATTCATACTAGTATATTTGTGGCCTGTATAACCTGCCCCCACAATTAGCTCATCATGATTTGGCCCATCGGAAATGTGAGCCCCCATTATCAATTGCCATCCATAATACATAACTTTGCTGGTATTTGTGTGAATGAAAACAAATTTAACAAGGGCATCCCTCGCCATGAAAAAATTTTACCCTGCAATTTGTAAAGATGTATAAATATTTTCTTGTCATTTGATTTTCATCTGAAAAAGAAAAAAGAAAAAATATTTCTTCATATAAGGACAAACAATATACATGTACCAGGTAAAGTCATATATATATATAGATGTATCACATCAAAAAGTCTAAATTCTACAGTACCTTGTCCTTGAACTCATGACCATCCCATCAAAATGTTAAGACTTTTAGATCTTGATAAATATAAACTTTGTATAAAGTTAGGTAAAAACCCGTTGAAGGCTGTTGATTCTAGCATGTTCACAAGGATGTTACGGACAATTGTGACCCTGTGACCTTGACCTTAAAAATCAATAGTGCTCCAGATTTTCCTATGGACTAAGCCATACGAAGTTGGATTTACGTATCTACAAAGTTTGGTCAAAATCCATTGAAGGATGTTGCTTCTAGTGTGTTCACTAGGGTGTAAAGAATTTACAAGTTCCACTGTGACCTTGACCTTTGACCTTGATAATCAATAGGGTTTATTCATAGGGACTAAGTATGTGCTAAGTTTGGTCAAAATCCATTGAAGGATGTTGCTTCTTGAGTGTTCACAAGGGTGTAAAGAATTTACAAGTTCCACTGTGACCTTAACCTTTGACCTATGACCTTGAAAGTCAATAGATATTCTAAGTATGTGCCAAGTTTGGTCAAAAGGATATGAGTCTAGACTGTTCACAAGGGATGGAAGGACATACAGACTGTAGTGTTACTATATCTCTTCACAACTTCGTTGGCAAGGGGATAATTACTGTAAAAGGTACTCAGTAGGACAAAAATTTGATAATTCCCATGTGATTTGTTGTTCTCACTCACTGACTGGTTGCTTTTTCAACGACAACATAGAAATGTCAACAAACTGTTAAATGTCTGCAGTATTCCATGTAAAATAAATATATCTCTTAACATGACAAACTATTCTTTCATGCACATCTTTAATATGTATGTAAATATTCTGCAAAGTTTCAGAGATCTGGGTTAAAAGCTGTAGGAGGATTGATACCATCCATAACCAATTTATGCAAAAAATGTGAAAACATTCTTCACTTGATTTCAAACTCCTTCATGCATATCTTCAATATATCTATAAACATTCTGCAAAGTTTAAAAGATCTGGGTAAAAAACATTAGGATAGCTGATTCTCAAAACAGGTACCCTATTTTCCCAACCACCTCCCAATCGTATATTCAACATGCTATAAGCCTGATTTCCACTATGTGTAACTCGACCAAAAATGTCCTCGGTGAAAAGTATGAACATTGGAAAAAGTTACAATAACGATTTGTAATGATATTTTAAAGACATATTCTCCAGAAAACCACTTTCTAGTTAACATGAAGCTTGCACCATGGATCATTATACAGTTTACCATACAAAAAATTCAGTGATTGTTTTCATAATTTTATTATTTTAAACCCTATAAATGAAAATTGTAGAAGAAAGAGACAAATCTTAAACATTAACAAGCTAAAACACACATCTAACAATCACAAATAATGAGGTCAATTTACTATATTTTCACCTGTATATTAAAATTTTCTGAGAGTATATTCTGTATGTAGTCAATAAATTAATTACAAATATTTAAGGGGGTACAGAACACCTAAGGGAGTTAACTCTCTAAAAATCAACTGAACGTTTTAATCACATACTATTTGTAAAGAGAAATCTAGCTTCTCAATGATCAAAATCAGTGTTTGTCAAACTGCTATGTATCCAATGAAATTATTCCCGTAAATTGTGTGGTTCAAATTTCTTGAAATTTTTATATTTTTGTCAACAGGTCAAAGTAAATATTTAAAAATTAAACAAGCCAAATCTATTTTAGTCAAAGTGTATGGTACCCCCTTAAGTACAAATTTTGTTCAGAGTATATTCATGTTTTTTTTCTTCATAAATCACGTGTATTTGGTCACAGAAAATTCAATTTTCAGCTCTCAACATTTTTCACAGGTAGATGAGAATCTAAAAATTATCTTTGTGTCATGATTAAACAATATATAAATAACACATTTCGCCGAGTTTGAAAATATTTTCAGAGGAGATACAATATACTCTGTCAAACTCTTAGAAATTTGTTATTTATTTTATTATACTTAATGACTTGAATTTTACATGTAGATCAGGACATGAGACATTTAAGAAAAAATAGCAATGGTAACAAAACAGACTCGTACCATTGTATCATTACTAACGGCAAAACCTGCATTTGTAATAGACAAACTTGGATGCATATACTACTGATGAAAGATACTTTAATAAACATCAATTTGATAATAATAATTTTGATAATTTATAGCAGTAAATATTGTACGACAAAATTTTACTTACTCGTGCTTTTTACGAGCGGGTGACAGTATAAAAAATTGTCACCTGCTGTTTCTTTTCCAGCGGGGGATCGAGTAAAATATCACATTCTTTTAAACCCAGACCTGATTTTGACAACAGGTAAAACAGAGCGGAAATTACACTTTGGCAGCCATTTTACTATGTATAATAAAGGAACCGTAATAGAAAAATCCGGACTTCCAAAAGCGGAATTCCGCTTTAAAGCGGAAGAAAATCAGGTCTGTAAACCAATGAAAATGTATTAAAAGTAGAGAAATTTACATAAAGTATAATAATAACAAATATTCTGTTGTATATTACTACTTTATATTCTGAGGTAAATATTTACTGAAATCTTCCACATCATTTGCACTGAATCAACAATACAGTTGAACACAAAACATTTTATAGATAATAATATCTTTCCAAGTAGCACAATTTATTAAAAGAAACTAAGAATTTTCACTTCAACCTTTTCAGGTGTATATTCACACTAAACAGAATACGTTAGACACTTTCTTTCCTTTTTTAAAACTTTCAGAAACAGTGCATGAATAGTAATCAACGGAAAACTGCAACAAAAATAAGAAAAAGGTTACCGGTAATCACAATATCAAACTGCTTCAAAAATCGCTTCGATAATTATGGCAAAACTTCAGTCTCAATTTTCCTTACCCAATAAAAGTAACTACAAAAATCAAGACAAAATACAGAAAATCTATGAACTATGATTCTAGCAAAATATGGAAAATATTTTTTGTTTACTTTTCAGTTTGATTTTCAATTTTTTTACACACTGAGATCACTAAGTAAAATGACAAAATGTATCACATGTTAATTATGCATTTAAATAAAACACTTACCAGACTTCATAAAATACAATATTTACAACAAACACTTCAAGCTCTAATACTGTTTAGTCTACTAAAAAAATGGCAATAAAAAAAAAATCTACCACAGAAAAGAGAAAAATACTAACTGCATAATTAATAGTATCTGATTTTGATCACTAAGGAAACTTAAATCATTATCTTGAAAATGAAACATAATTTTATAAACTGCAGTAAATCATAGTTATTGCACCCCCACGTTGGTTTACATTGTTGCATGAGGCAACAAGCATAAAATCTGCTTATCAAGTGACACATGTATAAGCGAGATTCTGAATAGCAAAATAGTGTAAATCCTAACATGCATAAACGAGATTCTGAATAGCAAAACAGTGTTAATCCTGACATTTTAAAAATATCACAATTTTATACAACACAATAAAGTTCTGTACATCTGCTTCAAATTCTAAATGCAAAATGTGAGGTCGAAGAAATTGTCTACCTAAATTTTGCTAAGACTTTTAAACAAATTTGTTTTGAATTTTATTCGTTTAGGGAGCAGCCATTTGATTTTTATCAAATTTTTGAACCTGCCTATTTTTTTTTCGACCAAATTTTGGTCTTGGAATTTTTTTTTCAGTTGCTATTTGGGCCGAAATTTTTATTTTCATTTAAACAAAAAAAAATCCTGATTGGCACAGGTCCTTGCTTTTTATTTCAGGTATAAAAATAACCTTCACAAACAATGGTAACATTTATGCTTTCTTTGACAACTCAAAAAGGTTCATTTACCAACAAAAATTGTTTTATTATTCTAAAATTTAGACTTTCAAAATGCCAAAAATCAATTCCATGAACTCAGGTTATGACCCAGTGGGATGCTACATCATTTCGACTTTTTTATTCACTTGTATTTTAAATAAAACTAATCCACAAATATCTGAATTAGGAGCCCACTGAGTCATATCTAAAATCAATATTTAAGTTTTATTGTGTGCAAACGGAATATTAAAATACAGGTCAAATCTGTGCAATTGTATAATCATTTAATGAGAATGAGCAGAAACATACTGCAGCAACTACCAGCAAATATAATGATTATATAGTTATTGCAGCACCAGAATGTATTCCAGTGAATACTGCAAATTTTTCATATACATGTATTAACAACAAAAATAAAAACAAGTTTATAAATAAACAATTATTGCACAAATTAGATGGGACTTAAAGATTTAGATTATCAATTTTAAACAAGGTGGATAAAAATAAGTATGGAAGCCCAATTCTGCAATATAATAATAGAAAATAATGCTTTCATATAACTGTAAGCAGTATCCTTGAAACAAGATTTGTTCATTATACTTTATCTGAATTTTCTTTCAAGTTTTGAAGCTGATTTTAAAGAAAATGCACTGTCAACTTTTTAAAATATTTTTCTCTGTTTTTTGTTTGTTTTTGGGCTCCTCAATAATTTCCTGAGAGCAATTTACATCAATAATGATTGTGACAACCTGTTAAAAAAAGGTTGAAATTCTGTTTGATTTGTGAACCATAAAGGAAAAATCCAAACAGCAAAAAGCAGAATCAAGCTGAAAACAAAATAAAATCATCTCTGTAATGATATCCTTTATAGACAATTCTTATGATAAATTATGGTTTGATTTTTTTTCAATAATATTTAATTTGATCAAACATAAATTTAAAGAATTGCAGATCAAACAATTTCTGAAATGAATTTTCTTTGATGCTGCAAACATCAATAATTTTACAAATTTTAAGAACATGAACTAGATTTACTAAATGTATACCAATTTAAATTTAATACATTTGACTGAAGTAATACCAAGAACAAAGCTCCTATACAGTACAAGACACAAAGGTTAAACTAATAGTTAACTATAGTTTTTGAAAATACATTAAACTGTCATATTATACATTTACTGACTTTGTAACAGGTCACTATCAGGATTTTTCAACCCAAGAAATGTAATATTTACTGAGCCTTTAGGCAAGGTGAATATACATTTTCAAGGGTTGATCAATCCTGATAGCGACCTATTACATAGCCAGTAATTGTTTTATTACATGAATCAGAAAACTGTACTTTCACTTTCTATTTTATGAACAAATCGGTCACTATTAAATTCTGCTTGACCTGTTACATAGCCAGTAATTGTTTTATTACCCGAATCGGGAAATTGGACTTTGACTTTCCATTTTAAGAACAAATCTGTCACTATCACATTCCGCTTGACCGATCAGGATGTATTTTAATCCTATAACCGTGGAAGCCGAATTCTTGCAATAAATTTTGATACTTCTCAGTTACTATCACGAGTGTACTCAAGACCTTTTAGACATTTCGCATCCAATCAGAAAATAGAAAAAAATATTCATGTAATAAACTGAATTATCACCTTCAATTACATTACCTGTTTTTTCAATATTGTGATAAAATTTCGTTATACTGGGAATCCAAAAAACTAAATATGATTTAACAAAACAGATTTTTTTTCAAATTTTCCATAAAATATCCACTACATATTAGAATGTCATGAAACAGTAAAATATCTCAACTATAACAACAAGGTAAAATTTGTTATTTTAAATCAAAATTGAACAACCACATATAAAACAATATGTTTGACAAAAAGATTGAGATATGGCAATTTCTCTGCCAAAATAAAAAATAAACAAAAATCTGTAGAATTCAAACAGTTAATTCAAGGTTTGATGAAATAAGAAATTAAGATGAGACTAAAATTCAGGGTTTCTTTCATACAGATCTATATACATGTAATGTTTCAAAAAATAATTAGACTTTGAATTTTAAAATGAATAAGGAATAGACATTCCATACAATATTTTGTAAGATAATAATGTAGTTGCCTAGATGTTTGGAAATCACACAATTTTTTTTACAATGGTTGGAATTTAATGAAGCAGTGTTACAAATACTTTTTATACAGGTATTAATTTAGAAAACTGACTACTGACTGTGTTTCATGTAACTCTGGGCCACAGTCATACCCAAATGATTTGTACTTTAAAAACCATAGCAAATAACCTCTTTTCCCTTACCAATTTCTGGTTGGCAAGGCCAAAATGTGGTGAGGAAGTCATTACTGGATTGTTTTTTTTCCTTTCTACTAAATTTCCATTTGTTGAAAGTGAGAAATCAATTTTCATAAAAACTATAATAATTTACTGAAACTAAATATCACTGTAAAGATATAATAACAGATTTGTTTTACCAATAAATTTCTCTAATCAACGCATTACAATAACTTCATAAAACCCCACAGATCACAGAATGTAAAAATAAAATAAAACATTGTGAACTAATTTTAGGATCTAATCTTTCTTATTCTATCTTTCATATTTTTCTTAAATTTTGCAATTTATAGAACCTCACATATGTAAGTAAAAGACATTGCATAATCAGAACATTAAATCAGACCTAACAAACCAATAGTCCCAATTATCTTAAGCTTGAGTGGCCAAATAATAAATGGACCTTAAAAATTAGTCATCAGTAAAAGTCAATTTAATTTTTGCTGTTTTTTTTCTTAGTATGTGTATTTAACAATTTTACACATCTGAAAAAGTTTTATAACCTTAAAAGATGGGAGAACATGACCTGTATTTTTAAAGTCGACAAGAACCATATAGCGTAGTTTTTGGACTATAGGTCGTTGTAGTGTATAGGTCAAAGCAGTTCTTAAATAGTGTTATTAATAGTAATTATAGGGGGTGGTTTATGAATATTTTTTTTTTTTAAAAACTTAGATAGGTTGATGCAGTTCATAGGTCGAGCCCAGTGCTTCAGAGGAAAAACAAAGTACCGACCTATACACCAAAATAATTACAGTACAAATATATTAAGTACAGTTAATAAAACAATGTTAGTAAGGCTATTCCATTAAACTTTTTAAGGGTCGGAAGGTAAAATTCACAAGAAACCAACAACCTACAATCAGATAATTTCACATTATTGCATTGAACTGAAGACAAACAGGGAATTTTAAAATTCCCTTCCAACCCCCAATATATGTACATCCATATCAATAAAATAGCCTTGATCACAAACAAATCATTTACCAAAAAACACCTTTGTTTATAAATACATCACAATTAACATAATGTTATAGTAATTGCACATAGTTGTAGTAGATTTCATTGATCACTTCTAACACAGCTTTGAGATCTAAAAAATTGACATGAATTGGTCAATGTACAATAATAGTATATACACTATACATATGTTCCCATCATACATCAGTTTCAGGTTTACTGGCTAACTTTGCTTCCTTGTGGATCATATCGTTCTTCTCAAGTTCCTGAAAGTATATAGACTCTTAAGCTTGTTTATTGGTGTATAGAAGTTGGCAAAAATCTGATGTACATCTACATCTGCAGGAATTCCATTACTAACTGACAAGATTCCTACTATAAACGTACAAGCCTTGGTGGCCAAGTGGTCTGGATAGTTTGCATCAACTACTAGTGATCATTCATGATGTAAATTAAACCCTAATTCATTGTTGTTCAACTCTGATCTCAAAGAACAATGATTGCCAGGTCAATGGTTTTCTCCATGTACATGTCCTTGGCTTCATCTTTTGATAAAATAAACGGTACCAAAAAGAGCTAAAATGTCCCAAATAGAAGTTCAATTTCTTTAATAAATAAACAAACAAATCTTTCAAAATTATAATCATTTTTGTTTTCTTTATTTTAGATACTCCTGAAAAAGAATTCAGTTCATTTCTGATCAGATTAAATTGATAAAAATCACTTTGAGTACAACAGAATATCTGACATATTTTGAACTGTTTTGAGCATTTTTTAAACAAATATACTTTGCCCTACATATATATATATATATAGACTACCCCAGCATTTTCAGAAAAGAAGACTTTTAAATATTTGTTGATCTTTCTATTTTTAGTAACATATTGGTACTAAACCCTCGACAAAGTTTTGAAAGTGAGACTACCTTAAGACCATTCCACCATTCAGTGCTAAGATCATTAAAATATCAAACCTTCTTGTTTTCCTGTAATAATTTCTCAAACTGATTTTGCTGATGTGTCTGTAAACAGCTCATTTGTTTAGACTGTTTTATCTTCAGTCTTTTAATTTCATCTATAAATTTTTTCATGTTGTTTTCATTTAATTCTCTTATTCTCCTGAAAAAAAGAAACACTTTAAACATATTCAAAGAAATGGAATACATTTCTAATGTACATATGAATTTATCCACCAAATCCTTGTTTAGTTTTATCAAAGTAAAAACAACCAGCCAATAAACTCTATGACTGTTCTTGGCAAACTTTTGTCCTGCATATTCTACTGTTCATTCTCCTGGGTAACAATTATTCTGAATGCTGGGGTTGTGAGTTCGAATCTCACCTGTGGCGGGGTGTGTTCGACTCCGATCTTAATTGACAAGGATTGCCAATTTTCCTACCGAAGGTCGGTGGTTGTCTCCAGGTACTCCGGCTTCCTCCACCAATAAAAACTGGCCGCCACGAAATGGCCAAATGTGCTGAAAACGGCGTTAAACCCCAACTAAACAAACAATTATTCTGCTCAATTTTACATTCATATTATGTATTACTATTACATTTTACTGAGAATGGGTAGAAAATATAAGATACAGTGCATTATAAAACATACTGCCCTCTTTTGGGATCTAGAGGGCTTGTTTTTTCAAGATGAATTCTCAGGTCAAACTAATGTATGTCGCACAGAAGATATGAAGCATGGATGTTACTGATTCCTGTAATAACATGTTTCTTTGTTCAAATTATTGTTGTTCCTATTATCGGATTCGATTATAATTGATGGTATGGTTGAGTTTACAACACTTTCAGGGCAATCGGTCGTACTGAGACAGCCAGTTTTCATTGGTGAGGATCCAAAGTATATTCATTAACAAAAATAAATCTTATTTGCCCCACATCTGTCATCATTTACAAGCTTTGATACATCTGTAAGAATATGTAGGTTGTTATTTCAAACTGTTGGACAAATTTTACTGATATCTTTCAGTTTTAATTTTTTCAAAATCTTATTGCCTTATTAAAATCTTACCTATCTCTTTCAGCCTTGTTTTTAATAGTTTTGTCATTTTGAACAGCTTTACTAGATTCCATAGACTGTCTCACTTGAACAGCTTTTACTTCTTTCTCTTCCCTGTAAAGAAATTATCCATCAATACTGTTTTAACAAGCTTGCTGTCAGTAGTGGTGGTGTTGCACTCCTGTAGTACGTATGAATCTCCTAACAATTTTGGTTTATTTAACATTAGCAGAAAATTATACAATTGCAAGAGTACTAGCTTTTTTTTTCAAATTTGTCCAAATAATGTGAAACTTTACTACTTGAAGCAAGATTCAATTCTAAACATCTGAATGAACATTGCAGTAATTAACACGAATGCACGCGATGTCGTGCTAAGAATACTCCCACTCGTAATTTAAGTAACTGCAAACGGGAAGTCGGTGTCCGACATTATCGAAAAGTTCACACACGTTACAACTTATCATTGTCAAGCTGCTGACTATGTATGAAGTCATTCTGTTCATTAGTACTTGAGCAAATTGTGATGAAAATTTTTATGTTCATTCAACATATTGAAAAATTAAAAGTATCGGCAAACAGGAAGTAGCTGTTCGATAGATCTGAAAAGTGATCACACGTTACAAATCATCACTATTTAGCTGCTGGCCAAATATAAAGTTATTTCATTCAATAGTTTCTGAGAAAAGTGCGACGGAAATATTTGATGGCCGAATGGACAAGGTGAATGCAATAAAGCCCCCACTTTTATAGCGGGGGTATAAAAATCACATATAGATTTTGGTAATTATATTCTATCAAAAAATTTATATTTGTAAATGAAGACAGCAAATTTCTGAATATATAGTATTTTACTTAATATTCCTGGTGTCGTAAAAAGACAAACCAAAATTTGTAAATTGATATTATTTTTACAATTCCAACTATCTAAAATCCTTTATGGCTGTTCCTGCAACTTTGTGAAGAAGAGAGTCAACTGTGCACATAAGGATTATTTTTGTTAAATATATACAAATACCAAAGCAGATAAACACAATCAACTTTTCCTCCCATACAAACCTTTCATGCCCTGCCTCTAGCTCTTTAATTTGTTCCTGCTTAACATCATCAAATAACTTTTTGAGTAAGTCATTCTGTTGTGTAATGTGATTTTTCCTCATCTCATGTTCTTCCATTAATTGTCTATTGCCCATGTCAGTCCACTCGGTTGTCTGGTCACTGACAAGTTCTGAAATCTTGTAATATAAAAAAAATTATATGGAATACTATGTTAAAACACGACTTTTGTTGAATTATTTATACCATTTTTCATTTAGTGTTTGTCATGTGAAGCAGGCTGTTATGCCACAATGATGACCATCTTTGGGATGTTGTTTCAATGATGCTTAACTCCTATCATTACATTTTCATACTGGTAATGAATTGACAATTAGTGTTGCTCACATGACTGAGGTATCAGAGGATGGATGGATGGATTGTTGTTTAACGTCCAGTGGCAGCCAGGTGCATATCAGGACGAGAACATGTATGATAATGAATATGATCCTTGCTTTGTACAAGAACGACACGCTGAACCAGATTTTTAATGTGCTAGCTCACGAGGTAGCTGTCCGCAGGAAAACATATCATCCCACTCGGACACATTATACTGACTCTGAGCCGACCAGTAGTTCTTTGCTCTTACTCCTAGATGCCGTGTGCTTGGCGGAGAAGCAGCAAATACCAATCCAATCAACACACCTTCAGACAAAAATAGTATAAAAGAGCACAAGCACAAAGATAGAAACAACAAAAAGCCAAGATAATTTTACTTGGTACATGCATTGAGCAGTGGTGGATATACACAAAAAATACCTTTGATTTGTGGTCATTCACCAATAATGAAACTTTTCCTTCCTTTTCTAAACATGAACTGGAATCTCTGAAATATTTTTTACTGGTTTAATAAAAAATAAGAGTAAAAGTTTTTGTTCCAAAAATCTTGTATAAAGTTTAATCATTATCTTTAATGTTTACACTAAACCTTGATTTCCATTCATATTTAACTACAAGGAATGCTTATGATTTTCCAAATCATTAAATTGGACTAGGTATCTGTAATGAATGAGAATAATGTAGTTTATTGCTGGTTAAAGTATTCCTCTAAAAATACTGCTAAGGTTCATTCCATGGGACTCAGTATACAAACACTGCCTTCAGTTGAGGGGGGTATGCGATTACCAAATAAAGGCAAATTATCACCCGAGACATAGTAGAGGGTGATATTTTGTTTTGAGTGTGGTAATCTGGCATACCGCCCTCAACTGAAGGCGGTATGTATTTATTATACTGAATCCCAATTATCTCCCCATGTGGAGAGGGTGAAACTCATATACAGTATGGAGGGTGGTATTCCTGTCGCTAAGGAGGGAATACCACCCATTGTCTAGACGGGTGGAACCTAGTTTCAGGTGGATTGAAATACCACATCTCTGTCGACCAATGAGAAATCAAGATTTTTTCATAAAGTATAATATTAATATATATCATGTATGATACTTTAAATAGAATAAGTACTAATAAAATAAGTACTGTAAACAAGTAAGTTTTGGTGCTGTTTTTTTTTTTTGCATGACTTTCCAAATTAATTCAACTGTCCACTGCTTTAAATTCATGATCCACAGTCAAACGACACAGAAAAAGTATTGAAAAATTTATTTTGGCTTTTGATCTCTAACCACTATGATAGCAGAAATAAAACTGTCACAAAAATTTCCCAGTTTACATTATGTAAATAAATCAATCTACCAAAGCATTAACAGTTACTAAAAGCTTGTCAAAATGTCTTACAAACTAAGAAAGAAATATAACATATCAAGACCTACCCTTTTCTCTTTAACTTCTTTTCTATAGATTTTTCAGTAGCTTGCTTTTCTTTATCATGTTTTAAAAGTAAAGTATCTACAACCATAGTATGTTGTTTATTCATTACACTTTTTTCCTTTTGGTGCCTCTTTTTTAACATATCCATTTCTTTTAGCTGTTTTTTAATTAATTTTTGCACAGATTTATCTTTCATAAGTGTTTCTCTGTTTATCAGACTGAAGCTGAGCTCATCTCCTAAAATAACAAATAAAATAAGTATATTAAAGTAGATACTTGGCATTGGATGTCAGAAATTGTCATAACTTACATGTATTAAAAAGTTCAGATTACCGTTAATTAAATAGAAAGCAAGCTCATTTGTATCCATCAGTAGACTCCTTATTTCTAAAACACGATGCATATCTCAAATCAATTTTCTGAAGTTCTTTCATAACATAATATTTATTAGAGCTTAAAACACTCAAGATGCAATGTTCTACTGTATAATAAATATTATATATTATAACTGTCCATTATTTATACAGTAACTGAATGTTATCTCATCAATGTGTCAATGTGTACACTATCCTTATATTTCCTGTCAAAATCATATAATGAGAATATATATAATAATATGACATCTACAAATTTTTGGTTTGTCCCATAATAATTAAAGCACAATGTACTTTCAAAAAATGTATTTTTCATCTAAGAAAACATAATGTATCCTTTATAAATGGCAAGACTGCTTTTTTTTACAAAGCCAACTTTGGTCAATCATTAGATTGGTATGTAAGAGGTTTATCCTATTGTTTTAATTCCCTAATATAAAAGCAATTTACTGCCTAAAGCAAACTTATAAAATATTCAAAACTACATCTCAAAGTACAGGATATTAAAAATGGAAGCAAACAATGAATAAAATGATAAAAAAATGTTTTTATTGGAATCATATATTTGTTGAATACTTAATTATCAAGGACATTAATGCTTTGAACTTGTTGATCCAGGCTTTTATTATCATTCTTGCAGTTTGTTCACAATTCACAAATTAAATATAGTGTTCCTGTCGTTTACTCGTATCATTCAGTGAAGAAGAAAAAAATCAATTTTCTCGAAGTACTCTTATTTCAGACCTTCTTTCCTAGGCTGTCCATTGTTTACACTGGCTGTTGGTGGAGGCTCTCCTGTGACCTGACCATTGACATTCGGTGTAGAACTTGGTTTAACCAGTGGTCTGGTTACAGGGACATCTGCAATGTCTTTTAAATTGATACACATCTGACTTGACTGACTCAAAGCCAAATCTTGTTTACTTTTAGGATTCATTAGGTCCACAACAAAAGCTGAAACAAACAATAAATGAACCTGATTACACCAAACTATATAAAGTTGTCAAAACTAAACTTATTTCCTGACACACACTGATTCTATTCAGGTAACCAGACAATAATGAGTACTGTTATAAGCAATGACCGTTAATTATAAAGGTTTTTCTTATTATAAATATGTTAAACCAAAAGTTTTAAGAAGGGATTGTTTAATCTTTCTCAATCTGAAACACACTTTGTGAATACATGTTAGGTATTTAGAGTTACATGTACCAAAGTTTGTAATTATGGAGGTCATTGTGTTTACAAAAGATGGAACATCGAAGACACTGGATTCATCCTGTGGTCAATTATGGTCCATATATCAGCATTAAATTAACTTCATAAAAACACCACACACTGTTTCTAAACAAAATCTCTAGTTTTGATGAGATTCACTATATAAATTTTTTTTTTTTAGTTGCTGTCTTTTTTTTACATATCTTTCATCAATTGCTTGCCATTTTAAATATAAGAAAAAGATACACAAAGACCTGCAATTAGGAAAACTTACAATTCATGTAAATTACTGGATTTTCTATAATACAATGAGTACTGTTGATGCTAAGTACAAATGGTCTGAGTCTTATTTATTGTTTAAACAATTTTATAATTTATTTAATGTTAACCTTAATACTATTCTATAGAAAAAACTTACTTTCTTTCTCCTCTGGGACATACGTATTCAATATAATTCTACAGAATACAGTAGGTAGTGACAATGGAAAATTGCCTTCAGTTCTAAGAGAGATGTATCTATACCCTATAATCATACAAAAATTTTTTTTTTTTACATAATTCAAAGACCGACAAGAGTATCAGCAGCAATTATTGTATGTATAGGAAATTTTATTCTTTTCATTTTCATATACGAAATTGAAGTATGGTGGAACTTTGTTTATTTGAATAAGATCACACACCTTGAGTATTTCCAATTCTTTCAATCTGAAATCTATATCCTTAGAACTTAGAACTCTTTGTTTTTTCTATCCCTTGGATGTCCAAGCTATTGAAATTGTAATACATATGTGGTTTTCTTGTGATTTCAAAGAAATTTCTACACATAATAATTTATACCTGCTTGTAAACCATCTAAAGGAAGTATTCGCTGCCCTATTAATTTACCCGTCTCTTCATATACAGCAATTCTTAATACTGCAAGATCTGGAAGAACAACCTAAAACAATATTATGAGTAATGTAATTAATCAAATTTTCACACATTTTTGTTTTTTGATTTAATGCATTTTCATGCCATTAGGGTCTCTTTACCAATGTTTTATGAATTTTTGAACAATAAGATGTACAAGCCTATTCTTTAAATTGTCACGCAACATGAAATAATTTTTAGTCACAAATAAATTGGATATACTCAGCTGACTGAGAATTGCAACAAAAAATAGAAATATCAACATATAAAATATTTTTCAATTTCTAATTAAGTGAACAAAATTCTAGTGATTTTACTTTCAGTTTCTATATTCTCATTAAAGAATATCAAACCTTTCTAAAGACAAAAGGATCCTCATTATATACAGGATTTAGTCCATTTGCTGGTACAACCTTGGTACGAAATTCTTTTCGTATTGTGTCTGTAGGTAAACCATTCATATCAACCTCAACATATGTTCCTATTTTCTTGTCTGACAAGAACTGCCCAGAGATCACCTGATAATTCAAAAGAAAATTTTCAAATTCTTTCCATTTCACAGTCAATACAATTTCTTTCAAAGTCTATTATATTAGCTGATCATTTTTGAAAATTTCACATTTATCATGATAACTGTCATCCCTATTCACTTTTCTTCTTGACTATTTTACTTTGAACACATCTACTTCAGTTACGATTAAATTCTTTTCTCTTTTCTTTTTGACTATTTTAATTTGAACACACGAACTTCAGTTACAATTATAGGATTTAAGGAAAAGTCTTTTCTACAGACTATATCATTTTGAACTAGAGAAGGGAGCAACGATCGAGGGCCACATTAGTAAGAAGCAGAAATTATGGGTATTTTACTCTGCAACTGACTGTGGGTTATTGTAAATTCAAAGCTGTACTTAATTATGAAGCAATCTTGATCATGGAACTAAGGAAGTCAAGTGAAACCAAATCTGAGATCTTTAACTTTATTTGAAACTCTTGGAAATGACCAAAAACCATACCAAATATCTTTCCTTCATTCAAAGCAGTACTTTAATTATAGAGCATAAAAAAATTCTGATAATGGAACTAAGATAAGTCAAGTTTAACCCACTAAATTATAGAGTGGAAATGATTATGGATGTACAGATCGACTGACTCGTACAGAAAACTTAATTAATATATGGTTCCCATCAATAGTTGACAAGGCCATAACTATGGCTAAAAAAAACCCCATCAAACTATCATATTTCATATCAACCATAACATTCTTTATAGTTTATAATACCTGAACAGAACAATGAGCAGGGATAATACCATCTACAGGACTTTCTGAAGAAGGATCAAAAGTTCTGTCTGGTCGTCTCATAAAATCTGGCTTCAATAAATATCTGAAATAAATAGATGTTGAAATTTTACTGTATGAAACATCCATCCAATGTCTACTGCTGGTGCTTTCGTTTTTGTACTGTACTGTTCTGATTCTCTATAAAAATGAACGGCAATATGGGGTAAATCTTATTGAAACATCCCTCAAACAGAGCTATACAAGAATATATGTGTCCATTGGACACTGTTTCTTGCTTCCAAACAAACACCTAAATCATGATCAGTCAACAATGACATTGAGGTCACACCATCCCCTTGACCTAAATTTTGAATAATCCCATCTTAAGGAATTTAATGACCAATTTTCATGTTAACCTATATTCTATCTAAATCTAAGTGGGACGTACGTACGGACAGACATAGATTGAAATACTGTATGCCCTGCTGCTAATCTGTGTAACCATTTTCATGAATTCACCTTGTTATTGTATTTTGATCTTGTGGACCTTCTCTTCCATCTCATTGCTTCCACATTCCTTTGTGGATACCATTAATATTATGAACTATACGATATCACTGTGCAAAACAGCAATAAAAAAATTAACCTCTCTATGGATATTTTCCTACTTATAACAACCCAAGGATAATATATTTTATCATATACTGTATATTCAGAAATTATGTCACAAGACATGACAGACAAGATGGGAGAAAAGGCGCATCCATAGCAAAATTAAACCTAAGAATAAATTTTATATGACCATATGGTGTAAAGTTTTGACTCAGAGGTGAAAACATGAAAATCTGCTTTATCTCATGTATATAAGTTTTACTTGATACAAAACAAAGTCAGATATGAAACTCTTTTCATGAACATTCTTCTAGCTTAACTATATGATAAAAAGAATATGATATGCCCATGGCTTTTTCGTGTATCAGGTTGATATGGGGTGTAATATGAAAAAGCCAAGTACTACTCTATATATATAATATTTGCTGATATTAGCTGTAGATTTGATAGTTGTAAATTGAAAATACAGAGTAACTCTAGTAACCATGAATATTCATCAGTGTATGTTAAAAAAAAATACTTACCCACAATTGCCATTGTATTCAAATTTTCCCTGATTAAGTTGCATGGCTAAGTCTGCAGTTTGAAAATTTAAAGCCACCATTTGACAACCAGCATTCCAAAATATCTGAAAGTAAGGACTGCTTGTTTACATTGGCTTCATGAATTTTCATAAAATTGACCATAACAGAGAATGGAAATGGTAAAAATCATTGTATTAAAGGAAGTCCTCAAACATGTGTATTTATGGATCTCTACAATCTGATGTCAGTGGTCTCCCAAATTCAATTTATGGAGGCCAATTAATAATTCAGGACCTCCTTTTAAAAATACATGAATTTTTTATTGATTCTACACACCATAATTTATGGTGGCCAACTGAAGCCTGAGTATTAAGAAACAAGAGGCTCTCAAGAGCCTGAATCGCTCACCTGGTAAACAATGCACTATAAACTAAATTAATATATTAATGTTTGTTGTAAACTAAACTGAGTATTAAAGGTCACGTAAAATGCTGAAAATACCTTTAAAAACCTTTAAGAACCTCTGGAAAGAAATGGGCATGAGTTCTCCCTACGCTTGATTAAGATACAGTCATGGTCAATCTGATGATTCATAATACAAAATACAAGCTTTAATTAATCTTCAAATACAAGTATAAATCTTTTGGTCTATATGTTGTCTTTGTTTTTAAAATGTTTGAAAGAAGTTATGTAAAAATTGTGGGTTAAGGCTTTTTATTGTACTTGAAAAGGAAATATTGCAGGAACAATCATGCTAAGTTTCATCAAATTCCCCCAAGTAGTTTCAGAGGAGAAGATGTTTGAAAATTTGTTAACAACGATTATGACAGACACCAAGTGATGGCAATTAAAAGCTCACATATTATGAAGTTTAATCATTGTTATACAACATTCTCATCATCACCATTCACTAAGGATACCATGTTTACTTTAAAAACCAAATATTGTTGAAATCCGAGCAAGTGTAAAAAATGGCGGGAAAATGGCAGCCATTTTAAAAATGGCTGTCCAAAACAAACTTTCATCATCACCATTCAACTCGGGATACCATGTTTGCCTTGAAAGTAGCTTTCATCTTTATTTTATTTCTATAATTCAGGAAAGAATAGCAAAAAACAGCATTTTGACCCCTATGTTCTATTTTTAGTAAGGGCGGACATGTTTTTTGACCAATCAAAAATCCAAGCATTAACTTTTTGCAGAATACCCTAAGGAACAATCTTACCAAGTTTCATTTGATTTTGAATAGTAGTTTTAGAGAAGAAGATTTTTGAAATAATAACATAAAAAAAAGCCAAAAATGTCAAAAAAGGGCAATAACTCTAACATCAGTTGACAGATTTTCACAAAAATCAGCACGCAGGTAGCTCTCATCATGCTGAACACTTTCAACCTGCAGAATTTGGTGTAACCTAATGATTTTTGAGATATTTGCGAAAAACTGTTGTTTGACCCCTATGTTCTATTTTTAGTAACAGTGGCCATGTTTTTCGACGGATCAAAAATCGAAGCATAAACTTTGTGCAGGATACCCTAAGGAACAATCATGCTAAGTTTTATCCAAATCCATTCAGTAGTTTCAGAGGAGAAGATTTTTGAAATAATAACATAAAAAAAAAGCCAAAAATGTCAAAAAAGGGCAATAACTCTAACATCAGTATACAGATTTTCAAGAAAATCAGCACTCAGGTAGCTCTCATCATGCTGAACACTTTCAACCTGCCAGAGTTTGCCATAACCTAATGATTTTTTAGATACTTGCGAAAAACTGTTGTTTGACCCCTATGTTCTATTTTTAGTAACAGTGGCCATGTTTTTCGACGGATCAAAAATCGAAGCATAAACTTTGTGCAGGATATCCTAAGGAACAATCATGCTAAGTTTTATCCAAATCCATTCAGTAGTTTCAGAGGAGAAGATTTTTGAAATAATAACATAAAAAAAAGCCAAAAATGTCAAACAAGAGGCTCTCAAGAGCCTGAATCGCTCACCTGGCAAACAATGCACTATAAACTAAATCTCATCATCACCATTCACTAAGGATTTCATGTTTACTTTAAAAACGAAATATTGTTGAAATCCGAGCAAGTGTAAAAAATGGCGGGAAAGTGGCAGCCATTTTAAAAATGGCCGTCCAAAACAAACTTTCATCATCACCATTCAACTTGGGATACCATGTTTACCTTGAAAGTAGCTTTCGTCTTCATTTTCTTTCTATAATTCAGGAAAAAATAAGCAAAAACAGCATTTTGACCCCTATGTTCTATTTTTAGTAAGGGCGGACATGTTTTTTGACTAATCAAAAATCCAAGCAATAACTTTTTGCAGGATACCCTAAGGAACAATCTTACCAAGTTTTATTTGATTTCGAATAGTAGTTTCAGAGAAGAAGATTTTTGAAATAATAACATAAAAAAAAGCCAAAAAATGTCAAAAAAGGGCAATAACTCTAACATCAGTTGACAGATTTTCACGCAAATCAGCACACAGGTAGCTCTCATCATGCTGAACACCTTCAACTTGCCAGAATTTGCCGTAACCTAATGATTTTTGAGATATTTGCGAAGAACTGTTGTTTGACCCCTATGTTCTATTTTTAGTAACAGTGGCCATGTTTTTCGACGGATCAAAAATCGAAGCATAAACTTTTTGCAGGATACCCTAAGGAACAATCTTACCAAGTTTCATTTGATTTTGAATAGCAGTTTCAGAGAAGAAGATTTTTGAAATAATAACATAAAAAAAACCGTTGTTTGACCCCTATGTTCTATTTTTAGCAACAGTGGCCATGTTTTTCGACGGATCAAAAATCGAAGCATAAACTTTGTGCAGGATACCCTAAGGAACAATCATGCTAAGTTTTATCCAAATCCATTCAGTAGTTTCAGAGGAGAAGATTTTTGAAATAATAACATAAAAAAAAGCCAAAAATGTCAAAAAAAGGGCAATAACTCCTACATGGGTCGTTGGATCTTCTTCAAAATTTCAGGGCAGGTAGATCTTGAGGTGCTGAACACTTTCACCCTATGCCAGAATTTTGATATCTGTGACCGTTTCTGACTTATTTGCAAAAAACTGCAATTTACCCCTATGTTCTATTTTTAGCCATGGCGGCCATGTTTTTTTACGAATCAAAAATCCAAACGATAGTTTTGTAGCACATATACCAATAAACAACTGTACGAAGTTTGGTTGCAATTGGTCTTATGGTGTCAGAGGAGTTAACGTTTGAAAAAGTTTACGGACGGACGACGGACGACGGACGACGGACGGACGACGGACGGACGACGGACGCCAAGTGATAACAATAGCTCACATGACCCTTCGGGTCAGGTGAGCTAAAAAGGGCAATAACTCTAACATCAGTCGACAGATTTTCACGAAAATAAGCACACAGGTAGCTCTCATCATGCTGAACACTTTCAACCTGCCAGAATTTGCCATAACCTAATGATTTTTGAGATATTTGCGAAAAACTGTTGTTTGACCCCTATGTTCTATTTTAGTAACAGTGGCCATGTTTTTCGATGGATCAAAAATCGAAGCATAAACTTTGTGCAGGATACCCTAAGGAACAATCATGCTAAGTTTTATCCAAATCCATTCAGTAGTTTCAGAGGAGAAGATTTTTGAAATAATAACATAAAAAAAAGCCAAAAATGTCAAAAAAAAGGGTGATAACTCTGAAATGAGTGGTTGGATCTTCTTCAAAATTTCAGGGCAGGTAGATCGTGAGGTGCTGATCACTTTTACCCTATGCCAGAATTTTGATATCTGTGACCGTTTCTGACTTATTTGCAAAAAACTGCGATTTACCCCTATGTTCTATTTTTAGCCATGACGGCCATGTTTTTATACGAATCAAAAATCCAAACAATAGATTTGTAGCACCCATACCAATTAATAACTGTACCAAGTTTGGTTGCAGTTGGACTTATGGTGTTGGAGGAGTTAACGTTTGAAAAAGTTAACGGACGACGGACGGACGGACGACGGACGGACGGACGACGGAAGGACGACGGACGGACGACGGACGCCAAGTGATAGCAATAGCTCACATGACCCTTCGGGTCAGGTGAGCTAAAAAAAGGGTGATAACTCTGAAATGAGTGGTTGGATCTTCTTCAAAATTTCAGGGCAGGTAGATCTTGAGGTGCTGATCACTTTTACCCTATGCCAGAATTTTGATATCTGTGACCGTTTCTGACTTATTTGCAAAAAACTGCGATTTACCCCTATGTTCTATTTTTAGCCATGACGGCCATGTTTTTACACGAATCAAAAATCCAAACAATAGATTTGTAGCACCCATACCAATTAATAACTGTACCAAGTTTGGTTGCAGTTGGACTTATGGTGTTGGAGGAGTTAACGTTTGAAAAAGTTAACAGATGACGGACGGACGGACGACGGACGACGGACGCCAAGTGATAGCAATAGCTCACATGACCCTTCGGGTCAGGTGAGCTAATAAAGGGCTTTGCTAAGCTCAGCATAATATGACTGCAACATGCCGACAGGTAAAGAATTAAAGTAAATATGGATTTATTTAAGCTTTACCTCATTAGTGTTGGATAATATAATATACATTACACAGAAATATTGGACCTACCACAAAAACCACATGAAAAACCAAATAAATTTAGAATTCAAGCCACCATGCTTTTTGGTCCCTTTAACCACCTGTATCTCAAAAAGTGTAAATGAAAGAAGAAATCTGCTGACATACTGCTGGAAGCACTCATTAAGATGAACTAAAAGAAATATTCCATTAAATTAGATGAAAAATAAAAAATTTATTTGTAATGCAAAGTGGATTATTTTGGCCCCTTTAATCCCTTTTATCTTGAAAACATTAATAGATAGTGAAACATGGATGTTACAAAGTTTTTCTTTTTTCATCAAGGAACATTAAATATCAAAAATCATAAAAACGGATGAATATTAAAAATGTTACACCAAAATTATCAAAACCCCTTAATGACCCCCACACCTGAGATTTCCCCAAATCAATCCCAACCTGTATTTCTTATAGGGGACCATTTTGGTAAAACATTATAAGGATAAATTCATAGAATAAAATTAAATGAGTGGAAATATAGACGTCTACCGATACCGACACCAGCAGGCTCATACAATAATACGTCCACAAATATTTGCAGTCGTATAAAAAAAACCAACACAGGAATACTACCTAAATTAAATCTAAGGCTAGTAATAGAAAAATATCTAGACCACAACCTTACAGCAGCCCTTCATTTTATCATGGTTTTGTCTGTTTGCCTTAATTTTTTTAAATATATGAATATGTACTTTTTCTTTAACTTACTTTTACAGAAAATCAGTTTAAGCATTTCCTTCCTAAATAAAGACAAATTCTTTTAAATTTTCTAAATCTCACAGTCAACAATTATCATTGACAGTAACAATAAAGCAGAACGTGTAAGCCTGACCATGTCTCCATATAAAAACTAGAACTGTGAGGGGACCTCACTAACTATATCCCCCACTGCTGTTAATTTACTGGACTAGACAATCCTTATCATGGTGAATTGTCTCACAATTTCTAAGTCCAACTGGTTACAACCGAGGGGACAAAAGGGTATAAAATTATGGGCTCTGGATTGAAAACTGTAGGAGTTGATTACATAAAATAGGTACCCTACTTTCCCCACTGCCCGACATTCACCATACTATAACCAGGCCAAAAATGATTAATTAAACATAAGCTATAATGATATTACGACAAATTGTAGACATATGATTGTATATGAAACATGGTTCTTAACTCCAAACTATTAAAATAGTGACTACTGCTCCCCATTACATTTGGAATACAAGTAATAAAAGTTACAGAATACTCACCTGTGGCATGTAATTACTGGAATCCACCCTGCCACCTTTGGGATATATCCTACTCATCTGTCTCTTATTATAACTTATAAAAGTTAAGGAATTGTTATGCAGACTATGAATATTCCACAGTAATGTGATACTAGTTTAAACTTAATCCAATATGGTAGAATTATCTGGATCAGTTGAAACCACATTAATTCTTTATTAGAATTTTATTAATATAAAACTGAACTAAAATGGCAATAGAATGTTTTATGACAGGATGAATACAGAGTACCCCAACAAAACCTCCTTCTTTTTTCATGGAAAGTTGCAACATACATTGTACATAAAATCTTCTTAAAAATGTTTTTTTAAAATAGTTTATAACCCATCTTTCATTCCTTACCATTTTTTTTTCTTTGTAAGTTTTGTATTAGAAAATAAACTTAGATATTATTTCATTAGCTACAAGCCTCGTACATTTACTACAGTTAAGGGTAATATCTGTGGAACAAACAAACAACATTCTAGCCTAATTCATGATACCAGAATTTACAGTTACCTTATCACCTAATATTGCTGTCTGTACATACAAACATTAGAAGATACTTTAAATTTTCTTAAAGTTTCTATTCAAGGCATTGGACATTCAATCCAAAAAATTTAATATTTCATATAATTTTGTTTTCCTCGTCCCAAAAATGTTGATACTGGAAATATTATGGTAATAACCAGCAATGGCCATTTACCATTATGGTAATATATTTGTGCAGAAATTCTTATTGAGATTAAAGCCAAACAGTTTTACAAAAAAATAAAGAACTATTTCACGATAATTAAAAATATTTTATTTCATTCTACTTCGATAAAACATCACAATGAACCAATTGAATTTATGCATCAGTAATCTTTTGGAATACGTTGAAAGTAAAATTGTATACCCTTCGTATATAACTCCCGTAAAATTTGTTGAATCAAAATGGCACTGCGATAGGATCAAGTACATATGGTGATTAACAGTCCTACAAAATTTTAACAAAATCCAATCAGCAATCTTCGAGGAGATGCGTCCACAAATTACTGTGACGGACGGACGGACGCAAACCATTACTAAGTCCCTCCCTCACGTTGCGGTGAGAGACAAAAACATAGGACCCAAGATTAATAAAATACCATAAACTCTTATGAAATACATGTAGATCAATTAGAGCAACAGCTGTCTAGTTACAGTTTATAGAAAAGGATAGAAAACAGGAAAAAATTCCATGCTTCACTACATTTGTTAGTTCTTATGGCCATGCATATTCACATAAAAATTTGAAATTCAAGAAATTAAAGGTGCTCAAAGCTATTTTAACAAGGAAATATGCAAATCTATAGTAAGCTTTCTATAGATGCTATATTCCTTTTTCCCATTCTTTACTCTGTATTTGCCAATATGCATTCTCTTAAGAATATATGTCATAATTTATACTTTCTTGGAATTATTAAACTGTCTACATCAAAGCATACATGTACAACAAACTAAATATATAATGCATACACAAAAACCTATATATAATAACAATCATTAATTAACTAGTGTATTATTGGCTTCAATACAATTAAAACGGTCCTTTCAATACAGAATCATTAAGTCAGCCAATATCGAAAAACCTGTACCAATACATACGAAAACTCAGAAATTTTTACATTATATCTAAATTTACAAATGGCCTGTGTTTAAAAATGCTTCAAAATTGATAATTATAA
This sequence comes from Mytilisepta virgata, assembly GCA_028015205.1. NCBI lineage: Eukaryota > Metazoa > Mollusca > Bivalvia > Mytilida > Mytilidae > Mytilisepta > Mytilisepta virgata. The sequence goes on along the minus strand of CM051518.1, from coordinate 51,394,526 downwards.
ATTATTCAGAGCTGATTCAGAATATGCATTGTGAAAACTAGTTAATTAATAAAGATATCATTACATGGTTATTTCTGCATTGGCCTTGTTATTGGACCTTGGCCAGCTGTATTCGCCAATACAGCAAGCCTTGGACCAATAACAAGGCCAATGCAGAAATAACAATGTGATAATATCATAAAATAAAAATACATACATGTAACTACAAACCAAATAAACTATAACAATTAACTAAGGATACTCAACAAATAACGTGCATGTTTGTCTTATCAATCCCAGAGCTGTATGTTCATTGAAGGAAGACATATGATAATACAAACGGTGAACTGTAGGAAAAACACATGCAATAATACACAACATACAAAATAGTGTTATAAATTCAGAAATTACATTGGCGTTTGAAAGAAATGAGACAAAATTACTATCAGGATAAATAAAGACATATTGAATTTTTCGCTAGTAGTATTCGATTAAATATGAACTAGAATGTATCTGAACAAACTCATTGCACACATGATAACAGTGAAAATATTAGAACTGTAAATATTTTTCACCTCTAGCAAAAAAAAACCTATAAAAATATCCACTGGACATTATTAGAACTATGATAAGTGTAAATTTTTGCATCCATAGAAAAAAAATAATCCACTGAACCATTATTAGTAGTGCGATTTTTTAATATCACCCATACCAAACTGTTATTAGAACTCGTGATAATTGTTTACAGCTTTAAAAAAAAAAACAATTGAGTGATACTTAATGTTTTTGACATATGTTTAAGAATCAAGATACTCTTACAAGCCTGAACTGATCAGCTGGTCTACTATGTTGGAAGTATGCACTAGGAAGGTTGTGTAAAACCTGTTTTTTCCTTTTTGACATTTAATTATGAGAGAGGGATTCAGTTTTCTTCAAAACTGATAAATTTATATACAAGGCAGATTGTTATATCTATACAAAAAAATTAATCTGTATTTCAACTGATCTTTGTTTGAAATGTATAAATTTTACTAGAGCCACAAAATCAGTAAACAAACTGGGACACAGACTACTTCACAGAGGTACTGATGTTTGTCTGAGACTGTCAAACTGAATGCCAGGCAGGTCAGCATGTATACTTTTCAAAGTTATTCCTGCAAAATTTCATCAAAATTAACCTAGATGCTGCACATTTAAGTAAATTCCCAATTTTATTCTGATGAAATTTTTATTTTGGTTGACAGGTTTATCATAAAACTTTTTGAAAGCATCCATCTAATGATTACTCCAATCTCTTGGCAAAGGGGTTTAAATTTATACTAATACAAGTGAAAGGGTTTTGTGAGTTTCCCTGACAGAGTTTTATATCAATTTATGTTTGACTATTTAGATTGTCTGGAATGGTTACTGGATATAAAGAGTATCACTATTTTAAATGATTCCAAAGCAGCTGGTGGCCAAAGCTCAAATACAACAAAAAAATTGAAATGAGCATAAAACATATTTGTAACTTGTAAGTTAACAAATGTTAGGTGAAGAAGCAAATTTGTAGAGTGCATTTTACTGAGATTTAGATAAAATATTCTACAATATACTTTGGCTCTATGAGCTGAGAAGATTTAGCAGAAAGATTGCAGAATACAGTTCCAAAAATAGAAGATTCCACAATCATTTTTTCCTTTAAAGTTGGTTTAGATTATTACATATAGATTCTACAACAATGACCAATCAACTCGAGTTAATTAAATTTTCATTTTTAAACTGCGAGGCGTGTCCTAATCAATGCATCAAGAGTTTTAAAATCTTTTTCTCAAATGACAATGTAAAACTCCAAGAGGTCAAATGTTTTTTGCCAGGAAATTTCACGAGCATTTAACAAACGTGTGGTGATATCAGAATTTATCAAACGGGTGCAGATATATAAATGCACACAGAATTACTGTGTCTTTTTACAAACTGCAAGTGGTTTTTCGGGAATATCTCAGATGCTTTTTTAAAACTAAGTTAAAAAGTATTACACTATCTTTTGTTTCCAGTGGTTGTAATGAATTATTGTCTTTTACCCTGCTGAAATGTCCCAAATATTTTACTAGAGCTGAGTTTCCAATTTTCGTGTCAATTTCATTGATTTTTGCATCATATATGACATCAGAATTTATCAAACGGGTGCAGATATATAAATGCACACAGAATTACTGTGTCTTTTTACAAACTGCAAGTGGTTTTTCGGGAATATCTCAGATGCTTTTTTTAAAACTAAGTTAAAAAGTATTACACTATCTTTTGTTTCCAGTGGTTGTAATGAATTATTGTCTTTTACCCTGCTGAAATGTCCCAAATATTTTACTAGAGCTGAGTTTCCAATTTTCGTGTCAATTTCATTGATTTTTGCATCATATATGACATCACCACAAACAAATGTGATGTTGCAGATTACGTGCAAGTTATGTTTCCGAAAGTTTGACCCATGATAACTTTTAAGACATATCTTATTGTTATTTCAAACATACAGAATAGTCATGAAGTTAGGAGTGTTTCATGAAGAAATCAGTCATCAACGTACATGTACATGAGATACACAGTAGAGAAAATGTTATTCATGTGATAAAGTTAGTTTGAAGATTAGATTTGAATGATCAATAAGAGTATCATTATGTGCACATGAAAAAGCTCACCTATGTTATAACAATAAAATAATCATCTGTAAACAAAAACTTAAAATCAAATCATGCAATACAATAAAACAATTTGTAACTGAAGAAAAAAAACAACATACAACAACATAACTTTGAAGCTTGGATGCAGTATAGGACATGAGTTTCTGGATGCCTTATGTGTAAATGATACAAAAATCTGTAATAGGAAATTTCATCAACTTCCAGGTATTAAATTCTCCCTTTCAAAGCAGTCACGGAAAATAATTAAAATGGTTCTGTATTAGGACAAAATAAAACCATTATTGCAATGGCAATTTTCCCAAGAATTCATCAATTTCTGTATACAGTGTATGAAACTTGCAAATGTTTAAATAAGTCTTGTGAAATGAGTGACACCAGTTTGGTTAATAAATGAGTTGAAATCGTACATCTATGGTTAAAAATAATTTAATAAAATAACTAAATGTTTGACAATATGAGCTACATGTTTGCAGCTATGAAGAACACCAGCGCTAACAGATATATTTTGACCAAGTTATGAATATCAGCCATTAACTGTGGACTCATTTATTTACACAAACCTTGATTTTTTGTGGTTCTTTGAAAAGTTGGTGTTTTGAGTCAACCGAATATCATGATTGTGTCATTTTGTGGTATTAACAAGTTTTAAATATGCATTTTGTGGAATTCATACTATGTGGTTCACCCACACCCAATAATAACCATGAAAATGGGTATCCAATGAGTATAATGAGCCCATAGAATCTGTTTTTAAATAAATTATTATATTTAAAGTAACATTTAACAGTATGCAAGGTGGCCACATTTTTTCCTTACATCCTGTACATTGCGAGGTATTTTATGCATGATGAAGAAATGACATAAATAGGCTTTCCTGAGAAAACAAAATGAAAATACTGTGAAACCAGTCTAGAAAATCATTTCATTGAAATATTTATTAATGCTACAAAAGGGAAGTTTGCACAACTTCTGAAAAAAAAAACACACACTAAATGTAATTTCCAGCAGGGTTGGATAGACCTGTTTCACAGTACATGTTCATGGAATATGAGTTGTAAGGATACTTGACCAATTCTATAACCTGAGATTTAAGGTAAGTCAATCCTGTGTTTTCATTGAAGGATGACATATGATAATGTATGTTTCTTTCTGTGAAAAGAAATGTAAAGACAATTTGAATAATTACTTGAAAACGAAAAGAAACAGTATAGCAAATAAATTAAAATTGCATGGTTTCATTTAAATGCATGAATACTTAACAATTTAAGTCTTAAAATTGCATTTTACAAGAATAAAATTTTGAAATATTATCCCTTAAGTTCCTTCAAGATTCTAACATTTTAAAAGCTCATTCAACTCAAAAACTCTCAGATTTGACACATTATGAATTTACATGTGTATGCATTTGATGATTTTATAGAATGCTCAATTCTCTTCATTTCTAATAAAACAAACACTGACAAGGAAAACATTTTTTGGCTGTATCCATTATCCACTAAGCCAAAATTTAAATGGGTAGTGTTACTTTATCTGTTTAGAAAACTGTAATGACAGGCATCTATCTCCATCAACTTATATACAGTGTATGTTAATTCAATGTGTTTGAGTCTATTTTAGATCTTAAACCTAATCAAATGCCATTAACTCATACATTCAGACCACAGTCTTAAGCTGAATACATAAACTCCCTTTTTAAGTAACTAGCAAAGGATCTTACCAAGATCTATATATATATAAAATACAACAAAATCTTAATTTGATGATAATAGTGAATTTTTTTAATAAAAATCTTAAGATAAATAACCATACCTTCTGCCACATCAAATCCTTGGAATTTGACTGGTTGTGCATAATTAACCATAGCTGACAAGTAAGGGTGTATATTTGTAGTAGCTCCTATATAATGGTAATTTGACATTAAAGCTATTTCTTCTTCGGTTGTTAAATTTCCTCCCTGTAAAAAATAAATCTCTTTAAATCGTAAGAAATTTCTGCTGTCGAATCATATAAATTTATGCTATCTCTTCTCTGGTTCTTAAACTTTCTTTGTATAAGCATACTACTAATTGTCAAGAAATCATTTTTCAGTTATTAAACTTGAAATAAAATCAGCATATTTAAACAACTTCTAGATGTTATCAACTCTGACATTGAAATACTTCTTCTAATAGGTTAATAAATCACCAATGCATACCCCATATCCGATCATATTTATTGAATTTTCCATACATCAACATTTTTCAAAATATCAGATTTTGGGCAAATTTTATGCAGTTTTCAAAAAAAAAAGAAAGGATGAAATTGTGTCAATCAATGATTATGATGGCAAATGAGATTTTAAACTAGAGGCTCCCAGAAGCCTGTATCGCTCATCTTGACTGACAGCCTGAAACACTGCTGGCAAGATCTTCAAGTAAATTCCCCATAGGGTCCTATTTTAAACTATGTTTGGCTCTGGGGGCCATCTTGAATGGTGGACGGGGTCATCAGATATACATGTACTTCTGAAAGAGGACAAACTAAGGACCATTGCTGCCAAATTTTGTTCCAATTGGCCAAGTGGTTTCAGACAAGAAGATCTTTAAGTAATATTTCCCATAGGGTCCTAAGTTGAAATATGTTCGGCTTTGGTGGCCATCTTGGATGGTGGATATGGTCATCAGATACAATTCTGAAAGAGGACCAACTACACAGGCAAAATTTGACCATGTGATTTTAACGTGATTTTAACATGAAAATCACGTTATTATGTTAACGTTATTTTGGTGTGAAACGAGCATAAACGTAATTCTAACGTGAAAATTTTCATGTGATTATTACGTTAAATTAACATGATTCTCATGTAAACAAGCATTAACGTGAAAGTCACGTGAAAAATTAACGTGATTCTCATGTGAACGAGCATTAACGTTAAAGTCACGTGAAAAATATAACACGACTTTCATGTTAAAAAAGCAATAACATGAAAATCACGTTAAATTTTTAATAAATATTTTTTTTCTGAACTGAGCTAATTACGTGAATTTCACATGATTCAAGCTTCATGTGAATATTTAATGTAAATTGAGATTCACATAAGTATATTCATATAAACTTTTGTATTACATCATAAAAAATACATGCAAGAGTAATGCCTTACTGGTACATACAACTCACAGTGACTTTAAGATGAAGAACAACAATAAAAGTGTTGTTCCTTTGTTATCTTTCACCTCGTATATATAGGTTCACCATGATAACTGAAAATGCTAAAATTAAAAGTTTTCAATCAATACTTGTTTTAACAAATGTATGTTCAATCATACACTTTAAAAAGCTAACACATTGTTGAAAAAAACTTCGTGAATAAATATATTTTAAAGATATGTGTTAGTTATACAGGTAGTTTAGAAATGTTGAAACAATAATGACACTCTATCCATTTTTGATTTTTTTTTGTTTTATTCTAATTTTCATAATTTAATTCAATTGTTTTTTTATTGTCCACAGTCCACAGTCCATCAAGTACCATCTATTCATCTTATTCATCTACCATCAATTGCTTACCTAAAATATTCAAATAATTCACATTATAATGTTAATTTTCTTTTGTACTGCATTGAGTATTCAAGTAAACAAATAACATATGTCAAGTACAATTCTAATGAAACACTGAATGTAACGTTTATTTTGATTGGACGACATCAAAATTTTCATGGCATCAATTACACCATTGATGGTATGAAAATTACAGCACAAGCACACTTGTATTTTCCAGGTTTTAAAAATTAAATTTTAACGTTTTTTTATTACAGTTACATTAGAATGGAGATAACAATATCGTATTTGACAATCCTTTACTGGCTCTGCTAATGAGTTGTAAGTAAACTCAATTTGCGACCATCAAATTTCAATTGATGCTGTGAAATTGTCAAATACAATACAGTTATCTACTAAGTGTATTATATTTTGTTTATAAAAACAGCTTAAGGGCACCTCTGTTAAGCATGACCTGAGTTTTAGCCTTGACTTAGACCTCTCTAGTTCCTGTTGTATCTGGATGTAGATCGCAGATTATAATTGTTTGATTTGATTGGATAACATTTTCCGTCAATTACACAACCCACCCATCTGTAACTATGAGGTGTTAACCATCTTAAAATGTTGAATTTGTTCAAGTAATATTTTGCAAAAAGCTGCAACATTATTTACCCTGCTTACCTTTTTAACAGATTTTGTAAATTGTATCGGAAATTGAATAGTGTAGTCGTGTCAAAACTTTTTGTGTTTACGTTTCAATCAATATGCATTCTTATGACATCATGTTGTTTTAATCGCAGACAAGAACGAGGAGTACTGTGGCCTAGTGGGCCACAAATATTATACCCCGCCTTTTGTTACTACCACTTTTTATGATTATCTCCCCTGGAATTTGTTGGACCATAAAGATTTTCATCCATGCACATCTTCATATGATGTACCCGGTACTACCTTAAGCTAAGATTTCATTGAAATCCAACTGACAATTGTAAGAGTTGTGCTTACAAGAATTCTTGTAATGGACAGACAAATAGACAAAGGTAAACCCGTACACAGCTATAGTAAATATACCAGTACACCCTTTACTTCATGGCAGGGGTATAAAAATGTCTATGCTTCGACATAGATAAAACCAGAAAAATTTGAAAGTATTGCTCAAAAAAATTTACAACTTTGCTATTATGTGTTAAATTATGTAAGTTTTTGTAAAACATGAATGTGTTGAGTGATGAACCTGAAAATGTATCACACGGTATAGCTCACTCATATAAACCTTGAAACCAAAATTCAGAAAGCCTTGATGTGTAGTTCCTGAGAAAAGTTCAACGAAAATTTACTACTTGGCTATTATGTGTAAAAATATGTAAATGTTCGGTAAACAGGAAGTTGTTGAGTGATGAATCTGAAACGGTATCACACGGTGTAGCTCGCTCATATAAACCCTGAAACCAAATTTCAGAAAGCCTTGATGTGTAGTTCCAGAGAAAAATGCGACGAAATTTTGATGGGACGGACTGACTGACGGACAGACAGAGGTAAAACAGTATACCCCCCCCCTTTTTGAAAGCGGGGATATAATTACATTTCTCAGCCTTTTTAATTAAAAAAAAACTAGAATATAATGTAGTATGGATTTTCACAGGTATTGAATTAAAATAAAAATAACAGTGTCAACAGGTAAAACTTCAATTGCGACTGTCAAATCCCCAATTGACGGCAGCAACTCTTTGATTGGATAGCATTTACTGTTAATTTCTCAATATAACAAGCTGTAACTAAGAACATTTTGAGGAGGTGAATTTGTTTATGCAAGAAATGTTTATCAAAAAGAGCAACATATTATTCCTCTTATTTTTATACAATATAATACCAAATTTTATACAAAATTGAAGCATAGTCTTGTCTTCTCAAAAATGACTTGTGTTTATATTTCAAACTCTATGCATTCTTTACATGGCAAAGACATTTACTATATTTCATGGACCTTTTTTTAATTTTTCTATATAAAAACTAGAATTTTTTAAGATATTCCATAGGAATAGAACTAAAATAAATATGTATTTGAAGAATTGCCACCTTCAATTGGGGATTGATGGCTGCAACTCTTCAAATACAATACTGAATACTGTTATTTTCCTAGCATCCGCAAAGTTTCAAATACAATACAGGTATCTCAATTCTTATGCACTAATTTGCAAAATATTATATCTTTGCCTTTATTTTGGTTTAAAATTTGAAATCAGAAATTTAGGCCTAAAATAGATCACTAATGTCAAGAGTATCAAGAAATAATAAAATTTGCTAAATCTCGCATAAACAAAATCAAAAATGTACCTACAATTTAATGGTCACCAAAAATATTCAGAAATTGCAACTGTTAATTTGTATAAAGTATTTAACACTTACTTTAGTTGATATCTGGTTATCCTCCTTTCCTCTCTATCCCTTATTTTTTTTTTCCTTATCCTCTTTATTTTGCCTTTAGATCCGTTATCAATATGACCTTTATGAGTACTACCAGATTCACTGACTTCACTTAATATAACAATGATATTTAACTAAAACAAATCTTGCTTTAGGTCTGTTAGCGGGGCATCCGTATCTTAAAGACACATTTTCTAGTTCTATTTGATAATATAAATGTATTTAAAGCATAAAGATTATGGGTGTATCATGCGCTTAAGAGCAGACGTTTTTATCTAAATAATAAAATTTTAAAGTGCTTCTTCAGAAGTGTCAGAAAAAGCTATTCAATTAGTTAAAATCCCATCAACGACCTTAAATACATGCATTGTGTAAATACTTATAAGAGGCTGGTTAATAAAGCTTTAATCATTGTTGATTGTTATATTTTGTACATGTATTCTACACAGGAAAAATAGCAACGGGCGTTTAACGAATGTCAAACGTCCATTAAACATGTGAATATTAACGCATGTTTAACGCACGTATAGTACCATGCATGAAAGACGTGCGTTTTTAACGTCCGTAAAACATATGTATTACATGCATTACATCCATGCGTATAACGCATAGGTTAGACACATGCGTATTATGCACGTATAGTACCACGCATGAAAGATGTGCGTTTTTAACGTCCGTAAAACACGTTTTACGTACGTTTTACGCATGCATTACATACATGCATATAACGCATAGGTTAGATACATGCGTTAATGCACGTATAGTACATGCGTATTACACACGTATAGTACCATGATCAAAAGCATGGGTTTTCACAAAAATTTTACGTATGGGTTAGATATATTTGTACATGAGTATAACATGTGGTATGTGAATTGTATATGTATACTCATCTTTTATATTCTCTATGTGAATGTTGTTAAATCATTCTAGGCAATATGGTTTTGGTATATTGCATTATACATATCAACTACCTGTTTCTCTGGAAAGTGCTTCTTCAAAGAGATCTGGTATACTGGACTGCAAACCTCACCTTTCGATTGTAAAAAAATCAAATTTCAAGATAATTAAAAAATTGTCAATCTGCTCCTATTCCAAGTCTTCTTTAAACATCATTTTTATCATGATTCACATTCTGAAAAAAAAATTGGTTGCATGAGCTTTTAATATACCTTATTATAAGATAATAAAACTTTAAATAATATAAAACAAAAATTAAAAAATATATATGAAAACACTTTCTTTCATAAATTGAAATCGTCTACTGAAAACAATAAAATCTTTCCATACAGTAAAATTAAAACTAAATATGAAATTGAAGACTTCATAAAAACTAATTTTGAAAATAGAAAAAATGTATGCAAAATGCGCATAAGTGATCATTTTTTAGAACTAGAGAGAGGCAGATTCAAAAATATAAAAAGAGAAAATAGAATCTGCCCAAATTGTCATTTAAATATATTAGAAGATGAAGCTCACTTCTTCCATACATGTCCAAAATATACTTCCATTAGAGAAGAATTTGAAAAACAAAATGTAAACATTTTTAAAATAGAAAATAATGAAGATGAATTTGAAAAACTTGCTACAATATTGTCTCTATTGGTTCACTTGCAATATGTTGCTCCATTTATTAAAAAGTCACTTATACTGAGAAAAGTGGAAAAATAATTGCATGGTTCACCACAGACAATATATTGTCAGATTCACATATAGAGTCATATAGGTTTCATATGTTTTGTTCTTATTATGAATGTTATATTGTACTTTATATGTTTGTACATATATATGCTTTCAACCCTTAGGGGTACAATTATGCATTTCTACATAAAGATAAATTAATAGCAAAACTCACCCATAGGGGTCATTATACATGCTATACTTAGATGTATAATCACATACAAATACAAGACAATTATCCTAAAATAAAATCATATATAAAACACATTAAATGAGATTGTGTGTCTGTAAGACACATATGCCGTGTCCTCTTGCAAACCTAATCGCCATCTATTATTTATATCAGGATTTCAATCATTGTGAAATCATCTTAATTATATGAAATTTTAATAATACAATGTATATCTTGATTACATTAACTTTTACCCCATTAATAATAATGAATCCACTTTCTAAAACCTGAACACTATAATTTAATGGAAACATCCAAGTATGAAATGTAGGTTATGTGGATTTGTGTTTATGATCTCTGTTGAAATAAGATAATTGTGTTTATAACAAATTGATATATCTACACAAGTTTTATTTAGAAAATGCAAAAAGTTAACTTTAAAATGTAGGTCAAAGTGACTCAATTGTAACTGAGCTGTTTTGAACTATATAAGATGACTAATTGTGAAAAATTGTTATTAAATTATGGCATTAGGTTCTTTTAATATAAATAATACTGTGTACACCTTAATGTAAAAATTTAATATAAATCAAAGTCACTCGAGCATAAAATGTAAGTCGCGGTGACTCAATTTTTTTGAGTGGGGGTTCTTAAACTTTATAAGATGATTTAGTTGTGAAAATCTTTTATATATTCCAACAAGCTTTTTTTATCAATACACCTAAATCATAAATGCAAAAACTTTAGTCAAACGGGACAGGCAACGGAAAATTATAGCAAAACCATATTCGTTGACATGGCATAATAATCATTTTAAGTACATTGCATTTCACAAGAGTGGATTTTCCTTTTTTGTGTGTGCATTTTGTAGATTTTTTTCCATTAAAGTTTGATGTCAACACAAACAAATGTAAACTAGGACCTTTTTAATGAAAGGGTTGAGAGGTTTGACCTCACAATTTACATTAATTTAATATTGGATATAACACATCATTTGATTGGTCAATTTTTTTCGTCTAACATATCATAGAAAAAAAATTACGGTCAATCCGTAAATAGTCCATCATTTCTCATTAAACATGTACTTTTTCTTAATAATACTAATAAGTCTATGATTGGGCTTGAATTAAAGATGTTTGCAGACAAACACCCCCCCCCCCCCCCCCCTTTTTTTTGAAAAAAAAAAGAAAAAAAATCTCATCTGTCTTAATGTTTTGTTAAAACTGGCATATTTCTTGGTTATTTGTTGTTTTGAAAGCTTGCATTGGATTAGCGATATTGTCAGCCTTCAATCAATTTCTCTAACCATTTTACATGTTTTCCATAAAATACAAAATCTCAATTAATTTTTTTATATTTTTGCCAAATAGGGACTGAAAGTATTTGAAAGTGTTTGAAATGTTTTTCCAAATTTTTGACAAAGCTGAAACTTTTTAAATTTTTTAAATTTGATTTTTACCACCCAGCTGCTATTTTAAAGTGCAACAGACAATTTTTTCTACATCTATTTCTTTTTCTGAATATTTAACAAATACATAGAACATTTTCACCTTAGTTTATATTAATACAACAATATATATATATATATATATATATATATATATATATATATATATAAAATCATGTTTGATTTTAATAGGGAAAAAATCAATAAATCATCACTTAATGGGATTGTCATGGTGTAAAGTAATTTTCATGAAATACTGTAACCTTCTATAATTTCTGCCCTTACCCTGGTTTGAACTCACTCCTTCCTTAGTGTGTTGGTGAAATTTTGATATTTGCATCTAGACACTTTGTTGAATAAGAATTCTTTGTGTTTTTTGAAGGATTTATGGTCTACTGCTTCTGCTGTATTTTAACACTAAACTGAAAAGACAAAATAAGAAAACACAAAGCACCAGGTTCTATGTAATCCACCAATATTTTGTATGTCAGAGTATCAATTTCCATATATAAAAAAATTCACAACTTTGTGTATGTGTGTGGATACATTTATGAAATTGTAAAATAGTCATAACTTTTTTAACTGAAATTTATATATAATTTTCCCCTTTATCAAGAACTGATGAGTGATGACGTACAGTAGTTGGTCTTAATTATTTCACCACACCATTTTTCCCCATAGTCATTGATTTCTATACCATATAAATTCACAAATTTTCAGCTTTTTAATTATTGTTTATTCAAATGTCTGAAATTCCCTCTAATTCTTTAACAACATATTTTGAGGGGAGCCCAAAAATTCTGGAAATCAAATATCTTCCATATAGAAGGATGTTATTTTTTATGGTGGGGGGGGGGGGGGTGAAAAAAATTGTCTGGATACTTATCTGAGCTATCGAAAATTCTGTTGATTATCAAACACTTCCACAAGTTCCAGTTAATTGTCTATATTCCTATCACTCGATCTCGCCAATATCAAGTTTCTGCACATTTGTCCCATTAAATTTGTTCACTGTGTCTGTGACTGTGTAACCATTTGCAACTTGTCGCTCACGAGCAGACGATGATGACGTCAGTTTGCACGTTTTCTGTGACTGTCGGAAATCAACTGACACCCTCATACATTGTCATAACGAGTATATATACAATTTTTCGTCTTCCAAAATGAAACGATAGACAATATTCAGATATTCTATGCAAGACATTTGCTAGATTGTTTTTAAATCATGAAATCACCAAACACAAAATGACCGGAAGTGACGAATAAAAAAACGCCCGAAGAAAAGGATACTGATACGGACAAGCGAAGTTTAAATCCGGATCGCAACATACTATGGAATTTAAAAAAAATCGTTCAAGGGCATTATAAATGTTTTTTTTAAAAATGTATATTTAAACAGTAACACCCTTTTAATTACTGGTATTTTTTTTTGAATTGCTATCCTGTGGTTATTAATGTGTATTCTTTTGCAGGGGGAAATATTACCATAATCAAATCATTAATGTATGTGGAGGATATTGGTAGTTAGAAAACATATTTTGCAGAAAAAATTAAAATTTTTCCAGTGATACATTTTTCCAAGAGCAGACAATTCTGTAAATGGGAGACAAGTTATATGTACCAAAATAAATCAGGAATATCCCTACGTATTGAAACATTATATAGACGTTTTTGTAAAATGATTTTCATACATTTGGAGAACGGGTGTAAAACACATGATATGAATTTCACCCATTTATTTCTACACATTTTACGGATGATTATTCACATGCGTTTTACGCATGTTTAGGAAACGCCCTGAAATACATGCGTTTACCATGCGTTTTACGGGCGTTTAGTCTAACGCCCGTAAAATGCCCGTTGCTATTTTTCCTGTGTATAAATAAAATATTGTTTACACCAAACATGTCCTACATTTTCAGTCTTTGCATCACCAGGTTTCAAAAGCATTTATGACCATGAAATCACCAAGTGATGGATTTATAAAAATGGAATCAGTCAGTATGAGGTGCTCCTACAGAATTGCATTTATCAACCCCCATGAGTTGAAAAAAAATAACATGTTTATCACATAAAAAGTATTTCACATGATTTTTACATTCAACTTTCATTTGACAATTATGTGAAAGTGACCTGAGAATCATGTTAAGATTTTCACGTTTATAATATTTCACGTGAGAATCATGTTAAAATTTTCACACGATTTTCACGTTTATGATATTTCACGTGAGAATCATGTTAAAATTTCACACGATTTTCACATTAATTTTATTTAACGTCAGAATCATGTTATATTTTCACACGATTTTCACATTAATTTTTTTTAACATGAGAATCATGTTAAATTTTCACACGATTTTCATGTTATTTTTTTTCACATGATTATCACGTGATATTAACATGATTATCATGTTAAAACTTTTCATGTGATTTTCATGTTATTTTCACATGATTATCACACTGATATAACATGATTATCACATGATTTTTTTTTAACGTGAAAATCACATGGTCAAATTTTGCCTGTGTAAGGACCATTGCTGCCAAATTTTGTTCCAATTGGCCAAGTGGTTTCAGACAAGAAGATCTTTAAGTAATATTTCCCATAGGGTCCTAAGTTGAAATATGTTCGGCTTTGGTGGCCATCTTGGATGGTGGATATGGTCATCAGATACAATTCTGAAAGAGGACCAACTAAGGACCATTGCTGCCAAATTTTGTTCCAATTGGCCAAGTGGTTTCAGTCAAGAAGATCTTTAAGTAAATTTCCCATAGTGTCCTATGTTAAACTATGTTCTGTTCTACCAGCTATCTTGGATGATGGACCTGGACTTCGGATATAATCCTGAAAGAGGACCACCTAAAGACCATTGCTGCCAAATTTTGTTCCAATTGGCCTAGTGGTTTCAGAGGAAAATATCTTTAAAAAAGAAACTTTACAACAACAACTGACGACGGAGGAAGCCAAGTGATGATAATAGCTCACATGGCCCTTTGGACCAGGTGAGCTAAAAAACACTTCCTGAAGATCATTCAACAAAATTTGAATGTCCTCAGTGTGAAAGTAAAGCAGCAGCCATGTATGGAACATTACAGGTATATCTAGACAAATGTTTCACAAACTTTTGATTGCAAGTAATTTCAATGTTTTTGCACCTAGATATGCGAAACGCTCATTGGCTAATACTAAATTGTTCCCAAAGATTCTGACCAATTGTTGTTCACACTTTGGTAAATATTTCCTATAATTCCCTATATACCTCTTCTCCTTCCTTTTTGTCAAAGGAATCTGATCTTTTCTTCTCATCATCATCAGGATTGTTATCTACTGAGGATGACATCTGACTGTGACAAAGCTTCAACTCAGGGTGGGCATCTGTATCAATGTTAGGTGTGGTGGGATCTAAATCTATAAAATATTCCAAACAATACTAATTTATTCAAGAAAAGTGTCAAAATATACAATTTTCAATGTTATGAAATTTTCCTGTTGCAATTAAAACAACTGTGGTATGTAATGAATAAATAATCTATAGAAAGCATGTGAAAAGGATTTTTTCTCTAGATTTTGATATTATAACAGGGAAAAGGCAATTTCGTATTTAAGTAGTAACTTCAATTTAGATTTTTTAATTTAAATTTTACAATTTTTATTGTGGTTTGTTTGCTTCATATAGATTTAAAATAAATTTGTCAACTTTCTGTAGAAGCTATTTTTTTGATAATGTTTGTATATATTTTTGAATTAGTATTGACAGATTGGCAGACATTTCTCAGAAGAAACCTATCTGACATCTATCAACTGAAAGTGTTCTGTTGTCATTTTGATTATAATTTATTATATATTCAGAACAGTAACTATCTTAAGTACTTTTTGCAAACATCCATTTAAATAATATGGAGATGCCGTCTCCAACTTCTGTGCCTAAGCTATAACTAAATGTTATCAAGTACGGCAACTGCACCAAAAAACCGTTTCAGTAGTATCTTCATTAATATTTTTGACGGCAGAATATTGCAGATTTTAGTCAGTTATAAAGATTCCCACAAAAATTATAATCAATACATTAAATGTTAGTTCATTAAGAGTGAAAATGTTTACTTATTTACATTTTGTCACTAAATTTCATTTGTCATTTCAATAAAGTTAAAGATATGGTTTAAATTCATTTAATGTTAATATAAAAATATCTTGAAAAGATCCCTATTTCATTAGATGCCTTTATTTTGCTAACAATCATCAGATGTTCATTATAAAACACAATGTATACATCAAATATGAAAATAAATTAATGAATCAAGGATTTGACACAAGGGATTTAAACCCTTTAGACTTGCATGTTCACATTTCAGTAGACATTTAAGTAAGTGTATCTTCTACCAAACACTACAAGAAAAGCATGTACAAAAATACCAAGTCAAAAGAAAGTGTTGTAAAATATATACAATGATACAAAATAATTATTAAAATGATTAGAAAATGTAATTTCTTTCAAATATGTTAAATGTTTAAGTTGAAATTTTTAAAATATGAGAGGAAAATTTTTTATGGCTACACAATTTTGCTTATTATCCTTTCTCATGGTATAGTGGGTTCCACAGAATTTTGCTATTCATGAGCTTTTCAAATGTAAAGTTGACACCATTTTGATGCCATTAAGTACCTTGATATACTGAGCTGTCAGTATATATATCATGGGATCAGATTTTATTGACTGAGACAGCTCCAGTAACTGGAGAGTACTGACACTTCACAGGAAACAGAGGGTTCCTTGTGAATTTAAATTCCATGACCAGGGTTCAAACTCCCAAACTCAGCAATGATAGGCTAGTCATCATAAGCGGATATAGACTTGCCACAAGTCTGTGTTATATTTTGCCACTTTAATATTTTTGGGGGTAAAAAAAGTGTACCTAATACTATCCATACTTATTTACTATCAAACAGCGTACAGAAATATGTACTTATATTTAAAGTCAATAAGTATAGTTAAAGAAGAGAATCATTTTGATGGACAAATTTAAAAGGTTTAAAAATTAAATTGGGTCTTTATAGCAGTTACAATGAACTACCTTGAGCACTCGGCTGATGAGACCCATATATTATTTTGGCACAGTATGTTATGAAATATACGAGTATAAACAATAACATACAGTCCACTCTCGTTGTCTCGAACTCGCTTGAGTCGAATTTTCGGATGAGTCGAATTTTTTCTCTGGTCCCAAAAATCGTCCCATACAAATGTATGTATTTTTACTCCTGTTTAGTCGAATTCTTGTAAGTCAAATTTTTTTCTATCTCGAACTAATTTCATAGTCCAAAATTAACAAAACAACACAAATTCTGTTCATTATCTGGAAGTAATTATCACCTGTCAAAACATCACTTTCGGCAAATTCGGGGATTAAATGGCTTCACCGGTGATCAGCCTAAATTGCTTGTCATCTTACCTTGATTGCCAATTAACAGGTCATCACCTTACATAAGGTATTAATTAGCGACACATGATCTATAAAGAGCTTTTAATGACATTAATTAACACTTTTATTTGTTTACCGCCATGTGCTTGGTAGGTATAAATTACGGATTATGTAAACCGACCAGGTCGTTTCATCTATTGTATCGATGTTCTATAAATAACTTCGAATGAATAAAAAAATAATTTTGAGAAATTTGAGAAATTTAAAGCATTTTGTTATAAATATGCATCTTGATTGATCAGTTGTATGCCTTTCAAAATGTCTTCTGACGAACCTGTTGCACATGGATCTGTCAAGAAAAGTGTCCTTCAACTCATTATTGGAATACTTAATACACAAATAAGTTGGAAATGTACAAAAATAAGACAAAAGTAAACAAAAGTAGCATATTGTAAACACACAACAAGAACTGTCAATCACGAATATTAAAACGTACTTCGCTACCGGAACACAATACTCTCTTTAGGTTTACCGGAAGTCACTAAATTATCTCCCCTGTTCTTTTTCGAAAAAATGTCAACTCCTTTTGAGTCGAACTTCGCCTGTCTCGAATTTTTCTTGTGGTCCCGTGGAGTTCGAGATAACGAGAGTCAACTGTATTTGCTATTTATAACAATTACGATTTAACTAATTGTGGGTTTACTTTTCCGATAATACACTGTGCTTACCAACAATCCTTGCAGTTTAAGGATGTACACCTGTGAGAAGCCAAAAAGTTCTAATACAAACTTTTTTTCTTAATCTGTTTATTTGGTTTATATGACTGTAAGAAAGTAATTTGTGAAGAAAAAATCATATGGTAGCGGACTTCTTTTTTTGCTTCGGTCTTTAGAAACTACCCCATTTTTGATGATTTTCCTATTTTTCATCAATTTTTACCTATTTTTGGGCTATTATCATGAAAAGAATCATAGTTTCAAAATTAAACTTTTTTTCATACTTTCCCTAAAGATGAAGTGGACCAATCTGAATAAATTTAACTTAAAAAAACTATAGGTAGGTGTTAATATAAGAAAGTTTTATAAAATTTTGTTGTTTTTGTGTCAAAATGACCATGCAGTCACTTTAGTAAATTTGGGGTTTTTCTCATTTTTTTTTTAGAACAAAGAGCATATAATTTCAACTCTTTTGTTATAAATGATTGAAAAAATGCATATTAAAGAATTTTAAAAAGAAAAAAATTGATTTTGGAAAAATCATTTCTTTGTACCCTTCACCCATTTTCTCAACATTTTGGCTGATGACACCGACCAGAATGGTTATAAAATTTGAAAATGTTATTACTCAAAAACCATTTATTGTAAATACATAATTTTTTCACAGAGTTTAGTTGGATTATAATATTTTTGGAATTAATTAATATTTTCCACTTGTATCACGTTTTGGAAATAAATTCCCGAACGTGATTTCAACGAGACTGAAAAATCAGAATAATACATCCTTAAGCAATAATTTTAATACTTTTTTTTATCTTCTTTTGACTTGGAATTATAAAAACTCAATTTACATGTACAACAACCATTCTCAGCTCAACTACACACTGTCATCGTAAAAAAAATTATCATCATCAACTAAAATTCACACCACTAACTTGTATCTTTGAAAAAAAAACTGCTGAAAATATTTCTATCTGTTTTCTTTGATGTATTTCAAGACATAAATCTTTCAAAATTATATATTTAGTCCATCAAGTGAAAATATATTAAATTAGATGAAATTAGACATTAAAAAAACATGAAACAGTTCATAATCCAAAGAATTTTTTTTTTTTCTGACACATAACCATGTGACACTCTTTTTACAATCTGATTATGAGAACTTGTAAAGAGTGGTAATTTTTGCATTTTATATTTTCCTACAAAGTAAAATATTACCATGGAACTGTACTATTTTTAATAGCTTTGAATATATAATATAAATTCAGTGAAAATTTATTGATCTAAAAGCAATATGAAAGATTTATCTGCTTGTGGTTAGATATCCCTCAATCCTTAGACACACAGTGAATCAGGTAAAGTATGTGCCATATTTTGAGCTTTTTGTCTTTGAAAAATTGTTCTCTTTTTTTCTTACCTTCAAACGATGTATATGATGTAAGCAAGGAGTATGAGTGAACCTTAATTGCATACACTTTCATGTCGTAATGTTGTGATAGTCAATTATAGGGTACGATGAATTTAAATCTTTTTCAGATATAAGTAATAAAATACTACAAATAAAAGAAATAAAGACCAACAATTATATTCTTATCAATCTATAGCTAAAATATATCAATGACATCATGTACGAACACCATCAACAAAGAATTTTGCATTTCTGACGAGATATGCGAGAATTATAATTATTATGAACATTTTGTACAAAGATCTATATTAAACAGCAATAAATTAATCACAACAACAAATATTCTAGACTTATATTGTAAAAGGTCAAGAACAAACTAAAAATACTCTGATCAGTGTTTTACGGTTGTTAAAGGTAAGTAACACATTTTAAGACTCCAAAATATTGCATGTCAGATGTAAAATATCAATTTAGAACAGGCTGATTTTCATATGCTGGAAAATATTAAACAATAAATAAATCTATTATATTCTCTTCAAAATAAATTATTTTGAATATTTTTACCTGTTTATAAAATTTTATATTCTTACAAATTCCTGTAAAATTTCTAATCTCAACAGGTTATATGGTAGATGTTCAGCTTCATAAAATTACTGATAGGATATTAGTCGTACAGCCACTCTACTTTATCCCATAATTAGCTGCTTTACAGGATAATAAAGGGGGGACTTGAAAAACTTAAGCTCTATTAGATCAGTAGCCTAATAAAGTATCCTGGTACCCTTGTCCATATATACAGAAATTTGTATTGAATTCTGGTTCACAGAGTTTATGATGTCATGTTTTCCGTAGATTAAGTGCCAATTACACCGTTCTTCAAATCAACTAGAAATGTCCTATTTTCCTTTTTTCTATAACAAATAACAATTCAACATTGCAGAATAAACATAATATATGTATGGGCAATATTAATTCACATGATTAACAGATGAGGTACCAGTATGTCTTCAAACTTCAACCAAACTCAATCGTCAACAGACCTAAAAGCTATTTCTAATAACTGTTTAAATCTTCACATAAAATTGCAATGGAAAAGATGTAAGGAGATATTAAAGTCATATAGCAATTCACTGTATTCATGTCTTAGAACAAAAATGAAGATCCAAAACAAGAAGCAAAAAAAAGAGGGATCTGAAGGGAATTTTTTGTAAAAAAAGTACAAAACTAACATAAATAAGAATACCTGATGGACTTTTCGGTATACAAATATAAACCAAAGACTTCCTTGATAAGACATTTAACAATATCAAAAGCAGTACACGTGATGTATAGTTTTATTTTGTCAAAAAAAAAACTGAAAAGGAAAATATGTCATAACTGAAAGTGTTTCATGCAAGTCTAAGGATGAACAAAATTAAAAACTTGTATGGAGGCAGACAGTAACTCATTAGATTATACAGAAAGAGTATATATTCTACTATAAAATATGTCACTGATAGCCAATAAACCAGCTCAAAATCTGTATCTTCTGTCAGAAAAAAAAATCCAAAAGTATTCATATATTTTCCTTTAAAAATTGTTTTTAAACTTTATATTTTATTAAAAAAAAAATTTCAAAAAAATTTTGTTTTGGTTAAATTTCATAGTTTTTTCTTTTCTTTTCTTAATGAAAGACAAAATCTTTGACCTACTATAATAACGGTTTTGAACAATGCTTCAAAATTAAAAATCATGAATATGACCTAGATTTGCCAGCAGAACAATGACATATCTTAATAGTATCGGGGGTATTTTTGTACATGATGCCTGCACTGAACCATTGGTTTGCTTTGATGTATTTTGTATAGTTTCCTCTCCATTTGACATGTTAGAGTCACTACTGGAACTATCGTCATCTATATAAAAAAGATAAAATTATCCATTTCTCAAAGCCCTGAAAAAGCATATGTTTCACAAAAGTACATGATAATATTTTAAGCAACATACACAGATTTCTAGGGGATTAATATTAAATCAAGATAATCATTTCTTCAGATAATATATTTACACCTTTTAATCAAATTTCACTTAAATCTATTTAGGAAAAGATATGAAAATTAAAGGGATTGAATGCAACAGGTGCCCACTCACTATGATGATGCTTGTTTTTTATAAATTTTTTTTTGTTTTTTGTTTCATTTGCACACTTATATATAACAAAATTTACTCTACACATGACACAGGTTATACACAAAGTACACATGGTGTTGTGCTCACGTTAACAGAAGTGTGCTCAAAACAAGATAAAAGAAAATGCTTTATTCATAAAGATATTAGCTTTATACTAATTTCTGATATGTCCAGAGACATTCATGTTTATTACTGATTAAATTCAGAAAAAAATATTCTATGAAATTTCACTAAAAGCTCACTAACAAAATTAAACCCTCCTCTCCCCAAATTTTTACTTTTTAACTTTTTTACTTTTAATTTTTTTCATTTAATTTCAATACAAAGTTTTTAAAGCGATGTAACTCCTGATAAAACAAAGACAATACACTTCTATGAAATATCGGACTATCTTTGTGTAATACAAACCATTAAGAGGTCCTTCTTCGCCATCGACACTTCGTACAACTCCTTCTTGGTCAATTTCAATATCATCATTCTGTTCCTGTTGTCCTTTCATGAATAAATCTAAGTTTCCTAGATAATGTAATAAAAAATTATTTTTTCAATCTGTAAGACATGTGCCATAAATATGTGGTTATCTTTACTGAATTTTGAAATTAACAGTACTTGCAGTTTCCTCACAATTTGTAATAAAATATTCCTACCAAAAATAGGAATGTGAGGTTTTATTATTACAATTTTCCTCCGGTAAAATTCTAGTGCAAAAATAAAAAACATTGCAAAAATTTCTTAATAAAAAAATGCATGTAAATAATTTTTTTAAAATAAAAATCAAAAAGGCATATTTTTCAACATTCTTTTAATAATTTCTGGCCAGATTTTTCACCAAGCACTTATTCTCTGCATAACATTTGTACCTCAGCATATTCTGCCAAACAATGTTTAAGATTATCTTAATTTGTATGATAGGATTTGTGGGATAAATTCCCGACAAAAACCCAAACGCTCTTACACCTGGGCTTCATCTTGCAGTGATGAAATTCTTGCATGAACATGCAAATAATGACAGCTCCTTACACAAATTTGAGAGGAATTCTTTGCCAAATGTTGGTCATGTCATATCTGTACAACTGAAGATTTACACAGAACATCAACCAATAACATGTAACAACAGGCAAAGAAATAAAAGATGATGTCTTAATAATTCTTTGGATAAAAAATTCAAAATGAAATTCCAAAATGCAATGTACACTTATTTGGACATTTTAATGTCAGACTGTAATCAACTCCTGGCATAAAAAAGCCAATGTTAAAAATTTGTATTTGTGGCCCTTTTTTGTCAATCATATTGTCAGCTATAGTACATACCTTTATACATTTAAAGTCTAGTTAATATTGTCCCTATTCCTTAAAGTTCCATAATTCATATTTCTTAAACTTGACTCTCTACAATCTAACCAATTTATCTTCTGATAAAACTTGCAACTTACTTTTCTCTACCTCTGGCTTTAATCTTTTGTTCTTAATGAGTATTCTTTTCTTTAATTGATTGGGAGATGGTAGAGGTATGGCAGGTTCAAGCTAAAAGTACAAAGACAAACTTTATACTTAATTAGGAAACGACCAATATATCTTCAGATAAATGCATTTTTCTAATTAAATGACATTTAAAGAAGAAAAAAGTCTGGTTTTTTGTGCTTCCTTCCAAATGAAAGACTAAAATGATATAATCAACAGATCCTGGACATTTTGGAAATATATAATTAAACTTTTTACTAATGTATTTCTCTTTTTATTTGTTCCTTTCTTTCCTTCATGATTTACATATAATGCCTAGCAACATCATCAATTTGTACTTTCGGATAAATTAATTATACATTTCAAATTTCAGATAAATGTATCATTCATCTCAAAGGAGAAACATTTTCATACATTAATTTCAACTTATATAAAATATCTGATTTAAGTGAACTTACTGGGACAGTATCTAATGGTCTCTTCAACAGTAGATCACCTAGAATATCTTCACAATATTTTGCCATTTTATATTGCTGAGGTTTACTGGAATAAAATTAAAGAATTACTATGATCTTGTCCTATGAGAGACTATACTGAGATGGGTTAAAAATTGAATAACTCTTTTTATTACCACACATGCAAAAGGCTTCTGGAAACTCCAATCTAAATTGTTATACTAATTCCAAAGAATATTTTCTATTGGTCAGACTGATGGCCACACATGTTAACAACTGTGATGTCACATTTTTATAAAACAATATCTTATGAAAGTGAGATTAATTAATTAGATGGACCTACTGACTTAACAAAAAAGAAAATGAAAACCAATTAAATTCTTATGTATACACAAATTTCTAATTTCAATTTGTAAATGAATTACCCAAAACAACACAGTGGTTAATTCATGCCACTGAACATGATAACATGATTTTCCCCAATCTGCTTTGTGACGTCCAAATTTTCTAAGAAGTATATATTATTATGAAAATTGTATATTAATCCTTATATTTTATTAATGATGTGTCACAGGAAAGGTAGATGACCATTTAATTTTTATCAAAATGGTCAAATAAACTAAACCAATAAATATCTTCTGATTGACTTAGTCTTGTAACCCATCATGATGTCTCAATTAGGTTTTCCTATTTTTGCCATGAAGTTTTTGTCTTGTGTACTATAACAGAATATTTCTACAGAGAATATCAGTAAATTTACCTGCAGTGATTTTCAAATGATAATATTACAGGAAAATCTGAAGTTATGAATGCTGTTTCCTTGATTGCTTGTATAACATCCTGAAAAGTAGAATAAATCCAGTACTACAGAACTTCCAAACAAAATTGTTTCAGTATTATCAAGTTGTTCTCAGTAGTGGATCTAGAGATCCAAAGGAAGGGGTTTGTGATATCATAACACATTTTGTTATACATCACTTGCAACTACTAAACATTTTTGGTCAATATATATCACGATTTTTCACATAGGCTTTTTACTTTGTAATGTATGTATGTATCCTTAATGGAAATCATTTATTTAAATAGTAATGGTCAATAATCGATAACTTCAAGTAAGCATGGCAATTTTTCCATTTGTTTAATTTTCGCTATTTTTTCATTGACACGAACATTAGAAATGAGCGAAAAAATGTACGGTATATTTTGTTGGACATATATTTTTATGGTTTCCTTGTGTGTAGTGAAACCTTGGATTTCAATATTCAATGAAGTACAGATTTTATAATGTCTTATTTCTAGAAAATTTCAATGGCTACTTAACCTGATACCCCTGAAACAATTAATTTTCACTAAACCATAATACCCACAACAACAAAGGATTCCACATTTTCTAACTTGATGAGAATCAAAAATCTATTGCCATTTTACCTTAAAGAGTATGTCTGTACACATAGCTTTACCGTGAGTGATGATGGGTTCCTGGTCTTCTCTGGTACCGTCCCAACAGTCTAATTCTACACATCTACAACATATAAACTCAGTTAATTTGAATCAATTTAATCTGTATTAACTTAACTCATACTACAGTAACTTGTTATATTAATCCTATGCTAAGGATTGTGGGTTAAGTTAATCCAAGTAAGAACGCAATGTGTGTAAACTGACATCTAAAGAAGTTAATATCTCAGATAATGTACCTTTGTTTTCCTCAGTTGTAATTTTTGCTTTGATGTCTTAGATTTTCCAAACAAGATCATAATTAAGTTTTCTGAGTGGTATTTAATGATTTTACATAAGAAAATTTGTCTCAATACCAAAAAATTATATATATTTTGACAAATGCAAGGTTTTTTTTTTCCAAAGGCTAATCATTATTTGTAATGTACAGATTTTAGCAAGCCTTTCACTCAGACAGTAGTTACTGAATTACGTGTATGTGGGATACACAGTAGTTTATGTTTTTATTCATATATGGCAGATATCAGGCCTCGTTTATAACCTTTTGCAAAAATATAAGGAATAGACTGTATATATCATAAAACATATATGACCTTACCTGCAACCAGCCAATAGTGTTTGACGATACATTTCTACAGAAGATCTACCACCAAACTGTCGTCCAATTAAATATGTATTATGTGATGAATTTATATAATAATGAGCCAATGGTTGATCCATGTCCATATAAATATCGAGTCTGTCAAGGAATACGGGTGCATTTTCATCAGACATTAAATATCGACAGAAACCATCAAGACTTAACCATTCTGCAATGTAGGAAGAATACAATTTAACTACATGTATATAATTACAATACACAATCTAAATAAAGGACAGCGGCTCAAATATTTAATTATGTTCTACAAAAAAGGCATAACATTAAAAAAAATATATGTATCGACTATAACTTTTGTTTTCCCTGAAATATTTATAAAATGTCTTTAAAAAATCAATAAAAACTGTAATTGCATCATACTGCCTTTTGCAAGAAATCAAATTTACTGTTTGTGTGCTGTTCATGATTTTTGCATAAAATATGACATCATCACAAATAATTGTTTCTTTATTAGATATGTTTAAGTTTCCAAAGTTTGATCTATGTTGATTTTAAAGACATACCTGATCATTTTTTGGATTGAAAATGTTCTATTCTAGAAATCATTTGCTGAAGTATGTTGGACACACAGCTTAATGAAGATGGACAAATTTATAAATACCCCCCCCCCCCTTAACTTAATTGGAAGCAGGAATAATAATATACCACACTTATGGTATCTATGGACCTGATGGTCCTGGTAAAATTTTGTTGGCTCTGCAGGTGCTCTTTGTCAAATGTCATGCCTCATGCTTAAGTTCTGACACTCATCATATTTTTGTCCAAAAATTGCCTAACTTTCCAACAGAATTTTTAAAATCACATCTTCACTGCTTAAATGGCCGTATTTTTCAGGGATAGATAATTTTCATCCAACAATCAACAAGCATCTTTGCAATTGATTTTTAGACAAATTTAACTTAACCAAATACTTGAATAAATACTAAATGTATACTGGATTATATATGTAAAATTTTAAAAAGACACCACCCCATTTCTGAACAGATCAATCTAGTGCTCACCATATGATCTTCAGTGAATAGGACACCATACACCATGTGGTTAAGTCATAATGGCCCCAACAAAATAATCAAGTGCATAAATAAGTGTGAACAACACTACATCCATTACCAAATTAGGTTGAGAATTAGATGATACACGTACATGCCAATTACCAATGATAAAGACAGAAATTTACTGGTTTTTTTTTTAGGGCTTCAAACCTCATTTTAGGAAGGCATGCATTAATGACATGCATAAGCAAATAAAACAAATTCTTACCATTCATTACATAATCATTTTCTCTTTCATATGTATTTATGATTTGTAAAACGCGTTTTCTATCGTAGTATGGAAAAAGAATTTCATTAAGTCTTGGATCCCTTTGTCTCTGAAATGTATAATTTCAAATTGATTTATGTACATCAACCACAAAAAGTAAAATATAACTACAAACTACTCCAAAATAATTCCTAAATATCTCCTTTAGAACAAACGATTTCAAAGTCAGTAAAATTACAGCTGTCGATGATTGTTGTGAGTACAAAATAATTTCAATAAGACTCTTGGTTCTCTTTTTAATTCATAGTACACTTATCTAATTGATGAAGTAAAATATTTTTGTTTTCATTGTACTTTCTTCTTTTTTTTGTCATGTCTAACCCCTTAGTTCTTTCGATGTATTACCAAAATTTTCAAACTATGTTCAAAATGAATCTACAGTGAAATATTATACACATACTGCCTTCACAAAGGCAAAATATTTCCAAAGACATAGTCTAGGGTGATATTTTGTTTTGAGTGTGGTAATCTACATACCACCCTCAACTGAAGGCAGTATGTGTTACCGGTATATTATACTGAATGCCAATTTTGGTATACCACCCTTTAAGCAAATTAATCCTTAAAAGGATTTGGTTTTTTTTTCATGACTCATTTCCGGTACAGAGGGCAGTATTCTCCCATGTGGTATTCCTCTTGCTAAGAATGGAATACAACCTATCGTTAAGAGGGGTGGAGCAGAGTTTAAGGTAGACTGAAATATCATATCTCTGTAATCCAATGAGAAATCAAGTATAATATCACTGAATATACAATGCTCAATTAATCTATCACCCATTGGTATAATGCAACCTTCATTTACTGCCATGAAGATGCTGCCTTATTTTCCTCCATGCAAAGATTACTCATAAAACTGCCAAACTCAGGCACTAATAATATCTCAGAAAGTGAATGCAACCTTTATGGAGTGTTTTTATACGTAAAAAAAAGTGACTGTTATATATTTTATGTGCTTAAAAGACCAGTCTGTGAAAATAGCTGCACGTAATTATCCAATTTTAGATTTAAATTTACACAGACTGAAACTGAAAACAAACTCTGTTGCAACATGATGTTTGCATAGAAATTATCAAAGTTGAGAGAAAATTGCCAATCATTTTAGTGTTTTTTTTTTCTTCAAACAAAGATAATTTTAAATCATTATGTGTTTCTGAAAATAGAATTGAGGATCACAACTAATAAAGTTACACTATAGTGAAGCCATTGATTCAGAGCCATAACTGTGTACTCTGTTTGCTAAGCATTACTCTGAAATATTCCAAAAATTATTGACGTCTTGAGAGACCAGACTGTAATTTGTGAAAGGCAATGCTTTAAATATTTCAAATTGTTATGGTTAAAATGTGGCCATTTCTTAGTCTCACTTTAAGTGAACATCATCCATTATTTTAAACACAAAGATGAAGCCGTGCTTTTTACATGTTGTACTAGAAAAACATGCTGACACATTATACTGACTGCGAGTCAACCAGTCTTTTGCTCTTACTCCTAGATATCGCATGCTTGGCAGCAAATACCAATTTTAATGTCTTTGGTTTGACTCAGCCGGGAATCAAACCCAAGATATTCTGAGCTTCAGGCAAGCATGCTACCACAAGACCATCGAGGTGGTTATTAACTCTCTAAATATTTTTTCTTTTCTTCATAATAAATAAATGGATTTTGTAAGTCATACATGTTTAGGAAGAAAGATTTATTATGGTCTCTATAATTATCTTAATCAATTGTAACAATAAAATCTATATATGTCTATAAACTGTTGTTTCTTTTAACATAATTAAATTCTTATAAAGCCTTATTATATTTATAAAACAAACACAAACACTTTGATATTATTATAACTAGCTTGATTAAATGTCAGTCCAAAACCTCTCCAGATATTGTATAAGAAAAACCAATATCTTGTGTGCTCAGATGTTTTATTTGATTCTCTTCTGTAAATTTGTATTCCAAGAAAACATATTCTTTCTTTTCACATTTCTTACAAACCTTTAGTATTCTAGTGTAAATATTTGCATAAAACACCGCCATTAGGTATAACAGATGGGAATACAGAAATTTAGAATTTTACACAAACAACTGAACTATTTTAGGATAAATATTACTATTGGCAATTAGTAATAATAGTTCATACAGTTATAAGTCTCCTTGAAAAATGAAAAATACATAGAAATCTGCAAATGATTTACACATTCTTCATCTCTATACTGAAAAAATAGAAATATAAAGTATAAAGCCTTATGTAATCAAATGAATTATTAAAATCATCCATATACACCGCTGCAAGAGTACACCATGGTCTGACCTTCAAAGTTCCACAGAGAATAAAGGTGTTTACTGAAAGTCCTTCCACAACAGTTCATCACTCTACCAAACCAAGACAGCTTAAGCTGGTTATGAACCTCTGTTCTATGATTAATGAACATATGGTAAACAAGAGAAATTCATTATATTGCAAACTTATACAATAAAATTTACATAAGACCTACCTCATTGAAGAAAGGAACAAGCTGAGGAATAGTCAAGAATGTTCTATTAGTGCCACCATTCCTAGAAAACATATGCATACATTATTTCAATTGCTTGTTTTTCATATAAGATAGATTTTAAATCCTTTTAAAAATGATTAAATTATTATTATATTTGCCCTACAAATATATGAAGGCAGCATATAAATAACATTGGAGGCTGATTAGCTCTCATACTTGACTAAGCTATAATTAAATGTGTCAATTTTGATATATATCTACAGAAATTTACCTATAAAGCAAAATCTGAAGATCAGAATATTATTTTCTTTGCCTTCTTATTGCCTTTTTGTTTCTTGTATAATTAGATATAAATGCCACATTTACACTTGAAAGTTTATGCATGATATGGCAATAACTTGTATTATTATACTTTACTAAAGCAACTACTGGAAAATAACTACATCGTTTTTAGCGTGCAAATAAAATAACTCCAGTTTTTCTCTGCCATTAACTGGAATTAACTGTTATATTTTGCTCTCGTAGATTCACGCAATAATCAATGAGAGCAAAATAACTCTCTTGCGAGAATCGCGAGAGAATAATAACTTATATTTGTCCAGGAGTTTAGTTCAGTATAATAATAATGTTATGGCCTTCAGAAGGCAGTAATATCCATAATTATTAAATCTCGAAAGGGTTATTTTTCCTCCAGCCAGAGGCCCTCGGAAAATTAACCCTTCCTCGATTAATAATTATGTATATTACCTTCTTTTGATGGCCATAATTGTAAATTATATATTTCTTATTTTAGGTTCCTGTGTACTTACAACTCTTTAAATAAATCTTCAATATCTGTCCTTGGACATATCTTGTGATAAAATTCATAAAATTTCTCAAAAGTAAATTCAGCAGGTTCTATTTCATCACACTGAAAAAAAATGGATAGCATTTTTATAAAATGAATGTTTTATATATAGAAATTCAACATTCTAAGACCAAGATCTAGGAACTGTCCAGATCTATCTGTAAAGTATAAGTACCTGGCTCATTGTTAAACCATTATGGCATCTTTCAAGTTGAAAAAGGGCAATAAAACAGCTGTTAATTTCTTATTTTCTATTCAGATATTAGGATAATTGTTCTCATGTACACTTACATCAGATTTGTCTTTTGCCTCACTAAAAAATTCTAAAGAATTGTATTAAGTTTGCCCATTACTGACACAGAGCAAAACTTAGGTCACTGAAAAACCCCAAAGGCTGACCTTATTTGGTACTTTTCATTCCTCACTAACAGTATCAAGGTCTTTTGTGACCTCAAAACAGTTTTTTGGTGAATTTTTCCAAACTAACAACTAGATTTTTCAGTTTTAAAACACAGTTATTACTCTATTTTATTGAACTGATCAGGTGGAGTTAACCTTTTAAATTTGCATAAGACTAGTTTATTTCATTTTGGGTATGTTCAGCATAATACATGTTATAAACATTATTGAAATGTGTTTAATAGTGATAGTGTTGTCAGATAGAATACATGTATTAAAGAAAAGACCATTGTAAAGAAAATTCTATTACAATCTGATAGTTTCTTTTTTAAATATTTCTGTGAATTATACATGATTAATATTGAAACTGTTACATGTGCTAGGTATGAATGGGTAACTGATAAACATGTATAACTGCATATTTAACGGTCAACGGAATATGTTATAACCTGACATCCCTAACGAAATTGACCGTCCTGTATTTATTCAACCGATTTTAGCTCCACCCAATCAGGTGAAAAAAATTGAGTAATAACAATCTCTGACTTAGGGAGTTGACCAAAAACATCTAAATATATCTACGTTTTAAATAAACTCAATGGTATTCTCTTAAATTCAGGTAGACTCAACTGCATGATAAAATCTTCAGTGTATAATTCAGTGTTTATATCCTACCTTTTCAATGGGCAACAATTAGTTCAAATGTGTTCTTATCAAGACTAAAAAATTATTTTATGCTATATCAAAAGGCCATATTCTTACCTATCTACATGCATTCTACATTTAAGATCAGAATGGATTTATACATGTATATTAGACATGTATTAATGGTTGTAAGACTTGTAATATTTGTATTTCTGATATGAAACTGGAAGAAGGTTGTTTTTGATATAAAAGTTACAGACATCAAAATAAATGTCACAGGGTAAGAATAAAGACTAACTGAAAAGTCAAAACATCATCGAGGCAACAACTCCCACAATGTGCTATGGTTATTAAGAACCAGAAATTACCCTGCCTGGAGAGTGCCATCAAAATTATAAGTAATTATCGTTGTTTTGTTATATAAAAATTAGACACATCAAATATAAAGTCTGACTTAAATGTCATATGTTTTAGTGGGAAAAATATAGGGTTTTTATTTACAAAGAAAACAGGGAAAAATTAAAATGGAAAAAGTACACTGTTAAAACTTCTTATACAAAGAGTAGTTGCAAATTAACTGTGGCTTCTGACAAGTGACTTGTTATGCAAGAAGCTGTCTAATTGACAACAAACCTGATTTACCTTTGACACTGTTAGGATTTGCCCGCCCACCCAACTGCTTGTTTGCCCTCTTGCCATACATGTACAAACTAATAACATGTTTTCCTTGGTATATGTGATTACAAAGACATTATATGATGAATATCAATATGAGCTGTAGAAAATATTCTTGTGATATCTGTTTAAATAAATCATGCCCAAAATTATTCAATTTTTTTTTTTTTTTTTGCCTGATAATATATTCCTGAATAAACTTTTGAAAGTTTGGTACTGTATAGGATTGCTTAGTATATATATATAAAAATAAAATTGACCAAACTTTTTAACTTTTTAATGTAACTAGAGGCTCACTGGGCTGAGCCTGTATCGCTCACCTGACAAAATGCTTCTACAAACTTCCATTAATTCTTTGGTTGAATTTGCTTCAAAAGTTTCAGAGCAGATGATCAAAATATATTTTTCTCATAGGGTCCAAAGTTAAAAGTATTTCCCCTCTTGCGGCCATGTTTTTCTCAGATTTGAACATAATGATCCAACTTTGTAAAGGACCTTCCATACATCATTCCAGTACAGTTTTATTCAATTTGCTATTATAGTTTTAGAGGAGATGATCAAAATATGTTTTTTTCCATAGGTATGTATGTTAAACTATGTTCCTGCTGTCAGCCATGATGTTTGTCGCATTCGAATGAAATGAGCAATCCCTCTAAAGGACTTTCCATACATCATTCCAGAACAGTTTCGTTAAATTTTCTCATGTAGTTTCAGAGTGTTTGTCGCATTCGAACGAAATGAGCAATCCCTCTAAAGGACCTTCCATACATCATTCCAGAACAGTTTCGTTAAATTTTCTCAAGTAGTTTCAGAGGAGATGAACTTTAACATGTTTTCCCATAGGGTCCAATGTTAAACTATGTCCTGCTCTGGCAGCCATGTTTTTTGGCTGATCGGAAAAATTTTGGCAGTCTTAGTAAAGGACCTTTCATACATCATTCCTGTAAAGTTTGGTTAAATTTGCTCAAGTAGTTTCAGAGGAGATAAACTTTAACCTGTTTTCCCATAGGGTCCAATGTTAAACTATGTCCTGTACTGGCAGCCATGTTTTACAGCGGATCGGAAAAATTGCGGCAATCTTAGTAAAGAACCTTTCATACATCATTCCTGTAAAGTTTGGTTAAATTTGCTTGAGTAGTTTCAGAGGAGATGAACTTTAACCTGTTTTCCCAAAGGGTCCAATGTTAAACTATGTCCTGCTCTGGCAGCCATGTTTTTTGGCGGATCGGAAAAATTTCGACAATCTTAGTAAAGGACCTTCCATACACCATTCCTGTAAAGTTTGGTTAAAATTGCTCCATTGGTTTTAGAGGAGATGATCAATATGTGAAAATTTATGGACGACGGACGACAGATGCCAAGTGATGGCAAAAGCTCACATGACCTTTGGCCAGGTGAGCTAATAAAAACAAAAACCTAACAGAGATGACATAAAAAATCTGAAAATGAATCGACTTTCTATCGATGATTTTTACTACTGGTATCTTTTTCTAGCTTCTGAATACAAAAAACATACTCACTTTTCCTCCTGGTAAACCAAGATCCTTCAGACATTGCATGATCATCTTTTCTGTTCTACCTGAGGCAAAAGTCCTAGTGATACTGGAAAAGGATAGAAATGTTTTATCATCCATGTATAGTTTAAATAATAAAGACCTTTTGAATTAACTATCTACTACATGAAAATCTGAGCAAATTGCTAATTACCTGAATAAAAAGAAAAAGAGCAAAACTATAACATATTATATGTAGACTCTCTAGCTCCCCCCTTCTTGTCCCATGTTTTTTTATCTTGAATAAAAGAAAATATTTTTAACACCTTCATTCTTGTGATAGGAAAGGCTCAGAAGCCAAATGAAGTGAATTAAAAAATCTGACTTTAAGAATCTATTTTCATGAAAGCATGCACAAGAAAGGAATTATTTCCCTTGCCTTACCTTCTAACTGGAATCTTGCCATTAGGATTCACCATTAGACAAAGCTTTAACCAACTGAGAAGAGATAAAGTACATTAGCTTGAGTTTACTTTAAAAATTAGTGAAAATATTTTTCCTCCTATTTGACCCAAAAAAGTGTTCTGTCCTGGGGAAATCTTGAATCTTCGGCAATACTCATCTTTACAACCATATTCTGTATGAAATCGTTTCTGCTCTCATAAAGTAATATTAATTCTAACATTTCAATAAATATGTTAAGAATATTCTTCAAATAAAATATCTATAAAAGCAGATATTTTGCCATGAATGTAACCATGATTTATATCTGAAGAAATAACCATGACAAAATGATTAAAATAAAAACTTTTAGCTGCAAAAAGACAATAGAAATGTCACATCACGAAGACAATTACCAATAAAATTTCAGCAAAGCTACGGCAAATCTGTGGGAATTTTAATGATTTGACATTACAGGAATGTACAACAAAAACACGCAACAAGGGAAAACTTTAACATGATTTTTGTCACATACAGTTTGAGATATTTTTCACATTAAATAGCAACTTTAACAACAAGGCAGCCATCAAAGTTTTGATAGATTTAATATTGTAAATTCCCAGTACTGATCACTGTACAGATAAATGAATTATAGATCTTCTTTATTTCCAATCTGTAACAAGAATTAATGATTTATAGAACTGCATAAATTCTTGTCAGAATACTAATTCTCTCAATACATATTATGCAATAGTTTTGGTTTCTTATATCGTAATTTTAAAAAATCTGTTGGATATTCACCGATTTACAGAATGTCATGTAAACTGGTTGTCAATTTTCTTTTTAATTTAACCAATAATTTATTCGGTAAATCGAAGAAGAATTTGAACAGCAAGGTGAGCCTATGTAATCCCTCTGAAAATACAGGATACGGTATTTGACATTATAAACCAATGACTTAAATACAGTAGAAAAGGACATAATACAGGCTTTTTATGAATATACCCATGTCATTACAATTTATTATTAACCAACTTGGTATAATTGTAACACAAATGCATGGGTATTCCGAATTTCCTAACAGGGACATTACGACAAAACAGGGCATTGTATATTACAGGGCCGATCATGAGAAAACAAGGTAGTATTCTGTTTTATGCGATTTACTATGAAGAATTTCTATTCAGCCGGAATTTGTTAAAAAGACTGTATTTTAAACTTTTATTTACACCTGAAATGGATAGAAATTAGCAGACGACAGGAAAGAAATGCCATGTTGGTTGACAATCCAGTAGAGTGCTTGCAATGTGATATAGCAATCAACGTGTATCTACTGTAATTGGAGGAACAATTAACATAAATTAACATTAACACTGGGAAGAGAAAGTTTGAGACTGACAATTTTCAGTAATCCTATTATTCAATGAACTTATCCCATTTTTTACAGTTTCTATTGTTAAAATGGTATGGTACAATGAAGCTCTGCAACATGTATACATTTCTATTTGATACTTCATCAGACATACGAGTAGTTAAAAAATAAATTCTATTTCTCTTCTATCCCACACCCTTCATTACAATAACTAGTAGCAATGAGCAAAACTATCACGGCACAAACATTTTACAACAAGTAAAAACTAATGAAAGTTGGTAATCATCCTCCCAAGTCAGGGTTTTGTATCCACATTTGTTCCTACAAATCCCCGACATCACACATTGAAATTTTATGGGTTGGAAGTGAAAGATTTTCATTGGTTGCTTTTCTAGGTCAAACGAGAATGTATTTTCGTCGTAGGTAGCATTTTCTATGTCACAAACAAGGCCGCGATATGTTCGACCCGCAAAATATGAATGTATGATGTCAGGTTTCGTGGGTACGTACGTGGTCTTGGGAGGATGGTTTGTAATAGACATAAAAATACCTCTACAACATTGTTACACTAATTTTGTATTTCATCTGTTGGTTAATAAAAGTATTAAGAAAAGGGTGTTTTTATAATGACCATGTAATGTGTCCTTGGTCTGTAATAATGACCCTATCATTGCCTCAGGCCATTACAGACTTCCTCGTGTCATTATTAGAGACCTTGGACACATTACAGGGCCATTATAAAAACACCCATTCATTAATACTATAACAATTGTCAGAGGAATACAATATAAAGTTTATAAAGATGAAAAGAATGGAAGAAATATTTTAAATTAAAACCAACAACTTGGATCTTCGAAGAGATTATCAATGAACGTTTATAATTATTCCTTTTCCCTTTATGTCTTCAGCATTCTAGTGATATTTTATGTATCTTCCATATATAGATGTTAACAATTTGTGACCATATATTGAACTGGTGCTGCTAATATACTATTCAAGGTGTAATGGAATATTTCTTACCAATTATTCCATAGGTGATTAGTAATACATTTCTTACAGTTGGCCCAAGACCACAATTAGTGCATGCTTTTCGTTGTCTACAAATATAATCCCTTGTATAAATTTACTGTATTTCTTCCATTTTTACTTTCTGTCCCTTATTAAAGCATTTTTTAACGATTCTTGTTCTAAATTTATAGTAGAATATGTTCAAAGTTGTTGTTTTAAAAAGTTTCAATGAGCTGTCATAAGTACAAGTGGTGATTTTGGTCAGATAGAAAAGGGGTCAATATTTAGGGTGTCGTCTGCTGTATTCAAGAATTCTGCTACCCTGGGAGATTTTTGCCAATATTTAGCACTGATGGATTTTTTTTAAATTTTGATATTATGATTGGAAGTAAGTATACTTTGCACATGACAAAGATTTTCAAGTTTGAGCCTGTGTGATTTTTTAAAATTCAATTTTTTGATAAGAAAATGCACTATAAATTAATTGTGGTCTTGGACCAGTTATTCCAATTAATTATCCCAAGTACCCCATACAAATTTGAATTCACATTTGTGTAAAAAAAGCCCTTTGTTTTAGTGACTTATTTCAAAACAGAGTACAGTAAGATACTTAATATTTTCTACATTTTCGTTCTTGCATGGACGATATTTATTAACTTTAATATACTTTTCTTTTAACACAGTAACATGTAATTGTAATATGCTTGGTATTTGGCCCTTATTTGGATTTTAATAAGTATTTGTATTAGTATTCATTGATACAAGGCTCAGAAACACTAAAATAAGTATGTCCACCTGACTCAATCCTTTATTCAATTTTGGGAGAAAAAACAATTAAATAGATATGGTCTGACATCAAGTTTTTTTTAAACTGCAACCATAACTTCTTTCATTCATTTGAATTCTCATAATTAGATTCATGCAATTTCATGTAATTTGAATAAATATCTACACTGAATTAAAAATTCACAAAACCTGAATCTACAAGGTTCTGGAATTTTGTTTGTCAATACACTACATGCAAAGGATATCGAATTTTGTACAATGTATCGATATGACATTTTTTGAACTTGTATAACCAAACCATAATCAAACATAAAGAAACACATTTCATTCTTTAGATTATCATGAACAATACAAAATGTCATTTATCAATTTTTATTTTCTCCACAGTATGACAGACAATCAGATGTATTGTTCCAACAGACATTGATCAATTCCTTCTGACTCCATCACACAAAAATCAGATGAATAACTGACCAAGTCCATTAAATGTTAACTATGTATTATCTATAGTTTGGAATTGGATTTGTCAACTAATGGCTGGTGATTCATGAAGGATTAAAAAGGATACAAGATGATAGCAATAGTCATGTATAATCGCATACGGGTCATAATATATGCTACAAAAACATTTATACATGTTTAGTATAGGACAATAATTGGATAGCCTGGTGATATGTTAAACAAACAACATATTCTATAACCACAGCACCATTTGTCCTACAATACATTAATATACACACAAGTATAATTTAGATTTCATTTGATCTTATACTGAATGGCTAGATAAGCTTTTGTTTCCCTACTTTAATCAGACAACCTATGTATATGTTCAATGAAAAACTGAAAAATGGTAAAATATATACCAAAACAGTAACACAGTTGATAAATTCCATAATATCAAAATTCAAAGACATAGCTAATTCATGAGAACATTAACATAGCAAAAACATACAACTTAATAGACACAACCACTAAAGGAGTAAAAAGCACATAGCCTAACCAAAGAGATTCAGAACATGACAGCACACAAAATTAATGCACTGCAATGTGAACTCCCACAAAAAACGGGGAGTGATATCAGGTGCTCCAGAAAGGTTAGTTCCTTTAATGGTACTCATCACATTACACATGTATAACTGAGGAAAATCCACTGGAATGCTTCAAGTCCGTTGAAAACTTGATGTCATGACATCTAACTGAATATCTACCATTTGTGAAATAGAAAGTTATTATCGGTCAATTAAATCATGATAACCATAAAATTTCTTGGAGTGATGATTTTAAAAGAGCTGAAAATAACCTTGTCCTAGAAGTTTGTGACAGTAATTTATAAACTACATTCACAACAGTAACGAATCAACTGTGAAATGTAAATAAATGCACTACTAAGAAAAGGGAAGTTTACAATTGGAATGTTAAAACCATCATTTTTTTTAAAAAGGATCTTCACATAAAAATATCAGAATTAACAAAAAGTAAGATCTACATAAAATAGAAGACAATTCACAGTGTGAAGAAATATTTTTCCTTAATTCTTAACTTGTGTATTTCTTTCCTGACCAGTTGATTACATTTTGACAACTAATGTGTGGTTTGTTTGTTTTCAGTGTTCATTGACCATCATCACATTTCCTTGCTGTTTATTTTATTTGCCATGAAAATAGGCAACAATGCCTGAAGACATCACACTCAGAAACATTTTTTTCTGAAAATGAAGTCAGTTTCTACTACTGTATCTATTGCTACACCCACTCATCTCTGCTCTAGGCAGTTAAAATTTGAAATATTCAAAATGCTTTGAAAATTTGAAATTGAACTGTCTCAAGTGAATCTGCATGTCTGTACTTATACTACATGTATAATTATACAAGAAAAACACTGTTTGGTGTTTGACTTTCTTCTATTTACCAGTTGTTTTCTCTCTTTGGAATAAAATCAACAGAAAAAAAACAATAATTATTATGCTCTGCTATCACTTGTTTTACATATTTCATTCTCAAAAGGTCACCATGTATTCTTTTATTCCCATAAGGTGACTGTAATCTTTCCTATATCCAATTATCCATAGACCTCCTGCTAATGATCATAATTACAGCAACTGATTTTCACTGATGACAAATTGTCCTAATTAATAAATACTATTTAATGAAATTGTGATTCCTTCAGAGAAATGAACTTCTGTTTTCTTTTGAGAATGCAACAATGATCTTCAAAAAGAAAAAAAAATAATCTGATGCAGCAGATAACTAATCTGGAGTCAAGAAAGTTAACCATATTGATTGTATACTGGTGCCTGATATTTAATGGTCTTTCAATAAGCCCAAGTTTTACTGGGCCCATGAGAGTAAAGAATAATGAATACCATATGAAAAATGACTCCTAGTAAATGTCACTTTTACAAAACTTGATCATAGCAGAATGAAAGGGTATTAATATAACACATTCTCCCATGATGCAATGAAATTGTATCAGCTTAACATAAAATGAGCAGTAAACTGGATTCCTTCTTCACATTTTGAGGCTACCTGCTAGTCCATCCACTAAATGTATACATTGCCAAACTAACAACCAGATGGAAAATCTGGCTGAAAAAAAATCCATTATTTTTACAAAAGTTTGTACATTAACATGCCACAGAAGGGGGGAGAGGTTTAAGTTCATACATATGAATTTGGTCTTTGGTCTACATTAAAATGTTGTCATCTGAACATGTTATGAATTGATAAAATCTTGAAAAAATTTATATTTTCCCTACTTCAGTCAAGTTAATTAATAAGAGATTTTGAATGCTCATGGAGAAGGTTTTACTGAGTTGTAAAACTTGTGCCTCCTTTTATCTTTCAAACAACAGAATAATGTCTAAACCAAATGATCTTGAAACTTCAACACTAGAGGGAAATGTATTAATTTTTATAACTGGATGGAAAATTCTAGTCTTTTTATTCCATCATGACTGAATTTAAAGATTTCTAACACAGTGAGCCATATTTTCGGAGGATATGTACTGACAGCTTAAGTCATTCTTAGGTGAACTGGCTGTCAACGAATAAGGCATAACATAATAATCTGTCAATTTCCAGATACAACTGATAAGTGGACAATTCTATTTTCATAAATGTTGACCTAGATCATTGACCCACTAACCTCAAAATAGGGTCATGTATTTCAGCTGTGTAATTTTTACTGCATACATAAAGTCATACTCAAGTTATCCCTGGGAAACTAAATGTGCAAGGAAAAAGTTTGGCTATGTACGGTAGTAGTGGGCAGTCAGTTGGGTGGCTCCAAATAGTGGACAACAACATGAATAACAATCGCTGTATACATTGGATTAGAAAATTCAAAAAAATTAAAGGACTATTTATTGCACTCTCTCTGACGAGTCGTAAATCAACGAAATGTGGATATCTTGTACATCAAAATTGGTATCAAAGAATTTTATTTTTACCACTGATTTGATGCCGCAGCTGGTGGACTCCAAGTCACAGATGGTATCTCCAGCCCAGTTTCTAGTACATGTATTTCGATAATAGCCCAAAATTAATACTTAAAATTTACTGGTACAAAATTGCGAAACAGTAAATATTAAGTATCAATGTTCGGTTGTGCATACCTCTGCCCTTAGATGGTTTTGGCTTTACCCCTTTAGGTCATTTGAATTTGCTATTCAACATTTTAGGCCTGGAGCAAAACTGATGACTTGTAAATCAACGAAGTGTGCACATCTTGTGCATCAAAACTGGTATCAAAGAATTTTATTCTCTCTGTTTCACTTTTTGAATTTATAACTAGAGGCTCTCAAGAGCCTGTATCGCTCACCTGGATTTAACTTTTCATTTTGAGCAGACCTAAAAATTTAAGTGTTGCAGTCAATTTGGCTGTTTTTTCTATAGGATTTTAAACTAATTTCAGCTGTGGCAGTCATATTGGTTTAGTCCAGGTCAACAGATATATTTCTAAAAGAGAACTATCTAAGGACCATTTCTGCTAAGTCTTGTTCCAACTGACTAAGCGGTTTCAGACAAGAAGATTTTAAATGAATTTTCCTACAGGGTCCAATATTTAACAAAGTTCGGTGTGGCGGCCATGTTGATTGACAATCTGGGTGATCGGACATATTTCTGAAAGAGGACCTGCTAAGGACCAATACTGCCAAGTCTGGCTCCAATATGTCAAGTGGTTTCAGACAAGAAGATTTTTCAATGAATTTTTCCATAGGGCCCTATGTTAAACTAAGTTCGGGTGTGGCCGCCATCTTGGTTGACAGTCTGGGTCATCGCACAAAATTCTGAAAGAGGACCATCTAAGGACCATTGCTGCCAAGTCTGGTTCCAATTGGTCAAGTGGTTTCAGACGAGAAAATTTTTCAATTACTTTTTCCATAGGGCCCTATGTTAAATTAAGTTTGTGTGTGGCGGCCATCTTGATTGACAGTCTGGTTCATCGCACAAAATTCTGAAAGAGGACCATCTAAGGACCATTGCTTCCAAGTATAATTCTAATTGACTTAGTGGTTTCAGACGAGAAGATTTTTGAGTGAATTTCCCATAGGGTCCTATGTTAAACTAAGTTTGGCTGTGGCGGCCATCTTGGTTAACAGTCCGGGTCATTGGACACATTTCTGAAAGAGAACCTCATAAGAACTATTACTGCCAACTTTGGTTCCAACTGGACTTGTAGTTTCATATAAGAAGATTTTTGAAAGTCACCCCCCCTTTTTTTCTACTTTTAGTAACAGCAGCCATCTCGGTTGGAAGTCGGGGATGCCAGACATATTTTTGGAAGGGGGCCACCCAAGGCCCATTCCACCAAATTTTGGTCTCAATTGGCCCAGTGGTTTGAGAGGAAAAGATCTTTAAAGGAAAGTTTACACTGGATGCCGTCTTTAAAGGGCAAAAACTCCTATAAGGGGTCAATCAATGATTTTGGTCATTTTGACTTATTTGTAGATCTTACTTTGTTGAACATTTTTGCTGTCTACAATTTGTTTTTATCTACAATAATATTCAAGATAATAACCTAAAACTGCAAAATTTCCTTAAAATTAACAATTCAGGGGCAATAACCCAACAAAGGTTTGACCGATTCGTCTGAAAATTTCATGACAGGTAGATCTTGACCTGATGAACATTTTTACCCCCTGTCAGTTTTGCTCTAATTGCTTTAGTTTTTGAGATATAAGACAAAATCTGTGGTTTACCCCTATGTTCTATTTTTAGCCATGTCTGCCATGTTGGTTGGCAGGCAGGGTCATCGGACACATTTTTTAAACTAGATACCCTAATGATGCTTGTGGCCAAGTCTGGTTCAATTTGGTTCAGTAGTTTCAGAGGAGAAGATTTTTGTAAAAGTTAACGGACGATGACGGAAGACGGACGCCAAGTGATGAGAAAAGCTCACTTGACCCTTTGGGTCAGGTGAGCTAAAAACACTGAATCAGAAAGCCTGATAATTTCCTTATGATGTACACATTCTTATATACCAAAAAAAAAATTTTTGTTTACCAAAGAAGATGGTTATGTTTTTCTGGTAGTGGTATCAACAGTTTTTGTAAATAATACAAATCATATAGACAATGCTTCCTCTTAAATCTCCTGGTTACCGATGGGTTATAAATTCAGGTTTTCAGTTCCATAAGTACTCAATAAAGAGTATGTGAACAGAAACCAATGCATTTCCATTTTCATTTCTCTGGTGAAATGACTATCTGCATAACATGTGACTTCATACAACAAAATCTAATCCCAATAAATCCAGTACACAAGACCGATACATGTGCTTTTGATTGATGAACTTTGGAAGCTGATTAATTACTTCATATGATGTCATTAAATCTTATTATTTATTTAGAATATAATTACTCATAAATAATCTGCAATTGATCATAACAATAAGACAGTAAGGGCATTACTGAAACTCAAAGTCCGTTTTCAAAGGAACAAATGGAAATGTAACGTGATTGTAGAAATATACCTACTGGTAATCAATACGAAAAACTGTAGTTATAATGATAGAAAATTTCTGCTTACTGCATCATCATTTATAAAATGTAATTACCGTTTGTTCTGAACAGTAAAATTTTGGATTTCACTGATTGACAAAAGATGCCTGAAAAATAATGAAACACAAACTGTGTTTCAATACCTCAATAAAATTTATGAGTAGTGCCTGCAGTTCTATCAGGCAAGACCTCTGCTGCATTAATCTGTTGTAACCAGCTGCATTTATGAAAGGCCAATTCCTTTATCCAAACAAAGCCCACACTTATTTATCATGTTGAAAAATAGTTTTTCCTCATTCAAATATCCCATACATTATATTTTCTAAATTTTCTGCAAATTTTGAGCAACTGCTTTAATTTAAGGTATCCGGACCATAAATGACCACGTGATTATTCGAAAGTTCCCGGATGTTCCATACAACGCAATTGAAATGACCTCGGTAATTATCGGCAAACTTCGGAAATGTCAATATAACTAACTTATTTTTACAGACTGCATATAAGCAACAGAGTGTGTTTCAACTTGAGAAAAATATATATAAAAATTCCAGCTTTAAATTTGTTGGTTCAGCCATTCACGGTCAAAAAGAGATACACTTTTCGTTTATGATCTATTATGGTCCGGATACCTTAATACTACAGCAAGCTGACAGTTCCGAAATGAATATTTCAGGACGCTTGTTTAATTTCAGAATAAGCTTAAGGCCAAATGACAAATCTGACTTGTAAACTATATGCAACTTCTGAATGCTAACACTTGTAAATATTATGTAACTTGTGTAACTAAATGTTGAAACCAGTTGTCAGGATTTACTTAGAATTATTGGAAAAACATGAAATTTGAATGTTATAGCAAGTTTTATAAACTGTCAGTCAAAATATAACATGACTGTTGGTACTAGAATTACGTTTCTATTTTTTTTGTGTCCCCAGAGTCATTAGACCTGATTACATATAATCAAAATTCCTAAATTACAAAACTGTAAAATGATTTCAATACATAATGCATCAAAGGATCAATATCGTCAAAATTTACAACAGACTGTCAAATTTGACTGTATAGAATTAAATAACAAAATTCAATTTAAATGTTACGAGACACTGTCCAAGTATGCTTGACATTACAAATACTATTCTTTCTTTCAGCATTATTGAGCAAATTTCAAATAAAGTGGAGAATTAACATCATTAAAGTTCTGACTAAAAAGCCTTTTCACTGGTGTTCAATTATGCATTTTAAAAACATGGAAATGAATGTTAAAAGCTTCAAGTTAAGTACCAATATATCTGTAGAAACCTAATGTCAACCAAAATTCTCAGCCGTAAACAAAATTTTCCAAATCGAGAAATATTGATTAACACTATAGTTTTCACTGTGAG
Source organism: Mytilisepta virgata (assembly GCA_028015205.1). NCBI lineage: Eukaryota > Metazoa > Mollusca > Bivalvia > Mytilida > Mytilidae > Mytilisepta > Mytilisepta virgata. Next base: position 51,350,025 of record CM051518.1, on the reverse strand, counting down.
TTTATTACCATTTAACACTATATAAGCAGAGTTTAGTCACTATATTCTCCTAGATAAATATCTGATGATGAGAAATTTATGTACATTGCAACCTTTCAAATATGCTAACAAATAAAAGCCCTCAATACATTTATTGGACTTTATCATGTTATTGATGATTATTTCCTGTTAAGTACAAACTAACTACAGTGGAAAGGGTTTCAACAGAATCAAACATTAGCTTTTTTTCCACATGGAATAAGAATTTATCACTTTCCTTCAAAATAACACTGCCATTTTTAAATTAATATTTCACATTCAAATGTCAGACTGACATTATTAAACTGAGTACTACAAGTTATATTAGTAAGAAAGGAAATGCTGGGTATATTCTACAGACAAAATCCACACATTCAAATGACAAAAGTTCAAGAAAAAGAACAGTGCTTTAAATGCTGAAAATATACGTAGTTTGTTGCTTGACCTTGTAGCTACGTCCTTCAATAACAATACAGTCATGTAACAGACATTTAGTAAGAATTCTGCTAGACCATCTTAAATTCGCTGTGGGGGGGCAAGATTTTTCTCCCTGTTGCAGGAGCTCTGTTCAATTACTGAAACATTCGTCTTGAACATGTAATCAAATTATGTTATAAATAAGAATATTCCATTCTGATGAACCTAATATATGACAAACATTATAGATTCACAGCGGCCTGACTTCAATAACATAATTCTGATCATCTTTTTACTAGACAAACTATTATGTGTGACTAAATAGTTTTTAGGATTACAGTTGTGTCAAAGTGCATACTGAAATATAATGCACAAAAACAAACACAATCAATAAACAATGAGCACCTGTTATTAATACTTACTGTTTTTTCAGTGATGTCATGGGACATATGTTGTTGGCCTTTGTATTGGGTGTAAGTTTCCGCAGTCCTTCAAACCATTCCTGTAAATAATAGTTTGATAATGCAGTATTATAAAGTAACTGACAGGAAATTATAGAAACTTACACAGAATAAATTTATCACTCAAAACATAAAATATAAAATGGTAAATGCATACATTTGTACATTCAAAAACAATAAATCTGAACATCTCACCATTCAAAAATGGAAAACGCAGTCTTTTTGATCATTAAAAAATACTAAATGCATCCATTTGATTTTTCAACAGTAAATGCATAAATTTGATCATTCAAATAAATGCAAGAATTTCAAGACTTCTAGAAAAAATATTTTGACTTAAAAGGATGAATCTCACATATAAAGTTTGAGAGAAACATGATTAGAGGTTTTTTTGAGGACCCACTGGCAAATCATTTTCATTATATCACATGTCAAAATTTCAAGGATAATTTCATGCATATATCAAAGACCCAGTGATAAAAATTTCTTATGACGCAAATTCAGAGTTGGAAATAACACACAATATTACATAATACTGAATATTTACTATTCAAGACTATCATAAATTCTGACCAAAAATGTGCTGTTTTCAATAAATATGTAAATAAAATAATAAAGGAAAAGATTTTAAGTTTCTCAAAACAAATTTTTTATAATCTATTTTCATTTGTAGAATTGTCAATCAATTTATAGATAGCTTTAAAAGACTGCATGTGTGAAAAGGAAGGTTGTCCAGTGGTAGTTAACTTCATTTTTTTTTTAAAGACTCTTCTTTATGACCCACTGAAAAATTGATAAAAAATAAATATTTTAAGCATCTTCTCTGACCCATTTGATCCCTTTTTGGCATACTGAAAACCGTAAAAGATGCAAAAAATCTATTGTCAAACAATTTAAAGCACTCATGGAAAAAATCTTGACTGAAATCAAATGGAAATTAAAATTTTACATACACTGCCACAGATTTTGCAAGGAATAAATTTTATCTCAAGCATGGTTAAAGTGGCACCATTCAAATTCGAAATTGATCAGTGATGGTGGTAATAAGCATTATGTATAAGTTTCATAATATTTGGTTTAGGCAAAGTAAAGTTAGAGTGCGGAAATGGCAAATTTTTCAACTTATAAAGGGACATAACTCCAGAATGGTGAATGTGACGCCACCCAAATTCAAACTTGATCTGTGTTTGGTGGTAATAAGTATTGTGTATAAGTTTCATAACATATGATTGAGGCAAACTAAAGTTAGAGAACGGACACCAATTTCAAGATGCACGTACATGTACGAACAGATGGACAAGGGTAAACCATAATGCCCCCTTTGCCTAGTGGTGGTGGCATAAAAAAATCAAAATCTGATAGAGAAATTTGTGGTTGTATAAACATACATCTAGATTCGAAAATTTGGGTTGAAATTATCATAAACTGTAATAGAATTTTTCAAAAGGATGCTTTGCTTTTCACCAAAATGTAGTGCGAAAGTAGAACCTTACGGAATCTAGTCTAACATTTTGAGCCATCTACTTTTGCTGGAAAGGTTTCCTAATTTTTTCTAAATTTTGACTTAACCACTTTGAACAATAAAGAATTTGCTCTTTGTACATCAGGATAACTATAAATGTATGGTAAAGTACGTCTAAAATGATTGAACTCTGGATGTTCAAAGTACGATATAATTCCTACAGTAGTAAAATCAATAGGTCAGTTCCCAAAGGTGTCTGATGATCAATTGTTTTAACTTTAATAACAGCAAACCAATCCATTATTTCTAAGTTTATTAGGTTTCGATAGTGATGCCAATTCCTGCATTTGTCCCATTCCCAAGGAAGTCTTTTTTAGGCAAAATATAAGAATAATTCTATATATGATATGAAATAAAATATATACAATTATGTACACCCTATGTGTGAAGATATGCCTTTTATAAAACAACATTCTGGCAATATGTATGCCAAAAAGGCAAAATCTTATGGAAATTCATCATAAAATAAAATATAATGGGATCACGTAACATATTCAAGTTGATTGGCAGTTATACTGAAAATATAATTAAATGTATATACATTTTGTAGAATAGCACCCTGCTGTGTTTAAAATTCCATTATTTTGAGAATTTACCAAAAAGCAATTTTTAACTTCTACAAAAATTTACATTCACAAAAATATCTGATTTCACAGTATTGCTAAGTCCAAGCTACATGTCATGGTAATGTGTAAGGTCAAATTGTATGCATTAGTCTGTTAAATGATCAAAAAGATGAATCTAACTATTTTTTACCTTTTATACTAGGTATAAGAAAATTGTATTAAGGGTTTCCTGCTTTTTAGAATTTTAGGGTACATATAGGACCAGGGATATTTTGCCAATCAGGCCATTAGAAGCCATTAATTGCCAATATTTGTTCCAACTGGGTCAGTGGTTTCAGTTAACTTTCCCCATAATGTCTAAACCAAATTCCCTTGAAATGGCCATATTGGAATGCAGTTTGGGTCACCGAATCAAATTGGCTCAGAGGTTTCAGAGAAGAAGATTAAAATATAAAAGTTTACTGATGGACGGACGGATGATCGATGCCAAGTGATGGCAATAGCTCACATAAACTTTGACAAAACTGAGCTAAAAAAGAGGAAATGCTGTATTGGAAGTAAAATTACAATGCATAATAAAGAAACCATAACGGACAAATTCAGATTGCAAGAAGTTAAATAAAATCATCCCTGTAGTATGTTGGAACATATCTTTACTTGGATGAAATGTTTTACCTTGTTTCTATGCCTATTTGGTTTTTAGAATTTAAATGTCCAAAAATGTGGATAAAAAATTTGGTTTGGATAATGTTAATAACAACCTACCCTGGAAGTGTCAACATCAGCAGCTATTAATGGTGTGTACGTTATATTAACTAAATCCAGACCACTACACACTGTAACAGTTCGCCATTCCAAGGAACCATTACCTTTAACTTCTATTTCTGCATAAGTTTTAAGATCCTGAAAAGGTAAAATAAAATCTGATCAAATGTACTGAATGTTTTGGGCATTTAAGAGAGGTATATTCTATGATATTCCCAAAATTTACCTTTAATATCTACAATCCATATAGATTCATGAATTTACTATAATTTCCATGGTGAGGGAATATAATTCTTATTCATTTGGATTACAACAGAACATGCATACCAAATTTGGATTTCATCATTTTTTTAATAAAATGACCAATCCTAAGTCTGAAATAGCCCCCCAAGCATTGATAAACAGCTCCAAAATACCTCAACCTGCTGTTCAGTGTGTCCCCGATCATTATGTACAGTTTTATTAATGTAGAACGCAAAATTTAAAATTATATAAACTGGGTTCCCTTAACAGCTTGCAATGGTAAAATCTAGTTAAAAAAACAGGTTTTTTATAATATAAATATCAAATTTTACTAATAATATGCAAATCTTTAGTATGTCTGCAAACATGCGATAAAATTTTAAAAAGTTCCATTTGAAAAAAAGAGTAGTTAGGCAGACAGTCCAGGCCTAAATTAAAATATTGTTTGTTTGCTGTCAGCTGACCGACCCAAAAAAATCGCCACGACCCAAATAATTTTATTGCCGTTTTTGAAAACATTTTTTTTATTCCGGAATTTTGCCGGTTGCGGTTTAGAATCGAGTGCTGATTTCCGGGTTACATGCAGTTTTGATTTCCGGTAGTAGATTGAAATGTTTCGAAGGTATACAAAGTTTTCCAGAAAAAAATAAAATAATTTACCTACCTACCAATCCCACATAAAAAATTCTGGGTAGGAGAATAGCAAACAAACAATATTTTAATTTAGGCCCCATGTGATGTATATGCCAATTTTTTGAAACTCTCTAAATTTATCAACCTAAAAACTGACAGATAATCTACAACATAAAAATACTCTAGTTTTAAATCTGTATGAGGAGATATTAGACAAATCACATGTACTCTATATTCTGTGAGAAGAAAGGAATGTGCAACGTTTGTAATCAATATGCATATGAAGGTTTTTTTTTAAAGTTTAAGATGACACACAAATTTTCTGTTAACCTGGCATCATAAGAATATCTAAGCATACATCTATATCTATGCTTATTCTGTCAGTGTGATCCACTGTTGAGTGTTCGTGTGTAAATGGATGCTACATGTAAGTGATGGTAATCACTCACTTGGTCCCTTGCCCCAGGTAAGCTACACATGCCATCAACACATTGCTCACATTACAATCCAAGTCCCTATATCTCATTGTACATAAGTAAATAATTCATTATTTTTGTTATGGCTAGTTGTGATATTCTCACTTTGGAACATTTAATAATATCAGATATTTGTTAAGATTTCAAAGAAAACAATTTTCAATATACAAACATGAAGAAGTCATAGCCAGATTAGCCATCACACAGCTTTCTAGAATACATATGAAGTTAATCAATAGTTATTATTAGCCAGAATAGAATAACCAATATTATTTACCACAAAACCCAACAAGGTTGGCTCGGAGGCAGTACAAAGGCAGTCATAATGGCGGCATTCACTGAACCTTCAGAAACTAGTCTAGTCCAATCAGTTAGTTACATGTATGTTAGAATAAGAACAATCATAGAAGAAGTTTTATAGAATACTGTCGATGCGTATATTTCATGGGTATCAAATTTCATTAATTCATGATAAATTCATAAATATGAATTTCTTTGTTCACTTAAATTCATGAATTTGATCTTCTGTTGTCCCAACCCCATTCCCCAGTCTTCCAATATCCTTCCTAACCATTCATTATTTATCAAGCTACCATGGAATCAAGGAACTTGTCAGCTATAAGAAAACTGACTGATATATAATGAAAGTATGCAGGCTGAGGTCAACAAATACTGGTACACAAAATCCTGAACATAGCTTATTTCAGTTCACTATGTACCCACTCCACAAACAGTTCGAGGAACAAAATGTCTCTTGTCACAAAGATTTGAAAATTCAAACAGCAAACATTTAAAAATTAGTTGAGTACACAAGCAGGTGGTACAAGTTTATATAAACAGTCTTGTGAAGGTATAGTTGCTTTATTTTGTTTTATACCGGTATTAAATATTGTTATCCATATGTCCTTCAGGTATATATTATATCTAAAAAACATTCAATAAGATAATGACAAAAGGTAGAAATAGAATATTCTGATTAAATATATCTAAGATTTAGCTGTTATTAAGGAAATCTGCGAAAAGCATCCTGGTGGTGGTGGGATATAAACGCTGATAATGGCTCTCCATATCAACAACAATCTATAAGAATGAAAGGGAATATTGGATAGATCTTGATGAGAAAAAAACATTATAACGGAATCCAGAAGATACAAAATAGCTTATATAAACATACTAGTGCTGACCAAGACTGTTAAGTTGGAACAGGAACATTAAAATGTTGCATAAGAATTTATCAAACCACCTCCTATATACCTAGACCTGTAATGGTAGCAAGATAAATACTTAGAACAGTAACGGTGGCAGGATAAATACCTAGAACAGTAATAGTGGCAGGAAAAATACCTAGAACTGTAACAGTGGCAAAATAAATACCTAGAACTTTAATGGTGACAGGATAAATACCTAGAACTGTAACATTGGCAGGATAAATACCTAGAACAGTAACGGTTGCAGGATAAATACCCAGAACTGTAACAGTGGCAGGATAAATAACTATAACTGTAACGGTGGCAGGATAAACACCTAGAACTGTAACAGTGGCAGGATAAATAACTAGAGCTGTAACAGTGGCAGGATAAATACCTTGAACTGTAACAGTAGCAGGATAAATACCAAGAACTGTAGCGGTGGCAGATAAATAACTAGCACTGTAACGGGGACATGATAAATAAAACTAGAGGCTCAAAAGAGCCTGTATTGCTTACCTGGATTTAACTTGTCCACCTTAAGCATGACTAAAAATCTACGTGTAACAGTCAATTTGGCTGGTTCCTATGTTAAACTTAATTTTGGCTGTGGCAGTAATTGTGGTTGAGAGTCCAGGTCATCGGATACATTTCTAAAAGAGAACCACTTAAGAACCATTGCTGCGGCGTCTGGTTCTGACTGCCCCAATGGTTCAGGCAAAAAGATTTTTAAACGAATTTTCCCATTGGGTCCTATGTTAAACTAAGTTCAGATGTGGCAGCCATCTTGGTTGACAGTCCAGATCATCAGACACCATTTTGAAAGAGGACCATCTAATGACCCTTTCTGCCAAGTCTGATTCTGATATATTAATTTGCTCAGTGGTTTCAAACGAAATGATTTTTAAATGAATTTTTCGATAGGGTCACATGATAAAGTAATTTCGGCTGTGGCAGGCATCTTGTGTTACAGTTCAGGTCATCAGACACATGTCCAAAAGAGGAACATGTAAGGACTTCTGCTGGCAAATTTACTTCCAATTGGCTCAGTGGTTTCAGACAAGAAGATTTTTAAATGAATTTTCCCATATGGTCTTATGTTAAACTAAGTTCAGCTGTGGCAGCCATCTTGGTTGATAGTCTGGTTCATCAGACACAAATCTGAAAGAGGACTATGTAAGGACCATTGCTGCTGAGTTAAGTTCGAATTGGCTCAGTGGTTTCAGACAATAAGACTTTTCAATGAATTTTCCCATAGGGTCCTATGTATGTTAAACTAAGTTCAGCTGTGGTGGCCATCTTTGTTGACAGTCCGGGTCATCGGACACATTTCTGGAAGAGGACCTCCTCAGAACTATTGCTGCCAAGTCTGGTTCCAATTGGCCATGTAGTTCCATAGATTTTTTAAATTAATCCCCCTTTTTTATATTTTTAGTCACAGCAGCTGGGATGCTGGACACAATTTTGGAAGGGGTCACCCAAGGACTATTCAAACAAATGGTCCCAATTGGCCCAGTGGTTTCAGAGGAGGAGATCTTTAAAGGAAAGTCTACGCCGGACGATGGATGCCAAGTGATGGCAACAGCTCACATGGCCTTTTAGGCCAGGTGAGCTAATAAAGTGAGTAAACAGAGCACCATTATTAAACAGCTGATCTGCAGTACTGTTGCAAATATCCAGTGGGATTATTAACCTTTGTAACAAGCTTTTTTCAAAGAAGGAATCAAATTTTCTATGCCATTTTCCAAAAATAGATCTAAATGAATTATATTATGAATATCAGTTACGAAAGATCTTTATAATTAACAAATGTACAAATGTTTACCTAGTGTTCTCTATCATTTTGAATAATCTTTGATCCTTTCTTTACACAAGACTTCATACTCATCATAAACAAGTGGGATCATATGGACAAATGTTATATTTCTAATTAATGGGGTTTTAAATAAAGTAACTAATGACATTAAGTTCTTTTTCTCTAGAAATAACCTTAAAAGTTGATTGACTGCTCCTTAGACTGATTTTATTTGGAAATGTAAAGCCACATTAATATAATAACCTGAGATCATGGTTTGAAAATATGATGCTGAAGAACAAAGGATTTGGTTAAATGCTTCGCAACTTCTACTTTTTATAGCTCAAAATTACAGAATATTACATTTATTATGTATGAGATCATTCTTTCGTAGATTTTTAGAATTTTAAACATTGGAAGAAGGCAGGCTCTTATTTCAATGTATTGAAAAAATGGGTAACTTTTCTCATGATCTCTCAATAAAAACTAGATTTCTATTATTGATAACAATGATTATATACCATAAATTCAGATTTTTTTAATGCAAAACATACATAGTCTATGATGATTAAAAAGTTCACCACATTCCTCTAATTTGCTCCATAAACTTTATATTAAACTTAACTTAAGTCATTGAAGCTGAATATATCGGATAAGTAGGTCAGATTGACCTAATTTTGGTGGAAGGCTGTGTTACTCCCTGGGATGCATCCTCACACCAAGTAATATGTTTGTAGGTCACTTTGAATGTTAAAACTGATTTTTGACATAAAACTTAAAAGCCAGTCAATTGTGTAATATGGGTGACCTTCATGTTATGTTACATGGTCGGTCTAGTTCCTATGTCAACTTGTAACTGAGAACTGGCTGTGGACGCATACGTGCACAGGGTCTCAGACCTGGACACTGGGGGTACTCCATTAGTTCCCCTCACTTTGTTGAGCCAAACTAAAAATGAAACCTGTTCCATAACACCAAATATTCATAAACTTAACTATTTACACCTTTCTTCAGCCAATGCTGAATCAACTGAAAATTAAAAACAATTACACCTTTCTTAAATAACTGCAATTTTCTGTAAAATAATTATTGTGTGGTTTAAACGATATATTGTTTGGTTTAGATCATTGTTACGTATTTAAAATCATTTGTTGCACCTTTCTGATAAATCAATTTGAGATTTAAATAACTTAATAGAGTTTCTAATCAGAAGATTTAAACCTCGCTAAATGTTAACTGCACAACACATTACATTTATACTTTGTCGTGATGGCCATTTTGTTTGCAGATTTGAGCCAATTAACATATTTCTTAGAAGGAAAATTTCAAGGATCATCCAGCAAAAGGTTGGTCCACTATTTTCCAAATCATTTTACAGAATTTTTGGAATGGACAGACAACAGCAATATTTTTATATAGTACTTTACGGCAGGTGATCTGACAAACAAGCTACAATCATCCAGGATTATATAAGATAAGATACAGTTTTAGCTAAAAATCATTTCCTTTTTTATTTTGTTGGACTTTTCTATTATTATTTCACTTTCTATGAATTAGAACTGCTGCTATTAAAGAGACAAAATTTTAAGTGAGGTAGGGTCCTTTCATCTCGCAGTTATCACTAACACATGATGTCTCTCTAATAGCAATAGCTGGTATCTACAGACGATCTATTGATCTGCTTTTAATTAAATAGATTACTCAGTTTTTACGTTTTGATCATTCCATTTTTGATGAAATTTTCCACCATTTATAGTTAATAACATAAAGTTATTTGATAATTTGAATTCTTATCTCACAAAATAAAAGTATTTACGAGCAAGATTTATACCGATACCTATGGCTCTAACATTCATAAATCAGAAAATCTTCAGAACAATGATGCAATATTTAAATGGGCTTTGTGGAAATCAAATTAGACTGTTTATTTTTCAAAGAATTTTTCATGCAAATTAATTGGAACAAAATTTAAATCTGCTAGCTTGCATGAGTAACATCCATCTTTCATGAAAGATCACTTTTAGCTGAACTAACATATTGGAACTAATTATTGAAAATCTATTTCAACAGATGTTTATCATGTTTTTTTTTAAATATTAGTTCCTAAATATATGTGAACTCAAATATATAATATATCCATAGCCACTTAAGTGTTGAACATTGATTTGAATGACCTACTTTAAACTCAATATAGGTCTACAAAAATTGATAACCCTAGCATTCCTAGCTACATGGCTATGGATCAGGACATGACTTATATATATAGTGTAAAATATTGGTCCGAGTGATCTTGTTCTGTCTAAGTGATGGCATGAGGCTGTATTATTCACTTGGATTTAAAATGCCAGTGAAAGGCCATAGTTTAGCTGTAGCAGTAGAATTATTTGGCAAGGTTGGTCAAGTGATTCGATTCTACATGAGCATCACCTAAGGACCATTGCTGCATTTTTTATTTCATTTTACCAGTTTCATATCAATTTTATATCTTTTAAGGGTCACTTGATCTCAAAATCTTCTCTTGCAAAACACTTCTACTTTGCCTAGTCATTTCATATAACATTTATATCATTCCTGGATCTCTTGATCACAAAGGATTATGTTGCAAATCAAACTCAGCCTAACTTTATAACGAAATCAAAACAGGAAAATAATAAATAATTATCACTTCAAACTTTAATTAATTCTGCTGATTTTGTTACAGACAGAACCTGAAGCAATCTAGATTACTTTTCATGTTGACAATATGTAGATTACAGACAATTCTTTTTCAATTACACTTTTCCAAAATAGAACTGTAACACTATAGCTAATAATAAAATCACAAAAGTTAATTATTTTGTGAAGAATTTATATGACGTATAATTTCCAAATATGGGTTAAAGTAACTAATAAGTAATTTTAATAATCAAAATTGTCCATAAATAGATATTCTAAATACAAAAGATTGGAATATATATTGCCCATGCATCAAGGTTAAAAGTTAATCTAGCTTATTGACTGACATGTGCAGCTGATTTCCACAGCAACTGGTTCCTCAAGATTAATCCACATATTTAATTTTTTGTCAATTTCACAGAAAAGTAAGAATAAGAAATAAAACATTTTATTATTTGCCGATATCTGATACCAGTTTTGATGCCTTGTATTTGTACATTTCTAGTTTCATCTGCTGTGCTCATGATCACAATCTAATTAAAATTAGTTTTCCGCACTTGCTCCTTGTTTTTGTTTGGTTGTTCATATGTTGCGCGTGGGAGCGTAACATATAAACAACTGAACGAAAATAGGGAGCAAGTGCAAAGAACTTATTCTTATTAGATTGTCATGATCAAACTATAAACTAAAACACTGCTGAGAATATTTTAATGTCAAAATGACCAAATATGCCTGATAGAACAAAATACCATCTAAGGACAGAGCTATGCATGAGATTAAGAGAGATGCTCATAAGATCCCAATTTTATAACCTAAATTGTGTTTCTTTTTGATGGAAATAAATTGAACCAAAAGATTTTGTCAGTCAGAATTGTAAAAATTTATCTTTCCTATGTTGAAACGTACTTCATAGGTTTTAAGATAAGTTATGTGTATAGTGTGCCTGAAGTTTGCTGTTAATCCACTGTAACTTGTACTTTGCATGAAATGTTAGGGACATTTGGAATAACCATGTGGTCAATTATGGTCCAGATACCTTTAGCTTTGGTCTGTTACAGGAAATCTTTCAAGTTAGTATACAGAATTATTATCTTTATAATGTTAAACCAACTCATGAAACAAGAATGGTACAAACCAAACATAAAACCACAATAGACAGCTTTCTTCAGTTTTTAGCTCACCTGGCCATAGGCCATGTGAGCTATTGCCATCACTTGGCGTCCGTCGTCGTCGTCTGTCGTCGTCGTCTGTAAACTTTTTCAAACGTTAACTCGTCCTAAACTACTGGACCGACTTCAACCTAACTTTGCAGAATTGTTCTTTAGGGCATCTGGAAAATTTCTATCGTTTAAAATTTTTGAAATGTCGAAAAACATGGCTGTCGTTACTATAAATAGAACATAGGTGTCCATCAGTAGTTTTCTGCAAATAACTTGAAAACGAAAGCAGATATCAAAATTTTGACATAGGGTCAAAATGTTCAGCACGATGAGATCTACCAGTGTGCAAATTTTTGTTACGATCTTACAACTGATGTAGGAGTTGTTGCCCTTTAAATGTCAAATTTGGCAATATTTCGTTTTTCAAGGCTATTATTATGAAAATGAGAAGAGATAGATAATCAATGTAAGAACAAAAGTTGCTCAGTTAATAAAGATCTATGAATGTTCAAAATTTCAGGTCAATCAGACATACCATGTTAGAGTTATTGCCCTTGAAAATGTCAATTTTGTTTGCAGATTTTCCCTTTTTGTGCAATTATTGTGAAAGGAGATAAATAATCAATGTAAGAATAAAAGTTGTTCAGTTAATTAAGATCTATCACTGTGTCAATTTTCAGGTCAATCAGACAACCTATATTAGAGTTATTGCCCTTGGAAATTTAATTTTTTTCAGATTTTCACATATGTTCAAGTTTAGCATTTTTAATCAGGATGTTGTTTATTTATATTTTATTGCTACTTGAAATTATTTTTATTGAAATTCTGTTTAATGTTTTGAATATTTCATCAACATTCAATTCACAATAATTATTTTTTCATTGATGTACTCGTGAGCTTTGGTGCCGAGTGAGGGACCATACTCAAGGTTTTAGCATTTTTTTTTTCACTTCCATGTCATTTCCTGCAAAATCAGGTAAACTTTTCACTCTTGTTTCTAGGAGTTACACCCCTTTGAACTTATTTACTTTAATGTACTACTGCAACAGTTTGTCATCGCAACTCCTCTCAAACCACACAACAGAATTTCATGAAACCTTTTTAGATAATAAGGACATACTACGTAGATGTGCATATCGACAGGAAATTTCGATTCAATTTTTTTTCTAGGAGTGGCGCCTCTTTGAACTTATTTACTTTAATGTACTACTGCAACAGTTTGTCATCGCAACTCCTCTCAAACCGCACAACAAAATTTCATGAAACCTTTTCAGATAATAAGGACATACTACGTGGATGTGCATATCGACAGGAAATTACGATTCAATTGTTTTTCTAGGAGTTACGCCCCTTTGAACTAATTTACTTTAATGTACTACTGCAACAGTTTGTCATCGCAACTCCTCTCAAACCACACAACAGAATTTCATGAAACCTTTTCAGATAATAAGGACATACTACGTAGATGTGCATATCGACAGGAAATTGCGATTCAATTTTTTTTCTAGGAGTTACACCCCTTTGAACTTATTTGCCTCACTATACTATTACTGTTGACTACTCTCGCTTGGAATTTAAATTTCCCAATATGCTGCCATTCAAATTAGGATAAATATGTGAAGGTAAGCATTTGATTGTGTTCATTTTACTTGTGAAGTGAGATTTTGTTTCTCCAGTGACAATATGAAGACGTGGGGTATGTGAGCAGGCTCACAAAGGTTCTTTAATTTGCCAGGTGAGCGATTCAGGCTCTTAAGAGCCTCTTGTTAGAAGTCCTCTAAGTTGTTTGATTCACACACAAGAGTGGACACACTACATGTCTTGCCTGAGTATGCACATGGACACAGAATAATGATTATCTGATACCCGACATTTTGCAAATCAAAGGAAAATGTGTTAAAAGAAATTGAGGTCAAGGTAAAAAGGCAGTGTCATACCGACATGTATCCACTAAGAACTATCTATTGACCACATATGGTGGGTCTAGGTATTAAAGTTGCTGAAAAATGGACCTAATCTCAAAAATGTGACAAAGTCACTCAGTCATGCAATTGAGGTCAAAGTCCAAAAACAGGTGTCAGACTTGCATGTACCTACTAAGAACTATCTATAGACCAAATATGGATGGGTCTAGGTATTACAGTTAATTAAAAAAGGACTTAATCAAGAAATTTGGATAAAAGTCACTCAAGCATGCAATTGAGGTCAAGGCCTAGAGACACGTGTCAGACTGGCATGTACCCATCAAGAACTATCAATAGACCAAATACAGTGGGTTAGGTATTACAGTTGTTGAAAAATGAACTTAATCAAGAAATTTGGATGAAAGTCATTCAAGGTCCAGCGACAAGTGCCAGACTGGCATGTACCCATCAAGAACTATCAATAGACCAAATACTGTGGGTCTAGGTATTAAAAGTTTCTGAGAAATGCACTTAACCATGAAAAAGTAACTCAAGCATGAAATTGAGGTCAGGGTCCCAAGCCAGGTGTCAGACTGGCATGTACCCACCAAGAACTATCTATAGACCAAATATGGTTGGCCTAGGTATTACAGTTCTGAGAAATGGACTTAACCATGAAAATGTGATGCAGATCACTCAAGCATGAAATTGAGGTCAAGGTCAAAAGGCAGATGTCAGACTGACATGTACCCACCAAGAACTATCAATTGACCAAATACGGTGGGTCCAAGTTTTACAGTTTCTGAGAAATGGACTTAACCACGAAAAATTGAAAGTCACTAGAGCATGAAATTGAGGTCACGAAACTTGGACGCAGATTTTAAATTCATGTTTATGAAGTCGGTGAACCATGAAAATGAGGTCAGGGTCACAAGACAAGTATACTGCAGCAAACTTTATATGATAAGCTACCTTGTGGACCATAAATCTTAAATGTAGGTATTACATGTGCAAAGTTGTTAAAGTTTTAGAAAAGTTTACGTCGCCGACGGAAAGTAATACCTATATCTCGCCGCGAGACAAAAAGTAAGATCTACATTAATTAGAAGACAATTCACAGTCCGAACAACTATTTTTCTTTAATTCTTAACTTGTGTATTTCTTTCCTGACCAGTTGATGAAATTTTGATAACCAATGTGTGGTTTGCTTGTTTTCAGCTATTCAATGACCATCATTGCATTTCCTTGCTGTTTTACTTTATTTGCCATGAAAATAGGCAACAATGCCTGAAGACATAACACTCAGAAACACTTTTTTCTGAAAACCAAGTCAGTTTCTACAACTGCATCTATTGCCATACCTACTCAT
The DNA here is from genome assembly GCA_028015205.1 of Mytilisepta virgata. Classification (NCBI taxonomy): domain Eukaryota; kingdom Metazoa; phylum Mollusca; class Bivalvia; order Mytilida; family Mytilidae; genus Mytilisepta; species Mytilisepta virgata. The sequence goes on along the minus strand of CM051518.1, from coordinate 51,334,854 downwards.
CTCTGCTCTAGACAGTTAAAATTTGAAATATTCAAAATGCTTCGAAATTTTGAAATTGAACTTTCTCAAGTTAATCTGCATGTCTGTACTTATACTATAATTATACAATAAACTATTTGATGTTTGACTTTCTTGTATTTTTTGTTATTTCTATTTACAAGTTATTTTCTCTCTTTGGAATAAAATCAAAAGAAAAAAAACAATAATTATTACGCTCTACTATAACATGTTTTACATGTGTCATTCGCAAAAGGTCACCATGTATTCTTTTATTCCCAAAAGGTGACTGTAATCTTTCCTATATCCAATTATCCATAGACCTCCTGCTAATGATCATAATTACAGCAACTGATTTTCACTGATGACAAATTGTCCTAATTAATAAATACTTTTTAATAAAATTGATTCCTTCAGAGAAATGAACTTCTGTTTTCTTTTGAGAATGTAACAATGATCTTCAAAAAGAAAAAAATTAATTTGATGCAGCAGATAACTAATCTGGAGTCAAGAAAGTTAACCATATTGAATGTATACTGGTGCCTGATATTTAATGGTCTTTCAATAAGCCCACGTTTTAATGGGCCCGTGAGAGTAAAGAATAATGAATACCTGACTCCTAGTAAATGTCACTTTTACAAAACTTAATCATAGCAAGTGAAAGGGTATCAATATAACACATTCTTCCATGATGCAATGAAATTGTATCAGCTTAACATACCAGAAATCTACGATTACAGAGTTAGCCTCGTTCCCCCACTAATTTTAGTGTGTGGCTGTGTAGCTCCACGAGATGCACCATTACAGCAAGTAATGATAGTACATCGCTTGGTATCTGAGAACTGAACTCAGATGTAAAACTCAACTAAGTCAATGAAGCGCAGTAAGTAGGTCAGAGTGACCTAAATTTGGTCGGAGGCTGTGCTACTCCCTGAGATGCATCCTCACACCAAGTTATATGACTGTAGGTCCCTTGGTATTGGAGAACTGAACTCGGACGTAAAACTTAACCTAAGTAAATATAGCGCGATAAGTAGGTCAGAGTGACCTAATTTTGGTGGGAGGCTGTGTTACAGCCTGAGATGCACTCTCACACAAAGTAATATGATTGTAGGTCCATTGGTATCGGAGATCTGAACTCAGACGTAAAACTTAACCCAAGTCAATGAAGCACGTAATTTAAAAATAAGTGCTCAAAATTGGCCCCTATTCTTCATTTTTTGAAGAAATTAAAAATAAAAAGTTTTTGCCAGCTCCCAAAATTTTACAATACATGTACTTAAGTTAAAAATTGTGTCACACTTAAGATTGATCTTCGCCTGAAAAAAGGTAGTCCGAAAGAATTTTTTTTTTTTTTTTTCCTCTCTCTCACCTATATTTACCATAAAAAATCCAAAGAACTAAAAAACAATTTTGTGTGGCCTGATTATTACCAAATGAAAAAAAATATTCTCAATGCATCATGTCATGAGATCATAAAATTCAGCTATCAACCTCGGTCAGTCTGTATGTTCATTATTAACGCACAATTTTAATCGATTATGTTTGATTTTCACTATTCAAATACCAAAAAAAAAAGATGTGGTACAAATTACAGGTAAAATGTGAATAATTGTGCAATCATTTAACAACAATGTTTCCAAATGCTATGCATCCAATTGATCACCATCCTACAATTTTTTTTCAAATGCCTTCCAACTCTACCATACAGTCATTTCCATTTAGTTTATTTCCATTTGAGTATATTATATTAACTGAAACAATGATATCCAATCTATTGACTAACATAGACATTGATAAATACAATCAATCTGAAAGATATTTGTTGCATAATTTTCTCATCACATATGTGCTGACAAGTGATGAAAATCCAGCATGACATTTTGGTTTAAATTACTGCTGAGTAAGGGACTGGTAAATTGATTAGGGATTAAACTACTTTCAATTTTCTTTGTTACTGTCCAAAAGACAAATCGGAGTATTTGTCACTTCAGAGGTTTTGAAACCTACTTCGATTTTTTTTTACCTTAATTAGGATTTTGCTTTTTTTGTTAAAATTTATCAATTCAATAACATTAATACATTACAATTTATCTGTATAAAAATGATGGTTAACTTCCAAACAAAAAGAATCTGAACTGATATTTGGGACAAGAGTTCCATAATTTTTTTTTTACTATTGTAATGGTTCTTTGGTTCTGAAAAAATTTTGAAATCATATTTTGTGGACTTTTCTATCCTTAGCTATGGCATTCTTCTTACAAATATGTACATTTTTGTATCCATGTAGGACAGATGAATCACATCCAAGTGAGGTATTGCCATCATTTGGCATTTTTAAACTAATAAATTTTTCAGAATCTGTTAAATCACTCGGCCATGTGGACTAAACTGTGAATGAATGTTCCTTTGTCTATAAAATGGCACATTCATTTCACTTCATCTTCCCCTTTGACCATCTATTTTATGTACATGTGTATTGGGCTAGAAATTAACCATTTAATGGCATAAAGGGCACCAAGGGTGTCCCCCAAACCCCCTTCCATTTAGGACAAGCTGTAGCACTGCATTACCAACAGAATGAACTGTTTTTTAAATAAAAAAAACTTCAATAAATGCTTCTTCAAAATTGCAATAAATTTATATCCTAATATAATCATCTCAATGCAAAACAGGGTGCTTTATGAAAAAAATATTTCATAAACACTCAAATCATCTGTAACATGTAGAATATGTGTTGGAAATTAATACTTACATTGATCTTAGGAGCAAGTCCTAGCCTTATATCATTAACTTGGGAGATCTCAAGTACCTGCCCTTCCTGAAATAATCAACAAAGGAAGAAAATATTATAATATTGCACAAATATTTACATACTAACGTCTTTTAAACCAGAAGTTTTCAGTCAATAGAGATTTGAACTTGTTCTTCTCTGTTTCACATGTTACTGAAAATAGATCCTACCTGTAATTTTGTAAATGTAAGGATATGGGGGTACAAGTCAATGTGATTGAACATTGGTAAATACTAATAACATACATGTATAGTGGTCATCAAATCACTTTTAACAAGAAGAAACAGCCTAACCCATTGGCTGTATGAGTGATGGCTAACTGTTTTCTGTGACCACTGTTTGGAGGCTAAGCCAGCTAAACATTTAGGGGTCATGAAGTCACTTTCAAGTAATATGAAGCAACAGACTAACCATGCAAGACAAAAAGTTGTTTGAGTGATAGCTAACATCACTTTGGAGACTCTGTCTGCTAACATCAAGGGGACATGAAGTCACTTTTGAGTAATATGAAGTAACAGACTAACCACGTACGATAAAAAGTTGTTTGAGTGATAGCTAACATCAATTTGGAGATTCTGCCTGCTAACATTTAGGGGTCATGAAGTCACTTTTCAGTAATATGAAGCAACAGACTAACCACGTAAGACAAAAAATTGTTTGAATGATACATGTAGCTAACATCTCTTTGGAGACTCTGCCTGCTAACATTTAAGGGTCATGAAGTCACTTTTGGGTAATATAAAGTAAAAGACTAACCGATAAGACAAGAAGCTGTTTAAGTGATAGCTTACATCACTTTGGAGACTTTGCCTGCTAACATTTAGGGGTCATGAAGTCACTTTTGGGTAATATGAAGTAAAAGACTAACCTGTAAGACAAGAATCTATTTGAGAGACAGCAAACTGGATTTAACTTCATCAATATTTACAGCCCACCCAAAATACTTCACCAAAAAAATAACTGGATTTTTCTGCATTTGAATTTTCATGTTTTTCGTAAGATGTCCCCCTTAAGAGTAGGTACATGTATCTCATTATAGCTTTAATGGGATATTTTTTGCTGTTTATTCTAACAGCCACAACACTTAGCTTAGAAAAATATTATGCAAATTGCCATGAGAATTCCTGCAATGCCTAACAAAAAATAAGTTGCCAATTAATTAAATTTAACCAGTGGCTAAAAATAAAAATTTAAAGGATTTCCATGTGACACCTAATCAGAATTGAAAATAATTTTTTAATACTAGTGGCTATCCCAAGCCTAAATCGCTCACCTGGATTCTATTATCCCATTCGAAAATGTAAACTCTGTCGTAACCACAAAGCTGTTTAAGAGATGCATAATGTCATAGTGACCTTGAAATTTGACCTTTGACCTAATAAAAAGTGAATCATTTGCATATTTCTTTCCATATGAGACTCCTGCAAACATTCGTTACAGTCTGCCCATTAGTTTCATAGCAACTGACAAAACACTCATTTCTCATATGGTTTCGATGAAAACTTTGAGCAGCCACAGCTGTCCGGTCAGCATATGAATCGCAACCAAAAGTAGATCTCTTGAAGAGGATATTGCTGTCTTCAGTCCTGCAAAGTTTCAAAACATTTCATACACATGATAATGTATTTTCAGTTTTTGGAAATTGGCCAAAAAAAATCAAAGATGGCCTCTGGTGGCCATGTTGTTAATTCAAGCAGATCCAAAGGTGGAGAGTTTGTAGAGGTCCTTCAAAACATCATTCCTGCCAATTTTGGATACAATCTGCCCTGAACAAATGACAAAAAAGTCATTTCCCTCAACGTTTGAGAAGCCGCAGCTGTCCAGTGAGTGGATGAATCTCAACCAAAAGTGGATCATTTGTAGAGGGTATTGCTGTCATCAGTCCTACAAAGTTTCAAAACTTTTCATAATGTATTTTCAAGAAGATTTTTTAAAACTGGCCAATAAAAAATCAAAGATGGCCTCTTGTGGCCATGTTGTTCATCCAACTGAAACCATCCAAAGTGATGACATAAGCTCACATGGCCTATAGGCCAGGTGAGCTAAAGCAATATTAAAAGTAAGACAAAATGACAATAATATAGTTAAGTCTGGTTTATTTATGCAACTGATTAAATACATGTCTATTTTTAAATTGCACTGATGTCTGGTTCTTTTCATAGCTGTGTACTGTTAATGTTCATAGAATATATAAATCATTCAAATAAAATAACAAAAGAACTATTTCCACGTAACTAATGGTGAATTTTGAAACTGTAAAAGCTTTCATTTACAGAAAGACATCAGGAAAATTTTGGACCTTGTATTGCTGACTTGTACGTATTACAACAGCATCGTAAATGAACTTTATATCTTCAATAAGAAAAGACTTTTGAAATTTTAATGATTTCTAATCTCAGTAGGAATAATAACACATTTTTTTCTACGGATCTGATTTTTAAACAGAGAATACGAAATATAAAATGTTTAGGATCATTTAAACATTATAATGAAGAAAAACCACATTAACATTCTTCCTTATAAGTTGGAAACACATAACAGAAAAAATTATTGCTTTCCTTATATCTTAAACAATTTCTTTCAAACTTAAAACTAAAGCTGAATATAATGCAACAAAATTTTTTAGATTTTCTGTTTTGATGGACATACAAGCAATGTTAACTAAAGAACAAATGGACAAAAAAAAATAAATTCAGTCCATTCTTTCTCTCTTTGCATTACGACAGACTAATTTAAAGCCTTGAAAGGAAACCTGATTTTCAGTCGAAAATATAAAATATGATTGCATACCAGAACACCACCTCAGAAATAAAGTGCTTTCCATCGACATGCTAATATTCTATTCTAATTTCAAATTTTCATGTCAAACCTAGAAATAAATGTCCAGTGTAGGAAATGTGTAAATAAATTTTATTGTATTATTTTACAATCTAGTTATTATGAGGTTAAACAGCAGATTTTACATGAAAACGATGCATCTGAAGTTCTCTGGAGACATATAATATTCGGTCTGAATTCATTTTAGTTCACAAATTATTACATGAAATATTTGCTATATAATAAAAGCCATTATCTCTCTGTATAATATTGCTGAATGATGTCAAAATAATTCAACACGTTAGGATACAGTTTTTTTTTTTGGTTAGTCAATGCATATGCTATTTTAGAATAATCTAATTGAATATCTACTGATTAGGACAGTGTACTAGGCATAAATTTTACACTGCCTCAGTGGTCTTGTGGTAGTTTGCTTGCCTGGAGTGCCTGGAGTCAAACCAAAGACATTAAAATTGGTATTTGCTGCTTCTCGCCCAAGCATGCAGAATCTATACAGGAGTAGAAGCAAAGACCGGTCAGCTCGAGGTCAGTATAATATGTCCAGATGGGGTGATATGTCTCCCATTTTCTAGACTGTTACCTCGTGAGCTAGCACAATAAAAATCTGACTCAGCGTGTCGGTCTAGTACAAAGAAGGGTTCCTATTCGTATCACATCAACATGTTATAATTGCTACTGGATGTTAATTAATTATCAATTATCAATCCATCTATCCATAAATGTTACTGTATACATAAATCTCCACAACTGACTGTATTGGAGCCACTTGACCATCTGCACCCCCACCTCCTTTACCCCTTTCAAATAACTCCTGATGTTTTCCATTGGAAATCCTTTTAAAACCTTCCAGCACAATCATGTGTGTTAGTAATGGGTTGGTAGGGACATGTAAGGCTAGCAAAAAATGGATAGTGAGGTCATATTTCACTTTTCTAGACAATAAAAAGATTCAAAAAGCATTATCTTTATGTGTGCAAGTGATCCTTGTTCTGAATTTTCATTGTACTGGAAAATACTGGTTTCCTCAAAATATCATAATTAACTGTGCTTTTGGACATATTCTTATAAACTGCTATATACTGGTATATTGTTACACCCCAAAGGAGTAAGAGGAAGTAAATGATTTGGTTAATGGAAATAATTGAAAAAATTGGTACACAATAATACAAAGGGATACCTAATGGTCATCTGGACCTGAGATAAACTTTTAGAAAATTGCAAGTTAAAGTTGTTTCCCCGAACTTAACATTAATTCCAATCTTTTACAGTTGATAATCTAGCTTTTTTAGCAGACAAAAGAAAATATAAATAAATTGCAATAAAATGTGATTCCATTCCTGAATTTCCATCACAGACACAAAATTGGAATGAGAATATTTCCTGGAAAAATGGAAATAAAAAATGGGCCCCAGCTAATACCAGGGCAACCAGAGTCGAAAATCTAAGAATTAGATATAATTTTATTTTGTCTTTGGAATACTATACTAGTATACATAAAAATACTTTATCTGGACATATAAACTGCAAACAATGTGACAGATGAAAAAGGATGTTTAGGCCATTTATTTTTAATTAGTTGGTTTACGGATCCGCCGACCCGATTTTGCCGATTTGAAGAAAAAAAATAAAATTGAAAATTTTGGTTTTTTATTACCGCCGACCCTCTGAAATCAGCCATCCCAAAAACAAAAATAAATTAAAATCCTTTTTTGCATCAAAATTTCATAAAAGATTATATTCCAATTTGTCTAAAAATAGATTATCCATCAATAAAATACTTGTAAAAAAATCTATTTATAGACGTTAGTTGATGCCAATTTCCGAAACACGTTTTATGAAACGAATTTCTTAATAGAATCCATGCGGCTTTTACGTTCGTTTTGTATGAATATCTTGATTCCGTAAGATATCGAATCCACTCATTTAATGATGTAGTTGATGAGTCAGTCCCTTAAAAAGGGAACGGTCTACTGAACAACACCTTTCAAGATAGATGTTCTGATATTTGGGTTTCAACAGAGGGAATTAACTGATCATTTGCAACCTTTGTACATTTGGCAATATAACCAAGATTGTTCAAAAGTACATGATTTTCCCTCTTTTTTTTCTTTTTTTCCCCGACCTACCGACCCTATTTTTTAAAAAAAAAATCCGTAAACCAATTAAATAAAAATAAAAGGCCTTACACAGAGATTAAAATAGAGGACAAGGTATAGAATAAAGTGTTCTATGTTTCTTACCAACTTAACAAAGCAGGACATGAACATCTGAATACTTTTAATGATACAAGTGTATTTGTTCTTTGATCCATTTCCAATGTATACTGGTACATAAAAGTACTGTCAAAGAATGGCTCGTAATGTTTTCATTGTACCACAAGAAATGTACTTACCCTGCCCTCACTTTTCCAGTAAATGAAAAATCCATTCTCATCTACTTTTACCAAGCATTTCGGTTCCAATGTTCCTGATTCCTAAAATTATCAGAATAAATTCATGTAGATCTATGCACTTCAAAATTGTCTGCACAAACATATATATTTTTGCTTTATACATGAAAGAAAAGATTTGTATATCAACATTAAAGTTCATTGTCTTAGATACATATACATGTACTTGTCTTCTTGGACTAGAAATTAAAGACCCTTAGCCTGTATCCCTCACCTGGCTGACAGTTAAGTCCCTTCATTATAATTTCCATTCTACAAAACTTCAATAAGTTAAACTAACCTGAAACTGGAACTGTGTTTTTAAGTTCCTTAGGTCTTCAAGTGACTTATATGTTAGTCTTGTGTGTTTTTTTATTATTTTGGTTCATTTGTATGTTTCGAAGTTTAGTGTGCCCTCCATTTCGCTGAACTAGTATGCATTATTGTTTAGGGGCCAGCTGAATCCCGCCTCCGGCTGCGGGATTTTCTCTCTACATAGAAGACCCATTGGTAGCCTTGAGCTGTTTTCTGCTCTTTGGTGGGGTTGTTGTCTCTTTAACACATTCCCCATTTCCATTCTCTATTCTAAGTTTTACTGCAGTTTGAATTAAGAATTGTTAGACCAGGTAAGTCAGTGCTTTACTTAACTTCTGTCAATTTTTCATAGAAGTCAACCTGTTCAAACTTTTTCGAAAGAAAAAACATTGTATTTTATGAAAAAATCAGAGTGATAGCAATCCAGATCTGTCTCTGTTTGTGACCACACCCATTGTACATTACCAAACCAGATTTTTCTGTTGGAAAATCTGATTAAAAACTGTTTATGTGTGGGAAAACTCCAAAACCTCAAATATGACAAGAACATCAATATGCAAAACATTTAAATAATCCAACAAATTTCACAAATTCAAAAATTTATCAATTGGGAAGAAGTACACTGAGACAAAGAATACTAAAACAGTGTCATGTCTAGAACATGGGAGAATAAAAAAGTCACCATGACCAAATTTTACATATGCAAGACACTATTGCATGTAAATCAGGGACGATAAATCTTGCTGTAAAATATTTTCCATAAATCTTGCCTTTCAAATGGTACAAATATAAATATTCTGACTGGTTCTCCTTTATATTCAAAGATGTATTCCCAAAAGAAATGGTATTGGTAGAAAATCAATATAATCTTGTCTAAGATACAGGACAAAGACATAACCGATATTTATCATGTTTCACTCTCTTATATATATATATACATCATGATCGTAAATAACTAAATATGCCTTAAGCCTGTGAACACAATAAGCCAATATTTTCAGATTAACACCTGAGTTATCTTTAATTTAAAGAATTTCAATGCTAAATCAAATAAACTATTTGATTATCATGTTCTGAATATTAGGATTTAAGTGATCATTAGTACTATCATTTTTCAATGTCACTGTCGATAAAATGGATGTAAAAAATCTATGGCTGGTACGTAATTAATTCAAATCAAGCCAGTCAGATATACCTTTTGGCTTAATTATTTTTACACTTTACGTAAAACAGTCTTTTTCGTTTAAATTACGGTGACAAATACAAGCAGATGAACTTTTCAAGAACACTTTCAAGCTACTTTTCCTTAAATTTTCTCTATACAAGAATATAAGACATACAAATGATATCTCAAATTCTGAAAGTGAGACTAGAAACATTTCTTTTCAAAACTGTCAAACATTTGCTAAAAATTATCAATCTCACAACAAAATTCATGAAATCTTCTGATGATTCTACATATATGTACATTACAACTAAAGGATGGGTTTAATAAAGTACAAATAATATTAAAAGCCAGCAAAATCTTATTTTCCTCCAGATGTTCTAAGAAAAAAAGTCCAAATTATTATCTGGAAGGAGTATAACAACACAGACACTGAAATTTAATTACCAGGAAGTAAAATGAAAACCTAAACAAGTCAGTTTAACTTTTTTTTAATAAAGCTAAAATAATCCAATATCTATTGATATTACTTTACATGCATGTGTGTCTTTAAGGTGCAGTTTTCTTAAGATGTCAAGATCATTTTAATACATGTGCAAAAGGATGCATGATTTGTACTTTTTTGTATAAAATTAGAAATGAGAATTGTACATACTGAAATCCTTTATATCCTTTTTCAGGATAATATTTAGATCCAATATATGATAATAAAAAAACTAGACATCAAGGAGATGGAATCCATCTCTGTGGGCCCAGCCTTAAATAAGTTGTGGACAAAAAAACTGTATGGATAAACTGAAGTTAAGGTTAGTAATAAAGCACTTGCATAAATATGTACTGAGAGTTATCTTATTCAATGTATTTTCAGTTAAAGTGTTATATTTGGACATTTTATTGCACTGCTGGATAGCCTTACTTTCATTGTTATATGGAGCTATCCAGAGTTCACTGCATAGTGTGGCAATACTGATGACCATTAGGTGACCTCTAGATATAGTGGTTGATGTTTGATTTATATTACATTGTATGTTTATGGCACTGCTCCATAGCTATTTGTCACATATATTTAGAATTATGAAGGGTCTTTAATTTTTTATGACCTCAAAAGAAACTAGAGACTCTCAGGAGCCTGTATCGCTCACCTGGAATCATTTGCAGAATAAAATATTTGACAATATATTCATCCTGAATGCCAGTCTGGACCATTGCTATTATATGGACTCACTTGTTTTGGTTTCAAACAAGAACATCTTTCAATGAATTTTCCCATAAGGTCATATGTTACAATATGTTTGGTTCTGGTGGCCATCTTGGATGGCAGTGGGGTCATCTGATATAATTATCAAAGAGGACCAGCTAAGGACCATTGCTGCTAAGTTTTGTTCCAACTGACCAAATGGTTTCAGACAAGAAGATGTTTTAGTAAAATTCCAGTAGGATCCTATGTTAAACTATGTTCAGCTCTGGAAGCCATATTTGATGATAGGCAGGTTCATTGGATATATTTATGAAAGAGGACCTCCTGAGGACCATTGCTGCTAAGTTTTGTTCCAATTGTCCAAATGGTTTCAGACAAGAAGATGTTTTAGTAAAATTACAATAGGGTCCTCTGTTAAACTATTTTCAGCTATGGCGGCCATATTTGATAATGGGTGGGGTCACCGGATAAAATTCTGAAAGAGGACCATCTAAGGACCATTGCTGCCTAGTTTTGTTCCAATTGGACCAGTGGTTCAAGGAAAGAGATCTTCAAGTAAATTTCCGATTAAGTGCTATGTTAAACTATGTTCGGCATTGGTGGCCATCTTGGATGACGGGCGGGGTCATCAGATACATTCATGAAAGAGGACCATCCATACTCAAGTTATAGAGCGGATAGGATCTTTACCATAGGACATGGGGTTCTCAACTTTGACCTAAGTTTTTGACCTTTGACCTACAGAGATGTACATACATTGTGACACAGCCTCTGGTGCTAGTGAATATCCATGCCAAGTATAAAGGTTCTCAAGATATAGAGCAGATATAGAGCAGACACGATTTGTTACGGACGGACAGATGAACTGATCACTATGAAAAGTTTCTACATCACATCTGTCTTTAAATGGTTTTGGCGTCACCCTTTTGGTCATTTTAAACATTTTTGAATTTGCTCTCCAACCTTTTTGATTATTGTTTTAGTTATCAACATTTTGGGCCTTGAGCACAACTGATGAGTCCTAAGTCACTCTCATAATCAATTATGTATGCTGCTATTATTTGAGTACAGTCCAACCATGTTAAGTAATAGGGTCGTTTGACTAATTAATGTCCTAAAGAAAAGAAATTTCTGTGATGGAACATACAATATATGTATCATTCAAGATATCAACCGTAGTCCCAGTATTCTTCTGTAAATGGCTGTTTCCAGTAGGAGATGACTCGTGGAAGTTCACTGCATGTGCAGAAAAATTTTGTCTTACCTTTTGACCAATAAGGCATAACATTATTTAACTTATTTAACTGTGCTCAATCAATTTACCAAGGTACAGGAAACCTAAAAATCGTGTATTTATGGAAGAAATAGGTACTTATACTCATTCAAAAGTGAAGAATTTCATCTTCAACTCATTTTTAAAATTCAGAGTCTTTCCCCTCATTCTGCTGTGCTCCTTTTGGGAAAGACATGAATTTTAAAAACTTGTTGAACATTTTCCAGTCTTCACTTTGAACTCGTGTAAGAACCTATTAACTTCATAGCTGTTTCTATAAATTTTGTAGCACTTTTATGTAACAGTATGGACACTTAGAACACAAATGTGTATTTTAATTTCAAATCAAAGAAGCATACATGTACATATCAACCATGTCATAAGATTGTATACTGGGGAATTCCTATGTGTACATTTCAATTTTTTTGCTGTTATGAAAATCATTTAGGCTTTACAGATTTATGCCTATGATAGGTTTACATCAATTTTCTGCTTATCTAGAAAACTGAAAATCTGAACATTATTTATACATGTACCAATTTTGTATATACATGTATTTACCTCATCCCAGCGATCAAATATAGCACCGTTTTGTAAATATTCTGGCACTGGAATCTGCCACTGGAACTCAAATTGCTTGGCCATCAAGACCATCCGGTGAAAACATCACATCTGTAATACAATGAAATCAACTGTTTATATATAATGTAATTTACACTTACGTAATTCCAAATGTGTACAGACATTTTGTGTCATTTTTACTAATTTCAAATAATGTTTTCATATTTTCCTCCAAGCATACATAATATTGATTAATTTTTTCCATTAGATAAATATATTATTTAAAATTTGAAATTCAGACTGTCAAAACAAACTAAATAAATTATATACCTAAATTTTGTCTTATGTTTTGTTTATTAAATACAGTATTCACTGTGAGTTACCATATGTGTATATAATATTATCAATGTCTAAAAAAAGTCAAGTCATGACGATTTTAGAACAAAAATTCCAGTCTGACAAATGATCTGACATCTAATGACGTCAATCCTTTGCTATCGACATCTGCCGGGACAGTTAAAGACGAAGTTTTATATTACTATCAATAATCGTTATAGCTCTATACTTTATCAAGAATTCAGCTTTATGAAATGCTAACTTTTTTTAATTTTGATTTGCTGCAATAATAGACATTTTCCTTAACTATACTTTATTTTAATTGCATAAAAACATTTATAAAACAAATCGAAAGACTCGACGAAAATGAAAAGATGTTTCAGTTCTGAAAATGATGAAAAATACCGATCTCATGACGACCACAACTTGGATTTTGTTGCCAAAAAGTCTAAGCGTAGAACTACGTTTTTTTCTAGATTTAAGAGCTAAATAAGGGGTGTGTATAATCTATGACTGCATATTTTCTACAACCAAATACGGTAAACAAATATCTACATTTTATTTACAGAGAACATATTTATTCAATCAGCATGTACCAATTAATTAAAAAAGTTACAACTTCTATATTTTCATATCAAAAGGTAAGCAAAACATGTCAATCACAACAGGGTGTTTGAATGACAGCAAACCAGATTTTGCTTTATCATTGTCTGCCCCGCCCCATAGCCTGCCCTGTCATGCTCGTACACTGTACATTAACCGCTGTGAAAATCCCATCCGTATGTGCCATACAAGCTTTTTATGAGACCTGAAATTACTCAGTAAAAGGAAATGTATGCTATGGTTATGCCAAAGTCCTCTGCAGAAGGTTATTTTCATACAATGCAAGTTTGAAAATTGCCTATATAAAATTTCATTCCATTCAATAATACTTAAAAGTCATAATTACTATAAATAAGAATGCAATGTGAAAAAATTTAAAATGCAGTTTACATGTACTTTGCATACTCTCTGTATTCGATTGCTCAAAATTTTACACATGCCAAAAACAACAACAACAAAAAATTATCCCATAACTTCTCGTACAACATTTTAAAAGTGCATGTTTCCAACATTTTATTGTTCCTAGCCAAGTAATAATCTCATTAATCTGACATTAAACAACAACCCCATACTTGCAAGATATATAATACTTAAACTATACTCTAAATATCCTATCTTGTGATTGTTCGTGAGCATGTACAAATGTACCATATACATGCAACATGTACCCTAAGATGTAATCATGGGTGAAAGTATAAGAGGTGCCAAAAACTTGAAATTGGCAAGAATCCAATATTTTACATTGGAATATATAGAGACAAAAATGGTCAAAATCCATAAATCTGGCAAAAGCCGTAAAACTTTCATACATGTGTAATAAATCTATTCCCTTAGTTGGCTAATATTCTATACATCTAACCCATTAACACATGCAACATTTAACATCAAAACAGTACAAAAATTTGAAACTGGAATGATTTGTGAATATCAACCTAACCTACTTGAAAACTGTAGACTTGACCTAATTTGTGACAAATCTTCCAGTGCTTTGCAAGACCATACATAGTGATATCATGTATCTTTTGATTGTAAACAGTGCAAAAGTTACAATTTTTCAATCTTTGTGGTGATGGTCAACAATAAAGTCAAGTGTCATTATGTAACCTGAAGTGATATATGTACAAAATAATTACACAGCTGATACAATATTTCAACAACAACCTTGAGTATGAACTCTGTTTGCAGCCTTGAAAATATCGATCATGTTGATTAAAACCTGTTCCAGTGATGATACTAAATGTGTACATGTACGTGATACAGATCCATAGATTCTAGAAGGGAGATATTCCACCATGAAGGTATAACAATTTCACAGTCATAAAATTATGTACCGGTACATGTAGGTGACTGTGAGTTTAAGTGTAAAATATGTAAATACCCAATTGGTCATGAATGTGACAGTTGATGCATAAAATACCCAATGTACCAAAATATCGTTCCTTTCAATGTGACAAATTTATGAGATGTTATTTTGTGATCTACATGTATGCACGCAAAAGAAAAAACATTCTTGCTACAAAAATGTTAAATTCAGATGGCTTTGGCCAAAGGGGCATGTAACAAAAGTTGTTTTGATCAACCGGCCCCAACTATGTATACTCCTTTCAAATACATAGTCATGGCTTGTCGATCAAAACAACCATTGTTACCTGCCCCTATTGCTTTGGCTTTACTTTTTTGGTCCCATTGGAATTTGAATCTGCTCTTCAATGTTCGAGATTTTTTTTTCTCTTACAACATTGAGCACAACTGATGAATCGTAAATAAATGAAATATGCACATCTTACACATGCACATCTTGGTATCATTGAATATCTATTAGTGCCATAAAGATTCACTCAAACTTCTTTATATGTCCTTAACAAAATTTTTTTTTGTCACATATTGATAATTTTAACATTAAAAATATATTCTTATTCCAACTATGCATTTACTGAATGTCGAAAGTAACCCAAAGTAAAAATTTATTGTCTTACAAATAACAGATGCACTATCTAGAGTACGAGAATTAGGTGAAGAACAATCTTCAGTACTTTGTTTTTATTTAGAAGTTGTAAAAGTATATGTTATACAAAACTTTATCACATCTTAAGTGTTTAATAAGTATTTGTATATCAGAATATAATCACTTTCTTTCAACATTGTAGAGTTGTTAAAATTTATGAAGATTATTCAGTATGAAACATTTATAACACACAAGAAACATTCAAATAAAACCATAAATCTGTGAAGTACCCACCTACAAGCCATCAACACCTGTAGTAAATTATATTTACCTACCTGAATATTCATTTTTGTACTACAGTGTTACAAACTAAATTCAATGTATAAAATTTATTTTGACAGATACATGTAGCTCTACCCTTGTTCGGTTTTTGGCTTTACCCTTTGTCATTAGATGACATCTGAATTAGCTCTTCAACATCAAAGGTGCCAGACACGATTTTTTATATGTATATACTCAAACTGAGTATATATATATTACAAAATTGCATCTGGCACCTGTGTTCAACATGACCATTTAGCTTTGAACATTTTTTGCACTGAGTGCAAGCGACAAATCATAATTCAATGAAAAATATCATAGAATACCCATGTACACGAACAAGTTGTCATCACTGCAAAAGCACTATTCTTATTCCATCTTTTCATCTAACAAGAACATGTGTCAGGATGACACTAATTTCCACCTTCAAAGTCATAACCATGAAAAGGCATAAATTTTAGAAAGTTCATATACAATGTACTATTCATGATGTACATAAGTACCAATTTTCATCATGATGTGACCCCATCTTCATAGAAAAGATTACATGCAAACCTAAACCCTAGTAAGCAGCATTACATTTCCTATGTTCAATGAAAAGACAAAACCATAAATGGGAATAAAGTTCATGATGTACATGTGTAATAAGTCTCATGATTTGACCCAATCTTCATAGAAAAAAAGCTTCAACCTAAATCTCAACCTGAAGATTCACCATCACATATCCCATGTTCACTGAACCGTGAGGTTTGGGTCAAGACCTTAAAACAGCATAAATTTTGAAAAGTTTATATCAAAACTTACATGTATACCAAGTTTCATGATGATGTGAACTCATCTTCATAAAAGACGGACTAACGATGAAAGGATCAACAAACGGATGCACGCACAGACCGAAAATCTATTGTTGGCAGGACATAATAACAAGAAATGAGCTATCAAACTGAAAGCAAACAAACTTTCCCTTCAACACCATTTGAAGCTACCTGTCCAACTGTCGGCCATACTTTAACAAACTAATAGCTGGAAAATTTGTTCAATGACCTTGAGCTATATATATGTTAGAGGTCTTAAATGGAACCTAAATAATTATATTTAACCCTTGTTTTTGGACCTGTTCTTGAAACTTCTGTATATTTTTTAACAATTACTGCACAAAATGTAAGTAGAAAGTAAATCCATAAGGCATGTAAGGTTTGGATACTGTGATTTGGTCCATGGGTTCAAGCAACGGAACAGAATCAGTCCAAGTGTTATTTCAGGTATTTCAAAAAAACTCCTACAACATGTATATTTTTTCATTTTGTGTTTTAACTTTGTAATAAAATAGTTGTATTTAGTAAGTATATGTGCAGTAAGTTGCTTAAATTTTGACTTTTGGCCAAAAATTAAAATAAGGGCCCAAAAACGTCTATTTCAGGCATGTCCTTGAAACTCTTACGATTTAGGAGTTAAAAACCATCACTGCCATACTGATAAACTTCACTAGTAAAAACTCCAAGTGCTGGACTAAAAAAACTGTCTAAGAGTTAACAGGAAAATGGGGCAGTAACTGTCATCTGTGGCAGCAAATTCTAGACATGACTAGCTTGGATACAAATCAAAGTGTGAATTATAGTTTTAACCGGAAAAAAAAAGGAAAAAATATTTCTTTCCATCATATCTTTATTCTGAACATATAAACTGAACTGTTCAAGCAATTACAGAAATTTTCTTGTTTGAAAATAAACATGCTTTTAGTTAGTCCCATAATTTTTGCTTTTTTTATTTTCTGAGGTGGGTGAGATTGCTTGGTTTTTTTTAGCATATAACCTTAAGATACATGTATTGTTCCTGGTTTTATATATTTTTGTACATGTACATGTATGTAAGAGCACATTTTTTTATTGTTCCTTCCAAAGATTTAGGTCTAAACTGAAAATTTTAGTGTATTCATACTTAACAAAGGGATTTGTAATATCATGCAAATTTCATAATTTGTGCACTGATATTTGCATACAAGTACATGATGAAATATTAGTTTTCATAAGAATGATGTCCCTTTTCCACACATGTAAAGTAATCTTTAAACTTTGTTCCTGTTAGTGCCCATTAATAATTAAGAAAAGATAATAGTTACACAAATACTTAACCTACTTAACACACTCAAAACAATTATTAACCTGATGATTAAACTGAAATACCATGACTACATGATAATGATGGTTTTAACAGAACATTTGAAGTAAAGTACAAGTTCTTATAGACACAAGAATAACTACTAATACTTACATGTATATATAAAATAGAGATAATCTACTGTAAACAGTACATATCTATAAAAATAAACCACATGCACATAACAAAGGCGGTATTAATTGACACCTGTTGAGTAGATCAACCCTTCCATCCTCTTCCACAAGGAATCCTTCAAATTGAATTACGCAATCGAATTTAATATTAAGCTATGATGTTACATGTATGACAAAGCGTAATCATGACATTTTTTGTGAAAAGGTGTAATAATTTCTGAAATTTGAGTAAAGAATGAATGACTAAATAAGTCGATGTTTTTCATGTATTTGTACATGTATATATATACAATGTATATTGAAAACTTTTATAACTAGGAAGGATTATGTTAATATCACTGTGTCAAAGTTTATACATATACATGTATTCCTTGGCAAAAGATGTTTTAGGTCAGGTTCACTAGTGAATTATCTGATTTTCTTTCATTGCATTGTAATAATAGTATATTTACTACCCTAAATGAAATAAAAACAATTCAATATATGATTCCTTGAAACAACAGACAATTTCATGAGGATAAAATCTTATATATTGAACAGTGTGATGAAATTCCTTCTAAAGTTTATTTTACGTTGTTTACATTGATGATAATTATTTATGCACCAGTAGTGGTGGTGTTTTTATTTCCTGTAAATTCTATTTACTGTTAATTACATACATTGTAAACAATGCAGATTAGCATGAAATATTCCATCTATGTTTAACTCCAATCAATCAATAAACATGTACATAATGTAATAATAGGGCTCACCACACTGTGAGAAGAAGGAGACATACAATGTAGTCTGCATTTGACCAGAGAAGACTCCCTGATGAAATTATGTTTCCATAATTTTCTGAAACATTCCTTCTAAATCATGTAACTGTATGAATTCAAAAGTCAAGTCTCCCTATGATTCCATCACTTCTCCTGTTTTCATCTTTGGTACTTCTCCCTTTAGTTCGAAAGTGTGGTGAGCCTTGTAATAAGTTCTGCTATCAATGGTATTGACAATGTTGAAGTCAGATGCTTTATTGAAATTTTCTATAACAAAACCAAATTCCTAAATTATAAACTGTGGAAGGATAAGCTCAAAAGGCTTATTGTCCAATACAGTCTACATAATTCTACGTATCCCCAAAAATGTATCCCTTATCCCGAAAATGTCATAAAAAATCATTGGGATACTAAGGCTAAACACACTTCCCCAGACAGATAAACTGAAAATCTTAACATTATACATGAATTGTGTATCTAAACAATCAAGATAAGACTACCAATATATACATGTAGGAAAGTCTTTGTTTTAATGTACAATGTAAATATATAGATGTAGTTTGTGGGGTAGGCTGGATGATGTATACCATCCTTTTAATGCAAAATAATTTTCTACAAAACATTTCTCTAGCACTTGTCATAGAAGGTGTTAAGAGAAATTTTAGTATTACAGTTTCTAGTGTACATGTACATGTAACTTACAAGCGATTTTAATCAAGATCTTTTGTGAAATGGGCTTCCGTGTGTTGTTCTGCTATCAGTGTTATTGACAGTCTTACAATGTTGCAATGTTAAAGTAAGATGTTTTATTGAAATTTTCCAAGTTCTGAAAAATAGACACTGCGCCCAACAGGTCATTTTTTTAACCTCTATAAGAATCTGTAATCTGTCAACATATGCAACAACAATGTAATTTTCAGCAGTCCAGTCAGCAATGATTAGATTATTTATTCACAAAGTAACATTATCATATACTTAATTAAATATAATAACTTAACATTTCATCCTTTTGCACACTTGGTATAATTTAATATTTCAGAAATAATTCAAAAATTTCAGATTTAATATATTATCACAGCATCTCTGAATTGAAATGATATGTGTTAATTTATTTGATAAACTTTTGACACATATGTATATGTGAGAATCTGGGAGTTACTGCATGTATAATTTCATTTCTCTCTTTGAAGTTAAAACACCCTATGCAAAGTTATGCATATTGTTTAGCCTGCAATAAAATAAATGTTTAATTCAAAGAGAAAATTTCATATTACTAGTATGTGATACACAGTGAAATAGTAATGCAAGATTAATAGCAGTTAATTTTTAATTTTTTGACTTTTCCCCTGGACTTTATCCATTTAACTGACAACGACCTACATTAATTTTTTCCACTTAAATGGGTCAAGTGGTGGACAAATTGTGATAGTCGTTTGATATCATTAATATGAGAATATCATACATGTATCTAATAAAAAGTGCCAAAATTAAATAATTCTTTCTAATAACAGAAAATCTGCATAAATCAATTTTTCCAACATGGAGGTTGTAATCAAACTGTTCATATACATATGCAATAGTCAATCTGTTTATACCATACATTTGATTTGTTTCATTCTATATTAAATTATAGTTTTTATCCTTGTCTCCCAACTGACCCTATAAAAGATACTGTATTGGACATTATCTTTAAAGTTGTCTTGAAGAATGAAATAGGTTACAGTGATGAACTTTTTGTTGGCAACTGGCTTAATCCATCTTTCTTTTAATTCCTTTATTAATAAATGCACACGAATGTTGTACCCATGATGGGTTGAAACCTTTTAAACTTAATAAATTATGTACAAATAATAGATCTATATTTTGGCACCACAGGGGGTTAGAAAAATTGAGGTAAAAGCAATGCAGAATTTTCTGGTTTATCATTGACTTCCATTATGAAATTTAAAAGATTTAATGCCAATACTTAATTTCCGACTTAGTCCAGAATTACCACATCCGGGGCAGAAATTATTAATATTATTCCAATCATGCGACTTTACTGTTTTATTATGCATGAGAATGGCTCGTTCCAGTTCAAGAGAGTGAAGGGAAATTTGAAGGATAATTGCAAGTCAGGCGAGTTTTAGCTTTCTGTATTCATGGCATGATATACCCTCAAGGACAGATATTGTTGCAACTCTGGAAGCTTGTCGCAAAATTTACCCAGGCTGCCACATTGTTATTTTTTCTATGCCTAACAAAACTTCACGTGATACGTCATTCTTTACCTCCGTCGCAAAGAGCGATCGATCTCAAAAAAGTCAAATTAATCAAAATCTACATGATATTTATAAAAAAAATTCAAATTTACATTTCTTGAATATCTAAATGATTTTATATTTTGACACAAAACAAATAATTGACCTGAGCACTGAGAGTAGTTGAATACTTTGTAGAGATAAATTTTAACTAAAACTTCTGTGTTTCCATCAACCTATTCCTAACTGTGACCGCAAATGTTCTAACACACAAGCAAAACAAAATAGTTTTCACTGAAAATTCTTATTCTTGCATGTTTTATAATAATTACTGTATTATGATTATGTATCTGACAAGGGCCCATGATTGGTAAATTATATCAAAAATGTCTAAAAATATCTAATGTCTATACATTCCATTCAAACCAAAAAATTACCTACCTATCAAATCTAATTATTTTTCAGTTTTGACCAGAAACACATATTTTTTTATTTTTTTTAGGCCTTCCAGGTTCATTTTTCCAAAAATATGGCTGTGTTTGCATCACTAAATTTACACTGTGCAGAAAAACTGCATCAGAAATATATTCTAAGAACAACTGCATCTAGGTACATACATGTACATGCATCGGTATGTAAAATGTACATGCATTTTTTCTCTCAAAATTTTCGTACCTTCATAATCGGAATTGCTTACATCTCTTACACCCATTTTTTGTGACTGCAAAATTCTTCTATTGGTACGTGTATATCTGTACCCAATATACTATTCAAAACCAATTATATAACAACAATAACTGCATTGGGTCATACTGAGGGGTAAGAAAGAAAGAAAAATTAAATTCACAATGAATAAGAATTTTGCCTGCACGCAGCATTTTCTCAGTTTACACAAAACAAAATTAATAGCAACCTATCAGCACGGTCAAATATGAAATAAAAACTGTCAAAAAAATTGCATGAAAATAACCCTGTACCACCCTCATTTTGCACACCCCTTTTTTAAAGTAATAAATATCAAGGGACGTAACCGTGATTACAGCGTTAAATTTTTTCATTAGCATCTAATATCCTGCTGAGAAGTACGTATGACAATGCAACATTATTGGTTATTTTCAACTGGTGAAATTTCAATTGTCTCCAATGCTTTTTATAAAGCCTAAATGAATAATTATGAAAACAAATAATATATTGAACGTGCTATATACATTTTGTTCACGTCCACAAATTAAACACGCACCTGCTAAAGGGCTGATGTTAATTAGATTGTACCTACCAATATATACAAAGTATATCCACCTTTAATCCTCAATTATTTTATTTCACACTAAAATACATCACTGAACACAGATCTTGCATTCGACGAACTGCCATTTTCTTTCGATCATATTTAATGTTGACATTCGTACCCAATCGGTTTCTCTTGGTAAGGTCACGTGAGATCGATTTACATCAGCATCTTTGAAATATATTGACTGTTGAAGATATGATTTATTAGCTATAAGAATAATTACGAAAGTTCAGTTCGTGGTTCACTGCCGGGGTTCAGTTGGTTTTTGGAAGTTTTAGTTGAATCATAGAACAGTGCGTAGGGTTTAAAATGTTTTTTTTTTAGCATTTGATTTATATTTAATTTTATTCTTTTGGAAAATTCAAACAGTACTTCAGGGGGTGTGTTGGCACGGAACAAGCACAGAAGAACATGAAATAAAATTTTGAACGAACACACAATAATTTACCTAAAAAACGATGCACGAGAAATCAAATTAATAGTGTCGTTTATCATTAAAATCAGTTGGGTAAGAATACGAAGCCTCGGCGGTGGCGGACTGGTCTAGGTAGTTCATGACTACTAATGATCACTAGCTCGTCAACACTGAACACTGAGGTTGAGAGTTGGAATTCTCACCTGTGGCGGGGTGTGTTCGACTCCGATCTTAATTGACCTTTCCTACCGAAGGTCGGCGGTGGTTCTCTGCGGGTACTCCGGCTTCCTCCACCAATAAAAAGTTGCTGCCACGAAATATCCAGATGAGCTGAAAACGGCGTAAAACCCCAACTAAAACAAATAAATGCAACTTGTGGTGATTGACAACATGTTCTAGGAAAATAACAAACAGTATTCGTGAGATGCCCGGGTGAGAGGCCAGTATGAGGGGGTGGAAAGGGTATTGGGAGACAGGGATAAAGGGGGCGGGAGAAAGGAGAAAGGGGGCGGGAGAAAGGAGAGAAAGGGCGGGAGAAAGGAGGGAGAACTATCAAAGGGAGACGAACTTTAATGTTGAAAAAAAAATAAAGAGGTAAAAAAACGAAAAAACTGGATACTAAATGTTCTAATAAATGGACAAATCTTTGAAAAAAGGCAACATTTATATTTCCCAAACCATTTTTGCCATTTCCGATCATTTCATTAAAGAATTTGATGTTCAATCTGACTTAAACTAACATGATACTATAGACAAATTATTTTATCGACATTTCAAACCATTGTTAACATGCTTAAGTCTTTACGCATGAAAAATCTAAATTCTCCACGTTTACGCGTGGGTTTGATGTGGGATACTTAGGCATAGGAATAGTACATCTTCGTCCCAGAAACCATACTTCTGAGGGCTTAATACTTGTAAAGATAAAAATATAACTTTGGCATTTAAGTAGGTAATGTGTGTAGACTCTGTATAGGCCAATTTCGACCTACTGCACATTTATAAATGAACAACAAATGGATAATAGGACAGGTCAACAATGAAATATATTCCAACCAATCAACATCACCCAAACAGACAGAACCCCAAACAAAAATAACATAAAAGAGCACAGAACACATCACAGAGTCAGGATAGTCCATGCATATTTCAACAATTTTCCAGGTCACCTTAAAATATTTACGTTATCCACTTGACCATACAAAGTAAGGTGTTCTCGAGGACAGGGAAAAATAGAGATGACACAATAAAAAACTATGTCTAATTTCATGATCCTCATACATGACCATACATATCAACAAGAGGCTCACCAGAGCCTGTATCGCTCACCTGGAGTCTGGTTTTCATTGGACAATTAATCAACTATTTGACCAAGTTTGTTGCAATTGGTTCAATTGTTCAGGGAAAATTTGTTGAAGATTAATTTTTCATAAGGTTTAATGTTAAAATATGTTCCCTAATGGTGGTAGTGCTGGCAGGAAGTTGACAAAATTGACCAGGAATAAGGGTAAACCTTAAATAAATGTAACAGAACCCGACCTCAAATTACACAAACCAATAACTCCTAAATAGAATTTGGGATTCCCTTCAAAATTTCAGGGTAGGTAGATCTCAAAATGGCAAACATTTTTCAATTTATATTTCACTTCTATCTCAAATAGTTTTGGAGATAAATGTAAAAATGTTAAAATTTTGAAAATTTGACAAAAAAAGGGCAATAACTCCTAAATGGGTTTGGGATTTCCTTTAAAATTTCAGGGTATGTAGATCTCAACATGGCAAACATTTTTCAAATTACATTTCACTTCTATCTGAAACAGTTTTGGAGATAAAAGACGAAAAATGTTAAATTTTGAAAATTGACGAAAAAAGGGCAATAACTCCTAAATGGGTTTTAGGATTTCCTTCAAAATTTCAGGTTAGGTAGATCTTGTCATGCTGATTAATTTTTCTCGTGTCAGATTTTTGATATCTGTAACGGTTTTTAAGTTATAAGCCAAAAACAACACATCCACCCCTATATTCTATTTTTAGCTACGACAGTCATGTTTTAAGTCAGATTAAAATAAATTGAGGATCGTTTGTAGAGGACATGTCATAGATCATTCCTATTAAGTTTCAAACCAATCGGCCCAGCGGTTTCAGAGGAGAAGATTTTTGAATAAAAATTTTTTGAAAATTTGACAAAAAAAAAAGGGTAACAACTCCTAAATGGGTTTTGGGATTTCCTTTAAAATTTCAGGGTAGGTAGATCTCAACATGGCAAACATTTTTCAAATTTACATTTCACTTCTATCTCAAATAGTTTTGGAGATAAATGACGAAAAATGTTAAAATTTTGAAAATTTGACGAAAAAAAGGGCAATAACTCCTAAATGGGTTTTGGAATTTCCTTCAAAATTTCAGGGTAGGTAGATCTTGTCATGCTGATCAATTTTATTCCATCGGATTTTCGATATCTGTAACGGTTTTTGAGTTATTAGCAAAAAAACAGCAATTTACCCCTATGTTCTATTTTTAGTAACAGCGGCCATGTTTTTCTACGAATCAAAAATCCCCATATCAGTTCTATGCAGGGTACCCCAAGGAACATTCATACCAAGTTTGGTTCTAATTAGTCAAGTAGTTTCAGAGGAGAAGAGTTTTGTATAATTGTTAACAACGACGACGGACGACGACGACGGACGCCAAGTGATGGCAATAGCTAACGTGGCCTTTGGCCAGGTGAGCTGAAAATGGCTGCCATTTTAAAAATGGCCATCCGAAACAAACTTTCATCATCACCATTCAACTCGGGATACCATGTTTACCTTGAAAGTAGCTTTCATCTTCATTTTCTTTCTATAATTCAGGAAAAAATAGCAAAAAAACAGCATTTTGACACCTATGTTCTATTTTTAGTAACAGTGGCCATGTTTTTCGACGGATCAAAAATCGAAGCATAAACTTTGTGCAGGATACCCTCAGGAACAATCATGCTAAGTTTTATCCAAATCCATTCAGTAGTTTCAGAGGAGAAGATTTTTGAAATAATAACCTAAAAAAAAGCCAAAAATGTCAAAAAAGGGCAATAACTCTAACATCAGTTGACAGATTTTCACGAAAATCAGCACACAGGTAGCTCTCATCGTGCTGAACACTTTCAGCCTGCCAGAATCTGCCGTAACCTAATGATTTTTGAGATATTTGCGAAAAAATGTTGTTTGACCCCTATGTTCTATTTTTAGTAACAGCGGCCATGTTTTTCGACGAATCAAAAATCCCCACATCAGTTGGAGATAAATGACGAAAAATGTTAAAATTTTGAAAATTTGACGAAAAAAGGGCAATAACTCCTAAATGGGTTTTGGAATTTTTTGGAACATTCATACCAAGTTTGGTTCTTATTAGTCAAGTAGTTTCAGAGGAGAAGATTTTTTAAATAATAACATAAAAAAAGCCAAAAATGTCAAAAAAGGGCAATAACTCTAACATCAGTTGACAGATTTTCACGAAAATCAGCACACAGATAGCTCTCATCATGCTGAACACTTTCAACCTGACAGAATTTGCCATAACCTAATGATTTTTGAGATATTTGCGAAAAACTGTTGTTTGACCCCTATGTTCTATTTTTAGTAACAGTGGCCATGTTTTTCGACGAATCAAAAATCCCCATATCAGTTCTATGCAGGGTACCCCACGAACATTCATACCAAGTTTGGTTCTAATTAGTCAAGTTGTTTCAGAGGAGAAGAGTTTTATATAATTGTTAACGATCACGACGACGGACGACGACGGACGCCAAGTGATGGCAACAGCTCACATGGTCTTTGGCCAGGTGAGCTAAAAATGAGTTTCTTGACATTGGGGCATGCACAATGCACCACTGACAACATTCCAACATTGTGTATTAATTTGCGTACGAGTCGGAGGCAGGCCTTGTTCGTAAAATCAGTATATGCTTTAATAAAGACCTATGCCACCTATATATGGTCATATATTAATTCAAATTTGTATTAAAATCGATTGATCTGAAAAAAGACGGTTGTTAAGGTGGGAGATGGAAGCAGAGGGGCGGGAGAAAGGAGAGAGGGGGTGGGAGAAAGGAGAGAGGGGGCGGGAGAAAGGAGAAAGGTACCCCCCTTTCCACCCCCTCTGTTATATTACCATCCATTCTGCTGCAAAATAATCCACTTTTAGTGTATGTGTGAGTGATTTTGCATGTTTCTTCCCTTTATGATGTGCATGACTTTTATTACATATATCTACATTTATCTGCCATAAATGTCGTTAGTTTCTGTTAAATATAGGTCACCTTTCAGTTTACCCTAGAGCCAAGATAAAACAAACAATCATTTTTAAGTTACAGTTAAGACCATAAAGCAATTATCAATTTCACAAAATTTTATTTCTGATGTGTACACGGAACATGACAGTCATGATGACTAGTCCAAATATTTAGTTTTTTTTAATCAATAACTTAGTTAAAAAAAAATACAGAATTACTAAAAGCAAAACAAATCACCAGAGACTACTTCTTAAAATCTGAAAAAAAATGTTTTTGTATTTTTCGTCAACATAGTTTATTTGTCTGTCGATGCAATTTTAAAATGTACAAGATTAAAAAATATATGGTTGCACAAGACTTGTACAAGATCTTCACACTGTACGTCATCTGGACAGACATACAGTTTAGATAGTGTTCTATATACAGGGATGGTTTTAGTAAGTTATTTAGCTGATTTCAGTTATATTTGATATTGCAAAATTTATTTGAAAAGTTGTCAAACTGGGCAGAAGCTGCCAGAATATGATATTTTTTCACACCTAACCCCAGTTATTTTTAGAAATTTTCAGTCTAAATCCTGTATTATAATTGGCTGGAGCTCTGGGACTTCAGGCCGCTGTATACGTTAAGTGGGAAATTTGCCGATTCTGTCCAGAATCCAGACAGTCACTCTTTTATAAGTTCTGCAACTGTGTCTTATCCATTTGTCTATGTTTATGGCAATATTTTCCCCAAAACCGAAACTTGTTACAGAATGTCCCATAAACTCTGTTTATATTTTTATATCTCTCGCATTTTAAAAATTGTTTACACACCTGTTTTATCAAAATAATATTTGAAAGTCCTACGTGCTATTGCCTGAATCTTTGCTTGGCTTCTCTTCATCTTGGCCTCGCTATTGGTACTCTTGAGTTTGGCATAATCGGTCACGAAGAGGAATGAGGAATAAAGCTATTTGCACGTTGCTTTTCATTTAGTGTGACTCCCATTGATACAGTGGGGAAACTGCCTCTGACACTTAAAAATTTGAGAAAAGGTATATTGAAAAAGAATTTGTCGATATTAAAGCTTAGCTGAAT
The DNA here is from genome assembly GCA_028015205.1 of Mytilisepta virgata. NCBI lineage: Eukaryota > Metazoa > Mollusca > Bivalvia > Mytilida > Mytilidae > Mytilisepta > Mytilisepta virgata. The sequence continues at coordinate 51,306,736 of CM051518.1, read as the reverse complement.
TTTTTAATTAAAGCACTGTATGGAATACATGCATTTGTTTGGTTTCAATATATTCGTTGGGTTTTTATATAACTGGACTTTTAATTCGTTGTGCGTTACCATAACTTAAATGCTAGAAAACTGTGATTCTAAAAAGAGTATATAAAAAAAGAAAAATTATATTCAGTTTAAATTATATACAGTGCAACAAACTTCAATTATTGGTATCAAAGAATTTTATTTTTACAAATGAGTTGATGCCACTGTTGGTAGACTCCAAGTCCCCCGGGGTATACCCAGTTCAGTTGCTAGTATTTCAATACTAGCCCGAAATTGATACTTGAAATTTACTTGGTTACAAAAATGTAAAATTTGTGAAAATTAAGGAGAAAACGCTGTCCTTATATGATTCTGGACTGACACCTTTTGGTCATTTTGGCATTTTTGAATTGCTCTTCAACTTTTTGGTCTGTTGTTTTGGTTTCAACATTTTAGGCCTTCAGCCGTGACAACTGGTGAGTCGTAAATCGACGAAATTTTCACATCTTGTGCAGCAGAATTTTATTTAATTCTTCAAAGATATGTCTCCAGCAACAGATATATAGGACATTTTGTTGTTGATGTGATGGTGGTGGTGGTGGTGTTTGAATATATATTGTTCAAACAATTGTGAAACATTGCAAAGTGCAGATAACATTGTCAAGAGACACTTGTAGAAAATGATTACCAGACATTCTGATACCATTGACACATTTTGAATTATATACTTTGTAATGCTGGATCATTGATTTAACTCTTTAAAAAATTATAAGTATTACTAAGATTTTTTCATTGTCAGTCCTGGGACTCTTTTACAGAATGGTAAGTTCCAGCTGATTTTGATGAGTGCCTGTATTAATATGTATTAATTTAGAATTTTGAGAAATAGTTCACGGTGGCTTCAAAATATCCTGATTTTACAACGGGTAGGCCCGTTATGTCAAATATTTTCATAATAAAATCATAATATGTTCAAGCCACGCGAATTATTTTATTCTAATGGGACAGTCTCTAGGACACTTTGAAACGCAAAAATGATACGTATTCAGACAGGAAGACACCATTCCACGACGCAAGTTATATATTATGACTTCGAAAAGGCTTGTGGATTAACTATGACGTTTCCAAACGTCTGACGTCTGACGTTGGAATCAAAATATCCATATTTTACCACTGATGTAGACTTAAAGCGTTTGAAGCAGGTCAATTATTTAGAACAATCATTTTACATCAGAAGACAGATTTATGAATTAAAAAAAATGAAATATTCCATCACAGTAGACATATTAGTAACATGCACTGGGAGCAATGACAAAAGCTTACATTGTAGGAAACAAGTGAGGATAGAAAAAAAAAAGCACACACACAATTTTCCCACTAATTATATATATGCCTAATATACAAAAATTACTTCGTTCCACCCTTGAGTATTACGGATTTTTAATTAAAAACTCCCTTTATTATTAATTTTACTTCTTTATCCTTAATCTACTATGTATGTTTGTTTGTTAGTTTGTTTCCGTGTAGTCAAAATGATGTGCTAAATTAATTCATTCCTATTCGTTGATACGCCAGTCTTTCGTATAGTGTCAGTCAAAAATAACTTAATTATAGGGGGTAACTGATCTACCTGTGGATTTTTTTCTCTGTTAGGCCATAAGGGCGAGTTGTTAACCTTGTGGATGTTTGTCTTGCACCAATCGGCTTGACAGGCTCATGAATGTAAGGGGGTTTTCGTCGCAGCGTTTTTGGTGCTTTTTTATTTTTCGTGCCAAGTTTTTTTATGTTTTTTTATTTCACGTTCTCTCGTGTTTAAATGCAGCAACGTGAATGTGTTTGCCAGTTTTTATTTTTCTATCCCCGTATTTGACCACCTTTACTTCTTGTGCTGTCGATATTTTATTGAAATATCTTCTGAAATGTCTGAAATGATGAATCCGAAATGGCAACACCTAACATGTCTGATATTTCAATCGGACCGGATTGCTTTAAATTCATCTTAGAAGCGGCAGATGCGTCAAAGTGTCCACTAAATTCAGTTGAAATTAATACACTGTAATTGTACTTTATTGCTAAAAATTTCAGGAAAAAGTAAAACTACATTCAGAACAATATATCTGCTGCATCCCGATTTTATCATGGCCTAATTATTTCGATATAAAGAAAATAAAACGGTCATTAGAACCTATTTATACTGTTTTAAACAACCGCAAGTCTAAAAAAGTCTAATGTACAAATCAAACTGACATCAAGTTCTTTGGATTGTTTATATATATATATATATATATAATGAGGAATAAAGCTATTTGTTTATATATATATAAAAACAATCCAAAGAACTTGATGTCAGTTTGATTTGTACATTAGACTTTTTTTAGACTTACGGTTGTTTAAAACAGTTGCATGCATCTATGGAACACAGGTTTCCCTTTCTTTTTTCACTTTATCTGTTTATCAGAAGTGCTAATAATGCTCCTTAACATGACAAGGCAAGACATTTAACCAAAAGAGCTTCATTTAAACAAAGCTAATTAGAATAGTAAATGCTGTTCTTTTTTTAGTTCTTACTATAAATATCGAAAATGAAGAGATACGTACTAAAATTTATGATAAAAGGGGAGATTTTGATTTTCCAATTACTAACTTCCCCTTTATTGACAGAGACGTGCCTGTGGCACCATCGTATGGAGTGTACATATCACAGCTTGTACGTTTTGCACGAATTTGCTCTCGGGTAGAAGATTTTAACGAGCGAAACCATACTAAAATACTTCTATTACAGGGTTATAGATTTCACAAGCTGCTCAATGCTTTTAAAGTTTTATAAACGATATCAACATTTTTTATCTAAATACCCAGCTTCCAGGAAAGCCCTTATCATGAACAGGTTTTCCCATCCTAGTTTCTACTGTAATATCGTGAATAAATGCAAAAGTCTCGCTAGTAACCCACAGAAACTTGGTAGTTACTTTTAATAAAAGATCTTCTCACAATAGGGTCTACAAATATGAAATTATGTGCAATTATTTCTGTAAAAATTACTCTTTCTCCCAATTTGACTTGAATACTTTAAATTCATATACTGGAGGGGGTGGAAAGGGGGGGTACCTTTCTCCTTTCCCCCGCCCCCTCTCTCCTTTCTCCCACCCCCTCTCTCCTTTCTCCCGCCCTCTGCTTCCATCTCCCACCTTAACAACCGTCTTTTTTCAGATCAATCGATTTTAATACAAATTTGAATTAATATATGATCATATATAGGTGGCATAGGTCTTTATTAAAGCATATACTGATTTTACGAACAAGGCCTGCCTCCGACTCGTACGCAAATTAATACACAATGTTGGAATGTTGTCAGTGGTGCATTGTGCATGCCCCAATGTCAAGAAACTCATTTTTAGCTCACCTGGCCAAAGACCATGTGAGCTGTTGCCATCACTTGGCGTCCGTCGTCGTCCGTCGTCGTGATCGTTAACAATTATATAAAACTCTTTTCCTCTGAAACAACTTGACTAATTAGAACCAAACTTGGTATGAATGTTCGTGGGGTACCCTGCATAGAATTGATATGGGGATTTTTGATTCGTCGAAAAACATGGCCACTGTTACCAAAAATAGAACATAGGGGTCAAACAACAGTTTTTCGCAAATATCTCAAAAATCATTAGGTTATGGCAAATTCTGTCAGGTTGAAAGTGTTCAGCATGATGAGAGCTATCTGTGTGCTGATTTTCGTGAAAATCTGTCAACTGATGTTAGAGTTATTGCCCTTTTTTGACATTTTTGGCTTTTTTTATGTTATTATTTAAAAAATCTTCTCCTCTGAAACTACTTGACTAATAAGAACCAAACTTGGTATGAATGTTCCAAAAAATTCCAAAACCCATTTAGGAGTTATTGCCCTTTTTTCGTCAAATTTTCAAAATTTTAACATTTTTCGTCATTTATCTCCAACTGATGTGGGGATTTTTGATTCGTCGAAAAACATGGCCGCTGTTACTAAAAATTGAACATAGGGGTCAAACAACATTTTTTCGCAAATATCTCAAAAATCATTAGGTTACGGCAGATTCTGGCAGGCTGAAAGTGTTCAGCACGATGAGAGCTACCTGTGTGCTGATTTTCGTGAAAATCTGTCAACTGATGTTAGAGTTATTGCCCTTTTTTGACATTTTTGGCTTTTTTTTAGGTTATTATTTCAAAAATCTTCTCCTCTGAAACTACTGAATGGATTTGGATAAAACTTAGCATGATTGTTCCTGAGGGTATCCTGCACAAAGTTTATGCTTCGATTTTTGATCCGTCGAAAAACATGGCCACTGTTACTAAAAATAGAACATAGGTGTCAAAATGCTGTTTTTTTGCTATTTTTTCCTGAATTATAGAAAGAAAATGAAGATGAAAGCTACTTTCAAGGTAAACATGGTATCCCGAGTTGAATGGTGATGATGAAAGTTTGTTTCGGATGGCCATTTTTAAAATGGCTGCCATTTTCAGCTCACCTGCCAAAGGCCATGTGAGCTATTGCCATTACTTGGCGTCCGTCGTCGTCTCGTCGTCCGTCGTCGTTGTTAACAATTATACAAAACTCTTCTCCTCTGAAACTACTTGACTAATTAGAACCAAACTTGGTATGAATGTTCCTTGGGGTACCCTGCATAGAACTGATTTGGGGATTTTTGATTCGTAGAAAGACATGGCCGCTGTTACTAAAAATAGAACATAGGGGTAAATTGCTGTTTTTTGCTAATAACTCAAAAACCATTACAGATATCGAAAATCTGATGGAATAAAATTGATCAGCATGACAAGATCTACCTACCCTGAAATTTTGAAGGAAATTCCAAAACCCATTTAGGAGTTATTGCCCTTTTTTTCGTCAAATTTTCAAAATTTTAACATTTTTCGTCATTTATCTCCAAAACTATTTGAGATAGAAGTAAAATGTAAATTTGAAAAATGTTTGCCATGTTGAGATCTACCTACCCTGAAATTTTAAAGGAAATCCCAAAACCCATTTAGGAGTTGTTGCCCTTTTTTTGTCAAATTTTCAAAAAAATTTTATTAAAAAATCTTCTCCTCTGAAACCGCTGGGCCGATTGGTTTGAAACTTAATAGGAATGATCTATGACATGTCCTCTACAAACGATCCTCAATTTATTTTAATCTGACTTAAAACATGACTGTCGTAGCTAAAAATAGAATATAGGGGTGCATGTGTTGTTTTTGGCTTATAACTTAAAAACCGTTACAGATATCAAAAATCTGACACGAGAAAAATTAATCAGCATGACAAGATCTACCTAACCTGAAATTTTGAAGGAAATCCTAAAACCCATTTAGGAGTTATTGCCCTTTTTTCGTCAATTTTCAAAATTTAACATTTTTCGTCTTTTATCTCCAAAACTATTTCAGATAGAAGTGAAATGTAATTTGAAAAATGTTTGCCATGTTGAGATCTACATACCCTGAAATTTTAAAGGAAATCCCAAACCCATTTAGGAGTTATTGCCCTTCTTTTGTACAGATATCAAAAATCTGACACGAGAAAAATTAATCAGCATGACAAGATCTACCTAACCTGAAATTTTGAAGGAAATCCTAAAACCCATTTAGGAGTTATTGCCCTTTTTTCGTCAATTTTCAAAATTTAACATTTTTGCATTTATCTCGAAAACTATTTGAGATAGAAGTGAAATATAAATTGAAAAATGTTTGCCATGTTGAGATCTACCTACCCTGAAATTTTGAAGGGAATCCCAAATTCTATTTAGGAGTTATTGGTTTGTGTAATTTGAGGTCGGGTTCTGTTACATTTATTTAAGGTTCACCCTTATTCCTGGTCAATTTTGTCAACTTCCTGCCAGGACTACCACCATTAGGGAACATATTTTAACATTAAACCTTATGAAAAATAAATCTTCAACAAATTTTCCCTGAACAATTGAACCAATTGCAACAAACTTGGTCAAATAGTTGATTAATTGTCCAATGAAAACCAGACTCTGGTGAGCCTCTTGTTGATATGTATGGTCATGTATGAGGATCATGAAATTAGACATAGTTTTTTATTGTGTCATCTCTATTTTTCCCTGTTCTCGAGAACACCTTACTTTGTATGGTCAAGTGGATAACGTAAATATTTTAAGGTGACCTTGAAAATTGTTGAAATATGCATGGACTATCCTGACTCTGTGATGTGTTCTGTGCTCTTTTATGTTATTTTTGTTTGGGGTTCTGTCTGTTTGGGTGATGTTGATTGGTTGGAATATATGTCATTGTTGACCTGTCCTATTATCCATTTGTTGTTCATTTATAAATGTGCAGTAGGTCGAAATTGGCCTATACAGAGTCTACACACATTACCTACTTAAATGCCAAAGTTATATTTTTATCTTTACAAGTATTAAGCCCTCAGAAGTATGGTTTCTGGGACGAAGATGTACTATTCCTATGCCTAAGTATCCCACATCAAACCCACGCGTAAACGTGGAGAATTTAGATTTTTCATGCGTAAAGACTTAAGCATGTTAACAATGGTTTGAAATGTCGATAAAATAATTTGTCTATAGTATCATGTTAGTTTAAGTCAGATTGAACATCAAATTCTTTAATGAAATGATCGGAAATGGCAAAAATGGTTTGGGAAATATAAATGTTGCCTTTTTTCAAAGATTTGTCCATTTATTAGAACATTTAGTATCCAGTTTTTTCGTTTTTTTACCTCTTTATTATTTTTTTTTCAACATTAAAGTTCGTCTCCCTTTGATAGTTCTCCCTCCTTTCTCCCGCCCCCTTTCTCCCTGTCTCCCAATACCCTTTCCACCCCCTCATAACAAAGAAAACAACGTTCAGAACACAGAGATGAGCTAAAAGATTGTTTATATGATGAAACTTTTAAAGACGAAACAGTTTCTGACAAAATGGAATTTCTATGAATTGTGCATTACCTACCTCAACCCTTTACAGTCTGACATGTTTTATTTGTCTTACCAACTTAAACTATCTTTAGAATTTTGTTTACAAGAATGTCAGTTTTTAAACACCAATGTCTGAAACTGGCCAATTACGTGCTTCTTGCTATCCTAATCATAGAGGGCCATAGTGATGCAGGCAGGTAGCATAAAATATTCATTATGCAGTGAGATATTGGTATCCAAATATAGGTATCAAGTGTTAATACTGTAATTGTTACTCAGCATTAGACATACTTGTATTTCATTCTCAGTTAAAGATGGGTGTTATATCAAATATACCATAATAAATCTTTTGATATGTGTAGGGTGGTTCCACAGGATATTTGATTCTTGTTCTTTTACATATATAGCTAATAACATTTTAATGTTGTTAGCTATAGATATGCCCCTTGAAAATACAGAAAACAGACAAATTGACATTTTCATTTAATAATTTTATAAATTCAGCTTAAGGCCACATCAAATTGATTATTAGTTCTTTGGATTTTTTATGGCAAAAATATGTGTGAGCAAGATTAATTTTCATTTTAATTTTTGTTCTTGAGGACTAGTTTTTTTCAGGTGAAGATCAAATTTACATGCAGCACAAATTTTTGAAACTAAAATATTGTATAAAATTTTTAAATTCCTATATTTTATTCAATTTTATGAGCAGGCTAACACTTTTTATTTTTAATGTCTTGAAAAATGAAGTATGTTGGGTAAATTTTCAGCATTTTTGCAAAATGAAGTGGCAAACAATTTTTTTCTTAAAATTTACAAAGTCAGAAAATCGGAACAGCAAAATCCAAGGAACTAAAAATCAATTTGGTGTGGGGTAATCATTTGAAATTTTGAAATTTTCTTATATGACAAATAATTCCTGATTTCTATTTTATTTTGAATAACTATCCATCTGATTTTGGTAGTTTATCAATTCATGTAAAATTTAGAAACATAAAAAAAAACCTAAATTCTGTTCCTAGTGTTGATCTTGGAAAATTGTCTAATTCAAGATTTCTTTTCTTTAGTAAATAGAATTTGAAAATTATGTGCTGCTTCCACGTCTTAACTTTCATAATTTAGAAAATATTCATGTCTGAAGTTTATTTTCAACTCATCGTCTACCATAGCTAGGACATCCTATGGACAGTCTTTACTATAATAATCTAAATTTCTGTACAAAATATTGTGGTATACAACCTAAGTATCACATTTTTTGTGAGCAAATGAAAAATAATTCAAATAAAATAGAAATTGTTATACATTTATATTGTTACTCTATAAAATTTTACTAACATTTTAATTATTTTTAAGGTATCCTTTATGATCTGACTGATCAGGGCAAGTTTATGGATGGTTGCCTGAATTTGATTTGCCCACAAATTCTGTTTCTTTCTCAATAAACAGGTATAACAAAACAGTTATAGACTGAGTTCTCATAAAACAGCTGTTTTGTTTTACCCTCAGACTTAAAATGTAACCCTCAGCTTTGGGTAACAGTTTGTTTTCGGGTCAAACAAAACAGCTGTTGTCCTAGAACCCAGTCAATAACTGTATACTGTATTATAAATAAAAAGTTAATATTGTTCATATTATGGATTTTTTTAATCACGTCATTGTTGCAGTACTTCAAATTTTGTGTTGCATGCATAGGTTTCATATTTATTGAATTTTTGTTTCACCAACCTTTAACACAATGTCCACTATTTCAAGCTAACTGAAGAAACAATTGCTTCCCACCTGTTGATATTTGTAAAGCTTGTTTGATACATATGCCAATTGAAAAATTTTGACAGGTTTTTCATGGTTTTTTTGAGTGCATTCAAATTAATTTGTCAGAACGGTAGACAACTCATGGAATTAGTCCAGTTACTAGTCCAGATATCTCCTAAAACTATCAGTTATTTTATTGTGGCATGTGGTAATGTTTTAAATTCAGTTGATAAAACTATAAATATAATACATGTTTAAGTATGGAAATACAATGGATATAATGCTGACTCCAATTTGACTTACTTCATCATGGCAAACACAAGCCGATATTTTGATTCTGAGCAAAAACATGCATATCAGGTAAATATAAAAATTCAATAAATCAAACTTGCTGCTTTATTTTGACTAAAAAACAATTTCAAACAGCACCAATAAATTAATCTAAAAATAATAATATAAAAACAGACAAAACAAATTTTAATTGTCTTCACACTTATCCAAGATTGTCTGCCAAAAACATATGTTAGGTCTAAACAAGTAAATGCTAATTTTGGAAGGAATACTTCAGTAATCACAGTCAAATAAAAAGCTTAATAATTCAGTATAACAGTTTACAATATATATCACAGATTAGCTTTATAAACTCTCAGTACAATCTATAACCAAACTTTAAATTTGAAAAAAGCTTGCATATCAGGATCATCTGCAGACTTGCCATTTACACCAGCATAGACTTCTCTCAATATCTTCGTTTTAAATTTATCTTCAAGTATTTTAGTGTACTTTTCTAACACACCTGAAAAAAGTGAAAATAAAATTTTATGAACTAAGATTGTTAATTAATTTATAAAATACTTTTTGGACATTGAAAACAGCCAAATAAAATCTTCCTGGTCAAACTATACCTCTTTAATACGTTTATGTGTAAGAATAACAAAAACTATAGTAATTCTTATTTAAAGTAGCTGCCTCTGTAACAAGGATAAAATTATCATCTTTACTGAAAAAAATGTTCATTATTTTTATCTTGAGACTCTCGTTTTTCTACTACCGATATTAAACACAGAGAAGAATAAATAACTCAAGTCTCCCAGGAGCATGTATCACTCGCCTCAGTTTCATTGGTACACCTAAATAAAGCAAAACCAAAAGTTTGACTATGGTTGCCATTTCCATTAGTGGGTGGTTTTAATTGATATTACGGAAAGAGGATCACTTATATGGACCATTTGGTTCAAACTGGCTCAGTGGTTTCTGACATGAAGATCCTAAAGCGAATTTTCCAAATGGTTCCTATGATTAACTAAGCTCAGCTTTGACAAACACCTTGGTTAGAGATTTGGGATATCAAAAATAAAATTCATAAAAGAGAACCTCCAACCAACAACTACCAAGCTTGGTTCTAATTGGCTCAGTGGTTTCAGACAGGATTAAGATTTTGAAGTGAATTTTCCAGTACATACTATTTTAAATGATTAAGTTTGGATTTTTGGCAGTCCAGGTCATCAGAATAAATTCCGACCCAAATACCATTTCTGCATTGTTTGGTTTCACTAAATACTATGCCTGCTTTTTGCATATTTTGAAGTTCCATTGAAATCATCTGGTACTCTTCGAGGAAAATCATGAAAGACAAAAAATATGACAGACGGACATATATAATAATTCAAATTACCTAAACCAAGAGCCTTTCCATAGGCAATCATATTAGTTGGTAGTCTTGGGTCATCATATTTTTCTGCTTTCATCAATAGTCTGACGATTTCACCAATGATATAAGCATCATCAAAGGTAGGGTTTTCTGACACTGGGAACTGACAGTAAACATGAACAGCAGCTAATGGATCTCTATCTGTTAGCATTTCTGCCAACTCAATGTATGCATCATGTATCTGTAATAATATTAAAGAGGTTTCTTCAAATTCATGAAAATGTGAACAAATCAAAGGGACAAATAGTATAGATGTAAACAAAAGAATGAAAAAAACATTGATAAACTGTACAGAATTAAAGCAAGGCAGCATAAAAATAAAAGCATGTGAACTCCCACAAAAAACTAGAAGTGACATAAGATGTACTGAAAGGCCATGAAAAGTCAAGCAATGCTAACAGCACGAGTCAAATTTCAAGTGAATAAAATCTGATGAACTAATTAGGTCAAATGAAATGCAATTTCCAGACAACTGAATATGTAAGTGATAATTTGGTCCTAGTAAAATAAGTCTGGGTGGATTACTGTCCCTAGGGAAATAGATCCATGGTGTTAAAATTTTCCTAGTAAAAACATTCCAGCTAATAGTAATCTTAGTCTGAGGATCGATTTTACTAGGAAAAATTGTTGGAAAAGAATAGCTAGGAAAATTTGTCCATCTTAAGTATGATGTATTATGAAATAAATAAAAAAGCAAATACTTCTTAAATATGATATATTGTGGAAAATGAATATTAAGGAAAAGTGGAATTTATTACTGATAAAGGTAATATTCACTTTTAATTGAATATATAGAAATTTACAAAAGTTTACTACAAAAATAGGTCCATCTAGAGATAAAATTATTAAATATTATTATTAAATTGACATATATTTTTTATGGGCTTGTTTTCCTGGGAAAATTAATCCTGGGACTAAGTATTCTAGTAAAATTCAAAACACGGACTTACTTTACTAGGAAACAAAGTCCGGTAGAAATATTTCTATTACAGGACTAAATTTAATGTAACAAATATATCTATAAGTCTCATTTGTAGGACAGAAGTTCATATCATTCAACAATAGCATGATGTTAACTGTAAAGTTTTTTGAGTGACAATATCAACAAAGATGGAACATTCTCTTAAAAGTTTATGTTAAAGTAACTTTATTAAGAAAGTTACCATACATGCAGATAGCAAATGCAGGACAGGCAAATCAACTGTAAAATGGTCTGGATTGTAAACCTTGGTTTTTTACTTCTGTGAAACTTTTACAATTGGAAAGTTAGAATAATCACATTTGCTATAAATTTTGGATTTCAATTGCCTCTTATTGTATATATATAAGTATCAAAACAGAAATGGATGTGTCTGTGGTTTCCTCAATTTCAAGTTTACATGAGTAGACAGGTGTTTTAATAATCAGTTATATCATGAAGCACATTTTGCAAAAGATATCTGCTGATTTCTTCAATAATTACCTCAGGAGCCATTGTTATAACCTGATTATAATATTTTTGTGAGTCCTCAATTTCATTGGCCGATCTGTGAGCTCTAGCCAATCCAAGTCGTGGGTGATAGGTTTTCCTGTTAATGGGGACTGGGCCTGATGATGGTTTTGTTTCTGCAACCTGAGTGGCAGCTGGTGGAGTTTGTGGTTCAGGTGGCTTCTCTTCTACTTTTTCTATCAAAAACAATGAATATGAATTCCTTATTGATTGACAGATACCTTTACATGTTAAACAAGGAAAGAGTACTACAAGTGTACTGTGGATGTATACGGTTAAGATCTAAACTATAAAGATGGGATATATTGGATTAATTCTTAGGCAAACATGTAAACAACAGAAGTTTAAGGAAAGGGACAGTGATTTTACTGCTGTTTTTCATTTGAAACTCAAAATTAGGCCTTTCACATGGAAAAAATCTCTTAAGTTCAAGACAACCAACTAGCACCAGTCTGAGGAAAATTTTTTGCTAATTTTTAATCATGTAACAAATTTGTTATTGAAGAAAACAGGTCAATGTTCAATCAACAAAAACAAGCAAAAAAATCTACCAGATACTGGGCTGCAATTAACACTATTACAATGCAAGTTCAGGATGTAATATATATAAAAACAATCATGGGGAACATCAATAAACTGGAGGCTCTCAAGAGCCTGTATCGCTCACCTGGATTTAACTTTTCACCTTGAGCAGGACTAAAAATTTAAGTGTTGCAGTCAATTTGGCTGTTGTTTCTATAGGGTTCTATGTTAAACTAAGTTCAGCTGTGGCAGGTCAATGGACACATTTTTAAAAGAGAACCATCTAAAGACCATTACTTCTAAGTCTTGTTCCAACAAGCTAAGTGGTTTCAGACAAGATTTTTAAATGAATTTTCCCATAGGGTCCTATATTTAACTAAGTTCGGCCTTGACGGCCATCTTGGTTGACAATCCAGGTGATCTGACATCATTCTGTAAGAGGACCATCTAAGGACCAATGTTGCCAATTCTGGTTCCAATGGGCTCAGTAGTTTCAGACGAAAAGATTTTTGAGTGAATTTCCCATAGGGTCCTGAGTTAAACAAAGTTTGGCTGTGGTGGCCATCTTGGTTCACAGTCCATGTAGGTTGGAAGTCGGGAATGCCAGAAATAGTTTTGGAAGGGTAAAAACTCCTACAAGGGGTCAATCAATGATTTTGGTCATGTTGACTTATTTGTAGATCTCACTTTGTTGAACATTTTTGCTGTTTACAGTTTGCCTTTATCTATAATAATATTTAAGATAATAACCTAAAACTAAAAAATTTCCTTAAAATTAACAATTCAGGGGCAATAGCTCAACTAAGGGTTGACCGAATTGTCTGAAAATTTCATGGCAAGTAGATCTTGACCTGATGAACATTTTTACCCCAGTCAGTTTTGCTCTTAATGCTTTTTTGAGATATAAGCCAAAAACTACAATTTACCCCTATGTTCTATTTTTAGCCATGTCGGCTATGTTGGTTGGCAGGGGGGGGGGGGGGGGGGGGGGGGGGTCATCGGACATATTTTGTTAAACAAGATACCCTATTAATGCTTTTCGCCAACTTTGGTTTCATTTGGCCCAGTAGTTTCAGAGCAGAAGATTTTTGTAAAAGTTAACGGACAACACCAGATGAGGGACGCCAAGTGATGAGAATAGCTCACTTGACCCTTTGGGTCAGGTGTGCTAATAAGTTAGAAAACTATGCAATTTTATTCATGTCTATTTTTTTAATCTTTTTATATATTTTGTTGCATCACCCTGTTTTAAAAGCCATATGTAAACTAGGTAAAGACTATTAACTGAACTAAGCAAATACAAAATTTAATCTAAAACAAGAAAATGTGTTACTGAAACACAGTAGTACTAGCATTAAATATTGCTTTTTATTGATAGATCTGCACTAAATAGTGTTTTTGAGGATCCAGTTTTCAAATTCTGCCAAAATCATTTAAACCACACACAGCATGTTACTTGTATACAGCAAACTGATTATGTATTAAAATTACATTTCCAAAAAATCATGTCAACTTGAATTACAATAAGAATGAACAAAAGCTAATTGAGCTGTTATAGGAAAAAATATGAAAATATCAAAGAATTGAAATGATATACATTGTACTTAAATCTTGGAATTATACCAATTATATATGATAAAATGCCTTTTTTTCTGTGCATTAAATCTTCATATTTTTAGACTGGAACAAACATGACCCTCAAGATGAAAAATAAACTGTTCAATCAGAAAAACAAATAACTAAACATTAAATATTAAATGAACAAACAATAAATTATGAAATAAAATTATTTCAGCTGAACACCAAAATCAAAACAAAGCATAAATGACCTTCAAGGGAGATAACTCTGTTTCGCAGCCTTTTTTTTTATATTTGTTGAGTTATCTACCTTGTTTGACAGGTTGCTTAGGACAAACAGCAGCAGCTTTAACAGGTGTCTTACCAGCAGGTCCTTTTACAGGAGCAGTCTATAACAAACAATAGCAAAAAGGTAAAATATACATGGCTACAGTATATTATAAAATTGTAATGGATCATTTATTTTACAAACTATAAATATTGTACTGTATACCAGTATTTATTTTGTTGCACAAATGTATTAGGTCTGGTGTAATCCAATTTATTTTTTAGTGCCAGTACCGAGTAAATTGTGTTTCATGTTGACTGCAAATTTTTTTTGGGGGGAGGGGGGGGGGGGGGGGAATATCTCAAATATGTCATATGATGTCACAACAAAGAGATCTGATGAAAGTTTTGTATCTAAATATTTTAACCAGGCTGAGTTTTAGGACATAGTTGACCATTATTTGCAATATAGAGTTGTAGTAAAACCATCAGTTTTTCACAAAGATTTTAGTCACAGAAGTATGTGAGGCATGTAGCAATCACTGTTATGTTGTTTCTTAATTGGTGTGTCATTACTGGACCTTTCCTGATATACCTGATTAAGACAATTTTTCTAACTATACATCTATTTTTATGACACTCTGACTTAAGCCTTTTATTTACATAGGTATGCTCATTAAGACAATACCAATGGTTAAAAGTACAATATAAGATATTTATTTCCACCCTTAGAGCCTATGACCATATGTTCCCTTATTGTACAAAGAACATTTGTTAATTAATCTATTGTTTGATTTCTCATAATATAGATGTCTTAGTATTTTAGTTCCATCAGTAGTTGTACTATATTAATGTGGGCATAAAGTAACAATTTATTGTTAGTAGATCCTACTATAGTAAATTACATACTGCTTTAGCTGGAGTTCCCCTTGCTGCACCTCTTCCTGCAGGAGCACCTAAATTTGTATGTACAATCATGGTAATAAAGTATCAGTTTATTATTATAAAATTCTGTGATGTTCCAAAGTAATGAGGTTATGATGTCTTCATTATAATAAAAAAAAGTTCTCCATCTTTTTCTATGAACTCTTTAAGGGTACTATAATTTTTTTTTCCAAAATTTAATAAAATTGTACTTTAAATTCAGAACATTTCATCACCAAATTTATTATTGAGATTCTTTTGTATGAAAGAATTGTAATCCAAAACTGAGTTTGATTACTGACAAGTCCATCTCTGCATTTTGCTAAACAATAAAATGGTTGGATAAATATCTGAAAATATCTGCTAAACATCAAACACCAAGTACAATCAATAACCTCTAGCTGCAGGGGCAGCTGGTCCCTTTCCTCTTGCAGCAGGAGCTCCTCTAGCTGCTGGTGCCCCTCGAGCAGGTGCTCCCCTACCAGCAGGTGCACCTCTTGCAGGTGCTCCACGTCCTGCCTGTGGTGCAGCAGCCTTAGCTTTAGCAGCTTCTTCTGCTTTCTTCTTTTCCTCTTCCTGTTTGACTTTCTCCTGCCACCATGTCTGACCTGTTTATTTTCAATAAATAAAATTTCAATTTTCATTGATATTTTACCTTTGTTTTTTAACATTATTTAACATTATCCAAAATATATTCCATTTCTTTCATCTATTTTGGACAATTACTGCCATGTTTAAGCTACATGTATTTTAATATTTAACAAATCTAGTGCACCTTTAATGAAATTTTTACATATAATACTGGGGCCTCGGTGGCCGAGTGATCTAGATAGTTCGTCATGAATGATCACTAGCCTGTCAACACTGAGGTTTTGAGTTCGAATCTCGCCTGTGGCAGGGTGTATTTGATTCCTATCTTAATTGACAAGGATTTTTAATTTTTCCTACTGAAGGTCAGTGGTTCTCTCCTGGTACTCCAGCTTCCTCCACCAATAAAAACCTGGCCGCTGCGAAATAGCCGGATGTGCTGAAAACGCCGTAAAACCCAAACTAAACAAACAAACAAACATATAATACTTTGTATCATATGTATATATGATGTAAGAACCACATTGTTGGGTGACAGTGACAGGTCAAACAAGGCCTTAAAAATGGTAAGCACACACAATACATTTAGGAGTAAAAGCAAAGTCTGTTCAGTTCATAATAATAATGTTTTGAGGTGGGGTGACATGTCATGTTAAAAATCAGCCTAATACAGAGCAGGGTTGATATTTATATCACATCTACATTTTCTTGTCCTGACGCATGTAATAATTGCCACTGGACATTTATACACCAATAATCAATTAATCAATCATATGATGTAAGACGTACTCCTATAAGAAGCTAACAGATAACTGTTTTGAGCTGCCTTCCAGCTGTACTTCACCAAACTATTAAGAACATTCTGTTCCATTGGAAAATCTGGTTAAAAACTTAGGTATCGGGAGCCTTTTTCACAAATATTTTAAGTCATACAGATGCTAGTATAACTTACAAGTGATTTTATTCTAAAGATATTTTGTGAAAAGGACCCCCGGACCATAATCGACCACATGACCATTCTAAATGTCCCAGATGTTCCATGCTACGGCTAAGACCTCATCAAACGTCTGAAATACTATATATCCAAATTATTTCCAAAAATGACGAACACAATCTGAGAAATATTTTTTACCTTGGGAAAGATATACATGTACTTATTCATTTCATGCTTTAAAATTTTCAATCAATTCATTTTCCGCAGAAAAGAATTAAAAAATTTACGGTCATTATCTCTGAGTCTTTATCACACACAAAAAAACAAAAAATACAAACCGAGTAACTTTTCAATAGGTTCTCCTGATACCGGTTTTCCTTCCAAGTCAATGCTTGATTCAAATGATGATTTACAATCTTTGAGTATTTGTTGTGCTTTTTCTCCCGGTGGACAATTTTCATATTGAGCAAACTGAGATAATCCCAGTAAATAAAGGGAGTGTCCATTACATGGTTGTATCTGAACTAACTTCTGACAAGTCTAAAATAATCACAGAAATCATTGATTTTATGTGCAATTTGAATCATTTTCTATTAGAATTACATGTATAACCAATTCGGTATTGAATCAAATTTCATTCATAAAACATTTTTTTATTCAAACTTAGAATAACTTCTAGAAAGTATGCCAATAATTTTATGTTTTAAATTCTGGCAGATTACGTTGTTCTGTAGTATAATTATGATACAAATATAATTTAGTGGACTATAATTTGGAGATATTTGATTGACCACTCAAAAAAGAAGACAAGAGTGGACACACAAAAATGTCTCACCTTCTAATGAAAGTAAATGTTATCAGACATACATTACAAATTTTAAGCTGTAAATAATGAGATAATGTCAATGCTAGTGATGCCTGTATGAACGCTAAAGCCGCTGCCAGGCCTGCTGAAGACAATTATAATAGTGTCTTCATACAACTAATAGTATAGGTTATTATTCGCTATACGAAGATATGCTGGATAACTGTGATTAAGAGTGAAATAACTAACAATGATATACCATTGATATTGATTATTGTAACTAAAGATGGCAGTAAACAATGATAGTATGATGACACCTGTCAGTTGGACATGTACACCTTAAAATCAACCCACACACTAAAATATAACAGACCTATTGCATACAGTATTCGAAAAACAGAGCAAAACACAAAAACTTAACTATAACCACTGAACCATGAAAATGGGGTCAAGGTCAGATGACACATGTCATTTGGACATGCACACCTTACAATCCTTCCATACACCAAATATAGTAGACCTATTGCATACAGTATTCGAAAACAGGCCAAAACACAAAAACATAACTATAACCACTGAACCATGAAAATGAGGTCAAGGTCAGATGACACCTGCCAGCTGGACATGTACACCTTACAATCCTTCCATACACCAAATATACAAGACCTATTGCTTATAGTATCTGAGATATGGACTTGACCACCAAAACTTAACCTTGTTCACTGATCCTTGAAATGGGGTCGATGTCAATTGAAAACTGTCTGACGGGGATGAGGACCTTGGAAGGTACGCACATACCAAATATAGTTATCCTATTACTCATAATAAGAGAGAAATTAACATTACAAAAAATCTTAACTTTTTTTTCAAGTAGTCACTTAACCATGAAAATGAAGTCAAGGACAATGTACATATTACAGACTGAAACTTCGTAACATAAGGCATCTATATACAAAGTATAAAGCATCCAGATCTTCCACCTTCTAAAATATAAAGCTCTTAAGAAGTTAGCTAATGCTGCCGCCGCCGGATCACTATCCCTATGTCGAGCTTTCTGCGACCTAAGTCGCAGGCTCGACAGAAATGGCTAAATGGGAATAGAAAAAATCCATATTTGGTAAAATTTAGTAAAATGAAAAAACTTTATACTGTAAACTGAGCTACTTAAGATAGAAAAAAAATTTCACTTTAAATTATACCAAATAACTTTGTAAGTATTGCAGCACATATCACACTTTTGCAAAACCACGTTATGACAGTGAGTTGATACCATTACTGTGGATTCATTTATTTTCGTGGATACCAATTTTCGTGGATAGAGAAAAAAAGGCATTTCATGGGATACGTAAATTCGTGGATTGCTGGCTTGGAAAAAAGATTAAAAAGTTGTTGAAATACTGAAATTTGTGGCTTGGCACATCAGATATCAACAAAATACTTCGACAAAACGTGCCGATCAGACTTTTATATTGTACAGTAAAGTACTGATTTTAAGTGCTTATAAAACAAAATTCTAACAAACAGATTCTTCAAATTTGTCATGAATTTAATAAGATTAACAAAATCCGTAATTATTTACCTGTTAGGCTAATCACGTGTGAAATATATATTGACAAAATTGCAATCACTTGTCACCAAATACCCCAGGACATATAAATACATATTTAATCCGATTACAACCAATAATTTCTGCTATATTATCTTTTGACAAGATGTTTTTACTGTAATTTAGGAGAAAGTCTTTATTGTTTAGGCCACATAGGATTAATATTTTTCTTGAATGTTTGAATAAAAAAACAAGAGGCTCTCAAGAGCCTGAATCGCTCACTTGGCAAACAATGCACTATAAACTAAATATATTAATGTTTGTTGTAAATTAAACTGAGTATTAAAGGTCATGTAAAATGCTGAAAATACCTTTAAAAGCCTTTCAAGAATCTCTAGTAAGTTTGTTCTGGTTACCTATGTGACCTTACATCTTTGGCATCTTAAAAGTGAACTCTCTTTTTCTGAAGTATCACAGTTTCAATTACATGTACATTGTACTTGAAAAGGAAATATTGCAGGAACAATCATGCTAAGTTTCATCCAAATCCCCCTAGTAGTTTCAGAGGAGAAGATGTTTGAAAATTTGTTAACAACGATGATGACGGACACAAAGTGATGGCAATTAAAAGCTCAGATATTATGACGTTTAATCATTGTTATACAACATTCTCATCGTCACCATTCACTAAGGATACCATGTTTACTTTAAAAACCAAATATTGTTGCAATCCGAGCAAGTGTAACCAGAGGCTCCCAGGAGCCTGTAATCGCTCACCTGGCATACAGTTGCCAAAGTTGACATTAAAATTCATCTTGTTTGGCGGGTGGGGTCATCGGATACAATTCTGAAAGAGACCTACCTAATGATCATTCCACCAAAGTTTGGTTCCATTTGAGCAAGTAGTTCCAGACGAGAAGATTTTTTAATGAATTTCCCATAGGGTCCTATGTTAAACTAAGTTCGGCTGAAGCAGCCATCTTGGTTGGTGGGCGGGGTCATTGGATACAATTCTGAAAGAGGATCATCTAAGGACCATTCCATCAAAGTTTGATTCAAATTGAGCATGTGGTTCCAGACAAAAAGATTTTTTAATGAATTTCCCATAGGGTCCTATGTTAAACTAAGTTCGGCTGTGGCAGCCATCTTGATTGGCGGGTGGAGTCATCGGATACAATTCTGAAAGAGGATCATCTAAGGACCATTCCACTTAAGTTTGACATAAATTGGTTGAGTAGTTTTGGAGGAGAAGATTTTTTAAGAAACCACCCCCTTTTTTCTATTTTTAGTAACGGCAGCCATGTTTGTTGGTGGATTGCGACCCCTGATACAATTCTGGAAGGGGACCACCCAAGGACCATTCCTGCAAAGTTTGGTTGAAATTGGTCCAGTGGTTTCAGAGGAGAAGATTAAAATGTGAATTGTGGACGGACGGACGGATGGACAGACGGACGGACGGACGGACAGACGACGGACGCCAAGTGATGACAAAAGCTCACATGGCCTTTCAGGCCAGGTGAGCTAAAAATGGCGGGAAAATGGCAGCCATTTTAAAAATCGCCGTCCAAAACAAACTTTCATCATCACCATTCAACTCGGGATACCATGTTTGCCTTGAAAGTAGCTTTCATCTTCATTTTCTTTCTATAATTCAGGAAAAAATAGCAAAAACAGCATTTTGACCCCTATGTTCTATTTTTAGTAAGGGCGGACATGTTTTTCGACCAATCAAAAATCCAAGCATTAACTTTTTGCAGGATACCCTAAGGAACAATCTTACCAAGTTTCATTTGATTTTGAATATTAGTTTCAGAGAAGAAGATTTTTGAAGATAAATCACAAAGTGCTGATCACCTTTGCTCCATACAGAATTTTGTATCTGTAGCCATTTTTGAGTTATTTACCAAAAACTGCAATTTACCCCTTGTCTATTTTTAGCAACAGCAGCCATGTCTTTTATTATGAATCCAAAATCCAATCAACAATTTTGTAGCACTCATGCTAAAAAAGAACTATACCCGGTCTGATTACAATTGAACTTATGGTGTCGGAGGAGTAAATGGCTTTCAATATTATGAGGAAAGACTGTAAAAATGGTCAATTTTTATGTTTTAAGGGGGATAACTTCTAAAGGAATGGCCCTACAACTTTGAGCCTGTTACAGATTTTGTAGATCTTGATGTGCCTAACAATATGCAATTTGAATTTCTCAGATATCTTTTATAGTTTTCAAAATAATGAGTTTAAAAAGTGCAAAATTTGGAAAAAATCAGGAAAAAGGGTGATAACTCTGAAATGAGTGGTTGGATCTTCTTCAAAATTTCAGGGCAGGTAGATCTTGAGGTGCTGATCACTTTTACCCTATGCCAGAATTTTGATATCTGTGACCGTTTCTGACTTATTTGCAAAAAACTGCGATTTACCCCTATGTTCTATTTTTAGCCATGACGGCCATGTTTTTATACGAATCAAAAATCCAAACAATAGATTTGTAGCACCCATACCAATTAATAACTGTACCAAGTTTGGTTGCAGTTGGACTTATGGTGTTGGAGGAGTTAACGTTTGAAAAAGTTAACAGACGACGGACGGACGACAGACGGACAACGGACGCCAAGTGATAGCAATAGCTCACCTGACCCTTCGGGTCAGGTGAGCTAAAAAGGAAGTGAATTCCCCCACAATTTAAACAGTCAAGATATTTTTAAAGAAAATTATTTGAGCGTTTATATGTTACCAAAGACAAAAATACATGAAACACTATATCCTCTATGGATAGCTGACTCATCATATGTCAGTATCCAAGTACATGCTGTAAAAAAGTAAAAACGCAATTGTTCAAGTTTGTCTCGGATATGTACATAACTACTCCGTGGTTTCAAACTTCAGTGCATTTAAGCTGAAGAAAAAATATCATTTTTCATTGGATATTTAAATTTGTGGTTTACTTGAACCCACGAAAACCACGAAAAGTGGTATACAATGAACAATAATTAATCCACAGTAATTTTCAAGCAAAAAACTATTCTTTTGAATGTACAAAATAATTCCATTCCAGAGACAAAATACCAGGAAATGAACTAAAAATAGTTTTATTTCTTTGTTTTAATATCTGTATTCCGTAGCAGAAGGTCACGCCTCACAATACCCCTTATTACATGTACATTTTCCAATCAGACTAGATTGTCTGCATGTCGTATCAAGGTTATCTTTCTATTCAAATAATACTGTTTTATCAATGAATAATACTTTTCCAAAACTTATTATACAGTTGTTCTTATTTTCTCTCAATACAAAATGCAGGATTAGGAAAGAACTTAAAATGCAACTCAAGGGGACATAACAAAAATTCTGATTCTCAAATGCGAAGCTTTATGCAAATATTAAATAGGATCATACAGATCCAATCTCTATGCTAGTGATATTGTTACTAATGGTATCTATAAACATCATTAGCTGAAGGCTTACTTGAATGAAAATGTTGATCTTGTCACTATATCATCATTTACCTTTTCCTGTAATGTTAACAGTTGTTCATTCATGGGAAGTGTTGAGTGTAAAATAAGTGATGACAACCTCTGGCACCTCTGTATTATAAGTTTTTCATTACTGCCATTTTTCATTAGGATTTCCAGTAATGTAGCATGGGCTTCAAGTAAAACCCATTCAAACTGTTTATAAGTATCTCCTTTAGAAGTGTTTGGCAATACTTGTGATGCTAGTAATGCTGCTCTGAAAAATGGAAATAATATCTCTCAAGAAGGATTCTGGTACAAATAAAGCAATTATCAAGTACATGCATATGTCCCTATTTTTGAAAGCATTGTATTTTTTTCACATCTTTCAATTTTACAGCTAGTATTTCGACCATTACAAGAAATATGTTATAAAATTACACGGTGATCTCCTGATAGCGTGTTTACCTCGTGTGCAGAAGGTCTTAGGTTAGATCTCTGGCTAGGTCAATTTTAAAATTGGTTCTTCCCACTCCTCCCTCAAGCATACTGCATTTAGGAGTAAGAGCAAAGACTAGCTGACACAGACTCAGAATAATGTGTCTGGGCTGGGTGACATGTTTTCCTGTTCTCTGTTACCTTTTGTTTGTTTGTTTAGTTGGGGTTTTATGCCATTTTCAGCACATTTGGCTATTTCGCGGCGGCCAGTTTTTATTAGTGGAGGAAGCCGGAGTACCCGGAGAGAACCACCAACCTTCGGTAGGAAAATTGGCAATCATTGTCAATTTAGATAGGAGTTGAACACACACCCCCCCCCCCCACACAGGTGAGATTCGAACTCACAACACTAGTGTTGACAGGCTAGTGATCATTAGTAGTCATGATGAACTACCTAGACCACTCGACCACCGAGGCCCGCTCTGTTACCTTTTGCGCTACTAAATTAAAAAAAAATCCAGCTCAGTGAATGAGTTTAGTACAAAGCAGGTTTCATATTCAAATGACATCTAAATATTCCCACCCAGATATGAAATAAATGCCACTGGATAAACCATTCATCCATCTTGATGTGGGTTTCTTTGAGGAGCGGGGTATTCTACTATAACTGTACTTCAATACATATCAAGTTACTTTCAAAAAAGAATGTAGTGTAAAAATTACTAATCCCTCAACTTTACAGTTTTTTTATAAAAATATAAAAGGAAGTAAATTCTAGAGTCAATACTATAAAGATTTTTATACAAAAAAAGTAATCTTTTAACTTACGTATGCAGGGCATCTTGGCCTAACATAGACTCTTTGATGCCTGTATTCTGTAACAACAGTCGACCAAGTTGTACAATACCCCTTAACAAATGTACATTATTTGATCTGACTAGATTGTCTGCATGTAATATTGGAGTTATCTCCCTGTAAAATGTAGAAAACATTATAGCACAAAATAAAATTATTGATCAAGAAATCTTATAGCTATACATACAGTGAAGACTGTCTAATTCGAACCCTATGGGACTAAACTTCTTGTTTAAAATAGATAGTTTACAAAGGTTAATTAAATTAAGAATATTACTGCATGTTCGGAAGCAAAATATTAGTTTACACACAGTAAGGTTTAGACATGTTTCTTGTTTTCTTTTTTCAATACAATTTGATAGAAACCTTATTACATTTGCACTATACTAGCATTAATCCTCTAATTTTTATATGGTTGAAAAATTTATTGCCATACTTTGTCATTGAATTATAACTTACACAAGCAATAATTTATGCTCAAGCCCCGTGCTAGGGCTGTCTTCAAATCAGCAGCACAAATTTCTGCATGTTGACTGCATCCTTGTGACTTTAAAATAAAGAACGGCAATAAAATTTTTGTTCATTTGCTTCAAAACTTGTCATAGTCACAGACTTTGTACCAAATATTCATTGACCATATCCTTTCTGACTAACTAAAGACAATTCTATACATATTACCATTCACTGATAAATATGCATCTCTCATTATCTTTCCCGACAAAAAAAATAAAATCATATCTTAACAAACTAATTTCTGCTTGATAAATTCTCTGACCTTGGATCTCTGTCTGTCATGGCATTTTTAGTATTTTCTGTCAGTAGTGTTTCCATGGCTTCCATTAAGTAACTAACTGTTTCCTGTACTCTAGATCCAGGTCCTTCCTTTTTCAAAGCTAAAGCCAGTCCGAGATAAAATCTGTAAATCAAATCAATCCTTTTTTACATGAAAAAAAAACCCAAAACATTGAATGTAAAAAGTAATATACACCATATCTACACTTTAAAATAGCTAAAAATTTACACCTAATTTGTTAGATTTCCTCTTTCAACAAATTAGCTGATGTGACCTAATATGCTGTTGGTGTGGCCAATGATGCAAGCACAGCTGAATAGCCCTTTTCCAGAAACTCATTTCCGGTATCACGATTCTGATTCGAAAATTATAATTTGAAGCATGTTATTTCTCTTACTTCCTTTTCCAGCGAACGAAGCTTTTTCTAGCCTTAGTATGTAGCATAATATGGCCGCCCCCATTAAACAAAGACTTTTCTCAATGATCCATATGTAGAAAATGCATATGCTCCTACAGCGCTCGCTAAAAATACTGCTTCTTTATACACATAATGAACTCTGATTCATATAGACCTTTTTAAAAATCATCTAAAATCAACTTCATTCTTTCCAAGAATTATTTTTTATTTTAAACAATACAGTCTTTCATAACAGTCGATGCTGGTTTCTGACCAAGTGTATATTATTGCCTGAAGTAATGTTTGCCTTCTTGGTTGGGACTGCAATATCAAATTTTTAAAAATGGCTACCACTGACTATTCCAACTAAACTTTTTAATCCTTCTCACCTCCCCATTTGATAATTTGGATTCCAATTCAAGGTCACCTCTAATCTTTTGACAGCATCATCGAAGTTACCCTGTATGACTAGGAGACGACCTACATGGAAGTTATACACTGCTTTGGCTTCATCTAAGACAAGAGCATCCATGTATTTAAGATATGCTTGACCCAGTGGATTTTCTTCATCAGAAGCCTTATGTGCAGCCATACCTTCCTGCAATACATTGATTAACTACCTTAAGAAACTTGCTCAGCCCATATATCTTTTTGAATCATGATGAATAAGTACTGGACATCCATTATCTCTCTGAATAAATTAGTAATGTTGCAATATTACAATGTCCATGTTGACAGTTCTAAAGTGAGATAGGATTTATTGTAAGTTCATTTCTTAATGTTTATGACATATTTTGTAAAAATGTTTATGAAAATTATAAGTTTAAACAAAAGTAAGAGTTTTTATGTATTTTTTGCTGGTGAGCTTAACATTTTGTTATCAAATTAAGTTGAAGAATGACACTATCAAATGTTTGCTTTTACAAGGTTGACAATAAAACTCTCACAAATTAATTGTAAACTTGTAAACCAAACCTGAGAAGCGTGTTTTGACTTCCATGCATATAAACCCATTACATGGTCTGCTTTACCACCCTGACCGCTCTCAACTAAACTGTGATATTCTTCATCAATGGCTTTTAGTTGCAAAGCAATTGGTGCTGAAGATGCATCTACTCCTCTTAATTTACATATAGCAGCACATTCTTCATCTTTTGAACTTTCTTTGGCTTCTAGATTCAATGATGGTAAAGCTTCATGTTCCTGAGATAGAACATAATTTTTTAAAATTCTATCAATATTTCAATAATTAAATATATTTTGAATTAAAAGATCTAACAATTTATAATACAAGTGTATGTATTTAATTGGATTTTACACTGCTTTCAATGCAGATGATTGCATCTTATTGGTGAACAAATCCAAAGTACCACCGACCTTCAGCATGAAAGCTGGCAATTCTTGTCAACTCATATTGGAGTTGAAAACACTTTGTCATTAGTCGGGTTCAAAATCATAGCCTAGGTGCCAACAGGGTAGTGATAATCATATTCTATTAAAGGAAATACTGCTGGATTAATATTCTGACAATGGACCCCGGTCTAACATGGCATGTATTTTCTGTTATCATGTTTCCATGGCTTTCATTTATGAAAAACTATCAAGGTCACCAAGGCCCCTAATACAACAAAATAGAAGTAAACCTACTAGTGTTACATTATGAAGTATGTTGCTGTTACAATCATCATGAAATTAAAAAAATTTCGTCTTTGTTACTTTTCAATTTGAGATATTTAAATTTTCATTTTTAAACTGCAAGGCTTGTCCAAGCAGTTTAAAAAATTAATAATTTGATTATTGAGAGTGGATAACTTTCGTAATTAATGCGTCAAGAGTTTTAGAATCTTTTTCTCTATTGATAATGTAAAACTCTGAGAGGTCCTCTGAACATTTTTTCGTGGGCAATTTCACCAGCATTTAACCAATATCTGGTGATATCAGAATTTACTAAACGGGTTAAGAGATGTATAAATGCGCACAAAATTAGAGAAACATAATACCTCTTTTTTCTGACCAAATAAATCTTCAGCATAGTACCTCTCTTCCAATACCTTCCCTAACTGTAAATGTAGAGCAGGATCTTTTGGTTTTAACTTGATACAAGAGGCATAACAATGTGCTGCATTCTGTAGATAATCTAATGGGGTACATCCTTCAGAATACTGTTTGGATTCTCCTACAATTAAAGATTGGGTATTGATTCAAAAACATAGGTGTAAACAATAGATGGAATTCTCAATCAAAAAGGATGATAAAGATTAAATCTCATCCCTTTGTTGCATCAAATAAGCACAAAGCAAATGAAAAATATTCAAAATAATTGTTTTACAAATTGTAGTCCTGATACTTCTAAATCAATTATTTCACATCTTTAATATTTACAAGTTTCAAAGTACATTTATTTATTTCGGAAATTCCCCATTCAGATCAATATTTCAGTTCTAAAAATATACCTGTTACAAAAAATGCCAAAAAATAATTTTTTCTTTGACAATTGAACAAGGTTTAATAAATTGACAACCAAAAAATGTTTAAAATTCAAAATGCAAATTTTTTTTTCCAGACAGTAATCATGTTTAGTTGCTCATGAAATTCAATATATTCTAAATGTCATGTTGACTCAATATATCAATATTTACCAGGTTTGGGTAAGCTATGGAAATAATCCTGTATAAAATTTTGAGCTCCTTTTTTCATGTCCTCTAAATCATCAAAACACTGTTGCATATGTTTTTCCCACTTCCGTACCTGTTCCAAACAAATAAAAGAACTATAAAGTACATCACTGAATATTTTGACTATTTATTTTTTAGTTTTGATAAATTTCATTAAATCTTACACTGCAAACAAAAAAATTAATTTTGAAATAAATCTGATTCTCACTTGAGTTTTGACAGAAAATCGAAATTAAAAAAAAAGAAAATTCTTGACCTCCATCCTGTAAACATTCATTCCACTTTTTTTAACGATGAGCACCGTAGAGGTCATTTTTAACATATCTTACCTGAACTGTATGATTAGTGGGAGCTGATACATCTTTAAATTTATCTGTCACATCCTGTAAAATAATTTACAGACATATAAAGATTTTCTTCTTCAATTACAATGAATGTTTTAAAAGTATAAAGAAATTAAAAAATAGTCAACCATTTGGAATATATAATGGACTATCTTATCGGCAGTTGTAGTTTTCATGTGGTGCAGCTAGGTTGTATATTGCTTATATAAAGCCCACAAGACAAACCTCTGTATAATATCCCTCTTTTCCATGTTGTCTGATGGACCCATATACTCCAAACACTTTCATTTTTTTAATTATATAAACAATATCCAAATATACTATCAAATACTAATCATAAGACTTACATAAACTTTAGGTGTAACATTACATTTATCTATGATACTGCCTAATTCTGAATATTTCTTTTTCTCACTGCACCCTGAAACAGTACACAAAATATTGTTAAACATGATACAAATTAATTCCCCTTGAGGAAAGCATATGCAGAGAGTTATCTCTCCCTGACCGATCAAAGATTTCTAAATTTGGAGTAACATCATTACCAGCAATTTTATATAGGTACAAGTTTTGTGTGAAAATAGGAAACAGTATTGCAAAAATTATAAAAACACAATAAAGTACCTATTTCTTTCAATTTAGAACTTCAATGGCATGATGTAAACCTGGTTTAGAGAATGGTGAAAGTTATAAAGTTTGTCTGACACTAGTTGTCTTCAGTATTTCAGCCTTCCACGCCACTAAAAAGCTGACATATTCCTTACAGTTACATAAAACAGATTTGAAAATACCATATTTTATTACAGAAGATATGCAAACATTTTAGCCACCAGTTTTCTGGTGAATTTTGGCAACAAAGTTCAAGCTGTGATACCATAAGATGAGTGTATTTCATCATTTTTTAATGTGTTAAAATACTGTTTTTTTTCTCTCATAAAGTCCTAAGATCAATCTTATATACCCTTCTATGCAGTTAAAATAAAAAAAAACTTTTTAAAAATTATACAAAATTTTAAGAGAGCTTTTCTTCAACATAGAAGTTGGGAATGGTTGGTAATCTCAAATTGAAATTGGGGTAAATTTATCTTTGAACCATTAAAATACTAAGATTATTCAAAACTAGAAATTGTGTCTGTAAGACACGGATGCCCCGTCTAAAAGGTAGGTCATCATGAATGAATACTCAGTACTATCCAAGGCACATCCACTGATGAAGTTTCGTTAATACACTATGCTTAGTTGCAAAGAAATGAACCTAAACACAAAACTTAACCAGAGTTGCTCAAGCATGAAATGTAGGTCATAGCTGAACTGTGTTGTACTATACAAGAGGACTGTAGTGGTGAAATATCATTGATATATTATTATAGGTTTCTGAGAAATGAACCTAAACACAAAACTTAACCAGTCACTGAAGCATGAAATGTAGGTCATAGTGACCCAAATGTTGCTGAACCGTGTTGTACTATACAAGAGCCCTGTAGTGGTGAAATATCATTGATATATTACTATAGGTTTCTGAGAAATGGAGCTAAACCCAAAACTTAACTGAATTGGGACGTACGTACGGACGGGCGGACAAGGGTAAATCTATATGCCCCAGCCACATTCGTGGCGGGGCTTAAAAATAATTTTGAAGTTCTGTTCATAATATTAATATTCTAATCATTTAATCACATCTTGATAAAATAAATAGAGGCACAATACAGTTTGACCTTAGTATATAAAATATGAGATAATGTTGTTATCTTTTGGTCAAATATGGCTATCTGCAAAGAAACTTTACCTCAACAAACTTAAAAATAACTCTTATAGTAGTGGGAATTAACAATTAACTATAATTTGGAAGGTTTTGAAACACTGTTCATTCTCTGGGTTATTTCCCCCTTTTCAACAACCACTGAGTAAGTTAACTCATTATTTGCTCCTTATGTCAATGAAATCAAATCTTTAAAATCACATCCTCCCAAGTCAGCGTTTTGTATCCACATTCGTTCCTACAAACACCTAACAACACACATTCATATATTGCATTTCGAACATATCGCTCCCCGGTGTGTGACCTAGAAAATTCTACCTTCAGTGCAAATGGATTCTCTTTTGGCCTTGAGAAGTAACCAATGCAAATCATTCACTTCCGACCCATAAAATATGAATGTGTGATGTTAGGGGTTTGTAGGAACAAACGTGGACACAAAACCCTGAGTTGGGAGGATGTAAAATCAATAAATATAAAAGTTAACAAAAACATCTATATATACCTCCATAGGTAAGTGGAATACATGCTTGAGCATTTGCCATCTTTTTGTCTAGTTCATAATCAACAATCCTCCATTCACCACTCAATGGCATACCACTTAATGGATCTATCTTAGATGTTCTTGTCAATGCATCAATGTTTGGTGCTGAGTATGTATGTTTGGGATCACTGCCTCTAATAGATATTGGTCTGTATAAGGGACATAAAGATATAGGACATTCATACTGCTGTGCCAGGGACTCATCTATAATGTTGACATACCTTGGTAGAGGTTTCCTGATAACGTCTAAACTGTATGTCTGTGAAAAAATAACGTTTAACAATGTGAATAAATCACATTACCAATATCAGTAGAACATACAATGGAACATTCAGTAAAATATTTACATGTAATTAAAATTCGGAAATTAAAGAAATTATCAGGAAAACTGTGACCAGATGAAATTGCAATAAAAAGATTTTAAAACTTTTCAAATGCTTTTTAACAGGTACTGATCAGTTTGATAAATTCTAATAAATCACATGTTGATTAAATGTTGTGTGTAATTTCCAATTAATTGGTTCAGATTGTTATATAAATGGCATTTTCTGTTCCGTCATTAGAGAATCAGATTCTATCACTTTAACCTGTTGATTAAAAAAAATCATCCACTCTCCATAATTAAATTTAATTTGTTTACAAAATGCTTAAAGTTTAAAAATTTAACTATCTCAAGTAAATTTCTTCAACAAGCTAATATTGCAGAATCTTTATATCCACTTGTGTTACTTTTATCACCTAAATCAAATCTTTTTGGGTAAAATTCTGCAATTCAAAGCTTTTTATAACAGAAACCTGTAAATGAAGTTTATACAAAAATCAATAATGAATTAATTGTTCAACGTCTATAATTTTTTAATATTTTAACACTGTTTGGGTTAATTAATAGAATTCATTAATTTTTTTATCAATCATAAAAGTATTGAGTGAAGAAAGGGTTTCAAATTTACCTGTTTGTTGGATCCATCAGCTGAAGTGACTTCCACTTTAATATTTGTTTCTCCTACATTCAATGATATTGGGGTACCTGGTTTTTCACCACACACTAAAATGGCATTTTTAGGATCTGGAACTGCAGGTGTAACTTCCACCTTGTCACAATTACAAGGTATTAGACCTGAAATAAATAAATTTCAATTCAACTTAAGGCTTTATAACCATAGTTGTTATTCAATGATAGAGAGCATCTTGAACCTGTACTGAGGTGCATTTTTTCAAATATTGAAGTTGTAACGGTGAGTCTGAGATGAAGAACAGCAATAAGAATAGAATAGATTGGGGGTAATTATGTGGTAAATGCTGATGACATAACAAACCTGAATCCCCAAAAATATACAAGAACTGAACCGGCATATTGACAGAAAAAACAGTTTTTCCTTCACTGATGACTGTTTGGAGCTGCCCATCTCCATACTATTAACCAGATATTTCTTCAAGTGGAAAGTCCGATTAAAAAAAGAAGTCATTGTACATGTATATGTTTCAACAGAGGCATTTGCAAATACTGCATAAAAAATCGTTATGGCTCATATTAGAAAAACATTGTAAAGAATTCAACCAAAACCACATTTAAAATGTACACCTAAAATACAATTTAAACTCCTAAACTATATAAACAACACAAAAAAAACTGATTCTAGAAAGGAACATGAAAATATTTTAAAAAGTATTTTATTTTCAAGCTTTGATTTTAATCATGAATTTCATTTATATATTAAACTACAATTGCTAATCATCATAATATCTTCATTTTTAATGTATTATAAACTTTTGGCCTCTTAAATTCTTCCTTTAGCAGTCTCCCTATTAACCAAGAAATACCAATTGGTAAAACATTAAGATGAAATTATCATATTTGATTTGAGTAAGAACAGCTTAGTTTATTGCATTTTGTCATTAATAAGATATATAAAAAATATCTAACTTCTCCAAGGTTCATATTTTTGTCAATTCGAATCAAGAAAAAAATACTTTTTTTAAATTTCGCTAAGCTGTGGAGATTTTGAAAATATGAAGATGACTTACAAGAATATTCTAAGACATCAGATGAAAATTCAGGTGATAAATCTCCCACAGACAATCTCAGATCACTCAAAGTAGCATCTTTTGCTGATAATCTCTTGGCATGTATAAAATACTTTTTAACTGTACCATCCTCTGCTGTGACTTCTATCTTAATGTCGGTGACCTCTCCTTCTTTTAATGGGACCTCCTTTCCCCCATCACTTCCCTAAAAATGCATAAAGAAATATCATGACCTTGGTGTCTCCCAAGAAAATGTCTGTATATATTGTATAACACCTAACACATAAATTATTAACCAATAACATAATGTTTTATGGAAACTAACTGGTATTGTTATTATACTTATACAATTCACTTGAAGCAACATTACCATACCATACATTTGTCATACATGTTTGTTTTAAATATGTAACTCAATCATATTTGTTTTGTACTGTAACTATGCCCTCCATGGGCCCATTAATTGGTTAATAATAAAATCTTCTTCTTCTTTTAAATTATTTACAAATACGAAGAAATATAATTGGGGTTGTGTGTCTGTAAGATGCCCATCCTCCTGCAAATACATGTATAATTCCCATCTAGTATTTATGACATGATCATATTTTGAGAATTATTTTAAGTTTCATAATATATCTTGCTTACATGTACATTAATTTTTTTCAGGTGAGATTCGAACTCACAACCTCAGTGTTGACAGGCTAGTGATCATAAGTAGTCATGACGAACTACCTAGACCACTCGGCCAAATTTAATGGGATGACTCAATGAAATGTAGCTTGGTCATGTAGACTTATATCTTGGTGATATGTGTTCAGCAAAGCTGATTGTAGTTGTAAAATACCATTGAAATATCATCACAGGTTTTTTTTTTTAATAGACTCAAATTCAAAAATTTAATCAAAGTCAATCTACCATAAAATGTAGGTCATAGGGACTCCAATGTAGCTGAGCTGTGTGCTACTTAATGATGGGAATCGGAAAGAATCTCATAATCGATCAACCGTTATCTATAAATAACTAATGATCGATTATAATCGGAATAAAAATGGATGGGTCAACTCATTTACTTTCTATTTGTCCAATATAGAAGTCGTAACAGCAATCTTAGACACATTGGCGTATACATTGTATTTATCTATAGCTATAAATTGTGAATATGGTGAATAAAAGACTAATTACATGCAATGAGAATACGAAATATAATTTTCAGTTCATATTATTGACTTCTGTCAAAAATACATTTTTACATAAAAACTAAACTATTAACTCTACCTGATGACGTCATTATCCAAAGTGAAAGTGAAAGCAGAATAATCGATTATATGGATTTCTAATCAAGCTCTTGAAAAAGCAATAATTTGTTCTAGCTTTTCATGTTTTTATTATATAAAAATAAAGAAATGTTTATAGTTCATCATTTTTTTACAATGTACAAATGTAATGCCTGCCCATTATAATATTCATGTACATGTAACAGTACTAGTTCGTCAAACAACCAATCCACATTATGCTCTGGAGTGGTGCTATCATTGAGCATTGTACTAGAATAAAGTGGTATAATTTGTAATTAATCTTAAGACACTATCAATATGTTATCTTGTGTTTTCACAATTCTGATTTTAAAAAATCTTCGAGTAAATCATATCAAACATACATATCATGAGTAAATCTGTGTAAATAGTGTTGGCAACTGGTTTGGAATGAATGAATTGTCCCAAATCTGTTGTTTTTCTACACATTTTAACTCATTTGTATAGTCACAAAGAACTCTTCATTCAATGATTGCTCCTGTATTATTGGAAAAGTATATTTTGGTGGCATTTTGGTTGGTACTTGAAATAACCAATGTTATTTTTCAAAGTTTCATTCTTATTCATGGCTTGTCCCGATATTGTATAAGAAAGTCAGATGTTTTGTTTACGTTTTGCATTTTCCCGGTCGCCATTTTGACCTCTACCATCGACATTTTTAATGACATAAGACTAATAAGTGTCAGCTTATAGTTTAATATATACATGTAAATGAAATTCATGTTTAAAATCTGAACCATATATATGCCCTTATATAGACAAAGGGCAATTAGCACCTATGTAATCACAGTGGCATTAAGGTTTAATTACAGGTGCAAACAACCCAGATTACCAAGGGAATGTCTTCTTTTTATTAGCGGCAATAACAGTAGGTCGTGTTTACCATATAACTACTAAACTAGTATAAGATGAGGAAAAAAAATGTTTGTTTCCAGTACCCGACCCAACAATTTTTTCGCATTTATCACCTGCTGCAGATGATGAATAATTAGCCAATTACATATTATGCAACCATCTATTATCTGATCATAATTAATATGACCAAATTACTGTAAGCCATTTAAGATTTAAGGTGTATGAAATTGGCCTTACAGAGATATTGTAAGATGCACCAGTGTCGCTAGTCAGAGGATCGATATGTATCTTCCCTATATTACTCGCAAGAGTCACATTATATTCAGTTGTATCTTTATTGAATGCAGGCGACAATTTTCCAGGCTTCACAACAAGTTTTTCGAGGTTGCAGTCATCCATCTTGAAACCTAGGACGCTAAGTTAGAGAGTACAAACGTACTTACGTAAGATAAGCATTTTATTACAACAAGTAACTATGTAATTTGAATGATTTATTTATCTATTTTAAAATAATATCATTAATCCACTTATAAGAATAAAGACTGTTTGGTTGTAGAGACTATGTAAATGCCAACCGGAAGTAAATATAATAAATTGCGGGAAAATTGATTTGTCAACAAGCCACAAACTGCACTTTCAAATATGCCTTTGGTATCTGAAGAAGAGTTAGAAGACGAATTTAGCGTGTTCGGCGTTGAATTTGCTAATTCAGATATTGTTGTAAAATGTAATTGTTGAAGTGGGGATACATCATACAAGGAAATGTAACAGTGGTTTGATTCCGCCAGTGTACTTTATCCGGCGGATGAAAACCCCTGGTGTTTTTTATCCACCAACAAAATATCCCTAGGTTTTTTTCTCCGGATCCAGTGTAAAATATCCATCACACATCCTAACATTCTAAAGAGGGTTTTTTTTTTGAAGGGGAACTATATAAAAAATGGGGCTTGGTATTTTTTGGGGGTATTTGAATATACTGAAACTTGCATAAATGATTTATGTGATAAATGGACAAAATAAAGGTGTTTTTTATCCAGGAATGATTACACTAGTGCTTTTGTCCCGGAATGATTACACTAGTGATTTGGAACCAGGAATGATTACACTAGTGATTTGTAACCAGGAATATTCATAAATAGTGAATGAATATCAAAATTTAAATATTTTAATCAGAGCTTCTTAATATTTTAGTTTATTTTAAGCCAAATCAAACTTATAAATAACATCTTATTAAGAAAAATGAATATGAACCTATTAAAGTGAGATAATGCTAAGGCCAAAAAAAAAAATATGTGTGTTTACGGTCACCCGACCGACCCTAGTTTTATCGTCCCGACCCTAGCTTTTTTTATCGGCAAATTTCTGAAATTCCGGAAATTCCCGCCTTTTCCGTCACCGGTACCGGTATTTATCGTTTTAAACAACAATGGCGGCCTTTAGTACCAACACCGCGCCGCCAGCATTTTGTCGCTAACTTTAAAACAGTGTCCCCCATTTAAAAGCAGACAAAAATGTCATAGCTCCATTTAACAATTCAAAAACTTTCATTGATATACATGTATTCAATAAATATCACGATAGTGACGATTGTCATTTGAAAACAATGAATCATGTAAAGTAATGTCTCCAAATAGTTTTGAGGTTACTCCTACATTGTCAGTCGGGGAAGTAGTGCCATTTTCCAGTGGTAGACAGTTTACTTCCACCTGTTTGAATGAGCTCTAAAAAAAAAAAAAAAAAAAACAAAAAAAACCGACCTACCGACCCTATTTTTTTTCAGCATGTGACAGTAAACTCACATATTTTTTTTTTTGGCCTAATCCACACAAATCACATTTATAAAATACACAACGACATGTAAGTAACCACCCATAGTTCAAAATGCGACAGGAATATACTAGGTGATTTCATCCTATTTACAATAAAGTATCTTTGTATTAAAACAATAAATTTACTATTCAGTAGTGAGTTCAATTTAAATTCTAATATGTTTCCCATGTGAATTTAAAGAAAAGATATTAAAAAAATAAAATAAATTACAAATTTTAATAACATACTGAACACATTTTAAAATAAAAAAGGTTTACAGTTAGATAACTAATGCTCATTTATATTTTTATTTGTATTAAAGGTTTCAACTTATTTTAAACATCTTATTCAGAAAAAAAGACCGAATAAAGGGAGACTATTCAAATCAGCTAAAATCACAATACATGTATTGTTTGTAACTAACAAAAGAGAGTCCTTACTCAGTCAAATATACACTAGAGAGTTTTATCCTATGTACAAAAAGTACCAAAATAATAAATTCATTAAAATATATATTGCGAGGTCAATGAAGTATGAAAAGAAAGTATTTGTGAAAAAGTGTACTCTAAAGTATTATAAGTTTCTCACCTGAAATCAAATAAAAGGTATTTAAAAAATATTGAACTAATAAATATTAAAATAGTGATCGCATATCAAATCAAAAATTAAAGAGTTAAAAAACTAAAGCTTCTTTATATTCGAGTGTGTTTTTAAGGATTGAACTTCAAATACACATTTGATTAAGTAAAAATATATCCAATCCAATTAAAGGGAGACAATTCAAATCCACATCAATCACAATTATAAACAGCACAGCACAGACATTAATAAATAACAAAACAGAGCCTATAATCCAACGAAAATACACAACAAGATTTTATCCAATTACAAGAATTCAGGGGAAATTGTATTAAGAAAACAACTTACCAAGATGACTCTCAGAATGAATATGGTACATTTTCATTAATTTCAACACACTTTCTTTCTTCGCATCCGTTACGACTGCCTGTCCCTCATTTTTTGTATATAGATAATCTATTCCATTGTGTTTTGATAACAAATATTTCTTTTTTGGTTCTTATTCTTCTTTTTTCATTTTCAGTTGAATCTTCTGGATATTTTTGAAAATTTAAATAGCGGAGAATTATTTCATACTCCTTTTCGTCCATTTCGAAAGTTAGTACGAAAACCCTGTCAAATTAAATTTTATGTTTTACACCTATCAATACTATATATCATAAAATGCTAGATTGATTCGGATTAATTAAACTGGTTCCATGAAAATAATTCTAATTTTAACCCATTAATTTAAGTAAACAACAAACCAGTCTAATGTAAACAAAACAATGAAATCAATATCGACATTTTCACACTATTTACATCCAATATTCCCTAGTGAAAATCAGTTACCCGGAATAAATACACGGCGGAATGAAATTGCGCTTACAGAACATTGCCCAACCCACACTGGCCACACACCCAGTCCCGCCACAGCGGCTCGTTACAATTGACACAGTTTTTTCATCTGTGACTGATCCGGCCTCAATCTATAATACCATAGCAAAAGGGAGGAATCCATTCCGAAAGTGCCAAATTTCAAATCAGCAGAATTTTTTTCTGTTCTCCATGCAGTAAAAAAGATTATATTTTAACAAAATGCCTACCTATTAGGCTTAATTTCCCACCAATCGGTTGGCACATTTAAGTCCCACTTCACTGTCCGGAAGTGACCCACATTTGTATAATTACTGCCAAATTTGACCTATCCATAAATTGAAAAGTAATTATTTAAAAAGTTATGGGTTACCCCTCATCTGAAGGTTTGTTCCCAACCTGTTAATCTCCTTTTGATGTTGATTTTGAATAGATCCTCTTTTTAGGTATTATCTGACTAAATTTCATATTGATAATACATCTAATTCCCATATTGAGCAACCTTAACCTAAATTTTTAACATCAATATTGACAAAAAATTGTTGTCAACCAACCATGATATTTAGATTATACAACTTTATTTCTTAAATAACTATTTTAAACCTTAACTAAAGCATGGTGGACAGAGGGATAGATAGATTTGTGTGGACTCACAGATTAAAACACACCCCTGCTGTCACAGTTTGGGCATAATGTTCATGATGTAGACCAACACAGAAATGATCATGCCGAAATTTTAAAAAAAAATGAATCTAGTGGTTGAATGTCTGTGCATATGACTGCACAGTATTACGCTACCACTATGCGAATTAAAAAATGAAAAAAATTATTTCAATCGTAACAGTGGTGTTGGACATTACTCCATGAAAAAATATTAAACAGTAGTAGAAATGTGGAAAACAGGCCAAGAGTACCCTCAGATTTCTCCATATCTTTGGGGAACTTTGGGATTTGCACTTTTGATGTATTAATTGACAGTAAATCGTTGGTTTTTTTTTTATTTCAAATTTAACTGACGGGTTGTGTTTACTTTGATATTGTCATTATTATACTAAATTTTTATTTTACTCTAACACTGTTTATCTGCAGAGTCGACTTATGTCACAAATTCTATTGTTACGCCCCTTTCATAGGTAAACAATACGGAAAATCACGTGCAAACACAAGCCTTTTATGGTCATAGCCATTACCCATATATGGATATGTCACTAAGACAGGGTTTTGCAGCATTTTTTGGCACAACCATTAGCAGGGAAGCAAACCTTATAGCATTAGGTTTTGTACATAGTCTTAGAAATTAACAATAATATAAAATTCTGTTGAACAGAAAAAATTTTTTGACCTACCTTCCTACCTACCCTCCTCGGAAATGTAGGGTTGGAGAGGGGAATCATATTTTTAAATGTGGCCTAAGGTCACATTTCACAGCTCGGTTTAACAATTTACCTTGTAGGTTAATTTTATTTCCAAATGTAGTTCTCACTACTATGAAACATATTTGGATGTGTCCAAAGTAGGTCATCCAAAGCTTACTATAGAAAAAAGAACATAAGTTGGCCCAGTCTTTTAATTTCAGCTTCCACTATATAGATGATGTTTTATCACAAAATAACCCTCGATTGGATGACTATCTTCACCTGATCTATCTCAGAGAGCTTGAGTTTAAAGACACTATAGACACGCAGAAGTCTACCTCTTAACATGACCTTCATCTCGAAATAGACAATGGGTGGAACTTAACAACTAAACTCTATGACAAAGCAACAATTTTCCCATTTCTGTGTAGTAACATTCCAGCTGCTCCAGTATACTGAGTATTTATCTCCCAACTCATATGTTTTGCTAGAAATTGTAGCCATTATGCCGGTTTTCTGGATAGGGCTCAGCGGCTTATGCAAAAGATATTAGGACAGGGTTATGTTGCCCATGGATTGAGGTCGTCGCTTCAAAAATTCATCGGTCATCACCATGATCTGATTGACCTTATGGAGTGTCAGTTTCCAACATGACAAAAGACCTCTATCTGTCATAGATGTCCTTCCTCCTTCAGCAGACATGACCTTCAATTATCAGTGTGGCGGGTGTCTTGCAAGAAGCAGGAACTGCTCACTCTTCTGGAGCACCTGAGTTCACTCCTGGTTTTAGGTGGAGTTCGTGCTGCTTGTTTCTATGTGTACTTTTTGTTTTTTTGTGTTGTTTGTTACTTTGCCCTTTGTCATCTTTTTGGTTTTCCCTGTTGTGCTTTTTGTCCACGGACTTTCTCTCTTTTGACACTTTGGTATTCATTCTTTTTCCTTGAGGCTTAGTGATATAACTTAATATGCAGACATAAGTGAGAAGTCTTGACTGTATCTCACCTTAAGCACTATGACCTTTATTCCACGCTTCACTTAGGAGGAAAACTTTCAAGTTGCAGATTGCCACTGTATGTTATTTTTTGCTTGGGCAATCTTGAAAAAGATATTGTTTATATTCTGTACATTTATCAATTGACAATCTGTGTTGTATTCATTTATATTTAGTGCAAGGATTATGTGTTCAGTACAATTTGGATGCAGAAAAAATGTCAACAGAATGGGTAGCATTTGCCAACACAAACAAAGGAATCCAAATGAATATGGAGACAATAGATCAGTTTGACAGGGAGGTAACTATTATTTCATGATTTTTCCTTCCAAGATGGTCTGCATTTTCTTGTTAGTTGTAAGCGTTTATTTTGATCGTCGCAGAGGACCATGAACCCATTTCAAAAATAGAGACACCCTTTTTTGGCTTTTATTGACTATATTATGTAGGTTAATTTTGCATGCATAAACACAGAAATCATACATTTCCACTTTGATATTATACAGTAAATCTGCTCATTTGGCTACATCATATTTGAGTGATCTGTTTAATAGGAATATTTATGTTCCGTTTGAATATTGCTGTGCAAGAAATTTTGAGATTTAAGGTTAAAATAATCTTTTTCATTTAATCCAAAAATAACTAAATTTTCACTCTAATCACAGATCAAAGAAAGTCTTTTTAATTGTAAGCAATAATAATTTTTACTTTGTATTACAGAAACTTGCAAAAAAAGGATCAAAGACACCAAAGACCCCAGCAAGAAAACCCAAAAAGCAGGAATATTATGATATTAATACAATACAAGAAGGGTATCCTTGTACCAACATTTAATTTTACCTGCATCACCAATGGCTTGACTCTGTCCGTTCGGTCCGAAAGACCTTGGGTAGGAAACTTTCGTCAAAGTTTTTTTGGCTTCTACAGAAGGGAATGATTTTACATTTTGTCTGCAGCTTAATAATGTTGAGTTGTAGCATGTGTAAGCTATTTTTGGATCTGTCATGCAGGTACATCCTGTTTGTGGATAGTTTAGAATTCAACAATACTCAAAACATTATAGAAAAAATTTCCATGAAAGTTTTCTTGGCTGCTGCAAAAGGGAATGATTATTGTCTGCAGTTTGATAATGTTGTGTTGTATCATGTAAGCAATTTTTGGATCTGTCGTGCAGCCACATCCTATTTGCCAAACAATGAATTGCATGCTGCAACACAGGTCCAGACCCGGTTTTGGTCTTGTTGTTTTAAAAATTGGTGGTATTCAACTGTGAAGACTTAAATTGGTTGATAATAGTCTTATCCAGGGGTCGCACTGGCATTCAAAAACTTGTCGCAAAAAAAATCTCCAAAGCATCATTTTTGTCGCCAGTTTCAAAATTTGTTCGTCAAGTCACCCTCCCCCTTTTGAAAAATACATGATTTTTCTTTTATTTATTACTATTTGGAAAAAAAAACAACCTGAAAAGTATTTTTGAAGAAATAAAGTTTTAATGACAGTTAATTTTCATCTGAAATGACCTTTATTTTGATGGCAACCCTAATAAAACATCGGATGTTCCCTGTTCCACATGTGTTTGTTGATGTTAAACCAGAAGTGACAACACAAACTTTGCTGATTGGAAATTTTATGATATTATGATTTTATACACCTGTTAAAGGTGTTAAAAAGAGCGTGCATATTTATTTTCATGACTAATAAAATTACCTACTAAAAATTTTGATAATATAAATAGTGAATCAGAGGGTGGTCAATCAATTGAGCAGTCAAGTGTAAACGATCTCAGCACGTGCAAGTTATTATACCCCATGCAACGAGTTGCGGAGGGTATAATGTTTTTGACCCGTCCGTCCGTCAGTCCGTCAGTCCTGTTTCTTGTCATCGCAACTCCTCTCAAACCACACGACAGAATTTCACGAAACCTTTTTAGATAATAAGGACATACTATGTAGTTGTGCATATCGACAGGAAATTGCGATTCAATTTTTTTTCTAGGAGTTACACCCCTTTGAACTTATTTACTTTAATGAAATACTGCAACAGTTTGTCATCGCAACTCCTCTGAAACCACACAACAGAATTTCATGAAACCTTTTCAGATAATGACATACTATGTAGATGTGCATAT
The DNA here is from genome assembly GCA_028015205.1 of Mytilisepta virgata. Taxonomy (NCBI): domain Eukaryota; kingdom Metazoa; phylum Mollusca; class Bivalvia; order Mytilida; family Mytilidae; genus Mytilisepta; species Mytilisepta virgata. Next base: position 51,264,518 of record CM051518.1, on the reverse strand, counting down.
CGACAGGAAATTGCCATTCAATTTTTTTTTCTAGGAGTTACACCCCTTTGAACTTATTTACTTTAATGTACTACTGCAGCAGTTTGTCATCGCAACTCCTCTCAAACCACACAACAGAATTTCATGAAACCTTTTCAGATAATAAGGACATACTACGTAGATGTGCATATCGACAGGAAATTTCGATTCAATTTTTTTTCTAGGAGTTACGCCCCTTTGAACTTATTTACTTGAATGTGCTACTGCAACAGTTTGTCATCGCAACTCCTCTCAAACCACACAACAGAATTTCATGAAACCTTTTCAGATAATAAGGACATACTACGTAGATGTGCATATCGACAGGAAATTACGATTCAATTTTTTTTTCTAGGAGTTACGCCCCTTTGAACTGATTTACTTTAATGTACTACTGCAACAGTTTGTCATCGCAACTCCTCTCAAACCACACGACAGAATTTCATGAAACCTTTTCAGATAATAAGGACATACTATGTAGATGTGCATATCGACAGGAAATTGCGATTCAATTTTTTTTCAAGGAGTTACGCCCCTTTGAACTTATTTCCTTTAATGTACTACTGCAACAGTTTGTCATCGCAACTCCTCTGAAACCACACAACAGAATTTCATGAAACCTTTTCAGATAATAAGGACATACTACATAGATGTGCATATCGACAGGAAATTACGATTCAATTTTTTTTCTAGGAGTTACACCCCTTTGAACTTATTTGCCTCACTATACTATTACTGTTGACTCCTCTCGCTTGGAATTTAAATTTCCCAACATGCTGCCATTCAAATTAGGATAAATATGTGAAGGTAAGCATTTGATTGTGTTCATTTCACTTGTGAAGTGAGATTTTGTTTCTCCAGTGACAATATGAAGACGTGGGGTATGTGAGCGTGCTCACAAAGGTTCTTTAATTGATTAATTGTTTGTTTACTGTCGAAACACCTGCTGTGTTAAGTATTCTGATATAAACTGTTCCATTGTCATAGATAATTATACACTGACAAATGATGTGTCTTAGTAACAATTTTAAAACGTTTTAAGTGCGAGATTTAAAAATAAAAGATTGAAAAATTCTGTCGCCAGAAATATCGCCAATTATGAAATTCTGTCACCAGATTGAATAAAAAATCGCATTTAGCGATATCAGCGAAGCTCAGCACGGTCCCTGCTTATCCAGAAAGGGGAAGTTTAAAAGGGAGGTTTTACTCTTAAATATGATCACTTGTGGACAAGTCTAAATTGTCCTATAAAAAGATGTAGAAGTCACCCCTCACCTATAGGAATATGTCTTGCTGAAGTCATTGATATTTAGGTAAAATTTAAAATAAAATAATTCAGAGTATTGAAAAATTAAGTTTGATGATTTAAATCCATTTTTATGAATTTCTTTTTAATGACCACTGAATATTTATAATGGAAAAGAATCTACTTGAAAAATATTTCAGTCATTATAATTTTCACACAGTCCTTAACATATGTTTAAGAGTGGATGAAAGTGAGGCAGAAAATTTATATAATGCATATTCAACAACTCCTTCATCAAAAGTAAGTAGACATATATTCTTAGATAATCATTCAATTTTTTGTAAAAGTTGATATGATAAAGGGGTCAATTTTTTAGTTCATTTTGTTGTCATAAATATTAAACTTAACAATCTTTTTCAATTTAAATGCATAATTTTCTTTGAAAATCATGTCTTTTTCTTCAAGGTGATATGTTTCAGATTAATCTCAATTTTTTTCAGAAAGGTATAAACCAACAAAAAAGGCAGTTGACCCCAGACAACCCACCATTGAAAAGATTCACAAACAGTGTAAGGAGTCCAATGGTTCCATTTTCTCCTGCCAGTTTCTCTCCAGCAGGGTAGGTTTTACTATGAGTTCATTACCGGTATTTCATTGGATACAAGCCTCCAGGAGAGTTTTCTGGAATTTGCTGGATTTCTATACTTAAAGTTTTACTCCCTATATGTTGATATACAAAATATTGAATTCTTTCCAATTTTTTGATTTTGTCACCTTATGTACTTTCATCAATCAGTTTCTATTGTTTTTTTAGGTGTAGTGGAACAATGAAATTTAGTATCTTTGAAACTCTAAAACCTTTAAATGAAAATTAAGAGTATATAGATAAATATGTATATTTTATTGAATTGTTCTAGACCAGCACTGCATTTATGTAAGTATGCAACCATTTCAAAATCCAATCTTTTTTTCATAACATAGCAGGGATCACCACAGAAAAAAATCCAAGGGTGGAGTAAAATTATAATTTTTTTTTGGATAAAATAGCGTTGTTCGAACTCATTTTGTCTGACGATTAACTAGGGCAAAGTATGAAAGAAAGAAAAAATCCAAATGTAAGATTTATTAAATTATACCCCCTCTCCAAAGGTATACTGTTTTACCCTTGTGGTTCCATCCATGCGTCCTGTCCGTAACAAAATTTTTCGTCTGCAACTACTCATCACAGCCACTTGATATTTGTCACAAGCCTTCTATACATGTAGGTATGCCACATCGTGGGAAATGTTTTCGGAACAAGGCGACATCAACTTCCTCTTTGATGACTTCATTTATTTTTTTACCTTATCGAAAAGGGGGGGGGGGGGGGTTATCACTAGTGAGCAATGGCTCACAGTACATCTTGTTTATATTTATTTAAATATACTATGGCCCGTAAAAACACTCTAGAAGAACTAAGTTAACGTATTCCATAACTCCAGCAGTCCTATTCATCATTCAAATGTCCTACTGGCCAAGGTAAAATAAAATTCCAGGTAGGTGTTTTATCCATTCATACTACCCCATAGTCAAAGTCAGATTCAAGTCTTTGCAGCATGTCATAAGAACTCAACATTACAGGTTCCTTTAATGGCATATAATGGTCTTAAATAGTGAACGCATATAAATTTATGCAAAACATCTGGATTTGTCCATCATTGACATGATTTGAACTTCAATATTACTTTACAGCTGTTCAGATCTAATTGCTAAGGCCTGTTTGGAATCATTTGCAGTTGATCTAGATTACAATTTGCATTGTTGACTCAAATTTGAATGATCTATTATACATTTGCTACCAATATTATGGAATGTAAGAACTTACAATCATAACCTTTTTTGCGTTCTTTTCCCCATTCTCTAGGGAAACAAAAATCGCTTTTGTCAAAAGTGTAGCAGTGTGCTGAAAATTAAGAGTGGTTGGCCTCCTTCCTTAAATAGGTCATGCAATAATATTACAAACTCTGGAGTAATATTTCAAGACAATATAGAGAATATTTAAAAGTTCTTTTTTTTACTTTTCGAATATAAAATATAATATTATAAGAATTGAACGTGTCATTGAAGTAGCTTCTGCATTTCAAACAAAAAATACTTTGATCAAGGCTTTTATATCCTGATAGAACTACAAAAATGAAGCATTCATTTCCTAGATATAGCAACACTGAAATTACAGCAATCACATAAATAACAACTATATGCAAAAACTATATCGTAATTTCTTTAGGAACTTAATTCAGAGATTACACATTTGAAGTAAGATATGTTGTTATATTTGAATTTGTTATGATTTTGATTATATATATATATATATATACACTGTATTATATTTTTCAGGGTAACTCCATCAAAAAAGTACAGTTCAAGGACAAATGCAGGAGATGTTGTGGCTTCTGTTGGTGTAACTGATAACACTAAATGGCAAGGTCAAGGTCAAACATGTTCTATCAAGATATATGATGAAGAATACAAACTAACAACCAGCTTTAAATATATGTTCCAGAAATTAGCAGAAAAAGCACATGGTATTTATCACACATATTATTCTGACTGGTATATAGAAAAGACATGTGACCATGACTGAAACTTTTCCATATTTTGACAATTTTAATATCTATATATTTCTACACCAGAGTTGTCGAAAATCGTCGGGCCTGTTGGTCCCAACCGACAAGATTCCAGTAGGTCCGACTTGACTGTCAATTCTGCCGGTCCTGGTGTCCGACAAAAAAAAAATGGGGCTTGGATCTGGCAAAACAAGCCGATCCCGTCTTTTGTTTACATTTCAGTTGTCTCCCTTCCAATTGCGCAACTGGTTCACCATATAATTTTTTGGACCTTAATTACCAGTTACGATAGAATGGATACCGGTGAGGTTGGAAAATAAAATTCTCCGCTGATGCAAAGCCGCCATTTTTTGTTTTCTTGGAGATCAAAGGGGAAGGGGAGGGAAATGACAAAAAAGTAAGCTAGAAAATGGCAGCAATCGGAATTCTCATGATTTTTCATTGGCCACAGTGTTTTTTACCGACAGGTAACAATATGTAGACCTCATTTAAAAATAAATTTAATGGATTTTGACTTATCTATGCACAAATGGAAATTTTGTCAATATTGATTATTAAGGTGTTCAAACAAGGTCAATGGGAGGATTTTAAGAGTATGTTTGAGAAAAATAATAGTAAAGATTATAGATAAATAAATATTAAAAAATAAAATGGCAATAATAATAAGTTGTGTCAAAAGGTGCAAAGATTTTTGCTCATATCTGTAGCAGAAAACATCTTCCAAGTTTGGAGCACCACTGCATATATTCAACTTTTTTTGTTTTTTTTTTTTTTTGGAAATTATATTCGTCAGTATTTTAAGGCAGCACACGATTTTAATGAAACTTTAACAATAGTACTATAGGCCTACCATGGTCAAAATCATGCAGAAATATACGTTAAAAAAGTGGTGATGAGTCATGAAAAATTCTTAGTGAGAACCCTGTCAACAGAATTATTTTGTAGTATTCCTGGACTTCAAAAAGCATATCTTCTTGCTGAAAAAAATACTTTTATACTGAATATCATTCTTTACTTCCAAAAATATTTTGTACGGAATTGGACTTCAAGTATAATTTCTTGCTGAAAAATACATGTTTGTTAAACATGCTTTATTTTCCAAGCATTTCATGGCATGAATAGTACAAGTTAACACAACTAGAAAAAATATTAAAAAAATTGTGGGTCTGACAAGAAATTCATGGGTCTGACAAGACCTTGCTGACTGTCAGACCCAATGTCTAACAAGAAAAAAAAATTTCGATAACTCTGCTACACAATATTATCTTCCTGATTTTTGGATTAATTTCACCCATGTGTTTTTAGAAAATTGAAAAAAGTAATAGGATGGCCAACTCACATTATTATTTATTCCCTGAAAATTCTATTACAATTTGTAAATGAATCGCAATATTTCTGCTGCATTAATTTTGTTGTTCTCAGATTGACAATAGAAAAGTTATAATTTACTCTATTATCAAACTTCTACAGGAGTCACCAAAAATCCTAAATGAACATAGAATTCCATTTGGATAACATTTTACACAATTGCTGAAAATCAGATTCATTGTTTGCTACAGACACATTTAGAATGTGGTGGGGGTAGACTTTTTTACAACACATTATTGTTATATTTAAGAATCAAATGCTTCATTTTTGTAGTTTTATTGCAGTTTAAAAGCCTTGACTGAAGCACTGAAGCTTTTTCAACCCTATAAAACTACTAAAACAATGCATTCAATTCGTATAATTACATTTTATATTTGACAAGTAAAATAAGAACTGCAATATGAAAATATCCTTCATATTGTCTCAAACTATTACTCCGCTGAAAATTTCGGTGTCATCAACATCATCATGGGAGCAAGTGTTTAACAAGATTTTGACTTTCATTGGGTTATAAAACATCACTTATCAGAACCACATGACTACCATCTTCCAATAAAAATTACAGAATTCAATAAAACAAACTTGTAATTATTTCATTGTGTGCTTAGTTGTATGGACAAGTTCCATCATCATATTAAACATGTTAAATAAATTTTTGCTGGTTGTATAGTAAATGAATTGGAGCTCTTTGAAAAGATAGTATTTTTATTGTAGTTTTGAATGATACAATTGACTACATGGCAGAAAAACTACAGACACATTATAAAATTGAGGAGTTCTCACATGTAGCAGTTCCAATGCAGGTATATACATGTATTTGTATTTTGTAAGGTTTAATGTGAAGACTGATTTCCAGAATATGCAAAATTTCCAGATTTTGGTAATTTTTCCATCTATATACATGTATATTGTTTAGCAAAACATTAGACTATCAGTTTTCATTCCCCCATGAGGTTTTCTTGTTGAGTATCTGTAATTTGCAATTATCAGACATTTATCAAAGAAGAATAGGAAAGGAAGATTTTTCATATGAATAATAGTACATAATACAACAAATTATTTTTTTTAAAAATCAGTAGGATTGGGAAACTGTTTCTGAAATATTGCAGACTCTGTACTCCAGGTAAATTACTTTAAAAATTGAACAATGCATTATTATGAAAATATTTGAATGAATTTTGTCTATAATCTTAATCTAGCAACTGTATCTTATGTACCATTGTGAAATTTGTTCAGGAAGTTTTTTTTTTTTACAAGATCATCAGAATCTTTGTCACATACCTGCAGAATATTCTGGACTTCTTTTAACTAAAGTTGCTACTTTGTGTATCATTTTTTTCTTTCTTCATAATTTCCCCTGTTGTAGGCAGTAAAAAAAACTTTTCAACAAAATTTTCATGTGATCTCATCTTTTTCAGACTTTTTCATTCTGCAATTTTTTTATAGGAACCTATCACTGTGGCTGGTAGGATTTGTTGCGATAGTAATGGTAAAATGAATGCAAAATCAGTAGTTCTGGAAGGATCAAGAGATACATCCATGGGCAAGTGTATACCACTGGATCTTACAGAACTTAAACAATACTCTCTATTTCCTGGTCAGGTAAGATGTTAATTGTACTTTCAGATGTGAAAAAAGGGTATATATCTGCCATGTGTTAACCATTTAAAGTATTTAAAAGTTGTTTCTGTATCTATTTTAGGTGGTTACAGTTTCTTTTAATCATTCCTTTGTCTATGAAGTTTGAATATTTTTACAATGCATGTAAAGTACCTTAGGGTGGTTTTATTATTATGTAGGGTGCTATAGAAATTATTATTATTATTTACAAGGGAATAAATTACTTTATACTTTCTATGGTTGAAATGATTGGTAAGATAGGATAGGGTCAATGGATTCTTAATTTACATATTATTTAGCAAAATTCTTGTGTGTCACATACAATGTATGTGCAGTTGAAGCCTCACACATGATGTAAACAGTAACAAAAAAGACAGAGGTTTAATTATCCTATATATCTAATTTACATTTTAGAGAACAGAATGGTAATCTTTCAGAGAAAATTGGAATATAAAAAATAAGACAAAAATACTCGTTTCATTCAATTATGCACAAAAATATATATGTGTGGTGACCGCTTAATCAACCAACAAAATAAAAAAAGTTGTTGATGTTCAGATGCAATAAACATTTTACAGATTCATATAACTTGTAACCTCTGTATACAAAATTTCAAGCAAAATAGACCAGAGAAGTCTTAATTTATTCAACTTTTTCCTGTTGTGAGTACTAAGCAATTAGAAATACCGTGATAATATTTAAAACTGAAATTGATGGATGTAAGATCTCTTTCAGCCTTTCTGGCCACTTAGGTCGATATCATTTTATTTATATGCATAATATTTCTTTTTTGTAGCAAGTAGAGTGGGTGTAAATATAAGAGAAAATAAAATTATTTTAATGTTTTAATTATATTACAGCTGGTTGCCATGGATGGTGTCAACAATACAGGACAGAAATTAGTTGTGAACAAGTTATATGAGGTACATGTATATGGTTAAATTATTAATATCTTGAAGTCACACCACAGGATTATACAGTCATAAAGGAGTTATATGCATAGACATACAGGAAATTAAAAAGTAAATCTTTGATTAAAAAGAAATTGTGCAAGATGTCTTGAACAGTTTACACAAAATATAGTGAATATATATATACTTTTTGCACCAAAATAGTCCTTCAGCACATCCTAATAGATAATATGATTTCCTGGGTTTCGTTAATTTTATTTTGGATTTACCCCATTTTAAGCCCATCCTGACAGCTAGTTTTATTTGGAGGAGAACCAATGACCTTGGACAGAAAAACTGGGAATTCTTGTGTATTACGAATGGAATTGAATACATTTTGCCACAAATTTCATTCAAACTCATAGTTCATGTTCATAGTTGAGTTATTACTGGTATATAATAGACCACTGAGGCTCCATGAATATTGGGATTGATCCAGTGATAACTAGGAGTGAAATTTATTAGGTTTATACTTTGATATGTTTCTCTGTATCAAAAATCGTATGTAGCAGGCTAATGTATTTTAAATTAAATGTTTTGCCTATATATCTTTTGTATCTTATACATGTATTTACCTAAATGTCATGTTATTTAGTCAGCCAGAGATTTCAAATATTACTAAATGAAACCAGAACTATTTTAGATCTGAAAGAAAAACATATAACTTCATAACTACAGTTTTATGTGTGGAATTAATTGTAGGGAGTTCCACAGAGCCTTCCAGATGTAGTAAATGTGAAGTCTGAACCAGGTAAATATTTTGCGGGTGTTGAAGATAAATTTTTTAAACAATCTGTCACCATTTTCAAACAGATATGCATGTATGTAAGTATGACAAGTTATTGAATGGACAGTCCCTGTACAATGACTTTCAACAATGCTGTGTTTGATAATGTCAGATGTTATAATGCATCTTTGAGCAGAAGAAATGTCATGGTATTGTGTTTAATATACAAATTTTTTTTAAAAATCGTCCACTACTTTGTAATGAAAAAATTATTTTGTATATAAAACTTGTCCTGTTATTTGGGTTTAAACTTGAAAGCTTGTATAATTAATACTTACATATTACAACTCATATTTATATTGTTATGAACATCATGCGTATAAATAGTGTTTTTATCAGGGTTAAAAACAGCACTAGCATTTGTCCCGGTACTTGGGTTTATCATATTATAACCCCACTCTACGGAGTGGGTGGTATTCTGGATTCACCTTGTCCGTCTGTCCGTTCAAACTGAAATTTTTTGTCACACTTATCTCGGCTTCTGTGCAACGGAATGTATAGATATTTGGCCTGTAGCTTTATGACCATGAGTTGTATCGTCTCTCCTATTTTCAGGTCTGTCAAGGAACCACTTCCTGTTTGCCGATACTTACAAATTTTACAATACCTTATGTTTACATGAAATTTTTCATCAAACTTTTCAAGTCTGTTTTCCCAATTTTCAAAATTAAAAAAGAGTGGGGGTATACCTTGCACGATAACACGTGCAACCTCATCTTACAGATTGTTAAAGCCCAAAGGTCTACTGATTTTTCTTCTGGTTCCATCATTTACAATTTCAAAAACTTAGAGATCATTACTTTTGGACAGCTAATATATACCTCGGCAGTAGGGATAATGGTATTGATCAATTGCTTATACATATACCCAAGATGGTAAATTTCCATTGGCAAGTAATTTGGCCTATAAGGTTAGTAAATTTTCACTAATAAGTCCTTGCCTAGTGAATGTGTCCATAAAATTTCAATCCCTCGTATATATCATAATAAATTCTGTATCTTTTTAACCTAACAGGAATGGAGCATCTGTGTGTAATGATTGCTGCAGGTCCTTTTTCCACGTCAGACAATTTATCATATGAACCATTAAATGATTTGACAAAGTATATATCTAGAGACAAACCTGATGTTTGCATATTAGTAAGTAATGATGGTTGTAATATATATAAACGGAATAAATTTATTTTACTCTGCAGTAATAGGTTATAAAGGATATGGCGGATTCTCTGCTTTGGCGGGGTGTGCTCGACTCCGTTCTTTATTCACAAGGATTGCCAATTTTCCTAACAAAGGTCGCCGGTTCTATCTGGGTACTCCGGCTTCCTCCACCAATAATAACTGGCTGCCGCGAAATAGCTAAATGTGCTGAAAACGGCATAAAACCCCAACTAAACAAACAAGCAAATACACATGAAAAAAAGATAAAATAAGGGAGGGATTTTGCTGAATTTTACAGTGAGACCTTCATCACAAAAATGATTGGTAAAATTTTTTTATAATAGACACATGATTTTTGTGTGATTTGTATGAAGAATTTTTAATCGGGAGGGTACATAGGTCTATATTTAACTTTGTAAAGATAATAGGTTATTTGTATAGATCTTGATAGATATTTTCTGAAAGGTTATATTTATGGGTGCTTGTCTTGGATTTTAATCCATTCAAAAACTTGCTCATTTACTCTTTCTTATCAATTTCTTAAAATAATATTTCAGCTTGGTCCATTTGTTGACATGAAGAATGAAGTGATAGATGTAAGTTTTAGAATATGAGGATAACTATTTCATTGAAATAGAAGTTTAGCTTTCATTGACTTATATTTATTTAGAAAAAGTTCGTGAGGGTTAGATATTGCATTGTTATTTTTTTTTTATGTAATAAATTTTATGATTCTAATTTTTTACAGATATATCTGGAATTTCCAGGTATAAGCTTGAATTCAGTATGGATGATATCTGAGAAGATTTTAGTATTGGATATTTTTCCAATAATTTTGGTTTTTACGCACTAAATATGTAGATTCCTTGTTTACCTGGTGCTAAATGAATGATAAGATAACAAAATGATGTCAGTAGTCCTGTTTGTAAACTTTTACATTTTGATCTTCTCTTCTGAAACCCCTAAGCCAAATGAACTGTAACTTGGTATGAAGCATCTGTGGAAGGAATTTTATAAAGTTTGCATATTTCGTCCCTTTGGAGAGGTAATATGGCCGCCATGCTGAATTCTTATTGCTGATTGGTCAAAATTTCAAAAATATTCTTTTCTGAAACTGCAAAGCCAAATGAACTTTAACTTGGTGTGATGAATCTGTGAAAGGACATTTATAAAGTTTGCATATTTTGTTTCGGTTGGACAGCTAATATGGTGGCCGTGATGAATTCTTATTTCTGATTGGTCAAAATTTCAAAATTGTTTTTCTGAAATTACAAAGCTAAATTAACTGATACTTGGTATGAAGCATATATGGAAGGTCCATGACAATTTCCCTTTGATATGAAATAAAATGGATTGATTGTGGGACTGTCAGGTGAGCTATTCATGCTCCATTCTCCTGAGCCTCTTGTTTATCTTTCTACATAATACAAAGTGGTAGAGAATTTTTTTTCTGAAGGACCCGGTAAACACTTATACATCTTTTTGAAATAATTAAAAATCAATTTCCAATGAGTGTGCATGACACAATTCATTTACATCTTTTTTTTAAAATCAGTAAAGAAAATTTGATTTCTCCTGTTTAAAATCCTCTTTGAAAAAGTGAATAATGCCTGTTACCTGTATCATGATGTTAGCATCATTCAGTACATAAGTACTTAGTGCTATGTTTCATGATTAGTTTGCTGTAATTTCTTTACTTTTAATTTTAGAAAGGAAACTGCACAATGACTTATGAAAAGATATTCTACGAACAAATTAAATTTATAGGAACAATAACAAAAAGGTAATGTAACAAAAGAGAGTTGTTATATTCTCATAGTCATGCCACATGGAAAATGGAAAATGTGTGGAACTTTGTTTCATGTTTCTTTCTATTCAAAACCTTAGTAATTAATGAAAAATCTAAATTATCTGCAAAAAAGTTTTGGGTTTTGATGAAAACTGTCATCATGAAAAATGATAATTCCTAGGTGTAAACATCATGTTGTAGGATCACCAGCATAACTTGAAATATATATTTTTTCGGACTATTTACATTTGTTTAAGTGTTTGACTCTACTTGTGTATTCAATTAATTGAAGCATGTTCAAATCGTGATTGTTCACTAGGTTAGAGAAGTTTTTGACTCCAAAAACTTTGATGTACACTTATCTATGATATTTCGTATGATAAGACATGACTAACACACAAAGTAAAGATGAAGGGTACTTGAAATACAAATTTGAATCTAATTTTTAGCTCACCCTTTGGTGGTCCTCTTTCAGATTTGTATCAGCTGACCATGCATGTCATCCAAGATGGCCGCCAGATCTGAACTTAGTTTAACATTGGACCCTGTTGGAAATTGACTTGAAGATCTTCTTGTCTGACACCAATTGGCCAATTGGAACAAAAGTTGGCAGCAATGGTCCTTATATGGTCCTCTTTCGGAAGTGTATCCGATGACCCTGCCCGTCATCCAAGATGGGCACCAGAGCGGAACATAGGATCCTATGGGAAATTTACTAAAAGATGTTCCTGTCTGAAACCACTGGAACAAAACTTGGCAGCAATGGTCCTTAGGTGGTCCTCTTTCAGAATTATATCCGATGACTCGACCCGCCATCCAGGATAGCCGCCAGAGTCAAACATAGTTTAACATAGATGGGAAATGTACTTAAAGATCTTGTCTGAAACCACTTGGCCAATTGGAACAAAACTTGGCAGCAATGGTCCTTAGTTGGTCCTCTGTCAGAAGTATATCTGATGACCCTGTCCACCATCCAAGATGGCTGCCAGAGTGGAACTTAGTTTAACATATGACCTAATGGGAAAGTTCACTGAATGATCTTCTTGTTTGAAACCAGTGAGACAATTGGAACTTGACAGCAATGTTCCAGGCTGCCAGTCAAGATGGACATAGTCCAGGTGAGCGATACAGGCTCCTGGGAACCTCTAGTTAATATTTTTGCACATATTCAAATAAAGATGAAGAAATGTACATGTTTCATTGTTTTAAAAACATCTCTTAAACAGTACATAATTTACTCCATTCACAGTAAAACAAGATTTACATTATATAACTTTGTCTTAAGTGTCGTGTATTTACAGTATTATATAACCTTTTTTGTGTTATAGTGTTGGTTGCCAAGTGATAATTGTACCATCCTACAGAGACATACACCATGATTATATTTACCCTACACCTCCTTTTGACATAAAGCACAGTGATTTTAAGGTAATTTTATAAATACTCACCAAATATATCAAGTTTTAGTAGTATACAAAAGTCATTAGAATTGCATCTTGATATGTACAAAGGTTGATCATATATAAATTGATTTGATCTAAAAAGTCTTTCTGGTATGCAATAAATGCAGAAAGATGAAATACTTTGGGATGGTTCTATTCCAAAAATGAGAATTATTATTTTTGAAAAGCAGATTTTTGCAGTACATTCTATTATAGTTTGTGTATTATGCATTTCTTCTTTTTTTAAGTTATTAGAATTGTCCCTGAATACTTTAATCTCAGAAATTGTTAGGAATCCTAGAAAACTACATTAAGTAAAGAGAAATAAATATGATTCATATTTAAGTTGTAATAACTTTCAAAACTTAATAGTTTGAGCTGTACTTGCTGTATTACTGATATTATCATATTTCTGAATTTACAGTATTACATCAAACTTATTTTCACCTATCTCATCTTGCAGACTAGACCGAAATTGTTACGAGGTCTACCAAAATGTATCCAGGGTGTTTCTTTGGCCAGTACAGAACTTTTTAACCTTGATACCAATTCAGTATGGAAATAATTATATTAATATTTGAAATAGGTTTAACCTATATTTTATAGGGGCTTTTTCCTCTATTAGAGTCATTCAATCTTGTTTCAAAATCTACGCTAAATAGAAATTTCATTTTTACCACAAATTTCCAACAATATGGTATTGTTAAAGTTTGTCTAAAACAATTTTTGTTACATTTCATTGTTTTTTTGCAGCACATGCATATGATGTCAGATCCCTGTACAGTGACTGTCAATAATGTTGTGTTTGGTATAACCTCTACAGATATTATAATGCATCTCGGAGCAGAAGAAATGTCGTGGTATGTTTAATATAAAAATATTCTGTATTTCTCACAGTATATTCTTGACTCACTTGTTAGTTGGGGGTCATTCAGGCACTTGTCAGTTGATCGGAAGTAAGCTGCTGACCATGATGGGATATCTGAAGACAATTTCTTTAACATAAGTGACTACAGCTGAGAAATAAGTCACTGATTACGTTTTGTTCATTCAATTTTTTCCTCCTACTTACTTCACAGATTTTTAGCTCACCTGACCCAAAGGGTCAAGTGAGCTTTTCTCATCACTTGGCGTCCGTCGTCCGTCGTCCGGCGTCGTCGTTAACATTTTACATTTTGAACTTCTTCTAGAGAACCACTGAATGGAATGAAACCAAACATGGCATGAATGTTCCTTATGAGGTGCTGACCAAGTGTTGTTACTTTGTAGCCGATCCATCATCCAAGATGGCCGCCAGCGGGGAACTTAGTTTAACATAGGACCCTATGGGAAATGCATACAAATGACTTCTTTTAGAGAACCACTGAATGGAATGAAACTAAATCTGGCATGAATGTTCCTTATGAGGTGCTGACCAAGTGTTTTTACTTTGTAGCCGATCCATCATCCAAGATGGCCGCCAGAGGGGGACTTAGTTTAACATAGGACCCTATGGGAAATGCATACAAATGACTTCTTTTAGAGAACCGTTGAATGGAATGAAACCAAACATGGCATGAATGTTCCTTATGAGGTGCTGACCAAGTGTTGTTACTTTGTAGCCGATCCATAATCCAAGATGGTCGCCAGCGGGGGACTTAGTTTAACATAGAACCCTATGGGAAATGCATACAAATGACTTCTTTTAGTGACCCACTTAATGGAATGAAACCAAACATGGCATGAATATTCCTTATGAAGTGCTGACCAAGTGTTGTTACTTTGTAGCTGATCCATCATCCAAGATGGCCGCCAGCGGGGAACTTAGTTTAACATAGGACCCTATGGGAAATGCATACAAATGACTTCCTTTAGAGAACCACTGAATGGAATGAAACTAAATCTGGCATGAATGTTCCTTATGAGGTGCTGACCAAGTGTTGTTACTTTGTAGCTGATCCATCATCCAAGATGGCCGCCAGAGGGGGACTTAGTTTAACATAGGACCCTATGGGAAATGCATACAAATGACTTCTTTTAGAGAACCGTTGAATGGAATGAAACCAAACATGGCATGAATGTTCCTTATGAGGTGCTGACCAAGTGTTGTTACTTTGTTGCCGATCCATCATCCAAGATGTTTAGAAGTCTATCAGAAAATTGTAAAAAAAATTCTGAATGGTCACAACTTGACCACATATTCAAAAATAATAATGATAAGATGTCTTCAGTAGCTATTGTAAGACTACACTAAGATGACCTGTTTTTAATTTTAAATACTGTGTCAAATTAAACCAATCTTGGTCTCAATCATTATGTAATTTTACATAATTTCCAAAATCACATTAGATACAGGTGAGCGACAAAGGCTCTTGAGAGCCTCTAGTTTTTACTGCTAGTTATTCCGTGCATTGAATTATGTCTTCTTTTCACAGAAGGAAGACATATTGTCTTAGTAGCACTTCTTATAATTCTTTTTCTCATTAAACCTTGTCCTGGCCAAAACTTTTTTGTCCTTTCAGGTAGATTCATGATATTTGGTATGTAGAAGTATCTTGATGAGACGGTGTGTCGCGTAACATAGTGATCAACTTTTGACCTCAAGATCAAATAATAGGGTCTTTTGGAAAATATCCTTGTCCCAGCCAAAGCTTTTTATTCCCACGCGACAAAATTTCGGGGGGGGGGGGGGGGGGGGGGGGGGGGGGGGGGCATATTAATTTACCCCTGTCAGTCCGTCCATCGTACCGTTTGTCCGTCCATATTAGGATACATTGTTTGTCCGGCTATCTCCTCCCTTCGTCATTTTTTAGTATTACCTGTATAAAGAGATCATGGTTTGTCCGGCTATCTCCTCCTACAGTTTTGGAGATACAGCTTTAATATTTTGTAGGATGTTCATATACATAATAAAGGTGTGCATGTTCAAAGAATTTTGATTTCTTTTAAATATTCTGGAAATGATAGGTAGTTGGACTTAGTCATTAGCTCACCTGACCCGAAGGGTCAAGTGAGCTTTTCTCATCACTTGGCGTCCGTCGTCCGTCGTCGTCCGTCGTCGTCGTCTGTTAACTTTTACAAAAATCTTCTCCTCTGAAACTACTGGGCCAAATTGAACCAAACTTGGCCACAAGCATCATTAGGGTATCTAGTTTAAAAAATGTGTCCGATGACCCCGCCTGCCAACCAACATGGCCGACATGGCTAAAAATAGAACATAGGGGTAAACTGCAGTTTTTGTCTTATATTTCAAAAACTAAAGCAATTAGAGCAAAACTGACATGGGGTAAAAATGTTCATCAGATCAAGATCTACCTGTCATGAAATTTTCAGACGAATCGGTCAACCCTTTGTTGGGTTATTGCCCCTGAATTGTTAATTTTAAGGAAATTTTGCAGTTTTAGGTTATTATCTTGAATAGTATTATAGATAAAGACAAATTGTAAACAGCAAAAATGTTCAACAAAGTAAGATCTACAAATAAGTCAACATGACCAAAATCATTGATCGACCCCTTATAGGAGTTTTTGCCCTTTAAAGACGGCATCCAGCGTAAACTTTCCTTTAAAGATCTTTTCCTCTCAAACCACTGGGCCAATTGAGACCAAACTTTGGTGGAAGGTGGCCCCCTTCCAAAATTATGTCTGGCATCACCGACTTCCAACCGACATGGCTGCTGTTACTAAAAATAGAAAAAAAAGGGGGGATGACTTTCAAAAATCTTCTTATATGAAACTACAAGTCCAGTTGGAACCAAAGTTGGCAGTAATAGTTCTTAGGAGGTTCTCTTTCAGAAATATGTCCAATGACCCGGACTGTTAACCAAGATGGCCGCCACAGCCGAACTTAGTTTAACATAGGGCCTATGGGAAAATTCATTGAAAAATCTTCTCGTCTTAAACCACTTGACCAATTGGAACCAGACTTGGCAGCAATGCTCCTTAGATGGTCCTCTTACAGAGATGTGTCCGATGACCCGGACTGTCAACCAAGATGGCCGCCACAACCGAACTTAGTTTAACATAGGTCCCTATAGGAAAATTCATTGAATAATCTTCTTGCCTGAAACCACTTGACATATTGGAGGAGGACTTGGCGGCATTGGTCCTTAGGAGGTCCTTTTTCAGAAATGTTTCTGATTTCGTGGACTGTAAACCAAGATGGCCGCCACAGCAGAACTTAGTTTAACATAGGACCCTATGGGAAATTCACTCAAAAATCTTCTCATCTGAAACCACTAAATCAATTAGAATTAGACTTGGTAGCAATGGGTCCTTAGATGGTTCTCTTTCAGAATTTTGTGCGATGACCCAGACTGTCAACCAAGATGGCCGCCACACCCGAACTTAGTTTAACATAGGGCCCTATGGGAAAATTCATTGAAAAATCTTCTTGTCTGAAACCACTTGACATATTGGAACCAGACTTGGCAGCATTGGTCCTTAGGAGGTCATCTTTCAGAAATGTGTCCGATCACCCGGATTGTCAACCAAGATGGCTGCCACACCGAACTTTGTTAAATATTGGACCCTATAGGAAAATTCATTTAAAAATCTTCTTGTCTGAAAGCGCTTAGCCAGTTGGAACAAGACTTAGCAGAAATGGTCCTTAGATGGTTCTCTTTTAGAAATGTATCTGTTAACCTGGACTAAACCAAGATGACTGCCACAGCTGAAATTAGTTTAACATAGAATCCCATAGAAAAACCAGCCATATTGACTGCAACACTTAAATTTTTAGGTCTGTTCAAGGTGAAAAGTTAAATCCAGGTGAGCGATACAGGCTCTTGAGAGCCTCTAGTTTTTTGGTACTAGCTGCATAAGGACATCATGGTTTGTCCAGCTATCTCCTTCTACAGTTTTGGAGGTACAACTTTAATATTTTGTAGGATGTTCATACACATAATAAAGGTTTGCATGGCAACAGGATTTTGATTATTTCCAAATATTCTGAAAATGACAGGTAGTTGGACTTAGTCATTTCTCTGTGGTCAGGCGGGGGCATCATTTGTCTTACAGACAGCGTAACAGTTTCAAGCTGTATGCCAACATCTCTGTTTGTCAAATCTAAAAAATGTGGAGCTATACTCATGCATATGGCAGGGCAGAAAAAAGAAGGGGGGCATTGTCCATATCTAGTTTATCCTTTGGTATTTAGGTGTGTGACATCAACATGATCCAAATTTGACCTTGACTTTTGACAATATGCTTGACTTTTATCCTTCGATTTAAGACTCATGATATTTGATATGAAGATGTATCTTGGTGAGACAGTATGTCACATATCATCATGATCAACATTTAACGTTCACTTTTGACATCAAGGTCAAATAATAGGCTTTTTTGACAATATGCTTGACTTTTATCCTTCGATTTAAGACTCATGATATTTGATATGAAGATGTATCTTGTTGAGACAGTATGTCACATATAATCATGATCAACATTTAACGTTCACTTTTGACATCAAGGTCAAATAAAAGGATTTTTTGGACTATGCTTGTACGGATATTATGGTATACCCTTGTCCATCCAGTGCAAACATGTCGCACACTAACTCGAGAACGCCTTGACTGTTTTTTCAAACTTTAACACATTATTACAAATGGTGGTCTGAGGGTCTGTATATGTATTGATGATTTTTGCATTTGTCGTTCCACAGTTATTGGACTTAGATTGTCCAAATATAAGCAATTTTTCACATATCACGCACTAACTCCTGTAGGCCTTGACCAATTTTTTTCAAAACTTCTACACATTCTTACAAATGGTGGTATAAGGGTCTGCATACTTTTTGACGATTTTCGCTTTTGTCATTCCAGAGTTATGGGATTTAGATTGTTGAAATATAAGCAATTTTTCACATGTCATGCACGAACTCAAGTATGTAACATGACACTTGATTTGCCCAAAAAAAATCGATATTTTCCTACTCCTTCACAACTTCATAGCTGTTGCTGGGGTCAAGCATATTATGTGCATAAGGTGCAGCAGTTTATTATTCCTTTGAGTTAGACTCGTGAAAATTGGTATGTAGATGTATCTTGATGAGACAGTGTTTCACGTATGATACTGATCAACATTCGACTTTGACCTTTGACCTTAACCTTTTTATACTTTAATATAGACGTATTATGATAAAATGGTATGTCATGTATCAATATTATCTTCATTTGACCTTGACCCTTACATCATGGTAAAAAATATCCAGCTTTTTTGGAAATATCCTTGTCCAGGCCATAATTTTTTTTAAGATAGACATATCATATTAAGAATGAAGATGTATCACATAGCATTGTTATCTTCATTTGACCTTGACCCTTGAGCTCAGGATTAAAAAAAATTAGGCTTTTTGGGGAAATATCCTTGTTTGGGTCATAACATTTTTGTTTTTTAAGATAGTCATATCATATTAAGAATGAAGCTGTGGATTATTCATATGTAAAAAGGGGAGACATATGATATGTTTTAGTTCGACTAAAACAATTCCTACTAGTTACAATTGTTTTCCATCATTTTTCACTACTGTTTGTTGATATGACTGATCACCAATTTCAGAAAAAGCATGAAGAACTTTACATTTGAGTATATTCGTTTATTTATAAAATTTTCATATCGTCACCATACAGCGTAGACCCAAAAGTTTAAAAGTCATGAAATTGTTTGAATCTTATTTACAGTAATCCACCAGCATCAACAGACAGATTAGGAAGATTAGCTCAGCATCTAATTACACAGCATAGGTAATATAATTCCTATGATAAGTTTTCTATTCAAGTAAATACATCCGTTTCAGTCATTATAAATACAGGTAAAATAAATATGGGCTTTTTGTATAATTTGCAAACTGAGATTAACTTTCCTGGAAGGCACATTCCTGTCAAGTGGATTAAAAGTTTTCTTGCCATGGAGTGTATTTGGATCCCTGCTCTTATTTTGGTGAATCTTTGGCAACCAGAACCAAAAATCTATTACAACTATACAAGTTGAAATGTTTATCTTACCTAGAATACTCTGTGACAAGTTTTACTCTTTCGTATATATATTCTTATTCATTTGTATGCTGTAAGTGAACATCAAAGCAATAAAGATAACATATTTATAAACTGTACTTATGACATATAACAAGTTTGTTTGTTGAGTTGGGGTTTTAAGCCGTTTTCAGCACATTTGGCTATCTTGCGGCGGCCAGTTTTTATTGGTGGAGGAAGCCGGAGTACCCGGAGAGAACCACCAACCTTCAGTAGGAAAATTGGCAATCCCTTGTCAATTTAGATAGGAGTCAAATACACCCTGCCACAGGTGAGATTCAAACTCACAACCCCAGTGTTGACAGGCTAGTGATCATTAGTAGTCATGAAGAACTACCTAGACCACTCAGCCACCGAGGATCCCATATACCAAGTAAATATATATCCTTATATTTATTGATCAAATAAAAACAGATCAATAACAGACAGTAAACAATCTGATAGGGTATTATGGGTCGTTACAGTAAACAATCTGATACGATACTATGGGTTGTTACAGTAAACAATCTGATAGGATATTATGGGTCGTTACACGTGTTTTGGAATACTTGAAATTACAAATTTTTCACTAAATCCACAAAAAACCCAGTTTGACAAGATGTTTTTGACAAGGTAACATCTTAATTTACACTGGTGTGGAATGAACATCTTCAATCAGGGAAATATCATTTTTTCAGGTCAAGCTTTCCTTTTGGTTTACTATTTGATATCCCACCCTTTTCCACCAGTAAATCTACCCGCAATTTTTTTACAAGTGGCTGAGTCAAGAAGAGTCCAACTAAAGAAACAGTATAATTATGTATAAATTAGTCTGTGGACATGTCAGAACACCATGATCATTGCTGACAGACTCCTTGTATGTGCCTTTAAGAAAATTTATGTCCTTGAACTTCTTAGAATGATAAGTTATTACGGGTCATTCTCTCTAAAATAGTGAACCGCCTCAGTGATCCCGTGGTAGCATGCTTGCCTCGAGTGTGGATGGTCATGGGTTCGATCCCTGGCCTGGTCAAACCAAAGACATGAAAATTGGTATTTGCTGCTTCTCTGCCAAGCAGGCTGCATCTAGGAGTAAGAGCAAAGGACTGTTTGGCTCCGAGTTGATATAATGTGTCCTGGTGGGGTGATATGTCTTCCTTCGTGCTGTTACCTCAAGCTAGCACGTTAAAAACCTGGCTCAGGGTGTCGGTCTAGTACAAAGCAGGGCTCATATTCATATCATATCAACATGTTCTCGTCCTGATATGCACCTAATGGTTGCCACTGGATGTTAAACAGTAATTCATCCATCCATCCATCTTTTTTAACAATAGAATATAGATTATACATACTGGTAAATATGATTTTTTTTTTTTTGTCTTTGCAGTTATTACCCATTATATCCACCATCTGAAGAGGTTAATATAGACTATGAAGCACTGGATATGTATGGAACAATGCCAATCACTCCCCATGTGTTAATATTGCCATCAGATCTAAAGCAATTTATTAAGGTATGAATGCCATCTTTAAATATCATGCAGTCTTAAATCAGTAATTTCAAATAAAAGAAAAGTATATTGCAATATCTGTATGAAAAGTATATCGCAATATCTTTAGAAGTACAATTGTTACAAATCATGTGAAGAGGTCTTATATTAGTAATGCCACCTAAAATAAATTCTCTGGTTCTCATACAATTGATTTTGCAAAAATGGCAAATTATTTTATGATGCCATGCCCACAAACATGGATTGGGCATATTGAGTTACCCTTCTCTGACTGTCTGCCAAACTATGTGATTAAGTTTTGCGTTTAGGTTCATTACTTTAAAACTAAGGAAACTTCATCAGTCATAGGCATTCATACAATAATTGGTTCATTATGACCTACATTTTATGCTTGAGCGACTCTGGTAAAGTTTTGCAATTAGGTTCATTTCTTATTATTATATGGCGGGGCATCCGTGTATTACAGACACAATTTCTAGTTTTAGTTTTACTTCCTGTCAAAGGATTTTCAGTTTAGGTATTTATTTTGGTGACATACAAATCTAGTTTTAGACATTTTGATTATACAAATGGGTTATCTGCTTTCACTGCCTCGAATTTCTTCCATTTCTCCTACAAATAGTCGTGTACAGAGCTGTTCCATGGTAATTGTAGACTTTATAGGCAATATCATCCATGGAATGATTATTGAAGTCAAACTCACTGCCATGATCATTGTCACACAATGCATGAAAATTGCGTCTTGGTTGGCAGATGCTTGAAAAGTACAAATGGGTTATCTGCTTTCACTGCCTCGAATTTCTTCCATTTCTCCTACAAATAGTCGTGTACAGAGCTGTTCCATGGTAATTGTAGACTTTATAGGCAATATCATCCATGGAATGATTATTGAAGTCAAACTCACTGCCATGATCATTGTCACACAATGCATGAAAATTGCGTCTTGGTTGGCAGATGCTTGAAAAGTACTTTTGGCGCCAAGTTTATTTTTACAGAAAAATATCGGAACGGAGGCGATGTTTTTCTGGAAATCAAATAAATTCATTCCCTTAAAGTGGAGCAGCAGTGTCTGAGAACCAGATATTTAAGTTTATATGGCCTAAATATCATTCATAATACCATCCCTATAATGAGATTGTTATGTAATTTGAATGACTGTTACTCCACACATTAAATGGTTAATTTGACACTTTGGGGATTAGATAGTGCCTGGGATTCACTCAAAAACTGGTAAATAACATAATAAAGGTGAAAATAAATGAGTTTATCTGCTGGTGGACATGATTTAAAACAACCCTCTTGGAGGTGAATACATGTATATAATTATCCTTGTTAACTGTGGACAATTATAGTGTGATTGTTAAGTTGATTGAAGGATTATAATGCTTGTCTTTTAGGAATTACATGGTAGTTTTTGTATTAACCCTGGAAGAGTGGCAAAAGGACAGATTGGTGGATCTTATGCTAGACTAATTATTAAAACCAGTGACTTACAAAACAATTCGTCTATATATCCAAATACTGCAGCACAGATTTTACGGATCTAATTTTTGTTTAAATTGTACAAGTTCTAATTTACAGTAGTTTGTTGATGTCTAGCATGTCCTCAGGGGGTTGTCAGGTCACAATATAGAAATCCTGACTGCAGACCATAGTGGGTAAAGTTTTTGGAGAATGCTATGCTCCCTGCATGTTAATGACCTTTCTGTAGTTTTCAAAAAAGAGAAGGCTAAAGGCTGCTACAGATTGCTAAATTATCCAACCCTTCCCAACCATCCACCCTTTTACAGTGGCAGTCAAAAAACGTTCCCTTTTGTGTCCCGTCCCAAATCATGTTTGATAAATTGTTGAACTGACACTTAAGAAGCATGACATATTTGTGACTGGATATTAAGCAAATAACAATCAATCAATTAAGTTTATCGGTATGAAAGAATATGGTGGATAAATTCTCAACACATAATCAACTTGTGCACATCACAAAAGTTTCGGCAAGTCCTTGACCTCTTTTTCAGTGGTCCAATGATTCAGCACCTTTGTTGCTGTTCTTCATCTTAAGTTTCAGTGAGACCTTCAACATTGAGAAAAATCTGCCAGTGCATTGGTTCGAGTCTAATTTAAGATTAACCAGATGAGAGTTTTTTTAAGTTTGTACAGTTGGTTAGACATAATTCCTATGATAAGTTTTCTATTCAAGTAAATACATCTGTATTTTGAAGTACTTTAATTCCAAACATGAAACTGTTTCCATTAGATTTATAAAGAAATCTCGTTCTACTGTTTTCCTTAGCAGATTGCAATAAAATGTTGTATTACCCTAGTCTTTATATTATATTTACAGGGTTCGCACGGGTGCTTGAAAACCTGGAAAGTACTTGAAATTGAAAATTGGAAATTAAGGCCTTGAAAGTACTTGAAATTCAAAGGAGGTCCTTGAAACTCCTTGAAAAACTGTGTTTTTGAAGAATCCAAAAAATTGGTTAAATTTTCTGTCATAAAAGTGTTTTTAATTCGTTTTCAGATCACTCGGTCTCGCGTTTATCGGTATTTTTGTCAAGACTTAAGTTTCGAGCATTTTCCCTTTTCTAAAAATAGCTACTTTTCTGTGAAACCGGTGCATAGTAATTTCTGTGATGCGGTCAAGAAATAAATCTGACTTTGCGTAAAAAATTTAGTAATTAAACGCACAGGCACTTGTTTCTATCAATGGGAAGGTCGACTATCAATGGGAAGATCGACTATCCGTGTATAATGGATAGTCGATCTTCCCATTGATAGTCGACCTTCCCATTGATAGAAACAAGTGCCTGTGATTAAACGATCCAGATTGATTTTTTGGTAACTTAAATTAACTTTAACTAATAAAACATCTTTCATTTACTTGATTAAATATATTTTGCCGAAATAAATTGTCCATATCAGTTGATTTCTGGTCCTTGAAAATTTGGAAATTGGTCCTTTAAAGTCCTTGAAATGTCCTTAAATTTTGTGGTAAAAAATGTGTATGAACCCTGTATTTACTTGCAGCATCTTCTTGGAATTTGTTTCTTTCACATTTATTATTTGGTCAAGTATAGATCCAAATATTTCATAAAATTTGAAGTTAGACAATAAAATTCATTAATGTTCTTGTAATCTGATGTGTTCCTTTAATACACAATGTAAAGCTTGGTTTTTAATGACTATTTATAAATTTTTGTGACAAGCATCAAAATGTATTATTAAATTTATATTTCTATGTGGTTTGTTTTGTCTCGCCTGCAATGAAAGTAGCTGAAGGCAAGACATAGGTATTGCTTTTCCTGTAGCACCAGCAGTTGTGTTAACAAGGGATATCTGAGCATAATCTGTAGGTTAACCATATTTGGTTAGTTTTTGCTTGTCAGCCTATCGTTGCCCCTGACATTGACTTCATTTTCATAAATTGGTTAGGTTAAAGTTTTTGGGTTAGGTATATTTCTGTTATTTGCATGCTAGGCATGTAGATATGTTTCCGTTTGACAGATGTCACAAAATCTCAACTTTACCATTGGAGTGGGAAATGAGGTCAAAGTTTTTAGATTAGGTTTGTTCATTAGTAACTATACATGCTAGGTCAACTATCTGATATGAATTCCTTTAGAGGGATGTATGTCCATATAACAGTTGTTGCATGTCCTTGACCTCATTTTGAAACTAGTGGTCGTTTTATGTTAGGTTGAATTAGGTATATTTCTCAGTAACTACACATTCTAGGTCAACTATATTTGACATTTATTATATAGCCTTTCTACTTAAAAAAATGAAACTTTATTAAAAATTACATGAAAACATTTTTCTTATTGTTTCCAGTGTAAATATTCATAATTATTCTTAAAAAAAAACTTAAATCATTGTTACTAAAAGGGTGAAAAATGGTTACAAAATATTGCCAAGTTCTTTGTATCTGTGATTGTTGAAAGTTGCTAAAACGACTAGTACAAGATTCACTAGACTGACATTTCCTTAGTCTCCTCTACTGTTACCTTATGAAAGTCAGATGTTCTGGAGTTAAGTCCATAAAAAAATCAAATATGCATGAGAGATCACAAATTAACAATTTTTGGGTAAATTAAAAAACGTGTCAACTTCGATAGGCTCAATTATATCTTGTTAAAATTTGAAACATACTTTGTTAAGATAAGTATCTTTCAACAGTCAACTGCTAATCAATGCTAAACATATAGCTTCAACTCCTATTTTGTGTTTTAATTTAATGAAGTTTAACCCTTGACTTGATGAAAAACGTCAAGTAAAAAGCCTATATTATATATCCATCCAACATAGGTCTCATAATATTGGCTTGTAGTCGGTATAATGTGTTCAAGTGGGGTAATGTGTCTCCCTGCAGAAAAATACCTCGTGAGCTAGCATTTTAAAAATCCGACTCAGCGGCTGTACAAAGCAGGGTCATATTTATACATCAACTGTAATCTGTAATATAAATTCTATGTAGGCACACCTCCTCTTAGTAGTTTCGGATTCACAACCATAATATGAACTAGAAATACTGTGAGCAAAGCTCACTAATTGATACCCCCGCACCCCCTATCACAAGGAATGTCAAAGTCAATGTTTTGCTATGGAAAACATAAAAAGTTGGTCAAATCAAAATCTAAAATAGGAGGTGCACTATGGCATCATGTGATAAAGATTCTCTGAAAGTCTCATGGAATTCCCTTTAGTGGTTTAGGAGGAGTTGAGGATGGCATACTGGTACCCCCTATCACAATGAATGGCAAAGTCCATGTGTTGGTATGGAAAATCCCAAATGTTGGTCAGATCAAAATCTAAAATAGGAGGTGCACTACAGCATCATGTAATAAAGATCCTCTGAAAGTTTCATCAAATTCCATTCAGTGGTTTAGGAGGAGTTGCGGATGGCATCATGGTACCCCTATCACAATGAATGTCAAAGTCCATGTTTTGGTATGGATAACCCCAAATATTCATCGGATCAAAATCTAAAATAGGAGGTGCACTATGGCATCATGTAATAACGATCCTCTGAAAGTTTCATCAAATTCCATTCGGTGGTTTAGGAGGAGTTGCGGATGGCAACATGGTACCCCTATCACAATGAATGTCAAAGTCCATGTTTTGGTATGGGTAACCCCAAATATTCATCAGATCAAAATCTAAAATAGGAGGTGCACTATGGCATCATGTAATAAAGATCCTCTGAAAGTTTCATCAAATTCCATACAGTGGTTTAGGAGGAGTTGCGGATGGCATCATGGTACCCCCTATCACATTGAAAGTCAAAGTTCATGTTTTTCTATGGGAAACCCCAAAAATTGGTCCGATCAAATTCTAAAATAGGAGGTGCACAATGCCATCATGGGATGAAGATTCTCTGAAAGTTTCATCAAATTCCATTCAGTAGTTTAGGAGGAGTTGCGGATACAAAGGTCGGACGGACGGACGGACACAACGAATACTATATACCCCGCTTTTTTCAAAAGCGGGGGTATAATAACATTTGTTTCATGATCCTACCTCTTCCAGTAACTAAGAACATGTTTTCGTCCTGATATGCTCCTAATGGTTGCCACTGGACGTTAAACAATAATTCATCCATCCATACATGGTAGGTCAAAAATATTAATTGTGTGGAGTCTTTGTTAGATAGATGTCAGTCTGACTTGGTGTTTGCTCTTGTTTTTCTAACTTTGCCATAGTTGTGAGGGATTACGAGAAAACAGAGGTTTTTCCTCCACGTACTTTGACATCTATTAACTGGTTATTCACAACTTAGTTATCTCAGAAGGAATATACTTGGCTAGCTCATTTAACAAAATGTTAGTTATTTTTGGATACATTAATAAGAAATAACAATATAGGTGAACCAGACATTAGATTTAATTGCCAGACCAAAAAGGGATAAAACTTTTTGCAACTAACTGACTATAAAGGACTTTAAAGAGCTTTTTAACTCACCGGACCCAAAGGGTCGAGTGAGCTATTCTCATCACTTGGCATCCGTCGTCCGTTAACTTTTACAAAAATCTTCTCTGAAACTACAGGATCAAATGGAACCAAACTTGCCCACAAGCATCATTAGGGTATTTGTTTAAAAAATGTGTCCGATGAGCCCGCCTGCCAACCAACATGGCTAAAAATAGAACATAGGGGTAAACTGCAGTTTTTGTCTTGTATCTCAAAAACTTTGTTGGGTTATTGCCCCTGATTGTTAATTTTAAGGAAATTTACAAGGCCAATTGTAACCAAACTTGGCAGTATTGGTCCTTAGGGGATCCTCTTTTTGGATTATGTCAGATGACCCGGACTGTTTACCAAGATGGCCGCCACAACCAAACTTAGTTTAACGTAGGGCACTATGGTAAAATTCTTTGAAAAATATTCTGGTCTGAAACCACTTTACCAATTGGAACCAGACTTGGCACCAATGGTCCTTAGTAGGTCCTCTTATAGAAATATGTTCGATTTCTTGGACTGTGAATCAAGATGGCCGCCACAGCTGAATTTAGTTTTACATTGGACCCTATGGGAAATTCACTCAAAAATTTTTTCGTCTCAAACTACTGAGCCAATTGGTATAACTTGGCATCATTGGTCCTTAGATGGTCCTCTTTCAGAAATGTGTCCGATCACTCAGATTGTCAACCGAGATGGCGGCCACAGCCGAACTTAGTTTCATATAGGACCCTATGGGAAAATTCCTTTAAAAATCCTTTCTGAAACCACTTAGCCAGTTGGGACAAGACTTAGCAGTAATGGTCATTAGATGGTTCTCTTTTAGAAATGTGCCACAGCCGAACTTAGTTTAACATGAATCCTATAGAAAAACCAGCCAATTCGACTGCAAATTAAATTTTTAGTTCTGCTCAAGATGAAAAGTTAAATCCAGGTGAGCGATACAGGCTCTTGAGAGCCTCTAGTTTAAGTGTCTACTGTGTCCTAAAAATGATTAAAAAAAAGAATGTGGTCAATAAAGCATCAAATCTAGGTCACATTTCGTTTTGGATGCATGCTTTTTCCCTCGGATACATTCGCCTACCAGATTTTTCATGATCCTATCTCTTCCAGTAAATGAGATATGATTTTTAACCAAAATCAGTTTAGCATCAAATCTAGGTTACAGCATAAAATCAATGCATAATTCATTGTTTTAGTGTTGTATATGATTCATAAAAGACTACTTTGATGTTGGATAAAGTTTTGTTTCTGAAATTTGAACCATGGTGATGACTCTGTGACATATCTTTAGTTATTTGAAAACACAAAATTTTATTAAAGCTACTCAAATATGTGGGATATACATTGGATTATGGATAGAAATGTGAAATGATTGTCACCCGGAGGACGGTAATTAAACTGAAACTGCCAAATATTTGATTGTTATAGTCATTTCAGAGAGAAAAATCTTAGAAAACTTCCGGATAGGATCATAACTTAACTGCAGGTGGATTGTTTCAACAGTAGACCATCTAAGAATCATTGCAGCCAAATATAGTAGTTTCAGAACAAACTAGATGTCTGAATCAGCTCAATATCGGAAAGGCATTTAGAAAAAAGTAAATACAACTGTTCGTTGCGGAATGACAGACAAGGGTAAAACTATATGGCCCCGACCACTTAGTGGCTTGGCCATAAAAATACAGCAAATTTGTGAAGGTTCCCATGTTGAATTTAGTTCCGTTTTGTACCGTCTTCTGTTTAATCTTATTTTATTGGATATCATTCAGATTTTAAAAAGGATTACTCAAGAACAGCAGCTGCA
Organism: Mytilisepta virgata; assembly: GCA_028015205.1. Taxonomy (NCBI): domain Eukaryota; kingdom Metazoa; phylum Mollusca; class Bivalvia; order Mytilida; family Mytilidae; genus Mytilisepta; species Mytilisepta virgata. The sequence goes on along the minus strand of CM051518.1, from coordinate 51,235,274 downwards.
ATTTTTTATTTCAATTTAATATTGGCACAGTAGTTACCGACGATTTTCAAACCAAAATTTCTAATAAGGTAGTACACCAAGTCTATCTTGGATAACAGGTGGGTCATCAGATTAAATCCTGACAGAGGACTGCCTAAAAGGAACACTGGTAACAAGTGTGGTTCAAATTGGTTCGGCCCTTGCCAATACAGACACAGAAATTTTATTGTAGTGTCCTATATTTGACTAAAATCAGCTGTGGTTGGCAGAACCATTGATTATACATGTAGTTCTTAAAGAGGAACATCTATGGGTCATTGCTGCCAAATGTGCTTTAAAATAGGCATATTAGTTTTAGCAAAAATATACTGAACTCTAAAAGTTACGCTAACAGTTTCGTCCAGATGAGTTAAAGGATTATTCCACCAAGTATATACCTATTCGTGAAAACTTAACAAACTTTATTTCAACATTCAAATTACATTTTTGAGATTTGCTCGGACACATTGAGTTGGATGTTTTTTTTCATCTGGTAAAATTCAAATGACTTTTCACATCAACACACAATCCGATCGCCTGTCATCGTCATCATCATCCTCATCATTGTCCCAGTCGTATGCATTTTCATCAGAATCGTCTTCCCCGTCAATATCAGAACTGTCACAATCTGGATACGTCACATCAGAATTTTTATTTACAAAAAAACAATGTGGACAATTTATATGGCAAGCAACGAATTCAGCTGGTAGAGTACTAATGGCAGTTGCACCATTTGTAATAAATGACGGTACTGGCATGTCGTCCAATTCAATCCACGTTCTTTTATCACAGAGGTATTTGTATGATTTTTTAGCATTTTCTCCTCCAAATATATACAACTTATTATTTTCAAACGAAAACATTGCTGACATGGTAAGCTCAAACGGAGCTGGTGACATTCTTGGAAACGACTTCCACAGATTTTCTGAAGGGTTAAACTTCCGTATTGTTTTCATTTTCAAATCTACCTGTATAATTTCACCTTTATGTACTAAGATCTTTGTAAACGACAAGGTAGAAAGGCAAGATCTCACACGAGACGGCTCTGACAAAGTCTTACTCTTTATGTTAAAGTATTTTATTGAAAATCTCTTCTTGTGAAAACATTCACAGATTATTCCAAGCTTTTCGTCATCAATTGGGCACCCATAAAACACATCTTTTTCATCACAATCAAAAAGAACGCTGGTTTCCAGTGATTTATCTTCCTTTACTTCAATTAACTTGCAACTTTCGCCCTGAGCACGAATGTCTTTACAACCTCTTCCCAATAAAAATACTCTGTTTCCAAATATGATTAAGTCATTCAAAGAAAATCCGATTAAATGCATATCATAGTCCAATTTTATACGTTCCCAGGTCTTATTACCAATTTCGAAGACGTACAAATGAAAGCAGTTATATGCACACCAATTTCTACAACTAGATGGAGTCTTGTTAATAAAATATATCTTCCCATTGCTTCCAGAACGTATTACCGGACTTTCCATAGATATACTAGGAATAGAAAACAGTCTTGACCATTTCTCATCGCGGAGAGAGAAAGCAAATAATCTATCTGTGTTTAATTGCATTCCTCTTTGAAACTCCAATTTGCCTCCACCAACCAATATGACCTCTCTTGTCTGAGGTGGTTGCTTCGTGTCACTTTTCTCCCATGCATCCTTAAATATTGACTCCAAGTCATTTATCGGAAGAATTCCATTCAGTTCTTTGTCTTCAAAGGTCTGGTAAAAAACTGATTCCGATATATCTTGCATCTTTAATGCTTTAAATAGCTCAAGAAATTCACCTTTCCTGCAAACTATATTGTATTTTACCCATCTAACCAAAAACTTTAGAAAGGCTTCTTGAGACACATAGCTCAAAGTTTTATCATTCAGTAAGGCCAACACGGATTCCTTGGTAAGAGTTAGCATTTCTTGCCCAAGTAAAACATTTAGTAAGTGCCCTTTCATGTACTTCATGGCTCTTTCATGAATTGGTAGATCATACAAGGATGATATCAGACATATCTTTACACACGTTTTAGTATCAAATGTTAAGAGAGACAGGAAGTCATTGCATACTTTTTTCAGATCGGAAAATTGTAGATAATCAACCACTTCTAAAATGTCACCTATATTAGACAATGAGAGTTCAATCTTTCCTACATAAAAATATTCTAAAACTTTCTCCACAGCAGCGGTCTTTCCTATATGCATCTGGATTTTTCCTGCAATTTTAAAAGAATCGAAATTAAATGATAATAGCAGTAAAGGGGCCCCTACAGTTAAGTATAGTTAGCTGAAAATGAAGGAAACGGGCAATTCCGAACAACAGCTAATCCGTTAAATTAATATCGGAGTTGAAAAGCTCAAGATTGTTATTCATGTGCCAAATGAAGGTCGATGCACGTATTATACGCATGGACATTCATAACTATGCCGATAATCAGACCATCCATCAATTACCTCTAGTTGCTTAGAACTGTCCCTAAATCATAATTTAAATAATATATGACTTAAATAAGGCACGGACCTAAGTTTCTACTTATCAAATGCTTGCACTGATAACCATTTGATGGGGATGAGAGAGATTAATCTTGGATCTTTAATTTTTTGTTCAGTATCCACTTGCGTCCGTTTTTTTCCAAAATATACTCCTCTTTGATTCCCATTTATTCACACGAGTTTTGATTCTATTTTTTTTTTCATTTCTTGCTCCCATAGTGACCCCAATCCTGTTGATTTCGAATGGTATGTGCATTTGTTTTCATTACCACCTAAGACATTCGCATTAACAAAATATCACCTCTCTGTGGTTAGATTTGGACGTTTACAAACTAGAGGCCCCTAGAGCATGTGTCCCATTTCACAAACATTCGTACGAATATGATCGAGACTGGTTCCATGACGTCAATAGAACAAGGACATTGAACGATGAAAATCAGATCACACTTACGACTAATCGCAGTCGTACGAATGTTTGTGAGACGGGATCCTGTATCGCTCACCTGGATTCAATTTGCCGATCAACAGCCATAAAAGCACATAAGAAACAAAAGTCTGTATTAGTAGGCATAATTCTGAAAGAGGAAAATCTAATAACCATGGCTGCCAAGTCCAGTTCCAATTGGCTGAGTGCTTTTACACAAAAAGATTTTTTAAATGAATTTTCCCATAGGGTCCTATGTTAAACTAAATTGGGCTGTGGTGGCCATCTTTGTTGACAGTCCGGGTGATCCGACAAAATTCTGAAAGAGGACCACCAAAGGACCATTTCTGCCAAGTTTGGTTCCAATTGGCTCAATGGTTTCAGACCAGATTTTTTTATCAATTTTCCCATAGGGTCCTATGTTAAACTAAGTTCGGCTGTGGCAGCCTTCTTGGGTAACATTCAGTGTCATCTGACATCATTCTGAAAGAGGACCACCTAAGGACCACATCTGCCAAGAAGTTTGGTTCCAATTGGCTCAGTAGATTCAGAAAAGAATATTTTTAATATGAATTTCCCATAAATTAAGTTCTGCTTTGACAGCCATCTTGCTTGATCGTCCTTGTTATCGGACACAATTCTGAAAGAGGACCATTGCTGCCAAGTTACATAGAATATATATATATCTTTTTTAATTTATCCCCCTTTTTTCTATTTGTAGTCACAGCAGCCATGTCGGTTGGAAGTCGGGGATGCCGGACATACTTTTGGAAGGGGCCAGCTCAAGGACCATTCCACCAAAATTTGGTCCAAACTTCCTGAGCGGTTTTATAGATTTTTTTTTATTGTGGACGGACGGACGACGGACGCAAAGTGATGGCAAAAGCTCATATGGACTTTTAGGCCAGGTGAGCTAAAGTTGATTGGGAATCCTAGTCGAACGCTATAGATACAATTTTAAGGCATTGAGAAAATAGTCTGACAAATAGCTGAAAAATATACTTAATGAAAACGTCGTCTAAAAAAAGTGGTCTGTGTAAATATTTTGCTGCCGGGTCTCAAGTTTGGTCAATGTTGACTCGAAAGGATATTTTAACGTATAATAAGCATTAAGTGTTTATGAACAGTAACGTGCAGGTAAATGTGAAAGCTCACATATGGCTCTTTGGGTAACATGATCTTATTAACAAAATTGGGGCCACTATAGATTTTTTAATTTAATTTCAATTTCTTAAGTTAATCGATCACTTAGGGATAAGTACATGTTAACATGCCCTTCTAGAAAGTAGAAATGATGTCACTAAATGACTTAACGAAAGCTCTATCACTGGTGGGGTCGTCATCACGAACTGATCCAATGCAAAAAAAGAATGTACAATAGGCTTTTTTATTTTCACGATTCTCTACTAAATTGCGACCATTACTAATGTCGCATAAGATGCATGGATTGCTCGTCCTGTGGTTCACTTGAGGTTTAAGGAATTCGTGTCAAATTGTCAATCGAGATTTTATTTTGCCTTTTGTTCATTCGTGTTAAAGGACACTAATCCAAACCATTATTTTAGCTCCCGTTATATATATATGATGTCCAACATCTATCCCAATGATGATTAAAATATAGGATAGAATATACGCCGGTGTTAGGGTTTGCAAAGCCAACATCCTAACTTGAACTCTTTCTTGGAATTATGGTCAAGGAAGGTTACAAACAAACTTTCATGACAAACATTACAATTTCACTTTTCCATTGGCCAAACTCCATTTAGAAAACTATCACGACAATAGTTATGTATGAATATGGCTTAGTTGAGTTGCTAAACCTTTCAAATAACGACAGGAATTGCCTACTCACTACAACTCTTTTTAGCGGTCTGTGTTGCTCATCTTTATTTTTAAATACTCCATGAAAGTTCCAACAACACAACGTAATGAGATAGTTTTGTTAAACTTCCTACTGGTGTTTCAAATAAAGTTTCATTTCGGGCCTGGCATTCAACACTATGATTGATGATTGATTCCAGATAATATTCAATCCTTTCTTAATAAATTTTTTTAGCCATTAATTAAGACCAAAACTAAGGCTCTCACAGCTGCTGGTTGTATACATATTTATTAAACGAAAGTGGGAAATAAAAATCCAATAAAGGGTTTAACGATATCCTTTCAGACCCTATTGACAAATATCACCAAATACTTTTCACTCTTTGAAGAGCTACCTGACATCTTAAACCTTACCTAGAAGGAAATGACAGAACAGATGTCTACCGTCTGCCTCTTATACCACTGCAAATAAACCCAGAGGGCAAAATAAGTGTTAAAAAATAAGTCCGTTGCAAGCAAGATCGGTTTTTATTCATGCTTTATAAAATGACCATACAAATACTGGTAAACTTACAAAACAATGTTTTCACGATTTGCCAAATTCATGATCAAAAACATTTGTATTTAACACCAGTATTTCCAAAAACTGTTTAATTTCAAGAATATACAAGTAATTCAATCAAAATGTGAAACTAGCGCTCCCACCGTCTCAGGAGCGTTATCGCTTACCAACCAAAAACTCATTGGAGCCATTTGCTACTTTTTCCCCAGTAATAGACTATTATACCAAATTCTGATTTTTACCCATTTAGTTTCCGAGAAGACTTTTTTTTTTTTTTTGTTTTTAGTAACACAGGTCAAAGGTTTGGACCATCAGACATAATTTTGAAAGGGGACCACCTATGGACCATTCCACTAAAGGTAAGCCCCAACTGGGCAAGCAGTTTCAGAAAAGAAAATTTTAAAGTATTTTTTTGCTGGTTGTCGAGCCTTCGACTTTTGTCGAAAAAGCGAGACATAGCGATCCTACATTCCGTCGTCGTCGTCGTCGTCGTCGGCGGCGTCCACAAATATTCACCCTGTGGTTAAAGTTTTTGAAATTTTAATAACTTTCTTAAACTATCCTGGATTTCTACCAAACTTGGACAGAGGCTTGTTTATGATCATAAGATAGTATCCAGAAGGAAATTTTGTAAAAAAAAAATTCCAGTTTTTCCGTATTTTACTTATAAATGGACTTAGTTTTTCTGCCAGGAAACATTACATTCACTCTGTGGTTAAAGTTTTTAAAATTTTAATAACTTTCTTAAAATATCCTGGATTTGTGCCAAACTTGGACAGAAGCTTGTTTATGATCATAAGATAGTATCCAGAAGTAAATTTTGTAAAATAAAAATTCCAGTTTTTCTGTATATTACTTATAAATGGACTTAGTTTTTCTGCCAGGAAACATTACATTCATTCTGTGGTTAAAGTTTTCAAAATTTTAATAACTTTCTTAAACTATCCTGGATTTGTACCAAACTTGGACAGAAGCTTGTTTATGATCATAATATAGTATCCAGAAGTAAATTTAGTAAAAAAAAAAAAATTTTTCCGTATTTTACTTATAAATGGACTTAGTTTTTCTGCCAGGAAACATTACATTCACTCTGTGGTTAAAGTTTTTAAAATTTTAATAACTTTCTTAAACTATCCAGGAATTTTACTATTATGTGCATTCACCTATCACACTGAAAATATAGACAACATCAAAAGTAGGCGAGACACTGGGTTCCGCGGAACCCTTACGAATTTTTTTTATATTTGCCAAATGTTATAGTGATTGGCGGGCTGGATTCAAGACAAAATTTTGAAGGGTGGCCACTCAATGACCAATCCACCAGTTTGGTTCAAACTCACCTGAATGTTTCCGAGATTTTTTAAGAAAATATGCTGGAAGAGAACGGATGCAAATTGATCGCTTGAAGAAGACTGTGTCCATGAGTTGGTTGTGTATCTTAAGTTAAACCTTAAATTTGACAATTTTCTGAATTATCAAAAATTCCAAGGTGGAAAATAAATATTTGGTTGAAGTGAATTCAAAGTGTTTAGCCTTAAATTTAGCTGTTTGGCACCCCCAAACCGATCTCTTATTTTTTAGATTTTCTATAGAAAGAACTGACCGTGATATTTTTTTCGAAAATTTTGTGAAAAAGGTTTATTTTTGCTAACTTGCTGTGTTCAAACAGATGACTTTAAAAATTCTTTTTAAATATCAAATTACATGTACAATGTGTTTATGAGGTAAAACATTCCAAAAATCATAAAAAGGTAAAACATTTTTTTTATCAGGACAGCTTTAAGAACCAAAAAACAAAACAATAAAATATTTGGTATTGCAACTGATGATATACCCATCATCAAATGCAGGCTATAAAAATCAAATTTGAATTTTCCTCAATACATTTGTTGTACATGTATACATGTAACTTTTACTTACTTTATACTATACTTCGAAATCAAACAAGTTTCACAAGCTCAACATTGGCATTACAGTTGTTTAGTCTGTACCTCACCTAGCAGTTTACAACAAAAGATACTAAAATTATTTGTTTTTTCCAGTTTTTGCTATCTGTTGCAATATTGCATGGCTGAGGTGAGATGACTTTATACAAAGGATATATATAAAGTGGCTAATTAACCAACAAGATTTCTTTTACTCCATTTAAAAATCCATTTGTATACCATGTGGGTTCAAGCTATACAATTCTGAGGATGGGTCAAGCATGATTACTAATTTTTGTTAAGGCAACTTCCTTCAAAGTTTGGTATCAGTTGGTTGCCAATTTATTAACTTATTCATTATAATTGAGTTGACCAACATTTTCTGTGGGAATTCTGAATTTAAAAAAATTTTTTTTTTTAATGTTATTTAACATATTCTTAGTATTGGAAGCAATATTGATTCAAAGGTCTGTCACCTTGACAAAATTTGAAAGAACAGTAAAACCCATTCCAACATTTCCACCATTCTTTCAGGGGAAAGATTTTTAAAGGAAATTTAATTATTACCATGGACAACATACCATAGCAAACACCAAGTGATGGCAATAGTTCATTTGGCTCTTTGGGTAAGATGAGTGAAAGATACTTTGGATTTCATTTTGAAAAATAATCCTTCTTTTCCCAAATACATATAACTAATTTAAAAGTATGTTATGTATATGTTTGCAGCCAATACTAAAATTATGTAGCACTAAAATAAGAAATTAACAATCAATAAATTTCTTTAAAAATATTTTTTTACATTAAAACTCAATAGCACCATTTCCTATGCTCTGTTGCTGCTCTCTTTCGATGTTTAATATATTTTGTACATCTGAGAATTATACACAAACTTATGATATCTGCACAAGTATAGTCTGTCCCTCAATCAACAAGATTTTTTATGCTCTTTCAAAGGGTGACAATTCAAAACAATCTATCATTTCCACTCTTCACCATGGATACCAAGATCTGTTGTTGTGAACTTATGACCATAACAACAATCATAGCATTTATTTGTCACCATGGATACCAAAATCTATAACGATAAGAATATCCATCACTCCATATATCTTCATCATTTTCTGGTTCAGTGTGATCAAAGTCCAGTTTTGGATTGTAGTAACAATGAGGACACTGTAAATGACAGGAAACCATTTCAACTGGTAACCTAGCTGTGCACATAGCACTGTCTATCATTGTGTATGGTAAATCATTCAAACATACTCTCTTTTTTTTCTCATAGTCATACTTCTGCATTGTCCGTTTACATTTTCCACCAATGAAATATAACTGGTTATTGCAAAACACGAATTTTGCAGAGAAACGACTTTCATAGGGTATACTACAAATTGAAGGCATTTGCTCCCAACATTTAGTAGAGAGATTGTACGTTCTTCCAACTCCCAACATTAAGTCAATGTGTCTGAAAATTCCATCACTGGCAAAAACTAAGCTGTGTTCAACCTTTGAAGGAAAAGAATTTCCCTTTGATGGTGTGATGATTTTTTTGTCTTCTATATTGTAAAATATAACCCTGCACTTCCCAGGCTTTGTAATAGTCCCAACATATTCATTGCTAAATATGCCAATGTGACATTTATCTACAACAAATGTTTTAATTTTCAGAATTCCTGGAGAATCCATGATATAATACTGGTCTGTTCTACCATCTGCTTTTACCTCTAACAATTGTATTGTTGGCTTTGGTATTGCATTAGATGCATTTGATTTCATTCTTTTGAATCTGTTCAAAAGTAGAAAGACTCTTTCTTGAGAGATTAAAAGATCAACCTCATAACTTAACTGATTAAGGTGATCAACAGGCAATGATACCTTACGACTTCTCCAAACCTTGGTTTCTATGCTGAAATCGTACAAACGAACATGCACAAATGGTTTCCTAAATTTTTCAGTGTTCAGAACATAAATTTTGTTCTGACCATCAAAACCAATAACTGGATGAAAGATAGGATTACATGTAGGAAGAGAACAAATTTCTGTCCATTTGTCTTCACCCACAACAAGAGCTAATATTCTGCTCATTTTTGTACCATATTCATATCTACTGGTAGCCATCAATATAACATCTTTCTTGGAATTGTCAATTTTACTCGGAGGACAACACTTTTGTGCCCTTTTTTCAAGTTCAGAATTAATAGCTAGAGTTTCAAAAGCATCTGCTAGCACAGAATCATTTCTAATTCCCTCTAGACTTGAACTAGATACTTTACCAAAATCAACTGACTTTAACAAGTCATGGCCATAACACTTTCTTTCAGCTGAATTACATCTTATCCATCTCTTTATAAAATCAAGAAACTCTTCTTGCGTGATATAACATAAAGTTTCATCTTTCAATATTGACAAAACTGAATCTGCACACAATTGCAGCATTTCATCCAGCTTCATTACCTCTCTCAGATGACCTCTCAAATATTTTACAGCCTTATCATGTACTTTTAATTCATACATTGAAGCTATAATACACATTTTTACACAATTTTTGGGATTCAGTGGAGTACAATCTAAAGAATTCTCACACAATGTCCTTAGACTTGACATTTGTAAATATTCTGCAAATTCTAAGAACTCTCCAGCCAAGTCAACAGTTATTTCGAGATTTCCTTTGTATATATACTCTAAAATCTTTTCAAAGATGCAAGATTTACCAATACTTATTTTCACCTTACCTGAAAAGAGAAAATATAATATGTTAAAGAAAAAGTATTTATGAATCATGACCTTATGAAATTAAAACTTTGAAAAAAGGCTTCATACACTTCCAAATATGGTTTATTTTTGAAGTGATACATTCTGTACCATACTTTTATAATGACAAGTTTTCATTTTCTTTGACAACTCATCCAAATCATAAATAAAAGGATTTTTCTCAAATCCGATGCTACAGCATCTCTTACTAGCAAAAGAATCCTTAGTTTGTTTTTAATTAACTAATTGCAGTGCTCCCCCTCAGAAATTTTATAACGTGAAATACAAGAAAGTTTGTCATAAGTCATTCCATCTTATTTTTACAAAGGTACACGTGTATTTTACATTTGTTAAAGTTAATTCCTCATAATTTATGAAAATTATGAAAATTCTGAAATAGGGCCATTTAAGTACCACTGCTGCCAAGTTTGGTTAAATTTGCTTAAGTAGTTTCATGGAAAAAGATTAAAATGTAAAACCTAACAGACAAACACTAAGCTTACATAAGACTTTTGGTCATAATCAGGTTACAAATAAGCAAATGTAGGGCCTACTGCACTGCAACTAATAATCAATGCAAAACAAAAATTCACTTTTTTTTACAGTCTTTCCTGTAGGCAAGACTCCTAACCCATGCACAAACCCCTTCCCTCAAAACATCAGTCTCAATAGTCCTGCATAGGATGAATATTAAATCCTAACACTTGGGACAAAATTGTCAACCAATATGCTTTCACTTAAGGTTGATTTCAGTCTGTTTTTCCTCAAATTTTGTGTTAAAGACAACAAATCTTTGTATCAAAAACTTGCTGCTGTGTTACATACATGACATATCCTAAGGTAGAAGGAACATGTATGTAACTATGGAATATGATATTCATGAAAGTACAGATCCTTGTTTTCAGTTGTTCCTCTTGCTCTTTTTTAGAAAAAGGTCAGATCTAAATTTCCTGTTTGATTTTATCTTTTAAGTTCAATGTGAAAATGATATGATCAAGCAGAAACTGAAATAAGGATGATGAGTAAAAAGACATCATCAATATAGTTGCAAATAGTCTAAATATTTGATGGCTAAGTGCTTTTTCATCTTGTCTTAAAGAAGCATTTGTAACCAGCAGGATAGCACTATCAGTACCCACTGAAATGCCAACTCTCTAGAAATATCAACCTACAAAACTCAGTATGTGATAGATACTATTGTAATGAAGAAATGAAGTATATTTCAATTTTTTTATGTAAACATAAGGCCAAAAAAAAATAATACATGTGTTTCCGCTAACATGCTGGAAAAAAGTAAGGTAGGTAGGTAGGCAATATTATTTTACAAACAGTTTTTAGCTGGTTACTACTAGGGAAACAGTCTGACTTAACAGTGCTCGTTCAAAAATGGCATAAAAAGTGTTATTGTAGGTAGGGTTAGCGGAAACACATGTATTTTTTATTTTGGCCTAATTACCTTAATTTTTATGTCCCACTCATAAATTGTAATTACTTGTCTTTGATTTACTATACATAATTACATATAGAATCTTCTTTGCAAACAGTTGATTATGGTATTTGTAATCAAGATAGCTAAAATCTTCAAATTTTGAGCCTTAGTGAGAAATTCGAAGGTTTAACTATAGGGGACTGTAGAAATATAATCAATTAGGCCTTTTATTTTTAATTAATTGGTTTACGGATTTTTTTTTAAAAAATAGGGTCGGTCGGTCGGAAAAAAAAAAAGGAAAAAAAAAGGTAAAATCGTGTACATTTGAACTATCTTGGTTATATTGCCAAATATACAAAGGTTGCAAATGATTTGAAACCCAAATGTCAGAACATCTATCTTGAAAGGTGTTGTTCAGTAGACCATTCCCTTTTTAAGGGACCCGACTCGTCAACTACGACAATATAAAATGAGTGGATTCGATATCTTACGGAATCAAGATATTCATACAAAACGAACTTAAAAGCCGCATGGATTCTAACGGGAAATTCGTTTCATAAAACGTGTTTCGGAAATTGACATCAACTAACGGCTATAAATAGATTTTTTTTTTTTGGATCATGTTTACGAGTATTTTATTAATGGATAATCTATTTTTAGACGAATTGGAACACAATCTTTTATGAAATTTTGATGCAAAAAGGATTTTAATTTATTTTTATTTTTAGGATGGCTGATTTTAGAGGGTCGGCAGTAATAATCAAAGTACTGAAGTACTGAACATCAGAGGACCTCAAGTTATGTTGGATTATTGATAAATGACAGGTGTTTATATAGTACCTGCCAGACAGATGTTCACCTTACAGTATAGTACACATAATATAATTTGCTATCATATCTAAGATACTGTCTTATAGTAAGAAACTTATCTTTGTGAATTATCCATGAAATGTTGACGTGGTCAAATGAGGACTGCTAGATTGGCATTATGACCGTATAGTTGCACACTTGCAAAAATCTTTAGCTTATTACTTATGACAGAGAATCAACATAGCAAATATTTTTTTGACTAGTCACTGAATTATGAGAAAGAGGTTAAGACAATCATATTAAAACAGATAAATTGTAATATTTGGGTGAAAGATACCACATGAACAGTAAACTCATATATCTGTTACGCTGAGCTTTTTGGTCTAATTTTAGCCAGTGATGATACTGTTGTATGTGTGTGTGCTGGCTACACGTATGGGGAACAGGTACCGAGAATTATACTCCTTGCTCAACGCAACACAACTCTCTCAACACAGTTAAGGAATTCAATCCTTCCCAGAATATGCACAAGCTGTTTTAAAGAAAAGTAAAAATCCAAAATGAGGAGGACGAAATGTGTTTATTAAATACATGAAGTCAATAAACAATAAACATTAATGTTATTATTTTTCTCTTTCCGCGAGTACAATAGATATCTCTCTTTTCTAATTAGTCAGTTCTTATTCATTAAAAATAAAGACGAGATGCCAGTGATTATTTTTTTACTTCTAATACATATCTGCGAGGAGAAATATTATTCTTTGATTCACTTCAACTTTGCTCCACAACCTGTAACTGATGATTTATTTACAAACTAGAGGTGTGAATGACCCGTTATCAGTACACTTTAACCTCACAAAATTATGATAATTAATGGAACTGTGCTTCCCTACTCTACAATATAACAAACCGCTAACTTAGGATCATTCTAATGATATCTCTTAACAAGAAAGATCACATCAAATGTCTAATAGCAGTTTTTCACAAATTAGAGCAACGAAATCCAGCATGTATAAAATATAAGAACTACTATGTTTCCCCACTCTACAAAATGCAACAAGTTGACAATCAGACCACTTTAATAGCATTTCTTAATAAGAAAACCCACATCAAATGACCAATCGTCTCTTTTTGCAAATTAGAGCAACGAAATACAGCATTCCTCTACCAAAATAAAGTTTTTCTCAAGACAACCTGAACAAGAACACCTATACCAAAATCAACAAAGACAATGCTATTATTTCCATGAAGTGAATCAAGAATATTTTAATTCTGAATTATAAAATTGCCTACATAACACCCAATCATTTTAATTAATAATTAATGGTTAATTATGCCAAAACATATAAATTTCAGACAAAATTGACCAAAAATACAAATAATGTATAATTATGGGGTCATAGCTTCAAGATATTTAATAGTAGGTGCCAAAATAGTATATTTTAGTCTTAATAGAATTATCACAAGTATTTCTATTTGAAATTTGTAATCGCTTGACCAATTTCCCGCTTATTCTAACCCTTCGTGAACCTCTCTTTTCCTATAATATGTAGTAAATTCATCCGCAACAACAATTTTTCGGTACGTCATTGATATTAAAGATTGTTTCATTAATATACTAATATTTTCTAACGACAAAACATTTCATATTATTAATTTGGATTTAAAAAAAAAATCTGAATATTCATTGAAAACATGAATTTAAAAGAAGCGATAAGGAATTTTATTTTGCACTATATAATGTCCGCGGGTCTATAATTTCTATAGGTCGGTTATCATTCCAAAACTAATTTAAATATATGCAAATAAGCGGGAAATTTAGGCGATGGCAATACACCCGAGGCCCTGACGGTCCTCTGATGTAAAAAACCCAAATTTTCAATTTTATTTTTTTTCTTCAAATCGGCAAAATCGGGTCGGCGGATCCGTAAACCAACTAATTAAAAATAAATGGCCTTACTCATGAAGTAAGATTCCGTTTCTCTCATTCTTTCAACAGCATGTACCCTGTGTTGATCCTCTTACTGCTTAAATATGACACAACATATCAATACATCACATTTTGAAACCAAATTGTTGGTGGAACCCTTGATTATCTACATTGATCTATCAAGAAGCCTGACTTTTTGTCCTTGTTGTAAGTTCTTCTTAAAACATCTTTATCATGTTTTATTTTACACAAAATACTGTAGATGTTAGTGGAAGCTTGTTTGTTGACGTTGCTACCTAATCTTAGAATAGACAAAATCAAATGGGTATTTCATATATCAATCAGCAATAGAGAACAACAAATCACATGTGGATTTTCAAATTTTTCTCCAGGAAACAGCTAAAGGATTAGAGAATGTATTGTAAAGTACTTCACTTGACATTACAAGAGGTGTGAGAAAGGAATATTATATGTTCAACACAATGATAACCAAACTGTTCTTACCTGATGTTTTCTCTGCAAGGCCACTACTAAACATGGATTCAAAGAATGGGCAGGTTACCAGAACACACCAATGAGCTTTCAATTCCTAAAAACATAAATATATAAACATGTGAAATAATTTTACAAGTTTTCAGAATTTCTCATAAAAAAACAGATAGTGTGATTTTTTAAACTCGGATTCATGCAAACATAAAAAAAATTTCCAAGATCATTTCACTAGTCTTTTTTTCAATCATTGAAGATCCAAGGAGCCTGAATTGCTCACCTGTTATCTTTTGTGTACCGGTAGATCTTGCATCAATGATTATTTTTGCTATTTAATGTATACTGTTGCAATTTTCTCTTTGATATTGACCTGTACAGCTAAAATATAGAATCCTGAACCCAAATAGATATTGTTGCTAGGGACTTTTTCATTGGTTGCTGTTGACTTTTTTAATGTCATTGACTCTTGACCTTCCATTTTGACTTGAACAGGTAAAATGTAGGGTCCTGAACCCAAATATATATGGTTGCTAAGGACTTTTTCATCTGTTGCTAGGGACTTTTTCATCGGTTGCTATGGAATTTTTCAATGAACTTGACCTTGACACAGCTACCATTTAATTTATTTCAAGTAATGCCCTAAGCATCTGTAACAATGTCAGACCATTATTATCCGTTTACATGTAAATAATCTTTAAAGGGCAAAAACTCATACAAGGAGTCAATTGAAGATTTTGGTCATGTTGACTTATTTGTAGATCTTACTTTGCTGAACATTTTTGCTGTATACAGTTTGTCTTAAACTGCAAAATTGCCTTAAAATTAACAATTCAGGGGCAATAACCCAAAAATGGGTTGACCGATTTGTCTGAAAATTTCATGACAGGTAGATCTTGACCTCATAAACATTTTTCTACTTGTCAGTTTTGCCCTAACTGCTTTAGTTTTCGAGATATGAGCCAAAAAGTGCATTTTCACCTATTTTCTATTTTAGCCAGGGCAGACATTTTTCTCGATGGACAAGAAAGTAAAACACAAAATTTATACTAGGGACCCTAAGGATCATTCAGACAAAGTATGGCTGTAATTGGTGCAGTGGTTTCAAAGAAGCATATTCTTAAATGAACTTTCCCATAGGGTCCTATGTTAAACTAAGTTTGGCTGTGGCGGCCAGCTTGGTTGAAAATCCGGGTCATGAGACAAATTCTGAAAGGAAACCACCTAAGGACCATTGCTGCAAAGCTTTGTTCCATCTGGCAATGTACATTGTAGTTTCATAGATTTTTGAAATTCATTCCCCCTTTTTTCTATTTTTGGTCCCAATTGGCCCAGTGGTTTCAGAGCTGAAGATCTTTAAAGGCAAGTTTATGCTGGACGACGACGGACAAGTGATTGCAATTGCTCAACTAGATGTGCTAAAAATGAAGTTCTAAACATACATTGTACATGCATACTATATACTACATTCTGCTCTGTAAGGCTTACACCTGCTAAAAGAGTTGAATTGAAGGAATATTGTAATTTTAGGCATTTTTCTGCTTGATATCATAAGTCCAAACAGCATTTTGTAAACTATAAATTTCCCAATTTAAACTCACCTTACAAATAAATCACTCTAAAATCTGAATATTTCAGTTGTGAGAATTAACTAGATGTACTGTGAGGAAAGCTCACAAAGGATACCCCCAGCTTTAAAGTCCAATTATCTCCCTTGTGTGGTATCAGAAAGCAAAGATTTTTCTTCATGCACATCTTTGGATGATATACTTCCTTTCTGTAAAGCTTCGTTGAAATCCATTGAGCGGTCTAGGAGGAGTTGCGCTTACAAGATATATGGACAGACAGACAGACGGACGGACAAGGTGATTCCTATATACCCCCCCAAACTTTGTTTGCGGGGGGTATAATGACAGGAGGGAGAGTAGTGTATGTTTTTTATTTCCTGATGTTTTAATTAGAATTTCAAAAATGTATAGATAACATATAAATAATGGTCTCCAATTTCTTGTATGAAATTAAGCTTTCTTCCTAAATCTAATTTAAAACAAGAGGCTCTCAAGAGCCTGTATCGCTCATCTGGATTTAACTTGTCCACCTTCAGCAGGACAGTTTAAGTGTAGCAGTTATCTTGGCTAGTTTTCCCGTAGGTTCAATGTTAAACAAAGTAAGGGTGTGGTGGCCATCTTAGCTGACATTCAAGGTTATCAAACAATTCTGAAAGAGACCATTGCCGGTATTAGTTTGGGGTCCAAATGGCCAAGTTTAAGGTATTGTGACTGCAAATTAAATTTTCCCATCGGGTCCTATGTTAAACTAAGTTCATAAGTTCAGCTTTTGTGGCCATCTTGATTGACAGGCCAGGTCAGTGGACACAATTACGAAAGGGGAACATCTAATGACCATTGTTGCCAAGTCTGGTCCCAATTGGCCAATTGGTCTCAGATAAGACTATTTTTTAAGGCCTAAAAAAAATAATATGTGTTTCCAGTAACCCGACCAACCCTAGTTTGTGCCCCCCCCCCCCCCCCCCAACCCTAACTTTTTTTATGGCGTCGGCAAAAAAAAAAAAAAAAATTATCTGGAATTTCGGCGTTTTCTGTCGCTGATTTGCATTTCATTGTATTTAAATCGCTCTCCGGTGTGAAGGCCCATTATCACCGTAAGAACGCTATGACGAAAGCCAGTGCAAGTTCAGTATTTGCAATCAAAATTGCGAAATGTCAGCACTTGGAGGCTAAAAACCTACTGAAATGCTTGGAGCATCGATGGACTTTGATGGAAGTTTTTGAGGAAGAACACGGAGAGTCTTCAAAGACAACTCAAAATAAAAATTGAATGCATTTTGAACGGTGCCAGTGGGGAAGTTTACCAAGTAACACCATATATGACAGTCGGCGACGTTAAAGACATTACATTGTACAGCGACCCTATGGCAACAGAAAATGAAACTGTTATATAGATGACAAGTGTTGTTAAGAATGTTTCTTTATTTTTTAAAATCTACAAAAAAGTTTTTTGGTTTTCTTTTGTTGATCTCTGGACAGAAGGTCAGATGTTCTCTGTTCTTCAGAAATAACAGCTTCAATGTCTATATTGTCTCTAAATGTTCTGACACCAATCTCAATAGTCATCTGTTTGGGGGTATATAGTAATAACCCTGTCTGTGCATCCCTCTGTCCACATTCCTTGTTTCTATATATTGCATATAAAACATAGTCATTGTAAAAGATCATAGTTCTTTGATTAACCGTGATTCACTTATGACCACTAGGGTTTATCCGTATTGACGATCTGCACCCCCCCATAGGGTCATTTTTTTTACTTAAATTCGGCTGTGGTGGCCATCTTGGTTGACATTCTGGGTCATCAGACACAATTCTGACAGAGGACCATTCAAGGACCATTTCTGCCAAGTTTGGTTCCAAGTGGCTCTGTAGTTCCAGACATCTTGGATTTCATATTGGCATGAAAAACATAAAGTTGCTTTTATAGTTTCAGAGAAGAAGATTTTTTAAATTTCAGCCAATCAGAGTGCATAAACGGCCTGAGCAGCCATGTTTTGAATTTCTGATCGGCACCAAAAACATTCATTTTGTTAGGGACCATTATCTGATCATTCAGGTATAATATGAATCTATCTGTCAAAAGGTTTCTGACAAGTAGATCTTTGTATGTATTTCCGATAGGATCCCATGTGGTGGCGGCCGTCTTGGATTTCAGAAACATAAAGTTTGTAGCAGGCCATGTAATGATCATTCCTGCAATACAACAATTCAATTGCTTTTGTAGTTTCAGAGAAGATTTTTTTAATTTCAGCCAATCAGAGTGCATAAATGGCCCTGGCAGCCATGTTTTTTAATTTCGAATCGGCACCAAAAACATCAGTTTTGTTAGGGACCATTATCTGATAATTCAGGCATAATAGTACTTCCATCTGTCAAACGGTTTCTGACAAGATGTTTGTTTGTATTTCCCATAGGATCCTATGTTAAATGTGTCCCATGGTGGTGGCCATCTTAGATTTCAGATCGGCACAAAAAACAAACTTTGTAGAGGACCATGTAAGGATCATTCCTGCAATATTACAATTCAATTATTTTTGTAGTCTCAGAGAAGAAGATTTTTTAAATTTCAGCCAATCAGAGTGCATAAATGGCCCTGGCAGCCATGTTGAATTTTGGATCAAAACCAAAAACATAAACTTTGTAGAGGACCATCCAATGAACATCCCCATTAAGTTTGGTTTCAATTGGGCATGGGGTTTTTGAGAAAAAGATTGAAATCTGAAAAGTTAACAGACAGACGAAAAGTGATGGCAATCGCTCACATGGCCTTTTAGGCCATGTGAGCTAAAAAGAAGCCTAATTAACTTCAAACCTTTCCATTAACTGTAATTGTAACATCACAAAGTTCAGACTGTTCTAGCCTTTGCTGATTTAAAGCTTCTGAAAGTTTAGAGACGTGACTTAACTGGCTGCCCATATACCTCGAGTCTTCCATCATATCCATTATTCTGTAAAATTTATATCATAAATATTATATACATTGTATATTAGATATATTTAAAACCTGAAACCCCAACTGATCTCACTCTAATCTAATTTAAAAATTTTTTCTATAGTGTTCATAGTCAGAGAACAAACTGAGCCAAATACAATTGTTAAACATGCTAACATTCTACATAATTTCAGTCAAACTCGACTCAAAGTTTGGATATGCTATATCACTTTAAAAAACAGTTTTGCATGGCTTTCCAAAGTAGCCGGTAGACGGCTGAATTCCGCCATTTACGATGGATACTTCACGGACAAAAAACTAAATTCAAAAAGAAAAAAAAATCTTTTTAAAATATGTAGACAAGCATTGAGAGTTGTATTGTCGCGATAAACAATGATGTAAAACCTGCGTTTACCTTTAGCTAAATATAGTTCACGCGAATTCCGGTCACTGATTGATCGTCTATTAAAAGTGTAAATTTACATCGTCTCGGAAAGCATCGTACTTTTGCAAGGATAATAAAAGAGAAGTTCCGATGGTCAACAACAATGAAGCGATCAAATACCCTTTATTATATTTTATAACAATAATATTTGCTATTATTATCAAAAACGAATGAATTATCAGCATAATGGAAAGAAATTAATGAAGAATTGAACGTTACACAAACCTGCACAAAAAAAAATGAAATTTCTTTGAGATTTTTTTTTTATTCCAAATCTAAAAAATGGTAATTTGAAAGCTGGAATTAGATGCCAGGAGATTGCGAGAATGCAGGATTTTGCTCTATTTACCCGAGAGCTTCTGGGGGCCTTCAGCGGCCCCTAGACCCCCTGCCGTACAGGAACCAAGATTGCATCTTGGCGCAGCGGCTAGCAGTGCCGGCCACATGTTACAGCCGCCTACCTTTAGATTTCAGCTTACTACTTCAAATTGTATGGAAAGCCCTGGTCTTGTATTCAGGGCAAATTAAAAATCTTGTCTGTTTACTGAGGATCTCATTGGTAGTTTCCTAGTAGAGTGCTCTGACACCAGGTGGGCCAAACAAAAGATTTTAAATGAAATTGGTATTCACAGATTTTCATGAAATTTTCTAAGTCCAAGGGCCATAATTAGGTCAACTGGAATAAAATAAAAAGATAACTTGTAAGTACTCATTACACAACTATATACTACCAAGAGTGGACACACTAAATGTCTCGCCTGAGTACACAGAATAAAGAATATCTGATAAACGACTTTGCCAGTCAAAGGAAGATGCATTAAAAGATATAGTAATGGTCAGGCAACATTTGTCTGAAAAATCTCATACATGTCATTCGAGCCTAAAACTCCTTCCAGGTCAGCTGACAGATTTCAGACTGGACCATTGTATGACACCACCAAAAACTATCTATAGACCAAAAATGGGATGAGAGTCACTCAAGCCTAAAATTGAAGTAAAGGTAAGGTGTCAGACTGACATCTACCTGCAAAGAAGTATCTACATACCATATATTACAGCTACATGGAAATGGACATAACCATGAAAATGTGACTCAAGTGTGAAATTCTGGTCCAGGTCTCTCAGACAGCCATGTACTCACCAAGGATTATCTATAGACCAAATATGGTCTATGTATTGCAGTTGCTGAGAAATGGAAATCATCCCATAAATGTAAAACAAGTCACTCCAGCATGAAATAAAGGTCAAAGGTAAGGTGTCAGATCTTAAAGTGGTATATACCCACTAAGAACTTCTATCAACCAAATACTGTGGGTCTACATGTGGTTAGTTCAGTTCCTGAGAATAGACTAAATCATGAAAATGTATATTAAGTCACTCAAGTCAAGTCCAGCTGATCATAGGTGTTAGACTGGCATGAATCCACTAAAATAAATAACTATCTAAAGACCAAATATAATGGGTCTAGGTATTACAGTTGCTGAGAAATGAACTTAATCTCAAAAATGTAACACAAGTCATTCAAGCATTAAACGGAGGTCAAGGTCTGGAGACAGCTATCAGACTAGCATGTGCCCATTAAGAAATATCTACAGACCAAATATGGTGCAGTGTTCTCCCCAGACTAATATACCACAGTGGTACCACTGTGCTATTATTTTTCTCCACTGTGGTATAATTTCTTAGCATTGTGCTATTAATTTTTACCAATGTATATATTGTCTAATTTTGATGCAGTGATCAGTTCCATTTTACCTTACTAGATAGTTTACATTAGGGAAAACCAGAATAATTAAAATCCTGTAAAATTCTACATAAATTTATTTTTTCTCATTAATCATCAGAAACCTTATTCAAATTCTTATAAATTCTTTTATTACATTAATAGAATGATTTGTTACAAACCTATGTGAATTTTTTACCACAATTCTATTAAAAATGTCTGGGGAGAACACTGTGGTGGATCTAGCTATTACACTTAATGTTGACGAGAAAGGGACTTTATCATGAAACTTTTATGCAAGTCACTTAACCATGAAACTGAGGTCTAGATCCAGAGATAGGTGTCAGACGGGCATGTACCCACCAAAAACTATCAATAGATCAAATAAGGTGGGTCTAGGTATTACAGTTGCTGAGAAATGGACTTAATCATGAAACATGGAGGCAAGTCACTCAACCATGAAACTGAGGTCAAGGTCCAGAGATAGGTGTCAGACTGGCATGTTCACACTAAGAACTATACATTAACCAGATGGTGGGCTTAGGTATTACAGTTGCTAAGAAATGGACTTAATCACAAAAATTTGACACGTCACTTAACCATGTAATTGATGTCACGGTCATAAGGCAGGTGTCGTACCGACATGTACCCACTAAGAACTATCTATTGACCAAATTTTGTGGGTCTAGGTATTAAAGCTGCTGAGAAATGGACTTATTTAAACAAGTATATATGTGTCCAATGATATAAGTATTTAGTAAATAGAATTATATGTGTATATTGTTGACTTTGAGGTCCCTAACGATAGTGTAAATGGGACAAGACGCGAAATTGTTTCCATGTTACAGAAGTAATGTATAATAGCTGCCATTAAGTCTGTAAGTTACGTTGAAACATAGGAGATGGCTCCAGTTAAAATTTCGGGGGGTGATGTCAGTCTACCTTTTCTGTAATTGGACAAATCACGAGCCATGGTAAAAAAGTCTCCTTCCTCAAAGCAAAATGTACCTCTTTCATGCTCTCCATGTACATTATAGAATAAAAAATATCTTGGTTTTATTGTTTTAATCCTTCCAATACTTTCATGTCAAATGCCTCAGCCTCAGGTAAATACACTTTTAAAACAACACTAGTTATTCAGTTATCATGGTTGGTTTTGTTACAGTAGGTCCATATATCATGGTGCAATTATATTTTTTTTAATAGACTTCTTTCATATCCTTCAGGTCAAAGTTCATTGCAGGTCTTGAGCCAGATGAAATACTATCTCTAAGTACTTCATGAAAAACTACCTTAAATCTGAACCTTAACCTGGATTCTAATATTGAAACCCAAAGAAATTCAAAGTTGATGACCCATGACCTCAAGGTCACAGCATCCTTTTTCCATCAAAATGCTGCTGTTCATATCACAAGCTATCCATGTACAAAGTTTCAGGATGATAGCATAACTCTTTAATGAAAAACTAACTTAAACCTGAACCTTAACCTCGTACAGACGGACGGACGCACAGACCTAACAACTATATGCCCAGCCTGCCTTACAGGCGGAGCATTAAAATGTGACGTCACGCAAGCATGAAATTCAGGTCAAGGTTCGGAGACAGGTGTCACAATGGCAAGAACTATATACAGACCAAATACGGTGGGTCTAGGGATTACAGTTGCCAAGAAATGGACTTAATCACGAAACTTGGATGCAAGTCACTCAACCATGAAATTGAGGTCAAGGTCCAGGGAAAAGTGTCAGACTGACATGTACTCACCAAGAACCATCAATAGACCAAATATGGTGGGTTTAGGTATTAGTTTCTGAGAAATGGACCTAATCCCAAGGTCAAAAGACTGACATGTACCCAAGAAGAACTAATAACATGTATTGACAAATATGGTGGGTCTAGGTTTTATATTTGCTGAGAAATGGACTTAACCATGAAAATGTACTGAAGTCAATCAAGCACGAAATTGAGGTCAAGGTCCAGAGACAGGTGTCAGACTGGCATGTGCCCACTAAGAACTACCTATTGACCAAATATGCTGGGCTTAGGTACATGTACATGTATTACAGTTGCTAAGAAATGGACTAAATCACGAAAATGTGACACAGGTCGCTCAACCATAAAATTGAGGTCAAGTTCAAGAGGCAGGTGTAAGACTAACATGTACCCACCAAGAACTAGTATCTTTTGACCAAATATGGTAGGTCAACGTGTTATATTTACTGAGAAATTGACTCACCTACAAAAATGTGACAGTCAGCCCAGCATGAAATTGAGGTCAAGGTCCCAATCAAAGTGTCAGACTGGCATGCACCCTTAGGCCAAAAAAAATAAAACATGCATTTCCGCTAACGTGCTGGAAAAAAAAAAGGGGACCGTAGGTAGGTATGCAATATTATTTTATTTTACAAACAGTTTTTAGCTGGTTACTACTAGGGAAAAAGACTTTAACAGTGCTCGTTCAAAAATGGCATAAAAAGTGTTAGGGTAGGCACTACTAATTAGGGTAGGTAGGGTTAGCAGAAACACATGTATTTTTTTTGGCCTAAGAATGATCTACAGACCAAATATGGTTGGCCTAGGTATTAGTTGCTGAGAAATGGATTTAAGCTCGAAACTTGGACATTTCTATCTATGTTTATGAAGAAAAGTGAACCCTGAAACGATGTCAGGGTCAGAAGAAAAGTAAACTGCAGCAAAGTTTATACCATAAGGTATCTGTGGACCAGAAATCTGAATTGTAAGTATTAGGCCAATTAAAATAAATTGATAGATTTTCATCCCCGCCCGCCCCTCAAAAATCGTGCCGCCCCGATTTTTTTTATTTTCTAAAATTTACGATTTCCGGATTTTGTTCATCTCTATTACCAGTATCCGTGTCAATAATTTCGTTTTTTGTTAACTTCCTGTAACAATTCAACATGGTTTTCGTTATTCGACTATTTTTGTGACCTTTAGATGTCTTTTGGTCAGCTTATGTCTGCAGAGATTGGAGTTGAAATTTCTATTGTGCATGTTTCTGGAATAAAAACATATACTGAACCGCAAAAGAAACGTCGCACAAAATGACATGTTCACATACATTTATTTCAAAGTGACATTTATATATTTTAAATTAATTTTTACAAAATTTAATGAATGATTTACAGTCTTTTGGTTACAATGTTCACAAAAACGTCACAATTGTCGCAACGTCACATGTTTTCAATGCTGTGCTCCCACGTCCGTTAATAACGTGTATGTCCTCCACCGGCACCAATTACTGCGGCACATCTTCGGTACATGGAGTTGATGAGCCGATTAATAAATGCCATCGGAATACGTGCCCATACTCTCTGAAACGCTTGTGAAAGTTCAGCTGCAGTTGTCGGACTTGGCTGCTCATTATTCAACCGTCTTTGAACTTCGTCCCATAAATGTTCAATAGGGTTTAAATCTGGACTCTAAGCCGTCCAATCCATAACATTAATGTTATTCTGCTGTAGGAAGTCTCTTGTGGCTCTTGCGGTATGTGCACGTGCATTGTCCTGTTGGAAAGTCTTGTTTTGATGACGTGCGAAATGGGGCTGAACATGGGGTGTCAAGAATTGGTCGATGTAACGGGCAGCTGTTACGCCATTTCCTCTGCCTGGGCCAAGGTTCTGAAAGATGACTGGACCAAGTTTAACGTTAAGGCCGATTCCACCCCATACCATGATGCTAGGTCCTCCCCACGCGTCTGTTTCCAGAATGCAGCTGTCTTCGTAACGTTCCCCGCGTCTTCTCCACACTCTGGTTCTGCCATCGGCTGTTGAAATGCAGTAACGGCTTTCGTCAGAGAAGATGATGTTACGCCATTGTCGATTTCGCCAATTCTGTCGCTGAGTGGCCCACTGAAGACGAGCTTGACGGTGTCGAGGAGTAAAAATAGGTCCTCTTGCTGGACGGCGACATCTCATGTTTCTAGCAGCTAATCGCCGACGAACCGTATCATCACTTATGGGTCGTCCATGTGTTCCAACAGTGTTTCTGGCAGTTTCGGCAGCTGGGGTGAACCGATTCATCAAATGGTGACGAACAATGCCTCTATTCTGTCTAGGGGTAGTGACTTGGGGTCTACCACTCCGTGGACGGTCATTTGTGCTGTTTGTTGCATTGTACCGTGTCCGTAGACGTTCAATTGTTCGAACAGCACAGTTGAAGTCGTTGGCAATAACTCTGGCAGATTGCCCAGCATCCAATCGACCAATGGCCTGTTCTCTCTGTTGTGGAGTCAGACGTGGCATAGCTTCTGTGTCAACACTGATACTAACACTCTTTAATTTTCTCCGGCCTTTTATACCCATAAAGGAGCATGAATTTCACGAACATTTAAGATTTAAGAAAAATTACCGCCAAGTGTGTCCCACGAGCGGTTTTAGGTACGGTCGCTCTACGATATCAACTGAAAATTATTCAACCGAAAATTTAATTCACAGGTAATTTAATCTTACCTGGTGATGTAATCGTAATACTGATTATATAAAAATCATTAATTAATATTTATTTTGAATTTTGCTAACATTTTGAAAAAGCGACGTTTCTTTTGCGGTTCAGTATATATAAGCCATTTTATAACGTTTACATATTAATAACACCTTACAAAATAGTTTCATATGAAATAAAAAATAAAATCCTCCCACCCGCCCCATTTTTTTCAAAAAGTTGGATAAAATCGACTAATTAATTTTAGTTTGCCTTATGTGTCCAAAGTTATTAAAGTTTTAAAAAAATATATGCCACCACTGCCGGGAAGTAATACCTATATCTGCCTTTGCCACTTTTCGTCACAGGCAAGACAAAAAACAGCTTAATATTTACATTTAAAGCCATAAAAGATTACCATTTTTCCTGTTTTACAACTATGTTCTATTTATAGTAACGTTGACGATGTTGGTTGGTTGGTTGGTGGCATCAATGGAAACAATTTTGAAACTAGACACCCTAAGGATGATCATGATGATTCTTATCAATTTTGGTTCCCTTATGTTTAACCCTTATGTTCTATTTATAGTAACGGCGACCATGTTGGTTGGTCGGCGGTATCAATGGATACAATTTTGAAACTAGACACCCTTTGGGCCAGTTGAGCGAAAAAATCTCTGCTAGGCTGCATATCATTTCACCAAATGGTCAAGTTTGCACATATAATATGACACCTCTGAAGGCAAACTGCAAAACATTATCCCCACCGCTTCGTTGAGCGGTTGAATAATAATTAATTATAGAATTGGAAAAACAATTACTGATTACACTGTGCACCATCGAAAGGTAATTTAGCACTTGATTGTTCATTATTATTTTCCTGAAGAGGCCGACTCCTATGATTTTCATGTACACAAGTACAACTAACTGGCCTTTTGCATTATCTGAGGGATTCCAGAGCAAACTCCGTTAATAAAAACTGAAAATTGTTGAAAGACATTTATCAATGTTTTTCGTTTTCAACTTTCTGTCAAGAAAATCTTACATATTTCACTCAAACCATTTTAACAATAATTACCGAGCTAAGGACTTCAGCAAGATTCCATTTCCAGTCATGTGAAATGCAAGTAGAGGTAACAAATATGTCACCTTTAAACAAGTAAACCCAAGTAGCTTCTTAAAGACAAAATATCAAAATTGTTTGAAGATAAAATAAGAAAATTTATAGAAATGGAAGTAGAAGAGATTAACAGATTAAGGTATTTTCCGAAAAATCTAGACTGAATGAAGATATTCCCATCTATGGATTGTGGTATGACGCCGTATGTTCCTGGTTAATACAACAAATAAGAGACAACTGATGTCAACTTAACCTCACAATACTCTAGAGGTAACTTTGGATTACAGAGTTCAAGCTATAGAAATCTAGTAATAAACAAGTGTCGAACATTTCGCCACATGACCGAACTGTCCGACTGTTGTCCAATTTAGAGCTTTCGGTCTATCAGACCTTCGTACTGGACCGTCACCTTGGCCTTGGGCTTGGGTGAGGGAGGTATCGATAACACAGGCGCTTGTCTCAGAAAAAAAAATTACTATATATGCCAAGAGAAAAGAAAAGGTCCCCAACTCGGGCAACACAATTTTACGCGCCTGCTTCGATTTCCAAAGAATTATCCCTTTCACCTTTCGGTCTCGCTCAAAACTTTTGGATCAATAAAAAAAATATTAATTTATCAACACAATGATGTATGACACGCCTACCTTACTTGCCAATCAACAGTGCTTTAGCCATATGAAATCGGTCAAAAGTGAATTATTTATCAGTACTACAATAAATTGCAAATTTGAAGACGAGGATCAAATGAATTGCTGCTTTCTGATTGGCTAACTCAGTATGCTAAAATTAAAACTTGGAAACTGGAGTATTAATTTATAAATAGAACGCCATCAACTCATCAATTTATTTACCAGCAGCGATTTATTATTACTTCTTCATACCATTGTTTTTCAATTAATTAATCATGACAAAAGAACAAAGAAAGGAATTTTTTAAACAGTTCATTTTCTTTATTTTAATTTTTTTTATTTGCTCCTTGTCTTCAAATTTGCAGTTTATTGTAGTACTGATAAATAATTCACTTTTGACCGATTTCATATGGCTAAAGCGCTGTTGATTGGCAAGTAAGGTAGGCGTGTCATACATCATTGTGTTGATAAATTAATATTTTTTTTATTGATCCAAAAGTTTTGAGCGAGACCGAAAGGTGAAAGGGATAATTCTTTGGAAATCGAAGCAGGCGCGTAAAATTGTGATGCCCGAGTTGGGGACCTTTTCTTTTCTCTTGGCATATATAGTAGCCCGGTGTCTCCGAAGTTCGTGGTACTTGTTGTTTTTCAGTATTAACCAATCGATCATGACTTACCTGCATGTTATTGATTTTTTTGTAAGAAGTAAACTTCCTCTGCTCTCATTTTATGAACATTTAGTCATCAATTTGTCCTTTATTTACGATTTTGTTTTCATTGTAGCATGTCCGCCATTTTAGGTCACCAAAATAGGATTCTCCGAAGTTCGTGCTAAATATAGAAACTCATGTATGGAACACCTATTTAACACAATGAGGACAAAATTCACCTGTACTAATTCACACATGATATAGCTTCCATGAGAATGTTGTTTGGCAGTATTTGGATGGTTTTTTGTATTTTTATTCAAGTTTGCTGAGGAAATTACTAAAATTTGTTGATTGATTTTTTAAAAATATTATCTAAAAATGTGTTTTCATTCCAAATATTGGTTTATTTCATTATTTTCTTTTGATTATTTTGTATTACAACATTCTATGCATGTTATATAATATTTTGTTATTTGTTTGTTTGTTTCCTTTATATACAAGTGTATATATAATATAATAAAATAATACTTATAATTTAATAATCAATTAAAACAATATTATATCATATACAGGATTTTGCTTTCGACCAGCCCCAAAAGTAAAGGCAAATAATTATATAATAATTTTAACTGCAACATGGCAGTTCTAGATTGATTTCACTTGTCTGTGCAGTGGGGACATCTAAACTCACTAGCCCTCCTTAAAACAGTTACATTAGAACAAAATTTTAAGTGTGTCCAATGTGGACAAAAATCACATTTTCCCCATTTCACAAATATAAGGTCAGTTATGTGCTCAAGTTCAGAGGGCTGCCATTTATCACAGACGCAGCAAACTTCATCATCATCTGTGAAGATGTCACTATCCTCCGATAACTTAGGATCTAAATTAATTGGACCCCCTTTTTTCACTGAAATTCCTGAAGAACCTGCTTTTGCCGTGTCAATTTTCTTTATACTTTTTCCTTTTCCTTTTACATTGGTTGATTTTGTTTTTTTTGAAATTGTTTTTGATGGCTTCTTTTTTCCAGCTCCACTATTTTCTTTCAGTTTTTGTTTCTTAGCATTTGACTCTATAACCTCCATATTTGATTTTTTTGCTAAGTTCCCAACTAAATAGGGGGTTACAAATTTTCGCTTTGGTTTTTTCACAACTGCTTTGGTTATTTTGCGCGTTTCAAAGAATGATAGCTTTGATTGTTCACTAGCCTGCGACTCATTATGAACTGCCAAATCCTGTGTGTTTATATCATTGTTAATTTCTATAGGGCTAAGCGGTGCTGCAGTCAGCTCCTGTGTGTCATCGAAACTTATGCGAGGGCTCAACTCAGAGTTTGCAGTTACAAATGATTGAAATGAATCGTCCTGCTGATCAACGTTTTGAATATCCTGGGCATCATCAACTTCATTTGAATTTCCTTCGACATTGTCAGTTGTCACATCATCAATTATGCATGTATAAATCGCAGACGGTGCCGTTTCATCTGGTAAAATGGCCTGATTGTCAAAAGGATAAATACCGGTCTTACGGAATGATGCCACCAGATTTTGAGGTGACATTACTTTCAAATATGGTTGGCAAGTCAGAGTTGCAATGTCATACTTTGAAATGCACATCCCTGGATTTTTCTGCATAAAGGTTGAACATTCCCTGTTGTACATGTTCTTAAAGGGGCCGAATACTCCAACATCTAGGGGTTGTGTTAGATGGCTACTGTGGGGAGGAAGCACAAATAGTATAACGTTATGTTTTTTTGCCCACTCGCTTAAAGTTAGACTAATATGGGACCTATGTCCATCATACAAAATCAGTATTGGTTCATTGTTTCTCTCCGATATGCCAACATTGTTGGCGAAATGTGTTTTTATGTACTTATGAAAAACTTGCATATTTGACCATCCAGACTCACTCATCTGTCCGTCTGCGCCTGCAGGTGCACCTTCCAGAAATTCAGGATTCCACCTCTTGCCAGGAAATACATAATATGGAGGGATGAAATTACCCATGGCATTTCCTCCAGCAATAAGTGTTATGGTAGAGGATCTTTCTGATGTAATAGATTGAGGCTTTGTTTCTTTATCACATACTACTTTAGGGGGTGAGTGTGCAGTTGTCACTCCAGTTTCATCGATATTATAAATTCTTGCAGGTTTGTCATGCAGGTTATTGTTTGTAAGCACTGCCGATAGTTCCTTGAAATAGTTACTAATCTTTTGTGGAGATGCATTCTTTGCTCTAGCAATTGAGAGTTTTTGTGGCTTGACTATTTTCAATTCTTCCCATCTGTCCATAAAACGATAGAACCAGTTATTACTTAGCTTGGTTGAGTCTTCCGCTGATTGGAGTTTCTTTCCTAAAGATACAGCATAGTCTTTGGCCATGTACTGAATATCTGTCTTTGTATAACCATAACCGATCTTTGCCATATATGTAATATGTTCAACCAACGCTCTTTCCTCCGTTTCAGTGAACAATGTGGTTGTTCCCATTTTAGCATTCACGTCTATTTTTCCCTTCACTCTGTCCCTCAGTGTCATTTCTGGAACTTGGTAGTCTCTAGCAGCTCTATAAACAGACTTTCCCTTTTCAACAACAGCTTTGTATGCCAACTCCAAATTCTCTCTGTCATATTGAAGTCTTTTTTTCTTTACATAAGGATCCTGAAATTAGAATTTTCCTTCAAAATTACTTATAATTTGATTTTTATGGATGTTTAAAATGTGTTTTACACACCTCCAGACGTCCATTAATGTTATCTTAGCAATACTATATACTTTTAAAAATTCAGAAAAAAATCTAGAGTCTTCAATAGTACAATAACATTGATAAATGTTATTTATTCATTTCTACGTTTTTCTGCAAACAATTCTAAAAAACTAAGATTGGTCTTATTTTATTATACATGCTTTCCATAGTTTTTTTCATGGACAGAGGTGAAGGACACATGAAATGACAAGATTTCCGGTATTCCTGGAATCCATTGTAAACAGACGACAACTTGTCAAGACAGATTTTGACGTTTGCTGGTTATTATAGGCTTTATTTAGGAGGAAGGTGTCGGAGCTTTTTTCAATGGCAGCCATTTTGTTGAAATATTATATAAATATACTGTACTCACCAGAAACTTAGGCATGTTGAACGTAAGTATCAAAAGGAAGATAACGTGACCCCAGTGTTTACATTTCCATAAATAACTGAACCGAAACTGACGTCACGCGCGTGGAATCCTTGTTTACAGAAATGCCACGAACTTCAGGATACCACGATAATCGGAGAAGGGAGTATAATTTTTTTTTCTGAGACAAGCGCCTGTGATCGATAACCGTCAAATGGGAGTCATAAAGTAGCGTCGAACTAACCATAACTTAGCAGTATGTCTGTCGTTTACTATGACAAATTGTTACTACAGTGTTTACTTACAGTTGCAATATAAAATGTAGATACTGACGGACTATTGAGCCTCGACTTTATTACATGCGGATGCTGCTTTGCTGGGTTCAGTTTTTCCCGCTAAATATTGACTTTACAGTGTTGATTCAAGGTTTCAAAATCCATCCCATATTTGAATGGAAATAAGGGAGGATGTATATATATACTTGACAATACTTTTGGTGTATCTATGCCGACTGTCCTTTCAAAAACCAACCTTGTTCACCTGATCACGACGAGCGATTACCAAAAATATGTCCTGTCTACGACCAGGGGCGTTTCCAGGATATTTGAAAGGGGGGCGTATAATAAAACTTTTTTGGACTTTTTTTTGCTAAAAAAAACATAAAATAATTGTGAAATGCACTAATGTAACGGTTCCTGACTTGGAGCATGTATATTTTAGAGTATGTGTTTAATAGACAATAGACAATAGACAATATTTTATTGGCACAAACACAATACAGTTGGTTATGACCCATAATAGATAAAATATATCATATGAACAATGATGGTGGTATATAACAATATAAGCATATCATGTAAGATGGTTTTTGTAACAAAATTACTGTTTTCTATTCGAAAAGCATTGACCTATAAATGAAGACAATAATTTTAGAAATCTAAATCATTTACTATAGAAACATGACTTTAAAAAAGAAGGAGAATTTTTCCATTTGGTATTTTGGAAAATATTATTAATACTGTTTTCAAAATTTAACCGGAGTCCTTTATAGTTCTCACGTTGTAACACAAAGTGCTCTTCGTCTTCAATTGATCCATTATCAAATGAAATGCATTTTCTATTTTCAACTGGCATGACTGGGATAGAATGATGTCTTCCCGTTTCTATTGCTAAGTTGTATGAGCACAACCTAATTCTACTAATGTTTGCCCTGTCGGACTTATTCGAAAGAAGATCAACATAAGGTGGTCTCTGACCATTATAATTTTTTCTAAAAAAACATAATTTTGAAGAATTCAATATACTAGATTGTTGTAATTGGAACGCTTGGTCTTTAATTCTTTGTTTAATGGACCCAAGAAAGTGTTTTATTGGATCATTTGCATTAACTGCATATGAAAACCCCAATTTATTGAGTAGATTGTTTATCTTTTTGGTCCATGGATTGGAACTTTTGTAGCGACAAAGATTTTGTGTGCCAGTGTCTCTTTATTTGATAATAGATGATTATAGTATTTAATACAAGAAAAGGAACATTTTTACCATAAGGGTAATTTTCCTAGCTCTGCTCTACATGCATGCAGAGTTACTTGTTTTACAGCTGACACCAAGAATTTCTTTTATGAACTTTATGTAAAAGCGTTCAACTGCTGAAGAATCATCTTGTTTTATATCGGATCCCCAGATTTCACAATTGTACAACAGAATCGGGATGACCAAAGTATCGAAACGTTTTTCAAGTAGTCTGCAAGGGTTATTAATACCCAAAATATTTTTAATCTTGAACAGTGCCTTTCTGGCTTTTTCCATTAAAACAGAAATTGCAACATTAAAATTACCATTGTGTTTTAACATAACACCTAAATAGCAATATTGTGAAACAGTTTCTAAATAACAATCGTCATACATAAAATTGTTTACATATGTTTTACCATTTGAGTTAAAAACCATAACCTTGGATTTGTTGACGTTAACTTGCAAGTTCCAGTTTTTACAGTAATTTTTGAAAACATCAATACTAGATTGTAGACCTTTTTTGCTATCTGATAGTAAAATTATATCATCTGCATACAAAAGACAATTTATGGATATGCCATTAATCACAACAGGCTCACAATTTCTTTCAGACCTAAGGTCTGACACAACGCCATCTATGAAAATGTGTAACAAAGTAGGGCTTCGTACATCCCCTTGTTTTACCCCACATTCGGAAGGAAAGGTTTCACTAAGCCCATTCGAAAACTTAAGTCTTGCATTTGTATCTTTATACATTGATGAAATAATGTTAAACAATTTCTTAGATACTCCAGCTTTTAGTAATTTATAAAAAAGACCAGTTCTCCAAATGGTGTCAAATGCTTTTTTTCAAATCTATGAATGCTGCAAACACTTTTTTCTTATCTTTTTTGTAGTGATCAATGATTGTTTTCAGGGTAATTTTTTTTAAAGCCAATCTGATATTCACTTATCATGTTCTTATCAAATATAAACTTTAAAAGTCTCTCATGAATAACTTTATTGAAAAGTTTTCCTAAACTTGATCTGATTGAAATACCCCTATAGTTACTGGGGTCAAATTTGTTTCCTGTTTTGTGAATTAAGATTAGGAAACTTTCGTTCCAGCAATTTGGAAATTGTCCTGAATTAAGTATATAATTAAATAATTTTTTGAGGGCAGTTAGTAAAACATTACCTCCGTTTTTTAACATTTCATTTGAAATAAGGTCACTTGCTGTGCTCTTGCCATTTTTGAGGGTTTTTACAGCTTTGTTTATTTCGTCACCACTGATTTCGTAGTCAGTAGTTACGTCATTATCTAATATATGTTTCTTTAGATATTCATATTCCTTAAGAATTGACTTTTGAAAGTCATTTCTATCAGAAGTATTGGTATTAAGTTTCTTGAAAAAATCTATAAATGATTCATGGGGTAGGTCACTATTGCCTTTATCCCCAGATTGAATATAATCAAGTTTGTTTAACAAGTTCCAAAAAATTTTAGGATTTTTTTCAATATTATTTTTCATTTCATTACAGATCTTCTGTTTGTAGGCCTTTTCTTCCTGTTTACATACTTTTCTGAACTTAGATCTATATGAATAGAATGACTTTCTATATTCCATGTTAGATTGAAACTTATTAACTAGTTTCTCGTAATTCTTTAAGGTATTTCTTAGGTCTTGACAAGAATTGGAAAACCATGGGTTTGGGTTCCTTTTTCTCAGCTTTGAGTTTGGGGATTTTTTGATAAATTTAGTAGACTTTTTCGCACAGTCAACTATTATTGAGCTGAAAGATTCAGTGATTTCATTTGCATCTGTAAACTGAGTGTGCATAAAGTCTGAGAATTTAGTCTTGGTTTCATTGTTATTTATATTCAAAGTGTAATTTTGAACTGCCTCCTCTGACCATATAAATTTTCCTGGTAGAGGTTTTAATCTGCTTTGCGAATCGTTGAAATTATCAAGGTTATAAAAAAAATTGTGAAAAGTGCGCACCTTATCGGACAATGATTAGAGAAGACTTCAAAATATCCTACTGAGTGTTGTTTAATTAATGAATATGATAAATTGCCATATTCAATACAATATTATTATAGTATTAATGTATGGACTTTTTCATATTGGCCCTGTAACATGCCCGAGGTATTAATAATGGTCAAGGATGGTTGTAATGGCCGAGAATCTATACCAGGGGCAATACAGAAACAGCCAGTTCATAACACTTTTATTAAATAATCCAACCTTTTCAATACAGACTTGTTCTGAATGCTGTATTACATGCATCAAATGTGAATATAGGGCCAATATTTCCAATACGGACTGGCAATGAAACGACCGGAAGTGAAAAGGCTGTATTAGCCCTAGGGCTCATATGGCCTTTTTCAGTATTGGACTAGGCCGAAAAGCAATATAGATCACGTGATTTATATGACCAGTACGACGTCACCAGTATGACACATGCCGTTTTTGTAGTATTAGGGCTGTTTTAATCGTATTATTTAATAAAAGCAGATTACGATAGTTTTTTTTTTGAAAAGAGGGGGCGTACGCCCATTACGCCCTCACCTGGACCCGCCCCTGACGACAAAATATGTCGAGACGTATTTTATTTCCCTTTATTAATACATAAAGTGGTATAATAATTACTTTTTGTAGTATTTCATTTCCATACACACAAATGTTTTGAGACCGAGGGGCGGACTTGCAATTTTTATGGCCTAAATATGTAACTCTGATGGGATTTGGTATATTTTTGGATTATGATTGACCAAATCATATTGAGAAGTATGTTAATTTCCTATATAAATACATAGTTGAGGTATAATAATTAATTTCTGATGCATTTCATATCCAATGTCTGGCATGTGTATTGAAAAAAACTAGAATTATTTTTAATTGCTTGAGGTGTGCAACCCTCACATGTGGCCTGGCTTTAACGTGGCGTTAGGGGGTTTAAATCACGTTCTATTGATTGTATGTCTTATAGAAGTGTGTTGCCAGAGACATATTAAACAATATTGTTTCATATGTCTCAGATGTTGCTGAGCAATTCAGTATTGCATTTTTATTGTGGCTTTGAGTAAGTTATTATTTTTCTTCTGGCAGATTTATTTGCGACTTTTCATTGAATGTTATAAAGCTATACCTATTTTCAATTCTACCACGGTCCATACCCCTTTTAATTTATAGCTTGGCTTTTCTTTAATTTTGCAGCGCCCCCAGCCCCCCCCCCCCCCCCCCCCCCATAATACAAGTAATACACATGTTTACTTTCAATGTGCCATTCGATTATAGCGAATAGTCGAATGGCACATTGATAGTAAACATGTGTATTATGAGTAAATATATGGTATATTAGTATCCTTGTCGTATAAATATAAATGGTAAAAATTAGAAAATATGTATTTATTGTTATATCTCAGTTTGGTATGGTCATAACGTTTGGTGGTTGTAAGGTAAATGTTGGAGAGTTATCTCTCTTTATGCATATATGTAAAGTTAATTGGATAAAGTACGGAATTGTAGTCCGGTATTGTTTCTGTATCGTACATGTAGTTTGTGAGTTGTCGTCAGTTTTGTGATCTTAAGAGTTATATGGGTGTGAAGTTTGGGGTTTTAGTAACAATAATATTGTTGAATCTTTATTCTTACAGTTTTATAAGATTATTTTAAATGTTAAGAAGTCAACTCCAAATTGTATAATATATGGAGAACTAGGTAGATATCCTATTGATGTATTTATTAAAAGTAGGATGATTGGTCTATGGAAAAGATTCATGTGCAGTAAGCAAGATAAGATTTCATCTATTTTGTATAAATTGTTATACACCATGCATAACAGAAATGTGTACCTATGGAAAGCCACAACTGCCTTATGTTGTATTCGATCTTTATATTCGGTGCTTTTTTTAATATATTCGGTCCATACATCATTGTGTGTGGTGCTTATGCCACTGTGTGTGGTGCTTTTACCATTATGTGTGGTCATTTGAACATTATATTCGGTACTAATTGCATTATATTCGGTGCAAACTTCATTGTATGTGGTGCTTAAACCATTATATGTGGTAGTAAATGCATTATATGTGGTAGTAAAGGCATTCTTTGTGGTAGTAAAGGCATTCTTTGTGGTAGTTAAAGCATTATATTCGGTACTTTTTAAATCATATCCGGTGCTTATTTCATTATATTCGGTACATTGATCATTGTATTCAGTGCTTGCATCATAGTGTGTGGTGCTTTTACCATTATGTATGGTCAGTTTAACATTATATTCGGTACTGATTGCATTATATTCGGTACTGATTGCATTATATTCGGTACGAACTTCATTATATGTGGTACTTAAAACATTATATGTGGTAGTTAATGCATTATATGTGGTAGTTAAAACATTATATTCGGTACTTGTTTCATTATATTCAGTACATTAATCATTCCATTCAATGCTTATGACATTATACTCAGTAGATAAATCGTTATATTCAGTGCATACATCATTGTGTGGAGTGCATTCTTTTTCCATTGTTATATGCAGTCACAAAATCATTATATGCGGTAGATAAATCATTATATTCGGTGCATTCTTCATTATACGATTTTTCGATGATGATGATACTTGACGGAAAAAGCCGGAAAAACTTCGGCAATTTTACGAATGTTAACGAGAACGGTTAAAATTCATAGACATATATTTTGTATACACCGAAGAAAATGGAAGCTGTGTTGCAGGAGTGCAATTTACAGCATTTATATACCAATTTTGAAAGGGAAAAGATAACGCCAGACATAATATGTAAATTAGGAAAAGATGACATGGTAGCATTAGGCGTCCTGAATCCAGCTGACATGATGCGTCTCCGAACCAGCTGCATTAGCTTTGGTTCACAGAAACCGAGCAAAGTGGCACAGCCACAGGTATATGAATTAATGTTTTAACAAATGACCATATTATATACTTAATTTCGAGGTAATTTTCAACATGTTCACACAAAAATACCCTTTCTTTTCCCCCCCAAAAAATAACAGAGACATATAATACAAGGGATTGGCAACTTCTTAAGAGTCCTGTTAAAAGTACAAAATATCATCCAGCCACACATTTACTGGTTCGATTTTATTTCAATTATATTTCTGCATACAGTAAAACAAGTTTTATATTGATAACTTTTGTCATATTTTAATTCGAAAATGAAAAATATAAACACTAAAATAACAATATTAATGCAGCTTGAATTTGTATTGTTACCTTTTTGAACTTCTTTTTTAATCATTTACATGAAACAGCACACCCACCTGGCAGTTTTTTAAAAGAACTGTTGAACCGATGCAAATGAAAAAAACATGAAAAATGATGCATGATTTTTATGAATTCATAGGGGGTTGAATGAAATGATTGTTTCGTACATTATCGGTATAGGATGTGCATCTTTGAAAATCATAATTTATTCACAGCAGAAGAAAATCTCAATTGTTTTACTCACTTTACATATTTCATGTACTTTTCAGATCATAAAAACCCAAAATTTTATGAAAGTTGTCCATATAATTTCAATTTTGTCCTTACAAGTTACATTACTCTAATATTTGATTTTATACTAGGAAGTGTAACTTTGAAAATTGGAATTTCACCTCTGAGGGAACTTCTTTGAGCAAAATCTCAATTGTTTTACTCACCTTACATATTTCATGTACTTTTGAGTTTAAAAAAAGCCAAATTTTTATGAAAGTTGTCAATATACATGTAATTTCAATTTTGTCCTTACATTACTTGTAAACCAAAACAAGACGACATCACTCACTCAAATAGTTCCCTTTTTTAAAACATTTGTAACGTTACATAATTTTAAATTGTTTTTTTATTTTGTTAAGTATATAATATGGTCATTTGTTAAAACATTAATTCATATACCTGTGGCTGTGCCACTTTGCTCGGTTTCTGTGAACCAAAGCTAATGCAGCTGGTTCGGAGACGCATCATGTCAGCTGGATTCAGGACGCCTAATGCTACCATGTCATCTTTTCCTAATTTACATATTATGTCTGGCGTTATCTTTTCCCTTTCAAAATTGGTATATAAATGCTGTAAATTGCACTCCTGCAACACAGCTTCCATTTTCTTCGGTGTATACAAAATATATGTCTATGAATTTTAACCGTTCTCGTTAACATTCGTAAAATTGCCGAAGTTTTTCCGGCTTTTTCCGTCAAGTATCATCATCATCGAAAAATCGTATAATGAAGAATGCACCGAATATAATGATTTATCTACCGCATATAATGATTTTGTGACTGCATATAACAATGGAAAAAGAATGCACTCCACACAATGATGTATGCACTGAATATAACGATTTATCTACTGAGTATAATGTCATAAGCATTGAATGGAATGATTAATGTACTGAATATAATGAAACAAGTACCGAATATAATGTTTTAACTACCACATATAATGCATTAACTACCACATATAATGTTTTAAGTACCACATATAATGAAGTTCGTACCGAATATAATGCAATCAGTACCGAATATAATGTTAAACTGACCATACATAATGGTAAAAGCACCACACACTATGATGCAAGCACTGAATACAATGATCAATGTACCGAATATAATGAAATAAGCACCGGATATGATTTAAAAAGTACCGAATATAATGCTTTAACTACCACAAAGAATGCCTTTACTACCACAAAGAATGCCTTTACTACCACATATAATGCATTTACTACCACATATAATGGTTTAAGCACCACATACAATGAAGTTTGCACCGAATATAATGCAATTAGTACCGAAT
Source organism: Mytilisepta virgata (assembly GCA_028015205.1). Lineage (NCBI taxonomy): Eukaryota > Metazoa > Mollusca > Bivalvia > Mytilida > Mytilidae > Mytilisepta > Mytilisepta virgata. The sequence goes on along the minus strand of CM051518.1, from coordinate 51,195,693 downwards.
ATAATGTTCAAATGACCACACATAATGGTAAAAGCACCACACACAGTGGCATAAGCACCACACACAATGATGTATGGACCGAATATATTAAAAAAAGCACCGAATATAAAGATCGAATACAACATAAGGCAGTTGTGGCTTTCCATATGTACCATTCAGAATGGATACGTTGTCTTGAAAATACTCTAAATGAATGTGGTTGTTCTGAATATTGGTTAACTCAAAATGTGTCTAAATCTGTCAACCTAGCTAAGATTGTAAAGCAAAGGTTATGTGACCAATTTAAACAAAAATGGTGTGCTACTGTGTATGAATCACCTAAATGTCTCAATTATAGAATTTTTAAAAGAAACCATTGTTTTGAAAAATATTTAATAGAACTTCCTACAGATTTAAGGAAATCTTTATGTAATTTTAGATGTGTTAATAATAAACTGCCAGTTGAAAAGGGCAGGTTTTGGGGAATAGCAAGAGATGATAGAATTTGTGATATTTGTGACTGTAACTCATTAGGTGACGAATTTCATTATTTATTCCAATGTTCTTATTTCAAAAACGAGAGGAAAATGTTATTGCCAAAAGAATTCACTACAAATCCAAATGTTGATAAATTTCATGCTTTATTTAACTCAGACAATTATAATGTTATTTTCAAAGCTGCAAAATTTTGTAAAATCATACTTTCTTTAGTAAAATGATTGAAGTTACTGTATATTCATACATTTATTCAAATATGATGTTTATATTTATATAATATGTCCGCCTTCCATATATTTGGAAATACCTATCATGTATATATATGTTAACTTGTTCATTGAATCAACCTATTTTGTTATATTGTATTAATTTATGTTCAATTGTATTTGTTCACATACCCTGGTTAAGGGTCTTGAGAAATAAAAACTTGAAACTTGAAACTTGAAGAGGGAAAGGAATAAACGTGTTTTTCTAAGAATATCGACTTTAATTATTATTATGCCAGCCAACAGCATAAGATTATGCTAATGAGGGAGGGGGGGGGGGGGGCTATGAGGGCCCCAGGTTCTGTCCTGAAGCAATGGTGGTTTTTGTGGAATCCTTTTAATTACTGCCTGAAATCCATGCTTCATGCAAAAGCTTTTTGAATTTTTTTTCACTTTGCAATTTTACTAGCTTATTCTGTGATAATTGTTCAGGAATATTATCTTAATGGATCGTACAATTTTGCAACCAAGATTTTGCACTATTGTATTTGCAAATGATCTCTAAATGTCATTTTTTAAGTCTGCTAAAAAGTTACCTCCCTTTCACATGTTAACTCCGATAGAGGATTGATAAAATTGTATATTTCAGTTACAAGAGAAAGTTCATATTTCAATTTATGACTAGTCATGATAATCAGAACATTTATTAATACAAATTATAGCACACTTTTATGTATGTTTATATGTTAAATATGCTAAAACCCATTGTACAAAACAAGGTTCCATTATTGTGTGTTCATGTATATATGTTAAATTTTGAATTAAAACTTTTAAAAAACTCCTTTTTGTATTTTTTGTTTGTTTGTTTTTTTTTTTTTGTTGTTGTTTTGTTTTCTAAAGTAATTATAAAAAAAGTTGCTGTCCTATCAGTTTTGAGAATGAAAACATCCCATCCGTATAAGAGCAAAAAAGTATGTGGCCTACTGCATTTTGCACTGGTTCCAACCACCCCAATAAATATTGACCGGTATCTTACATGACTTAATCATATTACATTAAAAATTTCGTAAATTTTACATTCGCATGTTGAAAACAAAGAAACGATAATACTAATTTCAACTTCACTGCCCACTTAAAATTATCTCTTCTATTCTTAATTAATGCCTGCTTAGATGTTACAGTGTGCAGTATTTCTAACAGCTTTTGTTTCAATATTTCATATGCCGCACATTAATAATTGAGACAGAGCATCCTGAAAGCTTTTTGTTCAGTGATTAGTTAATTTTTAATGTGTAGTCTTTATGGTGCAGTGAATAAGAATTAAGTACTCATTTTTCATGCGTTTACTGTGTTCCCGGACGGGGGTAATCCGTTTAAAAAGTGGGTATGTATGTGCAAATTGTGGTGGTCGAACCGGAACCTGTTCATGACCCGGAAATTTGGAAAATCATACCCTGTCAGTGACATTCAATATCCAAAGTTATTTCATATCAGAGAAAATTTAGTTGTTTTTATTGATTAAAACATGGTCATGTGGTATTTATTAATCTGCGTTAAAATTCCAAGCTGGCATTATCATGATAATGCCCGTGGGCATTACCACACGGTAATGCCTGCTTGCAATTTAGAGTTACGTCCCCTTTTTAAAACGCAAACGTGATGCAGCAGTTGTTAATTAAATTCTAGACATTTCTAGATGAAATTTTGGTTTCAATAAAATAATTACAATACTTGCTCAAATAGTATTATTGTAATATTATATAACAGGGTGCTTTTTTATGTTCTTAGTAGGTATGCATATTTCGAATAATAAATTCTTGTCAGTAATGTTTGAAGTAGAAAAAAGAATAGATATGGGGAACCTCCATGAATGTACAATATACCAGCATACCACCAAAAGTAATGACAGAAAGATAAACACACATCCAGAAGTAATCATGAGGTCTTCAACATACATGTACATGTAAGGAACCCACACCCAGCGGATTTATATTCTTCAATGAAATAAACACAATAGTTGCTTATATAGAGGGCATTATCATGATAAATTGACTGTCCTCGCGACAGATATTGCCTTCAACATTGATAATGCCCTTGCCTGCGGCTCGGGCATTATCAATGTTTCAGGCAATATCACTGTCCCTTGGGCAGTCAATATATCATGATAATGCCCTCTATATAAGCAACTATTGTATAAGTAACCCAGTTAATGACTTGACGTGACAACTGCATGGTCTGTCTCATCACTGAAGGTTTACATTTTATTTAAAACAGAGAGTTATTGGTAGTGTGTAAAGTACCAAAGTGGTACATAACCGCCTTCTAAAATTTATAAACGGTAATAATTTAATTAGTAAAAACCAAATTGGTTTTAAAGAAAAAAATCGCACTGCAGATCATATATTCACTCTTAAAACAGTAATTGACAATTATAAACAAAAACATAAAAAAAAGTATTTGCAGCTTTTATTGATCTGAAGAAAGCATTTGACACGATGTAGTGAGTCCCTTACTTTTCAACTTTTTTTATTGATGATTTTACAATTATGTTACAAAAGAGTCATACTTATCCAATTGTAATATGGGATCAATCTCTTAGTGTGTTATTATATGCTGATGACATTGTTTTGTTATCCCAAAGGAAAAGAGGTTTACAGAATTGTTTAGATATTCTTCATGAATACTGTACCTCTTGGAAGTTACAGGTTAGCACTGATAAATCTAAAGTTATTATATTTAATTCAAATGGTAAATCTTTTATAGATGAGTTTACATACAATGAAACTATCATTAGAACTGTTAATCATTATTGTTATTTGGGTGTAGTTTTGAAACATTATTTTTCTTCTGGCAGATTTATTTGCGACTTTTAACTTGGCTATTGCTACCCTTATGGAAAAAGCTAGAAAAGCATTTTTCAAAATCAAAAAAAATGTTGGCTTAAACAATTCATGTAAATTTTTGGAAAAACTGTTTGATACACTTGTATCTCCAATATTTATGTACTGTAGTGAAGTATTGGGTCTGCTTTCACTTTTTAAAGACCCTGATCCCTTTGAAAAACTGCACATCAAATTTATAAAAGAAATATTAGGAGCACATTGCAAGTCTTCAAATGATGCATGTAGAGCTGAACTTGCAAGGCTCCCAATGAAAGCTAAAATTATGTTTTCTAACTTAAGCTATTTAGATCATATACTTTCATCAGATAACACTTTAGAGTATGATATATTTTGTGAAACTAAAAACACAAACCCATGGTTTAATGAAATCAAGTTCTTACTACAAAAGCTAGGGTTCTCACGCCTAACGGATTTAATTTTTTCATTAAAACCGCATTTAAATAATATAAAACAAAGAATTCAAGATCAGTGTCTACAGAATCAAAATCCAATAATCTGCAATTCTCCTAAACTAAGTTTTTTTCAGGAGTGTATATAACATGGGTCAACGTCCACCTTATGTTGATTTATTAACTTATAGATGTGACAGATCTGCTATATGCAAGCTACGCATAAGTGCACAACAACTTATGATTGAAAGAGGAAGATATCTCAATATTCCTAGGGATAAAAGATTCTGCCAAATTTGTAAAACTAACCAAATTGAAAATGAAATACATTTTTTACTGAAGTGTGATGGATTTACCACACAACGAACAGAATTTATGTTCAAATTAAATAAATTAACAAAAAATCTACCAAAAAATGACTACAACAGACTCAAAATAATTTTAAATAATGAATCTGCTTTGGTCCTTAAATTATCTTCCTCCTTTATATATAATTGCTTTGAAACTAGAAACAATGTAATTTGATTTGATTTCTGGAATTATTGTGTTACATAATGTTGTAATAATGGGCCTTTGCCATTTATTGTAAATGAGTTTGTGCCAACAAATACTTGTATTTGTATTTGTGTAGCAGACCCTGTGCATGACAGGTGATTTATACGTTCCACAATGATAAAATTATGAAAAAGTAATCCGGTTATTGACAAGGGTAAAAATAGCAACCCTGATCATGACAGAACATGTGTGAAAAATGGACCCTGTTTTGCGGCTCATACATACTACCATTTCTAATGGAAGTAACCCACCACCCCGGGAATGTGTTGTGCGAACTGTCTGATATGGCATAGGTCAGAGATTCGTTTGACTTCCCTCAGCCTATTTGAGAACTCGCTGGGGCAATAGGAAGTAAAACCGTACTCCACATATAAAACTTATGTTCCATCATGTCATGAGTAAAAAACAAAGAATGGTTATTGTGGGTAGGGTGTGATATGTATGGCACGCCGTTGTTATATTTATTCAAATTCGAGATATCTTATTTAGTTAAATAAGATATCTTATAAACTAATTGAGATATCTTAATAATAAAATGAGATACCTTATATATTAAATAAGATATATGATTTATTAAATAAGATATCTTATTAACTAATAGAGATATCTTATAAACTTAATAAGATATCTTGTTAAATAAATAAGATATCTTGGAATTTGAATAAATATAAAAACGGCGTGCCATAGATATGTGTTCAAAACTCTAATTTTGAATTTGGAACACCATGTCATTCTGATTAACAATATTGACCTGTACCTGACGATTTTGTTGCCCCCCCTTTTTTCCCTCCACTTACCATTTTTTTCTTTGCAACATGTTACATCCCGAATGGCACTTTTTTTTGTACTGATCTTCCTACAAATATGGACACAGGATTTTTGCTACATTTCTGTGATATGACATTCATTTCTGTCACAAAATGGACGATTTTTTAACTTGGGGAAGGGGGTGGGGGGTTACAGGTGCTACAAAGAAGAAAATGGTGAAATAGATCAATGTCCCATTAAAATATAATATATGGCGACAATAATCAATGATAACAAAGTCGATATTACATCAAGACTGTATAATGGAAAACACGTGGTTTGATATTCATGCAGCCAGTAAACTGCTCTCCGTAGGTAGACCGGATTCTTTTCTGCCGTATTGCAGATCTTTTTTGTATATTTCGTTTGCTTATTTACAACTTTTGCTTGTTTCTTTTTTTTCCAACTTTATTTCTATATATCTTCCATTTTTGCATTTTTAATCTTAATTGCCATGAATATAACTTAATTGGTAGTGAACTGCTGATATCAATAGTCATCGGTTGGAATCAAGTAATCTTTTATCAAATAAAAACTAAATACATGTAATAAAATGTAAAATTTATTTTTAATTGTGCACCTGTTGGATACAGAAATGCGTGTAGATATTATAGAACTATTTTGATTATAATTCAGTTAATATATAAAAAAAATATCGTAATCATTTTGACTTTTGCTAAACTTCTCTTTCTTGTTTACTTTGTAATCTAGACTCAGACAGAGAACATTTAATATCGTACAACATGTTTATCAGCGAGTCCTTTAAAACAGTTTTATGAGAACAAGCGACGTCCCTGTCGAACGTCCGAACGATTTGTAGATCTATCAGAGTTTTTCGTTCTTGTCTGTGGTTCTATTTGATTAGAGACTCGGCTACCGTCTCTGTCATTTTCTGATCTGTGTTCAGCACAGCAGCAATACCACACTAAGCAAATAAGAAATATCAAGGCGATAAAAAATCCAAATCCCGCAGAAAGTCCTTTTATCATATGGTCCGATAATCCACCATATTTACCCTGAAATTAAGAATTACTAAATTAATGGGAAACTTTAAAATTCACTTAAAAAGTGTGCATAGGTTATAATCAATATAGTAACAAACAGTAGAATTACTTTAGGCCCTTCGATATTTGAACACTTTTGTGAAACATGTGAATTTGTTATGCCTAAAGTGTATACAAAATCTATATAAAAATAGAATTACAAATAAAATCACTACTTTCAACAATCATATAGCAACAGCAAATGAATTGTTTCATTACTATTATCCCAAGTGTAAATAGTCATGCGACTATAACATTCACTGGCAGCAAACATTTTCCCGCGGTATCCTGCATCATTCTGGACTTATTTATATAGTAACGACATACGCCGAGAATTCTGAACGGTAATAGATGCTAATGTGTCCAAAATTGGCGTTTCTAATGAAGAAATGGGAATTACATGTATAACCTTAAACATGTTGATACAATTAAGGCGTATCTCAGTTGGATACAACAAGTTGTTTTATTTTCGACTTGGAACAAATATCAGACAGATACAGTAAACATGTTTCTTAGGCCTGTACAATTGTATTCATAGTACATGTTTTAATTTTGCCTTTTTGGAAGATCAAATACCCTTTTCTCAAAAATATGGTGAAGAACTGAAGAAAATCATAATTTCATTGAAAAGTACAGTCCTCACATTAAAATTATTAACAGTGAAAATCAATCAGTATATAAGCTTTCAAATCAAACCTCAGAACAAGGTAGTATACAAAGGAAACATAAAACCTTCCCAAATGATAAGAGATTGTTTATTGATATAATTCTTTGCACAAAGAGGAGTGGACCTGAATCAACTTGACAAAGGTTGCCAGGACAGGTTAAACTATCTGTACATGGTTGTAAAATTTCTCTTCTCCAGAACTCCATTTTATTGTCCTTTATTAAATACGATAGCCATGAACTACAACTCTTTTAAAAGCTCCTTTTTATTTTTCAGGTCCCTTATTACCAGATTTTACGCGCATTATATAAATTTCCTGACAACATTAGCACTTCAAATATCACGTTCTTTAAAAGTGAAACAATATATAGAAGTTCCAATATTATCATCATTGTATTTCCTAACGATTATTAAAAATTCATAACAAAATATGGAATTTATAGATAAAATAATTTAGATTCCAGTATAACTTTTAAATGATGAAATCAGTTAAACATTTTTTTCGGTAACAAAATGTCATCTTAGCTTGAACTTCAATTTTAGTATTTTGAATATAAGAACTACATGATTCATTCATGACTGAACTAAAGACAGAGACATGACTAAGTACTTGGTATCAATATTATATTAAGTCTACTGAGTTGGTCATGAGTATCGGTTATTGAATAAAAGATGATAGTAAGATACATATAATTTTACTGAACTAGTCTCTTTCTAAGTAAAGTAATGGCCTTCTATCCTCGTATGTTAATCTCGAAAGGAGCCGGTATGTATCGCAAGTTTATGTAACGATTATTTGATTTGAGCTGAGTAAATATCCGTAGGCTATATATTTGTTGAAAATAAATATTGTATTCGGTTCATAATTAAGATAACCTTATTAGAGGTAAAAACATAATGTGTCATTGATATTAGATAGTTTCCAAGTTAAAAAAAGGTCGATAAAAATTATATAGAAAAAAAATACCGCAAGAAGAAACATTATGCAAAATGTGCAATACCATTGAGGATGAGAACCATTTCTTATTGCCTTGCAAATCAACCAAAATTTGCAGAAGGACCTCCTTGCTAACTTCGATAGCTTCAAATAATTTTAATTTAATGATGTAGAACAAAATGAAAAAAATTGCTATCTCTTAAATTCATCATCAACCAGACATTTCAGAATTATTAACTTCTTTTAAAAATGATCCTTACAGCTAACAATGAAAATGAACCCTTTCCGAACGACATCAGCAATATGCACTACAACCTCTATTAAATCGTAAGACTACTTTTAGAATGCTTGCCATTGACTAGAGCATGACAGCTAAAACTGTTGATTTCTTAACAAAAACTTGTCGGTCTTTAAAATTCTCGGTAATAATCTTGGACCTAAAATCTGACACAAATCCTTTATATCATCTGAAAGGTATTTATTCTTTCCAGGAGATGTCACCTGATAATTGATATACGTCATTCATTTTTAATGCAAAATGCCTGTTCTGTCCTAGATTGAAAATAAATATTTAACCATTACTTTCTGCGGGCAATTTTGATATAAAATTTACGGCATTAAATCATAATATAATTTATGAAAATCAAAATACTCAGAAAACAGTAAAAAATTCAAAACTGACTAACTAGAGTTTTTCTTCTCCAAAGTTCGGAAGTTTTTTCCTTCAAAATTTCGATTTAAAAATGAAAATTTAATCATAATATCTTGCTCCGTTCATATAGAGGTCATATTTTCAAAATTTCTTCAGTACCCGGATTCTTAAACCTCGGAACTTTAGCGTGAAGAACTATAGGCTCCGAAGAGCCCGTATCGCTCACCTGGATATGTTGGGATGTGGCAGCCATCTTGGTTGACAGTCCGGGTGATCAGATATAATTCTGAAAGAGGACCATCTAAGGACCATTTCTGTCAAATTTAGTTCCAACTGGCTCAATAGTTTCCGACAAGAAGATTTTGAAATGAATTTAAACTAATTCGGCTGTGGCGGCCATCTTGGTTCACATTTCTGAATAAGGATCATCTAAGGACCATGTCTGCCAACTTTTGTTCCCATTGGCTCTGTAGTTTCAGACAAGAAGATTTTTAAATGAATTTTCCCATAGGGTCCTATGTTAAAATAACTTCGGCTGTGGCAGCCACTTGCACCCATAGCGTCTTATGTTATACTAAGTTGAGCTTTGGCGGCCATTTTAATTGACAGTCCGGGTCATCGGACATAATTCTGAAAGAGGACCTCTTAAGGACCATTGCTGCCAAGTCTGGTTCCAATTTGCCATGTAGTTTCATAGAAGATATTTGAAATCCATCCCCCCTTTTCTCATTTTTAGTCACAACAGCCGTATTTGTTTGCCGTCAGGAATGCCGGACACAAATTTGGAAGGGACCCATCCAAGGACCATCCGACCAATGTTTGGTCCCAATTGGCCTAGTGGTTTCAGAGGAAAACATCTTTTAAGGAAAGTTTACGCCGGACGACGACGGGCAACAGACGCCAAGTGATAGCAATAGCTCGCATTGCCTTTTAGGCCAGGTGAGCTAAAATATTATCTTAATTAGATACTTAGGCACGGACCATTCTTTTTTTTTGCAAGGGTGGGGGCATGTTTTTTCTGGGGTTTACTTGGAAGTTTTTATATTTGCATCTTAGTACATAATGCATTTAAATTTATATGTTCTGCCTTTGAAAAACATACTTGAAATGTCTATAATTTTATTATGATATAAGAATTTGTTTTTTTAATGGAACATTGATTCTCTTTTTTGGTTATTAATACACCATCAGGTAAATTTGTTTACATTTTTAGTTCTTTATATAAACTACTGTCCTTCTTTCTATTTATACATTAGGTCTAGCACTTAATCATTAATATTCTAGTCTTTTTATGATTCTTGAAATTAATTTTGAAGTACCAGATTCTGACGACCTCCAAGTAGCTTCATTTTCAAAGTTTTCGATTTAAAAAAGTTATCCCATTTTGTATATTCGGTACCATGACAAAGGTACAGCGGGATGTTATACCATGTTCAATACCTTAGATGATGTGTTGTCGTTAAATTACGATAAATTCCATGACTTTCTGCATATCATCTACCCCAGTGAACTGGAAATTAAGGATACTACAGATACATCAAAGTCCGCTTCATATTTGGATTTGTTTCTCGAAATAGACAATGAGGGACATCTGAAGACAAAACTTTATGACAAACGTGATGACTTCGACTTTCCGATTGTTAACTTTCCCTTCTTGAGTAGCAATATACCAGCATCGCCTGTATATGGCGTCTACGTTTCTCAGCTTATCCGATATTCATGCGTGAGTTACCATCAATTTCGACAAAGAGGATTACTGCTGTCACAAAAGCTTCTTAACCAGGGGTTTATCAGGGATAAGTTGATGTCATCACTTGGTAAATTTTACGGTCGTCATCACGAATTGATTGACCGTTACAGTGTTCCAATATCTAAAATGATGTTGGACCTGTTCCCACAGTCGTAACATTTCTTGTACCTCCACCAATTTGTGACTACCACTGGATTGACTTTGTTGAAAGTTCACGACTGGTGCCGTATACGTAGCACGTACTGCTTACCCTTCCGGAGCACCTGAGTTCACTCCTGGTTTTTATATGAGTTCGTGTTATTCATTGTTTTTTAGTTTTCAGTGTTTATTTGTTTTGCTTGTGGTTGTTCATTTGTCTCCCGAGTTTTGTCTGTCTAATGCACTACGTTTTTTTTTAATTCTCCTTAGGTATATTTGACCTCTTTAGAAACAATTAGGAATCAAGCGTTCGAGGTATTTTTGAAACATTCTTGAATTATTCAAATAGACAAAACTTAATTAATCCAGAGCAAACAATTAAGCATTCCATAGATCATTTTGTCAAACAGAAAGCCGTTAAAAAGAATAGGGTTCAAAGCGGTTCTGTCCGGGCGTAGAAAAACATCAATGTCTTTACTTACAGAATTTTCTGAAGATGAGGAATTCGAGGCTGTTTCTATTACTGCAATGAAAAAGAACACAATTATATCAGTAAAGAATTTCATTCTATCCAAAAACACATTCGTCATTTTGAGAATTTCTTGTAATTTGATTAATGAAATGAAACAATATACAGGTATCAAAAATTACAATTTTATTTTTAGCATTCAGTTATTATCTTGTCACTAGTAAATAGCCAGTAAGTCATTCAAACTTTATTTTTTCCCTTTATTTCAATTTTCGACTGGTTTTATCGCCAATGAATATTTTTTACCTTAAACACCAGTGATGCAGAATGATATCATGGGAAAATGATGTAGTTTGTATTAAGCATATCACAAAAATGCATTTATTAGTAGAAAGTAAACTAGACAAAGCCCCAGGTCATCTCAAAAGCAGCGGCTTTCAGGTTGACAAAGACCTCTCGTCTTATTGAAGGTGAAGACACCGCGGACATATTTGATGAATTCTATTGCATTTGTTAACTATATAGATAAACTTGAAGTGTAAACAACGTCAAGCATAAATAACACAAATATAACGAATTGACTGACAGACAATTTATTAACAAAAATGAAGGTGTACTGTTTTGAGAAGTATTATCTACACAAGGCACATCTGATATATTCCATCAATGAAGTGACAAATCAGTTGTATAAAAGTCCCCCCTTAAGCCGTTCTGTTGTAAAATACATGATATACTTGACTAAAATTCCTACCAAAGGAACAGTTTGTCTTTGAAATGTTTCTTCCAAAAAGCCCTTCAAAATTTAGCGCAAATAAAGCTTAGATTGCACTGTATTACAAGTTCAACACAATTATAGCATTCGCTTAATTTTATTTGTTTTCTCTTTTTAATCTTTATCTTATAATATTTTCCCCAACTCAATGATTGAAGGCATGCCACTGTAAATTGAAATTTATTCTTTTCAAGAGGATGTAATTTTTCTTACCTGAAAAAAATACACATGAAACTACTCCTTTCAATATTTTTTTCATTCTTGACACAACGTTGATCCTGTTCACACTGATGATATAGATTAAATTACAGAAAGTCTTCTAAAAAAAGTTATATTTCCTTTAAGAATAAAAATGGTCATAATGCCACGGTGTCACAAATTGTCACATTACTTAAAAATTTTCAGTTTATTTTGAAAATTTTGAAAACATCAGAATCTACCATAAAGACCTAATGTAAATATTGAAGTTATACTTATTTAACGATAAATCAGTTCACAAAAGCTAGTGCGCATTAACTTGGGTGGCATGAAATGACAGTATTCTGGATCAATCGCTATGACTATACATTTGAACAATTCCAATCGATTTAGAATAAATCGATAAAGGTAACAAATCAGAAAGAAATGTACCTGCTTCAGCAAGTAAATGACGCAGAGAAACCGATACAGGAGTGACATAACACCGATCCTAAATAACTATCAGTCGATCAGTTATCATTGAAGACGATGAGTTTTAATTAAGAAATCCATTTCAGAATAGATTTCTATCTACAGGTCATTTACATTTTAATTCAAATTTCTAGTTTGCACAAATTATAACACTTCTTTTTTGTTTTGTTCTTCTTTCGTCTTTTAGTCCATCAGTATTTTTTTTCAAATTAAAAAAAAATCCTTCAGCCCTGTAAAGGGACTTCCAGAGTAATTTATTGGACTATAATTAATCCCAAGTTTGTTCGAAAAGATTTTAAAAATTTACTTTGCTTAAGTTAGAAGGTACCTAAATCCGCTAAATTATGGATTTTCTTGAAATTTTACGTGCAGCTAGAATGTTCGAAACTGCATATAAATATCGAAAAAAAATCATAATTAACTTTTATATTTCTTCAATGAGGTTGATTTAAAATCCTTAAAATAAAGGTCTTTTACTGTAGATTTCATATAAAAACTGCCGAAAATAATTAATAATTTCGGTTTAAATCGTTATTTCGCAAGAACTATGTTATTGCTGTGAACTTTTTCGTTTTAATGATACTAAATAAGCATAGGGTCACCATCTTCGTTTTCGTTGTGGAAATCATTTTACTATACGTCCTGTCTGTAAAAACACTAGAAATCTACATTTTTTATGGCGACGTCGTAACGACGTTACGCTTATTTTTGGCTTTTTGACGCTTATTTTCACTCTTCATATAGTAATAAATCTAATATACTAAAAAAAAACGAATCTGGTGACCCCTAATAAATTTTATATCAATAAAAAGAGAATTTCAATGGCAATAATATATATAAAAAAAATTAAAAAATCCTAGGGACTGGATTTTGAGAAATCATAATTTAAAGTCTAAATATTTGACTTTTCGCAGGGATGTCTACGTGCAAATCTATGTATTTGCACATCTGTTTTCTAAAACTTGAAACACCATATTTCGGAAAGTATTAAAGGGCATACATTTTTTTTTTGATATTCAGATGCAGTTCAACGTACTCTAGTTGCATGATAAATTTTATAAAAATCTGAAATATAGCCCAATTAGGTACCTCCTACTTTAAGGTCATAGAAATTTCGTAGCAGGATACAAGAAGATTATTGTATTGTTCAGCAGTTTGGAGTGAAGTTACAATCACACAAGCATCCAGAGATCACAACATGGTCTTCAATGGTGAAAAAAACACACCATGCCGCAATCCCTGAATCCCCCCCTCCCGAGTAATTAATGAGATTTATGTCCCAACGGTACAATGTCAGGATCCAGTATTTACTAGTAGCCACATTGATAATAAAAATACAACTATAAAACCGTATTTTGTCATTAGGATGGAAGTATGATGCCACATTGATCATCTTTGGTCGGTAGAGTACTAATTTAATACCAAATTTTGTCGTTAAGATACATGTATAGGTATAATGCCACGTTCATTATAAGGTACAGGTATTATGCCACATTGCATGTTACAAATATACATCTTATGCCTAATTTTATCGCTAGGATATAGGTAAAGTGCCACGTTCTTCATAAGATACAGGTCTAATGCCACTTTTGTCATTATGATATAGGTAAAATGCCACATTCTTCATAAGATCCAGGTTTAATGTCACTTTTGTTATTAGGATATAGGTACAATGCCACATTGATTACAAGATACACGAGTTCAATGTTTTATGTCAACAGCTCTCAAACATTTCTACAATCGACTAAAAAATTGTGTAACAAGTGGAAATTTTTTGAAAATTTATCATGTACAATACTATAATCAACATTACCAACAGAAGATTTTGGGAGACTTGTTCTCTTGGCAATTTGGGATTCGGCAATATGGGTTCGGCAAACTGGGAATCAGGCTGAAGAACCGAAATCAGAAAAAGTCGGCAACGGGGATTCGGCAATTTGGACTCGGCAATGTAGGGAACGGCAATTTGGAATGTTACCCTTCACTCTACCACACACCAGAGTGTCCTAGACTAACTAAACGCTCTTTAAGGATGACAGAACATAATAAAGTTTCATAAATAGAACTGATGACATAAGTCTCTTGAATTCTTTATGAACAGCTATTAATGCTTACTTTGAACTGACTATTCCTATTTTTCCCAAATTTATAAAATGGGGAAAAAGGAATTGTTTATGAACCAAAACGATTTGCAATAAATTGCAGTCCGACTGGATTTCTTTCCATTTCAGTTACTCTTCGTGCGAAACAAAACAGAAGATGTTAACGTTTTCATTTATAAATAATTCTTTGTTTGATAATATTCTGTTATTACACTCAGTGTCAGCTAATGTCAAAAATAGTACTGTGAACCAATTATTTCAGTACTTTTTTCGAATTTATTTTGATGGCTGAATGAATAAATGTTCGTCATATCGATTATCAATTAGTAGCTATTGGACAATATGCTTAAATTAACTAACAGGAAACAAGTCAAAATCAATAGAGATTTTATTATTACCAGGACAATTTCAATATCCGTAGGAACAATGTGTCGGAAAAAAAGATCTTTCTTAGAAGAAGAATCATTAAATATTGTATTGTTCTTTGTTTACATCTGTCTACAGTGTTTGTGTACTCTTCAATGGTTCCCATGATATAATGTTCTCCTGGGAAGAATTTAAAGTTTAAATCAGATTTTTTTCTGCTGTGTTTTGACTATATTTTTTTTTCTGATGATCGGAAAGAAAGTACACAAACATGTTACTTGTTATTACAGGGGTATAAACAATTTTGTAATCTAGCTGTCCCATCGGGTATTTATTAACCAATA
This sequence comes from Mytilisepta virgata, assembly GCA_028015205.1. Lineage (NCBI taxonomy): Eukaryota > Metazoa > Mollusca > Bivalvia > Mytilida > Mytilidae > Mytilisepta > Mytilisepta virgata. The sequence goes on along the minus strand of CM051518.1, from coordinate 51,180,447 downwards.
CGGAGGAGACATGCGTGCCACATATTATTTTGAAACCCAAATTACTATATTTGGGTGCCATTCTTTGCATTTTTCTTTGCTCACGGACATTATCATGCGTATCTCGACCGTAGTCCGACATTCCATTGTAAAAAATATAATCAGAACACGTATGTCCTCAGTTTATTTATGAAACTTTATCATGTTCATGATATCATTTGCCACCCTTAAAGAACATTTAGATAGTCTTGGACACAAGCAAGCAACGGAAAAGTGAAGAAAGAACAAGTCTCTCAAAATCTTCTGTAAGTGATCATATTCAAAGTCTGGTGTGGTCAACACAGTAACTGATTTTTTTTCACACCTAAATTGATCCCGTCTTTTTATTTTGCAAAAATCATGGTCCTGCCTTTTATTTAAAATTTGATCCTAGCCCCCCCCCCCCCCCCCCCACCACCCAAGTCAAATGGTTGGTCCCTAAGCACATATGATCTGATTAATTTTTGTTCTTCGTATTACATAATTTATAGTTTGCAGATTATTTTTTTTTATCAAATGCTAACTTAGCAATATTGACCAATGGACTTGTTCATCAGTCGCCTTTTGGATGAAGCAACAAAGAAAACAGCCAATAGGCTGGCTGACGGGATTATAAAGAGATGGTTTAGATGACACTGTTATGCGACTGGTCACTACCGGGAAAGAGAAAATGGGTAGACCCAATACCATCTAATGGAGAATTATTGGCTTAGAGTTACAAAAGTTGTGTTAGACTTTGAGGCAAGGTCAGTATACGATAAAGGACAGAGTTAAATTGAAAATGCTTTTGGAGTCTAATGTCCGAATAAAAATGAATATCTTTACGCATAGATTTGATGGAGGACCTTTAGGTAAATTTAAATTTTGTTTGTTCTGTAAAAAGTTCAACAGCCAATAATTGTTGATATACGAGAATTTATGAACCATTTATGAAATACTGTAACGTAAAAAGACTACATGTATATGGGAATACATGATTTGTTTAACATGGGTTTTATAAAGGATAAGTTGGTGCCATTACTAAGGAAATTTTACGGTCGTCATCACGAATTGATTACCATTACAGTGTTCCAATATCGAAGATGATGTTGGACCTGTTCCCACTGTCGTAACATTTCATGTATCTCCACCGTTTTGTGACTACCACAGGATTGACTTTCTTGAACTTCACGACGGATGCCGTATACTGAGCAGGAGCTGCCTACCCTTCCGGGGCACCTGAGTTCACTCCTGGTTTTTATAGGAGTTCGTGTTCATGGTTTTTTTTTAGTTTTCAGTGTTTATTTATTGTGCTTGAGGTTGTTTGTTTGTCTGTCCAGTGGATTGCATTTTTTTCCTTTGCTCCTTAGGTATATTTGTCCTCTTTCTTTGAAAAAAAAGTAGTAAATACCAACCAATTTAAAGCCGTTAACGAATGCAAATCAGACAGGTTGCAAGAGACTTCAGGAGATTTTTTTATATCAGCAAATCAGAAACAAGAACTGCTCATGGCGGCTGTATTTGTATTCCGATCAGGACAAAACGAGGAAATTTTATAAAGGACCTCCCATACATGCTTCCTGTCAGGTTTCGTTCCATTTGGGCAAGCAATTTCAGAGGAGAAGATTCTTTTATAGAAGCCAATCAGAAACAAGAACTGCCAGTGGTGACCATATATGTACTTCGTTCGGGATGAAATAAAGAAATTTTGTAAAAAACCTCCCATAGATGCTTTCTGTCAAGTTTCGTTTTTTTTCCATTTGGCCAGGCAGATTCAGAGAAAAAAATTTTTTTTTAATCATTCAATGAGAAACAAGAATTAACTATGGCGGCCATGTTTTTTGCCCGATCGGGACGAAATGAGGAAAATTTGTAAAGAATTCCCCATGGATGCTTTCTGTCAAGTTTTGTTCCATTTGGCCAAGCGATTTCAGAGGAGAAGATTTTTTTATATCAACCAATCAAAAACAAGAATTGCCCATGGCTGCCATACTTGTGGTCCGATCGGGACAAAATGAGGAAACTTTATAAAGGACCTCCAATATATGCTTCCTGTCAAGTCTTGTTCCATTTGGCCCAGCAGTTTCAGAGGGGAAGATTTTTAAAAGCTCAGCCAATCAGAAACAACAATTGCCCATGGTGGCCATGTTTGTTGTCCGATCAGGATGAAATGAGCAATCTTTATAAAGGACCTTACATAGATGCCTCCTGTCAAATTTAATTCCATTTGGCCCAGTGGTTTCAGAGGAAAAGATTAAAATGTGAAAAGTTAACGGACGGACAGATGACAGACACCAAGTGATGACAAAAATTCCAATGGCCTTTGGGCAGGTGAGCTAAAAAGGCTAAATATTATGATCATGGCTGAAATGACAATATATGCAATGTCTAGTTAATTAATTTATTTCAAAACTTAACATCTCATTTAGCACTTACAGCAAACTTGATATTCAAAATTCAAATACAATGTATTATCTATTATCAACACCACACTAAAATTTTCTTTTGCTATATATTTCTGTAGTTATCAGAGTATAATGATAACTCACCATTAGTATTTTTATCTTAACCTATTTCACAGAAATTATGTTCCTTTAGAAGATTCACAGCCAGACTAATTCCTCTAGAACAAGTTTTACATAGGGGAACATTTTTTGTTACATATTTTCTGAAAGTCTCTACTTTATCTAATGACAATTTTAAATCCATGTGCAACATAACAATCTCCTTATTTAAGATATAGAAACAAAGAAATTTAAATATGAAAATAAAAACATATTATTCACAACATATATTCTTATCTAACTGCTGATAAATATAGATTATAACATGACATCTTTCATATCACACCTATTATCAGCCCTAGGTCAAGATATCAGCCCGAGAGCCGCCAGGTTCGAGGGATGATTTTAACCATGGGCTGATAATAGGTCTGATATGAGTAATGACATGTTATGATATTTTTATCATATACTTCAACATTGGTTTTTTTAGGTCTCCATGAAAATTCTTATCTCAATGATTTCTGTTTCATTGCCGTATTACCGAATATGATCAAGGTGCTGCAAATTGTCATTGTTCCTCATCCATTTAGTCAAAATGTTTTGTCAATTAACATTTTTGAGTTAATTAATATAATCCACAGTTTCGTCCCGCTATCGTCTGCCATGTTTCTATGTGGTAGTAAGTTTACAATTGATTATGGAAACGACTGATTTATAAAGCGATTACGGATTAGGGGTGCGATATAAAACGGAAGCAGTTTATATAAACCAGAAACAGTTGATATCAAAGTCAAATCAGCCCGCTAAGCCAATTCTTATAAGATTTGTGCAGAAATATGTACAATTTCCAATTTATCGTAGGGTAAAATTTTACCTTTATTTTCTATAAGTACATGATAAATAGAGAATAATACTGGCAAAATCTGTATCACCCTAAGATTTCAATATCAGCCCAAGGGATGTTATTGATCAGGGGTGATACGGCATGTGATACGGATTTTGTCATGTTTTATATGCTTTATCATATATTTTAACAGATCTTTCTGGTCACCGGACCAATATCATTTTAAGAGTTGATAAAGAGGTGATGATATCGATATCATCACGGTAGAAAATACAGCTGACAATGTTCTTTCAGTATCTTATATGCAATTTTCCTCTATTTAGTACTAAGTATTTGACAATAGACAATATAAGCAGTATTTAACTGATAATTTACTGTGTGTCTTTCAGTAGCTGCAACTTATTTTTAGATAATACATGCATCTCAAAACTGTCTTTAAAATGTAAAAAGTACTATTCTACCTTGTGCCTCCTATAGTCATAATTAATTATTGTTATTTGAATGGTGAAATGGCTCAAATTTTCCATGAGTGTAGATTTTCAATTTTTTGTGCACAATTTATTAATGTTTACACAAAATATAATGTCACCACAAACTTATATAACATAGCAAATTTATGTGTTTTGCTATCAAACATTAGAAATATGTTTACTTTTTTGAGATACCTAGTTTTTATTTGGAATGTACAGATCATTAGCAAAGTCAAAATATTTTCATTAAGGAAGCCATTACAGTATGAGAGACACACAGTAAAGAATAATAAAATATTCTGATACATACAAATTATATTAAATCAAGTTGATATTTATCCACTCAAAGACAGCGACATTTTCAAACTTAAAGTGCAATGCTAGTCAAAGATTTCCAAATTTAAAATTTTACTATTGAAAACAGATCAAAATTGTATATGTAATCCATGAATTAATTGACAGAATCTGTTCTGATAATGACTTAACAGAATATTCCAAACAGATGCAATGGGAAATTAAATGGGAAAATTTAATTCCTATGTGGTTTATCAAAATTTATTGAACTGTTCACACCAAGTTTAAACAGATATAGAATCAGAGAAATATAGATTCTCCTTCAGGTACGAGTGAGTTATGGAATTTCTCCACCCGAGATAGTTCAATTTTTTATTTTCAACACACGAGCTTTATAGCGAGCGTATTAAAATCTAAAATTTAACTATCGATGGTGGAGAAATTCTATAACTCGTGAGTAGATTGAAGAAAAATCTGTTTCTCCTAAGATTTTCAACAAAAACCATTGCTACGCATTTTGTTTACATGAATGCCATTTCGGAACTTCTCTAGTTTATTTTTCCACTAAACATAAAAAAACGATAGGAATGGCCATGCAGAAATTTAATCACTGCCAAGTGGTTAAAATTATTACGTATTTTTATTCCACTGATTAAACATGTCAAGTATAGGAGACAATTGTAAAGACCATCTTCTTTTACCAGTAATACACATTTAATCATGCAGATGTACACACTCAATATCAAACATTTGACTAGATGTTTAAAATAAGAATATCGTATAATATAAATTTATGAAGTGTGCAACATCAACTATCACACATCTAACCTTAAAGGACACAATGGTACATAACGTTAAATTACACACTGTACGGCTATATCATGATGGGAAAAGTTGCAATATACAGTTACTCATAGTATTCATAAATCTGTCCCATACAATCTGTAATTCTGGCAGACTTCTGAAAAATTACACATATAAACATAAGAAAAAAGTTTTATCTTGTAAATACCATAAAATTTGGAGTAAAAGCCGCTTGTTTTTTCCTCTTGAAATCTTCCTGTGGCTTATAATAAGGTGCGGATTATATATATGTCTTTATTTTCAATTTCATCGGTGACAAAGAAAAAAAAGCTTCTCGATTTGCGTTGTATTTCTCTGCATTACCAAAACTGGCTTGCGATTGTGAAGATTTTTTTTTTGTTTTATTCAATAAAATATTTTTTACACCTGTATCATTTTTTATTTTGGTAATTATTGAAGAACTTCCGGATAACTTAATACAAAGGGACTAACAAAAATAGAATTTTCAGTTCGGGATTCAAACAGTAAATGGAGTTACTACAAGGTGGAGAAACTGAGACTATATTGCATGGATATGTTAACTAAATAACTACAAAATTTATGTATGACAGAAAAAAAACATGAATCAAAAGAAACAAACATACTTCATTACATCAATGTCATCAGCTGTAGTTTGGTATGCAGACAAAAAATTCTGTACATCTTCTCTGCTCCATCTGCCTTGTTGACAAGGTTCTACAATCTAAAGGAGATTTTCTAATTATCTATTTCATAATAAAATGGAAAATATTTATAACAAGAGGCTCCCAAAAGCCTGAATCACTGACCTGTTATATTTTGTGTAGATTCTTTTTGCTAATTAATGTACACCATCGCAATTTTCTCCGTAATATTGACCTGTACAGCTAAAATATAGAATCCTGAACCCAAATAGATATGGTTGCTATGGAATTTTTCATTGACTCTTGACCTTACATTTTGACTTGAACAGGTAAATTGTAAGGTCCTGAACCCAAATATATCTAGTTGCTAGGAACTTTTACATCGGTTGCTATGGATTTTTTCAATGATCTTGAGCCTCCATATTGACTTGTACAACTATATTATAGGGTGCTGACTCTAAATATATATTGTTGCTAGGGACTTTTTCACCAGTTGCTATGGACTTTTTCAATGACCCTGACTCTTGTCCTTTCTTTTTGACTTGTATAGGTACATTATAAGGTCCTTAACCTAAATATATATGGTTGCTAGGGACTTTTTCAATGACCTCGACCTTTGACCCTCCATTTTACTTGTACAGCTACCATTTAATTTATTTCAAGTTATGCTCTAAAATCTGTGACAATATGTCAGACCATTATTTTCTGTTTACATGTAAATAATCTTTAAAGGTCAAAAACTATAAGGATTCAATTGACGATTTTGGTCATGTTGACTTATTTGTAGATCTTAATTTGCTGAACATTTTTGCTGTTTAAAGTTTGTCTTTATCTATAATAATATTCAAGTTTATAACCTAAAACTGCCAAATTTCCTTAAAATTAACAATTCAGGGGCAAATAACCCAAAAATGGGTAGACCGATTCGTCTGAAAACTTCATGGCAAGTAGATCTTGACCTCATAAACATTTTTACTACTGACAGTTTTGCTCTAACTGCTTTAGTTTTTGAGATCGGAACCAAAAAGTGCATATTCACCTATGTTCTATTTTTAGCCATGCCAGCCATGTTTCTGATGGACAAGAAAATAAAACATAGAATTTATACTAAATACCCTAAGGTTCTTTCAGCCTAATTTTGGCTGAAATCGATTCTGTAGTTTCAGGAGAAGATTTTTAAAAGATGACGAAAAAACTGTGAAAAATTTTCATTAAAGGGCAAAAACTCCTATAAGGGTTCAACTGACGATTTTGGTCATGTTGACTCATTTGTAGATCTTACTTTGCTGAACATTTTTGCTGTTTACAGTATGTCTTTTATCTATAATAATATTCAAGATAACAACCAATAAAATGCTCCGCTGGGCACAGCTTGATACGACCGCAGAGATCGAACCCTGAACAGTTGGGGCAAGTATGGACACAACATTCAAGCTTGATACAGCACTGAATTTGGATTGTGAATAAATATTTGAGACAGCATAGGTTTCTGGCACAGAATTAATGTGGTCTAAGAACTTAAAAACTTTTAATTTACCTATTCAAACCATATCAGTATTATTTGTTTTTATTTATAAATCAGAAATATGGAAAATTTTAAAGAAGTTTAATTTTGGACCCTTTGGACCTTAATGCAGACCAATTTGAAAACAGGACCAAAAATTAAGAATCTAAATACACGGTTAGATTCGGCATATCAAAGAACCCCAATAGTTCTATTTTTGATGAAATCAAATAAAGTTCAATTTTTGGACCCTTTAAACCTCAATGTGGACCAATTTGATAACCGGGCCCAAATATCAATTTCTTGCTATTGCGCAATATTGTGCAATTGAAGATTTCTTGCTATTGTGCAATACTGTGCAATTGAAGATTTCTTGCTATTGCACAATACTATGCAATTGAAAATTTCTTGCTATTGCACAATACTTATTATAATAATTTACACATCCTGTTTGGTGTGTATCTCTGGCCTTATCATTATTATTTGCTTTTATATATAAATCAGAAATTTAATAATAAAGTTTTTGGCTAATTTCCAACATCCATAATTTAAAAGCAGTTTAGGTGAGATAAACAAAAAAGCTTCATCAGCAACATTTTATATTGGCAAATTTCCAATGAAGTTCATTAAACTAAAGTTATTGGCAAATTTCCAATGGAATTTATTAATAATAAAGTTTTTGGCAAATTTCCAATATAAATAATTTAAAAGCAGTTTAGGTGAGATATTCAAATGAGTTTCAATTACCAACCTTACACTGCCTTTTAAATTATGTTTTGTACTTAAGTAATTGTCCATTAACCTGGAAACCCTTTTCCCCCCTTTTTGCACCTTATTCCTTAAGGGTTAGAGCCATAACTACCAAAGACAATTCTTACCATCCCTTTGTGGTATTCCAATATCCAAAATCTAAATACATGGTTAGATTCAGCATATCAAAGAACCCCAAGAATTCAATTTTTGATGAAATCAAATAAAGTTCAATTTTGGACCCTCTAAACCTCAATGTGGACCAATTTGATAACCGGACCAAATATCAAAAATCTAAATACACAGTTAGATTCAGCATATCGAAGAACCCCATATATTCAATTTTTGTTGAAATCAAACAAAGTTTAATTTTGGACCCCGATTTGGACCAACTTGAAAACTGGGCCCATAATAAAAAAACTAAGTACATGTTTAGATTCAGCATATCAAAGAACCCCAAGAATTCAATTTTTGTTAAAATCAAACTAAGTTTAATTTTGGACCCTAATGTAGACCAATTTGAAAACTGGACCAAAAATTAAGAATCTAAATACACGGTTAGATTCGGCATATCAAAGAACCCCATTAGTTCAATTTTCGATGAAATCAAACAAAGTTTAATTTTGGACCCTTTTGGCCCCTAATTCCTAAACTATTGGGACCAAAACTCCCAAAATCAATCCCAACCTTCCTTTTGTGGTCATAAACCTTGTGTTTAAATTTCATAGATTTCTATTTACTTATACTAAAGTTATTGTGCAAAAACCAAGAAAAATGCTTATTTGGGCCCTTTTTTAGCCCCTAATTACTAAACTGTTGGGACCAAAACTCCCAAAAACAATCCCAACCTTCCTTTTGTGGTCATAAACCTTGTTTTAAAATTTCATAGATTTCTATTTACTTATACTAGAGTTATTGTGCGAAAACCAAGAAAAATGCTTATTGGGCCCTTTTTTGGCCCCTAATTCTTAAACTGTTGGGACCAAATCTCCCAAAATCAATCCCAACCTTCCTTTTGTGGTCATAAACCTTGTGTTTAAATTTCATAGATTTCTATTCACTTATACTAAAGTTATAGTGCGAAAACCAAATGTCTTCGGACGACGACGACGATGCCGGACGCTGCCAACGTCATACCAATATACGACCACAAAAATTTTGCGGTCGTATAAAAACTGCAAAATATTTCCTTAAAATTAACAATTCAGGGGCAATAACCCAACAAAGGGTTGACCGATTCATCTTAAAATTTCACAGCAGGCAGATCTTGAACTGATAAACATTTTTACCCAGTCAGTTTTGCTCTAAATGCTTTAGTTTTTGATATATAAGCCAATAAATTGCTTCGCTGAGCGCAGCTGGATACGACCGCAGAGGTCCAACCCTGAACAGTTGGGGCAAAAATGGAACAATATTCGCGCTTGATACAGGTCTGAATTTGGATTGTAATTAAATATTTGACACATAATAGGTTTCTGACACTGTAGTCAAAGAAGTTAGAATTGGTCATATGATTTGAATTATTATTCAATTTTTTGCTTTTTGTGCAATACAATATGCTGTTACGAATTGAAACCGCCATCCCCGCCCCCCCTCCCCCCCCCCCCAAAAAAAATAAAATTTTACCCTTTTTCTTGCTTTTGGGCAATACACTATGCTGTTGCGTATTGAACCCCCCCCTTCCAAAAAAAAAAAAAATTAAAAATCCTTTTACAACCCCCCCCCCCCCCCCCCACCCTTTTTTTGCAAATAAAAGAAGAAATATTTGAAGAAATTTTCTTTTTAATTTCTGAAATCTGAAATGAGAAAAAACTGTCACCCCACAATTTCTTATTTCCCTCCCCCCTAATTTTTTTTCTCACCTCCCCCCTTTCCCTTTTTCCAAAAAAAAATTCTTTCCCTCAAGATATGGTCATAATCCCTATTCAAATTTCTCATGGAGTTTGCAAACATAATTACCCATTTAAATACATCATAAAAGTCTTAAAATAGAAAATGCCTAATGGCTAAAATTAATATTAATTAACAGTAACTTCTAAAAATAAATTGACAGCTATAAATCACCCCAAGACAATCCACATTTCTTTATACATAATTTACAAGGAGTCTAAGGGAGGTAATCGAATCATACACAACATTTTACTAAAAATTGGATACCTCCCTTACACCATAATAATAATAATAAAAAATGCCTATTGGGCCCTTTTTTGGAACCTAATTCTTAAACTGTTGGGACCAAAACTCCAAAATCAATCCCAACCTTCCTTTTGTGGTCATAAACCTGGTGTTTAAATTTCATAGATTTCTATTAACTTATACTTAGGTTATAAGTGCGAAAAACCAAATGTCTTTGGACGACGACGCCAACGTCATACCAATATACGACCGCAAAAATTTTGCAGTCGTATAAAAACTGAAGTTTACCCCCAATGTTCTATTTTTAGCAATGGCGACCCTGTTTGATTATGGATCAAACCTCGAATATACTTTATAAACTAGATACCCCAAGGAACATTCACTTAAATGTTTGAAGTATTTGGTCTAGTAGTTTCTGAGGAGTAGATCCTTGAAATAGTTTACGACGACAGATGACGACGGACACCAAGTGATGGCATAAGCATGTGAGCCATAAGTATATAAAAAAAAGGTTTAGATGTTTGAGACAAAGAAAACAATTAAATATGCACTTTTTAATTATCACTCCTCTTTTTTCTACTTTGCATCTTTTCTGTAATGTGTTGAAGGAAAATACTGGAGGTCAAAAGAGGTGTGTTATGTTGTAATTTATTATTTTTTTGCATTAAATGAAAGTTTTAATGTTTTGACATTCATTATTTTCATGCAAAAAGTTCATAATTCTCTTCCAGTGGGATTTGTAAATTTGGATGAGGAGGTGAAGCTTTACTTAAAGAGTCTTAATTTCATAATCTGATTAAATTTTCAAAATTGTTATTATCTTCAAAAAATGTAACTGCAACATTTAATCATCAAAAAAACATTACCAGCTAAGGGTGATGAGATACAATATTAAAATTTTAAAATCTTAGTTCTGGATCTGAAACCAATTCAAGTTTCGGGGTGTACATGTATCACCATCCCATTTTCTAATATTCTATGTGAAATGTTTCTTTTCATTGGTTATATTTTGTGATAACACTCTGCAACTGACATGTTGTAACCAAGCATTTGTAACTAATAAGCCTCCATTTTAAATTGAAATTGAACAAATTCATTAATTGAATAAAAATCAACAATTAACACTCCATATACTTCAAAACAAACTTTTAATGAGATGTAATTTAAATTCAGGCATAAATTCAGCAATGAGACATCCATTTCTTACATTCTCTTCAAAGTGTTTTCATAAAATGTCATGGTTTGTCATTCTTTAATAAAGTTTAATGCAGAAACATTCTTTCAGAGAATTTTTTATTTTATGGTCACCAATATCTGTTTTAATAGCTCTGCTACTCATGTTGCCAATAAAACTTTACTTGTGACCATCAAATCCCAAACTGATGGTAGCAAATCTTCAAATATAATATTGTCATTCCTTCTACAAAACTGATACTTAAAATTTAATTATAAAATTTTAATGTCCTTTGAAAACTATTTAATTTATCAAATAACTCTGTCCATATATAGTTTTTGCTGTACATGATTGGACATTCATCATTTGACAAGAATAATAGACTGCATCTTTTTGTAGAATGTTTATGCACTTGTACTATGACTGATGATCTTTGTGATGATATAAATATGTGTATTTTATTTACCTTTTCATAAACATCTATGAAAATGTCCCTGACTTCTTTACTGTGATTCAATCCCATGGCTATATTTATAATAGACTTAGAAATATTCTGAAATACAATGTACAGTTGAGAAATTATTCATATACTTTCAGTAAACATTTGAAAACTTGCTGTTAGAATAATTAACAAAATAGAATTATTTTATTAAAAATAAAATTAAAAATAAAATTATCTGACATATGCATCTTTTTTTGTTGAAGAAATGTCATGAAATAAAAATTAATTTGGAACATCATTTTTGCAATTATATTTTTTATTATCAAGTTTGGACTTAAACTGTTTAAGAAAATATAATTTTCGTCCAATTTTTATAAAAGTTCTGTTCTCTGTTTTGACAAAAAATAAAGACCTTGAATCATATCGATAGAATTTTGAAATTTTCTTTCAGCTTACAAACATGTGTCATTGGATTTGTGAATGTTCAATTTAATGAATTTGTTTGTTTAGTTGGGTTTTATGATGTTTTCAGCACATTTGGCTATTTTGCGGTGGACAGTTTTTATTGGTGGAGGAAGCCAGGGTACCCAGAGAGAACCACCGACCTTTGGTAGGAAAACTGGCAATCCTTGTCAATTAATCTAATGAATTCAGAGCCCCAGATAATATTTTGAGTCAAGACGTAACTACCTCCAGGGTTTTAATTTAACCTCCAAATAACAGGATCCAAATGCATCTTCAGTGTTAATAGATTGAATCATTAGTATTAAAGCCATAATTCGCCAATTTAAATACAGTTTACTGGCATTGCCTCACTAAAACTTTTACATTTCTGATGGTCCCTTTCTATGTCCTTCTAAAGCCAACTTCTGAATGTATGTTGTATTTTGGGTATCATTTTTTGTTTAAATATTGTCAAATTTATGTTGAATATAAACTGAACATTTAATTTCATAAAACTGTTGCAGACATCTTCAGTAGTGAATCATGGGTACTATTAACATCAGGTTTCCCTTTACACAGTCATAATACCACCAAAATACAATCACTATTATTTTTATGACTTTAAGTGCAGAAGCACTTTTTAGGAAAAAAAAAAAAAAATTTCCAGCCTTATGACATATTCTCATGTCAATAATACAACTTCAGTTAAAAATCGAACAGCGTTCCGAAGTCCCCCGCCGCTAGAGCATCAGAAACCCTTGGACAAGTGAAACATAACAAAATTTTCTCAAAGAGAGAGAATAGAAGGACAAACAATTTGTGGTTATTGCTAAAGTTTTTTACAAGTTAATGAGTGGTATGAAGATATTTATACAATATGGCTATAGTGTTGAAATCTTATTTTACCATGTGTATTGAGAATTTATACAAATGTACATTTACTCCTTTTCAATAAACAGAAATGCTTTGAATATTTCATGCAACAACTTACTTTATATAGGTCCAAGTGTATAAATATTATTCCAATGCAAGGAGAATATAAATTTTCTAGAACACTTAGATGAACATTTTGTCAATTTTTAAAGTTATTAAGGGGCATAACTCCTACAAAAATATTTCGAAATGACTCATCTTCGAACTCCCTTGAGGTATCATTGAGTTAAAGCTACTGTATAAATATTATCCAAATCGGTCAAGAAATAAATTTGCTAGAGCGCTTACATGAAAATTTTGTCAATTTTCTAAGTTATTAAGAGGCATAACTCCTACAAAAATATTTCGACATGACTCATCTTCGAACTCCCTTGAGGTATCTTTGAGTTAAAGCTACTGTATAAATATTATCCAAATCGGTCAAGAAATAAATTTGCTAGAGCGCTTACAAGGTGGACGGACGGACAGAAGCACGGACGGCACGACGTATGGACGCCCGGCATTACCATATCCCCCGCATCGCGTTGCGGCGGGGGACAAAAAAAATGATAGCACTGATGCTTTTGATTTTTATGATAAAATTTTTATTTAAAATGTGTTCTTTCACATTTTTAGGAACTTTGAACAAAAAATTGGATTTCTTATAAAATGTTAAGCATTCAAAAATTAAAGTTTTTTTGTGTAGTATATTTGAACCTAACTTATCAGCTGATTTCACTTATTAATAAATTCGAAATTTATTGTTGTCCAATCTCAGAATGACTACTCCATATATTCATGGCAGACAATAAAGTTCATGAATTTTGTTATGAAATCATCATATTTTGTGTTCCCTGATGAAAAATACCACAAGAATAATTTTGTCATCAGTATAAATACAAATCTACCATTTTCTAATAATGTTTATAAATATGACACCCACCATGTACATGTGAACAATGAATTATCATATTTAAATATCTATTGATTTCAAACTTTCTGAATTATTAATATTCACCTTAAAATTATCTTCTAGATCATGTACAGCTCTTCTTGAAATATTTGTTTTAACAGCTTGTAATACTAAACTGAAACAAAAAAGAATGAATAAATAGATCTGTCTTATATTTTTTCCCCAGACAGTATATAGTGTCTTGACTTCATTAATTGACAAATTTAAAAAACCAGAGGCTCCTAGGAGTCGGTATCGCTCACATGGTTTACAAATAGCCCAAAAAATCTCATTTAAAGACTAGCATGACTATTTTGCTCTTTGAAGATGAAATGATAAATCTTTGTAGAAGACCTCAAACACATCATTTGTACCAATTAACAAAGCTTAAGATTTGTTCAATTTGGAAACAAAAAATTGTCAATGGCAATGTTTAAGCCATATCAAGAAGATTTGAGGATACAAATCATTTGCAATTATAGTTTCAGGACAGAAGATTTTAAAAGTTTCAGTTGATTAGTAACAAGAATTGCCCATGGCAGCCATGATTTTTGCCGGATCAAGTCAAAAACAGGGATCTTGGTAGAACATCTCAAAAAAATTACATGTATCAAGTTACAAATCATTTGCACTTGTAGTAGAGGAGAAGATTTTTAAAGATTTCAACCAATCAGAAACAAGAATTGCCCATTGTGGCCACGTTTCTTGCCAGATCAAGTCAAAATGTCGACTTTTTATAGAAGACTTCACAAAAATTATTTGCATCAACTTACAAATCATTTGCACTTGTAGTTTCAGAGGAGATGATTTTTAAAATTTCAGCCAATTAGAAGTAAGAATTGCCCATGGCAGCCATGTTTTTTGCTAGATCAAGTTGAAATGAGGAATCTGTGGAGAAGACCTCACAATCATCCACTGTATCAAGTTACAAATCATTTGTATTTTTAGTTTCAGGGAGATGATTTTTCAAATTTCAGCCAATCAGAAACAAGAATTGCCCATGGCAGCCATGTTTTTGGCCCAATCAATACAAAATAAGGGATCTTTGTACAGGACCTCACACACATCATTTGTATTAACTTACAAATCATTTGTACTTGTAGTTCAGAGGAGATCATTTTTTAAGTTTCAGACAATAAGAAACAAGAGCCATCTAACTGTATTAGGGGGAAATAATCAAAATTTACAAGAAAGATTGTTATGAATAGCTATGTGGCAGGCTTAACAGACTATGTTTGCAGTACCGGTAATTATCATAATATCTGTAATTCACAAATACTCCATGGGTGAACAGAAGAAGGTTAGGTACAATTTGATAATGGAATATACAGGTGTCCAGTTGAGAAAAATATGTTTATTTAACTAGAAATACCGTTTTAAAGAAAATGATTATGGAAACAAGTTATAAAATATTCAGAGAAATCTACTAAGTTATTTTTAGTAGTAAATCATTTGAGAAATTAAAACTAAACTAGATCTACTGTGAGCCAAGCTCACAAAGGATAACTCCCGCTTTGAAGTCCAATTGTGTGATATCGGAAAGCAAAGATTTTTCTTCATGCACATCTTTGGATGATGTACTTCCTTTCTGTAAAGTTTCGTTGAAATCCATCGAGCGGTCTAGGAGGAGTTGTGCTTACAAGATATATGGACAGACGGACAGACAGACAAGGTGATTCCTATATACCCCCCCCCCCCCCCAAACTTTGTTTGCAGGGGGTACTTATTAAAAATAATCAGGTACTAATTACAATAGTTAAATAAAATGTAATTTTATTTTAAATGTTTTCAAATAATATTGTCACAACATTATACACAACACAAACCAATCATATAAACTTTGTGAAAAAAATATCTGCTTGCAACCAATCTACCACTTTTCTTTATTATTATTATTATTATTAATTCTTTGTTTTTTATCACTTAATGTCTTCATATTTAGGTTATAAATAAACTAATTTTCATACCTAGAAAACTCATAATCATGGAGAAAAATATTCTTTCTAATTTGTATCTGTTTCATGATACATAAAGCATAAGTATTAGAATTGAGATTAAACACAGCTATATTATGAAATATGTAACTTTTATAGAGATCCTTCAATAGACGTTTCATACCAAGTTTCAGTTCATTTTGCTTTGTCGTTTCAGAGGATAAGATTTTAACAAGAGGCTCACCAGAGCCTGTATCGCTCACCTGGAGTCTGGTTTTCATTGGACAATTAATCAACTATTTGACCAAGTTTGTTGCAATTGGTTCAATTGTACAGGGAAAATTTGTTGAAGATTTATTTTTAATAAGGTTTAATGTTAAAATATGTTCCCTGATCATGGTAGTTCTGGCAGGAAGTTGATAAAATTGACCAGGAATAAGGGTGAACCTTAAATAAATGTAACAGAACCCGACCTCAAATTACACAAACCAATAACTCCTAAATAGAATTTGGGAATCCCTTCAAAATTTCAGGGTATGTAGATCTCAACATGGCAAACATTTTTCAATTTACATTTCACTTGTATCTCAAATAGTTTTGGAGATAAATGCAAAAATGTTAAAATTTTGAAAATTTGACAAAAAAGGGCAATAACTCCTAAATGGGTTTTGGGATTTCCTTTAAAATTTCAGGGTATGTAGATCTTAACATGGGAAACATTTTTCAAATTTACATTTCACTTCTATCTCAAATAGTTTTGGAGATAAATGACGAAAAATGTTAAATTTTGAAAATTTGACGAAAAAAGGGCAATAACTCCTAAATGGGTTTTGGGATTTCCTTCAAAATTTCAGGTTAGGTAGATCTTATTATGCTGATCAATTTTACCCCATCAGATTTTGGATATCTGTAACGGTTTTTAAGTTATAAGCCAAAAACAACACATCCACCCCTATATTCTATTTTTAGCTACCACAGCCATGTTTTATGTCAGATCAAAATAAATTGACGATCGTTTGTAGAGGACATGTCATAGATCATTCCTATTAAGTTACAAACCAATCGGCCCAGCGGTTTCAGAGGAGAACAATTTTGAATAAAAAAATTTTGAAAATTTGACAAAAAAAGGACAACAACTCCTAAATGGGTTTTGGGATTTCCTTTAAAATTTCAGGGTAGGTAGATCTCAACATGGGAAACATTTTTCAAATTTATATTTCGCTTCTATCTCAAATAGTTTTGGAGATAAATGACGAAAAATGTTAAAATTTTGAAAATTTGACGAAAAAAGGGCAATAACTCCTAAATGGGTTGTGGAATTTCCTTCAAAATTTCAGGATACGTAGATCTCGTCATGCTGATAAATTTTACCCCATGTCAGATTTTCGATATCTGTAATGGTTTTTAAGTTATAAGCCAAAAACAACACATCCACCCCTATATTCTATTTTTAGCTACGACAGCCATGCTTTACATCAGATCAAAATAAATTGAGGATCGTTTGTAGAGGACATGTCATAGATCATTCCTATTAAGTTTCAAACCAATCGGCCCAGCGGTTTCAGAGGAGAAGATTTTGAATGTTAAAATTTTGAAAATTTGACGAAAAAAGGGCAATAACTCCTAAATGGGTTTTGGAATTTCCTTCAAAATTTCAGGGTAGGTAGATCTTGTCATGCTGATCAATTTTACCCATGTCAGATTTTCGATATCTGTAACGGTTTTTGAGTTATTAGCAAAAAACAGCAATTTACCCCTATGTTCTATTTTTAGCAACAGTGGCCATGTTTTTCATCGGATCAATATAAAATGAGGATCGTTTGTGGAGAACATGTCATAGATTATTCCTATTAAGTTTCAAACCAATCGGCCCAGCGGTTTCAGAGGAGAAGATTTTTTAATGAAATGTTTACGACAGACGGACGGATGACGGACTAAAAGTGATGGCAAAAGCTCACATGGCCTTTGGCCAGGTGAGCTAAAAATTTGTCCAATCAGAAATAAGAATTCATCATGGCGGCCATATTAGTTGTCCGACTGGAACCAAATATGCAAACTTTATAAAGGTCCTTCCACAGATGCTCCATACCAAGTTTCTGTTCATTTTGCTTTGTCTTTTCAGAGGAGAAGATTTTTAAAATTTGTCCAATCAGAAATAAGAATTCATCATGGCGGCCACATTAGTTGTCCGACCGGAACGAAATATGCAAACTTTATAAAGGTCCTTCCACAGATTTTTCATACTAAGTTACAGTTCAGTTGGCTTTGCAGTTTCAAATGAGAAGATTTTATTAATTTGTCCAATCAGAAATAAGAATTCATCATGGCGGCCATATTGGTTGTTGAAAAAATATGCAAACTTTATGGAGGTCCTTTATACCAAGTTTCAGTTAATTTGGCTAAGGGGTTTCAGAAGAGAAGATCAAAATGTAAATGTTTACAGACAGACGACAGATGCCAAAAGCTCACATGGCCATTTGTTAAACATTTTTGATGTTTACAGTTTGTCTTTATCTATAAAAATATTCGAGATAATAACCTAAAACTGCAAAATTTCCTTAAAATTAACAATTTAAGAGCAATAACCGAACAAAAAGTTGACCAATTCGTCTGAAAATTTCATGACAGGTAGATCTTCACCTGATGAACATTTTTACCCAGTCAGTTTTGTTTTAAATGCTTTGAGATATAAGCAAAAAACTGCAGTTTACCCCCTATGTTCTATTTTTAGCCATGGTGGCCATGTTTCTCGATTGGCCCAGTGGTTTCAGAGGAGAAGATCTTTAAAGGAAAATTTACATGGACAAGTGATGACAATAGCTCTAATGGCCTTTTAGGCCAGGAAAGCTAAAAATGTATGATTTATAAAATTCCATTTGAAATATTCAAGCTATTATCTTTTTTTTAACATTTCCAACCTTCTATGTTCTTCTAAGCTTTCCTTATCAAGTAACACTTTAAGCTCTCTCAGGTTATGCAGAAAGATACGATCTAGATCTACATCCATATCTTCATGGCTTTTACATTCTACAATTACAAATACATAATTACTTTGTGTACATTGCGACTTGGTCAGGCAGACCCACCTATATTATTAATTATACAAAAAATTTGGGCTGAGCCTGTACTGCTCACCTGGTATGAAAGCCATTTTTACTGATGTACCTCAAGAGAGAAGTCACTTCTCCCTATCATTATGAAGTGTGCTAAGTCTTGTAGGAACCAAATTTTTCTTCATCAAGATCCTTCTACTTACAGGTAAGCATATTCTAAAATTTGGCCATTCTCCAGAATGTATTTCCCACAGGGTCTTATGTTAACCTAAGTCCTCTGCTGTAGGCCATTTTGAATTAGGGATCAGCAGCACCAGAATAACACCACTTGGTGAGCACCTTAAGAGAACATTCAGACCATGTTTGGTTTCAAGCAATTCTGTGGTTCTGCAGACTTTTTGTTTTATGTCATAGACACTTTCTGTCAAGTTTGGCTCTATTTTTCTTTAAATCAACCAATCAGAAATAAGAATTGCTCATGGCGGCCATATTTGTAGCCTGATCTGGACAAAATGAGAAAAGTTTGTAAAAAACCTCCAACAGATGCTTCCCATCAAGTCTCATTCCCTTTTGCCAAGTGGTTTCAAAGAAGAAAATTATCAACCGATGAAAGACAAAAACTGCCCATGACGGTCATGGTTGTTTCATGATCCTGACAAAATGAGGAAACTTTTTATAGAACCTCCCAATTAGATGCTTTCTGTCAAGTTTTGTTCCATTTGGCTAAGCGACTTCAAAGGAGAAGATTTTTTAATATCAGCCAATCAGAAACAAGAACTGCTCATATTTGTATTCCGATCAAGTCAAAATGAGGAAACTTTATAAAGGACCTTCCATATATGCTTCCTGTCAGGTTTCGTTCCATTTAGGCAAGCGATTTCAAAGGAGAAGATTCTTTTATATAAGCCAATCATAAACAAGAACTGCCAACGGTGACCATATATGTACTCTAATCGGGATGAAATAAAGATATTTTGCAAAGAACCTCCCATAGATGCTTCCTGTCAAGTTTTGTTCCATTTGGGCAAGCAGTTCCAGAGAAAACATTTTTTTTTAATCAACCAAAAAGAAACAAGAATTGCCTATGGTGGGCATGTTTTTTGCCTGATCGGAACAAAATGAGGAAATTTGTAAAGAACCTCCCAAAGATGCTTTCTGTCAAGTTTCGTTCCATTTGGAATGCAAGCGATTTCAGAGGAGAAGATTTTTTTATATCAACCAATCAGAAACAAGAACTGATTGGGAGGACATGATGAAACTTTATAAAGGACCTGCCATATATACTTCCTGTCAAGTTTTGTTCCATTTGGCCTAGCAGTTTCAGAGGAGAAGATGTTTGAAAACTCAGCCAATCAGAAACAACAATTGCACATGGGGGCCATGTTTAATGTCCGATCGGGACGAAATGGGCATTCTTTATAAAGAACCTTACATAGATGCTTCCTGTCAAATTTAATTCCATTTGGCCCAGTGGTTTCAGAGGAGAAGATTAACATGTGAAAAGTTAATGGATGGACGATGGATGCGATGTGATGACAAAAGCTCACATGGCCCTCGGCCAGGTGAGCTAAAAAAGAAATAAAATGCCTTCCTATTGACCCTTATTTTTAGTGGCACTCAGAACAGAGGATTTAAAAAACATTTTAAGCCATAAAATGTTATTCTTACTGCAATACCTAATTATAGGGATCTTACACATTTTTCATCATTAAAATCAAGAACTTTTCAAGCAGGGACCGGGCTGCAGGGCTCGACAATAACGCTTGTCCGATTGTCCGGTACCAGCTGAAAATTCCGTTGGACAATCAACTTTTACTTGGTACTTGTCCGATGGGACAAGTAAAAAAATTCTGAAAGAAGGACTTAGAAATAAAAATATTCACCGGAAACCTTCCAATTTTTAATTTGAAATTCAGGTTATGGTAGCGAGAATTATCGGTAAACCTTACATGCATATGGATGACAAAATTATTTTATTTTCGATTTCACTTTCGAGGGAGAAATATATACCGGGGAATGAATTTCACTGTTCTTCTATTTAATCTGAACTGCGTAAACGTTATATCAGGCGAAATAAATATGAATGTAATTGCGTGTTACAATTAACAGTGAGCGGAGTAAAATGTAAATAAATTACAATAAATGGATCTGTCAAAATTCAGGTTTACATGTTCAAATACGGCCAAAAAGAAAAAGAAAGACGATTAAGAGACAAAAGAGAGAAAATGTCAGAATCTGATGATGACAATAACTCTGACTCACTGAGTGACTGATTGATGTGCTTTACCTGACACTTAATTACTTTATCTTTCAACATGTTTAGAGGCATTATGGTTTTTTGGCCATTTCTAGTCATTTAATTTTTTTATTTACTCTCATTTTCGTTCTAGTCAAAGGGACATTGACCATGGTATGTTTAAATTTACTCAATAAAACAACTCCTTAAATATTGTTTTATTATTTTAGACACCTTTCTTAAAGCGACTTTAAATATCAAACTCAATTTTCGGACAAGTGTCAAATCCTTCCGGACAAGTTGATTTAAGAAAGCACTTGTCCAAAGGGACAAGTTAAAAAAATTGTTATTGTAGAGGCCTGGGCTGGGCTTCGCCAATGTTGCAAATGTGATTTTTTATTCAATCTGGCGACAGAATTTTATAGTTGGCGATATTTATGCCAACAGAATTTTTCGATCTTTTTTTTTTAACTCTGGCACTTATGTGGAAACATTCTAATGGTGACTAAGAAACATCATTTGTAAGTTTTATATAATTATATCTATGATAATTGAACAGTTTACATCAAGCTAACAAACACAGCAGGTGTTTCAACAGTTAACAAATGCATTTATCAATAACTCGCATGTGCTGAGATTGTGTACACTTGACTGCTCAAATGATTGAACCCCTCTTAGGACAATTCAATTTATACACTAAGATAATATTTATATTATCCAAATTTTTATTAGGGAATTTTATTAGTCTTGAAATTAAATATGCATGCTTTTGAACACCTTTAAAAGGCATTATATCATAAAATTTACAATCTGCAAAGATTGTGACGTCACTTCCGGTTTAACACCAACAAACACATGTGGAACAATCAATGTCTTATTAGGCTTGCAATCAAAATTAAGGTAATTTAAGTTAACTGTCATTTAAATTAAAACTATTTCATCAAAAATACTTTTCAGGTCATGCTATTTCAAATAGCAATGAACAATCATGTATGGCAGAATGCTTCTGAAAGGGGGAGGGTGACTTGGCGAACAAAGTTTGAGACTGGCGACAAAAATGATGCTTACGCAAATTTTTTGGCAACAAGTTTTTAAATGCCAGCGTGACCCCTGTCAGGTACCTTCAAGTCAAAATTTGCATATATTCAAGGACCTTTCTAGACCATTTAGTGGAGGGGCCTCGTTGGCCGAGTGGTCTAGGTAGTTCGTCACGACTACTAATGATCACTAGCCTGTCAACACTGCAGATGTGAGTTCGAATCTCACCTGTGGCAGGGTGTGTTTGACTCCCACCTTAATTGACAAGGATTGCCAATTTTCCTACCGAAGATCGGTGGTTCTCTCCAGGTACTCCGGCTTCCTCCACCAATAAAAACTCGCCGCCGCAAAATAGCCAAATGTGCTGAAAATGGCGTTAAACCCCAACAAAACAAACAAACAAACAAACCATTTAGTGGCTCTTTTCTAGAATAAACCATAAATAATGAGTAAAAATTGATTTTTAATAAATTTTATGCTTGTCGACCAAGTGGTTTCTTGATTAAATCATAATTGATCTATTTTCGTCAAAATTTGGGATTTTAGATTTATAAACTTTAAGTTCGTTTGATTGTCTCCATTCAGAACAGATCGAGTAAAGAAAACACATTCAAAGAATATTTCTTTTCAATAAAACTCTATCTTTTAAGGTGTTTCAAGGACCTATTGCAGATTTTAAGTACTTTCAAGGATTTCAAGGACCCCTACGAACCCTGTAATTAACTTAGCAGATGTAAGTATATTAATTGCAGAGGGGTTCACAGGAAAGTCATCATTGAGATGGTCCTCTATTTTGGGCTAGCGTCAACACTGCTGGTGTGATAAATAATAGTGACTGTAAGTGTTTCTGGACGAAAAAAATCACAACCTGTTACAATTCTTCATGTTACCAACAAAACAACTGCCATTCAACATGGCCAGCAAGACGAAAAAAATATACAAAAAGATATCTAACTTTTTTAATGATGAAGATCCACCCAGAAGGTAAAAATTCTATATCGAAATGTTAGCAATGTTTAATTTTGTGTACATGTAACTATAAGACTATTTTAAAAATATATCCTTACCAACAGCACTGTAGGACCAATTAGCTATCATTTGGTTTGCACAGTTTATGAAATGCTGAAGTGAATATTGACAAAGTTTCTTTTTCCCAGTTTCAAATCTGTTATTGGCAATAAAAACTAATGCTGCATACTGCCTGTAAAATAAATTAAAAAGATTTTCTAAGTTTCACATTCTTAGATGAAAGTAAAATAATATTAAAATAATTCTGATTGTGAAAAAAATCTACCTTTATTTCTATTTTTCCACTATCATTAAGTATGAAAACTATAGATTTAAATCTAGTAATTGACTTTTTATAAACCCATATTTGCTCGCTATTCATCAATAAAAATAGAATTTTAAAGGTCACATACAACAACCACAAACATCTATCTAAAATGCATAGTTCTGCATGTATATATATACTAGACTATCAACATTGACATTGTAGATAAACCTTGCTTGTGTTAAAGGGTGTTCCACTCTGATCTTAACTGAAAACAGCTGCCACATGTGGTCAGTGGTTCTCTTTGGCTGGCTGTACTAATAAGAACTACTCAGAACTAATCTCAAGGGTATATCTAACTGTGCTAAAAGATCACAAACAAATATCAACACTGTACAAATGTAATTTTATATGAGATAGCTCAAATGTATATTGGTCTACCTTGATAGATCAGCTGCTAGAAGATATCTTGTTTTAATACTGTCTGCCTATATTTAAGACTACCTTGATGGATCAGCTGACAGAAGATATATTATTAAACTTCACTATGTAAAACAGTATGTAATTGGCTAGATAATTGATCACGTGACGTTTATAATTGGGATGTTTCTCTGACACTGTGTTTTCCGTCACGTGACCAGAGGAAATGGGGATTTCGAGGGAAAATAGAGATGTCGGGGGAGACAATATTATTGTCACTCTCGAGTGGTAACTTTTCGGGGATGTCAGAGGAAACATCCTAATTGTAAATGTCACATGATCAGTTATCTAGCCAATTAGATACTGTTTTACATAGTGAGGTTTAATAATATATCTTCTGTCAGCTGATCCATCAAGGTAGTCTTAAATATAGGCAGATAATATTCAAACAAGATATCTTCTAGCAGCTGATCTATCAAAGAGCCATCGGGAAGACAACCTTCACAAGCTGACAATTCTGGATGTCCCCCCCCCCTAAGAGGGCCATAATATTATATAATATATTATTTGAATGTTATCTTCCTATAGTTAAGATTAACTTGATAGATCAGCTGACAGATTTCTTGTCTGGATGTTATCTGCCAATATTTAAGACTACCTTGATAGATCAGCTGACAAAGATATAAATTGTTTGAATTTTTTCTGTCTATATTTAAGACAGCTCGCAGAAGATATCTTGTTGAAATTATTTCTGCCTACATTTAAGTCTACCTTGATAGATCAGCTGACAAAAGATATCTTGTTTGAATGTTTTCTGCTAATGATCCCATCATTTCTTCCACTGCTTTAAATATTCTTTTGAGATTATCAAACTGAAAATAATTTCTAATATGGTAAAAATAGATAAATATCATCAGCTTAACATATTTGCAAGAGGTGAAAAAAAAAAAAAATGATAATTTCTACTACAGACTACATTGAAAAGCCACAATGTACATAATTTACTATTTTTGTCTAAAAAAAAAAAGAGGCTCTAGAGAATTGAGCCTGTATAGCTCACCCGATAGTCCCATAATCAATCAATTTTATTTTGTATCAAGTGAATATTGTAATGAACCTTCTGTAGATGCTTCATACCAAGTTGCAGTTCATTTAGCTATGTCGTTTCAGAGGAGAAGATTTTAAAAATTTGTCCAATCAGAAATACGAATTCATCATGGCAGCCATATTAGTTTTCCGATACGAATGAAAACTTTATAAAGGTCTTCCCACAGATGCTTGATACCAAGTTACAGTTTATTTGGTTTTGCGATTTCCAAGTAAAAATTTTTTGAAATTTTGACCAATCAGAAATTAGAGTTCATCATGGCAGCCATATTAGTTGTCCGACCGGGAAAAAATATGCAAATTTTATAAAGGTCCTTCCATAGATGCTTCATACCAGGTTTCAGTTAATTTGGCTAAGAGGTTTCGGAGAAGAACATCAAAATGTAAAAGTTTACAGACGGACGGATGCCCTTTGGGCCAGGTGAGCTAAAAATTGAACGAAATTTTTTTTCCAGAATTATCATATCAGTCTATTGACAATTCCTTCAGCATCTCTTTTAAAGACTAACATTTATTACCAAACAATAACATTTTAAATAGTCAAACAGAATAGACCAATGATACAAATGCCTTTAAAGTAAAATTACTAGTATAAACTATTAACATTATTGTTAGCAACCTTTTTTGAATAAATAAAGCATTTCATTAAATTATTGACAATTTTTTGTACACGGATTCTACATTGTATAAACATCAAAATTAGACTGGAAATGTGCACCGCATGGTACATTACACAAAACAAGAGGTTCCCAAGAGCCTGAATCGCTGACCTGTTATATTTTGTGTAGATCTTGCATCAATGTTTATTTTTGCTATTTAATGTATACAATGTTTATTTTTGCTATTTAATGTATACCGTCACAATTTTCTCCTTAATATTGACCTGTACGGCTAAAATATAGAATCCTGAACCCAAATAGATATGGTTGCTAGGGACTTTCTCATTGGTTGCTATGGACTTTTTCAATGGCATTGAATCTTAGCTTCCATTTTGACTGAAAAAGGTTTATTGTAGGGTCCTGAACGCAAATATATATGGTTGCTAGGGACTTTTTCATCAGTTGCTATGGACATTTTCAATGACCTTGACCTTTCTTTTTGACTTGTACGGGTAACTTATAAGGTCCTTAACCCAAATATATATGGTTGCTAAGGACTTTTTCATCGGTTGCTATGGACTTTTTCAATGACCTTGACCCTT
Organism: Mytilisepta virgata; assembly: GCA_028015205.1. Lineage (NCBI taxonomy): Eukaryota > Metazoa > Mollusca > Bivalvia > Mytilida > Mytilidae > Mytilisepta > Mytilisepta virgata. The sequence goes on along the minus strand of CM051518.1, from coordinate 51,154,296 downwards.
GACTCTCCATTTTACTTGTACAGCTACCATTTAATTTATATCAAATTATGCTCTAATTTTCTGTTTGCAAGTAACTAATCTTTCAAGGGCAAAAACTCCTATAAGGGGTCAATAGACGATTTTGGTCATGTTGACTTATTTGTATATCTTAGTTTGCTGAATATTTTTGCTGTTTACAATTCATCTTTATCTATAATAATATTCAAGATAGCTATAGATACCTGATGAATATTTTTACCCCGTCAGTTTTGCTCTAATTGCTTTAGTTTTTGAGATATAAGCCAAAAACTGCAGTTTACCACTATGTTCTATTTTTAGCCATGTCGGTCATGTTGGTTGGCAGACGGGTCATCGGACAAATTTTTCAAACTACATACCCTAATGATGCTTGTGGCCAAGTTTGGTTCAATTTGGCCCAGTAGTTTCAGAGGAGAAGATTTTTGTAAAAGTTAACGGACGACGACGGACAATGGACGCCAAGTGATGAGAATATTTCACTTGACCCTTTGGGTCAGGTGAGCTAAAAAGGCACAAAAGTTAATTTCTGAGGCCAAAACATAACAGAATTTTATCAGAAAGAACAGCTCACCTGTCTCCTACATTTTTTAATGCTGGTTTTTGTTTTTTCACTAACATCATCTAAATCCTTTCTATTTTTACTTGATAATTTCTTCCCTAAAATCTCTCTAATGATGGCATCATCAAACTGATAATATCTGGAAACAAAAACAACTGTTTTTATTGTATACTTTCCTACAGAGCGGATTTAGGGGATGGGTCAAGATTTTAGAAACATAACACATTCTGTAAAACTTGTATATGCAGAAAAAAAACAACATGATCATGTTTTGAAACTTTGTATGGAGAATTATCTTCCCATAGTTCGAGCGAAAGATAGAGCCAACAGAAATGGGAATATCTGTGATACTTTAACTCTGGTGGATAAGTCTTCATATGAAAAAATACATAACAGATACTGTAAATCCATCTTAGGACTGAAGAAAACAGCATGCAATATTGCTGCAAAAACTGAACTTGGAATGTTCCCTATTGAATCTTTTATTAGAATTCAAGTGATGATGTATTTTAATTCTGACAAAATTAATCCTTTGCTGACAGAAACATATCATGTAACCAAAAATTTAGATAATGAAGGCATGTATACCTGGTATACACATGCCATCATTTTTTTAGAAGAATTTGATCTAGACCTAACAGATTATGAAAATTTTGATAAACCTTTTCATAATATAAAAAATAATTTGAAACATTCTGTTTGACAAATTGTAGAAGATAAATATAAAGAACAAATAATGTTAAAGCTATCAAACCTAACCAATGAATCCAAATTGTTTTTATATAAACAGATAAAGACCAAATTTGAACTGGACAGCTATCTATTAAAAGAATCAAGTTTTAAAAAAAGACAATTTTTTACCAAATTTAGAGTTAAGGACCATACTTTAAATATAGAGATAGGGAGATACAAAAATATTTTGACAGAAAATAGATTATGTACTGTGTAGAGAAATTGAGGACGAATACCACTTCTTCCTTTACTGCAATATAAATAAACAACTTGTTCCAAAAAAATTAAGTCAAAATATTGACATGAACAATAAATTGGAACATAATAAAAATAGGGTCCACATGGGTCAAAGTTCAACAACTCTATTGTATGTTGAATTATAATTGCTTACATATTCATTTTGTTTGTATTGGTGTCAATTTTGTATGTCATGTTTGTATTGCATTGACTCCTATGGGTGTATTTCTTGCAAATAAAGTTTATATATATAATCACTGGATGAATTTACTGTTATAGTACATTAAATGACACATCAAATTACCCAGTAATATTTAGATCATCATCCCAGACCCAGTCACCTATGAACACCAGGGCTGAAATAATTTAGCTGATGAAATCTAAAAATTAATTTTAATAAGTCTAGTAACGGAATTTTCTTTTTAGATACTGATTTTAGGTTTGTTATCAGACAAGCCCATATGGCAAGTAAAATTTAAAAATTTTATAATATGAAATTTATATTACTTTTCGATTAGTAATCTTTGTGATTCTGCATCAATCTGATGAATGTGTTGGCCTGATAGTGCAGTTGGATTCTTCAACATTTTTTCCAAATGATTAAACAGTCTGTAATGGTCATGGACCTCACTAATGATGTCCTCAATTGTGACCCCTGAACTGTGCTGTAATTCATTTTTTTGTAAAACATGGGCTGCATCTAGAACTAAAACAAAAATAAGTTGATATTTATGATTTTCAATTTTCCAAATATGGCATATCAGCTATCTATTTAATTATTATGCATTGCATTATTGCAATTACTGTACAGAAAAAGTGTTCAACACAAATAAATGTACATCCTTCAATTAAAAAAAGTAGATGCAGGATAACAATTATTAAGCCATTAATTCAACACCTCAATCAAAGAATAAAATCTATTATTCAGTAATATCATCAACCTTTTACACAAACATACTCTAGATTTAAGCAAAAAAGCCCCATGATACAAATAGCATATAGCAAAATTATGCTGACAAAATATTAATAAAGACACAATTAACAGGGTTCTCACTAAGAATTTTTCATGATGAGTCCTGGGACTCATCATTTTTCAGAATGGTGAGTCCCAGCTGATTTTGATGAGTCCCAGGACTCATTGCCACTTTTTTAACGTACACTCCTGCATAATGTTGACCATGGTATGCCTATTGTACTATAAAGTTTAATTAAAATCATGTGCTGCCTTAACATACTGACGAATATAATTTGAAATTTCAAAAAAAAAAAAAAAAAAAAAAAAATTGGATTTATGCAGTGGTGCTCCGAACTTGGAAGAAAATTTCTGTTACAGATATAAGCAAAAATCTTTGCACCTTTTGACACAACTTATTTATTATTGCCATTTTATTTTGTAATATTTATTTATGTATAATCTTTACTATTATTTTTTCTCAAACATACTCTTAAAATCCTCCAATTGACATTGTTTGAACACCTTAATAATCTATATTGACAAAATTTCCATTTGTGCATAGATAAGTCAAAATCCGCTAAATTTATTTTTAAATGAGGTCTACATATTGTTACCGGTTGTAATAAACACTGTGGCCAATGAAAAATCACAAGAATTCCGATTGCCGCCATTTTTTAGCTTACTTTTGTCGTTTCTTTCCCTTCCCCCCTTTGATCTCCAAGAAAACAAAAAAATGGCGGCTCGAGATGTTTAATGAAAATAACGGTCTTCAGACGCAGCTGATTAGATCTACATGCGTCCCAAGGACGCATGAGTTTGAAGGATGACGCGTCCAGCCCAATTTTAGCGCGTCCAGGACGCATATACGCGCCTTAGCGAGAACCCTGAATTAAGTTGTACAAAACATAACATTTTGTTTCCATATACAAATAACTTGAAAGAAAAATTCAGATTTTAAGGTTCATACCATTCAATCCATTAAGCCATAAATCATACAATTCAAAATCAATAATGGTAAAATTCCCAACAAACACGTCTAGTGTTGTCATGGTAAAGATTCTTTCTTTCTTTTACAAATCAGCCTGAAAAAAGGTAAAAGTAATACAAGTAGAACTACAGCTAAATACATGTGTATAATGTTTGTATAATTAATATTGGAAACAAGGATATTAAAATGTTAGAGATTACATAGTCCTTGACACTTTATGATGAACTATCACTTCTCCCCCCCCCCCCCTCCTAAGTTTCCATACACTATATGCCAAAAATTGCTTTTTCATATTTCATATTAATTTAAATTAAGCTTGTTTTTTAATACTGAATTGGGAAATAACTCATGCCAGTATGAGAGTGGCCTATAGTATCAACATTTTAGGCTATTATATTTTGACATCTACAGGAGTTTTTAATGTCCTTAGTTATTCTCCCTTAACACAGGAAAAACATTTCTATTCCATATTTGACCAACGAGCATTGTTTAGAGCACTCCAAAATGATTTTTAGTTCTTTGGCTTTTTGGACTATGTAAATTCTAAGAAAAACATTGGCCGCCTCATTTTGCAAAAATCCAGAAATTTGCTTCAAATTCTTCATTTTTCAAGAAATCAAAAATAAAAATTGTTCGCCCTCTCCTAAAATTTTTTATAATTTGGATTTTTTTCAATATTTTATTTTGAAAATTTTGCCACACGTAAATCTGATCTTTGCGCGAAAAAAAAGTTTTCAAGAAAAAAAATTTAAATTTCGCCTGCTCGCACCTATTCTTGCCATCCAAAAATCCAAAGAACGAAAAATTAATTTGGTGTGGCCTTATCAAGAAATGGTATTTATAGGCCATTACACAATTGGATGCAAGAGATTTTCACCATCAATAGATCCCTGGCTTTGCACTCTGATTAGCTAACAACAGTGTTGTTGAAAAATCTTTTAGTAGTAATAAGTTAAAACTAAATTTAAAAAAAAAACATGAAGTTGGAAATCACTTAAAATGATGACATTATTTCATTGTGGATTATGAAGTCATTTTGCTCCAGTAGAAAGAACAAGCACTTGAAGCAGCAGAAGTGATTAGTTTATTTAACATTATCTCATCTAGGAAAAATGCACCATACACTGTAGTATGAACTTTTGTAAATTTCTCACTGTCTTAATTCTATTTTTTTTGTTATCTCTCATATAGTAGTCTCCTTGATTTTAATTACTATAGAATTTTGCCAATATTCTGCTTTGTTACAGTTTGATAGGTGTTGCATACACATGTATCTGAACTGCAGAAATTCTACAGAACATGTATCTATAGTTGGTAGGCAGAACTAATTTTTTTCTGGAAATCTTAAGTGGTTTCCACAAGGGAGTCATTCCGACTTAGGTTAAATAGTGCTTACTAATGGCGGAATGCCACAAAAAATGTTGAGGATTATAGGCACAAATTTTAAAAAGGGTCAATTAAAAAGTTAGGAGTATAATTTTATTTTGGCCAACGAATTTACTCTCCAGTGATGCAGTAAAATTTTTACTCAGTTCATAACTGAGTTGTTTCCCATTGGTCAAATCTAGCCCAACTGTTGAACTGAGGAGTAAGCATCGTCACCTAAATGTCAGATCTACGAAATTTCTTGTAGTAAGAACGTGAATGGTAGAGTTTGTGTTTTAAAGGTAACAATTTAACAATTATTTTCTAGTCAGAAATATTTATCTTGCATATACTCCGTCTCACCTTTTTCGCACATTTCAACTTTTTAGTTAACAAAACAAATTTAGCAAAATAACTAAGGGGAAGTAATTCTACACAGAACGAGCTAAGAACCACAAAGGTTACACTAAAGACCAAAGAACTTTTAATAGGAAGGTTTCTTAAAATCTTGTAACTAACGTGATTCTTCTGATCTCGCTGTGTCTTAACTAGCGTATTAAATGATGGACTATGCCCGGCTATGTTTTGAAACCCTTTTTAGTATCTCATTTAATGTTTCTATAAGCTATATTTTTTCAAAACCCTTTTCAGAAAAATCAACACTGTGCTCTACCAAAAATTTATAAAAATGCCTTTGCCACCGAACAAAGAGTCAACCTTAATACTGTTTTATCCTTTAATGTTTCGAATATCCCTTTGGTATTTCTTGACTTTACTTATATAACTTAATATCTTTTGTATGTCTTTATAAACCGTAACATGTGTTTTTTCATTGTTTAATGTTTTGTTTGTATTTGATTGACCCATAACGGGCGTAATTTGCCAAATTAATAAAAATTATTATTATCATTATTCAAAATTCACTACATTTTTACTGGGACTAATGCAAGTGATGTTTTCTAGTATGAGGCTATAACGCATGTTAGACAAGAACGCATCCAAGACTAACGGGCTATGTTACATGGCGTAAATCTCATAAAATTCATTGGTTCAAACCATTCCAAATTGAACATATATGACATGCTATTTATATTTAGTCTAATAGATACTCCTTTATATTAAATTGGTATCAAAGAATTTTATTATATACAATTGAAATTTGATGGAGGCATGGGTCCAAGGTTTTACTGTTTGTATATTAACAATGATTAATACATGTATGTTTATTTTATATAAGATAAGATAAGATGATGTTTATTAACCAATTAAGGGCCCTCTAAGGCGCAATAAGTAACAGAATAACACAAAAAATTTGAGGGGAAAGAATTTGCTCGATTGACAGAAAATTAAAGACAACTGCAGTTACATGACAGAAAACATTCACTATAATATGTATAAATAAATAAACCATGATTGTCTAAGATATAAAGAATCATGGTATATCAACATATAAAAATTTGCCAATAGACTTTAATATATCAGGTTCTTTACAATTGAGAATATAATATAACTTTTGTCTATCTGATAAATTTGTGAAGGGAGGAAATTTTGATAATATACATTTAAATACTTCTTTCCTCACATTAGTATACTTTTCATACCTGGTTAGAAAATGTTTTTCGTCTTCAACCTCCCCAATGGAACAATTTTTACACTTTCTTTCATTTCTGACTATTTTTTTGTAACGACCCGTTTCTATCAAAAGTCTATATGAAGATACACGAAACTTACAGAATGCTTTTGTTTGTTTCTTTTATCATGTTTATGTTATTGTTTGTTATATTTTGGTGACAATCCTTATGTTTGAATTTTAAACCAATAAAATATTCTGATTCTGATTCCTAACATTTTAACTGAAGTATCAACCGGCGAGTCTATGAAATTTACTTATTTTAACAAAGTCGGACAGCTAAGGTAGCGGAAATGCTAATAAATTTTTGAAGCGATTAACATTCTTGTTAGAAACTTTTTTGTGTGGCTGTTATTTCACTATGTTAAGAACACAGGTGCTTGAGGACAGGACGCTGTCTTGGGCCCCACATAGCCCCCCCCCCCTTATTTTTACTCATAATACACATGTGCCATTCGACTATATAGCGCTATATAGTCGAATGGCACATTGATAGTAAACATGTGTATTATGAGTAAAATATGGTATATTAGTATCCTGATGGTACAAATAAATGGTAAAAATTAGAAAACAGATATTTATGCTAATAAGGGGGTTGGGGGGGGGTTTGGGGGTCTATGTGGGGCCCAAGACAGCGTCCTATCCTCAAGCACCTGTGACATTAATGAACAAAAGAACAGTCATGTATGTTTCAAAAAGGCCTTAAAGGGGGAGGATGATTTTTTGCGAACACATTTTGAAACTGGCGACAACAATTTTAATGCTTTGGGGATTTTTTTGGCGACAAGTATTTGAATGCCAGCGCGACCCTTACAACATCAGAATTTTATTAAAGCTTCTTTTTTTTTTAAAAAAAAAAGTACGATTCTGGCGTCCAGATAAGCATACATATATTTCATTCCATTTCCTTTGATAGCATAGGTGGATCAAATAATACAATTTAATAGCTAATGATGCGAAAGAGTAGTGCACGAAATGGAGCTTGAGGTAAAACGTGATAATATCATTACAGTAGGAATGGTTACAAACAGAGCGATATTCATGAACGATCTTTGAAATTTTAAGAAACCACATCGGAGCCGAGTTTAGTCTTTCGGGAGCAACCATTTGATTTTTAGGGGGGGGTGCTAGGATCAAATTTGAAATAAAAAAACAGGACCAGGATTTTGGGCAAAAATAGTAGATCTACTATTCAAATCCTTGATTTAGGTGTGAAAAAAAATGCAGGTCCTGTGTCAATCAGGAAATTTTTGGTTTCAATGAAAATGAAAATTTAGGCTGCAATAGCGGCCGAAAAAAAAAATCCAGGACCAAAATTTCGACGAAAAAAGTAGGAAGAATCAAACATTTGATCTTAGCCCCCCTCCTAAAATCAAATGGTTGCTCTCTTATCATCCTAAGAATATTAGCAAATGCCTCTATTAAAAAGTATTGTCTGTGTGTATATTCACCAATTATTTTGACCCACACGTACCAAGTGACCTAAGTAAAACATTAATGGTACTGTCCAGGAGGTCCTAATGACATGATCCCTTTCAGCCTTTAATAAAGTCTTATAGTCTGAATTAGTGTAACCACCCCCAAAAAATCGCTTCAATTCAACAACACAATCAACAAAGAATCACGGTTGCCTGTGTAAATTTTCTTGAAATGAAACAAAAACCTTCTCCATCGATCGTTTCAGCAATACTGAGATGTATTGATTTTTGTGCTTGCAAATGAAAACATCGAGTTTCCTGCAACTATATAGTTCCATACTAGGTGGCTATCAATATTGGATCGATCCATTTGGCAGTGACAGGAATATATTGACAATGACGTAGATCACAGAGGAAAATCATCCATTTTTAGATTTTATATCTGAAATACAAATGGATTGTGACTGTCTACTGTCGGGTTAGAGGTAAATAACTTTTTAATTATCCAATGTGAATATATCAAATATTTGTCATGCTAAGTCACCATTGGTTATTGGTTTCCTGAAAATGTAATAAATTCATTACATTTTTCGTATCAATTGTTTATCGTCTTAGTAAAGTTGATTTAAATGTCAAAGTTTAGTCGCGAAAGTTTTCTTTTTGTTCAATATAGTTAAGAATAATAGTTAAAACGTCTGTATCATGGTGTAATGTCGGGTGTGATATATTGAACGTATCTTTTATACTTCAGACCAAATGATTTGAAAATTGGACTAAGATGTTGAGAGCAGTATTAACCGCGGTATATATTATTTCCGGGGTCCACATTTTCCTGGGTATTCTAAGTGTGTGTCTGGGAGTGGTTTCCTGTATACGATCTGAAGTATGGCTTGCACACAGTGTATCACCCATATGGAGCGGAGGATTTGTGAGTATAGAGTTATTTTCTTTGATTAACACAAATGAGAACGGAATATATCAACTTTTGTAGCTTCTATTTAAAAAAAAAAAGATTATATTACTACTGAAGGTCTACAAAATCACCCTTAAAATTTGCAGTCATTATCATCATGACTTGATTGAAAGGTGGGATTTTTTTCTTCAACAAATGAGAATGGACATCTTCAGTTACCGTTCACGTCTTTCAGGGCTGAAATCGACACCTAACCTGATTTGACACATAACTTCATTTTCCAAAAAAAAAAAAAAAAAAAAAAAAAAATCAACGTGATCCGATATTATTAAGGGAATACAATACAGCCAGGTTAATCTACTGTTTTTTAGCTGAAATAACCCAAAACGCTGAAGAGCAAATTCCAAAAAGTCAAAACCATTTAAGGACAAAACTATGCACGAGGGCGATATTAATCTCTCGAACTTAGGAAAGTGGACTCTACAACTGCGTAGATTTTGTACAAGTTTGTGTATGCTATATTGATGTGACTTTATTCTACTTTGTTTATTATGTTCATTTTGTTTGCTATCAACCCTTAGGGGTATAAACATGCATTTCAAATAAAGATATTAATTTAATATCAGTAGAGACTTTGTATTTTTATAAGTTATGCCTTTATTCTATGTCATGTCAGCATTTTCCAATATTTAATACGCTTAAGACCCTTATTTCAGTTCATAATAACAGGATTAATAGGGATATTGTGTGCCAAAAGAAAATCATCTTACGTGGTAAGTTCATAATATATTATTATATATTAGTTGTGTTGTTCAAAAGAACTTTTTCCATATTCAGTACTTTGAAGACACAAGATACAAAGAGTATAAAGTTTTAATGAAAATGACGCACGAAGGCTTAGTCTGAAAGGGTATGCATTGTACATGACTTTTACCATGAACAGTCATCTATTTTAGCCAAAATTTCATATTTCAATGTATAATAAATGCAATTTGTAGAGGCACAGGACCGTATAATCCCTGATTTTTGTTTAATTAAATCTTTGGCCATTTTCAAAAATTCGTATACTGCCTTTCAATCTCTGTTCACGGGTTGGAAACTCGAATTTATAAATGATAACGTATTAAATTTCTGTTTGTTAATTAATACATTTGTACACAATTACTAAAACTTCGTTTTCGATATAAATTGAAAAAAAAATGTAAAATACTTTAAAATACATTTAGACAGTTACAAGTGAAACAAAAATACATGGCGGATAGTGGCCCAACTCCTTTGAACAAAAATAAAACACAACTACACTTATACCTAAAGACAACATAGACCGAATGGAATTTATATAGAATCTTTGACAAATTCATAATTGAATTTGAATTGTAACAGGCAATTTGATTGGTTGTTAATGGTTGAGCAAGTTAGATTATATTGTATAATCTACTTTGGGTACTGTGACGTCACCAACGTATTACTTTGCAGTCTGTGATTTAATTATTCCTGAGTTAAATAAATTATTCAAATGATTCTACCTGCTCCTTTGGGTCAGAAACTGGAAAAAAAAATCTAATTATTAGGATTGTTATAATTTTGGAACATGTTGTATAATCGACTTAATGGTAAGTTTACGCTTAAACATAAACCACTTCACTTCGAGGTTAATGAAGCGTAAAACTGTCTCAAGGTAGGTTATAACGTATAACATAACTTGTTCCAAAATTAAATACATTCCTTAAATAAAATATTTTTAAAGTGAACTTTATAGAAGCAATATACATGACCATTGTCTATAACAACAGAATGCTTAAAAAAGGGCTTTGCGTTAGAAACGTTCGCATTACAGCTCATCATTGTTGTACGTGTAATTGCATCAAAGAGGATAGCACTTAACCATACCAAACATTCTAGGCATTATATGAAATAGAACATTTTAAAATATTTGATTTTATATTACAGATAATGAGCTTCATAGCATTGTCAGTAGTATCTATAGTTACTGCAGTAGTTAGTATTCAGTTACTCCGTCTTGGTTTGGTGAACCACACGACCGACGGCCACACTTTTCAGAAAGAAAATAAGGACATTCTGATACTAATCGCGTTGGCCACAGCGGGAACTGAATGTCTAGTGTGTATTTTGTCGTCTATATTAAGCTGTAGAGTGGCTAAAATAGCAAAGGAGGAAATGTTCAAACAGAGAGAGGGCATGTTTTATGTTAAGGTACTAGGCCAAAAAGACATTGTAGTTGTCACCAAACCACTGCTAAATAGGGATCAAAATACGGCTCTTTGATATGTAATGGTATGGTAAATAATGTAATGGTATGGTAAAATAATGTAATGGTATGGTAAAATGATTTGCAACGCATATTTATAGAACTACTCATATTCAGTATTATGTAAGCCATTTAGGAGATGTGACAGAGAAGTAAAATTTTTACGAAACGGTGTTTACAATAAGATTTTTCTTAATAGAACATTGCTCTCCGACACATCATTGTAATTGAAAGCAGTGCTAAGAATATATCTTGTTTGAAAATTTGCACTTATGAGAAACTCATAACTGTCACGTTACATGTAGTATGAACCACATATATAATACAATAAAGATATGTTGTTTGATTTGTTTTATTTTGTTGCTTTTTAATACTGAATACTTGTTATATTTTCCTTTACATATTATCCTAATTTGGCTTATCTCCCTTTTTCCAAATCCCGTATAAACGAATTCTTTAATGGCATTTGTATTCTATATAATTATGTACGTCTATTGTCTGTACATGTATATATAAACATTGCTATCATATGTTGTTTCTTACATAAGTTATTCGAGGATGCAATTTAAAAAAAAACTCTTAGCACATAACAAACAATTTTTTATACAACATAAGCTGATTTAAACTATGCTGGAAATCCAGTGAAGAGTTAAAAGAGCAGTGAACTCCAAAACATCCGAAAGAAATACACATCTGGGAAAATTAAACCAATTTGAAACGATTTTGAAAACAATAAATTCCTTTAAAAAAAATAAAAGTGTTCAAATACGAAAGCATTCCCAGGTGATGACTATATGGTCCATCCAGTCGGAGAAACTTTTTTCTTTTGGTATGGTCTACTGCAATTTGGAAAATTGTGTCCTGGCTTTTAACGAGTTTTTTCCTTCAGTGGATGCTGATAACACACCATTTGTTGAAATAGGCATCAACCGCGTGTCGACTTTAGTATCATGTATTTTGTTGACACTATCAAGACACATGGTCCTAAACAAGCATTTTGATATTAAATACTAGTATGTTACTTTTAAAGTTAATTATGCAGAATGGCGCATCAACCAATACAACTTTATAAATATGATAACACCAATCATATTATAAAAAAACCCTACTAAGCGTTGAAGACCAGTGAAATTGAACACGTTGAAGAACACAATGCAATTAAAAACAAACCAAATAGTCTCTAGGAACTTTCAGGTTACCTGATAATTGATAGATAAGATTGTCTTGTTATCTTTTTTGTACATTAAAACAAATCCATGGTCAATGTTTGACTTTACCTACCCGAAATGATTAGAAGAATAGAAACAATACAAAGAAATAATAATAATTTGGCGGTTATTGTGCACAGTGCATGGGAAGGACGTCATAGTTTCTGGATTTGCAGATAGGTTTCTTCCAGCGATACTGGTAAGTAGGATATATATACGTGTGTGTGTGTATGTGTTGATAATCTGTGTTTTCCGAATATTATTAGTTTACATCCAAAACTTTTCTTCAGTTCGACATTTTTGCAGTTTTATTAATTAGCTTTAATTTACTTTGGTATTACACATATGGAAAATCTGTGACTACTGTTTTCGTTATTTATAAACGATCTATTATTTTGTCCAGAGTGATGCTGACGAAGAAGATCAAACCAGGAATGCCACCGAAAATACAAGAGAAATTGAGGATGCTTTTGAAACCGAGGATAAGTACTCTGTTATGTTCCATAACGAGGCCTTTTTGAAGGACGACGAAGATCCAAGTATATCCGAGAAAGTATTACCTGATGATTTATCTGTCTTTCAGCTGCAAAAATAAAACTTTGTCTGAACAAAATAGTGAAGCAATGAAAGATATGATCATTTTGTGATGTCCGTCCATTTCGTTAACCGATATATTTATATCTTGTTTGTTTTTATTATTTTTAAGCAAACTTTAGAATATTCTTTTTTACACATATATTGGAATAAAAAGTTAGGATGTCTTTATTTCTTTTGTCTGCTACAAAAAAAAAAAAATAAAATAAAAGCATATAAATGACGAGCAACATGGACCCCACCAAAATGGGGGTGGGGGGGGGGGGGGTGGGGACTTACGTCGTCATGATGCCTAAACTGTCCAAATATTTGTGATTTTGTGGTTGTACTCTATATTCTCAAAAGTGTTCAGAGCACGTGGACTCGGACAGGATCTCTAAGATTAACTAAATATCTGGCACAAATGCTCCGTAAAAGATATTCATTTTTCTTTTAAAAGGGAGAGAACATACGAAATTTGGTTTTCCTTGATGTTGTTTAAAAGAGTATTTGATAAAACATAAAATAACAGGAATTAGCACTTGTGACATGCCCTTACACTTCATAGACCTATGACAATGAATAAGTTCCAGTGTCTTGACAATAATTTCACTATGTGGAATGGCTTTGTCTGCATACCAGAATAAATGATGAAGGCGAATGTGATCAAGGTTGACAAAGCTGTCATTCCCATAGACTCCGACTTATCTGCAGTGATGACAAAAACTTTAAAATACATTATGATAGAATGGTTTCTTCATGAAGAGAGGTTGTCTTCAAACGGACTTAACAAGGCTCTAGATTCTGTATCCAAAAATGTCAGATCTAACACACTGAGATAAAAAAAGGAAAATTATGACTGTTATAATAGATAAATCACATTATAGATGGGTCCTTCATTGTTATGTAAAGTTATTATTATACCCGCATTGCGGGTATATTGTCGTTGTCTCCGCCCGTCCGTCTGTCCGTCTGTCTGTCCGCCCGTCACACTTTCTTGTGACATCAACTCCTCATTCAGTTTTGGGTATAGCATTTAAATTCCTTAACAGTAGTGTTGCATGTATCCTGTAGATGCGCACTAAGGTTTTAAAATTTTTGATTTCGCTCAACGGGTGAAATGTGGGACCGGAAACGAGCGAATTATCATAATATGACTCCTCATTCATTATTGATGCAAGGCTTCTACATTCATTATAGATTGTAAATGTAATGTAGATGCGCAAAAAGGTTTTAAAATTTTGATGTCTTTCGTGGAGCAAAATTTTGGGACCGAAAATGAGCGAATTTTCAAAATATGCTTAAAACATCAATTTTTGAAGCATTTTTATTCTAGGCTTCTGGTTTCTTTATAGGTAAATTGTCCATGGTGTAAAGATGGAAAGACGGGTTTCAAAATTTTCATTTTCGCTTAATGGACGAAATCAACATATTGTCAAAATATGAATGTTACATCAACTCCTTATTGATTATTGATGCTAGGCTTCTACATTCATTATATACTAGTCAACTAAAGAAATGATACAGGGTAGTGCATTTTTGATATATTCATAATTTAAAAAAGCTGTACTAAGCAGAAAAATAGACCCACACGTCTGATTTTCATAGTAGATTGTTTTCTCATCAAAAGCATGGATTTTATGCAAAAAGTTTGAAAAAAACATTCCAGTTTTTGAGATTTCAAAAATCACATTTTTCAACCCAAAATTAAAAAATCAGCATTTTTACCCCGTTATGTGAATCATAATGCCTGTATGACAAAAGATTTGAGTTTTTTCTACTGATTTCAGCCACTGGATTTTCATTTTACAAAATGTGTGTCGATTTTCCGCAAATTTAATTTAACCCTCTTTTGGAAAATTTCTATTTTCCACCATTTCAAGTTTTATCAAAATTTCAAAATGAGACGCATTAAATAAAGAAATGAATAGCAAACCAATGTTGCCCTCATACTTAAGTTTTTTTTAAGGAATTACAAAATATTTGGTTCTGAACTCGTCTATCGTTACTTTTGTTGACTAGTATAGAGTGATTGTACATATGATGTAGATGCGCAATAAGGTTTTAAAATTTTGATTTCATTCATGGAGCGAAAATTGGGACCGAAAATAAGCGAATTTTCAAAATATGCTTACAACATTAATTTCTGAGGCACTGTTAGTTCGCCTCAACGAAGTTGAGGGGGACAATGGAGTACCCCCGGCGTCCGGTGCCAGTTCTCGGTTACTAGTTGACATAGAGTCATATATTTTTGTGTGCAGTTGCACGTTGAAGAGACTGACCATGTTACATAAGATGATGGTCACATGACCCATATTACACGGTTGACTGGCTTTTAAGTTTTATGTCAAAAATCAGTTTCAACATACAAAGTGACCTACAATCATATTACTTGGTGTGAGGATGCTTCTTGGGGAGTAACACCACAGCCTCTCACCAAAATTAGGTCACTCTGACCTACCTATTGCGCTTCATTGACTTCGGTTAAGTTTTACGTCCGAGTTCAGCTCTCTGATACCAAGGGACCTACAATCATATCAGTTGGTGTCAGGGTGCATCTCGGGGAGTAAGACAGCCTCCCACCAAAATTAGGTTACTCTGACCTATTTATCATGCTTCATTGACTCAAGGTTAAGTTTTACGTCCGAATTGAGTTCTTTGATACCAAGCGACCTATAATCATATTACTTGGTGTTAGGGTGAATCTCTGGAAGCAACACAGCCTCCCACCAAAATTAGGTCACTCGCGCTTCATCGACTTAGGTTAAGTTTTATGTCCGTGTTCAGTTCTCCTATACCAAGGGAGTCATATTACTTGGTGTGAGGATGCATCTCGGGGAACAACACAGCCTCCCATCAAAATTAGGTCACTTTGACTTACTTATCGCGCTTCATTGACTAAGGTTAAGTTTTACGTCCGAGTTCAGTTCTCCGATAGCAAATGACTTACAATCATATTACTTGGTGTGAGGATGCATCTCAGGGAGTAAGACAGCCTCCCACCAAAATTAGGCCACTCTGACCGATTTATCGCACTTCATTGACTTAGGTTAAGTTTTACGTGCGAGTTCAGTTCTTTGATACCAAGCAAACTACAATCATACTACTTGGTGTTAGGGTGCATCTCGGGGAAATAGCACAGCCTCCTTCCAAAATTATGTCACTCTGAACTACTTATCACGCTTTATTGACTTAGGTTATTAAGTTTTAGGTCCGATTCAGTTCTCTGATACCTAGCGACGTGCAATCATATTACTTGTTGTCAGGGTGCATCTCTGGAAGCAACACAGCCTCCCACCAAAATGAGGTCACTCTGACCTACTTATCGCACTTCATTGACTAAGGTTAAGTTTTACGTCCGAGTTCAGTTCTCTGATACCAAAGGACCTACAATCATACTACTTGGTGTTAGGGTTCATCTCGGGGAGTAGCACAGCCTCCTCCCAAAATTATGTCATTTTGCACTACTTATCACGCGTAATTGACTTAGGTTAAGTTTTAGGTCCGAGTTCAGTTCTCTGATACCTAGCGACCTACAATCATATTACTTGGTGTCAGGGTGCATCTCGCGGAATAACACAGCCTCCCACCAAAATTAGTGGGGAACGAGGCGAACTTTGTAATCGTAGATTTCTGGTTTATGGTAGGCTTCTGGTTTCTTCATTGGTAGATTGTCCATGATGGACAGGTGCAAAAAAAGATGCTCAACACACAATTTTAGACCCATGGCATAAAGGAAGTATTACAATTATCAAAATATGCTGTTGATATTTTTCCATTTAAAGCAAAAATGTTAATAAATTTTTTGACCTCATCAAATCTACCAGCATCCCACACCCCCTCCCCTCAAATTCAAATGGCTATCACCTTATTGGGTTATGTGGGATGGACTGAAATGGACATCGTTAGTTCATCAGAAAGTCTTTAATTTACGATGTTGATCTCGCAATTTATCCCTTAAATCCAAAATAAAGATATTTATGACCAGCAGTTTAATTCTTTTAACTTTCAAAAAAAGATGTTGATCCCAGCTCTATTGAGACATATGAATCAACATCGTTACTTTACGACTTTAATTTTTGAATAAAGATGTTGATACCAGCTCTATCTTGTAACATTTTAAAAACATTTGAATATATTATTTGAAGATTTCAGTATGATTTATAATGGAAAAAGTTGGGATAACTTGATTATTGCAGTAATAAAAAAAAATCCTGTCAAAGATATTTTATTAATCATAAAAATAAAAAAACATCCATTTATCGCCTAAAACTTAAGTAAATTCATTTCTGATATATTGAACAAATCTCTTCTTTTAATTTTAATGATACACAGATGGCCTATTGTTGTTACATTTGATATACACATTAATACTATTCACTAACTAGAAAGCTGGACTGTCGGAATCGACAGTTGTCCCCCGAACCCCTGCAATTAGTTTTGGACACCTACCCAATTGCATAAATTTAAAATCTTATGCCCATTTAAAGATGCTATGCAATCATCCTATGAAGAAATCACAAATGAAAAAAAAAATTATGTCACAAACTTAAATTGATAATTTTTGAAATCTGACACTTGTATGCCCCAAGTTTAGATGATTAAAATTCTAAAACCTTAATATTGTTAATGAGACTACTGTATAGATATGAAATATATAAATTGAAAAATGATAAAGGAGTTTACGTCACAAGCTTAAATTGACAATATTCGAAATTCGACCCCTGTGGGTCAGAATTTTAGAAAATTAAGCTTCTAAACCCTTATTGCACATCTACTTAATGTGCATGACAATACTGTACAGAAAAAAATGCATACATGTATATTGGAAAATGAAAAACAAGTTTATGTCAAAAGCCCCAATTTTAGAAAATAACACTTCTTAAACCTTGTTGCACATCTACATATTGTGCATGACACTACTATATAGAAATAAATGCATAAATTAAAAAAAAAATAAAGAGTTTACATCCTCATCTTAAACTGAAATTCGCCCCCTGTGGGCCCCAGTTCTAGAAAATCAAAATTCTAAAACCTTATTGCGCATCTGCACATGGTGCCTGACAATACTTTATAGAAATAAAAGGCATAAATTTCAAAATGAAAGAGGAGTTTAGGTCACAAGCTTAAATTGATAGTTTTTCAAAGTTCGACCCCCGTGGGCCCCAATTTTAGAAAAATTCTAAAACCTTTTTGTGCATCTGTATATGGTGCCTGACAATACTTTATAGAAATAAAAGGCATAAATTTCAAAATGAAAGAGGAGTTTAGGTCACAAGCTTAAATTGATAGTTTTTCAAAGTTCGACCCCCGTGGGCCCCAATTTTAGAAAAATTCTAAAACCTTTTTGTGCATCTGCATATGGTGCCTGACAATACTGTATAGAAATAAAATGCATAAATTGAAAAATGAAAGACGAGTTTAGGTCACAAGCTTGAATTCCAAATTTTCGAAGCTCAACCCCTTGTTTAGAAAATCAAAATTCTAAAAGCTTATTGCGCATCTACACATGGTTTGCAACTATCATATATACAAATTAAATTTCTAAACCCAAAAGTGAAGAAGGAGTTGATGTCACAAGAAAGTTTGACGAAAGTGCGGGGATAATTAGTCATATTTTTATTTTCTCATAGAAGAATGCTCACAACTTTTTATTCTGTACAAAATTTAACAATCAAAATCAGGGTTATCTAAGTACTCTTGAGATAGATATTAATGATTTAATTTATTCCTCTATTCTTTTGTCCCGTCATCTCTCTGTTCCAATTTTATCTTAAATTTGCACATTTTCTAAAACAGTATATACACAATGTACAAGATCACATTAAGTTTTGAGGGCAAGAGGTACCCCGAGTTAAAATAAACCATGCAAAGTTTGTTCCAGGGTTGGACGAGTTATATGTAGTCTAATACATAATTGGTGTAAAGAAAAAGCTCGTCCTCTAATATGTCTGTTCTAACAGAAGTTGGATGATTATATATTTTTATCCCCCCTCTTTCGAAGAAAGTTCGGGGATATAGCGACTGTCTCCGTTCGTCCGTCCGTCACATTTTCTTGTGACATCAACTACCCCTTCACATTTGGGTTTAGGAATTTAATTTCTATATATAATGGTTGCCTATCACCTGTAGTTGCGCAATAAGGTTTTAGAATTTAGATTTTCTAAACAAGGGGCCCACGTGGGTTGAATTTCGAAAATTTGGAATTCAAGCTTGTGACCTAAACTCGTCCTTCATTTTTTAATTGATGCGTTTTATTTCTATACAGTATTGTCAAGCACCATACACAGATGCGCAATAAGGTTTTAGAATTTTGATTTTCTAAAATTTGGGCCCTCAGGGGTCGAATTTCGAAAAACTGTCAATTTAAGCTTGTGACCTAAACTCCTCTTTCATTTTACAATTTATGCATTTTATTTTTATAGAGTATTGTCATGCACCATATGGAGATGCGCAATAAGGTTTTAGAATTTTTTATGTTCTAAGATTGGGACACACAGGGGTCGAATTTCGAAAAACAGTCAATTTAAGCTTGTGACATAAACTCGTCTTTTGTTTTTCAATTTATGCATTTTATTTTTATACAGTATTGTTAAACATCATATGCAGATGTGCAATAAGGTTTTAGAATTTAATTTTCTAAAATTGGGGTCCACGGGGGTCGAAATTTGAAATTTTCAATTTAAGCTTGTTACCTTAACTTCTCTTTCATTTTGGAATTTATTCATTTTGCTTATATAAAGTATTGTCTTACACTATATTTAGTTGCACGACAAGGATTTAGAATATCGATTCATAAACCGGGGGCTCACCCAGGTCAAATTTAAAAAATGTCAGTTTAAGCTTGTGAACAAAGGTCTTTTCATTTTTCATTAGGTTTATTTATTTAATTTCTTTATAGAAGGACTGCATACTAATTTTGGATGGGAATAAGGTTTGAATTTTTTACTGTAGGTAAGTGGCCAATTTATTTACAGTGGGTGCGGGAATCACGGTCGATTCCGATAGTACAGATTTCTGTAAAATGTACTACTGGAATATCGGTTAAGAGTATATATTATAGGACGCCATATTAGAATTGGATTTTAAAGGAGTAGGGCCAATTTCTCCTTTTCACTCATAATAAATGTTTTTTTTAATCTCGTAAGCGATTGTATGCCCCGCATTTTGATTTTAGAACAAACAGCAATTTTATGCTTAAACATTAATAAGTTCAAGTTTTTTTTACATGCAATGGTCGTGTTATAGGCGTTTTTGTCATTTGATTTGTGTCATTTTGTATCATTTTTTGTAAAATTGCCAAAACGGACATTCAGAATAGTCCCCCTTTAAGTGTTGGCATATCTTTCATTCAGATATAACAACGTTCTAGTTTTCAATCAAATATGTAAAAAAAATATCAAATAGATAATTTAATTAAAGTATTTTTTGAGAGAAAAACTATGCTTTAAAGTATTTATTTCAAATGATTGTAGCAATAAAAAACAGAATGCACTTTGCGAATGTTACAACTAGCAGAGTATATCAATTGAAAAATAACAATTCAAAGACTTTAAAATTTAGACTATGCTGTATACGACGCATCTAGGAGTTACCTCTCATCAGCTGCATTAAAACCGAAACATTTGGAAGGTTGATATACATAATATTTTTAATTATAAATTAAATCTGAAAGTCTTCCTTTACAAAAGATTGACTTTTTACTACAATAAAATATGGTGCTCATTGCTTGATGACGACAAGAAAGATAAAAAAAATATGGTAATAAACTTGGGACCTGTAGACTATTTAAAAGAAATATTTCATTTGAACCTTATTTGTCATTAGTAAATAACAATAAAATAACAACACTATCAAAATTTAGAATAAGTAATCACAATTTAGAAATAGAAAAAGGGAGACACAGAGGACTTCATCTTAATGAACGAATATGTAATCTTTGTAAGGATGATATAAAAGATGAAATTCATTTTTTATTAAAATGTAAAGTTTTGGAAAAAGTCCGAAAACCCTTTATAAAAAAATTAAAAACAAAAAATAAAATTTTTTAAAGATCTTGATTTAAGATCAAAATTTATTTGGATTAAGAGTAATGAAAATTATAGAAACACTTTATGATTTATTATATAATTTAAATATCGCTAGAGAAAAAATTCTTAAAGAGTGAAAAGGTGGTTTTTCAATCTGCACTATGACACTAGATATAGTGTTGATGCTGAAAAGAAAAACATTTTGTTTTATAACATATATAAAATATAATGCATTATTTTTACTAATATTATCAGTTTTATTACCATGATGATATATATGAATACTATCGACACTGACGAAGGCTATTTGTTAAGCCGAAATATTTGTCAACACGATTTTATAACATCCAGAGAGGTAATAAAATTCCAACGCCACACGCATACACACATGTACCATGTTCATCCCAAGATTCACCTCGACCACTGAAGCTATATTTCAAATAGCAGATTTGGCCGAGTGGTCTAGGGCACTGGACATGGTGCTAGGCGAATAGGTGCCATAGTGTCTCAACTGTGTGAGTTCGAGTCCCGCCATAGGCGGACAGAAATTTGACAGTATTAAAATCTGATTTTAACAGTGTTTGGTTAGTATTTAGGTGTATATATATATAGATCTACATTAATATTCTTATTATAATATGAGTATTAGGAATTGAGGTCACTGTACTTGTCAAAAATGCTAGTCAACATAATCGTTGTAATCATTTGTAAATATTGTATTTGATTTGCTCTGCCTTATTAGGCCGTCTTTAATTGACAAATAAAGAAATTCTATTCTATGACATGACATGACATGACATGACTACCTGTGGTGCAAAAGTTTATCACCCTCTCTTTAAAAATATCTAATGACCGTGAAATGGCTCTGAAATTTGATAACCGAAAACATTAGCAAACAATTGCAAAAAAGAAAGAAAACGAGAAGAATCTTTGGAGTACAACCATCTCTATTCCTAACGATACGAATATTTTCGTTGTCCAAAAAGGGCCCCTGAGGGCATGCATGGTCAGAAAAACAATTTCAGATAAACATACGTATTAGTACATTTCATAGTATAGACATCAACGTAGACAAACAAATTATGGCCCCTGAGAGGCATTATATAATTATATGTTTGGATAAGTACTATTTATGCCATATGGCTTTTAAGAGTTAACATATTTAATGAACGAGCTCTTGTTAAACAAGTCTGCATTTTTTGAATATAAAAAATAAATTTAAATTGTTGCTGTAAGGGGGATAACTCTATGTAATTTTTTATATGAATAATTTCCCTTTATATTTTCTCATGTTTTCCTTTGATCCACATGATAAACAAAGGTTCTTTGTATTGAGTTGTTTTTAACATAATCAATAAAAGATAAACTTTCTTAAATCAATTTCAAAGAAAGTAAATCTGTCTTTAAGTAAAATGTAAAAATTATTGTAGAAACATAAAACATAATGCACTTTGCGTATAATACTAGTATAAGATTATATAGCTGGAAAATGGTTCATTTTCAATCAGATAATAAATAACCTCAAAAACACCATATAATATTTGATCGAACACAAAGTGTTCAGCATTTGTTCAATTTATTATTTGGGTATGTGAATATTGAACAACTAGCGTAACAGTCCAAGAGGACGATATATGAAGTTGTCATGGAAATACGACCCTATATTGTCAAAAACACCGGTGTTTTCAGACGATTACATCTCACCTATCTCTTGTAGCACCTATGTCTGTTATTGTGTAGTGTGGCCAACATGAATATCACCGACTTATTGTCTTTGTATTGACAATTATTTTTCTTTTTCTTAATGCTAGCTTATGCTACCATTTTCTACAAATGGGACGGAGAAACTCCATGGAACAGTGCAGGATGATTGAGTACCATTGCCATGGAAACGGGACAAAAAATTGAAAAAAACTGAAAGGTATCCTATCTTCATTAAACTTAATTAATGTGAAGGTAAGGTTCGTTCCTAGGAATTTCAATTTGTTCTTGGAATATTCAAAATGGCCACCGTTGCCTTGGAGATAGAACAAAAAGTTAAAAAAAAACCCAATTTTAATCAAATCTACATACAATTTTATTGATTGGCAACATATAGGATTGCACTTTGTACAGTTAACGGGACTTTTGGATCAGACAAGGGGGTTTGAAGATTTTTGTCATATCATTCTAACACAGTATTACTTGTAATTAAGATGAAAAAATACACAAAATATTTGATAAGAGTAAATTATTATTATTATTTTTTAAAACAATCATGCTCAAATGAGAAATTGCAGAAGTTCAAGACAAGGGACGAATTCAAAAGTCACAGATTAGATGATTCAGTGGACAACATTCATAAAGATCTGGCTAAATACGAATTGAAAATGTATGAACTATACAAGAAAGGGAGGCAAACAGGTCAAGATTTTGCTGAAAGAATCATACTCGACAGAAAAATTTCCTATTTTAAGGTCACCCCAATTGATTTTTAGTTCTTTGATTTTTTATGGCAAAATTAGGTTCGAGCCAGCGAAATTATAAATTTTTATTTTTTTTCTTGAGGACTAGTTTTTAGGCGAAGATCGAATTTACGTGCTGCATAATTTTTTTTCAACTAAATACTTTAAAAAATCCCCCCCCCCAAAAAAAATCCTATTTTTTGCCAAATTTTAGGAGCGGGCGATCACTTGCTATTTTTAATTTCTTGAAAAAATGAAGTATTTGGGGCGAATTTTCAGCATTTTCGCAAAATCCACATCTATATGATTCCATCAATATTTAATTCCGATTTCATTTTATCACATTTTAACACGATTATGGTAATGCAACTTGAGCTTTTATTTCTTCTTAATTTTCCTAAGTTGAGTCAGCTTAAAAAATTCATTCGGCGCGCGGGAAATACTTATTGAACAACCATGAATTATGGAGGCGATACAAGGAAGGATATTGATGGCCAAAGACATGTTCCAAAATATGGCGAGAACAAAATCATTCTGACCAAACTGATTTCAGTGGTTTATATCATACTGTGATGTCTTTTTTGTGTTAATGTATATATTATATCTCAGTCATGAATTGGATTTCTATGGAATGATTTTTATTGTTTTTTTATTCATGTATATGCTGGATTCAATTATGGGAGGGTTCTTAGAAGAAAGAACTGCTTTTATTCTGCCGCATGTATCGTGCGCCTGCCCCAAGCCAAGAAATTTTAGGTCAATGTTTTGTCTAGTCTCGTTACATATTTTAAAATTTATACATAAAAATTCGTTAATAAATTACATTTCATAAATTTTTAATCTATTAGTTTGTCTTCCACTTCTAGCCGTATACAAAAAAATGCTCCACTCTGCTTTCTCCTCATCATCCGATTCAAACTATTCAGGAATCATGTCAGAGCTTCTAGCACTGTGTGGTTTTCTAGTATTGAAGACTAGCTGCAAGTTATTGGTGTTGTTTTTGTTGTATAAATTTTCCTGTGGTCTGTTGCTTTATTTGTGACACCACTCCATATCCTTTTTTTTTACACATAGAGTCCATTATTTAATAACACCAGAATAACATTCCTGATTTTGGTTATATTTCCGCCTAGACAACACATAATATAGCTCATATACACTTTAATTGTTATGCAGTCTTGTGCAGTTATCTGCACATATCATGCATCATTTTTTTCTTTAAATCTTTAAATGTAGAATAAGTGGTGACCCCCACCTTTTGCCAGAAATGTAAAAGACATTGACCCCCCTCCCTTGTATAGCATTCCTTTTTAGCTCACCTGACCCAAAGGGTCAAGTGAGCTTTTCTCATCACTTGGCGTCCGTCGTCCGTCGTCCGTCGTCGTCCGTTGTCGTCCGTCGTCCGTCGTCCGGCGTCGTCGTTAACATTTTACATTTTGAACTTCTTCTAGAGAACCACTGAATGGAATGAAACCAAACATGGCATGAATGTTCCTTATGAGGTGCTGACCAAGTGTTGTTACTTTGTAGCCGATCCATCATCCAAGATGGCCGCCAGCGGGGAACTTAGTTTAACATAGAACCCTATGGGAAATGCATACAAATGACTTCTTTTAGAGAACCACTGAATGGAATGAAACTAAATCTGGCATGAATGTTCCTTATGAGGTGCTGACCAAGTGTTGTTACTTTGTAGCCGATCCATCATCCAAGATGGCCGCCAGAGGGGGACTTAGTTTAACATGGGACCCTATGGGAAATGCATACAAATGACTTCTTTTAGAGAACCGTTGAATGGAATGAAACCAAACATGGCATGAATGTTCCTTATGAGGTGCTGACCAAGTGTTGTTACTTTGTAGCCGATCCATAATCCAAGATGGCCGCCAACGGGGGACTTAGTTTAACATAGAACCCTATGGGAAATGCATACAAATGACTTCTTTTAGAGAACCACTGAATGGAATGAAACTAAATCTGGCATGAATGTTCCTTATGAGGTGCTGACCAAGTGTTGTTACTTTGTAGCCGATCCATCATCCAAGATGGCCGCCAGAGGGGGACTTAGTTTAACATAGGACCCTATGGGAAATGCATACAAATGACTTCTTTTAGAGAACCGTTGAATGGAATGAAACCAAACATGGCATGAATGTTCCTTATGAGGTGCTGACCAAGTGTTGTTACTTTGTAGCCGATCCATCATCCAAGATGGCCGCCAGCGGGGGACTTAGTTTAACATAGAACCCTATGGGAAATGCATACAAATGACTTCTTTTAGAGAACCACTAAATGGAATGAAACTAAATCTGGCATGAATGTTCCTTATGAGGTGCTGACCAAGTGTTGTTACTTTGTAGCCGATCCATCATCCAAGATGGCCGCCAGCGGGGGACTAAGTTTAACATTGGACCCTATGGGAAATGCATACAAATGACTTCTTTTAGAGAACAACTGAATGGAATGAAACTAAATCTGGCATGAATGAACCCTTATAAGGTGCTGACCAAGTGTTGTTACTTTGTAGCCGATCCATCATCCAAGATGGCCGCCAGAGGGGGACTTAGTTTAACATAGGACCCTATGGGAAATGCATACAAATGACTTCTTTTAGAGAACCGTTGAATGGAATGAAACCAAACATGGCATGAATGTTCCTTATGAGGTGCTGACCAAGTGTTGTTACTTTGTAGCCGATCCATAATCCAAGATGGCCGCCAGCGGGGAACTTAGTTTAACATAGAACCCTATGGGAAATGCATACAAATGACTTCTTTTAGTGACCCACTTAATGGAATGAAACCAAACATGGCATGAATATTCCTTATGAAGTGCTGACCAAGTGTTGTTACTTTGTAGCTGATCCATCATCCAAGATGGCCGCCAGCGGGGAACTTAGTTTAACATAGGACCCTATGGGAAATGCATACAAATGACTTCTTTTAGAGAACCACTGAATGGAATGAAAGTAAATCTGGCATGAATGTTCCTTATGAGGTGCTGACCAAGTGTTGTTACTTTGTAGCCGATCCATCATCCAAGATGGCCGCCAGAGGGGGACTTAGTTTAACATAGGACCCTATGGGAAATGCATACAAATGACTTCTTTTAGAGAACCGTTGAATAGAATGAAACCAAACATGGCATGAATGTTCCTTATGAGGTGCTGACCAAGTGTTGTTACTTTGTAGCCGATCCATAATCCAAGATGGCCGCCAGCGGGAGACTAAGTTTAACATTGGACCCTATGGGAAATGCATACAAATGACTTCTTTTAGAGAACCACTGAATGGAATGAAACTAAATCTGGCATGAAGGTTCCTTATGAGGTGCTGACCAAGCGTTGTCACTTTGTAGCCGATCCATCATCCAAAATTGCCGCCAGCAGGGGACTAAGTTTAACATTGGACCCTATGGGAAATGCATACAAATGATTTCTTTTAGAGAACCACTGAATGGAATGTAACAAAACATAGCATGAATGTTCCTTATGAGGTGCTGACCAAGTGTTGTTACTTTGTTGCCGATCCATCATCCAAGATGTTTAGAAGTCTATCAGAAAATTGTAAAAAAAATTCTGAATGGTCACAACTTGACCACATATTCAAAAATAATAATGATAAGATGTCTTCAGTAGCTATTGTAATCACATTAGATACAGGTGAGCGACACAGGCTCTTGAGAGCCTCTAGTTTATTTTGCCGTCAACCGTGGAGATAAATAATAACTGGTCCCATAGCCAACGAAAAAGGAAAAAAGTCTCCGAATTGCGAGGAGAATTTCCTGTAACCTTGTCCCTATTAGAATAAAATGGTTCTGCTCCTCTAGGATATATAAGTATGGAAAACGAACATTCAGTTTACATCATGTATTTCCAGAGATATGAAGTGTATTTGCTTTAGAGTAAGATTCTGCACAATACTTCCAAATTTTCACATGTTATGCGAGGACACAGGAATGAGAATTGGAAATATGACTGCGGGAAAAAAGAATTTTAAAAATTTTAAAATGTGGAACTTTATTTTACAAGATTGATAAGTTTTCACTCTGAATCGTGCATTCAATTATCCTGGAATCTGCAAAAAAAAAGTATTCGTCTTTGACTTCGAAATTTGTTTTTCGTTTTGCCTCTTGTCGTTTACTACTTTTTAAAAATGTGAAAGACAATGGATTTGTAACCGCCTCCACCACCGCCTCCCCCGCTACCACTACCACCTCCTCCGACTCCCCCTCCCCCCTCAGCCACTAACGAAGCCTCCGGCGTTGATTATAAATTCAACGAGACATAAATTATCAAAAGGATTAAAAGAAGAATCCCGAACAGAATAAAAATGTGTTCCGAGTAGGGGTGGAATATAAGTTTATGGATGTGATATAAGGTAGGTGATACAGGTCTTGCAAAGTCATGTATAATGCATATTAAAAATGTATGTATTTTATTCTAAATATATGATATATTATATCACTAAATATCTGCTCAATATAATTATAGAGAAGAGAATTACATCAATTAAACGTTTTCTGTTTGTTTCATAAATATACTTAAACTTTAAGCTGACACAATACTTTTTGACGTTATACTTGTTTTTTTTTGGTATATTTTTAAGTAGTCTTGAAAACATTGGAGAATTTGCCATATATATGTTTCAAGAAATAGTTTTACAACACGACGTCTTGGAAACATTTCTGTAACATAAACCTCAAAGACAGGATTATGCGGCAGTATCTGTTAATTTCATCACTCCAAAGATTTTACAGTCGTCATCACGAAGTGATTGGCAGATGATACGAAGGTTTTATCTCATGTATGAGACTAGATATCTTCAATAGATTTCACGAACTTCTGGAATTTAGTTTACCGGACTTCAGACTTCATTGGCCTTTACTCAGTGACAATATGACGGATGCCGTTAACGAAGCAGGACGTGCTGACCCTTCCGGGGCACCTGATGTCACTCCGGTTTTTAGTTGAAATTCACATTGCTAGTGCTTAAGTTTCTGTGCTGTCTTTTTATATTTTTGTTAAGTTTATTATGTTTTTTTTTTATCCTTTTAGTTCTACATGTATCCTTGTAGTGTTTGTTTTATGTGTTCCATTCTGACGACTGTCTTTTCCTTGGATTTGGAATTCTCACTGTTTTGTCGCTTCGGTATTCTTTTCCCAATATTCGAATTTACGGAAACGGTGTGCATGCATCTTTTGTAGATGAATCGAGATGAATATAATTTTGAAAGGGCATCACTACTACAGTTTAGTCTCAATTTCCGCAATTTTTTCAGAGACATGACCTTCAAATAATTTTCCTTTATTAACTGAGTTCAGCTGTGGCAGCCATTTTGGTTGACAGTACAGGTCATTGGAAATAATTCTCAAAGACGACAATCTAAGTACCATGCTACCAAGTATATTTCCAATTGGCCAAGTGGTTTCAGCCAAGAAGATTTTTAAATGAATTTAACCATAGGGTCCTATGTTAAGTTACATTCGGCTGTGGCTGCCAATTTGGTTGACAGTCCAGGTCATCTGTTACAATTCTGAAAGAGGACTTTCAAAGAAATGGCCTATTGAGTTCGGACAAGAAGACTTTTAAATGAATTTTCCAATAGGGTCCTACATTAAACCAAATTCGACTGTAATGGATATCTTGGCTGAAAATCCATTTCTGAAAGAGGACCAATAAACATATTAACCAATGAGGATCGATATAAATTTTGACTAAATTAGATGAAAAAAAATATGAAATACCAATAAATTTGTATTTCAATATTTGGTTTTGTATGAAGTTAATCAATAAACTAATTAAGTAAAGGATTGTTACATTCAAAAATAATTAGTAAAACATGAGACAAAAATGAAATTTCGGTTTAGGCATATTGATTGCGTTAATGATTTGTATAAAATTTATTCTCAGTTATCTGTATTGAAAAGTAAGTAAACGTATATTTCTGGGATGCTTAGTATTACCATTGGTCACGAGGAGGCTTATGATCTGCATATTCCTAACCACAAATAATTGTTTACCTATATCACTCTATTAACTCCTTTTTATGTCAAAATAATGTTACAGTTCTATCATACCAATTTTGTGCACATTCCGATTTACGACTCATCACTTGGGCTGAAGATTTAAAATATTCTAAACCAAGACAATAATAAAAAAAATGTTGAAGAGCAAATAGATATTAAACTAGACTGAGGAAGCCGGAAACAGCTATCCCCGCACTCTCCACATTTGAATCCCTGTGCACCTTTTTCACAATTATACCTTTGAATAGAGGCCCAAATTTCGAAAAAAAAATAAAATTCTAAAACCTTATTGCACATCTGCATACAGTGTATGACAATAGTGTATAGAAATAAAATGCATGAAGTCAAAAATGAAAGGAGTTTAGGTCACAAGCTTCAATTCCTAATTTTCAAAACTTGACACCTGTGGGCCCCGATTTTTGAAAATCAAAATTCTACAACCTTATCTACATATGGTGTGTTACCATACCGTTAAGAAATTAAATACATAAAATGAAAAAATGAAAGAGGAGTTTAGGTCAACGGCTCAAATTCCCAATTTTTAAAATTCAACACCTGTGGGCCTCGAGTTCTGACAATCAAAATTCTAAAACTTTATTGCACATCTACATATAGTATGTATATAAATCAAATGCATAAAATGAATCATGAACGAGTAGTTTAGGTCACAAGCTTAAATTGTCAATTTACAAAATTCGACACCTGTGGGCCCCAATTTTTAAAAATCTAAATTCTAAAACCTTACTGTGCATCTAGATACAGTAAGTGACAATCCTTTATATAAATTAAATACATATAAAATGAAAAATGAAAGAGGAGTTAAGGTCACAAACCTAAATTTACAAGTTTCAAAATTCGCCCCCTGTGGGCCCCAGTTTTTGAAAATCAAAATTCTAAAGCCTTATTGTCCATCTAGATACAGTATGTGATAATACCGTATAGAAATTAAATGCATGAAATCAAAAATGAAAGAGGAGTTTGGGTCACAAGCTTTAATTCCTAATTTTCCAAATTTGACACCTGTGGGCCCCAATTTTTGAAAATCAAAATTCTAAAACCTTATTGCGCATCTACATAAGGTTTTGATAATACTGTATAGAAATTAAATGCATAAAATGGAAAATAAAAGAGTAGTGTTGGTCACAAGCTTAAATTCACCTTTTTGCGAAAATCGACCCCTTTGGGCCCCAATTTTTGAAAATCAAAATTATCAAACCTTATTGCACTTCTATATACTGTTTTTGATAATACTACATAGAAATTAAATGCATAAAATTAAAAATAAAAGCGTAGTTTAGGTCACAAGCTTAAATTCCTAATTTTCGAAATTCGACCCCTGTGGGCCTCAATTTTGGAAAATGAAAATTCTAAAACCTTATTGCGCATCTAATTTCAATATGTGACAATACTGTACAGAAATCAAATGCATGAAGTTAAAAATGAACGAGGAGTTTAGGTCACAAGAAAGTGTGACGGACGAACGGACAGACGGACGGGGGCAAAACAATATCCCCGAACTTCTTCGAAGTGCGGGGCTAAATATTCAAACTAAAATTTCTATAATCAAACTACTACTCCATATACAATATCAGAGTATATCTAAAATATGTCCTGTAATTCTGCTAAAGGGTACAATCATGATAAAGCTCTTTGAATTTACTATTAACAGATGAAGTACATGTAACATTTTAATTTTCCTCATGGATGACTATCCTTTACAGTTTTTAGTCCTATATTTTCCGGTCATTTTATCATATAAATCGAATATGATTAACAAGATAAATACTAGTCAAGACAATAGAGTTTTAATACATGATGATTTATTTAAACAGTATAGTAACATTGAGCACGAATATCTCCGGAAAGAACACTACCATTACTGACAATAAATGGAGAAACGTGCTGCAAAGGTAGCGAACTTATAAATATTTTTCATGTCTTACACGCAGAACGAACATCATTATCCACTAGAGAATATGGATCTGGTTCCGAGTACAAGGCATTAAAAAAAAAAAAAAAAATTGAGAAAAAAAATCATAATTTATATTATCATAGTACATGTTCTATCCACAAGAAAACATTAGATAATGAAATTACCAATACGTTTTAGCCAACACGTTTTGAAAATAGTTAAGTTTCCTTGGATTGACACGTCGTAGTATATCATTGCCTTCGTATTTTAAACCGCCTCTGTCAGTTCTAGAATTGGGTTGCTCGTCAGTTTAAAAGGGACTCATGTTGTTATTCACATGTTAATCCGAACATAAAAGATTTCTTTTCTTACAGGGACAAACAAAACAAAACTCAAATTCTTTAAGACAGTGAGCTTACAAGACACAGTCATTTAATTATATCATTACAAAATATATAAAAAAACCCATCTTTACATATTTGTTTCAAAAACAAATAAATGTCCTATCTTTTTGCAAAATTCTTTAGATATTTTTAATACTTATTGTGAGCACTGGAAACTCTCTGTTAATATCAGCAAGACAAAGATTATTATTTTTAGCAAGCGAAAAGCAAGACAAAATATGGAGTTCTTCTTAAACGGGGAAAAATTAGAAATTGTTGACTCATATACATATCTTGGCGTTATATTTAAGTATAATGGATGCTTCTTAGAAACAAGAAAAAAGCGAGTTGAACAAGCACAAAAAGCTTTATTTTGTATTTATAAACTCATAAATAATGAACATATACCTATTGATATACAGCTAAAATTGTTTGATTGTATGATTGAACCTATTTTGTTATATGGCTCCGAAGTTTGGGGGTTTGAAAATATTGATATTATTGAACAGATCCATCTAAAGTTTTGTAAAAGAATTTTAAAGGTGAGAAACACGACACCAAACTTTATGGTATATGGAGAACTGGGAAGATTTCCTCTTCATATTCAGGTCAAAATTAGGATGATTTCTTTTTGGTCAAGGGTGGTTCAAAAAGAGGGCAAACTTAGCAATTTTTTGTGTAGTCTGATGCGTAAGTTACATGGTAACAATTATCACTTTAAATGGATATCACATATAAATAAAATATGGAATGATGTTGGAATGCCAATCATATTTGCGAATAATTTTACTTATTTTGATGTTAGATACATCAAACAACTTTTGCAAGATCAATTTATACAGTCTTGGTACAGCGATATTTCTGCTGCATCAAGAGGGGAGTTGTATTCTTTATATAAGACGTCTTTTGGTCTAGAAAATTATTTAGTTAGACTTAATGAGTCTAACAGAATTTGGATTACAAAATTACGTACATCTAACCTACGATTACCAGTTGAGACTGGGAGATGGTATAATATACCGAGGGAAGACCGTATATGTCCACTGTGTACTGATGGCATAGGTGATGAATTCCATGTTTTATTCCTATGTAGAAACGTTAATATCATAAATCTTCGTCATAAATTTTTGTCAAAATATTATTATGATAATCCAAGTCGTGATAAACTGAAGGGATTACTCGCTTTATGTAATATTACTGTCTTGAAAAATCTGTCTACATTTATTAGAAAAATCTCATCTCTTTTCTAAAAAATATATATATATAATAATATTATAACTTGTATATATGATATTGTCTGCATGTTCGTTCTGTTGTCGTTCACTGTATATCTATTATATAGTTTGACCTCATGTAACACATCTTTGTATATGTGTCTGAGTGTATTAATAAAATCTGAAATCTGAAAATTGAAATATATTCGACTTCATGCACAATCTGCAAATAGAAAATACATGTATTGGCAATAATGTAATAGTCAGTTATTTTTATGTTTTACAGTATTCTAATATTAAAAGATGTGTATTTATTAATATCTTTACTTCACAGATCCTGAAGTATAATTATTTATTTATTTGCTTATTAAGTACTGATAGTAATTAATTATTGATTAGTATTTGGAGTATTTTAATTGACTTATTGACTTTGGACAGTTTGACTGCAGACTATTCTACTTCTTTGGGTAATTGGTTTCACTGTATTACATTTTTCCTATACTTCTTTATTGTCTTTTTCATGCTTAATTGAGCGTGTCATTTTTGCCACCTTATTGGTCATTTAATTTTGGCGGTAAATTTCCTTTGTCTTGCACTATTACAATATACTTACCTACTGATAGAAGGAGAAAATGGCTGCCTTGTTTTGAAAATTGTCAATATTAATTAATCTATTTCTTGGTGGAAAATTCTGTTTATGAAGGTCAGTTTTCTTATATATCTTGCAGCATTTATTTTCCAAAATCCATATTAACATTTTACCCAGTATAAAAGCTAGTTTTGAGAGTTTTGAGTGAGAGATAAATTTTAACTAAAATAAGTCAGTAAAACAGATAAATCTCATATAGCGCATAAATTAAAGTGTTGAATCTAAAGAAAATATTTTTATAGATGATAATATTTAATTAGCTAAATAATTAGTTAATTGAGTAAATATTGACTTTACATGAAGATTGAATGAGAGGTATGAAAGGTTTTAATTTTATCATGTAAATATAAGATTTCCAGGTTAACTTGAAATCTCAATTAATATACGTTTTTTTTTATATAAAATATGAATTTCAATATCTATATGTATAGCCAGACAGTGGTTATAATCAGCATTTTTGTTGTACAGGTAATGCCACCTATCAACTGATCAATTTAACTGGTTGATGATTTATAAATACTGATATACTCATTCATGAGCCTTTGCACCTCATGTGAGGTAAGGATCTGTTCTGCATATTTGTTGCTTATATTTTTATGCTATTTTGCTTTATTATTATGCTTATGCTTAACACTAATGTGCTTTTGTTTATTTTTGATTAATATATTGTTAAGCAACAACACTGAAACATTTGTACATTTTATTAAAACGAAAACCATTGGAAATATGATTTTCACCTCGTATATACTTTAATTGCTGCTCTTCATCAATATTATATTCACTGGTGAATTCATATGAAATATTTTACACATAGTATTTACACACCTGCATACAAATTATTACTATAACTCAGATATAAGTATTTTTCATAACTGGTATTATATTTTGAAAAGAGGGTAACACTTGATTTTCATTGATTGTAAATTGTAGTAATGGTAGAGTTATCTCTCTTTCCATTCATTAAAATATTGTTATTGTATTGCAGGCCCACTATTTTTGTTTGTCGAGTTCCAAAATAAATAATGAACCCTTGAACCTCAGTAGTGTTTTATTGTCGCCTCTGAGAGAACACCGGTTACAATAATATACAAAATCAATACAAAAAAAAAATTGCGAAAGATCGATATGAAAAGACTATATCATACCCATGCATGTAATTGAAAATTAAAAAAATTATCTGTGAAAAGAGAACGGTAAGTGAACTCTTTTCATGTGTCATTGTAAGCCCTCGAATAAACTAACTTACACCTGTTAGGATATTTATACTATACAACACGTGACAAACATACGATTAAATTAACTATCATTAATTATATAAACATTTAACTAATCGCAATTTGTCCCTGTACCGAAAAGAAATTTATGTATCTTGATATCGAAGAAAATGTTTTCTGTTGGCTTTGTGACTCAAAACATATCTTCAGTATTTAGCTGACGTTTGTTAAGCTGATTCTGTTGCTTGTAAACCAAGATGCCACGAGGGGTCTTCCTCTTAGTCGTGGGTTTTGTTTGGTCGAAGAAATACGAGGACCCTCTATACGAGTGGTCAAAAGTGTTGTTGAAAACCTTAAGTGATGTTATGAATTTGGAGGGACAAAGTTCAGGTCAAATTTGCTTCAGTCGTTTTGAGAACGCGACTTAGAACCATTGCTGTTACACTCATATTGATGCTTATCTAAAGCATCTCGGCTATCAGCGTCATCAGGATAACTACACGTCACTGCCAACAGATCACTACAGAACTTTATATTGCTTATATTGCCGACGACGACAATGATGTGTTTATAAAAACAAAAGCCCCGAATTTTTAAATATGCAGTGGTTGGATCGCATATGACTATTAGATGGGTAAAATAAACCTTTGATTTCACAATTAGTTTTTAAATTTTAAATATTTTTCTTTTTCTAGTCAATATTTTAACAACAGTTTTAAGTTTTTTTCTTAAATATTTATTTTGCAGAAAAAAAAATCATAGTTTTGATATTTATGTTTTATTTGCATGGATTCACTTTGAATGGTGATTGTAACTTTAATTTAAGTTTTTCGTCATTATTCTAAAATAATATTTTATCCATTTATTATTATTCTATTCTATTCCTATCATATAATTTCAAGTCTTATTTTGCCTACAATTTTTCAGATACTGTTTAAGTCAACGTTTTTCATAACTGAAAATATCTTCACCAACCAAAATGTCATAGTATTACAGTCATAATTCATTCTGTGCTTCAGTTAGTAGATATCTATATGTCTTTAACGTTTTCCCCGATTTATTTTTAATTCATTAGTTTTATATTAGTTTAAGGTTTTCAAAATAAACATTAAAATAATGTTTTAGAATAAAAAAATATATAAATATTTTCTTTTCAGCCCTCCACATCTTCCTTTTGAATTTTTTACGTTAAAAATGCAATATAAGAGCATCGTTTTTCCTTTATGAGTATATGTACTCACTATTCTATGCTTCTTCTGTATCTATATGATTGAATCATTAGTACTTTGGTAGATAAAAAAAAATTGTTGAGCTACCCTTGTCAGATATTTAGAGTAGGCCCTTGCAAAGTCACCATGTGACCAACAACATGTTCAGTAAGATATTTTGTTATGAAATCATAAAGTAGACTTGTGTTATACAACATATTTTGTTTCAAATAAAAGGGGGACCGAAAAACGGGAATATCGCAACCCGATATTTATCTGTTTATTTTTTATATAGAATATGATATACATCTGTTTTCTATTTTCTTTTATAGTACACTAATATTGTTTTTGTCCTGCAATATGGACATCAAAATGATTATTTCTTATTTAAAAAATAATTGATTTCTTACAACCCTCACGGAGGCCTTCTATAAGTCTACATATTTAGCTAAATAACAGTTATGCTTATTTCTATTATTTTCTGTGTCTTTGTTTGCTAATAACTTTCACTCCACAATACCTGGCTTCACCTTTGTACTCTATTTACATAATTAAATAAAAAAAAATTCTTTAAACACTGTTACTGAACTCTCCTTTGCGTTTTGGGGCAGTTTTCGAAAGCGGGTGATCTGTAAGCGAGATAAAGCATCTGAAATAAGATTTTTGTAACCCGGAACATTTTTAGCACTAAAATAAACTTATGTTTGTTTCCACAATAAATAAGCTGTCT
Source organism: Mytilisepta virgata (assembly GCA_028015205.1). Classification (NCBI taxonomy): domain Eukaryota; kingdom Metazoa; phylum Mollusca; class Bivalvia; order Mytilida; family Mytilidae; genus Mytilisepta; species Mytilisepta virgata. Next base: position 51,117,619 of record CM051518.1, on the reverse strand, counting down.
AATCAATTTCATAATTTGTAGAGTTTTCATCTCCCTTTTTTTCATTAGCTAAAATTGCCTCATTAACACACCTTAATAAAATTATTTTAGACATCCACTCTGGTTCCCAATGTGCTGCCACAACAATGGGATGTGATTCTAAAAGGACGAAGGATGTGATTCTTTGTTAAGAATGGTAAATCTAAAGGCCAAGCAGAATAAAAGAATTTTCCAAATCAATAACCACTAAATTATATTGCTAAAATGTCAACAGTAGATAATTCCATATCGAAACTATTGTTTAATGCAATACCTTACCCTCCATGATATTCTTTTGTAGGTTTGTACACAATTTATTTATGGTCGTGAATAAATCAGACCTCACTACTTTCCTCGATATATTACTATCGGTACATATTTGTCTGGAAAATGGTAAGGCACTAACACAGTTGCACTTGTAGAAGACACGGCTATAGGTGCGTTTTTAGTTCGCCATATTTTTTTAATTGGAGTCGTTTCCGGAATCGGTTTCTATCGGAGCAGGTCTTGATGTGACTCTCCTGTGACCAATCATAGTTAACAGATGTATCAGATGTACGAGACGAGCCGAACCGACCGTTCTTTGTTATCGAGATTGAGAAGGATTAGTACTAGGGCTTAGGAATTTTATTCAACTTCAATTTATATCTCTTAGCAGAATATCTCACGTGCCCAATTTTATTGATTTTCCATGTCCCATTTAGAGTCGAACAAAAACCTATCCACGAACTTGTAATAAGTTAGAATAAATCATATCTTAGATGATATAATGCACGAAATATTCTAATTTTATGAATAGAATTGTTATGACACAAATTGATTTTGTCAGAATGTTGAAGTTTTCTGTACAGTAAGGAAAAATATAGCCAATATATGTACATCCAAAAAAGCATTCAAAAATTAGAATAACCACTTCCGTGATTCAACGTGACAATGCAAAGATGAAAACTCATTTTTATCAACTGGTAAAATATTTAACAGCCAAGTCAAAACTGAGAAGCCAACTTTCTGCACTGTAACCTGAGAACTTTAGCTCTGATCATCGATATCACCAAATTTGAATATTGACCTTTGACCTTATCATGGAAATAACCATCTGATATCATGAATTAAACCACTGCTGTGACGTCAGCCTATTCATTTACCGTGGTTTCTTTTTCTAGAATCAACGCTTCTTTAATCCGTCACTGAATGAAGTCATCAAATTATATTCAATTGTTCCCTTTGTATACTCAATTTCATTAATTTACTGATTTTTGTTCACAGATGGTATTAGTTTAAAAACTTACCTTTGACTTTTGCAAATTTTTATTTGCCGTTACTGGGGTTCGAACTCCCTCCTTGAATCAAATTATGTGTCATAGTTCAAGAACACATCGATGAAACCTCTCGGCTACCAATCGGATGATAATAAGATGTCTTTTTTACATATATCAATATGATACAGTGCAATATATACATAGGGTTTTCGCCTTTATATATTTAACAGGAGTGGACACACAAAAATGTCTCGCCTGTCGTGTATTTCTAATGAAAGTAAATGCTATCAGACATACATTATAAATTTTAAGCTGTAAATAAAATATAGCAGACCTATTGCATACAGTCTTCGAAAAACAGAGCAAAACACAAAAACTTAACTATAACCACTGAACCATGAAGATGAGGTCAAGGTCAGATGACACATGTCAGTTGGACATGCACACCTTACAATCCTTCCATACACCAAATATAGTAGACCTATTGCATACAGTATTCGAAAAACAGGCCAAAACACAAAAACTTAACGATAACCACGGAACCATAAAAATGAGGTCAAGGTCAGATAACACCTGCCAATTGGATATGTACACCTTACAATCCTTCCATACACCAAATATAGTAGACCGATTGCTTATAGTATCTGAGATATGGACTTGACCACCAAAACTTAACCTTGTTCACTGATCCTTGAAATGGGGTCGAGGTCTGACGGGGATGAGGACCTTGCAAGGTACAATTTAGTAATAAGAAAAGATGATTATTTTTTTTATTTGATTATTATCGACAATTTCATATAATTCAAATGAGGTCAAGGTCAGATGACACATGTCAGTTGGACATGCACACCTGGTTTTGTATTAATTTTCACTTACAATTAAAATCATCAACGTGACTCTATATATCTAATTGAATAGTAGTATAGAGAATTATGTTAATTTAAGCTCACACATAATAGGGTCTAATTAAGAAAGGAACTGTGATTGGAAAAAGTCGTCACAACAATAGTTTAAGTAAGAGATACAATGGATAAGCATTGGTTCATGAAAAACAAACCATTCGCCCTCCGGGCTCATGGTTTCTTTTTCAAGAACTAACGCTTATCCATTGTATCTATAATACAGAAACCATTCCTCTTGTATGAACAACACCCATACGTTGTACAAGTTACAACTGATATTTGGCCTTCTGTATAGGTAAGGGCCCATTTACTTTCTCAAATCTAATTTGTATTTTTAAAATGGTAGATAGAATGTAGAAAACTAGATATATTGACATTATATTTTGTAATTAAAAACCCCCTTTTCCATTCTTTCATTGCATTATGTTCTTCTTGTAATATTCTTATTCAACTCTCTTTACTAGGCGTTCAAAATTTCTTCACAAAGGTTAATTGGTAATCTTCCAACGATTTTTTTTTAATAACATTTGAAAACATCTCTTAAGGTAAACACTACATTGGATTAATTAACATGAAAAATCCAATTACTGTTTTTTAAACACAAAGAAAATAATCCTTGTTTTTAAACAAGAAAATTATCTTCAATGAAATGATTCCAATTACAGATGATTGAGCGTGGAACAATTCGCACGTTACACGCAAACCACACGAAATATATTTTATGCCATATAAGAATAGCAGTGAAATATTAAATGTTGCATTTGATTTTAAATAAATAAGTATAATAAAAGGAAGCAGGTGTAATATGACCGACATTGACAGTTTTTGTCGTAAATACAAGTTATTATTTTGCATATGCAATTGTTATCAATGTTATTTTATTAATGGAAAATTTATAAAACCTTAATCACAAAACTATGAAATATTTTAGATTTATTAAAAATCCGCACGCTGCACATGCATGATCTGCATGTTACGCATTCGCACGTTACACGACTTTTTGGTGCTTTGTAGGTTAAACCATCTGTACAGAGATATATTTGCATATAAAATCAATGAAGATAATTAATCCGTGTTGTAAGAGTGCAGTTCATCACATTTGCTGGTTCTGGTTGGATCTTCAAATGTTCTAAAGTGAGATTAATAACAGTTGAATTACTACACCACATGAATTCGAGTTGGTAATAAGACTTTTGATTGGTTTGACGTCATAAGGAAATTACTTGTGATCGGCCAAAGTATCCAAAGAGTAAGGATAACGAATTAAGAGGACAAAATTTAAAGACTCTCCAAGCGTCAACAGTTATGAAACCATTTGTTATTTTGATTATTTTCATACTGAACACATCATGCGTCGGTAAGTAATGTTTAAAGATACGTGTTATGTATCAGCTGCATGTTCCGCCAATCTTTTCGGGATCTGAAAATTCAGGAGAGAATGTCTCATCACCATTCACTTCAACCCTTTTAATTTCTCCAAACTGACTACCATATAAGTGCATTACGTCTAGTGGACTAAACTATTTGTATTGAACAATTTTCTAGTGCTTTCATCACATAGTATACTAATGTTCTCCCGCGTAAAATAGGATACCATGGCAAAAGGTTGCAACTCAGTAGTTTTTAGGTGTGAGCTTATGTCTTATTTGTTAAAGCAATAGAAACGTCATAAGCAGTTGTTATTAGCATAATTCCAGTATAGCAGGAGTTCTCGCGAACTTTTTTCTTCTTACTGTTTAATTGTTTTAATGTGTCATCGAATTTTTCGTCCATTGTAGAAACCAGTAGAACAAATATAGCTCTGAATAAAGAGACTAAATTGAGTTCAGTTTTCGGAAACGAAGACATCTACGGATCTCGGCTTGCAAATGACGGGAATAGGAGCCAAATTGATAAAAAGCCTGGATGTGCTCACTCGAAAATAAATGAGACGTCATATTGGTGGGCAGTTGATCTAGGAGATGTCTACAATATTGAAAGTCTTACAGTATACAACAGAAAAGACTGTTGCAGTAAGTACATTACAATTGCTGTTCATACAAGGTAAATGTACGACGTTAAAAAACGTTCTGGCTTTCATAACAGTTTGAAAAGAAAAAAAACGAAACAAACCGAGACAAAACGATAATTTGTTATTTGGAAGCGTCCTGAGTAATTTGAGTTATAACCTATGGAGATTTTAGTTCACCTACATCGTACACGGGAAGGTAAAGTTTCTTTTACCCTTAATTGTGATTTTCATATTGTTGTTAGATTTCTTTGTACAACTTTTACTGCCTTTTGTATCTTTTTTTTGCTGATAGAATATTCTTTTAATCAATAATCAATCACTATAGTGCATTAAACTGAACAAAGTATGTAGAAATCTTCATAGCATGACCACAGGTTCGCGTTAGCCACTGTTGGTAGCAGCAGTAGTTCCCAAACTGTGTACATCTTAACTGATACCTATTTTGATGTGCATATTCTACGTCTAAGCTTTGGCTTTTCCTTTTAAGTGAGTCCAATATATCAGAGTAAAGTTTTTGTCGCAGATATATTTCTACAGGAAACACTGGAGGAGTACGCAGACTTAATTTTCTAATGGTTTTTGTAAATTCATTTTCAATATGAGCAGAAATACATGGGAAAAGGAGACATTTTAGAATTATTAGTTCGGTTTTATTTTTGGAGGTACCAGTTCGACCCGGGCATTTCGATCGCAATATCATTATTAATCTATTTCGCTAATTTTGTAAGATTGTACAAAAAGTTGCTAAACTAAATCATATCTCTTATTGTTTCTTTTTTATAGGTAATAGACTTTCTGGTTATTATATATACGTTTACAATCCAACTTTACCGACATGGGCTGAGTTTGATGTTGCACCGGGTAGACTTTGTTACTTTCATGGAGGAGAGTCACCATCAATTCTTAACGTTGCGTGCAGTGAAACTTTACATGGCAGATATGTCAAGATATACAAAACAAGAAATACTAAAATAAATGATGCGCTGAATCTCTGTGAGATAGAAATATATGCCGATGGCTCATCGTTGCCAACAAAAACAGGTAAGAATTAACATTGAAGATGAAAGGAGAGGCATGTGTCAATTAAAATCACATAATTATGTAGGTCACCATGTGGTGTTCAATTATAAAATGTAAGATCATCGAGCGCGGAAGGTCGCGGTTACGATCCCCGGTCCGGTCAAACCAAAGACATTAAAATTTTTACGCGGCATCTGGGAGTAAGAGCAAAGGAGTCAGTATAATGTGTCCGGGTTGGGTAATGTGTCTTATGCAGACCGTTACCTCGTGAGCTTGCGAGTTAAAATCCGGCCTAGTGTGTCGGTCTAGTACAAAGCAGGAGTCATATTCATATCATATCAACTTTGTCGTCCTGGTTGAAAATGGACGTTAAACATAATTCATCCATCAATTATGATCAAGACAAGCACTCAATGACATGCGTTAAAAAATCAAATAACCGCGTAAAAACATAAATAAATTCGTTATCTACATTGTATTTAGCACTGTACAGCAAATAATATCAACGTGGCATAACCGGGATGAAAATTTTTTTCGATTTGAACAAATCATTTAGAATTAAAGGTAAAACTCAAGAACAGAAAATCGGAAGTGTAAGCCTATCCAGCTGCCTATCGACATCTGTCATATTTCCCAAATCATATTCTGGTACGGCAGACGGTAATAGACTATGACAAAGAAATGATACCTGAAATCATTTGATTTAATTATTGATTTTCTCTTCATCCTGAATAGGCATAAGATATTTGGATGTTCAGCGAAAACAAATCAATCACTCAGAAAAGTGAAGTTCGCGTCAATGCAAATTAAAAATAAAAGTCTATTTGAAATATGAATACTGTTTTAAAATCGTTTTTAAAACATTTTATAAGATTTTTACATTAAAAAGCATGAATTAAATTCAGTATTTAACTGGTTTGTTGGTATTTGGGTAAACCTAAAAATGCCTTACGTAATGCCCGAAATGATATGTTACATTGATTTATCTAGTTATTTTAAATTTTCGGGATTGATAACAATTGCTGAGATACGAATTTTTAAAAGTTGCATTATAAAGCACATCAAAATTGGGATCGGGAAATATTTATCCTCGTATATTGATAGCGTTCGTTGTTGTTATCGGCCACATATTTATAAAACTAACAAATAGAATTAAAGAATGACAATTACTAATGCTTTTTGTTTCCTTAGGCAACGCAGAGCGGCAATATAGAAATGCCGATGCTCGTCCGTCCGTCTGTCCGACTTTGTACACGTGGACCATGATTTACTGAACTTTATGTCATAGGTTTATTGTCTCACACGAAACTCAGCACCGACAGATTAATTTTGTTGTAACTTTTTGGTATTTGAATTTTTAACCGGTTTTTCCAACGGAAATGGAGGTAAATTTGACATCTGATTTTTTATAATTGGTTTTTGAATTAATGTGAAAAATTTTCTTTTTTTCTAACAGCTACATATTGTAATTATGGTAACAAAAGACCCTATCACACTTTGGACGTCCAGATGCACTACACAGTCAAGACAGAATGTGGTGCCCTATGTAGACAAACCGAAAGCTGTCTTGGATATGAAATCAAATCCAACGGAACATGTTCAATGGTAAAATCGAGTGCAGATGAAAACCTAGAAAATCATGCAGCTGCCTATTTTGAAAGGTGTTGAAATTTCTTAAATAGTTTAAAAATGACTGGATCAATAAATTTAATTTAAAAAAATGCTAATTTTCAATAAAGTTTGAAGAGTTTTTATCTGTACATCAAAATTGGTATCACAGAAATTATTATTACATCTGAGTCGATTCCGCTGTTGGTGGACTATAGGTTCCAGAAAGTATACCCAGCTTTTGTTGCTAGTTTTCTGTTACTAGCCCAAAATTGAAAAATGTTATATTTTATGAAAACTAAGAGTATCTACCTCATACATAGCTCTGTCCTTAGATAATTTTTGTTTTAGCATTATGGTTATTTCAGCATTTTGGAATTTGCTCTTTGATGTTTTGGATAATTGTTTTGGTTTTCAACATTTTAGGCCTTAGGCTCAACTGATGAGTTCCAAATCGACAAAATTTTCTCATATGGTGCATCAAAACTCGTATTTGTTATCTTTTAAATGCTAATGGTTAATTTCTTTCATCGTCTAATACATTTAAGATTTCTAAGACGCCAATTGGTATTTTGTCACACTGGCTGAGGCTATGCAATGTCAGAGAACAAGCATTATATAAATCTAGTAAATTTGTCAATCCTCTCTAGAATTTGGTAATTTGCATATTTATCCCCGCACTTTCGAAGAATGTTCGGAGATATAGCGATTGTCTCCGTCCGTCCGTCACACTTTCTTGTGACATCAACTCCTCCTTCACATTTGGGTTTAGGAATTTAATTTCTATATAGAATGGTTGCGTACTACTTGTAGATGTACAATAAGGTTTTAAAATTTTGATTTTCTAAACTAGGGGCCCACAGGGGTCGATCTTCGAAAATTTTGAATTCAAGCATGTGACCTAAACCGTCTTTCATTTTTCAATTTAATATGCATTTTATTTCTATACAGTATTGTCATTTCAAAAAAAAATTAGCAGACTCGATGTTGGAAATTATATATACTTGTAAGCATTTTGGTGGTAATATCTAAAATATTAGAAAAAACTGTCTATTCTCAACCGGAAAAATATTTAATAAAGAATAACATACTGTATAGCTTACAGTCAGATTTCAGAACCTCTTTTTCAACAGACACATGTCTGATACATCTCTTGGACCATATCAAAACACAATCATCAAAAGGACTATACACTGGAATGATAATGCTTGATCTTCAAAAAGCATTTGATACAGTTGACCACAACATTTTATGTAATAAACTTCACCGTATGGGGGTAGAATCCGTGAAGTGGTTTCATTCTTATCTCATCGATAGAAGACAAAAAGTCAGCGTGAATGGTATGGAATCTGATTTTCAAAATGTAACTTGTGGAGTATCCCAGGGTAGCATTCTAGGCCCCTCTTATTTCTGTATTATGTTAATGATATGCCTATAAGCATTAGTGATGACTGTAAACTGTTATTATACGCTGATGACAGCACCATTTTATTCTCTCATAGGAGCCCGGAGTTATATCTAAAAAACTTGGATAGAAACTTCAGTCATGCAGTCAGTGACTGGTCGACAACAAACTGTCACTGCATTTAGGTAAAACGGAATTCATTCTTTTTGGGTCAAAACGGAAACTTTCAAAAGTAGGTACTTTTCAAATTGTGTGTAATAATCATACTATTTCTATGCAAAATAGTGTGAAATATTTACGAATTAACATTGACAGATTTCTTTCGGGGGATATCATAGTAAATAATATAATTGAAAAAGTAAATAATAGACTGAAGTTCTTGTACCGACAGTTTCGATGCCTGTCGAAAGACGTTGGTCTCAGCACTAATTCAATGTCACTTCGACTACGCATGTTCTGCTTGGTATGATTCAATATGTAAGAAGTTAAAAAACAAAGTTTCAGGTTATGCAAAATAAATGTGTAAGATTTATAAAGAATGTTGGACCAAGAACTAGTGTTGATTGTATTATGCTTGAAAGTGTAGATTATTTAAATGTCGAAAACAGAGTAAAACAACATAGATTAAATCATGTTCATAAGATATTTTATAATAAAATTCCATCTTATATGTGTAGTAATTTTACCAAGATGAGAGCTTGTACAATCATTATACGAGGTCAAGCGAGTTTAATTTTTGAGTTCAATCTATAAAAGGCCAACAAAAACTAACATTTTATTACAATGGAATTAGAGATTGGAATATGTTGCCAAATGAACTTAAAAGCATTAAAAATTTGGATATTTTCAAAAGGCGAGTTAAAACATTTTTGACTGAAAGTTTCAAACACAATCCTTTAGAAATGAGTATATATTTTATTAAAATTCTGAATGATGTTATTTTAAATCAATTAAAGCCTGCCAATGTCTTGTATTGTACTACTTTTTACTTTTTGATCAGAGTTATATATTTTTATATGATATGCACTACATAGAACCCCACTGGAAATAAGCCTCACAGCTTTCATGGGCAATCCTGATTGAATTATCAAGTTGTGTATAATTTTTAATATCTGATTATAATGTATTAATGATGTATAATTATATTTTTAATTGTCATTATTGATGTTTTGTCGAATAAATATATCTACCTATCTATGCGCTATATACAGATGCACAGTAAGGTTTTATAATTTTGATTTTCTAAAATTGGACCCACAGGGGGCGAATTTTGAAAAATTGTTAATTTAAGATTGTGACCTAAACTTCCATTCATTTTCAATTTATGCATTCTATTTCTATACAGTATTGTCAGACACCATATGCACATGTGCAATAAGGTTTTAGAATTTTAATTTTCTTAAATTGGGGCACACAGGGGCCGAAATTTCAAATTTTCGATTTAAGATTGTGACCTGAACCTCTCTTTCATTTTGCAATTTACGCATTTTGCTTATATATAGTATTGTCCAACACTATATGTAGTTGCACAATAAGGATTTAGAATATCGATTTTTAAATCGGGGGCTCACTCAGGTCAAATTTCAAAAATTGTAAGTTTAAGCTCGTGAACTTTTTTTTTTTTTAAATTTTTCATTAGGTTTATAGATTTATTTTTTTTATAGGATGATTGCATGCTATTTTTGGATGGGAATAAGGTTTTATATTTTGGACTATAGGTAAGGGGCCCAACTACTTAAGAGGATGCGGGGGTCACTGTCGATTCCGACAAGATACGGATTTCCAGTTTTATTTAAAACAATATTTTGTTCTCTTCTGTAAACAGTCTTTTCTCATTTAAAGATGAAATAGACAAAAATATCTAGGAATCAATTCGAAAGACATCATTCGATGGAACAGATCAAATCAGTGAATACAAACACTCACGCACAAAAAAAAAAAAAAAAAAAATGAAAACTTGAATCAGTCTGATGTAGATACATGCAGAATAGGTAGCTGTAATATTATATGTCACAACCTGGCGCGAAGAAAATTATCAGATGATTACTCTTATGACAATGTAGAACCGACAGGATCTGGCATAGCCATCACAGGGCCTGTACATATAATTTTTTTTATCAACAGGACTATATGTGGACCATAAGTTCAATCACTAATAATGACAGGATGTGTGGCATTACTAACTGTACCGTATACATGCTAGCAAAATCGTACCACTATGGTTGATATTTTGAATTTGCTCATCAAATTTCTTTAGGAAAATAATTTTGAAGTAGAAAATGTAGAAAATATGGTCATGCCTGAATTTAGAGAAATTGCAACTGGAGGAAACACATCCCTGGCATCTACAGTCCAATCAAATGGAAACCATACTGTTAGCAGAACTGAATTAGGGTCCCAAAATTTCACTTTTGAAGATATAGACACTTTTCTGGAGCAAAACATAACATAAACACCAAGAAAAAAAGCCTTGCAAACACCAACATTTTCAAGGAACACTTAGAAAATGACGACGAGAGCAAAGAAATTAAGCAATTACAACTGAGGATTTTAACAAATTGTTTTATACCTTTCTAATGAATAAAACAAAAAACAAAACAAATGGCTCCCAATATAAACCTTGCATCCTTAAAGGGCTAATGTGTCCATAACTTGAACAAAAGAACATAAAGTTAAGCTTAAACAGATGCCCACAATTTGAAAAGGTGAAAAAGTGAGTGAAGCAAAACAAAAAAAAAAAAAAAAAAAAAGGCTAAAAAATATGGGTATTTGAAACACACCTAATGCTTCGCATAAATTGACAAACAATGAAATTCAAAAACTATTTCAAGCAGGTCTAATGGGTGTTCATCCCCAATTTCCCTTAACAAATTTTAAGTACCCGCGTACATAAATGGTGGTTTCTACATTGAAAAAAAAACTATATCAATATTATTACTGGTATGCAAATACTAAAGAATGGGGAACAATAAAATATACTCTCTCAAAAAAGAAACGCAACATCAGATTATCTTTTTGAAATATTATTTTTCCGGACAAATAACCAATAAATATCAAAATATATGTACACATGATCATAATTACACCTTCATAAAAAGTTTCCAGGTACAATCATTTAAATTCATCCACCCGTAAACGACTTTGGTCGCAATCTGGGACACCCTACGATTTACGCATTGCCAAAAACTGGGTCGACTTTCACGTGCAAATCATGGGTTATTTTTTAGCTCAGTCAGTCGGTATAAAAACCCGGTATTTCTTTTCATGAATGCATTCGTAAAATAAAATTCTGATGAGGTGACGCTATGCCAAGGTTAGACGCTGCTACCCGGAATATCGCTATCGGACGACTAGAGGCCGGAGAATCACAGAATGCTGTTGCTGTAACGTACAATGTTCATCGTAGCACAATTTCACGCCTTTGGGGCGCTACCTGCAGCTTGGTACTACGACAGATCGGCCACGTTCAGGGCGCCCGCGTGTTACAACCAGGGCGCAAGATCGTTACATCAGACTTTTCCATCTGCGGAATAGGACTATTGCTGCAACAGAAACAGCTGTAAACGTCCCTGGGTTGCGCCGTATATCAGCACAGACAGTACGCAATCGGTTACGTTCTCATGGATTGAGGGCAAGAAGACCTTACTTTGGAGCAACACTGAGACGCCAACACCGCCGAGCGAGGGTTAGATGGTGTACTACAGTTCGTGCATGGAATTTACAGAACTGGAGAAGAGTATGGTTCAGCGATGAGTCACGTTTTCAACTGGAAAAGCGAGATGGTCGCATACGTGTGTATAGGCGCCGAAACGAACATTTTGCGCAAAACTGTGTTGTGGAGAGAGACAATTTTGGCGGAGGCAGTGTTATGATGTGGGCCGCTATTTCTTATGCCAGAAACACACAGCTGATACATATCCAAGGCAATCTGAACGCTGTTAGGTATAGAGACGAAATTTTACGACCTCATTTATTGCCCGTAATTGACATTCGGAGAGAAATTTTTCAGCACGACAATGCCCGACCACATACAGCACGTGTAACAGTAGACTTTTTAGAACAACAGAATGTCAATGTGATCCGTTGGCCGTCACGATCACCCGATCTTAATCCAATTGAACATTTGTGGGATGAAGTGGATCGGCGCGTGCGCCAACGACAACCACCACCGCAAAATCTGCAACAATTACAGCAGGCACTTCAGTTTGAGTGGCAAAGGATACCGCGTGTTCGAACTCAGCGTTTAATTCAATCTATGCCAAGAAGAGTCGGGGCTGTGTTACAAGCAAATGGTGGACATACCAGATATTGACAATTTATGAGTGATTTATTGACAATACGTGACAAACTGTGATATTCCAAGGTAAAAGATCTCATGAACAAGAAGTGTGCCAATTTTTGCATTCCTGTGTAAATTATTTATATCATAAATTATGAAAATAATATATGAAGTAAATTTCCTATTTTCTGTATGTTGCGTTTCTTTTTTGAGAGAGTATATTTTCGATGAATAAAACCAATGTTTACATGATGGGAAAGATAGATAAATATAATTTCAGAATCTTTGGATGTCTTTGCAATGTTATACAGCATAATAGCCATTAGTGATGCTCAGCCAAGGACAGGTGGAGGTGGACGAGGAGGTAAACCAGTGGAACCAGAATGGCCAGGTTCACATGATCGTTTTATTCTTCTATCGGACGTTGTTGGCCTAGATGGATTGGGCAGGCCAGGATTGCCAGGTCAACCGGGAGAACCAGGAGAGTGAAGATTCCCCATCTAACTTAACTATATTCTTATTTTAAAACATAAATAATACAGCATGTATGGAATAGCATTAATTTATTGTTTCTGTTTTCAGATTTAATATCCAACCTACTAAGAAAAAATTCACAGTATATTGATTGATGATGCAATATTGTTAGTTAAACACGTGTCCACTACCAATCCAAACAAATACCCAATTAAGTTCACCATTAACAGATAATTTCCAGGTCAATTACCATTTGTATCATTTATAATTCCAATAGTACTAGTCGACTCATAGTTGTTCAGTGTTTCGGTTTAGGTTTTAAGAACCAAGGCATATCCTCATCTATAAAGAAGACATGAAAATGTGTTTCCGCCAATAACATAACTATATTTTAATATAAGAGGAATAGGGTACGACACTGATGGTCTCTTTCCATAAAAATGTCTTGAAAGTGTCTTTCAATTATTTCGTTTAAAAGAATTTCACTTTTATATAGATAATTTATTTAAGTGTATCTGATGTGAGATAATCTTTTATATTTTAGACAAGATGATCTTTAAGTAAATTTCACATAGGGTCCTATGTTAAACTAAGTTCGGCTTTGGTGGCAATCTTGCATGACAGGCGCGGTCATCGGATATAATTCTGAATTTTTAAAATTAAAAATATTTATTAAAATTACCTATGAGTAATCGCATTCGGATTACCAAATTGCGAACTTCCAATCTAAAATTACCGATGGAAGTGGGAAGATGGTATAGTATACTAAGAGAACTAAGAATTTGTAATTTATGTAAGAAATATATTGGAGACGAATTCCATATATCATTATTATGTGAAAATGTAAGAGTTAATGCTTTAAGGCAAAATTTCATACCTTCATATTACAGAAAACCCCCAAATTTACCTAAATTAGGTGGTATGCTGTCCTTATGTCATACACAGCTGCTTAATAATATAGCGTTGTTTATTAGAAAAATAGCAAAATTATTATGATCATGATTTTGGATTGTTTTGCTCTCTCGTAATTGCATTGCCTGTTCACTTTGCCATGTTCTATGTGTATGTTGTATGTATGTTACACAATTTGTGTCTGAGTGTTGTTTAAATAAACTTGTTGTAAACTTGTTGTAAAACTTGAAAGAGGACCACCTAAGGACCATTTCAGCCAACTTTTGTTCCAATTGGCCCAGTTTCAGAGGAGAAGACAAGTTTACGACGACGACGACGACCGACAACGACGGACGACGGACGCCAAGTGAAGACATAACAATAGCTCACATGGCCCAAAGGGCCATGTGAGCTAATAAACCGAGATAACAATATAATAAACTGATATAACGATATAATAAATTGATATAACAAATCGAGATAACGATATTATAAATTGAGATAACGATATATTTTTTTCTTGTCGTGTCCCCTGCGGGGCTCGGTAGGAACCAGATCTTGTAAAACCGAAATAAAAAAATAAATAATATTAAATTAATGTTTAGTCAATCCTGCAATTATTGCTTAACAAAAAAAAATCAGTTTAAATATATAAACGAGATTCTGTGATCACCCAATGTCTTACAATTTTCTGGGATCTAAAGGTATTGATGCTTTGAACGTCTAAAATACGAGAATGTGAGTTTTCGATCTGATAAATCCTCAATATTGTTTTCCTTTGCAAATATTATTTCAAATTTTAATCAAAGTATGTGTAATGAATAATTTCTTTTGTAATCTAGTTCAAATAGCAGTTTTGAACTTGGTTGGGTCATTTTACACCAGAGCAGATTCCGTACAATAAAACCGGTAAATTATTCGAACCTATTTTGGATCAAAATGTAAATTACATTCTATTTCGATCTATACTTGTGAACTCAATGACATATAAAAGTAACCAAACGTGTAGATCGAAATATGTAACCGATAAATGTATAACAAATTCAAATATTTTATTGTTATTAGGATTACAACCAAAGACAATACCATTCAGCAACATCCCTAGGAAAAATTAAAAGCACACCGATACGTTTGATAATTGTAACAGAGTTACCTCCCATAGAATACTGAATTCTTGGTTTTATTTATTTTGTATTATAAATATTAATAAAACCATATTAAAAAGCATGCGTATTACCATGCGCTTGTTATTTAATTCATACATTTAATACATTCCAGTCGGCTGTTAACTGAAAATATTTGATATCTACCTCTTTCAATATTTAAATTTCTATTTGAGATATGAATTCTTATGAATATTTAAATTAAAACTTGATTTATATCTAAAAAGAATTTTTTCCATCTCGAGATTGTGTTTAAAACCTCTGTATGTTGTTAATATATTGGCGTTTATTTTATTCGTATCATTATATAAATAGTTCTTCCAAAATGAGATATAACTGCCTTCTAATGGTCAAACTGATGATCAAATACAATAATAATAATAATAATAATAATAAAAAAAAAAAAAAAAAAATCAAAGCTAGACCTAAACGTCCTTATAAGATAAGCTGTGTATCTTGCGAGGTTAATTGCATTTACTTAAGGCACGATGCGTAAGTTTTCAAAAATCAACCCAAGCATTTTACTATGAAAAATGTGGGTTTATTTTACCTTGAATCTGTATGACGTAAATTACCTACCGAGGTGACAAATTCCGCACCAACTACTGAAGGGATTGTAACATCGGAAAGCAACTATTAACTAGCTGTATTATCAGATCTTTGATATCTGGACTTAGATAAAAAAAAGGGAATCCAAAAAAGGAAATCGGATGCTGTGAAAAGGGATTATCACAGTGTGGGAGCGGAAGTGTACAGTATTTTTTTTCAACATTTGAGTTGCGATTCAGTCAAGCGCTAGATAAGGATAACCGCTTTGGAGAAGGTAAGCTTTCGACTATTTTCCATGTTTACAAAAATATTTTTCAATGAAACAAATCGATAAGAATTTAAAACAATAAGATGTTATTCATTCATGCTTGTTAAAACTTACATTTATTCATTATAACAGACATATCAAGTAAAAAATGCTTCGAAATCATCTATTGTTGGTACGACACGGCTTCTTCAAATGCTTTGTAAACGTGATTTCTTTATCACTTCCTATCAATAATATTTATTTTGAATACTAAAATGATCAGTTAAACTTCAGGTTAAATACGAATTTCCTATATTGCCTCGTTAATTCCCTATATTGAAATGAATGTGAAACAATACAAGCTTGGTTTGTATAGGTGCTTGCTGAGACAAAAAGTTTTGCCGTATAGTTGCTTGCGATAGCACTGTATAGTTGCTTGATATCTTGTGTGAAAAGTTTAATGCACATTTCGTCATAAGATGACACACACTCAAGTATTCAGGTTGCTCGCAACACACATCGTGTAATTGGGAGTGTAATACTATGATCTATTAAAAGAGGACAAATATGCCTAAGGAGCAATCCAAAAACGTAATCCTTTAGACAGACAAAACCTGGGAAGACAAATGAACAACCACAAGCACAACAAATAAACACTGAAAACTAAAAAACAATGAACAACACGAACTCCTATAAAAACCAAGAGTGAACTCAGGTGCTCCGGAAGGGTAAGCAGTTCCTTCTCCGTACACGACATCCGTCGTGCAGTCCAACAAAGTCAACCCGGTGGTAGTCACAAATCGGTGGAGGTACATGAAATGTTACGATAGTGGGAACAGGTCCAACATCATCTTCGATATTGGAACACTGTAACGGTCAATCAATTCGTGATGACGACGTAAAATTTCTTAAGTGATGACATCAACTTATCCCTGATAAAACCCTGGTTAAACAGTTTGATGCTACAGTAGGCAGCTCAAAGTACATTTATAACGTATGAATAACAAATATAATTGTGTTAATTTGTGTTACTACATGCATTTAGTTATAAATCTACCTTATTATAACATTCTGAATACGCTTATGATGATTAAAATCAAAGACCCGGGTCTTAAAAATTTGCTGAAGATGGCTCACCCCTTCTCACCTCCTAGTCTTTTATTTTCAGAAAACCTCTTATATTAATTTGCAAGCGTGTTAATTGGATTTTAATCGAGTAATTTGAGTTTTACATTCATAAATACTTTGTACCATTGACTTTGAGTTTGTTTCTTTGTTCAGTGTTTGTATTTTCGTGGCCCACATGGGCGTAGCAAATAAAGACATCAGTAATTTGAGTAACCTTCTTTTGATGTCTAAAGATCGAGAAATTTAGTTTATCGGCAATTCATACTTTTTCATTTTGATGTAATAGTTAGACATTTTTCAGTATTCATGACATGACCCTCGAAAATATCATGCAATACATTATGACGTCAAAAGCAGATGCGGATAAATAATAATAGACACTAATGTACTAAATATTGACTTCATCAATTTGAATATATGTCTCGCCTTCGTCTCGACCGATATTCAGCGTGATAAAGCCAGTATCAAAAACCATTAGTGTCTATTAATTTAATTTGATTGGATGAACAGTATAGACCAACATTGGTTATACTGTATAACCTGCATTGGTCTTTAATTAACCAGCCACTTGTAAATTAAGTCCAATGTCATTATTGGTTCTTGAATCAAGGGATCGTTGTACTTCTGTTTGGAAATTAAATTATAAGGAATGTTTCCAATTTTTGAAGAGGTTATACTTGGGTGAGTTTATGGCATTCATAAACCGCAGGTTTATTATGCATAAATTGACCCAAACCAGGTTATATCGTATAAACTGTTCAAAAATTGGTCCTTAAATCATTATTCTATGTCACCGAAATGACTCTTTTATGCTATCATTTGCATAATACTCTATCGCTATATGAATTGTTGTTGTATAGCAATGTAATATTCCTTGTTAAACACAAAAAATTAGCGCTGATATTGCACTAAGTGCTCATCGGTAGTTTTCTTGGTTGCTTGGAAGGTCTTATTTGCTTTGATATACAATGAAGGCGCTATTACACAAAATTGGGAAATAATGTCCCTTCGTAGAATATTGTATCACATCCGCAAGCTCGTGCGATAATACATTCTACTACCGAGAGTGTTTCCTAATATTCAAGAAATAACCCCATATTATAGTCCAAGTACATTATATTGCAACAAGTGACTATACAAAAAAATTGCAAGCGCCCATACAGTACACATACAAGCAACTATACAGTCAGAGGAATGATGTGTTGTTTGTTTGAAAGTAATTTACTTCATTTTACAGGCAAAATAATTCGATAAAATTTGGTTTTAGAGTATAAAAATGAATTGACTTCAGGGTAACCTAAAGAATACCTTCTTATTTCTTATCATTTTTTACTTATTCAGTTTCAAAGTCAAAAACACTAAATGTGAGAAGCATCGTGATCAAAGCTTGATAAAAGTGTTATTAATCATATTTGTGAAAAAAATGTTCATGTAACTTTATAGGCATGTAAACAGCCAAGTGTCAAAGGAGGCAAACATACCTAAAATTTCCATAAAATCTGTGTAAAATTCAAAAATCTATTATTAAGTATAAGCGATCTTCCTTGCAAGTGACCGATTTGCTGCTATACAAAATCGCAACTTAACAACTGACAGAAAACATGTTCATTTCCGCTCCCATACTGTGATTATGCAAAACATAAAAAAAGTTCAAATTTATTTAAGGGGCCTCGGGCGCCGAGTGGTCTAGGTAGTTCGTCATGACTACTAATTATCACAAGTTTTAGCTTTCTAAAAAGCTGTGAACTGCTTCGCTGTATCTTAATTTATGGTAATATGTGAGCATGTGGTTGTTGATTTAGTATTGGAATTCTCTGTTGACCAGTAAAATTTTCCGCGCGAAAACAACAAATTTTATAGACACGACTCTGGAAGTGTGCCTAGATTGGCAGAAGTTATAAAGTAGAAATCATGTATTTTTTGTTGTAAACATAGGATTATAGTGTATACGATTAAGCAAAACAAACCGTGTGTATTGCAGATTAACAAAGCAAATATACACGTATTAATAATTGATTTCAATAAGGAATTTCAGAATATATGAATATTACAAAAACATGTAATGACAGTTGATCGGAACTGATATACACATAGTTAATTTTCCGGCTTTTGATGACTTATCCTGAACGGGTAAAGTCTGTAATTCTTTATCTCATCTAAACCAATGGCTGTTGCTGTATCTCAGCCGCATCATAAAGTAACCAATCAGCGATCAGTAATTATTTCAAGATGGCGTGTATGTCTACTGAAACTAATAGCTCCGCACCGTGATGCGAAGCAACTAGCCTGTCAACGCTGGGGTTGTGAGTTCGAATCTCACCTGTGGCGGGGTGTGTTCGACTCCGATCTTAATTGATAAGGATTGCCAATTTTCCTACCGAAGGTCTGTGGTTCACTCCGGGTACTCCGGCTTCCTCCACCAATAAAAACTGGCCGCGCGAAATGGTCAAATGTGCTGAAAATGGCGTTAAACCCCAACTAAACAAACAAACAAACAAATTTATTTTAAAAGATTGATAAGATTTCACTTTAAAAACCGCATACAGTCCTGGAATCTACAATAAATAAATAAAAATAAATAAATAATAACACATATTAATTCACAAAATCTAGGCAATTAGTCATTACTGTTTTCGATACCCTTTTTCAAGTTTTGTCATTTATGATTTTCCACTATATATTTGTAAATGTGAGAAATAAAAAGTTTGATATAAATAGGACTTTCTTTAGAAGATCATATCATATATGTTAATACAACTTTTTAACCGGGTTTTCCTCTGGAAAAATCCGGTTATTGAATTGGTGAATGCGGGCGGTCGGTCGGGCGGGCGGGCGGTCGGGCGGCTGCCAATCGTGTTCGGCCTATAACTTTCTTGTCTTAAGACCTAGACCTTAGATCTATGGTATGTGGATATGTCACCTCAAGACGATGTGTCATGTTTCAAAAATGTCGACCTATGACCTTGACCCTTGACCTAAGGGTGAATAAACAGGTAATTTTAGATGATCTTCGTGTCCGGCCTGTAAGTTTTTGTCTAAAGATCTAGGCCTTGGATTTTTGGTGTGTAGGTAGGTTATATCAAGATGATGTGTCGCGTACCAAGAATATTGACCTTGACAGTTGACCTCAAGGTCAATAAATAGGTCATTTTTGAATATTTTATGTCTAAAGACCTAGGCTTTGCATCTTTGGTGTGTAGGTAGGTTAACTCGAAACGATGTTTCACATTCCAAGGATATTGACCTTGACCTTTGACCTCAAGGTTAATAAATTGATCATTTGTAACTTTTTGCCTTAAGACCTAGGCCTTGGATATTTGTTGTGTACTTAGGTTTCCTCAAGATGATGTGTCGCATATTAAGGATGTTGACCTTAAACTTTGACCTCAAGGTCAATAAACTGCTAATCATGTCCAGCCTGTAACTTTTTTGTCTTAAAACCTAGATCTTAGATCTTTGATGTGTGGGTAGTGTACCTCAAGATGTTGACATCTGACCTTGACTCTTGACTTCTTTGTTGGAGAAAGGTTTCTCAGTAAAAATGAAATAGAAGGAAAACCCGGTTTGCTGTCACTCAGACAGCTCTCTTGTTTAAATTTGTTTTCATTTTAAGTATCGTT
This sequence comes from Mytilisepta virgata, assembly GCA_028015205.1. Taxonomy (NCBI): domain Eukaryota; kingdom Metazoa; phylum Mollusca; class Bivalvia; order Mytilida; family Mytilidae; genus Mytilisepta; species Mytilisepta virgata. The sequence continues at coordinate 51,097,045 of CM051518.1, read as the reverse complement.
ATAATTTTCTCAACCATTTGCTGTTCAGAATAAAAACAAGAAAGGCTATAAAATGTATTTAGTAAATATTGATTTATTTGTTTCATACTCAAAAGGAAAGACATTTATTGGCCATCATGTTGGCCTACATACATATCGAAATTTTGAAGGGAAACGCCACCGTTCTATTTTGCAACTGACAACAGACATTAATATGTATATGTACCTTTATGCTTTGGACCATTTCTGCTTATCATTTTTTGCGGCCTCCGCCTCCACCACCACCACCACCACCGCCACCGCTTCCGCTTCCACCTCCACCTCCACCCCCTCCTCCTCCGCCACTACTGCCTCTGCAACATCTTTTTCTTTTAAAAGACGGCACGGCGTTGATCAAATAGAAAGTGGTGGAAAGTATTAAAAGGATTAAAAGAAAATTCTTCATCGCAAATCTGAAACAAATGAAACTAATAAAAATGACGGAAAAAATGGTTATGGTCGTACAAGAAGAAACTGTGTAACCGTAATGTAACTACTTAGATGAAGCTCGTTATTTAACTAGATATAATTGTTACGCACAGCATAACGGATATTCTACCAACGTTTTCATTGCCACAGGGGTTCCTTATATCAATTACTATGGCTCCCTGCATTTTTTCAAATTTTTTTGAATTTTTTTAAATTTTCGAGTAGCGGACATCTTGGATTTTCCAATATGGCCGATCGAAAGCACTTGTGGTGACCTATTTTTAAACCAAGTCTCTACGAGTTGTTTTATACTTTTTACGATTTTTTTTTTATTGACAGCCTCCATTTTGAAAATGGCCGTCGACCGGAAGTTCTTAATATTACGAGGCACAGCTCCAGGTGACCCTTGATTTTTATGCCAATTTTGGTCGCGAAGCCTTCCGCCATTTTCGAGAACACACGCAGACAAAACTTGGTCGGACGAAAGAAGAGTAAAAGCAATATGTTCCCCACTTCGTTGGGGGAACATAATTAACTGCTAATCGGATTGGCACATTAAAGCCCTGCTTGTTAAATACTTGCTGTACTTACCAAACAACAACATCTCTGTAACAGAGATTGGGGTTATTCTTGTATTGACTTTTTTGTGTTGTTTGGCTTCGGTTTTTTTTTCTAAATCTGGTTTTAGTTTCATAAACATTCGTTTGAATACGATCGAGACTGTTTCCAATCCTTTGACATCAATAGAACAAAAGCATAGAAGATCGGAAATCAGGTCATACTTACGACTAATCGGAACCTTAGACTAATTTTTTCATTATTTGTGACTATATTTTTTATTATTTTTAATCACTAGTAAAATCATATAGAACTACAAATAGAAATTGTTACATCTTAATCATTGATTAAACATTTTGAATAACATAGTCCTGTTTATTCGGTTTTCCGACGTTGTTGTAGACTGAGGAGGAATTACTAAATAATGCATAAAAATCTACTTGGAATGTGGTTATCCTGTATGAGTAAAATTAAAATAATCAAAATAATTATTTTAAATGAATATTAAAAGAATCAACATTTGAATAAAGCAGAGTTTAACATTATTTGAAAGACTTTTCTTTTTACCGTAAATAAACTTACACTTTCAGCTGACAAATGAAGAAATCATGTCATACCAGAACAGTTCTTGTATATATATATTGTAAGCTGACCAATGAAAACTCAGAATTTTTATCGAATTAGAAAGAACATGAAAACATACCAAACCATTTATTATAACTTTTAGTTCACGACTTACATGTATTTATACCAGGACGTGTCTGTATATACATTTATTATATCTAATACTGGGGATTTTTTCAAAAAGATTAACAACACTGTCATCTCAGTATCCATGCACCGAAAGATCACGCTATATTTTGGGAACGTAATACAATTAATTTAAATTGTCTTCAAGGCAAAAAAGCATATTTCTGTATGGTATTAATATATCTATTTCTTTATCTTAATTACAACCAGGTTTGAAATGAACAAAACCAGATTTTTCAAAGACAAGCAACTCTGGACTGATTTTATGGAAGAAATAGATAGAAATCAAAGGCAACATGAAATAAATGAGACAACAATCAAGAATTGGAATACAAATTCTGTGAAGTATAAAAATACATGTCGACTGATAAAAGCTACTGATCTGGGAAAGGCACATACAAATGCGTTGGGTTAAATTTTACGGAGTTAAGTTTACCGATTACTCAACGCGACCTTTTTCAATTGTGGCTACGGCAAGTCGAATAAACCAAAAAATAGCCGAAAAATAAATTTTGCGCAGGTATTAACCGAATTATATTTCAACCTGAAACAAACAAACAAAAAAAGAAAAGAAAAGAAACAAAAAGATAATGAATGATCTGTATTAACTGACGGCTATCTAAATTTGCCTTACCCAGTAATCAAACATGCAATTTAATACGATTTTAACCACTTTTGTATTTAGTACTAAAGCTTCGTCGAAGTGAAAGAAAATGTGATAAGTACAATACTATAAAATGTGATAAGTACAATACTATAAAATGTGATAAGTACAATACTATAAAATGTGATAAGTACAATACTATAATATGATAGTTTTCTGAATGCAAAATCACGTAAAACTGAAAGTCAAGCGTAAAAAACTGTTGTCAGTAATATTAATGTAAATAAGATTGGTGGCAATTTAAAGAGTTTAGAGGAAATTGGTGGCGATTTAAAGAGTTTAGAGGAAAATCAGTTTTTTCCAAACAATTAATATTGAATTGTTTAACAATATACATCACATAAGAATCTCTTTCCAATCAGATTATGTAGTACAGCAGTAAGATTCAATGAGTTTCAAAATTCTTCTTGATATCAAAATCTGAACGTGAAATGCCGTTTTAAATTAACTTTTGGCAAATAATACAATTCTTTCCATCGACGGAGACATTTCATAAAACGTTTAATCAATTTTAACTATTTACAGTATCCCTAATATATTTGTAATAAAGGTATTCCTGTCACATGTGGCATTTTAGTATGTAAATTACCTTGTGAAAAAGAAATGCCAAGGTCACACCGTGTACATGCAAATCTTAGGTGTGTGTGTGGGGGGGGGGGGGGGATCACCAGAATCGAAAAAGATTGTTTTACAGCAAAATTAAGTATCGGAGAAAGCAAATAGATAGACCACGGAACCCGACGAAAAATACTGTATCCTTTGGTTATGCTCACGTTTTGCGAAACGCTCTAGTTTTTACAAACACTTAGACAATTTGAATGGGTGAATCTTAGTGGGGGGGGGGGGAGGGGGGAAGCATACCTATTTTTTTTCATCGAAATTTTGGTCCTGGACTTTTTTTCGGCCGCTGGTGCGGCCTGAATTTTTATTTTCATTTAAACCAAAAAATTTCCTGATTGACATATAGGTCCTGCATTTTTTTCACACCTTAAGTCCTGTCTTTTTATTTTGTCAAAATACTGGTCCTGCCTTTTTATTTCAAATTTGATCCTAGCCCCCCCCCCCCCCCCCCCATAAAAATCAAATGGTTGCTCCCAACATCTTGTCCGTTTTTAGTACATATATTATAATCTTTCACTTTCTTGCTCCTTTTATAACGTTATTAACATATTTCCTTATAATAATTAATAACTTTGAGAAGAATATTCTTGTGAAATTAAATATCATTCGTCCCAAGCGGGGAACTACTTCGTCAGCTAAATGGATGAGGGATAACGTCATATTATGCGTCATTGTTTGTCCTGTAATTGCCAGTAGTTCCGATTATGTACGCCAATAATTTAAATGTTCTGGAGTCCACATGTACAGTGAATGAAAAGGGCTGAAGACAAGGGCTATTTGTGATGAAACTGGTTTTTATAGGAGTTTGTGTTGTTCATTGTTTTTAAGTTTTCAGTGTTTTTTTGTTGTGCTTGTGGTTGTTATTTGTCTTCCTGGGTTTGTCTGTCCAATGGATTACGTTTTTTTGATTTGTTCCCTAGGTATTTTTGTCCTCTATAGCTCTTCTGTGGAGGGAATTCATAGTTACACTTTCTTTACCGACAATGTGCATATTTCTTAACTACAAACCAGCAGTATTACATGTTCTTCGATTTTTAATGTAAGATAAAACTAGATGTACTGTGAGCAAAGCTCACAAAGGATAACCCCCGCTTTGCCTTGCCCAGGGTAAAGTTTCATAAGATATTTGCAGCAATTTAAGCATACTCATGGTTGCCTTTACTACTCCAAAACACAATATCGGAAAGCAAAACTTTTCCTTCATGCACATCTTTGGATGATGTACTTCCTTTATGTAAAGTTTCGTTGAAATCCATTGAGCGGTCTAGGAGGAGTTGCGCTTACAAGATATATGGACAGACGGACAGACAGACAGACAGACGGACGGACAAGGTGATCGTCATGTATAGGCAAGTTGACCAATTATTATGAATGACAATGCTAGACCGCATAGGGCTTGTATAATGCAAGACTATCCGCAACAGGAACCAATTCAACTCCTACCTTGACCAGCCATGTCACCAGATACGAGTCCGATTGAACATTTGTTGGACTATCTGGATCGAAAAGTGAACGCATGTACCCCAAAGTGTCAAAATATTCAGGAATTAAGTTGCTTTGGTTCAGGAATTGCAACAGTACTCTGAACACAAACGGCGATGGTTGATTCACAGTATGAGGAAACGAATTCAGGAACTACACAGTGTACCAGGCGGTTATACCCGTTATTGACTGTATCATGAGTAATAAATGTTGAAAATTGATGAGTCTTCATTTTCTAACCAGATAAAACATGTTTGGGTTTGGCAAATTTTGTAACCACACGTCCAAATTGAAACTTTTTCTCTCAATTTTTTGTCTAATTTTGCGTACTCACTTTAAGGAGAGCGGTACTACCGGTTATTTATTTTTGACAAAATTAAGTGTTTTGTTGGTCCGAGTCATACTGTGGTCAACCGTAAATGATTTGTTGTGCACAACAACAAAGTTTCCCGGCACAATTGAAAGACTAAATTTTTAATTACAGAAAAAATACTGGTGGTTCCTAACTTATGGCCAAGTGTATATATATATATATATATGTACGTTAATGATTTACTTAATTTTTCTGCTCATCCTAATTTGCGGCTTCCTCCGCCACCGCCGCCCCCACCACCGCCTCCACTACCACCTCCTCCACCTCCACCGCCTTCTCCATCACTACCGCCTCCTCCATCACTACCGCCTCCTAGGCCACTACCGCCTCCTCCTCCACCACCCCTACCACCGCCACTACTAAAGCTACCACAACATGGTCGTTTTCTTTTCAAAAACGGTACGGCGTTGGTCAAATAAATAGTGGTGGAAAGTATCAAAAGGATTAAAAGAAAATTCTTCATCGTCAATCTGAAACAAATAAAACCTGTAAAATTGACATTATACAATATTCATAAGTACATGATTGCCTGATATGAAATTTCCTTATTTAATTAACTCCTAATATCTTAGAACAGAACAGGAAGAAGGTACCTAGATACAATTGTGTAAATTACATAGATGTATACATACGTCCATATCTGTCCAAAAACTCAAATATTTAGACTTTAAATTTTTGATTTCTCAAAATCCTGTAACTAGAATTTTTTTTTACAAAATGAAATTTTATTGACATTGAAATTTTCATTTTACTGTTGTAAAATTTATTAGCGGTCACCGGATTCATTTTAAGAGTATATTGAATTTATTACTATATTCAGTGTTCAAACCAGCGTCAAAAAAAAAAAAAAAAAATAAAAAAATAAAACCACGATAGTGTAGGAATCTGAAAGATAGTTATGAAAGTACAGCGTCTCTGCAACGAAGATGGAATTTACCTGTATTGATTTGATTTCAGTGCTAAATCTGATCTCCCTTTCACAAACATTCCTAGGACTGCGATCGAGACTGGTTCCAGCACATCACGAAGGTCCAAGATCACGATGGCATGTTTTGTAGATATCAAACAAAATTTGCTATCTAGTATGTCCAAGATCACAATGTAATCCCCTTTATGAATTTACTGTATTTCTTCCTTACTTAATTTAGCCCCTTATCAAAGAATTTTAATGGTTTAAAATTTTATATTGAGCCGCCATAGGACGGATAGATTGATGCAATCTCCGCGCAGAGTTCTTATCCGTTCCGTTCACTACGCACCACTACACAATATGGACTCTGCCAATCTCCGGCGCAGAGTTCATATCCGTTCCGTTCCACTACGCACCACTACACAATATTGTACGGAACGGATATGAACTCTGCGACGGATGTTGAGATTGATGGATTATTGTTTAGCTTCCAGTGGCAATTTTACCATATGACGACTAGAACATATTTATGCAATGTGAATATGAACCCTGCTTTGTACAAAACCGACACGTTGAGCCGAATATTTTACGTACTAGATCACGAAGTAACAGTCCACAGGAGACATATCATCCCACCTAGAAACATTATATTGCCAGTCTTTGCTCTTACTCTTAGATGCCGCATGATTGGGAGAGAAGCACCAAATACCAATTCTCGAACTGCTAAAAAAATGGTGTTTTGGTCAGATGCATAAGTTTAAATATTTAGGTTTTCGGATGCTGTCTGTGGGATATTTTTGTCAATTTTTTTTGTTAGCACAGATTAATTTGTTTTAACAAAATTTAATTTTATGACATGAAGTAAGTATAGTTTGCACATGAGAGATTTTCAAGGTTGAGCAGTTGCATTTTTTTTTAATTCAGTTTTATTTTAATATAAAAATGCACTGTAAATTAATTGTGATCGTAGCCCACTGAAAATGTTTCTGAAATTGGACCTTGGGCTATATTGTGATTAAATTTAATCACTCGTTTAATGACATAGAACTCAATTGGTAATTAATTAATTAAATCATTATTTAAACGTGTTTAACATTTATTTTTTAGATTTCCTTTAGTAACACAGAGGGGACATTTTTAAATGCGCATAAAAATCTATGTAGCATCTTTCATCTTGTTATTAGTAAAAATAAAACTTAGTGGTAAGTCTTCCAGGGAAGACAAAGTCGCCTGCGTACATCTCCATACTAATGCTCTGTGCCAAATATCAGGAAGCTAACCTGTGTGTTCCTGAGAAAAATATGACAGAATATTTTCTATCTCAAAAATATTTCAAGTTCCGTCAAACAAGAAGTGGACATGCGACAGATTCGAAACTGCCTTACACGATAAAGTTCTCCATACCGATGCTCTATGCCAAATATCAGGAAGCTGGCTAGTGTTCTTCTTGAGAAAAATGTGACAGAAATTATTTTGTGACGCCGACGACAACGACAACCACGCAAGACGACGGATAGCGATCCCTATGTGTCGCCTCTGCGTAACGCAGCCGACACAATAATCATATCGTATAATAGGTAACACAAGCAAAATTTCAATAAAAAAGACTATTACTGCATTTGAAAAAACAATTCTATTTGTTTTGTAAATATACTTCAACCTTAATCTGACAAAAGAAGCAGGTGTGTTTTTTACTGGAGTAGTTCTGGTATTTATCCTGCAATCAAGCCATTTCCGGTCTAATAAAAGGGGTAGAATAAACTTTAGTCGTATTAGGTCAATGACCCAATAAAGTCTACTGGTACTTGTTTACATGAAGAGCGCGAGGAGCGTAGTGAATGTACCGGATGACGTCGTGGCGTTTCCCGCGTTTTCACGGCAGTTGGATTTCAACTTTAATCGTTATTTTAAGGCATTTTAGGCATCTAAAGGATATTGCAGGATAAAGACAATACAAAGTCATTGTCGGAAAATATAAAATTTATTTGGGCTCGCTTCGAAACATGCTCGCCTTTTCTCATGTTTCTAAAGCTCGCCCAAATAAATTTTTATATTTTCCGACAATGACTATGTATTGTATATTTATATGATAAATTGACCAATAAAAATAAAGAAGTTTTATTTACAGAATAAGAGCATGGAAAAGTACCATAACTTGTAGTTCACGACCTACATATCTATATGCATGCATGCATGTATCTGTGCATTCTTTGTGTAGAGAATTTTGGGGACTTTTTTACGAAGATTTATAACACAGTCATTTCAGTATCCACGCACCGAAAGGTAACGCTATATTTTGGGAACGTAATACAATTAATTTAAATTGTCCTCAAGGCAATACAGTATATTTCTGTATTGTAGTAATGTATCTATTTATTTATCTTAACTACAACCAATTTTGAAATCAACAAAAACGTGTCTTTTCAATAACATTTATTCTGGTCTGTTTTTGTGGAAAATGAATTGAAATCAAAGGGGCGACAGATATTAAATAAGATAACAAACAACTGGAATCCGAAAGGTATAAAATGTAAATAAAAAGGTTATCATTGATACTCTAAAATTGATCGTTAAATTTTTATCCCCCTCGTGCATAGCCTGTCCTTAGTTTTGGCTTCACCCTTTTGTTCATTTTGGTGTTCGAAATTTGCTCTTTAACTTTTGGGATTTTTTGTTTTGGTTTTCAACATATGAGGCCTTTAACACAAATGGTGAGTCGTAAATCGAATGGTACAATGTATCAAAGAATGTTTTTCAACACGGGGGGTTTATAACCAGATCTTAATGGCTCCATATAAAAACACCGAGAAGAAATTCAACAAAAACCAATAAATGACTTAAATAGAAAATATACTCCCTGGCAGAAAAATAAATCTCAAAGAAACATATTAAGAAGGGGAGTCTATTTGAGATTGGTTCTGTTACCGAAAGGTCAGTTGATGCAGCTGGTGTCTTTGTCCTTAGCAAATGTATTGACAAATAATGCTTCTATGGTCCTTGTTTTTGGTTTCTATTGCTCTTCGCTGCTCAAGAACGCTGATAAAGCCTATATACACACTGCTCGTCACTGCTCACCACTTCCCTTCGCTGCTCAGGACTATAATCACATGCTCATTTCAGTATTTGGTACTTCTGCTCTTCGCTGCTTATCGCAGCTCGGGGCTATACATATACTGCTGTTTGCTGCTCATCACTTCTCAGGACAATACGCACGTGCTTATTTCGGTTTTTGCTGCTGCTCCTCTGGGGAACGGAAATGCTGCTGCTGAGAAGTTCTTAGTCTCGCTGACTCAGACAAAAAATTGCAAGGTTATTTTTGGATGAGAATAAATTTGCCAATTACCCCTCAGGATTTGTGATTTTTGAATATACTAGTAATCTTTTCGTTGCTCGCAACCTTACAATATACTACTGCGTTAAACGACTTAAATATTTAAATATATCATTTATAAAACAACAATTATTCCATATTTCGTAGCATATGATCTATTTAATCTTTGAATTTGCAAAAAAATAGGCCCTTTCTTCCTCCACTGAACAACCTTACTCTACTGATGCAGGCCTTTTTGAAGCATGTGTTCATGTGTATATTCTTGAAATTATTTAAGGATGTTCGCTGGTCATGTTTTTGAATTTTTGTCAGATGTTCAGAATCTTCTGGTTTTATCCGTTTGAATGGCATAAATTATTTTTCCCGCAAACACCCATTTTTCTTTTCATAATTCTTTTGCATGCAAAATAATAAGCCATTTGTAAAAATCTTATAAAATCCTTGTTATTATTTAATGTTTTTTTTAAGAAATAAAACTTGTCAATGATAAAGCTATGTAAAATCAAGGGAGCATATTTTCCCCGCCAAATGGCTTATATCTCGAAAACAAGTACACGGACCTATAATTTTTTTTCGCTGTTTTAGTTCCTTTATTAATCCTTTATTAATCCACTATCAATATTTACCAGTGTTAAGAAAAGCTTCTTATTTTGAAACTGAGCAGCGAACATCCTTACGCAAATTTTACAAGATTTTTTGCCCGGAAAAAGTTGTATCCGATGAATTTCTACCTAATTTTAGGGTACCATATACAAATAGGTTTTTTTTATTTTGTAAGTTTCGAATTTTGTCCTCCCAGTATAAAAGAAATAATATTCTATATTGAAGTTTAAGTTGCTGTAAATTAAGAATAAAGGTTAATATATCAGTGAATTAGGTTCAAAAGATAGGGAATAGTTCATAGAAGAGTTTAATTAATAATTTATTTAAAATACATCCACACATCCGTATTAAATTCATGATTTGCCCACCATTGGCTCAGAGTATATATCCCAATCTGTTGAACGTTTTACGAAAGGGATGTTTACATGTGAAAAATGTGAAGCAATTTGCTGAAAAAAAGGTTAAATGGACCAACCTTTTTCCCTCTTAATTGAAAGGGGAGATCGGAAACTTTCTGGGAATATATAAGATTATGGGATTGAAATTTTAGAAATTATTCATTTTAGAAGTCAAACGTTTGTATTTAAAGTACATTTTTACAGATATTTCGAAGAAAATTGTGCAATTTGCAGCCATTGGTAAAACTTCATGTCAAAATTGTTGTATAATTAATCTTTTTGAAATAAAATCTATAGAAAGTGAGGATTTCTTACATATATACATTTATGGTTGAAAAATCAAGATGCCCAAAGCCAGTTTATTGTGAGCATGTATGTTTTGTTTTCAAAAGTATGTTTTGAACGTTACGGCGTTATTTGTGGCCTAGCTGCTACCTTACGATAATATTCATTTATATTAACTAGATAAAGGTGATAGACAGTTATATATCTAATTATAGAAAAAAATGCAAATTTTGTAAATTAAACAGAAACAAGGAGAAATTAGACATAGAAACATGAGAAATTAGACATACATGTACTCCTATACAGGATGCTATAAATTAAAAACTGATTTTTAAGTGTAGTAGTACTGACTCTTTGAGAGCATATGTACTAAACAGATTTGGGATTTCAACAGGAAATGTAGCTTTAAATGTGAATAAAAGGACATTTTCACAAACAAGGTAAAGATTCATTACCACAAACAAGGTAAGGATCATGTTTATTAGATTTAAGATTATGTAACATTCCGATAAAATGACGCTTGATTTATTCCCTTTGTATAGTTTGTTTTTTATCATTTTAATTTACATAATCTAATTAAGGAGTTCCCTTCAAAATAAGATAAAAATAAGAAAACAAGAAACAGTGTGTGACGAAGACATATACTACAGAGTTAGCTTTATAATTTATCTGAGGTAAGTTTTCATATAATTTCATGAACTTTGCTACCATGTCATGTTTTTCCGAACTAAAAAGAATTTTAATGATAAAAACTTTTTACATTAATTTTATGCGATTGTCCAAATGATGTAAGAAGAGCAGTTGAAGTTAAAATTCTTTGATATATTTTTTTTCAAATTTTGTTTACAAGACGTGTATATTGGGTACCAGTGGTACCGAAGTCTTTAAAAAAATACAAATAAAAACCAAAATATACAATATATGTAAATTTTCATAAAATATAAAGTTTATTTGTACGAGTCTTAGAAATGGGCAGAAATGCGAGGTTTACAGGCCTTGAATTGCATTGCACCTTGATATAATGCATCGGTTTTGAGATTTCACTTTCGATGTTTATACAACCAGCAGAACGTGTGCATTAAAAAACGAATCGAAAGCATAAGTGACAAAAAAAAAAAAAAAAAAAAAAACAAATTCCCAATGGTGCTAGTCTAACATGAAGGGTATTAAAATAATACACGATGAAATTTTATTTCGGATATAAATTTAGTTTGCTGATAAAATTTTGAAAAAACGATTTAAGCTGTATTACTTACATAACTTTATTCGTACGTTCATATTCTGACGGTTTTGTGTTATTTTTCTTTACGAACAACCCAATGTTTATACAAATACAACTTGTTGACAAGACAAGGCATGACTTAACTGGTCTTTTGATCTCTCTCTACGCTTTGTGTAAACATCGAAAATAAATGAATAAGTGCGACGCATTTCACATGAAAATCATTTTATAAGGTTAAGAAAATGTTATATGTAATGTTCATTACATTTAATGGATGTAATTTAACCAGTCTTTTTTTAAGGATGTTCGCTGGTCATGTTTATGAATTTTTGTATATGTTCAGAATCTTCTGGTTTTATCCATTTGAATGCCATAAATTATTTTCCCTGCTAACACCCATTTTTCTTTTCATAAATCTTTTGCGTGCAGAATAATAAGCCATTTGTAAAAATCTTATAATATCATTGTTATTATTTAATGGTTTTTGAGAAATAAAACTTGTCAATGATAAACCTATGTAAAATCAAGAGAGCATATTTTCCCCGCCACATTTTCAATGGCTTATATCTCGAAAACAAGCACACGGACCTATAATTTGTTTTCGCTCTTTTAGTTCCTTTATTAATCCACTAACAATATTTACCAATGTTAAGAAAAACTTGTTATTTTGAAACCGAGCAGTGAAGTAGTTTCCGGGATTAGTGACTAGCACTTCTGTACATGTATGCTTGGATAGGTCTACCAATGGCAGGTGTTTCATTATAACCAGTATTATTACTTACCGGTAAAAACTAAAGATTTGGAAAAATTAGACTGTTTAAATGTTTTGGCTGAATAAAACTTATGTTTAAGTGGTTTTGAAGGCACATATATATATAATTTCAGAAAGAGATGGATATATTTGTAATATTATACAGCTCTATAGCTATTTGTATGTTGACGGTCAATGCTCAGTCAGGAAGGGGTGGCCATGGTGGAGGACCTGGTGAACCGGGGGAACCGGGATGGCCTGGTTCATATTATGACCCATACAACTTTGGTGGCCCAGTTGGACCAGGCAGACCTGGATATCCAGGGAGATCAGGCAGTCAAGGATGGCCAGGATATCCAGGGAGACCAGGCCGTCCAGGATGGGCAGGTTACCCAGGAGAACCAGGAGAGCCGGGACAACCTGGAAGATAAAAACGAATGTAAGTTATGAGACTTAAAAATATTTTTTTATTTAACATTTATTGAAATTAATGGAATGAATATTATGAACGAAACATTCTTTTAAGGCTACAGAAATAAAACACTCGAAGAAATAGTTGTTTAATTCGTTATATGTGAGCAAAAGTCCTCACTACAAGAAAAGCATTTAATTACTCCAATGATACTGTGATAACTCCAAATATATTGTGCTTCAATTTATCGGCAATTCGTACATGTTTTCTTTGATCTTTTTGCCTAATATTTTCAAGTATCACATGCAGGCTGAAAATGTTAGGCAATACATTGTGCGACGTAATACGGAAGGATCTACTCATCTGATCGTCCAATGAAAATGAATTATGGAAATTATCGAAAATAGTCAATATTTTCCTTTCCCATTCACTGTCATGAATGTGCTTCAAAATGATGTCAGGCGCCAATGATTTGTCAACCGCATTACAAACTTCTTCCGCTATGAAAAATAGTGCACATTAAAATTTAGTTGAAAAAGTGATATTTTTCAGAAAAAAAAATGAATTACCGATTAACAGAATAATAGGTAGTTTCGTTTTTGATACTGACTATATCATATGGAATATCTAAACTCGCCCTTCGCGCTCGTCTAGATATTCCACATGATATAGTCAGTATCAAAAACGAAAATACCTATTATTCTATATATATAAATATCCCCAGATGCATTGTTAATAGAGTTAACAAACATACTAATGTGACACCGCTATTCTCATTATTCCTGCTGTTAGGGATAGGTAGCCCAGAGTACTATATGGATATAATGCTAAATAAGACTATTTCCTTCTACAGTAGTAGTACTCCAAAAACCTTTTATACAATAGATACAGTCCAGAAAGCAAAGACATGCTGTGTGTTCTGCATACGCCATAAACTTTTATTTTCCGATCTTGAAGAAAGAATAATCAAATCGTTGGTACAGGTAATAGTTGAAAATAAAAGGGAAAATTGACTTTTCTTATCATATAAATTTTAAGGTACTGTAAAAAACTTGAGATATTAGTAATATTTATAGTAAAATAAAATCTGAAATCTTTTTAAAAATACCCTTTTTAAGATGAGATATCAAATAGATTCAATGAAGAAAAAGTATGAAGAATGATATCAGAAAGAATTAAGAATATAAGAATGTCAATGTCAATGACTTTATTTATTTTGTGACTCGTACCTTAATCGTAGAGTATTTTGTACTTAAAGATTTAATACAATTGCCATGGTAAATTCTACGATGCCAAATTTGATGCCCAAGATATGCACATTTCATCGATTTACAACTCATCAGTTGTGCTCAAGACCTATGATAAACAATAAACAATGATGAGCAAAAGGGCGAAGCCAAAGCCATCTAAGCATAGAGCTATGCATGATGGAGATATTCCGTAAATATCAGTATCGGTTAGTATGGAAATACTAGAGGAGGATATCACTTGAAACAGCATTTACAGTTTGTTTCTTTTTTTCAGTTACAACATTGGGCTGACGAAAAGAATATCACTTATTATTTGAAGATGCATGACCCAGATTTAGGATTTTGTGAAACCCGTATACAGAGATAATAAAAAGTTCCAAACAGTAGTTTTTAGTCAACACTGTAGTTATATGTAGTTCTTAATCGGCAATTGGTTTAATTAAGTTTACGTGGTTTTAGGTCATAAAATTAAAGTTTAACCACAGGCGTCAATTAAATCATTGTGTTCTATAAGAAGTTTCTTTTGGCATCTGCTTATTTAAAGACAATAGTTTTTGTGTGTTATGCATTCTCCTGGTATAACTTAATATATTTCTGTCGTCTTATAAAGATTATAGTGACATAGAAGCTTGTAATATATGTCATCAGATGTGAGTTTCGAAAAAAATACGGAGAAATTAAAGATTTTCTTCAATTACATTTTCATTTACAAAGCAGCAGTGTCAAAACTTCCTAAATCTTTGCCTTCCGCACTGGTTCATAGTTCTGTCCTTAGATGGCTTTAAATTTGCACAGTTATGAAATTTGATGAAAACTAAACATATATCTCTCATGCATACGTATGTCCTTATACCTTTTGCATATGAAAGTGCTCTTCAGAATTTGCAACATTTTCGGCCTTAATTGAGCATCACTGCTGAGTGGCAAATCGACGAAATATGCATATTTCATGCGTCAAAGTTGTATTATATATTTGTTAAATTACCACTGTATTTATGATCTATATTGCCGATTGTTTCACCAATGCAATTGCTAGTAATATGAAATATACTTTGAAATTTATTTCTATAAAAAATTGTGAAAATTATATCTCTCTCACAAATCTGTCCTTAGATGGCTTTATCTTTGCCTTTGTTCTCCCAAGTTCATATGGTTTAAGCTTTGCCTTTTGTTCTCGCTGGTTCATATATCTGTCCTTAAATGGCCCAAGACCTGCAATGAACTTTGACCTGAGGGATACTAAAGAAGTCCATTAAAAAAATTATAATTGCACCATGATATATGGACCTACTGTAACAAAACCAACCATGATAACTGAATAACTAGTGTTGTTTTAAAGGCGTATTTACCTGAGACATTTGACATAGAAATATTGAAAGGATTAAATGAATAAAATCAAGAAAAATTTTATTCTACATGGAGAGCATGAAAGAGGTACATTTTACTTTGCGGAAGGAGACTTTTTTACCATGGCTGGTGATTTCTCAAATTACGGAAAAAGTAGACTGACTTCACACCCCGAGATTTTAACTGGATATGTGCCATTGTATGGCGATCGTTTTGAGCCATCTCCCATGTTTCAACGAAACGTACAGACTTAAAGGCAGCCTATTATTTCACCATTTCTTTAACAGGAAAACAATTGCGCGGCCTGACCCAAATGTCTAGCTTTACCCTTTGGTCTCTCTGGTTCATATATCTGTCCTTAGATGGCTTGAGCTTTGCCCTTTGTTCACCGAAGATCATATTTTTGTCCTTTTTATCTTCCCTAGTTCATATCTCTGTCCTTAGATGTCTGTAGCTTTACCCTTAGTTCTCCCTGGTTCATATATCTGTCCTTAGATGTATTTAGCTTTGTCCTTTGTTCTCCCTGGTTCATACTTGTCTTAAGCTTTACCCTTTGTTGTCCCTGGTTCATACCTGTCTTTAGCTTTACCCTTTGTTCTCCCTGGTTCATACCTGTCTTTAGCTTTACCCTTCGTTCTCTCTGGTTCACATCTCTGTCCTTAGATGACTTTAGCTTCACTCTTTGATCTCCCTTTGATGGCTCAAGATTTAAATCTTTTTTCTCCCTAGTTCATATCTCTATCCGTAGATGTCTTTAGTTTTACCCTTTGTTCTCCCTAGTTCATATTTCTGTCTTAAGATGTTTTTAGTTTTACCCTTTGCTCTCTCTTGTTCATAATTCTGTCCTTAGATGGCCTTTGCTCTTTGTTCTTCCTAGTTCATATCTCTGTCTTTAGATGGCTTTAGTTTTGCCCTTTGTTCTCTTGGGTTCATATCTCTGTAGATGGCTTTAGCTTTGACCTTTGTTCTCCATAGTGCATATCACTGTCCTTAGATGGCTATAGCCTCATCCTTTGTTCTTCTTAGTTCATATCTCTAAACTTAGTTGGCTTAAGCTTTGCCCTTTGTTCTCCCAAATTCTCATATCTCTAAACTTAGTTGGCTTAAGGTTTGCCCTTTGTTCTCCAAAGTTGATATTTTTGTCCTTTTTATCTTTGCCCTTTGTTCTCCGTAGTATATATCTCTGTCCTAACATGTCTTTACTCTTTATTCTATTTCTCAGTGGTTCATATATTTGTCTTGTAGATGGCTTTAGCTTTGCCTTTTGATCTCTATAGTGCATATCACTGTCCTTACATGGCTTTAGCCTCATCCTTTGTTCTTCTTAGTTCATATCTCTATACTTAGTTGGCTTAAGCTTAGCTCTTTGTTCTCCCTAATTCATAGTTTTGTCCTTTTTAACTTTGCCATTTGTTCCCACTAGTTCAAATCTCTGTCCTTAGATGGCTTTAGCTTCACCTTTTGTTCTCCCTAGTTGATATTTTTGTCCTTTTTATCTTTGCCCTTTGTTCTCCGTAGTATATATCTCTGTCCTAACATGTCTTAAGCTTTACTCTTTGTTCTCCCTGGTTCATATATTTGTCCTTAGATGTCTTTAACTTTGCATTTTGTTCTCCCTAGTTCATACGACTGTTCTTAGATGTCTTTAGCTTTACCCTTTGTCTTCCATGGTTCATATCTCTGTCCTTAGATGTCTTTAGCTTTGCCCTTTGTTCTCCATGGTTCATAAATCTGTCCTTAGATGTCTTTAGCTTTTCCCTTTGTTCTCCCTGGTTCATGTATATGTCCTTAGATGTCTTTAGCTTTGCCCTTTATTCTCCCGAGTTCATATCACTGTCCTTTGATGTCTTTAGCTTTACCCTTTGTTCTCCCTGGTTCATATATCTGTCCTTAGATGTCTTTAGCCTTTGCCCTTGTTCTCCCTAGTGCATATCCCTGTCCCTAGATGTCTTTAGCTTTACCCTTTGTTCTCCATGGTTCATATATCTGTCCTTATATGTCTTTAGCTTTGCCTTTGTTCTCCGTAGTGCATATCTCTGTCCTTAGATGTATTTAGCTTTGCCCTTTGTTCTCCCTAGTTCATATCCCTGTCCTTAGATATCTTAAGCTTTACTCTTTGTTCTCCCTTTTATGTCCTTAGATGTCTATAGCTGAACTCTTTGTTCTCCCTAGTTCATATGCCTGTCCTTAGATGTCTTTAGTTTACCCTTTGTTCTCCCTGGTTCATATCTTTGTCCTTAGACGTCTTTAGCTTTGCCAATTCTTTTCCCTAGTTCATATCTCTGTCCTTAGATGTCTTTAGCTTTGCCCTTTGTTCTCCCTAGTTCATATCCCTGTCCTTAGATATCTTAAGCTTTACTCTTTGTTCTCCCTTTTATGTCCTTAGATGGATTTAACTTTGTCCTTTGTTTTCCATAGTTCATATCTCTATACTTAGATTTCTTTAGCTTTACCCTTTTCTCCCTAGTTTATATTTCTCTCCCTTTTCCCCATTGTTCATATCTCTGTTCTTAGATGTCTATAGCTTAACTCTTTGTTTTCCCTGGTTCATATGCCTGTCCTTAGATGTCTTTAGTTTACCCTTTGTTCTCCCTGGTTCATATCTTTGTCATTAGACGTCTTTAGCTTTGCCAATTCTTTTCCCTAGTTCATATCTCTGTGCATAGATGTCTTTAGCTTTGCCCTTTGTTCTGCCTAGTTCATATCCCTGTCCTTAGACATCTTAAGCTTTACTCTTTGTTCTCCCTAGTTTATATGTCTGCCCTTAGATGGATTTAACTTTGCCCTTTGTTTTCCCTAGTTCATATCTCTATACTTAGATGTCTTTAGCTTTACCCTTTTCTCCCTACTTTACATTTTTGTCCTTTTAGCTTTGCCCTTTGACCCCCCCCCCCCCCCAGTTCATTTCCCTGTCCTTAGATGTCAATAGTTAGCTTAGCCCTTTGTTCTCCTTACTTCATATATCTGTCCTTTGATGGCTTCAGATTATAATTTTGTGTTATAAGATTTAATTAAATAAAATACTTTGTCAGCCTTTCTGGGCATGTCAAGGGTACTTTCTTCTATGCTCCCATTGCTTTTAACAACATTTCCTTATTTCACATTTTCAAGGCAATCCCTTTTATGATAAGCAAAATTATTTTGGACTGAATTAAAAGAGTTTTGAATGTTCGTTGGATTTGGTTTTTTACTATTGGCTGAAGTTGCCAATTATCACAATATTTTGCGAGATTATTGAGGCTATTTTGAAGGCCTTCTTTTAACTCTGACATGATCAAAGGGACACCAGCAAATAAAACGTGCCAATATTAGAATTTACTAGTTTAAGAGGGTCACACATAGTATTTTCTAAAACTGGACGATTATCATTTAAACATATTACACCGCTACTTATTTTGAAAAAATTGCTTGCATATTGTTATTCTTAAATGCCCCTTCAGTGTTTCTATACAATTTTTTTTATAGTATTATACATAAGTTTACCCATTCCGCATTTTAATAATTTATATAGTAATCCATTTATCAATAGGGGGTCGAATGCCTTTTTAAGGCCAACAAAGCCTATTTAAATCGCGGACTGTGACGTCATTCACAGTACCAAAAGTAGATTATACGATATATACGAGATAATCTAAGTTGCTCAACCATTAACAACCAACCAAATTGTCTGTTACAATTCAAATTAAAATACTCTGAAACGTTGAAGAGCAAGCGCAAATCCCATAAAATAAAAAAAAAAAAAAAAAAAAAAAAAAAAAATTAAGCCAAAGTAATCTAAGAACAGGGTTATGTCCTAAGTTTGGAGTCCACCTTTATAATGTTACATCTACATTGTAATCTACAGAAAGTACAAAATGCTGTACTTAGTTTGAGGACATGATACAAACTTCAACAGGTGTCGTTACAAAACCGCAAACGGAAGTTTAAGAACACAACATCCTTAATGGGAAGAATGGGTCTTAATGACAAATGATAAACATTAAAAGTTCAAAACATAAAATATTGTCACAAAACGTTAACAATATTATGCAATATCATATATTACTAGTAATCAGTTTTGTGAAATTTTACATATCAACAAGGATATTATAAAATCATTATAATTTTAATTAACAGCCAATTATCATTAGTCAAGTCATATTCTGTCGTATCATGTTTTACACTTATCAATAAAATTCTAGATCATTTATATTTATAAATTATTGGGCGCATACACTCGTACATATTCGCCGCTCTGTTCGTCTGTCTGTCGGATAATTCATGAATAATTTTGATTTTCTTCAACATTCATCTTTGTACTTTTGAATGAGTATTCATTACAAGGTAGCCATTAAAGACACACCAATAAACAGCAAAATGGATCACAGGAAAGGTCAACAATGATATACAATGTACCAATCAATCAACGCCACTCAACAGACAGAACACCAGACAGAAAATGACGTAAAACAGGACAAAACACAAAACACAAACACAAACGCCATAGAGAGTCAGGGTAGTCTTACTTCGTACAGAAAGTGAGGGTTGGTTGGATTAAACCGGTTTTTTGGGTAACCAAACCTTCCGAATCTGATTTTGTGTCCGTTCGTCCATCTGTCCAAAATAAATGGTAATTTTAGGGATAACATCAAAAAATCAATGAAGGATAAAAAAGTTAAATCAACACAACAAAAACGGGACAGGTAAACGGCACTGCTGAAATACATTTTATTCATAAGATGTTCTTTCGATGAGTTTCCCCTGATTATTTGACCGTTAAACAATATTTTCCAAATTCACTTAAAAGGGGGTAGGGGATAAGAATAATACTATACCAATTAAGTTTTTTAACCATACATTGAACTTTCAATTTTCTCCCTTACTTTATTATAAAAACCATTTCGTGTTTTCATATTCTATATGGCGAAAACGAAAAGCGAAACCATTTCGCGTTTTCGAATTCGCGTTTTCGTCCTTTAGAATATGAAGGGCGAAAAGGCGAAATGGCCTTATCCGGCAACCGTTCTTTATTCAACATGCGTCTTTCAACTTTCAGATGATCAATTTTCACCACAAAATGCAAGTTGAATTATTGAATTTTCTCTTCAAAGAATTTATTAATTTAATTTATATCATCCGCTCAGTTGCTAGTTTTTCGATACAAGCCAAAAATTGATGAAATCTGCACATCTGCGTCAAAATCGGTATAAAAGAGTCTATTGACCAAAAGATACCGGTCAAGTCAGATTTTTACTGTGGTGACCGATATCGCTCATTCTTTCGGGGATCATCTTTTGGCTATACAATGTACCAACTTTCTACTTTATTGTATTTATAACAGTTACTAAAATGAACACGAATATAACAGTATTGTGATGAATGATCACCCTCACGCAGAGGTGATTAGCTATATATTTTTTATGATTATTTCATATTTTCACATTTGTTTTATAAAACTACTTTTGAGATAAATTCTCGAAATAACGCTTTACAATATCATGGAATGTTTACATTAAAATCAATTTGGATATAGAAATGGATACGTGAAAGCTGTTAGGCAACGACCTTACGATATGCTAAAGCCTAAAAGGTAGAAGAGAAAGCCAAATAATAACAGGATATCAGACCTATATTTTCCGGGGACCTCCCCCGCAAAAAAGGACTGCCATAAATCTTACCCATTTGCTTCAGATAATAGGATTTAACCCTAGTAATAAAGCTGGGTATATTATAGGGGTTTTTATCCAGCGGCTGTTATTAAATTCCGTGATATTTATTGCACCGTTTGGGCATTTCGACAAATTCAGTATATATTTTACAATGTTGGGCCAAAACAAAAGGCAAACGATAATAAAATAGCTACATTTCATACGAGGCCTAAATGCCAAAATTTTCAAAAATATTAGTTAACAAATAAAAGGGGATAAAAGATAATCTTCATTCATTTGCAGCTTAGCTGGTGATTTTCTTGGTGAAATAAACAATTACATAGTTTATATTTTACAACACTTTTGCAAAGGAAATAATATGTCTTGTAACTGATGTTAAGTGCAAATCGTAATTACAGTGTATTCCATTCAACAAAATTATAAATGAGTCATTATTATTAGAAAATTATGTAATACTATTTTTTTTATAAATTTTATAAAACATCTTATATCCTCTCCTGATACATGTATCACCTTGTAAAAGCGAGCTGATGTTATTTGTGACAGTAATCTAGAAATATAAAAAGGTAAGACGTCTTGATCTGTCCTATCACACAAAACTATGCCTAGAAAATTTTGCAAAGAGTTTTTGGTTTAATTGCCTTACTACTTGCAGTTCAATTGATTTTGACGTTTAGTTTGATGTTTTTTCCAATAAAATTTTGAAGGATAGATGATTATCAGCGTACTTTAATATTTTGTGATATTTCATTTTAGTTGTGTTTTCGTCTTTTTTTTCTGACCGTAAAGCTTCGAATTATTTAGTATAAACACATTTTATGGGTTTGCGCGAGTCTTGTGTGTATAATGAAACTATTTTTCCTTATTTTCTCAGTGTTCTAGACTCACAAAATATGATTATAAATATATCAGTGTTTAATAAGAAATAATTATTGATTTGTTGAAGGGCACCGACTATGAATCTTGTTTTCTACATGACAGTCTACATTGTTTTTGCACATATGGTTATTGGCGTATTTATGTCGGTATCTGGAAAGTCCGGTTCAGGGAGTGCTAGTGTGTCTGGCAATGGGATTGCCTGTACTACGGTAAATGGGAAAACCATCTGCATCAAAAGTGACGGTAAAGGTGGAAGCAGTGGCGGAAGTGGTGGAGGCAGTGGTGGAGGAAGTGGTAGTGGAGGTGGAGGTGGAGGCGGAGGAGGAGGTGGAGGTGGAGGAGGAGGTGGAGGTGGAGGAAGTGGTTGGGGATGGGGTGGTGGTAAGGGGTAAAACGGTCATTCTAACATCAGCGTATTTTTCCAGCGAAATTTAATTAATAATTCTTACATTATACAATATCCGATTCCACAGTTATAAAACAATGTTTTATTACGAATAAAACTTTTTGGTGAAGTATATATGATGTATTTATATTTCATTACATTTGGACTTGTCAGTAATTCTCAAGATCTAAATTGTTGAAATCCACCCCCTCAACCCACCCCCCCCCCCCCCCCAAAAAAAAAAAAAAAAAAAAATCCAAAAAGCACAAGAGTAATCAAAGTACTGAAGTACTGAACATCAGAGGACCTCAAGTTATGTTGGATTATTGATAAATGACAGGTGTTTATATAGTACCTGCCAGACAGATGTTCACCTTACAGTATAGTACACATAATATAATTTGCTATCATATCTGAGATACTGTCTTATAGTAAGAAACTTATCTTTGTGAATTATCCATGAAATGTTGACGTGGTCAAATGAGAACTGCTAGATTGGCATTATGACCGTATAGTTGCACACTTGCAAAAATCTTTAGCTTATTACTTATGACAGAGAATCAACATAGCAAATATTTTTTTGACTAGTCACTGAATTATGAGAAAGAGGTCAAGACAATCATATTAAAACAGATAAATTGTAATATTTGGGTGAAAGATACCACATGAACAGTAAACTCATATATCTGTTACGCTGAGCTTTTTGGTCTAATTTTAGCCAGTGATGATACTGTTGTATGTGTGTGTGCTGGCTACAAGTATGGGGAACACGTACCGAGAATTATACTCCTTGCTCAACGCAACACAACTCTCTCAACACAGTTAAGGAATTCAATCCTTCCCAGAATATGCACAGGCTGTTTTAAAGAAAAGTAAAAATTCAAAATGAGGAGGATGAAATGTGTTTATTAAATACATGAAGTCAATAAACAATAAACATTAATAACATTATTTTTCTCTTTCCGCGAGTACAATAGATATCTCTCTTTTCTAATTAGTCATTTCTTATTCATTAAAAATAAAGACGAGATGCCAGTGATTATTTTTTTACTTCTAATACATATCTGCGAGGAGAAATATTATTCTTTGATTCACTTCAACTTTGCTCCACAACCTGTAACTGATGATTTATTTACAAACTAGAGGTGTGAATGACCCGTTATCAGTAAACTTTAAAATCACAAAATTATGATAATTAATGGAACTGTGCTTCCCTACTCTACAATATAACAAACCGCTAACTTAGGATCATTCTAATGATATCTCTTAACAAGAAAGATCACATCAAATGTCTAATAGCAGTTTTTCACAAATTAGAGCAACGAAATCCAGCATGTATAAAATATAGGAACTACTATGCTTCCCCACTCTACAAAATGCAACAAGTTGACAATCAGACCACTTTAATAGCATTTCTTAATAAGAAAAGCCACATCAAATGACCAATCATCTCTTTTTGCAAATTAGAGCAACGAAATACAGCATTCCTCTACCAAAATAAAGTTTTTCTCAAGACAACCTGAACAAGAACACCTATACCAAAATCAACAAAGACAATGCTATTATTTCCATGAAGTGAATCAAGAATATTTTAATTTTGAATTACAAAATTGCCTACATAACACCCAATCATTTTAATTAATAATTAATTATGCCAAAACATATAAATTTCAGATAAAATTGACCAAAATACAAATAATGTATAATTATGGAGTCATAGCTTCAAGATATTTAATAGTAGGTGCCAAAATAGTATATTTTAGTCTTAATAGAATTATCACAAGTATTTCTATTTGAAATTTGTAATCGCTTGACCTATTTAGGGCCACTAACCCTTCGTGAACCTCTCTTTTCCTATAATATACTCTCTCAAAAAAGAAACGCAACATACAGAAAATAGGAAATTTACTTCATATATTATTTTCATAATTTATGATATAAATAATTTACACAGGAATGCAAAAATTGGCACACTTCTTGTTCATGAGTTCTTTTACCTTGGAATATCACAGTTTGTCACATATTGTCAATAAATCACTCATAAATTGTCAATATCTGGTATGTCCACCATTTGCTTGTAACACAGCCCCGACTCTTCTTGGCATAGATTGAATTAAACGCTGAGTTCGAACACGCGGTATCCTTTGCCACTCAAACTGAAGTGCCTGCTGTAATTGTTGCAGATTTTGCGGTGGTGGTTGTCTTTGGCGCACGCGCCGATCCACTTCATCCCACAAATGTTCAATTGGATTAAGATCGGGTGATCGTGACGGCCAACGGATCACATTGACATTCTGTTGTTCTAAAAAGTCTACTGTTACACGTGCTGTATGTGGTCGGGCATTGTCGTGCTGAAAAATTTCTCTCCGAATGCCAATTACGGGCAATAAATGAGGTCGTAAAATTTCGTCTCTATACCTAACAGCGTTCAGATTGCCTTGGATATGTATCAGCTGTGTGTTTCTGGCATAAGAAATAGCGGCCCACATCATAACACTGCCTCCGCCAAAATTGTCTCTCTCCAAAACACAGTTTTGCGCAAAACGTTCGTTTCGGCGCCTATACACACGTATGCGACCATCTCGCTTTTCCAGTTGAAAACGTGACTCATCGCTGAACCATACTCTTCTCCAGTTCTGTAAATTCCATGCACGAACTGTAGTACACCATCTAACCCTCGCTCGGCGGTGTTGGCGTCTCAGTGTTGCTCCAAAGTAAGGTCTTCTTGCCCTCAATCCATGAGAACGTAACCGATTGCGTACTGTCTGTGCTGATATACGGCGCAACCCAGGGACGTTTACAGCTGTTTCTGTTGCAGCAATAGTCCTATTCCGCAGATGGAAAAGTCTGATGTAACGATCTTGCGCCCTGGTTGTAACACGCGGGCGCCCTGAACGTGGCCGATCTGTCGTAGTAGCTGCAGGTAGCGTCCCCAAAGGCGTGAAATTGTGCTACGATGAACATTGTACGTTACAGCAACAGCATTCTGTGATTCTCCGGCCTCTAGTCGTCCGATAGCGATATTCCGGGTAGCAGCGTCTAACCTTGGCATAGCGTCACCTCATCAGAATTTTATTTTACGAATGCATTCATGAAAAGAAATACCGGGTTTTTATACCGACTGACTGAGCTAAAAAATAACCCATGATTTGCACGTGAAAGTCGACCCAGTTTTTGGCAATGCGTAAATCGTAGGGTGTCCCAGATTGCGACCAAAGTCGTTTACGGGTGGATGAATTTAAATGATTGTACCTGGAAACTTTTTATGAAGGTGTAATTATGATCATGTGTACATATATTTTGATATTTATTGGTTATTTGTCCGGAAAAATAATATTTCAAAAAGATAATCTGATGTTGCGTTTCTTTTTTGAGAGAGTATATGTAGTAAATTCATCCGCAACAACAATTTTTCGGTACGTCATTGATATTAAAGATTGTTTGATTAATATACTAATATTTCTAACGACAAAACATTTTCATATTATTAATTTGGATTTAAAAAAAAAAATCTGAGTATTCATTGAAAACATGAATTTAAAAGAAGCGATAAGGAATTTTATTTTGCACTATATAATGTCCGCGGGTCTATAATTTTTATAGGTCGGTTATCATTCCAAAACTAATTTAAATATATGCATATATGCAAATAAGCGGGAAATTTAGGCGATGGCAATACACCCGAGGCCCTGACGGTCATCTGATGTAAAAAGGAAAAAAATGAAAAGCCATCAAAAGCTGACGAGTCATAAATTGTTAAAAATGTACATGCAGCGTATCAAAATTGGTATGAATGGATGGCGTTGGTGTCTGACGAAAATCCTCGAGAAACTCGATTTCCAGTTTTGGGTTTGATACTTAAAATTCTATTGTCGTAAATTAGGAAATTTTTGGAATTTGAAGTCTTTCTCTCTCATGCACACCTCTGTCCTTCTATTATTTTGACCAATCTGAATCTGAATCTGCTCTGCGTTTATTCTTTTATTGTTTCGGGTTTTCATGTTTTTCATCAAGAAAACTGCTAATTGGCTGTTGAGACAAAAAACAAAAAAAAGTATACTTTTCTTTAAATTTTATCAGCTGACAAAAAAAATGACTTCGAATTCTGGATTGTTTTTGCAGCATTCGGAAGCCGTAATTTTTTTACTGCACGTTCCAATTTCCACGTTCGTTCAGCCTGAGTTTTTATCCCCCAAAATATAAAATGACAGGATCCTTATTCTACATGATTTTTTTATTCTTAAGACTTGAGCACTAATGATAATACAAAATTTTTCGAAGTATGCAAAGGCTACAAATTTAGATTTTTATTGCTACCAATGAGTGAATTCCTCTATTGGTGGACTTAAAGTATCCGCGTTTAACAAATACCTAAACTTTATTTTTTTCAGATTGTAAACATTTAACAGTTTTAAATCCACGATTGTATGTGTTGTTGCTTTTTGCTGTTAGTTTTTGAAAAGCTAATAAGTATCTGAACCTATTCAACAATATTTAAGATTATTCTTTCCGTATACAAAATATGAAATTGTGGTGCATTAAAATTATTCACCTGGATACTAATTCTTGATCCAATATAAATACCGGTTAGATTTGATATTTCTACTAGACATAAGTTTTGGAACCACATGCATGATAGGCAGTGTATGCAATTCAGAGTTTGCAAATTGAACGAAAGAATGACTTCCATAGTTGACCAATCTATATATAATATACATAATATTAGGACAAATAAATGTTACGATTTTATATTCGTGTACATAAATGATGTCAAATATAAGCGAATCCATTGTCTCTATGAAAAATATACATGTATTTCCCAAATAATGAAAAAAATATGATAATATCTGAGATAAAACAAACAATCTTTGTTCAAAAGACAGTTGATAATAAAAAAAATATTGTGATATCACTTTCTCTATCTATATTCCTTTTGGTCCAATGGAAATGAAATCCGTATTATATTATACAGCCAAAAATGCATAAATACCAATAATCCCAGGTTTTGAATGTCATTTATGCAGCATAACTCGGGTAAATTCTGTAATATAAAAACAAAGTAGAGAAATCTATTATAATAAGCAGAAAATTTGATGTTGCAAAGTGTAAACATGTGCATATGCTTTAAAGCACACAATTTAATTCCTAGAGTTCAACAGGTCTGTAGTTTGTGAAAACGACAAATGATCACTCGCTGTCATGAGTTTGAAACCAACTCGTTGAGACAAAGATCGCTGGTTTTTTTTCTCCCAATTGTCAGTGGTTTTCTCTGGATACTCCGACAATAAAAACTGGGCCGTAAGCAAACTAAAATCTGAATACACCAAAACAAATACAGACTTCCATCACTCAACTTACTTAGACCAAAATTTAATGCGAGATGTAATACAGTAAGTACCATAACTCTTTTTTATGGTATCACTCATTGTTTGATATCACATATTATTGGTTCTAGAGATTGTTTTAACGGAACAGAGAATTAACGTAGTAGTAGATAAAAGGATGGTTTTGAGAACCATAAAACCGGTCTAACCCCGTCACTGTTAATGTCTGTACCATGTCAGAGTTTCCCCAAGTATCTGTTGTATTTATGTTTGTATTTGCCATCGTTGGAGTTTGCCTCAATCATTTATTTGAGTCTCAATACTATAAATCTTGATCTACCAACAAACTGTTTCATTACAAAGGGAAGCCATATAATTCAATCCGGCTTCAAAGAACAAGTATGTATCGGTCTAAACGGTTGTCAAGCGACCATAAAATATACTTAATATACACAAACTTAATACATGTATCAAGTATATAAGAATTTTGTAAAGGCAGTTCGAAGAATATTTTCATAAGCATGTTCACCCATGAAGCAGCAATTTTGTGCTTCCACGATCACCAGGCTAATAAATAAAAACTAGTATAAGCGAAGTGATTTGGAACGGAGACAAGTATTGCCACACTACCCACATGATACATGTTAATCCTTAATCCAGTGTCTAAAACATTGAATGGATTACATAATATACAGATACGTATGACAAACATATAGTGAAAAACATCATTATTAACTAATATGTTCTCCTGTGCAAACATAACAAATGTAAACTCGCCTTCATAGTTGATAACACCGTCTCCATTGACGTCAGCTTCTTGAATCATATCGTTAATTTCTTCGTCGGTGACTTTCTCTCCCAAATTATACATAACCATCCTCAGTTCCTTGGCCGTTATCAGTCCATCACCATTCTTATCAAAAAAGAGGAATGTTTCCCGAATTTCATCTTCAGTGTCAATGTCAATGATTTGGGTCGCCATCATATGTAGGAATTCTGGGAAATCAATCGTTCCATTACCTATAAATAACAAATTAGTACGAATTGTGTCGTATACCGTCTTCATTGTGAAATGGTAGATCATTATCGACAGTTAGTATTACACACGTTTAAAGAATCCCTTGTTTTTGTTAGTGTCCATACTAGATTTCCCCTTGTTCCCAGTTTTATAATTACTTGACGGCCTGGGTAATACATCCGTAGCACCATATGTTTAGCCGGATAACGTACCAGTATTCACGTTTGTATTTCAATGTTTTATCTGACTGATATTGTGACTTATGGTTTTGACTCGATTTAAAAATATATGTATCTGTGCACATGTAGTTTGAAATCATTTTTAAAACTAACTGAATCTAAAACGCGACCCCAAAAACGGGAGAAAAGTAGTACTAAGTGTATAAAAATTTTGTCTAAATATCCAAGGAAAAGCTGTAAATAAGGGAGACATTCCTAACACTAAGTTTTATAAGGACAAACACGCCAGAAAAAAAAACTTAGTTATTTTGTATTTACTCTTACTTCATTTCCTGTTTCAACCCGAAAGTTTATCTAAAATCTTGTAAAGCCGTATTATTTTACCAGTTTGTACTGTTTACTGCCAAGTTACAAAATGTATGTACAGTACATGTGAAACATTTACATGTATTTGTGATAGATGTGTCCTGTAAATATTTATATATTTGATTTGTGTAAACTTGTGATATTGACAGGCAAATTATGACAGTATTTGTTATACTTCTGTATCATATATTTAGAGTAAAATACATACATTTTTAATATGCATTATACGTGATTTTGAAAGACCTGTATCAACTACCCTATATCGCAACTCTAAACCTATATAACATACTCTATATAGAACCCTACTGGGAACACAATTTTATTGTTGAAATATATAATATAAAAATTAATACATGGTCAAACCTATATCAGATGCAATATAAACCCTCTACCAATTTCACCCCTTGGGTCAAAGGCACTCGGGATGATATTGGGTATTTGTGTTGATATAACATGTGATATAGGTTTGGTCATGTATAATTCTCCATATATTACCATCAGAATCGACAACTTCTATCATGTCGTGTAATTCTGCTTCAGATGGGTTCATACCCAGTTGTCTAAGTACAGTCCCGAGTTCTTTGGTTGTTATCATACCATCTCTATCTTGATCAAAACTGCTGAAAACATCTTTTAATTCTAAAATTTAAAATTAAAATGTGTCATGTGATACCCATCCCTCTCTCCATCTTGATCAAAACTGCCGAAAACATGTTTTAGTTCGAAAATAAAAATTAAAATGTGTCATGTGATACTTATCCGTATGCGTGATTTCTATTTCCACAATTTGTTTTCAATTGTAATGACGTATTGCTCATCTATATATAAACGTGCGGCGTGATATTTTGTAGATTTTTAGATCTAATATTAATCCCTATTAGAATTTTGTTTATACATTTCGCTGTCAGCTTCTTAGCCAACAGATCGAACTGTCTTTCTGTACCTCATGATGTACCTAATAAGTCATCATTTGGGATTCTAAAGAAGACTTTAGTTCCTTAACAAATCCTTTTGCAGTCAAAAACCATTACCAATTAAAAAGTTTAAAATTTAGCCCAATTGAAATTTTGTTATAAAAAGTATCTTTGTTCAGCCAAGCGAATGAACCTTTATAAACCGTTTTCCGTTAGAAATTCATGAAACTTGAAAGTTCTATCTTAACTTTTCAGTCGATCGGAAATTCATTTCGGAAGCGAACAGTATGCGTAAAGTGAAGCTGAACAAACAAAAAAAATATTATCTTTAGTGCAGTTTCTTGACATTACATATATTACTTATCTACTCAATTCGTATTTTTAAAAGGGGCATTTTGCTTACATTATAAATAAATAATATAAAATGATGACGCTGTTATATTTACATACAATTCTCTTAAAAAGCCGGATGCGCATTAAAAAAGACATTACACTATTGGCACGCCTCTGTAGAATTCCAGAATAACAGGAATAAGTCTGTCAATGTTTACATGTAATGATAGAGTGTATAAAATATGAATTATGTTAATGCCGACCAATCCGTCTGTCTAGCAAGATTAGTGTATACAAAGTACATACACTCACTGCAGAAATTCAGCATGCAAAAACATCACACAAACATGTATTTATATAATTGTATTAACGACTGTAAACAAGGTGTAGTGAATGATTGATGGTTGTTTTACTTCTTAATTCACCTTAGTAATTAGTTCTGAAGGTTTAGAAAATAAATATTGTAATTCCACACCGGACTAATAAATAAATAGACATTTTTAAAACAAGGGTGAATATTATTGTTTTGCGATACAGTCATCTTATACTAAATGTTTCTGCGTCAAAATCTATTTCTGGTCTATAGTCATCGTTGGTTTATTTTTGTTTGTGTCTGGTATAATAAGAATTGGTAACTTTGCCACGTGCCACGACTTATGTATGAAGTCGATATACAGGTACAAAAGTTTGGAGGTGTCTTAATATATAAGTGGTACTTACCAGCTATTTTATCTTCATCTAGCTCAGGCTATAAAAATACACATTTTTTCAATTCAAAACCACAGATAAGTACCGTCTAACTTAAACTAAAATTTTAATATTCATGTCTGTTTGTCTCTCTCATGCATAACAAAGGATAATGTTAAAATTTCACTGTGACATAAGTACACGTGTATGCTTTATTTCAAAATTCCAGGAATGTAATATGATGTAATATCATTACCATTGTGTGTTTCAGTAATTACAAATGAATATAGTTGCAAAATCTGTTCTGAAGTGTGTGTAATTTTAAATCTCTTTCATAGCCAATATTTTTTTTTCGGAACAGAATTTGAAGCCATAAAGACGTGTATCTAAATTGGGTGATACACACACTTCAAATAGGAATTTCATCGAACCACTTTCCTCAAATTTTGAAAGTACTTCACACAGGTTCAACCATAACCAATAGTTATGAATTAGAGAGTTAATCAGATTCAAATCGTTAGCAATGGAACATCCATTTGAAATAAAATATATAAACATTTAATTAGAATATATAGATTTAAAAAACAACAAGATATGTGTTGAACTGTAATATACAACAGCACCAGAATACGTTCTTGCCTGGATATTAAAAAATTCCTGTAATTTTCAGTATTTAAAACACGCGATCAATTTTATTCCTTAGGAAGCCCTTTTGTCTTTTTCGCTTGATAAACTTCGCTATAGTTACATTCCGATTTCCGATTGTTTAACATGGTATCTTATAGGTTTTTTCAAATTCCTTTCTTGACCCCGTCCTCTAAAAATCAAATTGTTGTTAACCTATTGGCATTTAAAATTAAATATACTTACATAGGACATGGTTATAGAATCACGATGTTTTCAACATATAATATAAAACTCAAACATATCAGACATAAAGCAGCTTCCTGATCACTGTAATCTCATTAATAGTAACTTGTAGCAATTATTACAGTAATCCTCTATAACACTACCACATACTGATAACA
Organism: Mytilisepta virgata; assembly: GCA_028015205.1. NCBI lineage: Eukaryota > Metazoa > Mollusca > Bivalvia > Mytilida > Mytilidae > Mytilisepta > Mytilisepta virgata. The sequence goes on along the minus strand of CM051518.1, from coordinate 51,064,880 downwards.
AATGACTTTACAATTTCGAAGCATAAAGTAAACATGCTATGACCGAGAGGGACAGAAAATGCAATGGTAGAGAACTAAAGATTATAACTGAAAATAAGTAAGCAGGAAAAGAATCTACACAAAGATGAAAGCGTTAAGTCTTTGACAAAAAAAAAGTAAAAAGAAAGTCCCTTCAGTACAATTTTAAAGATGGAACTGTAACGAATAAGGATCTCCACGGTTTTTCCTCATCCGTTATTAATCTAATTCGTTATGTATACAAATAATCAAAGTAATCATAGCTCAAGGCAAAAAAGAAAAAAACATGAGAAATTCACCAATATTATATGATTATAATTGTATGAGAAAAAATGAAAGGGATTCTTATTCTTTTTTATTTTTATCCGGAGCGAAAAATGATCTGTATAAAAATCAGGACAGTGTGAAAGAAAAAATTTCATTGCCAAACATGATAAATCAAGGACTTTGAAACACTGATAACTGATCAGAATTTGTTATTTAAATCATTTTAAGGTTGCAACTTTGTTTTATATTCCGGTAATCGAATAACAATTATACAAATAAAAAAGGGTATTTACCTGGACTTAAAGCCATTTAACATCGAAGTAAAACTTAGGAGTATATACAACAAAAATATTTTTAACTACTCGAAGTTTACATTTCGAAGCAAAATAAATATATAAAACAAAATAAAAAAGGAAAATCTCTCGCTCCTTGCTTGCGATCTATATATATACTGAACCGCAAAAGAAACGTCGCACAAAATGACATGTTCACATACATTTATTTCAAAGTGACATTTATATATTTTAAATTAATTTTTACAAAATTTAATGAATGATTTACAGTCTTTTGGTTACAATGTTCACAAAAACGTCACAATTGTCGCAACGTCACATGTTTTTAATGCTGTGCTCCCACGTCCGTTAATAACGTGTATGTCCTCCATCGGCACCAATTACTGCGGCACATCTTCGGTACATGGAGTTGATGAGCCGATTAATAAACGCCATCGGAATACGTGCCCATACTCTCTGAAACGCTTGTGAAAGTTCAGCTGCAGTTGTCGGACTTGGCTGCTCATTATTCAACCGTCTTTGAACTTCGTCCCATAAATGTTCAATAGGGTTTAAATCTGGACTCAAAGCCGGCCAATCCATAACATTAATGTTATTCTGCTGTAGGAAGTCTCTTGCGGTATGCGCACGTGCATTGTCCTGTTGGAAAGTCTTGTTTTGATGACGTGCGAAATGGGGCTGAACATGGGGTGTCAAGACTTGGTCGATGTAACGGGCAGCTGTTACGCCATTTCCTCTGCCTGGGCCAAGGTTCTGAAAGATGACTGGACCAAGTTTAACGTTAAGGCCGATTCCACCCCATACCATGATGCTAGGTCCTCCCCACGCGTCTGTTTCCAGAATGCAGCTGTCTTCGTAACGTTCCCCGCGTCTTCTCCACACTCTGGTTCTGCCATCGGCTGTTGAAATGCAGTAACGGCTTTCGTCAGAGAAGATGATGTTACGCCATTGTCGATTTCGCCAATTCTGTCGCTGAGTGGCCCACTGAAGACGAGCTTGACGGTGTCGAGGAGTAAGAATAGGTCCTCTTGCTGGACGGCGACATCTCATGTTTCTAGCAGCTAATCGCCGACGAACCGTATTATCACTTATGGGTCGTCCATGTGTTCCAACAGTGTTTCTGGCAGTTTCGGCAGCTGGGGTGAACCGATTCATCAAATGGTGACGAACAATGCCTCTATTCTGTCTAGGGGTAGTGACTTGGGGTCTACCACTCCGTGGACGGTCATTTGTGCTTTTTGTTGCATTGTACCGTGTCCTTAGACGTTCAATTGTTCGAACAGCACAGTTGAAGTCGTTGGCAATAACTCTGGCAGATTGCCCAGCATCCAATCGACCAATGGCCTGTTCTCTCTGTTGTGGAGTCAGACGTGGCATAGCTTCTGTGTCAACACTGATACTAACACTCTTTAATTTTCTCCGGCCTTTTATACCCATAAAGGAGCATGAATTTCACGAACATTTAAGATTTAAGAAAAATTACCGCCAAGTGTGTCCCACGAGCGGTTTTAGGTACGGTCGCTCTACGATATCAACTGAAAATTATTCAACCGAAAATTTAATTCACAGGTAATTTAATCTTACCTGGTGATGTAATCGTAATACTGATTATATAAAAATCATTAATTAATATTTATTTTGAATTTTGCTAACATTTTGAAAAAGCGACGTTTCTTTTGCGGTTCAGTATACATTTTTAAGGGAAAAACTATTTTCTTTCTGTTGAAAAAGGTGGGAGCAACGATGTGATCCAGGATCCTAGATTTTTTTACACCACCTATTTTGTGCACTTGTGCTTGCAGCATTTTGTCTCAAGATTTTCACATTTTACTCCGCTTTTTAAAAAATTCATTCTTAAAACATCCCCAAAAGATTAGTTGTTCCCTAACGATAAAAGAGAGATAAACAAGTATACAACTTAGTAAAAACCAAATATTTTTCTAAAGACGTTCAATAGATATTACACATTTATTGCGCTGTAGTGGAGGAAATATAGTCGAACTTCGTTGGCTCCAACTCGGATCGCTCGTACACAGCGGTTGGGTCGAACTCGTATCAAATTCCCATCATTTTTAGTTATTTATCTATGTAAATAAAACCCCGGTATCTCGAACTTCGTTCGCTCGAACTCTCGAACTAATATTTTTGTATGAAGATTTATTCACATTCATCCTCCCAAGTCAGGGTTTTGTATCCACGTTCGTTCCTACAAGCCCCTGACAACATTCATTCAAATTTTATGGGTCGGAATTGAACGATTTTCATTGGTTACTTCTCAAGGTCAGAAGACAATCCATTCGCGTGGTAGGTAGAATTTTCCAGGTCACACACCAGGCGGTAATATGTTCGACCCGCTAAATATGAATGGGTATTGTCAGGGGTTTGTCGGAACGAACGTAGATACAAAACCCTGACTTGGGAGGATGATTCACAACAGAAATATCATATTTCCCCAACTACAATGCTATAAAAAACATGCTTATTTCAATCGTCCTAAATATTTACTTTATGTCAATTCTTTTTATGATATCAATACTGAAAAAGTACCGAGATTTCCGAAGGGGTGGAATATAATTGTTTGAGGAAACTATGAAGATTTTTTCATGTCCATCACATGATAGTTATAACCAATCAAATTTAGTCTTACATATAATACTTCATCTAAGGTATAATAAAGGTCGATTCTTATTCTACGAATGCAAATGAATACGGGGCGCCGAATGGGACTTGAACTTTTTGTAATAAAAATCAACTTTGTGTACACAAAATTCAATTCTGTCATAACAAAATCATTTTTGTCTTACAAAATTATGTGATACAGACTTGTTTTATGAGAACTTTTGTATGCAAATTGGATCTGCAACTTAATTCTCTCATCTCGATTTTAAGAAGGCCTCTCATTGGATATAGTAAACGCGAGTCTCGCAGGTTCAAGGACATATCATATGGGTGATGCGCTATTCTGCAAAAGTAAGTAAGTAATACCTAATAAAGTATATATGAACTTCCGACGTCAGTGGTTTTTCAAAAGACGATCGAAAAAAAAATGTTGGTGTTTTTTGAAAAAGAAAATAAAATAAAATAAATAAATAAACATGACCCCTCCTACATAAGTAAGCCTCTGGACCCCCTTCTCCAATTTCAGATTTTTCTGACCCCCAACTTATCCCCCTCCCTTTTCCAGAGATAAATAATCGTACATACATGTTGTATTTCAATGTATTTGGAAGAAGATATACTGTCTAAATGAACAAAAAAACTCATGTTTTTAGGTTTACTATTTTCCTGACTGAAATAGAGATTACTTTGTTTTATTATATTTTAATATGCTTTGGTGTAATTTCCATTTGTAGGTCAAACTATATTTTAATTTTCAAAATTACGATGCTTGAAGCGAGTTTTTGTTCTGTCCTTGAAATCCCGACAAATATAAAACATGTGCGATTTCGCGAATTTATTTTAACCACGCGCATTGTTATCGAGAAATCATTACTATCGAGAACAGATGACTACACGATACCCTAAATCTTTTGAAAAACAACTGACGTCGGAAGTTCAATTGTGACGTCAATCACGTGTATCCCGTAAGTAACATGGGTTTGTTGACATTAAAGCCAAAGAAGGACGTCATATTAGAATAAACAATATTGTACAAAATGTCCTATATTTGCCATATATACTTTATTAGGTATTTATACTTACTTTTGCAGAATAGCACATCACCCATATGATGTGTCCTTGAACCTGCGAGACCCGCGTTTACTATATCCAATGAGAGGCCTTCTTACAAAATCGTGATGAGAGAATTCATTTGCATACAAAATTGACTTTTGTGTTAAATTTTCACTTCTGTTTAACAAAACTCAATTTTGTCTAGACAAAAATAAATTCAAAATTGAATTTTTGTGACAAAACAGACTTTTGTGTTAAATGTTCACTTCTCTTTAACAAAACTCAATTTTGTGTACACAAAAATAAACACAAAATTGAATTTTGTGACAAAATCTCAGTTTTGTATACAAATTAGTTCACAGAATCCAAACTAAACTAATTTGCATACAAAATTGACTTTTGTCGCCCAATTTTCAAATTGGGTAACAAAAGTAAAGTCTGTGATACAAAAATCAATTTTGTCATGACAAAAGTAACTTTTGTCCATTGGAAGATAATTTTGTATGAAAAAATTTAAATTTGTAGTATGCTACAAATTTTGTTAAACTGAACTCATTTTTGTTGAACAAAACTCACTTTTGTCCTTACAAAATTGAATTTCGAGTACAAAACTACAAGAGTCCCATTCGGCGCCCCGTAAATGAAACGATCTCAGTAATAAGAATAACGATAAACGTTATTATATGTTTAATATTTAGTTTTTACTTCAAATTCATCGAGAAATTCACTTGCAAGATCCACAATACCGTACATTATTTACTAACAATAGAATTTAAGCCTAAATATGATAAAACCTATCAATACAATACAAAATGTCAAAGTACGCCAATACTACACAATACCGTATTGGACTAGTCAATATGACCATTGGACTAGTTAGTCAATAAAGGATCATTTTGGACTAGTCAATATGACATATTGGACTGGTTAGTCAATAAAGGTGTAATTGCGCAAGATGTACCATATTGGCTTAGTTATTGGTCCTTACAATGAAACCGGAAGTGAAATCAAAATCCTTACAGAATGGAACCTTTATGATTTCATGCTTTTCGAAATAAAAGGCATGCATATTTATTTTGAATCCATCAACACCGGATGATATTAAGACAGTAGCGTCTTTTATACAACAGTCATTAGAATTGAGGAAAGGAGACAGTTAAACTGTGTTAATATACATATTTTTCCTTTTTGTGTTATACATGTATATCTGTCTGTATATTTGTGTGATTTGTCTGTATTGCTATGGACCAAATGGTCTATTTGTTTCGCAATAAGTTTTTTTTTTTTATATATATAAATAGCAGTGAAAACAGTAGACAAATATTATTAACACAAATATATCGCCTGTATTCCAATATAAAATATCTCAGTACAACCAACATTTTTATATGGGTGATGATAAGTGAAGACCCATCATTTCTACCAATGTTTTGTGATTTTATGAAAGAAAGAAAAAAAACAGCTAATCCTCTACTTGGTCATATTCATTACATTGTTAAGTTATCTCTCTTTGGTTTTTTCTGTTCCATTACATGTCTTACTAAAGGTGCTATCCAATTATTTTAATCAGAATGAGTGAGAAAGTTTTATTTGTGTGGAAGTTTTTGTGTAAGGATAACATTTGTTATGCCAGAAAGGCCCCTGTAATTAGGGAAGTAAAGAATTTGAATTTTTTGGATTTGAATTTTTGAGTAGATTGTACCCACTGCAAACTGTTTTCGTTTACTTCATTATTTTTGTTTACGTTGTACATGTAAAATTGAAATGCACATTCCCATATTCATAGATAATTAACAAAATATAATAATGTCAAAATTTTTATCTTTTTGTTACGATTATATAATTTGGTGAAAATAGAAAAAAATATGTGTATGAGGCCTAGGGGAGGCTACTCTGTATAGAAAAAAATCATAAAAATTAGAGCTATTGATTTCCAACAATTATCTGACAAAAAAAAAAAAAAAAATGAAATAAAATAAATGTATATATTGGATATATCTCTGAGGGCGTTAGTCCGACAGGGGTCTGTATATTCTAATTATATCATTATACTGCAAAGCGTAAATGATAAATTTTAATAATTTAGAAGGGTGGTCTTTCATGGCATGATAACCTATCAAAATGTATATTTCCTTAGGCTTGATCAACAAATATTTACATCGAAAAAGAGAAACTAAAAGTTTATCTCAAAACGGAGTCACTGTATCAGTCAGAGTTCTAAATGCAACTTATGTGATGAAATTCGAAGTCTAGTGAAACTCCTGCGCCCCAAGGATTTTATAACAAATATTTTTCAAGTCCAAAGTTTGTTTTCTGCGCCCCAAGGATTTTATAACTAACAGATATTTTTCAAGTCCAAAGTTTGTTTTAATTTTACCGTAGGTATTCAATATACCATCAGAGTAAATCTCTATGTTTTTACCAGTTGTCGATATATTTTTGGTACAAGATATTCTTGTACATGGTACATGTAATTTTCTCACAAGTTTCATTTGCATTGTCTTACGATCTACATCTGTAATCACACGATGTTTTACGGCAGTATCCTCTTAGTCGTAATATCTTGTTATTCTCAGTACATGAGCTATATAGTTCATGTCCGGCATAACAATATGTACATCTCTTTGCCCTTATTTAGCTTAGATTTGATCCAAATTCTTGAAAAACTAAATTAAAATCAATAATTTTATGCATAGAATGTAATTTACAAGTAGGGTGGCTTAATTTATGCATGGACCTTCAGTACCATCTAAATAAAATGTTTGCACTGATGAACTGTCAGATTGAAGACGTAGTTGTTAAGATCTAGATTTTACAAAAGTCATTCATATAATTGAAGTACACTATAATGACTCTTAAAAATTATCACATTTCCGAATGTCTTGTATTGCTTAGATCCGCAGCCCTTTAAATCTTAGTATAAAAAAAACACAAGCGCTTAGTACTCTATACAACATTCGGCCATTTTTAAAAAGAAGTTTAAAAGGGCTTCTGAAACTGATGCCGAAACTCCAGGAACCAGTCATTTATGTGTAATGTAATTCAAGTTGCATTAACTTATACAGTGAGCTTTGCTACGACACGACTAATCTGGCCCTAAAAAGTGAAAATAAATATATGGTTATGGTCGTATAAGGACTATCAATAAATATTATTTGCTATTTTTTTAATTTAAAAATTTTCACTTTATTCCTGGGTGCAGTGAAAGAATAAGGAACCTAGCATTCTTCTCACTGACAATAAAATATCTGGTTGTGCTAAAAATGAAACTATTTAAGTTTCATCAAATTTTCCAGACCGTCTAAGAATCAAATTATCCGAGGCGCTTTCTGAATGTTCCTACGCAATTTACATATTTCAAGTTGTCTCCCATATTGTGTAGTGGTGCGTAGTGGAACGGAACGGATATGAACTCTGCGCCGGAGATTGGGAAATTGTCGCCTCTGACGAATGTAAGTGTTGACATTTTTATAATTTGCAATGTTTTCCTGGTTATATATATTGACCATCCAACGACCAGTACACCTGTGAACAATCGAGTACTTGTGCTAGTGACAGTCTACCATATTATGTCATAAGACCGCTGTCCTGAGTGCTCCTTTGGAATGTGCACACTGTTTAAGTGTGCTTTCAAAAATTTGTTCAATGAAAAATTATTCATGATAACGCGCGCTTGAAAGTAGTGCAACGATATAAGCGGTCACGTAAATTTGTATCGGATAGAAACCGTAGATTGCATCACTGTGTACTCCTTTGGTTTACTTCATTTATTTTTACATTTTACAGTTAAACTTAAAATTCACATATGCATGTTCATGAGAAAGTAAAATAAATAATAACATCAAACGTTTTATATTATCATTACTATTATATATTAATTATAGGTAAAAATACAAAATAAATACAATAAGGGGACGGTACTCCGTATATTTTCTTTTGTGATAAAATTTCCAACGAAAAAGAGAACATTTGAGCTTCGCTGAAAACGGAGTGACTGGATTATTCAACGGGATAATAAAGTAAAAAAGAATGGTATAGTGTTGACTAATGCACATGTACATCCATGTTCAATAGCTTTCCACGTTGATGTCACAGGGGCCGACTTCTGGATATTTATTAGGATTTTGTAGTATAAGGACGTGGATAGTATATAGCACATTGATAATAAACGCAGAATATTCGTTGTTATAGTAAATGTTTATTAAAAGTACTTATGAAATAAGACAAAAAAAAAAAAAAAAATAAATAAAATAAAAAAGAAATAAATATCCAGAAGTCTGGCCCCTGTGGTTGATGTTAAAAGGTTTCATAACAAACTCGCATTTTGGAGGAACAGACTGAGAGAAAACAATTTATTTGCTTTCATTAAACGGTAATGACACACTAACACAACTCGATGGTTTTTTCGTTGAAATTTATGACATTTACTTATACCCTGGGCAAGAGACGCAAGATAAAATAGTAGTTGATAATTCGCGTCCATATCAATGCCATAATATTTAGTTTTGTTTATGATTCAGATATAGCTTTTAAGTGGTGGAGTTTTTCCTGACATTGTTCCTGATTTCCGGATAGATCTGAGGGATAAGCTAATTTTTAGGCATCTTTTAATTATAAAAAAAAGGAAAAAATTGCAGTTTTCAGTACTCAACATAACTTCAGTATATGGACTTCGGGCTGTAATCCACCTGTTAAAAACTGCGATTTTAGGTCAATGTGTCAATGTTAAAAACGGAATTGGAAAACCTTCTTACGAAAAAAAAAATTACCTCCAATTTCGTGTATTACTTGGACGTAAAAAAAGAGAAAGGAACTAATGTTGCCGCATTAACTGAACTTCGGTTAATTCACCTACGGTTATAACTGGTTATTATTGGCATTAACTGAACTTCAGCAGCTAATTCACCTTCGGTTATAAATGGTTATTCTTGGCATTTGAATTCTTCTCTCATATGTTATGGGTTGTTGTTTCGGCTCACTATTTTCCGCCTTCAGGAGTCTTTACGAAATTGTTTTATGGTTTGTCTGACCGACTGGATTTTTGTCTGACATTTGTTCGATCAGACAGCATTTCATAATGGCTGCTCGAGAACAACTGAATCATATATCACATCATTTTGATGCAAATTCTTGGATTAAGATGTAGGACTGAACACGCAAATCGACCAAAGGTACATGAAAATCTTATGAATCAAAATTGGTATACTTTTGAATTACAAACAGAAATCATTATTTGATCTGGGGTCAATCAATGGCAAACCGCGTCACTGTGTCGTGTAATCCATGTTGCTTTTATTAATTAGAGAGTTGCCTAATGTTACACGGTTATAGATTTTATAAACTATTTAACATGTTTAATGCTTTCGAATAGTACTATAATAGTTACCGTCCACTGTTAATTAAATACGTGGCATTCGGAAAAGCATTTGAAAACCGACAAAATCTCAAAAATACATTAAGTCCTTTCCACAGTAAATATGAAATTATATTATTCTATAAAAATAGACTATCTCCCAACTAACCTTTCACAATTAATTCCAATTTCCATTAAATTATGCAGAGCCCCAGATAATTTTTTTTTTTTGGTATCAGGGGTATATACTTCCATGTTTTTAAGACAGATGAGTATTTAACCTCCAAACAGCAGGATCAAAGGGGTAAAAAGAAAAAGAAAAAGAAAAGACTAAAATACATCTTACATGTTAGCAAATTGAATTATTAGTATTTAGTCATAATGACTCCTGCTTTCACCCACATAGTAATTCTGTTTTTTGTACCATGTCTTGCCGACGCGGACTTCTGAAAACAAGTTGTATTCTGGATAATTTTCGAAGGCAGAGGCAAGCACTTTTTATTAAAAGAATAACTTTCATGCCTTATGACACATAAAAATTTCAAATGAAATTTCTTTTTGTTTACATTCTATATTTGGTTTTGTTCGACTTGTGTATTTTGTACATTAAAGTCCTTTTTGCCCCTTTTGACAGTTCACCATTTCCATTTATTTTCCTCTTATTATACATTTTGACCCTGGCATTTGATACCGGTATCTTTGTTGTAATCATACTGCATTGGCCATATTGACGTTATAGTGCGTTTTACACACGAAAGATTATTTTTCAAAGAAACCAGATGTCTGTATCCGATAAGGCAGATGAAAACATAGGATTACAATGTCTCTCTCTTACTTGATCCTTATATGGATCAATCTGTAAGCACTTATACTAGCCAACGAGACAAACGATACACAGTAGAGCATCTAGTTACATACAAGGACACATTGAAGTTCAAGAAACCACAGATATCAAAATGTGTCCTATCGGTCTGATGTTTGCACTGTGTTATTTGTTATGTTTCATTTTGTAAACAAAAAAAAACTTGAAATTGACACCCCAAAGGTCTTTTTTAGGTCTAAAAAACAATTTTCATTCAAAATTGTAATTTTAACGAATTGTTTGAATTGCCTTATCATCACATAATTGAAAGATTAAACTGATAAATTATCCACAAAATTACAAAATTGTTTTCATTTTGAACCTTTCACTTATTTATCATTTGGTGTTTTCGAAATTGTTTCTTTGAAAATGAAATGACTATCAATATCAATTGTCATAGTACTATCATGACTATTTTGTTACAATAAACTTGACATAAATTCAAAACTGTACCGGTACCGTTACTTTTGTAGATTAGTATGTTTTGCCATTAAGTTTTTCTGCAGTTACGCTGCAGCAAATAAGCGAAGCTTATGAAGCTTTGATGTGTTCTAGGGCATATTTCAACTGTCTTTGGTGTTGCATCCGCGTGTGTAAGTAGTGCAATGTTATTGTTTAACGAGCGCAATAATTTTACAAAACACCCGTGACGTATGGAGGCCCTTTGTAAGGTTCGACGAGTGACACATGTCCCTTATATGAATGCTGCCTGTATAAAAATCGGGTATTGCACTGGCTAGCATCTCAACAACTCTCATTTTGTACGGGAATTACATCCTTAAGATCAAGGATTCAGCGATTTTGAAAGGAGAAACTGGATTTACCGCTCACAAGTAATAAAATTATTACAATATTGCTTCATTAATTTGATATATATGTATATTATTTTTTTTTTTAAGAAGTCCGATTCTGGACAATTGGTAGCCCTATAAAAATGACTTCTCTCTATATCTTAATGGTTTAACATTTTTATCATTTATTGACTTTTTTTCGCAATCATCAGAAAATTTTTAGATGAAAAAAAAAGATGAAAATGATTTGAATCTTCATTGTTGGACAACTTGCTACACTGTTTGTTAGATTTCTTTGCCTGTTACCGTATGCAAATTGTTGATAACACCCTGGTCCACATTGAAAAACAAAAAATATAACTAGAGACTCATGCGAGTCTGAAGTGCTAACCTGGAAAATGAAGCCGATTTCATACTGCAAATTTAACAATTTGGTTGTATGTTAGCTGATCAGAACGAAGTGAGAACTTTTTATAAAGTACTTTAAAGTGTAAACTTAGTGTATGCAAATGGTGTCTATATTTTTTTTTTAATTTGTGCATCACATTATAGTTATGTCGTAGTATATGGTGACTTGTAGTATTCTTTTTCTTGTGTATGACAGAGTATAACAGCACGTACCAATTATAAGCATTTTTTAAACATTTTTTTGTGTCTCATTCCACTTCACAGATTTACAGCACTAAGATAAAATGGAATCAGAATAATTCATATATATTTATTTATTTATTTTACAAGTTTGACCGTTTATATAAATATACGACGTGAATTATTTATAGGATGACTAATTCAAGAATTTTAATATCGAAAATATTCAACTCGTGACCGGAAAACACTAATAATTCCCTCATGCGCGCGAAATTAAAATTGTTAAGATTCGGTTAAAATAGAATATTGTTTTCCTGGATTTCTAAAATAGACAAAAATAACAATAAATACAATTCAAAACAAAACTTTAAATTTGTTAAGTCTTCCACAGTCCCGGGCCTCGAGCCGTTTCGCTATCTGATAGTTCATCATTTAGTCATGTTAGTCAGCTCAACAAAAAAGTACTTGAAAAAAAAGTATTTTTGATCATGAATACTGCTTGAACTGCATTCATATTAAAAAATGTTTTGTGATTAAAAATAATCCATTTTTTACACTTTTCATTGCAGTTTCCTATGCATACGATCTATAAATAGAAATATAAATGTACATACACACAGTTTTGTCTCAATTCATTGACGCGGACGTTATTGATCAAAACCGTGTTGACCCACATTTTGAAATGCCGAATCACATAATTAGAATGGTTGACCTTTTGAATGTCGTTTTTTTTCAAGTTTTTAAATTTATTATGAATGAAATGAGGGATGAGTAGTGAAAAATAAATGAAAACGGAACGACTATCATGATTCTAAAAACGAATGTTAGATATACTGTATATTTGGGTTGATATAAATACATACGATGTTATATTTTTGTCCAGTTTCCCATGTTAAATAATTAAAATGAGAAGGTATTTACCTTACAGCTTCATTTCCGGCGATGCTGAAATGTATAAATGATATAAAACAAGATAAGCGTCTTTGACCTACTCTATCTCTTTATTCGGATACTTGCGGATATCTTCTCAAAGTTAAACAGGGATATTAGAAAAGAACCGCGATAGAACCAAGAAGTTGGGTTCCTATAACCAAAGAACCCGGATGTTGAACCAGTTACCATGGTTTCGAACCAAAGAACCCGGATAGAACCAAGGTTCAGAACCAAAAGACCCGGATGGAACCAAGGTTTTGAACCACAGTGCCCGGATAGAACCTAATTGCATTCGGAAATCTCATGACTTTTTATACCTTTAACGTATTTTCCAAATCATTTATTTATTTAGTGTATTTATATATAATTAATCGAGCTAAACATCACTGACATTTTCTCATTTATAATTCTTGTTGGCGAATTTCACATTTTATCAGAAATTTCACAAATATTATTCCTTGAATTCTCAAATTGTTTAATATTGACAGAAACATATTCACATTTTCATTATTTCACTGGTTATTTCACAGATTGACAGAAAACATCCTTGAAAAATCTGCATATTCTTTGAATCATCAACTGTCATCTGCTGTTTCGCTCCAAAGATCTGCACAATATTTTAAAGTTCACGTTCTGATCATTTTTAATTTGTATTATTGTAGAATTATGAATATATTTGATACATGTAGATGTTAGTAAAAAAATTGTTGCTGCCAGTCCACTCTAGAAATCACTGTTTCTATCGAAGTTGCCTCTGCAGACAATTTTTGTAATTATTTCGGGCACTTGCTAATATTTTGAATGAATGATGTCATGAAGTAACGTTCTGCACAAGCTTATTGATCGTAACGTGTCACGTAGCTGATTAATCATTTTCAATTAAATAACAGTTTTTACGTAATGACAGCTGCACTCACCAGCTCCTCCCTATTTCGTATGTTGTTTCTAAACTGTCCATATAGTTTTTCATAGTTGCCAATCTGTTTTATCGGCGAACTATGTCAGTTTTGTCAGCCGGTAAACACACACGTTTTCTCTTTGATTTTCTTCCGCTACTTCCGGTGGCACTGTCTTAATTTTTATTTATTGTTGCTATGGAAAATGTACTAGGAATTGTATTATAAATTGACGTAAAAATTTAACCCAACGTCAGTCTTGCTTAGAACTTTGGCTTGAACAGTAAATATTTTTATTCTGCTTATTTACTTAAAGAAAATGCAAATTTTCAAAGTTTAAACATAATTTTCAGCAAAGTTTCGATCATAAACAAAAGTAAAAACGTTTTCTTAGTCTATAAAGTTGAATTTAATTTTAAGCGAGCTCTAGGAGCCGGTTTCCTAACTTTTTTGATCTTTTACTCAAGGCAGTTTAATTTAGTGAACTTTAGGAACTAATTGCTAGAAAATTTAATCTTACATTTATTTAATTATTGTACGTTTTGCTGTCAGTAGAAATTCAGTGTTGACAGTTTTCCAGTTTTTGCAATTTGCATACACATTTTCATACATTATTAAATAGGTGATAAATAGGAAATATAAATAGGGAAAATATTTGGATTTCAGGGCGTATGGGTTCATAAGGAATGACAGCCATACTTTAAACTTTTACAGTCGAAAAGGATTTAACTGTAAAATAAGCAAACGATGATCAAGGAAGGACCTTGTCAGTATTTAAAATAACACTTTTATCACAGGAGACTTAAATATCATAGACAATGAGTCTCTTTGTGATGTCCTTGCAAAAGGTCCTAAGTATCGCGAACCCTTATCCATAAATTGGAAATATAATTTCAAACTACTGATGGATGCTGTGGAGGAATATGCCAGAAAATGGACCAAACGTGAACAAGAGCCACTAGATTCACTTTCAGAATGGGTTAAAGCTGTGAGATCGTTGATACAAGTCCGGATTGATAAACTTAGAAGGTCTATGAGTAAAAAAGGAACATCAGTCTTCAGCAACCCCGATGCTGCAAAGACATTGTCCGCAATTCATGACAAATATGTTGTTGTTCCAGCAGACAAGACCCCTAATAACATCGTTTTTGTATACAAAAGCTACTATATTCAATGCTTGATTAATGAACTAGGGATGGCTAGTTTACCTGGCAACCCTACCTATAAAGCTACTACACTTTCAAAGGAAGAAATAACTGACAATCATAGATCGGTCTTGTCGTCATTTGGTATTTCCATCAAAGATGATGATTGTGTTCTTCCTACCTTGTACTGGATACCAAAGCTACATAAGTGTCCATACAAACAACGCTTTATAGCAGGATCTGCCAAGTGTTCCACCAAACCATTGTCTCAACTTCTAACTTCTATTTTAACAGCTGTCAACACGGGCCTCCAAAGTTATTATGAGACAAGCTATTCAAGAAGTGGTATCAATCAAATGTGGATATTAAAAAACTTCAAAGACTTAAAGGATATTTTACGATCTCGGTCCATTTCAGTCTGTAACAGCATAAAAACATTTGATTTCTCTACCCTCTATACCATCATTCTTCATTAACAACTGAAGGAGAAGCTGAAAGATCTAATCCATCGATGTTTTCAAAATAAAAATGGCAACAACAGATACACATACCTTGTCATTGGTAGAGATAAATCATACTTTGTTAAAAACCACTCTAAATCTAACAAAAAATATACAGAGGACGAAATTGTCCTGATAATTGAATTTTTGATCGACAACATACTTGTTCAATTTGGTGGACGTGTTTTCCAACAGACAATTTGCATTTCTATGGGTACTACTTGTGCGCCACTACTGGCCGACTTGTTCCTTTACTCATATGAGGCAGACTTCCTTGACGGGCTTCTTAAGGAAAAACAGAAGAAATTAGCCCGTACCATTAATTTCAGCTTCCGCTACATAGATGATGTCTTATCACTCAACAATTCACGTTTTGGGAATTTCTTACATCTCATCTATCCCAATGAGCTCGAAATTAAGGATACCACAGACACTGCCAAGACTGCATCTTAACTTGACCTTCACCTCGAAATTGACACAAGAGGAAGGTTGAATACAAAACTTTACGACAAACGGGATGAATTTGACTTTCCAATCGTCAACTTCCCATTTTTGAGCGGCAATATTCCAGAAGCGCCGGCGTATGGAGGATATATTTCACAACTCATACGTTATTCCAGAGCTTGTGACATATACATTGACTTCCTGGACAGAGTCCGGCTTCTGACAGAAAAGTTGCTCAGACAGGGGTACGTTGCTCCTAAGCTGAAGTCATCCTTATTAAAGTTTTATGGGCGTCATCATGACTTGGTTGACAAATATGAAAAAACCGTTTCCCAAGTGAAAATGGACCTGTTCCATTGATATTATCCCTTCCTCATATCGGATTTGACATGAACAGCATGGCGGGTGTCCTGCAGGAAGCAGAGACTGCTTACTCTTCCGGAGCACCTGAGTCTACCCCCGGTTTTTCGGTGGGGTCCATGTTGTTCATATGCTTTTAGTTTTTAATTGTAGTGCATGTATTGTTTTGGTCTTGTCTTCGTTGTTCTCCGGAGTTTGTCAGTTGTTGCGATTTTTTTTCTCCTTCGAATGTCCCTTTGGTATTTCTTGACTTTACTTATTAGACACTCATGTTAAAGTTGAATAGCTGAAAAGGATTCGACTATTAAATCACTTGTCAGAAAAGGGTTCTGACAATTTCTAAGAAATTCACATATTTATTACTCTTTTAACTAAAAGCTGAAAAGGATTCAGCTTTAAAATTTTACTTGTCAGAAAAAGATTCTGCAGAAATACACAAAATAATTACATACATTGTATTAGGATTTAAACAAGTAGCAAGACCCAGCCCCAATGCAATTAACAACCATATCAGTCACAATTTACTAAATATTAAAGAGAATATATCTCAAAAGGATAGAGGTATAGTTATAGTTGCACATTTTATTTTTTTGTGCATGTAACCTAAAGGATAGAGGTAGAATAGAGAATGGAAACGGGGAATGTGTCAAAGAGACAACAACCCTACCAACGAGCAGAAAACAGCTCGATGCTAACAATGGGTCTTCAACGCAGCGAGAAAATCCCGCACCCGGACTTCAGCTGGCCCCTAAACAATAATGTATATTAGTTCAGCAAAATGGACGGAACACTAAACTCACAAACATAAAAATGAACAAAAATTCAAAAAACACACAAGACTAACAAAAGCTAGAGATTCCTGACTTGGGACAGGCGCAAAATGCTGAGGGTTAAACATGTTTTGTGAGATCTCAACCCCCCTATACCTCTAGCCAATGTGGAATAAACAAACACATAGCGATACACACAATAAAAATCAGTTCAAAAGATGCCCGATGTTAAAAAAGGTAACAAAAGAAACTAAGCAAAATGACAATGATCAATATATATTAACAAAGGACTACTATCAGTTACTGACGTGCCAGCTTCAGACCTCAATTAAACTGATCGAAAGATTATGTCTAGATCATATAGAGAATCAACCACAATCCTTCCCGTTAGGCGTTTAGTATCATGCCATCATAAATTATACCAGAAGAACGTAACCCGTATCATGCCAACAATTGGTATTAGAATAAATGTGTTTATTTCCGATGCAAAGATCCTATGAGTGAATCAATATTAATACCAAAAATGCCATATTTAATGACTTGACAACAGTATTGTAACTATATCCCTTGTGGATAAGTCTGTTTAAAGGTTTGATTAGCTTTTCAGGTGAATGACCACATGTTTGTGCTTTGTATAGAATATTACCATAAAAGATGGGATGTGAAATACCTGAACATATAAGATGTTTGCACGTTGATTTATATTTACGAATGAGGTCCTTGTACCGATGATAAAATTTAGTAAAAGTTTTGACAAGTTTGTGATATCGAAATCCCTGGCGTTATATTTTTTCAGTAATGAAGAGATTTCTTTCGGTAAAATCAAATACATTGTTACGTACGCGAGCGAATCGAACAAGCTGATATGATGGTGCCAAGGGAACGTCGTCATCAAAAACGGATAATTAACAATAAGAAATGAAAAATCATCTCTCTTATCGTAAATTTTAGTATTAAGCTTCCCGTTAGAGACATAGATATCAAGATCCGGGAAAGGGCAGTGTTCATTGTTAGTATTAGCTTTATTTAAAGCAAGTTCAACAGGATAAATCTCTTTAGTGTACATGTACATACTGAAGTCGTCATTATTGACAGACAAAATATCATCCAAATATCTAAAAATGTTATTAAATTTTTGTATCAAATGTTGTTTCGTTGGGTCTTTGCTGATTTTAGATATAAATTGTGATTCGTAAAAATACAGAAACAGGTCCGCAATAAGTAGTGCAGTTAGTCCCCACTGAAATTCCAATAACTTGGCGATATACGGAATCTCCGGTACATGTACACCTGACGATTCTGGTCACAACTTGATATTTGAAATATATATGTTGTACATAGCTTACTAATCTCTGAAGGACAGAGATTTATTTGTAAGAGCTTTGAAATTGGTTGTTTGAGAATTTAATAAATTGTTGATATTTTTAAAAATATAGAAATTTCCATTTTTTTATAAAAAATAATTTATACAGTGAAATTGACTTAGTTGTGTGAAATATATTATAAGAATGGTTATACTGATTATTGGTGGAAAATATCACAATATAATCAAATATTGAAACTCAAATATCTTGTTGATATTTGGACTCATAACCCTGAATACAGTCATTTCAGTCCCCGTGTCTCCGTTTTCAGTTCATTAAGCTTAGATTTTGGTTAATTTGAAGTGGTTTCTTGGTTATCTTGGATTTAGGGTTTCAGTTGTCCTATCATTTGAAATTATCAGTGGAATTTAGTCTCCCCTGCTCGCTTCAGAATTTTGGCATTTCACCAAATGGGTGGACATTTTCCCTGTAAAAGACCAAACTGCTGTTACATGTGCACAAATTCTTTTGAATGAAGTCATAAGCAGTTACGGTTGTCCCCTAGCCATACATTTCGATCAGGGACGTTATGAGAGTGAGGTTTTCAAGGAACTGTGCAAACTTACTGAGATATGAACAACTAGAACAAGTCCCAGAAAATCTAAGTATAATGAAAGGTTTAACAGAAGTATAATATCCATGATCAAGCCTTATCTCGGGGGAGCAAACCAATTGGGACATGAATTTGGGCTGTTTGGCAGGTGTCTATCGAGCTAGTCCACTGGTCTGACTCTTAACTTACTTCATTTGTACTTATGCTAAGTTCGAATTCCATTTGAAATAACCAATGAGGGCAAGACTATGGGAGTACATGAAGACAATATTACATGGAGGACCATGCATGGGAAACGAGAGAAAGATTACAACGGGCACATTGTGATGCTCGAAAACGTAAATGCCAAGCGGCGAAAAGATACTTAAGTGAAATTATTTGACTATAACGTCTCTGATAAGATGTGGTACTTTAATGAGAGCAGACGAGAGGGTGAATGTCCAAAATTACAACCCCTTTTTATAGGTCTCTTTGTAGGGACCAAGAAAATAAATAATCTCAATTATGAGATTCAACTGGACAGTTCTGGTAAATCATGAAAACTAATCCTAAATAGATAAAACGTATCAACTACTAAGAGGTACAAGTATAGAATCATACTGATACACAAGTTTAAGTGTTTGACCGAAGTGCTGTGTCCACTGTTTCACTGTTTGCGTAATTTTGTTCTGAAATGTAATTTCGATTTAATGCCATTTGCTGAAAACAAATTTTTGTAATAGTATTTTGCCTAATACAAACAACGCTTTATAGCTGGATCTGCCAAGTGTTCCACCAAACCATTGTCACAAAACGGGCCTCCAATGTTATTGTGATACAAGCTATTCAAGAAGTGGTATCAATCAAATGTGGATATTAAAGAACTTCAAAGACTTAAAGGGTATTTTACGATCTCGGTCCATTTCAGTCTGTAACACTATAAAACATTTGATTTCTCTGCCCGCTATACCACGATTCCTCATTCACAACTGAAGGAGAAGTTGAAAGATCTAATCCATCGATGCTTTCAAAATAAAAATGGCAACAGCAGATACCCATACCTTGTCATTGGTAGATATAAATCATACTTTGTTAACACGAAATTATCCTGATGATTGAATTTTTGAACATATTTGTTCAATTTGGTGGACGTGTTTTCCAACAGACATTTGGCATTCCTATTGGTACGAATTGTGCGCCACTCCTGGCCGACTTAATTGTTCCTTTACTGCTTTGCACAGGAGGCTCAAAACTCTCTTGTTGTTTTTCAGATGTCAGCTCAACTAAGACTTTCCAAACGTGGCCTAGCATACCAATGCCTAAGATGTGTCTTGCCAGAGAACTTCATCGCAGAGAAGACCAGGGTGGAGGCCCAACTCTGGAAGAAGCAGTTAGCCTTGGACCAGGCACCATTTTTGTACTCTATGCATGTACAGGTGTGAAAGCCTTAAGGCTCTGAAAAAAGCATGTAATCACCCTTTGCACCTTACATCATTCAGAAGAACCTGATGACCGCCCAGAATGAGTTCCTTGGAAACCAGGCCTATCTTAAGCAGAGCCCAGCTCCACCCAAATTCAACATGGACCCGTCGATGCCAGACTACAAAGCTTTGTCACCGGTTGAGAGCCACCTGCACCGGGCCACCAGGGTCCGACCAGCCAGTCTACCAAGCACAAAAGTCCTTACTCCAGTCCGCTTTCTGCTGGGCAGCCCACCCATGGGAACTTTAGGTTTCCAGCTGCAACACAAACTACTCAGGGGAGACTGGACCTCTCCTTGGCTTCTCCATCTTACTTTCTGCTAGAAAGCTCACTCATGGCAACTTTATGCTTCCAGCTGCCACCATGACACAACCAGCTGCAACATCAACTACTCAGGGGAGTTTGGAGCTCCCCTTATCTTCGAAATCCTTGCCAGCTGTTGTACAGCCCACCCATGGAAGACTGGTGCTCCCTGGCCGCCAATCAACTTGTGCTGCTCCACTTACTCTCTCGTGTGTCAGTAGCGGGTTCACAACAAGCACGGATGACCTAGATGCAATTTCCCCAGGAGCTGCGCCCATTCCTATACAGTCTGCTCAAGCCGGTCTGGTACCGCCTGCTACCTTTGAACAGTTTCTTCCAATTGCTGTCTGAGCTTCCATTTCCATCAAGCGCAAGCGCTGTTCAGCCTTTTCTGTCAATCTCGGCCGAGCAAGAGCCAGAACCCTACTTACCAGAGTTTGGTTCCCCCCGTGAGATTCATCTTGGACGAGGATGCAGCCAGTGACGTTGAGGCCGAGTATGTTTTACCTCAGATTTTGGGAGGAGAGGCAGCTGAAATTCCACGCACCTCAACACCGGTGGCCGTTGTTCCTCCCAAACCAGCTTCATTACACGAGACACCAGCCATTTCAGAACTACAAACCCATCACAGAGTACTGGAAGCACTTTCCAAATTTACCACGACGCAAGAGTTACTATTAAAGGAAATTACCCGGAACACAAAATCAATAAATACTCTTTCGTCTGATATATCTTTCCTACGAGGTCAAATGCGACAGTTTGAGAGGATCCAACAACGCCAGCAATCCCTGATAGAAAAACGTGTACAACCGCCGCAACCACAACTTTCAGCAGCTCGCTTCACCCCTTACAACAGAAGGAATTAAAAACCAAAGACCAGGAAAACAAAACTGAAATCCGTTGTTAAGAAGGGAAGTGATTCAAAAGAGGACTAATTGTGTACATTTTTAATTAGTATTCTCAGAATTAAATAACAGTTTTTACGTAATGACAGCTGCACTCACCAGCTCCTCCTATGTTGTTTCTAAACTATCCATATAGTTTTTCATAGTTGTCAATCTGTTTTATCGGCGAACTTTGTCAGTTTTATCAGCCGGTAAACACACACGTTTTCTGTTTGTGTTTCTATCGCTACTTCCGGTGGCGCTGTCATAATTTTTATTTATTGTTGTCATGGAAAATGTAATTGTATATCATACTAGGAATTGTATTATAAAAGGAGATAATTTTTATATCTTAATTGTATTTTAAAATTGTATTAAAGAAATTTATTTATTTTTTCGAACTTTAGCGGGAAACTTCTTACGTTTCCAACTTCCAAAATCCAACCAACCAACAAGTCCCACGAGTGACGTAAAAATTCAACGCAATGTCAGTCTTGCTTAGAACTTTGGTTTGAACAGTAAATATTTATATTCTGCCTATTAACTTAAGGAAAATGCAAATTTTCAAAGTGTAAACATAATATTCGGCAAAGTTTCGCTCGTAAACAAAAGTAAAAATGTTTTCTTAGTTTAAAAAGTTGAATTTAATTTTAAGCGGGTTCTAGGAGTCGGTTTCCTAACTTCTTTTAATCTTTTTCTCAAGCCAGTTTAATTAACCGAACTTTAGGAAATACTTGCTAGAAAATGTAAACTTACGTGTATTACAGGAAATATAAATAGGGAAAATATTTGGATTTAAGGGCGTATGGCTTCATAAGGAATGACAACCATACTTTAAACTTTTACAGTCGAAAAAAATTTTTAACTGTAAAATAAAGAAGTGCCGATCAAGGAAGGACTTGTCAGAATATTAAAATAACAGTTTTTTTAGACATTTTAAGGTAGAATAGCTGAAAAGGGCTCGGCTGTTAAATCACTTTTCAGAAAAAAAGGTTCTAACAATTTCTCAGAAATTCATAATTTTGAACAACATATTTATTAGACTTTTAAACAAAAAGCTGAAAAGGATACAAATTTATTTTTTTGTGCATGTACCATAAAGGATAGAGGTACATGTATACCTGACAATTCGGGTCACAACTTGATATTTGAAATATATATGTTGTACATAGCTTACTAATCTCTGAAGAACAGAGATTTATTTTTAAGAGCTTTAAAATTGGTTGTTTGAGATTGTTGACATTTTTAAAAATAAAGAAATTTCCATTTTTTTTAAATAATTGATACAGTGGAATGGGCTTAGTTGTGTAAAATATATTATAAGAATGGTTATACTAATTATTGGAAAATATCACAATATAATAAAATATGGAAACTCGCAACAGTACTTTACATACACTATTCCTGGCACTTTTGGTTAATATTGACTTTTTAGTTTCAGAAGAGATGATGAAACTGATTCCCTGTGCGCTTCAGTGTAAATTCATGTGCCAACATGCCACCCAGTCAACAGTTTTAGAGGAGAAGAATTTGAAAATTTGAATAAAGAATTGCATGTGGAGGCAATTTTTTTCATCCGATCCGAAGTAAATGACGACTTTTTATAAATGACTTCCATAAATTATTCCAGCTAAGTTTGGTTATTACAGTCCTTACAGTTTCAAAACAGATGATGAAATTGGGATTTCCCATAGACTTCAAAGTAAACCTTTGTGCATCTGTAGCCTACATGTATACCATCCAAACAATTTCATATGAGGAATGTTTGTAGAAGCTCTCCCGATTATCATTGTTATGAAATTTGAAAAAGATTTGGCATTGTAGTTTTAAGAGTTGAAAAAATTGACAATATGACCAATGGGGAGAATGAAATGAAGAGATTTTTAACACACCGTTCCATTTATTATTCCTGCAAAGTTCGGTTGAAATTGGCACCTCGGTTTTAGAGGAGATGATGAATTGTCTAATGACGTACGGACACAACGTGATGACAATAGCTCACCTGCCCTAAGTGAGCTGAAATAAGTGAGGAAATGATTCATGCGTAAGTATTTAATTTCAATTAAGTTCAAAATGTTTGTCAACAACTTCCCTATACGTGTCGGTTAGAATTACTATAAAGCAATGACCATATTGCAAAAGACTAGCTAAAATAAAATTTAAAGTGTTGTTATTGTATCGCCTGCGCTACGCAAAGGCGACATATAAGGATCACTATCCGTCCTCTTGCGTCGTTTTCGTTGTCGGCGTCAAAAATAATTTCTGTCACATTTTCCTCAGGAACCACACTAGCCAACTTCCTGATATTTGGCTTACAGCATCAGTATGGAGAACTGTAAGGCAGTTTCAAATCTGTCTTATGTCCACTTCCTGTTTGACAGAACTAAGAATAATTTTTAGATAGAAAAAGGTCTGTCACATTTTTCTCAGGAACCACACTATTCGGCTTCCTTATATTTTGCACAGAGCATCAGTATGGATAACTGTATCGTAAGGCAGGTTCGAATCTGTCTCATGTCCACTTCCTGTTTGTCCGAACTTAGAATATTTTTTAGATAGAAAAATGTCTGTCACATTTTTCTGAGGAACCACACTTTTCGGCTTCCTTATATTTTGCAGAGCATCAGTATCGAGAACTGTATCGTGTAAGGCAGTTTCCAATATGTCACATGTCCCCTTCCTGTTTGACAGAACTTAGAATATTTTTGAGATAGAAAAACCTTTGTCCCATTTTTCTCAGGAACACACAGGTTAGCTTCCTGATATTTGGCACAGAGCATCACTATAGCCAATGAGAATTACGCTGGCGACACATGAAAACTTACCACTAAGGTTCAAAGATTCCAACAAATAAACAAAACTATGTGCATTTCTTTTTATATGACTTAAAAATGCAATGTACACTTTTAGCAGTAATCTGTGTAATTCACCGCAACGGCACACTTCTTGGTCATGAAAAAAAAATTCTGAATTCTGAATTTTTTTTTTATCGAACAAACAAAAGGTATAGATCCGAACCCACAATTGTTTTTTATCTTAAGTATATTTTTTAAATGTCAAATGATTAAAACAGTTGTCTTAGAAATTCAAAAATTTTCCCCTAAATATATGTAAAAAAATTGTACTTATTTTTATTCTATTGATATTAATAATGGCTCAAACAATGGCTATAGGCATAATCCACTAAAAGACTGTTATTCAATTAATACACAATGAAAATAACGATAAATTGTTCCTCTGGTAATAAAATATTAGCAATAAAGGGCATAGTTTTATTGATCAGTAGAGCGTTTAATTAAAGATTTATTCCCCGTATTGTCTACAAAGATCAGAAGTGACGAAGACTATCTCCCACTTGCTACTAAAATAAACATTTGCAAGAATATTAGACAAAATTGAATGCAGCAAATTGCATTATTGAGATCTCTTAGACTATCTTTTACTTATCGAAATTGATAGAGTGCTCGATAAGCCACGGACGTTATTTGCACAGATAAATACCTCAATCCATAATAAAAACATTATTTTCTCCTTGCCTTTAATTTAATTATATGCTCAGTATGTATTACCTTAGACACACAAAGCGTTTTGCACCTGTAGAAACACTTAAAGGGTAGTCTTAGGAAACTAAATGATCATTCGTTAACAAATAAGTGTAGTTAACTGATATTTAATGAGACATCTGAAAAAAGATGTTCCTTGACGACTCATGAAAGAGTTATATCATATGAACATCTTCAAAGCTTTAGACGGAGGAATATGTGAATACTGGAATACTAGCATTGCTTAGATACTCGTAGTACCAAGACAAAATTGGTGCTAACATCACGTATATCACAGTGAAACCGAATACAAATAGACACTATCAACTGCATACTTATATTTAAAATTCTTTTTAAAATATGGATACAGATGGACGTTTGGGTTCTGTTTCACTAAAAGTCGTAAGAGTTACGATCAGTCGTAACATGTATATATTCAATGGATTTACGATCAGTCGTAACTCTAACGGCCTTTAGAGAAACAGTAGTGAGTACCCTGAAAACTGTCTTATTTTTAAAATTCCATATAATCGATATAATATTTAACAATATAAAGCTGAAAACTTTGGTACATGTAAATGATAGTTCCCCAAAAGAAAGCTTTTCAATCTATCGTAGTTTTATAATTTCTGTATCACCGAATATGTCTTGTTCTGGGTATTAAGGAGAATGTGTTTTGCATAACGATAACTGAATCCTCTGAATATTGTTTATCTTTTAATTTTTTTATGTTGTTCTTTTGTGCTCGATACTGATGTTTGCAATTTAATGATTTCTTTGATACCAATTTGATGCACAAAATGTGCAAATCTCGTCGATCAAAGATTCATCAGTTGTGCTGAAGACTTGAAATGAAACCAAAACAATAATCCAAAATTTTGAAGAGCTAATTATAAACATGCCAAAATGAGCAAACAAATAGGGACAGGATCATCTTACAATAGAGCTATGCACTAGGGAGATTTCACAAAATTTCATATTTTTGTAACGGTATAATACAGAAATACTACCAACTGAGCGGGTGATTCCCTCGGGACTTTGAATCCACTAGCAGGGGTCTATTGGCTTTTTGATCATTACGGAGTATTTATTTATGTCTAATACAACAAAGGAATAAGAAAATATACAAAATGGTTAGATGATTTTATTGCAGATGACTTTCACTATTTGTTTTTGAGTGCCATTCCAGACCTATAAAACCTGAATGTAACGTATAACTACTTACAATATCCGAAATTATCAGCTTTGTCCTGTTCACTGTTATTAGAAATGAGTTTCGAATCCTGTTACTGGAGATGAACACAGTGCAGATTCACAAACTGTCCTTGTTTCCCATCGCATTGATACTGTCAGTTATGTTCCATGTTTTTGTATACCACTTGAATATTCAAGAATACATATTTTATTTTGTATTGTTTATACCATTATTTTTCTGACGAAATTTTGTCTCATTTACAAATACCCCAAATGATTTCATTTGTAATTTAGATCTTTATGCTCTCGAAAAAAATTCGTGGGAGTTTGTCGTTCTCAACATTATCCATTCGTCCTTTCAAATGAATAAATTTTTTAGATGATGATTTAATGATGTCACAACATACATTATGCTTTTTCTACCTCCAATTAACTATCATTGACCATGAAATACAAGTCCAGATCGATACAATTCAGGTTTTTGTTTATTTAAACATTTCTCGTGAAAATAGGGAATTTGGAAAATTTATGGTTTTCGAATGATAATTTAAGTTTGCTTCAACATAAATGCTTGTAATAATGTAGTCGAACATTGGCATTAAATATAGGCGAAAGGTCGATTTTCACTTTTGATCCCCTATACCTCTAAGGAGTCCGGGAGAACCTATCGGTCTGTGCCAGACATTGGTCTTTATGAGTGGGGCTGATAGGGTCTCGCTTTTCAACATAGCCCTTCAGCACTATTGATAAGTCATAATTCGAAGTAATGTACATATACAGTTCATCATTATTGGTATCGTGAATATCGACAAAATAATACCGAAGCTACAAAACGCTGGGAAAAGTCTATAAATTTGAAATCCAAGAAAAGGACAAAGTCAAGAGAATTGAACGCAAGAAATAAACACCACAAGGATACATGCATAGCTAAAAGAATAAAAAAAAAACCTATAATAAAATAATTCAAAATAGAACAAGACAGCACAGATATTACATAAAACACTTGCAATATGAACTCCCGTTACAAACCGGTAGTGACATCATGTGCTCCGGAGGGTAATCATGTCGGCATCCGTCACATAGCCAGTCTGTAAAAGCAAGTGAAATGTCAATTTCAGAAGGACATGAAAGTGTCATATAAAAATATGTATTGGAATTGGTAGAAAAATATTATAGCCGATTATTGCGCATCAGTAAAAAATTCTAGAAATTCATCGGTGTAAGTATGATCACATGATTTTTAGAAATCTGTGAAATAAATGCTGCCGGTCTATTAAAAAGGCAATACCAGATTTTCTCACCCCTAGTTCTATTAGAATTATTTTTCTTGAAATAAACACAACGATTGAGAAATGACGCAGTTTAAACGACTATCCTCTCTGAGGATGAAAAAATGTATGTGACATATCCTTATCTCACAATATAAAATAATTTTGCATCCTCTTAGAGGTCTTGGTCATTTGTTCTTCAATGCCATGAAAACACTAGTTACTGAGGGCACTATCACGATATTTGGACGGCCCTATGGCAGTACATATATATCGTGAATTTGTCTTCAACATCAGCAACTATTGTGTAAATAATCTATTCAGTAGAACTTTTCAGAATCAGTAAACAATTTATCGCATGTCAGTTACAACATACATTCAACCAAACATTAAATTATAGGTTTGATGACTAATTTGCTGCCTCTTAGTTAAGAATATATTAATACACATACCCAACTCATTTAACCGGTATAATAGTTAAATATGAGGGTGTATCAAAGGATTGTCGCGCTTACTTAAGCTGATAAATGAAAAGAACTGGAAAAAAGTTGGTGATTAGCAAGTGCTTCTTGTTTAACATCTGTGGTTTCTACATCATCCCCGAGAAAAAAAAAAATTTAAAGATAATTAAGTGTTGTTGGCGATTGTTTTCTCCTATACGTTTGTTGATAACAACGGTCGATGGCTTGAAATCAGTAAACGATTCATTATTGCTGTTGAAACTCAATGAAATTCATTTATTTTCCTTTAATCGGGATTTTCATTACCGTCAATAGTTTAATCAAAGAACGATTAAAATTTCAGCTCGTATTTTATGACTTGTGATTACTGCAAGATATTTAGACGTAATGCTAAATGATTTCTATCTGCACTAATCATTGTCTATTTCTTAACGATCGTTGCTGCTTCTAGTCATATCTAATACAAACACCGGGGAGGGATACCGTGATATGTATGATCACCGACTTCAGTAAATCTAGTGCACAGATTGATTTATATAAAGGAATAAATCAAACAGAATCTACCAATATTTTTATCTTATAACATCAGAGGAAAATAACACATTCGTCAATGGTAAGTTTTTACGTTTCTTTGAAGTTAGTTATGTTATTTTTACAAACTATTGCGTTCTAGTTTTTCGGACGTTTTACGCCGTAGGAATATTCACAAAAGTGGGTTACATATAATAAGAAAGTAATACGATTATTGATAAGTTTTTGACATTATAGACTGTTTTTCTGCACCCTTGATATTAAGTTCTGGCAATTAACGAATGCTTTCATTCCTTTTTTTAAGACCTACCATAAGTAAACATTAAATAAATTTAAAATAGCTGTTTGTAAAGGTTCATGAGATCTTATCACTGCACATCTTGAAATGTCCACTTGCAGGTTTAAGTTAAGCTTATTTATTAATCTGCAAGATCCATTTAATCTCAGCTTAATGGTTTGTAATTTATCGGTTATCTTGTAAGTGACTATCACCCATAGTAAAAATAACGAGCGTGTATACTGGGTATATCATTTATATCATATCGTTATTTTATAAAACAAAAATATTTGCTTTTTTTTCTTCAAGGTAGTAGTACAAACACATAAGAAAAAATTATTTTGTGTAATACACTCTCAATACAGTCAACTTATGACATAGTATATAATAAAGGATCATTAGCAACATATGTTAGTACTTAGTACTAATGAACTGTTCTTTGATCTCTCATGGAATTCTTGTTCATGTCACTGCTATTCTACCATTTCGATGGCTACGACAATACTTTAATAAAAATGTAGCCAGTCTATAATGGAGGGGATCGTTTTCTCAAATTTTGCAACTAGGATGGTTATAAACTCTCACTACAGTCAACGTATGACACGGTATATAATAAAGGATCAACATATGTTAGTACTTACTACTGATGAACTGTTCTTTAATCGCTCATGGCATTCTTGTTCATGTCACTGCTATTCTGCCACTTCCATAGCTACGACAATACTTTAAAAAAAAATTGCCAGGATTTATAGGATTTTAGGCAACACTGTAACAGCAACATTATATCATCTTTTTTTTTTAACAAATATTGCAACTTTTTTTTTTAAGTTCTGTAATAATAACAATATATTTTATGTTGCATTGTAATATCAACAATATTTACAAATTCTGACATAAAGACGACACAATGCCACAGTGTAACAGCTAGTTTCACAAACACTGTAAAAGCAGTCATATATTCTGGGCCAAATTTTAAGAGCAACAATAATTTATGATACATTTGCTCCTATGCTTTATAAATTTTGTCAACACATTCATAAAAATGAATTATGTCTGAAATAATATCGAAAATAGTTTTCTTTGTTCTGATCTTTGTAATAATGTAGTTCAGTATAAATTCTGCATTTGTCTATCTTGCTAATTTTAATTAAAACAAGAAGTCGAAAGTCTGAACTGCCATTATTTCCAGTTAACATTCTGAAAATAATTCGACAAAATATACAACTTCCTTATGTTCGACATAGCAAATTTTCAAAAGTACTTAGGTTTACACTGGAATGTACTTTTATTCTATTTATCTGACACGAAGATATACGTCCATTTCCTATATTAAAACGTAGAACATATCTCATTGTTAAAGGTTTTCATGAAATTCTGTTTCCATTATAATTTTCAGTACGAACTGATAAGCATTTAATGTAGATTAAACTATGAAACGGTGAAATTTGATATCCTGTAATTTGTGTTCAATTATTGCATCTAAGGATTCGTCTATTTGATATATGATTACTTTCGTCGTAACATTACCATCCAGCAAAATATAAAAATATGCAAGTCGACGAATCTTGAAGATGCTATTAGGCGTGATGGATGTTGGTTTCTCACCGGCTTGCTATTGGAAGAACAAGAACAAAAAAGAATTTTCCATTGTTCTTGTTATGAAATTTATTATGATACTAGTCCGCCGGTGACTCGCATATCAGTGAAGTTGGTATAGACCATTTTAAATTAGATGCTCGAACTCTTGTGATAGTTTTCAGCTTTCCGACGTGTTGGAATGAGGATTTATTCAGAAGAAAGCGTGAAGATTAAATTTAAATTTGTTCTTTTGTTGGAATCTCTACATTGTGCGCGTGTTTTAGTGTTTCTTCTAATTTAAAAAAAAAATGCAAAAGCATAAGGGCTCTGCAAGTGGTGCTTTAATGTTTTTTTTAAATAAAGTTCAAAATTTTCAGTCTGTTCACGTTTATCACAAAGTCCATTAAAACTTTTAAAAGTGCCGTTTAATATGTGAAAAGGGGGAGAAGATATAGAAATATTACAAGGGATCACACAGGTAGCAGACCGCTTTTCTAATTAACCAAAATATATTTATATATAAAAGGGCAACAGGAACACTTTCAAAATCTATACTACGAATAACCGTTTCTACATCATTCTGATTTTCTTTTCAAAAGATTTTTTAAGGTCATCTACAATAGTATAATGTAGAATAAAATATCAAAGGTTTAATGAAATCAAGATTCAAATGAATTAACTCTTTATCACTGGGTTTTTTTTCCATAACATTCTTTAGTGATAACAATTCCTTCAAGATAGAAGATTTCTGGCAACTAGCTTAATTCATAAATGTAGTTTAAATCTCATCATCCTTCAATCGAAGTTGGGGATAGTGCAATACAGACGTACAATATTTAAACATGGTATGTAAATTATTTTTATATACAACGACTTGCTACATTTGATATCGTGTGCGCCTATATCAGTTTAGTATAAATGCATTAATGTAAATAACATAAAATATATGACAAACGTGATGACTTCAACTTTCCTATTGTTAACTTTCCCTTCGCCTGCATATTGCGTAAATACGTTTTCAGCTTATCCGATATTCATGGACATGCGTGTGTTACCATGACTTTCGACAGAGAGGATTACTGCTCTCACAAAAGCTGCTTAACCAGGGTTTTACCAGTGATAAGTTGATTTCATCACTTAGGAAATTTTATGGTCGTCATCACGAATTGATCGACTGTTGCATAATTCCAATATCTAAGATGATGTTGGACCTGTTCCCACTGTCGTACATGTAACATTTCATGTACCACCACCGATTTGTGACTACCACCAGGTTGACTTTGTTGAACTTCACGATGGCTGCCGTACACGGAGCAGGAACTGCTTACCTTTCAGGAGCACCTGAGTTCACTCCTCGTTTTTATAGAAGTTCATGTTCATTTTTTTAGTGTTCGGTGTTTTTTTTGTGGTACTTGTGTCTTCCCGGGATTGTATACATGTAATAGATTGCGTTCTTTGGTCTGGTCCTTAAGTATATTTGTCTGCTCTATACTAAAGGGAAAATCAATAAATGAAATAAACATTGCAACTTTTGCCCCGCGCTTTCTCACCTGCAAACATTTGGAACAGCTACGCAGCACCCATAAATGATAATTGCTCAATGAATTCGTAAAAGAAAGATATTAGTTTCTTGTATATGTAATTAATTATATAAAAAGTGCTACAAAATGGCTTAGATGATGCAATAAATATAGAAAGTTATCCTAACAGGGTATAGTTCGTTGTTTGTTTTAGGAAGGAACAAAAGAGTATTACCAATTCTTTTCACTGAAAGCTAATTGGCTATTTTCAAAAAGTAATTTTTATCAAAAATAAACTCAGCCTCCTACATTCCTTACGTACGATGCGCTTTTCAAGATAAACTTTCATAAGGTAACTGAACTTTAGAAAGCCAAACCATAAAGACCAAAACATTGTAAGCAATAGAACCAAACGGGCCTATACAGATTAGCCAAAATCTAGGTAAGGTTAGCTTGGCCTGAAGAAGTTGAAACCCTACTTTTAACAGAATTATATCAAGTGAAAATTTCAAAAATATGAACTTAAGTGACATGGAAGGAAATCAACATTCCCATAGTAATGTAATATGTATGTTAAATACACTTTTACATAAAGCAGAATATTTCTACATGTACAAAATATATAGACATGCATACAAAAAATTACGCTTTGCTTTTATATCTATAGATTTGAGAAATTGTGATTGTAGCATTTTACTGTATTCCCTTACTTCAATAGAAATTGTAACAATGCAATCATACGGAACTCTTAATAGGATGAAAAAATAATAAAATATCAGGGGCGAAAGAAATAATGAATGAAAACATCCGTCCAGTTCAGACGAGAAGATCCAACTGATCTTGAAAACCCCATAAAACAAGGAAGTCACCTCGCGTCTTGATCTTGATCTTTCTGGATCATAATATAGATTGTGTCTTTACATTCCAGGAGCGTTTCCAGGATATTTGAAAGGGGTGGGGGTATAATAAAAAAAATTTGGACCTTTTTTTTGCTAAAAAACATAAAATAATTGTGAAATCCAACGCAATCATAGGTTTGAACGTTGTTTTCAATTTAGACTTGTATTTACCCCGTTCTAGATAGTCAAATCTGACCCTTCCAAGGCAAGGCGAAAAAAACATAACCCCATTTCATGTATAGATTTACTTACCGTTTTGGTTGTTTAAAAAAGGTGTCTAAGGTCTTTTGGCGCTTTTGTTTTGACGATTTCACTATATCACGTCAACAACAATTGATACTTATATAAATCGCAGAGTCAAATACGGCGGACAAACGAAATTTTACGGATCACCCATCGGACGGGGGAATCAGTTTCAAAAGAAATCAGAGTATGTGTTTAATTAATGAATATGAAAAATTGCATATTCAATACAATATAAGCAGATTACGATAGTTTTTTTTTGAAAAGGGGAGAGGGCGTACGCCTATTGCGCCCTCACCTGGACCCGCCCCTGCATTCATTCCAAACGGGCGGACAGTTCCAAGAAAATCGATTATCCTCTGTTTGAGGAACTGTCTTTATATATAAGATGGTCTGATTCTTTCTGGGATTTTACAGCAGTAGAACTATTTAAAAATATTGCACGTAGACAATGTTAGAAATAGCCCTATTTTCAAAGGCACTACATTAAAACAAAAGACTAATCTTCATGAGATTTTCCTTTTTTAAAGCCAAACTGCTACCAAAGTAAGAACTTGGATGAAGAAATAAATATCACACATAAGATAATTTGATTTCATTTTAAATAACGTTTCGTAATGCTTGTTACCCGGAAATTGTCCCTGATTATAAGCAATCGAATACCAGCAAGATATTTGTTAAGACATACATTTCATTTCTAAATTGATGAAGACAAATAGAAATTGTCTTAACAATAAATTAGTTCTCCTGTAAATTGGTGCAATGTTTCATTATGCTCAATAATAAATCAGCTGAAATTTAGACAACCCTTGAAGACTACAACGAAGTTGATTGCATGAAAACTGACACTTTTTGTGAATGCTATTACTATTTGTTAAGTGTCTGTTAAATTACTTTCAATAATTGAAATGAACTGTAAATGCACAACTGGTGCGTCAAAATTGGTTCAATTGAATTGCAATAGCTTCCATTGTGTAGATTTAACACTACGAAGGTAATATAAGTTAAGAACCATTATTTGAAATCACACGTTATCTCTCTCATGCATATCACTAGGCAGTGGGTAGGTACATGTAGTTCTTTTGGTTGTACGTTTTTGTCTCTGGCAAATTTTCTAGCATGGAAACACACTCTTTACTATTATCCTTGCATTTTATCTTACCGTTACATTTTATATTGTTTCCAAAGACGAAAGACGTGGTTCGATTTGAGAGAACTCTCATTTCCATAAATTACATTAATGGAAAAGACAATCCTAATTTCGCAGAATTTTAAACAGTGATGATTCCATTGCACTGCGGCGCAAGTAACTAAAAGTATGCTAAGTAAACTATCCACCGAGCAGTTTAGATATATATAACCCTAATATACCTAAAAAAAAATGTTTGTGAATATACCCTTTAAAGGGGGTAAGGAAAGAAGGAATTCGGAAAAAATCAGGCTTCAAATTTGTTGAAATTTAAAAAGCTACGATATGTATTCCCAGAATATAATATAGAAGTGTACCTGTGTACTTGTTAGAAAATGACCAAAATAAAATTTTTCCTTTTTCGACATCTTTTAAGAGACCAAAACAATTTATTGCAGAAAAATAAAATAAACATTTACATTACTACACTTCTATGCTATTTTTATTTCTATATGGAAAGAAAGAGTTTGAAGTATATATATATATATATATATATATATATATATATATATATATATATATATATATATATATATATATATATATATATATGCTACATCTGCAAAAATTAAGAACCATTACAAAGACAGTAAAACTTTAATTATCAGTTTCAGAAAATGTATAATTTAAATTTAATTTGAAAATGTTATTTTTCTCATAAAAAAATATGTGTTGACCTATTTTCAAATACGATGTCCTAGGAACGAAAGGAAACAATACCATTGCGCATAACTTTTACATATGCTGTTTTATAAATATGGTTGAATTTCGAATATCTTAACAATATGTCTTATGCTTTGAAAACCCTTGGAGTGGTATGAAAACATAGACTTGCACTAATTAAAGTTATGTGTAATAACACATCAACTGTAACAATAGTCATGATTTGTTTGTAAATATAAGATTCGACATAATTTGTTGCGCCAAACAAGTAAATTTCAATCCATTGTTTATAGTAGATACTAGTGTTATCCGTTACCATGGTTTCCCTATTATTAGAAGAACTCGCACTAATTGCGTATAATTTGTGTTTATTCTATAATCCTTAAGACACGTGTTATGTCAATATTTGACGACTTGTCTTAACCTTCTCGGACCCTCACGATTCTGTTAATCTACGGTAAATTAAATCTGATAAATCTGAAGTATACTTGCCAAGTTTTTTCATTAAATGCGATCAAATGTTCAGTTTTCCATGAATTTATAGCAACCTTCTAATAACGACGTATTGTTCATCCGTCAATCAGTGTTGATTTCACCCTAATTTATATCTTTTCGATGAATCTAAATTACTATAAAAATACGCCAATTATTAATGATCATTGCTTAAATCATGACAGTATTGGAGAAGTACAGCAGTTGTTTACTGGGCTATGTAAACATAAATTATTTTTCCCGCTAACACCCATTTATCTTTTCATAATTCTTTTGCATGCAGAATAATAAGCCATTTGTAAAAATCTTATAAAATCCTTGTTATTATTTAATGGTTTTTGAGAACTAAAACTTGTCAATGATAAAGCTATGTAAAATCAAGCGAGCATTTTTCCCGCCAAATTTTCAATACCTTATATGTCGAAAACAAGCACACGGACCTATAATTTTTTTATCGCTCTTTTAGTTCCTTTTTTTTAAATCCACTAGCAATATTTACCAGTGTTGTGAAAAGCTTGTTATTTTGAAACTGAGTAGCTAACATCCTTAAAAAGAAGTAGGGACATTTTCCCTGAACTTATTTCACTTCTTGGGCCATTGTCAAAAGGTCGGCTAAAACCTTTCAAAATCTCTGAAGGCATGTGGTCTCTAAAGATTTGCTAATAATAACTAACAAGTAAGTTTCTACATTTTTTGTAAAACATCAATATCACATTTGGAGACAGTTTTAACACAAATTTGCCAAAATAAACGTCTTAAAGACAGTTTTTCAACGTGAAGAAAACTCAGAGCCAAAACGAATATTTCGCTGTAATAAAACGTATCACAAAATACCGAAATAAATTAGATGTACTGTATGGCCATTTCGTTAACCGACAACTCATCAGCAGTGCTCGAGATCAAAGTGTTGGAAAACCGGTTAAAGATATAATGATGAATTAATAAGCACAACCATTAAAATCCAAAACAATTAAAACAAACAGGAATCCAAACTCAGCTAAGGGTTACCTCTGCATAGTTATGAAATTAGAATGGTTTTGGTTCTGAATTTCCTTCTTAGCAATATTCCAAATAACGTGATGCAAATTGGCCCAAATCACCTATTTACACGACCTTTGCCCGTAGAAAACTTGAACTTATTAATGATTAAGCATAATATTTTTGTTTCCTAAAATAAAAATGCTTTGCAAACAATCGTTTACGATAAAAAGTAGGTAAATATTTAAGATTAAAAAAATCAATGGTTATGAGTGAAACAAATACACGAAAAAGTTGCCCTTTTCACACACATACAACACACCCGTAAATGTAATGAACACGAAACTTCTGGATTTTATATGTATGGACAACTTACAAAAATTGTAAGCGAAAACACATAATTAAATCATGCGCACATTCATTCTGTTTTGGTAATTTCAATAATTTTTACTATAATTCGAAAGAATCCAGAAGGAGAAAGAAAACAGTTTGGTAGATAATGTGATTTGTTTCCAAAATATTTACATTTTATGGCTAGAAATAATAGTCTCAAAACAATATCCATGTTTTTTTTCATTTTATTTGGCTTTCATATGAGGAACTTTTTCTACCAATTGTCACTTTTACAATAATGAACCTCAACAACGAATTTTTTATTATAGAAATCTATTACTGTATTTAGTTGAGGGTGGTATGCTAGAAGAAAAAAATTCACCCGAAACGTAGTTTAGAGAGCGTTATACCTTGCCTATGATAAGCAATGCCATCCATCGCTAAATGGAATAGATCACATATCCAACCAAGTAGAACTATAGAATTTTGCATGAAGTATATTACTATATTTATATCTGACGTTTTACTATTGAGATTTTTCAAATGATTTGGAAATTTTACATAGTAAGATAAGTTTGCCATTTGATTTACAGCCTGAAGATCTGCATTTTAACTTAATAGTTCTTAATATATGATTTATCAAACTATTCATATTAGTGATTGCTTTGTAATTTTAAAACGCTTGATAAGAATCGTAAGATAGAATCGTGTTTAACGTATACATGCAAGGCGACACCAAACTGATTTTTCGTTCTTTGGATTTTTTGGATGGCAAGAACGAGCGAAATTTTAATTTAATTTTTTTTTCTTGAGGACTTTTTTCCGGCGAAGATCAAATTAACGTCTGGCAGATATATTTTGAAATAAAATATTGCAAAAAATGGGAAAAAAAAAATCCCAATTTTTATTTTTAATTTCTGAAATATTAAGAATTTGGGGCGACTTTTTCAACATATTTGCTAAACGAAGTAGCAAAATGTTTTTTCTTAAAATTTACATACATGTAGTCCAAAAATCAGAGAGGCGAAATCCAAAGAAATAAGGATCAGTTTGATGTGGCCTAATAGACATTTTATTTCACGTTCGACAACATCAGTTTTGATTCTTAAGAAGCTCAGTCCATACAATTAATTTTGAAACTACTTAATGAACAAATTCAAAATTCAGATGTTGTTATAATTTGACAAGACCGTGTAGGGTGCTTTTTATGCATCAACAGTAGGCACAGTATGAATATGAAATACCTCTATCAGGAGTTTTTGCATAAAATTTTACAAACTTGAATTAAGATTACGGGATAACTGGATTACTGAACATGAACATTTACACAAATTAAATAGTGGTTCCCTTAGAAATGTCTACGACAACACATTTTCCATTATTAAAATAATTGTCGTTTAAAAAAAATATAATATTTTTCTCATAATTCTGAAAGCAGAGAGATTTAGTACATTTTAAAAATATCTACAGACAAAAGTACCGGTAGAGAGTAAGAGATTAGAAATAGCATATTTTATGTTGTTATAAAATTTAATTTATCTTATGATTCAACTCATTCTAATAAAGCTTTGAACTTTACACTATAAGCAAACTTTCCCCAAAATAAATAGGTTCTCAAACGAGTCTACATTTCTTCCACGAGTGGGAGAAGTTCCGTATTTTCAAAATCCCAGATCTCCGATTGGGACGAGTGTAAGGACTTGTTTCTTCCGTTTTTTAACATCACAAAGAATAAATAAATGATTCAGTGGCATATTGGAAAATTACGTAATATTAACGTACGTGTATTCTTGAGCGGATTTGAAAACAACTACTTTTGATCACAACACACGATTTTAATCAATTGAAAAAAGAAAGAACAAAACAGACAGCCCCTCATGTACCCTACAGGTGAAAGAACGTTGGTTTTATCGTGATTGTGTGACCGTAGTTATACCGAACTACTTATATGTGTAACAATTACCTCCCACCGATGATTTAATTGACCTTTTGCCGTGACTACCGTTTCATTAGACGCCATTTGATGGTCAATCTGCCCAAGACAGACACGATCGCGTGCACCTGTCTGCCATAGAAAATCAACAGAAGAATAATATGGAAGTTTAAAATCTGGAAATTTTCATGGATATTTTCAAGTGTATTGAAACATGTACTTGGAGTCTACTTATATGCACCAATCAAGTTATTCCGAAACCACCGCTAACTGCAGGGGATAACACCATTTTTTAAATTTCGTATCAGCTTATACATTAATATTTATACTTATAAGAAGATATTGGATTCCTTCGATTTCTGTATTCCACTCTCGTATTGTTTCTTTTTATTATCACATATTGTTTTCGTAAAATGTAAACGCTAAGATTTCTTGACATTTATTTCACTTCCATTTTAAACCCTAGACGTCTTAACGACAAAATTGCACCATATTTCATGACAAAATACGCCATATGTATTCCATTAACTGAAAATGTCTTTAATAGTATCGTATATAAGTTTTATTTATATTTCCAATAATATCATATTCTTATGCTTAAAATACCTTTATTCAGAAACAATTCCAACTTTAGGTGTTATTAATGAGCAGTGTGCGTGAAAATCCTC
Organism: Mytilisepta virgata; assembly: GCA_028015205.1. Taxonomy (NCBI): domain Eukaryota; kingdom Metazoa; phylum Mollusca; class Bivalvia; order Mytilida; family Mytilidae; genus Mytilisepta; species Mytilisepta virgata. The sequence goes on along the minus strand of CM051518.1, from coordinate 51,025,654 downwards.
AACTTAACTCGGGAAAAAAATACTAAGTAAACAGTGCATGCAAAAATACTAAATTCCATATAGAAACAGTTAAAGTTTAAACAAAACAAAACAAAAACAAAAACAGCACACCACACCACACCACAAACAAAAACAAAAACTACAAAAACACCACACCACCTGCTTTCAATACTCTACAGTCACCAGACCAGACCAGACCACACCACACCACACCACAGTTTAATACATGTACGTGAAGTATACTCAAGATATTTCCATATACAATGCAGTTAAACCAAACCAAAATTACACAAAGAGTGGTTCATCCTATTTGTTTGGTTTGAACCCTTTTCATGAATGTGTTGCATTTAAACAAACTATTTCATCGTTATGTGCGAAATTTGAGTGTGGTCTCCTTCCCGAATGGTTGGTATAAAGTACATTTTTGGACAAGACAATGGATAATACAGTACAATGTACATCATCACATTTCTGGCTTGTGCTCTGCGTTCTTGTAGACTGATCCACTGAAGTTAATTCAGAATGTCCATTAAGCTACTTATCCTTTTATAGTCAAATAGTTGCTCCTATTCGACGAATCATTTCCAGTTTCTTGGTGTTTACTTCTGTGTTAAAAATATTATGCGACACTGGCATAATAAAAAAATCATGTGTTTACAAAATGCCCGTGGATATATTTCTTTATAGAAAGTCAGTGTTTTCTTGCTAATGATATGATTTATATGTTGGTTCTATCTGGGATTTTACCTCAGGTTGTCACATGGATATTTAGTTTTGTCTTCTTTTAGAAAGTGTCAAACGACCAACAACATAACACTATTATTGCCTTTAATTATGTACAGAAACAATACAGTGTTTGGTCTGTACATTACAGTGATTGGGATCGTCTGTGGTATCTGATACACTATTCAATTGGCAATATAAATGTCAATAGTCAATAAAGTGCATTTCTGATGCTATCCAAAAGTTTCATATTTATCGAATGCTTTGAAGCGTCATTGCTCTTCAACTTGCTAAATATTTTCGAGGTTTCTCGCCGATCTGTTTCTGCACTCATATGAAGCGGACTTCAAGGGTTACTACGTGAAAACAAAAAGAAACTAGCCCAATCCTTTAATTTCAGTTTTCGTTATATAGATGATGGGTTGTCCTTAAATAACGACAAATTCCAAGACTTTCTACATCTTATCTACCCCAGTGAGCTTGAAATTAAGGATACTACAGATACACCAAAGTCCGCTTTATATTTGGATTTGTTTCTTGAAATAGACTATGAGGGACATTTGAAGACAAAACTTTATGACAAACGTGACGACTTCAACTTTCCTATTGTTAATTTTCCCTTCTTGTGTAGCAATATACCAGCATCGCCTGCATATGGCGTCTACGTTTCTCAGCATATCCAATTTTCAAGGGCATGCGTGAGTTACCCTGACTTTCGGCAAAGAGGATTACTGCTATCACAAAAGCTTCTTAACCAGGGTTTTATCAGGGATCTGTTGATGTCATCACTTAGGATATTTTACGGTCGTCATCACGAATTGATTGACCATTACAGTGTTCCAATATCTAAGATGATGTTGGACGTGTTCCCACTTTTGTAACCTTTCATGTTCCTCCACCGATTTTTGACTTCCCCCGGATTGACTTTGTTGAACTTCACGACAGGTGCCGTATACGCAGCAGGAACTGCTTACCCTTCCGGAGCACCTGGGTTCATTCCTGGTTTTTATAGGAGTTCGTGTTGTTCATTGTTTTTTTAGTTTTCTGTGTTTATTTGTTGTGCTTGTGGTTGTTCATTTGTCTTCCCGTGTTCGTCTGTCCAAAGGATTACGTTCTTTGATTGCTCCTTATATATATTTGTCCTTTTTATCGGTTGAAAAAAAAGAAGAAAAATTCGAATAAAACATAGATTTTCAATTAAAGTTTCATACATATTGTATTATTAAATTATATACAAAAATGCATTGTTTTAGGGTGCCTTTAATGTTACTCATTGTTGAAGGTGAAATCTGACCTTGATGGAAAATAGGTCATTCCTCGTAACTAGTAATGAGCACTAACCATTAAAAATAAGGCTTTGTCTTAATTTGACCCAATGCCTGGCAATGCAAACTAGTATCAATTTTCGTTTTGAAGATCCTTGAAAGTGGCATTAAATCAAAATTAACTATACATGAACATTGTTGAAAGTCACATGACGACATTTAGATATCATGAATATATTAGCATGTTTTATCTATTGCGGTAGTGTCTCGTGGACGCAAACCCCGTATCCTTTTATTATACCCCCGCTTTTGAAAAAAAAGCGGGGTATATAGTATTCGTTGTGTCCGTCCGTCCGTCCGTCCGTCCGTCCGTCCGACCTTTGTATCCGCAACTCCTCCTAAACCACTGAATGGAATTTGATGAAACTTTCAGAGGATCTTTATTACATGATGCCATAGTGCACCTCCTATTTTAGATTTTGATCTGATGAATATTTGGGGTTACCCATACCAAAACATGGACTTTGACATTCATTGTGATAGGGGTACCATGATGCCATCCGCAACTCCTCCTAAACCACTACATGGAATTTGATGAAACTTTCAGAGGATCTTTATTACATGATGCCATAGTGCACCTCCTATTTTAGATTTTGATCTGATGAATATTTGGGGTTACCCATACCAAAACATGGACTTTGACATTCATTGTGATAGGGGTACCATGATGCCATCCGCAACTCCTCCTAAACCACTGAATGGAATTTGATGAAACTTTCAGAGGATCTTTATTACATGATGCCATAGTGCACCTCCTATTTTAGATTTTGATCTGATGAATATTTGGGGTTACCCATACCAAAACATGGACTTTGACATTCATTGTGATAGGGGTACCATGATGCCATCCGCAACTCCTCCTAAACCACTGAATGGAATTTGATGAAACTTTCAGAGGATCTTTATTACATGATGCTGTAGTGCACCTCCTATTTTAGATTTTGATCTGACCAACATTTGGGGTTTTCCATACCCACACATGGACTTTGCCATTCATTGTGATAGGGGGTACCAGTATGCCATCCGCAACTCCTCCTAAACCACTAAAGGGAATTCCATGAGACTTTCAGAGAATCTTTATCACATGATGCCATAGTGCATCTCCTATTTTAGATTTTGATCTGACCGACTTTTTATGTTTTCCATAGCAAAACATTGACTTTGCCATTCCTTGTGATAGGGGGTGCGGGGGTATCAATTAGTGAGCTTTGCTCACAGTATTTCTAGTTTTTCTTATAAGCCTATGTTAAAGCGCAATCAAGTTTTGTCAAGTCATTAAAAATGATTGAGAAGTTTTTTTTATTATATTTGCCACGCAAGTATCAGGGGAATCATGAATAATATAAATTTATCTTTATCTAATGTGATAACATTACGCCTTATTTTTCAAACCGGAGAACCCTGATAATACTAGGCAAGATATGATTTCTGATAGCCGAATGTCTCATTTCATTTTCAAAAAGTATAAATATTTTTCTTTAATCACAAAACGTTTACATCTTAGCATGTAAACTGTAAATAATGGAAATACAAATATATAAACATTAATTGCAAAAATGTAAACTCTCTTGCTAAACATATAGTTTTCGTTTTTAACAAATGCGGAAAGGTGAAAAATAAACATAAAATGTTTTAGAGCAGAATGCATACAAATAAAAAAAATAACCAAAGATGTAAATAAAGAAAACAGATAGAGCTTGCGTAAGTACAAAGAAGGAAAAAAAATCATCACAGAAAAATTGTAATATCAAGTATTCTATAGAAATATATAATTGCAACTGAGGTGATATCCTCGGGCTCTTAAATTTACCAGCAAGCGTAATTTTTTTCTGGGTACCAGAATCTCCTTTTGACCTGAAGCCAAGGAAGTTTTCCTTATTATTTCCAAGTCATCGTTTGTATGAACACGTCCATTTATAGGTTAATTATAGCCCACACGATAGGTTCATATCCATGAATTTTGTTTAGACAAGGAAGTCGAGCAACAATAATATTACGAATCTAATTTGTTCACAAACAAGACTACAGATTAAACCCTATAAGCGGATTTCTATGCCAATAGAAGCTAAATATATGAAAAATAAATAATGTAATATACTGCTAATCAAATTTTCTTCTACATGGATGAAAGACTGAAAGCCAATCTGACGACGGTTAGCTGTCATCTTTTCAACTGACATTGCAAATCTCTATACTTGCGTCGAATATTTATAAAAAACCAACTGAAGCCTTCGTGTGTTTCATGAAATTAAGTTATAGTGAGAAAGAGCAGGATGCATTTGTGGGTCAATCATTAAAATTCGTAGAAAATACTAATAAACATTAGTAAACGATTACACTGGAAATACAAGTATATATAACTGCAGGTGAAAGCTTTCATATGAGGTTGTTAGGATAGTTGTAGGTATGAGTATCTATACCACCAGTTCTAAACTCGCCCCCCCCCCCCCCCCCCCAAACCATGACATGTGATGTGTCCGTACAAACTATCTGTGGTCTGTATGATTTCTTTGTATAGTTTGGATGAAAGTTTAATTTTGTTTTTTTCGCCTTTCATTTTGTTTTAAAATACATTTTATTTAAAATATAAAAGATGTAAAAATGTCGCGTACATGAATCTCGCAAACTTAAATGTTTATGGACAACGTTTAGGTTGTGAATGTATATTTTTGAATAAAGTAACTTTTAACATTATGGCGATATTAATTACATAATGTAGATAACGCTGTCAACAAAACTATAAGGTATATTGTGTATGTGTTACATGTAGATCAATTATGCTTTGAAGTACCTGATATTTACTTTTACAACTTGCATACAATGTATCAGCTTGTGTAAATTAGAACTGGACTTGGAAATATGTTTCCGGGCCTGGGTATGAATTGATACTTTAACTTTGACCATTTACACAAATGCAAATATAGAGTGTATACAATCAATAACTGTTTACTTTATATCCAACGTTTCTTTCATTCACACCATTCATTCAAACATGATAAACTGTTGTCAGTATTACAGTAATTCATGGATTTCTCCACCGATATAAGATGGGACTTTCATTAAACATTGGTTGACTTATACATGTATCAGACAAACGAGCTTCACCTTGTTTGTAATCTTGCTGTATTAGCTTTTATAGTTACATTTGTAGTTTTATACGCCAGAGTGTTATAATGGTGTTTTTTCTAATTTATTTCTAGGCCGGTCAGTTTTCAGAAGAAACAATAAATGGTGAGTACTTCGAGCATAAGGCTGCAGCTTTAACATAAGCCCTTTCAGATCATGCTGCCACTTTGTCACTGTTTTTTAATTCTTCTATTCTAAACACTGCTAGTTAAAATTTATGTCATCATCAACTCAAATCTTATAGATGTCAATTATTTCAGTTTTACAGCTGCAGTATAGAAATACTCTAAGGTGTATATTGTTACAACTTTCTCAGGGATCCAGTCGACAGTATACCCAAAATCTAACAAAGGGGCAAAAAGCATATACAGGCTGCTTTCCTTCGATAAAGCAAATTACTTAAAGATGATTTTTTATATTCGTTTACTAAATTTTGAACATTCTTATGTGATCTTTTTCATATTTTATGGCTGTAACTAAGGCTCTTCTTTTGTTCTAGTCCAGTCACTTTTTTCTCGTCAACTTGTTTGCTTCGATATTTTTTTCGCAGACATTAAACAACGATCAGAAAAATGCTATGGAATATTTCAACCTTATACGTACATTTGTACGACTGTTTTATAAGATACCAGATAAATGTCAATAAGAACTTTCCGTTTGTCTTTGCATAACCCATTTTCTCTTCTAAATTAGCCCTACTTTTTCACAAAGGTATCCAACATTAGTCGAGCGTTTGTTTGCTACGTCGGTTATTTACATAATAAGATAGTCAGCAGGAACATAGGTGAAGGTAATTGTTTATTTCTGTTTGATAATGCAGAAATACTGTAATTACTGTCATTTTACAGATTGGCGAGAATCATTCTCTCTCTTTGATAAAAACAAAGATGGTGTCATATGCTGTAGCGAGCTGGGAAGTATAATCAGGTCAATAGGTCAATCGCCATCAAAGGACGATGTAAAGAAAATGATTCGAGATGCAGACAAGGATGGTAAAATTATCATTTTTCTTGAGTAATATTATTGTTTCTTAAAATATTCCTATATTGCTTACATTCTAATAAAATTGACACAAGGACAATATTTATTTCAGTTGTGCCATGATAATATAAAAATAATATAACTATTTATAGTGACTCTGTGTTGTGTTTATGTTTGTGTTTTGTGCTCTTTTATGATATTTTTTGTTCGGGGTTCTGTCTGTTGGGTGGCGGTGATTGATTGGTATGTCATTGTTGACCTTTCTTCTTATCCATTTTGATGTTTATTTTCATAGAGGAAGATCAAAGAAAGTTATAACTGGCAGACATTATAGCATCGTGGTATAAATCACATATAACCCTACCGAACTATTGCCCTCAAAGTATACCTAATACTTCTAACAACAAATCAATTCTTAATGTGGTATTTGACTTGTATTCGAACATCTAAGTAAGCTGCGTAGTTTTTGTGCCTAAATTAATGTAATGCGTATAGAATGCAGATATAGTATAACTTAAATCGTTAGTCGTTATCATCTGCCTTACGTTTTGTGGAAAAAATTAAAAGTAAAACAATTAGTTAAGCCAATCATAGTTTCTAAAATCACTTTGTTTTAACGGAACATCTGATGTTCTGAAAGGAAGTGTCCTGGCAGCCGATCGATCCTGATGACGTCAATTGTGGGTTCTATCAATCTTAAATTAAAACGTCAGTTGTTAAAATGGCATGAGAGAATAATCAGCGTAAAAACATATCGACTAAAACATACAGAATGCAAAAGAAAATGTTAATTTTTGAAATATTATATTGCATATTTTAGGTAATGGTACTGTAGATTTTGATGAATTTGTTGCCATGATGGCACGTTACTATGCAACGATGGATCCAGAAAAAGAAATGAGAGATGCATTCCGAGTGTTTGATAAAGATGGAAATGGGTATATTAGTAAATCTGAATTGAAATCAGTAATGCACAGTTTAGGAGAAAAATTAAATGACCAAGAAATAGAAGAAATGATTCGAGCAGCAGATGCTGATAAAGATGGCGCAATCAACTATTCAGGTATACTCTATATTTACAATTGTACATGTAAGTACATAAACAAATTAGGTTTACCATATAATAAAAAAAAAGCTATTTTCATTTCAAGAACACATATGACGCAAGACATAAATGATGTATGCTCTGCGCGTCGAGTAAACTCCTATGCTTTCAACTTTTGTTACGTAGACACGCCGCTAATCTCGTTTACCTCAAATATTTTTTACACCAATTTCCTCATTTGTCTTTCAGTTTTTGAGTCTGCATATAAGTCGTCATATTTCACCTGCACGTAAAATTCATAAATGTGGATAGATGTTCATATTTTATAAACATTAAAAAATTATCTGCTTCCTTTTTTGTAAAACTGTAATTAGTGAGATTATATATGCTGATTATAGTTCATTTCCAGATCTTTTATATCCGTTTTTTAATCTGTTATGGAAATTAAAAAAAATTAATGCTTCTTTTGGGAATCATCGAAAAGATCATTGGAAATTAATTTTCTTCTTCCTTTTTCGATCTTTCAACTTGATTGATAATTTCATTGCGGAAATATGAGCAAAATGTACAAAACATTTATTCTGTAAGTCGGTTGATTAATGCTTCTAAGTTAATCCAATATCACAAGGGTCTATTAAAGAAAATTGTCTGTATGTTTGTTTGTTTGAATTTCTTTTTCCTTTATTTTCTGTAGTTGTAATCTAATCTGATTGTCTGAAAACAAAAAAAAATTAAAAAGATTGATGATAGACTGGAATCTCTCGAGTATTTAATTTAACATTTTAGTTAAAACGTAAATTGAAAGAAAGGCATTAGGAAAATAATCATATATTCTATCACACCATGTTCTTACGGTATTTACAATTATATCCACTCGAGGAAGTAAACTTTGAAATTTAACTATAGAGAGAGTATAAATTTCGTAATCAACGGGGTAAAGTGAAAAATTCTCTTTCTTCAGGAATTGAAGGGAAAATGACGAGTATTCTGCAATATTGCACGTCGTTATTCAATAAAGTATTATTATAAAGAAAAATAGCAAATCAGTTAAAATGCATAAAGATTTTGAAAAAATTAAATAAAGTATGTAAAGTCAATTTTTATTGGTCAACGTTAAGATTTCCAGTGGCGTTCATTTTTCGACGAACGATGTTAGCGTGTTAAGAATCGATGAGCCGGGAAATAATGCTGCTATTACAGGCTTAAATGTAAACTTATTTATTGAGATTCTTTTGGAAATAAAATTTGTTTTACGGAATTCATTTGTGTTTAAACTCATTCGGACTTAAATCCGTTTAGTTAAAGAGATATAAAATTAATGTAGTTAGTTGATCTCGTTTACACATCGATGACATTCTTAAAAAAAAACTTTTATTACTATTGTGATTTTGTCTGTTCATGTTCTTAACATTAATGACGGGTGATGCAGTTACCTTGTTGAACCACTAAAACTTCAGTTGGTTTTCAATATATCTATTCCTATTGATGAAAATTATCGTTTAAAGTCCAGTGGCAACCAGGTGCATATCAGGACGAGACCATGTTAATATGATATGAATATGGTCCCTGCTTTGTACTAGACCGACACGTTGAGTCGGATTTTTAACTTGCTAGCTCACGAGGTAAATATCCGCAGGAAGACATATCACCCACTCGGACACATTATACTGACTCCGAGCCGACCAGTCCTTTGCTTTTACTCCTATATGTCGCGTGCTTGGCGGAGAAGCAGCAAATACCAATTTTAATGTCTTTGGTTTGACCCGACCGGAGATCAAACCCGCGATCTTCCGCAATCGAGGCGAGCACGCTACCACGAGACCACCGAGGCGGTTGGTATGTAAATGGAAAAATGATGGATACATCATTCTCCAATTCTTGTGATGTTCTAGGTATTCTGGACCGGTTATGTAAATTTATCCCACGTGTGGTTTTTTCTAGCGTTTTCATTGGCTGCTATGAATTGCCGGTACTACTTTTAATTGAAATAAACTGTAATTGCAAAGTAATGTCACAATTATTACTTTTCTATTTACCATACTTATATTATAAATATTCAAATTACAAGATAGTTATTTTATCTGCTACAAATTGTCAATTTAAAATAGGTGAGTGATGCGGGCGGCGTATTAATTAGTTGGAATTTTCTGTGAGGGACAAGATGGGTACTCACAAATTAGTTTCGGAAGAATCATTGGAGAAAAAGACTCTACCATTGTTTTTTCGTGGATTACGATATTTCTCCGCTCTCCAGAGTTAAATTTTCGCATTTTAAAACTCTCGGCCCTCAAAACTATGGTAGAGTATATATGTATAACAAAATGTCCAGATTATAAATAAAAATATCCATTTATTCATGATTAAAATTAATTTAAAAAATGATAAAATTTAAAATGTTAAGGGATTTGCATTGTCTGATTTTGAACATCAGTGATATAATTTGTTGAAATGTACTTGGTCGGCAGTTAATTTGTTTTCTTATAATTGTGTTAATAATAAGTTCCTCGTATTTTATTCTTTTGCATTTTTCCTTCGTTTTAGAGTTATATTTTTGCGATTCATTTGATACATTACCTAGTACAATCCCGGGAGTAAAATATACAGCATTTGATACAAAGGATTACATATATTAAATTTGTTTAGCATTCTCCTATTTTCATTGGTTATTACGATCACGTGATTTAAAGGACATTGCACGTACGGAGGCTTTGTTTCTATTTTTAAATATACGCATTGTTTATATTTTTAAATTGAAGTTTAGAGCTGGCAAAAAAAAAGCTCGCAAGGCCTTGTTTGCAATTAAAAGTTGCACATCAAATTTCAGTCAAGTTCCTGTTAAAGTGGCTTGCAATTTATTTCAAAAATTAGGACGTCCTATATTAACTTATAATTCTGAAATATGTTTTACTTAAAAGTTTATCGAGAAAATATGAGAGCTAGCAAAAGCAACTCTAATATTGATATGTTGCGTTTTGCTGACAAAACCCCATTGAAAAAATATAGCTTAATTTTATAAAAAATACTCTGGGCACCAAAAGATGCTCAACAAATTTAGTTCTCAGAAAATAGTTATAAACATTCTTCGTGTTAAGTAATTTGTAAAAACTGAAACTATAATGTATTTATCATGACTAAATAATGATTAACCCTATCCTTAAAGAAGTTTTTCTGCTTACAAAAAAATTAGATAACGAGGGAACTTATTCGTGGTACACTTATGCAGTTAATGTAGTAAAGGAAACTGAAAATGATTTAAATATATCAAATTTATTTCGGTATTTTGTGATACGTTTATTAAATCAAATTTCAAATTGTAAAGCGCTAATGGAAACAAATAAATTAAAAGATAAAATTAATCTATCTGTTAAAGACTATTATCAAAAAATTGCCAAAAATAAAATATCTACTCTAAATGACAGTTATAAGAATTATTTATATAAATACTTAAAACGTGAAACTAAAGAAAATTTGTACTATTTATCCCACCCAAATAAAGAGAAACGTAAAATAATAACCAAATACAGAATTTCTGATCATGAGTTGTTGATTGAAACAGGGAGGTACAAAAACATTATAAGGGAACAGAGACTTTGTAAGGAATGTATGAATCACATTTTTTCATCAACTGACAGAAACCTTTTAAAATAGTTATAAAGAAATTATCCTACATGTAATTTCACTTCCCAAAATTATATAGAAAAATTGAAAATAATTTTAATCCATCAACACCTTATGATGTTAAGACAGTAGCGTCTTTTATACAACAGTCATTAGAACTGATGAAAGGAGACATTTAAAATGAATATAAGCCACCCCGGTCCGGATTGTTAACAATTAAACAACTTCATCTTATTTATTGATATTTTCAATGGAATGTGAAAGTCATGCAAAATACAATACACAGAAAGAACATTGAAGTCATTTCCATAATACAATATTTCCATTTGTAATATATAAATTAAGGACTTAAACTCGGGCAATACGTTATATATGGACCTGTTAGATTATATTGACCTCGGTCAATATAATCTGAACTGGTTCACACATAGTCAATATAATCTGAAACGTACTGATCTCGTCAAAAGTCCATAATTGATCAGTCTGTAAAACAAGCCATATAATAACAACTTATTTTATTAAAAAATAATAGAAATACTAAAGGCTCATTCCTTGTATTGCACATGGTAGATCTCCTTAGCTGAAATTTGGCTTCCTATTTCGGTATTTTTGGTTGAGTACTTCTTGTTTAATATAAATTTGGTTTTTGGTCTTCCAAATGTTTCGGTTTTAATGCTGCTGATGAGAGGTAACTCCTTAAAATGCGTCGTATACAGCATAGTATAAATTTACTGTATCTAATATTAGTATCTTTGGATTGTTATTTTTCTATTCCAGAATTCGTCAAGATGGTGTGCCAGACAAAATGATATGAAGTAACAATTTGTCAGGACAATAACATATCTACTATATTCTCATCATTCCCACAAAACAACAAAAACGTTTCCAATCATGATGCCATCTTTGAAGAAATTTCGTCATAAACGAAGGGTAATACATAACTGATATCTCCGGTCTATATAAACGACATTGGTGTATCTCTCTTGGATGTTGTAACGTTTATCTGTTTGGAAGAAATGTTATCTGAATGGATGTTTTGTTCAATAAAGTCGAGGCTTGAAATGTTGATCAGTATTTCTTTAATGCTTGCTTTTTGTGTTCGAGTCGAATATTTACACACATCCTCCCAAGTCAAGGTTTAGTATCCACGTTCGTTCATACAAACCCCTAACATCACACCTTCATATTTTGCGGGTCGAACATATCGCTGCCTGGTGTGTGACCAAGGAAATTCTACATACGACGCTTTTGACCTAGAAAAGTAACCAGTGAAAATCATTCACTTGCGATCCGTAAAATATGAATGTGAGATATCAGGGGTTTGTAGGAATGAACGTGGATACAAAATCCTGACTTGGCAGGATGATTTACACAATAATATTGTGTTTCAATTTAACATGGCAACAAGTCCTGCTCAATGTCATGACGCTATCAATTCCGTCTTAAATATTCATAAATAATATATCAATTCTTTAAAAATAATCTTACTTTTACAATAATACCAGATAGTATTATTCATTGATTATATCATCAGTTCAGCCAAACTAAAAACAACCTTTCACACAAGCGTAAAATTGGTAATCAAAATGTTAAATTTTGTGAAAACAAAGGATCGGAGTATCTCATTCTTAAATAGCCCTATCCTTAGATGGTTTTGAATTTCTTTTTAATCGACCAAATGTGAACGTTTGGTGCATACAGGTTGATATTATAGATTTTTTTTCCAATTGGTAAATATTCCTAATAAATGGCGTCTCAAAACAAATATTTACCCAAAGGCGAGATTATCCACGTCAAATAAGGTAATTCATAACTTGAAAATGGGATTTGTATGATACGAAATAAACACATTTCATCAAATCATGTCCCAGCAGAGGTGCTTGGAGCCAACATCTTGTAGACCAGGTTGAAATACATAATTACAAAAGAGAACCTTTAACCAAAGTTCGTCTAAGGGCAGAGCTATACCTGTGAGAAACAAATGGATAAGCAGAGGCAGCAATAAAACAGTATAGGATACCAGTTTTGATGCGCTGTATATGCACATTTCAACAGATTATGTAACTGATAGCCTATTCAAGAAATATGAATTTGAGAGCATAAAATACAGGATATCAATACTATAGCTAGATGGTTGATTTCTCATAAAATCTTGAATAAAAGAATATGTCTTTTTTGACAAAAGAAAGAAGTATTTATGCAGAAAGAAATGCGATGCTGCAATGCGAGTTACACTACCATTAAAGTGATGAATCGTTAATTCAGATACTATATTTTAGTATCCTTTTATCAATACTAACTCCATTTATAATGGATTCTGTCATCGTAATAGAAGCTCGTAATGATGAAATTGCAGCAGTTGTCAACAAAACTGATGATCTATTCGTTCTTATGAATAATAAGTGAAACTTTGACTGACAAAATTGTTTTTCTCATGCAAAGAGGCTTTAATTCAATTTTGTTTTAAGTGACCATATTGTGCCTGACATCTAATAGATATTTAGTCAATGTAGTGCTAATGTCTAAGATATATAAAATTGTTTTTTCACGCCCATTGGGTTTAGGTTTGCCTGGATTTATCACGCCATTATGGTAATTTCTAAAATGACCACTGCTTCTAAAGCGCTGATGTGAAATATGAGTCCATTTTGCTTTCGTTTTTATGAGAATTTGTGTCGCATTCAATTTCCCTAACCAATAAACAATTATCCTTTGTCTTCAAATTTTAATTCTTTTCAGAATTTGTTTTTGTTTATTTCAGTTACAAATTTAAATAGTCCTTTCGTTTTATTTTTCTCTAAGGACAGTACTAAAACTGACTAACGAAACGAAATATCAAGTCAATAAACGAAATAATTGAAGTTTGTTAACAGGAGAATACAATTACTGTTGAAAATGTCGATGAAATGTCAAATGATTCATAATTTTTCGTGTCTTCGTTAAAATCTTGTACAATTACTATGAACTTAAGCATTACATAAAAAATATATACGTCAAATACCATCTGTTTTTTTATGAAGAAAGCATTTCATTTTATGCGATTTTGTTATGGGAAATCGTTTTTTACTGGCTTCTAAGCGACCTGTTAAATCCCCATGTCCTCCCTACACAACCCAATGAAATTGTCTTGAAAACGTAAACAACCTTCCAATAAGATTTCTACCCAATCGAAAACCATATTACAGCCTGCAACCAGTCCAAACTAAAACATTTTAACCATATTTGGATAACGTGTGCAATACACATAAACTGTATTTAGAGAGTTCACCACGCAAATGACCTAGCGAAATATAAAATAAATTATCACAGAAGTCCTCGATCACATAAAAAGCAAATATAATATAGCAGGTTTTTGTATTATTGTTTGAAATCGTATATAAAACATACATTTGTGTATTGTGTATTTTCTATATTTCTTCATCACTAGTATTGATAAAACGTCGATCTTGTAATGCACAGTCAGTTTCCACTAACACGGCTGATTGACTTTTGCATACAATGACCTAACGAAGTCATGTATAGGTGACTTATACTGAGTATGAGCTGCTTACATGTCATAGATTTTAGTTTTAAATGTATCAAAGAGTGGCTACAGAATTACTGCGAAACACCATATTCCACCGGTGGCGTTAATCAGATGAAAAACTAAATAAATATACCACAATATCTAAAATCAAAATCTTTACCTACACGCAACAGCATAAAAACATTCGACTTCTCTACACTCTACACTACCATACCACATTCTCAATTAAAAAATCGCCTAAAACAACTAGGTTTTTAGTTTTCAAGAAAAATGGCACACGCAGGTATAAGTTTCTAGTTTTAGATAGAGAAAAGGGTTATTTCGTGAAGAACCACTCTGATTCTGACAAAAAGTATTCTGAAGATGAAATTACAGACATGTTAGATTTTCTCATAGAAAACATTTGTTGAATTTGGCGGTCTAATTTTTCAACAAACAATCGTCATTTCAATCGGAACCAAATATGCTCCTCCCCGAATATCTGTACTCATATGAGGCGGACTTCATTCAAGGGCTACTACGTGAATACAAAAAGAAACTAGCCCAAATCCTTTAATTTCACCTTTCGTTATATAGATGACGTGTTGTCGTTAAATAACGACAAATTCCAAGACTTTCTACATCTCATCTACCCCAGTGAGCTTGAAATTAAGGATACTACAGATACACCAAAGTCCGCTTCATATATTTGGATTTGTTTCTTGAAATAGACAATGACAGACATTTGAAGACAAAACTTTATGACAAACGTGATGACTTCATTTTTCCTATTGTTAACTTTCCCTTCTTGAGTAGCAATATACCAGGATCGCCTGCATATGGCGTCTACGTTTCTCAGCTTATCCGATTTTCAACGGCATGCGTGAGTTACCCTGACTTTCGACAAAGAGGATTACTGCTGTCACAAAAGGGTTTTATCAAGGATAATTTGATGTCATCACTTAGGACATTTTACAGTCGTCATCACGAATTGATTGACAGTTACAGTGTTCCAATATCTAAGATGATGTTGGACCTCTTCCCACTGTCGTAACATTTTATGTGCCTCCACTGATTTGTGACTTCCACCGGATAGATTTGATGAAATTCTCGATGGGTGTCGTATACGAAGCAAGAACTGCTTACCCTTACGGAACACCTGGGTTCACTCCTGGTTTTTATAGGAGTTCGTGTTGTTCATTGTTTTTTAGTTTTCAGTATTTATTTGTTGTGCTTGTGGTTGTTCATTTGTTTTCCCAGGTTTGTCTGTCCAATGGATTAGGTTTTTTTATTTGCTCCTAGGTATATTTGTCCTCTTTTTGCTATTGGTTTCAAGGTAATGTCTGTCTCTGTGAAAATTACGTGCTTAAAAAATTGTACACTTGGAAGTATAGCCTATTTCATCCTGCAGTGACATCCTTACCTGACCAAATAGTCTGCCCAATATTGTTTTCGATATTGGGTCAGTATCCTAATAAAGTCTCCTTGTACCTTGTCCTCGAATTCAACTATACATTTTACTGGTTCACGTGTGTTTATGATGCCACGTTTCCCCAGATTACGCGCCAAAAAATCCCCTTCGTCAAATATGCTATTAATGTCTCATTTTCGTGCATTTTCCTTAAAGAAAAATATAAACATTTACATGCCACGAAATACGTGAGTAATGCTCGGTAAATCTTGCATTTCTACCTGATTCTAAGGATCGTTCAAATAAGCTTTATCATGTTTATGACAATTTACATATATTGTATATGTATTCAGCTTTAAATGGCAGATCAGTTTTTTAAGTATAAAGCATGAAATAATAATTTCAATCGATCTTTTTGTACTTTGTATATATATATAAGATGTAATTATTCATACCCAGAATGTGTTATATTTCCTATCGAAAATTAAGCTGAAATATGGATAATGTTTGGATAATGGTTTAACCAAAATCACATCTACAGATCTTAATGTAATTTGACGACTGATCATATCGATAACATTTTGTCTCAAGGGTTATACTATATACTTATTGATTTAACCCATTGTTGTTTGACTTGTGAATCACGTTATAATCTTCCAGTAGCCCATTCTTTAACGGCAGCCATAATGGAATTCCTTACCAAAAGACATTCTTTCTCAAAACTGAACAGCATACGATATACATGTAGAAAAGCAAGGAATGTTCGGTTACGTGTTGACAAGGCAACACAATCCTAATAATGGCGCAATGAAAAATGTCTGGAGATAAAAAAAAATGGGATTAGAATTGATAAGATAACAAACTTGAGGGAGAATCCAAATAATGGGCCAATAAAAATAGTTTAAAAAATTGAAGTACACAGACAGTAATATCAGTTATCTATTCTGATAGTCGTATTGAGACTATACCACCCCGAAGCACACTTCTGTGCAGCATGAGGCACAAAGGCTTTATAGTGGTGCTGAAGGGTGTTACAATCAAAATACCCAGGGCCATAAACGTAAATGTGTGCTTTCTAATGGAGAGAGAACACAAGTAAGACATTTTCGTGTGGTAACCAGTTTACATAACAACGAGCTGAGGGCATGTGTTAGTCAATCAAAAGCCGCCATTTATTCCGACCGGGGATAATTAAAAGTACGTAGCCTTTCTACTTAAAAAAATTAAACTTTATTAATAAGTATATGAAAACATTTTTCTTATTGTTTCCAGTGTAAATATTCATAATTATTCTAAAAAAACTTTAATCATCGTGACTAAAATGGTGAAAATTGGTTACAAAATATTGTTAAGTTTTTTATATCTGTGATCAGAGATTTAAAAGTTGCTAAAAAGACTGGTACAAGACTCACTACACTTATCTAGTGACATTTCCTTAGACTCATCTACTGTTACCTGGTGAAAGTCAGGTGTTGTTCTGGAGTTAAGTCGCCTTGTCCATAAAAAAATCAAATATTCACGAAAAATCACAAAATTAGCAATTTTCGGGTAAATTAAAAAACGTATCGACTTAGATGGGCTCAATATATCTTGTTAAAATTTGAATCATAGTTTGTTAAGATAAGTGTCTTTCAATGGTCAACTGCTAATCAATGCTAAACATATAGCTTCAACTCCTATTTTGTGTTTTAATTTAACGAAGTTTACCCTTGGCTTAATGAAAAACGTCAAGTAAAAAGCCTAAAGTACGTGATTCAAAGGAACTGTCAAACCCAGTAATGCAACAAATACAAAATTCAACACCAAATTAAAAAGAAAATTGACAGGAAAGGTCAACAATTACAATAAACGCCACTAGAATATACTGGATATAATAAAAATAATCTTCGAAACAGATATTGCATATTTTTGGTTTCATAGTGCATTCGAAGAAATGGAAGATTCAGCTTGAGTTGTGTCCCTTTACACAGTTTAAGAAAAAAACTGAGCACACATTTTGTATCAAATTGTCAACAAACTATTCCGAAGTTTGAGCACTTATTTCTTACCTTATAAATTGTGAAATATGTATAAAATACAAATATAAGGTTTTTATTCTTTTGAAAGTTTTGGACTTGGTTAAAGGATTGAGTAATTCCTCAAATACATATCGGCAAAATAAACTTTCCTCAAGGCTGATGGAACTGCACTTACCTTAACACTTACATTATTGGTCATTAAGATGTATAAAACATCTTTCTTGAGTAACCATATTAAGTGCAACATGTCTTTTCGGTGTCATTTATTTGAGGCTTACCACTTTTACCAAATATTTCTTCGGTAATGAAAATGAAAACGAACGAAAAACACGCACCAAGCAAAAACATATAATTTTACATATCTATAAAATGTTTATACATTATACATGTATCATATTTAAGAAAATAAAGTATATTTTCAGACTCATTTTATGTAAATCATGTATTCCACATATATATAGTGTACATGTATATTTTTACATGTTATTTCCTAAACTTGTATTCTTAAACCCTGAATCTTCCAAATTTCCACATCTACTATACACATATTGGATTTACAATGGTTGTCCTGAATTTTTTTCAGTCAGCATACAAATGTAAATTGATACCACACAATGGGCATGCTACTGTTGTTGAGAGATCTAAGACCACGTGGTTACACCTACTTTCCGGTAAAGCCCGTGCCATGTTGAACACTAATGAGAATCTTCTATACATATACAATTTAGCTGTCTTTTGGCTGTTTTTTTTACCATTTTTGGATCTTCATTAATTTAAAATATATATAATTATCCGCATGTTCTGGGATTGAGTGCCACTGAAGCCACATAAGTAATATTTAAAGTATGACTAATCTTGAAATTCGAATACCTGCAAATCTTATCATATCCTGCTCCGATAACGGTGCCCGTCATTGCAAGTTGGAAACATCTAAATGAAGATATATACAGCCTCAGTTCTGAGATAGAAACTTCGTATCGGCCAAACAATTCGTAATGACCACTGTGGTTAGACTCCATTAATTATCCTCTGTTTCAGAGAAATACACCCCCCAGAATTTTATTAATTATTAGAGTTGGTAAACTTTGACTACATGATGAATAAATAATATATGTGTTAAGGATGCCCGCTGGTCATGTTTTGGTCTTTTTGTCAGATTTTCGGAATCCTCGGGTTTTATCCATTTCTTAAACATGAAATTTTTTGCCCATGGACCCCCACTTTTTCTTTTATAATTCAATCATATATACCTTAAAATGGCATTTGACAAAATGTTATGAAATCCTTTTTATATTTACATACATCTTTGAGAGACTGAAGTTGTCAATGCAAAGACAATGAAAAATCCAGAGAAAACCCATTTCCTACAAATTTTCAAGGCCTTATAGCTCTAAAATGAGCACATGAACCTATATTTTTTTTCTTGCTTATTTGTTTACTATTCATATGTTCTCTCAAACTAAAACACCTATTTCAAATCCTATTTATTTCCTATTAGACCAGCGATCATCCTTAACCTCAGATTTGTAATATTGAAAGAAAGAGGATATATTTTAGTTTAATAAAATACGAAAACATTAACTGATTTTGCTTTTGACAACAAATGGGAGGTAAGAAACTGGGACATATGTATTCACATGTGGTGTGTAAAATTGTGACAGGGATAATAGGCACCTGAACTGGTAAATTAAATTGCGGAAAAAAGAGACGGAAAAGTATACCTGTTTTTTTCACATATGTAATGGAATTTTATGCAGAATCTGAAAAAATTAAGCCTCAGTTGGATTAAAACACTGCATCATACCTCAATTTTAAAGTGGAGTGAAATTGAACATTTTTAAAGCCTTTTTTATGACAATGTTTTAAATGTTTCTATGCCAACTAGGTTTCCATGGATATTTTTTTATTTATTTTATCATGGTTGAACATTATGTTAACATAATGGCCTTTCAGAATATATATATGCATTTATATGGGTATAATTTAATCTGAAGATGGCACAAGACCATGACATTTGTAAGCTCACTTCAGATAGAAAATGGTACTATTAATTTATGGAGTCTAACCTGAACAATTTTAGAGTGATGATATTAACAAATGCTGACCATGACCCTGTCTTGGAAGTTTAACAAATTCAATCAAAAACCTGTTTATAAACGCACGCTGTAAAACAGAGAAGCTACGAAAATATGTTAAAATTTAATCTTTCAAAATAAAACAAATTAAATCATAGTATATTTACTCATTTATATAGTAAAATATACGGATATAAGATTAAAATGAGACAAACAGGTACATGAATTACACTATACAGGAATGAAATGATAAAATATATATCAAAATATCAATGTTAATATAATATTTCAAGGAAGACATGGTTAACTTAATTTGTATCTTTTTTTCGAACAAAACTAAAATATTGATTTTTCACAGAATTATCATAATTACTATCAGATGCATGATATTACATGCAATAGTGGCTGAAGTTCGTTGTCGCTTTTCCCCATCACCTGAATATATTTTATACATTTGAAAAAATATCAAGATTCTCAAATAAATTCAATATGGATGTTTTTTTAAAAAGAATCAAACAGTCATACACGTGAAGAAGATTTATTCTTTCGCAAATGACCATTTTCAGTGTGAGATGACCGGTTGAAGATCGGCTCATTGAATTTACAGGAGACTTAAAAATAGAGCATTTACAATGATTTACGGAAGAAATATGTACTTATACTCGTTCAAAATTAAACATTTTCTTATACCAATTTTGATGCACAAGATATGCACATTTCGTTGATTTACGACTCATCAAAAATGAAGAACTGGAAAATCTTCAACTCGTTTTAAAAACTCGCGCTGAATTTTAAAAACGAGTTGAAGATTTTCCAGTCTTCACTTTGAAATCATGTAAGGACTTATTAATCTTTAAAGTTTTAATTATGTTATTATATTATGTTATTTTGGCATGTTGGGCTGTATTTAATTATCGAGTGAGGTCAAAATGAAGAAACATTGAAGAAAATACGATCAAGTAATCAACCACCTGCATGAAGCCCGCCTCCCGGTGCGGGATTTTCACGCTGCCCTGAAGACCCGTTGGTTGCCTTGAACTTTTTTCTGCTCTTCGGTCGGGTTGTTGTCTCTTTGACACATTCCCCGATTACATTCTTTATTATACCCCCCGCAAACAAAGTTTTTTTGGGGGGGGTATATAGGAATCAACTTGTCCGTCCTTCTGTCTGTCCGTCTGTCCATATATCTTATAAGCGCAACTCCTCCTAGACCGCTCAATGGATTTCAACGAAACTTTACAGAAAGGAAGTACATCATCCAAAGATGTGCATGAAGAAAAATCTTTGCTTTCCGATATCACAAAAGGGAGATAATTGGACTTCAAAGCGGGGGTATCCTTTGTGAGCTTTGCTCACAGTACATCTAGTTCTAATTCTCCTTTAACGTAGGATTATTTTCCCTATATAGTTTTTATATACGCTACGAAAAAAAAAACATATGAGTTCGTGACTTAATTTTGAAGCTAGTTAACATTGATTTTGGTAAGTTTACACCAAAAACGTGATAAAAATATTTATAGTATAACTAATCTTGAAATGCGAATACCTAAAAATCTACGAGTTACCGAACAACACATTAATTCACGAGTGCGCAGCGCCCGGATGAATTACTAGTGTTTTTCGGTCACGAGTTGTAGATTTTTGGTATTCTAATTTCGTGATAAGTTATTCTGTTTATTACATTGACATATTGCGTGTATTCATAAAATTTAACTAGAAAATACAAGGGATTATGTTTTTATGCGACTACGCGATGACGTTTATATACCAACATCGTTGGCGACGGCTATTGTTACGTCAATCCCTAGAGTGAAATATGAAAAAAAAAGATAAATAAGAAAGAAAGATCGTTTCATCATGAATATAAACAGTAATTCCGTTTAAAATTAGTATAAAAAGTGAAATTATATTTCACACAGTACTTTTGTGCTAGTTTTCTATTTAATGTGATTAGATTTTCGAATGTGTATACATAACACCAGTGACTACTTTGTCTTAAACAGCCATTCTTGTTTTGTTTGGTATTACTTTGTCTACTGTGTGTCTTTTTTCAAACTGCAAGTGGTTTTTCGGACATTTATTAAATGTTCCTTTCAAATGAAAGTGAAAAGTATTACAATACTTTTGTTTCCGATAGTCGTAATGAATGATTGTCTTTTCTATTGTTGAAATGACCCAAATATTTCTCTAGAGCTGATTTTCCAATTGTTGTGTGCATAAATTTCACGAATTTTTGCATCGTATATGACATCACCACAAGCAAATGTGACGTTGCAAAATATGTGCAAATTTTGTTTCCGAAAAGTCTGATTCCATTTAAACCTACAGAGAAGTAATGGCGTCTAAAGTTTTTCATCAAGAAATCAGTTGCCGAAGTATATGAGACACACAGTAGTTTAATTGCCTCACCATATTTTAAAAGATCAAATCAATGTGTTATCCTGCAGTCAATCAATATCAATCAAATAAGTTAAGACCAGTTCAGCACAGGTAAAGATACATCATTACATAATTTACTCTTAATTGTTATGAACTGTTGTTAACTGTCTTGATTGACTGAGGCAGAATATCTTGATTTTGTCTGAATTTCAGCAATTTCACCAAGATTAAAGAAGACAGAATTGGGTGTTTAAGATCAAAACATTTTTACTTGTCAGAGTGTCTGAAACTAGTCAGCACTGTCTTCAGTCCTTTATTATGTGAGAAAAATGATATTGAGGGATTCTAGAAAAATATGGAAAGATGGTCCTTCAAGGCTGAACATGTAAATCAGAGCTCATCTATTGTCATGAAGTTTTTTTTTGCAATACGATGACATGGCTATTTGAAAATTTAGATTTTCCTCAGTTTGGCACAGACTGTTAATAGGACGATAAAAACAATTTGGCAACATCGTTGTATGATACGTCATTTGACAATTATTGCAATTGTCTTGGACTATAACTTGGACTTTACTCAGGATTACATCAGCGGATATTTTGTACACATTAACTTTACAAACTCTGCAAAGAAAAAAAAAGATAATATGTTAAATATTAAACATGATATTTATATTATAATGTACGATGCTGCATGTATCTGTCAAAAATTTATTAACATCATGAGTGATCCTATCATATTTTTGTATTAATGCCAGAGACAAAAAATGTCTTTAACGCATGAAATGCTGATTCTCTGTCGCTGATTAAATAAAAACACATTTCAGTAATGAAGAGGTGTATGGTATCATAATTAACCTTTACAAGCGTGTCTTCAGGAAACCTTTCCAATCACACATATAGAAAGCTGTCAACAGACAAGACAAAACAATGGCTGACAAAGTTATCAGCTGTGTTCCTAAAATAATACTATGGCGAATAAGTAAATAGCGTACTGGATGAACACGTTACAAGCCAACAACCCCATAAATATGAACTTAGCCTGTTTGAATTTCTGCTAACACTAAGCGTTTCTTCTTTAAAACTATTAGATAGTTGTTTGAAAGCATAACGTTTTCTAACCCGAATAATCCAGTCACTTCGATCACTCCATTAACGCTTTCCAACATTTTCTTTTGCAATATCAAGAAAGAATATGGTGGGTTAATGAAACTGAAAAGCGCTTAGATCTGTTCTTGCTTATATAAGAAAGCCATCTAAAAGTTGTATTTGCTTTCTGATTGGCTGATACGGGGAATAAGTTTATTATTAAGATAATTTTATTTTTGATTAAGAAACTCAAACCCCCATGGTAACTTAAGGGTTAAACAGTATGGTGTCAACATACTCATTCCAAATGCTCTTCCGGGTATATTTGGCATTGGCCAAGAAATTACTTAAATGACACCGATATGTTTGGAAAGTAAGGCGTATTTCCTTAGTTTAAAAATTATTCTGTCAGATTTTCACTTTCAGCGCTAAGCGCTGTTAATAAGACATTAAATGCCAAAATGTGGACGTACATCGCATCAAAATTGTTTCTGAGTATGTTTATTTATTTTAAACTGGTTATGTTAACATTCTATTATCACAAATTTTATAAGGAAAGCAGTAAAAGATGTTCCTTTGGTTAAATCGTTGTCATGTAATTATAGGAATTTTGATCTATGTAATGTACCATATTATCTTCACACGACGCATACATGTATCTTCCCGTGACAGATAAATTTTTTTTATCACGTAGAACATACCTTCATAATTCATCCTACCATCGTAATCTACATCAACTTCCCTGATCATTTCTTCCACTTCATCTAAAGTTAATTTCTCTCCTAAATTCATCATACACAACCTAAGTTCGTCGGCATCTATGTAACCGTTGCCGTCACGATCGAACATTTTAAATGCTTCTTTTAACGCAAGTTCATGATCCTCCTCATCGAGATCTTTACTCATCACAACCGCTAAAAAGTCCTCAAACTCAACAGATCCCGTTCCTGTGAATGAATTAATATCAGTAAGGATTTACATGTATGTCTGTATAAACACACCATATGTGGCAGAGTTGTACATGTTGCAAATCCGGCCTATAGTATGGTGAATGTCGGACGAGCGGGGAAAATAGGGTACCTATTTTGTGTAACCAGTTCCTAAAGCTTTTAACATAGAACTTTCAAATTTTGCAAGATGTGCATAAAGGAGTATGATATCATATGAATAAATATTTCCAGATTTTCCATGTTGTGGAACTTAGTAGTTTTTTTCAACAGATGAGTATGGAGTACCAATTAAAGCGCAATGGCAAACAAATCTCATCAATTCATGAATCATCAGTATCAAATCGATATGTTACACAAAAATATTTGTTCGGTATTATAAAAAAAGTTACGGCCCTATGAGTATAACTTTATCACACGTGTCGTACAAACTTTATTGTGGTGTTTTGAACTTGCGTCTCACGGAGAAACTTGATGACATTAACTTTTTACGTGATGAGCAGAATGGTTTTCGAAAGGGAAGAAAAACTATTGACCGTTTAAGTACTTTAACAACTATTATTGAAAGACATAAACTACACAATCTTTCGACATACATGTATTTTGCTTTTATTGATTAAAAAAGCATATGACTGAATTGTTATTCGAGAAATTAAAATCTATATAAGTACAAGTTCAAAAATGCTACAAGCAATTTATTCACTTTATAATAATGTCCAATCTTGTGTAAGAGTAAATGGTAACTTGTCAGATTGGTTTGAAGTTAATTGTGGTTTGAAGCAAGGGTGTATATCGTGACTGTTATTATTTAACATATTCATAAATGACCATATTAATGATATAGAAAGGTTAAATGTTGGTATTAGTATTGATAACGAAAAAGTGTGTATATTATTGTATGCAGATGATATTGTGTTTTTAACTGAAAACGAAAATAATTTACATAAAGTGTTAGATACGCCAAATGTATGGTGTTGTAACAATAATCTATCTGTTAATTTAGACAAATAAAAAATTATACACTTTAGAAAACCTAGAACTAATTTTTCTTTTACTTTTGGTGGTGATAATATTGATGTTGTTTGTTTTAATTGTAAAAATATAATTGAAGACGAAAAACACGTGTTATTGCAATGCCCAATATATGCAGATTTATGTAATGTTGTTTTTAATCATGTTTGCCTTATTGATAAAAATTTCATAACTTTGTCGAATAATGAAAATTTAATTTTTATGTTCAGTAATAATATGTATTTTTATACTGCCAAAATCTGCCATGATATTTTATTTCAAAGAAAATGTATTTTATATTCGTAATGTAAACTAATGTAAATAATTGTGATTTTATAGTCTCTCATAACTCTTTTAAGAGTGGCTCTTGTGTAATTTGTCTTGTGTTTTATGTTGTTGTGCATTTTATATATTGTTACTCAAGTGGTGAGACTTTAATTTAAAAGTATTTGTCTTGTCTTGTCTTGTCTTTGTCTTGATTGATTGATTGAATATTTTTTTGTCTTTGTCTTGATTGATTGATTGAATATTTTTTTAACGCCACGTCGACACAAATGGTCATATCGTAGCGAAAGCTAATTTTCTTTCAAACTAAAACTATAGAAGAACGTTATAATACATCTGCATAAAAAGTTAATTGAAGTTTTTTTCCGTTAAATTTATAATATAAATATTTAATTGTTAGATTAACTTTCAAGCTTGATTATAACTTTTTTTCATACGAAAGAAATTATTTTTCGGAACAAAAAAGATATTTGAAAAAACTGAAGATATATTTCTAGTAATTAGTAACATCCAATTGCTTAAATAAAGGGCAGAGAAAGAGTAAAGTACCGAAGTGGTTAAAACCGCATAATGAAACGTTCCCTTCATCTTCAACTTCGAATATGTTTCGACTAACAATGTTTGGTTGTGATAAGAAGAAGATAAGTTTTCAAAATTGGATATAGTGTATCAAATTCTATTTAGTATATTGTAATGTTTTCTATATTAACTTCTAAATGTATATGTACATTTATTTTTGTTTTTTTTCAATTCGGATATAGAAACACATTGTTCCTTGAGCCATTATATAAAGTTTGGGCGAGTGAGCTTTGGGAAAATAATTCCTGCTGAATACTGATTGCATCCTGTTGAATACTGCTCATTTCTGATAGCATTTAATTTCCGTTCAGTACATGCACCCTTAATCGGGTAATTTTTGTTCTGCAAGCTGATACGTCAGACAGAAAGGGTGTTAATTTAGTTTACTTACTGTCGTGATCTACTTCATCAATTATCTCCTGAATTTCCAGTTCTGTAGGATTATGTCCTAATGACCGTAACATTACACCTAATTTATGTGTCGATATTACACCATCGCGATCTTTATCGTACAGGTTGAAAGCTTCTCTATATTCTGAAAACGAAAAACGAAAAGCATAACAGCAAAGAAAATATGAGCAAAAGAAATTTACGACTCCCCAACTGTAACTATATATTGTTTTAGAATCCACTGCTTAACTACTAAATTGTTGCAACTTTCTTCTTAGGTGAATTTTCAGTCAAAATCAGAACGCCAAAAATGTAAACGCTCAGAGACTTTTCGAAGAAATATTTGTACATATAGACTACATGTAACACGAAATAAAGAAGAAAGAACAGAAAGGTGGTTCCTATGTTATCGCACATTCCAAATCTGACCCAAGTTGTCAAATGGCGATTGTAACGCTGAAACTGGAGATAAATGATACAACTTTTAAGTGTTTCCATTGGAATGATCTCAGTATACCTAAAAGCATTTAAGGTAAATATTGCTCAATACAACTTCGTTAATATTTTTTTCTAAGCCTAAAATGAACTCGGACCCTATTTATAGTGTGTCGTCTCTAAAGACTTTGAAAGTAATCTGTAATACTGATTTAAAGTTGTTTCAAAGTTTAAAACTAGATTTAGAAAATAAATAACCATATTAGGAATACCCTTATGAAACCTTATCAAGGAAACAATATAAATAGATTTGTTGTGAAATACGGTATGTATTCACTGTAACATGAAACAAAACGTTTTACATCGAAAAAAATTTAAATATTCATAAAAATATACATATAACGTATAAAAAAATCAAAAAAGTTTGAATCGTAAAAATGTGTTCCTGGATAGTCTTAAAAATGTAATAATTCTGGTTAAAACTTACTATTGAGTAAAATTTGACCGTTTTTATACAGCCCATTTTAGTATTACGTAAATAAAGACTAAAAATTACCTCGTACTTTGTCTTCTTGTATTTGACTTAACTGAAAAAAAAAGAAATTTCTATTATTGCAATTATTTACCTAAAAAACACCGTGAAAATTTAAATTCCCCTGAAAATAAGAATCATACCTGAATGTATTTATACATTTGTTTGTCTAGTTCGGACATGTTATTCTATGCTATGTGCATGATAATAAATTCCTAAATTTGTCTAAATTATGGTTATAATTGCATCTGATTATCCCTAATCTGACATTTCATAGTGTGGTATAATTGCAACATATACGGCAATTGATTTCAGAGGCTCAAACTGAATACTAAATATAAACTTTATTGAACTTAATATGTATAATATACTATGTCATACTTTTATTATCAGTGTTTTAAAACGAGATTTCCGTAACATTTAATTGATTCTATTGGATAATTTTATTACAAATGACGATGATGTTTAATATGTTTACATATGTTACAAAAAGGTGTCATTACGCTTCCGTGTACTATTACTATTTCTATCGTTCAGTTTTATTTGCCAACAAAAAGGTTTACTTTTCTTTAAAGATCTTCTCTTCTCAAACCACTTGGCTAATTGAGACCACACTTTGATGGAATAACGCTTGGGTGGTCAAATGTGTGTCCGATGGTCTGGACCTCCATCAAATGTGACAGCCGTCACTGAATATAGAAAAAATCAGCAAAATGATATTTAAATATATTTTCCTCTGAAACCACTATATAGCCATTGAGAACAAACTTTAATCGAATCATCCTGGCGGTCACCTTTCAAAATTGTGTGCGGTAGTCACGACCTCCGACCAATATGGCGCCCGTTATTAAAAATAGAAATATGCGCTAAAAAGTATCCAAATATATATCTTATTCACAGCTTAGGCAATTAATACCAAACTTTGATGGAATGGTTCTTATGTGGTTCCCTTTCAAAAATTTATCATGGAGTCCAGAACTCTGGCCAATATGGCCGCCATTTCTAAAAATAGAAAAAGAACAGCAGCTAAATTATTTAAAAATGTTCTCCTCTGAAACAACTGTGGCAATTTAGACCAAAATGTTGTGGAATGATTCTTAGGTAGTCCCCTTTCAAAATTGTGTCAGAGGGTCAGGACCTCACACTAATATAATCAACGTTTATAAAAGTAGAAAAATCAGCCAAAACGTATTTGAAAAATCTTCTCCGCTGATACAACTTAGGCAGGTAAGCAATACAGGCTCTTGACAGCCGTTCTGTGGTTATTTTCTTTAATTGTTAAAATCTATAATCAACTACCGGTTCAGTCTCAGTAAAAAAATTTAAAAACCTTTTCTGGTCGTTAGAAAATCAGGAAAGTACAATAACTAGATGAAATGCAAAGGAAACGTTGTCTTTTAAAGCTTTATTTACATGTATAACGCTTATTAGTTTAGATTGGATTCTCACCTATATGTGTGCTCTCACTGAACTCCTTCACCTTATTTTTAAATAGCAATGAAGTCAACGGATTATGGACTTCAGACATTTTTTTTTGTTATAAACTGTGCAGTATACCATCTTTTACTATATTTAACTGCACTACTAGTGGTCATACAAATTATTTCATATCGTACATTTCTCTAATTTTAATACTGTAAATTTGAAAATGAAAGTTAATAATTTACAAAAATATGATGTCTGTTTTATGCAAACATCAAAATTGTTGTTTTCTTCAAGCAGACACATCCGTCATATAAGAACACTTACAAACCACAATCAAAATAACGACTGATAACACAAAATCATGGTGGTATTATTATTCCTAAAAAACATTTATGGACTGATTGTTCTCTGAAATGTAAAAACTCAAGTTTTCTGCGGTCTTTCCAGGATAATTTTGTGAACTAATGAATTATACATAATTCCGGTTGGTTTTAACTGTGTGTCTATTTGTGTTATTATTTTTTTACCCGTGGCCATAAATAAGGAAAGTCAATGGCATAAATTTCAACCTTATTTCATGATTGGATGTACACAATGTAGTGTTGTTTCAATATTGATTAATACACCTGGTTATTTTGTCGGGTCCTTTTCGCGTTCGTAGCATGGTGTGGGGTTTCCCAAACTCGGACGGAGACCACTATCGTCTGTTCACTTCGAAGATGAGATGATGACTTCTTGAAATTTTACTTCTTATCGTTTATTTTTTTTTACAATTAAACTGCTTTACTATGGCCACTGCTAGAAGTCACATGAAAATATACTCTCTCAAAAAAGAAACGCAACATACAGAAAATAGGAAATTTACTTCATATATTATTTTCATAATTTATGATATAAATAATTTACACAGGAATGCAAAAATTGGCACACTTCTTGTTCATGAGTTCTTTTACCTTGGAATATCACAGTTTGTCACATATTGTCAATAAATCACTCATAAATTGTCAATATCTGGTATGTCCACCATTTGCTTGTAACACAGCCCCGACTCTTCTTGGCATAGATTGAATTAAACGCTGAGTTCGAACACGCGGTATCCTTTGCCACTCAAACTGAAGTGCCTGCTGTAATTGTTGCAGATTTTGCGGTGGTGGTTGTCGTTGGCGCACGCGCCGATCCACTTCATCCCACAAATGTTCAATTGGATTAAGATCGGGTGATCGTGACGGCCAACGGATGACATTGACATTCTGTTGTTCTAAAAAGTCTACTGTTACACGTGCTGTATGTGGTCGGGCATTGTCGTGCTGAAAAATTTTCTCCGAATGTCAATTACGGGCAATAAATGAGGTCGTAAAATTTCGTCTCTATACCTAACAGCGTTCAGATTGCCTTGGATATGTATCAGCTGTGTGTTTCTGGCATAAGAAATAGCGGCCCACATCATAACACTGCCTCCGCCAAAATTGTCTCTCTCCACAACACAGTTTTGCGCAAAACGTTCGTTTCGGCGCCTATACACACGTATGCGACCATCTCGCTTTTCCAGTTGAAAACGTGACTCATCGCTGAACCATACTCTTCTCCAGTTCTGTAAATTCCATGCACGAACTGTAGTACACCATCTAACCCTCGCTCGGCGGTGTTGGCGTCTCAGTGTTGCTC
Source organism: Mytilisepta virgata (assembly GCA_028015205.1). Taxonomy (NCBI): domain Eukaryota; kingdom Metazoa; phylum Mollusca; class Bivalvia; order Mytilida; family Mytilidae; genus Mytilisepta; species Mytilisepta virgata. The sequence continues at coordinate 50,995,091 of CM051518.1, read as the reverse complement.
CAAAGTAAGGTCTTCTTGCCCTCAATCCATGAGAACGTAACCGATTGCGTACTGTCTGTGCTGATATACGTCGCAACCCAGGGACGTTTACAGCTGTTTCTGTTGCAGCAATAGTCCTATTCCGCAGATGGAAAAGTCTGATGTAACGATCTTGCGCCCTGGTTGTAACACGCGGGCGCCCTGAACGTGGCCGATCTGTCGTAGTACCAAGCTGCAGGTAGCGTCCCCAAAGGCGTAAAATTGTGCTACGATGAACATTGTACGTTACAGCAACAGCATTCTGTGATTCTCCGGCCTCTAGTCGTCCGATAGCGATATTCCGGGTAGCAGCGTCTAACCTTGGCATAGCGTCACCTCATCAGAATTTTATTTTACGAATGCATTCATGAAAAGAAATACCGGGTTTTTATACCGACTGACTGAGCTAAAAAATAACCCATGATTTGCACGTGAAAGTCGACCCAGTTTTTGGCAATGCGTAAATCGTAGGGTGTCCCAGATTGCGACCAAAATCGTTTACGGGTGGATGAATTTAAATGATTGTACCTGGAAACTTTTTATGAAGGTGTAATTATGATCATGTGTACATATATTTTGATATTTATTGGTTATTTGTCCGGAAAAATAATATTTCAAAAAGATAATCTGATGTTGCGTTTCTTTTTTGAGAGAGTATATTTACCAGAGGTTTTTATAACTTCCCAATTGACGAATATCATGTATAATACAGAGCCATATGTATGCTTTGCCTTTCTCCATAGCATAACTAACCTTTATAAAAATCGGCAGTAAAAGAAGTAGGGCAATTTTCGGCTGTATTTATTTCACTTCTAGGGCCATTTTCAAAAACTCGCCAAAAGCCTTTCAAAATTTCTGATGGCATTGTCTGGTATGTGGTCTAAAAATATTTGCTAATAATAACTAACAAATAAGTTACCAAATTTTTTTCTAAATGCCTGAATATAGGTTTTGGATACAGTTTTAAAACAAATTTGCTACATTAACGCCCTTAAAACACTTTTTCAACGTGAAGGACACTCAGAACCGAAACGATTTTTTTGCTGTAAGTGAGTTTATGTATCTCCTTTCATATGACATAAGATTAGTTTTGGTTCTGAATTTTCTTCTTGGCGATATCCCAAAAAAGTGGTACAAATTGACCCCAATCGCCTCTGTACACGACTTTTTCGGGTAGAAAATTTGAACTCAGCACAAGATGTCTGTTTGTTAACATAAAAATGCATTGTATACCATAGTTTATGATAAAAAGTAGGTAAACCAAAAAGACATAAATCAAATGGCAATATTCAAGAATACAAATGAAAAAATACAAAATTCAGCACTAATTCCATATGATTTATTTTTCATTTTCGTTCTTCAACGAAAAAAATATGATCTTTCGATCAGAATTTTGGTCCAAAATAGTTCTTTAACATGTAAAATAACTCTATAGAGTGTTGATACATTGTATATTGAGGTCCTAAAATATACTTTTTGGACGTTTTAGATCAGCTGATAGTACTGTGTAGAGAAACCACTTGATTTGTTGACGCTGCTTTATACACTTATTTCAGAGAATTTTCTCATGTAATTAATTTGTCTATAAATAAAAATAAAAAGATTCTGATAATATTTGCTTTAAAAGGCTGAAAATATCCTCCATTAATATTCAAATACTGGATAGGAAGGCTATAAAAAAATCTCGAATTTCTACATAACAATGAAAGTTATTCATTTACTCAAGGTAATCTAAACACAAAAAGGTATAACAAAGAAGGATTTTTAATGCACGTGACAGATTTTCTTGGTCTCATCTTATTGCATAACCAAATGTTCATTTTTGCAATAATCTTTCTGATTCCAATGAAACGAAATTTCTATATCAGAAACAAATTATTTCAAGAAGGATTTAGATAACGCAAATCATTCAAAACATTTACAAAACTTTGTCATCGATAAAGGAATTACTTAATGATCTACTTCAATAGATTTTGGCAAACCTTGAATTTTTAATAATGTTTCTGAAAAGTATTCAGACTTTATAATTCAACTGTTCGATGCGATAAGCTAACATTACATGTATGATATTGTTATTAAAACCTCAAACATTTTTGAGGTGGGAAAACATTAATTTCTTTAGAACTTCTACGTGTACATTTACCATATTTTAGATTTTATGAAAAGATTCAGCCATCGTTTATAAATGCACGATTAAATTCCATTTTCACGGTGTATAAAAGTAGAAATAAAACAGAAATCAAATGGGATTTAAGTGCCAATATAAAATGATACATGTAAAACCGCAAAACATGTGACAATCACAAGAAAAAGGAAGATATGAAATACATCTCCACGCACGACAATCACTTTTTTAAACAGGATATTCTCAATCACCTTTCATGTAATTAAGTTTTTCACCTAAATGAATATGAAACTCTTAGCGCTGACTATGAACGAAGCGACCTAGCCAAAATGGTTCATTTTGTGACGAGCGGCTGATATTTTACAATATCTACCTTCAAAGAAGCCGATAATATGCTAATCATATCCTTAACGGGCGATTTTCTGTTGAAAAATTATGGCTTTTCAACGCTTTTCAAGTCCTAATAACCTCAAGTTGTGACATCGTTGATAACTTATTGCCTTACAGCATTTAAATTTGTGACGTCAGAACAAGCCGTTGTATGGAGTTTTCTCTGCAGGGTGAGATTCCCCATTTTTGTTACATGTAAGTTATCTCTAATTTACGATATTATCTGCTCATTGGAAAAGGTGTCTTCTATAGATATCAAGGACAAAATTTCACTTTTCTGCAAAATATTTTTTCTCCTTAACAATATCCTCCAAACACATTAATTTTATGTTCTTGGATATACATATATTTCCCCACCGTTTCAAAATCTGACAAATGCTTTCCCTAACTCAATATTTTTAGATAAAATTAAAAGTACTGTTGAATACTAGCAACTTCAACTAACGCCAGGCGGAGCTGTTTTTCCGACAGTTATTTAAACACTGGGTTAAAAATATTACCTTTTTATAGACGATTAAGGTACCAGATATAATGTTTACAATCGATGTTTCCGCCAAGCGCTGCACCTAACGTTAACTAAACTTGCCTTAAATATAAGACATCTTTTATAAGGAAAGATAACTCATGCATATGGGAGACAACTCCAGTATCCGCAAGCAGAGAATAGGGGAAGAGAAATTTTTACTAACGTGACGAGTGAAGACGTTAAAATAACGTAAAGTAAATTTATTTATGTAGAACAGATTAAACAAGACAATGTACCTTACATAATTAACTGGAAAGCGATGCATATATACAAGTACAATTTTTTTTAAAAACTTTCGAATATGAAGTCTCCAAAACCCTTATATTATGTTTTGTGTTTTTTTATCCATGTTATATTATTTTCTAAAGACCATCTTCAGTTTCTCTAAAACGGTATTCCTATGAGTCAAATTTCTACAAGAGATTATTTAAAGTATGTGCCAAGATGTATTTTGAGTTGTTTCTTTTGTCTCTTTACCTATTTATATTTATTGTGTAATTTTATGTTTATTTTGATCTTTATCCTGAGCCATCTATTGCTTGTCGTAAGTTATATAATAGAGAATGGAAACGGGGAATGTGTCAAAGAGACAACAGAAAAACAGCTCAAGGCTACCAATGGGTCTTCAACGCAGCGAGAAAATCCCGCACCCGCAGGCGGGCTTCAGCTGGCCACTTAAAAATAATGTTGTTCGTAAGTTGTATGCTTTTGTTTTTTTAAGCTACACAACAACTCAAACGTATACCCATTATATTTACATGCTTTTGGATGAGACTCTATGAGACTTAGTAACACAAGCTGGAAAAACTTTAAAATTCATAAAATGAACTTACCGCAGGGTTGTCAGACCATTTTATTGAGCTGCCATCCTTTGATGCCATATTAAATTTTTATCCATATCTACAATGTCTATATTAAAACACACCGAACATCAGGGCCACGTACCAATTTTACAGAAAAACAACTGGTGTCATAGAAGATGTACATTAATTATTCAAAAGAGAGCTATGCATCTCTGTGCGCAAAAATGACAGAACTTAATCACATTAAAGATGTACCAATTCTCGTACGTCAAATTGGGTTATTTTTAGATAACGGTTTGATGGTTTCTGTTGTATAATCGAAAACAAACAATATTAATAAGTTTTCATTAAACCGTAGAGAGAGGTACAGTTCATTGTAAATATGCAAAACACTTTAACTGTAAATATAGCTAACTTAAGTAAAAGTGATTCCGACTTTTTTTAAAAAGTAATTTCAAAATAATTTATATTTTAAGCATTCATTTTTACTCATTAAATAAATATTCAGTTAAGTCTGAAAGAATTGGTTGAATGGTGTTAGGTAGTTCGCTATCGCTCTAATTATAAGGTCATGGCGAGGTGTATTCGACTCTGACCATAATTAAGAAGACATGCCAGTTTTGCAAGTCCGAAGGTCGGAAGTTGGCTAGCACGTTATAGCCTAAATCAATTTCTGAATTGGCAATACAAATTTTTGGACTGAGGCCATGATATTCTTACCTATGACTATATGCTTGATCCGGAGATAAAGTAGGATAACAGCATATCAAGCAGAGTACTTTGATACTTGGACAGTAAATGATTTTTCCCCAGGTCTAACGGACAGTTTTCTTCAATGCTGTCATTCATATTCTTCTGTTCTAATTAAATGAACAAATTATGCTCAACTTTTAAGATCAACTGGGATAAAATTTGAAAGGAAACCGATTCAATTAAAGTTTTTTTTAGTTTAGCAACACTCTTTAATCCATGATTATATCGTCAATATAGTTTACTTTTATTCATAAAAAAGATCCATAACAAAATCACATGATGTCTTGTACCGAAATGACCGTACATGTACATAATGTACAAACTTTAAGGTATTCTGGCAAATGAAAAAAACAAGCAACCCAAAGAAAAAGAAAATTAAATTGGAATTGTATCAACCTTTGAAAACGGTAAACACTTTGTAATCTCATTACCAGTTATGTAGAACATAAGAGTTTATATGCAGTATTTAGAATGATTTCTCTTGTGTATAAAAATTATAAACTAAGGAATGTACATCGCTACCTCTACGTGGATATTTGTGTTGGCGGGAGTATCACCTGTCTAGGTGCTTGAACAATTGTCTTTAGAATATAAGGGAACAAGCATTTGATTTTTAGGTACGTATACAGAGGAATATTTTTAAAAAATGTAGGCTCTTACATTTGATGAAAGAAATGAACTAAAGAATATGGAATTAAATAATGAACTCAGATTTTTGAAATTAAAAAGGAATTCAAAGAAAAGAGAAAATCCCGAAAATCTGCCTCCCACAACATATTTGTCCTTAGTTTTCTGTCGTAACGTCAACTTAAGGATACCGTTTTTGTTTTCAAATTTTTGTCCTGAACATTACGACGCATTACTGTCATGACTGTAATCAAAAGACTATCACTGTGCAAATGTATCTGCTTCATGATTGAACTTGTTATTGGGTATTGGTATTACAGATAATGTATTTTAGGAAAATTGTACGTTTTGGAAACTTTAGGGTACACAGCAAAAACTTTGCTAACGTACGACAATTTTATTATCACATGAAATTAACGTGAAATTTACATTAGAAAAGACGAGTGTCATTCTTCGATCTTCACGCAATATGATCAATAGTGTTGGTACATTTGGCCTTCATCGTATAGTTTTATGTTTTTGACATGCACATTTTGGCACTGAACACAGCTGCTAAGGTATAATTTGTCGTAATCTACGTCTCTAAACTATTAATATTGATTTTTTTTTGTCTTTATAAATTTGGATCACTTATCCGATATCTGAATAATTTAATTGGTACAAGATACTATAGAAATAAGTATGGATTTGATAACAGAAACAATAAAGCAGTGTTTGACAAAGTAGATAACTAAATTACAGCAATTTGTTACAATACAGTAACATATTATATCTTCTCCAATATAATATTAACCGTGTCTATAAATCATCATGGTATATTTATAGCTGTGTTGTTTGGTAATAATTATCATTAGGAACTTATCATAAACATATGGTAGGAGAGAGTGTTCAATATTACATTAATTTATTCATTGCAGCAACACTATCACTGTCATTTGTGATTGCAAAAAGTGGCTGTTACAGACACCTACATCTTATATCATTCTTCTTTTATTTATTTATTATTTGCCATATTTTATATACATTGAATATGTATATAATATAAATACAGCCTATCGATGTGATATCGACATGTCATTAAATTGAACGTTCATCTTGAAAAATATACGAAGTTAAGAGGTTTCAAGTAAGGGACGAGATCAAAAGTTCAATGTACTTGGGGGTAGGGGGTAAAAATCGCTGCAAGTTTTGTTATCCGACATCGATTTTCGGATTGAAAAATACGGATTCAAGTTCGGCCCTAACATATGTTTGGACTTTTAAAGCAAATAAAAGCATTGTTGAGGAAAAACAGGACCCATGATACAAGAAGTATACTCTCAAAGCATATGCCCTTATTGGTCAATCAATTTTTCCCAAATTAAGTTAAGAGGGGGGGGGATCAGTGAAAAAACTATGTGAATTAAGTTTTTTATCCTACATTGAACTTTTGATCTCGTCCCTAAATAAACAACAAAATGGATAACATGAAAGGTCAGCAATTACATACCAATCAATCAAAGCAGTCCCACTGACAGAACTCCGGACAAAAAATAACATAAAAGAGTACAAAACACAAACATGAACACAACAAAGAGTCAGGATAGCTTGACTTGGTACAGACACTGCACTGTTAAACCGGTTTTATGGGTACCCAAACCTCTACTTTATCCTTACACTCTGGTGTATAAAACACACTACAAAAACCAATACAGTGGGATTACCAACAAGTAGACCGCTCGCCAGAACTGCAAAATGAGATTGGACGGTACATAATTTAGATAGCAGGGTCAGAATTTGCTGATTTGAACTGTAAAACTAGCTGAGGCACTCATAGCTGCAGGTTGGATACTGTCGCTCTATTAAACGAAAACATCTGAAATACCACTCCCATAAAGGGTTTAATGCTATCTCGTCATAAAATTGAATAGAAATCGGCAGTATTAATGAGAGGGCGGTGTGAATTTAAAGTCTTCAAGTCATTGGGAGAGAGAGGAACTGGGAGAATTCTACATAATTGCATATTTGTAGCCCTTACTGTGAAAAGAATACCAAGTTTCTGTGGGCTACTAGAGACATTTTCATTTATTTACGATATTACAGTAGAAACTAGTATGAAAAACCCCATTTATGATAAGTGCCTTTCTGGAAGCTGTGTATTTAGATAAAAGGTGTTGATATCTATTATAAATCTTTTTCAAAGCATTAAACACATTGTGAAATTTATAAACCAGTAATATAACTTTTTATAAATTGTATGGAACATTACAAAAGTTATCTAATACAAATACATATATCTATAACTTGTTAAATTAATTTTACTCTATTATGCTAAAACTGTTACTTATGTATCAACAAGGGATGTGAAATTGTGAACTTAAATATGATCTTGGTATATTATTATTCAATATGATAAGAAGACGCCGTGCGTTGCTAGTCAAATAATACAATATCTTATTTAAGATTATCTTAAATTTTTAACTCTCTTGTATTTGTTTATCATATTTATAATTAGAATTTTTTTTATTGAATTAATCATTAATATAAACTATACATATTTGTTTATTTATTCTTCCTTTAAACCTTAATTACACACTTTAATTCATTTCATTGATTTTCAATTATAAATTTCTATTTCCTTCTTGTAGTTTTATTTTTTTATATTGCTTTTTTCTTGCTATTTAATTTTCATTCTCAGTTTTACTGATAAATGCATATTGTTGAAAGATGTTAACAGTGTCTCATAGGTAAAAATTGGCCGGGTACCGTTTTTTTAACAGTTGAATTGAAACTTTTTATCATGTTGTAATTATATATATATGAACTTTGTATATATATTGATATGAATAATTTGTTGTAAATATGATATATGTATAGTAAACAATTTATTATATTATATTATTATTATTATTATGAAAATAAATACTAGTCACTATGTTTATATTTAAAAAAGAAAAAAGGTTTGACAAGAAACTACATTTCATGCCCTCGAAACTGAAAACTTCGATGCGCTCATATTATTTCAACGCAATTAAATATTACAAAAATCTTCCTTCAGTAACTACAAATAAATATATTCCGCGAACATAAAGTTTATTTGAAATAAAACCCACAATCATTTAACTAGTAGTCGCAAAAATATTGATCAAAGAAGATAGAGTGGAAAGTACATAAGATCAATGAGACATAGAAAAGAAATACTGAAAAGATATAATTAAACGGCTATAAAACACATAGTAAACCAAAAAGAATCAGAACAAGACAGCATAAAAATACTGACGCAGTACCACTATAATCTCCCATAAAACTTAGTGTAACGTCAGATGATCCGGAAGGGTAAGTATATTTCTGCCCTGTTAACGCCACAAGTCACTTTTCAAGTGAGTAAAATCAGGTGAGCTGTCAATTATAGTAAGACGTGAAACCTCACGGAAGATTTATTAGATAAAAACTTCGTATTGGCAATTCAAATCGTGATTATACATGTACACACCGTAAAAAGTTTGAATTGATATCAACAAAAACTTTACATAAACATGCCTTAGAGGGTTATATGTCAGTAATTTCGTTCTGTTCAGAAAATCACCATACAATTCAAAGTATTTCTCGCTAGAATGAGTGCAATTGTTGCCAAAGTAAGCCTTTTCCCTGCTTAATAACTTGTTTAGTCTTGACGTAATGATGGATTAAAACATTCATAGCATATTTTAGTTTAGTTGTGGAGGTAAAGGGTAGATAAATCTAAAGTTTCAATACTGTTGCTATGGGTATGACTACTAGAAGAGAGTTATTTCTGTTCGTGGTTAGTATTTTTTATATTCACACCATCGTAGAGCAGACTTTATCACGTTGTCACAATGTCACTTGAGTTTGTCCTTTACTGTAAGTAAAGAAGTAAAGTAGTTTTGAAAGGTTGTGTAATGCTCTTGAAAGACCCAATGATAAATCTCTGCTTGCATGGATACATAGGAAGTAAATATATGGAATCGTCTTGTTTGGGTTATTATTGTTATCCCTTACACCAATATCGAATAAATAAGAAACACATAATGTCTTCCCTTGATAATGTAGTGCGAATGTAAGTGAGCCGTCAATACCCACCTCCGTGACCTGAGTTTAGCAGATAAAATATGTGTTGTTAAGAGCTTTGTCAGCTAGTACAATGATATAAGGTGGGACGCATTTTAGCAATATGAAGATCATTCAAGAAGATAATAGTTTAGAACTCGGACGTTTTAAGGCATTACACATTCAGCTGATCGACGCCTTATTAAATTATTGTTCAATTGAAATGTCTCGCTGACAAGTTTAAATTATTTTTTTCTCGTTGTTTAGCATGTCCGTATTTTGAATTCGTTTACCCTATCAAGAAGTCACTTATGGTCTTTTAAAAAACATAACCCCATCCAGGTCTGAATGGAACTAAAGTTATATTTCGTTTTTATTCTTTCCGTACATGTACATTATGACGTTATGACCCATCAGTCAGTTACGAATTAGACATTTGTTTTTTATACATGTAGCTCAGACAAGTAACTTACGCTTTGTATTTGTAACAAATATTATTGGTGAAGCATATTTGACTGTTTTAATGGGTTTTGACATATCGGGACACCAGCTGCGACTATTTTTTCAAGGACTGTAAATTCGATATTTTCGAGTTTTCTGCATTTTGTACCAACATACATGTATTATTATTATCGGTGAAAACCGAATAGTTATTCACGTCGGAATAAATGGAGATCTCCGACACGAGAAACCAAGTGGATATTTCCGCAAAAAAACGCGTGAATGATGTAGTGTTTAGGATATTATAATGCAAAGCAATTCCGATTCTTGATTAAAAAAAATCAGGGATCAAATTTCCTATCGGAAGCAAGCACGTGGGATGCAGATAAAAAAACCAGGTGAGGGATTGGCATTAGTTAGTATGTCATGATTCCCAACCATAAATAAATAACCTCAAAGTAAAGGTATCTGCATAATTATGGTAGTCAAAATCATTCTTGATCATCAAATTTTTGAACAGTTAAATATTACTTTTATCAATAGTGCAGAACTAAACCAAGATTACTATGACCTCAAACAGCTTCTCCGGAGTGGCTATGGTCGTGGAAGGAATATTTGATGTCAAAGCATCTGCTGTCGAGCAATTCCCTACTTAGGGATATTGGCATTGTCTCCTATATACATGAGTTATCTTTCCTGACAGAAGGTGTCTTGTATTTTAAACGTAAAAGACAAAAAGAAATTTCAATTTTTAATAAAATGTTGAAGTCGGGAAGATCTTCATCAGACATTTGAAAATGAGGGAAAATATATCCAAGAACAAATCATTAATGTGTGTGGGGGATACTGTTAGGAAGGAAAAATATTTTGCAGAAATACGACAATTTGTCCATTGATATCTATGGAAGACAACTTCCATGAATCAAACATGTGGAATAATGATTTTGGAATATCCCTGATACTTTTCTTGAATAAGACACTTCTTACATGTATAATCGGCAATAGATTATAGGCTATAACCTAATATGAAAAATATAAATGACATGATATAGGGAATACGGCAATGAGACAGATTTCTCATCAAATAATAGTGAGTGAATAAATATAACCATATCTTTTTAAAAACTAATTTGGTAGAATTTCCGTAATTTTATTGTTTGTTAGTAATGATAGATTGGTTATTAAACACACGATTGTACTTACAATCATTTTATGAAACATTTCGGCATGCTGTTTACTATCTGCCGAAGCGTCCAAATTAAATCCAACATTGTGCTGTGTCATTTCAACTTCTTTTGATACAATTTAACAAATCATTTAAATTCTAATTTTAAATGTCACTAAATAATCGGACGTCACTGAGCACCAATGTCTAAACAATCCCTACAATCAATATTGGCATGTATACTGACCGGTGGCTTTGTTGATATTATTGTTATTAGTAAGTTACAACTGGTAGTTCTGTTTCGAATTAAAAGAACAGTCAGATTTGGGAAATACACTCATAACTCAATGCCGGTGTACTAATTATCATGAATTCCTTTGTTAGTTTAATTACTTTGCAAAGTAATTATTTATTTACCATGCAGAAAATATTGAGCAGATTGACAACAGTTAGAAAAGGAAGGTATAAAGAATAATGATAGATAACTACATCACAGAATATAACGAATACTAATATTTGTATAGACAATTGATCCTTAAACTAATTAGTGACAATATGTAATTCGAAAGTGAGATTGCACCATTATGCCAAATCATGAAACTTTGGCAAGGGTTTATCCCCATATAACCTATACATACTTTGAGAAAAATGGTTATTCCCATAAGGTTTCTTTTCAGTTTACGTCATCTGATGCATATCGTCTGCACCATGTCACCGACAATAACACATATTTTTAAACGTATCAGAATCTTAACCAGCTGTAAGTCTATCCTAAAACAAAACGGATTTTGTGGTTTGTAGGATAATGTTTGGAAAAATACATTCGGTACGTTGATTACGCTTCGAATTAATCAAAACTGAAATACACGAAAAACATGTCAAAAATAAAATTACAATGACAAAAATTTGACTAGATAATTCAATTTATTTCAACAAAAATTACGTGTAAACGGAAACTTGTATTTTGTCATCAAAGAAAATACTATTTAAGTTAGACTATGAATGACAACTTCCCTTTCATATTTATTTGCTCGACGGTTAAGAAGGTAAGAAAAATCTGACATCAATTTCAATACCAGCAAATCTTACACTAATACTTCATACGTTTTAATTTTAAGTTTTCTTGAATTTGAGTGTAAATTGTCCTGCTTTAACACACGTCATATATTATTGTCGTTGATGAGAAAATAGATAATCATTAATGATCATGAAAATTGATGCGGGATATTAATGAAAGAACTGTTCACTAGTTTCACGAAAATGAGTGTTAAGTGCATAATTTTAAAGGATTCCAACTATCGGTAAGAATACGGTTCGTGGAAATTGAAGGCAACGGTGAAAAGTATACACGACTGATTACTTGATTATACTATATATCTTCAGTTAGATTTCACGTCCACCTGGAATTGACACCTCACTGTGACGGGTGTCGGTAGCGCAGCCTGACATGCCTATTCTCCCAAAGCTCCTGATGTCACTTCCGGATTTAAGTGGGAGTTCACATATCCTAGTGATTTAGCTTTCGTATTGCCTTGTTCTAATTTTATTTAGTTTATTAGCGCATTCACGTCTTAGCAGAAAATAATATTGTATTTTCATTTTTTCTCTAATAACCCTAATGTGCGAATCAACAAAAAAATACTGACCCTTCATTATCTATCGCCCACAAAATGCATACTCTTAAAGGAATTAAATTACTTTGAATTAATGTTGTGCACCGATACATGTGTATCGTACCTATTCATTCATTCTTTATAGTACAACAAAAGTGTCAGCAATATTTAAGTCATCATGACCTATATTTTATGCTTGAGTGACTTTGTTAAACGATTTGCATTTAGGTAATTTTTTTAAAGAACCTATGGTAATATATTGATGATATTTCACAACTTAAATCATCTTATTTAGTAGAACACAACTCAGTAACAATTGAATAACCATGACCTACACTTTATGCTTGAGTGACATTTATTTTTTTTTTTGCATATATGTGTTTATTAAATATATATAATATTTTATTGCCATAAAACATATAAAACTAATGTCTTTGACAAGCATCATACAAACAAACAGTACAATTAGTGCAAGTTTATATATATACAAAAAGTTATAATCATAAAAGTACATGATTAGATTAAGAGCCCTCCGACCTCAGTTCTAATGACCGTTTTAAGAAGAAGCCAATAATTCTTATATGTCTAGTTGAAGATGAATTTAAAAGATATGAAATTTTGTCATCCTGGTCAAGACTTTTAAAATTAAAATTATTATCTAAATCAGCAAAGAGATTGTTCTTAAATTTTGATTTATTTTGCAACTTAACAAAAAATGATTCTCGTCTTCAATAGTTTTGCATACTTTACATATTCTTTCTTCTCGTGGTATGTTTTTATATCTACCTTTCTCAGTTTCAAGGGTATGATCACTAATACGAATTTGTGTAAAAAGTCTTCTAATTGAAAAATCATTAAACGATAAATAGCTTTCCATAATCGTGGACAGTTTTATTTTCTTTTATAAATACAGTTTATTATTCTCATTAAAACTAGCAATTTTGTCGGTGTAAAGACTTTCATATCTATCTCTGATTTCTTCTTTTACATTTGATTTAAGGCGGTATACCTCTTTATATGTGTTAACATTTGATAATTTATCTTTCAAAGTTAAGCCAGCTAGAACAACATTTATATATGTATACCAAGAATAAGTACCATTTTTTATCGAGTTCTTCGGAAAGCTTAAATGTTTCCTTTAGTAGGGGGTTGATATTTTCCATATGTAGTCGGGCGTAATATACTTAAGATTGTGAAATAATAAAATTTTCTGCAGGGAGTCTTCCAAGTTCTAATCTTACTCCAATGTTTGAGGAGGTCTTTTTAGTTCCTAAAATATATTTACAAAAATTAAGATGAACTTTTTCGAATGGTGTTTTGTCTATAAAACTAAATTTGTCCACAATCTGATCTTTCTCAATACATCTTATTTTAGCTCTATAATATGGTAAGTATCCATCCATAAAAGAAATTTCAGAATTGTAGGTCAGTAGTGGTCGCATGGAAACCACTGTCAGTTCTTCATGTATTTGTCAACAGTCATGGTTGATAACTTTGGAATGACAAAAGTGATCATAGTCAAAATTAATTTTGACTTTTATTTCGTCACACGAAATAGCATATCCAAATTTGGAAAACGGTTCTATTGAAAGCTTTTCCGGCAAATTATTGTACAGAGCCGATCTAATAACTTTTCTTCGGAATCGATCGGCCAGGTGATTCCCTTTCAATAATAGTTCCAGCACTTCGTAGATTTACATCTACTTTCATCTAAAAATACAGATCGAACTTCAACCAAATGCTTCTTTGATAGTACCCATTTATAATGCTAAAATTTCCAATGTGGGAGACACAAGCTCAACTGGAGGGCTCTAGTTGTGAACAGAACAAAACAGGTATGGGTTCGCTTATTCGATTCGTCTAGTGCATATTATTCTGCAGTTGTAGATATATCCACTGATACTATTACAGCCCTTGGGGATAAAAAAAATGATAAAAATACAAACATAGTAAATAAATAACAGAAAAGGTGGAGCTTGTGTTAAAATTATCTCGTGTTAAAATTGGAAAATATATTGAAAAATATTCCTTGGAGTCTGTTGGTATTCCTTCAAAGAAATTTGCAGACATGAGGGTAGTATGCTCTTCTTTAAGGATGCTCGCTGGTCATGTTTTGGTATTTTTGTCAGATTTTTGGAATCATCGGGTTTTATCCATTTCTTAAGCATGAAATGTTTTGCCAATGAACCCCCACTTTTTCTTTTATAATTCAATCATATATACCTTAAAATGGTATTTGACAAAATTTTATGAAATCCTTTTTATTTTTTCATACATATTTGAGAGACTGAAGTTGTCAATGCAAAGACAATGAAAAATCCAGAGAAAACCCATTTCCTGCAAATTTTCAAGGCCTTATAGCTCTAAATTGAGCACATGAACCTATATTTTTTTCTTGCTTATTTGTTTCATATTCATATGTTCTCTCAAACTAAAACACCTATTTCAAATCCTATTTATTTTCTATTAGACCAGCGATCATCCTTAATATTTTTATTCTGATAATCCTTTCTTTTCTTAGAGCTAATTTTAGATTTGGAAGCATAACCTTCAAAAGCATTCAATATGTTAGTTTTGTTTTATTTCATTATAGGTCCATTACAAAGTGAGTTTTAAAATTCCTGCTTTTTGCCCACTGATTGTAATAATCTTTCATTTATTAAGTTTTTTTTCTTTCAGGCAACTATGGCCAGACTGTATACCGTTGCGTTTTGGATGTTATGTATAGTTTGCATGAATAATCTCATATTTGCAAATCTTGCCGTCATAGACGTAGGCGGGGGTGGCGGTGGCGGTGGTGGGGGCGGAGGAGGAGGAGGAGGTGGTGGTGGTGGCGGCGGCGGAGGAGGAGGTGGCGGAGGAGGAGGTGGAGGTGGTGGCGGTGGTGGTGGTGGCGGAGGAGGAGGGGGAGAAAAAAAAGATGGAGAAAAACAGATCATATCAACAGGAGGAGGGGGAGGTAGTCACGGATCTGGTGGGCCAGAAGAAACCGAGGTGGACGTTGATTTTGGTGTGCAGGCTCCCGGTGCTGGAGTTAATATTCTTAGCACTGTTGGCATGAAAGGAGCTGTAAATCCAATTATTGTCGGAGAATCTGTAGAGGCTAATCCAAATCCAAAGATGCAAAGAGGAAGTGCAAGCAGTGAAGGTAAATACTTATAAATATTTATGATTTTTCAAACAAAAGAAGCAGTACTTAAAGTATTTTAAAATCTGATCCTGTCTTAGGACAAAAGGACTTATCGAAAGGAAGAATTTCACTTCATATTCTAGTAAGAGAACTTTTTTTATCCATATAAAAGTATATGTACTACCCCTCATTCAATGTTACGTTTCCCATTGTTTTAGATACAGCATACAAATAATTTATGGCTCTGTAGATAAATTATGCATGACGCATTCTCAGGACTATGTCAGGAATCGTTCATGAATATTACATTTATTTAATTTCTTCTGTGGATTACTTTTTTTCTGGCCGAGTCTTTTTGACTGCATAACAGAGTGAGTGATAACTATATTGTAATTTATATGAAGTAAGTGGCATTAATACATGACCTTTGACTCGTATTGTGTAGAAAGAACTTTTTGGCCTGGCTGTTTTGAACATCACTTCTTAAGATTATTATTTT
Organism: Mytilisepta virgata; assembly: GCA_028015205.1. Classification (NCBI taxonomy): domain Eukaryota; kingdom Metazoa; phylum Mollusca; class Bivalvia; order Mytilida; family Mytilidae; genus Mytilisepta; species Mytilisepta virgata. The sequence goes on along the minus strand of CM051518.1, from coordinate 50,978,954 downwards.
TAGCCGAAATCATTCATATATTCAAGGCAATTAAAAAAATAAAATAACTGCTTCAAACATTTCGAAAATTAATATACCTCAAAGATAGTATTTTAACCCTAACATTGACTATATGTTTTCATTTTACATTTCAGCACTAGCAAGGCTGATAGGCATGGCAGGACAAATGAAACCAAAATGGAAAAACCAATTCTGACCATTCAGCTTCATATTACGTCAAATTAAGCCACAATTTTACATTATCAAAATATATAAATAAAACAGACGATACAGTTGATAACTTTGATGAAGGCATACTTACGATGACATAACAAATTCAAAACTGTTGCATTTAAAACTACAAACTAAAGGTTCAACAACCTTGGTCAACTCCGACCTCACGCGGGTTTTTGAATTTCTCATGTAATCTCCATCCTACGTAAAACTGTTGACCCAACTTAGCGCTTTTTATACAATTAATTGGAATAATTTAAGAATTGAAGAGGGATTACAGTGTAGCTCACGTGATCAAACAAGATTTTTACTCGGATCATGGCGGTCAGTGGTCTTCGCTGGAAATTTTCAACTCGAGTTCCAGCAAAATTGTAATGAGTGCAAACAATACAGCACATGTATCTTGTACACTTGGGTTGTTTCCCATAATGACAAGTGTACTGATTGCCTGACGACCAAACTCGAATGTTGTTACCAGTTATTATACCTGTTCATTTTAAAGGAATCTATGCAATGTTTAAAGTTTAAAAACGCCTGCGAAATTTATGGTTTAATCAAGTATATCCATAACCTGGTACCCTGGTGAAATATTTTTTGCTGCGTCCTTCTAATCGCCCGACTTAGAAATTTCATTCCGGTCTTCATTTTTGTCTGTCAATCGTAGCACTGGTTACATGCCAAAACACTAAATTTTGTGGTTCAGTTGCTTTGCACTTCCAATTTGCATTTATATAAACCGTTCTTCGTCTGTGATTTGGGCCTGACCTATCCTATACGTACATATCATCAGGTTTTCTGCAAACGTATATCGTAAAATATCAGCTGCGAGACACAATGTGAAGCTTTTTCGGCGAGTGAGCGTAGCGAACGAGCCAAAAAGCTTCATATTGTGTCGAGCGGCTTATATTTTACAATATTTGTTTGAAGAAAACTTGATGATAAATTTCTTAATGGAATTTCTTACTTTTCAATGGCCATCCGCCTATAACCGGATGTTTCCCTGATATATTCGGGTCAACGTTGGGTCAAACATTATGACGTCGCTGATATATTCGGGTCAGCTCATATTAGGGTCGGGTCAACTCTTTACGACGTCACAGTGCCGAAATACGGGAAATTCTGAAGGCCTCAGCAGGTCGATATAGCCATAGGGAAATACGATAAGTACATATTATCAGGTTTTCTGCAAACGTATATCGTAAAATATCAGCCGCGAGACACAATGTGAAGCTTTTTCCGCGAGTGAGCGTAGCGAACGAGCCAAAAAGCTTCATATTGTGTCGAGCGGCTTATATTTTACAATATTTGTTTGAAGAAAACTTGATGATAAATTTATCGTATTGTTAACTAGCAATCTTAATGGAATTTCTTACTTTTCAATGGCCATCCGCCTATAACCGGATGTTTTCCTGATATATTCGGGTCAACGTTGGGTCAAACATTATGACGTCGCTGATATATTCGGGTCAGCTCATATTAGGGTCGGGTCAACTCTTTACGACGTCACAGTACCGAAATACGGGAAATTCTGAAGGCTTCAGCAGGTCGATATAGCGATAGGGAAATACGATAAAAGTTCTCATCAACTACAATAACTTTTTGTGTGCAAAAAGTACAAATACAAATAATTTTATACGCTGTAGAGACGTTTAAAAATTAGTAAATTTTGCATTATATTGGATTATAGGTCAGCCATGCAAAGTAGAAATCATACACCATGTACGTATAATATTTATCTTGCACAAAAACAACAATCATTGAAAAGAAATGCACAAACTAAGTGATTGATAAAGTGAATGTATCACAACACACAATATACAACAGACGGGTAAAACATAAACATGGCCAATACAATTATAGAGTCAATCACTGACAGGAACTAACTTTGTTTTCAACTAAAGTTCGTGTTAGACGAAATGAATTTTTGTCTCTCATTTATTTGAATTACTTGGGGAAACTAAAAGCGAGCTTTGCAAAGCAAAATGAGCTCTACTGTAACACAAGTATAATTCCGTATGTAAACAACGCGAAACACACCATACAACGATCTCTGGGTTGTTTCAATGATGTAAGTAAAAGTAACCACCAAAACAGCAAGAACTAAACTATCATGTACACGCAGAGAACTAAAAAGGGTGTAGTAAGACGAGATGCAACATTGCCCAACAATTTCCTGACTTGGAATAGGCGCATGACACATGCTGCGGGGTAAAATCAGTTTTTTCTTTAAAGAAGAAATAATTCATGGCATACTGTGGTTAGTTGGGAGATTTTACCACTGGTGCGCCTTATTTTTGTAAAAAATTTACTCTGAGCGTAGCGAGAGGTAAAATTTACAAAAATAAGGCACACCCGTGGTAAAATCTCCAAAAAAAAAACACAGTATGCCATGAATTCTATTCTAATAGGTCAAATGGGGTATTCTAATATGGAAAATACGGTAAAGAAATCAATGTTTGTAGCTGTTCTCTCAAATAAGTACTCCTCCCTCTGATGATGTGAAAAATAGCCATAATATGTTTATAGAACCTTTAAATGTCCTGAAAACACATCTCAAAGGAATTTTTATTCATTTGAAAACTTAAACAGTTCTGAGATATGCGAAAATAGACAACAGACTAACGAAAGTTTGATGTTCTCTAATGTAGTTATCATTAGTTCTACATGTGTTTTTGCATTTTGGAACATTGAGAAATTGTTAATCTCCCATGCATGCTCAACTTTTGTTGCAATGTTTATTGTGGACTTGGGGACAAGCTTGTCCCAAACATTCTGCCATAGCGAAATATTCCGAATGCAGATGAACCGGAATTTACGCACAGAAAGACAACAAAGGAACAGAAATACACGGTTGCGCGAGCGTGGTTTAGCTGGAAATTTTACCACGGTTTTGTTCAATTGTCGATTACGATGAAGTCAAATTAGAATTCAGGTCAGTGTAGAAATAAATATACACACGCCATGCCATTCAAAATCATTCCATAGAGATTAAATACACAACTCAGATATCTTATTACACATACACGTAGGCAATATACCTCACAGTTAGCTCAAAGCAAGATGAGGACTCATTCTCAGGACTATGTCAGGAATCGTTCATGAATATTACATTTATTTAATTTCTTCTGTGGATTACCTTTTTCTGGCCAAGTCTTTTTGACTGCATAACAGAGTGAGTGATAACTATGACCAAAACCATCAAGTTCACCAAAAAAGAAATATTAAGCAGCTGAGGCATCATGCGCTAATTTTCCGTTCATTAATTATATACCGAGTACAGTGTTTTTTTCACTAGTAAATGCATATAATAACAAAATATTTTTATTCTTGAGCAGTTTAACAGAAATTTGTAAAACCCATTCGTATTCTTTGCCATATTTATACTTTCTTTACTTCAAAATTCTTTTTTATATGTCTACTATATGTTTCGACTGTTGAGCAATTTCTGATACTATTTCTCTGCCTGTCATTTGTATTTGATCTGTGGCTTGAAGTTGAAGTTATATTTTTAAAAACCACAGATGTGAAGTAATCGACTATTTGCAAACACCAGTCCTAGGAGCGGTATAGTCCAAGATTAGTCTGACGTCAAACGGACGGTTTTAAAAATTGAATTACGTCCCACAGCCCGAGCGAATTCATTTGACCTCACAGCGAGACTATTTCCTCGTCGAAGGCCTTACTGTGAGTTATCGATTGAAAAAAAAAAGTTACAGAGATTATTAGAATTGATATTTACACCGTTTGACGCTTTTATGTGTTGAAAAGTAATTTGGATATCACCTTAACAAACAAAAAATAAATAAAATGAAAAAAATAAATAAAAATAAATAAATAATAAAAAAAAATGAAAATACATGTCCCCTAAACACGATCTATGACAATTTGGCAATTGCAAATATTTATTGATTTTTTCAGTCGTCGATAATATCATCATCTAAACACAGACACATGCCATCAACACAGTGATGGTGTTCGTCATGGTCATGGCACCTGGCCATATTAGTGCAATCCGCAACTGTGTTACATGCTGTAAAAATAAACATATCATTAGACCTTTGACATTATAATATTTACATAGAAATGCTTTATTAATACTTAATACAGTTTCCCTATTGCTAAAAAACATTCAATTTGAAAAACTGGTCAATTTGGCGATATTGTTATTGTTAACAGGTATGTTTATTGGTTTTGATCTTTGGGTCATTGTTGAAAAACTTTCAATAAAAACTCTATTCACATGCATTTACGTTCAAATATTACACGGGTTAATTTCTCACGCACCTTAACCCCACAACTGGTTTCTCCTTATCATTAAAGTCATTGATCCTAACTAAGATTGTTCGTTCAAAGAATAATATGAATATTAGAAAAACGTGGTTTTGATTGAAAACTTACAAAACAGAGTCTTTCTATAAATTATTCAAAATTGAAATTAGCAATCGACGGATTTGCCAAATTAAAATTTCACTAAATTCATGTAATCAAAGAATCTAACGTATCATTATATGTATAAACTTACAAAGTCTGTTTCAATTACACCAAATGTGCATTTCAAGACATCAAAAGTTTTTGAAAATATGCCAAAGAAACCAAAATTAAAACTGAATAAAAGTAATTATTGACTAACAATAGAAACTAAGCCTAAATATGATAAATCCTGTCAATAAAATACAAAATGTCAAAATATGCCAATACGACACATACCGCTCCAATATGCCGTATTGCACTAGTCAATATGACATATTGGACTGGTTAGTCAATAAAGGTATAATACTACATGTATATTAATCACTGTTATATTAATTTTGTACGTGTATTTTACCTTTGTATAAAGAACCTACAGATGTGTCTATTAAGTTTACTAAGTTCAATCGAAAAACCACTTAGTGATTGACAATTTGTTGAAACAGTCATATATTGCACCCAATTTATATCACATAATGATTATTGCCACTACTAATTGGTAGTCTCTGCTGGTGACCACAAGTCCCAAAGTTAATTTTCGATATTTTTTTTAGCTTCCTTTCTTTTTTGCCTTAAACAATGATGTTAAAACACGAATCATCAACAAACAAATTTTGTAAATATACATTCCATTGGTATATCGAGTATTGCTCATATATTGTACCTTTCAATAGATTTGAATCTACGGCGGAGTTTATTTTAAAACTCCAGAGTAAGAGATTTCCTGTTATACCATTTTTCCTAGTCCCTGGGTGATAGCAGGGTTGAACTCGTATAACTTTTCAGTGACATCAGACCAATCAAAAAGCTACTTACACCATTTGTCCTAGTCCCTGAATGGTAGCAAGGTGGAACTCGTATAACTCTTCAGTGACACCACACAAAACATACATGTAAAGCTACTCTCACCATTTTTCTGACCTTGGGTGGTAGCAGGTGGCATCACACCAATCATAAATCTCCTTATTCAGGAGCCAGTCTCCATACTTACTCCTGTTAGATATTGAATCCGAGTTTCCAATCTCGGTCTATATGTAGTTGTGAAATCATTATGGGTGGAAAAAAGTTACCTCTTTAAAAACAAATACAGCTTGATTTTCATTTATTATAGTACTTACCCAAATGTGTAACACATGTGCAAACATCGTGCTGACATGTTACGTGTGATGCATTGCCACCACAAATTGTGGTTGTGCAGTCGGCGTAACTGTCGCATCTTTCAGATAACACCAAAACCACACCTATATAATATAAAAATATTGTACAATAGACGAATAAACCTTCAAATAAGTACAAAATGCAACCTTGATTTTTTTAAAGTAAAAAATAGTATAAAAGATTATGAAATTCAGTATTGAATACCTGTAAGCATTTTATTAAAATTTGGTAATGTTTTGCGAACAAAAAGAGGAAATTACTTCATTGAATGTCTGTTTATGTGTGCGTGTGTGGGATTCGTAATTCACACAACAAACACTACAGTTAGAAAATAGAAATTTTGTAAAAAATTCTTTTCTGATACCGGCAAATATTGGACAGTAAAATAAAATGACAAAGTAATACAAAACCCATCAACAGTCTACATACCCACGGCAATAACAAGTAACAAGGCTAGTAGTGTCTTCATTCTTTCTGTACAACAGTTTAATAATGCCAAGGTTCTCTTAGATAACATATATATAGGACTATCTGTGGCCTAGACGTAGGTCATATCGTGATCTCTATTTATCTTATCTATTTTGTTTCTTATTCTGGCATCATGCATGTGGATGTATAATGGCTAATTCTATTTAATATGTTTATTCTAACGAATATGCCGTTAAAATAGCGCGATATTCCTCTTGCTCTCGATTTTTTTCTATTGCTCCGAGACTATGTCAACTTTTACACAACTTTCCAAAATAATCGATAGTTGTTCCTTTCAAAATGATCTCCAATTAATATAAAGCCAGATGATTCAGGATAGCTGCCAAATACATGTAATTAGAAAATTATCTGAAAAAGTTACTCTGAACTTTTGGGTATATCTAAAACTTCAAATACTATTGTCCTGTGTCCTAGCGTTTCCTTGTCTGGCCGTAAGACCCTTGACAAATATAGTTCATATTGTTTATTTTACGTGGCATCAAAGTCGATCTATACTGAAAAATATTCCCTGCGTGCAATAATGATCCAAACAAAAAGTTGATTAAAGCCTGGTACTTTAATTTTTGCAATTTCACACTTCCAATAAAGTTTCATCTGAATATAACTTAATTTGTACATTCACTAGACAACACTTATTCAAATGTAAACAAGTAATGGCATCTTATTGGGAAAAATATTTTAATTTTATTGATTTGGAGCTTTATAATTTATATTTCAGCTGTGAAAACTTAATAACTTAATAGAATTTAAAACCAAAATATGTAGTAAAAGGTTCTAACAGCAATCTTGATATCAAGTCATGTATTATATTTGTGAATCTGATAAGCATCTTTTAGTTTTCTGTCTATATATGTTATCTTTGTATGCCCCTTTGGACCCAAAATTGGTCGATAAAATTTATTTATTTTGTTCCATCCGGAAAATCAATTTGGGTTCTTTCCAACAGTTTCCCGAACACTTTATAACGGTTGTAGCATATAAAAACTGATTCCCAAATGGGATTAATTATTTTCAAATAAAACTATACATACTTATCGTCTTACATAATAAGACTTCTAGAAAAAAATCCACCTGATATAACAACCAATCATAGAGATTCGGGATTTCCCCGCTCTATTATACGTTCCCTTCACAAACAAAAAATCTCAATAAACACAGAGCCGTAGCAAAGGAACAAATTTTCTTTAAATTCTTTAATTATGTGGTTTGTCGATCTCGTCGTCTTTCAGACACAGACACATGCCATCTACGCAATGATAATGTCGGTCTTTGTCACGACATCTACCGGTACTGGTACAATCGGCAACTGCGTTACATGCTAAAACAGAAGTGGAAACTACATGAAACCAGTGTAACTTTTTAAGATATAAGTATTCATTTGTTAAATTCATGTACTTTTATTGATCTAGTTTTGTTTGCACTTTTACGATGCTAACAAAGTTTAAAAAATGCGTCAAATTAACCCAGAAATGGAGGAATGTGTAAACGATGGAATAATAAGACAATATACAATGATATATTGTTCACGTATTAAATTTGTTGAGTCGTCGAAGAAAACGTTAAAATTTTACATTTACCACTTTTTCCAAAAATTATTACTTTAATTTAAAAAAACATTATACAAATAATAGTGAATGAAAAATGTCCAATATAAAAGTAATTACACTAAAATATGAAATAACTAGTTGATGGATATTTTAAAATTTGCAAAGGCGTTATTTAAAATATTTTTCATTCACAGCATGAATATTTAGCACACAATGGATGTGATGTAGCCAGATGGTATGGTGTATGGCCGTGGTGTCACTGATTTGGTGATATTGTATAAGAGGGGAGGTGGTATGGTGTATGGCCGTTGTGTCCCTGATTTGGTGATATAGTATAAGAGGGGAGGTTTTATTTGGATTGATCAATTAATATGATAGTAAATAATAGTTAATTGTCATCTTGTTGTTATTCAGTGACCAACATTGAATTGCTGTTCAGTCATTGCATTCGTGTCAAATATATATGACTCTATATTTAAATTATTCCCTCATGGAACTTAATATCTACATTTTCGGTTTTATATTTATTCACTTATGATTTGGCTAAATTTAAGAATGGTGTCAGCATGGAACAACTGAACTCATTACAGAAATCAGTATCTGTACAGCTGTTCAGTATTAGGAACATTGAAGGTCACGCTGAAATTACCAACTTAAAAGACTAAAATTCTCCCTAAATCATGCATCTCACATGCACAGGACTGATAGCAGATTTTGTAAAAAGATACCTAGATAAAACTGATTCGGCAGAACAAACTGGTCCGAACTCAAAAACCTTAACGAAGGTTTCCAGAGTTAATAGACCAACTACAGGCTATGGCCATGTTGAGAAAACTAAACAAACTAGAGGCTCAGAGGGCTGAGATTGTATCGCCTACCTGGCATTAAAGCCGGTCACTTAATATTATGAAGTGTGGTAAGCCTTGTAAGAAATCAATTTTCTTCGTCGGGGTCTTCTACTTACAGGTCTGCATATTCTAAAATTTGGCAGTTCTCCAGAATATTTTGTCAAATTTGGCTCTATTTGGCCAAGCAGTTTCAAAGAATGTTTTTTAAATCACCCAATCAGAAACAAGAATTGCCCATGGCGGCCATGACTGTGGCATGGTCTGGACAAAACGAGGAAACTTTGTAAAAAAAAGCCTCCCACAGATGCTTCGTGTCACGTTTGGTTCCATTTGGCCAAGCGGTTTCAGAGAAGAAGATTTCTTTACATCAGCCAATCAAAAACAAGAATTGCCCATGGTAGCCATGCTTGTCGTCCAATCAGGATGAAAAGACATGATTTCATAAAAGACCTTCCATAGATGCTTCCTGGCAAGCAGTCCCAGAGAACAATTTTTTAATCAACCAATGAGAAACAAGAATTGCCCATGGTGGCCATATTTGATGACCAATTTTGACGAAATGGAGAAACTTTGTAAAGAACCTCCCATAGATGCTTCCTGTCAAGTTTCAATCCATTTGGCTAAGCGATTTTTTTATAGCAGCCAATCAGAAACTATATCTGCCCGTTGCGGCCATATGTGCAGTCCAATCGGAACGAAATGAGGAAAGGACCCCCCCCCATATATGCTTCACGTCAAGTTTTGTTTCATTTGGCCATGCAGTTTCAGAGGAGAACATTTTTTCAAATTTCAGCCAATCAGAAACAACAATTGCCCATGGCCGCCATGTTTGTTCATGTCTGATCTGGGCCAAATGATGAAAACTGATAAAGGACCTTATATAGATGCTTCCTTCCAAGTTCTATAACATTTGGCCTAGTGGTTTCAGAGAAGAAGATTAAAATGTGAAAGTTAACAGACGGACGGACGACGGACGCCAAGTGATGACAAAAGCTCATATGGCCTTTGGCCAGGTGAGCTAAAAAACAGATAAAAGTTTTCAAATATTTGTATAGAAAATACTAAGAATAACGGAGGATGCTTATCCATCTACCCTTCCCATGGATCAAAATATGCAGGCTCTAATTCAGAAACAATATGTTTGTGATGGGTTGTACCATGATTATTTAAGAATGAAAGTTTTAAGGAAAGAACCTAAGACATTTGAACAAGAAGTTCAGTGTGCGATGAAAAAGCAAAATCTAAGAAAAACATTCCACAGAAGATCTGATTTTGAATCCGATAAATATAAAAATGTAAACTATTCCAAAATGAGATTCAATTACATAATAATTCATTAAATCATTTAAATTTTCCTCAATAGGTAATGTCACCTTTAGGACCTAGGCAAGTAGAATAAATGGAAATTGACCATACTAGAAATGGCGTTTCCTTCCTTTATATAGGTCTGGGCATTGGTCTTGGGATTGTCCAATAAGCAGAAGGTACAATGTATGTTTGGCAGGGAATTCTCCAGAAGAACTCATGTTAAGAATTGATGCTAATAAAGAAAATCAAACAATACCTTTGCCTGCTAAAAACAAAGGAACCTAGACTGAGGCAGTCCCCGCACTGGCCACATTTTGTATCCTTGTACACCTTTTTCACAATTATACCTTTGAATACAGGCTCAAATTTTGGAAAATTAAAATTCTACAACCTTATTGCACATCTGCATACAGTGTATGACAATACCGTAAAGAAATTAAATACATAAAATGAAAAATGTATAAAATGAAAAATGAAACAAAACTTTCAGTCACCTACTTATAATTCCCAATTTTTGAAATTCGACCCCTAAAAGCCCCAATTTTTTGAAAATCAAAATTCTAAAACCTTATTGCACATCTCAGATATACAGTGTGTGACAACACCGTAAAGAAATTAAATACCTAAAAAGAAAAATGAAGGAGGAGTTTAGGTCACAAGCTTAAATTCCCAATTTTCAAAATTCAAAACCTGTGGGCCCCGAGTTCTGGAAATCAAAATTATAAAACCTTATTGAAGATCTACGTATAGTATGTGACAATACTGTATAGAAATCAAATGCATAAAATGAAAAATGAACGCGGGTTTAGGTCACAAGCTTAAATTGCCAATTTAAGAAATTCGACCCCTGTGGGCCCAAATTTTTAAGAATTCTAAAACCTTACTGCGCATCTAAATACAGTATGTGACAATCTTTTATACAAATTAAATACATAAAATGAAAAATGAAAGAGGAGTTAAGGTCACAAGCTTAAATTCACAATTTTCAAAATTCGACCCCTGTGGGTCCCAATTTTTGAAAATCAAAATTCTAAACCCATATTGCGCATCTAGATACGGTATGTGATACTGTATAGAAATTAAATGCATGAAGTCAAAAATGAAAGAGGAGTTTAGGTCACAAGCTTCAATTCTTCATTTTCGAAGTTTGACACACGTGGGCCCCAATTTTTGAAAATCAAAATTCAAACATCTTAATGCGCACCTACATACAGTGACAATACTGTATATCAATCAAATGCATAAAATGAAAAATGAACGCGGAGTTTAGGTCACAAGCTTAAATTGCCAATTTAAAAAATTCAACCCCTGTGGGCCCCAATTTTTGAAAATGAAAATTCTAAAACTTATCGCGCATCTGCATACCAAATGTGACAATACTGTATAGAAATTAAATGCATTAAGTTAAAAATGAACGATGAGTTTAGGTCACAAGAAAGTGTGACAGACGGACGGGGGCGATAACAATATCCCCGAAATCCATTAGACAAACCCGGGAAGACAAGGGAACAAGCAAAACAATACATATTGAAAACTAAAAAAGAATGAACAACACGAACTCATATAAAAACCAGGAGTGAACTCAGGTGCTCCGGAAGTGTAAGCGGTTTCTACTCCGTATACGTAAGTTAAACAAAGTCAATCCGGCGGTAGTCACGAATCGGTACATGAAATTTTACGACAGCAGAAACAGGTTCAAGTAAAGTCGAGAAATACCAAAGGAATATTCGAAGGAGGGGAAAATCGAAACAACTGACAAACTCCGGAGAACAACGAAGACAAGACCAAACCGATTAAAAACAAAAAAAAAAATTAAAAATGAACCCCACCTAAAAAACCGGGTCATACTTATGTGTTTGTTTGTATTAAACAAACATATTAACTCTACTGGTGATTGTTATATTTATTGTGAACTTTGATGGAAAGGTAGTTAGGGGTCCCTGGTCCCGGGATGTGGACCTTGGCATTTATTTTCCAAAAGCAATCAAATGAACTTAAACTTGATATGAGACATCTACAGAATGCTTTGACTGAAGTTATGCACAATACTCAGACCGATAATTATAGCAAGCCACAAGAAAAGTTTATTTATTTTGAAAGACAATGAGGGACATTTGAAGACAAAACTTTATGACTTCAATTTTCCTATTGTTAACTTTCCCTTCTGGAGCACAATATGCCAGCATCGTCTGCATATGGCGTCTACGTTTCTCAGTTTATCTGATATTCAAGGGCATGCGTGAGTTACGCTGACTTTCGACAAGGAGAATTACTGTTGTCACAAAAGCTTCTTAACCAGTTTTATCAAGGATAAGTGTCATCACTTAGGAAATTTTAAGGTCGTCATCACGACTTGATTGACCGTTACCGTGTTACAATATCTAAGATGGCGAGTGTCCTGCAGGAAGCAGAGACTGCTTACTCTTCCGAATTACCTGAGTATACCCCCAGTTAACAGTACGGGTCATCAGACATACTTCTGAAGGAGAACCTCCTAAAGACCAAGTTTGGTTCCAATTGGCCTTGTAGTTTCATAGAAGAAGATTTTTGAAATTCTTCCCCCTTTTTTCTATTTTTAGTAACAGCAGCCATGTCGGATGGAAGTCGGCGATGCCGGACATAATTTTGAAAGGGGGCCACCCAAGAACCATTCCACCAAGTTTTGTCCAAATTGGCCCAGCGGTTTCAGAGGAGAAAACGTTAAAGGAAATTTTACGACAGATGCCGTCTTTAAAGAGAAAAAATTCCTATAAGGGGTCAATCAATGATTTTGGTCATTGGACTTATTTGTAGATCTTACTTTGTTGAACATTTTTGCTGTTCACACTTTGTCTTTATCTATAATAATATTCAAGATAACCTAAAACTGCAAAATTTAAAAACTGCAAAATTTCCTTAAAATTAACAATTTAGGGGAAATAACCCAATAAATGGTTGACCGATTCGTCTGATTCATGGCAGGTAAATCTTGACCTGATGAAAATTTTTACCCTTTGTCAGTTTTGCTCTAAATGCTTTAGTTTTGGGGATATTAGTCAAAAACTGCAGTTTACACCTATTTTTAGCCATGTCGGGTATGTTGATTGGCAGGCGGGTTAATTTTTTGAACTAGACACCATAATGATGCTTGTAGCCAAGTTTGGTTTCATTTGGCCCAGTGGTTTCAGGGGAGAAGATTTTTGTAAAAGGTAACGGACGACGACGGACGACGGACGATGGACGCCAAGTGATTAGAATAGCTCACTTGACCATTAGTGTCAGGTGAGCTAAAAAAATAAAAATAAAAAGAAACTACCAACTAATACCTACCAAGATGAGTAACGCATGTACAGATATCGTGTTGACACGTCACGTGGGTTGCATTTGAATTACATAAAGTAGTTGTACAATCTGAGTAATTATCGCACCTCTCTGATATAACCAAAGCTATTCCTGGGATAGAAAATTGAAATTAATTTCTATTAAATTGTTTATTTATCTTTTCATTTTGTTTGGAGGGTGTAAAATGACAAAACCATAATAGCTGTAACGACAAACAAAACCACATTTTTTTTTTTACATTTTGTTCAAACTTCTATGCTTTGTAGTCCCCAGTTTACGAATTTTAAGAAAATCACAAAACAAAGATAAATTGCTTGTCATATCCATTTAAGCGGGTGTTTTTTTTTTAATTCAGGAGAATATATAAATATAACATACATGTATAACACGTTTGTCGTGAAGGTTGTCAATCAACAATAAGTCACATATAAATAACATAATACGGCTATTAAATCGTAAATATATGCTAAGAATAAAAAATATTTACCCACAAAAGCAACAACAATAGAGAATACCAGAAGCTTGTACATGTCTACTGCTGTGTCCCTCTTTATGAGATATGAAGCAAATCCGCTGTGTCCCTCTTTATGAGATAAGACGCCACTTGCGTGTTTTATCTTTCTTCGTGATTACATTTACATGGATGAAATGCGTGGTATGACTGAAGTTTTATAATAGAAATTATATTAAAATCGTCAGAAGTTACGACGATAAATTCAAATTTTCACATTCATTTTGACATTAAGCCTGGTTTGGCATTCATTTTCAGTATTTATTTTGGACAAAACAGGACACCAGGGAAGATTTGTCTCAAATCATATGTTATTCAGGTTTTGTAAAGATAAATTTACGAGCCCTGAAAACTTTCTTATATAATTACCTGCGATGAGCTTCATGTCACGTAATGAGCAAAAATTAGAAAATTGCAATAAAAGCGCTGTTCGCCTGCTTCTACATTAGTCAGGTGATTTGTATATTTTGTACAATGTATTTTTTTCACGATTTCCTTCCTTATTCATTAAAAAAAAAATCAGCAATTATAATTTGTTATCTTTGCGACTTCCGGTGCAGATGTTTCAGTGTTATCTTACAATAAAAATCTGCAATGAAAATGAACGGATGAGGGATATTCATAAACAGTTCATCTAAGCACCTCTAAACAAGACAAAAATAGTACACGCCACATCTTGAAAAGATGACCAATCATAACTTGTCTCGTGGTTTTTTTTTTCTAGAGGAAGTTTTTAGTGCTACATCGTCTGCCGGATGAAGGTAAAGGTAAGATTTTGATTTCTGGTTTTATTGAAAATTTTCTCCAAGGAATAATTGTTAAAATCAAACTGGGCAAATCTAACATTAAATCTCTACACAATTTAACATTAATTTATTTTCCAAACTTACTGGCAGATACTCCAAATAGTTTAAAATGCATAGTTGTTATTCTTACTTGGGAAACATTTAAACAAGAAAGAAAACGTCTTTATACCATTTAACACTATTTCCCTATGTATTAGGTGATTCTATAAACTTCTGAACATTGGAACAGTTTATTTGGAGATATATCACTCACGACTGTATTTAGGGTATGATCCTAGCTCAATTTCGTTAACAATTAAAATGATTTTTCTAAAGGTTTGCCTCAATTGCTTTACCAAAAACTAAGCATAAGGTCGTGCATAATTGAAAAAAATCATTTTCCACTGATACTTAAAGTGTTTAAGAGTTTTGCGAAATTTGGATGGATTCGTCTAAGCGTAATTTTAAAACTAATCATAAATATGTACCTAATTTGATTTTCACAAATATTCCATATGTGGGCAGGTAACAGACTGAGAGACAACTGACGGACGCCAAAGTTACATCAGATTTGGTTCATTTGGGTTTAATGCCACTTTCAGCAAAATTTGCTATCATGATCCAGTTTTTATTGGTGGAGGAAGCCAGAGTACCCGGAGAGAACCAACGACCTGTGTATGGTCAGTAAACCTCGTTCGTGTGGATTGATCTCGCTAAATCATTATATTTTCTAGTGAATGTACAATGTCTATAATGTTACCAAACTTATACTTTTCATTGTAGTAACTTGTATAATCAGTGGTTAGATTTGTTACTTAATGCTTAAAATAAAATAAAAAAAAAAAAAAAAAAAAAAAAAAAAATCATGAATTTAATATTTCATAAACATTTTTTACGTTTTTGATTAAGTCGTCTTTATACATCATCATTCTTGAATTGTAAATTCCTGAAAATCTCTCCTTATCATTGAACCATTGCCTGTAATGAAACATTAGAGCGTCCTCTGGTGGAACATGATATTCATTTCCGGTCGATGCTGAGTTAAGTCTCCAAACATTGTGGATGCCCAATTCCTCGATCCTACTGGATTCAACGATATATTTTGTGCGTGTAGTGCGATCATAAACAGGACCGTGTCTTTGTTTAAGTAATGTGTTAAGTCTATACTGCACAGCAAAATTTTTACCAGAGAAGTCTGTATCCGTATCTTTGAGATCAGTACTGAATTGAACACTTTGAAAACTATAGGAGTTCAGACCATAAGGTAAATCAAGCATCATTTCGGACCAAGTTCTAAATTTTTTTGATATTATAAATTCATCGATATCCTGAACAACTATATATTGACTTTTATATCTATTTCTATATAAACAGTCGTTTAATGCTGCCATTTGACCATAATAATGAATTTTTGTAAAATCAATCGGTATGTTCCAGTTGATGAAGTCAACAAGACCCAATTCTTTATAGTATCTGAGTATCTTTTTAATTCGTTCCGTTGAATTGTAACTGTAAAATGTGAAAAAGTCGGCACCCAATAGTCTGTTTAGCTCAATCATTTCTATCAATCCGTTCACATTATCGTACGGTCCATAAATTGGAGCGATACAAACTGTAAACTTTCTAACACGTTCAAATGGATATACTATTTGAAGGCTCATAGCTGGGATTTTACAGAATACTCTGGTCAGTGACACACGTGTTGGACGGAAATTCTTTGGAAGAGAACATGTGAAGAATGCCGGGCTATATCTGTAATATTTAAGAAAAATAAATAAGGTATAAACAGAAACTAATAAGGGACGAGATCAAAAGTTCAATGTCGGATAAAAAACTTAATTCACAAAGTTTTTTCACTGCCCCCCCCCCCCCCCCACTCCCCCTCTTAACTTAATTTGGGAAAAATTGATTGACCAATATGGGCATATCCAAAAATCGATATCAGATAACAAAACTTGCAGCGATTTTTACCCCCCACCCCCAAACTATTTGAATTAAGTTTTTCATCCTACATTGAACTTTTGATCTCATCCCTAAAAGTGTAAGAAATCTATAGGTAAAAAAATACAATTAAATATTATAAATTTTAGTTTGAAAAATATTTTCCCGAGATCACATTCACCCCGGATTTAGCATTTTAGCGATTCATGAAAACATTTTGTATTTTAATCAAAACGGGTATTAATACTTTTTTCCAGGGAAAACAACATCTCGAATTCTAAAAATTATTCAGGCCAAGTAAATGACTATAAAATTAATAGAAATTGTTTTAAAACTTAATAATTTTTATCTATTAACAAGAGTGGACACACAAAAATCGCCTGTCGTGTATTTCTAATGAAAGTAAATGCTATCAGTATTCAAAAAACAGAGCAAAACACAAAAACTTAACCACTGAACCATGAAAATGAGGTCAAGGACAATGTAGATATGACAGACGGAAACTTCGTAACATAAGGCATCTATATACAAAGTATAAAGCATCCAGGTCTTCCACCTTCTAAAATATAAAGCTTTTAAGAAGTTAGTTAACGCCGCCGCCGCCGCCGCCGCCGCCGCCGCCGCCGCCGGATCACTATCGCTATGTAGAGCTTTCTGCGACTAAAGTCGCAGGCTCGACAAAAATCAGACAAAAGTTCTGTTTATAAGTATATACACAGTTTATTTTTGTAGGTCTATTTTCCAACTAATGGAATTTGGATGCATTATTCTGCTAGGATCAAAAAAGGTGACGAAAACGGTATTTACTTTATGTAATGCCCTTATAAATACATTCTTTCATGGATGCTTTAAAAAAAATATGTTAAAACTTTTCATATAGATGAAGCAAGAATGGACACACTTAATGTCTCGCCTGAGTAAGCACATACAATGTACATGGACACAGAATAAAGATTTTCTGATACATGTACCATACATTGTAACTACAAGAGAAATATTTATGGTCAGGTGACATTTGTCTGAAAAAAAACTGATGCATGTCACTCAAGCTTAAAATCCTAAAAATGTGACACAAGTCACTCAGGCGTGAAAATAAAGGTCAAAGTTCATGGTGTCAGACTGGTATATAGCCACTAAGAACTTCCATCGACCAAAGACTGCGGATGTTGTTAGTACAATTGCTGACAAATATACTTAATCATAAAAATTAATGGCAAGTCACTCATAAATGAAATTCAGGCCAAAGCGAGATGTAGATGTTAGAATGTCATCTATCCAATAAGAACTATATATAGACCACATCCGACAGGTCTACATATAACAGTTTATGAGAAATATGCTTAATCATGAAAATGCAATGCAAATCACTCAAGCAGGAAATTTAGGCCAACAGGTGTCTGAGAATAATATACCCAACAAGAGCTATCTATAGATATAATAGGATAGGTCCAGGTATTATAAATGCTTAAAATGCACCTAATAGAAAAAATAAGATGCAGGAAATTCAAGCATGAAATTGAGGACAAGGTCGGTTGATTGGTGTCAAACTGGCATATTACTAACAAAAACTTTCTATTGACCAAATATGATGGGCTTAGGAATTACAGTTGCTAAAAATTGACTTAAACGGAGAAATATGAAACAAGTCACTCAACCATGAAATTGAGGTAAAGGTCTGCAAACTGGTGTCAGACTGACATGTACCCATTAAGAACTATCAATAGACCAAACATGTTGGCTCTAAGTATGACAGTTGCTGAGAAGTGGACTTAATCATAAAAATGTGACACAAGTCAATCAACCATGAAATCAGGGTCAAGGTCTGCAGACATGCGCTAGACTGGCATCAAGAACTATCAATAGACCAAATACGGTGGCTATAGGTTTAAAAGTTCACGAGAAATGGATTTAATCACGAAAATGTGATGAAAGTAATTCAAGCATGAAATTGAGGCCAATGTCTGCATAAAGGGGTCAGATCGGCATGTACACACCAAGAACTATTTAGTTACCAAACATGGCGGATATATGTATAACAGTTGCTGACAATTAGACTTAATCAAACAAGTATATATGTGTCCAATGGACACTACATGCCCCGCCAATGGTGTATGTATTTAGTAAATAGAACTACATTTGTATATCGTTGACTTTGAAGTCCCTAACGATAGGGTAGATGAAATACTATCTCTCAGTACTGCATGAAAAACTATCTTCAACCTGAACCTTAACCTGGATTCTAATATCGATGACCCATGACCAAGGTCACAGCATACGTTTTGCATCAATATGCTGCTGATTATATCACAAACTATCCATGTACAAAGTTTCATGATGATACAATAACTCCTTCATGAAAAACTACAATAAACCTGAACCTTAACCTGGATTCTAATATTGAAATTCTTTGCAGAAGTTCAAAGTCGATGACCGATGACTTCAAGGTCACAGCATCCGTTTTGCATCAAAATATGGCTGTTTATATCACAAGCTATCTATGTAGAAAGTTTCAGGATGATACCATAACTCCTTCATGAAAAACTACCTGTAAGCTGAACCTTAACCTGGATTCTAATATTGAAATTCTATACAGAAATTCTAAAACCTTATTGCACATCTGCATATGGTGTTTGACAATACTGTATAGAAATGAAATACATAAATTGAAAAGCTAAAAACAGGTTTATGTTACAAACTAAAATTGAGAGTTTTTCAAAAATCAACCCTTGTAGGCCCCAATTTTAGAAAATAAAAATTATAAATCCTTAATGAACATCTGAATATGGTGTATGACAATACTGTATAGAAATAAAATGCATAAATTGAAAATTTTAAACTTCGACCTCTGTGGGACCCGACTTTAGAAAACCAAAATCATAAGCTTAAATTGACAAGTTTTCGAAATTCGACCGCAGCGGGCCCCGATTTTAGAAAATTGAAATTCTAAAACCTTAATGCGCATCTGCATATGGTGCATAACAATACTGTATAGAAATAAAATGCATAGATTGGAAAATGAAAAACTAGTTCACGTCACAAGTCTGAATACAAAATTTTCGAAGTTCGACCCATGTTGACCCCTTGTTTAGAAAATCAAAATTACAAAACTTAATGCGTATCTACAGGTGGTATGCAACCATCCTATATAGAAATTAAATTCCTTAACCCAAAAGTGAAGTAGTAAATGTCACAAGAAAGTGTGATGGACGGACGGACGGAGATAATCGCTATATCTCCGAACTTTCTTAAAAAGTGCGGGGATAAGTTTTAGGAAAATGAATAAAGTCTTCTATAATATGTACATACCGGCATAGTATTTTATCATCCCACAATATAGAGTAAAAAGGGTTTCTACGGGAACATAGGAGCTGGTCGTCCCACATAGCCATGTATCTTGCAGGTGTATATTTCACAGTTCTGTTGTCTTTTAAAACACACTGAAGATCTTCGTATGTTCTTTTATCTATAGCACCAATCAGTAAAATATTTCGAATGTCTTTATCAATAATATAAAAACTAGAAAATATATAAAATAATTTTTCGTCATCTACGGCCTGCCAGCTTTGGGAAATCATTGTCATATCGTCCGAAATTTTAACCTTATTCACTTCCGTACTCTTTGTTATTATTTTGTCCTGACACAGATCTACCTCGATCCATCTAGATTTCACAACATGTAAATACTCTCCCCTCCAAAATATTACAGCGAGAACTATAAATCCAAGCAAACTGACAAATAAAATGAATCTTATCAAAACTCTGGTCAATTTTTTCATTGGAATAAACGACATAGTTTACACGTCACACGACACCTTTTGTTTGCTTGTTTTATTACCTGAAAGGATTATCTTTTTATAATGGTTTACTGTAAACATTATTTAATGTGGTGAACTTACAAAGGGTTACACGAAATCTTACTGTTAATCAATAATATATGTGTAATAGGCAGATTAATTGGAAGAAAAATGGTAAACGACAATCGAGACAATTTTAAATTGATTGTTAAGTTTTATTCGCACAATTTTTGTAGACTCAATGATATTTTCTGGAAAGACTTCCGTATGGCACCCCCACCCAAAATATGCTTGAATGAGCCCAAATATAACAGATTCTGAAAAGGGTTTATTTTAAGGGGAGTATTAGAAAAATTGGGACATGGCTTTTGGGGGTTTATATTAAAAAAAAATGCGTATCATATTTGTTTAGGCACATTTCTATATAACACCTCCACTGCATTCAGTTCACTTTCCAGGGGTGGTGGGTACTATTTGTAATTTCCGCAATGTCATCGATCGTCTATCCGACATTTATCATGAATTCATTATGCTGTCATATATCGCAATCATACAATTTATTTCATCATTTTTCCTAAGTATAGTTACTATTACTAACATCAAATATGAAGGCAGTCCACCTGGGGTTCGAACTCATATCGCTCCGATCAGTAGTCCAACGCCTTAACCATTTGGCTATGGGAGCTTTGAAAGAATATGTTTTAAAATCCATCTTATACATACAAACCTTTGACAAGCATTTATGTGAATAAATACGGAGAACACTCTATTGTGACAAAGACCATTTGTTTGAGGCATTCATCAATGATATTTGTAAAGTGTACCCATCCACAAAATATTAAAGAATCACAGTAATGATTGTATTTCATCAAGGACATAAAACTAATATACGTCCTTGATTTCATCAAATTAAAATGAAAATTTATTTTATGCTAATGATATGATACTTGTTTTAATGAATTCCTACTATTATGAGTAAAATTTGGTGGGGGTGCCATATGGAAGTCTTACCTATTTTCTTAAAAGGTTTAATTAAATTAACAGAAATTCATGTATATGCCGATGAAGTACAAATACTAGAAATATGTACTCTCGGAATCGACACTGATCCCCGCACCCCGTGTAAGTGGTCGGGCCACTTATCTATAGTAAAAAATACCTTATTCCCATCCAAAAATAGTATACATGCATTCTTTAATGAATTAAATCAATAAAACTAATGAAAAATGAATCAGAGGCTCCATGGAGTCTGAATGGCTCACCTGGATTTTAGGTAACCAAGCTAGCTTGGATTCAGATCGGTACGAAAAAACATAACTTTTGTAGCATACATTTATCCAAGGATCTTCATGCAACATGGCTTAGTATTTTCTGACAAGAAGACCTTTGTACAAATTTCCCCATAGGGTCCAATGTAAAACTAATCCGGCTGTGGCGACCATCTTAAATTTCAGATTGGCATAAAAAAAAACTTTTGTAGAGGTTCATCAATTGCTTGGTATTTTCTGACAAGAAGACCTTTGTACAAATTTCCCAAAGGGTTCAATGTTAAAACATGTCTGGCTGTGGCTGCCATATTGAATTTCAGATCAGCACATAAAACATAAATTTTGTAGTGGTCTATCAAATGATCATTCACACATTAAACATATTTCAATTGCTCGGTAGTTTCTGACAAGAATACCTTTATACAAATTTCCCGATAGGGTCCAATGTAAAAAAGTCCGGCAGTGGCGGCCATCTTGAATTTCCAATCGGCACAAAAAACATAAGTTTTGTAGAGGTTCATCCAAGAATCATTCATGGAACAAATCAATTCAATTGGCTCAGTAGTTTCTGACAAGAAGAGCTTTGAAGATAACCCCAATAAGAGTGAATAATCTCTCCCTGGTAGCCATGCTGAATATCCAATCCGCACAAAAACATCGATTTTGAACAGAACCATCCAATAAACATTCCTGCCAAGTTTGTTCAATTTGGACTGTTGGTTTCAGAGAAGAAGATGTGAAATGTGGACGGACGACGGACGACGGACGCAAAGTGATGACAAAAGCTCACATGGCCTTTTAGACCAGGTGAGCTAAAAAACCTGTCCACAAGCTTAAACTTATAATTTTTTTTCAATTTGACCTGAGTGGGCCCGGGATTTAAAAAATTGTTATTCTAAATCCGTATTGTGCAACTACATATAGTGTAGGACCATACTATATATAAACAAAATGCATATATTGCAAAATGAAAAAGAGTTCAGGTCCGTCTGTCCGTCCGTCCGTCACACTTTCTCGTGACACCAACTCCTCCTTCACGTTTGGGTTTAGGAATTTAATTTCTATGTAGAATGGTTGAAAACCACATGTAGATGCGCAATAAGGTTTTAAAATTTTGATTTTCTAAACAAGGGGCCCACAGGGGTTGAACTTCAAAAATTTGAAATTCAAGCTTGTGACCTAAACTCATCTTTCAGTTTTCAATTTATGCATTTTATTTCTATACAGTATTGTCAGGCACCATATGCGGATGCGCAATAAGGTTTTAGAATTTTGATTTTCTAAAATTGGGGCCCACAGGGGTCGAATTTTATAAAACTGTCACTTTAAACTTGTGACCTAAACTCCTCTTTCATTTTGCAATTTATGTTTTTTATTTGTAAACAGTATTGTAATGCACCATATGCAGATGCGCAATAAGGTTTTAGAATTTTGATTTTCTAAAATTGGGGCCCACAGGGGTCGAATTTCGAAAAAAACTGTCAATTTAAGCTTGTGACCTAAACTCCTCTTTCATTTTACAATTTATGCATTTTATTTCTATACAGTATTGTCATGCACCATATGCAGATGCGCAACAAGGTTTTCTAAAATTTGGGCCCACAGAGGTAGAATTTCGAAAAAATGTCAATTAAAGCTTCTGACCTAATCGCCTCTTTAATTTTACAATTTAGGCATATTATTTTTATACGGTATTGTCATACACTATATGCAGATGTGCAATAAGGTTTTAGAATTTTGATTTTCTAAACAAGGGCCCACAGTGGTCGAATTTTGAAAAAAAAATTATCAATTTAAGCTTTTGACATAAACTCGTCTTTTGTTTTTAATTTATGCATTTTAATTCTATATAGTATTGTCAAACACCATTATGCAGATGTGCAATAAGGTTTTAAAATTTTAATTTCCTAAAATTGGAGTCCACATGGGTCGAACTTTTTAATTTAAGCTTGTGACCTTAACTTCTCTTTCAGTTTGCCTATATATAGTATTGTCCTACACTATATTTAGTTGCATAATAAGGATTTAGAATATCAATTTTTAAACCGGGGGTTCACTCAGGTCAAATGTCAAAAATTGTCAGTTTAAGCTAACGTGAACAAAGGTTTTTTTTTCATTTTTAATTAGGTTTATTGATTTAATTTCTTTATGGAATGACTGCACACTATTTTTGGGTGGGAATAAGGTATTATATTTTTGACTATAGATAAGTGGTCCAACTACTTACAGGAGGTGCGGGGATCACTGTCGATTCCGACAGTCTAGATTTCTAGTTTCAATAATTATTTATAAAGAACACGTCATCGCTTAAGCAATGGCTCATATTGTAAGGATTTGGGGTATACATGAATGAGACAACGTGTAATAGAAGTGAACACCGGAAAGGATTAATTACATTTAGGGATTATAGTGTGGCCTCGGAAAAAATTCAACAAAATGCCAAAGTAACACAGTAATCTGAATAAATCAGTAACTAGACAGTATATAAACGATTATAATAACAAAGATGTCCCTTTTCATCTTAAATATATGCTGTATTCAAAATAAAACGTAAAGGGAACTCCTATTTATTTCGAGATAAGAAGGGGAATGCCTATACCTTTTCTCAGTTTCGTATTTAACTGACTAAATAGAGTTGTTACAAATATGATATGTAGGTTCAGAGTCACTATCCCGAAAATATATTTTTACGTCGTGCATGAAAAATAGTCCCTTCTCATTTTCAAGTTCTTCGAGAAAATAGTCTTCAGTTTTATGTATTAACTTATGATAGACCTGATTAACTCGACGAAGAGTGGAATTCAACATTTAAAATCTCAGTGGCTTAATATGAGTTGTTGAAACCTTAAATCTACTGTCTATTTTTAGATCATATTTGTGAGGATAGGAATTTTTCTGGGGGAGTAGAAATCATTGCCATCACTTCGCGCAAAAATTTGATCTCACGTTGTACCGTTAAATTGCAACTAATAATAAAGATTTCTCAGCAGCTTTAAGGCCAAAGATATATACCGAAATGTCAGTATGACATGTTTAAGCAGTTTAACATTCAATGCTTTGCGAAATAGAATATGATCCTGGACCGTTTGAGAAAATATGTGCCATTATAGTTCAACAAGAGTTGCGTTTCTTTTCATGTGTAGCTGTGAAGTTCTTGTTTAATTTTTAATTTACGAGAATCTGACTCATTTTTCACTTCAAAGCAGCTTTATTACTAAAAAATAGAGGTGTTCTTTGTGGGGAATTTTCAGACTAAAAGCAATATGCAAACTTTATATTTAATAAATTATTTTGGTCCTTAGGTATATTTGTCCTCTTTATGATTCACAGTTAATGAAGTATTTGTTTATGTTTATTATTATTCTTTATTTATTTTCTTGTTTTGCTGGTTTTTAGCTCACCTGGCCTAAAAGGTCATGTGAGCTTTTGCCATCACTTTGCGTCCGTCGTCCGTCCGTCCACATGTCACATTTATATCTTCTTGTCTGATGGGATATTCAACACGGCTACCAGGGGCAGATAATTCATTCTGATTGGACTTATCTTGAAAGCTCTTTTTGTCAGAAACTACTGAGCTAATTGAATTGATTTCTTGCATGAATAATCCTTGGATGAACCTCTACAAAACTTATGTTTTTTGTGCAGATAGGAAATTCAATATGGCCGCCACAGCCGGACTAAGTTTAGCATTGGACCCTATGGGGAAATTTGTATAAAGGTCTTCTTGTCAGAAACTACCAAGCCAATTGAAGTGTTTTTATGTATGAACAAACATTGGACGAACCTCTACCAAATAAATGTTTTTGTACCGATCGGAAATTAAAGATGGCCGCCACAGCCGGACTTAGTTTAACATTGGAGACTATGGGAAATATTGTACAAAGATCTTCTTGTCAGAAACTACCAAGGCAATTGAAATGTTTTTTATGTGTGAATGATCACTTGATAGACCACTACAAAATTTATGTTTTATGTGCCGATCGGAAATTCAATATGGCCGCCACAGCCAGACTTGGTTTAACATTGAACCCTATGGGAAATTTTTACAAAGGCCTTCGTGTCAGAAACTACAAAGCCAATTGAATTATTTTTATGTATGAACAAGCACTGGATGAATCTCTACATCGGAAATTCAAGATGGCCGCCACAGCCAGATTAGTTTTATATTGGACACTATGGGGAAATTTGTAGAAAAGTCTTCTTGTCAGAAAAATCTAAGCCAATTCAATGAAATGTTTTGGTTGCATGAAGATCCTTGGATAAATGTCTGCTCCAAAAGCTATGTTTTCGTGCCGATCGGAATCCAAGCTAGCTGCGACAGCTGGACTTAGTTCAACATTGAACTTTAGAAGAATTATTTCCATATCTTTTCTATAAGTGCTGGGCACTGTAGAACAGGTGAGTGATTCAGGCTCCATGGAGCCTTTGGTTAATTTATTTATATGTCATTTTGTTTCAGTGAACCTTATTTACCGTATTTTTGCATCTTCGTAAAATTAGAATGAAGTGTTGCTAGGTAAATGGTGAAATTTACTGTATTATGTATATGTAGGTGTTATTTTTCCAAGTTCATATACTTTATTTAAAACAAAAAAGGGGGGGGGGCTCTTTATTATTATAATGATAAATAAAAAAATAGTTGTGAGTGTATTTGATTTAATGAGTGAAGCGCATAAACGAGATAACATACAAGTAAGACCTATGGAAAATTTGCATTTTTTTTGCCGTAGGGTTCCATAACTCGTGGACGAAAAACCTGAAAATACGTAAAAATTAAACGGGGCTTCGATTATTATCAATCAAAGTTTGATTTTTATATGAAAGTTCTCAAAAATAACGGAATCCTTATTTGATCAATCGAAACGCTGTGTAAAAAATTGTGAGCATCAGTCGTAGCCTTTTGAATTATGGCACATGTGAAAATTGTATTTTTTTCAACACTCGGTTCCGTAACTCATGAACGACAAATTTAAAAAATCGTCAAAAATGATGCCAGGATTCGTTTGATCAATCCCAACATTGTTTAAAATATTGTTATTGTGAACATCAGTATAAAAATTCTTGATTTATGGTGCGAAATATGAAAAAAAACGCTGAGGTATAGACGGACTGAGTGATAATTATAGGACACCCCTCCCCCCCAAAAAAGTCGATGGACCACATTTATAAACATTACAAAAAGACAGTAGTCGAAATAGTTGAGTTGCCACAAAAATAATCTGTTTGCGGTATGTTGAAAATTTCTCAAATTAGTGACACAAGTCTACACAAAAATTATTGTCATTGGTAAATTCAATCATCATTTGGAAAGACAAATGTCAAAATTAGAAAAAAATTACCAGAATATCATAAATACAATATTCAAAATGAAAAGCACTAAAAGTAAAGTACTGAAAGTATGACGCGAGGCTGACAAATTTATTTGTCTAAAACTAGACGGTTGTGACATAAAACAATATCACTTAATCCTGGGTCAAAGGGGACAAGAAATGAATTTAAAAAAGACAGGACTCAGATTTTAGTGAAAAAAGGTAGACTTATAAATGTGTTCTGCGCGTGCACCCGAAAAAAATCTAGACCTAACATAAAATCATATGATTGCTCCATAACAGTGAGAACCAGTATCAATTCTACGGTTATATTCAGGCATGAATTATTTTCTGTCAGACAAAGTAATTAATATTAATATTTAAACAGAAGAAGATTAATGTTCTTAACCATCTGCATTGTTTGCCCAGGTAAATTTTCACAAGTTCTAATGATAACGGAAGCAAGTGAGAAGAAAATTGTATTTTAGATTATTTGGGTCATAAATTAAATCAGATGATAAACTGGGCCATCTTGTTCTTTTCACTGTACGTGCATGTATATTCAGGTATTTGGTTAGTCCACGATTACTCTGACGTCCCGCAGCTCAAACCATTACAGAAAAAGACGCCTTCCATGATTCCTCTGACGTCCAAAGGCTCAAACCATTACAGAAAAAAGACTCCTTCTAGGATTCCTTATACTTTCCAAGGCTAAACCAATACATAAAAAAGACTCCTTCCATGATTTCCCTGACGTCCCAAGGGTCAAACCATTACAAAAAAGGAATCCTTCCGTGATTCCCCTGACGTCCCAAGGCTCAAACCATTACAGAAAAAAGACCCCTTCCAGGATTCCCCTGACGTCCGAAGGCTCAAACCATAACAGAGAAAAGACTCCTTCCAGGATTCCCCTGACGACCGAAGGCTCTAACCATTACAGAAAAATGAAGGCTTTCGTGATTCTTCTGACGTCCCACGGCTCAAAAAATTACAAAAAGACGCCTTGGGTAGTAGCTTTTTGCGAATAAATAATAATTATGTAAAATAAATTGTAACAAACCATCGCAGCTGAGCAAGTTTTGATCAAAAACTGAAATTTTCGTTTGAGTGCCACAATTGGGCTTTCAGCCTAGCATTCCTCTTACGACCAATTACTAATTGACTTCAACTCACTACATAAAATTTAAAGGCAACATTTAATTCCACTAGTTGAATGCTCATTCAGTTTATCAATGTAAATATAAATATCTAATGATTATCATTGAATTTTATATCGTGATCAAACTGAGATGAAGTTCCCTTGTGTATATACCCCAACCATGACATGCTTGTTAGATGTCTTGTTATTAATGTTTAATATAATTTCCTTTTAGTTATATTAATTTTCATCATAAGTATATTAATTGTTGGTTTAATCATACTAAAAGTACAGGTGCAGTAGAATTTTATGAAGTGTAATGAAAAAAACCAACAAATTCAATAAGTCAGGAATTTTTTGTTATGCATATGAAATATATCTTTGGTAATCTTACTCGTTTTCACAAAAGAAGTTGCGATACCACGAAAGTATCAGCTTATTAATAGAATCCTAAAGTATGATTATCTGAATTACTAGTATAAAATGTCTGCTTTTTCACCATGTTGTGAAACTTCATTTTCCTGAAACTTAAAGGTAGATACTTAATATATACATCTGGTTTTCTCTGGTTTTGTTCATCTTGGCAACTAAGTTCTGCTCACAGTTTTTTGTTATTATATCAGTTTCCTACTTTTTACCCTAAATATATCTGAATAAACATGATTTATCATGCTGTCTATGCTTTATATCAGATTGTTTATTGCTATATCTAATAATACATCTTTGGTTTGGACTACCTCGGTGGTCTCATGGAAACGTGCTCGCCTCTAGTTCGAGAGGTCTCGAGTTCGACCCCAAGCCGTATCAAACCAACGAATTGTATTAGCTGCTTCTCCGCCAGGCATTCACCATTTAGGAATAAGAGCAAAGAGCCAATACTGCAGAAGGTGTCCTGTTTTGGCGACATGTATTCCTGTGGACTGTTTCGGCTCAAGGTGTTGGACTATTACAATGCACATAACATCCACATATACTTGTAATTATTGCCAATGGACATTACACAATAATCTATATATCCATCTTTCTGTTCATGGAAAGTTTTATATCCTTACGTCATGAGGAGAATACATTCTGGATATGAATGAATCTTAAAACTAATTGTAAACTGCATGCTCACATCTTTTTTGGTTTTTCTACATTCTCTTTATATTACAGAGTGTCTTGTAATTTTTGTAATAAAGTCTATTAGATTGGAATAAATTCAAGGACTGTTTCTTGCAAGAAATAAGCTAACATGGTAAGATAAATATCTGCAAAAATGATATATATGTACAAAATATATACATTGTGGACATCGGATAAGTTTTCATGGGCTTGCATGACAGGTGCCTTATTTTAATTTTTCATATTACTAAAGTATGTTAAACACAATTCGCTCTATGTTTTCGAAATAAAAGTTTGTAACAATAAGCATCATAAGAATGGATTCTGATAAATATTTGGTACAATATAACAAAATTTTAAGCAAAGGAACAACGCGAGGCTTTCTACTCGATTTAAAATCATTGTAATTTCAAGACAACCGATAGGAATTCGTTGCTAGATATTTCCATGAAAATGAACCGTTTGAAAACTTAGGTTAATTAAGTAAAGGGTGTGTATATTCAATGTACTGAAAGATAAAACGTTTAATATTTCGCATATATTAATATTTTAAATGTGTCAATAAAGGTTTGGTCAAAGTGAAAAGCGTTCTTACAGTGTAGCATGATCACAGAATACTAAATAAAGACATTTTAAATTGCAATATCTATGTATTGGTTATGATGGCTATATCTAGAAAGTTTGTTGTCCTGCTACCTAGAATCAAAACAGAAACAGCAATAATATTGGTAAACGAAGACAAACAAAAATTCTCCAATGGATAATTTTGATCTGCGCTTTATAAATTTACACAAATCTCATTATATATATAACACTCATTTGAATGTATAAATGGTATACGTATGCTTTTTTTATATAGATTTATGTTGCCTAAGAGCTATTTAAACATGTGCAATATGAAAGAAAAATATAGGTAAAGTCAAGAAATACCAAAGAGATATTCGAAGGAGGGAAAAATCGAAACAACTGACAAACTCCGGAGAATAACGAAGACAAGACCAAAACAATACATGCATTACAATTAAAAACTAAAAACGTATGAACAACATGGACCCCACCAAAAAACAATATCTGTGGAAATGGAACAAAATGTAATATTGCAAGATATGGTTTATTTTGTTTATTATCTTAGATGTTCTGGATATTCTTTGATGTTATTAGCAGTCTTCTTACAAAATGTAACAGCTTAGATCGAATTTCCCATTATTGTTTTTTATCAATATCAAGGTTGCTGCATTTCAGGATAAAAAAATTCTGCCTGTTGTTTATATGTAACTTGGCAACTGACGATGTTAAATTGAGCCTAGCTTGTTAAAACAACAAATACAGATGAACTTATTGTGAATTGGGTGATATGTAATCTGTTATATGGACTTTACAAAGTAACACGTTAGCTATCGCTGATGTCAATTTCTATTTTTCAACAAGTCAATTAAATGCTATATATTTATAGGTTATTGGATTATTCGATCATAATATACTACAATTTAATTGGCTGTTATTGATCTGAAAATAAAGGCAATAGGCATTTCCTTATTGTTTCTAAGAACTATCTGTGTGAGATTGAGCTTTGTAAAACGAACCAACTCAGATCGATAAAGACTGTCATTTTAAATATAAAATTGAAGCTAATGCCGCATTGGAAAATACCACGCATTACTGAGCAAGGAGCATATGGACATGTTTATTCTGATATTTCACTGAGATACTTGATTCCTAAATCATGATCAGGATTATACAACGTCGCTCTTGGATTTTTATTAAGTTTATTGATAATGTGTAAGTAATTTATATATGAAATATCAAAAAATTGAATTGACACAGGGAATACGTAATTTATCAACAAAATAACACAATTAGACTTACTAGTATTTTAAAGTACAAAATATGCAAGTTGTTTACAGTGGTGGATCTACCCCTACACCATCACCACGTCTACAGAGAAAACCGATTAAGGGATATGGAAGGCCCGTGTTACCGGGATATTTTCCTCCTACCGTTCATCACACGCACACCAGAAGTCAATCAAAAGAGCGAGAAAAGGAGGACACAGAATCAAGTCTTAGGGACTCCATTCCGGCTATGATGAAACCTATGGCTATTATTTGTTTGGTCCTGAATATCCTCCTCCCAGGCTTAGGTACGTATGTCCTGTTTATTATTTAGATATATTTATTTAAAATCATAGTAACAGATGTTATATTGTTCATCTCCGTAGAATGTATTGATATTTGTTGTAAATAGAAAACCTGGTATATTAACTATGTAATAACCTACATGTATGTAAATCTTTCTATTTTCATTTAAGATTAGCACGCATTCTTATTAATATTGAGATCTCAAATAGTATCACATATAGGGCATATGGTGTTGCTTATGATTCAAATCAGCTGTAAAAGCCCCGTTGTAACATTTTGAATTAAACATTTCATCTTTCGAAATTTTTGGCCATGGGCATCACTAACGAGACACGATTTCGGCCAAAATATGCATGTTTAGTACATAAAAATTCGTAGTATTTCATCAGGGAACGTCTGTTGTCGAATAGTCTGTAAGCAGTTTCAAACTCAAAACCATACAAATGACCACTAGCCTTACAACATTAGATTTAAGTTCAAAATTAGTTCGTAACGAAGTGTTTTTGACTCCGATCTTAATTTGGGTTGACAGTTTTCTTACCGAAGATCGGTGGTTCTATCTGGTCTGACAGCCTAATAAAGTCTCCTGGTACCCTTATCTATACATTCTATGATATTTTTAATAGTATTCTTGTACTCAGTGATATGAAGTTATGTTCTAACTCTATTAGGCGCCAAAAATTGTCTTCTACAAATAGGCTTTTCTACCTGTTTGTAGGGCACGTACAAATAAATTTATCCTGCAATCAAGCCATTTCAGGTCTAATAAAAGGGGTATAATAAACTTTAGTCGTTTTTGGTCAATGACCTAATAAAGTCTACTGGTACTTGTTTACACGAAGAGCGCGAGGACAGTAGCGAATGTACCAGATGACGTCATGGCGTTTTCACTGCAGTTGAATTTCAACTTCAAACGCAATTTTAAGGCATTTTACGTATCTAAAGGGGATTACAGGATAAAGACAATACAAAATCATTGTCGGAAAATATATATTTTATTTGGGCTCGCTGCGAACCATGGGAAAAGGCTCACTAAAGCTCGCCTTTTCTCATGTTTCTAAAGCTCGCCCAAATAAATTATATATTTTCCGACAATAACTATGTATTTTATATTTATATATGTTCCATCAATGTACCCATATTTATATGTATACGCTTTTAACAGCTGTTTGTATTCCAAGTTACTACATGTATTTCTACTTGTAACTGAAAAGAGTATCTTATCCGCATCAGTTACAGATTTGTGAAAACTTTGCGAAATGCATCTAAACATCACAAATGAAATAATATTCAAATAATTCAAAGTTTAATATGGAATTACATTTTTCCCAATCTTGCATCGAAATAAGTGTCGACCTATTTTTGTTACCACAGAGTGGATACCTTGGTTTTCCAACATTTCGATCTCGAGCACTGCTGATGAGTTGTCAGTCAACGAAATGGCTATACAGTGCATCAATTTATTTCGGTATTTTGTGATACAGTTTATTACAAGGTATCATCAGCTCATCTGACGCTGTCTGTAAATTTTAATTTTTATAAATTTTATTTATTTATTTATTTTTGCTGATTTTTGTCCTTTTTTTTTATCTTTCCCTTTAGGTAATTTCGGACTTCAATCTAAAAATATGTTGAGTTATTATTACGACTTTCCATATATTTAGCCTTAAATATTGCGGATGAATCTCATCGACATTTTCATAATTTGCATTCATTCTATTGTTCGTCAGACGATTCAGTTTGAACTTATATTTGCATAAAAATAATAGTGTACATCATCTCTATTTTTCATGGATCATTTTGAATCAGCTGAATACATGCATAATTATGGGATTATGGTTGATTATTGACTACTTGATATTAACAGCCATAAGATCGAATTTGAATTTTTCCTCAGTATACAACTGTATAATGACCAGGTTTGAAAGGCAATATTTAAGTCTGTCATTGACATCTGTAATATAGCAAGACTTCTGTAAATACGATCGATATGAAATAAATTACAAACTTAATCATGGGTATGGCTTCGAATTTCTTGTCACATTATTATGAAAAATATTTTCGAGCAAGAATTTAATGCAGAATTATATTTTTTTATTACAGCATTTGTCGTATTAGCCACACCTTAAACTTCCTAGAAAGTATTGTTAAATTTTAATAATTAAAATTACACGAGCTTTTTATATCAGAAATACTTTCACGCGTGAAAACACATTTTAATACTTGCTTTCTATTACTTTCTGTAACTTTTGTGAATTTTCGAAAAATCGTTAATGAAATAACACACTTATACTATTGTATTGTTCTAGAAACCGTTAATTATTTACAAAAAAAAATTCATATGGAAACTCCGAATACTAAAAACAAAAATGTACTTCAAAAAATTGTTGTTTTAGGAACCCTTCGATACAAAAATAAGACGGCATTACTTTAACATTGCTTAAATTGTGTTAATTTCTCTAAGACATAGAACAACCATGTTAAACTGACGATATAACTTCTGTAAAATTATACACAAGTTTTATGTGAATGTAATACTTTGCATGTGTTATTAATTGCAGTCATTTGCAGTATACATAATCAAAGCGATCTGCAGTGATATGTTCAAAGATAAATGAATGTCAATCAAACTCCCCATATTTTGGCGTTTTAGCTTAATTCAAGAGTATATTGTTAATTATAATGTGCTTGCTCCGTATTATTTATCACAAACTAAAAATATATTATAAGTTAAAGTTACAACTTTTGCATGTATGTACTAATATGAAAATGTAAGGATTTGTAAGATATGCACATTATCCGCACACCATTACATTGCATTATACAACAAACTATATGAAGCCATTAATTAGGCTTCATTTGACCTTTACCATCTCGGTGATCTCGTGGTAGCGTGTTCACATGAGTGAACCAAACCAAAGACATTAAAATTGGTATTTGCTGCTTTTCCGCCAAAGCACGCGTCATCCAGTAGTAAGGGCAAAGGACTGGTCTGCTCGGAGTCAGTAAAATGTATTCGAGTGGGGTGATATGTCTTCTCATGAGCTAGCACGTTAAAAGTCCGTCTTAGCGTGTCGTTCTAGGACAAAGCAGATATTCATATATCAATTTGTTCTCGTCCTGATATGCACCTAATGGTTGCCACTGGACGTTATACAATAATCCTTCATCCATCATTTGACCTTAACCACAGTTCACAGACAGGGACAATTATTCGGTGTCCATGAGATACTAAATGCCCATGTGTTTCAGATAAGAATAAGCTATTCGCGTTGACTGGACTTGACGCGATTCCACTATATATTGTCTTTATTGATGCTTTAACAATCTAATGTTTGTCGAATCTATATTTTGCCATTGACCAACATTCCTAATCACATAAACTGGTAAAGAATTAATCCTCTTCATGGACATGAGAATTTATAAACGTTTGTATTTGTATCATTATTTGTGTAATAAATAGTTTTCCTTTTAGCCTCATCAAATAAAAAACATCAATTGTCTTCATATTTAGCTTCAATAAGCAGTCTTTGTAATTTGTCTTAACATACAATCTTCATAATTAAAAAAAAGTCGTGTAAATTACATGAAGCTGTAACAAACACCATTCTTAACTTCATTATTATCCTAAGAATCTTGCATCATTCATTATTAATTTCCTTTTTTTATTTGACTTACCATTATTGACTCTTTTGATCTTTGTTAACCCCGATTAATTTATTATTATCGCATGCTTTGTAAAATTCTACCTGTGCAAGAAGAACAGACATTCAAAGAAATGCACTACATGATATGATGAGGCATCTGATTGTTTGAATTGATCTTCATTTTCCAGTTTTTATTGTACAGGTATGCTTTCCAGATTTTTTTTTCTGTGTTGATTATCTAATCTGCTATTTGAATTCTTAACGATGTTAACAAGAGATGCATGTTAATTGCGGAAACAAATGTAAATTGCATTCCTAACTACCTATAAGATTGCCTGTTCTGTGTTTGTGTCTGTTAAGATTACTATTTATAGGTTTAAATTCTGTAGAAATTCGTGGATGGCGTCTGCTTATAAATAAAAACCGCAATATTTTATAACTGTTAAATTCCTGGCAATATGTTGAAGAAAATAAACTCGCATGCGCTGTGCCTTTTCTGATTAACCTTTATCGGGCATTGTCAGGTGCTCCTTTTTTGTTTAATAGAGCGACAGTATATATAGCTAGCATTAGCTAGTTTTACAGTTAAAACGAGCCTATTCTGACTCTGCTTTCTAAATTATGTGCCATCCGACCAAATTTGTCAGTTCTAACAAGCGTTCTTCTTGTTGGTAATCATACTGTATTGGTTTTTATAGTATGTTTTATATACCAGAGTGTCAGGATAGATTATGGGATGTTTGGATACCCATAAAACCGGTTTATCCCCACCACTGTTCAATGTCAGTACCAAGTCAGACTATCCTGATTCTCTGTTATTTTTATGTTTTGTGCTCTTTTATTTTATTTTTTGTCAATCGGGTAGCGTTGATTGATTAGTATGTCAAGTTTAAGTTATGGCTGAGGATTTTGAAACACTATTTTAGACAAAACTATAAAACTAAAAGTTAGATTCCGATTAAAAACATCCAGATTCCGTATAGATTCTGATTTATATTGTCTCATATTAACGAGAACAATTAATTTGCCTCTAAGGTGACACTAAGCGGTTGGTTTGATATAATAATCAATACATGAAGAACTAAAATCCTGATTGAATGAGAAACACTGCCTTGTCTTCACTTAATAAGTTCCCTCTTTGATCTGTGAGTACTCTACAGGTTAATTAATACAGATAAAAAGAGCAATGATGACCGAGGTTTTGATCTTAACAAAACCAGTGTGTTAATGGATGAATCAATATTTAGCTCCCTCTTGGCATAATAATGCATTAATATAACAAAACAAGAATCGTTTAGAATAGAAAAAAAAGCATACGACTTATTGCCCATGTAACTTTCCTCTCTTATAAAACACCAATATAACTTAAACTATAAAAACTTTTTAAAAATTCCGATGTTGCAGTTCTTGTGTTTTTTAATCATTTACATTGATACACTATGTTTGCTGACGGTTATATTCATAGAAGTGGTATTAGTTACTCAGTTTAGATATAGATTCTCCTTCAGGTACGAGTGAGTTATGGAATTTCTCCACCTGAAATTGTTAAATTTTTATTTTCAACACGCTAGCTTTTAGCGAGCGTGTTAAAATCTAAAATTTAACTATCGAGGGTGGAGAAATTCTATAACTTACTAGTAAATTGAAGGAGAATATGCAATTGCTACGCATTTTGTTTACATGAACGCCATTTCGGAACTTCTCTAGTTTGTCTTACCAGTAAACGTTAAAAATACGACGGGAATTCCCATGCATAAATTTAATCACCCGGAAGTGGTTAAATATAATACGTATTTTTATTCCACCGATTAAACGCGTAAAGAAAAGGAGAAATATAGAGCTTTAGCGAGCGTGTTAAAATCTAAAATTTATCTATTGAGGGTGGATAAATTCCATAACTCACGAGTAAATTGAAGGAGAATCTGTTTCTCCTATGATTTTCGACAAAAACCCCAAGAAAATGTCGTTGCTATGTAGTTTGTTTACATAGACGTCATTTCGGGACTTCTCTAGTTTATCGTTCCAATAACTGTACAAAAAACGGCGGTTATTCCCAAGTAGAAATTTAATCACTGGGAAGTGGTTAAAAATATTATGTATTTTTATCCCACCGATTAAACGCGTCAAAAATAGGAGGAAAGTAGTTCAAGTTCCAACTCTTTTCCACCAATGAAACAACTATCTGTAGATTTTTTTTTGTCGAGTTATGGTTGTTTAAAACATGTAAAATGTTGAGTTCAATATTTTTCTTCTGTGCCGAATAACAATTGGAGTCTACTGGTTCACATATGCTTTGATTTGCCGATAGATATTGTTACCAAGTAGAGCAGTGTCAAAACATCACTCAGGACAAATGTACCAGGTACATTAAGATACGCAATAGAGATCCCCTAAATGTAATAACCGAGCAAATCATTTGAATTTTTTTTCGTCACTTTGAGTAATTTTTAGCTTAGATAATCACAGGCGTTCTAAATTCATATTTACAATTTTAATTCATGTCATGTCATTATTCACTCTATTTTTTGTTTGCCTTAAATTTTCAATTTTATTTTTTCTTATTCCTGTTGCACAAGTCGTTAATAATGCAATCACCCATCTATCAACGGAGCTTAATTTACATTGATACAACAGGGATAAAAAACATCTGTTTTATTAATCATAGATATGTAATTCCATTATGGATATTGAGAGGAAACACATCACAATTAAAGTGTTTCTGTTATATAACAAATTAAAGATTAGTGCCAAAGACAAGTAAAATATGGGAACTTATGATACAAAATAAAACAGAAAAGGATTCGTTAATTAGCATTTACCGATCCACTTTCCTGGCTGGCCTTACACAATTTCAAATGGGTATCACCTAATGACCATTCTATTAAATGTTATCTAAATTATCCCAGTAGTTTCAGAGGAAAGTTTTAAATATGTCTGCTTATTCTTTAAAATATTTTTAGTAAGGGCGATGCAAGATCTGAGCCATTGGATAAATTTTGAAGGAGGACGCCCATGTATCATTTCACCAAAGTAAATTAAGGTTTAATACAGATGATGTGTTTGTTGAAAAGACCAAGACAATGATGAAGGCTGAATACCATGCACGGCTTTTGCCCGAATCATCTATTCTTGGCACTTTACTGAAACATCTCAGTCAACTCATCTCACACGACATGGCCTTAGAAAATTAGCATAATATCATGGCAAGCATCTTTTAGCTTATTTTAGAGAAAATATTTCTCTAGTATCTGGAATGTTGTCCTACGGCCAGAACACCCTTGTTCAGAAACTTTTAAAGGTGAGGAAAATTAACAAGATTTTCGTTAACTTTACAATGTCGATCTCCGTTAAACTAGTTTTGCAGTTTTCGAAATCCATATTAGGCAGGAACTACATTTTGAAAAACAAATAAGCCGTGTATTTGAGGAAATCTATGCGGAGATGTTAATTGCTTTGCGTAACATTGTGGTTGACGCGCAGTCAGCAGATTATTATTGTGTTGGAGAAAACTGAACAAAAATCAATACAAGTCTTATACAGAGCTTTGATTGTATTATTCATTACCGAATATTCAATTTAATATTTATTAAATTTGGATTTAAAGCAAATGCATTAAATAATTTATTTGGTATTTTATTTATTTTCATATTCTACTTATTTCTAATTCTGTATCTTTGTCAGTTTATTTCCATTGGTTCGTGGTCCCAAGAAAAATAAAATTGCTTATCTTTTAAGTTCATGGCATGGGTTTAATTTTAGACTGGTTTCATGTTAGAATCAATAACTGTAAACTCGTCAGGTCTTTTTGTGTGTTTCTAGAATTTAATCTTTAAAGCAAACGACAAATTTCAAAGTTATACCAGACAACACGTCATTGTTTTGAGAACAAAAGTTCAGGCTTTGTTTATTGATAAGTATTTACTTGAATGGAATAAAATGATAAAATTATTTAAATAATTTGAATTTGGAT
Source organism: Mytilisepta virgata (assembly GCA_028015205.1). Taxonomy (NCBI): domain Eukaryota; kingdom Metazoa; phylum Mollusca; class Bivalvia; order Mytilida; family Mytilidae; genus Mytilisepta; species Mytilisepta virgata. The sequence goes on along the minus strand of CM051518.1, from coordinate 50,939,998 downwards.
GAAATTTCCCTAGGTTAGATCTTAGAAGATATATAGATAAAAGAAATATCTTTTAGTTCAACTCGCATCCACATCCCTGCCACATGTATCATTTATGCAGAATCTGTATTTAGGACAAGATGTTACTGTATAATTGGTTGATTCTTCTTAACATCCCAATATCAAGTTCTTCAAATCTTTTTAGTAAAGGTAAACCCCGAATCGTTCATACATTAATATTTTTAATGTTAGTAAGCACCAAGGAAGTAGATGTGCTTACAGGGGCAATATATTTTCAGATTAGCTATTTGTAAGATCGTAAGTTATGGCAGTGTCGAGCTCGGTAGGATTTATGTACAAGATTCTTGAGTCGATTCAGTGATGAAAAACAAGATTTCACAAGCGCAGTCTACTATGAAGTTACACTATTTTTGTCTTGAAGCAACGATCTCTAAAAATGCTGGCGTCACAGAAAAAAATAGCGTAATGTTATGGTAGACTTTCGAATATTGATACTGTTTCTGTTTTGGTGTGATTCTAGTATATTAATTATTTAAGATTCGGATAAATACACCCCCAGAATTATATTGATTCTTAAATTTGGTAAAATTTGACAGTATATAATGAATATATTAGCCATAGATAACGAATATAGAATGCAAAAGGAAAGGTTTAGTTATGAAAAAGTAGGAAAACATAAACTGAACCAGCTTTGAAACTACAAGTAGGGGTTAATAACTAGGACATGTGTAGTACCATATGCGCTTGACTTTTCTGATAGAAATTTTTGTAACATGAAATGGCAAGTTAAATTGCGAACAAATGAACCGGAAAAGTTTCTTTGTTTTTCTTAAAAAAATAATAAATTTCAATTTATAATCCGAAAACGCCACTTAAGACCTTAATTTTCAGTCGAACATTGGTAAAATTGCTTTTTGTACCATTTTTCACTAAAAAATTAAAATGTTGCTATGGTAATGCTGTTTCTATGGTCAATTTAAATTTATTTTTTTTTGTGTTTAAAGGACTGCCTGTATTTTGCCATTATTGAATATATATACAAGTATATGAATACTCTGATACGGCTTCAGGATCAAGAAATCAACGCGGCTAATTAAACTGAAAAAATCATAACCTTTGATTCTATAAATCTAGATACATTGTCGTCTAGTTGTCTGTAATCGGCATTTTATTTCCTATATATAACAGCTGTAATACCCTAACATTAGTTCGGTTACTTTTTGTTATTTTCGTTAACATTGTCTTGTATTAAATTTATCTTAATTTGTTAATTAAGTAAGGACCTCTTTCAGAAAAGGACGGGCTACCATAATCTTTACTCCTCGAAAATTTGCTTTACTTTGATTGCTTTTGAGTAATTAGTCTGTAAGTTTCAGGACAGAATAAAAAAATTTCTCGGTATCAACTTTCATGAAAACCTTGTCACAATACATTTGTAACAAGCAAAAATAATAAAATATTTTGAGAACTAAAAGTCGAACCAAAACAAAACACTTGCTTGATATGAACCAAAACAAAACACTTGATATGAACCAAAACAAAACAACTGCTTGATATGAACCAAAACAAAACATTTGCTTATATGAACCAAAACAAAATACTTGCTTGATATAAACCAAAACAAAACACTTGCTTGATATGAACCAAAACAAGTATATCAAGCAAGTGTTTTGTTTAGTTTCTCTTCAATTTTACTAAGAACACATACTGTTTTTAAATATAAATATGCATTTAGTATGCAAGACTAAAAAATAAGGTTTAAAATTTCTATTTAGGTTGCAAAGTAAAAGTTAAAAGTAACGACGTAGATGCATAATCTACTTTCACATGGTTTCAATGGTTGATTTGTGGCAGTAAATTTTATGCCTGATTTCACATTCAACGTTTAAGAAGCGTAAATATTAAAGCTATAAAACATTGAATCAATATTTAAGATATTTACTATAACATGATAATTGATCCATATTATGCTTTTTCTTTGTTAGTTTTTGGTTTCTTATTGATTTTTAGTACAATAAACGTTAATTTTGTTTCACAAGAATACTAGCAGTAAATTATATTGCTGTTTATGAAAAAAAAAAAAAAAAAAAAAAACTGCAAATGAAAGTCAGGAAATATTTGGTGGAAAATTGAATCTTATCTTGTTTTATTGAATTGCTGTTATGGGAATTGAAATCAATGCTTTTATTTAACACACATTTCACTTTTCTTTTTGTAATTCAGGTAATATCCGAATAGAAAATTTTATAAACTCAAAACATAATTATTTGTTGTTTACATTGCATATGTGCATTGGAATTCTATGATAAACCTGGAATCTTGGAATGAAATATATGCATATTTCGTCAATTTATGACCCCTCAGTAGTACTTAAATTGGTTTAAAATGTTGCAAGCTAAATCAATATTCCAAAACAGAGCAGTGCAAATGAAAAATTTCAAAGTCACTAAAACACCATGGTAGAGGCTTTGAATGATACGTAATAGTTATCCCACGAGGACGCGGTGTGTCTGTATAAGATCGTCCTCGGGGCCGGGGGCCCGAGGGATGATCTTATACAGATACACCAAGTCCGAGTGGGATAACTATTTTACATTCCAGCTCATTCGGGGTAAATAATAATAAACTTAAAGTAAAGATGTTAGTATTATTATACGTTATAGATTTACTTTTATATATATTATATATTGTATACCCCATTAGAACCCATAACATAATTTTTATTTAGGTAAAATTAACACTCCCTCGTTGTGAGCTTCTGTAGTCTAGTGGTTAAGGCGTCTGGCCAATATACTAAGGCTCCCAGGTTCGAATCTCAGTAGATTCTTTCAAAAATTTAATGTTAATTTTTAAATGTAATTTATGTTTCTACATAAATTTTCTAAGTTTTAATCGTGTGTAAATTGTTCCCGCCAACATTAAACGTAACAAAGAGCTCTTGCTGTGGTGATCTGAGAGGGTGATCCGCCTAAGACCACCCCTGTAAGAACAAAGGAACTGGGATGTAAAGTTGCTTCTCAGTTTCAAGCAAATTAAATATCGACAAAAGAATACCGAAGCGACAAAAACTTGAACTATCTTCTGATAACTACTGCTGTCCTCGATATGTCAATCAACGTTCTATTCATGCGAGGAGGCGTACGAGTGGGTGGAGATAATCATCATTCATATCTGAATCTTCAAAGCGTTTTATGATAGGCAATCTGCGCATTACTTTAAAACAATTATTGACAGTCAGTATTATAATAACAATAATGTTGTGTTTAGCAGACATAGTGCACTCCCATTCGGGTCATGCACTATGTCTTCAACTTTGGCTACTATTTTCGAATAGTCAATACTAAACACAACATTATTATATAAATAGAACAAGACAACACAGATACTAAAGCACAAGCAATACGAACCCCAACTTAAAACCGGAAGTCACATTAGGTGCTCCGAAAGGGTAAGCACAATTTCACACTTGTACCGAAGCACTAGCAAATGAGCTATATTTAAATCCACTAACAGATGCATCCACTCATTGATAGTAGTAGATATAATACGATATTCATTTTAATATATACATTACTTATATATTATATTTAAATGTTTCATAATGTTTTAACGCAGAAATGATAAAATTCTCAAATTAGGTAATAAAAAAATAGAATTAATATGCTTTTAGTATCTCGAACTGGAGAAAACAGATGAAAATTTGAAGTTATTTTTTAAAGGTAGCTAATAATGTCCATTTCGAAACTATTCTGGTAAAACTCATAAGAACTTATTCATTTTGCTATATGATAGCATTGGTGTTAAAATCAATATACGCAGAACTTTCTGACAGAGTTTAATTAAATAAAGAAGGCTATTTGTAGTCAGTTAATACGTTCAATTTATGGTCAGTGTGCACTGGAGTGGTCTGTAATGGACTAAATTGTATATTGACGACAGCCGGGATAATTTATTCAACTGCAACAATGCATTCCCAAATGACTAGACTTGCAATGTTTCACTTGGTTATGTACAATCTGTATCATTTCAATTTCAGTTTTAAAAAAAGGTTATTGTAATTAATGATTATTGTAGTTAAAGTACATCTACTAAAATTATTGCATGACATTTCCTGTAAACGATCAGGTGTCTTTCTCGTGTATCCGTACAGATGGCTTATATAAGTTTAGTTAATTTATCTATACATGTTTGTTTCAGATATAAAAGGAAATGTAAATAAAAACTATTACAGTACATTATAGTCAATTTTAAGCCGTAATATGCTGTTGGGGTGGCCAATGATGCGAACACAGCAATAGTTGAAGCAATGTATTTACCTTACTTCCGGCGAACGAAACTTTTTCTAGCCTTAGTATGTAGCACACTATCGCTGCCCCCATTTAACATAGACTTTTCTAAATGACCCATATGCATATGCTCTTATAGCGCTCACTGCGCTCGCAAGTATGGTGTAACATTGTAAAATCGTTTTACTTGTCAGGCTTCTATACTACGATATCACATGTAACGTGAAGAAGAATTAAACCATTTGAATCGTCTTCTATACAAAGATATCACAACTTGTAGCAGTGTAAAACATTTTGAAATTATAATTTGAAGCAAGTTATTTCCCTTGGTGGGATTTCCGGGTCGTAGTTCTGGTTCGCTGCAATGAAGAGTAAATGATTAGCTGTTTTTAAAACTTGTTAATTTGGACGTAATGTTTGGTTTATATAAACTACTTACGATCTTTTTGCTTCCCACATGCATGTAATCAAACTTGATCATAAAGCTGGAAATATTTGTATATCAAAGTAATAGATAATTTCTATTTACTTCCTACTGGTTGCTCAGTACTACGTAACAGCAAGGGAAATAACTTGCTTCAAATTATAATTTTCGAGTCAGATTCGTGATACGGAAATGAGTTTCTGGAAAGGGCTATACAAGAGTTCCACAACATAGTACTTTTTCAAGAAAAACGTTTTACACTAGGTTTTGCGACCAGTCCTGGGTAGACAAAAAAAAAAAACTTAATTATTAATTGGAACTGATCTTATGCGGACCAAAATTATTCTAAATATGATATAAAAATGTTAGACAAGATACAGTCGAACCTGCTTTGAAGAAAATCACAGTGTCAAAATATTAATGCCTCGAACTACGTATATAAAATAAACCTCTGCATCAAGGGTACGTTTTTCCCATTCCTTTCACAGGTTTAACTATTGAACTCTCTGATTAAGTTTTCAAAAAGACAATCGGTATTCCAATAAATAAAGGTCATATGTATTCTTCTCGTCGTTGATATTGTTTCTTATTACATTTCTGGAACATTCGGATTTATCTCCTGGTATTGATAGTTTATTTTGTTTTCAATTAAACAGAGACTGTTTGAGTAAAATTGGTCAGTTATCTCCCTTTACCGAGTTAACAAAGGAAGACGACTGAAATCGTCTCCCTTTGGTCCTCATTGCTACAATGAAGGCTAAATTTTGTTATTTCCCTTGGTGACTTGGTCAAGGGAGATAAATAGCAATTTTTGAAAAATACCTTGTAGCAAACATTTAGATTGACATTATTTCTATTAATGTCTTCGCAGCCCATTTAAATGCATATAGATGGTTCGAACAACGTAAATTAGAAGACATACTACACTGTATACTAATTTTGGCTCCGAGTAATTAGTCTTTTTTTTCCCTTTAACTAGCTTTTAACCTTGACAGAAGATAAATCCATTACACTATGAACATAATGTTAATAATGCATCATCGGTTAGAAAACATGGATGTTATTTTATGATATACAGAATATATAGACGTGTGTAATCTTCCATTGACACCGGCAATTAATGTGTTTCTATTATATGATCGATGCCAAAATAATTGTGTAGTTTTTTTTATTTTACTATATATATAAATATACGATCTGGCAATAGTTAAAGGGCGTAGGATAACCCATTGTTGTAAGTCAGCAGCCTTTGTGTAGAGAAAATCTGTCTACATGAAATAATTATTTTGAACGGTAATTTTCCTCCGGGGGGGGGGGGGGGGGGGGTGGGGTCCAGTTATCATTTCTTAATTATTATTCATAAATACTTTTATTCCTTGTTAGAGATGATGCATTTAAAAATGATAGAACTGTATGTTTTATTTGGAGAGTTACTGCAAGTTTTATGGTAATTTGTACATATAACAACCGATCTGTGAAAAGTCAATTTCGAAATTCGTTTTTTATTTAAATGGAACTAAAATTTTTGTATCTTAATTAGAAAAGATCGCATAAATCACGTTCTTCGACGAAGAAATTGCACATGAAGAGTCAGTAATTAAATTAGTTTTTATGACAAAATATCAGTACAAATTTTATGTGTAATTAAACCGTAGAAAAGGTATCAATATCCATTGGGGTCGTAATAATGCAGTATTTTATGTACTCTGTTCAATGTATTGGTTAATTATAGACCACTATAGAGAGATATTGAAGCCTTACCTCCACATTGGAGGCGTAGTTCCTTATTACATTTCTGGATTCAATTTGTATTCAAACTGATACATAATCAGGACAGAATATCTCCACCTTAGCTGTGTTCCTCATCCATGTGGATTCACTTGTCTCCATATTTCCTCCTTGCTCCTGATATTATCTGTCTTTAGATATGTTAATTTTGCCTTCAGTTTCTGTAATTTTAGTCCATAAATGTACATTACAGTGTAATAATCAAATTTAGTATCCGAGTTAATTATAATATCATACAGGTCCTATCATTGCTTTTTGGGCATCATCGTTGTTCATTTCTTCATCAATGACTTAGCATATAGATATACGTGAAATTTTCAGTTTATTAGATATAAAATTCTGTTATAAGGTTTCATCTTTATCTGTAAAATATAACCTTACCTGGAGTTTGGTTGTTCTGATTGGAACAATACATGTATTATTGGATCGCTTACAGTATTTTGGTGCGTTTTGATTTATGAAGTTTTGATGACGAATGTAGTTGATATACGAACTTGTTCAAGACTTCACACCTAGATGTATGACGACCTATTCTTGTAACATCAGTTTTGTTTCAGGGTTATTTACCAAAATTTCCATTAATCTTATCCAGAAATTAACATAGTAATCAACATATTTAGTATCCGACTTTATCTTCAGAATTTTTTTTTGCATATTTATTTCAGGGACATTTGTGTCTGGTGTGTCGGTGCTATGCTGTTCCAAAGTGCGATTAAAGGATCAAACAAAACAAAAAGTCGTATTAGTGAATAGTTGGGTAGCTTTACTACAGTTTGTTACAGCCTTCATTCTGTTATTGGGATGGATTTGGAGTATTGTATGGGGGGCTTCATTCATTACGTATTCAAGTAAGTAGATGATTGTGTTTACAAAAGATATGGAAGAAATAAATCATTATCAATACATTTTACATGTTTTTCAAAGAATCATTCGATTTTAACAGTATTGGATTGTTCTAAAGCAAACAAAAAGAATATTTTTATTGATTGTTTCAAGTTCAATGTACTTTATTCTCTTAGATAGACGTATCGCAAAGTAATTGAAAAGAGAGATAAGGTTTTTTTTTAAACACAAGTAAATTTATATGACTATAAAGAAAAATAAACTATCAACCTTTCAGAACAATATGATATTTTTATCGCTCATGAAACTCTCAATAACCATCAGCACATTTGCTAATTTAGAAAGGTAATAGGGAAGCAACCATTAGATGATAGATTAATACTTTGTCGATCGAGACTGGTTAAAACTGGTTAATATCTGTTCTGAGCTATATCATACAATTTAACAGCGCTGAACTGATCATAACTGGTCTTGACTGACTTACAAAGCCAAACGTCTTGATAAACTTTTGTCATCTTGATTTTGTTTGAAAATTTTGTGATGCAGAAAACACAGATAATCCAGATAAACAAGACCAAAATCTATTAAAGTAAGACAAAGTAAGACAAAATGAGGCATTATTACGAGTGATGATGTTCGCATGTAAAACAGCACCCGAACTGGATGGATGGATGGATGAATTATTGTTTAACGTCCAGTGGCAACCAGGTGCATATCAGGATCAGAACATGTTAATATCACAATGAATATGATCCCTGCTTTGTACTAGACCGACACGCTAAGTCGGATCTTTAATGTGCTAGCTCACGATGTAGCTGTCCGCAGGAAGACATATCACCCCACTCGGACACATTATACTGACTCCGAGCTGACCAGTCTTTGCTCTTACTCCTAGATGCCGCGTGCTTGACGGAGAAGCAGCAAATACCAATTTTAATGTCTTTGACCCGGCCGGGGATCGAACCCGCGACCTTCCGCACTCGGGGCGAGCACGCTACCACGAGACCACCGAGGCGGTTTCATCCGAACTGGAAATTATGTCACAGTAATTTTGCAGATATGCACAACAGTATATCTGCTCTTCTGTAAACGCTGGATTCATTCGTTGCCGCCTACATAAAAATCAAGGTAGGAACAGGAATGAAAGTGTCAGTGGTTTCTTTTTTCTAAAGCTCTCTGGATACATGTAAGTGAGATTGTCGGAGTCCCCGCTGACGTTAGAATTGACAAGAGAAAAATGGGTAACTAGTAGCCGTTGGAAATATCCAATAAATATTCAGATAACCAATGAAAAAGTTAAAAAAATCATAAACGTATATAGTCGACAAAAAAGTGGTCTGGACATTATGATTACATAACATAAACAGAAGAAGGGTATAGGTTAAGTTTTATATTTAAATTATGGACTGGGTTTTATTCGTTTCACACGAATTAATCTTTTTTAGGAGATTATTATAAAACAAATATCAAGGAGGAGAAAAAGTGTAGTGTAGAAAAAGAAAAGGATAAACAGAATGATGTTATTAATCATAGAACAACAAGACAATCTTCACCACACAGAGAAGAAGAATATGAACATGTACAAAACGGGTCATATGCAAATCATCATAGAACACATTCTGTGAACCTTCCGGGTTCAACATCCGAACCTCAACAACCAATCATAGTACTTCAGGAACTTCCGGTTGTCAGCATGTCGGGATCTTTATCGCAGTCATCTTCTAGACCGATTTTAAATGCCCGGACAAGACATGAAAAAATTTTAAGACGACAAATGTCTGATAATGAATTATCCCCATTTAATCTTACCCAAGAACAGTTAGAAGAAATAGTTATTCACGCAGCTCCTTTACCGCGTCATCGGAGCAACCCTGACAACACCATTCCAGAATATGTGGGACCAAGTTCTACGAACAAATCAAATGCTTCATAACGAGAAAACTAACGTCTTAAATTAACTGATGAAGCAGTATTTTTATGTACGCTTTATGTGTGCCTTTGGACGGTCATGTGATAAGTGCAGTGAAACTGGGAGTGCAGCTGAAATATTGTGTTGTGGTATTTGTCATACTGCTAACAAAGCTCTGAAAATTGCATATACATTCTTTTTTTTTTTTTTTTAAACTTAGAAAATACTTTATTTAACAAAAACTGTTACATTAACTATACAAACTACAGTTTTCGTATGTATAGTTCCCTTTTATTAGTATCTGGATGCCAGGGATACACCCAGATAAAAATATATTTTAATGTTAGTTTCAATACAATGATTATTTATAAGGCAAATTACATTTATAACTTTTTCAAAATTTATTCTATATTCGATAATTTATCTAAAAACGAACAAATTTGAATTGACCTCGGAAGATTTCCAAAGTCCAGTCTTTCGCTTTGAAGAACTCATTTTTGACAATTTACATTCTACATGTATATATTTTAAGTATTTTCAGTATATGTGTAAATAAAGTGAATGTAAACAAATTAAGAAAATCCACTTAAAAAAGAAGAAAAAAAGGCAGCTGAAGTTTTTCCTAAATCAATTTAATATGAAAATTATTAAATATGGGATATGCGCCAATGAGAGAACGCCAAGCACATAACAATACTTTGATACCATTCATGTTTCTTTCAGTGAATAGCAAGAATAAACACCACAAGAAAATTATTCAAAGGCCCGACTGGTGTCAGAAATTTGTAATGACAAAATCATTGCAATATGAAAAAAAAACCAATTAATAGGAAATCAAGAGACGATCATTTGAAAAATTAAATTGAAATCTAAACCCTTTCTTTAAATGTTTGATCAGTGGCCATACAATAAATATGTAGACAAATAAGAAGAGTCTGGTTTCAAATAACTGAATCCAATGCAACGTGCACCAGAGACAACATATCACAAATAAAAGTAAAAAAAAACAAACACAACAGTGTGATTTATTCTTGTCACTTGGCTCAATGTACTAGTTTACTAGGACAATTCTGTTAACATTGAAACATGGATCACTAATGAACGAAAATCAACCTCTGAATTAAAAGGCCCAAGCTTGCGACGGACATGTAGATAGATTTTGGCTTGGTTAAACAGTTTCCCATGCCCACTGCTAATTTTTTTCTCGATGGTGGTTATGCAAAATCGTGTATAATATAAAACTCAGCCTCAATAAGTACGTAATTTGGTAAGTCTGATATTAAAATAAAACGCATTATATAAAAACCACAGACACGATTAACATATCATTCACAGAATGCTCGCTGTCAGTTCAAAATGCTAACTAGTAAAGAAAGATGACTCGATCACCTATACTAGAGTATCAAGTATACTCCAGTGAATATAAAATTAAGTTATACACAGTATAGAATTCTAAAAATATACTCTCTCAAAAAAGAAACGCAACATCAGATTATCTTTTTGAAATATTAGTTTTCCGGACAAATAACAAATAAATATCAAAATATATGTACACATGATCATAATTACACCTTCATAAAAAGTTTCCAGGTACAATCATTTAAATTCATCCACCCGTAAACGACTTTGGTCGCAATCTGGGACACCCTACGATTTACGCATTGCCAAAAACTGGGTCGACTTTACCGTGCAAATCATGGGTTATTTTTTAGCTCAGTCAGTCGGTATAAAAACCCGGTATTTCTTTTCATGAATGCATTCGTAAAATAAAATTCTGATGACGCTGCTACCCGGAATATCGCTATCGGACGACTAGAGGCCGGAGAATCACAGAATGCTGTTGCTGTAACGTACAATGTTCATCGTAGCACAATTTCACGCCTTTGGGGACGCTACCTGCAGCTTGGTACTACGACAGATCGGCCACGTTCAGGGCGCCCGCGTGTTACAACCAGGGCGCAAGATCGTTACATCAGACTTTTCCATCTGCGGAATAGGACTATTGCTGCAACAGAAACAGCTGTAAACGTCCCTGGGTTGCGCCGTATATCAGCACAGACAGTACGCAATCGGTTACGTTCTCATGGATTGAGGGCAAGAAGACCTTACTTTGGAGCAACACTGAGACGCCAACACCGCCGAGCGAGGGTTAGATGGTGTACTACAGTTCGTGCATGGAATTTACAGAACTGGAGAATAGTATGGTTCAGCGATGAGTCACGTTTTCAACTGGAAAAGCGAGATGGTCGCATACGTGTGTATAGGCGCCGAAACGAACGTTTTGCGCAAAACTGTGTTGTGGAGAGAGACAATTTTGGCGGAGGCAGTGTTATGATGTGGGCCGCTATTTCTTATGCCAGAAACACACAGCTGATACATATCCAAGGCAATCTGAACGCTGTTAGGTATAGAGACGAAATTTTACGACCTCATTTATTGCCCGTAATTGACATTCGGAGAGAAATTTTTCAGCACGACAATGCCCGACCACATACAGCACGTGTAACAGTAGACTTTTTAGAACAACAGAATGTCAATGTGATCCGTTGGCCGTCACGATCACCCGATCTTAATCCAATTGAATATATGTGGGATGAAGTGGATCGGCGCGTGCGCCAACGACAACCACCACCGCAAAATCTGCAACAATTACAGCAGGCACTTCAGTTTGAGTGGCAAAGGATACCGCGTGTTCGAACTCAGCGTTTAATTCAATCTATGCCAAGAAGAGTCGGGGCTGTGTTACAAGCAAATGGTGGACATACCAGATATTGACAATTTATGAGTGATTTATTGACAATATGTGACAAACTGTGATATTCCAAGGTAAAAGAACTCATGAACAAGAAGTGTGCCAATTTTTGCATTCCTGTGTAAATTATTTATATCATAAATTATGAAAATAATATATGAAGTAAATTTCCTATTTTCTGTATGTTGCGTTTCTTTTTTGAGAGAGTATATAATGTTTTTCTTTTCTTTTATTTATTCATATTATATATATATAGACCCGCAATAGTATTAGACTAATAGGTTCTTACCCGAGTTCACTAATTCGAAGACTGGAAAATCTTCAAAGAGTTTTTAAAATTCACGTCTTTCCCGAGTGGAGCGCAGCAGAACAAGCGAAAAGACGCTGAATTTTAAAAACGAGTTGAACATTTTCCTGTTTCCACTTTTGAACGAGTATAAATACATGTACCTATTTCTTCCATAAATACTCGATTTTAGGTTTCTTGTCATATCAGTATATATACAAGTTGTTGAATAGTTTTTTTGTATTCATTTGTCAGTTTAGAACTGAGCAAGACGTTAACAAAAAACTGAAATAAAAAAAAAATTAAATTGTTTGTCTTACACAACTCACAATTGTATGAGTTACAGCCGAATATCGGTTGTTCAAACCTGGCTGCCTCCAATACCATTCGTTACCTTTTTATTCTAAAGTGAGTTCCATGAAAAATTTGATAATAAGCTTTTGGGTGCTTTTCGAACTTGGGTGGAGAAAAAATTGCTATATGTCTTTCCCGAGTACGTGTAGACTAGATATTTTCCTTTGAACTTGGACTTGAATCCAACAGCAAAATAAATTATTTCTACCTCCTATTTTAATTTAGAAGCTATAAAGTAAGAAAATACTTAAAGATCTCCTAATTTTGAAAAACTTACTTTTTGAAAATTTATTCATTGATTAGAAAAATTATACTGACAATAAGAAATTTTAGATAAGAAAACTTCCTAAATTGGTCAATGGGGTGAATACATTCTGGTCCGTCCACTTTCAATTTCACTGATCAATTATCATTTTGTTAGAAAAGAAAAAAAAATATGAAGGAATCACAAATGTTTAAAGCTGTAAATTATGTTCCAAAAATATAGGTATTATGTTTTATATGAATGTGAGGATGATTATAATCTTTTTTTGGAGTAATAAATAAAGAAAATAAAATATTCAATCATAGCTTTATGTACTTTAGTTTCAGATGAATGATATAAACAGTTATAATATACACATTTGGTATATATGAATCCAATTAATGGAATCATAGCGAGCGAGACTATCAAATACAATTATTAGCATAATTCATGTAATTGGAGGTTTTAAAAGTAAATATTGCGCATATAACTAAATGAGGAAGTCAGGAAGGAGACATGAAAGAAATTATTTACATCATTATACCTTAAAATGTAACCAGATATCCTGCATTTATGATAGTTTATCTTTGCACAGGGTGAAATTCCGAAAGACCACCCTTCTAAATATTATGAATACCTATATCATTAATTTTGCACTTTTCAGGGTATCATGATAACGCCCTCAGTGATACCAGATTATTATCATATACTGTAGATATGTTAAACCACCTGTTTTTAAGACAATACAATGTAAAGGTTTCCTTTTCATGGATCTTATGATATCATCCGATTTACTTCGAGTTTTCTTTTGACATGGATATTTTCATTTAACTAATTGTCGAAATTTTGATTTTGAAAAAAATAACGTTTAAATGAGAAAATGCAAGTTATTGAAACTCATCATGGCTATATTTTACTCTGGAATATATTTCGATTTAATTGAAACAATAAGCGAGTCATTAACCACCATTCTGTTCACACAGCTTAGAATCAGAAATAGCAATTTGTCATTGAACACGTTGTACTTGGAGGAATATTCATTAAATGTCGTTAAACTTTACATAATATCAGAGAAAATTATTTTTATTTTCACAGTGGCCATTGATTTGTTCATTTTGTATGAAGACAACAACCTTTGTGCATTGTGTATAGAAACTTGATTTATCCGAACATGAAACGTACTTATATTAATGTTAAAGGCAGTGTGTTGACATGGGGAAGGGTACTTTGTGTATTGGTATAGGAGGGAGAACGATTTTGCCCATTGAAATGGAACAGATTGAGGAGGATTATTAAAGGAGAGAGAGAGAGATATAATTTTATCTGTTGAAGAAGAAGAAAGGAAGATTATTAAAGGAGAGAGAGAGATAGAATTTTATATGTTGAAGTAGAAGAAAGGAAGAATTCTTCTGTATATTGATATTTGAGAGGTTTGACAGTGAAATTACATGCTGGAGATATGAGTTCAGAGGGTAGTCAGTTGGTGTGTGGCAATATATATGTATAATAAAAATATCCATGTACAACGTATGATGTAGGCTTTTTACTTGACGTTTTTCATTAAGTCTAGGGTAAACTTCATTAAATTAAAACACAAAATAGGAGTTGAAGTTATATGTTTAGCATTGATTAGCAGTTGACCGTTGAAAGATACTTATCTTAACAAAGTATGTTTCAAATTTCAACAAGATATACTGAGCCCATCGAAGTCGACACGTTTTTTAATTTACCCGATAATTGTTAATTTTGTAATTTTTGGGGCATATTTGCTTTTTTTATGGACAAGGCGACTTAACTCCAGAAAAACATCTGACTTTCATAAGGTAACAGTACTAGAGGAGCCTAAGGAAAGGTCAGTCTAGTGAGTCTTGTACCAGTCTTTTTAACAATATTAAAATTTGTTCACAGATACAAAGAACTTGGAAATATTTTGTAACCATTTTTCACCATTTTAGTAACGGTGATTTAAGTTTAGAAATATATATACATGTATGACAGAAATATCCATGTATGATGAGAGGTGTATTTTGTGTGGCGATACTAAAGGACTTGGTAATGTATTCAGTTCAGCTGATTTTCAAAGGTATTTTGCAAATTTTTAAATGGATATACCTTGCTTTAAACAGAGAAGTGTACACATATAAATTTAAAAAAAATAGAGCGAATGAGAAAACGAGACCAGAAGATTTGTTATAGAGTTATTCCGCTTCTACCAGAAAACTACAATATTGACAGATAAACGATTTGTTGAATTTTAAAAAAAAATTCTCACAAAAATAGTTTAATTAATCAGTTAAACCGAAGTAATTTGTCAATATATCAAATTTAAAAGTACCGCTACCACACAATTCGTTATATTAGTAAATTTCATCATTGATTTTGTCAGTTCAAATGACTACAAACATCACAAGCTTCAAAGTGATTTTATCCTTTGAATGACCTACACTATCAAGCCAAAATAAAACTGGAGTGTTTACAAGAACTGGCGTAAATCGATGGTCATTGTGATTTCAAACAATTATTACAAATAGTTCAATTGTTACATGTAATACAAATTGTTTGGAGTAAGTTTACTCGGTGTTATATCTTGTAGAAAGCTAGCTATATAACATTTAAAGCGATATTATAATAATTATTATTAATATTATAAATATAGATTTCAGGTTGGCTCTATTGGCCCCTAGACCCACATAGAATTATAAAAGCACCGATACAGAAACAGCCACTTAAGAAAACTACTACATTTGTACTATTACTAAATAATCGTACGAGTCCAAAATGGTGTAACGGGGCTTCCATTGAGATGGTCGAAGTGATACAACCTTAACGGATCTATAACCACACGCAATACACTGCTCTTTTGCAGTACATCTTTAGCTCCGTTGGTAGATCGAGTGGTGGAATACTGAATAAAAGATTACCGTTTGGTTTGGTAGCTAATTTTGTTTTTTTTTTCTTGTCCGGGGTGGAGATGATTGATTACTATCCCATTTTTTAACTTTCCTGTCCCCCCTCCCCCCGGATCGAAGTAGCGTATTAATCTGATGGTTAATATGTTATTACTAACGTATAGTTTGTGCGAATTTGACCATATAAGGCCATATTTTTCTTATTATTAATATTGGTACAATAAATTTACAAATGTGCAAATATCTCAAACGGAATGCGTTCGCTGAAGAATAAATGTAAAAGAATATATTCAGCAAAATTTGAAGGAAATAAAAAAAAAACCAATCTTATCACAGTTATTCTCCTAAAGTAAATTTATAATGCGCGAATTGACTTTATTATGCGTGAAGTGACCTTGGTCCTGTATACCTTCGGGTTTTCCCAAATACAGTTAACACGATATGTTTAGTATTGTTTATCTTGGTGTGAACCACATCTGGGTGTAATGAACTCACATTTACCAGAGTTAATCTGGATTAACTTTTGTAGTGAGAACGGGTCCTATGCATGAAACTGGAGATAAGGTTATAGTCTGCCAACCTCTTCTTTTATTTTTGATACGATAGTGTTTTTGAAAAATATTTATCAACTGTTGTTTTCAAAGCAAAAGAATCAACAAACAATTTCATAAAATTATGTAGATTTTACAGGACTAATAGCCCTTCGTAACCTTTCAGAAAAGTTCTCAAATATTAAAAGAAACAACCAACCAACCAAACAAACAAACAAACAAAACAGGTCTACGATTTCTGAGATAATTTTTACATTTATTTTCATTGGTAACATACAAACACGTTTTTACTGTTAATGTTTGCCAATAATTTTGATTATCTTCAGAAATGCCCTATACATCAAATATCTGATGATATTAAGCATATTACAATTTCAGTTAAGTAACCTAATGAAATATAAGTACTCAGAATTTTATCATATGTTTCAAACAGATGGACAAGAGGGGTCAAATTAGTTCGGTTCATTATTTACAGTTTTATTATTCTTGGTTAAAATTTATTGGCAAAAAGACGAAAATAGCTTTAAATCTTCAATTAATAGCAGAAATTCGGGTGGTAATATTTACTAATATTTTTAGCATTATTTATTTTGGAAAAAATCTATATACGAATGTAGAAATCAAAGCAAACAAAAATGTTATATGAACTCCAAATCTCATGGCTCAAAATGTAAAATTGTAAAATTCGTAACAAAATCCATAGTATACTAATGGAACATTGGTTTTCCCTCTAAAACTATTTATGTAACAACAAATAATTTATTAATAAGTGTCAATATCCGAGAAAATGTTCACAAAATATGTCACTAAAGTTGTGTGCTAATACGTGACTGTACATATTGAAATATAGTAAGATGATTTTCTAGGATTTATTATAACGTCAATATGATAAATGAAGTGGGATAATTTTAATCTTTTGTTCACATCATAATGATGTTTTCTCAAGAAATAATAGGATAAAATCTACCATAAGTTTCATTTTTCAGGCATATTGATTTTCCTTTCAATCGTCAGCCAACAGATGTGATTTTTATTATTAACTATTTATGGTAATACTGTATAGTGCATCACAGCAGAAAATTTTTATTCGGTTTTGTCACGAAACGTTTACATTTCAAATAATTTGAAATATACATGGGATTTTCTTTCTATGAAAAGGTTTAGAATCATTTAAAAGAGGAGTTTCAGGTAATGGACATCCCATGCAGTTAGTATTTCTATTATCAATTATGCTTTTAAATAGACAAGAAATAAAACCATACTTAGTGTTTGTCTATGATTAATTAATTATAAATAAATAGTCATATTATAAAGTAATTAGCTGTGAAATAAATATTCAAAAAACAAAACAGAAAGTATATTGTCAATTATCTAAGTTATAGAGAAATAATAAAGTTTTAATTAACATATTCAGTAACCAACAGTTCTATGGAAACGAAGTAAGATAATCATAAACTGAGTGAAACAAGATACGTATAAGAAAATGAACGGATATGGAGTAGAAAGTGAAGAATACAATATACCGTATCTGAATTGAACACAAAATAGGCATCTTATGGTACATGTATCTAGTGGCAACCTCATGATTTAAAACAAATTGGAAACCCACACCATGCTGCGAGCCAAAGATGGTTCCGACAAAAAAAAAAAAAACAAAAACAAAAACAAGTCTATAAGTCAGTGGAAATAACACTACACAATCTTTAAGTGAGATTGAGAAAACAAAGAATTTAAATTAGTAATTGTCGGGGAGACAACAAATGGAAACGGAATTCAGAAATGCAAAGAATTGTGATATATTCATATATAAATATATCACCGAAATATCAAATAGGATGTCTCAGATAAAGAAAAAAGTAAGATAAGCACTATGAGATATATCAAACATTTAATGATTCATAGATACGCATTTCGGTAAATCTTAAATCGTTTGCAGTGCCCATTTCAAAACATTCGGAAGACCCAGGCAATTATCCAATATGTTATAGGTGTACAGCAGATTTAAATGTAAAGTTATCAAAAGCCAAGTGGAAAACTAACAAGCACCAACAAGTATTTATCTCATATCATTTGTCGCACTAGATTCGTGCATTTCGGCAATTCATTACATCAGAAGTGCTGAAGGCAAATGACAGAAAAAGTAAAGCCAAAACATGTTTATTTATATGTTTGAAAATCATCTTAAAGTTGTTTTGGCTATGCCCATTAGGGACGAGATCAAAAGTTCAATGTAGGATAAAAAACTTAATTCAAATAGTTTGGGGGGGGGGGGGGTTAAAATCGCAGCAAGTTTTGTTATCCGACATCGATTTTATGATTGAAAAATACGGATTCAAGTGATTTCCAAGTCAAAATACAGAACAAACATACATTGTTGAGGAAAAGCAGGACCCAAGATACAAAAAGTATACTCTCAAAGCATATGCCCATATTGGTCAATCAATTTTTCCCAAATTAAGTTAAGAGGGGCGGGTGGGGGTAGGTGAAAAAACTATGTGAATTAAGTTTTTTTTCCTACTTTGAACTTTTAATCTCGTCCCTTATTGTGTAAATCAATAACTCTTGAAATATGCACATGGATACTGTGGATATCTCTGCAGGTTGGCTTGCCTGTCAGATTGGTGTAAAATGATAACTAAAATTTACTATCATATAATTGTTTAAATTATAGAAACTAAATATCATATTTCCTAGGCATAGCCTTGTCCTTCATTTTTGGATTTGAACAAACGTCATTAGTATGATTTGCTTGTGTCAGACCTGTTTTCCGTTTTTAAAAGG
This sequence comes from Mytilisepta virgata, assembly GCA_028015205.1. Classification (NCBI taxonomy): domain Eukaryota; kingdom Metazoa; phylum Mollusca; class Bivalvia; order Mytilida; family Mytilidae; genus Mytilisepta; species Mytilisepta virgata. The sequence goes on along the minus strand of CM051518.1, from coordinate 50,920,871 downwards.
AATGAGATATGCTAAAAACTAATCTGCTCTGCAATATTATTGGTTATTGCTGGACGTTGTTGGCCACGAGAACTTCTGATGAGACAACATTTGTTTCAAAGCATTAAAAATCGGTATCATTAAATGTTTTTGAAACACCATTTTTGAAAGTTATTTATAAATTTCCATAAACATATTCTAATTTTATCAACATGTATTCACATGAATTTTACACACATTATCATAAGAACCTTATACAAAATTCTAATATCAGGTTGATTTTCATGAGAGGTTTAACATTGTGCAAAATTAACGATGGGGATGTTGTCTGACTGATGCATGATGTGCATCATATTAAAAGTTCACGTGGGAGAGCCGTAACTGACGGCGTGTTTTAAAAAATTCCCAGAACGTACAGAAAGAATATTACTCATCTGAACCCAACTTAACACGTAGGTAAACAATCTGAAACCAAATAAGCCCGTGATTCTCCAACAATACGTAGTTATACTCCGTACAACCCATTTTATTAGAGATGAAGTTACGCTATAGACTTTTATCGCTGTTTTCGAGTATGGAACTCGTGGTTTCAGATCTAGGTTAGATCGCAGGGAAATAAACAAAATGAATACAATCTTAATGTCTGCATGACAAATGATATTTTCTCAGGGGCCGTTCCTACATATTTTAAATATTTTGATATCAGTAATAATATAAATTTGTTCAGTTTACAATGTTTTACAGCAATAAATAATAGCTGATTAGCACTATTTCTGGTAGTAGTTGGCAGCTGTAATCTTCTCATGCAGATATTACTACAAATGAAAAAGAAATGTAAAATAACAAAACAAATAAAAAGTTATGTCTATCACGATGCACATTTATTTTCAGTGTCTGTGTTGTCATCTTTCTTATTAATTTCACACAAAATGAGAATAAAAAGCCAGATTCAATTTAGATAAAAAAGACACTTTATTATTATATATATAATAAATGATAAAGTCAAAAGCCCAACAAAGGCTAGCTATATATATATATAGACAAATAATTATTTAAGTCCGAATCTTCACAAAACCGTAAAACTTCAATATTGCAACAATATGTTTTTGACCGATTTCGAATTAACTATTACTTGTTACATGTACCTGTACTGACAATCATGGCGGCGTTAATGGCTTTGTTGTATTGGCGATGAATCGTGTGGATCTGTTTGGAAGACGAGAGGATACTTTATTTGTGTCAAGATGAGGATAACGCACTATGGAAGGCTGGGCTCTTTCTGGTACAAAAGTGCCTTGGCTAGTTAGCATTTTATCTGACTGATGACTATAATTATTTGTTGGTATGTAACTTTGTACCATGTGTGAAGCATTTTCCAAAGGAATGCCTCTTGGTGCAAGAACTGGCGAAGAAAAAGCATTGGGAGCATTATAGTTATTGAAAACCTTATTTGGATTTCGATATATTGCTGAAGAGTTCACAGTCGAAGTAACAGGGAAACTTGGCTTCATCACGCTGGGACTATTGTATGAACCGTTGGCTAAAATAAGTGGCGAAGAAACGTTCATTAAGTTTGTCGGGGTACAAAGTTTGTCTGACATGTTTCTGTTCATGTTATTTTGCAAAAATGCTCCGCTGGCGTATGGGATATTTTGTGGAGATGTCGTATGTGTAACTGGAGCATTGGCTGCCGGATTCTGGAAAAAGTTTGCTGGGTTATTTTGAATTATTTCTCGTAAAAAGATTGAACACATTTGTGGCAAAGTTTCTCTCAAAACTGATTCCTTTATCTGTCGAATCGTTTCATCATCCACTGCAGAATTAAAACTTCCTGACAACGGTTCGTTTCTATATCTAGGTGTATCTAAGCTTGTGCATCTTCTGTCGCTCTCATAACCTTTTCTATCTGATGAATCGTCTCTAGATCGGCGCCGTTTCCTTGACGAATCGTGATCACGTGATCTGCTTCGCCTTCTTTTACATATATAGTCACGTGAATATCGACGCCCTTCTGAATTGTCGCGGTATCTTTCTCTACATCGACTTGTCGGTGATTGTTGTCTTAGACTGTCGTCTCGCCGCTGATCACACTGCTCCCCCGGACTATTGCGCCGTCCTCGAGACATATATGATGAACGACCTAATTCCTTTGGCAACTTTGTATCATGATCAAAATTGTAGTCATATTTCAGATTAGAATACACTTTCCTGTCAACAGTATTTTTCTTATCCATATAGGGTTTATTCTTCTTGTTTCCAGGTTTGGAAAGCTGAACAATAAGTTTCCCGCCAAAACGTTGTTTTCCGTTCATTTCTTCTACTGCTCTAGCAGCATCACTTGGTTCGAAGTAATCAACAAATGCATAACCATTTGAATAAGGACTTCTCGCTACCCAAACTTTCATTATTTTTCCAAATTTTTCAAACTCGTACTGTAGCTTGTCATTTCCAATATTTTCAATAAGTCCTCCTATGTATACTTTCGTTAGGGAAATTCCCTGTTCTGTACTTTTGGAGTCATGTTGCTTTTTACTGGTTTCTTCGTTGAAATTCATGGTGTAGTACTGAAACTGCAAGTTAAGAAGCCAGCTATTCAGAAACATATAAAGAATACTAAACTACAAAATTAAAAGTCAAGCATCCTGAAGATACCCTAGCTTTAAATAGTCATGTAAAGTGTACTAAACTACATGTTATAAGGGCTAAAATAATTGAAAAAGAGAAAATTATTATCAATCTTCTTAAAATGTTCTCTACTATTGTTTGATAACCTAGCCAGGCCATGGTAAAATTTTCTCATAAATATCTTTTTCAGTGGAATTGAATTTAGTCTTATTAATAAATGTAGTCTAAATTTCTAAGATCTACTATGCCCTTCTACGTACATAAGAAGTCCACCACCATATCTAAAACTAAGAATTACAACGTACGTGTTTCGCATATATATTAGTATTTCAAAAGGATTATAAATTTGGAAACAGCTTGAGGCTATGAACTTATCAACACTAATTCGTATATAAATCGGTCTCTCGGATTCGGAGACAATTTGTTCGAATCAACAATGGAAAGAAAACGTTTGCCATCGTTGATGTGATAAATAAATTTTCAGAGCTCCAGATATTTTTTTTTTGTTCCAAAGCGTATTAACTTCCTCTTTTGAAATTCAATGCTGAAATTGAAATTTTCATGGGATAAATTTACCCCTGAAAATAAAGCCCAATACTAAAGCGATAATATCCCACTCAACAGAACTAATCTGTATATCATGTACATGTGTGGGTGTTATGGGATGTTTGATGTTTTATTCATGGAAAGTAAACGCATGAAAACTGATGTAGCATTAGACAAGTACTAATTATTTGTGTACATGTAGTCCTCTTTTTCACTAACCTAGTAATACTGGTTCAACATTCAAAATAATCTGAGAAGTCATTAGTTGTTGTGGTGAAAAAGTATCCACTCAAAGGTTCATAGTCCTTGAAATATTTCACTAAAATTTAATGATTTTTATGTATTTACCAAAAAGGCAAGTTTCTCCCCTCTAATTTCTGTGAATTGTATTTCCCCAAATACGCATGTTAACTGGACTACAAGTCAATGGAAAAACCAAACGAATTTTTTTACGCGTCTTATCGGCAGCTCTGAATGATTAAAATAAGTGTTTAGCTCTATTAGAAGATATACATATTTACTTAAAAGATTCTATTTCTATATCCAGGTAACGTGATAGAACTATCATTACACTGAATAAAAACTATAAGTATTTACTCACCACCACGTCCTATAGCGGGCATCAAAGAATTGACAAACATTCCAAACTTTTATTCCAACGAACGCATATTAATCGTGATTTATTTCATCATAAACGTAAAACAGGATCAGTATGAAAGATTAAAATAATCCTCAGTTAACAACAGATGCTAGTAATCTGGACTTCATTCAAAAGAAATTATTGACGCAAGATCTACAACAGAAGTTGATATATTGTAAAGTTACCTATCCGAAAGTCCGTCTGTTGCTCATCTGTGTTCAGTCTTATAAGATGATTCTAGTGGTAAAGTATCATTGGTATACCTCAATGTTTCTGAGAAATTAACCTAAACGCAAACTTAACCAAGACGGACGAACGTACGGACGGACATGGGTACATCTATATGCTCGTCCACGAATGTGGACGAGTCATAAATAATCGGTTCTCATTCGGAGTGTCCTTCACTTTGAAAAACTGTATTGAAGACTTTATTTTGGCAAATTTGGGTTAAAAATGCCTCCCAAATTAACATTAAAACCACAATTTTGTAAAGCGTTGTGAAATTATAGAAAGATAGCCAAAAATAAGTGACAAAATGTAGCATACATTCCATTCTCATCAAGATCAGGATTCATCCCAGACTTGCATGTGCTTATTTTTTTTCGACAATAACTTCAATAAAGAACCTACTATATATACATGTATATTCTTACGTTAATGAAATTTAGATTTAAAGTAATCAAAACATTTTAATGCACCTCATTTGAGACTACTATAACACAGTAGTATAGTCTCAGACCCCATTGAGTATACGATATCGGTTTCTTTCTGTACAATGTTGACATCACATCCTTTAGCTGTTTAGTCGATCCTAACATCATGATTAAGCAATCATCACTTTTAACTTTTCGCCACTACCTCTTAGTCAGCTCGCCCCATGTGACGGAATACCAGCAAACACATAGGATCTCAATTAATGATTATGTAATTTTTAAATCCACCTTATATTATTTTAGTTTCCATGAAGTTTGAGGATACTTGGTTTCTAACTTGTCTTACCTCTCACAAAAGGTGAGATCTGTTCCAAACTATTCTAAGTTTGGGGAGTCCTACTTAAGTACGGATAAGTTCAAGATCGGTTTTGATATCGGACATATTGACAAGGTGAATTGTTATTGTAACATATACCGTATGCAGCTGGTGTATATGACCTTCACTACGTGAAAAATATAAGATGACATATACTATTATAAAATTTACTCGATAGACAGAGCTCCTGTTCTAAACAGATAAAGTAGTCTTTACTAGAATGCTGCCACAAATTGTTCTAGAGCAGAGCTGCAAGACACTGTTTTTCTGGAGAGCTGATCTGGCCAGTAACTGTTCCAAAGCTTTAACAGAAGCAGCCAGGTGAAATATTCAAGAGAAGCTTATAGGGACTTATACATGTTTATAAAATCGACAAATGGTTTCTGAACAGATCAATATATGAAATATTAACTGGCAACATACAATGATATTGAAATAAAAAAATGTTGAAAAAATGAACAAGGTCCTTAAAGCTTTTGCCCTTAATGTAACTTAAATCATTGAATAGTTTAGACTAGAGTGTCTTTATACTACATTATTTTCTGTGGATTCACAGAATGGAAACCTTATTTTCTGTGGATTCACAAAATTGAAACCTTTTCTTTGGATTCACAAAACGGAATCCTGATTTTTTGTGATTCACATAACAGAATTATGGATTCACAGAAGAAACTTTTTCTGTGTATTCACAGAACGGAAACCTTATTTTCTGTGGATTTACAGAACAGAATCCTTATTGTCTCTGGATTTACAATACGGAAACCTTATTTAATCTTGATTCACAGAACAGAAACCCCATTTTATGTTGGTTCACAAAATGGAAACTATTTTGTAGATTCACAGAACAGAAACCTTATTTTCTTTGGAAATTATGTCTTTCCTAACAGTATGATATTTAAATTAATAGAAGTGTGTCAATTCTGTGAATTGTGATGTCCCAATAATGGATAATCCCTATACAGATTAAAGATTTGGTAAGTCAACAAGACTACCAAATTAATACTACAACTGTATAGTTTTCAAATTATTTAAATCATTAAAATTTAACTAAACATTGTCTTTGTCATCCATAGTGGATCATCTCTATCCACTATCTGGGTATATTCATTTTCAGTGTTGAAGGTACAACTTTGACTTTAAGTAACAACCATAAATGAATTCTTCCTTTGCCTTAACTTTTATTAAACACATGTAGCTATTTATGTCAAGAATTTATCCCCCATTTGCATTTTTATCTATTATTGAAACATTTCATGTCTCTAGAAATTGTTTAAAATTCTTAACTTTCCTGTTTCAACTACTCATGTACAAATCTTGATTAAATATACATATATCAGACAAGAGTGGATACACAAAAATGTCTCGCCTGTCGTGTATTTATAATGAAAGTAAATGCTATCAGTATTCGAAAAACAGAGCAAAACACAAAAACTTAGCTATAACCACTGAACCATGAAAATGAGGTCAAGGTCAGATGATTCATGTCAGTTGGACATGCACACCTTACAATCCTTCCATACACCAAATATAGACCTATTGCATACAGTATTCGAAAAACAGGCCAAAACACAAAAACTTAACTATAACCACTGAACCATGAAAATGAGGTCAAGGTCAGATGATACCTGCCAGTTGGACATATACACCTTACAATCCTTCCATACACCAAATATACTAGACTTATTGCTTATAGTATCTGAGATATGGACTTGACCACCAAAACTTAACCTTGTTCACTGATCCTTGAAATTGGGTCGAGGTCAATTGAAAACTGTCTGACGGGGATGAGGACCTTGTAAAGTATGCACATACCAAATATAGTTATCCTATTACTAATAATAAGAGAGAAATTAACATTACAAAAAATCTTAAATTTTTTTTCAAGTAGTCACTGAACCATGAAAATGAGGTCAAGGACAATGTACATATGTAGACGGAAATTTCGTAACATAAGGCATCTACATACAAAGTATTAAGCATCCAGGTCTTCCACCTTCTAAAATATAAAGCTTTTAAGAAGTTAGTTAACGCCGCCGCCGCCGGATCACAATCCCTATGTCGAGCTTTCTGTGACTAAAGTTGCAGGCTTGACAAAAAACCAATACCATATAGGAATTAAATCAGGATCAACTCATCATTAACTCCACACAAAGTCTGAAGGACAAAAGTAAAAAAAATAATTGAAAACCAGATTTCTGTATTTATTTAAGATGTTTTTTTCTTCATCGTGATAGATAAGCTTTATAGAAAGACCAACAGACATTAACATAAGAAATTTTCATACAACATGAACCCAGTCTAAAACACTGGAAATTGACAATATCTATAGTTCTATTTTTATCAGTTTGTAATAAAATCCTGTGTATAACTAATAAAGGTTATTAATATATTTCTGCAGTTTTATCACATCCATTTAAAATCCTGTCATTCTAGCAATTGGCCGATTACATATTTTAGATGCAGAGATACATAAAATTTTTTTTTTGTAAATTTCAAGTTTGAGGCATTTAACTAAAAATTATGAGAGAGAAACTTTAAGAAAAAGAACTTTTGTGGATAAAAAACTGAATCCAAGTTTCATTCTTATACCTTGTTGCTTAGTTTGAGTTAATACTCATGATTATATATTTACAAAAATAACTGTCCTTGTTATTGGAATTGGATTAATTTTTTAAAACTGACTTGAAATTATGGGAAATCAGCCTGAAACACAATATATATATATATATATATGGTCACACATATACTTGATTTTCAATGACCATTTATAGAATCTGATACCTTTGATTCAGCTCACAATTTATACATGTATTATATATTGTGGTAAACGAGAGCACCATAAAAGATTACCATTTACTCATTAAGTCAGGATTTTTAGTTAAAATCGTCTCTTCAAGATTTTAACTTTAATAAAAATAATAAGATGAAATCATGTATTCATCTTACAACAAGATAAGTTGCACATTTTGGAAAAAATATCTCATTTATAATTTTCAATATTTTACAGCAAAATTATTCACATAGCACAAATTTGCTTTATATACATATGAATAAAATCTTTTAAATCACAAACAAAAGGGATACTTAGATCAAGATAAACACTAAATAATGAAACTGTTCATAAAGGGGAATTATCACAAAATCATAAAAAAATCATCAATAATATTCATGTTATATACAATTGCAAATTCATTTAAAACCATCAGCTAGGTGCATTTGAATACAAGAACAAAAACATTTCATACAAAATTCTTCATCATTAAAACAGTAACTCAATTTCATATCAAACATTCCCACTGAAATTTACATAATTCAAATTTAATTTCTATACACATGTATTGGTACATGGATAAATTTCAATCACTTGTCATCCTGTCATCACTCAGTCATATAAAAAGAAAAGGAGAGTTTTTCAAAACTGAACAACATGCAATGATTCTAGATTAATGGTTCTGAAATTAAAACATACTTATAACAGCAGTTATCCCATTAGGATTCTGTTATTCCTTCACAATAAGTAATACAATATTATTACCATTCAACAAAAAATAAATAAATTTACACAAGCACTTTTCAAGACACACTGACACACACACTCCAAATAAATTTTACCAATCAATCATTAATAAAAGAGGGAGAATAATTCTGACAGGAGTGTGTACAGTACTCCTTAAAAACTGCAAAGAGAAATATTTTCATTTTCTTTCATTCAAACATGTAGAATTTCAAACACGTAGAATATGCACAAAATTTACATTCATAAAGAAATCTTAAGGTCAATGTCACGTTAAAATCCTATACTCGGGGCCATCTCATTACCCACATAGCTGGTTAAACAAATCTTATTTTCAAAATTGAAAAAAAATCTACATGTATCTAAACATTAATAATTCTCAAAAATAACATGGTACATACTCTAATTAGATCAGAATTATTTATAAATCAATAATAAACTTTCTATTAAAGTTTCCCCTTATAATATGCAGACAAGTATCAATTTCGTCTCTGTTTTCCTCCTTGAGTTTTACATATTACATCACTCAAAAAAATTCAGAATCACACAAATCACAAAGAAAATTGGTGCAACACTAAAATACTGCTGACTAGTGTCTGATAATGTATCCAATATAACATCACAGAAAACATTCACTGACCTTTGATAATATGTCAATTATTCCAGAAAAAAACAGTATCTAACAATTTATATCATGCACAAAAAATCACTCAAAAACCCAAAAACATCAAATCAATATTTTCTTAAATTTAACTGTATCTTGACAGCTTCATCACAAAGAAAATCGTCATGTTGACTGTAAGTAGTGGGAAGGTTTAAAAGAACAAAAAGATGATGTTTATGCATGAAAAAGTCCCATCAATCGTCGTTATCAGGTATCAATGATGAAACTTTCTTCAACATGCATTCACTGAAGTAAAAACGATTTACAAATTGCATTAATATACATGTAATCTGTATACAATTACAGTCGATTTTTTTCTCTCATTTGACAAAGAAAAAACATAATAAAGACTGAGACAGTTTTTATATCATAACAACATTCACAAAGAAGTTCAACTGAACATGCCCTATTACATCCTTACAAAAACAATTACATCTATAACACAGGAATCTGACCAACAAAATTAATGTCCATAAGATTTATAATATAAACACCTATCAATCACAGACCACATTTGGCATCTAATGGTTAAATTACTAACAGTCAGCAAATATCATAATATCTCAACGACATCTTCAACAATATTATTAGAATTAGAGTCCATGATGCTGCCATCTGTTGGGATACTAGGACCAGGTAACTCTGAGTCACACATGGATGTGTTCATTGATGATTCCGTTGAATAAATTTTCTCCTGGACATCAATATTTTCTTCCTCCTCTTCTAGGCCTTCTGGAGCTTTCATTTTGGACAATTCCTCTCTTAGTTGATTGTAATGTCTCTATAGATAAAGAATAAATTATGTCATGAATATATTAAATGAAATTATGTGATATCTTGAATAGTGAAATACAAACTTATTATTTCAATGGCTGATCAATGTATGTTTATAAAATAATTCCAGCAAATAAACTAGAAATACTGTGGGTAAAGCTCACTACTTGATACCCCTGCCTTACATAAGATACATGAAAGGAAATGTTAATATTTTGGATAGGAAAACTCCAACAGCAGTGAGATGAAAAAATCTAAAATAGGAGGAGCACTATGGCATCATATAATAAAGATCCTCTGAAAGTTTCATTACAATCAATACAGTGGTTTAGGAGGAGTTGTGGATGGCATCATGGTACCCCCTATCACACTGAAAGTCAAAGTCCATGTTTTTCTATGGGAATCCCCCAAAATTGGTCCAATCAAATCTAAAATAGGAGGTGCACAATGCCATCATGGGATGAAGATTCTCTGAAGGTTTCATCAAATTCCATGCTGTAGTTTAGGAGGAGTTGCGGATACAAAGGTCAGACGAACAGACGAACACAACGAATACTATATACCCCGCTTTTGAAAAAAGCGGGGGTATAAATAAGGCAATTATTTTTTTTTTTAATTTATAAATTTGAAAATTTCCAATCGTGTAATTTGTGGAATATTTCTATTTTATTTAGGTTTAAATTCCATGACTTTTTTTTTTTACACTAATCCAGTAAATAAAAAAATTAACATCATGGTTTCATTAATTAGAACGAAGTGACAGAATACTCAAAAACCTGCTTTTAATTTTTCTAGCAATATTCCATAATAAAAAATATGGCAGGCATTGCAATTAAAGTTAAAAGGGTAATGCTGACTTGTCTCACACAATCAAGGACATTATGAATTAAAATTTGATGGTGTGAAATAAAATGTACCTTCCATCTCCACCATACAATTATTTCTGACACATTCCTTGCATTATTATCTGCTAACAAATTATTTCCCAATTAGTATAATATAATGATATAAAGTGCAAACCTTCAAAGCCATGGTACTGTGTGCTATAGTTCTTCCAGTCCTCTTATCAGTACTGTACCCTTCCATTTCAGTAATCCAATCCTCACATTGCTTCAGGACTTCTCTTCGTTTGATCCAAAAATGTCTCTGTATGATGTCCTTTAGACTTGGACAGGGGTTCTTCAGTTGTTCAAGCATCGCCCATTTAACAGTTGCTTGTCTTATGTTGGCATCATATTCCCTTGAATTGGCGGTACCAGAAGGAGTACCACGGGATCTTTCGTATCCGGGTTCGTTAAAATATGGCTCAGATACTAGAATCAACGACTGTATAGACACAAGTACCTAAAATAAAACCATATCAGCATCAGATTTAATGATTTCCTATACTGATAATTTGACACAAATATAAAAAGGAAATATGACAAACAATGCAAATCTTACATGATTTAGGGGAGAAACTGCAATATATAAAATAGTTCTGGTAATTGACATATACGGCTGGTTCAGTGTTATGAAGTTGGGGTAAAATCATCTATGGCATAGCACCAATGGATTCAAAAATACATTTTTTCTTTTATTAAAATAAAGTCAGCCTTTAGTTAAGTTAAAATATTATGACATGCCTTTAAAATCTAATGTTATTGTTTCCAGATTTACAATTTACCTGTAAAAAACTTGAAGTCTGTGAATTCCATTTTTCTTCTGGTCTGCCATGCCACGTATTTAATACACTCAAACACACCTGTAAAATGACAGATATAACTTGAATTACGTGAAATATTTCTCTACCTCATACTGTTTAACAGATATATTTTGCACAAAACACTGAAGGAACTAACAGATTCAATCGAAAAGCCAATTCAGAATTGATAAATTTTCAATAGCAGGCTTAGAAATTAGTTCAAAGGACCAAACTTCTGACTAAAGAAGAGATTTACTGATGACAGTGACAACTTTGGGCATCATAATAATGTTTCTTCTTGTACATTCATATTCTTTTGTAAACATAATTTCAAGAGAAAAAAATATTCAAAAGTTAAAATCATCCTCAATGCATTCATTTTTCCATGACATTTTTTATAAGAGTTACACATTGCAATGAAAGATTTCAAACACCAATCATTAGGATGATAAATTTTCTAGTTTGTAAGAAGCCAACTGTACACTACATTGCTAAAAAAATATCATGTGATCAAGATGTCTTCAATTACTTTACATCTTACAAAAGCCCTGCAATATAATCTCTACATGATTATATCTTACCTTCCCATCATTATATAAATTAGGATTAAATCTAACAGTATGGTTGCCTGTAGTAGTAAGGTTTATAAACGGAGGTGAGTTTGGATAGTCCTGAGGAAAATATACATCAAACTCAAAACAACCATTGGCATAAGGTGTATCTGATGGTCCAGTTATCAAAACCTGTAAAATACAAATAATTTTTAACTTCGTTTATGCTCTTATGTTTTTACAAATGTGAAGAATTAAGAGCACCTACAATACCAAAATCAATGAAAGGTTTGCTGGCATCATGAAATTTCAAACTAAAATCATTGATATTTGTATAAATGCCAGAAATTATAAAATTGAATTTTAGAATCTTATTTTAAGAACATTAAGTGCCGAACTAAATGAAGCACACATCTTCCTGTTAAAACATTACTTTCAGTTCTTTGGCAACAGAATTATAAGGTGTGCCAAAAATCTGAAAATCAGAAGAAAAAAAATTCTGTACAGGAATATATGGCGACAAATATATTTTGTCCCTACACATATATATTCGCATATAAAATCTGGCAAATTCCGAAAAAATCTTCAGGCAATAAAAGATATTGAAATACGACTGGAAAAGCAGGGCAGGATAATAGTAACATACAACTACCAACCTTCATAACATCAAGCCTTTCTTCATCACAACGCACGAACACACTACTTCCAGCCGACAATGGTAATGAGGTAGATAGGGTGACGGCCTCCTGAGCAAGCCGTCGAGTACGAGCTGGATTACTATTATCACCTGCTGTTCTGATAGTGTTTTCATAATGATGTCGACAGTTAAACTTGATTCCATTTCCTTCATCCTCTACTATCTGGAACACATCTGGAAAGTAAGAAATTATAATGGACACAAGTCAAATATCAAAACATGACCATCCTCCCAGGTCAGGGTTATGTATCGACGATCGTTCCTACAAACCCCCGGACCCATATTTGCGGGTCCAATTTATCGCCACCTGGTATGTGACCTAGAAAAGTAACCAATGAAAATCGTTCACTTCCGACCCGTAAACTATGAATGTGTGATGTCATGGGTTTGTAGGAACGAACATGGATACAAAACCCCCGACTTGGGAGGATGAACATGACTTGACTAATCAACTTGTATTTATTAACAATTTCTTTATGGCATACCAAACATACCTTTTCAGGAGATTATGTATGGATAATATCACAAAAGTAAGGATTGCTCTCAACTTGATAAGTAGTTTGGTGATCGTTTTCACTTTATCATTTCCATTAACAGCGGCCATCCTGAATCGAAATTGGTACTCTGGCCAAACTTCGGAATGAGTTCATATAACAATTATTCCATAAATAGTTAATTTCTATTGAAAAGTAGTCTCTGTATATACATGTATTTAAAATTTAACAATTAAACAGTTTAAAAGAAAATATTACTCACCAAATTGTAAAGGTTTCATCACTGCCATATATTTTTCATCTGTATTATGTTTAGCAGCAGCCGAGTTTGAACCTGCTTCCGTATCTTCACTTTTACTATGGTTGGTACCTGTAAACACAAAAATTTAGAACTGCTTCAGAATTATCCTTAAGGGAGTTTGTATACTTTCTGTTATTAATTTACAAATCCTGCATACGTGCATGTCTGCCAATACAGTCAAATCATGTTTATAAGACAATTTCTAATTTATTATCCACACTGAAATCCACAGATTTTTATTTCAATATTTTCTCAGAATTTAGAAATTTTTTTTGCAATGTATTTCTTTTGAAATGGAGAACTAAAGGTGCATGTACATGTACACTGAACTCATAACTACTAACAAAAATCGTTCCATCTAAAGTCTACAGTGTAACTCATCACTACTAACAACAATCATTCCATCTAAAGTCTACAGTCTAACTCATCACTACTAACAAAAATCTTTCCATCTAAAGTCTACAGTCTAATTCATCACTACTAACAATAATCGTTCCATTTAAAGTCTACAGTCTAACTCATCACTACTAACAACAATCGTTCCATCTAACGTCTACAGTCTAACTCATCAGTACTAACAACAGTCGTTCCATCTAAAGTCTACAGTCTAACTCATCACTACTAACAAAAATCGTTCCATCTAAAGTCTACAGTCTAATTCATCACTACTAACAATAATCGTTCCATTTAAAGTCTACAGTCTAACTCATCACTACTAACAACAATCATTCCATCTAAAGTCTACAGTCTAACTCATCAGTACTAACAACAATCGTTCCATCTAAAGTCTACAGGTATTGATTTACCTGACTCCTGCTGCAATCTATCTGTAGCTATTTTTACAATCCTGGCAGTCTCCTGTATATTAGGTATGAGTAAAGCTAGTCCCTCATTATCTTCCTCTTCCTCATGTGTACCAAGAACATTACTACCAATATTACTGTTAATTATATCACTTCCATTCTGACCATTCTTTCCTTTGTTAGACCTAATAATAACAAAACAGTTAACATATAGAAAATAACAAATGATGCATTCACAGAAAAGTGCCTAATGGTCCAAATATCAAAATTCAACAAAGAGATTTGATGTCAATGAGTAGTTACATAAAGAAGGCCACATCATCTGTTTGTACTAAAGCCTGACAGTTTTTATCATGAAACATTTTTACACATAGTTTTTGATGATATTATTGTTTACAAGAAACTAACATCAACCTGAACCTTACCACATCTGTGACACTTTAAAAATTTAACCTTTTAAAGACACGCCTTCTTATTTTTCACATACATAACAACTGATAAGGATCAGTATTCTCAATATTATTTTTTATTTAAAAAAATCCAAGAATGTGATTCCCTTTAATATTATTTTCTTGCAGTGATTGCTTAATTCTAGTTAATTTAAATAAGACCATAGCTGCAAAATCTGCTCCTATACTAATTTTTACTCTCTTCAATAGTCAATATTAGTTCATGACAGATTTTTAAGTCATAATTAATTGCATCTAAATGAGGTAATACACACACATCAAACTATAATATTTTATTGTATCATATTTCCCAAATATTGAATTTACTGTGCACATTGTAAAAATTTAACAAGCAATTGTTATGAATTAGAGATGAGTGGGCGAGCAGATGGACTTAGACAGTAATTCAACAAAAAAAAAATAAAAAAAATAAAAAAAAAAAAAATATATATATATATATATATATATATATATATATATATATATATATATATATTTGAAATCTCTATTGATAGTTATACGTAAAAACGCTAAGACAGCTTGAAGCTGATGAAGGCCAGTAGCGCGGCCGAAAGCTTCAAGCTGTCTTAGCGTTTTTACGTATATATATATATATATATATATATATATATATATATTCTGTAAGTTATGTGTCAAATAGAACTTAACTGTTTTTTTTAGTTCTTTGAACGGATTTCACATACATGTTATTCTGAATCATTCAACTTCTGTTAATATTCAACTGTTTCAAATACAATGTAAATTCTCAAATATTCAGAATTGAAAAGATGTATATTTCATGCTCCTGTGATGCACATGTCACATACTTTATTGTCAAAATGATTTATCTAGGTTATATAAGATGCTTAAAACATTAATCAATCCTTATGGACTAACACACTATGCAATTTCCTCAAACAATTTTACCATCAATATATCAATAGAAGAAACATCTGTAATACAAACATTAATTTTATCCAATCTACACATTAAGTTACTTACTTTAATCTACTTGCATATGTATCAACACATTTTCTCATTTTCTCTAACAATAATCCTATAGAGGCTACCGAGTCCTGGTTATTGGCCTTATCTATAGGTAGTAATAGCGGAACCAATGGAGGACAAACTGCTATACCCCTCAGTAACTCTAACAATGCTCTGTACATAGGTATATGACGGGCCATGTCCAACACAGAATCATTTCTAAGATATGACGATATGGCTGGAATCAGACACGACTGACTGAGTAGTTCTGGGATCATGTCGGGGAGAAGCAATTTCTCCGACGGACAGGTGTAGCTGCAACTATCAAAATTTGACGGAACCTCTCCACCTGGGTTCACATAACTAGCTAACACCTATAAAAATACAGATGTATTTTTACTTCTTCATGTAGAATATGATTTGGTTTAAAAGCAAGCAATAAACACAAACTGTGTAAATCAGGATAATGTGATTATTAACTAGAGGCTCCCAGGATCGCTCACCTGGACTATGCCCATCTTGACTGGCATCCTTTCAAGTTCAAATTGGCTCACTGGTTTCAAACAAGATCTTTCAGTGATTTTTCCACTTAGGTCCTATGTTACTGTTGGGCTTTGGTGGCCATCTTGGAGGACAGGTGGGGTCATAGGATATAATTCTGAACGAAGGACGGGCTCAGGCGGCCATTTTGGATGGTGGGCCGGGTCATCGGATCCAATTCTGAAAGGGGACCACCTAAGGACCATTGGTGCCAAGTTTTGTTCTAATTGGCCATGTAGTTTCAGGCGACCAACGAAGGACGGGCTCAGGCGGCCATTTTGGATGGTGGGCCGGGTCATCGGATCCAATTCTGAAAGGGGACCACCTAAGGACCATTGCTGCCAAGTTTTGTTCTAATTGGCCATGTAGTTTCAGGCGAGAAGACCTTTAATTTAATTCCCCATAAGGTCCTATGTTAAACTATGTTCGGATCTGGCGGTCATCTTGGATGACGAGCTGGGTCATCTGATAAAATTCTGAAAAAGGACCACCTAAGAACCATTGCTGCCAAGTTTTGTTCCGATTTTCCCAGTGAAATCAGAGGAAAAGATGTTTAAAGGAAAGTTTACGACGAAGAGGACGAACACTGGACGACGGACGCCAAGTGATGGCAATAGCTCAGATGGTCCTTTGGGCCAGGTGAGCAAAAAGAGCAAAACTTGCATTTTCAAATATGCTTGTGATATTCTATTACAAATTGTATAGGAAATTGCAGAAATTAATTTGTGTTGATAGTCATATTTGCATCCATTAATTCATTTTTATCTATAAAATTTAACAGCTCCCGTATAACCAACAACAAAGAAAACCTTTCTTTTGAAATTACAAATGATACATCTATGTCAATACTGTATACACACCTGTAACAGGCAAGCAACATGTTCCTCTTCCTGCTTCTGTCTCAATAAAGCCTGTTCAGCATCCCAGCTGGACGTCGTTGATCCTGTACCAAAACCTGTACCCTTGGCCCAGTACTGCTGTGATTTATCCTCTGTATGTGCATGTGTGGTCGTCGTTGTGGTAGTTGTAGCTGTCTGCATGGCTGAGAGTATCATTTGTGCCTTAATATAATAAACATCAATATTAGTAATGGACTTTTATGAAGCATGTTTTTATCTTTGTAATCCCAGTAAGAATTACTTGTTCATATATTAGTTCATTGTATATAGGTCAAAAGAACTAAACAGAAATCCTGTAAAATCTTAACTCTGATTAACTCTAAGAACAAATTGGAGCTTCTTAATCTCTGAATTTTTTTTCATGAAAATAAAATGATTTAGGGTAAGTGCTGATGACACAAGATCATGTTAGATGTTACAAAGGAAAAAATTGACAATGGGGACTGTAGTATGCAATAAGCAACATTCCACCCACAAAAAAAAACCACTTAATATTTATTAGAAACACTGTAAAAAAAATCAATGAAAATAACCAAAAATCACAACTAAACACATTCAGGATATAAATATATATACATGTAAGAATTAGTAGAGAAAAAGAAATTCTGAAATTAACATTGAAAATACCTACCTCTTGTTGAAATCCTGGCATAGACACTCTAGGAAGATGGTGACTTAATACGGACAGACATGCTAATATAAGATGCATTGCCCATATCTCCAGAGACATCCTTCTTAACAGTACACCATCATCAGTTGTTAGTGGCATACTATCATACAAGGATTTCAATACCAAGAATGGCAGAGTTGGCAGTGAATTGGCAATAGGAGATGTCAAAATATGACCTATTAAAAAATAAGCAAAATGTCATTTTTAACTAGCAAAGGATACAATATATTAGTGAGTGTATAACTATACCTGTGATATCTCACACATTATAGGAAAACCAACTGTTGTTTGTCCTAAAACTTCTCAAATTGTTTACAATCATAAAATCTCACTTCTTTAACATTCTTTTGTTCAATTCAAAATGTTACATTCTAATATTTCTCAATATCACCTCAATAAAAAAATATTTCTCAATATTACATCAATATATTTATCACATTGTATGGATTTTGTAAGTAAACATACCACACAATACATGGCTAGATGTGTTTATTCAAAGAAAGATAACTCTATCTTTATCTGGGCTCAGGTAAGCAAACTAAAATCAGTTTACACTCACCTCCATCCCCATCATCAGTGACTCCTAAAACCAACCGTAACAAACACTGTGCTTTCTTCCTTTCCTTCAGAAGAACTTCTGCATAACCAGGCAGTCGTAGGAACAATCCAAATGCTATCAGAGAATGTGGTGGTATTGTAGGGAAAGCTAAGGATGAGTTAGCTTGTCTTGGCACTGTTGGAGCTGGAGATGCAGGTTCATACAGCTAGAAACCACATGAATCAAAGAAAGAAAAGAACTTTTACCTTACAAATGTGTAGTTTATTACATAATATATTACTTATTTGAAGTTCTATCAAATTCTAATGTTTCCATCCCCATTATATCTATTTATCAAAAATGTTTATCATTTTCTGAGTGAGGACGTCATTTTGGCAATTACAGTAAATTCTTGTAATAACAAATCTACAGGTGACACCATATTAACGAAGCAAATGGTTCTAAAATGGTAAGTGATATATGTGTGTGCTTCGTTTATTTCCTGTGAAAATTATTCTACAGATCTTCAATCACCTTCCTCATAAATCACTCCAAACAATGATTCTATTCTGCTCAAGTGACCTCCTAGTTTAATAAGGAGCTAAACTACCTCATAAGACTCCTACAGAATTTGTCCTATGAAGCTCCAGTGCCCTATCTCATAAAACTGCTTTGTTAAATGAAACTTCATAAAACTCTTTAAGAAATAGTTAACAGTCACCTACCTCATAAAATTCCTCAGGGAATGGTTCCACAGTGACCCAATCATCTACTCCCAATGTATTAGCTATAGATTTGCTTGATTGCTGACCATTATCCTGTGATGTTGGCTGTCTTGTCAACTCAGGGTCATAAAGCAGAGGAAGGTGCTCTGCCAGCAGAGCAAGTCCTCCCACACTAGCAAATATCTGTAGAGCTGAGGGAAAACTGGGTGTTGACAACAATAAAACATGTGACATCTCATTCTCCTCATCATCTGATTCTGTCCAATCGTCTGGCTGGTTACAACCTACAATGACAATTAGCTTTACTATCATGTCTGACATTCATAGCATTGAGTCATCCAGACAAAAATTTGTATCTTTCAACTGGCCAACTAACATACCAAATTAAAGGCATCAAATATTTTTTTTTCAATATTCTGCTTGTAGAATATTATCTCTTGGTTTCCCCAATCTCCTCTTACAGTGATAAATTGTATTGTTTTCATGTTCGCAGTGTTTATGACATCATGTTTCTCTAGTTTGCATACCAAAAAGTTCCTTATCCAAATCGGCTAGAAATGTCTGATTTCAGTGCCTTTCCACAACAACAGATAACAATTCATTGTAGTAGGATAAAAACAAAATATGTCCACTATTAGAAAATATACATATCATTTGTAACCACTGCAAAACAGAAACTTAAAATAAGACTCTTGGATAAGATCCATAAATTAAAAACTAATATATCATACATACTCTGCTCAGATGACTTTTTATTTTCCAGTCTAACAATAAATTCTAGTAAACCATTTCCATGTTGCAGACCCCTCTGGTGTAAAACTTGCAGCAGTTGTGACAAAGTTAAATCATTAGGTAGTGGTTTATCTGTAAATTGATAGAAAAACATGCATCAACAAAGTTTCAGTTCCGGACCAGACAAGTATTTAATTATTAATTTCATTTTTTCAGATGTTATACACATGATACAAGTACATGTACACAATTTCGCTGATAACAACATATTCCAGTTTTAACACATGACAAATTTGATAGTGAGCTGTCTTTTACATGTATAAGAAATATTTATGAAAGTAACATGTACATGTACGTCAACATATACATACATGTATGATATTACGATATGATCTAAGAAAAATGTTGTTTTAATGCCCTCCATCATAAAATGACGTAACATTCAGGTCCATGGGAACAGCACATACTTCATTGACTTGGCTGTGATCTTTAAAAATATTTATGAAAAGTACCATGTATGTCAACTTCATATTTCAATTTGAACAATGAAACTGTTGTTTTAATGCCACCCCCCAACCCACCCCTAATTAAATGAAGTAAAGTTTAGGTCCATGGGAATGGCAACTTACTTGGCAACAATGGATGATAAAGTGTAAAATTTGGAGGTTGTAGTTGTGAACTAACGGCATCAGCAGTATATCTCCGTCTCCGTGTTGGGGGACGTGGTGGAAGAACTTTACCAGACGACTTATCATCCTTCTCTCTCTTCTCTTTAGCAATCATTCCAGTGACTACAATAAAACACAAATTTCTATTTACAACCAACAGTTTTTTCATAAAGGATAACCAGGAACACTGTATGTAACTGAAATATTCGAAAAATCACAGTTTCAGTCTGAACTCAATCATTTCCAAAGACCTTATAATTATAATTAACGAAAAACAAGAAGAAATACAACAAAACCTGGCCAAACATCATTGTTCAAACATATCTCTTTGCATTATTACATACATGTACATGTATTAAGAGACTTCAAAGTAAACTTGAGGAATATATATAGATTTTATTAGAAATTTGCATTTACCAACACTACTTGAGATGTCTGCAAACTCAGATGTTATGTTACCCAGGTCTTTCTTCAGATCATCTGATGGTTTCTCTGTAGGTTTGTCTATAAACTGTCCTGGCAATGAATATGATTCTGTAAATAAGAAATCTGTATCTATAAAAATGTTTACATACCCATCCGAAGAATAGTTTTCATCATACAATTCTCTTTTCAATGAATTCTGAATGTTTTTTAACACCTCTTATATCTAACTATGGTGAAATTTCTATATTTGTTAGATATCATATGTGTGAGACTTGGGGTGGTTTGTTTTATTAGGGTGTCATGCAGGAGTTAGTTTTTATTAGTGAAGGTAGGAGGAGAACCTAAGGGAACCATCAATCTACAGCATGATAACTGACAATCCTTGTCAAAAATTAGGATCAGAGATTAAAAAACATCTCGCCTCGAACTAGATCTGAACTCACAACCTCAGTGTGACAGACTAGTAACAAATGATAGTTATGTCAAAACTACATAGACCACTCAGCCATAATGGTCCCTTGTATGACACAGCGTTAAGAATGGGCATCGAAATTTACATACTTGACTATATCTAAACAAAAACAAAAAAATATTTTCAAATATACCTGAAAATTTACCTTATATAATGAAAACTGTTATCACAAAATTATGTGACCCAATAATTTATCCCTTCAGCTTTCTTTGCATTTTATTTTTATACAATATTCTTCTTATAAAAATATTTCACAATACTTATTTATTTGGACCATATTACAATGATTGCGGTGAGCAAATATTTTACAAATCAATTGTATTAAACTAACCTGATATTTTACGGAGAAGTTCAGAACATGTCATTTGTAAACTGACCAACATACACTGACAGCCCCGTCCTCCACAGAGTTTAGGATGTTCCATCGGCATGGCATTTTTACAGGTCTGTATTCTCTGTTGTTGATTTTCTAACTTAAGTGATACTAGAATCTTTTCATCCTCTAATAACACTTGAAGAAACAAACATCTGGCAAACCCTGACAGGGGGAAGTTCCCACTGGCTGGACCTAAAAATACATAGTTTTTTCTAATAAATTATCTTGCCATACATGTAACAGTTTTTTCTATCAACTATCAAATATCAGATTCTTCATATTTAGAGCATACATAGAATTTGTTTGCAATTTTTATCAATTATTCTATTTTTAAATACTTTTGTATTCCAAATGCATGAAAATTTTATAAATTACTTTTACATTTATTTTTGTGGTAAAATGAAAATTTGTTGTTATTAGGATATCGTATTTTATGGTTTTATAATTTATTCTAAGCTTTATGACATAAGTTTTTTATCAGCTAATTAAATTAGTGGGCTCACTGCATCCACAAAATTTGAATATCAACATTATATCAATCATTTATAAAAACAGAATGAACATGCATAATCTTTTACTATCAAAAAGCATATTAAAAACTAGAAAAGAAGTATGATAATCATGGACAAAGTTGTTTTGTTAGGGGGGATTTTTTAAAATGAAGTGTGTCTGTAAGACACAAATGATGCCCCCGGCTGACCATGTTCCCTTTATGCAGCTAGTACAAAAAATATTACTAAGTCCAACTACCTGTCATTTTGAGAATATTTGAAAAAAATCAAAATACTGTGGACATGCACACCTCCATTATGGGTATAAACATCGTACAAATTATTAAAGCTGTAGCTCCAAAACTGTAGGAGGAGATAGCTGGACAAACCATGCATCTATATCCGTATGGACGAACAAACAATGGATGGTTGGACGAACGGATGGAGAGTATAAAATAATATGCCCCCCTCCCACTCTTCCACTTAGCTATTTAAACATTCTGAATGCATTGACAGCATAGAGACTAGTTTTATTGTTACATGTATATTGAATGATAGAGAGAATACCTACCGTTTTTCGGTCCTATAGATTGTTCTTTGATGACTTCACACATGACTTTAGCAAACAATAACTGGTTAACAAGATGACAGGAGATAACTCTGTTAAAGAACTGTACAGCTGCTGTTTCTATTGTTGTTCTGTCCTCCACTGACATTGGCTGTAAATTTACATTAATTGTTTAAAAGTTATAATTAAATAATAAATTATACAAGAGAAACAGATCTTTAGATCTAAGAAATACATATATATATATTTAGAGATTTTAGTTCCGAATTTGTTCAGTAAATAGCCCTTTTATCTCAATTACATCAAACTTTACCATTATGGAAAATATTTTACAATAGTTTTTTGTTTATCCTACTTCCATTGTACATAAAACACAATATTTCAAGAGATGTCAGAATTATGAATTTTTCCCCTGTAATGAAAATTTCAAGACATATGTAACATACCTCAGATTTACTGCAAGTTTGTTGTGAGACTGTAGCTGTCTGAACAGGAGCATTACATAGTAATGTTAGAAGTGACGGCCAAAATATGTTACCCTCTGCTTCTCCTAACCAATCCTTCATTACAGGTTCTGTTGACAACTCGGCAAAGAAATGTAGGACAGCGCCTACTAAATCTGCTGTAATCCACAGGGATTTATCTGTAAATAAGAATGACATATCTAGTTATGAAAATACAACTAGTGTTGTGTTTTGAACTCTTTACTTTTTACGCCATCTGCGTAATTTATTCTTTCAAAATAATTTCTTTTTTAGAAGAATTGCTAAGATTTATATAATCAATTTTTATATACAAAATGGTTGTTTAAAAATATGAAAATTCTAAAAAACATAATACAAAGAAATTTTTATACACATATAAACATATTAATCATTGACTGTGATAATTGTAGACCTACCAAGGCTACTTCCCGATGAACTCTGACTTGCCGACACACCAACGGAAGTCGATTCATCATTTATAGTTTTACTGGTATCTGTCAAACCTTCCATACTGACACAGCCATCCGAAAATCGTGAGATCATTTTATTGCAAAATTCAAATAAACCTTGAGCCAGAACTGCAGGGAAGCCTGAATCTAATAACTGTCTGATAGCTAATGGTGATTTACAAGAATTAGCTAATGTTGCCAAATGGGTCTCCTCTAAACTAACATGTCTAAATTCCTTCAAGAACACTGTAGGAAAGTCCATAAAGTGATTGTTTGACTGTATATGTGACTGTCGATTGTGACTGTTAGCTTCTTTACTGTCATCCGTCATGGACTCTTGATGAAGGTGTGAACTGTCCTTTATATCATCTGACACAGATTCAGAGTAACCATTTCTGTCTGTAAAACCTATTCCCACCCACATCAGTATTTGTGTGAAGAAATCTGGACTAATGTGACACACAGAACATAGAACAGCATCTAAGGATTTCTTTAAAGTAGACTCCGGTTTCAGTGTTATAGACCATTCATATAAGGAACTGAAATAAAAAGAAACAAATTGTTTTCTCTTTTTGTACTTTTATTATCAAATCCTGAGGGGCCAGGTGCAATCCTCCAAATTGAATGAAACATTACATGGATACTTGACAATTTTTAACTATTAATGATATAGGCACTCGACCCCCACTGTACCCTTCTTAACAAAATGTGCTCGACTGTATAGTTTGAAATCTGTGCGCATATTTCAATATGCTCGAACTTCCAAATATTTGTTTTTTTCAATATGGAATTAAATCTTTAAATCTACTATTTCAGTTTGAATTCTATATGTACCTGACCAAATCTTTCGTTATCAGAGCACTGATATTATATTCTACAGGTAGTTTATTACTCTGCCACAGTATAACTGCCACACAGTGTATGTGTGCAGGTGCTGGACTGGGTAGCGATATGTAGTTTGTCAGACGTGGAATTCTACCATCACCAGAGTATGTAGCTGTTTTCTGTAATGCTACTCGAGCGCTGTCTCCTAGCCAGTTCAATAGTGCCTGAACTCTGAAATAAAGCAATTTTATATCATGAAAAAATTATAACTATTTATCAGATGTGAAAAGATAGAGCTGATCATGATTTATACATAGCAGAGTTTGTACTGCTTAATCTAACTGTTTCTAGTTCCAGGTTCTCTGCTATAAGTGATTTTTCTAATCCCCTCTTTCAGATGCAAAGTGATATGTAACTGGTAGCTTATATACTCCAAAATCTTAATTTACAATGTATAACTGCTGGTATTTTGTACACCCACCTTTTACTGGTTCCTGGATCTTGAGTTATTCCCAACTGATACAGGATTTCTACTGTAGAGTCATTAGCCAATCCACTTACTTTTCCCATAAATGGAGTCCTCAAATCTACAATGTAAATTATTTTCATCCAGTCCTTTTTAATATATTGTAAAACATTTATTTGTTGCGAACTTTGTTGAATGACCAATCCATAAATACTAATACACAGCAAAATATAAAACTTTTACAACTTAAATATATTCTAATGATCTATTTAGCAGTTTTACTGTCTAGGTAGCAGGTCTTGATAACAAGATTGTACTTCACATTACACATCTAATTAAACTTCACAGAATATTAGAAAATTAAATATAACTAGCCCACAGTATTTGAGAAAAAATATTCACATAATGACAACTTCAATCAAGAAATATGTACTAAAATAAGATACTTGTATTAGATTATATAACTTCTTCTTTCTACCTAATTGATACTCTTAATAAAATGTTTTATTTTTAATAGCTAATCTCACTAGGTTTCTCATAAATTTATACCTCTTGCCTGTTGCCCACTGGGTGCTCGTAAGATATTATCAATTAGTGCTAGTCCCATGTGTAGAGAATGAAGTCCTAATTTGAGTAATACTGCCTCTATGTTGTAATAATATACAGAGGAAGCTGATACAGGGGAGACAAGCAGGGCGGAGCAGGTATTAAGCAAACTACTAGATGTAGGTCTATTAGTGGCCTCAGCAACTAAATCTTCTACTTCCTTGTGTGCTGTCAGACAGTGGTGTAATAATCGTATCCATCGAACACTGAAAAGTAAGAAAAGATATGAAGTACGACAAAGATACAACTATGTTATCTGGTAGGCTAAATGTTAACACATTAACTTTTTTTTTATTACATTTCATACTTTTTAGATTTATACAGAAACAATGTGTTACAAACTAGTCCATATTTTGTGATATTGCACAGTGAACTATTTTTAGAAACAGGTGATTTCCAACAATTATAGCTCTTCACTATCATGCAATATCATGTTTTAGCCATGATATTGCCCTTGGGCAATATTGCTGTTAAGTGGTCCATAAAAATGATATTGCACTGAGTAAAGTGCCTTAATTGTACAAAATAAGACAAGAAATGAGCTATCAAATTGACAGCAAACTGGATTTCCCTTTGTCTCTGTTTGGACCCATTTAACTGTCCACCCATAGGAAAATCTTGTTAAAATGTTTTTATAAATATATATATAATTAGATCAAAATTATGAGATATAACCATATTTCATTTAGGCAAAAAAAATAAAGGTGCTAGGTTCTCAGGCATTGCCACATCCAAAAAAAACCTCTCACATCCGCGGTTTTTATTCTTAGTAAAATCCAGAATTTTTTCAAGTCTGCTCCGGAAACGGTCGATGCTTATTATTTCATAGGTACGATTGTAGAACTATAGTGCTCTAGCTTGCCCTAAACAAATGGAAGGGTTTGTCACCCTTGATGCCCTTAGAGTCCCATAAATGTACCTTTTCTTTAAGAAGATGTTTTTGTTGTCATTTATTGACCTAATTAAGTTCAAAGCTTTGGAGTGATCTTTTGCTGTTACAGAAAAAATCTGCAGAGTTGCTCCCCTTTGATAATCAATTTTCTTTCAATTGAAACTTTCTCTGACAAGGAAAACATAAAATTTATATTTAATTGTTGAAAAGTAAATAATAAATTAATTTTGAGAAAAATTTGTTTTCTTCTTTTGAAAAAAATGTGTTTCCCAAACATTTTTGTACATATAATTTCATGTAAAACCTTTGTAATTCTTTTATGACTTGAGTTATATTCATGCAATCAGTAAGAAAGTGTAGCATTGCAGTCATCAAAGATATATGATAGTTGTAGAACAACTTTTACATTGCATTGTGTGCTAATACAAACAGCGATTGCTCAAACAATGTCAATTTTCAAAAAAAAAAAAAAGGAAACAAAAAAAAGCCTCCCTCCCCTCATCCATTTTTTTAAAAAGTGCCTCGAGCACCTAAGCATTTTTTTTTGCATGGCCTTACACTCTGCAATGTAGAATATATATTATGGAAGAAAGCATCTGAAATAAATCTTAATTAATTGAAACTTATTTTAATGAGATTGTTATTATTTTGTACTGTATGAAACAAAATTTATACCTTGAAAACACAAATGCTATTATTCAATCCATGTATTTGGTTTAAGTACCTTGATTGTGAGATAAAGTCCACAGTGGGCAGAAGTATGTTCTGTGCAGAGGTACCAGTATAACCAAATGCACTGTATCCCATCAACATAACCTGTGACAATCCTATAGTCATAGAATCCCTAGCCTTATGTAACCTGATGGTAACATTTGTTGCTATCTGAGGTCGCTGCAGTTGTAGCTTGATAAATGCCAAGCTGCTGGTCATAAGTGGCTGACACTGTGGAGTGTTGGTAACACCATCATGGCTAATCTCTAGTGATACATAAGCAGGACAGGCTAAAATTAAAAACATAGAATCATTAAATTTTCATGTTAATTTGGTTCTATCATGATTAGAAAATCTAAATATACATGATTCTAAGCAGTTAATTCTGTACATTCTATATTTAGCAAATAGTTCATGACACTGAGGGTCATATGGCCCTATATGGACCAGTTAAGTTATATGGACCGAATTGGCCAAGTGGTTTCAGACAAGAAGATCCTTAAGTAAATTTCCCATAGGATCCTATATAAAACTATGTTCAGCTCTGGTGGCCATCTTGGATGATGGACGTGGTCATCAAATATAATTCTGAACGAGGACCACCTAAGGACCATTGCTAGCTAATTTTGTTGCAATTTTCTAAGTGCTTTCAGACAAGAAGATTTTTAAGTAAATTTCCCATAGGTTCCTAAACTAAGTTCAGCTATGGTGGCCATCTTGGATGATGGGCGCAGTCATTGCATATAATTCTGAAAGAGGACTACCTAAGGACCATTGCTGCCAGGTTTTGTTCCAATTGGCCCAGTGGTTTCAGACAAAAAGATCTTTAAGTAAATTTCCTATAGGGTCCTATGTTATACTAAGTTCGGCTCTGGCCACCATCTTGGATGATGGGTGGGGTCATCGGATATAATTCTGAAAGAGGACCACCTAATGACCATTGCTGCCAAATTTTGTTCTAATTGTCCCATTAGTTTCAGGGGAGAAGATCTTTAAAGGAAAGTTTACAATGACGATGACAGATGCCAAGTTATGACAATAGCTTTGGGACAGGTGAGCTAAATATCTGAGAACACTTTTACAGATCAGCAATCATGACTTGGCTGCATTTCAAATCTCACTGAAAACCTACTTGTAAGAGATGCACTGTGAGGTTGTATCTGAACTTCACTCAGTAAGATAGCAAAAGGAAGCTGCATGGTTAAATCTACCCAAGCCTCATCTGGATAAAAGTGATAAGACCATGCTGCTGATCGAGCTCTTCTGTGTGGAGGTGCAGCTTGAATCAATACCTCTGCAGGACTGGCAGTGGGACTACTTGAAGTTATTGAACCTAAAATGAAAAGTGCAATAAAATTCAGTAAATCATGCTGATCTTAACTGTTTACATTATGAAAATATATAAAGTGTGTTAAAAAAATCTAAATTGATTATGTTATGCAGAGTTCTACTGTTTGGAATGTTCAGATTCTTTCCATCACAGAAATTACACAAATGTCCATCATGACCCATCTTCACTTTAAATTATGTACATTAAATGTTCAATTTCTTCCTCTTACACATCTTTCTATGACGTCTTACCTAATGGAGCAAAGTTTTGAAGGCCATCAGCTGATTCCGTATCACATCTTTTATCACTGGCACGTGTTTTACCATTTAGATTCTGCATTATCGTAGAAATCAGACTAGGGCCAGTATTTATTATACGACTGTTACAATTGACTAGATTCTCACATATAACTTCTATTCCATCTGGAAAACAGAAACAAACATACAAAAATGCATAAATATGTACTTGACACACAATTTGAATACATGCTTTGCATTGATTTTTTCATAATTTTTCATACATTTCAGGGTTATTTTCTAATTGACATCTTCTCATATCATTTCATTCCTGATATTTAGTATTATTCCATACTAAATTTCAATCTTTGGCTTTTTCTCCTGAGTTTATAAAGACTAATAATACATATATTAAATATTTTTAAAAAAGTTTACGAAATGTTCTTTAAATCTACAGTATCAAACTAGTGTCATGTTTATAAAACTTTCAAATATTTAGGAAATTGTACATTGCACTGAAGGTAATATGGCAGTATACAGACTGGTTGGTTGTCCTGAAAAAAATTATGTGGACCGAAGCGTATTACATAATAAAAATATTTCATGTAAAAAAATTAAGCAAGTAATTGTAGACAATATTGCAATCAATGCAATATGGCTTCAAAGTCATATTACTTATTGGGAATGTTAGAACCTTAAATCATTTCTGAAGTTATGTTACAATTAAAGGGTTGTCCTTAATTTGGTGAATTTTATATCAATGATGATAGTAATTGCATATTTTACTTTCTAACATTATGACGTTATATAACAACATAACTTACTCATGTCAAGAAAAAGATGAATAGCTTTAGCTGAGTCCAACACTTTCAGAGCAAACCACAATAAAGGTTCTGACAATCTGCATAATGCTCCTGACGACAGACCTCCATAGCTTCCAGACATGTAATGTAGCAAAGATTCCAACACCAGCTTCTGTTCACTACAATGTCTTGACAATGTCACTAAAATTTGATATATCCCATCTCCCACTGATATAGGGTCACCTCCAGTAAACGTTTCCTGCATGTGACTAGAAATTTCCCTGCTCCCTAATATTGCTGCCATCGTGTTACTGTTACAATAGCTGAGAGCTTGTATCAAATTGTTCATTATTTGTCTATGGCCAAGGATTATATCAGTAAGATAAATGAACACAGGTTCTATCGGAGCACTGTTTCTTGTCTCTGTTTTCTGTTCATCTGTCTGTTGACTCTTGTCATCGTCAGACATCGTAAGCCTCGGTGTGGATGTAGGAACACTGACCATTGGCGTTGATGTGGCCAAAGCCTGAGATAGTTTTGTTGAATCTGACACTGGTCCAGAGAAACTTGTCGGAGTATGGGGTTCAGATATTGCATCATGAGAAAGTGTTGCAACTTGATTGTTCCGTGTTCCACATTTTATTTGAATCAAATTGTTCACAAGTTTTAATAGACTGCACATAAGCAGATCCCGACTAGAATCACCCATGGCTGACTTAGAGTCTCCACCTCTAATTAAATTAGCAAACAATCCACCAAAGCATGACCTAGCATTGATACTGTTTTCTGATGAACTCCTACATGTCACATGTTCTTGGGACATTAAATGTTGATGAACTAGAGTACTTATGGATTCTATAACACTAATTGCATTGCTAATATCAACTTGTTCATAAGAAATCTCTAAAATAACATCCATGAATTTACATTGGGCATCTAATGGTCCTAAACCACAGTGAAATGCACCTCTGAAAAACGAAAATACATATAGATATGACGATTTTTGCTAATTGACACATATAACATTAAAAATGATTTACAAATATCCACTGTTTGTTTTAGTTGGGGAGTTGGGGTTTTACGCCGTTTTCAGGACATTTGGCTATTTTGCGGCAATCAGTTTTTATAGGTGGAGAAAGCCGCAGAGAGAACCACGACCTTCAGTAGGAAAATTGGCAATCCTTGTCAATTAAGATCGGAGTCGAACACACCCCACCATACGTAGGTGAGATTCGAACTCACAACCTCAGTGTTGACAGGCTAGTGATCAATAGTAGTCATGAGAACTACCTAGACCACTCGGCCACCGAGGCCCCCAAATATCCAAATATTTGAATAAAAACAGAAATCATATAGCTTTGTAATAATCATCAATCTAAATACTAAGATAAAGTAAGCATTCCAAATTTTTCAAAAATATTGTCAAAGATATTTCCAAATTTCCTAAACATTCTATTAATATAAAATTCCACAATGAACAAAATGAAAATAAAGAAAACTTCCATAAAAGCCTCTATTTAATCATTACTACTATTGTCTTATTGAGATAAGAATGATTAAGCACAAGTTTAGATTTTTAAATTTTTTTCTATGACAGAACCAGTCAATTTTCAAGTCAAAAGATACATGTATTCTCATTGCTTAATTTTTGTAAGATGTTAACATAATTTTCATCATATTTGTTTATCTATTTAAATGTACCTTTCAGCAGAAAGTGTATAGACTAATTTCAGCATTAGCTCATGAAGATGTCCCAAACTGTCTGGTGTACATCTGATTAACAATCTCATTAGGAATTCATAGAAAAACTTTGTGGTGGATGGTCCAACCTGTAAATCAATGTTAGATGAAATTTGTTTCAGTTGTTAAGATGATACAATTTTTCATTTAAATCTAAATTTTGATTTTGCTTAAAGATATGACATCATAATTAATAAACATTGTGACACCAAATAAATTCTTTCTAATACCATGTACAATCAAGCAGCCCAAGGTCTTACACTTTTAAAGCTTTATTCTGCAAATGTTTGGTTATGTTTGTTTGTTTAGTTCAGGTTTTACACCGATTTCAGCACATTTGGCTATTTCACAGCAGCCAGTTTTTATTGGTGGAGGAAGCCGGAGTGCCCAGAGAGAACCACGGACCTTCGGCAGGAAAATTGGCAATCCTTGTCAATTTAGATCGGAGTCAAACACACCCCATCACAGGTGAGATTCGAACTCGCAACCTCAGTGTTGACAGGCTGGTGATCATTAGTAGTCATGACAAACTACCTAGACCACTCGGCCACCGAGGCCCCATCTTTGGTTATGATGGGTATCTTTTATGCAAAGGATATGAATATAAACAGCATTAATGGATCACTTCAGTCAAGTTTAGTTTAAATAAGGCTTATAAACATTGTAAGATTTTAGATAGTTGTTATACCAATACAAACCTGAGTATATTGCACAGCTGAAGCCAAAGGACCATGCTCTGATGTACCAGACAAAAATTTCTTGATTGCAGTAATCAAATTACTGTCAGCTATCATAGCCACTACCATAGACTGGTCACCTGATGGTGTAGACACTTTCTGATTGGCTAATAATGACAAAGTCTGAAATACCAGCACCCATGTGGATAACTGAATGCTTGGTGTTGATGCTACTACGTTTAGCAAGTTAGAAACAGCAACTTCACTTAATGGAATTAGAGGAGTTCGAGTGGGGTCAAAAGTCATCTGACTAGTGTCATGTCCACTATCAGAGTTCAAGGTTACCCACAACTGTAACAATGCATCCAGATTTATTCTGTTTGGTACAAGCTGCCTAAACAAATGTTCATAGCACTGGCTCAACATTTCTGGTGAGGAAACCTAGTAAAAGAAATTTAAAAGCTTTAATAAAAACATTTATACATTTTTTTCAAATAAATTCTTTCTAATACCATGTACAATCAAGCAGCCCAAGGTCTTACACTTTTAAAGCTTTAACATATAATTTGTTATATCTGGACATCCACATTGTCATCTGAATAAAAACATATTGGTACCATTTAAATTATATTTCCTAATAATAAAAAAAATTCAGTCATTTATTGCATCTCCAAAAGACAAATTTTATATCTCTGGTATTAATGACCATTATAGTTTATTATGAAGAAAATTTATTTTGGAAATTTCTTTTCAATTTTTTATTATTGGCTGAATATTGCTAATTTTGTATTTTTTCATTTATCATCATTTACATATGTTTTCTCGGTTAATGTCAATGAAGGTTGGTTTTGAAAAAAACATGAGTATCTTTCCTTTTCTGGGTAAATGGACAAAGACATTGAACTGGGTTAGTTTGGAAGAAAAGACTGTAGGTATAGAATGTTAAGTGTTTAATTGATTTTAAGTAACTAGTGACAATTCCTTTAAATCTTCTAATACCTGAGGAGCTGTGAAAAAGCTGTTTGACTCCGTCAATTCTTCATCAGCAGAGAAATAAACATCTGTATGACTTCCAGTAGGAGCATTAGTAGGCAGAGCATATGAAAAGGACTGCTGAACATTTTCTGTATGTAGTGACACCATCACCTAAATATAGAAAATCTATAGAGTAAACATGAAGCTTAAACTAGCATTGATTATTTCGGACACTGAAACAAATGTTCCCCAAATGCCCCAATTGCCTATAGGCCACCATCGCCACGGGGTCAGAAGCATATTTCAATCTAGTCAGCTGTTTTCTCGGAAAATCAACTACCTTAACTTTGACGGCTGCCATCTTGAAAATTCTAAAATGGTAGTGCACATCTACACAGACCTGTTTACCCGATTTAAGCTAGTAGTGTAGTTTATACATTTAGAAAGTGTAGTTTTCAATATTAAGGTGTAGTTTTAGATTTTACAAGTCCTAAAAATTACTATCACCGATGAGCGGCGCAACGTGCCACGAACTTGCTAGGCGGGCATGCCCCCCAGAAATTTTTTGAAAAACTAGATGCAAAATCCTGCATTCTGAGAGCTTTTAGAGTCATGTTTTTAAGATATCAAATATATAAATTCAATAGAATTAGTTATATTGAACACAATAATGATATATGTTTTCTTCCTAAATTTTATAAAGTTATTCTCTTGTAAATCCAAAGATACAACCATAGTCTGTCCTTGTACCATCAAAAAATTTATGTTCTCTGACCTCTTGCTCATATTTGCGTTTTGAAGTATGTCTGGCATCACAATATGTAACTAATTGAAAACTTTTGAACAGTTCAAATTATTTCAAACTTTTATTATAACAATAAGTCAGTCAGCATAGTATAAATTTACTATATCTAATATTAGTATCTTTGGATTGTTATTTTTAAACAACAATGACTAGATTTTCAAACAATATGTTACCTTCAACAACATTATCCTTTCGTTTCGGCATCGCGCCATGTGTCAAACTTGACAGTCAACGATCACGAGAGCGTTTGTAATACATACTTATATATTCATTATCAAGCACGTAAAAGACAAAGACTCCGTTTTGCGTTCAGATAACTTCCTTTAGACACAAAATTACATACTGCCGATTTTTTTTACTGTAACATCTTTGAAAGCGTAGAAATGACCTATTTGGGCATAGAGCGTAATTTGAGTACAAAAAATTGTAGAAACTACGCCAAAATCGTAGTGGTAAACAGGTCTGTCTACAGACCACAGTCTGCCAAGTTTCATACAAATTGACCAAGCCGTTTCTGAGGAAACGCTGTGACTGAGCTGGCCGGACTAAAGAATAATAATACTAATCAAAGTGCATAGCACTGGTAGGGTTAGGTTGCTAGCATTTGACTTTTATTTGTACAAACATTGCTGATGATTATTTCAATGCTTTTTGTTTGTACAATGTATTGCAAAATAGGTTTTGGTATTGAATTCTTTTTATTAACAGTATTATTTACAAGGAAATATATCAATTATGAAAGTTAACGAGCTCTGCGGAAAAAGTGTCTATTATATAATAATGTTCCTGTGGGTAGGTGACTGATTTTTTTTTAAATTGACAGCATATGTATTGCTTTGGTTTCAAAATATACAGTGATTTTTTAAAACGTATATTTTTGCAACACAGTGTATCTGAGCTGAAGGTTCTACTACTCAAATTTACTGCGCATGTCTGTACATAAATATGCACTAATCAATCAAAGAAAGCACGAGTCGGCTAACGCTTCTTGAATTATCACTCTAAATTGAATTTTTTTAAAAAGTCAAACGCATAATAATGATTTGATGAATTAAAATAAACAGAAATCAAAGGTCTTCAAGTTATTAAGGTTATATAAAAAGACAAAGTTTGGACAATTGTAGAAGGGGGTCATTTCTATTTACACTACATTGCGCATGTGCAGGTAGATCAGAACGTAAACATTCAAGCTTTCAATTAAAATAAACCCATTATACCTTCGATAATACAGTTTTCTAAATTAATGATAAACACAGTGTTTTTCAATCTTAATGTGCAAGTTGTCGGAATTTCAAATAACCTGTATGCAATTCTATCACTGACCAACAGGTTTGACAAAATGAAGTCACGATGATCAGGTCAAAAGGTTAATCAAATACACAAAAAGAACGTAAACATTCAAGCTTTCAATTAAAATAAACCCATTATACCTTCGATAATACCGTTTTCTAAATTAATGATAAACACAGTGTTTTTCAATCTTAATGTGCAAGTTGTCGGCATTTCAAATAACCTGTATGCAATTCTATCACTGACCAACAGGTTTGACAAAATGAAGTCACGATGATCAGGTCAAAAGGTTAATCAAATACACAAAATACCATCAGAATTACAAGAAGAATAAGCAAATAATGTGCAAAATATGTTCTGTATAAGTTAACAATCACGTTCACAACAAAAATGGAACTTACCTTTGAAATCTTTTGAAAATAAACCTGATTGTAATCTTTCCCAAAATATCCGTGCAAATGTAAACATTCAAAATCCTTACGCCGATAGCATTGTACACTTTAAAAGGTGCGAATACTTTACACGGCTTTCAAAACAAAAAGGAAATCGTCAATAAAACACACATCTTTTATTAAATAACTGGACAATTACACTTCTTGGTGTGTTTCAGTTACATTTCTATTAAAAAACAACTGCACCAGCAACAACAAATATTAGGACTATTTTACCGCGGAATGTTTATTTTCTTATATGATATTCCAATATAAACATAGTCGTAATTCGAAAAATATGGAGGTTTCTTTGCGCATGTGTCATCTCAAAATCGAGATAAAAAGCTGCTTAACTAGCCTTGCTTAAGCTTCAATCCTAGATAAGCTTGCATATTTACTCATAAAAACATAGTTTCAAAAACTTCTGGTCCAACTTTTTCCACAAAACACCAGATTTCCAAAGTTTCCTTCATTGTCTAACCAAACGACCGACGGCATAAGGGTTTTGGTTGCTTAGCAACCTAACCCTAATAATATTAAGAAACTGAGTAAAAACTATATGTTCCACTCAAACTACATTCAGGAAACATAACTAAATACAAAAGACATTTCATTACCATTATGATTAATGTTTAAATTAAAGACAATAAAATGCTCCGCTGGGCGTAGCTAGATACGACCGCAGATGTCGAACCCTGAATAGTTGGGGCAATTATGAACACAACATTCAAGCCTGATACAATACTGAATTTGGATTGTGAATAAATATTTGACACAGCATAGGTTTCTGACACAGAATGAATGTTGTCTAAGAACTTAAAAATTTTTAATTTACCTATTCAAACCATATCAGTATTATTTGTTTTTATATATAAATCAGAAATAACCAATTTAAAATTTAAAATTGGACACACATATCAATTTCTTGCTATTGCGCAAGACTGTGCAATTGAAGATTTCCTGCTATTGTGCAATACTGTGCAATTGAAAATTTCTTCAAATATTTGACACATCATAGGTTTCTGACACAGAATAACTGAAATCAAAGAACTTAGAATTGGTCATATGATTTGAATTTATATTCAATTTTTTGCTTCTTGTGCAATACAATATGCTGTGGAGAATTGCCCCCCCCCCCAAAAAAAAAAAAATTTACCCCTTTTTTTAGCTGTTGTGCAATACACTATGAAGTTGCACATTGACCCCCCCCCCCCCCCCCCAATAAAATTTATTGTAACCCCCCCTTTTTTTGCTAAAAAAATTTGAAATTTTCTTTTTAATTTATGAAATATGAAATGAGAAAAAAATTACCCCCTCCCCCCAAATTTTGTTTTCAACCCCCCCCCCCCCATTTCTTTTTACTTTGCAACCATAACAGCCCATTTAAATACACCATAACATATTAAAATAGAAAATGACATCATAGTCATGGATGGCAAATTTAAAATATACATAATTTAAAAGCAGTTTAGATGAGATAAACAAAAAAGCTTCATTAGCACATTTTATATTGGCAAATTTCCAATGAAGTTCATTAAACTAGAGTTATTGGCAAATTTCCAATGGAATTTGTTAATAATAAAGTTTTGATAACAGGGCACACATATCAATTTCTTGCTATTGCACAATACTGTGCAATTGAAAATTTCTTCAAATATTTGACACATAATAGGTTTCTGACACAGAATAACTGAAATAAAGAACTTAGAATTGGTCATATGATTTGAATTTATATTCAATTTTTTGCTTCTTGTGCAATACAATATGCTGTGGAGAATTGCCCCCCCCCCCCCCAAAAAAAAAAAATTTACCCCTTTTTTAGCTTTAAGTTTGGACCCCGATTTGGACCAACTTGAAAACTGGGCCCATAATAAAAAAACTAAGTACATGTTTAGATTCAGCATATCAAAGAACCCCAAGAATTCAATTTTTGTTAAAATCAAACTAAGTTTAATTTTGGACCCTTTGGACCTTAATGTAGACCAATTTGAAAACGGGACCAAACATTAAGAATCTAAATGCACGGTTAGATTCGGCATATCAAAGAACCCCAATAGTTCAATTTTCGATGAAATCAAACAAAGTTTAATTTTGGACCCCGATTTGGACCAACTTGAAAACTGGGCCCATAATAAAAAAACTAAGTACATGTTTAGATTCAGCATATCAAAGAACCCCAAGAATTCAATTTTTGTTAAAATCAAACTAAGTTTAATTTTGGACCCTTTGGACCTTAATGTAGACCAATTTGAAAAAGGGACCAAAAATTAAGAATCTAAATGCACGGTTAGATTCGGCATATCAAAGAACCCCAATAGTTCAATTTTCGATGAAATCAAACAAAGTTTAATTTTGGACCCCGATTTGGACCAACTTGAAAACTGGGCCCATAATAAAAAAAACTAAGTACATGTTTAGATTCAGCATATCAAAGAACCTCAAGAATTCAATTTTTGTTAAAATCAAACTAAGTTTAATTTTGGACCCTTTGGACCTTAATGTAGACCAATTTGAAAACGGGACCAAAAATTAAGAATCTAAATGCACGGTTAGATTCGGCATATCAAAGAACCCCAATAGTTCAATTTTCGATGAAATCAAACAAAGTTTAATTTTGGACCCCGATTTGGACCAACTTGAAAACTGGGCCCATAATAAAAAAACTAAGTACATGTTTAGATTCAGCATATCAAAGAACCCCAAGAATTCAATTTTTGTTAAAATCAAACTAAGTTTAATTTTGGACCCTTTGGACCTTAATATAGACCAATTTGAAAACGGGACCAAACATTAAGAATCTAAATGCACGGTTAGATTCGGCATATCAAATAACCCCAATAGTTCAATTTTCGATGAAATCAAACAAAGTTTAATTTTGGACCCCGATTTGGACCAACTTGAAAACTGGGCCCATAATAAAAAAACTAAGTACATGTTTAGATTCAGCATATCAAAGAACCCCAAGAATTCAATTTTTGTTAAAATCAAACTAAGTTTAATTTTGGACCCTTTGGACCTTAATGTAGACCAATTTGAAAAAGGGACCAAAAATTAAGAATCTAAATGCACGGTTAGATTCGGCATATCAAAGAACCCCAATAGTTCAATTTTCGATGAAATCAAACAAAGTTTAATTTTGGACCCCGATTTGGACCAACTTGAAAACTGGGCCCATAATAAAAAAACTAAGTACATGTTTAGATTCAGCATATCAAAGAACCCCAAGAATTCAATTTTTGTTAAAATCAAACTAAGTTTAATTTTGGACCCTTTGGACCTTAATGTAGACCAATTTGAAAACGGGACCAAAAATTAAGAATCTAAATGCACGGTTAGATTCGGCATATCAAAGAACCTCAATAGTTCAATTTTCGATGAAATCAAACAAAGTTTAATTTTGGACCCCGATTTGGACCAACTTGAAAACTGGGCCCATAATAAAAAAACTAAGTACATGTTTAGATTCAGCATATCAAAGAACCCCAAGAATTCAATTTTTGTTAAAATCAAACTAAGTTTAATTTTGGACCCTTTGGACCTTAATGTAGACCAATTTGAAAACGGGACCAAAAATTAAGAATCTAAATGCACGGTTAGATTCGGCATATCAAAGAACCCCAATAGTTCAATTTTCGATGAAATCAAACAAAGTCTAATTTTGGACCCTTTTGGCCCCTAATTCCTAAACTGTTGGGACCAAAACTCCAAAAATCAATCCTAACCTTCCTTTTGTGGTCATAAACCTTGTGTTTAAATTTCATAGATTTCTATTTACTTATACTAAAGTTATTGTGCAAAAACCAAGAAAAATGCATATTTGGGCCCTTTTTTAGCCCCTAATTCCTAAACTGTTGGGACCAAATCTCCCAAAAACAATCCCAACCTTCCTTTTGTGGTCATAAACCTTGTGTTAAAATTTCATAGATTTCTATTAACTTATACTAAAGTTATAGTGTGAAAACCAAATGTCTTCGGACGACGACGCTGACGACGGACGACGACGCAGACGCAGACGACGACGACGCCAACGTCATACCAATATACGACCGCAAAAATTTTGCGGTCGTATAAAAATCATCTATATGCTGAATTTGTATCAATTTTTTGATGAGAAGAGACAATTCAATTATAACTAGCAAGTATTTCCTAAAAAAAATGTTATTTTCCAATTTTTTTGGTTTTTTTTGCATCTACAGTCAGAGACATTATCAATAATCAGCAAGATGAAAATTACATAGTTACTGCAGGTGTTATATAGGAATTAAGATACAATTATAGTCTCACCTTAAGCTTGAGTTCGGCCTGTGTTTCAAGACCTAACTCAAGTCTAGCATCAACAGCAGTAGACATTCCCTGTGATGCGGTTACTTGTTTTAACTGTGGACCAACCCCCATAGCCATCATCTGATCTAGGTTTTCTTTTTCTGCATATATCTTCTTTAACAAATTTTTCTTCTTCTCTGCTTCAGCAGATCTAAAGATTCAGTAATTATATGTTAGAGAAACAAAATAGATTCTCAATACTTCAAACTACTGCTAATATTTAAGTCATGTGTGACTACCATACCGCATATTTTAAACCTCAGATCACTTACATGTTTATTGCAGGAGAGACTTCTACAGTTCCATTCAGTGATGATACAAATTTTAATAAACTGTTATCACAGAGATATGTCTCGCCTTTTTGTAATTTTGATTATGCAAATGTTGAAATCATAATAGCAATACCTTAACATCTTACACAAGTTATGCAAATATTCAAAGTCAATGAACCATGACTGAGTTACATGGTTAAACAATCTCCATTTAAATGAGATGTGTGAATGCTAATACAACTGGATACCAAATACCATTGACTTATTATAAGTCGTTCCCAAACCTAAATACAAAAATTTTGTGGGAAAAATTTGGTTGATTATATAGGAATCACTGATGCATGACTGGAGTGGGCCCCCCTTAGGTCAGTCAGCGCCCCCCCCCCCCCCTTACAAAAAGTTCTGGATCCGCTGCTGATAGCAATACTTTAACATGTAAGTTATGCAAATATTCAGTCAATGAATATGCACGAATTAGCATACCTATGTGTAGCTTTTCAACCCAACCTCATCATGGCGAGACAAAAATCTTTTTGCTTGGCTTTGTGTCCAATAAAATATAATTTTGTTTGTTTACTTATAGTTACTTATAGTTGATTTCCAGTACAGGATCCCTCAAGGTTCCTCTCCACCAGACTCATAATATATGTAAAGTAAGCAAACCATTCAAAGTCAATAGACCATGACTGAGGGGGTGGAGCCAAATAATCTCCATGGCAATGAGATGTGGCAATGATAATACATCTGCATACCAATTATCATTGACCTACCACTAGTGGATCCCCATAAACTGACCTAATCACAAACTAATACATGTAAAGTAAGCAAACCATTCAAAGTCAATAGACCATGACTGAGGGGGTGGAGCCAAATAATCTCCATGGCAATGAGATGTAGCAATGGTAATACATCGGCATACCAATTATCATTGACCTACCACTAGTGGATCCCCATAAACTGACCTAATCACAAACTAATACATGTAAAGTAAGCAAACCATTCAAAGTCAATAGACCATGACTGAGGGGGTGGAGCCAAATAATCTCCATGGCAATGAGATGTAGCAATGGTAATACATCTGCATACCAATTATCATTGACCTACCACTAGTGGATCCCCATAAACAGACCTAATCACAAACTAATACATGTAAAGTAAGTACACCATTCAAAGTCAATAGACCATGACTGAGGGGGTGGAGCCAAATAATCTCCATGGCAATGAGATGTAGCAATGGTAATACATCTGCATACCAATTATCATTGACCTACCACTAGTGAATCCCCATAAACTGACCTAATCACAAACTAATACATGTAAAGTAAGCAAACCATTCAAAGTCAATAGACCATGACTGAGGGGGCGGAGCCAAATAATCTCCATGGCAATGAGATGTGGCAATGGTAATACATCTGCATACCAATTATCATTGACCTACCACTAGTGGATCCCCATAAAACTGAGCTAATCACAAACTAATACATTGTTGACGCCATCGCCGCCGCCGACGCCGGAAACAGCATACCTATGTCTCGCCTTTTGACTCCGTCAAGGCGAGACAATAAAACTGTCCAAACTAAATTTTGTCTAGATTAGACAAGTGTTTATACTGGTTAACTTTAATACAACAGAACATCAAATTTTTTCGTTCCGATGAATGATTTCCTTTTAGACTGATTTCTGGTTTCATTATACATAATCCCTTTCAAAACTTCATCTCAAGGCAAAACATGAAGTGATTATTTCAAACGAAATCATCACTACTCAAGAACAAACTAAATATTTTCAGAGGCTGTCTGATTGACTGTAAACCAGATTTATCTATGTTTGGAGCCGTCTTAGATCAAACTAATTACAAGATATTTTTTTTGGACAAGGATGTAATGATGTGACACTACGTATATAAATCAAACAATTTTCTATATACATGTTTATATATTCCCTGTTTCCATTCTCTATTCTATTATATTAAAGAAATGCATATAAATATCAATGCTGACTAATTACTAGCTATTTACACTAATACACTCCTCCTCCCCACCCCTTCCCAGAAAAAATCACTTACATGTTTATTGCAGGAGAGACTTCAATAGTTCCATTCAGTGATGTTGTAGAGATAGGAATATTATTCTCGTACATTTCAGCACTTGTTATCTGTGACGGTTTCAGGGTCTCCCCTGTAACATATTCATGTAGCTTTGTCGATGTGTCATCATCATATTCACTCTCATCTAATAACAAATCAACCATTAAGGAGGATTCCTTGTCAAAATTAATCTTTGATGGCTCATCTTTATAGTCTGATTCTGCATCTGAATAAAGGATCAATCAAAACAAGCATTTTAAGAGT
Source organism: Mytilisepta virgata (assembly GCA_028015205.1). Classification (NCBI taxonomy): domain Eukaryota; kingdom Metazoa; phylum Mollusca; class Bivalvia; order Mytilida; family Mytilidae; genus Mytilisepta; species Mytilisepta virgata. The sequence goes on along the minus strand of CM051518.1, from coordinate 50,878,363 downwards.
ATCCCTGAACTACATACATTGATAATATAACATCTGGAATTGGTATTTTGCAATCAACAGCAAATTAAAATAAAAACTACATGAAATGTAACTTAGACTTTGACTTATACACCAAATTTAAAGGTACTGTTCAAATAAATTTGATGAAAAGCCTTGAAACCATAAATTTCAGCAATTTTCTTAAAATTCAAGTACAAACTTCAATAGTTACACTCCAAATATACCTGTGATATCTTATTAAAACACAGAGAATTGCATTATATTTTGAACGCACAATCACCTTCATCGGATGCAAATCTGACAATGCTGAGAGATAAAAATGAAAACCAATAATATCTTAAATGCAGAAAAATGTGCATAAATCTTTAAAATCAATGAATTTCCTTATTTAAATGCAACACTGAATGATATTAAGCAGACTTTTGTGGAAATGATATAAATATGAACAACAAACCATTATTTTCTCCACTGGAAGGGTCCTGGTCAGCCTCTGGATCTTCTATGTTGGACATGGTGGGAAGACTGACACTGTGTGGGAGACTTTGATCTGTGACTGTACTTACTAACTCCTCTGCTATATCTGCCTGGGCTGTTGGCATAGGATAAAACTTCTCACCTACAACATATACATGTAAGAACATAAATAGAAAAAAATAGATAGTCCAATGTTTCTCACACTTGATAATAATATTCTGTATTTTCTAATTCTTTTCATATTATGTAATATTTGTTTTATTCCCAAAAAGTTTTTCTCTTATATATTTGTAAAATCTGCAAATGCATGCAATGATTTTGTTCGTGCAACAAGAGTAATTTGTAATAAACAAAACACTTGTTTCAATTCTTCCAACAATTGTATTTCTGTTCAAAGCTAGCCTCGACTACTATATCTGATATTTATTTTTTTTTTACAATGAGAAGATTGCACACAACAATTTACAATGCATATCGGATAAATCATTATCCTGCCTTGAAGAAACAAAAGATAAGGAATAAAATATATGTTCACCATCTAGGATATCTTGTAAGAGACAAGATATGGCATGTCCTGCCCATGGTCCTCCCCAGCTAACATTTCCACAATTCAAGTCCAAATTAGATGCTAGTAATATTAATCTTTCTAACTGGTCCTGATTCATTGCTTCAGGAAGGCTGACAGCTGGTCTAGTCATAACACACAAGGTTGCTAAAACCTAAAATGGAAATTAACCTTTTTTTGGACTACGTACAATTTTTTTTTCATTTTATGAGAATTTTTTATTAGCAGAAGCTGATATTTGAAATCCATGCATGTACAATTCATAATGTATCTACAAACACACATACAAAACATATGAAACACACAAAATTTATACTTTAATATATTACATGTAATTCATGAAATTTCTGCAATTATAATAATAATAATAAATTGCTTTGCTGAGCGCAGCTGGATACGACCGCAGAGGTCCAACCCTGAACAGTTGGGGCAAAAATGGACACAATATTCACGCTTGATACAGGTCTGAATTTGGATTGTAATTAAATATTTGACACATAATAGGTTTCTGACACAGAATAACTGTAGTCAAAGAACTTAGAATTGGACATATGATTTGAATTTATATTCAATTTTTTGCTTTTTGTGCAATACAATATGCTGTTGCAAATTGACCCCTCCCCCCCCCCCAAAAAAAAAAAAAATTGAACCCCTTTTTTTGCTTTTTTGCAATACACTATGCTGTTGCGTACTGACCCTCCCCCCCCAAAAAATCATTGTAACCCCCCTCCCCACCCTTTGTTTTGCAAAATAAAAATTTGAAGACATTTTCTTTTTAATTTCTGAAATCTGAAATGAGAAAAAATTGCCCGCCCCCCCCCCCCCCCCCAATTTCTTATTTACCCCCCCCCCCCCCCTTTCCCGTTTTCCAAAAAAAAAAAATTCTTTCCCTCAAGATATGGTCATAATCCCTATTCAAATTTATTATGGAGTTTGCAAACATAATTACCCATTTAAATATATCATAAAAGTCTTAAAATAGAAAATGACATATGGACAAAATTAATATTAATTAATAGTAACTTCTAAAAATAAACTGACAGCTATAAATCACCCCAAGACAATCTACATTTCTTTATACATAATTTACAAGCAGTGTGAGGGAGGTAATTGAATCATACACAACATTTTACTTTAAATGTGTTTGGATTACCTCCCTTACACCAAGATAATAACCAAACAAGAAAAATGCTTATTGGGCCCTTTTTTGGAACCTAATTCTTATTAAACTGTTGGGACCAAAACTCCCAAAATCAATCCCAACCTTCCTTTTGTGGTCATAAACCTTGTGTTTAAATTCCATAGATTTCTATTTAATTATACTAAAGTTATAGGCGAAAACCAAATGTCTTCGGACGACGACGACGACGCCAATGTGATACCAATATACGACCGCAAAAATTTTGCGGTCGTATAAAAAGAGTTAAGTGGAATTTTCATACTTAAGGAGTTTCAAAAATAAATGAATCGGCATGTTAACAAAAATTTTAATTCATACATGTAATTTACATGTTAATGCTATTTAATAAAACAAACTCTCCCATAAAATCATTTAAGGTTTAGTCCAACAGAAAACTTACTTTGCATGTTACCAAGAAGAGATCTACATTACAAGTGAAGTCCATGTTGAGTAGTAGAGCCATCAGACCTCTGACAACACGTAAAGTTTTCTCCTTTGACAGGACCAGGACCCCATTATTCTCATCATCAGTGGCTGACCTACTTCCATTGTAACCATTCTCTGACTTGGTCAGCTTCCTCAGTACTTCAGCATCATTTCTCCTCATCTGAATTACATCCTTAAGATGCTTAATGAAACAAAAATAGTCAAAAATTTAATTAATTTGTATTCAGCAAAATAAATTCTTTTAACAATAACATTTCAATCAATATCAGTCCAAAGGTTGATACAGAGTGATATGCCATGCACTACAAATATATGATAAATGTAAATATACCAGCTTTAAATTGGGCTTATGATTATTTTTGCACAAACCTATCAGTTACAAAAAAAAACCAAAAAACATTTAAACCATTTGTTTGTTTGTTTAGTTGGGGTTTTATGCCATTTTCAGCACATTGGCTATTTTGCGGCGGCCAGTTTTTATTGGTGGAGAAAGCCAGAGTGCCCGGAGAGAACCACCGACCTTTGGTAGGAAAATTGGCAATCACTGTCGATTAAGATCGGAGTTGAACACACCCCGCCACAGGTGAAATTCAAACTCACAACCTCAGTGTTGACATGTAGTCATGACGAACTACCAAGAGCACTTGGTCACCGAGGCCCCCATTTAAACCATAATAATTGATACCATTATTAATTTAAGTGTTCCAGACACTCTTAAATTAATGTTACATACTTTTGTTGCATACTGAGATAATTCTTTCCTAAACTGTTTTTCTTGTTGTTTGAGTAGAGTATTTGAAGAACTCTGAGCATCCAACTGAGAACCAAAGAATGTTTTCTGTGCATGCTCCAGATCCATTAACTTTTTCTTGTGGTGTTGGAGACGTTTCTGCATGCTATATCTGTATACCTTAGCAGACTTGGACTTTGTTTTACTTGGACTGTTAGTATGGTCTCCTTGTATGAAATTCCATCTATTTGGTAGGATACTTCCTGTGAAAAAAAGTCATTCAGAGAAAAATATTAAACTGTTAAATATCCATCTTCTTACATCACCTAAGCTAAAGTGACATTAATGCAAGACTTATTCCTGTGACAGTAGTCTATATGATTGTAAAATATTCCTTGCAATGTTAAAATTCAATTTTCAATTACTGCAGCACACCCATTTATCTCTCTAATTAGTAACAATTGGTTATTGTTAAATTTTTACAATAAGCAGAGTAAATTGAAAATTTGGGGAGTGTGATACGTCAAAAAATTTCTAATTTGATGTGTTTGTATTACCCCGTTTAGATACATACGGTTGAAAATTCTGTTCTAATATTGTTAATGAAAGAGACTGAAAATTAGTTTACAGCCAATTCCACAGCCATACTCATATTTAATAAAACAGAATTTAAACAAAAACAACAAGGAAATTGTATTCAATCAAATCACATTCTTGGATTTTTGAAATATAAAATAATACTCGTATTTAATTAACTAGATTTTAAATACATACAATGGAATTATATTACAGTGAATCACATTCTTTGATTTTTTAAATAAAACATAATAATGAAAATATCTAAAATTATCAGTTATGCATGCGAGAGATAAGAGGTGTCTGCAGTGTTCATCCAATTATTATTCCAATATTGACTGTAAAGCCACATTTTATAGGTCAATGTCATGACTTTCAGTGGCATTAATTTTGTGATGAACAATGTTAGCGTAGGAATCCATGTGCTGAAGAAATGGTTATGCTTTTACAGACTAAACTTCAAACTTACATGTATTTTGTAAAAATTACAAGTAATAAAAATTGTTTTTACACAATTCATCTGTGTTAACTCAACCAACTCACCCACAAACTTTACAAAAAGTCCTTTAGACTTCATTCAGTTTTTGTGTGAGTTGGTCTCATTTACACAATGTTGAATTCCTTTAAACAATTATATATGTTAAAACACTGCATAAATGTCTGAATTTACAGTATGTTTATATATTTCACTTACAATGTTTGCAAACTAGGTCAAAAAACAAACTGCCAAAATAAACTAGGTTCAAATTTTGGTTCATTTTTATGTTTCGGAGTTTAGGTTGCTGTACTAGTATACATTATTGTTTAGCGGCCAGCTGAAGCCCGCCTCCGTATGCGGGATTTTCTCACTGCGTTGAAGATCCATTGGTAGCCTTGAGCTGTTTTCAATATGCACATCTCCATAGTGTGATCTAAAACTCCAAAAATTTTCATGAGAATCCTGTGAGTAATTTAGGAGGAGTTTCGGACAATGTCAGTTTGGATTGACAACAACATTTGTTTAAGTTCAAATCATCATATTTTTCAAAGTACTCGCCCAAACAGAGGGGGGTATAAAGATCCTCAAAAACTTTAAACTGGTAATAATTCTAACCTGATGACTTTGCAGCTGCTCCCTTTTCTTCATTGTTTAATGATGTATGTTCCAGATTACGACATAGAAACAGTAATATCCAACTTACTAATGTCAGATCAATTAAACCTGAAAAACATCAATAACAATTATTACACAATCAGTGTCATCCTTCTGCTTGCTTTCTTCATTCTAAGTGTCTTTCAAAAAAATCTTGTTTTGTCACTGCTAGAGTAATCAAATAATTTTTTCGTTAATTTAATAATTTTAGATTGTTAATCAAAATTACAATTTTCAACACCATGTATGAGTCTAAATAAGGAATTTCCAACAGAAAAATGAAAGCATTCCTAAAAAAAATCTGAAATTACTAGAACAAGCCTATTCAAAATTTCAAAAAATTATTTTAGATTTTTCTTTCACTTTGGGCATATTTGGTGAAACTTTAGGGATTTAATTCCTAATTTTACAAAATCTCACAAGAATAATTATCTCAATTTCAAACTGAAAACACATCATTATGGTACCTGTTTGACTGGAAGATGGTTGGCCAGTTAATATAGGAGACAAAACTTTAGCTAACATATCAAGCAGGCTCTCTAAAATAGTGACTGCACATGGCCCTGATAAAGATTTCTGTCCCATGGCTACCAATAATACAAATACCCTGTAATATAATAAACAATAAATCAAACTTTCAATGGAGAGATATATTTGAATAACTCATTTTTTTCAATAATTTCCCCTATTTAATCTATTGGAACCATTTATTCATACCAAAGGTATAATTTGTCTCGAGAATGCAATTTGAGTTTAACTTTGTTTTTCAGGCTATTAAATGTAAATGATGCCACATTAATGATATTGAACATACATGTACATGCCACAATTATCATCAGTTATTAAAATATTAAAGACCTGATCCAAATAACACATAAGAATCTACAGGTACATTGTATGCAGTTTTTTTAAAATATAAAGACTTTCAAATAACCTACCTATCCTGAGGAAATATCTGAATATTTTCTGAGTGGAAGAATTCCTGCAAAACATTACCAAAGAAGTTGCCCCACCATGGCTGAGTACCACATACCCGCATCAAAAGTACACCTGCACTTATCTGTGTCTTCTTTTTACCATGAACACATAAATGTTTGAACAAGGTTTGAGCAGTCTGAGGACATAAAATATTATACAGAGATTGTGGAGGTAAAGGAATGCTTGGTGAACAAGTAGTCATGCTAAGTAAGGTATCCAACAATCGTTCCTGTAAAAATCGTAACTTGTCCGTACACGCATGCCTTAGAATTACTGAAAGACTTTTATTACGATCTAGCTTGGGCAATTTTACACCAAGAGCAGCTTGTAGTCTATCTATTACACGTTGGGCTAAGTTTTGTTGTAACTGTAGTTGTAGGCAGTCATTGTAAGCTTGTAAGATTTTGTTATCCTCTTCATTATTTTTACGACTCTTTTTCAGAAAGTACTGTATATGACAACTTGCATAATGTTGACCATTCACAGACAACAGTAAATTTTCAAGTCTCGTTCTGGCCAAGCTATAACGGCATTGTATGTCCTCTAACAAAGACACATAAACATCTAGTTGAGAAATTAACTGTGTTCCATTTGTCTGTTCCATCTGAGTGCTGGAGGGCAAACTAGAAGATGTCCTTTGTTCCAAGTAACTGTTCCATTCCCAAGGTAATATATAGCCATGCCCATAAAATGAACCAATGGGAATCTTAGATCTAGCAGACCCACTGCCATATCTTCCTATTGTAGTGATCTATAAAATAATCCATATGAATGAAATATGTGTACAACATGTTCTGGCTTACTGAAACTGAGCTGATTTATGGAAAACGAAACACTTGGTAATGATTAAATCTAGCAATTTGAACAACAGATATTTACATAAAGAATAAATAATCACAACTGTACATGTATATTAATTTCTCTAATCTAATTTATGTTTTATCTAATCCTGCTCCGTTTGATTAATTTTGACAAAACAAATTTTAAAGTCTTACTTCATTTTTCCAGCAAATCTTTTTTTTAACATTAAATTCACCTCTTGTTGAACACTTAGCAAAACAAATTTCTATAATTTAACCCTGTTGATTATAAAATTAGTCTACTCTTATTAGTTTGGACATTTATAGTTATCAATGTGTTGATGTAATACAATCTATATATTCAGAAAAATTACCAAATATAAATGCAAACATCTGCTTCCTTTTTCAGTGCATGAAAGCTCTATGTGAATAATTTAACAGCCATCTGATTACAAATTTTACCAATATCTAAAAAAACCAGTTCATACACAAACCTTGAGATATCTACAGACAAGGGTCGGTATGATATCATTCAGTATCAATGATCTAACACCAATATCTGTAGATACTACAAATCTCTGTCCATCTAACTCCTCTCCCTGTACCCAAATATCTATAGAGAGTGAGGCTAAGTCTGCACATGCTGGTATCACCACATCTGTTAGTACTATTGGTTTACCAAAGTCCAGTATTACAAATCTTCTGGCACCTTCAAAGATTGTAGACATGCAATTATATGTTACCCATGTTACCTACATGTAGCTACTAATGTTTTTTGAATAACAGATCTATTTGTTAAAAACAGATCACTCTGATTATATTAAGATATTTATATAATATAAGTTCAAATTTCTATATTTTTTATAAACATTAATATAGGAAGAACCTAGAATGATGTCATTTGATGAAACAAGGATATTTTAAAATGCTGCGACAGATACAGGTACAATGTACCATACTTACTCTATTTATTCAACACTAAAATACAGCTGTTTTTTAGGAAAATTGGAAAATCATAAAAAATAAGAGTTTTTGTATTTCTGTCCACATCACTGTCATTTTTTGACTCCATATCATATGATTGACCTGGTCAAAGTACTTTAAGAATAGGCAATCAAAATAATGGTTCATACTTGTGGTATTGTTATTTGATTTTGCTTTCATGATTTATCTTTTTGTACCTTCAAATTAATAGTTAATTTGATGTTGAAGATGAAAACAGTAGCAAACTTCAAATGACCTGCCATGTTTTTGAATAATATGTGAACATCTCACAAATGATTTTTACGATCTGGATTTGGAGCATCTCACAAATGATTTTTACAACGCATGTTACGTTTGTAGTGTCATCGTCTTTTTAGAACATATTATAACTATTACATTTAAACGTCTTGTAAACAATGATAACAGGATTTGTTTTGTAAAAACATTATTCATTTCATTTGAACATTTTTAAATTTATTTATGAGAAACGCGAATATGTAATTCTGTTCTGAACTCTTTTCGGATTACTTTTCAGAAGTAAACTTCCAGGTAGGAAAAATTCAATAAAATTACTTAAAAATCTATCTTGTTTGAGTCAAATTTATTAAGATAGTTTAAATGGTTTAGAAAGACAAAATAAACACTCGATGAGAAATGAAAGTAATTAACTTACCTAAGAAGTTAAAAATACTGACTGTCACCACCTAAGAACAACAACAGTAACTTTGACAATTTTGAAATCGTCGAAAAATAGAGTTATCAAAATAGTAAATTTTCCTTGAATTTTCAAAAGTGTCGAATAATTAGGCCGTCCAATAATTAGGGTTATTAAAGTATACAGAGATCTAAATGTATGTTTTAACATATTTATACCTGAATGCATCCTTTCAATGACCAGCGCTTGTAATGGTGGTTGTTGTAACAGGGTCTGAGCATTCTGCATACCAACATTAGATTTTGTAGGGAATAGTTTGTCAGTCTTATTCAAAGATGCTTGATTCTAGAAAAACAGAAAAGAAGAATAATCAAAACTATTGTATAAATTACAAAATCTCTTATGAATTATTCAATAAAAAAAAATTTACCACCAAAAATAGCAACAATCCACATTTGTTTTGACAAGAGATTCTTCTACTCATTACTGTTTTTTTAATGACCTGTATATTATCATTTAAGGTCATGATGTTCATTCATCAAAAACATTTTCACATGTATACCTACTAAACATTTTTTTGACCCATTATCTTATCTTCATTTAAATTGATTCAGAAATGAAAACTTAGAAGCATCATATCAGAGTTGTGCATTTAACAAATAAATACAGATGGTATCAATCAAAACTGACATTCAAACTTGTCCAACATAATATTCATTTCTAAAAAAATTTAGTTCATATCAATTGCATCATAAAAATTGAAACTAGTATACACAGATGCATATTTTATTTACTTATAAGTTGGGTTTGCAGTTTTTCAATCCTGCTAATTCTTTTTTCATTACATTTGCTGTGCATGGTAATTACCTGAAAGTATTCATTAGGTGGAGTTAGAGGTGGTGTCATCACTTGAGGTGTTGACTTTGGTGTAGGTGGTAGTAACTGATCAGAATTATATTTCTCTGCTGCAGGTAAACTTTTCCCAACCTCATTCAAAATCTGTTTTATATGCATAATCTTGTGTTTGAAAGTAGGATAAGTCTTATTACTAAGTTCTTGAAGATGTTGTTTTGTAACTGCCATTTTTGATGAAAGTGAAGACAGATTTGCAGCCGTTGCTGCTGTAGCTGCAGATGGTGGATTCCATTCACCAAAGTTAATTGTACCTCCTAAACCCGAGGTACTGTTAGACATAGAACTGGTTCCCTGTTGATCCATTTTCTCCATTTTAGTTCCATCGCTGGTAGCATGACAAGTAAAATGTAAGGGTTCCACCTCTAACATTCCAAATACATTACTTTTTGCATACTCCAGCTGAACTTTAGAGGATTTATCTGATGGTGGATTAAACAGATCATAAAAATCAATCTCTTCAATATAAGCACTACCAGAGTTTGTGTTGATGTTATTTATCCCTGAAGGCATATTAGTACCAAGGACTGAAGCATATGACGTGGAAGGTGGCGTCTGTTTTAATGATACAGGAAGTTCTGAATCAAACAAATCACTATCAAATGGCTGTCCATACAAACCAAACCTGGAAGAATTATATATCCAATGTTTATCAAAATATATCAATTCTAATTTCTGAGGGATTCTAAACCAGTACTTACATGTACTTGTCTATCATAAGTTTGCCTCACAAAGTTCTAAAAAGAAGTTTTACAATTCTAAAGAAAAAACTGAAAAAAACCAAAAGGACTGCATAAATCAAAAAATTAAATATATGAAATAAGAAATACAAAATTGTAGAACTGAATGAAAAATCTTAAAATTTGTAAAGTTTTGATTTTAAAAAGCTGCTTGTGTGAAATCATTGTCCTGTTTATTTGCCCATGTCTTTTCTTTTGACAAAATACAATGTGATATCTGTTTTGCAAAAGATCCATAAGAGCAAAATTTTAAGTTTAATTTACAGCTACTAATACAATGCTACAAAACTGAAATGGCAAACAACTTCACTTTTGTGTTAGGTTAAAAAGACAGACACAGGGTGACTTATAGACAGTTTAGTGTGATCTGATTTTTCATATATACATGTATTATCTTCCAATTAAACTGCATGCATATGTAAAATTCATCTGTTAAAAAAAGCTATCTGATTGACAGCCAACAGGATCCTCCTTCACCACTGTTTGGAGAATCAAAACTGCCCAACTGCGAGTCCATCTGCCAACCATACATCGACACACTAAAGATCTCAATTTTTCTAATGGAAATTTAATTGTTGAGACAAGTTACCTAAACGTTTATGAAACAAAAAATAAACAAATTGTCAAAATCAGACATTCATTGAACATTAAGAGAAACTCACAACAGCAACAAACAACAAGAATATGTGTCCACTGCACTATCATTCTCTATGTTCAATGAACCATGAAGTTGGGGTCAAAACCCCAATATATTTGACATGCAATTGAGACAGATCACATAATAATGAACATATGAACTAAGTTGATGTGACTACAACTTTATCCTAAACTACCTTCACCAAAAACTTTAACCTGAGAAAGTACTGTTTCCACACATTCACATTCTATGTTCAGTGAACCATGAAAATGGTGTCAAAATTCTAATTTGGCATGCAAATAATTAGAAAGACCACATTTTAAGGCACATGTGTACTATGTTTCAAGTTGATGTGACTACAACTTCACCCTAAACTACCTTCACCCAAAACTTTTAACATGATTCGGGATGGACGGACAAACAGATGCATGTACCGAAAAACATAATGCACCTCTACTACTGTAGGCAGGGCATAAAAACACATACCTGGATTTCAAAAGTGAATGAAGTGGTGATGTTCTGTCATAACAATGTTTAGACATCTGCATCAACAGATCAGTACAACATTCTGCTACAGACACAACATCCATACATTTTACTCGATTTAATAAAGTAAAGAACCATCTGATTGCTCCTGATGACTGGGCACTGGGAATGAGTTTTAAGTTTTCCATCAAAGCTTGTAACAGACTAAAACTGAAGGCTGGAGCTAAGTCTTGTTCTGGTGCTAACTTACAATGTCTGAAATTTAAACAAAATATTGAAATTTTTTATAACAGCAATTTATTTGTATCACTTACTGTGAATTCATTTATTTTCCTAGACATCAGTTTTTGCTGATGAGTTCAGTGTTTAATTTTTTGAGAATACACAATTTTAGGGTTTTGCTTTTTTCTCATATTAATGCATCAAGAAATTAACATTTTTGTTCAATACTTAAATTTGTGGTTTCATTGGACCCATGAAAACCATTGAAATTAATAAATAATGAAATTGATCAAATTGATCAACATTTTTTTGAATATGAATTGACAAATACTCCATTAAGTCATAAAAATTAACATTTTTTAACCTTTAATCAGAAAAGGTAAGAAATGATTAAAGTTAAATATCATTTTCATCATTTCCATCATTGTTAATATATTTATATGTGTTATGTGTAAAGCATCTTACAAAGATAAAAGGACATGGTATGATTTCACCTGATCTTTGGCCCCTTGAATTCAAAAATCGAAAAGTAATTAAAACCACCTCTCAGCTATAATTAAGTCCTCCTAAAATGTTGCATTTTAGAGAACATGAAATTTCTGTAATAGCGGCAATGTGCTGTCAAAGATTGTGAAGAAATCAATGAAAAACATCAAATTTCACTAATTTTTGGACCTCTGGAATAAAAATTTTGATATGTGCAACAGCCTTGCCCAAAAAGACATTTCACTGAAATGTGTCTTTTATGTAAGATAAACAATATGTTAAAAAATCTTTTTGGGCAGGGCTGTTGCTCATAGTTGTTTTGACCAACACTCAATTTTGGTCATATTCTTGATTTAGCAGACGTTCATGATGTCGCTGTTGCATCATGGGATGGAATATTGTATAATGATTGATAGACTGTTAAATTGCGATCATTATATGATAAAAATAATACTAATTTGAATCTGAAATCTGACTTTCAATTTTTCATGTCAGACGCGGCCAAATAATAGCTGAAATCATACCTTCTCCTTTTCAAATTTGATTTGCTGCTGATTAATTTTTAACTAATTTAAGTGTATATAGAAAATACCAAAAATAAATACAAAAACAAAATTCTGAAGTCAATCAATGACAAGAAAATATACCAAAATAATCAAAATATTAATACTTACTCCATACACAATGCCACTAGTCTGGAACATTTGTGGGCTGTTGTTCTGGTTCCCTGTATAAAACAAGCTCTTACTAGCTCTGTAAGTCTTTTCTGTATTACCAATGCCAAGGATTTGCTTATATTGCTGTAAAGATATAAGATCATTATTTTATCAATTAATTCAGGGAGGTGTGCTTTTCATAGTTTGATAAAGTGACTAACCTTTCATTATGTGGCTTAACTAATGAATCATGTAAATGTAAAAATATTATCTTTCATTGCAGGTAACTGTTTACATGTATACCGTAATAACCCTAATTATTGGACGGCCTAATTATTCGACATTTTTGAAAATTCAAGGAAAAGTGAATCTTTTGATAACTATTTTTTCGACAATTTCAAAATTGTCAAAGTTACGACCATTGTTCTCAGGTGATGACAGTCAGTAATTTTAACTTCTTAGGTAAATTAATTACTTTCAGTCCTCATCGAGTGTTTATTTCGTCTTTCTAAACCATTTAAACTATCTATCTTAATAAATTTGATTGAAACAAGACCGATTTTTAAGTAAATTTTATTGAATTTTTCCCACCTGGAAGTTTACTTTTGAAAAGAAATCTGAAACGAGTTTGGAACGGAATTGCACATTCGCGTTTCTGAGAGAAATAAATTTAAAAAATTTGAAATGGAATGAATAATGTTTTTACAAAAAAAATCCTCTTATCATTGTTTATAAGACATTTAAATGTAATAGTTATAATACGTTCTAAAAAGACGATGAGACTACAAACATAACATGTTTGTAAAAATCATTTGTGTGATGCTCCAAATCCAGATCGTAAAAATAATTTGTGAGATGTTCACATATTAGTCAACAACATGGCAGGTCGTTTGAAGTTTGCTACTGTTTTCGTCTTCAACATTAAATTAACTTAATTTGAGTACAAAAAGATAAATCATGTAAGCAAAATCAAATAACAATATTTTGATTGCCTATTCTTAAAGTACATTGACCAGGTTGATCATATGGAGTCAAAAAATGACAACGATGTGGACGGAAATACAAAAATAAAAAACTTTTTTGACTATTTTCCAATGTTCCTAAAAAAATATGTGTATTTTAGTGTCAAATAAATATAGTAAGTACAGTACTGTTCTGAATATACAGCTGAACACAAAAACCCTGACCTACCAATATATTAACATAAATCTAATCTAGAAGAGACTAACCTTCTGTCTGGGTCATTCATCTGTACAGCAGTAACCCATACTAAGATATCTAAAATCATATTCTGCCAATGATCAGCACTAACTCCACTGAAGACAAACTTCTCTGTCAAACTAACACCATCTAACAACTTATCATGGAAATAACAACTTTCTAACATTGATATTCTCTGTAATCTGTAATAAATCAAATTAGTTCAATACCTGATTTAAATCTTTTCTGTGTTTTTATCTTTCAAATATGTTTTGAACAATTTATTGTGATATATTGGTATCACAAGTAAATATCGTGATACATATCCAATCGTTAGTTTTCTCACTGAGGCACAGTAGACATACATACATGTATACATTTGTACTATTTGTTTCGGATAGTATATGCAGATTGTAATTTAATATGTTCCCTAAAACATGCAGGATACCAGGAGAAAGAAGTTTGAAATATCTTCTATATGTATTTGTGCAGTATATTTGCTGCATATGTGTGGACGCTGGGAGCTGTGTATGTTTTGATAAAACAGTAGATATGGTATTTGACAAACCTTTCTTTTGTCAGCTGTGTTTTCTTGGTTTTCCTTATAGTAACAGATATTTCTGAGATCCAGTCACAGCCTCTCAGATTATCTGGATATTTTGCCTTTGGTAAGGATGAACTCTGTTGGTCCTTTAGTGATGATGGAGGTATAAACAGATCATTATCAAAGGCCTTCTTCATAACCTTCAGTTTATGGGCTAATAGTTGGGAACCAGATTTCTTCTTGGCCTCCTGAAAAACAATTACACAGAAATACAAAGTGCACCGAAATTTAGAGCAGATGTCAAAAATAACTAACTGGCATTCACTTTAAGGTACTTGACAACAGGTTGATACACTATTTTACCACTTGAACAGACAAATCCTATGTACATGTACAGTATAAAAGCCTGTGTGGAAGATTGAAGTGTGATGAAATAAGGATAAATATTGCTAAATACAGCAATTCCTGAAAACTTTCAGGAATGTACATGTATATGTACATGTATAACCCTAACCCTCAGATTAACTTTTTTAGGGTTTTACAGAAATTATAGACGCAGATACTTTGGTTTATAGTAAAATGTAGAATTGATATGTCACTTAACTTGTCAAATGTCATTATTCGTTCATATAGAACAGTATATTCTACAAGTATTATAATTTTTGTAAACTATGTAAATTGTAAATATGTGAATAATGAAACTTTGGTTCCTTATAACTCCAGGGCTTCATTCAGTTGGATATTAATATCTGACAAAAAAGAAATTTAACCAGACTGACACATTTTTTCACATACCTAAGGTGTCAAAAACATTTCCAATTTGTGTGGATAAAGATCTACAATAAACCTATCACTTTGTAATATTGTCAAAAGACACTACTCAATAACTTAATTGAAGTTTTAATATAAAATATAGCTACAGTAATTCTTGCCCTTAAAAAATGTTGATATTGATTAAAATAATTCAATAAGCCTAACATTAACCTACCTTAGGGTGATCAATACTGCCAGACTCATCAGCTTTTGATGGAAAACCTTTCAAGTGTACAAGGAAGGCCTTTGGTTTACTATTCAGTAGCTGTGGACTGGTAAGTGTAATTAATCCACTGTTTCCTGATAGATCTAGACAATTACTAATATTTACTGGCCCACAAAGAACCTCGGCATTGTTGCTTTCCAGAAATTGAGAATCTAAAACATTATTTCCATTACTGTCCCCTTTAAAAGTCTGACCATTAGTACTAGAATTTACACTTTTTAGTGTTAAATTAAAATCTACAACTTTGTCCACATCAGTGTTACTAGTATTAGGTGAAGCACTTTGACGTCCTAAACTGGTTATGTTTTGCTTCAGGAGTGTTATCTGTATATCAGGACATGAGGTACACAGTGGATGTAAGGAGAATTTAACATCAACATGGCCAACACAACATGGTCTTGTTAAAACTATCTCAAATATATGCTCATCCCAAGTACCACTGTAAAAAAAAAAGAATTGTTTGAATTACAAAGTATGATTTTTCTATTTGTATTTTATGAATAATTTTGCTCATGATTACCTGTACCTATGTTATTAATTTATTCTGAAATAAAAGAACCTATATGACTGGTGAAGCAAGTTAGAATATACTGTATAATCTACTTAAGATACTGTGACATCAACAATGTATTACTTTCGAAACTGTATCCATTAGGTAACAAAGTTATTTAAATGATTCTACCTACATTTTTGTATCAGAAAACTCAAAATTGTTTAAAATTGTGGAACAGGTTAAACTTGTAAAACCTACTTTGGTCACTTCATGCTTAAGATAGGTCTAAATCCGCTAAATTACAGATTTTCATGAAAATTTATGTGCAGCTAGAATATTTGAAACTGCATCTAAAAATTCTATATTTAGTTTTTATATTCCTTCAATAAGGTTGATTTTAAATCCTTAAAATAAAGGTCTTGTACTGTAGATTTCATATAAAAAGTACCGAATATAATTGATAATTTGACTTTAAATCGTCATTTCAATGGCAATAAATATATTTTCTTTTAGATCCTAGGGACTGGTTTTTGAGAAATCATAAATTAAAGTCTAAATATTTGACTTTTTGCAGCGATATCTAAGTGCATTCTATGTATTTACACATATCTTTGTCAAAACTTGAAAAACCATAATCTGGGAAGTATTATTAAAGGGACATAAATTATTTTTTTGATAATCAGATGCAGTTCAATGTACTCTAGTTGCATGTTAAATTAAAAAAAAAAACGGAAATATAGCCCCATTAGGTACCTCCTACCTTAAATGTAAATTGCTTTGCAGTTTTAGGGATCAGCCTACTTCAGGATGACAGGGAGAAGTGACTTCTCTCTCTGAGGCTGACAAGGAGAAGTAGAGAGAGACAGGGAAGTCATTACGCTACATTCAAAAGCACCAATCAGCACTATGATTATGTTTTTTTTTTAAAGAGCTAGCCTTATTCTAATGTTTTTAACGTTTTTTAAAGAAATCCAGATTCATTCTCTGATTTACAGTTCAACTGGGTTAAGGCAAATTAAACTTGCATGCCTTCTAAGCCAGTCTATAAAATGTGTACGACAGAGTCAACATAAAGAAGTTCATAAAATCTAAAAATTACTTCATTCACAGTATCTTTCTCATTGTTTTTCTTATCAGAGTTGTCAGCTGGCCAAATTTACCAATATTTTTCTTATTGGATTATATGCCTTTATTTATTAATTGAAAAATGGTGGCATGGACTTCATTTTCATTACACGAGTTGGAGTTTCCTTAAAATAACGGCTCTCATATTTGCAATATAGACCATTGAAATGGATCAGGCGAGTAATTAAATTTATAGTCAACTCAAACTTCGATTTTGACACTTGTTCAGGTCACTTGACAATTTTCAGGGTCACTTCAACTTCACTTTTGATGAGAGTATGGGCAAAGTGAAACACTTCTTCACCCGAATCACCCTCCAGGTTGAGCCCTGAGTTTATTAAGTGTAAACTGCCTCAAAGTAGGTTTTATCATATAACATGTTTCAAAATTGAAAATAATCTTTAAACATATACATGTTAATCTATGAAAGTTTGGTTAAACTCATACCATGGTATTCTGTGGGGTGAAATTGCTACCACAGTGTGATAGAAGACTTTTATGCAAATATAAATTTATTTTTCCACCTAAAAACATATTCATATTCTGTTCATTTCTCAATTTATTATTTTATGATCAAACATTGAGAATCTAATTCTATTCAAACAGTTTGATCTTAAATATGTTAAAAGTCCTACAGAAGATAATACTTATGATTTAAATTTTTTCCTGTGCAACATATCATTGGAAATTTTACTAACTATAAAGAGATATGGAACTTAAACTGCTACAAAACAAAATTGAAAATACCTATCTGGTTGTAATTTCCATGTTCTTGTATGCTGTGTTGCTTCCCCTTGATGCTGGAGATGCTGGGGATGTCGCCTCTGTTGTTGTTCTTGCTGAATTTCTGACCAACATGATGGTACTGTGGCAGTATAACGTGGCATTAAATTCTCAAACTGAATTAAATTATGTAGTCCCACCAAATTATCTACAGTTAAAGGCTGTTTTGCTAATATATCTGATCCTGTAACAATAAAAAAAAAACATTATTTATTCTCTATGTCAATCTGATGCAAATTCTGTAATCTATGAAAAAAAACCTCACAGCCTTCAATATCATGGAGCTGACATAATCAATTCAGCAAAGAAGTCTGTTTAAACTGGTAGTAGAAGGTTGTCTTGAACTTGCTGTTGAGATTTATCTATAGGTATAATCACTGTAATTCATAGACAAAGAATAGCAGTGAAGCTGCTGTTCCTTTGCCTGTACTGTGTTGTGGGCATGTAGTATTTATGTGTCAAGATTTAATCCATCATATCTCTTCTTTCGTATCATATTAACCATTTCTATATGATTGACCAATATTATCTAAGTCTCAGACGGTTAGGGAATTTTTTAGAGTGTGGTATGAAAAATCTGCTCATTTGATTGGTCAATGTCTGATTGAAAAATTGTACATTTTTGACTGGTCAACAATTTTGCTACACAATGGCACAATATTTGAAAGCAATCTTTGCATAGCAACATTTGACGTCACAGAGAAATGAAAATTAGATTTCCCATGGCCTGGATGCGGAAATACAAACAAATATTCCTGAAGAATCATAAGAGAAATGGGTTTAAGAACTCATAAGAATTAGTTATTGTTTGATATTAACTCTCATTATTTAATTTGGATTTAACAAAAAAACTCTGGAAAGGCCCATTTATTATTATATCCAAATTAAATAACTTGAGTGGATATCAAGCGATATCTACTTCTCACTCATTGTGAAACCTATAATTATTACATTTGAATGTGGTGAAATAATGGAATTTCTGAGTGAAAGAAAATCTGATAATGCACTAGTGAACACAAGTCATACTTCACTCCAGGAAGTGACGTAACAATAGCCATCAACCATGATGTTACTATACAAATCTCATTTCTAACAACTGAATAAAAACACTCCCAATCTAACATTTCGATTACCTGAAGCTTTCTTTTCTCCTTTTTCCTTCACCTCACTTTCAGATCTGATTTGCTGAACTTCAGGGTCATTAAATAGATCACCATTACACACACCATCAGGAGAATCAGCAGTTAGTTCAATCTGCACTGGACTTTGTTCACACAGCTGATAGAAATGCAATTTACCATTTTCTGAACTTAAGCAGAGTCTCTCAATACCTAAAATACACAAGATCAAATTTGATGAAAACCATGAATCCCCCCTTAACCACCATGAAACCTATATCTAAAATGGTCTTTTTTTACAATATGTTTAAAATTATTTATAAAGCTGTTCACATGTATTGATACAGTAAGTTAGTTTCTTTTCACAGATGTCAAATTATTTAAAAATTTCAGAATTAACAATTCTATGTACTTTAAGCAGTTGTGAAAAAGTAACTTTTATGACTACTAGTTCAATAAAATCATACATGATACATGTAATAATCACTCACACAATACATTTGCACTAACCTGAACAGTATGTTGAAGACACAAACTTATCATTTTCTGGCGATGTAACCTCAGCTAACATGTCAAAATCACTAACATTCATTAACCAAAACTTTCCACATGATAATGTCACAATTATTAAACCATGAACATCATATGACTGAGAATTTGGCACTTGAGAAGTAAATTCTAACGTTTCCTCTTCTTCATCTTGTGATTCACAAACATCGGATGGTAATACTGATATACTTGTTATAGCATTATCAACTTTGTCTATAGATTTGATCTTCACAGGTGTCTCTTCCAAAACTGCATATTCTTCACCAAATTTATACTTATATAATAACAGACAGCCCCCAGACGAAGACGTGTCTATCGCTGAATCAGTTTGGCCATTACAAGTCACACAGTTAGCTATCACAGATTTTGATTGTTTTTTAGGAATGAGAATAACTATCACATGTTGCCGATCCAGAGTAGGGACTATAGAAGACACTTCTAGATCACCCCTCTGAAACTCCTTTGGAAGTTCTATATACTGTAATATACTTCCTGCTTTCACTTTGTTTGAAACCTTACTTGAAGTATTACCTATTGCACTTTCACTTTGACTTGGTGTAATTTTAGTACCAGTTTTTGAAGTATCAATGTCTGTGGTAGATTTAGAAATACTAGGCATCTCCTCTGATGGTGAACTTAGTGTGACACCAGGGGTAACACCTACAATCTGAACATCAGGATCTGGATCATACATTGGATCTGTTATTAAACCAAAGTCATGATTCATAGTAAGTGAACCTAGACTAGGAACATTGTTATTACTTATACCAGTAATACGATGTATAGTCCTTTTATCTTTAGATTTCAAGGATTTTCTTTTGTTGTCTTTTATAGCTAAAACAAGCAAGTGTGGAATAAATGAAGTTGTATTTAAAATTTCATCTTCGTATGAGCTACATGTATTTTCATCTTCTTCGATAATCCTGGGACTTGAATCACAACTAACAACTTCATTTACTTGGTTCATAATTTGAACTTCTTCAGTTCTGCTGTCAGTACATCCATTTAAAACATTGGTACTAGACACTGGAGACAATTTTTGCAATCTCAATGATGCTCCACACAGCAGAGTTGGTTGAGGAGGCCTATACTTCTTCTGAGATTTTGAATTATTAGTCTTTTCAGAGTATGTCTTTTCATCAAATGGTTTCCGCAAGACACATAATGATTTCACCCTGATATCATCACAAGGTCTTGTCTGCGTCTTTGTAGGCTCCACTAAAAGAAAATTATCCTTATAAATAGAAAATTAGTACATGGTAAAAAGCTAAGTACACAGTATGTAAATGTAAGGAGATGGGCTAAGGGTCAATGAGACAGAATCCCATAGGATTGTATAAAGAGAAATATTATTACAATAACGGTTCATTATGTGCTCTTCCACAAGGAGTAAACCCTCACGCAAGAACTAAATGGCCATGGAAATGGAGGTGTCAAATATTCAACATATTTTACTAGAAATATAAAATATGGTATTTCAAAAAATAAGCATATTACACCTAGAATTGTGTCTGTAATACATGGATGCCCTGCCTAAAATGTAGGTCATCATGTATGAATGCTTAGTACTACCCAAGGCACATCCACCGATGAAGTTTCATTGATATACAATGTACTATGCTTAGTTTCAAAGAAATGAACCTAATCGCAAAACTTAACCACAGTCGCTCAAGCGTAAAATGTAGGCCATAATGACCCAATTATTTATTGACTGCTCAGTACTACCCAAGGCACATCCACTGATGAAGTTTCATTAATATACTATGCTTAGTTCCAAAGAAATGAACCTAAACGCAAAACTTAACAAGAGTCACTCAAGCATGACACAATTATTGTATGCCCAAAGCACATCCACTGATGAAGTTTCATTGATACAAAGCAATGAACCTAAACGCAAAACTTAACCACATAGTTTGGGCAGACATACGGGCGGACAAGGGTAACTTTATATGCCCCATCCACATTCATGGGTGGGGCATAAAAATTTGACCGAAGACAGCCATTGAAAATACATTCATAGGTTAGGACAGGCATATTCAAAATATTACAAAAATAAGACCTGAGACAGCCATTGAAAATACATTCATAGGTTAGGACAGCCATATTTACAATGTAGTTGGGTTAAACATGTGAACTTATACTTATCAAATAGGTATCTAGAATATAAACATTGGTTTTTTTCAAATATTTTGCCAACAATGTTTTTTAGTTCTCCAAATATGATCCTTTCAAAAACAATTAAAAGTAGAAACTAATACATTTCAGCCTTCACAACATATCTAACTTTCTAAGTACACATATATAGAAAATCTAATGTCCCTATAATAAACAGAAGGTAGCACTTGAAAACACACAAAAATGGACAGACCAATGGTCACCTAATGATGACAATAGCTCAAATTTCACTGTACGTGGGTGTCAGTTTAATACAGTATTCTTTTCAAAGTGTATACTTAAAAGTTGCATAATTAATAATTGATCAAAAATTTTAACAAGAGGCTCTCAAGAGCCTGAATCGCTCACCTGGCAAACAATGCACTATAAACTAAATTAATATATTAATGTTTGTTGTAAATTAAACTGAGTATTAAAGGTCACGTAAAATGCTGAAAATACCTTTAAAAGCCTTTCAAGAACCTCTGGAAAGAAATGGGCATGAGTTCTCCCTACGCTTGATTAAGATACAGTCATGGTCAATCTGATGATTCACAATACAAAATACAAGCTTTAATTCATTTTCAAATACAAGTATAAATCTTTTGGTCTATATGTTGTTTTCGTTTTTTAAAATGTTTGAAAGAAGTTATGTAAAAATTGTGGGTTAAGGCTTTTTATTGTACTTGAAAAGGAAATATTGCAGGAACAATCATGCTAAGTTTAATCCAAATCCCCCTAGTAGTTTCAGAGGAGAAGATGTTTGAAAATTTGTTAACGATGATGACAGACGCCAAGTGATTGCAATTAAAAGCTCACATATTATGAAGTTTAATCATTGTTATACAACATTCTCATCATCACCATTCACTAAGGATACCATGTTTACTTTAAAAACCAAATATTGTTGAAATCCGAGCAAGTGTTAAAAATGGCGGGAAAATGGCAGCCATTTTAAAAATGGCCGTCCAAAACAAACTTTCATCATCACCATTCAACTCGGAATACCATGTTTGCCTTGAAGGTAGCTTTCATCTTCATTTTATTTCTTTTATTTTAGGAAAAAATAGCAAAAAACAGCATTTTGACCCCTATGTTCTATTTTTAGTAAGGGCGGACATGTTTTTCGACCAATCAAAAATCCAAGCATTAACTTTTTGCAGAATACCCTAAGGAACAATCATACCAAGTTTCATTTGATTTTGAATAGTAGTTTCAGAGAAGAAGATTTTTGAAATCATAACATAAAAAAAAGCCAAAAATGTCAAAAAAGGACAATAACTCTAACATCAGTTGACAGATTTTCACGAAAATAAACACAAAGGTAGCTCTCATCATGCTGAACACTTTCAACCTGCCAGAATTTGCCATAACCTTATGATTTTTGAGATAGTTGCGAAAAAATGTTGTTTGACCCCTATGTTCTATTTTTAGTAACAGTGGCCATGTTTTTCGACGGATCAAAAATCGAAGCATAAACTTTGTGCAGGATACCCTAAGGAACAATCATGCTAAGTTTTATCCAAATCCATTCAGTAGTTTCAGAGGAGAAGATTTTTGAAATAATAACATAAAAAAAAACCAAAAATGTCAAAAAAGGGCAATAACTCTAACATCAGTTGACAGATTTTCACGAAAATCAGCACGCAGGTAGCTCTCATCATGCTGAACACTTTCAACCTGCCAGAATTTGGCGTAACCTTATGATTTTTGAGATAGTTGCGAAAAACTGTTGTTTGACCCCTATGTTCTATTTTTAGTAACAGTGGCCATGTTTTTCGACGGATCAAAAATCGAAGCATAAACTTTGTGCAGGATACCCTAAGGAACAATCATGCTAAGTTTTATCCAAATCCATTCAGTAGTTTCAGAGGAGAAGATTTTTGAAATAATAACATAAAAAAATTCGGAAAAAATCAGGAAAAAGGGTGATAACTCTGAAATGAGTGGTTGGATCTTCTTCAAAATTTCAGGGCAGGTAGATCTTGAGGTGCTGATCACTTTTACCCTATGCCAGAATTTTGATATCTGTGACCGTTTCTGACTTATTTGCAAAAAACTGCGATTTACCCCTATGTTCTATTTTTAGCCATGACGGCCATGTTTTTATACGAATCAAAAATCCAAACAATAGATTGGTAGCACCCATACCAATTAATAACTGTACCAAGTTTGGTTGCAGTTGGACTTATGGTGTTGGAGGAGTTAACGTTTGAAAAAGTTAACGGACGACGGACGGACGACGGACGCCAAGTGATAGCAATAGCTCACATGACCCTTCGGGTCAGGTGAGCTAAAAACCAAATATTGTTGAAATCCGAGCAAGTGTTAAAAATGGCGGGAAAATGGCAGCCATTTTAAAAATGGCCGTCCAAAACAAACTTTCATCATCACCATTCAACTCGGAATACCATGTTTGCCTTGAAGGTAGCTTTCATCTTCATTTTATTTCTTTTATTTTAGGAAAAAATAGCAAAAAACAGCATTTTGACCCCTATGTTCTATTTTTAGTAAGGGCGGACATGTTTTTCAACCAATCAAAAATCCAAGCATTACCTTTTTGCAGGATACCCTAAGGAACAATCATACCAAGTTTCATTTGATTTTGAATAGCAGTTTCAGAGAAGAAGATTTTTGAAATCATAACATAAAACAAGAGGCTCCCAGGAGCCTGAATCGCTCACCTGGTCCTTAAGCTTTAAGGGAGTCTTTCATGAGCTATTACCCCTATAATGGATCATCTGACAACTTCAACCCAATTCAGACTTTTGTAGAGCTCAATGAGCTGATTGTTTAAGCAAACAACAGCTTTTCTCTATCGACAATAGTTTTCATTCTATAGGGCAAAAACAAGAGAAAACGCTATTTTTGACATTTAAAGGGTCATCTATAAGGCATCAACAGTTATTTTGACATTTAAGGGACAAAACTTTAACTCCAAAAGGGCTCATTTAAACATTTTGCAAACTAAGGGAAATGCTGTGAAAATGGTCAATTTTGATGTTCTAAGGGGAATAACTCCTAAAAGGAATGATCATACAACTTAAGAAGTACAAATTTAAAAAAAAAATCAAGAAAAAGGGCAATAACTCCTACATGGGTGGTTACATCTTCTTCAAAATTTCAAAGCCGGTAGATCTTGAGGTGTTGAACACTTTAGCTTCCCATCAGAATTTTGATATCTGTCACCATTTTTGAGTTATTTGCAAAAAACTGCAATTTACCCCTATGTTCTATTTTTAGCCATGGCAGCCATGTTTTTTTACAAATCAAAAATCCAAACGATAGTTTAGTAGCACTCATGCCAAGGAACAACTACACTAAGTTTGGTTGCAATTAAACTTATGGTGTAAGAGGAGTTAACGATTTTATTACAATGAATAAAGACTGCAAAAATGGTCAATTTCGACGATCTAAGGGGAATAACTCCTAAAAGGAACGAACCTACAACTTCGATCCTGTTACAAATTTTGTAGATCTTTGTGTTCCTAACAAAATGAAATTTAAATTTTTCAAATTTCCTTGATAGTAACCAAGATATTGAGCTTAATAAGTGCAAAATTTGGAAAAAATGCAGAAAAAGGGCAATAACTCCTACATGGGTCATTGGATCTTCTTCAAAATTTCAGGGCAGGTAGATCTTGAGGTGCTGAACACTTTTACCCTCTGTTATGGTTTTTGAGTTATTTGCAAAAAACTGCAATTTACCCCTATGTTCTATTTTTAGCCATGGCGGCCATGTTTTTTTACGAATCAAAAATCCAAACGATAGTTTTGTAGCACATATACCAATAAACAACTGTACAAAGTTTGGTTGCAATTGGACTTATGGTGTCGGACGAGTTAACGTTTGAAAAATTGTTAACAGACGACGACGACGACAGACGACGACGGACGCCAAGTGATGGTAAAAGCTCACATGGACCTTTGGTCCAGGTGAGCTAAAAAGGGCAATAACTCTAACATCAGTTGACAGATTTTCACGAAAATCAGCACAGAGGTAGCTCTCATCATGCTGAACACTTTCAACCTGCCAGAATTTGCCGTAACCTAATGATTTTTGAGATATTTGCACAAAACTGTTGTTTGACCCCTATGTTCTATTTTTAGTAACAGTGGCCATGTTTTTCGACGGATCAAAAATCGAAGCATAAACTTTGTGCAGGATACCCTAAGGAACAATCTTTCCAAGTTTCATTTGATTTTGAATAGTAGTTTCAGAGAAGAAGATTTTTGAAATAATAACATAAAAAAAAGCCAAAAATGTCAAAAAAGGGCAATAACTCTAACATCAGTTGACAGATTTTCATGAAAATCAGCACACAGGTAACTCTCATCATGCTGAACACTTTCAACTTGCCAGAATTTGCCGTAACCTAATGATTTTTGAGATATTTGCGAAAAACTGTTGTTTGACCCCTATGTTCTATTTTTAGTAACAGTGGCCATGTTTTTCGACGGATCAAAAATCGAAGCATAAACTTTGTGCACGATACCCTAAGGAACAATCTTACCAAGTTTCATTTGATTTTGAATAGTAGTTTCAGAGAAGAAGATTTTTGAAATAATAACATAAAAAAAAGCCAAAAATGTCAAATAACTCCTAAAAGGAACGAACCTACAACTTCGATCCTGTTACAAATTTTGTAGATCTTTGTGTGCCTAACAATATGAAATTTAAATTTTACAAATTTCCTTTATAGTATCCAAGATATTGAGCTTAATAAGTGCAAAATTTGGAAAAAATGCAGAAAAAGGGCAATAACTCCTACATGGGTCGTTGGATCTTCTTCAAAATTTCAGGGCAGGTAGATCTTGAGGTGCTGAACACTTTTACCCTATGCCAGAATTTTGATATCTGTTATGGTTTTTGAGTTATTTGCAAAAAACTGCAATTTACCCCTATGTTCTATTTTTAGCCATGGCGGCCATGTTTTTATACGAATCAAAAATCCAAACGATAGTTTTGTAGCACATATACCAATAAACAACTGTACGAAGTTTGGTTGCAATTGGTCTTATGGTGTCAGAGGAGTTAACGTTTGAAAAAGTTTACGGACGACGGACGGACGACGGACGGACGGACGACGGACGCCAAGTGATGGCAATAGCTCACATGACCCTTCGGGTCAGGTGAGCTAAAAAAGCCAAAAATGTCAAAAAAGGACAATAACTCTAACATCAGTTGACAGATTTTCACGAAAATAAACACACAGGTAGCTCTCATCATGCTGAACACTTTCAACCTGCCAGAATTTGCCATAACCTTATGATTTTTGAGATAGTTGCGAAAAAATGTTGTTTGACCCCTATGTTCTATTTTTAGTAACAGTGGCCATGTTTTTCGGCGGATCAAAAATCGAAGCATAAACTTTGTGCAGGATACCCTAAGGAACAATCATGCTAAGTTTTATCCAAATCCATTCAGTAGTTTCAGAGGAGAAGATTTTTGAAATAATAACATAAAAAATAAAATGCTCCGCTGGGCGCAGCTAGATACGACCGCAGATGTCGAACCCTGAATAGTTGGGGCAATTATGAACACAACATTCAAGCTTGATACAATACTGAATTTGGATTGTGAATAAATATTTGACACAGCATAGGTTTCTGACACAGAATGAATGTTGTCTAAGAACTTAAAATTTTTTAATTTACCTATTCAAACCATATCAGTATTATTTGTTTTTATATATAAATCAGAAATAACCAATTTAAAATTTAAAATTGGGCACACATATCAATTTCTTGCTATTGCGCAATACTGTGCAATTGAAAATTTCTTCAAATATTTGACACATAATAGGTTTCTGACACAGAATAACTGAAATCAAAGAACTTAGAATTGGTCATATGATTTGAATTTATATTCAATTTTTTGCTTCTTGTGCAATACAATATGCTGTGGAGAATTGCCCCCCCCCCAAAAAAAAATAATAATTTACCCCTTTTTTTAGCTTTTGTGCAATACACTATGAAGTTGCACACTGACCCCCCCTCCTCCCCAAAAAAAAACCCAAAAAACAATAAAATTTATTGTAACCCCCCCCTTTTTTTGCTAAAAAAATTTGAAATTTTCTTTTTAATTTATGAAATATGAAATGAGAAAAAAATTACCCCCTCCCCAATTTCTCATTTACCCCCCCCCTCTAAATTTTGTTTTCACCCCCCCCCCCCCATTTCTTTATACTTTGCAACCATAACAGCCCATTTAAAAACACCATAACATATTAAAATAGAAAATGACATCATAGTCATGGAATTTGTTAATAATAAGGTTTTGATAACAGGGCACACATATCAATTTCTTGCTATTGCACAATACTGTGCAATTGAAAATTTCTTCAAATATTTGACACATAATAGGTTTCTGACACAGAATAACTGAAATAAAGAACTTAGAATTGGTCATATGATTTGAATTTATATTCAATTTTTTGCTTCTTGTGCAATACAATATGCTGTGGAGAATTGCCCCCCCCCTCAAAAAATAATTTACCCCTTTTTTAGCTTTAATTTTGGACCCCGATTTGGACCAACTTGAAAACTGGGCCCATAATAAAAAAAAATAAGTACATGTTTAGATTCAGCATATCAAAGAACCCCAAGAATTCAATTTTTGTTAAAATCAAACTAAGTTTAATTTTGGACCCTTTGGACCTTAATGTAGACCAATTTGAAAACGGGACCAAAAATTAAGAATCTAAATGCACGGTTAGATTCGGCATATCAAAGAACCCCAATAGTTCAATTTTCGATGAAATCAAACAAAGATTAATTTTGGACCCCGATTTGGACCAACTTGAAAACTGGGCCCATAATAAAAAAACTAAGTACATGTTTAGATTCAGCATATCAAAGAACCCCAAGAATTCAATTTTTGTTAAAATCAAACTAAGTTTAATTTTGGACCCTTTGGACCTTAATGTAGACCAATTTGAAAACGGGACCAAAAATTGAGAATCTAAATGCACAGTTAGATTCGGCATATCAAAGAACCCCAATAGTTCAATTTTCGATGAAATCAAACAAAGTTTAATTTTGGACCCCGATTTGGACCAACTTGAAAACTGGGCCCATAATAAAAAAACTAAGTACATGTTTAGTTTCAGCATATCAAAGAACCCAAAGAATTCAATTTTTGTTAAAATCAAACTAAGTTTAATTTTGGACCCTTTGGACCTTAATGTAGACCAATTTGAAAACGGGACCAAAAATTAAGAATCTAAAAGCACGGTTAGATTCGGCATATCAAAGAATCCCAATAGTTCAATTTTCGATGAAATCAAACAAAGTTTAATTTTGGACCCTTTTGGCCCCTAATTCCTAAACTGTTGGGACCAAAACTCCAAAAATCAATCCCAACCTTCCTTTTGTGGTCATAAACCTTGTGTTTAAATTTCATAGATTTCTATTTACTTATACTAAAGTTATTGTGCAAAAACCAAAAAAATGCTTATTTGGGCCCTTTTTTAGCCCCTAATTCCTAAACTGTTGGGACCAAAACTCCCAAAAACAATCCCAACCTTCCTTTTGTGGTCATAAACCTTGTGTTAAAATTTCATAGATTTCTATTTACTTATACTAGAGTTATTGTGCGAAAACCAAGAAAAATGCTTATTGGGCCCTTTTTTGGCCCCTGATTCTTAAACTGTTGGGACCAAAACTCCCAAAATCAATCCCAACCTTCCTTTTGTGGTCATAAACCTTGTGTTTAAATTTCATAGATTTCTATTAACTTATACTAAAGTTATAGTGCGAAAACCAAATGTCTTCGGACGACGACGCAGACGACGACGTCGACGTCATACCAATATACGACCGCAAAAATTTTGCGGTTGTATAAAAACCAAAAATGTCAAAAAAGGGCAATAACTCTAACATCAGTTGACAGATTTTCACGAAAATCAGCACGCAGGTAGCTCTCATCATGCTGAACACTTTCAACCTGCCAGAATTTGCCGTAACCTTATGATTTTGGAGATAGTTGCGAAAAACTGTTGTTTGACCCCTATGTTCTATTTTTAGTAACAGTGGCCATGTTTTTCGACGGATCAAAAATCGGAGCATAAACTTTGTGCAGGATACCCTAAGGAACAATCACGCCAAGTGATAGTAATAGCTCACCTGACCCGAAGGCCTGAACCTACCTAATTTTTCTCCATTATGTATAGGTATTTCATACATCTCTGTAGATTCACCATTACTGGAAACCTCACAAGGAAAGGCATCTGTCTCATCCTCATTTGTCCTTAAAAATAAAATTGTTTATTAATTGCATTTTATTTGTTCAAGGACACAGAATTATTTTCTTTCGGTTGTCCAGTATATAACTAAAAAACTAAAAAAAAATAAAAAATAACAAAAATTTACATATAATTATAATCAAAGCACTGCAAGCACTGTGGGGCAGTTTTTAACTATTGGCCATATCAATATGTGATTCCTTCATCAACTATATATACATTATCATGGCTCTACCGGTATTCATTGGAAATACTTGTTACCTTGCAAGTATGATTTCTTACAACTTTTGTAATATGCATGTCTAGATTTTGTGTCAGGGTCATGTTCACCATATTCTTTTTTACACATTTTTTCTTCGATCAGTGGTATCAGTGCCTAGTTTAAGAGCATTCAATGCATCACAAATTTTTTCATAATTCTCAAATCGTCAATAAGAAGAAAGCCGGTTTCATATGAAAAGTGCTTACTTGAAAGAATGAAAACTGCTTACTAGAAAGAATGTGTTTATACATACACTACGGCCATCCTTTAAAATGCCATGCCCACCCATCCTCAAGGACGATCGTGGGCTCGATTGAATTTATTAATGATTAGGTTATCCGCATTGAAAACGGGTCGCCCGCGTACAGGTAAATGTCCTCGTTGAACCAGGGCAGCCACAGTGGACAGAATACCGACGTATGCATGGATTTCAAATAAATCGGTAGTGAGTATATTGTTTTCTAAGCTTGTTTGACCTAAGAAGATATGCTTTGATGTTTGTTGGCCGCACTCCAAATTTTGATTGACATGATTGACAGGTAATACAACAGTGTATCCGGTTACCTGTATTGCTTGTGAAAAGTGAAAACTTTCATCATCTGGTGTATATAACTTCTGTTTGGGTAGAAATGTCATTAAAATATTTTCATTCTCGATATCATTTTATTCTTTTTTTTACAGGGAAAAAGAAACAAGAAACTGAACAACTCAAGGAGAATCAGAATCACCACAATGAAGAATATAACCGAGATGTTGTTTCTGTAGTAACCGAATAGGAACAAGTTTTTGCAGAGCTAACAAAACTACACAATTACACATACACTGTCTACCTCTTGTAAGTTCAGAAAAAATAATGCCCCTTGGTGATAGTCACCATGTAAACATGAAGCCATTTTCAGTGATTTTTTTTTTTTATTCTTAATCACAGGTAATACAGTAGATTATTTAACAAGGAAATATACAGGGTAAAATATGTATAATATTACAACACCAAACACTTTCAGAGTAACTCTATGTTAAATTTATTGGATATATATTTGGAATTAACATTGCCTTCAAACAAAATTTCTTTGAATATTGCATTTTCCTGTAATTTTCTCATAATGCTCATGATACAATACTACAACAAGAGAGCTGTCTGACAGCAAACCAGGTTTTCCTTCTATTTCATTTTTACAGAGTAACTTTTCTCCAACAAAGAAGTAAAGGGTAAGGTCAGATTTCAACATCTTTAGTACACAACACATCATCTTGAGGTACACTACCCACACATCAAAGATCTAAGATCTAGGTTTTAAGAAAAAAAAGTTACAGGCTGGATATGACTAGCAAT
This sequence comes from Mytilisepta virgata, assembly GCA_028015205.1. Lineage (NCBI taxonomy): Eukaryota > Metazoa > Mollusca > Bivalvia > Mytilida > Mytilidae > Mytilisepta > Mytilisepta virgata. The sequence continues at coordinate 50,846,857 of CM051518.1, read as the reverse complement.
ATATTGACCTTGAGGTCAAAGTTCAAGGACATCCTTAATATGCGACACATCATCTTGAAGGAACCTACGTACACAAGGTCATCGGTCAACATTTGTGAAACATGAGACATCGACTTGAGGTGACATATCCACATACCATAGATCTAAGGTCTAGGTCTTAAGACAAGAAAGTTATAGGCTGGACACGATTGGCAGCCGCTCGTCCATGGTCAAGTTTCTGCTATGGTGGAATAGTCCTTAGGTAGTTCTTAAAAATTGTGTTCAGAGGTTTGTACTTTATCAATATGGCAACTTTTACATATAATAGAGAAATCAGCATAAATAGACATAAATAAACATTTCTTCAGAACTAATGGGAAAATTAGCTGTATCTTTGATACAATGGTTCAGAGGGAGTCATTTTCCAATGTGTTGGGCAGTCTAAACCTGCGACTTTAGTGGCCATATTCAACAGTAGAATTCAAGATACATTTATTTGCTGATTTATCAGTTTAAATGACTTTGTCCATATTGGTCCAATCTAAACCTCTGGATACAATTTTAAGAATTTACTTCCAAGCATAGTTCTATACAATTTAAGTGCTAAATAGATGGTTAATTTCATAGAAATAAGATTTATAAATATTTTTACTGACTTTAATAATTATATGTTTCTATGTAATGTAAATAATAAAGAAAATGTTTTACCCTTCAGCACCATCTGGTGAACAAATTCCAGTTTCCCTATCAACCTGCATACCCGTTCTCATGGAAACCATATGATATATTTCTGTTGGATCTATGTTAAACTGGCAATATCTCTGTAAGAAAATTTTATCAATATATATAAATGTATTATTTAATGTATTCACAGCATAGATTTCCTCTCCCCCCATCCCCGACCCCCCACCCCAAATAAAAAAAAAAAAAACACACATATTTCTTGTAATAGTAAAAGACTCATGAGAAACATTTTTTTGGTAAATGAAGATGTCAAATGAAACAATAATAATTTTTCCATAGATCCATGACCACTAACTGGTAGAGTTTACTATAAAGTAAATAAAACTTACAGAAAATGAAGACAAAAGAATTTTCAGCTATGCAGGTTTTATTAAAATATACATTATTTTAAACCTATGTCTAGCTGGAAGATTTTATGCTCCTATTTTCAGCATTTAACAAAATATCATGTCCAATTTTTTTTTCTGTTTATCAAATTTAAAATACTATACAATTAAACATACCTTCAATATTTGACGAGCATTCCACATCACAATATTACCATGTAATGTTGATGTTGCGACAAAATCATCTGTTGTAGAACTACTTATACACTCAATCTGGAAAGCAAAATATTGCAACAAAAATCAAATAATATTCAAATATTCATGGAAACGTTTATTTCTTACAAATAGGATCAAAACGGAAACAGTAACAATATTTGTGTCCGGTAAACAAGATTTTACTTGACATTATGCTTTTTGTTATCTCGGAGCCACAGCCGTCAAAAAATATTTACGTCATAAAAAGGGAACAATAATGTATCATCATTCAGAGACGATTTTCGCAGCCAAGAAAAAAAGAAATGCTGTACAGGAAGCCATATTGCTATCTAATAAAGAAACCTTAAATCCACTAAAAAATGAAATAAAATCATCCCTGATCATTGTGAACTATGCACGGTAGAAACTGTGTTCATCATTAGTTATATAAATTGTGACTGCACTATTTTGAGGGGCCCTCGGTGGCCAAGTGGTCTAGATAGTTCGTCATGACTACTAATGATCACTAGCCTGTCAACGCTGAGGTTGTGAGTTCGAATCTCACATGTGGCGGGGTGTGTTCGACTCCCATCTTAATTGACAAGGATTGCCAATTTTCCTACCGAAGGTTGGTGGTTCTTTCCGGGTACTCCGGCTTCCTCCACCAATAAAAACTGGCCGCCGCGAAATAGCCAAATGTGGTAAAAATGGCGTAAAACCCCATATAAACAAACAATATTTTGATTCTTTTTCTTGAAAATCACAATACCGTAAAACTCAGTGTCCTACAAACTACAAGGTTTCAACTACAGCTCAAAAACTGATAGCCAGGAAAATAAATGAATCTACAGTATACAAAAAAAAATTCATCTAAATGTATGTTATTTAGCATGATAATCTCTTACCTTATCCTTTTTACTGCCATGTCTTTTTGCAGGTTGTGAAGCATATGTCACTGAAATAGTGATGTTAAGAAGTTAACACTGATAACTTTTGAAATGTAATTGTTTGAATGCTTCATATTATTCACATGATACAATAAACCTTGCCAAATATGAATTTAATTGACACAATAAATTAAAAAATTAAGATAATAATACACGTTTTAACAAATATTATTTCATCTCAGATAAAACTTCTATATCCCCAGAGGAGATCATTAGGAGATCATGTCTCATTCATATATTCAACGGTAATGCTTGTACACGTCAATACCACTTGATAATGACCAGTCATTATCAAGTGATAATGCAACCTGTTGCTTTCAGAGCTACGCCTCCTTTTTTTAAAACGCACAAGTACAATGTATATAACTAAGCAATATCCATAGTTTACATTGAACATGGTCTTGAATGAAAGACAAAGTCTGAAAATCTTTTTTAATATGAATATTCTTAGAATAAATGTCTGCACAAAAAATCCATGGTTGCTTCAATGAAGTAAACATAATAGTTACTTATGCTGAGGCCATTATCGTGAAACAGACATCCCTCAGGACAGTAGTATTGATTTCAACACCAATAATGCCCTTGTCTGTGACTCAGGCATTATCAGTGTTTTAGTCAATACTACTGTCCCTTGGGTAGTCTATATTTCATGATAATTCACTCTGCATATGTAACTATTATACAAATATAACTTACCACTGAGAGGAACATTGTGTGTATATTCTCCTTTTACAAACGGACATGCTGGAGAGTGTCTTTCATGTTCAGACCTGTTGAAAAAAACAAAACTTTTTTAGCTGGGAGTTTTCAGTAGCAAGGTATCATCAAAAATATATAAAATATATAAACATTGTTGAAAAATATTTTATTTATTTGTTTATTTGTAAGAGCCTTAGAAACAGGTCGAATGCAATTTCTTGTCCTTTTGCACAAAGTACAATTAAGTTAAATTTTCAGGCAGTTTAACATTAAACAGATTATTTTCATCTCGCAATGATTTTTTTCTGTTATTTGGGAAAGCAAAAAAAATAAGACATTTCTAGCCTATTTGATGCAGACAATTTTTGGGATCTTGGGAGAACATGACATGATAAAAACTGTGAACCATAACACAAAACAAAGTATCATTGCAAGTGATGACAAGGGTACCAGGACATTATACTAATAGAGAATTTTGAAGAAAAAAAATCCACTTTTTACTTGAGCAGTAAATATGCCAGTTCAATGATAAAAATACTGAATTCATCTAGTATGAATACATTATTGAAAACCTCATATAAATACTGTTTCTTTAGATATTCTGTGTTCTGATTGATCAAAGAGCTATACATGTAAATTCCATTTATTAAAAGACACACACTGATTTATTTTTTTAGAAGTATTTCATACCTTGATCCTTCGAATGCTTAATTTCTTAAGATAAATATTCTTAATTATTTAAAAAATTACAGGCTTAAATAGCAGTAGTTGGTTTTCAATGTAATTTGTACTGTTTGAATGAGTACAAAATGATTGCCTATTGTTACAACTGGAACAAGATGTATATATATTCTAACAAACATTTAAAATTTTTACCAAGGTTCATCTGTAGGTTCCCAGCATACTAAACACACATTACATGTAAAGCACATAGCTCTATCATCTCCTATAGAGTTTGGTTGATGATAAAAACCTGCTTGAGACATAGGATCTGGAAGAGCCCATCTACAATGTAATAAAGATATATTTAAAATTATAAATAACAAATGAATTGATCTTATATATAACCAAATATTTCTATATATTTCCAAAACCTTTATAATATATTTTTTCTTGGGTTTTTTTTTTTAAATTATGTTCCAAAATAAATAAACTGATTTTCAATTTATCTGAATATTCTCTAATCTTTTGTTTACATATAGACTGAAAGGTATACAACATAAATAATGAAACAACAAACTATTTCAAAGAGTAAGAAATATGCGAGTAAACCAGTCTTTACAAATATGATCTTAATGTGTGACAATCTGCCCCAAAACCTTTTCTATAAACTAAACATTTGTATAATTATACAAGACTGAACTAAATATCATGCATAATGATTCAGTAAACTTGAGAAATGTTTGACTAAAATCAATTCATACTAATGAATTACAACTGCAAATTTGACTAGATAATGTCCTGGCTAGTGTGAATCTGAATGGACTGCTGCATTGTGATCATTATGTTCCATGACCACTGATTTTAATTTTAGATGACAATATTCCAATGAGGTTTTACCTATTGCTCCATTATTTCAAAATTCTACACCTGAATTTCTTGACACTGTTTTACACCATCTTCTTTATTAAACCTTTACATATATTCCAGAATGGTGAGTCCCAGCTGATTTTAATACAGGACTCATCGCCACTTTTTTAACGTACATTCCTACATGATTTTGACCATGGTAGGCCTATTGTACTATTGTTAAAGTTTAATTAAAATCATGTGCTGCCTTTAAATACTGATGAATATAATTTGAAATTTAAAAAAAAAAAAAAAATTGAATTTATGCAGAGTGCTCCGAACTTGGAAGAAAATTTCTGTTACAGATATGAGCAAAAATCTTTGCACCTTTTGACACAACTTATTTATTAGTGCCATTTTATTTCTTAATATTTATTTATCTATATTCTTTACTATTATTATTTCTCAAACATACTCTTAAAATTCTCCCACTGACCTTGTTTGAACACCATAATTATCAATATTGACAAAATTTCCATTTGTGCATAGATAAGTCGAAATCCGCTAAATTTATTTTTAAATTAGGTCTACATATTGTTACTGGTTGGTAAAAAACACTGTGGCCAATGAAAAATCAAAAGAAATCTGATTGCTGCCTTTTCTAGCGTACTTTTTGTCCTTTTTTTCCCCTTCCCCTTTGATCTCCAAGAAAACAAAAAATGGCGGCTCGAGATTTTTAATGAAAATAACAGTCTTCAGACGAAGCTGATTAGATCTACAAGCGTCCTAGGGACGCATGAGGTTGATGGATGATCCATCCAGTACAATTTTAGCACATCCAGTCTGCATGTACGCATCTTAGCGAGAACCATGTATTCATTATATGACAAAGTACAAAACTCATCAGAGTTTAACATACTTATAATTCATGTGTGGCCATTTTCTGAATGTCTCTTGCCTTGCTGCCTCACTGTACATTAATGATCTCTCAACAGTTGCACTACTGCAATCAGCCAGTGGGTTATGAAGAAGATAAGACAAACGGTCGCTGACGGCAGAAGCTGCTGATAGTCCAGGATTGTACAAACTCAGCTTTTTCATTTCTTTTACTAATTCAGAACAAACTTTTTTTAATGTCTCAAGCTGAATTTCAATACATACTGTTGCCCACTGCAAGAATATCAGAAAAAAAACTAGAAAATATGAATATTAATGATTTCCATGTTAGTATATTCAGCCTTCCCATTAAATTTTGTTCAGAGTTAATATCTTTTTATTAATTTTCAGGATACACTAGGAATAAGAGATACTTTATCTAATATTATTATGCTCATATCGCATGATATTCAACTACAGAAGCATAAAATATTACCTGAGAACACTTTTAATACGAATGTACTTTAGTAAGTACTTGAGGATGACAGGGAGAAGTGGAGGGAGAACAGGGAGAAGTCATTACGTGTTATTCCAAAGCATCAATTGGCACTATGATTATGTTTTTTATTCTAATGTTTTTTTTAAAAAGAAATACAGATTCATTCTCTGATATACAATTCAACTGGGTAATGGCAAACTTAACACATGTCTTCTAAGTCTACAAAATGTATAAAACAGGGTCAACATAAAGACTTATTAAGTTCATAAAACCTAATCACGACTTCATTCAACAGTATCTTTCTCATTGTTTTCCTCGTCACTACGGTCCAGGTCGTCTAAATTATTGTTATTACGGTTTGACTTACCATGGTCCGAATTGTCGGCAGACTAAGATTACACATATTTCAGGGCTCACCACACTTCAAAAAAACAGGGAGACTCAGAGTCTCCCTCAGGGTAGCAACAGGGAGACTTCAGGGCATGACAGGGAGACTTCCAAGTCTACCAGGGAGACTGTGTTTTTTCCCCCAATTTGTCGCCTGTCGAGTAAATACCTGTTATTTTGTGTCTTATAGTGTATACTATACATTCCTTTATTGTGTTTTACCCTGTATTGTTTGAGATTTTATCTACATTTACTCCATATCCTTCCATTTTAGTCATAATCTGAGATTTTGTCTCATTTGCATTTAATCGATATCCTTTGAGAATTTTTCATGATGAGTCCTGGGACTCATCATTTTTCAGAATGGTGAGTCCCAGCTAATTTTGACCAGGACTCATCACCACTTTTTTAACGTACATTGCTGCATGATTTTGACCATGGTAGGCCTATTGTACTATTGTTAAAGTTTAATTTAAATCACATGCTGCCTTAAAATACTGACAAATATAATTTAAAATAAAAAAAAAAAAAAAAAAAAAATGAAATTATGCAGTGGTGCTCCGAACTTGGAAGACAATTTCTGTTACAGATATGAGCAAAAATATTTGTACCTTTTGACACAACTTATTTATTATTGCCATTTTATTTTTTAATATTTATTTATACTCTTTACTATTATTTTTTCTCAAACATACTCTTAAAATCTTCCCATTCACCTTGCTTGAACACCTTTCAATACATGTATTGACAAAATTTCCATTTGTGCATAGTTATGTCAAAATCCGCTAAATAAGGTCTACATATTGTTACCGGTTGGTAAAAAACACCCTGACCAATGAAAAATCACGAGAATTCCGATTGCCGCCATTTCATTTTCTAGCTTACTTTTTGTCGTTTCTTTCCCCTTCCTCCAAGAAAACAAAAAATGGCGGCTCGAGATTTTTAATGAAAATAACGGTCTTCAGATGCAGCTGATTACGTACGTTGTTCGGAGGCGCCTTACTTAAAAACACAGGGCGACTCATTTGTTGCTCTGGAGCCGATGACAGGGCGACATTTGCGAGCATTAGGCGACTTAATCACCCTAATTGCCCAGTTTGGTGAGCCCTGTATTTTTCTTATTGCATTACTTTCTCTTGTTATTGATAAAAAAAATATGGCAGCATGTATTTTAATTTCATGACACTGAGTCAAAGTTCCCTTAAAATAACGCCTGTCATATTCGGGAAATCTACCAATGAAATGTATCAAGCGAGTAATTAAATTTATAGTCAACTCAAACTTCGATTTTGGCACGAGTTCAGGCGACTTCAACTTTGCTACTGATGAGAGTTTTCGCAAAATGAAACACTATACACTATATGGCCCCTTCTTCGTCCGAATCGCCCTCCAGTGTGAGTCCTGTTAATGATTGTGCATACCTTAGAAATCTTTAGGTTCCCTTTTGCTAATTCCTGTGTAGCTTCAATTCCCTTTTCTAGTTCTTTTACAACTTCATCAACATGTTCAACACCTTGTAATTCAGCACTGGTTACAGACTTTAACAAATGAGTGGCCTGAAAAAAATGAATTAAATTATACATTTATGTTTAAGGGCCAGCTGAAGCCCGCCTATGGGGAGCGGGATTTTCTCGTTGCATTGAAGACCCATTGGTGGCATTGAGCTGTTTTCTGCTCTTAGGTCAGGTTGTTGTCTCTTTGACACCTTCCCAGTTTCCATTCTCTATTCTATTGAAAATCATTAACACTTTTCTAGATTACCGGTAATGGATAGATAATTATAATTCATGACCATTTAAAATTGAACATGAAAGGATGAGTACCTGGTTATACATCTCCATTCTTAAATTACTATAAAAACTCTACATTTTTATTAAAGATGACTTCTGACAATCATGTTCAATACAGAAATGGTAGTTACTGCTAATACAGTATATCAGTTTTCTGTTGGATGTAAAATAACTCACTTCAGCCAAAGGAATGTCAACTTTAACCTTTTCTTCCTTTTTACTAACAGGTGCTTGTAAAGCTGTATCCAGTAAAAGCATGCCTTTTAGGTCACTACGCACTCCAATACACAATTCATCACAGTAAACAACTCTATTACCTTCTGACAGATATATACATTTGACTGCATCTGAACCATGAGCTGAAAAGCATGAAATACATTACTAGATATTAAAGGAAAACTGTATCATGTGTATAAACAAAAGAACATACCACAATTAGACAACTTTCAACAGCAGGCCTCTTCAGTCACCACTCTTTCAATAAATATTCCAATCAACACTTTTTCTTTTATTTGTTTACATGTAACTTTTTTCTACTGTTGAGAGAATGAATATTTATTTTTGGTAATTCAAGACACTAAACCATATTAAATCATGCCTAACAAATACAGATGTGGTTTTTACCAAAAATAGATTTTTTTGTTAATGGGGGCTCAAGCTACTCGAGGATGATAAGGAGAAGTGACTTTTCTCTCTGAAGCTGAGGAGAAGTGAAGAGAGAACTGGGACAAGTCATTACGCATGATGATTACCAACTTCAACCGATTTGCCAACTAGCCCTTTATGGTATCCATAGGTTTTTTATTTGGCTGCCAATTTAACAGTAGAGCATGATTTCTCTCTCAAAATTAACTACAGCACCAACCAAGGATGTAACCTGGAACATTTGGTACAGCAATTCACCGCTCTACCAACTAAGCTAAAGAAATACTCCACTAGCGCAGCTAATGGGGGGTGGTTATAAACCTGTTATAGTTAGTTCTATAACTTCTATCGTACAAAATGGAAGCCATGTTACACAATCAAATTTCTTATTTCATAAGAATTTAAATAATTCTAATCTAAATCAGTTAATGAAAGTTCTCTTCAATCATCCTTTTCAAAGGTAGTCTGATACAGCTGACAGAATCTACATGCATCATACGGGATAATGAGTTTAAAAAATAGAATGTCCATCCTTAATATATGTATGAGCACCATATTTGAATGAATTGAACCATACAACGTAGCATCAAACAAAAGTCCAAATAATGTCATTTAAAATTGTAAGTCATGTTCTGTAATGATAAAAATTTACAGTTCAGTGACCTAATTGGAAAGTTCCTTGGATTATATTTTCATGTATAAAAATTCATGAATTTATAAAATGAATTTTTTTTTTGTGATTTGATGATTATTAAATGTAAATTATGTATGATTACTGTTAATTGGTATTTACAAAGCTAAATTTCGTATTATTGTTATGTGTTTGAAAATCATGATTGTTTTTATATCTAGCTTTAATGTAAACTGCATTTAGTTAGCTTGGTACATGTGGTATGAGTAAAAACAATGAAGATTTTAAATGAAAAACATGAAAGATAATTGTTCTTGTTATACCTTACAGTATAATTAAATAAATCTATTGGCTAATAAATGATCACATGACATAGAATAATTCAGATATTTCATTATAATTGGTGGTGCTGCGGAATAACCTTGACAAAATTCATTTGTCCGATGAATAACCGCAGGTGAATAACCCATCATTTATACCAATTAAGGCGCAATGGCAAACAAATCTCATCAAATCATGAATCATCAGTATCAAATCAATATGTTACACAAAAATATTAGTTCAGTATAATAAAACAGTTATGGCCCTATGATCCTCTATGAGTCGGGAGATATCCAAAATGGTCAACCCTGCTGAAGGGTTATTCCCCTTGGGCTAAAGCCTCGGGGAAATAACCCTTCAACAGGGTTCACCATTTTGGATATCTCCCTCCACTGAGGAAAGTAACTATGTATTAACAACTTGGCCCCTGTGATGTCATGTGTGTTTGGACAAGTATGGAAATAAATGCTCTGTAGGTACTTATAGCTGAAATGCAACACCATGAACACCTAAAAAAAAATGTGTTTTGTGCCCCCGTTTTTTGTGTTATTCGTTGTTGTCACTATTTTGAAACAATAAAAAACTTATTTATAGTAATACACTACCTAAAACACGATTAAAGAATTATTCAACAAAAAACCAGTAAAAAGGTGCGAATGGACCCAGGGTGTGAACGTGAATGGGAGCGAACGGACCCAGATTCATATATGGCACACATGCATCAGTGTATATCTTTGATGTAATAAGCATATAGATGTATTTACTGGGATGCTAAAGGGAACTCTTGCCAAGCAGTATCACGATATAGTGAGATACCAGTGCAGTATACACACTAGTGTTTTCCGAAGGAATTAGATAAGGCATGGTAAAATGTCAGTCTGGGGGCACTTTTATGCGGAAACTTTTGTTTCGGAGGCACATTCATAGTTAACTTAGTCATCTATATTGGCACGGTCATATCGCATGTTATCTGTCATTTTTATACACGTGCATTAGATTGTTTGTAGGTTTTCCATGTAAAACAGATACTCTGTATTACTTTCAACAGGTTCAATTTCCCTTCCTGGATTTTTTAAAGAATATATAGTCCTGTATAAAAGAAGGGGGTTTAGTCAATCACAATGCTTGCATGACTAATTGTATTAATTGTTTCTAATATATTTCTAATTAGTTCTTTAAGCCTTGCAAGCATTAATTTGCAATTCCCAATTATTTGAATTAATTTATAGGACAATGTTCTGTAAAAATATTAGAAAAGTTAAAACTAATCATAAAAATATTCCTTGCACATTGACAAATAAAATATTTTACATTTTTAGCTTTGTTTTTTATTTATAAATTGGATAAACATAGGGCAATTAATACCATTTTCATTCATCCTGGTCAGGAAAAATAGTGTGCAAGAGGATTTTATTGTATGTGTTTGTTAATTATACACAAAAAACATCTTTATGGGAAATGTGAAAGAACTGAGCAGCATGATAATTGATGGATAAACAAGGATGAAAATTTATAAATTGCATGATTACCATGACTGTATATCTATATAATACGGCAGCAATAACTGGGACTACATGACAATCTTAAAAAAAATCCAGTAAAAGTTAAATTTGTTAGTTCATTTAAATTTTGTTCTTATCAAAGTTAATTATTTAATGGAATAAGGGCGGTTTTCCCCCGGCTGCTTTCTCAAGTATTCTATGCAGGTCTCAAAAATATCACTATCCATTAAGTTTATTCTTTGAACGTGCGCAATTGTAGTTATTTACGATCTTTATTTCACAAATTATACAACTTGCTGTCGTTGTTTTCTCGAGCACGTGTTACATTTTGCAAAATTCAAACTAAACCATTCCGTTAGCAAAACGAGTATTAATAATCAAATGTGTATCCCCCGTTTACAATTTCTTTCGTTTATATAATATTTAGACTATTAAAATGGTCACAATAAAATTAAACAGTATTAAAAATCAGCAGACTTTATGATCGAAGGACATTGTGCGCATAATTAAGTTGACAACCCTCAAAATGTAATAATGGAATCGCCTTACCTACAAATCGTCACGCTTCAACTACATTTACTGATGATGTGAAATTCGACTAAATAGGACATGAAATACAAGAAATAAAGACTATTATATCTAAAATACATACAAAGAATTCAAGTTTTGTTTAGAGTCACCGGATCCAGAATATTATGCAAAACTTTGATCGTTCACGTTTCGGCATTAATTTTTGCAAGTATGTCGTTCACATCGAAAATAGTAAAAGATGGGAGGAATAATGTGCAATAAAATGTAACAGTTAAACTGAATGGCCACTGCTCTTTGTTTTCCAACAAGAAAATGATGATTCTCCTCCATCATTAATTAGCAACAGACGTTCTTTGTCGGTCTCTTTCAACTTTCGATCATGGAAATTATCATGTTTTTATTATGTCTTAAATTCATAATTTATGAAGGCAGGACCAACATGGCGCCGACTGAGGGCAGCATGGCACTAATGAGGGCACGGCATGGCACCGCGCATCGCCAAAACGTATTAGGGAAACCTCTACACACACTTCCAAATGGCAAACAGCTTTTACTTTAGTGTATAAAAAAATAAAAGGATTTGTAGTGAATGGACCATAAATCTATGTCAAGTTATAGTGTCTTACATAATATAATGTTTAAATGAAACAGATGAATGAATTAAATTGGTTACACTTGAGTCAAAAAAATGAAAACGGGGGTGGCTTTTAACTTGTATGTACCCGATAGACTCGATTTCTGGAGTATGGCACCCGATGCAACATCATAAATTTTCACTGACGGTTCTTTGGTTGACACAATTATTGAATTCAAGGCGGAGTGGTATGTTACACTACTTGTTGGCTCTCCAACGGATATACATCCATCTTCACCAACAAACCACTGTTTTTCAGTGGCCGCCATGTTCTCTAACGTGAATTCTCGTTCATGACATCATTCCGTCGCTTTTTTCTAGTCCGCACTCCATTTAAAGATGTGATGCCAGTATCATATATTTATATTGTTTCATTAATAACTGAAATATTAATTTTACAGTGTGAATTATTTCCTCTATACAAAAATAGACTAAAACGTAATGAGGTGTCACGTGATCAGCAACGTGATCTCGTCTTGACAAGTTGAAAGCACATGTTTTTGTTGTTGCTTCTAGAAGTATCCATCACAGAACCTCATATCTTTCATATTGTGTAAAATGTCAGAATTTTCTGTAGTAACGCAGAGTTCTGTAACAATTAATGTTACAAGCTCAGCGAATTCTTTTGGAACAGAAAGACGGTTTCAAAAAGATATATCAATAGCAGACTTGAAGGTAGCTAATGTAAACAATTCAAATATGACAATATATCATACATGTACCATAGTTTAAGTGTGGTGTTTAACTTATTAAAAAGGAAGGGTTTTAAATCTTCAATTGTGGTTGTCACCAATTGTCAGTTTGACATTGTTTATATTTTAAAAGTATGTCTGTCCTGAAAACACTGGACATAATGGAACTTGGATAAAGTAATCTGTAAAAGACAAGTTTTCAGTTCAATCACAGGGGCTCGTGAAACTTATTTGAGAATGTAATATGCTGTATACCCAATGAAAACACTAGGAATTTCCTAGTGTTTTCATTGGGTATACAGCATATTGCGTACATTCTCAAATAAGATTGACAAGCCCTTTGGTTCAATGTGGGATCCCAGTCTGCAAGATGACGTCGAGCCGACGTCGGGAAAAAGTCGGTATGGTTGGGATGTAGTCGGCGTCGGCAATACGACGTTGAACCGACGTTGGTTTGGAGTCGGCAAAACAATAGTTGGGCTGTAGCTCTTTTGCCGACGTCGGGTTATGTTTGGCAAAACGACCAGCGGCTTCAAGACTATCAACCAACGTCGGGTCGGATATGGCAAAACAACGGTTTTTTTTGCCAACGTTGGATTCGCCCGGTAAGACAACATTCGGAAAATCATTGATTACAGACAAAAAAAAAAACTATATGACCACTTGTTAATTTTTGTTGTTTTTTATTTTTTCCCTATAAATTAATATTGATTGTTGCAATTTCTCACTGATATTTGTTTGTTTTCGTTTATTTTTTACTTATATTTATTATATTTATTGGTTTACTTCTCGTTTCTATTTTTATTTTATTTATTTATTTAGTTTTTCTTTTTGTTTTTTTTTTATCATGATTTCATTTGCTCTAATTCACACAGCATGCACAAGTCTTAATAAAATCACACGGCATTTGAACCAGATGGGTTACATTTATCATATGAAATCGGATACTTCCTCTCGTTTTGCCGCGCGCTCAGCTTGGCGTTTAGAAGGAAACAAGATAAGTCATGTAAGTTTTTACTTTTTATAATTATATTCGAATCTTTCATTTTTTTCAATTTTAGGTTTAACTTACTAAGACTGCCCACAAGTTTTAATAATGATTAGACACGTTAAACACTCGACGGCTTCAAATTATAGAAATTAAACAATTTAAAATCTTATTATACATAAATACCGATCTTTTCATGTGGTTGTCATGGTAACAGTGTGGAATTTTGTAGAGTGAGAAAATGTGCAAACTGAGATTGATATCGTCCGCATCCTTTGGATAAATTATTAAAATAAGTCTGATGGTAGTTTTTTAAGACTATTAAATGGTATATACATGAACTACTGTTAATTCAGAATTTTTTATGTTTGCACAGTTTAACAAACGGAAACCTGTTTCTTTGTTGTGGATAACATTTCAAAATGTGTATAAATTGTGTATTTATAAATCTTCTAAAACAACAAAATATTGTCATTTTATCAATGAAATGAAATGTGATGCCTACATCTGTGTAGTGTAAGCTACAAGGTATTTGACTTTTTAATTGCTCAAATACATCTGGAAACCTCATTATCACTGTTATACATTCAATGATTTGTCATTCCTCCTGGTGGAAGTTCTTGGGGTTTAAGCACTTCATGATAATTAGTAAATTAAATATTTAAAAATAAGTGTATACTCATCGTCAGAATTATACAATCGTAATATTTATTTTAATTGTGTGTCACATTAGTATACATTTGAGATACATCGCTGAGAAAACATTTTGTACTCTATGCACATATAGTTTTTGCTTAGTATAACCTATTTCTCAGATAAAGGATCATTATTAAATGTGAACATTAGGTTCCCTAGCAAATGTAAGGAGTTTGTGGTATAAAGGGTCAAAGGCTGTAGATTTGGGTGTTTTTCATAATGGTTATTTTTTTGCTATATTTATTCAGTTTGTTTCGTTTCGTAGTACCAGTATAATATCAACGGATTCGACCCCGCAACTTCTTTCAGTTTTTGTTACATTTTGACATTAAAAATTAAAAATTATGGAGTTATAATCTTGCCAAAAATCATAATCAAATATTGGTACATGTATTTCACCCTCCTTCACTTTCCAACGGAGATTTCAATTACTTATCTTGTAAACATAAAATAGACGGCAATGTATTTGATTTGATTTATGATAAGAAATATATGCATCTTATAAATGTTACTTACATCTTATAATTGGATCAATAAATTATACATTATCTATTTACACACACACGCGTCTGATAAAACCGCTGTGCGTATGGCTTAGAGACAGAAACAAAATATGGCCAGTACAATCAGGGGCGGATCCAGGATTTTCGATTAGGGGGGGCGTGAGGGAAGAAAGATCGCCGAGCATAGCGAGGCGCGAAAATTTTTGGGTATTTTTGTAAAAAATTCAAAGTTTTATACAAAAAAATCATATTTTTTTCGATTTTAGGGGGGGCGCACGCCCCTCACGCCCCCCTCTAAATCCGCCCCTGACAATGAAAATATGGATTGCAATTACATTAATTATTTCTATTGTTTTTTACTGCGCCTTTATATATATATTGTAAATTCGACGCATATATATATCAGTGGCCGCTCATGTCAATGACGCGCTATTTTATCGCGTTATTTCTCCAATTTAATGCGTTATTTTGTCAAACTAACGAGCCATTTAGTCACACCAACGTATACATATTCCCCGGCTATGAGACCGCTTTTTGATTGAGATTTTTAATAACAAACTTAAAATCATGAACACAGAACTATTTTAGACGGGGCCCTGATTGGAAAAATGCTTACCCCATTTCTTTTGTATTTTTGATAGACAAAGCAAGTAAATTAATACATTTTACGTGCCTTTTGTTTCAGAATATATTTAAAATGTCATATTGGACAGTTAGGAGATCAGCGAAAAAATATTTGGCTACTCACATCAATGAAATAGAAAGTCAGACATCACAGGTTGGCCCTGATAATACCATAACAAATTCTCCTACACAAACAGATTTCCAGGAAAATAGTCTCAATGTTTTAGAAGTTGAAAATATTTGCCAAAATGTTACGCCCTTGACTGATTCTGAAAGTAATTGTGATGACCAGGATTCATATATTTCATTAAGTGATTCTGTGTCGGATTTGAGTGACTTTAGTACTGAACCAGAACCAACACCAACAAGTAAACCATTAGGTTTGCAATTAGCGACATGGGCATCCGAGTTCGGAATTACAACAGATGCACTGTCGGCACTACTTCGAATTTTGCAGAATTTTGTTACTGATTTACCAAAAGACACGAGAACCCTTTTAAAAACCAATACATCGTACAAAATTCAAGATAAGTGTGGGTTAATTGGAGGTTATTAGTCGAACCAACGTCATGCCGACGAAAGTAGAATGATCTGGGCATTGGACAATGGTCGGCATATTGTCGGCTAGCTGGGATTTAACGTTGGGCTGACGTAGGCCCAACGTAAAGCCAACTTCTTACCGATGCAAGAGAACAATCTGAACACTGGATGATGGTCGGGATATCGTCGCACTATTGAAATTTCAACGTCGGCCCAACGTCGAACCAACCAGCCGCGCCAACGTCTCCCCGATGAGCAAGATGACGTCGGGCCGACGTCGGTTGCCAACGTCAGGCCAACGTCAGAGGCGACCAAAACCCGACGTTGGGCCAACGTCACATTGCAGACTGGGATGACATCGACATGAATAATCTGCTTTCGAAACCTATAGCTGGATTACCTGTCATGAAATCCAATAGTCTAGCTGTTTTCCAGATAATAGTCTGAAGACCTATAGTGATCTTAAATGAAAGCTAGGGAATTGTTACATGCTTACTGTAGAAGGCACAAAAGTATTTTTAAAGTAATTATTTCGGGAATGTTTTACTCTACTGGTTCATCCATTACACTGTTTCATATAGTGTCTGTACCTAACTTTATGAATATAGTTCTAAACATGAATAAGACTATAACTTAATGGAACATTGGACAAGAACACAACAGTCAACTTTTTTCTTCATTTTTTCAAACGTTAAAAAGGTCATTTCAGAATGAACAGATTGGTTGATTGACTGTTTGGATGATTTTCTAATAACCAATCCTAAATACATGCCTTCTTATCTCCATAGCTAAATTTTTACAAAGTGCTGAGTATGTCCAGAAATTGGCAAATGTGATTCGATAAAATAGTTAACATTGATATTTGATACATATGCATTACTCCATTTAGACACATACAATAATTTTTGATAAAATAATTCCGAATTAATATTGGCTATGAAAAAGATTGAAAATTAGTTCAGAGCGGATTTTAAAGCTACACTCGTAATTGTACTTAACAAGAATTAAATAAGCAAGTTAAGGAAAAAATATTACAGCAAATCACATTCTTGGATTTTTGAAATAAAACAAAATAATGAGAATATTTAACATTATCAGTGCATGAGAGAGATAAGCAGGTTTAAATAGAAAGATTAACATACTCCTCATGTACCTTTTTTATACATTTTGTGTTTGAAGATTTTGCTCATAATCATTAATTACTTGATCGGAAATGATCAAGTTCCTTCTTCAGTGTATGTATTATTTCACAGTGTGCAATTCTACAAATTCTACTGAAAATATTTATGAAATGAAGGTTCATAATTGGAGAAAATTTACGAAGAAATCCATCTTGGATATTGAAAATTAATGAAATCCTTATTTTAAGCTAAATACAAATAAATGATCTGAAATCATTAAAAGTATCATGTTTTTTCTCTGACAGTTTCATGTTACTTTTTGTGAAAAAAGAACACTTTTAGTATTTTCTTATTTACATATTTCTTTTAGATGTATATTTCTATCTAACATGCATTCATTTGAAACACACGACATAATTTTTATAGGTATTAGACATGAATTTCGTGAAAAAAATGTCGTTTCAACTTTGGCTTTAAGACATTAGTTCCATAACATTAAGTACTTGTTCATTCTACACAGGACTTTCAAAAATTAAATATGATATTACGAGATAAAGCCCAAATTTTTGATGTAACATGACTTTACATAACTGATCAGTTTGAAAATATGCATGTACACATTTACCTTATAGGCCAACTAAAATTAATTAGTAGATTTTCATCCAACTTTTTGAAAAAAATGGGGCGGGTAGGAGGATTTTAATTTTAATTTTTTATTTCATATGAAATGAAACGCAGCAATCGGAGATTGCACATCCCCCCGCTCCCAGCAAAGTCGGAATGCACAAAGTCTGAACCCCTCATAATTTCAAATTGCATAAATAGAGAAAAAGTTTGACACTGATCTTTGGATATCAAGAAACAACACAGAAATATGAAATTGGACTTCTACTGCTCGGACAAAGTCGAATGCAAAAGTTTTAAGATGGATAAAATTGAAATGGCCTACATCAAATGAATGGTTAAGGGTTGGGCATCTATCATTTAGAGATAACTTGTAATTTTCTAAATAAGTGGGGTGGGGCCGACCCCCGGGATGACCATTAAACTGGTCTTGTCATGCCCACTAAGAAAATATATGGTTTAGGGGTGGGGATCTCAACTGTTTTAGAGATAACTTGTAATTTTGTAAATGAGGGGGGTGGGGCCGACCCCCCGGGGATGACCATTCAACTGGTCTTGTCATGCCCACTAAGAATATATATGGTTTAGGGGTGGGGATCTCAACTGTTTTAGAGATAACTTGTAATTTTCTAAATTAGGGGGGTGGGGCCGACCCCCGGGGATGACCATTAAACTTGTCTTGTCATGCCCACTAAGAATATATATGGTTTAGGGGTGGGGATCTTAACTGTTTTTGAGATATCTTGTAATTTTCCAAATGAGGGGGGTGGGGCTGACCCCCGGGGGTGACCATGTAACTCGTCTTTAAATGTGGAATAAAAATATATATGGTTAAGGGGTGGGGATATGAACTGATCTTACCATATTTTGAGATTTTACATATTAGGGTGTAGCCCCACCCCCCGGGCAAAAATCAAAATTCCGAAACCTTTGGCACAGACAACTCTTCAAGTGTTACTAGAGTACCTAATTTCATGTTTCTATCTTCTACGGTGTAGGAGGAGTTCTTGGACAATCGTTTTTAGACATTTTTTAACTCCTTAGGGCATTGCCCCTAGGGGCGGGACCAAAATTTTGATACCCTCTTTCAACTTGGGAAAGGCAATATAAGTAGTGACATAAGTTCCAATATCCTAGCTTTAACACTTTTGGAGATATCTCCATTTATTGAATATCGCGAAATTCGTTTTTCGCTCATAATTTGGCCCCAAGGGGTCGAATTCCAATTTTAAGGGGTCTATTCCCTAGTGGGTCATATACTCTTCCATGATGCCAAATTTCAAGTTTCTATCTTTTACCGTTTCTGAGATATGCCTTGCCACTACAGACGTACGTACGTACGTACGTACGTACGGACGGACTGTATTACATGATCCCCCCGCTTTCGCTAAGCGGGGGGATAACTATTTTGTAAGGTGTTATTAATATGTAAACGTTATAAAATGGCTTATACCGCTTATTACTCTAAGAATCACGAAAACCATGTTGAATTATTACAGGAAGTTAACAAAAAACGAAATTATTGACACGGATACCGGTAACGGAGATGAACAAAATCCAGAAATCGTAAATTTTAGAAAATAAAAAAAATAGGGGCGGCACGATTTTCGAGGGGCGGGCGGGGATGAAAATCTATCAATTAATTTTAATTGGCCATATATACCTGTAACATCTCCAGAAAATTTTGATTATAGCATTATACTCAAAATCATATGCATTTGACATACTCAGAGACTTTTAATTTTAAGTCTTAATTTATTGTTATGAATTAATTTAGGATTAATTGTTTCCTTTTCAGAACAAATTGGAATTATTGACTGGTTCCCAAGCTGTTAATATGAAGTTAGAGCTATATAGTAAAGAAAATAAACTTTTATGCAAGATAGATAATGATGGTGCCCTGTTTGGTTCTTATCCAGTAGATGATGGGTGTAGACTTCATGTAAGATATTAATTACATTCCATCACAGTAGTTCAATACAAAGTTGGCAAAACTCATATAATAAATTGCTCTGGCAAATTACACTGTTTTGCCACAATGAAGAGTTAAGGATTATATTATCATAATAGGCCTTTGATCTGTGCATATTTTTACATAATATTTGGTTTATTTTGAAAGCATGTGATAGTTCCACTACAGCACACGCATACTTAAAAAAAAAGAACAAAAAGATTAGTTTCTGTTTTTGTCAGTCTGTGTGTTTAAGTATTAAATAAATTTCTGTCTTATTCTGCCTTTCTCTAGATGGCCAGAGTTTAGTAGTTGACTTTGCCAAAGGAATAACATGCTTAAAATTGTAGTTCTTGAAATGGATTCATAAAACTGGAAACAGGACAGTAAGAAGGGCTATTATACTGCTTTTGACCATTAACCTATTAACACTTACATTGTTAATATAAACGTTTGTTGTGTCCAAGTATGTTTACCCCAATCTCAGTTGACAAAGAATGTCATGTTTTTCCCACAAAATTTTATGTTGAAGGTTAGATATCTGTATTAGGACATGTTTATTGAATGTAAAATTAATATGAACACAAGACTAGGTCTCCAGTGTTATATTTAATATTTCAGTTCTTGAAAAACTTGACTTTTTGTTTAGAAGGTATAGTATTTGTGTTTAGAAGGTATAGAAAAAATATAAATGGCTTTATTTTAACTCCTTTTTTTTTTTTTTTTTTTTTAAATTTCAGCACAACCAACACCTCTCATTTGGTCAATATTCAGATTGGGTTATTTCCCTTGGCATATAATAGCAAAATGTCCAAAAATATGTCAGTAAAATGATATTGTTCAGAACTATATGTTTATTTTATCAGACATTTTATGAAATTTTTTTTTATAATTTACAAAGTACTTAGAACTAGCTATGTACCAAGAAATGCAAAGGCTGTGAAAATTTTAGAATAGTTTAAATTCAATAATTAGTAAATAATTGCATTTCAGATTGCCTTTTTATTTATCATGTACATTGTAAATTATTGAAATAAGCTAGTGGTAATTATATAACTACAAATTCCTTTTCTAGTGCATTCTATATAAAATTAACTTGCATATAAAGACCACCTGTCTTTAGTGACCATAATTTTGTTCTTCCTTGGAAGGCCACATAAAGACAGGTTTGACTGTATTTCTGATATCACAAACTGAGTTTGTAAGTTTGAACTCAACTTGCTGTGAGGTGTGTTTGACTTCAATCTTTATTGCTACTTTTTCTGATGAGGTTTGTGGTTTCTACCTATAAAAACTGGCTGCTGAAGTATAAAATTTTGTGCAGAAAGTGGCATTAAAGCCTAGTAGACCAAACCTCATGTACATGTATTATGAATTTATTTTAGGTTGTAGATCCTACTATTAAAATTGGTGAATTTGAAGATGTGTCAAAAGTAGAAAAATATGAAATGAAAGATGATGAATATACTAAAAGAACAGGTAAGATGAATTAATTAATTCTTTATTTAATACTGCTCAAAATTCTTACCCATAGTTGTTTGAAGTGTGTAAAAGAATTTTTCCTTAAGTAAAATTGAACAATTATAGCTTTTGGCATAAAAATATTGTGGATTAGTTTATTTTTATGGTTATACATGTGTTTGACTGATTAAAGGCATGTTTAGAATTAAAGTTTGAAATGGGTTTGTGATTTTGTGATTTTTTTCATACTCGTCTCATCAAAATTTGCCCAAAATCTTTTAATTTTTTTGGAAAGGGGGAAATATGGGGAAAATTGGAAAATTAAGTAAAATGAATTATATTTTCAGATATCTCTTTGTGATACAAAATGTTAACAGGATTCTCAGACAGAAAAAAATCACATATTAGTTAGGCAAGGTATGACTGACAGGCTGCCAGGCAATGAAAGGGGTTGTTGGTTGGACAGTTCTATACACTGATGAAGGGAAATCTTTTTCTCGTCAAATGAAACAGCTTCCCTGGCTTCTTGTTTGATCATTTTAGTCTCACTTTTTTCAAGAAACAATATTATAAGCAACAAAATTTATTACAGGAAAGGTCAACAATGACATACCAATCAATCAATGCCACCCAACAGACAGAATCCTGGACAAAATATAATATAAAAGAGCACAAAAAACAAATAAAAACAGAACAGAGAGTCAGGATAGTCTAATAGTGGTGATTTTAAACTGGTTTTATGGGTACCCACACCCTTATCTGATGTATAAAACAGAAGGTTCTGATACTTTAGAATTTTATATTACACAAACATAAATGCAAATCAAAATTACATAAATATGCAGTGTTATTTCAAGTAGAAACCCTGTAATACTGTTGAGAACAATGAAAATTATGCATGTATTTAGCAGAGAGTTATAGATATAATTTTAAACACTGTAGATTCAGTAAGAGCATTTAAGGAGAGAAACAAGATAGGTAGGTTTGCTGAGGTAGATCCAGAGGAAAAAAAACGAAAAGATGAAGAGAAAAAACAAAAAGAGCAAGAAAGAAAAGCAAAAGCTGAAAGTATGAAAGTTGGAGATAGGTATTTTTTTATAAACTTGTTACAAGCCTTTACCCTTAAATACATTCCCCTTCCCCTGCAAAAAAGGACGAAACAGCTTGTCCTATACTTACTTGAGTGGTCATTTTTAAGCAGGTTTGCAGCAGCCAAACTGAGCTTGAAATAGCAGTCTTTGTTCATCTCATCTGAAACAAGTGTTCTTGTATGAACAAAATGTGTCATTTTTTTATTTACAATGTATGCATGTATCCTTGTGACATTTGTTCTGTTCTCATGACTTAAAGTCTTTTTATTGGATTTCAAATTTTTGGACTTTTCCCACTGTTTTGTTGCTTCTGTATTCTTCTGCTGATATTTCATTCATGATCATAAGAAAATCCTTTTTCAAAATACATTATCGATTAGTTCAACTTTATGATCAATATGAACCAGAGTTAGCTATAATCTTAAAAGGGTCCTCTTTCATAATTGTATTGTGTGACAATGTTTGCTCTTTAAAGATGATATCAAAAGCTAAACTAGAATTTAAACAGTACCCTATGGTAAAAAAAGTCTGAAAAAAACATGTCAGGATTAGTTTATCAATAGATATTGATAACTTCACATAAATTTTATTGTCCAATGTAATTTTAACCAAAATGAAGTTGAAATATTCCTCTCTGCATTTTCCATTTCATCAATATAGGAACTGACTCTACCGCTGTACCCTTTTATTGTAGTATATTTTCCACTTTCGGTAGATAAATTGCAATGTAATTATCATTTGGCATTTAATTACCTTGAGGATTAACAAGAGATGTCGTAGAATCTGCATTTATAACAGGGACAGTTACTCAGTTGAATAATTAGGACCCCACTATGGGACATGACGGCCGCCCTGTAGTAATCAGTCTTGTACGTCTGTCTGTCTGTCCTTCCGTCTGTCTGTCAGCATTTCCTTTGTCATATGATAAATTAAGATTGCCTTCACTGATTTTTATATGAAAAAATGCATATTTATTTATACCCCCCACAAACAAAGTTTGGGGGAGTATATAGGAATCACCTTGACCGTCCTTGTGTCTGTCTGTCTGTCCATCTGTCCATATATCTTGTAAGCGCAACTCCTCCTAGACCACTCTTTGGATTTCAACGAAACTTTACAGAAAGGAAGTACATCATCCAAAGATGTGCATGAAGAAAAATCTTTGCTTTCCGATATCACACAAGGGAGATAATTGGACTTCTATTTTTTTTGGCTTATACATTATATATGAACCTGGTAAGCGCAACTCCTCCTAGACCGCTCAATGGATTTCAACGAAACTTTACAGAAAGGAAGTACATCATCCAAAGATGTGCAGGAAGCCATTCGAAACATGAACAGATATATCAGGTTTTGGAGTAGTAAAGTCAACCATGAGTATGCTTAAATTGATGCAAATATCTTATGAAACTTTACCCTGGGCAAGGCAAAGCCGGGGGTATCCTTTGTGAGCTTTGCTCACTGTACATCTAGTTTGAGAATTAACCTTATGATAACTTCAGATTGCCTTCACAGATTTTCATAAATTTTATTCACAGTGTTGAACATGATCAGAGGAAGGTCCCTTTTGATTTTTAGGAAAATCGGAAAACACTGTTTGTGGAAAAACTTAGTTTTTGTTGAGCCTGCGACTGAAGTCGCAGAAAGTTCGATATAGGGATAGTGATCCGGCGTCGGCGGCAGCGTTAACTAACTTCTTAAAAGCTTTATATTTTAGAAGATGTAAGACCTGGATGCTTTATACTTTGTATATAGATGCCTTATGTTATGAAGTTTCCGTCTGTCATATGTACACTGTCCTTGACCTTATTTTCATGGTTCAGTGACTACTTGAAAAAAAAGTTAAGTTTTTTTGTTATTTTAATTTTTCTCTTATTATGAGTAATAGGATAAATATATTTGGTATGTGCGTACCTTACAAGGTCTTCATCCCCGTCAGACAGTTTTCAATTGACCTCAACCCAATTTCAAGGATCAGTGAACAAGGTTAAGTTTTGGTGGTCAAGTCCATATCTCATATTCAATAAGCAATAGGTCTAGTATATTTGGTGTATGGAAGGATTGTAAGGTGTACATGTCCAACTGGCAGGTGTCATCTGACCTTGACCTCATTTTCATGGTTCAGTGGTTATAGTTAAGTTTTTGTGTTTTGGCCTGTTTTTGGAAAACTGTATGCAATATGTCTGATAGCATTTACTTTCATTAGAAATAAACAACAGGCGAGGCATTTTTGTGTGTCCACTCTTATTATATGTAAATTAATGCATATTTTGAGAATTAACATTATGTTGTATGATAACTTAAGATTGCCTTCACAGATTTTTTCATAAATTTTATACACAGTGTTGTACATGATCAAAGAAAAGTCCTTTTTGAATTTAAGGAAAATTGGGAAACACTTTTTTGGGGGAAAACTTTGTTTTTATATGGAAAAAGGCAAATTTTGAGAATTTAGCTTCATGCTTTTTGATAGATAAAATGAATGTATGAAATCACAACTAGATTTTGAAGTGTTTTTGATTCCCATGAGTTCAATCACACAAGCCGGCGGGGCCCTTTCTGACATTGTCAGTATTCTAGTTATGCCTGTCAAGATTAATTATGATAATTTTATCAATTTAGATGTGAAGTTAAAACACCTGGTCAGCCAACAAAGAGGGGTACAGTAAAATATACAGGTAAGTCTCCAAAACATCAGTATGCTACTGCAAAATATCAAACCATCCAAGATGTAGGTAAAAGAGCCCTAGCATAAAAGAATTAAGAAATAATTCATGGGGGTTGTAGAGTTGAAGTCATTTACACATGGGCTGGACTTTTAAATTCATATTTTTTATACTGAGGGATAGCGAGGTATGAAATACAAATAAAGGACCAGTCCGTGTGTATACGACTTCATCTCTATAACCCCCATGAATAATTTCTATTCTAATAGGAGAAATACACAGATTTTCCTCATTTGAGTTGTCCTATATGTATGTGACATTGGTTTGGCCTTTCCATTTCTCATGGGATTAATATGTTGCATTCAGTCCTTTTAAGAGCATATTTTGAATAAAACTGTTTTCATAAGATAACCATTTGCAAAGTCAAACTATGTATTTCATCATTGACACAAGAAAAATTAATAAAACATTACAGACTTAGAGCAGTAACCATCACGTCGTTCAAAAATCAAGATGACGCGGCCTATGTAAATGTGTATTGCACTCTACAGCATTTTCATAATTGTTCTACACAACTATTGTGGTTGTATTGCATGAATTCTTTGTAAAGATAAACAATTTCTTGTGGAAAAAGATAATTTTTCATGTTAGAGTTCACACAGTTGCCGTTTAAATAACAGCCTCTATACGCATGTGCTATATCGGTTAATATATCGTTTAAAGTCATATTAGAATATAGAAAAAAGTCTGCTCTATGACTACATATACATATATGGCCGTAATATATTTGGCAATACGTGACCCTCTACACATGAATTTGTGCACTTCTGTTAAGGAAAGGTATGACCTTTTCCAGACTTTGACATGGTGGCTCAAGAATATATATGTCAGAATGTTTTTGATAAGTTTTGCTCTGTTGTAGGGTTCATAATATACTGTATACTATGAATGTGTCTAGTGATTTTGACAGTTTTGCCATTCTTCTTATTACATACATAACTGTTGGTGTCCTACATAGCACATTAATTGCAGAAGGAAACATAATATTCAGTTTGGGACAGTACTAGTATTCACCAATATTTGTGCAATAACTCTATATGATGGATTATAAACTAATTAATGATTGACAAATCATGACTGTTCAAAGAATATTATTTTAAAGATATCAAGACTAAAATATGGAAATAGACAACATTTAAGGCTGAACAGTGAGATTTATAGACATAAATGATCTGAGAAATTAAAAATATTTCAGTTCATTATGTCACATTTATGAAATACTGTAACATAGAAATAAAATTTTCCTTTGTTTTTTGCAGGTGAAACAGAATTCCAGTCAGGTTACTGGATAGGTGTACAGTATGATGAACCATTAGGAAAAAATGATGGCAGGTGTGTTTGATACTTTAAAAAGTTTACTACATTTTTTAATTAAGGTTCAAAGCTAGTTTATACTACAGGTTTCCAGCCATTACGCAACATTTTGATTTTGATTTGTCCAGAAAATTGTTTTTACAATTTCAGCTTCCTTTGTATTGACCCATGTCCTTTTGTATGTTATTAAACTTTATAAGATTGCTGCAGATTAAAATAATTGTAGTTGCACCAAGAGTGTACAGTTGCCATAACTGTTTTCTTGTAAGGCAGTTTTAACAAAGAAATAGCTGTTCCATTAAAAATCTGTTTTATCCTGCAATTTGCTGATTTACCGACTGAATGAAGGGTCAAATAAACTATAGTTTATTAGCCTATTGTCCATACATTTAACAATAATTTGTATAGTGTTCTGCTGGTTCACAGTGTTGATGACATTTGCTTGATTATGTGCCAAAAATTCCTATCTACAAATTGGCTAGAAATGTCTTATTTCTATAAGTGATAATAGTATACATGTACAATATCTGTACATTATTGGAATATATAAATAAACAACAAAATGGATAGCAGGAAAGGTCTACAATTACATACCAATCAATCAAAGCAACCCAACAGACAACTCTTGACAAAAAGAACACAAAACATAAACATGAACATAAGCCTTTACAGAGTCAGGAAAGTGTATTTGTACTTGTCACAAAAACAGGTGAGTAATGCTCTGTAAACTGTTTTCAGTTCGCCTCAACGAAGTTGAGGGGGGCTATTGGAGTCACCCCACGTCCTCGTGCACGTCCACTTCCACAGCCAGTTCTCAGTTACTAGTTGACATAGGGTCATATATTTTTGTGTGCAGGTGCATGATGAAGAGACTGACCATGTGACATAAGATGAAGATCACATGACCCATATTACACGTTTGACTGGCTTTTAAGTTTTATGTCAAAAATCAGTTTTGATATACAAAGTGACATACAATGATATTACTTGGTGTGAGGGTGCATCTTGGGGAGTAAAACATCCTCCTACCAAAATTAGGTCACTCTGACCTTCTTATCACGCTTCATTGACTTAGGTCAAGTTTTACGTCCGAGTTCAGTTCTCCAATACCAAGGGACCTACAGTCACATTACTTGGTGTGAGGATGCATCTCGGGGAGTAACACAGCCTCCCACCAAAATTGGGTCACTCTGACCTACTTAACACACTTTATTGACTTAGGTTAAGTTTTACGTATGAGTTCAGTTCTCCAATACCAAGGGACCTACAATCATATTACTTGGTGTGAGGATGTATCTTGGGGAGTAACACAGCCTCCCACCAAAATTAAATCACTCTGACCTACTTATCACACTTCATTGACTTAGGTTAAGTTTTACGTCCGAGAACAGTTCCCCGATACCAAGGAACCTACAATTATATTACTTGGTTATTACTTGGTGTAAGGGTGCATCTCGGGAAGTAACACAGCTTCCCAGTAAAATTAGGGCACTCTGACCTACTTAGTATGCTTCATTGACTTAGATTAAATTTTACGTCTGAGTTCAGTTCTCCGATACTAAGGTACCTACAGTCTTATTTCTTGGTTGGAGGATGCACCTCGAGGAGTAACAAAGCCTCCCACCAAAATTAGGTCACTCTGAACTACTTATCGTGCTTCATTGACTTTGGTTAAGTTTTACTTCGTTGTTCAGATCCCAAGGGACCTACAATCATATTACTTGGTATGAGGATGCATCTCGGGGAGTAACACAGTCTCACACCAAAATTAGTTCACTCTGACCTACTTATCACACTTTATTGACTTACGTTAAGTTTTATGTATGAGTTCAGTTCTCCATTACTAAGGGACCTACAATCATATTACTTGGTGTGAGGATGTATCTTGGGGAGTAACACAGCCTCCCACCAAAATTTAGTCACTCTGACCTACTTATCACACTTCATTGACCCAGTTTAAGTTTTACATCCGAGTACAGTTCTCCAATACCAAGGGACCTACAATCATATTACTTGGTTATTACTTGGTGTGAGGGTGCATCTTGGGGAGTAGCACAGTAAAATTACGGCACTCCGACCTACTTAGCACGCTTCATTGACTTAGGTTAAATTTTACGTCTGAGTTCAGTTCTCCGATACTAAGGTACCTAGTTTTATTTCTTGGTTGGAGGATGCACCTCAGGGAGTAACAAAGCCTCCCACCAAAATTAGGTCACTCTGATCTACTTATCGTGCTTCATTGACTTTGGTTAAGTTTTAGTTCCTAGTTCAGATCCCAAGGGACCTACAATCATATT
Source organism: Mytilisepta virgata (assembly GCA_028015205.1). Lineage (NCBI taxonomy): Eukaryota > Metazoa > Mollusca > Bivalvia > Mytilida > Mytilidae > Mytilisepta > Mytilisepta virgata. The sequence goes on along the minus strand of CM051518.1, from coordinate 50,818,014 downwards.
ACTTGGTGTGAGGGTGCATCTCAGGATGAAATGCAGCCTCCCACCAAAATTAGTTCACTCTGACCTACTTATCACTCTATGTTCACATAGGTAAAGTTTTACGTCCGAGTTCAGTTCCTCGATACCAAGGGACCTACAGTCTTATTACTTGTTGTGAGGGTGCATCTCGGGGATTTACACAGCCTCTCACAAAAATTAGGTCACACTGACCTACTTATCGTACTTCATTGACATGTCAAGTTTTATGTCTGAGTTCAGTTCTCCAATACCAAGGGACCTACAGTCATATAACTTTGTTTGAGGATTTATCTCGGGGAGTAACACAGCCTCCCACCAAACTTAGGTTAGTTCTCCAATACCAAGGGACCTACAATCATATAACTTGGTATCATGGTGTATCTCTGGGAGTAACACAGCCTTCGACCAAAATTAGGTCACTCTGACCTACTTATCATGCTTCATTGACTTAGGTTAAGTTTTACATCTGAATTCAGTTCTCCGATACCAAGTGACCTACAATCATTACTTCTGTAAGGGTGCATCTCGGAGAGCTACACAGCCACACACCAAAGTTAGTAGGGGAAAGAGGAGAACTTTGTAATCGTAGATTTCTGGTTACTAACGCTTTTACAAATAAACTTTATATTTCTGACAATGTATATATAGATATATTTTTTTTTTGTTAGAAGGTACATGATCATATACATTCATGTTTCATACAGGATTTTGGCAATATCAATATATACAAAAGAATATTGTAAAAATATTTTTAATAAGGTTTTAAAATGGGAAAGTACTGATATTTATTTGCTTGTGTATGACTGGCATTCAGTTTGCACAGGCAGGTGGACAGGCAGCTCCCTAAAGTGATGCAGGAAAAAGTTTGCGGTCTGTTTGAGAGCTCATTCCTTACGTGTAAATTGCTTTATGGTGATGTTGTTTACTCATTATTGCTGACTATTTCTGTGAATTTCAAATGAAGAACAAATTAAAATGATGTGATTAAGTATTTGTTCTTATTAGCCTATGTGTTAATTTACTATTTCTATGTGCCAGTCTAAGTACTGAAACTCTTTATTCAAAAAATAAATTTAATAATAAATTGAGTCATTTAGATGGGAGAAAATATTTATGTTACGTGTAGTTAAGTAAAATTTGGAACTGTTAAATAAAGAAGCCTCACAGATATAAGATTTCCTACATTATAGGTTAAAAATCTTTGTCTTGTACCCAATAGCAATTGCATGTATTATGTTTTTAACAGCAGGTTTCAGAAAAGAAATGTAAAGAGTGTATTTTTGGGGGTAAAACCTACTAGTATGCATGTGTTATTGCTATATTTTATATATTTTTGGAGTTGTTATATTTATTTTTCAGTGTTAAAGGTAAAAGATATTTCGAATGTCCAGAAAAGTATGGTGGATTTGTCCGTCCAGAACATGTTGAAGTTGGAGACTTTCCTGAAGAAGATTTAGGATTTAGTGATGATGAAATTTAAATGTGTTCACAGTAATAGTTTTAAATTGATAAATGAAACATTTTATAATATTTGGCGTATTTTATTTAATTTTGAAGCAATGCTGTCATCTTTGCCTGTACTTTCCTACAACTTTCAAATTTATTTTAGATTTCTGATGGTGTGGTTAGGATTTATAGAATAGAGAATAATGGCATAAAAGATTAATGAAAACGGATCATGACCTAAGAAATAAAAAAGTAAAGATTTTCTATGGTAAAAAAAAAGATTTAAAAATGGGTGAAGAATTTGAGGAAAAAATACTGATTAAGGAAAGTAAGAAATGTACAGAATAAAGAAAATTGCTCAAAAATTCTATTATTTGTGAAATGTTGCATTGAGGTACTTCAAATAGCATTTTTAAAAGATCTGCTTATCACTTGCATCTTGTAATTGTAACAAACCCATGTTTTAACTCACTTTATTGTTGCAGTGAATTTCTGACCTGAAAACTTTAAGCTTTCAACCTCACAATATTTTACAGAAACAGCAATTTTTGTAAATGAATACAGAAAAATGGGACAAATATCAACTGAATTAGATATATATTTTTTAATTAATCTGAATGAAGCACAAGAACTATTCTGTATCTATTTAATTTGTTTATGTGATTAAATAGAGATAGTTTCTATCAAAATTTGAATTGCAATGGTTCTATCAAAAAAACATATATCTTCATATCAGAATATGAATTTATAATCTTGATTCAATTGTGGTCATACTTTTGTTCATTACATATATGTTTGTCACATTTCATAATATTTAAGATAAAGTATCATTTTTGAGAGATGAAAATATTTGTCAGCATATAAATAGAACATCATTATTACTATTGAAGGATTGGATTTGAGCTGTAAAGAATATTAAACTTTTTTTAATATTTCATATTATACTAGGGAAAGTCATTTTAGCAGATAAAAGATTTTTTTTATGAAATATTCTACACTTTAATGATCAATCAGTAGAGAATTAGGAGTGATTTCCACCCCCATATATTTTTAAATTGATAATACATCTGTTTTAGTATTCTGTGGGCTTTGTAACCCAATCTAAATATTGTGTTGACATTTAAGATATGAAATCATTATAAAGTCAATTCAAAATACATATAAATGAAAAATTGTATTTTAGTTCATATCTGATTGAATTTATTCTTTCTGAAAGTATAAATTGAATTAAATTTGAACACTTGATTTGATGATGATTGTTTCCCCCTGTGGGATTTAGTTTTATAGTCCCTGCAGTTTAGAATTAATTTTCTTAGCATACATGCAACTTTTACAATAAATCTATTGATATTTCAATAAATAAATAAATTTTCATACAAAATTGAATTAAAATCATCTCTGAATTTTGATTAAATGATTTAATAACAAGTGTAAATTTTGTTAAGTTTATTTTTAACTTTATTAAATAGAAGAATGTTAGTATTCCATAGCATACATGGAAACATAATTTTTCATCCACAGGTTTTTTGACATTTCTGTTTGAGGATTACACCTGCAACAGAAAAAATGTGAAAATCAAATTATGTCAGTATAGATTTTAAATAAATCCTTCCCACATACTTAGAAAATCAAACTAAACCAGTACATTTCTGATCTAAAATATAGCAAGATTCTAAAGTATAAAGACTTTCAGCTGTAAACTGCAGTTCCATTACAGTGAAGATTTGGAAGACACAAGAGAAAAAAATACAATTGATGAAGATCTGTATGTGAATTTTTTTTTAAAGAAATCCTGGAATTCTACAAATTCTTTGTGTCTATGTGAATTGTGATAAAAAAAAACAGTAATGTGTTTCTGTTTTTATTGTTTGGTCATTTTTCATGTTCATACTATTGCAAATCTTTGATGAGTGCTAAGAATGGAAAAATAATTAATGGGATTCTTGAATCCATGAAAATAGTATATAGTAGAATATATTAAATTTATGCAATGGTTTTATTACTTCAGAAAATGTAACAGGAGTATATCAATAATTAAAACTTGCATAATTCATTTTTCCACTTTCTTTGTACGTGAATCACATTATTATTGTTGATCATTTACGATTTGTAGTAATTTCTTAATTTACAGAAACACAATCAAAATTATAATTCAAGGTTATTATTGTGAAATTTATTGCATTACTTTAACAATCCAAACAATTTCTTAATTTACATTATGATAGTTGGCTTTTGTGGTTGTTATTTATTTTGACATTGAAATATATTGTGTGAGGGCACTGTAAGAGTTTAGCTAGATTACATTTGTGTAGATGTAATATTTCATTTATAAATTATTGGTATTCAGTGACATTGTCATTATGCAAAGCTTACTGCATGCCATTTTTCTTTTTCATTTCTATTTAAATATTATTTTTTTGTTGTAATCAATAAATTTGTTTGACTCATTGCATTTTGTGTTCATTGGTTAAAAGCAATATGATGATAAACAGTATGTCCTTTCTAGTAAGTATTCTGGTGATGAATGAAAAATGACAATAACAAAGGAAGTTTTACTGCTCACATAACTAAAACATTGGACAGTGACATTTATTATGAAGAAATTAACATTCTCATTAAACAAGAGGCTGAGCCTGTATCGCTCACCTGGCAGTCACAAACTTTTGATTTGACAGACTAGATTGATTTCTGGAAACTTTGTAAATGATCTTCTATAAATGCTTCATACCAAGTATAAGTTCATTGGCCAAACGGTTTCAGAGAAGTTTTAAATTTCAACCAATCTGAACATATAAAGGTTTCTGGTGGCAATTTTGTTTCACGGACTAGAAAGATTTATGCAAAGTTTGTAAAGGACCTTCAATAGATGCTCCATACCGAAAATCAGTTCATTTGGCTTTACGGTTTCAGAGGAGAAGAACTTTTAAATTTCGACCAATCAGAACATCTAAATGCTCATGGTGGCCATTTTGTTTCATGGACCGAGAAGATTTATGCGAACTTCCTAAAGGACCTTCCATAGATGTTCTATATCAAAAATCAGTTCATTTGTAAGGAGAAGTTTTACATTTCAACCAGTCAGAACATGTAAATGCTCATGGCCGCCATTTTGTTTCACGGACCATGATGTGTAATGCAAACTTTGTAAAGGACCTTCCATAGATCATCCATACCAAAAATCAGTCCATTTGGCTTTCAATTTCAGAGGAGAAGAACTTTTAAATTTCGACCAATCAGAACATGTAAATGCTCATGACGGCCATTTTGTTTCACGGACCAGGAAGATTTATGCAGATTTCCTAAAGGACCTTCCATAGATGCTCCATACCAAAAATCTCATCATCACCATTCACTAAGGATACCATGTTTACTTTAAAAACCAAATATTGTTGAAATCCGAGCAAGTGTAAACAAGAGGTTCACCAGAGCCTGTATCGCTCACCTGGAGTCTGCTATTCATAAATGTAACAACCCCACCTCAAATTACACAATCAATAACTCCTAAATAGAATTTGGGATTCCCTTCAAAATTCCAGGGTAGGTCGATCTCAACATGGCAAACATTTTTCAATTTACATTTCACTTCTATCTAAAATAGTTTTGGAGATAAATGTAAAAAATGTTAAAATTTTGAAAATTTGACCAAAAGGGCAATAACTCCTAAATGGGTTTTTGGATTTCCTTTAAAATTTCAGGGTATGTAGATCTCAACACGGCAAACATTTTTCAAATTTACATTTCACTTCTATCTCAAATAGTTTTGGAGATAAATGACGAAAAATGTTAAATTTTGAAAATTTGACGAAAAAGGGCAATAAATCCTAAATGGGTTTTGGCATTTCCTTCAGAATTTCAGGATAGGTATATCTTGTCATGCTGATCAATTTTACCCCATGTCATATTTTTGATATCTGTAACGGTTTTTAAGTTATAAGCCAAAAACAACACATGCACCCCTATATTCTATTTTTAGCTACGACAGCCATGTTTTATGTCAGATCAAAATAAATTGAGGATCGTTTGTAGAGGACATGTCATAGATCATTCCTATTAAGTTTCAAACCAGTCGGCCCTGCGGTTTTTAGAGTAGAAGATGTTTGAATGAAAAGCTAACGACGGACGGACGACGGACGCCAAGTGATGGCAAAAACTCACTCCAATAGCCAGGTGAGCTAAAAATGGCGGGAAAATGGCAGCCATTTTAAAAATGGCCGTCCGAAACAAACTTTCATCATCACCATTCAACTCGGGATACCATGTTTACCTTAAAAGTAGCTTTCATCTTCATTTTCTTTCTATAATTCAGGAAAAAATAGCAAAAACAGCATTTTGACCCCTATGTTCTATTTTTAGTAAGGGCGGACATGTTTTTCGACCAATCAAAAATCCAAGCATTAACTTTTTGCAGGATACCCTAAGAAACAATCTTACCAAGTTTCATTTGATTTTGAATAGTAGTTTCAGAGAAGATTTTTGAAATAATAACATAAAAAAAGCCAAAAATGTCAAAAAAGGGCAATAACTCTAACATCAGTTGACAGATTTTCACGAAAATCAGCACACAGGTAGCTCTCATCATGCTAAACACTTTCAACCTGCCAGAATTTGCCGTAACCTTAGATATTTGCGAAAAACTGTTGTTTGATCGTTATGTTCTAGTTTTAGTAACAGTGGCAATGTTTTTCGACGGATCAAAAATTGAAGCATAAACTTTGTGCAGGATACCCTAAGGAACAATCATGCTAAGTTTTATCCAAATCCATTCAGTAGTTTCAGAGGAGAAGATGTTTGAAAAATTGTTAACGACGACGACAGACGACGACGACGGACGCCAAGTCATGAGAAAAGCTCACTTGACCTTTCAGGTCAGGTGAACTAAAAATCAAAGCACTGCAAGTGCTGTGGGGAAGTTTTTAACTATTGGCCATATCAATATGCGATTCCTTCATCAACTATCATGGCTCTACCAGTATTCGTTGGAAATTATTGTGACCTTGCAAGTATGATTTCTTACAACTTTTGTAATATGCATTATTAGATCTTGTGTCTGGGTTATGTTCACCATATTCTTTCTTACACATTTTTTCTTCGATCAGTGGTACCAGTGCCTAGTAAGAGCATTCAATGCATCACAATTTTTGTCGAGCCTGCGATTTTAGTCGCAGAAAGTGATCCGGCGGCGGCGTTAACTAACTTCTTAAAAGCTTTATATTTTAGAAGGTGGAAGACCTGGATGCTTTATACTTTGTATATAGATGCCTTATGTTACAAAGTTTCCGTCTGTCATATGTACATTGTCCTTGACCTCATTTTCATGGTTCAGTGACTACTTGAAAAAAAAGTTTTTTTTGTTATTTTAATTTTTCTCTTATTATGAGTAATAGGATAAATATATTTGGTATGTGCGTACCTTACAAGGTCTTCATCCCCGTCAGACAGTTTTCAATTGACCTTGACCCCATTTCAAGGATCAGTGAACAAGGTTAAGTTTTGGTGGTCAAGTCCATATCTCAGATACTATAAGGAATAGGTCTAGTATGGAAGGATTGTAAGGTGTACATGTCCAACTGGCAGGTGTCATCTGACCTTGACCTCATTTTCATAGTTCAGTGGTTATAGTTAAGTTTTTGTGTTTTGGCCTGTTTTTCGAATACTGTATGCAATGGGTCTACTATATTTGGTGTATGGAAGGATTGTAAGGTGTACATGTCCAACTGGCAGGTGTCATCTGACCTTCACTTCATTTTCATGGTTCAGTGGTTATAGTTAAGTTTTTGTGTTTTGGCCTGTTTTTTTTTAAAATACTGTATGCAATAGGTCTACCATTTTTGGTGTATGGAAGGATTGTAAGGTGTACATGTCCAAATGGCAGGTGTCATCTGACCTTGACGTCATTTTCATGGTTCACTGGCTATAGTTCAGTTTTTGTGTTTTGGTCTGTTTTTCGAATACTGTATGCAATAGGTCTACTATATTTGGTGTATGGAAGGATTGTAAGGTGTACATGTCCAACTGGCAGGTGTCATATGACCTTGACCTCATTTTCATGGTTCAGTTGTTATAGTTAAGTTTTTGTGTTTTGGCCTGTTTTTCGAATACTGTATGCAATATGTCTGATAGCATTTACTTTCATTAGAAATACACGACAGGCGAGACATTTTTGTGTGTCCACTCTTGTTCTTTTATAATTTTCAAATCGTCAATAAGAAGAAAGCCGGCTTCATATGAAAACTGCTTACTTGAAAGAATGCGTTTAGACATAACATCACCACAATGAAGAATATAACTGAGATGTTGTTTCTGTAGTAACCGTATAGTAACAAGTTTTTGCAGAGCTAAAAAACTATACAATTACACATACACTTGTCTACCTCTTGTATGTTCAGAAAAATAATGCCTCTTGGTGATAGTCACCATGCAAACATGAAGCCATTTTCAGTGATTTTTTTTTATTCTTAATCACAGGTAATACAGTAGATTATTTAACAAGGAAATATATAGGGTAAACTATGTATAATATCAAACACCAAACCCTTTCAGAGTAACTCTATGTTAAATTTATTGGATGTATATTTGGAATTAACATTGCCTTCAAACAATATTTCTTTGAATATTGCATTTTCCTGTAATTTTCTCCTAATGCTCATGATATATATTCCATGATTCAAACTTAGTTTAGTTTAAACATATTTTATTACTATAAAACACAGCAAAAGGATCAGACACAAGTAAATCATACTTATGAAGTCTTCTCCTAATATATTAACATATAAAACAATAGTAGTGCATGCATTACATACGTACACATATATATATAAATATACTAATATAATCTGCTTATTATAACAAAATTACAATGGTTTACAATGATTGGACGGGATGAGGAGGAGAGGTATAGAGAAAGAGATACAGAGAGGAGAGGGAGAGGGAGAGAAAGAGAGAAGAGTGTGGAATCAGATGTTAATTAGACGAACAGGAATCTGTTTGATTTTCTAATATAATCATACACATTTTTAAAAATGATTTCATTTTGTTCGATGGTAAGTTCATTACTGCATCTGGTTAAAAGATCAGTATTTATACTGCAAGTATCTGGTAACCAGGTCAGGTTATTAATCAATACTGCTCTGCTGTTTGAATATTTATTACACTTAAAAAAGAAGTGATGTGCATTTTCAACCGCAGCGCCGCAGTTACAGGATGGACTGGCCACAATGTTTACTCTAAAGAGATCGTGATTTAGAAAAGAAGCATGACACCTTATTTGAGTTAAAATAACATTTAGTTTTCTAGGTCCAAATGCGAAGTAGGATGGTATTAGATTAGCCTGATTAATGGTTTTCAGTTTTCTCTTAAATTCTGATATAGAATTGACATTTCTTATGTTTAAATCCAAATTATTCCATTGCCTTATAGTTGCAGGGATATATGAACCTACAACCTAGAGAGAGCCTACAAAAAGGTACAATGATATCTTCTCCGTTACGGAGGGGGTATGTAGTTGTGCTCTGAATTGTTGGAGGAATAAGTTTACAAAGATAATCAGGAGCAGAATTATTTTTTATATTATAAAACATTTGTAACTTTCTTCTGTTTCGTCTCGTTTCGAGTTTTTCCCAGCCAATTTCTTGATAAATAATTTCGGAGTTCGTGAATGACGGCAAGCCGGTTATTATTCGTGCTGCTTCAAGTTGCAAACACTCCAATTTTGTTGCATTTATGACCCCACAGTTATCCCAAACCTCGCTTGCATACTCAAATAATGGTCTTATATAAACTAAATACAGCTTTTCTAAATTTCCACGATTTATTTGATACTTTAACTTACGAAGAACATTAATGTGTTTAGTAACACTTCTAATAATATTTTCAACATGGTTATTAGCTCACCTGGCCTAAAAGGCCATGTGAGCTATTCTCATCACTTTGCGTCCGTCGTCGTCGTCGTCGTCGTCGTCGTCGTATGTCGTCGTAAACTTTTCACATTTTTATCAACTCCTCTGAAACCACTGAACCAATTTAAACCAAACTTAGGTGGAATGGTCCTTAGATGGTCCCCTTTAAAAAGTGTGTTCGGTTTTTCCGGGTGCCATCCAATATGGCTGCCATGGTCGGACATAGTTTAACCTTGGACCCTATGGGAATTTTAACATTTTTGTTATCTTCTCTGAGACCATTAGGCCAATTTGAACCAAACTTTGGTGGAATGGTCCTTGGGTGGCCCTTTTTAAAATTTGTGTTCAGTTTCCCCGAACGCCATCCAACATGGCCGCCATGGCGGGACTTAGTTTAACATTGAGCCTATGGGAATTTTACTTTTCGTCAACTCCTCTGAAACTAGTGAACCAATTTAAACCAAACTTAAGTGGAATGGTCCTTGGATGGTCCCCTTTAAAAACTGTGTTTGGTTTTCTGGGGCGCCGTCCAATATGGCTGCCATGGTTGGACATAGTTTAACCTTGGACCCTATGGGAATTTTAACATTTTTAGCTCACTTGACCCAAAGGGTCAAGTGAGCTTTTCTCATCACTTGGCGTCCGTCGTCCGTCGTCGTCCGTCGTCGTCCGTCGTCCGTTAACTTTTACAAAAATCTTCTCCTCTGAAACTACTGGGCCAAATTGAACCAAACTTGGCAACAAGTATCATTAGGATATCTAGTTTAAAAAATGTGTCCGATGACCCCGCCTGCCAACCAACATGGCCGACATGGCTAAAAATAGAACATAGGGGTTAACTGCAGTTTTTGTCTTATATCTCAAAAACTAAAGCAATTACAGCAAAACTGACATAGGGTAAAAATGTTCATCAGGTCAAGATCTACCTGTCATGAAATTTTCAGATGGATCGGTCAACCCTTTGTTGGGTTATTGCCCCTGAATTGTTAATTTTAAGGAAATTTTGCAGTTTTAGATTATTATCTTGAATATTATTATAGATAAAGACAAATTGTAATCATCAAAAATGTTCAACAAAGTAAGATATACAAATAAGTCAACATGACCAAAATCATTGATTGACCGCTTATAGGAGTTTTTGCCCTTTAAAGACGGCATCCAGCGTCAATTTTCCTTTAAAGATCTTTTCCTCTCAAACCACTAGGCCAATTTAGACCAAACTTTGGTGGAATGGTCCTTGGGTGGCCCCTTTCCAAAATTATGTCTGGCATCCCCGACTTCCAACCGACATGGCTGCTGTTACTAAAAATAGAAAAAAAGGGGGGGTGAATTTAAAAAATCTTCTTATATGAAACTACAAGGCCAGATGGAACCAAAGTTGGCAGTAATGGTTCTTAGGAGGTTCTCTTTCAGAAATATGTCCAATGACCCGGACTGTTAACCAAGATGGCCGCCACAGCCGAACTTAGTTTAACATAGGGCCCTATGGGAAAATTCATTTAAAAATCTTCTTGTCTTAAACCACTTGACCGATTGGAACCAGACTTGGCAGCAATGGTCCTTAGATGGTCATCTTACAGAGATGTGTCCGATAACCCGGACTGTCAACCAAGATGGCCGCCACAACCGAACTTAGTTTAACATAGGGCCCTATAGGAAAATTCATTGAAAAATCTTCTTGTCTGAAACCACTTGACCGATTGGAACCAGACTTGGCAGCAATGGTCCTTAGATGGTCATCTTACAGAGATGTGTCCGATAACACGGACTGTCAACCAAGATGGCCGCCACAACCGAACTTAGTTTAACATAGGGCCCTATAGGAAAATTCATTGAAAAATCTTCTTGTCTGAAACCACCTGACATATTGGAGCAGGACTTGGCAGCATTGGTCCTTAGGAGGTCCTTTTTCAGAAATGTGTCTGATTTCGTGGACTGTGAACCAAGATGGCCGCCACAGCAGAACTTAGTTTAACATAGGACCCTATGGGAAATTCACTCAAAAATCTTTTCGTCTTAAACCACTAAGCCAATTAGAATTAGACTTGGTAGCAATGGTCCTTAGATGGTCCATTCATACGCTATAATAGCCTGGAATGAGTTTTCTTATCGGTGGCATACTTTCTGCATGCGTACGACGGTCGTTATTACAAATCCCCCAAATACAAAATTTCACGATTCAACCACCTTAATTTGCATAAAAGAGAACATTAAACAAGAGGCTCACCAGAGCCTGTATCGCTCACCTGGAGTCTGGTTTTCATTGGACAATTAATCAACTATTTGACCAAGTTTGTTGCAATTGGTTCAATTGTTCAGGGAAAATTTGTTGAAGATTTATTTTTCATAAGGTTTAATGTTAAAATATGTTCCCTGATGGTGGTAGTCCTGGCAGGAAGTTGACAAAATTGACCAGGAATAAGGGTGAACCTTAAATAAATGTAACAGAACCCGACCTCAAATTACACAAACCAATAACTCCTAAATAGAATTTGGGATTCCCTTCAAAATTTCAGGGTAGGTAGATCTCAACATGGCAAACATTTTTCAATTTACATTTCACTTCTATCTCAAATAGTTTTGGAGATAAATGCAAAAATGTTAAAATTTTAAAAATTTGACAAAAAAGGGCAATAACTCCTAAATGGGTTTTGGGATTTCCTTTAAAATTTCAGGGTATGTAGATCTCAACATGGCAAACATTTTTCAAATTTACATTTCACTTCTATCTCAAATAGTTTTGGAGATAAATGACGAAAAATGTTAAATTATGAAAATTTGACGAAAAAAGGACAATAACTCCTAAATGGGTTTTGGAATTTCCTTCAAAATTTCAGGGTAGGTAGATCTTGTCATGCTGATCAAATTTACCCCGTCAGATTTTCGATATCTGTAACGGTTTTTGAGTTATTAGCAAAAAACAGCAATTTACCCCTATGTTCTATTTTTAGTAACAGCGGCCATGTTTTTCGACGAATCAAAAATCCCCAAAACAGTTCTATGCAGGGTACCCTAAGTAACAATCTTACCAAGTTTCATATGATTTTGAATAGTAGTTTCAGAGAAAAAGATTTTTGAAATAATAACATAAAAAAAGCCAAAAATGTGAAAAAAGGGCAATAACTCCTAAATGGGTTTTGGAATTTCCTTCAAAATTTCAGGGTAGGTAGATCTTGTCATGCTGATCAATTTTACCCCATGTCAGATTTTCGATATCTGTAACGGTTTTTGAGTTATTAGCAAAAAACAGCAATTTACCCCTATGTTCTATTTATAGTAACGACAGCCATGTTTTTCGACATTTCAAAAATTTTAAACGATAGAAATTTTCCAGATGCCCTAAAGAACAATTCTGCAAAGTTAGGTTGAAGTCGGTCCAGTAGTTTAGGACGAGTTAACGTTTGAAAAAGTTTACAGACGACGACGACGACGACGACGACAGACGACGACGACGACGGACGCCAAGTGATGGCAATAGCTCACATGGCCTATGGCCAGGTGAGCTAAAAAGGACAAATATACCTAAGGAGCAATCAAAACAAACGTAATCCATTGGACAGACAAGCCCGGGAAGACAAATGAACAACCACAAGCACAACAAATAAACACAGAAAACTAAAAAACAATGAACACGAAGTCCTATAAAAATCAGGAGTGAACCCAGGTGCTCCGGAAGGGTAAGCAGTTCCTGCTCTGTATACGGCACCCGTCGTGAAGTTCAACAAAGTCAATCCGGTGGACGTCACAAATCGGTAGAGGCACATGAAAGGTTACGACAGTGGGAACAGGTGTAACATCATCTTAGATATTGGAACACTACGTAGCTGTAATGGTCAATCAATTCATGATGACGACCGTAAAATTTCCTAAGTGATGACATCAACTTTTCCTTGATAAAACCCTGGTTAAGAAGCTTTTGTGACAGCAGTAATCCTCTTTGTCGAAAGTCATGGTAACTCACGCATGCCCTTGAAAATCGGATAAGCTGAGAAACGTAGACGCCATATGCAGGCGATGCTCGTAAATTGCTACTCAAGAAGGGAAAATTAACAATAGGAAAGTTGAAGTCATCACGTTTGTCATAAAGTCTTGTCTTCAAACGTCCCTCATATTCTATTTCAAGAAACAAATCCAAATATGAAGCGGACTTTGGTGTATCTGTAGTTTCTTTAATTTCAAGCAAGCTCACTGGGGTAGCTAAGATGTAGAAAGTCTTGGAATTTGTCGTTATTTAACGACAACACATCATCTATATAACGAAAAGTGAAATTAAAGGATTGGGCTAGTTTCTTTTTGTTTTTACGTAGTAACCCTTGAATGAAGTCCGCTTCATATGATTACAGAAACAGATCGGCGAGGTGAGGAACACAGTTGGTTCCCATTGGATTGCCGATTGTTTGTTGAAAAATTAGACCGCCAAATTCAACGAATATGTTGTCTATGAGAAAATCTAACATGTCTGTAATTTCATCTTCAGAATACTTTTTGTCAGAATCAGAGTGGTTATTCACGAAATAAGCCTTTTTTCTCTATTAAATTATGAAAAAATGATACTATAACAATCACAGATGATTGTTTCATGCATTGCAGCAAGGCATGTTGTTGTTTATGAGCTCCAAAGCCAATAAACTGAGTGGTAGCATTAGGGCAGAAAAAACTGCCCCAACTAACTTACCAGAATTGGCGTCCTCCATGCATATTGGGATGTCCGTAACTGCAATCGTTTTATACCCTGTAATTCTGTGGAATATGTTCCAAAGGAATATAATATATTACAAATGTGCTGGGAAAAGTTCCAAATGGAATAAGTCTAGTAATCAGTACTTGCAAAATTTCTTCCTTTAGAACTTGGCTAATTAAAATATCTGGGTGACTTGAAACTTCTTTACAACGGTTTTGATTATTGTTTTGGCTTTGATTACTAGTGATGAGACAAAAACTGATGAAATATACCACAACTGATGTTATAAAATGTTTGATAATATATATAAATGAGATAGTGAATTTTGACCGAAAAAATTCTCATAATAAATTCTGTGATACCAATTTTAATGCTCGAGATGTGCACATTTTGTCAATTTACGACTCACCGGTTGGGCTCTTGGACTGAAATGGTGAAAACCAATTAAAACAATCTAAAACTTCGAAGACCAAATTCAAACAATGTCAAAAAAAATGGCAAGGTAATCTTAGGACAGATAATACATGATGGGAAACTTAGTTCTCACACAATTTTACATTTTTATAACAATAAATTCATGAAATTTAAAATATCAATTTGGAACTACTGTTTGTAGTATCGAAATACATGTAATACCTGGTGATACCCTCGGGGAAAACTTGCAGATTTATTGGTAATAAAATCAAAACTTTGGTTTGAAAATATAAAAATGGAAATATATGGGATATCAAGTCAGTTGGGCGTACAAAACAACCCAAGATTACCAAAGTCCAAAATTCAAAAGTAATTATAATAGAAAGATCAGAAATTACATGTGAGAAACACAATAATATTTCTTTGCATTGGACAGGCAGGTAAATAACGTGCATGGTTTACATTTTACAGACCATAAATATCTCAAGATCCGAAAATTGACCATCCAAATTTCTGAACCATTTCTATAGACTTGAACTTGATTTGAGGTAATTTTAGCTGTCATATGAACTTTGGCCTAGGACTTTCCCATAACACTAAGGTAACCAGTTGCAAAAGTTTTTGAAGAACAGAATATAGGTACTTTATTCAATAAGATCGACACAAAGGCCTAGGTTATGTAAGAAATGTCTTATTGGTGATACACGTGCAAATTCCGTTTAGATAAAACATTTAGGTTTTACAAATCTTCAGTAAATTTTCAAATGACACTCAAACTTATATTATCCCGCGCTCCTTCTTGCTTCAAGCTAAAAGTTATTTGGATAACTTTGTTCACTAGGGGAGAGCTTACAAATGTCAATAATTTCTTAATAGGTAAAACTTATAGAATTACACTGTTTATATTATTCATTTTTCGTCTTATAAAGCTTATCGGTACAATTAATATTTTTTCAAGACAATAGAACGCAAGGTATTGTGTGTCTTTTTACAAACTGCAAGTGATTTTTCGGGAATATCTCGGAAGATCTTATAAAATTAAAGTAAAAGTATTACACTACCTTTTGTTTCCAGTAGTCGTAATTAATTATTGTCATTTCCACGACTGAAAATATTTTGATACAGATGTTTTCTTTCCAATTTTCGTGTGAATTTTTGAATCATATGACGTCTACACAAATAAATATGACGTTTCAGATTATATGCAAGTTCTGTTTTGAGACATATCTAATTGTTATTTAAAACTTTAAAAAAGTCACGAAGTGCGGAGTTTTCAATAAAAACAAGAGGTTCTCAAGAGCCTGAATCGCTCACCTGGTAAACAATGCACTATAAACTAAATTAATATATTAATGTTTGTTGTAAATTAAACTGAGTATTAAAGGTCACGTAAAATGCTGAAAATACCTTTAAAAGCCTTTCAAGAACCTCTGGAAAGAAATGGGCATGAGTTCTCCCTACGCTTGATTAAGATACAGTCATGGTCAATCAGATGATTCATAATACAAAATACAAGCTTTAATTAATCTTCAAATACAAGTATAAATCTTTTGGTCTATATGTTGTCTTCGTTTTTAAAATGTTTGAAAGAAGTTATGTAAAAATTGTGGGTTAAGGCTTTTTATTTGTACTTGAAAAGGAAATATTGCAGGAACAATCGTGCTAAGTTTCATCCAAATACCCCTAGTAGTTTCAGAGGAGAAGATGTTTGAAAATTTGTTAACAATGATTATGACAGACACCAAGTGATGGCAATTAAAAGCTCACATATTATGAAGTTTAATCATTGTTATACAACATTCTCATCATCACCATTCACTAAGGATACCATGTTTACTTTAAAAACCAAATATTGTTGAAATCCGAGCAAGTGTAAAAAATGGCGGGAAAATGGCAGCCATTTTAAAAATGGCCGTCCAAAACAAACTTTCATGATCATCACCATTCAACTCGGGATACCATTTTTGCCTTGAAAGTAGCTTTCATCTTCATTTTATTTCTATAATTCAGGAAAGAATAGCAAAAAACAGCATTTTGACCCCTATGTTCTATTTTTAGTAAGGGCTGACATGTTTTTCGACCAATCAAAAATCCAAGCATTAACTTTTTGCAGGATACCCTAAGGAACAATCTTACCAAGTTTCATTTGATTTTGAATAGTAGTTTTAGAGAAGATTTTTGAAATAATAACATAAAAAAAGCCAAAAATGTCAAACAAGAGGCTCTCAAGAGCCTGAATCGCTCACCAGGTAAACAATGCACTATAAACTAAATCTCATCATCACCATTCACTAAGGATACCATGTTTACTTTAAAAACCAAATATTGTTGAAATCCGAGCAAGTGTAAAAAAATGGCGGGAAAATGGCAGCCATTTTAAAAATGGCCGTCCAAAACAAACTTTCATCATCACCATTCAACTCGGGATACCATGTTTACCTTGAAAGTAGCTTTCATCTTCATTTTCTTTCTATAATTCAGAAAAAAATAGCAAAAAACAGCATTTTTACCCCTATGTTCTATTTTTAGTAAGAGTGGACATGTTTTTCGACCAATCAAAAATCCAAGCACTAACTTTTTGCAGGATACCCTAAGGAACAATCTTACCAATTTTCATTTGATTTTCAATAGTAGTTTCAGAGAAGAAGATTTTTGAAATAATAACATAAAAAAAAAGCCAAAAATGTCAAACAATGAGTGCTGACCACAGCCAGTTTCAAAACTAATTTCACAAAAAATATATAAATATATACATCTAATGAAAGTTATTTTTAAGTACTATTGTATCTTGAGGTAACATTGAATTTATATTTTAATAAATAGCCATTTAAAAACAAATTTACACGCAATCAAAAGCTTTTTTTTCATTTTCTACAGTTTGCCATCTATAAGGCATCAACAGTTATTTTGACATTTAAGGGACAAAACTTTAACTCCTAAAGGGCTCATTTAAACATTTTGCAAACTAAGGGAAATGCTGTGAAAATGGTCAATTTTGATGTTCTAAGGGGAATAACTCCTAAAAGGAATGATCATACAACTTAATAAGTACAAATTTAAAAAAAAATCAAGAAAAAGGGCAATAACTCCTACATGGGTGGTTACATCTTCTTCAAAATTTCAAAGCAGGTAGATCTTTAGGTGTTGAACACTTTAGCTTCCCATCAGAATTTTGATATCTGTCACCATTTTTGAGTTATTTGCAAAAAACTGCAATTTACCCCTATGTTCTATTTTTAGCCATGGCAGCCATGTTTTTTTACAAATCAAAAATCCAAACGATAGTTTAGTAGCACTCATGCCAAGGAAAAACTACACTAAGTTTGGTTGCAATTAAACTTATGGTGTAAGAGGAGTTAACGATTTTATTACAATGAATAAAGACTGCAAAAATGGTCAATTTTGACGATCTAAAGGGAATAACTCCTAAAAGGAACGAACCTACAACTTCGATCCTGTTACAAATTTTGTAGATCTTTGTGTGCCTAACAATATGAAATTTAAATTTTTCAAATTTCCTTTATAGTATCCAAGATATTGAGCTTAATAAGTGCAAAATTTGGAAAAAATGCAGAAAAAGGGCAATAACTCCTACATGGGTCATTGGATCTTCTTCAAAATTTCAGGGCAGGTAGATCTTGAGGTGATGAACACTTTTACCCTATGCCAGAATTTTGATATCTGTTATGGTTTTTGAGTTATTTGCAAAAAACTGCAATTTACCCCTATGTTCTATTTTTAGCCATGGCAGCCATGTTTTTTTACAAATCAAAAATCCAAACGATAGTTTAGTAGCACTCATGCCAAGGAACAACTACACTAAGTTTGGTTGCAATTAAACTTATGGTGTAAGAGGAGTTAACGATTTTATTACAATGAATAAAGACTGCAAAAATGGTCAATTTTGACGTTCTAAGGGGAATAACTCCTAAAAGGAACGAACCTACAACTTCGATCCTGTTACAAATTTTGTAGATCTTTGTGTGCCTAACAATATGAAATTTAAATTTTTCAAATTTCCTTTATAGTATCCAAGATATTGAGCTTAATAAGTGCAAAATTTGGAAAAAATGCAGAAAAAGGGCAATAACTCCTACATGGGTCATTGGATCTTCTTCAAAATTTCAGGGCAGGTAGATCTTGAGGTGATGAACACTTTTACCCTATGCCAGAATTTTGATATCTGTTATGGTTTTTGAGTTATTTGCAAAAAACTGCAATTTACCCCTATGTTCTATTTTTAGCCATGGCAGCCATGTTTTTTTACAAATCAAAAATCCAAACGATAGTTTAGTAGCACTCATGCCAAGGAACAACTACACTAAGTTTGGTTGCAATTAAACTTATGGTGTAAGAGGAGTTAACGATTTTATTACAATGAATAAAGACTGCAAAAATGGTCAATTTTGACGTTCTAAGGGGAATAACTCCTAAAAGGAACGAACCTACAACTTCGATCCTGTTACAAATTTTGTAGATCTTTGTGTGCCTAACAATATGAAATTTAAATTTTTCAAATTTCCTTTATAGTATCCAAGATATTGAGCTTAATAAGTGCAAAATTTGGAAAAAATGCAGAAAAAGGGCAATAACTCCTACATGGGTCGTTGGATCTTCTTCAAAATTTCAGGGCAGGTAGATCTTGAGGTGCTGAACACTTTTACCCTATGCCAGAATTTTGATATCTGTTATGGTTTTTGAGTTATTTGCAAAAAACTGCAATTTACCCCTATGTTCTATTTTTAGCCATGGCGGCAATGTTTTTTTACGAATCAAAAATCCAAACGATAGTTTTGTAGCACATATACCAATAAACAACTGTACGAAGTTTGGTTGCAATTGGTCTTATGGTGTCAGAGGAGTTAACGTTTGAAAAAGACGGACGACGGACGGACGACGGACGCCAAGTGATGGCAATAGCTCACATGACCCTTCGGGTCTGGTGAGCTAAAAAGGGCAATAACTCTAACATCAGTTGACAGATTTTCACGAAAATCAGCACGCAGGTAGCTCTCATCATGCAGAACACTTTCAACCTGCAGAATTTGGCGTAACCTAATGATTTTTGAGACATTTGCGAAAAACTGTTTGACCCCTGTTCTATTTTTAGTAACAGTGGCCATGTTTTTCGACAGATCAAAAATCGAAGCATAATATTTGTGCAGGATACCCTAAGGAAAAATCATGCTAAGTTTTATCCAAATCCATTCAGTAGTTTCAGAGGAGAAGATTTTTGAAATAATAACATAAAAAAAAGCCAAAAATGTCAAAAAAGGGCAATAACTCTAACACCAGTTGACAGATTTTCACGAAAATCAGCACACAGGTAGCTCTCATCATGCTGAACACTTTCAACCTGCCAGAGCTTGCCTTAACCTAATGATTTTTGAGATACTTGCGAAAAACTGTTGTTTGACCCCTATGTTCTATTTTTAGTAACAGTGGCCATGTTTTTCGACGGAACAAAAATCGAAGCATAAACTTTGTGCAGGATACCCTAAGGAACAATCATGCTAAGTTTTATCCAAATCCATTCAGAGTTTCAGAGGAGATTTTTGAAAAATTGTTAACGACGACAGACGACGACGGACGCCAAGTGATGAGAAAAGCTCACATGGCCTTTTAGGCCAGGTGAGCTAAAAATCAGTTGCAGACGTATGTGAGACACCTGTAATAAATTATACAGCATTTTTTTTCCAACATGGCCGACAAGGGTGTCACACATTAGTTGAGCTCTACAGTTTTGGCTAATTTGTTTTGTTTCTACTTTGAGTTCTGAGGAGATTTTTATATGAGGATATAGCTAATAATACATACTTCAAGTATTTGTGACCATTTCTGGAGTATTGTGTTGTTTTTGAAAGTTATTACTGATGCAGTTATTTTGCACTTTGGATTTTATTTACATGAAAAGTATTCACTTTTAATAGAAAATGCCTGGAGGTAAACCAGTACAAACTGTACAAACACTGTTGGCCTCAAGAAAGGATTTAGGTAAAAATAAAACAGAAAAAGACAAATCAAGTGAAAAGGCTGCTAAAATTAGTAAAAGAACTCATTCAGACATTGATAAGAGTGATCAGAGTTTAGAAATGAGTGTAGATTTCACAGATTTAGTAAAAGACCTTCAGGACATTAAGAAATCTCTAAAAGAAACAACAAAGAAAGATGATTTAAATAAGGCCCTGAAGGATATAGTTAAAAGGGACGGATGATGGATGAATTATTGTTTAACGTCCAGTGGCAACCAGTGCATATCAGGACGAGAACATGTTGATATGATAATGAATATGACCCCTGCTTTGTACTAGACCGACACGCTAAGTCGGATTTTTAATGTGCTAGCTCACGAGGTAACTGTCCGCAGGAAGACATATCACCTCACTCGGACACATTATACTGACTCCGAGCCGACCAGTCTTTGCTCTTACTCCTAGATGCCGCATACTTGGCGGAGAAGCAGCAAATACCAATTTTAATGTCTTTGGTTTGACCCGGCCGGGGATCGAACCCGCGACATTCCGCACTCGGGGCGAGCATGCTACCACGAGACCACCGAGGCGGTCAGTTAAAAAGGAAGATATTGAAGTAATGGTAACAAACATTGTTGAAAAACTATTCACAAATTTTCAGACTGAAATTGAAAAGAAAATAGAAGATAGAATTGAAAGTACAATTGCAGAACAATCTGAGGAGACAGAAAGACTAAAGAAAAGTCTAGAGGAAAATATTGTGAGACTGAACAAGAAATGTATAGACCAGCATCTGGAGATTAGTAAGATTGGTAGAGATTTGGATTATGTGTATAACAGAACTGAAGAAGCCATCTCTATGGCGAACTACAACGAACAATATTCCAGGAAATTTAACATTAAGATGACAAATTTCAAGGCAAAGGATACCAATTTCAAAGATAAATTCAAAAAAATGATAAAAGATGATCTGAAATTGGAAATCAGTGATAATGATATTATTGCAATCCACCCACTTAGTACCAGAAAACCAATGACTACACCACCACAAGGACGTATATTAGTTATACGTCCTTGACCACCAGTAATCGTCAAAATGAAAAACTCAGATGCCAAAACACAAATAATGAAAAGGAGGAAACTAATTAAAAATAATGTAAAACTGTTTGATGATATTACATATAAGAATCAAGATCTTATTCAGAAACTTCAAAAACA
This sequence comes from Mytilisepta virgata, assembly GCA_028015205.1. Lineage (NCBI taxonomy): Eukaryota > Metazoa > Mollusca > Bivalvia > Mytilida > Mytilidae > Mytilisepta > Mytilisepta virgata. Next base: position 50,796,370 of record CM051518.1, on the reverse strand, counting down.
CAAGGACATCTCAGCCGCATATTATTTCAATTGTGCAGTTTATAGTACGACAAAAGATGGACACCAAATTCGTTTTGATATAAGTGACAATATATATGAACTTAGTAAAGTAGAAAGACAATTTGGAATCTCAGAGTGTAAACATGGATGTGCAAGAAGAAGTAAACAATCAGACTGATACAACAGAATCAGCATAAGGTCGGTAGACTTTACCCACAGAAACCTTACATTTACTAACTTTTAATGCATTCATATGTTAAAATTTATTTCAAATGTTTATAGTTTGTACTAATGTCATAATAGGTCTTAAATAGACTGAAACCAAATATAAAAGGAAAATTTTTAAAAGTTTTGCTTTAAAATTTTACAAAAATATAATTTGTAACTAATGACCATATTATCAGACAGATTGATATTATTGCATTATTTGCTAAGTTATAATTTCGTTATTAGACAGGTTAGGGTATCTCAGATGAACACTCCTGATCATTTCACTGTCATATCAAAAGTGGCTTTAATTTGGTAATTGAATTAAACTGAAAGACAACATTAAATAAGTTTCCAATGAAAACTATTAATTTTTTAACAAGTAGTTCCCTTTTCATATACTTTCCTTCCATCTACTTTTACGAGTAAGAGACAATTCAACTAATGTAAAAACAATTTTTTTTTTCTCTCAAAAACTAATTACACATGTACCAGGGTACTTCATCTCAGTGTCTCAATTATTAAGGATTGAACGATTACAGGATATCTTATACTGTACCAAACTTACTAAAAAAATCTATAATCTTGTTCAATAATATACTGGTGAATAAGACAAAAAGGTATATGTGTTGTATATTTTTTAAGCTTGAAAGCACGAAGTTGAGTTTTACCCCACTACATGTATTTCATAGAGTATACTAGTTGTAACATAGATAAAAGTTAGTATACTATAGTTCCAAATAGAACAAACAAGGAAATATTTTTATTGTACCTTTGGATCATATGACTTTGGCCATATGGGAGATAACTCCTGCTTACAGTAAAAAAAATATTTAAAAGTTCTTTTCACAATTATGTTAGAATATAATAACATATTACTTTATTATCAGTGTCAGAATGGTTGTTGTGTGATTGGGGAATACTCCTGGTCTATTTCTTTTTTATAACATGATTAGCAGAAAGTTTGCAATTAAATTGGAAAGGAAGCTAATTTTAGTTGAAAGATTATCATAAATGGAGCCATAAAGATGCTTATAACATATTCTTCTCAGACAGGCTTTTGTCTCATTGATAAATACCCCTGATCTATCCACTTTCACACTACATGTATGATCATCATTAATTCTAAACCTGAATTAAATTGAAAGACAACCTTAAATACAGTTTTTTGGAGGAAACCTTTCACTTTGCGTGTTTGATAGTTAGTTGCCTTACTGACCGATAATCTCTCTCCATCTACATGTATGTTGATATGTAAGTGACAGCAGGCTTCAAATAAAGTTTCGCAGAAGCAATATTTCTGAAACCTTAGAATTTCAGTAAAAACATGGTATTCTTAGATTTCGGAACAGGGTACTTCTTTCAATTGTAATATTCATGTAGCTCAACTAAATTGACGTTGAGGAACTGAACTTAGAAGAATTATCAGGAAAAATAATAAGTATAAGGTAGAAATGTTGTGTATTATATTCCAGAAATCTGTCATAATAATTGTAACAAATATTATGAAAAGACGATACTGTAGCATAAAATTCCAATTTAATGTGAGAGTTACAATGTATTGGTAAAATAGGTTACAATCATTACAGTTTTGTGGATTATAAGATGTTCAAAATTTTACTGAAAATAATTTATATTTCTATACAAATGTTTTTGTACACAAAATCCTTACAATCTGAGTTTTCTCGGTTTTTTTCCTTGAGTATATTATTTGTAACTGCTGAAAAGGTAGTTTATGACATTTACGGAAAAAATTAAATAACAGAGGAGAATTTTTTTTTTTTTTGTACTGTAATTCTATCTTTCAGATGAAATAAATATAGATGGTTATGTGTTGATAAGGGAGATAATTCCTTTATGTATATTTTTTTAGTGATATGTTTTTATAAATTTTAAACTGCTATAAAAAAAAAAAGTAAAGTCTTAGAATTAAAGCAAGATGAAATGGAAGAAAACTCAGATAATTTCTATTGTAATTTCATGTATTTATAAGCAAATCAGCAACGTGTTATCAAGTGACTTTCATACATAGTGCTGACAGTATGTCATTTAAAAAATAATTGTATGTTGTTATTTAATATCCTTAATAGTTCTTTAAAAATATTGCACAGTAAACACATTGAACTAGACCCTTCCTCTGGTTGGAGCTCCTGAAAAACTAAATATTTATGTCACCCATGATGTACAATGTAGCTTTTATTTTAAATAAAATGCTTACTGAATTTGCTCCCCCCAAAAAAAATATATGAATGTCAGAATTGTTGCACAATTTGACTGAAATAGATACAACCTTTGGTTTTGTTGAAAAAGTATAGCTTTTTAAAAGTACCCTCTTCCTTTTTTTTATTTTCAAATTTTTTTCCAACCATTTCTTTTTCCTTGGCAGGGTTGATCGGACTTTTCGAAGAGACTCAATTACTTCAAAAGAAGTTTAAACATGGAGAGCTTTAGACTACTTTCAATAAATTTTCAAGGTTTAGGTGATATAAATAAACGAAAAGATGTCTTTAATTATCTGAAAAGCCAGAAATATAATATTGTTTGTCTTCAGGATACACACTTTACAGAATCACAAGAAAACAACATTGAAACTCTGTGGGGATATAAATGTTACTTTAGCTCTTTTGCCTCTAATGCACGGGGAGTTTCCATACTATTCAATAATAATTTTGAATTTACTGTGCATCGGGAAAGAAAAGATGCAAATGGTAATTTTTTACTCTTAGATGTGACAATTCAGGGCCACAGACTAACATTAGCTGTAATATATGGTCCCAATAGAGATTAGCCTGCTTTTTATGATAAAATTATAGAACTAATTGATTATTTTGATAATTATTCCTTCATAATGTGTGGAGATTTTAATTTAGTTCTTAATCCAGAAATGGATTATTATAATTATACTAATATAAACAATGAAAAAGCACGACAAAAAGTTATAGAAATTATCAATAATAGAGGTTTAATAGATCCTTTTAGAGAAATTTATGCAGACAAGAGAAGATATACATGGAGAAAAAAATCCCCATTAAAACAATCAAGACTGGATTTTTTTCTGATTACAGAAGATTTGTTATCTTCTCTTAGAGAATCTAATATTGACCCAGGCTATAGATCTGATCATTCAATAATTACACTTGAATTAGTCTTTAATGATTTCAAAAGGGGCAGAGGATTATGGAAATTTAATAACTCCCTTTTATATGACAAAGAGAATCTTGATGTTATAAAAAAAGTAATACTTGAAGTAAAAACCCAGTATATAGTATTCCAACAAAATGAAATTAATATTGCGGACATTTCCAACTCTGAAATATGTTTTAATATAAATGATCAACTTTTTCTGGAAACTCTCCTTATGGAAATTAGAGGCAAAACTATATCATATAGCAGTTATAAAAAAAAATGTAAAAAAAACTTGGAAAATTCATTGATTAAAGAAATAAAGGAACTGGAAGAAAATTTTACAAATGATAAGCTTGACCTTTTGGACACAAAAAGAGGTGAATTAGAGAACATTAGAAAGAAAAAGTTACAGGGCAATATCTTAAGATCTAAAGTACAGTGGATAACTGAAGGCGAAAAGCCAAGCAAATACTTTTGTAATCAGGAATCAAGAAATTTTACAACTAAAATCATACCAAAAATTGAAAAAAAAAGTGGCGAAATTATCCATAAACAATAAAATATCTTAGTAGAAGTAAAATTGTTTTATGAAAATTTATATTCCTCCAAAAATTTGTCTTTAGAAGCACCAGAATTAAATTCTGAATTAGAAGGTTTAAAAATTAAAAAACTAAGTGGAGAGGTGTATAACTAATTAGAAGGACATATTAGTTATGAAGAAGCTACCAAAACATTAAAACATATGAACAATGAAAAAAGCCCTGGATCATCAGGTTTTACAACAGAATTTTATACAATGTTTTGGGTAGATCTAGGACACTGACTTTGTTGTTAGATCTATTAACTATAGATATTCTGAAGGAAAATTATCAGTTGTACAAAGACAAGGAATTATTACTTGCCTCCCAAAGGGAGATAAATCTAAACATTTTTTAAACAAGAGGCTCTCCAGAGCCTGTATCGCTCACCTGGAGTCTGGTTTTCATTGGACAATTAATCAAGTATTTGACCAAGTTTGTTGCAATTGGTTCAATTGTCCAGGGGAAATTTGTTTAAGATTTATTTTTCATAAGGTTTAATGTTAAAATATGTTCCCTGATGGTGGTAGTGCTGGCAGGAAGTTGATAAAATTGACCAGGAATAAGGGTGAACCTTAAATAAATGTAACAGAACCCGACCTCAAATTACACAAAGCAATAACTCCTAAATAGAATTTGGGAATCCCTTCAAAATTTCAGGGTATGTAGATCTCAACATGGCGAACATTTTTCAATTTACATTTCACTTCTACCTCAAATAGTTTTGGAGATAAATGCAAAAATGTTAAAATTTTGAAAATTTGACAAACAAGAGTGAAAAGTTTACCTGATTTTGCAGGAAATGACATGGAAGTGAAAAAAAAAATGCTAAAACCTTGAGTATGGTCCCTCACTCGGCACCAAAGCTCACGAGTACATCAATGAAAAAATAATTATTGTGAATTGAATGTTGATGAAATATTCAAAACATTAACAGAATTGCAATAAAAATAATTTCAAGTAGCAATACAATATAAATAAACAACATCCTGATTAAAAATGCTAAACTTGAACATATGTGAAAATCGGAAAAAAATTAAATTTCCAAGGGCAATAACTCTAATATAGGTTGTCTGATTGACCTGAAAATTGGCACAGTGATAGATCTTAATTAACTGAACAACTTTTATTCTTACATTGATTATTTATCTCCTTTCACAATAACTGCACAAAAAGGGAAAATCTGCAAACAAAATTGACATTTTCAAGGGCAATAACTCTAACATGGTATGTCTGATTGACCTGAAATTTTGAACATTCATAGATCTTTATTAACTGAGCAACTTTTGTTCTTACATTGATTATCTATCTCTTCTCATTTTCATAATAATAGCCTTGAAAAACGAAATATTGCCAAATTTGACATTTAAAGGGCAACAACTCCTACATCAGTTGTAAGATCGTAACAAAAATTTGCACACTGGTAGATCTCATCATGCTGAACATTTTGACCCTATGTCAAAATTTTGATATCTGCTTTCGTTTTCAAGTTATTTGCAGAAAACTACTGATGGACCCCTATGTTCTATTTATAGTAACGACAGCCATGTTTTTCGACATTTCAAAAATTTTAAACGATAGAAATTTTCCAGATGCCCTAAAGAACAATTCTGCAAAGTTAGGTTTAAGTCGGTCCAGTAGTTTAGGACGAGTTAACGTTTGAAAAAATTTACAGACGACGACGACAGACGACGACGACGGACGCCAAGTGATGGCAATAGCTCACATGGCCTATGGCCAGGTGAGCTAAAAACTGGAGGCCAATTACTTTACTTAATACCTCATATAAAATAGCATCTGGTACAATTGCAAATCGTATTTAAAAAGTACTTCAAGAGTTAATTGAACCAGATCAGACTGGTTTTATATCAGGCAGATTCATAGGGGAAAACACTCGGGTACTGTATGATATAATGCAGATGCTGATGAAAATAATCTCCCTGGCCTTTTACTTTTTATAGACTTTGAAAAGGCATTTGATTCAGTATCATGGACTTTTTTAAATAAAGTATTAAGTTTCTTCAATTTTGGACCTACGATACGGAAATGGGTAAATGTTTTTTACACTGATATTCAATCATCTGTAATCCAGGGTGGTAACCTGTCAGAATTTTTTAAACTCGAACGTGGTTGTCGCCAAGGAGATCCTCTTTCCCCTTATCTCTTTATTCTTTGTGCTGAGATTCTTGCTATTAAGATTAGAAATAACAAAAAAATTAAAGGTTTTAAGATCATTAATGTAGAAAACAAATTATCACAATTTGCTGATGATACTGCAATAATTCTTGACGGCACAGAAATCTCACTGGAAGAAGCAATGAAGGAATTAAGAAAATTTGCGGTTCTATCTGGCCTTAAAATGAATTTGTCAAAAACACAGGTAGTATGGATAGGCAGCCAAAAGTTCAGCCAAGCTACTCTTTGCCCACAGTCCTGGGGTAAAAACAGTTTTTCGTATCTTGGAATAGATTTTAATACCGATCTAACCAAAATGCTAAAAATAAACTTTGATAAAAGATAATAGAAATAAAGGCAATGCTAAAACAATGGAGTAAAAGGGTTGTGACTCCAATTGGATGCATTACTGTGATAAAAACTTTTGCAATTCCTAAATTAGTACATTTGTTTAGTTCTCTTCCCAATCCAGATGAAAAGTTCATAAAGCAACTCAGTGATCTCTTTTTTAATTTTGTTCGGCAAAAACCTATTGGAATGGTAAAAAGAAATACATTAGTACAGGACTATCTAAATGGTGGCCTAAAAATGACAAATTTAGTAGCTTTTACAGATGCATTAAAAGCATCATGGATTAGAAAAATAGTAGGTAATGTTAAACTTAAAGAACATGTATCTTCTATAGGGATTGACATAGAAAATTTAATTGATACAGGGATAAAAAAAAATAGAGGAATGTGCCCATACATGTAATGGATCTTGGAAATCCTTTCTTAAAGAGCCATTATGGAAAAATAAAGAAATTAAAATAGATGACCAACCAATTTTTTTCAAAGAATGGTACCAAAAAGGGATTCGTATTATTGGAGACTTGATAAACGAGAATGGAAATTTTTATTCCATTGAAGAATTAAAACAAAAATTTAATCTGAATGTCCAAATTATGAAATTTAACAGTATATTATCATATATTAATAAATATTCTAAATCTTTTGAAAAGATGAAAGATGATAATAAAAATATCACATATCCCTATATACCAAAAAACATTGAATTATTCTTGAAACATAAAAAGGGTGCTAAAGATTTTTATAATGTACTTAATCAAAATTCTTCAGATCCTACAAGCAAACAAAAAGTTATGATCCAATTTGAAATGACAGGAGAAGAAATAAAAAAAATATATAAACTCCCATTTGAGATTACCAAAAATTCAAAGCTACAGTGGTTTCAATATAAGATCAATCATCTAGTGCTAACTACAAATTCATTTTTGGCCTAAATAAACTTGATAGAAAATTCTTCATGTACATTGTGTAACAAAGAACCAGAAACTATTGTACATCTTCTGTGGGAGTGTGAAAAAGTCCAAAGCTTTCTTGAAGATGTTGAGAATTGGATAACAAACACTGGTGGTTTTACTTTAAATTTTAATAAAAAATCATTCATTTTTGGAATAATAGATTCTAAATATGCCAATATAAAAAATTTAGTTATTCTAGCTTTGAAATATTATATATATACAACACGTTGTCTTTAAAAAACACTATCTTTCACAGGAGTATACCATACCCTAAAACATTTGTGCATGGTAGAAAAAGAAATAGCAACAAACAATAAAAAATTAGAAGAATTCAAAAATCAATGGAACTGTTGGCACACTCTTTTTTCATAGTAGCTTGGCTGAGATTAAAAAAAACGATAAAAAATCCTAATTTTCAGTTAAGAAATATTTAGACCTGTTTTTTAATTAAATGGAACTAACAGCTCTTACAGATATTATCGAAAATACTAATAATAGCCGAGTATTCAAGAGTCCGATCAACCAGATGCAAACCAAAATAACCCTTATTCTTCCTTAAATACCCCCTACCCACTTTTTATATTTTTTTTTTCCCACCAAAATTATAGTTTTTTTGTTTTTTTGGGTTTTTTTTGCCCCCTTTCTGGAGAAACAGATTATACTACTTTTTATTACAGTAATAGTAATTTGTTACATATGATGACTCTCTATAATTTTCATATAAAAGTTTCTCTATAAACGTTCATACAAAAGACTCTCTATAAATGTTCATATAGATATATATAAAATGAAACTGTATTGTTAAATGTATAATGTAAAAATAATGTGTTCTGAACTCTACTGCTGTGTATATCTGTGTAACAATGTATAATGAAAAGTTGATTTAAAAAAAAAAAAAATAAATATAAAAAAATAATTATCTGAAGCCAAAAAGCAATATAAACAGAATTTATGTAAAACTAAACACTAATTTATATGTTACCTATGTGCAATTCCTAAAACAGAGTATTGTTCATTGTAATAAAAAACATTATACATCTGTACTAACTTAATTATTTTGAGGTAATTGAGTCTTAATGTTGGTAAAGAATCCAAATTTCTCATACAATAATAAAACTGGCAGATAAAAAAAAAAAATTAAAAAAAATTATACAGAATTAATTTTCAATAGGCCAAGTGTGAAGATTTTTGTTCATTTTGAGCTTTTTCATTCAAAAGTTCACTTTCCTATCACGAAAGTTTCCAGCTGATGAAATAGTCCTGTAATATGCCATGAAACAGGATCAATTGATTAGATCACTATTGCATAATTCATAAGGATAGTGATCCTTACAACCAGATGAATGAATAATTAAAAACAGATTTCAGTAAAGAGAAAAACGAACATTTCTTAGCGGATTTTATTGCTTCTTAAATGGTAAATGTGGATTTTGACATTGGTGATTTTATCTGTAGAAATAATTAACACGGAAAAAGTTAAAGGGGTTTTGAGTACATCGTTGTTAATCTCAGATTAACATTTCAGTAAAATTTTAAAATGTTGAGAAACCATAAATTGGGGATCGAACGACACAGGGTCCAAGGCAAGAAATTAAAAAAGAACGAACGGGATGGTGTCAACAAGCACAAGTAGCTATATAGGTGTGTGTATAAAACTATTTTTTTACGTTTTTTTTTTTATCATTATTTTGTTCATTCAAAAAAAAACAAATCTGCTTTAGTTTGCTTCATTTCTTTGTTATTTACGTTATGTTTTGTTTTTTATTGTTTTTGGTTGTCTTGCTTTTTTTTTACAAAAGAAATATAAAGCAATGTTGTTTTGTGACAACTGAAGAGCATGTTTTTTATAGGGATTTTACTATTTATACTTTTAATTGTATTTTATAACAACCCAAAGTTGTCAGGAAAAACCGTGGAACATCCAATAGATTAAACAAAAATTACTAAAAAATGGGTCAAAGTCACAAATGGCCGGGTTGCAAAGAATGGGTTATGTTCGCTTTTATGGATATCCGAATTCTGATCCGTGGCACCAGTCAACTCACACTTCCACGATGATCGGAGAGTTTAAGATAAGATCAGACTAGTATCAGTTTTACTGTGTGAACTACCAACAAACTTTAAATTTTTTTTACGCACAAAAATTCTTCAAATAATTCAATATTATGGATGAAATTATAAACAAAGGTGAACATCTTTAATATATATGCACATTTTGATGGAAAAATGACTAGGTTCCCAAGTCTGAAAAATAGGAAAAAATTCCATAATAGCAGGTGCGCAACTTCAATATGTGTACAATCTTCCTGTGAAGATTGATAAATCTCGGTTGAAAACTGTAAGAGCAGTTGGTACCTTATTTTCCCAGATACCGCCCAAACGTGCCCGCCCGACATCATCATACTATAACCCAGATTGCACTTCGCGCAACCCTGCAAAAAATGAAAAATATGTATAAACCAACTCTCAAAAAATATTGGTTAAAATAAGTGCCCCGGACACCGATAAACCTCTTTTTTATAAGTAACTTTTTTCAGCAGAAAATATTCTTTCTGTCAAAAGCCTAGGTAAATACACAAGCCCTTGAAAACTGGAAGACAAGGACGATGCTGGTATATCACGGTTAGGTATCGTCTTTTAGTTTTTGTTTATGTTTGATCTTTGACGCGTCTTGATGACCGTTTAAACTTTGTCTCTCTGTTCATGGTCAGCTTTATAATTCTAGTATAGTGTCAAAATAAAAGAAGGAATGCTGAGCCAGTTTCTGTCACCGAATTTGTTGTATCACCAAATGAAGCAAATCTTTTCTGCAAAAAATAACAAAAAACACATTCTAGTAAACCCAAAATTCTACAAAATTAAGAATACCTGCAAGATTAAGATCTCTTAAATCATTATGATTACCAGAACTTGACACATTCCCCGTTTCAAAGATATGTTTTTATTGCATACCTATTACACGCAGTTGTCAAAACAAACATGAAAAATTGTGAAACAATGCATAAACTTGATAGTTTCGTGGTAGCGTGCTCACTTGAGTGCGGAAGGTCCCGGAATCGATCAAATCAAAGACATTAAAATTGGCATTTGCAGCTTCCATGCCGAACACGCAACATATAGGAGTAAGAAAAAAGACTGGTCGGCTTGGAGACGGACTAATGTTTCTAGATGAGGTGACATGTCTTCCTGCGAACTACCTCCTGAGATACATGCAGTATTTTTAAACACCGACTCAGACATTAAGTAATAATCCTTCCATCCATCCTTCATAAAGTTTAGGGAAAAACTTTGAATACAAAAAAGGGCGATTGGAATCAAAACATGATTGTTTTAATTTTCCAAAAGTTAACTTTGCCTTTCTTTAGTACATGTTGTGCCATATCTATGGTTTCCAAATTTCATAGTTAACCGGTTGCTGTCTTGCATCTTATATGTATGTTGACTTTCTCAGACATTAACGTCTTTTTTGAAGTCATTGTTAATACCATCACTCCTAAAGTGTTTTATATAAAACACCGCCTATACGTAGTTTGTAGTAGTGTGAAATTTTATGTATCTTTATATTTCTGTAATATTGTGTATTATATACTTGTTTCTTTACAATAAATTAGTAAAATCATTTGAATTTTACATTTCAACCAATGCGTTCCTTGAATTAATCTTGGATTTGATTTAATATTGCACCAGGGATCGCGCTGTCAGTCACCAATGTCGCAAATTGCGATTTTTTTTCTCAACTGGCGCCTGAAAACGACTGCTGGCGATTTTTTTGGCGCCTACATTTCCCTGTGTAAAATTATCATCATTTACTGTTTACGTACCAAAGATCGATATGTTGGATAATACAGGTAAGTTTTGTGTTTTCTGGAGCGTGTCAGTATTTAACTGTCAAAGGAAAAAGGTAAACAAATTATCGAGGTGTTAAATTCAAATCGCCAATTACGATTTATGATTTCCATTTATCAAAGAAAACAATTAGATGATCATATAAGAATGATGAGGTGATAAACGCCTTTAGGCCATTTATTTTTAATTAGTTGGTTTACGGATCCGCCGACCCGATTTTGCCGATTTGAAGAAAAAAAATAAAATTGAAAATTTTGGTTTTTTATTACTGCCGACCCTCTGAAATCAGCCATCCCAAAAATAAAAATAAATTAAAATACTTTTTGCATCAAAATTTCATAGAAGATTATATTCCAATTCGTCTAAAAATAAATTATCCATCAATAAAATACTTGTAAACATGATCCCCCCCAAAAAAATCTATTTATAGACGTTAGTTGATGCCAATGTCCGAAACATGTTTTATGAAACGAATTTCTTAATAGAATCCATGCCACTTTTAAGTTCGTTTTGTATGAATATCTTGATTCCGCAAGATATCGAATCCACTCATTTAATGTTGTACAACTTGTAGTTGACGAGTCGGTCCCTTAAAAGGGGAACGGTCTACTGAACAACACCTTTAAAGATAGATGTTCTGATATTTGGGTTTCAAAAGAGGGAATTAACTGATCATTTGCAACTTTGTACATTTGGCAATATAACCAAGATTGTTCAAAAGTACATGATTTTCCCTCTTTTTTTTTCTTTTTTTTCCCGACCGACCGACCCTATTTTTTAAAAAAAAAATCTGTAAACCAATTAAATAAAAATAAAAGGCCTTAGGTAGTTGGTAAGAATTTTGAGTAATTTCTTGTTTCCCGGTCTCTTTCTTCAAAATAACCTTAATACCAAGCGGAGATCCAAGCTCTGTCAAATTATACTAATAACTCAACATTATCAAAGAAATTAGAAAACTTTAGAAGTTCCGATTTCTTTTTTATAACCTTTTAACTAAATAGTGATATTTATAACATTTAGTGCAGACTATTATGAGTCCAAATGACAGTGCTGAAAGGATGTAACATGTGTTTAATGCAAATGTTTGTTATGTTACGTTATAATGTTGTTATATATTTATAATTTATTGTAATAAATATGAAACATTGTTCTTTTTCCTTCTTGAATAGACTGATTGTTTTCAAATAGAAATAAGAGCGACACACATTCAACAACAGTTGCAAGATTGACACAGTTTGGCTCCTTGATATAAAATTTTATCTGGCTCCTAAACTGGCTCCTGAAAATGGCATCTGGCAATTTTTCTGGCTCCTACTTTTTAGGAGCCAGAGCAACCCCTGTGCATATTCATGAGTATTTCGGTATTCTTCTTTTCTGATTGGTTACTTTTGAATTGCCGCTTAGTTTTGAAGTTCGGTTGAGAGAGAAAGATTTAATGGCGATATGTTGATGTTAAATGGCTTCTGAAGTTTCATTGATATTCTACTCTTTATACCAGTTCAATTCTTTGGAACATTTCAATTATCTTGGAAAAGACATTGACCGACAAACTTAAGTTATATTTGCATCTCTTCTATATTTTTTAACGGTAATAATAAGGTTTTGGTAAATTCTCGATCATTCCGTAAAATCCGCTTGCATGTCCTCCAAGTTAACATACGTATGAAAGATGTATTTCAGAGAGTGAGACAGTTAATTTAATCAGGTAATTTTCTCCTGATCTGAATATATAATTATTTAAAAAGATATTATTATATTACAGAAGGTAAAGCGTTGTACTATAACCCACAGTTCTTTTAAATTATTATATAAAGGTCGAAATGTGTATTGGGTCAGAGTTGTCTCAATATTAGACCGTATTTTAATATTAACTATTTGAGTCCTATATTTATCAGTTGTATTTTGGTTTCAGGACTTGTATGATATTGTAAAGATTATAAGCTGTGACTGGTTCTTTCTAGCATTTTGTTCACCCCACAAGTGGTAAGACATTGTTTTTATTACTTATCGATTGATTGATTTGTGTAAGTTAAGACAGTTCATTTTGAGAACTTAGAATTAGTATTGTATTACCTCCCTTGACTGGTATGTTTTTATCAACTTGACTTGAAATAATATTTTAGATATTGACCTTTGCATTTAGTTTCATAAAACTAAATCTAGAAACATGTTAAAGACATTGTGAAGTTTTATGGCAAATTTTGAATCGAGTATCTAAAATAATTTTGCAGTGTTAGGTCTGAGAGTCCACCTTTTGTTATTTTACACAACATTTTGTATTAGATTGTATTTGTAATAACAATATTTATGCATTTAATCGTCATCGATTAAATTAACATAACATGATGGGATTTTAACTGTATTTCACAATATTTGTATTTATTATTTTGTGAAATGAAACTCATGTTAAACATTGTTATTCTGTATATTGCAGGACTAATTTATTGTGCTGGAATAATACAAACAAACCCATACTGGAGTTTTATATGCACAAACCCACCCTGTCACAAGTTTTTATCCTTGAAATGAAAATATAGATATCTTCAGTTAGATTTCACGTCGTAATGAAAGCCTCACCTTTCGAACTTGACCCTTCATAGGATTTTCCTCGCTTGCAATGTGACAGGCAGAGTCGCTAGTTTTTTGTGAGGCCGAGCTGAAATTAATTGTGTTTTAGTCGTTGTACTTATTTGTTCTAATTCTCTTTGGGTTTCTGTGTTTTTGATTCATTGTAGTATTTATTCTCAGTATAATTGTTCTCACAAATTCGTCTGGTCTTCGCATTTTGATCTTGTGAACTTTCTCTTTGTTATTATATATACACATGAAAACCAAACCAAAATTCAAAGATACAATAAGAAAATTATTACGTCAAATTAAATTAGTTCAACTGTAACAAGACAAACCGATATTGTTTTCAAACACTCAAGTGTGTTGTATACAGTGGTCTGTAGTGCGAGAGATCATCGGATGTAACTTTTAGTTATGAAAAATCTGAGATTACATGTATAAGTTAACGAATGATGGTACTTTTTTTAAGCCCAGTATTCCTCGGATGTCAAACAGAACTGGATGGGCAGTCGAGGAGTTGCGATGACAAACTGTTGCAGTAGTACATTAAAGTAAATAAGTTCAAAGGGGCGTAACTCCTAGAAAAAAAAACTGAATCGCAATTTCCTTTCGATATGCACAACTACATAGTATGTCCTTATTATCTAAAAAGGTTTCGTGAAATTCTGTTGTGTGGTTTGAGAGGAGTTGCGATGACAAGAAACAGGACTGACGGACGGGTCAAAAACATTATACTCTCCGCAACCCGTTGTGTGGGGTATAATTAATTGTTTAAAATTGTGGAACAGGTTAAACTTGTAAAACCTACTTTGGTCATTTTATGCTTAAGGTAGGTCTAAATCCACTAAATTACAGATTTTCATGAAATTTTACGTGCAGCTAGAATATTCGAAACTGCATCTAAATATCAAAAAATTCTATATTTAGTTTTTATATTCCTTCAATAAGGTTGATTTTAAATCCTTAAAATTAAGGTCTTGTACTGTAGATTTCATATAAAAACTACCCAAAATAATTGATAATTTGACTTTAAATCAATATTTCTCAATAACTAATACCTAGAATTTTCTATCAAACAATATGTTATAGCTGTAAGCTTTTTCGTTTCAATGATACTAAATAAACATAGGGTCACCGGCTTCGTTTTCTTTGTGGAAATCATTCAACTATACGTCCCGTCAATAAAAACACTAAAAATCTACATTTTTATTGCGACATCGTGATGACGTTACACTTATTTTGGTTTTTTGGTGCTTATTTTCTTTCTTCGTATAGTAATAAATCATATATACTAAATAAACAAACCTGGTGACCCCTTATAAATTTTACTGAATAAAAACATTCCCAATCTAACATTTCTATTACCTGAAGCTTTCTTTTCTCCTTTTTCCTTCACCTCACTTTCAGATCGGATTTGCTGAACTTCAGGGTCATTAAATAGATCACCATTACACACACCATCAGGAGAATCAGCAGTAATAGCTCAATCTGCACTGGAGTTTGTTCACAAAGTTGATAGAAATGCAATTTACCATTTTCTGAACTTAAGCAGAGTCTCTCAATACCTAAAATACACAAGATCAAATTTGATGAAAACCATGAATCCCCCCTTAACCACCATGAAACCTATATCTAAAATGGTCTTTTTTACAATATGTTTAAAATTATTTATAAATCTGTTCACATGTATTGATACAGTAAGTTAGTTTCTTTTCAAAGATGTCAAATTATTTAAAAATTTCAGAATTAACAATTTTAAATACTTTATTGCAGTTGTGAAAAAATATCTGGCTTTTATGACTCTACTAGATCAAAAAAGTTTTGATGAAAAAAAAATCATACATAATACATGCAATAATCACTCACACAATACATCTGCACTAACCTGAACAGTATGTTGAAGACACAAACTTATCATTTTCTGGCGATGTAACCTCAGCTAACATGTCAAAATCACTAACATTCATTAACCAGAACTTTCCACATGATAATGTCACAATTATTAAACCATGAACATCATATGACTGAGAATTTGGCACTTGAGAAGTGAATTCTAACGTTTCCTCTTCTTCATCTTGTGATTCACAAACATCGGATGGTAATACTGATATACTTGTTATAGCATTATCAACTTTGTCTATAGATTTGATCTTCACAGGTGTCTCTTCCAAAACTGCATATTCTTCACCAAATTTATACTTATATAATAACAGACAGCCCCCAGACGAAGACGTGTCTATCGCTGAATCAGTTTGGCCATTACAAGTCACACAGTTAGCTATCACAGATTTTGATTGTTTTTTAGGAATGAGAATAACTATCACATGTTGCCGATCCAGAGTAGGGACTATAGAAGACACTTCTAGATCACCCCTCTGAAACTCCTTTGGAAGTTCTATATACTGTAATATACTTCCTGCTTTCACTTTGTTTGAAACCTTACTTGAAGTATTACCTATTGCACTTTCACTTTGACTTGGTGTAATTTTAGTACCAGTTTTTGAAGTATCAATGTCTGTGGTAGATTTAGAGATACTAGGCATCTCCTCTGATGGTGAACTTAGTGTGACACCAGGGGTAACACCAGGGGTAACACCTACAATCTGAACATCAGGATCTGGATCATACATTGGATCTGTTATTAAACCAAAGTCATGATTCATAGTAAGTGAACCTAGACTAGGAACATTGTTATTACTTATACCAGTAGTACGATGTATAGTCCTTTTATCTTTAGATTTCAAAGATTTTCTTTTGTTGTCTTTTATAGCTAAAACAAGCAAGTGTGGAATAAAT
The DNA here is from genome assembly GCA_028015205.1 of Mytilisepta virgata. Classification (NCBI taxonomy): domain Eukaryota; kingdom Metazoa; phylum Mollusca; class Bivalvia; order Mytilida; family Mytilidae; genus Mytilisepta; species Mytilisepta virgata. Next base: position 50,779,768 of record CM051518.1, on the reverse strand, counting down.
GAAGTTGTATTTAAAATTTCATCTTCGTATGAGCTACATGTATTTTCATCTTCTTCGATAATCCTGGGACTTGAATCACAACTAAAAACTTCATTTACTTGGTTCATAATTTGAACTTCTTCAGTTTTGCTGTCAGTACATCCATTTAAAACATTGGTACTAGACACTGGAGACAATTTTTGCAATCTCAATGATGCTCCACACAGCAGAGTTGGTTGAGGAGGCCTATACTTCTTCTGAGATTTTGAATTATTAGTCTTTTCAGAGTATGTCTTTTCATCAAATGGTTTCCGCAAGACACATAATGATTTCACCCTGATATCATCACAAGGTCTTGTCTGCGTCTTTGTAGGCTCCACTAAAAGAAAATTATCCTTATAAATAGAAAATTAGTACATAGTAAAAAGCTAAGTACACAGTAGGTAAATGTAAGGTGATGGGGTAAGGGTCAATGAGACAGAATCCCATAGGATTGTATAAAGAGAAAGATTTATTACAATAACAGTTCATTATGTGCTCTTCCACGAGGAGTAAACCCTCACGCAAGAACTAGATGGCCGTGGAAATGGAGGTGTTGAATATTCAACATATTTTACTAGAAATATAAAATATGGTATTTCAAAAAATACATGGATGCCCTGCCTAAAATGTAGGTCATCATGTATGAATGCTCAGTACTACCCAAGGCACATCCACTGATGAAGTTTCGTTAATACATTATGCTTAGTTCCAAAGAAATGAACCTAAAACCAAACTTAACCAGAGTCGCTCAAGCTTAAAATGTAGGTCATAATGACCCAATTATTTTATGACTGCTCAGTACAACCCAAGACACATCCACTGATGAAGTTTCATTGATATACAATGTACTATGCTTAGTTTCAAAGAAATGAACCTAATTGCAAAACTTAACCAGAGTCGCTCAAGCATAATGACACAATTATTGTATGACAGCTCAGTTCTACCCAAGGCACATCCACTGATGAAGTTTCATTGATACACAATGCTTAGTTCCAAAGAAATGAACCTAAACGCAAAACTTAACCAGAGTCACTCAAGCATAAAATGTAGGTTATAATGACCCAATTATTTTATGACTGCTCAGTACTACACAAGGCACATCCACTGATGAAGTTTCATTAATATACTATGCCTAGTTCCGAAGAAATGAACCTAAACGCAAAACTTAACCAGAGTCGCTCAAGCATGACACAATTATTGTATGGCCAAGGCACATCCACTGATTAAGTTTCATTGATACACAATGCTTAGTTCAAAAGAAATGAACCTAAATGCAAAACTTAACCAGAGTCACTCAAGCATAAAATGTGGGTTATAATGACCCAATTATTTTATGACTGCTCAGTACTACACAAGGCACATCCACTGATGAAGTTTCATTAATATACTATGCTTAGTTCCGAAGAAATGAACCAAAACGCAAAACTTAACCAGAGTCACTCAAGCATAAAATGTAGGTTATAATGACCCAATTATTTTATGACTGCTCAGTACTACACAAGGCACATCCACTGATGAAGTTTCATTAATATATTATGCTTAGTTCCAAAGAAATGAACCTAAACGCAAAACTTAACCAGAGTCACTCAAGCATAAAATGTAGGTTATAATGACCCAATTATTTTATGACTGCTCAGTACTACACAAGGCACATCCTCTGATGAAGTTTCATTAATATACTATGCCTAGTTCCGAAGAAATGAACCTAAACGCAAAACTTAACCAGAGTCGCTCAAGCATGATACAATTATTGTATGGCCAAGGCACATCCACTGATTAAGTTTCACTGATACACAATGCTTAGTTCAAAAGAAATGAACCTAAACGCAAAACTTAACCAGAGTCACTCAAGCATAAAAAGTAGGTTATAATGACCCAATTATTTTATGACTGCTCAGTACTACACAAGGCACATCCACTGATGAAGTTTCATTAATATACTATGCTTAGTTCCGAAGAAATGAACCAAAACGCAAAACTTAACCAGAGTCACTCAAGCATAAAATGTAGGTTATAATGACCCAATTATTTTATGACTGCTCAGTACTACACAAGGCACATCCACTGATGAAGTTTCATTAATATACTATGCCTAGTTCCGAAGAAATGAACCTAAACGCAAAACTTAACCAGAGTCCCTCAAGCATGACACAATTATTGTATGGCCAAGGCACATCCACTGATTAAGTTTCATTGATACAATGCTAAGTTCCAAATGAACCTAAACGCAAAACTTAACCACATAGTTTGGGCGGACATGCGGGCGGACAAGGGTAACTCTATATGCCCCATCCACATTCGTGGGTGGGGCATAAAAATTCGACCGAAGACAGCCATTGAAAATACATTCATAGGTTAAGACAGGCATATTCAAAATATTACAAAAATAAGACCTGAGACAGCCATTGAAAATACATTCATAGGTTAGGATAGCCATATTTACAATGTAGTTGGGTTAGACATGTGGACTTATACTTATCAAATAGGTATCTAGAATATAAACATTGGTTTTTTTTCAAATATTTTGCCAACAATGTTTTTTAGTTCTCCAAATATGATCCTTTCAAAAACAATTAAAAGTAGAAACTAAGGCCAGACTTAAAAATATTTCTGTTTGCCCAAACCCTACCCACCAGTCTCAGGTGTGGGTAGGTAGGTAGGGAAATTCTTTTTTTTTTACTTTAAAAGAAAAATAGGGGTAAAAATTTTAAAAATGAAAGACTAAGTTTGGTAATTGTCAGACACATATATGCCAGGATCTATCTGTACTAAGATCTTTTCTAATAACAATTTGTTCAGTTTTCCACTTCAATGTCCACATTTTTTTCTCCATGTTTACATTGTAAATACAGAAAAACAGTTTAACTGGGGTTATTTGAATACAAAATTCAAATGCAAAACACTTGAACACTTGAACAAAACATTGTCAGAAAGGTATTTCTGTTTTTAGATCTTGGATCTAATTTCTCGTACATCGTTTTTTCGGGGAAAAAATTTATCATTCACCGTTTCAATTACCCCTCCCCCTCCCCCTCCCCCCCCCCTAGAATGGCGGCATGGATCCCAACATCAAACTTACCAAGGATGAATTTTGTCATTCATATAAACATCGTGTACAAATATCATATGGATCAGCCTAGGTAAAAAGGAGAAAATACCCAGACAAGCAATTCTGCATGGATGACAGCCGACTAATTATATAAAAATCAGCTGCCCAAGCGCATAATATGCCCATTGTCAACTCTGCAAAGTTTAAAGTGAATTGACCATGGGGTTCTCAAGTTCGAGCACGAAATACGAAAAATTGCCTTCAATTTGATGAATAAAGTCCCATAATTCTAGAAAGAAAAATGGAAATTTCAGCCAAATGTAAAATGACTATAAGACCATCATATCCAATAACTCTGCTAGTGCTATGTTCGAAGTGAATTGGCAAAGGGGTTCTTAAGTTGAAGGGCTGTATATGAAAAATTCCTTTTAATTTGATGAATCAAGTCCCATTACTCTTAAATGAAAAATCAAAATTTCACCAAAAAGTATACAGACCTAGAGACCATTATAATAAACAGCTGTATAAAGTTTGAAGCAATTCAGATCAGGTATTTTTGAGATACGGCATGACATGTGAAAAAACACCCCTGTTTTTTAAAGAACAGAACCAAAAAAAGTATACAGACTATGAGACCATCATAATAAACAATTGTGTAAAGTTTGAAGTAATTTGGATAAGAGGTTCTCAATTTATAGTACAACATGTTAACATGGACAGACGGACGGACATCGATTTGTATACCATAATACGTTCCGTCTTGAAAGATGGGCATATAAAAACAAACAAACCTTTAAAGGCACACCGGGAATGCTCATTTCTAAGTCAGAATTCAGGAACAACACTTTCAAGATCCAGGAATACCTATTTTAAATTTCAGGGAGGAGGGATTGACTGATTTAAAGTCGGGACTTCTGGATTTCAAGTTTTTTAATTCAGGACTGATGTTTCTGCTTCATATTCATTGTTGTTTTCTTCTGAACTAGAAGCGTATCTATTAACAACAAATGTAGCAAATTTTAAAGCCGAATCGAATTCCTGAACAACTTGGATTGGTTCCTCAAAATCGGGCTCAAACGAGTGTCCTGATCGGTCCGAGACAGTCTCACAAATTTCATCAGTTTTCCGCAGCATGAAATCGTCATCACACACTTCATCGAACACTTCTTTCCATGCTTTTGTGTTTGCAAAACAATAGAGTCTGTTGGAAACTACGGGTTTTGACTTTAATCAAATTTGTATTTGTACCGATGAGGCTCTTTCATCCGTATCAATTGGAGGCTTTTATACATAACACTGTCGTGTGATAAAGCGCTGTCAGATCGGATCAGGTTATTCTCTGCAACAAGCTCAAGACGGATACGGATACGAAAAAAAAGAAAACATCGCAAATTTTGAACAAAAAAAGATTTTGACTCGGGCGCTTTTTTTGGGGTCGGTCGGGTTAGGGCAAACAAACAAATTCTTTTTTATGGCCTAATACATTTCAGCCTTCACAGCATATCTAACTTTCTAAGTACACAAATATGGAAAATCTAATGTCTCTATAATAAACAGAAGGTAGCACTTGAAAACACACAAAAATGGACAGACCAATGGTGACAATAGCTCAAATTTCACAGTACGTGGGTGTCAGAGTTTAATACTGTATTCTTTTCAAAGTGTATACTTAAAAGTTACATAATTAATAATTGATCAAAAATTTTAAAAAGGCCTGAACCTACCTAATTTTTCTCCATTATGGATAGGTATTTCATACATCTCTGTAGATTCACCATTACTGGAAACCTCACAAGGAAAGGCATCTGTCTCATCCTCATTTGTCCTTAAAAATAAAATTGTTTATTAATTGCAATTCATTTGTTCAAGGACACAGATTTATTTTCTTTCAGTTGTCCAGTACATAACTAAACAAAAATTTACATATAATTATAATCAAAGCACTGTAAGCGCTGTGGGACAGTTTTTAACTATCAGCCATATCAATATGTGATTCCTTCATCAACTATATATACATTATCATGGCTCTACAGGTATTCGTTGGAAACACTTGCGACCTTGCAAGTATGATTTCTTACAATTTTCGTTATATGCATGTCTAGATTTTGTGTCAGGATCATGTTCACCATATTCTTTTTTACACATTTTTTCTTCGATCATTGGTATCAGTGCCTAGTTTAAGAGCATTCAATGCATCACAAATTTTTTCATAATTCTCAAATCGTCAATAAGAAGAAAGCCGGTTTCATATGAAAACTGCTTACTTGAAAGAATGAAAACTGCTTACTTGAAAGAATGTGTTTATACATAACATCCCCACAATGAAGAATATAACTGAGGTGTTGTTTCTGTAGTAAACGAATAGGAACAAGTTTTTGCAGAGCTAAAAAAACTACACAATTACACATACACTGTCTACCTCTTGTAAGTTCAGAAAAAATAATACCCCTTGGTGATAGTCACCATGTAAACATGAAGCCATTTTCAGTGATTTTTTTTTTATTCTTAATCATAGGTAATACAGTAGATTATTTAACAAGGAAATATACAGGGTAAAATATGTATAATATTACAACACCAAACACTTTCAGAGTAACTCTATGTTAAATTTATCGGATGTATATTTGGAATTAACATTGCCTTCAAACAAAATTTCTTTGAATACTGCATTTTCCTGTAATTTTCTCATAATGCTCATGATACAATACTACAACAAGAGAGCTGTCTGAGTGACAGCAAACCGGGTTTTCCCTCTATTTCATTTTTACTGAGTAACTTTTCTCCAACAAAGAAGTAAAGGGTCAAGGTCAGATGTCAACATCTTTAGTACACTACACATCATCTTGAGGTACACTACCCACACATCAAAGATCTAAGATCTAGGTTTTAAGACAAAAAAGTTACAGGCTGGATATGATTAGGAATTTATTGACCTTGAGGTCAAAGTTCAAGGGCAACATCCTTAATATGCGACACATCATTATGAGGAAACCTACGTACACAACAAATATCAAGGCCTAGGTCTTAACTAAAGGCAAAAAAGTTACAAAAATGACCAATTTATTGACCTTGAGGTTTGTTTGTATAAACCGTCACAATGTACACAGACTACGACTGAAGTAAAGGAAACGGACACCGGTCAACCTTATAAAATGCTACGCATGCGCACAAGTGACAAAATGAATGTAAACAAAATACTTCAGTCAAATCGATAATGCCGGTCATCATAATTGGTATGGCAATCCTAATAAATAATTCTACCCGAATATAATCAAAGACGTCCATATATGAATTAAAAGTTCGGCACTGCAAAAGTCTTCTTTACTATGACTGGTAAGAAAATTCATATGCATTACAGCTGGGGACTAGTTTTCCTCTCAGCGGAATACTTACTGTATGCGTACAACGCTCGTTATTTACAAATCCCGCAAATACAAAATTTCACGATTTAACCACCTTAGTTCGCATAAAAGAGAGCATTAAATTATGAATAAAATGCTCCGCTGGGCGCAGCTAGATATGACCGCAGATGTCGAACCCTGAATAGTTGGGGCAATTATGAACACAACATTCAAGCTTGATACAATACTGAATTTGGATTGTGAATAAATATTTGACACAGCATAGGTTTCTGACACAGAATGAATGTTGTCTAAGAACTTAAAAATTTTAATTTACCTATTCAACCATATCAGTATTATTTGTTTTTATATATAAATCAGAAATAACCAATTTAAAATTTAAAATTGGGTACACATATCAATTTCTTGCTATTGCGCAATACTGTGCAACTGAAGATTTCTTGCTATTGCGCAATACTGTGCAATTGAAAATTTCTTCAAATATTTGACACATAATAGGTTTCTGACACAGAATAACTGAAATCAAAGAACTTAGAATTGGTCATATGATTTCAATTTATATTCAATTTTTTGCTTCTTGTGCAATACAATATGCTGTGGAGAATTGACCGCCCCCCCCCCCCCCCAAAAAAAAAAAAAATAAGTTACCCCTTTTTTTAGCTTTTGTGCAATACACTATGAAGTTGCACAATGATCCCCCCCCTCCCAAAAAAAAAAACAAAAAACAATAAAATTTATTGTACCCCCCCCCCCCCCCCCTTTTTTTGCTAAAATAAAAATTTGAAATTTTCTTTTTAATTTATGAAATATGAAATGAGAAAAAAATTACCCTCTCCCCAATTTCTCATTACCCCCCCCCCCCCATTTCTTTATACTTTGCAACCATAACAGCCCATTTAAATACACCTTAACATATTAAAATAGAAAATGACATCATAGTAATGGATGGCAAATTTTAAATATACATAATTTAAAAGCAGTTTAGATAAGATAAACAAAAAAGCTTCATCAGCACATTTTATATTGGCAAATTTCCAATGAAGTTCATTAGAGTTATTGGCAAATTTCCAATGGAATTTGTTAATAATAAAGTTTTGATAACAGGGCACACATATCAATTTCTTGCTATTGCGCAATACTGTGCAATTGAAAATTTCTTCAAATATTTGACACATAATAGGTTTCTGACACAGAATAACTAAAATAAAGAACTTAGAATTGGTCATATGATTTGAATTTATATTCAATTTTCTGCTTCTTGTGTAATACAATATGCTGTGGAGAATTGCCTCCCCCCCCCGAAAAAAATTTACCCCCTTTTGAGCTTTAATTTTGGACCCCGATTTGGACCAACTTGAAAACTGGGCCCATAATAAAAAAACTAAGTACATGTTTAGATTCAGCATATCAAAGAACCCCAAGAATTCAATTTTTGTTAAAATCAAACTATGTTTAATTTTGGACCCTTTGGACCTTAATGTAGACCAATTTGAAAACGGGACCAAAAATTAAGAATCTAAATGCACGGTTAGATTCGGCATATCAAAGAACCCCAATAGTTCAATTTTTTATGAAATCAAACAAAGTTTAATTTTGGACCCCGATTTGGACCAACTTAAAAACTGGGCCTATAATAAAAAAACTAAGTACATGTTTAGATTCAGCATATCGAAGAACCCCAAGAATTCAATTTTTGTTAAAATCAAACTAAGTTTAATTTTGGACCCTTTGGACCTTAATGTAGACCAATTTGAAAACGCGACCAAAAATTAAGAATCTAAATGCACGGTTAGATTCGGCATATCAAAGAACCCCAATAGTTCAATTTTCGATGAAATCAAACAAAGTTTAATTTTGGATCCCGATTTGGACCAACTTGAAAACTGGACCAATAATAAAAAAACTAAGTACATGTTTAGATTCAGCATATCAAAGAACCCCAAGAATTCAATTTTTGTTAAAATCAAACAAAGTTTAATTTTGGACCCTTTTGGCCCCTAATTCCTAAACTGTTGGGACCAAAACTCCAAAAATTCCAATCTTCCTTTTGTGGTCATAAACCTTGTGTTTAAATTTCATAGATTTCTATTTACTTATACTAAAGTTATTGTGCAAAAACCAAGAAAAATGCTTATTTTGGCCCTTTTTTAGCCCCTAATTCCTAAACTGTTGGGACCAAAACTCCCAAAAACAATCCCAACCTTCCTTTTGTGGTCATAAACCTTGTGTTAAAATTTCATAGATTTCTATTTACTTATACTAGAGTTATTGTGCGAAAACCAAGAAAAATGCTTATTGGGCCCTTTTTTGGCCCCTGATTCTTAAACTGTTGGGACCAAAACTCCCAAAATCAATCCCAACCTTCCTTTTGTGGTCATAAACCTTGTCTTTAAATTTCATAGATTTCTATTAACTTATACTAAAGTTATAGTGCGAAAACCAAATGTCTTCGGACGACGACGCTGACGACGGACGACGACGCAGACGACGACGACGCCAACGTCATACCAATATAAAAATGATACTACATGTATAACAATCATATATGACTGTTTCATGCATTGCAGCAAGGCATGTTGTTGTTTATGAGCTCCAAAGCCAAACCATGGCCAAACTGAGTGGTAGAATAAGGGCAGAAAAAACTGCCCCAAAAATTACCTTAATTTACCAGTTTTCTTTACAACAGTAAATACATCAAATTATTTTCCTGCTTTAACATAAACTGTGACACATGAATACCATTGACAGTAAGGTCAAAAGTGTTATTTGTACATGAAGTTGAGGCTCGTAAGAGCCCTGTTTTGTTAATGCAAATCTGACTGCCTTATCAGAAAACATACAAGACAATTTAGTCATACTAGGCCCATTTTTTGTTGAATATGGCCACTTAAGTCCCAGGTTTATACTGCCCAACACATTTGGAAAATAACTACCTCTGAACCATTCTATCAAAGATACGGCTAATTTTCCCATTAGTTCTGAAGAAATGTTTATTTATGTTTATAAATTTATACTGATTTCTCTATTATATGTAAAAGTTGCCATATTGATAAAGTACAGACCTCTGAACACAATTTTAAAGAACTACCTAAGGACCATTCCACCATAGCAGAAACTTGACTTGACCATTAGGTTTAGAAGGTAGAATTCAAGATACATTTATTTGCTGATTTATCAGTTTAAATGACTTTGTCCATATTGGTCCAATCTTTAAATCTCTGGATACAATTTTAAGAATTTACTTCCAAGCATAATTCTATAAAATTTAAGTGCTAAATAGATGGTTAATTTCATAGAAATAAGATTTATAAATATTTTTACTGACTTTAAAATTATGTGTTTCTATGTAATGTAAATAACAAAGAAAATGTTTTACCCTTCAGCACCATCTGGTGAACAAATTCCAGTTTCCCTATCAACCTGCATACCCGTTCTCATGGAAACCATACAATATATTTCTGTTGGATCTATGTTAAACTGGCAATACCTCTGTAAGGACATTTTATTAATATATATAAATTTATTATTTAATATATTCACAGCATAGGTTTCCCCCCCCCCCCAAAAAAAAAAAAAAAAAAAAAAAAAAACACACATATTTCTTGTACAAATGTAACAGTAAAAGACTCATGAGAAACATTTTCTTGGTAAATGAAGATGTCAAATGAAACAATAATAATTCTTCCATAGTTCCATGACCACTAACTGGTTGAGTTTACTATAAAGCAAATCAAACTCACAGAAAATGAATACCAAAGAATTTTCAGCTATGCAGGTTTTATTAAAATATACATTATTTTAAACCTATGTCTAGCTGGGAGATTTTATGCTCCTATTTTCAGCATTTAACAAAATATCATTTTTTTTCTGTTTATCAAATTTAAAATAATATACAATTAAACATACCTTCAATATTTGACGAGCACTCCACATCACAATATTACCATATAATGTTGATGTTGCGACAAAATCATCTGTTGTAGAACTACTTATACACTCAATCTGGAAAGCAAAATATTGCAACAAAAATCAAATAATATTCAAATATTCATGGAAACGTTTATTTCTTACAAATAGGATCAAAACGGAAACAGTAACAATATTTGTGACCGGTAAACAAGATTTTACTTGACATTACGCTACTGTTATCTTGGAGCCACAGCATCCAAAAATATTTACGTCATAAAAAGGGAACAATAATTTATCATCATTCAGACGATTTTCCCAGCCAAGAAAAAAACAGAAATGGTGTACAGGAAGCCATATTGCTATGTAATAGAGAAACCATAAATCCATTAAAAAATGAAATAAAATCATCCCTGATCATTGTGAACTATGCACTGTAGAAACTGTGTTCATCATTGGTTATATTAATTGTGACTGCACTATTTTGATTCTTTTTCTTGAAAATCACAATACCGTAAAACTCAGTGTCCTACAAACTACAAGGTTTCCACTACAGCTCAAAAACTGATAGCCAGGAAAATAAATGAACCTACAGTATACAAAGAAATATTTATATAAATGTTTGTTCTTTAGCATGATAATCTCTTACCTTATCCTTTTTACTGCCGTGTCTTTTTGCAGGTTGTGAAGCATATGTCACTGAAATAGTGATGTAAAGAAGTTAACACTAATAACTTTTGAAATGTAATTGTTTGAATGCTTCATATTATTCACATGATACAATAAACCTTGCCAAATATGAATTTAATTGACACAATAAATTATAAAAATTAAGATAATAATGCACGTTTTAACAAATATTATTTCATCTCAAATAAAACTTCTATATCCCCATTGGATAAAAGTAGATCATGTCTCATTCATATATTCAACGGTAATGCTTGTACTAGTCAATGACCAGTCATTATCAAGTGGTAATGCAACCTGTTGCTTTCAGAGCTATGCCCCCTTTTTTTTAAAACGCACAAGTACAATGTATTTAACTAAGCAATATCCATAGTTTACATTGAACATGGTCTTGAATGAAAGACAAAGTCTGAAAATCTTTTTTAATATGAATATTCTTAGAATAAATGTCTGCACAAAAAATCCATGGTTGCTTCAATGAAATAAACATAATAGTTACTTATGATGAGGCCATTATCGTGAAACAGACATCCCTCAGGACAGTAGTATTGATTTCAACACCGATGATGCCCTTGTCTGTGGCTCGGGCATTATCAGTGTTTTAGTCAATACTACTGTCCCTTGGGTAGTCTATATCTCATGATAATTCCCTCTGCATAAGTAACTATTATACAAATATAACTTACCACTGAGAGGAACATTGTGTGTATTTTCTCCTTTTACAAACGGACATGCTGGAGAGTGTCTTTCATGTTCAGACCTGTTGAAAAAACAAAACTTTTTTAGCTGGGAGTTTTCAATAGTCCAATTTTAAGCAAGGCACCATCAAAAATATATAAAATATATCAACATTGTTGAAAAATATTATATTTATTTGTTTATTTGTAAGACCCTTAGAAACAGGTACAAATGCAATTTCTTGTCCATTTTGCACAAAGTACAATTAAAATAAATTTTCAGACAGTTTATACATTAAACAGATTATTTTCATCTTGCAATGATTTTTTGCTGTTATTTAGGAAAGCAAAAAAAATAAGACATTTCTAGCCTATTTGATGCAGACAATTTTTGGGGATCTTGGGAGAACATGACATGATAAAAACTGAACCATAACACAAAAAAAAGTATCATTGCAAGTGATGACAAGGGTACCAAGACATTATTCTACTGAGAATTTTGAAAAAAAATTCCACTTTTTACTTGAGCAGTAAATATGCCAGTTCGATGATAAAAAATACTGAATTCATCTAGTATGAATACATTATTGAAAACCTCATATAAATACTGTTTTTTTTTTAGATATTCTCTATTCTGATTGATGAAAGAGCTATACATGTAAATTCCATTTATTAAAAGTCACACACTGATTTATTTTTTTAGAAGTATTTCATACATTGACCCTTTGAATGTTTAATTTCTTTTGATAAATGTTCCTAATTATTTAAAAATTACATGCTTAAATAGCAGTAGTTGGTTTTCAATGTAACTTGTGCTGTTTGAATGAGTACAAAATGATTGCCTATTGTTACAACTGGAACAAAGTGTATATATATTCTAACAAACATTTAGAATTTTTACCAAGGCTCATCTGTAGGTTCCCAGCATACTAAACACACATTACATGTAAAGCACATAGCTCTATCATCTCCTATAGAGTTCGGTTGATGATAAAAACCTGCTTGAGACATAGGATCTGGAAGAGCCCATCTACAATGTAATAAAGATATATTTAAAATTATAATTAACAAATGAATTGATCTTATATATAACCAAATATTTCTATATATTTTCAAAACCTTTATAATATATTTTTTTCTTGGTTTTTTTTAAAATTCTGTTTCAAAATAAAAAATCGAACAGCGTTCCGAAGTCCCCCACCGCTAGAGCATCAGAAACCCTTGAACAAGTGAAACATAACAAAATTTTCTCAAAGAGAGAGAATAGAAGGACAAACAATTTGTGGTTATTGCTAAAGTTTTTTCCACGTTAATGAGTGGTATGAAGACATTTATACAATATGGGTATAGTGTCGAAATCTTATTTTACCATGTGTATTGAGAATTTATACAAATGTACATTTACTCCTTTTCAATAAACAGAAACGCTTTGATCAAAAGTATTCCGCCTAACAAACTCTTAAAGACAGTATTTTTCAATTTTATAAGTTTCGATAGGAGTTTATGTATAAAACCTCCCTTTAGGTCCAAGTGTATAAATATTATTCCAATGCAAGGAGAATATAAATTTTCTAGAACACTTAGATGAACATTTTGTCAATTTTCAAAGATATTAAGGGGCATAACTCTTACAAAAATATTTCGACATGACTCATCTTCGAACTCCCTTGAGGTATCATTGAGTTAAAGCTACTGTATAAATATTATCCAAATCGGTCAAGAAATAAATTTGCTAGAGCGCTTACATGAAAATTTTGTCAATTTTCTAAGTTATTAAGGGGCATAACTCCTACAAAAATATTTTGGCATGACTCATCTTCGAACTCCCTTGAGGTATCATTGAGTTAAAGCTACTGTATAAATATTATCCAAATCGGTCAAGAAATAAATTTGCTAGAGCGCTTACATGAAAATTTTGTCAATTTTCTAAGTTATTAAGGGACATAACTCCTACAAAAATATTTCGACATGACTCATCTTCGAACTCCCTTAAAGTATCATTGAGTTAAAGCTACTGTATAAATATTATCCAAATCGGTCAAGAAATAAATTTGCTAGAGCGCTTACAAGGTGGACGGACGGACGGACAGACGGATGGAAGCACGGACGGACGCCCGGCATTACCATATCCCCCGCATCGCGTTGCGGCGGGGGACAATAAACTGATTTTCAATTTATCTGAATATTCTGTAATCTTTTGTTTAGATATAAAATCGAACAGCGTTCCGAAGTCCCCCGCCGCTAGAGCATCAGAAACCCTTAGACAAGTGAAACATAACAAAATTTTCTCAAAGAGAGAGAATAGAAGGACAAACAATTTGTGGTTATTGCGAAAGTTTTTTACAAGTTAATGAGTGGTATGGAGACATTTATACAATATGGGTATAGTGTTGAAATCTTATTTTACCATGTGTATTGAGAATTTATACAAATGTACATTTACTCCTTTTCAATAAACAGAAATGCTTTGATCAAAAGTATTCCGCCTAACAAACTCTTAAAGACAGTATTTTTCAATTTTATAAGTTTCGATAGGAGTTTATGTATAAAACCTCCCTTTAGGTCCAAGTGTATAAATATTATTCCAATGCAAGGAGAATATAAATTTTCTAGAACACTTAGATGAACATTTTGTCAATTTTCTAAGTTATTAAGGGGCATAACTCTTACAAAAATATTTCGACATGACTCATCTTCGAACTCCCTTGATGTATCATTGAGTTAAAGCTACTGTATAAATATTATCCAAATCGGTCAAGAAATAAATTTGCTAGAGCTTACATGAAAATTTTGTCAATTTTCTAAGTTATTAAGGGGCATAACTCCTACAAAAATATTTCGACATGACTCATCTTCGAACTCTTTTGAGGTATCATTGAGTTAAAGCTACTGTATAAATATTATCCAAATCGGTCAAGAAATAAATTTGCTAGAGCGCTTACATGAAAATTTTATCAATTTTCTAAGTTATTAAGGGACATAACTCCTACAAAAATATTTCGACATGACTCATCTTCGAACTCCCTTAAAGTATCATTGAGTTAAAGCTACTGTATAAATATTATCCAAATCGGTCAAGAAATAAATTTGCTAGAGCGCTTACATGAAAATTTTGTCAATTTTCTAAGTTATTAAGGGGCATAACTCCTACAAAAATATTTCAACATGACTCATCTTCGAACTCCCTTGAGGTATCATTGAGTTAAAGCTACTGTATAAATATTATCCAAATCAGTCAAGAAATAAATTTGCTAGAGCGCTTACATGAAAATTTTGTCAATTTTCTAAGTTATTAAGGGGCATAGCTCCTACAAAAATATTTTGGCATGACTCATCTTCGAACTCCCTTGAGGTATCATTGAGTTAAAGCTACTGTATAAATATTATCCAAATCGGTCAAGAAATAAATTTGCTAGAGCGCTTACATGAAAATTTTGTCAATTTTCTAAGTTATTAAGGGGCATAACTCCTACAAAAATATTTCGACATGACTCATCTTTGAACTCCCTTGAGGTATCATTGAGTTAAAGCTACTGTATAAATATTATCCAAATCGGTCAAGAAATAAATTTGCTAGAGCGCTTACAAGGTGGACGGAAGGATGGACGGACGCCCGGCATTACCATATCCCCCGCATCGCGTTGCGGCGGGGGACAAAAATAGATTGAAAGATATACAACATAAATAATGAAACAACAAACTATTTAAAAGAGTAAGAAATATGCATGTAAACCAGTCTTTACAAATATGATCTTAATGTGTGACAATCTGCCCCAAAACCTTTTCTATAAACTAAACATTTGTATAATTATACAAGATCGAACTAAATATCATGCATAATGATTCAGTAAACTTGAGAAATGTTTGACTAAAATCAATTCATACTAATGAATTACAACTGAAAATTTTACTAGATGTCCTGGCTAGAGTGAATCTGAATGGACTGCTGCATTGTGATCATTAAGTTCCATGATCCCTGATTTTAATATTAGATGACAATATTCCAATGAGGTTTTACCTATTGCTCCATTATTTCAAAATTCTATACCTGAATTTCTTGACACTGTTTTACACTATCTTCTTTATTAAACCTTTACATATATTCCAGGGTTCTCACTAAGAATTGTTCATGATGGGATCATTTTTCAGTATTGCCACCTTTTTAACGTACATTCCTACATGATTTTGACCATGGTAGGCATATTGTACTATTGTTAAAGTTTAATTAAAATCATGTGCTGCCTTAAAATACTGATGAATATAATTTGAAATTTAAAAGAAAAAAAAATTGCAGTGGTGCTCCGAACTTGGAAGAAAATTTCTGTTACAGATATGAGCAAAAATCTGGGCACCTTTTGACACAACTTATTTAATATTGCTGTTTATTTTTCAATATTTTTTTATCTATATTCTTTACTATTATTTTTTCTCAAACATACTCTTAAAATCCTCCCATTGACCTTGTTTGAACACCATAATAATCAATATTGACAAAATTTCCATTTGTGAATAGATAAGTCAAAATCAGCTAAATTTATTTTTAAATGAGGTCTACATATTGTAACCGGTCGGTAAAAAACACTGTGGCCAATGAAAAATCACGAGAATTGCAATTGCCGCCATTTTCTAGCTTACTTTTTGTCCTTTCTTTCCCCTTCCCCTTTGATCTCCAATAAAACAAAAAATGGCTGCTCAAGATTTATAATGAAAATAACGGTCTTCAGATACAGCTGTTTAGATGGATGCATGAGTTTGACGGATGAATGTCCAGTCCAATTTTAGCGCGTCCAGGACGCATCTACGCACCTTAGCGAGAACCCTGTATTCATATATGACAATGTACAAAACTCATCAGAGTTTAACATACATATAATTCATGTGTGGCCATTTTCTGAATGTCTCTTGCCTTGCTGCCTCACTGTACATTAATGATCTGTCAACAGTTGCACTACTGCAATCAGCTAGTGGGTTATGTAGAAGATAAGACAAACGGTCTCTGACAGCAGAAGCTGCTGATAGTCCAGGATTGTACAAACTCAGCTTTTTCATTTCTCTTAATAATTCAGAACAAACTCTTATCAATGTCCAAAGCTGAATTTCAATACATACTGTTGCCCACTGCAAGAATATCAGAAAAAAAATAAAAACAAGAAAATATGAATATTAATGATTTCCATGTTAGTGTATTCAGCCTTCCCATTAAATTTTGTTCAGAGGTTTTTTTTAATCTTCAGGATACACTAAGAGTAAGAGATACTTTATATAATATTATCATGCTCATATCGCATGATATTCAACTCCAGAAGTATAAAATATTACCTGATAACACTTTTAATAGGAATGTATTTTAATAAAGGGCTCATCCTACTTGAGGATGACAGGGAGAAGTGACTTCTCTCTCTGAAGCTGACAAGAAGTGGAGAGAGAACAGGGAGAAGTCATTACATGTTGTTCCAAAGCCCCAATTGGCACTATGATTATATTTTTTTATTCTAATGTGTTTAATGGTTTTTTTTTAAAAGAAATACAGATTCATTCTCTGATATACAATTCAACTGGGTAAAGGCAAACTTAACTTGCATGCCGTCTAAGCAAGTCTACAAAATGTATACAACAGGGTCAACATAAAGCCTTATGAAATTCATAAAACCTAATCATGACTTCATTCATCAGTATCTTTCTCGTTGTTTTCCTCATTGTCACTATGGTCCAGGTTGTCTAAATTATTGTTATTACAGTTTGACTTAGCATGGTCTGAATTGTCGGCAGGCCAACATTACACATATTTTTCTTATTGCATTACTTTCTCTTGTTATTGATAAAAAAAATATGACAGCATGTATTTTAATTTCATGACACTGAGTCAAAGTTTCCTTAAAATAACGGCTGTGATATTTGAGACATCTACCAATGAAATGTATCAAGCGAGTAATTAAATTTATAGTCAACTCAAACTTAGATTTTGGCACGAGTTCAGGCAACTTCAACTTTGCTTCTGACGAGAGTTTTGGAGAAATGAAACACTATAAGGCCCCTTCTTCGTCCAAATCGCCCTCCAGTGTGAGCCCTGTTAATGATTGTGCATACCTTAGAAATCTTCAGGTTCCCTTTTGCTAATTCCTGTGTAGCTTCAATTCCCTTTTCTAGTTCTTTTACAACTTCATCAACGTGTTCAACACCTTGTAATTCAGCACTGGTTACAGACTTTAACAAATGAGTGGCCTGAAAAAAAAAATGCATTAAATTATACATGTACATACCAATTTAAATAAATAAACTTAAATATTATACACTATTGTTTAGGGGCTAGCTAAAGCCTGCCTCCGGGAGTAGGATTTTCTCGTTGCATTGAAGACCCATTGGTAGCCTTGAGCTGTTTTCTGCTCTTTGGTCGGGTTGTTGTCTCTTTGACACCTTCCCCGTTTCCATTTTCTATTCTATTAAATTAAAAATTATTAACACTTTTCTAGATTACCGGTAATGGATAGATAATTATAATTCATGACCATTCAAAATTTAACATGAAAGAATGAGTACCTGGTTATACATCTCCATTCTTGCTCACAAATTATAAAAATTTACTATAAAAACTCTACATTTTTTTTTAAAGATAACTCATGACAATCATGTTCAATACAGAAATGGTAGTTACTGCTAATACAGTATATCAGTTTTCTGTTAGATGTAAAATAACTCACTTCAGCCAAAGGAATGTCAACTTTAACCTTTTCTTCGCATTTACTAACAGGTGCTTGTAAAGCTGTATCCAGTAAAAGCATGCCTTTTAGGTCACTCCGCACTCCAATACACAATTCATCACAGTAAACAACTCTATTACCTTCTGACAGATATATACATTTGACTGCATCTGAACCATGAGCTGAAAAGCATGAAATACATTATTAGATATTAAAGGAATACTGTATAAACAAAAGAACATACCACAATTAGACAACTTTCAACAGCAGGCCTCTTCAGTCACAATAAATATTCCAATCAACACTTTTTCTTTTATTTTTTTACATGTAACTTTTTTCTACTGTTGAGAGAATGAATAATTGGAAACTTCTCAAAGATTTATTTTTGGTAATTCAAGACACTAAACCATATTTAATCATGCCTAACAAATACAGAGGTTGTTTTTATCAAAAATAGATTTTTTTGTTAATGGGGGCTCAAGCTACTTGAGGATGATAAGGAGAAGTGAAGAGAGAACGGGAAAAAGTCATTACGCATTTCAGATTCACTAGTTACCTCTAGAGCTACATTTACAATATAACTAAACTTCCATGCCTTGTATTTCATTAGATACATAAACCTATCTTCCAAAATGTGTACAACAGAATCAACATAAACAGAGAAAGACTTCTGAATTTCATCAAACCTAATCATTAATTTATTCTCGTTCTCTATTGCATTATCACTATGATCCGTGTTGTGTGTGGGTCAAGTTGACATGTATTTTTCTTATTGGATTTTTTCCCTTTGTTATTAATGAAAAAAAATGACAGCTTATTTTATTTTCATTTTCTTTAAACAGGCTGTCACATTCACGATTTCGACAATTGAAATACATCAGGCCATTCATTATATTTATAGGCAAATCAAACTACGTTTTTGATCCCTGTTAATGGACAAAATTTGAAACAATTGTAACAGGAGAGCATGACTGTCTCCCAAAATGACCTATTGCACCACCTGGGATCAAACCCAGAACTTTGGTACAGTAGTCCACCTCTCTACCAATTTGCCAACTAGCCCTTTATGGCAACCATAGGTTTTTTATTTGGCTGCCAATTTAACAGTAGAGCATGATTTGTCGCTCAAAATTAACTACAGCACCAACCAAGGATGTAACCCGGAACATTTGGTACAGCAATTCACCACTCTACCAACTAAGCTAAAGGAGTACTCCACTAGTACAGCTAATGGAGGGTGGTTATAAACCTCTCATAGTTAAGTTCTATAACTTCTATCATACACAATGGAAGCCATGTTACACAATCAAATTTCTTATTTCATAAGAATTTAAATGATTCTAATCTAAATCAGTAAATGAAAGTTCTCTTCAATCATCTTTTTCAAAGATAGTCTGATATGATACAACTGACAGAATCTACATGCATCATAGGGGATAATGAGTTTAAAAAATGTCATGTCCATCCTTTATACTTGTATGAGCACCATGTTTGAATGAATTGAACCATACAACCTAGCATCAAACAAAAGTCCAAATAATGTCATTTAACATTGTAACATCATGTTCTGTAATGATAAAAATTTACAGTTCAGTGACCTAATTGGAAACTTCCTTGGATTCTTGTGAGAATGTTTGGTTGTAAAATCTTGTATAGCCAGTTCCCACTGTATCATGCTTTTTCAATGTAAATTCAACACCATTTTGACATTGTTAAGTAGCACAAGGAAAGATTTCCATATGGCACAGTATCAGGTCCGTTCGCTCCCATTACACGTTCGCAATCTACACGTTTGCACCCAATTTTTATAAAATACCGATTGAATTATTAGATGTTTTTTTAGATCTATATATCAAAATATTTATATTTTCATGAATAAAAATTCGTGAATTTTTAAAATGAAATATTTTTTTTGGTGATTTGATGATTAATTATTAAATGTTAATTTTGTATGATTACTGTTAATTGGTATTTACAAAGCTAAATTTGGTATTATTGTTATGTGTTTGAAAATCATGATTGTTGTTATATCTAGCTTTGATGTAAACTGCATGTATAGTTAGCTTGGCATATTTGGTATGAGTAAAAACAATGAAGATTTTAAATGAAAAACATGAAAGATAATTCTTATTATACCTTACAGTATAATTAAATAAATCTATTGGCTAATAAATGATCACATGACAGAATAATTCAGATATTTCATTATAATTGGTGGTGCTGGGGAATAACCTCGACAAAATTCATTTGTCCAATGAATAACCCGCAGGTGAATAATCCATCACTTATACCAATTAAAGCGCAATGGCAAACACATCTCATCAAATCATGAATAATCAGTATCAAATCGATTATTACACAAAAATATTTGTTTGGTATAATAAAACAGTTACGGCCCTATGAGTCGGGAGATATCCAAAATCATCAAAAACTGCTGAAGGGTTATTTCCCTCGGATATTAAAAATAAAGATGGCCGACAGAGTAGTGAGCTGTTTCTGAGCTCTGCAGTTTTTGGCAATTTTATGCAGGTTTTTGATATCCAGTGTTGAAAAAAATTGTATCAAGATGAGGAGAATTTGATGTACTGTTTGGACATATAATTGGTTGCAGTTTTTTTTGGTGAAAAAAGAGGAAAAGTGAAAACTTCTATGAATTATTGTGTTAAGTGTGACAAGAACAATTAAGTATTTACTCAGTGAGCTGTATTTTTCTTCTATAAAATGCCTGGAGACACAAGTCAGAAAAGTGGAAACAGTGTACAGACACTGTTAGCTGCTAAAAAGACTGGTAATGAATCAACAAAGGAAAAACCAGCAAAGCGTGACAAACGAACACATTCAGATGTAGCAGAAGAAAGCCTAGAAGGTACTGATGTGATGAGCATTCACAGTGATTTAAATGAAATCAAACAATCACTTCAAGGAACTGTTACAAAACAAGATCTTTATTGTACTCATTAGTGAAACAGACAGATTTAAAGGAATTAGTCACCAATATTGCAAGTCAATTATTAGAGACATTTAAAGAGAATATGACAAAAGAGATTGATAATAAATTAATAGAAAGAACTGGTAGGCTGGCGGACAAGATTGATTCATTATCAATGGAAAACCATTTTCTAAAAGAAAGATTGAGAGAAAAGGAGAAGTGCATCCAGGACTTGGAAGAGAAAATATCTGATTGTAACAACAGATCTATTGAAGCATTGAAACTTGGAAATTTTAATGAACAGTATTCAAGAAAGCACAATATAAGAATGCTTAATTTTGAGGAAAAGAAGGATGAAAACTTAAGAGATGATTTTGTAAAGTTGGTAAAATCAGATCTGAAAGTTGGCATTACATCTGGTGATGTTATAGCTATTCATCGCATACCTGGTAAGGAGGATGGCATCAGACCAGTTATAGTGAAGATAAAAAATATGGATATGAAAATAAAAATCATGCGTGAAAAGAAAAACTTAACTAATGACATTAAGTTTCACGATGACATCACCCAGAGAAACCTTGGATTGATGACGAGATTGAAAGAAAGTAAAAAATTTGAAAATGTCTGGTTTTACAATTGCAGTGTGTATGGGAAACCAGCTGGTGGAAAACGGATAAAGTTTGACATTTTTGACCATTTTGAGGAAAAACTTAGGAAAAAGAGAATAAGTGACACAGTATAATGTATGGATACTTTAAAATTTAATTTTTTGTTCATAATTCATTAGTAATTATCAGATCTTATATATACACACATATATTTCTTATTTTGAAAGGAAGGGAATTAACTCTTCTTTTTTTTTCTTAATTAAATCTTTAAAACCAATAGAAAATTATGATTCTGCCTAAAAGTTTCAGTGGTATTAGATCAAATTTTGCTGCTTACATATTATTTATTATTATTATTATTATTTTTTTTTTTGGATATTTTGCGAGAATCATTATGTTCTTTGTATGGTATTTTCAAATTATACCCAGGCAATTTCAAATATATTTAACATAATCTTGTTGGGTTTTGTTACCTTTATTTTTGTTTTCTATACAATTTGCATTTAAAGAAATTGTTTCCTTTTGAAATTCAAGTACCATCACTAATTTTTTATTTTTTTTTATTTTACTTTATTCTAACACCACCACCCCCATCCCCCTTCCCAAAGTATACACTGCCTTGAACATTGCAGTTTTAAACTTATGGTTTTATAATAATGGTCTATATTCTTCGTATTAGTTTCTTTTGTTATAACTCATGTTATATAATTTGAACTTCTCTTTTTTTTTTTTTTTTCCTTTTTTTTTGTTATTAAATTATTATTATTATTTTTTTTTTATTTTTCTTTTTTTATTTATTTTTTTTTTTTTTTTTATCTGTACAATATATAAATTTATATTCTCCAAGTAAATTATCATGTCCAAAAATGGAGTAATCAAATTTCGAAAAGAAAGTAAAATTATGGTTGTACTGGTAAATCTTTTGCCATACTGTAAGAAAAGTACAAAATTAAATGTTAATTTAAAGCGTCATATTTGTGTATGTGTGTGTGTGTGTGTGTGCTTGCATATTCCTGTATTTTTATGTATATTTGTTACTGTTGCTATACTGAAAACAATTTATACATATTTTGTCACAATGCTGATTTATGGATAATGTCATAAGTATTCTATCACTGAATGTAAGGGGTCTATTTTCAAATGTAAAAAAACGATTAGATGTTTTTAACTAGGCAAAGAATAAGAATACTTCATTAGTATGTTTTCAAGAGACACATAGTACTGTTGATATTGAGACACGGTGGGAAGATGAATGGGGAAATAAATGTGTATTTAGTCATTATAATAATAAAACTGCTGGTGTTTGTATTATGTTTAAGAAAGGTCTGGACTTTGAAATTCATGATTCAAAAAGTGATTTAAATGGTAGATATATTATATTAGATTTGACAGTGTTAGATCACAGGCTAACATTTGTTTGTTTATATGGGTACAATACAGATGAGCCTTTGCTATTTCATCAAATACTCCAAAATATCATTTCATATTCAAATACTAGTCTTTTGTTTTGTGGTGACTGGAATGTTGTTCAAGATTATCACATGATACATATAATATATTTCATAACAGAAATCCAAACTCTAGAAAAAAAATTGAAGAAATATTAGAATATTTTGAGCTTTTGGACCCTTGGCGAACCTGTTTCCCTAATGAAAGAAAATACACATGGCGTCAACATTCTCCAATCAAACAAAGCAGACTTGATTATTTTTTAGTAACAGAGGATTTTTTCTCTCATGAAAAATGTTAAAATTATTCCAGGTTATAAAACAGATCATTCAGCAATTTTTCTTTCTTTTTCTGCCAGTCATGCAAAGCGTCGAAAAGGTTATTGGAAATTAATACCCAGTTACTGAGGGATCCTGATTATGTGACTAAAGTCAAGCAGTGTATAACAGACACAGTGTCTGAATATTATTTATCTGGAAACATTGATGATTTATTAAATGTTACGCTGTTATGTAATGAACAGTTGTTTTTCGAAATCCTTAAAATGAAAATAAGGACTTTGTCAATCAGCCATAGTATAATTAAATCCAAAATTGAAAAGCAAAAAAATGTTAAATTAGAGCAAGAAATACAAAATTTAGAAAATATTATGAATTCATCTCCAAATGAAATAACACAAAATACTATTAATCAAAAGAAAACAGTTAGAAAATGAAAGGGAAAAAATTGTTGAAGGATTACTAATTAGATCTCGTGCAAACTGGCATGAAAATGCAGAAAAATGTACTCAATATTTTTGTAAATTGGAAAAAAAGAATTTTGTTAAAAAACTATTACAGAATTAATTGATGACCAAGATAAACATATTTCAGACCAGTCTAAAATTCTACTTGAACAGCAAGATTTTTATAAAACCTTGTATTCCAAGAGAATTTTGGACTGTGTAATACTGACATGTCCTTTTTTGATCATAATGTTAAACTCACAGAAGATCAAAAGAACTTGTGTGAGGGTAACTTAACATTTAAGGAATGTGGGGAATCATTGAAAAATATGAAAAATGGGAAAAGCCCTGGATCTGATGGGTTTACATCAGATTTTTATAAAATTTTTTGGAAGAATATTGGCCCATTTGTTTTTCGTTCTCTCCAATGTGGATTTGAGATTGGAACCTTTTCGGATTTTCAGTATCAAGGTGTGATAACTTGTATACCCAAAGAAGGTAAAGACAGACGCTTCATTGGTAATTGGCGACCAATTAGTCTCTTAAATACTGATTTTAAAATTGCTTCTTCCGTAATTGCAAATAGAGTAAAAACTGTATTACCGCTAATTATCAGTGACACTCAAAAAGGTTTCATAAAAGACAGATTTATTGGGGAAAATACTCGATTGCTATATGATTTGATGCATTATCTTGAAGAACATAATAAGACAGGTTTATTACTTCTTGTAGATTTTGAAAAAGCTTTTGACACAATAGAATGGGAATTTTAGGAAAAATCTCTGAAAAGTTTTAACTTTGGACCCTCAATATGTAAATGGTTTGAAATTTTTTATCTTAAAGCAAAAAGCTGTGTAATAAATAATGGGCATATGTCTGAATTTTTCTCCTTGGGGCGAGGTTGTAGACAGGGTGATCCACTGTCTCCTTATCTTTTTATTATCGGAGTTGAATTATTGGCAATAAAACTGAAATCTCACCAAAATATTCATGGAATTGTAGTACATGAAACTGAAACCTTAATAAGTCAGTATGCTGATGATACTTTTCTTGTTTTAGATGGTAGTGAACTCTCGTTAAAGGAAACACTGAACTGTTTTGATTCATTTTATAAAGCTTCAGGTCTGAAAATGAACACCTCAAAAACAAGAGCTGTATGGGTTGGGAATATGAATTATTCAGATCTTATTCTTTGCCCAGATAAAAAACTACACTGGTCATATGCAAACTTTAGATTACTAGGATTAGATTTTTCACTGGAACTCAACAGTATTGTGGATATTAATTTCTCAAAGAAAATTAAAGAGCTATCTTCAATTTTGAAGAGCTGGTAACATAGAAAACTGACTTTGCTTGGTAAGATCACTGTCATAAAGACCTTAGCATTGCCAAAATTAGTACATTTGTTAAAATCTTTACCAAATATTTCACAGTCAAAATTACAGGAGATTAACACACTATTTTTTAAATTTATTTGGGATGGTAAAACAGACAAAATTAAACGTAACACTCTTATTGGAGATTTTTCACGGGGAGGGTTGAAAATGATATATCTTGAGTCTTTCAATATGTATTTAAAAATTAGTTGGATAAAGCGCTATATAACAAATCCAAATGGGGAATGGCAAAAAATTATTCTTTCATACATTGAAAAGTATGGCAGTGATCGAATCTTCAAATTTGAGAAGGAAAAACTTAAAGATATATCCGTAAAATTATCAAATCCTTTTTGGAAAGATGTTTTTAATAGTTTGCATTTTGCAAAACCTTGTAGAAAAATTGATATTCAGGAATTGTTATCGCTCGATATTCTTAATTTTATACCAATTGAGGATTTCAGTTACTACATTAACTGGAAAAATTTTGGCATTCAGTATCTGAAGGATATTTTTGATGTTGACAGAAAAGACTTTTTTACTTTTAACCAATTAAAACAAAATTTGAATACAGATAACTTTTTGAAATATTTTAGCTTGCTTTCCAGAATCCCGAAGACTTTCAAAAACTGCATTTTGAAAAATTGTGCAACTATTGATTTCAATCATTTCCATTTGGAAGATAATTATTACCAAAAAATAGTGTCAAATAAAAAACTAAAATTTGTGTATAAAAATCTTGTAGACAACATAGTGCAATTGCCCCAGGACAAATTTTTAAAATGGGAAACTTTATTGGAAAGAGATATAGATTCTTGGTCAAATTATTTCATTTTGTTGAAAAAATCATGTAATAGTACACAGCTTATAAATTTTCAGTATAAGCTATTACACAGAATTATCCCTACAAATTCTTTTTTGTTTAAAATAAAGCTCAAGGACACAAATTTATGTACTTTTTGTAAGAATCATGATGAAACCATAGAACATTTGTTTTTTGAGTGTCAAATAGCATACAATTTTTGGATAACAATCAGTGAACATTTGAAGTTATTTTATGTAAATTTTCAACTTGAAAAGAAAGATATCCTGCTTGGTTACAACCAGGAAAGTCTTTTTTTGAATTTTTTAATAGTCATTGTAAAAAAATATATTTATAGATGTAAGTTAAAGGAACAGATGCCACATTTCATAGAAGTTAAAAATATTATTAAATGTAGTTATAGATCTGAATTATAAATTCAGGGCTCACCAAACTGGGCGATTAGGGCGATTAAGTCGCCTAATGCTCGCCAATGTCGCCCTGTCATCGGCTCCAGAGCGACAAATGAGTCGCCCTGTGTTCTTAAGTAAAGCGCCTCCGAACAACGTACGTAATCAGCTGCGTCTGAAGACCGTTATTTTCATTAAAAATCTCGAGCCGCCATTTGTTGTTTTCTTGGAGGAAGGGGAAAGAAACGACAAAAAGCAAGCTAGAAAATGAAATGGCGGCAATCGGAATTCTCGTGATTTTTCATCGGTCACGGTGTTTTTTACCGACCGGTAACAATATGTAGACCTAATTTAAAAATAAATTTAGCGGATTTTACATACCTATGCACAAATGGAAATTTTGTCAATACATGTATTGAAAGGTGTTCAAGCAAGGTGAATGGGAAGATTTTAAGAGTATGTATGAGAAAAAATAATAGTAAAGCGTATAGATAAATAAATATTAAAAAATAAAATGGCAATAATAAATAAGTTGTGTCAAAAGATAAAAATATTTTTGCTCATATCTGTAACAGAAATTTTCTTCCAAGTTCGGAGCACCACTGCATAATTTCATTTTTTTTTTTTTTTTTTCTTTTTATTTCAAATTATATTTGTCAGTATTTTAAGGCAGCACATGATTTAAATTAAACTTTAACAATATTACAATAGGCCTACCATGGTCAAAATCATGCAGCAATGTATGTTAAAAAAGTGGTGATGAGTCCTGGGACTGGGACTGATCAAAATCAGCTGGGACTCACCATTATGAAAAATGATGAGTCCCAGGACAAATTCTCAAAGGATATTGATTAAATGCACATGAGATAAAATCTCAGATTATGACTAAAATGGAAGGATATGGAGTAAATGTAGATAAAATCTCAAACAATACAGGATAAAACACAATAAAGGAATGTATAGTATACACTATAAGACACAAAATAACAGGTATTTACTCGACAGGCGACAAATTGGGGGAAAAAACACAGTCTCCCTGGTAGACTTGGAAGTCTCCCTGTCATGCCCTGAAGTCTCCCTGTTGCTACCCTGAGGGAGACTCTGAGTCTCCCTGTTATTTTCAAGTGTGGTGAGCCCTGAATTATATACTGCGACAAAAAACGGTAAAATAATTACATTTGAACATTTTTGGGCTCCTTTACAACAGATATTTCCATAATTATCAAAAGAAAAGAAACTAGAGGTACTGTTGTCACAGGAGTCCAGCATGCTGGACTGTTTTAGCACGCTAAAACTGATGTCTCCCCTTCCATACCCATAGTTTTTTTAACATTTTTTAGGGATCATCAAGGTGGCAAATTAAGAGCTATGGTACATAATACATGTAGTTACCTACAGATATGTGCTTCAACAAGGAATGAATAAGGTAATATATAGTTTTGAGGAAGGGATCTGAACCATTTTTAAGATAAATTAAGGTTTCTGGTCTTGAGGGGGTGGGATGACCCCCTGGGGCCAAGACATATTGCATTCAACTTGTCTTTTCATTGTGAATAAGGAAATATATACTTTTGTGGTGGGGATTTCAACCATTTTTAAGATAAATTAAGGTTTCTGGTCTTGAGGGGTAGGGGATGACCCCCGGGGCTCAGATGTATACTGCATTCAACTTGTCTTGTTATCATGAATAATACAATATATGGTTTAAGGGTGGGGATTTCAACCCTTTCCAAGATAATGTAGGCTAGAGGGTGGGGACTGACCCCCAGGGACCCAAATGTGGTACTCTGCACTCCGCCTTGATCTGATGCATATACCTTCCAAATATCATGAGGCTAGCTCAAGAAACAAAAAAGTTATGTTCCGGACAAAAAATTTGATTAGAAGAGGAAGAAGAACACTATTGGGTTGGGATCTCAATGGTTTTCAGAATATTTAGTATTTTATAATTTGAGGGGGTGGGGCATGACCCCCCCCCCCCCCCTCAGACCCCCTATGGTACCAAATGATTTGTCTTATCATAAGGAGTAATAATATATATGGTTATAGGGTGGGGATCATAATGGTTTTCAAAATATTAAGTATTTTATCATTTAAGGGGGTGGGGCATGACCCCCCTCAGACCCCCTATGGTACCAAATGATTCGTCTTATCATAAGGAGTAATAATATATATGGTTATAGGGTGGGGATCTCAATGGTTTTCAGAATAATAAGTATTTTGTCATTTAAGGGGGTGGGGCATGACCCCCCCCTCAGACCCCTATAGTACCAAATGATTCGTCTTATCATAAGGAGTAATAATATATATGGTTATAGGGTGGGGATCTCAATGGTTTTCAGAATAATAAGTATTTTGTCATCTGAGGGGGTGGGGCATGACCCCCCCTCAGACCCCCTATGGTACCAAATGATTCGTCTTATCATAAAGAGTAATAATATATATGGTTATTGGTTGGGGATCTCAATGGTTTTCAGAATATTTAGTATTTTATCATTTGAAGGGGTGGGGCATGACCCCCCTCAGACCCCCCTATGGTACCAAATGATTCGTCTTATCATAAGGAGTAATAATATATATGGTTATAGGGTGGGGATCACAATGGTTTTCAAAATATTAAGTATTTTGTTATTTTAGCCTACATTTTACAGGCTAGGGGGTGGGGACTGACCCCCAGGGAGCCAAATGTGGTACTCTGCACTCCGCCATGACCTGATGCATATACCTTCCAAATATCATGAGGCTAGCTCAAGAAACAAAAAAGTTATGTTCCGGACAAAAAATTTGATTAGAAGAGGAAGAAGAACTAGAATTGCAATTGCGAGCAATAGCAGATGTCGCCCCTGGCAGCCATCTTGAAAATGGCGGCCATTTCGAAAAAAAAGTATTGATTGCACACCTTCACATAGTGATCTAACTTTCTGCCAAGTTTCATTCAATTCTATCACGGCATCTCCGAGAACTAAGCCGGACAAAAATCATTGGAAAGAAAGAATAATAACTAGAATTGCAATTGCGAGCAATAGCAGATGTCGCCCCTGGCAGCCATCTTGAAAATGGCGGCCATTTCGAAAAAAAAAGTATTGATTGCACACCTTCACATAGTGATCTTACTTTCTGCCAAGTTTCATTCAATTCTATCCAGGCATCTCCGAGAACTAAGCCGGACAAAAATCATTGGAAAGAAAGAATAATAACTAGGTATGATTGTGATCGCAAGCGAGTCACAAGATGTCTCCCAAACCCCCATTGCCACTATCTAGAGCTTATCAGTAACCCCCTAAATTCCCTTTTGCTCTATTCACCTACAAAATTTCAGAATCCTACCCACCTAGGTTACAGAGATATCGCAATGTCCTATATAATGACCTTTTCCTGTTTCCATGGAAACAGCGGCCATTTTGATTTTTTTTAAGCCCTTTGCAATCGCCATCATTTAAAACCCCTAAATATCAATTTTCATTGAAATCGAAGCACTTCGAAAGAATTTCGAATTTTGGGCCCGAAAAATCACATTTTCGTAAATAACGCGAAAACCGTAAATATCGCTTCAAATTTTTTTTTCGTATAATTAAAGAGCACCTTTTGCTCTATTCACCTACAAAATTTCAGAATCCTACCCACCTAGGTTACTGACATAAAGCAATGTCTCCTATATAATGACCTTTTTCTGTTTCCACGGAAACGGCGGCCATTTTGAAAATTTTAAAAGTCGTTTGCAAAACTTCAGGTCACCCTTAACATATTCCCAAAGTTTCATATCGATTGGACATTGCATCTTTGAGAAACGTCGCGGACAACATTGAACGGAAAGAAAAAGGAAAGAAGAAGAAGAAGAAGAAGAAGAAGAAGAAGAATAATAATAAGAAACCGGACAAAAACAATATGTCTCCCAAAACTTTGTTTGGGAGACATAATAACTAGGTATGATTGTGATCGCAAGCGAGTCACAAGATGTCTCCCAAACCCCCATTGCCACTATCTAGAGCTTATCAGTAACCCCCTAAATTCCCTTTTGCTCTATTCACCTACAAAATTTCAGAATCCTACCCACCTAGGTTACAGAGATATCGCAATGTCCTATATAATGACCTTTTCCTGTTTCCATGGAAACAGCGGCCATTTTGATTTTTTTTTAAGCCCTTTGCAATCGCCATCATTTAAAACCCCTAAATATCAATTTTCATTGAAATCGAAGCACTTCGAAAGAATTTCGAATTTTGGGCCCGAAAAATCACATTTTCGTAAATAACGCGAAAACCGTAAATATCGCTTCAAATTTTTTTTTCGTATAATTAAAGAGCACCTTTTGCTCTATTCACCTACAAAATTTCAGAATCCTACCCACCTAGGTTACTGACATAAAGCAATGTCTCCTATATAATGACCTTTTTCTGTTTCCACGGAAACGGCGGCCATTTTGAAAATTTTAAAAGTCGTTTGCAAAACTTCAGGTCACCCTTAACATATTCCCAAAGTTTCATATTGATTGGACATTGCATCTTTGAGAAACGTCGCGGACAACATTGAACGGAAAGAAAAAGGAAAGAAGAAGAAGAAGAAGAAGAAGAAGAAGAAGAAGAAGAATAATAATAAGAAACCGGACAAAAACAATATGTCTCCCAAAACTTTGTTTGGGAGACATAACTAGGTATGATTGTGATCGCCAGCGAGTCACAAGATGTCTCCCAAACAAACCCCCATTGCCACTATCTAGAGCTTATCAGAAACCCCCTAAATTCAAATTATTGCAATGTCCTATATAATGACCTTTGAAACGGCGGCCATTTTGAAAATTTTAAAAGTCGTTTGCAAAACTTCAGGTCACCCTTAACATATTCCCAAAGTTTCATATTGATTGGACATTGCATCTTTGAGAAACGTCGCGGACAACATTGAACGGAAAGAAAAAGGAAAGAAGAAGAAGAAGAAGAAGAAGAAGAAGAAGAAGAAGAAGAATAATAATAAGAAACCGGACAAAAACAATATGTCTCCCAAAACTTTGTTTGGGAGACATAATAACTAGGTATGATTGTGATCGCCAGCGAGTCACAAGATGTCTCCCAAACAAACCCCCATTGCCACTATCTAGAGCTTATCAGAAACCCCCTAAATTCAAATTATTGCAATGTCCTATATAATGACCTTTGAAACGGCGGCCATTTTGAAAATTTTAAAAGTCGTTTGCAAAACTTCAGGTCACCCTTAACATATTCCCAAAGTTTCATATTGATTGGACATTGCATCTTTGAGAAACGTCGCGGACAACATTGAACGGAAAGAAAAAGGAAAGAAGAAGAAGAAGAAGAAGAAGAAGAAGAAGAAGAAGAATAATAATAAGAAACCGGACAAAAACAATATGTCTCCCAAAACTTTGTTTGGGAGACATAATAACAAAGAAACGGAAGAATAACAATATGTCGTCCCGTGACTACGTTCGGGGCGACATAATAACAAAGAAACGGAAGAATAACAATATGTCGTCCCGTGACTACGTTCGGGGCGACATAATAACTAGAATTGCAATTGCGAGCAATAGCAGATGTCGCCCCTGGCAGCCATCTTGAAAATGGCGGCCATTTCGAAAAAAAAGTATTGATTGCACACCTTCACATAGTGATCTAACTTTCTGCCAAGTTTCATTCAATTCTATCACGGCATCTCCGAGAACTAAGCCGGACAAAAATCATTGGAAAGAAAGAATAATAATAACAAAGAAACGGAAGAATAACAATATGTCGTCCCGTGACTACGTTCGGGGCGACATAATAATCACTAAAACAATATGTCTCCCTTCGAGAAGGGGAGACATAAATATAGTCTGTTTTTT
The DNA here is from genome assembly GCA_028015205.1 of Mytilisepta virgata. Classification (NCBI taxonomy): domain Eukaryota; kingdom Metazoa; phylum Mollusca; class Bivalvia; order Mytilida; family Mytilidae; genus Mytilisepta; species Mytilisepta virgata. The sequence continues at coordinate 50,747,240 of CM051518.1, read as the reverse complement.
TTTCATAGACATATTATAAAGTGGCCTTTTGTTTATAATGGACTGTTATAACTTTTTTGTTTTGTTCTTTTTTTTAAATATTGTAATAATTATTTAACTTTTTCTTTCTTAAGTTTTTGCAACAAAGTTGATAGTGTATGAAAGTGTGAGTGAGTGAAGATTCTATTTATAATTCTTGTCTCTCTTTTGACTCCTTGTAAAATTAAAATTTCCATGTATAATTCATATTTAGAGCTGATTAAAATAAGCCCTGTCATACCCTGGTCAGGTGGTAATGTAAGGGCTTTTGTAAAACCCTGGCTACAAAAAAAAAAAAAAAAAAATAATCAGTATCAAATCGATTATTACACAAAAATATTTGTTTGGTATAATAAAACAGTTACGGCCCTATGAGTCGGGAGATATCCAAAATCGTCAAAAACTGCTGAAGGGTTATTTCCCTCGGATTAATGGTCAACCCTGCTGAAGTGTTATTTCCCTCGGGGAAAGAAAAGGGAGTGAATGGACCCAGGGTGCAAACGTGAAACGGGGCAAACATGAATGGGAGCGAACATGATTTTGGGCGAAGGGACCCAGATTCATATGGCACACCCAGCGGTGTATATCTTTGATGTAATAAGCATATTGATGTATTTACTGGGATGCTAAAGGGAACTTTTGCCTAGCAGTAGCACGATATAGTGAGATACCAGTGCAGTATATATGTAACAAAAAATTTGTTCCGGCGTGACATTTGTTCCGCCAGAACTTATTTCATAGAAAATATGTTCCACCAGAACTTATATCACAGAAAATAAGTTCCAGCCCTATAAAATTTGTTCCGGAACTAATTTTTTAACCAAATGTGAAATAAGTTCCGGAACAAATATCACAGCTCCATGAAGTTCGTTCCGATATGAATTGTTTAAAAAAAAATCAAATAAATTCCCGTTATAAAAGTTAAAATTTTTGAAATATCAAATTAAGTCAGCATATCTGTTGTAAGTAGATAATATGATTAAAAAACAAATGCACAATTAAGATTAACAGTGATAAATAATTTAAACACCGTGACTATTTAATTTTTCTACAAATTCTGATACAAAGTAACAAATATGTTTAATCGTAATATTCATATATAAAAGATTGGCATTTAATTCACATTTTGGCTCGTTTGGATTTGCGTAGGACAGGAGTTGAGGTATCAAGATGGCCTGATTCTAGAACATCTATCCTGTCATGATCAACAGATGTGTTGACAACAGATGTATCTGCATCATTTGTTTCATTTGGATATTTTTTTTTCAAGAATTTAATTAAATATTTTCCTATACTCCAAATGATCCATATTGGATGTTTACACCTTTTATTATTATATATTATCAATGTAGTGCTTGTTTTATAATGTTCTTGAATGATAACTTTAAACACACTAATGACAATGCTCATTATTAAAGATAAGTTGTAGAACCAGTGGAACATATTTCACAGACTAGGAACTTATTTCACCAGGTAAGGAACAAATTTCATAGAATAGGAACTTATTTCACATTGTAAGGAACAAATTTCATAAACCCAGAACTTATTTCACCAGGTAAAGTGTGGAACTTATTTTATAGAGATGGAACAAATTAAATAGAAATTGTCTGTGAAAAAAATATATTTCATGTGATATTTGTTCCACTGGAACTTTTATCACAGAACAAATTTTGGCTCACATATACACTCTTCCAAATGGCAAACAGCTTTTAGTGTATAAAAAAATAAAAGGATTGGTAGTGAATGAACCATAAATCTATGTCAAGTTATAGTGACTTACATAATATTACGTTTAAATGAAACAGATGAATGAATTAAATTAGTTACACTTCAGTCAAAAATGAAAAGGGGGGTGGTTTTTAACTTATATGTACCCGATAGACTCGATTTCTGGAGTATGGCACCCGATGCCACATCATAAATTTTCACTGACGGTTCTTTGGTTGACACAATTATTGAATTCAAGGCGGAGTGGTATGTTACACTACTTGTTGGCTCTCCAACGGATATACATCCATCTTCTCCAACAAACCACTGTTTTTCAGTGGCCGCCATGTTCTCTAACGTGAATCACAGGGGCTCGTTACTATTGACACAGTATGTCATCTGTGACTGATCCCGCCCCGATGTATATCGGGGCCGGATCAGTCGTACTGTGTCAATTGTAACGAGTCCCTCTGCCATGTGTTCATGATATCATTCCGCAGGCACTTGTTTCTATCAATGGGAAGATCGACTATCCATGTATACTTGTTTCTATCAATGGGAAGATCGACTATCCATGTATTATTTTACATGGATAGTCGATCTTCCCATTGATAGTCGACCTTCCCATTGATAGAAACAAGTGCCTTCTATTATACATGGATAGTCGATCTTCCCATTGATAGTCGACCATCCCATTGATAGAAACAAGTGCCTGTGCATCTAGTCCGCAATCGATTGAAAGATGTGATGCCAGTATCATATATTTATATTAATCTTTCATTAATAACTGAAATATTAGATTCTAATTTTACAGTGTGAATTATTTCCTCTATACAAAAATAGACTAAAACGTAATGAGGTGTCACGTGATCAGCTAAATTTTAAAAACCTTTCCCTTTTGCACCCTTACGCGTTTTGTTAATCTTATAGCTCATTTATCAAGCAATTTCAAATTAAATGAAAAAAGAATAGATGAAATAAAACAGAACAGCTAAAAAAAATAACAATAAAGTTAAATAAAAAAAGGGACATCCCGGATGACCGAAAAACCTGTGATCCACCTTTAAACAATCACACAGTTGATGTGATCGAAAACAAAATTGAATGCAATTGTAGACACATACATAAAGCTCATTTTTGTTATATTTTTTGTTTAGTTTATTTTTTTTAGTTATACATGTATCCTTGTTGTGTTTGTTTGCTGTGCTTTATCTTTTCCCTGGACTTCGAATTTGTGGACCCCCCTGTTTTGTCTCTTCGGTATTCTTTTGTCTATACAATGTATTTAGCTCCTTTGCCTATATTTCAAAAACAGTAAAGGCTTAAAAAATGTTTTGTCCTTACTGCGAGCTTTGATAAAATATATATCTGAATGTGCTATGTAAAACTAAGATCGTCTACGGCGGTCATCTCGTGTCATCTGATAAAATTTTGAAACTGGACCAACTAAGGACTGTTCCACCAAACTTTGGTCTCAATGGCCAAATAGTTTCAGAGAAGATTTTATACTTTATTTTTAGCCATCAGCCTGTATTCCAAGCACCATCATAACCATTCCAGCAGAATGTGGTGCCACTATATCATGTGATTCCCTATAAGATTAAACTAAGGACAGACGACAACTACGAGAAGCAGATAAATATAGTCCCTTTTACCATTTGTATTTCCAAAACTGTAAAATATATATGTAGGAACAATACTGAAAGCATTCATCAAAATGAATTACAATAATATATTCCAATTTAATCAAATCGACTGCAAAGTCAAAATGTTCCGTATCATGTATTTTAAAACACTGGAGCTGGCCTTGGTACTATAATTCACCCTCCATACATTTTCAGATCTGATCGGGAGTTGATTTGGAAAGTTATAATCAACAAAATAATTTGTAAATAAATAAATAAAACCAGTCATCAATTTTTAGAAAATGGATCGAAGCACTGCTTTTTTCTTACTTTTGATGAAAGGAAAAATTCAGTGATATTTTACATTTAAACAAGCAATATGATGCTGCCACTAAACAGGAGGTAGGGATAAAAAAAAAAACAGTTTTGACCCCGTATGCATACGAATAATTCTAGTAAGATTCCCATAAATGATTTTAACCTCAAAAAAGTTTATTTTTAAGGTTTGGAAAATAAATTTACTCTTGGTACTCCTGTATTGAAAAGATTAGAAGTACCGGTAACATAAAAATAGACACTGACCATCAACCAGACAAATCTTTTAGTCAATGGAAAGAAAACTATAAAATGTAACAGTTAAAAAGTCCGTTACAGAACAATACCAGAAACTGAATTTGGTTAAAATTTCCAAAATTCGATTTTCCATCTGAACTTTGTCCTTATGGAAAATTTAAAACCGACTGTAAATTTGAGCTTTACATATTAAACAATAATTTCACTTATAGAAAATTATTATCAAAATTTAGACTAAGTGACTGACCATTAGGTATTGAAGTTGGCAGTTATATGAATATTCTCAGAGAACAAAGATTATGCAAAAAATGTCAAGTTGTACATGATCAAAATTCACCTTTGCGCCCGAAATTTTTGGCTCTTTTAAATGACCCAGTTCCATCATTTCAAGACATGAATTGTACAAATAAATTACTTTTCAGTCATTCTCAGTCCCGCTCCCGGGTTTTTAGGACTGAGGGCCTAAATTGGACCCCTGTCAGATAGTTCATGACATATATTATGTATAAATTATACTGTGTTCAGTTTTCTGTACGGTATATGTTGTATTATGTCTACTTGTTATATTGCTTTACCCTTATGGGTGTAATTTTGCAATAAAAGTTCATTATTTTCGAAATAAATAATATTAGTAAGTTTAATGAATAAAAAAGACAATAATTCCCGGGTTTTAAGTTTAGGAATTTTTTGTCTCTTTTTCATAAAGTAACCACGAAATTCTGAGTAAGGAAAAAAAACAACCAAAAAAACAAACAAACAAACAAACAACAAATAAAAATAAAACCGGCAAAATAACAGTTCATTAAAAATTTTCCATGTTTAAAAAATTAATTTATTCTTCAAGTTGAACAAAATATCATCAAACGTTTATCGCAAATAAAGAGTGAAAGAAAAAAATCCAAATTCCTAATCTTTTCGATTTGAAACTATCACGGTGACTGAAAGTTCCACGTGACTTAGTTTTATACTTTCACTTTCATTTGCAAGGGAGACAACTATTATATATGAGTCTATCCATCTGCTAATTTTGATAAAAATGAGAGTTAATGTGGCAAAACATCATCCAAAAGTCGAAAATTGTTTAAAACACCAATGTACCCTGTGTTATACAACATAGTTCAGTTTAATAGGACGCAGATTACTGACTGGGCGATTTGGGTTCCTTCCACGTCATTCTAGATATGGTAACGACACGTCGATCTAGGTGTCTGCTATAAATAGTTACTAAGTTTACATGAAATTTATGCGTGGAGAACAACTGACTTGTCTATTTGTCAGATAATAAATATTAAAGATTTTGTAATGCAAGTTTTTCTGTGGCAGTTGAAAAACCCTCTTCAGACTGGGCGATTTGGGTGCCCCGACGTTATATCAATAGCAGACTTGAAGGTAGCTAATGTAAACAATTCAAATATGACAATATTTCACACCATAGTTTAAGTGTGGTGTTTAACTTATCAAAAAGGAAGGGTCATTAAAGTCATAACTTTTGAATCTTCCATTGTGGTTGTCACCAATTGTCAGTTTGACATTGTTCATATTTTAAAAGTATATCTGTCCTGAAAACACTGGACATGTTTGAACGTGGATAAAGTAATCTGTAAAAGTTTTCCGTTCAATCACAGGGGCTCGGGAAACTTATTTGAGAACGCAATATGCTCTATACCCAATGAAAACACTAGGAATTCCCTAGTGTTTTCATTGGGTATAACGTCGGGGAACCCAAATCGCCCAGTGTACCCAGATCGCCCAGGCCGCACCTAAAATACTGCTGGAAAATTTGCTTCCGCGAGTAAGAAAATAAATTTGCACTTTTCGTAATATTCGCAAACAGACGCAACTTTTAGGTATAAAATGGAAATGACAAATTAATCAGATGATTGCAAAATATGGGTAAGAAGTTAGGATGAAACGGATCTGTCACTATCAAAGTTTGTGCGACGGACCAATTTCTGAAAATCCATTGTATTGCAAAATAATGTATTATCTTGAAGCGGAGACATTCATAGATCTATGTTTTCAAATTTATAACTTTACCTCTTCTCTAATGACAGAAATATTAAGAATGTTTATGTCTTGTTTGAACTTGCTTACTTCCGCCATTTTTGTTATGACAACTTTTAAGTTCGATAACTTGCACATGCAGGTGCGATAAAATGTAATGACTTACATTACGAGTAATTCCCCTTACAACACAAAATATCGCCAGGGATATTAACTGTATTGTATTTGTAAATGTATATAAAATGCATTTTGTCTGCAAATAACGATTGGGAATATATATTAAAAATAAATTGTTTGATACCAATTGTGAATGTGATGCACAAAATGTGCACATTTCGTCGATTTAGGACTCAATGTGAGAACATGTTTTGGGGTCATTAAGGCATGGAAAACATTTTTACCTTTCGGTTATGTTGGTTCACGTTATCTTGTATTGGACACAGTTATATATTGGATAGTTTGGAAAAACAATAACAGTTATATCGTCTTAAGGCAGACAGAAACACTTTCTTTTATTGTTATTGTGCATATATATATATCTCGCATCTGTTTCCTCATTCCAATTTATAATTTGTTTATTTTATTATTATTATTATTTTCTTAGCTATTCTGTTTTTATTTCGTTCCCCTTCACTTTGTAAGACATAAGGCAAGACGGACCGAAATTTACAAAATTGTATAACCTCTCGACTCACTTTACTTTCATATACTTTAAAAGCTTTACCCTTTTGTCCCCCTTTGCGTTTTGTTAATACTATAGCTCATTTATCCAGAAATTTCAAATTAAATGAAAAAAGAATAAATGAAATAGTAATAAAAACAGAATAGCTAAAACAAAAATAACAATAAAGTAAAATAAAAAAAGGGGGCATCCATGCCATAAGCACCTTTGAACAATCACGCAGCTGATGTATTCGACAAAAAAAATTAAATACAATTGTAGACCTATGCATAAAGCTCATTTTTATTACATTTTTGTTTAGTTTATTATATATTTTTTTAGTTATACATGTATCCTTGTTCTGTTTGTTTGCTGTGTTTCATTATCCTGGCTTTGTCTTTTCTGTGGACTTCTTCCACTGTTATCTCTTCGATTTTCATTTATTCTTTTGTCTATATTCAGCTCCTATGCTTATATTTATTTAAAAAAACAGTAAAAGCTTCAAAATTATTTTGTCCTTACAGCAAGATTTGACCACTCACGCAGATAAAATCTATATCTGAAATGTAAAACTAAGATCGTCTTTGGTGGTCATCTTGTTTGGAGGCCGGTGTCATCAGATAAAATTTTGAAATTGGACCATCTAAGGACTGTTCCACCAAACTTTGGTCTCAAATGGCAAAATAGTTTTAGAGAAGATTTTTAGACATTTTTTCAGACTTTTTTTATTTTCAGTCAGCAGTCCGAACTCCAAGCACCATTATGACCATTCCATAAAAGTTTGATGCCACTCCATTAAGATTAAACTAAGGACATATGACAACTACGGAAGCAGATAAACATAGTCCCTTTTACCATTTATATAACTGTGAAATATATATGTAGGAACAACACTAAAAGCCTTCGTCAAAATGAATTATAATAATATATTTCAATTTCATTAAATCGACTGCAAAATCAAAATTTTACGTATCATGTATTTTAAAACACTGGCGCTGGCCTTGGTATACTATAATTCTCGCTCCAAATATTTTCAGATCTGAGTTGACGTTTGGTTTTTTACATCCATGTACAATTTTTTTCAGTTTGCTGAATCATACAGTTGTACTCGTCTACTGAGCCATAGAATAATACGACAGCAAACGAGTTGTCCCCTGTGACTTTTTTATCTTAACAATGCATTAATTCACAATGCATAATTCAAAATAACTTTTGAAACAAGGATCAGTCAGATACCGAATTTGATGAGTACAATGCGCAATTTTGAATAATCTATGATCAAAATTATAATCATCAAAATAATTTGTAAATAAATGAATAAAACCAGTCATCAATTTTTAGAAAATAGATCGAGGCACTGCTTTTTTTCTTACTTTCTAGGAAAAGAAAAATTCAGTGATATTTTACATTTAAACAAGCAATATGATGCTACCCCACAACAGGAGGTAGGGATAAGAAAAAAATGGAAAAAGAAAAAAGAACAGTTTTGACCCGGATGCTTACGAATAATTCTAGTAAGATTCCCATAAATTATTTAACCCCAAAAAGTTCCTTTTTCAGGTTTGGAAAATAATTTTACTCTTGGTACTCCTTTATTGAAAAGATTAGAAGTGATATAAAAATAGACATTGAACATTAACCAGACAAATATTTTGGTCAATTGAAAATAAACTATAAAATGTAACATTACAGAACAATACAAGAAACTGACTTTGGTTAAATTTTCAAAAGATTCGATTTTTCACCTAATCTTTGTCTTTATGGAAAACTTAAAACCGACTGTAAATTTGAGCTTTTCCTAATAAACAATAATTTCACTTATAGAAAATTATTCATTAAATATTTCTAAAAATTTATATCAAGTGACCGACCTCTAGGCATTGAAGTTGGCAGATATATGAACATTCCCAGAGAACAAAGATTATGCAAAAAATGTAAAGTTGTACATGAAGAGCATCACTTATTTTTTTATTGGGAACAAATTCAACTTTGCGCCCGAAAGTATTTTATTAATAATTATTTTAAAAACGAAGTTCCATAATTTCAAGACCTGAATTTTACAAATAACCTTTTCTTTCTCAGTCCCGCTCCCAAACTTTTGTTATATTGGAGCCTTCATTAAACAGTCTTTAGAACTGAGCTAGGGCATTCATTGGACCCTTGTCAGACAAGTTTATGCCATATTATATGTATAAATTATACCGTTTTCAGTTTTCTGTATGATATATATATATATATATATATATATTTATATGTTGTATTGTGTCTACATGTTATATTGCTTGACTCTTGCAGGGGTTATTTTGCAATAAAGTTATTTTACTTTCGAAATAAAAAATTTAGTAAATTAAAGTAATATAAATAAAACAATAATTCCCAGGATATGAGTTCGGGAGTTTTTTGTCTGTTTTTCATGATGTAACCGCGAAATTCTGAATAAGAAAAAAAAACAAACAAAATCAACAAACAAAAAATCAACAACAAATAAAAATAAAAAGCAAAAAAAAAAAAGCCCAATAAAACTTTTTCCATGTTTCAAAAACTTACTTATATTAAACTTTATTCATCAAATTGAAAAAAATATACGTCAAACGTTTATCACATATTAAAAGAGTAAACGATGCAAAAAATCCAAATTCGTACTGAATCTTTTCGATTATAAAAGTGACAACTGAAAGTTCCACGTGGCTTAGTTTACTTTCATTTTCGTTTGCAAGGGAGGCAACTATTATATACGAGTCTATCTATCTTCTTATTTGAAGAAATGGGAGTTAAAGTGGCAAAACATCATCCAAAAGTCAAAAATTGTTAAAACACAAATATACGCTGTATTATACAATGAAGTTTATTTTATTAGGACGCAGATTACTGACTGGGCGATTTGGGTTCCCTCCACGTCATTCCAGATGTGGTAACGGCACGTTGATCTAGATGTCTGCTATAAATAGTTACAAAGATTACATGTATAAAATGTATGCGTGGAGAACAACCGACTTGTCTATTTGTCAAATAAAAATTATTGATGATTTTGTAATGCAAGTTTTTCTGCAGCAGTTGAAAAACCGTCTTCAGACTGGGCGATTTGGGTTCCCCGACGTTATAGCATATTACGTACATTCTCAAATAAGATTCCCAAGCCAATGTGGGATGACATCGACATGAATAATCTGTTTTTGAAACCTATAGCTGGATTACCCATCGTCATGAAATCCAATAATCTAGCTGTTTTCCAGATAATAGTCTGAAGACCTATAGTGATCTTAAATGAAAGCTAGGGAGTTGTTACAAATACAAATACAAATATTTTATTAGCACAAACTCATCAACAATAAATGGTTAAGGCTCATGGCGTATTAATTTATTTATTTACATGCTTACTGTAGAAGGCACAAAGATATTTTTAAAGTAATGATTTCGGGAATGTTTTACTCTACTGGTTCATCCATTACACTGTTTCATATATAGTGTCTGTACCTAACTTTATGAATATAGTTCTAAACATGAATAAGACTATAACTTGATGGAATCATTGGACAAGAACACAACAGTCAACTTTTTTGTTACTTCATTTTTTCAAACATTAAAAGAAGTCATTTCAGAACGAACGGATTGGTTGATTGACTTTTGGATTATTTTCTAATAACCAATCCTAAATACATGCCTACTTATCTCCATAGTTAAATTTTTACAAAGTGCTGAGTATTTCAAAAATTGGCAAATATGATTCTATGAAATAGTTAACATTGATGTTTGATACATGTGCATTAATCCATTTAGAGGCATACACTTATTTTTGATAAATTAGTTCCGAATTAACATTGGTTATGAAAGAGATTGAAAATTAGGTCAGAGCAGTTTTTAAAGCTATACTCGTAATTGTAATTAACTAGAATTAAATAAGCAAGCTAAGGAAAAATATTACAGCAAATCACATTCTTGGATTTTTTATATAAAACAAAATAATGAGAATATTTAACATTATCAATGCATGAGAGAGATAAGCAGGTGTGAAATAGAAAGATTAACATACTCCTCATGTACTTTTTTAAATACATTTTGTATTTGAAGATTTTTCTCATAATCATTACTTGATAGGAAATGATCAAGTTCCTTCTGCCATGTATATATTATTTCACAGTGTGCAATTCTACAAATTCTACTGAAATTATTATGAAATGAAGGTTCATAATTTGGTGAAAATTTACGGAGAAATCCATCTTGGATATTTAAAAATAATGAAATCTTTATTTTAAGCTAAATACAAATAAATGATCTGAAATCACAGAAAGTATCATAAAGGTTTTTTCTCTGACAGTTTCATGTTACTTTTTGTGAAAAAAAGAACACTGTTAGTATTTTCTTATTTACATATTTCTTTTATATTGCTATCTAACATGTATTCATTTGAAACACACAACATAATTTTTATAGGTATTAAAAAAAATGTCAAGTTTCAACTTTGGCTCTGACATTGGTTCCATAACATTAAGTACTTGTTCATTCTACACAGGACTTTCCAAAATTAAATATGATATTATGAGATAAAGCCCAAATTTTTGATGTAACATGACTTTACATAACTGATCAGTTTGAAAATATGCATGTACACATTTACCTTATATATACCTGTAACATCTCCAGAAAATTTTGATTATAGCATTATACTCAAAATCATATGCATTTGACATACTCCGAGACTTTTAATTTTAAGTCTTAATTTATTGTTATGAATTAATTTAGGATAAATTGTTTCCTTTTCAGAACAAATTGGAATTATTGACTGGTTCCCAAGCTGTTAATATGAAGTTAGAGCTATATAGTAAAGAAAGTAAACTTTTATGCAAGTTAGATAATGATGGTGCCCTGTTTGGTTCTTATCCAGTAGATGATGGGTGCAGACTTCATGTAAGATATTAATTACATTCCATCACAGTAGTTCAATACAATGTTGGCAAAACTAATCTTAGGCAAATTACACTGTTGTGCCACAATGAAGAGTTAAGGATTATATTATCATAATGGGCCTTTGATTGCATATTTTTACATAATATTTCTTTTATTTTGAAAGCATATGATAGTTTCGCCCACAACACATGCATACTTAAAAAAAAAAAACAAAAAGATTAGTTTCTGTTTTTGTCAGTCTGTGTGTTTATGTATTAAATAAATTTCTGTCTTGCTGTAGATGGCCAGATTTTAGTAGTTGACTTTGCCAAAGGAATAACTTGCTGAAAATTGTAGTACTCGAAATGGATTCATAAAACTGGAAACAGGACAGTAAGAAGAGCTATTATACTGACCATTAACCTATTAACACTTACGTTGTTAATATAAACGTTTGTTGTGTCCAAGTATGTTTACCCCAATCTCAGTTGACAAAGAATGTCATGTTTTTCCCACAAAATTTTATGTTGAAGGTTATATTTCTGTATTAGCACATTTTTATTGAATGTAAAATTAATATGAACACAAGACTAGGTCTCCAGTGTTATATTTAATATTTCAGTTCTTGAAAAACTTGACTTTTTGTTTTCTAGTATTTGTTCCTAGAAGGTATAGAAAAAAAATTAATGGCTTTATTTGAAGTCTTTTTTTCTTTTGAATTTCAGCACAAACAAGACCTCTCATTTGCTCAATATTCAGATTGGGTTATTTCCCTTGGAATATAATAGCAAAAGGTCCGAAAATATCAGTAAAATGATATTGTTCAGAACTACCTATTTATTTTATAAGACATTTTATGAATTTTTTTTTTATAATTTATAAAGTACTTAGAACTAGCTATGTACCAAGAAATGCAAAATTTTAGAATAGTTTTAATTCAATAAGTCATGTTGTAAGTAGTAAATAATGGCATTTCAGATTGCCTTTTCCTTTATCATGTACATTGTAAATTATTGAAATAAGCTAGTGGTAATTATATAACTACAGTCAAACCTGCTTTAGCGAGCATCTGTATTCAGCAATAACCTGTCTTAAAAGACCATCATTTCAAATTCCTTTTGTAGTGCATTCTATATAAAATTAACCTGCTTATAAAGACCACCTGTCTTTAGTGACCATAATTTTGTTCTTCCTTGGAAGGCCACATAAAGACAGGTTTGACTGTATTTCTGATATCACAAACTGAGTTTGTAAGTTTGAACTCAACTTGCTGTGAGGTGTGTTTGACTACAATCTTTATTGCTACTTTTTTCTGATGAGGTTTGTGGTTTCTACCTATAAAAACTGGCTGCTGAAATATAAACATTTGTGCTGAAAGTGGCATTAAAGCCCAGTAGACCAAACCTCATGTTTTATGAATTTATTTTAGGTTGTAGATCCTACTATTAAAATTGGTGAATTTGAAGATGTGTCAAAAGTAGAAAAATATGAAATGAAAGATGATGAATATTCTAAAAGAACAGGTAAGATGTTTAATTAATTCTTTATTTAAAACTGCTCAAAATTCTTAGCCGTAGTTGTTTGAAGTGTGTAAAAGAATTTTTCATCAGGTAAAATTTAACAATTATAGTTTTTGGCATAAAAATATTGTGGATTAGTTTATTTTTATGGTTATACATGTCTTTCACTGATTAAAGTTTGAAATGGGTTTGTGATTTTGTGATTTTTTTCATACTTGTCTCATCAAAATTTGCCCAAAATCTTTTAATTTTTTTGGAAAGGGGGAAATATGGGGAAAATTGGATTTTCAGATATCTCTTTGTGATACACAGTGTTAACAGGATTCTCAGACAGAAAAAAATCACATATTAGGCAAAGTATGACTGACAGGCTGCCAGGCAAATGAAGGGGTTGTTGGTTGGACAGTTCTATACACTGATGAAGGGAAATCTTATTCTCGTGAAATAAAACAGCTTCCCTGGCTTCTTGTTTGATCATTATTTTAGTCTCATTTTTTTTCAAGAAACAATTTTATAAGCAACAAAATTTATTACAGGAAAGGTCAACAATGAAATACCAATCAATCAATGCCACCCAACTGACAGAATTCTGGACAAAATATAATATAACAGAGCACAAAACACAAATAAAAATAGAACAGAGAGTCAGGATAGTTTGATAGTGGTGATTTTAAACTGGTTTTATGGGTACCCACCCCCTTATCTGATGTATAAAACACAAGATTCTTATACTTTAGAATTTCATATTACACAAACATAAATGCATATCAAAATTACAAAAATGTGCAGTGTTATTTATTTCAAGTAGAAACCCTGTAATACTGTTGAGAACAATGAAAATTATGCATGTATTTAGCAGATAATTATAGATATAATTTTAAACACTGTAGATTCAGTAAGAGCATTTAAGAAGAGAAACAAGATAGGTAGGTTTGCTGAGGTAGATCCAGAGGAACAAAAATGAAAAGAAGAAGAGAAAAAACAAAAAGAGCAAGAACAAAAAGCAAAAGCTGAAAGTATGAAAGTTGGAGATAGGTATTGTTTTATAAACTTACAAGCTTTTACCCTAAAATACATTCCCCTTCCCCTGCAAAAAAGAAGAAACAGCTTGTCATATACTTACTTGAGTGGTCATTTTTAAGCAGGTTTGCAGCAGCCAAGTCTTTGTTCATCTCATCTGAAACAAAGTGTTCTTATATGAACAAAATGTGTCATTCTTTTGGTAATGCATGTATCCTTGTGGCATTTGTTCTGTTCTCATGACTTTGTTTTTTATTGGATTTCGAATTTTTGGACTTTCCCCACTGTTTTGTTGCTTCGGTATTTTTTTGCCAATATTTCATTCATGATCATAAGAAAACCCTTTTTCAAAATACATTATCGATTAGTTCAACTTTATGATCAATATGAACCAGAGTTAGCTATAATCTTAAAAGGGTCCTCTTTCATAATTGTATTGAGTGACAATGTTTGCTCTTTAAAGATGATATCAAAAGCTAAACTAGAATTTAAACAGTACCCTATGGTAAAGTAAGTCTGAAAAAACATGTCAGGATTAGATTATCAATAAATATTGATAACTTCACATAAATTTTATTGTCCAATGTAATTTTACCCAAAATCAAGTTGAAATATTCCTCTGCATTTTCCATTTCATCAATATAGGAACTGACTCTACCACTGTACCGTTTGATTGTAGTATATTTTCCACTTTCGGTAGATAAATTGCATTGTAATTATCATTTGGCATTTAATTATCTTGAGGATTAACAAGAGATGTTGTAGAATCTACATTTATAACAGGGACAGTTACTCAGTTGAATAATTATGCCTGTCAAGATTAATTATGATAATTTTATCAATTTAGATGTGAAGTTAAAACACCAGGTCAGCCAACAAAGAGGGGTACAGTAAAATATGCAGGTAAGTCTCCAAAACATCAGTATGCTACTGTAAAATACCAAACCATCCAAGATGTAGATAAAAGAGCCCTACCATAAAAGAATTAAGAAATAATTCATGGGGGTTGTAGAGTTGAAGTCGTTTACACATGTGCTGGGCTTTTAAATTCATATTTTTTATACTGAGGGATAGCGAGGTATGAAATACAAATAAAGGACCAGTCCGTGTGTATACGACTTCAACTCTATAACACCCATGAATTATTTCTATTCTAATAGGAGAAATACACAGATTTTCCTCATTTGAGTTGTCCTATATGTATCTGACATTGGTTTGGTCTTTCCATTTCTCATGGGATTAATATGTTGCATTCAGTCCTTTGAAGAGCATATTTTGAATAAAACTGTTTTCATAAGATAACCATTTGCAAAGTCAAACTATGTATTTCATCATTTACACAAGAAAAATTAATAAAACATTATAGACATACTCTGGTAACCATCACGTCATTCAAAAATCAAGATGACGCGGCCTATGTAAATGTGTATTGCAGTGTACAGCATTTTCATAATTGTTCTACACAACTATTGTGGTTGTATCGCATGAATTCTTCACAATAAACAATTTCGTGTGGAAAAAGATAATTTTTCATGTTAGAGTTCACACAGTTGCCATTTAAATAACAGCCTCTATACGCATGTGCTATATCGGGTAATGAATCGTTTTAAGTCATATTAGAATATAGAAAAAAGTCTGCTTTATGACTACATATACATATATGGCCGTAATATATTTGGCAATACGTGACCCTCTACACATGAATTGGTGCACTTCTATTAAGAAAAGGTATTACCTTTTCCAGACTTGACATGGTGGCTCAAGAAAATATATGTCAGAATGTTTTTGATAAGTTTTGCTCTATTGTAGGGCTCATAATATACTGTATACTATGAATTAATGTTCTCAATATTTGCCATGTCTTTGGATTTTAATCTTTTCGAATTTGTCCACTGTCTAATTTCTTCAGTTTTCTATTTCCAATATTTACAAATTATTGTAATGTTTTTATAAATTGCAAAAGCATCTGAACATCACAATAATTAAACATTTTCATTTTACTTTTGTTATAAATATTCAGTTACAGATATTTTATGAAATTAATCTCAGTATTAGGCCTGTAAATTATCATAAGTAAGCAATAATAATTGAATAGTAATCATTGCATCTACATTGTTTTACATCCCAAAACATATCTCCAACAATGAAGTTTTAAACAAATCTGAAAAACCTTTGATGTATACAGTATGTTAATACCAAATATTCTAAGATTATACAGTAATATAATATTCACTGTAGAAATTAACAAGAATTTATCTCCCAATTTTCCCTTATATTGGAGACAGTGCAAATTTGTTTTGGAAAATTATAACTACATGTAACTATAGTATATTTGTAAACGTGGTGTCTAGTGATTTTGACAATTTTGCCATTCTTCTTATTACATACATAACTATTGGTGTCCTACATAGCACATTAATTGCAGAAGGAAACATAATGTTCAGTTTGGGACGGTACTGGTATTCACCAATATTTGTGCAATAACTCTATATGACGGATTATAAACTAATTAATGATCGACCATTCATTAACATGAATGTTTTCGTTAAAAATATGTGCATGCCTCAAAGATGTTGTCATTTAAGTCATAACGAATGCAAAAAATGGTTATTGAAAATCCACAAAATATTGCTTGTCTCTTTTGTAAAAGAGAGAATATAGAAAAAAAATGGAATAAATTCAAATCATGACTGTTCAAAGAATATTATTTTAAAGATTTAGATTAAAATATCAAGACTAAAATATGGAAATAGACAATATTTAAGGCTGAACAGTGAGATTTATAGACATAAATGTTCTAAGAAATTAAAAATAATTCAGTTCATTATTTCAGATTTATGAAATACTGTAACATAGAAATAAAATTTTCCTCTTTCAAGGGGGCTAACCTACGTCACCGGAAGTGTTAACGGCGGCATTTTCAAAGAAAAATACGCTCGCTTCAAGGTAAGATTTTGCTTATATAACCGATTTAAGAAGATATTTTCGTGTAACGAGTACCTTCATCTAATGGTCGGTGATAGTGTTAATATTTTCAACCCATTCACCTTTCTCTGTAGTGTTTTATTTTCACAAACACTTCGCTACAAAGTTTTCATCAGCATGCGTTAGCGGTCACATTTGAACTAAAAAATATACTCACAGGTCGGAAAACTTATTTACAACCACTATCTCAAAGCGATTGATATCCGTGTCACATGCACTTGGTATAAAAACGCCGATTTCAATCAAATCTTTACCAAATCCATTGCTGTTTAAAGGAATCGATTGATTTAACGAATTGGATAACGGCAACATTCATCTCGATAGAGTTAACGGCCACATTCATTTTCCCAGTAACACTAGCATACACACAGGAACATGCACTATTTCATATGGATGTTACTTTATGTCTCATTGGTTAAATCACATGCTATCTTGAAGTTGAAAACATAGTTACGTACGATCCAAAACATATACATCTGTAAGGACTTACTGTAAATTTCGTGTTCTTTAGTATTTCTACGGATGATCAGGTTAAGAATATAGTTTTAAATTAAAACTTAGTGGGTATATTTGCAATTGAAACAGTTTTAAACAATACGAAAAACAAGAGCGAGAGATCATTGCGTAGCGTGATCCACATCGGCCCTGTTATCATCCCTCGGGCATTCCAACAGCTCTGTTCGAGGAATAACTTAAGGGACGAGATCAAAAGTTCAATGTAGGATAAAAAACTTAATTCAAATAGTTTGGGGGTGAGGGGGGGGGGGGTACAAATCGCTGCAAGTTTTGTTATCCGACATCGATTTTTGGATATGCCCATATAGGTCAATCAATTTTTCCCAAATTAAGTTTAGAAGGGGGGGGGGGGGTCAGTGAAAAAACTATGCGAATTAAGTTTTTTATCCTACATTGAATTTTTGATCTCGTCCCTAAGACTCTTGGGCTACAATTTATACATTTCATTCATTAGTTTGGTTCATATGTGGTACATTTGATAAATTTCATTTCTAGGAATCATTGGTTTGATACAGAGTCAAGTAGAAAGGTAAAGGGAAAGACAAAAGAAGGAACAATTTCCCGAGAGCGAACAGCAGTAGAAAAAGGCACACTTGGTGTGATATGGGAAAAATCCCGAGTCAACCAGTCAAAAATATTGCCGACAGACCGTATGGGGGTGAAAACTGACATTTAATAATACTTATATATATTTCACCATAGTGTGTCATACAATATGTATAAAAGATTGATTTATTGATATGATGTTCTTACTTTTCTTTATCGATCGTGGAATAAAGTAGCCTAGATTGTGAATCAACACTTTGCCCGCCCGTCCCAAGATATTACTTATGGTACAAATGTCAAATTCTAAATGGTAAAGCAATGACACTTGGTAGTTTATTGCTAACTATGGCTCTGGTTGAATTAAGTTCATTGATCTACATGTTATACTCAGCTAATTGTTAAGTTGTCTGTTTTATGTTCACGAATACTGAAAGTACTGGTGGAGTTATTTTGTTTTTTAGGCCTTGGGCACAACTGATCGGTCGTAAATCGACGAAATATGCACATCTTGTGCATCAAAATTGGTATCAAGGAATTTTATTAGAAGAACGTTTTCAGTAGTTTAACATAATTCACTACAACTACAGGCAAGTTTGTTTCATACAATTAAAATGTAGTTTGTAAAAGTAACAATTTATTCAACATTTGTAAACCATGTAATACTGACATGTAAATGTATAAAAAAGAGATGACCATAGAAGCTTGAAAAGCTCACCTTACATGTTTTGCAATGATGATTAACGTGACGAACACGACAGAAGGAAACATTTAGTATACAAAATCTATGGTATAAAATAGAATAGACGTAAGCGACTAATCAAGATACCCTAGTGTAATTCTGACCGTAATTATGGGAATATTTTAAAATGTAAAACAAGACGATGGACGCAAAGTATTGACATTAGCTCAAATGAACCAAATGAGCCAAAAAGAAAGACGTCTTGTCTGTTTAAAAGTAAAATAAACGTATAAATGTTATCAAAATAATCGTAAGTTCATATAAAACAAGAATATTCATTGTTTGTCCTTCAAATATACTCGTTTGTGTCGGCTTAAACTTAACGCAAACCTAAACTTCTTCTGGCATACTGGACATACATGCCTCATTTCACCAGTGTGTATACCCATGTGATCCTTTAATTTGTCCCAGTCCTCAAAGCCTGTGTTGCATGTGTTACAAAAGTAACGATCATTTTTTCCCTTTTCACGTTTCTCGTGTTTTGTTAAATCTCTCTGTGATCTGAATGCTTTAGAGCATGTCGGACAGATAAACGTTTTGTCCCCTGTGTGAATGATAGTGTGACGTTCATAATTGGCTCTGCTGAAAAAAAACCAGACTACTTTATTCACATGAATATCGCCCTTTTCCAGAATGTCGCCCTTCATGCTGTGTAAGGGATGATTTTGTCGCTAATGTTTCCCACAAGTGGAACAAATGAAAGTCATCGCTTAAATGTAAATTAGTTATGTCATAGAATAAAGTTTATTGCAAGATTATCACATTAATTATTTTGGTTTACGTAGAAAGTCCTTTTCTTATTGAACATAAATACATAAAAAATTATCAACATAAAGAGCGATTTTTTTTTATTTCACCGAAAATTCTTAGGCCTGTGTTTCATTTGTATTTGTATAACTATAGAGTAGATACAGTAACACCTATTACATATACTTGAACACAATAATTATTCACCACTTATTTCTTATGAAATATATTACGAATATACATATTTATAAATTGAAAGCATTATAAGACAATCTAATTCGGAACTTCACTTCACAGGAACATTACTCGTTTGTTTCCTTTCATTAAACAGATGCATGTTTTTATATTTTTTTACTTTAACCGATAATGCATTACGTATGATATGAAATAGTTCATGTTCCTGTGTGTATGCTAGTGTTACTGGGAAAATGAATGTGGCCATTAACTCTATCGAGATGAATGTTGCCGTTATCCAATTCGTTAAATCAATCGATTCCTTTAAACAGCAATGGATTTGGTAAAGATTTGATTGAAATCAGCGTTTTTATACCAAGTGCATGTGACACGGATATCAATCGCTCTGAGATAGTGGTTGTAAATAAGTTTTCCGACCTGTGAGTATATTTTTTAGTTCAAATGTGACCGCTAACGCATGCTGATGAAAACTTTGTAGCGAAGTGTTTGTGAAAATAAAACACTACAGAGAAAGGTGAATGGGTTGAAAATATTAACACTATCACCGACCATTAGATGAAGGTACTCGTTACACGAAAATATCTTCTTAAATCGGTTATATAAGCAAAATCTTACCTTGAAGCGAGCGTATTTTTCTTTGAAAATGCCGCCGTTAACACTTCCGGTGACGTAGGTTAGCCCCCTTGTCTTTAGCAATTTGTTTTTTGTAGGTGAAACGGAATTCCAGTCAGGTTACTGGATAGGTGTACAGTATGATGAACCATTAGGCAAAAATGATGGCAGGTACGATACTTTAAAAAGTTTACTACATTTTTTTGAATTAAGGTTCAAAGCTAGTTTATACTACAGGTTCCCAGCCATTATAGTATTATACAACATTTTGATTTGTCCAGAAAATAGTTTTTGTCTTGCCTTGATGGAGTCAAAAAGCGAGACATAGGTATGCTGTTTCCGGCTGCGGTGGCGACGACGGCGATGTCGTCAACAATGTATTAGTTTGTGATTAGCTCAGTTTTATGGGGATCCACAGGTTGTAGGTCAATGATAATTGGTATGCAGATGTATTACCATTGCCACATCTCATTGCCATGGAGATTATTTGGCTCCGCCCCCTCAGTCATGGTCTATTGACTTTGAATGGTTTGCTTACTTTACATGTATTAGTTTGTGATTAGGTCAGTTTATGGGGATCCAATAGTGGTAGGTCAATGATAATTGGTATGTAGATGTATTACCATTGCTACATCTCATTGCCATGGAGATTATTTGGCTCCACCCCTCAGTCATGGTCTATTGACTTTGAATGGTTTGCTTACTTTACATGTATTAGTTTGTGATTAGCTCAGTTTATGGGGATCCACTAGTGGTAGGTCCATGATAATTGGTATGCAGATGTATTATCATTGCCATGGAGATTATTTGGCTCCACCCCCTCAGTCATTTTTGTATTTAGGTTTGGGAACGACTTATAATAAGTCAATGGTATTTGGTATCCAGTTGTATTAGCATTCACACATCTCATTTAAATGGAGATTGTTTAACCATGTAACTCAGTCATGGTTCATTGACTTTGAATATTTGCATAACTTGTGTAAGATGTTAAGGTGTTGCTATTATGATTTCAACATTTGCATAATCAAAATTACAAAAAGGTGAGACATATCTCTGTGATAACAGTTATTTTAATCTGCAACAATGCTATAAAATTTAATAACATACAAAAGTACAAGGGTCAATACAAAGGAAGCTGAAATTGAAATAAACTGTTATCACAGAGATATGTCTCGCCTTTTTGTAATTTTGATTATGCAAATGTTGAAATCATAATAGCAATACCTTAACATACCAATTATCATTGACCTACCACTAGTGGATCCCCATAAAACTGAGCTAATCACAAACTAATACATGTAAAGTAATCAAACCATTCAAAGTCAATAGACCATGACTGAGGGGGCGGAGCCAAATAATCTCCATGGCAATGAGATGTGGCAATGGTAATACATCTGCATACCAATTATCATTGACCTACCACTATTGGATCCCCATAAAACTGAGCTAATCACAAACTAATACATGTAAAGTAAGCAAACCATTCAAAGTCAATAGACCATGACTGAGGGGGCGGAGCCAAATAACCTCCATGGCAATGAGATGTAGCAATGGTAATACATCTGCATACCAATTATCATTGACCTACCACTAGTGGATCCCCATAAACTGACCTAATCACAAACTAATACATGTAAAGTAAGCAAACCATTCAAAGTCAATAGACCATGACTGAGTGGGCGGAGCCAAATAATCTCCATGGCAATGAGATATGGCAATGGTAATACATCTGCATACCAATTATCATTGACCTACCACTAGTGGATCCCCATAAAACTGAGCTAATCACAAACTAATACATTTTTGACGCCATCGCCGTCGTCGCCGACGCCGGAAACAGCATACCTATGTCTCGCTTTTTGACTCCGTCAAGGCGAGACAAAAATCTTTGTCTTGTACCCAATAGCAATTGCATGTATTATGTTTTTAACAGCAGGTTTCAGAAAAGAAATGTAAAGGGTGTATTTTTTGGGGTAAAACCTACTAGTATGCATGTGTTATTGCTATATTTTATATATTTTTGGAGTTGTTATATTTATGTTTCAGTGTTAAAGGTAAAAGATATTTCGAATGTCCGGAAAAGTATGGTGGATTTGTCCGTCCAGAACATGTTGAAGTTGGTGACTTTCCTGAAGAAGATTTAGGATTTAGTGATGATGAAATTTAAATGTGTTCACAGTAATAGTTTTAAAATGATAAATGAAACATGTTATAATATTTGGCGTATTTTATTTAATTTTGCAGCAATGCTGTCATCTTTGCCTGTACTTTCCTACAACTTTCAACTTTATTTTATATTTCTGATGGTGTGGTTAGGATTTATAGAATAGAGAATAATGGCATAAAAGATTAATGAAAACGGATCATGACCTAAGAAATAAAGAAGTAAAGATTTTCTATGATAAAAAAAAGATTTAAAAATGGGTGAAGAATTTGAGGAAAAAATATTGATTAAGGAAAGTAAGAAATGTACAGAATAAAGAAAATTGCTCAAAAATTCTATTATTTGTGAAATATTGCATTGAGGTACTTCAAACAACCTTTTTAAAAGATCTGCTTATCACTTGCATCTTGTAATTGTAACAAACCCATGTTTTAACTCACTTTATTGCTGTAGTGAATTTCTGACCTGAAAACTTTATAATTTCAACCTCACAATATTTTACAGAACAAGCAATTTTTGTAAATGAATACAGAAAAAATGGGACAAAAGTCAACTGAATTACATATATATTTTTTAATTAATCTGAATGAAGCACAAGAACACTATTCTGAATCTATTAAATTTGTTTATGTGATTAAATAGAGATAGTTTCTATCAAAATTTGAATTGCAATGGTTCTATAAAAGAACATATATCTTCATATCATAATATGAATTTACAATCTTGATTCAACGAGGAACCAGAGTGTGTTATCTTTTCCTAACCAATGTAGGTAAGGGAGATAATTAAATTCTCTCCCTTTTGTCCGGAGGCTAAAAGGGAGACAAATTTATTATTTCCCTTACCTACATTGGTTAGGAAAATTAACTCTCTTGTTTCTCATTGTGTTCATACTTTTGCTCATTACATATATGTTTGTCACATTTCATAATATTTAAGGTAAAGTATCATTTTTGAGAGATGAAAATATTTATCAGCATATAAATATAACATCATTATTACTGTTGAAGGATTGGATTTGAACTGTAGCCGTAGAATATTAAACTTTTTAAAATATTTCATATTATACTAGGGAAAGTAATTACAGCAGATAAAAGATTTTTTTTAATGGAATATTCTATACTTTAATGATCAATCAGTAGAGAATTAGGAGTGATTTCCACCCCCATATATTTTGAAATTGATAATACATTATTTTAGTATTCTGTGGGCTTTGTAACCCAATCTAAATATTCTGTTGACATTTAAGATATGAAATCATTATAAAGTCAATTTAAAATACATATAAATGAAAAATTGTATTTTAGTTCATATCTGATTGAATTTATTGTTTCTCAAAGTATAAATTGAATTAAATTTGAACACTTGATTTGATGATGATTGTTTCCCCCCCTGTGGGATTTAAATTTAAGAAACTTAATAGTTTTATAGTCCCTGCAGTTTAGAATTAATTTCCTTAGCATACATGCAACTTTTACAATAAAACTGTTGATATTTCAATAAATAAATAAATTTTCATACAAAATTAAATTAAAATCATCTCTGAATTTTGATTTAATAATAAGTGTAAATTTTGTTAAGTTTATTTTTAACTTTATTAAATAGAAGAATGTTAGTATTCCATAGCATACATGGAAACATAATTTTTAATCTACAGGTTTTTTGACATATCTGTTTGAGGATTACACCTGCAACAGAAAAAATATAAAAATTAAATTATGTCAGTATAGATTTTAAATAAATCCTTCCCACATACTTAGAAAATGAAACTAAACCAGTACATTTCTGATCTAAAATATAGCAAGATTCTAAAGTATAAAGACTTCAAGCTGTAAACTGCAGTTCCATTACAGTGAAGATTTGGAAGACACAAGAGAAAAAAATACAATTGATGAAGATCTGTATGTGAATTTTTTTTAAAGAAATCCTGGAATTCTACAAACAGATTTTGTTTGTGTCTATGTGAATTGTGATAGAAAAAAAAACAGTGATGTGTTTATGTTTTTATTGTTTGGTCATTTTTCATGTTCATACTATTGCAAATCTTTGATGAGTGCTAAGAATGGAAAAATAATTAATGGGATTCTTGAATCCATGAAAATAGTATATAGTAGAATATATTAAATTTATGCAAGGTTTTTATAACTTCAGAAAATGTAACAGGAGTATACCAATAATTAAAACTTGCATAATTCATTTTTCCACTTTCTTTGTACGTGAAACACATTCATTATTATTGTTGATCATTTACGATTTGTAGTAATTTCTTTATTTACAGAAACACAATCAAAATTATAATTCAAGGTTATTATTGTGAAATTTATTGCATTACTTTAACAATCCAAACAATTTCTACACTGTATGATAGTTGGCTTTTGTGGTTGTTATTTATTTTGACATTGAAATATATTGTGTAAGGGCACTGTAACAGTTTAGCTAGATTACATTTGTGTAGATGTAATATTTCATGTATAAATTATTGGTATTCAGTGACATTGTCATTATGCAAAGCTTACTGCATGCCATTTTTTTTCATTTCTATTTAAATATCTTTTTGTTGTAATCAATAAATTTGTTGGACTGATTGCATTTTTTGTTCATTGGTTAAAAGCAATATGATGATAAACAGTATGTTCTTTCTAGTAAGTATTCTGGTGATGAAAGAAAAATGACAATAACAAAGGAAGTTTTACTGCTCACATAACTAAAACATTGGACAGTGACATTTATTATGAAGAAATTCACATTCTCATTAAAAAATCAAAGCACTGCAAGTGCTGTGGGGCAGTTTTTAACTATTGGCCATATCAATATGCGATTCTTTCATTAACTATATATACACTATTGGCCATATCAATATGCGATTCTTTCATCAACTATCTATACAGTATCATGGCTCTACCAGTATTCGTTGGAAATACTTGTGACCTTGCAAGTATGATTTCTTACAACTTTTGTAATATGCATATTTAGATTTTGTGTCGGGGTCATGTTCACCATATTCTTTCTTACACATTTTTTCTTCGATCAGTGGTATCAGTGCCTAGTTTAAGAGCATTCAATGCATCACAATTTTTTTTTATAATTCTCAAATCGTCAATAAGAAGAAAGCCGGTTTCATCAGAAAGCTCCTTACTTGAAAGAATGAAAACTGCTTACTTGAAAGAATGTGTTTATACATAACATCCCCACAATGAAGAATATAACTGAGATGTTGTTTCTGTAGTAACCGTATAGGAACAAGTTTTTGCAGAGCTAAAAATACACAATTACACATACACTGTCTACCTCTTGTAAGTTCAGAAAAATAAAATTCCCCTTGGTGATAGTCACCATGTAAACATGAAGCCATTTTCAGTGAATTTTTTTTTATTCTTAATCACAGGTAATACAGTAGATTATTTAACAAGGAAATATAAAATAGGGTAAAATATGTATAATATCACAACATCAAACCCTTTCAGAGTAACTCTATGTTAAATTTATTGGATGTATATTTGAAATTAACATTGCCTTCAAACAAAATTTCTTTGAATATTCCATTTTCCTGTAATTTTCTCATAATACTCATGATACAATACTACAAAAATGGGGTCAATTGTAAATTAAAGTGGGTGAATTGTTATTATTGTAATAGGACTGATATTCAGACTGAGTAACTGTTACGATACTCTCTCGGAATTCAGTCAAAGGGACCTAACACCAGCTATCACAAGCAAATATCAACCCAGGTTCCTTGTACAGTGCAAGACTTTGTCTGTGACTCCTTGTCACACTTGGGGACAAGAGTCCACTCCACAAGGTCGGGACGAAATTAACACAGTGATTCCAAATAAAATTGGACCTTGGGAATACAATTCGACAATCAGCTATGATTATAATGGTAGTTTTGCTATAAGCCAGTTTCTATGCTATTTCTTAATTGAAATGAAACATAATGCTGAAAATAAATAATTTATTTTGGTGTAAATTTACATGTAACAAGTGTATAAGAAAAATCATATCAAAACGGCATAAATCCTACAAAAAAAGACACTGAAAGGCATCAATACTTGTACAAAATAATTAGGATGAGAGTGCATTTAATTCTGACCAGGTGTAGGTTTATTTTAAGCCAAACGGGAGATTTACAAAATGTTGCCAAAAGGTTTCCATAGTTTTAGACGCAAGCCAAACGGTTGGACCAAGGAGAAGTGAAGTACTTATTTGTTCTAATTCTCTTTGGGTTTCTGTGTTTTTGATTCATTGTAGTATTTATTCTCAGTATAATTGTTCTCACGAATTCGTCTGGTCTTCGCATTTTGATCTTGTGAACTTTCTCTTTGTTATTATATACACATGAAAACCAAACCAATATTCAAAGACACGATAAGAAAATTATTACGTCAAATTAAATTAGTTCAACTGTAACAAGACAAACCGATATTGTTTTCAAACACTCAAGTGTGTTGTATACAGTAATTTGTAGTGCGAGAGATCATTGGATGTAACTTTTAGTTATGAAAAATCTGAGATTACATGTAAAAGTTAACGAGTGATGGTACTTTTTTTAAGACCAGTATTCCTCGGACGTCAAACAAAACTGGATGGGCAGTCGAACTATAGAACATGGAATATGCTTAATACAGAAAAATCCGAAATTCCCCGATTCCAGCTTTCAAGGATCAGCTTATTTATATATATATATATATATATATATATATATATATATATATATATATATATATATATATATATATATATATATATATATATATATATATCTTGGACACAATTCTTTTGCAGTCCTACATCTAAACCCAAGAATTCTAACCAAACTGTAGTACAGGGATGTGATCTCTTAATTATCAGCATCACTTGGGAAAGACGCCATATTTCAAGTTAAAATGTCACTCCAATTATAATTTTTAAAGCTGATAAATACCACATATTTTGTATGTTGTAAGATTCAAACTGTTCAGTTAATGCAAAATTTATTTTATTTTTTGTCCAGTTGAAACTAGAGGCTCTCAAGAGCCTGTATCGCTCACCTGGATTTGACTTTTCATCTTGAGCAGGACTAAAGATTTATGTTTTGCAGTCAATTTGGCTGGTTTTTCTATAGGGTTCTATTGACAAAGTTCAGCTGTGAAAGTCATCTTGGTTGACAGTCCAAGTCAATGAACACATTTCTAAAAGAAAACCATCTAAGGACCAACTGGCTAAGTGGTTTCAGACAAGATTTTTAAATGAATTTTCCTATAGGGTCCTATATTTAACTAAGTTCGGCCGTGGCGGCATCTTGGTTGACAATCCGGGTGATCGAACATATTTCTGAAAGAGGACCATCTAAGGAACAATGCTGCCAACTTTAGTTCCAATTGCCTCTGTAGTTTGAGATGAGAAGATTATTGAGTGAATTTCCCATAGGGTCCTATGTTAAACAAAGTTCGGCTGTGGCGGCCATCTTGGTTCATCTTGGTTCACAATCCACGCAATCGGACACATTTCTAAAAGAGGATCTCCTAAACACCATTGCTGCTAAGTCTGGTTCCAATTGGTCAAGTGGTTTCAGACAAAAAGATTTTTCAATGAATTTTCCAATAGGGCCCTATGTTAAACTAAGTTTGGCTGTGGCGGCCATCTTGGTTGACAGTCCGCGTCATCGGACAAAATTCTGAAAGAGGGCAATCTAAGGACCATTGCTACCAAGTCTAGTTCTAATTGGTTTAGTGGTTTGAGACAAGCAGATTTTTGAGTGAATTTTCCATAGGGTCCTATGTTAAACAAAGTTCGGCTATGGCTTTGGTTCCAATTGGCCTTGTAGTTCAGATAAGGAGATTATTTAAAGAGGGTAACACAGTTAGTATTAAAATATTAATCTTCCCTGAGGCCCTCAGTTAAAATATAAATTAATAAAACACACACAATAAATTAATCTAACATTGATCCAATTTCTAAAAGATCCACACCATGAGGACCGTCTATATACATATATACATATATATATATCTATAATACTAAATTTACGAATTAGCCGAATAGGCGGCAAAACGCGCGGTTCAAAATAAACGATGTATGGTTCAGATTATAAAGGTTATTATCGGATTTGACAATCTGCATTTATAAATTTTAAACTGCAGTTTTGTTTATGTGCAAATGGAATTTGCATGGACTTTTCCGCTATGAATTCTATCAACATACCCCTTAGAAGGTTCTCGAATGCATCATTTTAACACATTGATTTAAATAAACAATTATGCACATATTTTAAATGTATTTTTGTTTGAAATTACGGAAGAAGAATAAAACAAATTAAAAACATTCTCCTTCGAGTGGGATGTTTCCGCTTCATGTATTCAGGATTGTTTTTTCTACAGTAATGCAATTTCTCCTAACTATAAACATTATGAGCTTTGAAGATTATGAAGAAGTAAGGCAAAGTTCAGAGGAATTCCTAACTTAGTTGTTTTTTGGATTGTTCGGGTTTTCACTTTGCACAAAGTGATAAAACCAACCATTATCCATTTTTACATTATTTGTCATGTGACCTGTCTAAATATATCTCTACCATTCCATTCCCGGTAAGCCCTAGATAAAAATATTTTTAACAAATGGTCATCTTTATCATTAATGACGAAATTTATCTCGGACATCTTTATAAACGTGGACAGCATACACAGCCACACACTAAAAATGCTTTTATCGTCTGTTGGATTTATCTGTGAAATTAAGCCTCGCTTGCCCTGCCCATGATGACAATGAACAATTGGAACAATTATTTTCCAAAAATATGCTCTACTTAACTCACGGCATCTTCTGAAAAATTCATCCGTCACTAAGGAAATGTTTATTCATATTCTTTTTCATATTTATTCTGAATGAAAAAGGTAATGCATTATGAAATGTGTATTTAATGAAAGCTTTTCACCAAGTTCCAGTTCAGAATTAATTGTAACATAAACATATTGACAATTTATGTGGTTGTATTTTCGTCATAGATTTTGACTATGATGGAACCTTAAGGTCCATTTTGGTAATTCTACGTGGCATAATTCAAGTTGACCTGGATTTAGGTCAGATAAGGCGTGTTTTTCTGCAGCTCCACGAAATTAGTGATATATTACAATATGGAATTTGATTTCAATCAGGATTAATTTATTAACTTACTGGACATATTGTTGTTTCAATATGAAGTTTGAAATTATGAAAATGGAAATTTTAACTCAATAACATTAATTTGTGATATTTTTGGGAATTATCTTTCAAAATGGATGACGAGACCTACCTATCCAATTGTGAGTACTACACAATCACAAACTTTACTTCAAAAACACTCTCTATAACAGTTGCTTTTGCTAATGCAGACATTTATAACTTTCAAAGAGATTATCTTTTCGTAAAATATGGGGAATCAAATTTTGATAATAGAGGCAAAAATGGATATGTGATAGAAACAAAAATTAAAAAGAAGAAAGTTTTGCTTCATCTACACACAACAACTTTACTACTTCATATACAAGGAGCGGGTTGCGAAAAATGGTTTAAAGAGATTTTCAAAGTAATAGCAACAGAAATACATAATAATCCGAATTCTTGCATGTTTGATGCAGACATTACTGATCCTACGAACGAAACATCAGTAGACACTGATCCAAAACAGATGTTAATACCTAACCAAACCTTGACAGATAGTGTTACATCTCCAAAGTTCATTAGTGCACTAGAAATTCCTTGCGGTTTGGGAACTCCAGTATGTAATTCCACCCCCAGGTCACTGACATCAACAAAAAGCTGCTGCCACAACGAGCAGTTGATTAGGTCATTGTTGACAGAGGTGGAATCATTGAGAGAACTGTGTAATACATTATCAAATCAAATAACAGAGATTAAAACCAAGCCCATAACATCCACAAGTACACAGACAGAATCTCCCATCAAAATCACTCAACAAACTCAAGCTGTCATATCAAGTGATGACAAAGTTGATATTGCTACACAGACACCATCTGAAAGTGAGACAAGTGTTAAAAAAGATCACCAAAATAAAAGTAAAAACAGTCCGAATCTACATACCGGTACATCATCAAGAAACCGAAAAACAATTATCATCGGAAGCTCGATTCTTAAAAGAATAAACACTCGCGGGCTATCGAAAAATACAGCTGTACAAACCTGCCGAGGGGCGAACACCTCTGACATACGTTACTATATAGAAAACTATGACTTTCAAGAATTTGACAATTTCATTATACAAGTGGGCGGAAACGATGCCAGCCAAGGTCGAGATTTAGAACTTGTAGAGTGCGAATTTGTAAACATCATACAAATGATCAAGGAGACAAATCCTAGCGCAAACATTTTCCTTTCCGAATGTCCCCCTCGACGTGGCGTGAATGTCAATGATGTAAACGAAGTCATACACACAGTCTCAAATGACTACGGAGTAAAGCTAATAGACACCTATCATCTATTTATAACAAAAAATGGAAACATTGATAGAACGCTAATTCGGGACGGTATTCACCCAACTGACCGTGGAACAGCGTTACTTTTGAAACATTACCACAGCTACGTGGATATATTGAAATCCAAATTAAACAATGCTCCGAGAGATGAAAGCAATCAGAAATGCTATACCTGCGGTGAGAATGGTCATGTGTCGCGTGTCTGCCGATTGGGATCTACACCAGAATGCTGGTGCTGTGGACAAATAGGACACAAATCAAAACATTGTTGGTATCGTGATTACTAGGGAAACGGCAATGCATGTTCTGCCGAAAAATTTACCCTAAAATTGAAAAACTCATTTGTATGTCTTACTGATTTATGTCCAAATTGTAATTTGTCAAACTGTTTATGCTCACTAGAAATATCTGAAATTCATGAAGCTCCAAAAATCCGAAATGAAAAAGTTAAAGTTAATGAGAAACAACATGCAAAATCAAAAAGAAACCCCAAGCAATCATCTAAGGAAAACGAAACATATTTTGGTCTTAAATCTGGCTTAAAATTAGGACATCTGAATATAAGAAACATCCTCAGTAAAATTGACGAAATAAAGCAATATCTTGATCAAGTCAATAATATCCACATTCTAGGTTTATGCGAAACATTTCTAACGCATGAAATAAGTGACGAAATGATCGACGTAGAAGGCCACAGTTTAGAAAGAAAAGATAGAAGTGAAACACGAGATAAATTAGGGGGAGGATTAATTGTCTATGTATCAAATTCTTTAAATTATAAAAGAAAAAAAGACCTTGAAATAAGTAATCTTGAAAGCATCTGGTGTCAAATAGATTTTCAATATTCAAAATCAATATTAATCTGTTATGTTTATAGGCCCCCTGATATGCCCCAATCTTGGATAGATGAATTTGAAAAAGAAATTGATAATGCTCAAGACTCTAACTTAGAGGTTATAATTTTAGGTGATATCAATATAGATTATAAAGAAGGATGCACAAATAACAAATGGTCTAATATGATAAATGACAAAAATTTAACACAAATAGTTGATACTCCAACTAGGGTTACCCCAAATTCGCGCACTTTAATTGACCATGTTTATGTTAATTACCCGGAACATATAATTGACGTTAATGTACCTACTATTGCACTAAGTGATCATTATCCGGTGTGCATAACGCGAAAAATAAATAAAAAAGATTGCCCGAATATAACCCATAAAACCATTAAATACAGATGTTTCAAGAAATTTGATGAAAAGCAATTCCTATATGATCTACAGAATATAGATTTCTCGCAGATAGAACAAATAAACGAGATACAAGCAGCCACAAACATGTGGTATGCGTTATTCTTGTCAATTATTGACAAACATGCACCATTAAGAATTAAACGTGTTAAATATGGAAAACAACCAGCATGGTTATCAGATGATATTAAAGATGCTCAAAAGAAAAGAGACTATTTTAAAGAGAAAGGTGATGAGACAAATTTTCGACTGTGGAGAAATAAATGTAAAATTTTAACTGAGAAATCAAAACATAATTATTTTACAAAAGATGTGGAGGAAGCAAAAAATCCGAAAGAAATTTGGAATGTCTTCAAAAATCTGAAGCCTTCAAAACAATCCACTTTACCTCCATCAATGAACTTTGACGATGAAATATGTTATGACTCTGAAAAAATTATTGATAAATTAAATAGCTTCTTTTCAACTATTGGAGGCATTGCAGCAAATAATGACTACTCAACTTTAAATATGGAAAAACTCAATAATTTTGTTCAATCTAAAGTACCGGCGAATATCAGATTTCAGATACCTCTTATTAAAGTAGATGAAACTAAACTTATTATAAATAAATTGGATGCAACAAAAGCAACAGGTGCAGACAATCTAGGACCGTACTTTCTAAAATCATCTTCAGATATTATAGCATCCTCTATTACATATCTCATAAATCTTAGCATTATTCAAGGTGAATTTCCATCAAATTTGAAAATTGCAAAAATCACTCCACTTTTCAAATGTGGAGATCAATCTATACCAGGAAATTACAGGCCAATTTCAGTCTTACCAACATTATCAAAGATATTTGAGAAACATGTGGTAAAACATCTTTATTTATACCTTTCGAAATACAAATTGCTACATGAAGCTCAATCAGGATTTAGAAGTAAACATTCTTGTCACACAGCCCTTACAAGCCTAGTAGATAAATGGTTGAAATGCATGGATGATGGAAATTTAGTGGGTGCCATATTTTTAGATCTCAAAAAAGCTTTCGATACCGTTGATCATTATATTCTTGGCAAAAAACTTCAGTGTTATAAAATCTATGGAAATTCACTAAATTGGTTTAATTCATACCTGTCCTTACGATCTCAAAACATATGCATAGGAAATAGTGAATCTAGTCCTGGGTTAGTTAAATATGGCGTACCTCAAGGATCAATTTTAGGTCCTTTACTTTTTATACTTTTTATTAATGATTTACCATTAGAAAACATTAAATCAGAAATTGATATGTATGCTGATGATACTACTCTGCATAATAATAACAAAACAAAACCTGAAATTGAAACACAGTTAAATGCAGATCTACTGACGGTTAACAACTGGTGTAGTGAGAACAACATGATAATCAATCCAAAAAAGACTACCAGTATGCTAATCGGTACAGCCCAAAGAAAACACTCAATCAACACAGATCTATGTATTCATTTAGGTAACCATACTATCTCCCAAGTAGATCAACAGAAATTATTAGGTGTCAATATTGATCAATATCTTGACTGGAAATTACAAATTGACCAAATATGTAAAAATATATGTTCTAGACTATTTTTATTCTCCAAAGTCAAAAAATATTTAGACAAAAGATGTCGAATTCTGTTTTTCAATGCATACATTTTACCAAATTTTGATTACTGCTGTACCATCTGGGGAAATTGTAATGATGAAGGAATCCAGAGAATTACAAAACTACAAAAAAGGGCAGCAAGATTTATTCTGGATGCCCCGTTTCAAACTCCATCAAAAGAGATGTTCTCCCAACTAAATTGGCTGTCATTTCAGGATCGAGTGTCATATCACAAACTAATCTTAATATATAAAATTCTGAATAATAAAACCCCAGATTACTTACAAAAATTGTGTATTCAAAGTTCAAATATAAATTCTAGAAATTTAAGATCTGTAACAAATAACAACCTGGTCGTTATCAGACCGAACACCAACATAATGAAAAAATCATTTGCATACTCCTCGTCGATATTATGGAATAACTTACCACTGAATATTAAAATCTCTACAAGTTTGAAAACATTTAAAACAAAATGTTTTAAATATATTTTTGAAACTGACCCTTAAAGAATATATCATGAACATTGAATGTATATTCTTTTTGTCTTTTGTGTTGACATTTGTTACAAACTATATATATTAATATCTGCATGCATAGATATGTTCAAACTGTATGTAATTTTTGTTTTATATGTATGTATGTTTTGTTTGCTGAGGGCCTCAAGGAAGATTAGTGTTAACTAATTGAGTTACCCTCTTGAAATAAAGGTTATAATAATAATAATAATAATAATAATACCGTCTACTTCATCAGTGGATACATCTTCGGTAGTAACGAACAACCGTATGACAATTAGGTCACGTTGATCTACATTTACTGTGACTATAATTTAACAAATTTAGTGCCCATAATTGTTTGGTTGTATTGTTTATATTGTTTCTCAGTCTGGTTTTTATATGTGCATAGCATTTAAAGATTAAAAGCGTACATATAAAAAACAAATGTATTTTCACTTTCGATTTTCGGGAAATTACGTTGCACTATGTATATCGATTGGAAAATTTTCAGTGACGTTACCTATATGGACACTGCGAGCGGTGAGTTTTCTTTTACCTTTATAATAAAATTTGACATCTGATCTTCACTTTTATTGTGTAATTTGACTTTAGTTCTAATACATCATATTGTAACAGGCTTCCCTTGATTAATATAGAAGTTATAGAACCATAACGGGTTTTTATTAACCAGTAGGGTAAAATACGTTAAAAATGCCTTATCTTTATGAGGAAAATGAATGCATTACAGCAGGGCCATTACAGCATTTTGTTCATAATAATCGGGCCATTACAGAATTTTTTTCATAATAACCGGTTATTACGGCTTTTTCAAAATGGCTGCTTGTTTTAATACTCCACTTGGAAATTTCAGGATGAGCAAACTAGAAATACTATAATAACCACCCTCCATTAGCTGCGCTAGTGGAGTACTCCTTAAAGGAGTTGTGACAAGGAATGCCCCGAAAGTTCACTTTATTTGAATTTTAAATGCCTTTTCGTGCATAAATAGGTGTGATGAAACTTTTAGTGAGCGTAAACGATCTGATGCGTACATATGACCTATTTTCACCTCAGTTTTCGTCACATGTTAATTATTCATATTTTCATTCCGGAAACAGTCTTTCGGACTTATGACGTAACATGATCAATAACTGCCGGCGACAACATATTCAAACAAAATAAGTGTGCTTATAAAAGATAGAAAATATCAATATTGAATGAATTTATAAAATTATGTGAAATTAAAGGAGTTTGGTTAGTACTGGGACTTGTTTCAACCACGTTAACAAGGTAAAAAATAGAAGATATCGGATGGTTCAAATGCCTGCAATTCTGTGAAAAGAGCTCCTGTGAATTAGAAATGGAAGAAAAATTGCCATTTACTGTAAATTCTAGTTTCTTTTTCTTATCTTCAGAAAAGAATTTGTAAATGTTTAAACTTCAAAGTATTTAGGATTTTTTAGTATAAGGACGTAGATAGTGTAATGCACATTGATAATAAACGCAGAATATTCGTTGTTACAGTGAATATTTATTAAAAGTACTCATGAAATAAGACGACAAAAAAAATAAATAAATAAAATAAAAAAGAAATAAATTTCCAGAAGTCGGGCCCCTGTGGCTTTCATGTCCATGTTGATCGGGTAACACTAAAGACCTGCCAAAGACCTGACACGGACCTGAAATTTTATGGGTGTCCGTACATAATTTGCTGTAGTTTCTTTAATTGTTGATAGATTTTTTTGAAATAAAATTGTCCAAAAACTAGGATAATCAAGCTTTATAATTAATGACTATTTATTCATTTTAAATTATTTTTTAATTAAGGAAAGCGGACCTGACCAAGAAATTTATAAAGACCTGGCGAGCCTAACGAGGACCTAAAAGATGCAGGATGTCAGTCTTCAGTTTCTTGTATTTTCGTTGATGGGTTTTTTAAAATAAAAATATTAAAAACTAGGATAATCTACAAAATATTTTATTTTATTTTAAGACTTGTCATAGCAAACGAGACCTGAAAATTATTATTTATTTTATTGTATTTTTTTTCTTGGTGAATTTTAATTGAAAAAAATAGATTAAAAAAGATTACGTAATCAAAGTTTATCATTATGGATTTTAAACTTAGCTAAAATGATTTTTTTTATTAAGAAAATGAAAACCCGACAAAGAATTAAAAAAAAAATAACACACAACCTTGACGGGTAGCTGAAAATCACACGGCGTCTTTATTTAATTTATTGTTCAATCTTTTACAGATTTGTGCAATAAATGAAAATTGAGTGGGCAGGCAAAGATAATTTAATTTTTTTTTTTGAAAGTTGACAGTAGTTTATAAAATTATCAATAAAAGTCATCCAAAGATGATTAATGAGTTTTTTGTTATACCTGTATCTTATTTACCGTTTAGTAGTTTATATTTATTTAATTTTGAAAGTAAGATCATAATCACCAGCTTTAAATTATTAAAACAAAACAAAAAAAAAAACAAAAAAAAACAAAAAACAAAAAATGTTGACCGGTAGCGACGTTTTTATGGCTTCAACTGCTAGTCCATTGCAAATTCAAACAAGGTAATCCACTCACTGATAGGTGATCATTTACAGTCATAAATCAATTTGCGAACAGAGCATAATTTAATAATTATAAAAAGGATCTATATACTAGCACTATACACGTCCTTGATAAGCTGTACTGAAAAAAAATAATATAATGTATAATGGTATAAATATCTGTGATCATGGCAACATATACCCCAAATTATAATGATTTCAGAGTTAGTCTTTTTGCAACATTCTACAACCCAGCCAAAAAATCTTTTCTCAAGGCGTAGCTAGTACAACACGATTATGAAAAAGCATTGACTGCTATCTTCAACATTTTAATCCAGATTAAAAAAAAAAAAACAAACAAAAAAAAAAAACAAAAAAGCAGAACATAAAACAAAACAAAAAACAAGAACAAAACAAAACAACAAACAAACAAACAAAACTATATTTCGACAATAAAAAAGTTCTATTTAAGTTTGCGATGTTTAAAATTTTTATTTGAGAAAAATCCATCTAGAATAAAAGAAAATACAACAAATTGAATATGGGCACCAAATAATTTTCAAGTCAAGCCGGGGACGTCAGGTCTTAATAAAATTATTTGTCAGGCCCATTTTTCTCAATAAAAATTCAAATTTAGCTAAATTTATAAACAAGGATAATAAACCTTAATTATTCTTGTTTTTATAAATTTTTAATTTAAAGAAAATCCATGAAGAATTCAAGAAAATAAAAGAAATTGAATATAGGCACCCTACAATTTTTAGGTCCTCGTTAGGCTCGCCAGGTCTTTATAAATTTCTTGGTCAGGGGCGCTTTCCTTAATTAAAAAATAATTTAAAATGAATAAATAGTCATTAATTATAAAAGAACCATTCATTTTAGGATGGAGGAGAACAATAAAACAGGCTTCATAATTTGGCGGAAAGGAATTTAAAAAATGCAATGAGAAAAATATAGGACTGAATTGTCTTGGAATCAAATATTTATAAATTTTGTAGGAGAATTAATCAAATGAATGCTGTCTCTCTAAAATGGAGAAATCGACATTGATTTACTCTTTCTATCTAGAGCATTTTCTGAAAAAAGGGATTTCTACTACCGTTATACAGCGAGTTTGTAAGATATCTGTGGTGCCCAATAAAGTCCTTCATTGTATGGGGTCCTATTTTGCACATGGATGAATACACAATTACAGTTGAGTTCTAACCTCTCAACTATTCTGTCAGTGAAAATTGTCCTAGAACCATTCTAGAAGGGTAGAATCAACCCTGTCATAAATGGTTCTGAGGTTTGAATCGTCATAAATGGTTCTATGGTAGAACTGGCACAAATGGTTCTAGGGTAGAACCGTTCAGAATGATTTTAGGGTAGAACTGTCATAAATGGTTCTATGATAGAACCGTCCAGAATGGTTCTAGAGTAGAACTGTCATTAATGGTTCTAGGTCCAAATTACCTGTAGGATTTAAATTTTAGAACATCAATGCATGAAGCCGGTTGTTATGTCAAAAAGATGATTTTTAAGTATTTGAAATGAATAAACTCATAAAAGTCTTGATAATTTGTTAAATTAAATCTATAAAATACCTTAAATTCCTGGTTATGCAGGTGATATTTCTTTTAATTTCAAACTCTATGTATTATTACAGTATCTCAAATAGATAATATATAGTGAACCGCAAAAGAAACGTCCACAAAATGACATGTTCACATACATTTATTTCAAAGTGACATTTATATATTTTAAATTAATTTTTACAAAATTTAATGAATGATTTACAGTCTTTTGGTTAAAAAGTTCACAAAAACGTCACAATTGTCGCAACGTCACACGTTTTCAATGCTGTGCTCCCACGTCCGTTAATAACGTGTATGTCCTCCACCGGCACCAATTACTGCGGCACATCTTCGGTACATGGAGTTGATGAGCCGATTAATAAACGCCATCGGAATACGTGCCCATACTCTCTGAAACGCTTGTGAAAGTTCAGCTGCAGTTGTCGGACTTGGCTGCTCATTATTCAACCGTCTTTGAACTTCGTCCCATAAATGTTCAATAGGGTTTAAATCTGGACTCAAAGCCGGCCAATCCATAACATTAATGTTATTCTGCTGTAGGAAGTCTCTTGTGGCTCTTGCGGTATGCGCACGTGCATTGTCCTGTTGGAAAGTCTTGTTTTGATGACGTGCGAAATGGGGCTGAACATGGGGTGTCAAGACTTGGTCGATGTAACGGGCAGCTGTTACGCCATTTCCTCTGCCTGGGCCAAGGTTCTGAAAGATGACTGGACCAAGTTTAACGTTAAGGCCGATTCCACCCCATACCATGATGCTAGGTCCTCCCCACGCGTCTGTTTCCAGAATGCAGCTGTCTTCGTAACGTTCCCCGCGTCTTCTCCACACTCTGATTCTGCCATCGGCTGTTGAAATGCAGTAACGGCTTTCGTAAGAGAAGATGATGTTACGCCATTGTCGATTTCGCCAATTCTGTCGCTGAGTGGCCCACTGAAGACGAGCTTGACGGTGTCGAGGAGTAAGAATAGGTCCTCTTGCTGGACGGCGACATCTCATGTTTCTAGCAGCTAATCGCCGACGAACCGTATCATCACTTATGGGTCGTCCATGTGTTCCAACAGTGTTTCTGGCAGTTTCGGCAGCTGGGGTGAACCAATTCATCAAATGGTGACGAACAATGCCTCTATTCTGTCTAGGGGTAGTGACTTGGGGTCTACCACTCCGTGGACGGTCATTTGTGCTGTTTGTTGCATTGTACCGTGTCCGTAGGCGTTCAATTGTTCGAACAGCACAGTTGAAGTCGTTGGCAATAACTCTGGCAGATTGCTCAGCATCCAATCGACCAATGGCCTGTTCTCTCTGTTGTGGAGTCAGACGTGGCATAGCTTCTGTGTCAACACTGATACTAACACTCTTTAATTTTCTCCGGCCTTTTATACCCATAAAGGAGCATGAATTTCACGAACATTTAAGATTTAAGAAAAATTACCGCCAAGTGTGTCCCACGAGCGGTTTTAGGTATGGTCGCTCTACGATATCAACTGAAAATTATTCAACCGAAAATTTAATTCACAGGTAATTTAATCTTACCTGGTGATGTAATCGTAATACTGATTATATAAAAATCATTAATTAATATTTATTTTGAATTTTGATAACATTTTGAAAAAGCGACGTTTCTTTTGCGGTTCAGTATATAATCACAAATTAAATATTTAAATTCTTCCGATTTTGATATTTACTTTTTTGTACTTTGTAAACTATCATGGTATGTAAATAGTTGATTTGAAAATTATGGCAACTTCCAAAATTTCTGTTTTGAACAGATGCAATTTCTAGTTTTTGCTCCATTAGTTATTATGGTATGTTGAAATGGTTCTAGAGAAGAACCGTCCAGAATGGTTCTACGGTAGAACTGTCAAAAATGGTTCTTGGATATAACCGTCTAGAATGGTTCTAGGGTAGAACTGTCATAAATGGTTCAATGTTAGAACTGTCCAGAATGGTTCTAGGCCAGCAAACACCATGTCATAAACGGTTCTACAAGTGTCAGGATGACAGTTCTAGAAGCGTTCTAGAACAGTTCTTCTGACTTTTAGGACAGTTCTAAAGAGAGGTTAGAACTGAGCTTAGCTGTACATGTATTATATGTAGATCGATTGATATATATTGCTTTTACCTGTATGTTTTCTATACATGTATTTGTTTTATGTATCTAAAATAGACGCTCCTGTGAGCCTGTATAGCTCACCTGTCCATCTTTACTAACAGCCTGGAACACTGCTGGCAAGTTCCAATTGTCTCAATATAAAACAATCTTCTCCTCTGAACTTAATCAGAATCAAGAATTGCCCATGGCGACCATGTTATTTTGCCAGATCAAGATGAAATGAGGATTATTTGTAGAGGATCTCACAAACAGCATTCCCGCAAAGTTTGGTCCCAATTGGCCCAGTAGTTTCAGAGGATAAAATATTTAAAGAAAAGGTTTACGCCGAACGACGGACGACATTCATAAAGATACATACATTTGTCTGCCGATTTGAAAGTTTCCTTCAAAACTCTTAAAAAAGAAACGCAATGTGCCAAAAAATAGAAATTACTTTGAACTTTCATCATCAATTCAAAGGGTTCAAATTTGATGATTTAAGTGGACAAGGAATGACTGTAAGCTACTAGTCCACCTTTGAACATGTTCTCGTTTTTCCAGTTACCCATCTTCGAATAACGTTACACATGCTGATCGTAAAAGGTCACATGTGAACAAAAGCCGTGATCATGAATTTTAATTCCTTCATTCATTTATATTTACAATGACCATGTTCTTATTTCGTTATTATATGTATCTAAATTGAAATTAAAATAAAAAAAAAAGATTGCATATTGCGTTTCTTTTTTGGGAGAATATAAATAAAGTAGAGTTTAATGCAGCTTCATAAAGATTCTACATAATTAAAAGAACTGAAAATCTCAACAAGTCTCGAGTTTTAGTGACATAAATCTGTTAAGAATATGCCCATCTTGCCTCAAGTTTAGGTTGAAATGATACAAATGAAATTACAATCACAAGAGCTACTTTTGGACATTCCCCTGCATCTTCGGATGACATTTATAAAAAAAATAATATATTGAAAATATATACACTCTAAAATAAAAGTAAAACTGTAAGCTCAAAATTGTGGAGGATCCAAAATAATTTTATTCTGTATCTTCTTCTTGCATACATTTAATATTAAACTTTAATTTTTTTTACTTTGGGTAAATGGTACATGGACAAACAACAATATAAACAGGACCAGGTCACTACTATATATATACAAAGTGAATACATACATTAAATAATTCTAACTTGGAAAGTCATTTAAACCTTTTAGCTGTATTATACAGTATAACAGCCGAAATTTTAGTTTTTCACAATACATGTATAAATAATTTCTGTCTTGATGCATGCATTTCAAAAACACCTTCTTATTTTAATACAGAGACCACAGGCACACTCATATCTGCTTTATATCTAGACTTGTAAATAGACGATAAAGGACAACTGAAATAAAAACTTTATGACAAACGTTATGATTATAACTTTCCACTTGTGAACTCTCCCTTTCTTACATAATTTTTTCGATATTAACATGATTAATAAGAAATACTATGATAAAATTGTTTATTATAAGCAAATAAATATATCAATTAACAGGAATGATATTTCAATTTCTTCTCAAAATAAACTTTAACTACTTATCAGTTGGTTCCAAACTGAAGAGTTGTGAAAACCCAGAAGAAGAAATGACTGAATCAAACGAAGAACAGACTAAGGACATCCAGACGTTGTTAGTATCAGGACCCGATGAAATGTCTTTAACAACTGGTGACGTAGATATTACAGCTCCTTTATATAAAAATGGTGAGAATAGATTTACAAACTGGTAAAAACGTTTTAGTCCCTTGGATAAATCAATTCTAATTTCAATCTGATTTTATAGAAATATATATTTTGAATTCCGAATAGTCAATCAAGAACTTTCACACAATAACAGGCAAAGAAATGCAACAAATACTGTCATAAGTAAAAAGATTAAATGGTGTTTTAGACACAAAATATTTGATTGCAAGATTAAATGCACGAGAACTATAAAACGTGCAACTCAATCACGCCACACTTTTAAACGGTTTCCATAATGAACGACAACCTAAGTCACTAAAATGCGAAAGAAGAGATATTAAGAATTAATTATTAACACTAAATCACTATATATATTAACAAAAGTGAAAGTAAATGAATACCACTTTCATTTTAAGACTTCTAAGTATTTCGGTCTCAATAAGGCATTGAGTATGGGGAATGATTTTAGTACACCTCTTTTCTAAATGTCAATTACATCAGCTGTGATGTGGCTGAAATATCACCAATATTAAATCCTAATGAGTGAATGAATGAATGAATGGATAAATGAATCAATCAATCAATTGCGTCACATTTGTGTTATTGACTGGTACGGATCACATCAAGATACATGTATATGTTAGGAAGTTATGCATTTGGCAAATGATACTGTAAAAAAATATATTTCAACTCTTGATGATATTTTGAAATGTTTACATCTCTTTTTCGCGTCGTGATTAAGACTACTTACCAGAATATTTGGCTTTTTACGTTTTAGCTCATCTGGCCAAAAGGGCAATGTGAGCTATTGCCATCTCTTTGCGTCCGTCCGCCAGCCGTCCGTCGTAAAGTTTCTTTTAAGGATGTCCTCTGAAACCACTGGGTCAATTGGAAGAAAGCAGCAATGGCCCTTAGGTGGTCCTCTTTCAGAATTATATCCGGTGATCCCGCCCGCCATCCAAGAGGGCTGCCAGAGCCGAACATAGTTTCTCATAGAACCTTATTGGAAATTTACTTAAAGATATTCTGTTCTGAAACCAAAAGGCCAATTGGAACAAAAAGCTGGCAGCACTAGTCCTCTTTAAGAATTGTACCCTATCACCCCGCCCGTCGTACAAGAAGGCCGCCAGAGCAGAACATAGTTTTAACATAGGACCCTGTGGGAAACTATTTAAAATCTTCTTGTCGGATACCACTAGGCCAATTAAAACAAAAGTTGGCAGCAATGGACCTTAGGTGACCCTTTTTCAGAATTATATCGTCATCCAAGATGTCCAAAAGAGCCAAACATATTTTATTGGAACAAAACTTGGCAGCAATGGCCCTTATGTGGTCGTCTTTGAGAGCTGTTTCGGATGACTCTACCCGCCATACAAGATGACCACCAGATTCGAACATAGTTTAACAAAGGACCCATATGGGGGATTATTTAAAGATCTTCTTGTCTGAAACCATTAGGCCAATTGGAACAAATCATGGCAGCAATGGTCCTTGTTCAGAATTATATCTGATAACTCTGCCCGCGATCCAAGATGCCCTCCAGAACCGAACATAGTTAAACATGGTACCCTATGGGAAATTTACTAGTCTGAAACCACTGGGCAAAATCGAACAAACTTGGCAGCAATGGTCCTTTGTTGGTCCTATTTCAGAATTGTACCCGACTGGGACTATTATACTATAGTATAATAGTCCCAGTACCCGATGACCCCGTGTGTCATTGAAGATGACTGCCAGAGCAGAACATAATTTAACATAGGACCTAATGGGAAAAAATACTGAAAGATTTTCTTGTTAATTTGAAACCATTGAGCCAGCTGGAACTTGACAGCAATGTTCCAGGTTCCCAGTCAAGATGAACATA
Source organism: Mytilisepta virgata (assembly GCA_028015205.1). Taxonomy (NCBI): domain Eukaryota; kingdom Metazoa; phylum Mollusca; class Bivalvia; order Mytilida; family Mytilidae; genus Mytilisepta; species Mytilisepta virgata. The sequence continues at coordinate 50,703,099 of CM051518.1, read as the reverse complement.
GTCGAGGTGAGCAATACAGGCTCCTGAGAGCGTCTAGTTAATTTTGTTTTTATTTTTCACTTTGGTTAATTTTCCTTCAACAAATTTGACAGCTCACCGGCTCTTTTTCATTAAATTATTTACAAAAAGAAACGGATGCATTTTTGCTGGAGATTAATAGTTTTTCACACGAGTTCAAAGTGAAAACTGAAAAATCTCAACGAGTTTTTAAAATTCACGTTTTTCCCGAGTGGAGCGGAGCGGAACGAGGTAAAAGACGCTGAATTTTAAAAACGGGTTCAAGATTTCGAGTTCTTCACTTTTGAACGAGTATAAGTACCTATTTCTTACGTCAATACTCGATTTTTAAGTTTCCTGTACCTAGGTAAATTCAATGAGCACAATCGAAGAAGTTTAATAACGTTACGCCTGATTGGTCAAAAGGTATGTGCATTTATGAATGGTGCTATTTGATTGGTCTAAAATCAGTGGAAGATGAGTGAAAATGGTCATTTACGGAAGAATAACTGATTATTCAACTTCTAAGTCTACACATATTAATTATAAACTTTTACAAACATTCAGAGGAGCTGAGTCCAGAAAATTGTGAAAATCAAAAAATAATAGTCGAAGCAAATGAGCAACACCCAAGTGAGAATCAGACAATTTTAGATTTAAAACTTGGTGGACCTTCTTTGAAAAATGATAAAACTCATGGGGAAGCTATATGCAAAAACGATGGTGAAGCAAAAACAGTTGTTACAGATTATTTGACTCCAGATACACATATAAATGAACAAACTGGTAAGAAAAGTATTATAATATATACATGTATTTGAATAGTTTCTGATTAAAATATTTATGCTCATCTCTTCGGTTAGTTTGTTTTGGTCCCGTTTTTACAAGAATTACAATCAAAAGACCATGGGCCGACGTTAACATAAAACTTAACTGAGGGAAATATTAAAGAAATCACAATCACTTTGACAGTGTCGAGCTAGATGCAAGAGCGGGAAATGGATATTTTAAAACTGGCCATGATTTAAGATATGAATTAAACACAGGGAAATAATGTACAGAATCTGTTACATTTGTACATTCCGAAGAAATGCTTAAGATCTGAATTTTAGATTAGACATTTCTTTTATGACCTCTATGGTCCTGTACAAGATGATATACGCGAAAATGTACGTGCCCACTATTCTAAGGCCGTATTGCTGAAAACATTATAAAAGAACGTAATTAAGAGCGTCCTGTAACAAATGACAAAATAGTGAAATTAAAAGTCTAAAATATATATTGTTTTAGCCTTCCCATATTGCCATAGAGAGGAAGAGAAAACTAGATCAGTAGCGAAGGACATTGTAGAGATGGAGAAAAAATTAGCGGAAGAACTGGTGTTACAGATTAATACTTCTAACACCGAGGGGGGAAACAACGGTCACAAAGACAAAGGTAATTGTAATCTATTAATGATTTAGTTTTCCACTGTAAACGGAGATTCACGATTACTGATATATGAAATAAACTGACTAAAGGTCATTTTGTGTTCTTGCTCTAAGATGTGAACTTTTGGCTCATCACCGATGACCTTATATGAACTTTCGAGAATAAAAAAAAACCACAAAAGTGTTGTTTACTTATTCATTTATTTTTCATTAAAATAGTTTCTCCTGAACATTGACTACATGTCCTTTTATGTTTTATGACTTACACATATCTGCAGTTTTTTACCGGTAAATTAGTTCTGAGATCTACGATGGGCTGATCCAAGTGGTGGTGAAGGAAAATTCTGTCTGTCGTCACTCATACAGATTCTCCTTTATATTTATTGACCAAACCACTCCGTAATTTATGGTGATCAGTTAGTTTAGCCCTACTTTTCTAGTGCTCCATTAGATTTTCAGGTAAAACACCGTTTATCATTTTTGAAATGATAGAAACGTCTATGAAAAATGACAAGTTTGGTTTTTGGTCTTCTAAATGTTTCGGTTTTAATGCTGCTGATGAGAGGTAACTCCTTGAAATGCGTCGTATACAGCACAGTATAAATTTACTGTATCTAATATTAGTATCTTTGGATTGTTATTTTATTATAAAATAAGAAACCAAATTTATTAGAGTATCCAATAATAAAGCATAGAAATGTTATTTAATTTGTTTTGTTGGAGGGGGGAGGGGGATTACCTACAACAATTACAGACTGTAATGCAAAATATAAGAAAAAGAGAAGAATAGCGAAGAATAGCAAAGGGCATTTAATGGTTTCAATGATCTGATCTCACAAAACTCACTTAAGATTTTAAAGATATATATTGCTTAAAACATTACAAGATAACACAAAAAGTCCTGTAAAAATTGACAAATAGTAAAATCAAATGTTTAAAACTAATATAATTATTTTAGCTTTCGAAGATTCTCATAGAGAGGAAAAAAAAACTGGATCAATTGCGACGGACATTGTAGAGGTGCGGAAAGATTTAGAGGAAGGACTGATGTTAAAAAGTAATACTTCCAACACCGAGTGGGAAAATGATTGTCACAAAGAAAAAGACAATGGTAATTGTAATCTGTTACGATCAGTAAATTCTTTGAAATCAATTTTGATGCACAAGATTTACGACTCATCAGTTCTGCTCACGGGGTTCTGCTCGAGCCTAAAATGTTGAAAACCAAAAAATAATCTAAAATATTGAAGAGCAATTCAAAATGCCAAAACATCAAAAGGGTGAATCCGAAACCATCTAAACATAGAACTGCATGTATGCACGAGGGAAATACTCCTTAGTTTTAACAAAATCTAACACTTTTGTAACAGTAAATTTAAAGAATCAATTTCGGGCTAGTATCAAAATACTAGCAACTGAGCGGGGGCTATCCTAGGGTACTTGAAGTCCACCAGTAGTGGTAGCGATTTGCGATTACTGATATGAAATATACTGAGTAAGGTTCATTCTGTCACATCACGTTTGGATCATCACCGACGACCTTATATGAACTTTCGAGAATAATAAAGACCATAAAATTGTTGTTTACTTACATGTACTAATTTATTGTTCCTTAGAATAGTTTCTCCTTAAGAATGACTACATATCCGTTTTATGTTTTATGACTTACTTACATACATGTATATCTGCAGTTTTGTAACCAGATTTTCCAATGAAAAATTGTATCCAATAATTAGGAGTAGAAAAATGTTTTTTGTCTTTGTTTTTGTTTGTTTTTGTTTTTTTTTAGATGGAGTAATATATTAAAAAAAGTTTGTATTAAATTGGAATTTAAAAAAAAATACGACTGGAACAAGTTTTACGTAGTACTGTCGTAGCTTATTTAGTTCTATAATATTGTTTCATAGATTGTAATGGAACGCATTAGGAAAACTGTGACCTAGCTGAAAGCTTTTTAGAGGAAGAGTAATATCATTGATGTTACAAAGTTGTCACTTAGACAATGAAAAACAAAATAACAACCACAAAGAAAACAACTGTATGTGTAATATTATAAAAGCAAGTGTAATATTACTTTTTATTATACTTCATGCAGAAATGCGTTGATTTCATTGGCTTAAAGGCATTTGATATTTTGCAGTATTTCAATATCACCTTGCATGAAACAACTAGGGCAATTCAGACTAAACTTTGAAATGGTCCTTAGGTAGTCCCCTTTCAAAATTGTGTCCTAAGGAAAAGATCGCTGACCAATGTGTCTGCCATTACCGCTGTTACTTAAAATAGACAAATCAGTAGTCAGTAATAAATTGTTGAGAAAAAAAAATATATTCGGAGGGGGGTTTGTATTTAATTTTTTTTTCAATTTTTATATCAATGCCATTTTATAGTCCTATAAGTGTTTTACATTAGGTATACCACCAACAAAGCCAGAAGTTAGTGGACTGGAAGACAGTTCTGATTATTCAGAATTGCCATCAGAACCTGGAGATTTAATAGAGGTAGATTCATCATCCAACAGTATAAGTTTGGCTTGGAGTGCACCAATAAAGGGATCAAAGAATGTTGAAAATTATGAAATAAAGTACAAAGAATATAACAGAAAAGGAGCGAAATGGATACCAGTGGTTACCGAAACAAGCAGAAGAACAACTACTGTACCAGACCTTAAATGTGGAACAGAATACGAATTTAAGATACGAACAGTTAACATAAACGGAGACGAAGGTCGCTTTGGTTCAGTTATAAAATTATCGACCAGACTGTCACTAGCAAAATCAGTGCAGATGGGAGCCAAAAAAATAAAAGATGGAAACCCAGCAATTTTTAAACTTCCCCTCCGTCAAACGAAATCATCGACTAACTACGCAGCTAAGACTAGGAAGTGTACTTTTGGTAAGGGCAAATACACAAGCAAAAATTCTAATAACCCAATGAGGGCCTGAACATAATACCTGCAATAACAATAACATATAATAATCGTATTTTATACTATCATAACTTTTTTTTTTATGATAGTTCTGATATAAATGATACCTTGGATACAATTTTTTTTATATCTTCAACATAATACGTCATCCATTTAATACCAATACATGTAGTGCAAAAATAACATGTACATCATCGACTGTAAATATGATGCAATAATAACTCCTAGCATTGATTCACTTAAACGTATTAACATAACATATATACAATACATAGTCATTGTCGGAAAATATAAAATTTATTTGGGCGAGCTTTAGAAACATTAGAAAAGACGAGCTTTAGTGAGCCTTTTCCTCGTGTTTCGCAGCGAGCCCAAATAAATTTTATATTTTCCGACAATGACTTTGTATCGTCTTTATCCTGCAATCCCTTTTAGATGCGTAAAATGCCTAAAAATTACGTTTAAAGTTGAAATTCAACTGTAGTGAAAACGCGGGAAACGCCACGACGTCATCTGCTACATTCGCTACGCTCCTCGCGCTCTTCATGTAAACATGTACCAGTAGACTTTATTAACCCCTTCACTGCCAGACCAAAATCGATGAAATTTACGTTCAGTGCCGTGGCTTGTTTTCGACGTCGTTGTGAGGGTCCGGAGGAGTTCTATGACGTCAACAATCAGATAGACTTGAATGAAATGCATGTACACCGACGTCTTACATATATTTTTTTTTTCAAAACGTTATTGTGAAGCCATTTCCTGGCCGATTTTGATGATTTTTTTTTCACATACTGAGAAACATTTGAAATACATGTACATGTATACTTATTATTTCGGATCAAGTTATCCGTTCCGTAGATTTAGAATAAATGCAGTATAAAGACAAAAAACAAAAATAATTATCCATGGTTTCAGTCCATATATTGTATTCAGTTACATTGCAATTAAATTTTTCCAATTGATAAAATCATTATGATTGCAAATAAAAATTAGAATTTTTGCCCATTGCTTTGTCTTAGATTTTTAAAATTCTATAATGGCCACTATAATCAATCCCGGGGGAATTGCGTAACACATGCATCTCTGACTAATTAGCTGGTGTATTAGTTTCCCAAAAGTTATGTGACAGACAGACGGACGAAAGCGGACCATTATTTTTTTTTTTGCAACGGACAATTATTTCAAGATATTTATTTATTTATTTATCATTGATTATTATATTAGTTTTTGCTTTACATAAGCCTTATTACCTTATTGAGAATATATTTTTTTTTTAAAATAGGCCTAATTAATACGACCGACGCTTTATATATATATATATACGTGTAAAATAGTTCGTGAAAAGCCTTTCGTGTTTTTGTTTCAATCATTTTCTTTCTGTCTTTCTACTGACGTCATCATCATGACGTAATAATTACGTCATTGTCGCTCTATGTCCCAAAATGTCCGACTCGGAGGCAGAGTCCGAAATTTCGGATATTGATAGTGATTCAGACCGAGATGATGATTTGGCACAAGAATTCACTGACTCAGAGGAGAGCGACGACGATAATGGTGGCTATGTTAATAATGCAAATCTTCCTTGGTTTAGAATTCGGCCTCCCGAGATGGAAGACCCAGGAATAATCTTTGCCGAAAACGCAGGACCACGCGGCCATGTACCGCCCAGAAATTCCAGGCCGATTGAATATTTCTTCCTCTTCATGACTATCGACTTCTTAAGGCAAATAATCACTGAAACAAACAGGTAGGTCTATTTATTCATATTTTAATAGAGTCTACTGTACATCATATTTTGGACGATATTTACGAAAACTTTCACACCGTAAAATGTTATATTTTTTTTCTAATACATGTATATCGATGTTCTTACGCTGATATTATTTCTTAAAAGTAACTAGTACACGACGCCCATATTTTTTTTCTGTTTCTTAAGTATCAATATACTCTCAGAATGCGGACATAAAGGAGATTATTATATATGCATGTTTATGTGACAAAAATCCGTTCGTTCGTCCGTCCTTTTGTCTCTTTTTCAAATTTCTTGGGAACAAGTCGGATCTCTGTGAAATAAATGTTGTACACTCCTTTATTATATCAAGGACTAAACATTAAGCTACTGTGTAATATCAACTTTGTTGGTCTGAATTTTGCCAATTTTAGAAATACATAGAGTCTAGATTTAAATATCTTGTTACAGATACGCAAGCCAGTTCATTGAAAGTCGAGAAAGGATTAGACGCTTCTCTAGATTACATGAATGGTATAAGATTGGTGTAGTTACATTAACAGAGTTGAAAGCCTTCTTTGCTGTCATTTTAAATATGGGAATTATAAGGAAACCAGTAATTTCTGAGTATTGGAACACTAAGTGCGCTAGTCAGTCTACCAAGTGGTTTCGAGACATGTTCAGCAGAAATCGTTTTCAAATAATATTGAAGTTTTTCCATTTGGTTGATAATACCACAATTCCAAACCGTGACAACCCGCAATATTCGCCTACTGGAAAGTTCCAGTGTCTAGTTGATCTGTTCAATGAGAAGTCAAAACAATATTATATACCGAGTCAGTCTCTGAGTATAGATGAAAGTTTGGTTGGTACACGCGGACGATCTTGTATTATTCAATACATTCCTACAAAAGCCGCTAAATTTGGCGTGAAACTATGGGTTCTTGCAGAGTCAGTTACTGGATTTATTTGCCACCTACGCGTTTACAAGGGAAAGCGATTCGACCCAACACCGGCTGGTACCTTACAAGGAAGTTACGTTGTTAACATGCTATTAGAAGCAGGTCAGTTCTTCAATAAAGGCTATCATGTAGTAACGGACAGTTTTTTTACTTCAATAGACTTGGCAAAGGAGTTGCTAAGAAAAGGTACATTTCTAACCGGAACTTTACGGAAAAATCGTCAGATGCCCAGTAGAATAAAAAATCCTACATTAACTGAGAATGAATCAATATTTCTAAGACAGGGGAATATTTTGCTGTGTGCCTACAAAGAGGGTAGACGAAGAAAACCAGTTCGTCTTCTGTCTACATTGTGCCGAGCGGAATTGACGGTAAACGGCAAGCCGAAAGTAATTGAAACTTATAACTCGAAAATGGGAGGCGTTGATCTTGCCGATCAACTAACGAGTGCATATGTGGATGATCGAAAAACGATGAAAGTATGGAAAAAAGTAGTATTTAATATTCTACAAAGAATGGTTATAAATGCCTACATTTTATACAAACAAAACACGAATGCCCCTCACATGTCAAGATTGGCTTTCTTACAATCTATTATCGAGGATCTGTCACAAGAACACCTTTTCGCTCGGCAACAGAGACCACAACGCCCTAATCGCGGACAAGTAAGAATCCGACTGAGGAAGATACCTGATGGGAAAGAGAAGGACTGTTGTGCATGTTCTGAAAGACACGGGTGGAATGGCAGAAAAAGAACCAGAACGATTTGTGTTATATGCGGTAAAGGCCTCCATAAAATGTGCAGACAAAATCATGTGTGTGTGTCCGAAGATTGATTACTGAATGAATAAAGAAAAAAATGAGATGGTGACAAATAAAGAATTACTTTGATTTTAATTACTGATAACGGGACGAACATTTGATTCTGAAGGGGGGCTGGCAGAATTTGGAAATAAATATTCTGATCTGGGTTGGGCTGAAAATAAATATTTTGATCCTAGAGATTCTATTAATAAACAGTATATACACAGTATTAATAAAATAAATTTTCGGCAGGAAATAAATAATCTGGCCGCAAAGCGGCCGAAAACAATTTTACGATACCTAAAATCTGCCACCCCACTCAGAATCAAATGGTCGTCCCCTAATCAGGTCCCATATAAAAATGCTCTATGATTTTCACATTGTCTGCCCGTCTGTTCTTCACAATGCCGTGTGAATATTAAAACTCAAAAACCATGAAAAAAAAAGAAATCTGAATTTTAGACGGTGATGAAAGATTTATAATGAAAATCCTTGAAACATCTGGAATAATTTGGAAATATTTTCTATTTTTTATACCCCGCCAACTTTGTTGCGGGGTATATAGGTTTTTTTTTTATCTGTTTGTTCGTCCGTTCGATGCTTAAATATCCCGGTTATGCACAATTATAGAACTTGTACATTTGTAAACCATTGCATTAACACATAGTTTCATACATCTCCCGAACAAATAGAACAAATACATTAAAACAAAAACTTGAAGAGTAACAAATTTGATTATTTTCAAGTAAAAACAAGATTTGTACGGAATGTGATGTTCACTCATAATAGAAAACTGTACATTTAGTGTAGAAAAATACCAAATATTAAATTGTAAATTGATATAAAAACATTGATGCGAGAACGTTACCCGCAATACTTATATATTCGTCAAACTCACAAATTTTATTTCAGATAGTTAGCCATTGTTCACTAAATCCGTGTGTAAAATTTCTCTAGGATCCGACAAATGGTTCCGGAGAATTCTGCGAAAAACCAAAGGTACGTTCCATTGCTTCAGAACGTCTTCCATTCATAGTTTGCAGGTGCGAAGGTGGCGGGATTTCGACGTCACAGTGCTCTATTTTGACGGCGTTAACAACACCGTCAAAATAACATCGGCCCAAAATCGGCCCTCTGGCACTGAACGTAGTATGAACAAATCGGCCCAAAATCGGCCCTCTGGCATAGGAAGGGTTAAGTCATTGACCTAATACGACTAAAGTATATTCTACCCCTTTTATTAGACCGGAAATGATTTGATTGCAGGATAAATTATTTTAGACATGCAGTACAAACACGTTTAGCTTCGCCTAGGATTATACACCTCATTAAACTGTACGGTAAACCCTGGGAAAGAAGTAGTAAAGTATAGCAAAATAAATATGACGAAATAAATAACAGAATACCAGAGTACCTAGAACTTTAAAGATTAACAAATAAATCTCTCGATCGAACCATGCTTATCCCACACGCTCACATAAAAGTACAAACCAAATACTAAGACTTCACAAAAGTCTAAATAAATACTCAAGACTTTATAAAAAGTCTAAATTATATGCTCGAATCACAAGCAAATAATAAAGCCCAAATCGAACACATCATGTTCTGAACTTTAACATGTTTAAATAATTTTTTTTATGTTTACCTTGGCAAAGGCAATGCTTAGTCTTCTGTAGCAAAATCGAATGTAAGGCCTGCCAGATGCAACGATACGCTTCACTGAGGATACGATTACTAACCATGGTATTTCTTGATAATATGTCCCTGTTACTAAGAATTGAAAATGTATCCAAATATATTTTGAACTATTACAAAAATTAAGTTAAATATTTTAATTTAATTGCCCCTGAAGAACGCCATTTCAAAATTAGGTTTTTTTCCAATATGGTCGCTGATACTAAACAAAAAAAATCATACAAAATATGTTTTAAAAAATCCCCTGAAACTACTAGAAGGTTTCGGACCAAACGTTTTTGTAATGGCTATTGTTAGTCCCTGTTCAAAACAGATCCCCATACTTATAAACAAACAACAAAATGGATAACATGTATGCATGCATACTTGTCATTACTAAAAAAAATAGAAAAAATATCAGCAAGCAATATCGATAAACAACAAAATGGACAAGAGGAAAGGTCAACAATGACATGCCCATCAATCAAAGCAACCAAACTGACAAACGGACAAAAAATAACATAAAAGAGTACAAAACACAAACATGAACACAACACAGAGTCAGGATAGTCTGACTTGTTACAGACACGATAGGATTAAATACGATTTTCTATGAGTTTATCGATGTGTAAACTCGGCCAACTCACTCACAAACTAAATAAAGTCGAAAAGTTGTTCCTAACCGAAATAAAAAAAATAACTTTGCACTTTTCAGGCGATATTCATCATGAATCTGGCACTATTTTTGGCAGCTGAGCAATTGAATAAAAAAGTCAACAAAGTCATTTACAAATCGAAAAAACAAGTAAACTTACCTTTCGATAGATTTTAACATAATCTGAAGCGTACAGAGTCCACCCAATGTCCGATTTATTCCGTTTGAAGAATCCAACTTGCGTTGTTTACAAATATGACGTTGCAATCCAAACCCCGGGACAGTGACCATATCCGTTCCGGTACCGTTGCAATCTTGACTGTGACGTCCGTGCAGCAACTTTTCGAGGAATTTTTGAAAACGCTATTTTCATCAATGTTTAAACCATTTCTCATTAAATTTTAACTATTTTTATCAGTATCATCCTTAAAATTTAATCTTTTACAGCATTCTTCACATTCAATGTCAAATACGGGTTTATCGATGTATAAACTTTTATGATTATGCACTTCGACCAATGAAATTCTTGTATTGTGTAATATGCAAATTAAAATGGAATTATTGAACAGTGACAACCCTATTCTCTAAAAATATCAGGCCAAAAAATATAAATTTTTGTTGAAAGGGCCCATACCTTTTCAAAATTGTGTTTTAAGTGCGGCCAAAATCCGTAAAAGGTCGTTCGTTGTTACAAAGAATATAAAACTGAGGGGTACGTTACATGTTCCACTCGTTACAGTTTTACATGAAAAGTTACAACTGTGTACCAGTTATGATTGTATCGTATCTTGATACTAAAATATCCTCCAAAACTAATAGGGCAATCGAATGGTCCTTAGGTGGTCTCCTTTCAAAATTGTATCCGTGGGTTCAGACTGCTGACAATTATGACCGACATTGCTAAAACTAGAATTTGGGACAGAAATAAAGGATGTATCCGATGCAAATTAGTTTTCCACTGAACGAATCTTCTAGATTAGCTGAATGCTCCGACCCCTCCTTAAAAATAAAATTTTCGTTGAGTTAATCGGTGTCCAACAATTTGTAATGTAATTGCATATAAATATACAATACATAGTCATTGTCAGAAAATATAAAATTTATTTAGGCGAGCTTTAGAAACACGAGAAAAGGCGAGCTTTAACTGCTTAAGATCATTTCAGGTCAACCAAATGTGAGACGTCAAGAAAAAACTATTATGTTGGTCGGGGCGACGGGGTCAGGAAAGAGCACTCTTATTGATGGGATGATTAATTATATTACTGATGTATCATGGGAGGATGACTTCAGATTCTCATTAATAGATCTTACAGAGGAGGAAAAGACAAGACATAAAAATCAGGTGAAAACCGAATGCATTTACATTGGTCAATTAAAATTTTGTATTTATCCAATAGGTTTGTATTGTTTAACGTAATTGGATCACAGGGGCTAGTATCATAGATGTTTTTGGGGTATGTGTTTATAGCGGAAAGGGGTGAAACTGTTTCGTTATCGGCAATTTTTAAATTTAGTTTTTACGCCTTCTTTATACTTTCTCGCTAGTCTCGCGTTTTGTGTTTGCATTTTTTTTATTTATGAAATATTCCTTCCTTTTCGTTTGCTTTCTTCCCCAAAACGATGAATGGCAACTTTTTTAGCTACTTTCTCGACGAAGGACAAATCCTATGCCCGAATGTGAAGACTTCCGTTCTCTTTTTGTATTTTCCCTCTAAAATTATTCACTGCGGAAATATTTATTTTTTGACTTCCCAGCTTTCTTCCTTTTGCGCTGAGATCTTTCAAAAGGTGTTCTGAACGGAAGTTTTCACATTCGGTCATAGCATTTGTCCTTCGTCAAGAAAGTCGCCACAAGACTAGAGAGAAAGTATAAAGAAGGGGTAAAAAATAAATTTAAAAGTTAGCGGTAACGAAACAGTTTCATCCCGTTCCGCTATAAACACAATGTAGAACGCATACCAATCTATTGGCACATATTTCCGCCCAATAACAATGATACGAGCCCCTGTGATTGGATGCTCGTATCTCACAATTATCTTGCCTGTTGTCAACCAGATTGTGCTCAGATTTTAGTGAAATAGTCCGAAATCACCCACTTCTAAAAACCAGCGGTCGACATATTTGGTATCAAAATATAGAATTAATTAAAGGTATTCAAACAGGGTCTTAGCGCTCTGGAAAAATAACCAATAGTAGATAATAACTTTTACAGATACCCACAGATTCAAGTGGCAGGTATTCAGTGGAAATATCACCAATTATGCCAAATAACTGTTAACTAAAAAGTCTGGATATGGATATATATGCTGTAACAGTTACATTATTTTTTTAACTGAGAAAAGTATGAATGAGAAGATATCTGGTGCAACAGTTACAATTCCTTTTTCAGTCACAAACCTTATAAAAATTGTACAAACTGCACATATTTGGACTATTAAAGCAATACATTTTGTAATTGATTGTAGGGCGCTGGACATGGTGAAAATTCTTGGAAATCCACTGGGCATATACATGATGTGGTTGTCACAATCATTATTAAGACCATTAGTTAAAGATTAAATTTACTTTGAGTGTATAATAAAACATTATCGGTAATTTGGGTCATTTTCCTTTGATCTCTACTGACCGATAAAATCAGTAATCGTGAACTGTCTTAATACAAGAAATTAATGGGTCAGTTGGCAATTGACATGCGCGACGTAACGCGTAAGAATCTACTTCCAGTGGCGTCACCAAGCGAGTGCGTGCAATTTATGAATGAACATCACATTTGTCACGTCGCCAGAAGGTGAATTTCGCTCGTCGCTGATTGTAAACAAAGCGTGTTTTTACATTCAAACGAGTTAAATAAGTCATATAAAAATTGTAAACGCGATCGAGACTAATTATCATATTTTTTATAGTCAATAAAACTGTTAGCCCACCTCCCGTAAATCCCCCCTTTTGCAACACGGCAACCCCCGTCGTCTGCTTCCAAAAAAAATTCAAGAAAATGGACCGCTACAGTCATATTTTCAACGATTATATGGATCCATCTTATTTCAATGATGATATGGAAGAACATGAGTTGCCACAATTCAATTTAGAATGTTTAAAATCATCAGCTGACCTGTCAAAATTGACAGCATATACATAACGGGCTCGTCTGATATTTCACGTGATAAAGTCAGTATCAAAAACAAAAAGTACATTATTCTATATTTATCATCCAATATAATGTATCCAAAAATATAGTTAGATCAGATTGCTGTCAAATAAATGCCAGAGAGATATAAAAATTCCATCGCCACACACATGTACCATGTGATCGTTGGTTTAATAATTGAGCTAGTTGTCACTCATTAGATTGCACGTTTAGGGCTTGATATTACATTTTTTTGTGTTTCGTTTCAAGTGCCATACTAATGGATTTTTTTAACAGACCGCCACTGCCACAGGTGCAAAAAGAGAGCGTTTGAGCACTTAAAAAACTAGTTTAACTCGGAAATTTTGTACTAATTCGGTTAAATGTCTTGAAGCTGTTGATATGGGTCCACTTAGAGCTTTTTATACAATGAGCCGTGTTGAAGACTCTACTATGAACTCTTTTTGCATTTTTTAGTTTCATTTCAGGGTGTTCGTCTTATTGGCCTTTATCCTTTTTTTTCTAATTACTCCATGTAGGCTAATTAATTATTGTTTTACAGAGAAAAAAAGGTTTATATATGTGCGAGGTGAAATAGTATAGAGGACAAATATACATAAGGAGCAAACCTCCCCCCCCCCCCCCCCAAAAAAAAAAAAAAAAAACGCTGACCAACCCGAGAAGGCAAATGAACAATCACAGGCACACCAAATATACGTTTATTATAACCTTTCCAATTTCCAAAAATACTACAAATATTATTTCAATACATTTAATATGATGATGTAGAATTTGTCTGTCTAATGGATTTGGTTTTTTGGTTTGCTCCTTAGGTATATTTGTCCTCTTTGCTACGTAAACTGTAGATTGATAATATATACTGTGTTTTCTATTCGCAGGCTTTATCCCAGACAGAATGGATAACATGTTATACAATTCATGAAATGGACGGAAGCAAAATCGATTATGACCTAAATATTATCGATACCCCTGGCTTTGGTGATACACGTGGTATTGTACGTGATAAAGTTATTGTTGATCAAATTCGAGAATTTTTCACGAAACCTGGGGAACAAGGAATTGCGTTTTTAGATGCTGTTTGTTTTGTAACACAAGCCCCTTTAGCCCGACTTACACCCCCACAAAGGTATATTTTCGATGCCATTTTGTCTGTCTTTGGTCAAGATATTGCCAAAAATATTTTCATATTAATAACATTTTCCGATGGAAATGAGCCACCAGTTCGAGAAGCATTGAAAGCTGCAAATGTGCCGTTCCAGAAATCTTTTAAATTCAATAACTCTGCACTTTTTGCAACTGCAGGTAACAATGATGAGGCAAAGTTTGGAATTTTATTTTGGAAAATGGGGCGTGAAAGTTTCAGAATTTTCTTTGATGAATTGAAATCTGTGGAATCTAAAAGTCTACAACTTACAACGGAGGTTCTACAACTAAGAAAAAACCTAGAGGCTACAATTCAAGGTTTACAACCACAAATAACAGAAGGGATTAACAAACTTAATACAATCCGCCAGGAGCAAGAAATTCTGAAGCGACACAAAGCTGACATTGCGGCAAACAGAAATTTTGATTATGAAGTTGACGAAATTCATATGAGAAAAATTGATTTGGATCCTGGAACTCATGTCACGAACTGCCTGACTTGTAACAGAACCTGTCACTTTCCATGTTTCATTCCAGATGACAAAGATAAAATTGGCTGTGCGGCCATGAGCAACAACAATTGTCGTGTTTGTCCAGGGAAATGCCATTGGACACTTCACAGGAATAATATGTTTAGATTCGAAACATACCCTGTGAAGGTGAAGAAAACATACGCTGAACTGAAGGCAAAATATGAAATAGCACAACAGGAGGAAAAAAAGCAAAGATCGGTTATTGGGAAAGTGAAGAATGCTTTCTCATATTTAGGTGGACAAGTTATGAGAATGGTTAATGATGTTCGCTGTTACATAAACAAACTGAACGAGATCGCTTTGAGACCCAATCCTCTGAGTGATATCGATTATATAGACCTACTTATCGAAAGTGAGAAGAATGAGAGGAAATATGGCTGGGAAAAAAGAGTGAAACTGTTTTACAGAATGAGAGAAGAGGCAGAACTGGTAGCCAAAACAACAAAAGCAAACTACAAACCATGGGGAGAAGATGACAACATACTAAATGAGATGGAATAGGGCAGTGTTCTATATTAGTAGGCTACAAAATTGGAACTGATAATATTTCTTTTTAATTTACTGGTACACTGTTTTCGACAAGAGCAGTAACTGTAAACATTTTATGCATGTTGTACCTAATGCATACATTTGATAGAAGAAGCTGCAGTTTCTACTTTCATTTAGGCATTCTAAATGGAAACGACAACGTTGCACACAATTAAAGTATATGTTATTTTATTTTCTTTGTAAATTGAGGTACACTTCTATGACAAACAGTTGTATAAGTTGATTATTTTGTCGCTTTAACCTTATTGTATGTTGCCTACAGTAGTTGAAATAAGTTAAAAGAAAAATAGAAATTAAAGTATTAAAACTTTAAGTCCTATGTATTTTATATATTTCTAGCTTCAAGCCTATATTTTATATTTTGATTTGTTGATTTTCAAAAGACAATTGACTAAATGTGGAAGATAGGTACATATTATCAGGTTTTCTGCAAACGTATATCGTAAAATATCAGCCGCGAGACACAATGTGAAGCTTTTTCGGCGAGTGAGCGTAGCGAACGAGCCAAAAAAGCTTCATATTGTGTCGAGCGGCTTATATTTTACAATATTTGTTTGAAGAAAACCTGATAATAAATTTATCGTATTGTTAACTAGCAATCTTAATGGAATTTCTTACTTTTCAATGGCAATCTGCCTATAACCGGGCTTGGGCGCCATAAAGAACTATTTTTGCTGAGCAAAGAAAATTTTACTCAAATTCCCATTCTCAACCAATTACATTCGAGTATCCCAGTATTTAAGAAAATTCTCAACTTTTATGGCGCCCAAGCCCGATGTTTTCCTGATATATTCGGGTCAACGTTGGGTCAACATTATAACGTCGCTGATATATTCGGGTCAGCTCATATTAGGGTCGGGTCAACTCTTTACGACGTCACAGTGCCGAAATACGGGAAATTGTGAAGGCCTCAGCTGGTCGATATAGGCATGGGGAAATACGATAAGCTCTATATATAAACTTTGTGAGCTATTAATTGGGCAAAATTTGTTCAAAATTATATTAAAAAACAGTTTAATAATATTAAGTGCTCCTTTAAACATCAGATGTTTTGCTCTAGATATTTTAACATTAGTAAAGAGAGAAAGACAAAGGGATAGTATTAGCACGTGTCTATTCAAAATGTTTATAAATGATTTTTATCAAATGTTTAAAGAAAAGAAGTGTTGAAAAAAATTATGATATCTGAGAATAAAACACATAAGATTAATACTTGCAAGAAATTTATTCAGTGAAAAGGACAGTTCCTTGAAAGAATTAAAATAAAAATATTTGGGGTGTGTTATTGACAATGGTATTGGTATCATTGCTAGTTGTACTTCAGACCTTAAAAACATTGCTAGAAAATATTTATTTGAAATCAAACATATACTTCAGAGTTTGGAAACATTCCAGTGAAAGTATCATATAATTTATTCCAAGGTTTAGTTAAACTTATCTTAACGTATTAATTTGTTTTATGGACACTTAGGGACGACATCAAGAGTTCAGTGTAGGATAAAAAAAACTTAATTCGCATAATTTTTTCACTAACCCCCCCCCCCCCCCCGCAGCCACCCCCTCTTAACGTAATTTGAGAAAAATTTATTGACCAATATGGGCATATATGCTTTGAAAGTATACTTTTTGTATCATGGGCCCTGTTTTTCCTCAATACTATATGTTGGTCCTGTATATTAACTTGGACATCACTTTAAAAAAATATTGGAAAAAAGTGATGTGTATTTTTAGTATGCATCAAAAAAGGCACTGTTAAATTATAATTTTATACATATCATTCAAAATTCACGATCGATAAAGCGTTTGAACGACGTAGATACTATGATTGATTTCTTGAATATATAAGCTTAAATCTTTGCATTTTGTGAAGATAATAATATCTCTATGTATTTCAAAAATCATCTCTTAAGGCTGTCGAAGAAAATGTTTGGACCAAAATGTTTGGACCAGGTTTCCGCTAAAATCGTTAATAACTTTGAAAACACTGGTAATGGCGGTTTGAATGTAAAGTTGGAAATAGGTTTTACAAGTACGAACCGTAATTTCAAGTACTTTTCTATAATATGTTATAAAACGAAAACGTCAAATTCTTTTCGAACTGAAGCAATAAAAAGTTACCGACTCTTACAAGAGTTATTCCCTTTACACAGAATTTTTGCCAACCATCGGGTATCTGCACATAACCAAAAAATGGTAACTACTCAAAGATCTCAAATAGATATTTTTCTCAAAATATTCAAAACAAGACATGTATTTTGAAAAAAGCTCTGAAGATGGAAATGAAATTTGATTTGAAATAAATGTCAATGTTATTGCCAAAATCCTAAAACGGGACCAGAAAGTATAAAAAGAAGTTGTACAGCTTCAACACGGTATGTGTGCCAAAGTTGTAGTATACTGTTTCACAATAAAAAAAAAAAAAACGTCCCACAGAAATTCCACCAAATGTATGAATTACAAAAAAAAAAAAAAAAAAAAATACAAAATACAAGAACAACAAAAAGAAATACATTGATATCCACAGAGGCCATGGACAGTTATACAGTTTAATTAGTTTAACAAATATTCAACTTGTGCTTGTAAAAGTGGCCGAAGTTGTAAATAAACAGATATGGAAATATTTCCGTAAGATTAGTAAATAATTGAAACTCAGTTAGTTTGACACTTCAACGGTAATGCAACACGAACATAACACGAAAAATCTGCCGACTAAACAGCTAGTTAGAGTTGCTAAATCAAAATAAGATTTTATATAAAATATTAATATTTGTCCACTCTAGTGTGTTAACTTTTTTAAATTATTCCCGTCTCGCATGCGAGACTGATAAGGGGACGATCATTTGATATTATTGGGGGGGGGGGGGGGGGCAGGACGATTTGTTTTTGATGGGTTATTTATTTTTGTGGAAAATAAAGACAGATTATTTATTTATTTTCTGCACCGCTGAAGCATGATTTATCATTTTCAGTAAAACAAGGGACTGTTTATTTATTTTCACAATTATATTTATAATATTTGAAAATACACAATTTTTAAATTCATGTTTTTATTTTTAAATAAATAACATAGTCAAGGTTGTATCTGTTCGGAATTTTGGCTGTTCCACCTTGCAGTCTCAGTCCCTGTCCAGCACTGTGGTATTCTTTAAGACCATCATAAAGATACTATTTGTTATTGTGTTTGATGCTAGCACAAAAATGGCCACCATTGCCATAAATCTGTGCACCAAGTTCATAACTGCAAAATCAAGAAACTGAATTGTAGGTGCAAATAGAAATATGCAATGTTTATAATGCATGCTTGTACATTCATGTTGTATTGTGTATTGCTCTGTTTAAAGACAAGGAGAAAGGAAAATCAAGGCGTTTCCAGGATATCTGAAAGGGGGCGTATAATAAAGCTTTTTTTCGGACTTTTTTTTTGCTAAAAAACATAAAATAATTGTAAAATGCACTAATGTAACGGTTCCTGACTTGGAGCATGTATATTTTATAGTTAAAGTGTCAGGG
This sequence comes from Mytilisepta virgata, assembly GCA_028015205.1. NCBI lineage: Eukaryota > Metazoa > Mollusca > Bivalvia > Mytilida > Mytilidae > Mytilisepta > Mytilisepta virgata. The sequence goes on along the minus strand of CM051518.1, from coordinate 50,684,039 downwards.
TTCGATATTTGTTATGCCGAATTCTCTCCATTAATTGTCTATGGTATATTAAAATGATCGGATGGATCTTAACAGCAGTAGACCAATAACGAGAAATTCCAAATTCTAGGGTATAAGGCGTTACTTAACATTGCAATAGTCTTCTAAAGAAATCAGAGTATGTGTTTAATTAATGATAAATTGCCATATTCAACACAATATAAGCAGATTACGATAGTTTTTTTTTTTTTTGAAAAGGGGGGGGGGGCGTACGCCCATTACGCCCTCACCTGGACCCGCCCCTGGAAATGGAATGCAGATATATATTTCTGAAGTTTAAGTTAAATGTACCAGTATGTTGCATATATATATATATATATATATATATATATATATATATATATATATCTGAAGTTTAAGTTGCATATATATATATATATATATATATATATATATATATATATATATATATATATATAATAAGTTTATACTTACATTTTATAAATTCAATGAGATGAAATACATTATGTACCATTTAATTCAAATTAATCATCATCCTCTGGAAGTGAATCTTCTCAATTCAAAACTGCATATATTGCATACGTACAAAAAACAATATCGGTTAAAATGGGAAAAGGTTTTAAAGTGAGGTAAATGTTCATGAGACAATATACCTCAAGTGAAATGAAACCCATTTTCAGACATTTCAAAAACATTAATATTTATATATGGTGTAGTTTATATATTATTAAAAGATTTGGGAAGTTTTTCCCGAAAAAAATATGAAAAAAGACAAATTTTGGTAGAATCTGGTGCCATCTCATGCTTTAAAACATGCATTTATAAAATGGTTTAAAAGACCTGCCGAGTTATTTATTTTCAATACATTGTAGGTCAGGTTATTTATTTTCAAACTACCACAGAACAAACCATTCATTTTTGTTATTATCAAGACTAAGTTATTTATTTTCAAAATCCTCCTGCCCCCCCCACCCCCCCCCCCCCCCCCCAGAATATCAAATGGTCGTCCCTTAAGTAAGTAAAAGCTAAACAGAGGGAACCAGTCGTTAAAAGGGACCAGAATAAGTCTAACGATTGGCCGTCCCAACATCACGAGATGGACGCATGCATGATCAACTGGAATAGTGACCTGCGGATCCAATTCCGTACATGATTACGGGATAGCATCACCTAAACTAGATAAAATCGTCATGGGCTGTACAACATACAATATTTGTTCAGTTTACCATAGTAAAGATTTAAACTTATCGCTGGGTGTCTAATAAAACACAGAAATTCATTTGGCGCTTTTAGTTTGTTGCTTTCAAAAGCGTGTTTCACACTATCGTACCTGTACATTTGCATTCTATTAATAGACAAATAACGTTCTATTTATAGACACATTGACTGAATACATATCGAGATCTATACATTTTTAAGAGCATTAATTTGGAATAAGAATAACTATAGATCTAATTGGACAACCCAATGAGGGGACGATCACTGATTTGTCTTTCATATCGTCCAATGTCATCCCTTACGTTTCGGAAGTTATCTATATGGCAATTTGAAAAAAAAATCAAGTATAAAAATTAAAATCTTTGAATATCCTTTTGGTAAAAAAGGCAGCCCAAAAAAGCCATTAAAACACAGACTATGTACTAATATAACTATTGAAAGGTAGTAATAATACATATAAGGGAAAGTTTAATGTGATGACATTACGAACATTTAATAATACATAAAAAAATAATACTCTTTATTAATAAAAAGCTAAGAGACGGCTAGCTTTTTTAGAAAAACTATTACTTGTTGTCTCATTACAGTTGAAGAAAATTTGGTTAATTTTAATGCTGAGGAATAATTTGATGAATACAGACATCAAGTTTTTTAAGTCATTTTCAATTAAAAGACCCAGAAATTCTAGTTAATCAGAATAAGGTAAATATTATTAATGTTGATTAAAGAAAATAGGAGAAAATCAATATTTTTAGCACACGATACATAAAAATAGATAACTGGAATGTATAAATCGATGTCAAGGAATCCAATCAACAGTCGTACAGAAAGAAAATCAAAGAACACACCGACAAATAAATAATTAACTTAGAGGTCCATTTAACACCTTATTCTGAGATATTTTAACTGACGCCAATCCATAAAGTCTTTTTTTGGACTGTTGGAACTGGATTTATATTTTAGGTAGATAGATGGATTACAATGTAAAACCTAATATTCCCATACCGACTCAAACAGGCTCCCGATTTTTCAACTGCAATGTGTTGAATTACTTTCATATTGAAAAGGTAAAATGTCAAGCCTAGAGTGACTACAATAAGTTCATACAATTTCAATTAGGCAAACAAGATAAATGACAATTAGAAATAATATCTAACAAGTACAGATGTGCCACAAATGAGAAATTAGCCCATACAAAATATAATGATCTCTTTAAACAAGTTGGTTGTTTTGGTATCAGTTTTTATGTATTTTAAGGTCATAATGTGCATTTTGAGTTCACATTGCTAGGTACTTTAGTTTCTGAGATGTATTATTCTGTTTTTATAGTTTATTATACGTTTTTATTCTTTTAGTTACACATGTATCCTTATATTTTATCTGTTCCTTGGATTTAAAATTTATGGACTTTTCGTTTTTGTCGCTTCGGTATGTTCCACAGGTTTGTCACTGGGAGATATTTTATGTCTTGTTCTGTTTTATTTGTACCTGTTTAATTCCACTATTTAAATACATCTGAAAATGGTGTAGTGGTCATACCATCGGATTGTAAAGCTTTAGGTCAAGGTTTTTATTGACATTTCCGACTGAAATTTTCATTAACTTATGACACAATTCCGGGAAAGACTAGTTAAACGATTATAGTTCGACGATTTGGAGGTAAAACAGCTGTACTGTGATAAGGAAAAGTAAAACCCTTATAGAATATTAAAGAGAACTTCGTAGATACTGAAATAAGATTAGGGTAAAATGACAAGATAGAGAGAAGGAGGGAAGGATTAACATAAATCGGTATAGCTTCTTTCCCAATTAACTAAGAAATAAGTAATTTTATATACATCAAAGCTTAAGTAAAACGCTTTTCTTGTAAAATTTCATGAAGATTGGTTAACAAATAACATAAAACATTTCCTCTAAAAAACTTTTCTATAACTTGAACCTTTCCATGCAGTTGCGATATACAAACCAAAATAGAAACTAAATGAATAAATGTGTCGGTCCCCTCCACAATGAAGAAAGCCATTTACAATTATGTAAACTGATTTGTGAATATGTATCCCACATTTGTGACTCTCACTAGGTTACAATACGTGTTAAAACCAATATGTCTGAACATTTCACTCTTATATCCAATATTTATAAAATGTTAAAAACAAGAACTTTGCCCTTGTAATCGAGTTTGAATTTATATTTTATAAACAATATAAATCTCAAGAGTCCACACCCAATGAAAATGACAACGTCTAACCATCTTATCTGAAATTTTAACTTCTCTGTGAATTTTCGTTTCCTAGCTTTTTAAAATCCTTGCCCCGATTGTTCAACTAATTTAACCGAGGGCTAAACTTTACCACTTGCAATTGTATTTCATTTAACCATTGGGTTAAACAAGTTGAACATTTGGGCCCTGAGGTGTATGCCTCAAACAACACTAAAGCTATTATATGGCACATTACAACCCAACTTCTACGAAATTAGAAAATTGAAATACAAGAGTAAAAAACACCAGAAGTAGTTCCAAGAAGAAAAAAATATGTATTTAAATTCAACATTTGCAGATATAAAACAACAATATGGACCCCTATAAAGTGGTAAAAATCTATAAATGATGTATGTGTTTTTTTTTTAATATCAAAAGTTCGTGTGGTAACAATACCCTAGATAATTTCATCAGAGAGATTGTTTTGGATAAATATTTTTGGTCAGGAGTTTCTAGTTTTAAGATTAATTTGAGGTCAAGGCCTTTTATTTCTTGTTAGATAAATATTTTCAATACAAAGACATTATAAATATTCTTGACATTTCGAAACATAGGAGAAATTTTATTAAAAGTAATTTCAGCATGAAAATCAAATATAACAAGAATGAAAGAGAATAAATTGTGTTTATAAACTGTTGACATTTTGTGGATTTATCAGTAAATGACAACGCAGCTAAATGCACAAAGTAGAAATAAATCAAATAATTTAGGAAAATACTTTTAAGGCGTAAATTAATCCAAATTAGAAAGATGTCAGCTTTCACAAGACTGTTAATTCAGATGGAAAATGTTCATTCCAAGCAATCCAATATTTGTTTAATTTGAGTTAAGTATACGAAATATTGTTGAAAATACTAGTATTATCAATTAAAAAGTTTTGAAATGAATTGAATTAATTTAATATCATCATATTTAGTACTTTGATGTGTTTTCATTTAATAGTAATAATTCCCTTGAGTTTGAGTATACTCCCTTTTTTTGCAGTCAAAATATTTATTTCCTTAAGTTTGAGTTGTATACTCCCTTTTTGCTGTTATGGGGGTCCTACTCATGAGAGAATCGTGGTAATGCCTTAAAAATCTTCGTTTGGCAAACTGAATAAAATGATAATTTTGTAACTGCTTATTTCACCCTAATTTTTTTTTGTTCCTGTATCATTAAGTGTGGTAGATTTCATGTTTGTCATATGGTTTTTTTTGCTCGGCAAACAGATTACGGATTTTGCAGGAAAACTAAAACTATGATTTATTGATATATATATGTCCGCATATGGGTATAAAAAATAACGCGCGCACAGTGGTTATAGGTAGATGGCAAGTACATGTAGTAGTGTTTCTCTTATTCTTGACGTGTTTAATCGGTGGGATAAAAATACATAATATTTTTAACCACTTCCCGGTGATTAAATTTCGGAATGGATATTCCGGCCATTAAACTAGAGAAGTCCCGAAATGATGTCCATCTAAACAAAATACATAGCAACGTCATTTTCTTGAAGTTTTTGTCGAAAATTATAGGAGAAACAGATTCCCCTTCAATTTACTCGTGATTTATGGAATTTCTCCACCCCCTATAGTTAAATTTTACATTTTAACACGCTCGCTAAAGGCTCGCGTCTGGAAAATCGAAAATTTAACTAACTAGCTGGTGCCTGAAGGAGAATCTATATTTATGTGTTTTCTGAGAGCATATTACTTACGACCTTTCAACAACATCCGGAATAAAGAACACCAATGTAACACTGTTCCCTAGCTTTTTGTATTATGCCCCAGTATTGCAGGTGTTACATGTTATTTTCGCATGTACTTTTACCATGGGCCTGTCTTATTGACCTTAATAAATTAAAGGTAGAGCTATTATGTTTTATCATTATTTTAAAAATACCATTATTTAATTTATAAAATATACATTTTGCTAATCATTCGAAATTAACTTATTTTTTCCTTTTTTTCAGGAACTGCCTGACTCGATGACTTACAGATGTTTCATTTATTAATTTTCCTCTTTGGAACCTCGCAAAACAATTAACAAAATCGTATGCAACACATTACCAACAATAAATGTATGAAGCCAATACATTAAAATTAATTTGGTTTTAACAATAACAATTACGTGTATGACATGTTTCACATTTATAAGAGGTCCATTTTCGGCAGTTACATTTATTCTTACGTTCAAAAAGCATAAAATGTAATTAATATGTTGTTGGGGGCGCCAATGATGCGAGCACAGCAATAGCCCTTTCCAGAAACTCATTTCTGGTATCACGATTCTGGCTCTAAAATTATATTTACTTCCGTTTCCGGCGAACGAAACTTTTTTTAGCCTTAGTATGTAGCACAATATGGCTGCCCCCATTAAACAAAGACTTTTCTAAATGACCCATATCTTGAAAATGCATATGCTCCTATAGCGCTCACTGCGCTCGCTATAATCAGTTATTTAAAACATGTACACAATTGCAGTTTCTTTATTATAATAATGACACGTAATGCCATTTATAGTTTTTCGTGTAGAAAGGGCTAACGAAATTATATGGGTAAATGAGTCAGAAAAACGAAATATAGTTGTAATTACTGTTAATTAAAAAATAAAACCAAAAAGCGTAACCACATGGAGGTTATTATACAATTTTTTTACAGTTAGTTTGTTATTCAAATCACTTTGAAAACAAAATTGGCAGCGATTTTACATGTTTTAGACATGGACAAACGCATACAATTTTCGAAAGGGACAAAAGATTACATGAAATAAGTTTCTCTCTAAACTTAATTCAGTGGATTAACTTGTGATAGGTCTTTAGTATTCTTACTTGTTTGTACGACTTGAGCATTACAGATATCCGTTTCGGATGAACGAAAACATATCCTTTAGAGAGCTGCTAAAAATGTTATTTAGACTTTGAGGAATGATCTCTGTTATTCTTTTAATCATGTAATTACTCGTGATCTTTGCCGTGTAATTATATAGTCCTATAGGAATATCAAAACAAATGAACTACACTAAAACACTAGAATCTTAGAAAAAACCAATCTGTCAAGTTTTAATGAGAAGGGTGAAGAAAAGAATTCAACGCAGAACGCAATTAAAAAAAATAAAAAGTATTAAAAATTGAACCAATGCTCTTCAACAAAACACATCTATGCTTATGCTAAAAATCGCAACTATTTGACTGGAATCATTTTGCTTTGATATTATATTGATACATAAATATATGTACAGCCAATTAGGAATAAAACGTATCACAAAATACCGAAATAAATTTGATGCACTGTATGGCCATTTTGTTGACTGGCAACTCATCAGCAGTGCTCGAGTTCAAAATATTGGAAAACCGGTTAAAGATATAGTGATGAATTTATAAGCACAACCATCAAAAATCAAAACAATTAAAACAAACAGGTATCCAAAATCAGCTAAGTGTTACCTCTGTATCTAAAGGAAGAGCCTTAGACATTTCTGGTGATTTTTTGTCAAATTTTGAACGGAAAATTTAAAGGCATTTGAGAAATGAATCATGCCAGGACAAAAGTTCTGACTACTGGCCTGATAATGCCCTCGGGGACTAACAGTCCACCAGCAGTAACATAGACCCAGTGGTAGTAATAAAACGTATCACAAAATACCGAAATACATTTGATGCACTTGGGGACTAAGGTTTTGATGCATTTTGCGTTGATAAGTATGAGATATGGTAGCGTTTGATTTGATTTTTTTAATGAGAAAACCTGATAGATTATTAAATGGAAACTGTTTATATCTCCCCAAAAATATCATGTTTCCAAATTGTTTAAACTAACAGAAATTAGAACAGGACAAAAATTTAAATCCAAAACAAATATACATTTGTACAAGAAAAATAATTATTGCTTGATGTCGATGGAAATTATTACAGTTAGATAAATATCGTAAACAACCACGACCCACGACCAGTTACTTCGCTTCTATAACTTCCTCTGTAATTTTTTTTTATAATGAAACAAAAGTGTATAAAGTGTATAAATTAAGTACGTAAACAAAGTTTCTTTAATTCCGAATGGAACGTTCGACTAACATACTAAAGACAACACAATTTTGAATAGGAACGGCTTTTTTTAAAACAGTTATATTGTTCATAAATATTACAATGAGAATTTATTGTGGAAATGACTCGAAAGAGGTATTTGGTTTAAAAAGTTCAGAATATCACATGAAGAATGCTGAAAAAATAAAAACAACTTTTTTTCCACAGAATAACATAACAACTGCATAAGTAGCGATGCAAAATCATTTACAAACATACCAAAACAAATTGTAATTGCAATGTTAGTGTTTAATAATGGTTAACAAGAACATAATTGTTTACATATAATCATGGGAAATTAGTCGGTTTTCCAAATTCAAGGCCTCACTATCTTGTAAATAGTTTTGTTTGAGAGAAAAAAACATCCATATACACCTAAACAAGTAGGACTGCCTTGTAAGCAATAAAGCTTCAGACCCTGGGTCAATTTGAAACCAAAAATCTTTCCGTTTCAAAAGGCAAAAGTCTTTCACACTCTATTACTTAGTATATTAAAGTAAAACATTTAAATCAATTCAAAGTACCATAACACTTAATTCCAATATGAGACTAGGTAGGGCACGTTACCACCGAATATTTTCATATGAATGCATTATCCATCACTAGACAATTATATCCAGTAAAATTGTCAAGACAAGGAAAACGACAAAACTGGTGCTAATCTATAAGCTGAAAAATAATGAACATGACAATAAACACTGTAGGAAAAACAGATAATAAAAACAAAGTTATCGGCTTCCTGCATCGCACTTTACAGCATATACAGAGTTCTTGTTCATTTGCCAACATATTCTCAGACAAATTGAACAATTTTGTCAAAACAATAAAGCTAAAATGTTATGATCAAACACACTCGACTTGTACGACCTATGTATTGATTGGTGTTAGTAAATATAAGGGTACGTTTCCCTTATTAGTATATAATGGAGAGAGAATCACAAAACATTGATGAATTAATACTACTTGTCATATTAATCGGTAATGCGTGCATTATTCAATGAACTAAGATCACGAAATAAGATAGAAATGCAATGTTTAGTCCAAACTTGGCTATTCTGTGATAGAAAAAGTGCGAAAGGATTACAGCAATGTCTATTACTGGAAAAACATGCTAAATAAGGATGACATTGTCTGCTCCAATAATTATGGAAGAAAATTCAAACAGATTAGATCATTCCTAAATTTAGGTGAAAAATTACGGAATATCAATGGGCTTACAAAAACGACGTACATGTTTGTTTGACTCATTCCAAAAACTGAATGCGCAAGATCCGGATTAAAGAAACATCCGATAAAAGTACTATTTTTCGTGAAAACAATATACTATTTAAAAAACAACAAAAAGAAGGGGACCTACAAATACGAAGCGATCAAAGACTTTGTCAAGTGACAATAACAAACTTAAAAAACTGTAGATTTAAATATACTCCTAACATGGTTGATTTTAATATGAAAACTTTTTTGGCAAAGCTTGAAACAGTGTAAGTTTTTCTGTAGATTTAACAAGTGTTTGATGATGAAAATTTAACTTACCTAGACCTTAACTGGATTTTGACTTTCCACTTAGGCGTTTTTGATGTTATTGCTCTCGAATATATCTGATGAAAATTTCATCCAAAAATGTGCAAGAAATAGTATATGATTTTTTGTTCTGTGGATTAAACTTTACTTTGAAAATATTATTATGTAATACATGTACTACATGTTTTATACATTTCTTTTCAGATGTTTATTCAATGAAAGCCTTGTTATGTGTCATTTATAAAAGCAAAACGACAAATGGGTGACACATTTTGGCTTACAGTTCCGGTAAATAGTAACCGGTTAAATTATATTTCCTCTTAAATATGGAAATAGATTTTTGTGTCTTTAAGGGACGAGATCAAACGTTCAATGTAGGATAAAAAACTTAATTCACATAGTTTTTTCACTGACCCATCTTAACTTAATTTGGGAAAAATTGATTGACCAATATGGGCATATGCTTTGAGAGTATAGTTTTTGTATCATGGGTCCTGTTTTTCCCCAACAATGTATGTTTGTTCTGTATATTGACTTGGACATCACTTGAATCCTTATTTTTCAATCTGAAAATCGATGTCGGATAACAAAACAAGCAGCGATTTTTACCCCCCCCCCCCCAACTATTTGAATTAAGTTTTTTATCCTACATTGAACTTTTGATCTCGTCCCTAAGGCACATGTTACAGCTGTAAACATGAAAAAATATACATTTACAGCAATCCAAACGTAGACAGCATTTATTAAACAAAATAAATTTAAACATATCCTTCATTGCAAGTTTCGGGAAAACTGGAAAACCACTGATAACATTAAGACTAACTAAAGGCTCATAAGAGCCTGTATCGCTCATCTGGATTTAACTTGTCCACCTTAAGCATGACTAAAAATCTAAGTGTAACAGTCAATTTGGCTGTTTTCTCATAGGGTCATATGTTAAACAAAGTTTGGCTGTGGTGTTCATCTTGATTGACAGTGCAGGTCATCAGACACAATTCTGAAAGAGGACCATTTAAGAACCATTGCTGCCGAGTCTGGTTCCAATTACCCGATGGTTTCATACAAAAATATTTTTAAATGAATTTTCCCATTGGGTCCTATATTAAACTAAGTTCAGCTGTGGCAGCTGTTGACAGTCCATGTCATCTGACATAAAGAGGATTATCTAAGGACCATTTCTTCCAAGTCTGGTTCCAATTTGCTCAGTGGTTTCAGACAAGATTTTTAAACAAAGTTCGGCTGTGGTGGCAATCTTTGTTCGCAATTCGGATCATTGGACACAATTCCGAAAGATTACCATCGAAGGACCATTGCTGCGAAGTTACAATTGGCCAAGTGGTTTCAGACAAGAAAATTTTTAAATGAATTTCCATATAGGGTCCTATGTTAAACTACGTTCGACATATTGGTTGACAGTCTGTATCATTAGAAAAATTCTGAAAAAATGCCATCTAAGGATCATTGCTTCAAAATTTGGTTCCAACTTGCTCAGGATTTTCAGACAAGCAGGCCTTAAGGGTCCTATGATAACAAAGTTCAGGTTATCGCACACAATTCGGAAAGAGGGCCATCTAAGGACCATTGCTGCCATGTTTTGTTCCAATTGGCTACGGATTTTCAGACAAGAAGGTTTTAAATGAATTTTCCCTTAGGGTCTCAGCTTATTATTATTTTATACTAAGTTCGGGTGTGGCGGCCATCTTGGTTAACAGTCCGGGTCATCAGACACAATTCTAAAAGAGGAATATGAAAGGACCATTGCTGCCAAGTTTAGTTCCAATTGGCTCAGTTTTTTAAGACAATATTTTTAAATGAATCTTCCCAAAGGGTCCTATGTTAAACTAAGTTCGGTTGTGGCGGCCATCTTGGTTGACAGTCTGGGTCATCGGACACAATTCTGAAAGAGGATCTCCTGAGGACCATTACGGCCAAGTCTGGTTCTAAATGGCCCTGTAGTCTCATAGAAGATTTTTTTTAATTCATACCCCCTTTCTATTGTTATGTCCGTTGGAAGTCAGGGATGCCGGACACAATTTTGGAAGGGGGCCACCCAAGGAAGTTTGGTCCTAATTGGCCCAGTGGTTTCAGAAACCAACATAAAAGGGCACAAAACACAAACAAAGAATCAAAAGAGTGTCAGGCTAGTCTGACCTAATTTTGAATAATCAAGTAGTCTTTTATGGCCCAGGGAATGTACGCATTAAGTTTCTTAACTTAAGTGTTTCGCAAACTAATGTTTCACTATGAATTTCATTAGTTAAGGAAAAAACTAAGTGGTAAGCAAGAATTCACTTTACGTAGAACCTTAACTAAGGAAAGTGTGACAATTTTTTAACTCATCGTGACTTTACATTTAAGCCATTAATAAAATTGAAATGTAAGATAATACAATTTAATTGCAAAATTAAATTCATTTATTTAATTTATATGAACGTTCTTTCAAATATGTTTTAATGTATTTCAATTGTTATAAGCGACATTTTTATTGCTTGATTGAACCGCTTGATTGTCATAAGCGTCCTTTCTTGGTATTTAAACGAGTGCACCGGATTGAACGTCCTCTAATTCGATAGTGACCTTACTGTGGTGGACATTTAAATTTGGATTTTGGATCGTTTTGTGCATTGAACAAGATAAGTAGTTTTCTAAAATTGTTTTAAAGTATTACTTACGCTTAAATATGTACTATTACAACACTGTTTTTTTAATTAAAATGCACTAGTAATTCGTAATTGATAACTAATAGTATTTTCAATTTTTGCTTACCGAAAGTAATTATCATTATAAACTACACAACTTTGAACTTTATTTTTGTCCAAATACTGAATTATTTTATCCGTTCAAGTTTTAATTGATAGTCCAAGAATCTGAAGTGTTAAATCTACCTTTAATTAAATTGTCATCATTTGTAATTGTATTTTGAATTGTTATTAATACGTGGTTTGTAAATTCAAGATCAGTGAGGACAAATGCTGTCGGGGTTATCTAAATATCGCCATGCAAGTTAAATTGTTTGCTTGCAGTATTAAATCAATTAAGGGGTGTGTTCGTATAGTTCATTGTTGTCAGTTACTACAGTAAGTTTCAGTCATAACCTTTTTCAAAGTGTATGCAGAATATAACATTGTTTTACTTATTAAATTATTTAGTCCTGTCTGACGTTCCTAAATTACTACAATTTCAATTATATGTGTGATTACAAATGATGCACAAATTTAATTTCATCCTTAAACTATTACTTAGTCAATTAACATGCCGAGAGGACGTGGTAGAAGGGTTCAACCTCAAGGTCGAGGGCGTGAACCTTATGGTTTAAGGAACAGACGGCAAGCAGTTCCCAATAGACAACCAGTTCAGCAAAGACAAGTTCAACAACGACAAGAACCAGTTCCACAAAGACAAGCAGTACCTAATGACAGACAAGAACCACCACATCACATGAATCCTGAACCAGCCCCTGCACCTGACCACGAACAACCCGCACCAATACAGCTCCCTGTACCTCCTCCAGTTGCAGCTCATTCTGTCAGTGAAATTCAAAATGCTCAACCCGGTAATATAAATTTAAATATTGAACAAACCTCGTGTCATACTGATCCATTATTAATACCAAGTTTTTCTAATGAACTTGATATCTTTATTTCTAAGCAAACAAAGGAAAAAGTTTGGAATTTTGAGTACGTTGACTTATCACAATTTTTAACACAAAATTTTACAAGTAATGTTGATGATCAGCCATGCCATTTGGAGGTAGTTAATGGGAAGCTTGTTGTACAACAAAGACAAAAGAAAATAAAAATTATAGACACTCTTGATTTATGGACTGATGCCTTCACAAATTATGCTCAGGTCATCATTGAAAATCATCCTTATAAGGCCCCTGAGCTATTGAAGTATATGTCAGTGATAAGATATGTGGCTCATGAAAAACCTTATTCAAACTGGCTTCTTTATGATCAACAGTTTAGATTAAGAGTTTCTAGAAATCCATCAAGGTCATGGTCAACAATTGATGGTGACCTATGGCTTAGATTTATTTTATCGAATTCTGCTGCTGTAAAGCCTGAAAATCAAAAATCCAAGTTTTACTGTTATGATTATAATTACAAGGGTCGTTGTTTCAAATCAGTATGTAATTATAAACACATTTGCATGAAATGCCAAATGAAACACTCACGTCTTCACTGCAATAATATGAACGGAAACCAGGTTAATCCACAGATTCGTCAAAATCCTGGGTATGGTCAACCCACCCAACAAAACACTTCTCAGTTTAATGCAAAGCAAGGGTTACTTCAAATACCAAATCAAGGTCATTATACAGCAAAGAATCAGCATCAAAATAGGGCTCATTGATATTTATTGTATATTTGTTTTCAGCATCTACAAAAGAATGCATCTGGTCGTTAGGAAAATCACCCGTTGATGTCAATAAATTAAGTCAGTTGTTGATAGAATATCCCAACAAGTCTGCTTCAAAAATTATTTATGAAGGTTTCAAATACGGATTTCCAATACATTATTTTGGTCCTCGCACTCCTGTTGACTGTCAGAATCTAAGATCTGTCCATCAACATCCAATTAAAACTCGAGAAAAAATTCAGAGTGAAATTAATCTTGGTAGAATTTCAGGGCCATATGAAAGAAGACCAATTTCGAATTTACGCTGCAGTCCAATAGGTCTTGTGCCAAAAAAGACGGGGGGTTTCAGATTGATTACACATCTCTCATTTCCTCCTGGCAACAGTGTTAACTCATATATTGACCCGATTTATTCCTCTGTGCAGTATTCTCCATTCGATCATGCAATATCTTTGATTCAGAAAGTAGGCCGGGATGCTTTATGTGGAAAGCATGATATAAAATCTGCCTTTCGATTGCTCCCAATCTATCCAGGATGTTTTGATTTGTTAGGTTTTAAGTTAAACGGATGTTTTTATATTGATAAAATGCTACCAATGGGGTGTTCTGAGTCATGTTCTTATTTTGAAACTTTTTCAACATTTATTGAATGGGCTGTTAAATCGAAATCAAAATCAGATAACATTGATCATTACTTGGTTGATTTCTTTTTTGTTGGGAAAGCTGAAACTGATGAATGTCAAAAGTTAATGAACTGTTTTGTTGATGTATGCAATTACATAAATGTACCCGTGGCACATGAGAAAACTGAAGGCCCTTCAACTACTATTGAATATCTTGGTCTTACAATTGATACTGTTAACATGTTGATTAAGATTCTTAAAGACAAAATTATTGAATTGCAAGAAAAAATTGAAATTGTTATCAACAAAAAGAGAGTACAATTACGAATCGTGCAGTCTTTGGCTGGTTCTTTTGCATTTTGTACCAGGGCAATACCTGCCGGTAGAGCTTTTATTAGAAGTCTGTATGCTCTTATGAGTAATGTTCGAAAGCCACATCATTATGTTAGAGTTACAAATTGGATTAAAAGTGATCTGCTAGTTTGGCGTGAATTTCTTAGTACTTTTAATGGAATTTCATTCATTTTGGATAAGGATTGGTGTTCAAGTGATGACCTTCAGCTATATACTGATAGTGCTGGTGGTGCAACAAAAGGTTGTGGTGTTTATTATTCTGGCAAATGGGCAATGTTGCAATGGCCATCAGATTGGGCAAATACTGAAATTTTGAAAGATATCACTTATCTAGAGTTGGTTCCAATTGCTTTAGCAATATATTTATGGGGCTGTGAGTTTAAAAACAAAAGAATTTTGATTTTTTCTGATAATAGTGCAGTAGTTAGCATTATTAATAACAAGTCATCAAAATCTCATAGAGTTATGTCGTTACTACGCCATATTGTTTATTGGACTCTTACATTTAATTTCCATTTAAAATGTAAACATGTACCTTCGTTCAAGAATAAAATTACTGACTCTATTTCTCGTGGACAGGTAGAGTACTTCAGACAATTAGCACCTGCTGCACAGACGTACCCCACAACAATTCCTGTGCAATTTTGGAGCCTTTTGTGCACGAAGCCATTATGTTAATTGAGGCGTCAAATTCTAAGAATACTTGGAATACATATGAAAATGCAGTCAGTACATTTCAAAATTTCAGGCGGCAGTATTGCTTAGCCATAATATGGCCGCCTCCGCCAGATCATTTGGTTAATTTTTTAGCTTTTTTGGCATCAAAATTTTATTCTCCTTCAACTGCAAAGGCATATATGTCTGCCATTAGTTTTGTTCTAAAATTAAATAACCAACCGGATACTACAAAATCCTTCCTTATTCAAAAAATGCTAAAAGGTATGTCAAAAGTTCATTACAGGCCCGACGTAAGACTTCCTATAACAGTGGATATGATGTTAATATTTCCTCTTGCTCTCGCTCGGGTTTGTAATTCTATGTATGAAGCATCTTTATTTGTTGCAGCATTTTCACTTGCCTTTGGAGCTCTATTACGTATAAGTGAAATCACGGCTTCAAATGAACAAAGTGCTTTACAGATTATTCAGAAAAGTGATATTTCATTTGTAAATAATTATATGTATATTTGCATCAAATTTTCCAAAACTGATCAGTTAGGTAAAAGTGCAATCACTCAAATAGAATCAAACACTTTGCCGCTATGCCCTGTCAAAGCTGTATCAGATTATTTAAGAGTAAGGCCTATGTCAAATGGTCCATTGTTTTGTCATATGAATGGTAAATATATTACAAGAAACCAATTTTTATCTGTTCTGCAATCAGCTCTTAAATTCTCAGGGTATGACATTTCCAGATATAATACACATTCATTCAGGATAGGTGGAGCCACATTTTTAGCATCACAGGGAAAAAGTGACGAATTTATCAAAATGAAAGGCCGTTGGCAGTCAAATGTTTTTCAAAGATATATTAGACATTAACTCAGTATTAGTATTTTTCAGAATTAAGACCTTTATGGATTTTGGGTAGCTCTTTGATCAAGAGGGCAGCTGACCATACCCAAAAGAGACCCACTGGTTCCAATTTATGTTTAGAAAAATATGGATGTAGAATTGTATGGATCCATATGAATGGAATGAAGTGTCACGATGTTCTAAGTACTATGAAAGGTATGCTGTTTATACATGGCTATCCCAGTGCTGTAATCATTCACTGTGGAGGAAACGACATCGGTTATGTTCCTTTGGGACTGTTACTGTATAACATGAAACAAACATTTTTGTCTTTAATAGTTGACATTTTACCAGGAATTCCAATAATCTGGTCAAGCATTTTACCAAGAATAACCTGGCGTTACTCTAGCAGATCCAATAAAATGGAACGTACAAGAAAAAGGGTAAATCGTGCCATCAGATCCTTTTTATTGAAGCGAAACTGCTACATTATTAAATATCCGGATTTTGATGACAAACACCAAGGTTTATTTGCTAACGATGGAGTGCATCTTTCCTTCATTGGTTTGGATTTGTTTATTAACACCATACAAGGTGCTGTGGAAACATTTATTGATAACCCATGGTATCACATTTATCCTTTGGCTGTGTAATTTGTCATGTTTTGTTTTGTGTCAAATGTTTGGCAGTTGAAAATACTTGTTTTCACAGTATTTTCATTGGCGGATTTGACACGTTTACCGCTACGGATCACCCAGCGGTTTACTTCTATTGGATCACCCAATAGTTTACCGTCATCAATTTTGCTGATGATCAATTTATTGAACATTGAACTGAAATAGAAATGATTTAGTTTATTGACATTTAATTGAATGCACTTTATTATTGTATTTATACGCCATGACAAATACCAGCCAATATAGTAATCATTACACTACTTGTGTTTTTTATTTATTTCAAAAGATATGAAGTGACGACTTTTGTCGTGCGTTATTCTACAGAATTTTGGCAATCTTAGTTATTGTTGCTTTTGTACAGTTGTCTGAGAAAGCTTTATTGTTGGAAAGGTTTCATTTCTTGTTTGGGAATATATAATTCAATAATAAACATAGTGAAAATTGAAATAAAAATGAAGGGACCAACGATTTAAGTTTTATGGAGGTGGCAAAGAAGAGATCGATCCAGGAACCTTTTTAGCGGCAACCACCCCAAACCGATCTCTCCATTCCGTTTGAGAGCTTACTGACGGCCGATTCATCTGAGCTGTATATTTTGAGCCCCTCCCTTAGGCCGATGGAATATTAAATTTTATTTTGAAATCGTTTTAGCTGATACAGATACTACTTACAAATTTAATAGATACATGTATTATGTCCATATCAAGATATTAGCATTTAAAGTTTTGTTTACATCCAGTAATATTGTATTGAATGCTTTTCAATTCATATGTACTAGAAAAAAAGTCGCTGCTAACATTTCTTTCTGGATAAACTTGAAGCCTTTTAGTCATTCTGTATTGAACCATGAACTTGCTTTCAGTTACCGGTATATTGCCAACGTGTATGTGTTTTTACGATATCCGAGTTGTGAAGTGAATCTCTATGGAATGATTGTACCGCACTTTCGAATGAAAGTTCGGGTATATTGTCGTTGCGGTCGTCCGTCAATTCGTCTGTCAGTCTGTCCGTCACACTCCTCCTTCACTTTTGAATTTTTACCAATTTTTATGCCATATTGTTGCTTACTAACAGTAGAAGCACAATAAGGTTTTGGAATTCCAAATTTTTAAAACAGGGCCTGTGAGGAACCAAAAAGGGCCAAATTATACAAAGAGCCTTGTGACATGAACTCCTCTTTCATTTTTAAATTTAAACTATTTTTATTGTTGCCATATAGTTGCTAACCAACTGTAGATGCGCAATAAATAAGGTTTTGGAAAGTCAGTAGGGCAATGTTACGACTCGTCTTACTTCACCCTTTTAGTTTTCTGTGTTAATATAACAGTTTAGGTCTTGCTATTTTGATGGTTATTTTTACTTACATCATTGGAGCAACCCAGAGATCGCAGTATAGTGGGTATTGCCTTGTTGACATATATAATTCAAGCCATCATTATACAGCTAAAAAATATACTTGTGCTACGGTAAAGCTCACCCTTCTTCGCAAAGCTCACGTTTCCCAAGTAATCATAATAAATGACAGACAAAAATTCATTCAGTCTTACAGGAATTTTAATTGAAACCACACCTAGATTAACAGGTAGTTCCTTCCAGGGTTTGACTCTATAATTGTATTGGCCATGTTTATGTTTTGTTCATATGTGTTACATTTGTGTTATTGATACATTCACTAAGTTTGTGGAACTTCTTTTCAATGATTGTTGTTTTTGTGCGAGATAAATATATTACGCGCATGACGTATGATTTCTGATATGCATGGCTGACCTGTAATCCAATAGAATGCAAAATTCAATGTGATTTTTTACACGTCTCTAAAGCGTATAAAATTATTGCTGTTTGCACTTTATGCATAAAAACGTTGTTTTAGTTGTTGACGAGAAGTACGACGATAAACGAAAGGGAATATTGGTGTGTGAGAACTCATACAGCAAAAGCAGGGCCAAAATGACGGATCAAAATCAAAAATTTAAACCATAGAACGAGAATAGTTTATCTAAATGCAATTTGGAATTACAAAGCAACTGTACCACGAAATATAGTTTTTTGACAATGATATGATGGACTGAAAAGAAATCACTGAGTCGGGCACGGTGAGGACTGTATATCCGAACTGGTTATTTCCCGTTTCCCTCCAAAATACCCCAAAACTCGGTGATGATATACTACACTGTGCGTTGATCATTTATGTTATAAAAGCATATCGTTGATTTTACTCGAAAGAAGAAAAAGCTACACACAAATTCGACTCTCTATTTAGTATTAAATATAGATGTATACCATAAGAGTTTTCTCGATTTATAATAAGTGTCAAGGTGCATTAAAAATCACGACCGTTATAAAAAAAATCTTATCATAGTAAGTATAGTTATAAGGGGAATTTTAATAAGAATGCAATTGTCAAAAATCAACAAAATATACACAATATGCTCATTATTTTCAATTTAAAATAGCACACGAAAGAAATATTTACAGTTTAATTGGCGTAAATATAAATTTTGGCTCAAAGTATACTTTTAAAAGATTCCGTTCAAAAACGCACCTTACACTTTTATGCATAGCACTTAAGTATTGTTGGTGGAGCTAATGGCAAATTAGATTTTTCTCAAACTAAGAATTTTTATGCATGTCTTTTATGGGAAATAGACAGGGTTTACTTATCATAAGTTTTTCCTTAGAAATATAGTAACTTAATCAGTTTTATGCATACGAAGATAAACAATTTCATTCAATTATAATATCGGTCTTTTATAAAGAATTCCATAATTTTTAGTCTTCCCTATGTCAATGTTTGTACTAAAGAAAATAAAACATAATTTTGTTCCAAATAAACGAATTATAATATATTTCTTCAAATTAAATATATATAATACTTATTTTTATAGTATCTTTTTCACAAATACCCAAGTAATGCATCTGTGCACTGTAAAGGTATATAAAAATACCAAATATATTGTTCCAAACACACCTGATCCCAACATTTTTTCTTGATTTGTTCAGCTTAATAATAGTAAAAGATATATAAAACTTGTATATAATTTACCTACGGACCGTTTATATGAAATCTGATTTAATTTAGCGATTATAAAAAATATTTATACCAAAATTACATTAAATGTTCTTATATTCTTGATCTTAGAAAAAGTATTAGGTTATTAAAAAGCTTGTCTGACTTCAGCATTCAATTAATTTGTAAATGGCATTGCGTAAAACTACTTATGGCTCAGTGTATGCTACTGTGCCTTAATTGAACCCTTTTCTCAATTGGGTACATTGGTTCTTGTCATTACATGCCCCGTTTAGCAAATCGCGGGGTATATAGTGATGGGCTGTCCTTTCCTATAACTCGCAGCTACTCGTACACCAGTGAATGTATTTAATGAAACGTTCACAGAATAGTCAGTTCAATGTGGCATTACATGCACCACCTATTTTATTTTTGATCCGAATGATTTAGACAAACATGGACTTTGCCATTTCTTCATATTATGGTTATGTAAGGGGGGGGGGGCATACCCTCGTCCGCAAATCCCCCTAAACCAGGAAATTGATTTCTCTAAAACTTTCAGGGAATTTTCATTGCACATTGCCATTGTGCACTTTATTTTGCTTTTTGATCAAAATGATTTTTGAGGTGTCCCATATACAAACATGGACTTATACAATTCTGTAGTATTGTTGCCTAATGTTTTTCATATTGGCATAGTTATAGGTCCGATGACCTATTACTATGCCAATATGAAAAACATTAGGCAACGATACCTTTATTAATTGACTGCCAGAAAATAAACATATCGAAAGTAATCATCGACGAGGGCACTCATCACCTGCTCCGGGTTCCGCAAATTTGGGATACGAAGCTTGACTGACGCCATCGTTCTCTGCTGCCTATGGAGGCTCAAGGGTCAAGGTCATTGAAAAAAATCCATAGCAACCGATGAAAAAGTCCCTTTCAAACAGATATATTTGGGTTCAGGACCCTACAATTTACCTGTTCAAGTCAAAATCGAAGGTCGAGTCAATGAAATTAAAAATGTCCATAGCAACCACATATATTTGGGTTCAGGATTCTATATTTTAGCTGTACAAGTCAATATTATGGCGAAAACTTTGACTTTATACATTAAATAGCAATATAAACCATTAATGCAAGATATACACAGAAAATGAAAGGTGAGCGATTCGGGCTCTTGGGAGCCTTTTCTTTGAAAAATCCAAGTATGACATATTGTAAGATTGTTATACATGTGTGACAGTGAAACTTTAAGGACAAGGTGAGCAAAGCAATGAATAAGGTATATTCGAAATATCAAGTTATTGTGATGCAAACTTGCTGGGTAATCTATCTTTAGTTACATCTATTATGAATACTCTTCAACACTTTTGTAATCCAAGCATAAATTTAGCTTCAACCAAGCTGTACTGATGAGTAACGAAATCTCGACATACATTTATAGTAAAGCCTATAATTTTTTCCACTTGGTAGGGCTTCTATTTGAATTAAATATGCATTCATCATTTCAAAGAAATTCAAGATGAATACATAGTATAAGAATTAAGGATTTATATCTGGAACTTAAAATTGGCAAGCAAAATATTTGACTTACTCAGTTCATATGAATTTTTTAATTAGATGTTTTTGCTTCCAATTTTTGCTAGAGCTTTATGAATGCTTACACGGCAATTTTAGTATTAAAGAATAGAGCAAAAAATGTTAAGCGTTTTTACAAAACAATTGCAGTTTAAAGGAGAATAACTACATTTTTGTCCTACTTTTTACTGTTGACCTAGACTTTCCTTCCATTTCTCAGACATTAATGTAAACAAGGTTTCAGACGCAGTTTAAGCAATTTCATCGCTCAATGTCATATCAAAATTTTTATTTCTTTATGTGATTTGTTCTGTTTCTTGGGTTGTATATTTACAACAAGTGGAATCTTAGGTGTTAAGAGAACGTTTTCTTCGAGTAACATCTGAGAGTTTAGATCAGACAAGGGTCCGATTACTTTCAAATGTAATCGATGAAATTACAATTACTTTTGCTTTTAAATGTAATCGATTAAATTATTGATTACATGGTTTTCAAATGTAATTGATAAAATTAATGATTACATTAGCAAAAATACATTTTATACTAATTTAATTACACAATAACCTCCAAATTTTTATATGATAATAAATAAACTTACATTGTCACAATCATGATACTGACCGAAAAATTACATTAATATGAAACGTATTCATACTTTGCCTAAGTCTATAATCAATTAAAGTTTCTTGTTCATATAGCAAAAAATAGATATGTATACATGACATGGACAGAGTTGTTTTTTTAAATTTGTTTTTATAAATAAGTGACATTACAATACACCACTCGAGGTAGTGTGTTAACTTTAAAAAGGACCCATTATCAGAGCTATGACTGACCTCACATCTACAGTACTAAAATTTCTTTAGATTTCTTTGGGCGGCATGACGTAACAGCTGCAATAGACACAATTCAAATCAGAATTTGACTGATGGGGATGAATGCGTTATCTGAAAATTTCACATGTTTACGTCATACGTTTCTTTAAATGTTAGAATTATCCACAAGTTAACACGATCCGAACCAATCCGACATAGTTTCCATGTTTCGTCATTCGTCTCCACTTCCGTTCTAAGGATAATATCAGCCATTAAAATGTAGGTAAGCGGAAATACTACGAATATGCACAGTAATTATACCCTGATGATACTATTAATCAGTTAATAAAGTACTTTCACCTCCAAATAGTGAGAGAGCGATTAGTTGTGACGTGTTATATAAGCAATGAGAAGCTAGGACAATGACATAGAGATTATGCGTTGAATATTTTTACACAATACGGTACCAATAAATGATTATTGTTAAAGGGAATAGACACGTCATAGTAACAACAAAGTAGGGTGAATCCGCTTTTGAACTGACAATTTGTCATTGGCAAACCGGTCTCTAGACATACTACAAATTAGATACTGTGGTCCATGTGAAATAGAGAGAACAACCATTTACTTATGTTGTAAAAGCTCCATGCTAGCGTAAACAAAATAGTGTCATATTAATATGTTAAAACCATATTTTGAACGCTCTGATTTAGTTGAAATTAAACCGTAGCACATAACATTCTTATCGACTCAGTTCATTGGAACTTGAGTTTATGAGGAAAGAATTTGAATAACACATGTATACATGAGAAACTAACGATTAAAATACTGTTCAGAGCATGATACATATGGAAGTGATAATATGTTTATTTTTCTTGTTACAATTTGTTACGTTGGAAGTGATTTTGTCTTATATTGGTTCAAGCTTTTAAGGATGCTACCCGGCCTTAAAATTGTTATTTATGATTACGCTGTTTATCGTCAAATAGTAAGCTAGTTCTAAAATGCCTATCCAGATCCTACTAGTGTAACTAAAAGCCGTACTTGTACATCTATTTGACTTACATGACTTAATGACGACTTACCTTCAAACTGAAAAAAGTCAATTTGTCTTTTGACTGCCACGTAATTTATTTTATATGTATTTAAAGTTTACCTCAAAATGAATGTACACCTGAAATTTTGATATCTTTGTGGCAAACATCGATCTTTACAGTTTCCAATGAGAAACCAGAGTGAGTTATCTCTTCCTAACCAATGTAGCTGAGGGAGATAATAAATTTGTCTCCCTTTTAGCCTCAGGACAAAAGGGAGAGCATTTAATTATCTCCCTTACCTACATTGGTTAGGAAAAGATAACTCACTCTGGTTCCTCATTTCAACATAATCAACATATATATAATCAGCATAAGAGCAAAACATTTGCAAGTTATGCTAGTTTAGAATTTTCATCATGTCAATAAAAAACTTATTTTAAAAGTTTTAAGATTAAGGTAATTTACAAAATTAGAAATATATATCTTGATGCGACAATGCCATTTAAAAAGGTTTGTTATTATGCAACTGTTCTACATAACGGATAAATGTAATGTCAAGGTCATATACTCTAGAAACGGTCATTATGTTGCAACAATGGTAAATTTGGACACGTTCTTAATTTAGATCCTGTAATGAAGTATCTAGATACAATTCATTTCGTAATATGTAAATTATATCGTTTTACAGGACTTCATTTCCCTTTTATGCATATGAAGCGTGTGAATGGAAATGTAAAAAGGTCTGATGTACATATCTTGTTTGTACGTATTTGCATAATTATCGATCTTCTATATTCATTCCTCATTTAAGCAAATCCCAGACAATGTATTAACAACTGAGGTTCGATTGAACATGCAATAAACATCACGGAGGGATACATATGTCATACATTTCGTGTTTTATCAAGTAAAAGTAATGTAAGTTAATATGTCAAATTTTTAGGAAAGTCACGTAAAGACAACATCATGTTTTATATCGATTCTAAATCAAACAGAAGCCGGTAATCAACAAAGTCAAAATCTTTGTTATTTATTAAATAATATAGTATATGGAATTTAATTCTGATTTTTTTTTAAGATATAGATGAGTTCGTCGTCGAATTGAGGTTACAAGTAAAAATTCAATTGGCACAAGTGAGTCGTGTTTATGGGCGTCTTTATCATTGTTCATAGAAGTTTATTTCATATACCTAGAAGAGTTTTAATCAAAAATAGGCAAGGTTTCTGATCGAGCCTTCACTGTACAATATATCATAACAAGGTTCAGTTACTTTAGTCATGTAGTTTTTGAGAAGATTTCCAATATTTGGTGTTGTTTATTTTCCCCAAGGATCAAAACGTGCAAAATTTGTAATATATTAGAGTAGATATATTAAAACTTTAAACACTCACAGTACGGTAGAAAGATACCATGTAAAGGCTGATTTTCATTTAGGCCACGAGGGAGGATAGAAAGAGGCCACAAGACTATCATCGTACTTTTAATCAGAAGTATAATGTAAAACTAATCTGAAATAAATTCCTTTATCAGCAATTTGAACTCTTATCCATAATCGGTTCTGGTTCTTTTATTTTTTTCTTCGTCAAAATGAATTGGAAGCACGTGCTTCTGTGCCCGATGCATTGCTAGGCCACTGTTGACATTAAAACCCATATACATATCACGACCAGAAAAATTATAAAGATATAATTACGAGGTCAAACAAATCAAACTGGATAGAAGACTATTTATCATTTTGCCAGACGAATGAAAACAAAATTCCTGTTTTATATGTTTATATATAGACTTGCTATGGTAGATGTAAATTGTAGAAGACAAGATACCGTATAAAAACAAACATGCCACGAATAAGTCAATTAAGTTTTCATTTCAGTGATATCAAATAAACAATTCTAGACCTTGGGGAAACAAATGACCAGACACACATCATTCAAAAACTTGGTAAAGCCTGATATTGCAATAAACACATTTACAGAAGTCCGATAACTTACTGCTATAATGAATGTTATCGAACCAATAGTAAAACTGACAAAATTTTTAAAATAGTATTGTAGGTTGATAATTTCTTTGATACCAATTTCTATGTACAAAGGAAGCACATTTCGTCGATTAACGACTCATCTGTTGTGGTTAAGGCTTAAAATGTTGAAAACTAAAACCAAAAGATGAAAAGCAAATTCAAAATCTGCCAAAAGTGTAAAGCCAAGACCCTCTAAGGACAGATAGATAGAGAAGTTAATAGCACTTGTCCCTACAAATTACCTGTATATATATATATATATTTTTTTTAGATATTTCTGTTTTATGTTACCTTATGCATGTTATGGGGGTCCACTAGTTATCACTATTTTAAGCCCAATAGGGAAACAGGGATAACTGTTAAATCGAGAATTAATTTTGATCGAAAGTCATCTATATACATTGTAAATACTCCTTGATACTTTTTTTAACGCACAAGATGCAAAAAATATGTCGCCTTTGTACATTATGTCACATATGTGATTTTTTGTTGTTTCATAGTCTAGAAAAACAATTATTTTTATAAGTTTTTGCTCATGGACAAAAAATGCTGAGAGCCATATTTTCTCAAGGGACAACATTTGAATCAAATTTTTACTATATTATTAATTAATGAGTGTTTTTATAACGGCCCTGTAATCTGTCCAAGGTCTGTAATAATGACACGAGAAAGGCTGTGATGGTCCGAGGCAACACAGAGGGTCATTATTACAGACAAGGACACATTACAGAGACATTATAAAAAAAATCCTATTTCTTAATACTTTATTAACCAACCGATGAAATACAACTTTAGTGTAATAATGTTGTAGAGGTATTTTTATACCTATTTCAAACTGTTCATCAGTTGTAACTTGTTGTAAAATGTTTGCGCCATGACAGTTATTCCACATCATACATGTCATATTTGTTCGTCGCTACTATTTATTGTAATGAAGGGTGTGGGATAAAAGAACAATATATTTTTTTAACTACAAGTATGTCTGATGAAGAATTAAATAGTAACGTATACATGTTGTTGAGCTTCATTGTACCGTGTGATGTTAACAATAGAAACTGTAACAAATGGGATAACTTCATTGAATATTAGGATTACTGAAAATTGTCAGTCTCAAACTTTCTCTTCCCAGAGTAAATGTTAATTTTTTTTCAATTGTTCCTTCCATTATAGTAGATACACTTTGAGTTCTATATCACATTGCAAGCACTCTACTGGATTGTCAACAGACATGGCATTTCTTACCTGTCGTCTGTTAATTTTATCAGTTTTAACAATTCAATTCCGTCTGAATAGAAATTCTTTATAGTCAATCTCATAAAACAGAATACTACGATCAGCACAATCAACAGCCAAAAATTCCATGCGAAAAAATCCTCAAAAATGTGTAGCCATCTTTAATTTTACTCTGACCTACATCACAAAACCAAGTGATGGGTGCAACAATTTATTATAAGATCCAATAAACACAAATAACACATAAAATATTAAGCAATGAATGTTAAGCATGTCTTTTAAAGCAAAATGGCATAATATAAGCTAACTGCTATAAGTACAATATAAAAACTACCCCATGATCCCAATAGGGTAATTTTAAGTAAAAAAAAATCTTTACCATCTTAATAACAAGGCCTTATGCATAATTGATTTGGCACTACAGATACATCACATATAAAAAGAGGGCAGGGCTTTCTCAATTTTTGCATTGCTTGAGATTTGCTAGACAGGCCTTTTTCAATGTATCTCAGATAGGGATCACTTTGCCACATCCCTACATCTTGTATGCATTCCCCGGAGACACCTGCTTGGAAGACGAAGGTAGTCCCACCCCTTCGAAATGAATGTCCTGTCAACTTATCATTATAACCTGCATTGGCAAGAATGTCATTGGCAAATGTGATAAAGTTCACATTAGAGAGCGTTTTGATGACACTTTCACATAACAAAGGTGACTGACGATTAGAATATTTCATGGAGGCTGAGTAGCGGTAATAAGACAGAGGCCGGACAGAGAGGATGATCTGGGATCTGGGGCATCACAATATGGAGCTGTTTTTGACGGAATTGAATAGTTTTAGTTTTATGAAAAGCGATTACAAATCCAATCTCAAGTCTACCAATTTGTTCGATACGCAAAATAGGAGTATGCTTGTCCTTGAATAGAAAATTGCTAGGTCTGAGTAAACCAAAGAATCCAATTAAGCATGCTACCCATACTGACAGTTCGAATAGCCGATACAAGTTTAGTTCCTTCCTTATCATAAGTAGCATGTTTGGAGTAACAGTTGTGGCTCAAACCTGTGCATCACCAATATCTCGTTTCACTCCTAGCAATAAATGCTTAACATGCCAGTTATCAGTGATAGGATACTTGAGAGCACTGGCTTTATGCAAGTGCTTAACTACAGCTAAATAGTTTTCAATAGTACAAAAACAAAAATTTTGTAATGAGCCAAATAAGCTATGTATAAAGAAATATCGTGAGTCGATACTGGCACTGGTTGGATGGACATGGTCTCACAAAACGAGAGGTAGCATTTCAATTGAAATCTGTACAGCCGCTTCGTGCTCTCTGCCCAACCCCTGGTCTTGTACTCAGCCGCAACCCTTACGAGAGTGTCTTCCACATGGCCACCTGTGAATTAAAAATTTAGAAGACATATGACTTAGCAATTCATATACAGAAAACAGTCCTTTATGACTAAATGGTAATAAATCATACATTTGACTAAGTTTGTCTCTCATGTAATCTAGAACACGCATCAGCTAATGTATTAAATCTACCAGGTATATGCACCACAAAAATGGAAAAATTATACACAGCTTGCAAAAAGAACAAAAATCTTATGTAAACCATAGCTACTGGATTCTTACTAGTCATTTTATTTAACACACTTTTTGCGGTAACATTGTCAGTATAAATAATGACTCTCTTGTTTTGAAATAATGAAGCCCATTTAAAAATTGCAACAACAATGATGATCATTTCTTTTAAATTTATGTGCAGTGGGGCAACATCTGGCATATCAAGTGTCAAGTTTGTATAGAAAAAATCACCTAAAAATGTTTCCCCCCCCCACCTTCAGTGCAGACATCACACTGACGTGACGAAATCGGCTTATTTTCTAAAATACACGTCTTTCCATTAAAAGTCTTCATGAACTACCAATCTAAGTCTGCCGATAAGTCAGAGTTCAGTAAAGCCTTGTCAGAATGGCTCTTAAGTGTATTCAACAGTTCGAGTAACCTCCAATTTTGCAATTTCTGACTGAATGTTTCTATGTTCAATAACGGATCTTTTGGCATGTCTAGTCACTGGGGCTGAGTTTGGGGCTTCTTGATGTAAATGCTGATCTGTCATAGGAGGCAAAGGCCTATCAGAATCGTATAACCCGGGAGTATTTTGTACTTCATCAGGCATGGTTAGTGGAGAACTAAAAGTTAGCGTTCGTTTGTTCATAATATGGTCATGTCCTCCTTTCAGGGCTTGGCACTTGTTGCCTGCTGTTGAACGTGGCGTGCATTGCATATTGTGTGTATAAACTTTGATAAGTGTCTCTTACAAAATTTACGTAAGTTTGGTGCAAAGGAAAAGGCCTGGACGCAGCCATGCTAATTACTAAACACAACCCAAAATCGGAAAGGACCCGATTTCATCTCCGTAAAAAAGAATTTAAACAAATTCTACTTTCAGATTTCATAATGGCCCTGTTTTTTCATAATCGGCCCTGTAATAATGCCCTGTTTTGTCGTAATGGCCTTGTTAGGATTTTTTAAATACCCATGCATTTAAGCAATAATTATACCTAGTTGGTTAATAATCATGATTAATAATTTGGTTTTCTACGTAGAATGGTAAGAAGAGCACAGAATTCCAAGATAAATACAGTTACAAAGTGAAAAGGGGTATATAGGTAAAAAAATCCAAAATTTCATGAACGCCCCTACTTGACCAGCTGGTACATGTATAACCGTGCAAGACAGAATGTTTCATTTTCTATACACTTTCATGTTCAAGTATGAAGTAACTTGAAACAATAATTTCTCTTAAAATATATTTTAACACTATTAGACCCCACAAGGGAAAATATCAGATCGAACGTTTAGAATATAATATAAATTTGTCTGGCTCATAATTGTCGTAAAGGGTAGAAAATATCGCTTTTACATAAAAAATCTAATTCGTTAGGCAAATTTATACGTACGTTTCTTAATTGGAATTTTTTATAGTTATGTATTTACGACTTCTTTCCGAAAATTTCTTACAACTAAGTAACATTTTTATTGTTCTAATGAGGTATCTAGTCTACAACATGGAAGTTGCTTTCAGCTACAATGAATGTTTATGTATGTTCATTAGATTATTTTTTTTACTACAAAATTTATGTTTCTCTTTACTCTTTTGATAGGGAAAAAGGAACATGTTCAGAACAACTTCACAACGACAAGGAACATTACTTACTGCCATTCGATATCTAAATGATTGTCTAACCAAATCGCCCAATATTTAAAATGCAAATAGTACAGCAATTAGGACTACCGAATTAGAAACTTTCATCTTACTGGCTGCATCTGTCCAGTCGTCATTGACGGTGGTTAGTGCTCTCAGCTTGGTTGACTGACCATTTGCCAGCATTCAGTCAGTTTTCCACAATATCGTCATCAATTTTAAAATCGTTTGCAAATGTAAAATGAATGGATAAAGCATCAAGGAGACGATATCAGGCTGAAAAAGAAAAGACTGGCCGCTCAGGAATTTTGCCGATTTTTATCGAACTCCATGACAAAATGTCATTAAACCGTTTATGGTAGTGCTATTTCTGACTATGTTGTTTAATAGAGCGACAGCATCCGACCAGCAGCTACGAGAGACTAAGCAAGATTTACAATTAAAACCACATTCTGACCTACCGCTAGTTACATGCACCGTTCAACCAATTTTTAGTTCTAGCAAGCGGTCACCTTGTTGGTAATCCTACTATACTGGCTTTTATAGTATGTTTTATACACCATACTTTCGGGATAGATAAGGGTGGGGGTTTGAGTGCCCATAACTCTTTCATGTTATTTTTTGTCCGAAGTTCTGTCTGTTGGGTGGTGTTGATTGATTGATGAGTCTTGTTGACCTTTCATGTTATCCATTAAGTGTAACCTGGCCAAACGCTATATTTTTTAATAATTAATGCAGCATTTTAATAAAGAGGTGTATGCATATAAGGTTGACCATAAATTTGAATGCAGAGATGAAATATAATTTCAAACGTCAGATAAGTAACATTTCAATTTACATTTGCATTTAGAATTAATAATTTATCTTTTTAGGTATTTATATATTGTAAAATAAGCAAACTATTTTTTTCAAAAAACTTCTGAAACAAATATTTGGTTTAAGTAATTTAGGAACAAAAAAAGCTAGTTACCCCCCCCCCCCCCCCCCCCTACTAAAATACACCAAAGATAAATGGTTGCTGCTTATGTAGATTCCAAAATCAGCTACAAAGTCAACACAAAATGCAAAAATCAAAATCTCCACCGAGTAAATAACAGAAACAATGCAAATTTTGAATGAAATATACACGATATATAAATATATATATACATGAGACACATCCTCAATTTTGAAAAATCCCGACATCGTCGATAAATGCAAATTTTAAATCGATCATGTACGTAAATTGCACACGATTTAAACTGTTAAAAATAGCATGTAGCTCTAAAAATATATGTTTCAGTTATTACAATATAGCTGCAAAGTATTACTTTTGTTTAAGGAATTTGTGAAATTGATATATAAGAAGACGAGGCTTTGTCAGTTTAAGTATAGAGACAACGGGCAAACGACGAGAAAAAGATGAATATTTACAATTGATCAGGATAATTTAATCTAAATTTAAACTGTCAGGATCAACATTTTTGGAAGAAATAGGGCCTATGCAATTTCAATGAGACAAATTGACTAAAGTCACGTGATGTCTTACTTAGTTGGATATGGGCATCAATTCTACAAATGATGCCCTCTGAGACGATGCCACGTGCAAAGCGTCATTTCCGGATTTCAAAAAATCTTTATTTTACTAATTTTTTACACTAACATTAGGATGGAGATGACAGTATTGTATTTTAATATTTGTCGGCATCAATTTTTATTTAACGCATCGCCAGTTAACTAAGTTTGCAACGATCAAATCCACAATTGATGCCGGCAAATAACAAAATACAATACGGTAAAGAAATCGATGTTTGTAGCTGTTCTCTCAAATAACTACTTCTCCCTCTGATGATGTAAAAAATGGCCATTTTTTGTTTATAGAACCTTTAAATGCCTCAAATCACATCTCGAAGGAATTTAGATTAATTTGAAACTTAAACAGTTCTGACATTGGCGAAAATAGACAACAAACTTACGAAAGTGTGATTTTCTCTAATGTAGGTCACACATTTTCTTCTGGAACTCGTGAATGAACCATGATATGATAGACGGCCTAAGTGTCAGAATGATCCTTTTTGTTTAGCATGTATACAGTGAAGTTCCCACCAGTTATATTTGCATTTTAGAACCTTGAGAAGTTGTTAATTTCCCCTGCATGCTGAACTTTCGTTGCAATTTTTCATTGGGGACAAACTTGTCCCAAACACTTTGCCATAGCGAAAATATTCCGAATGCAGACGAACCGGAAATTACGGATAAGTAATGTGCTTTTACTGGGGAGATAAAAAGAACAGCCACAACACAAATAGAAATAGACGAATGCGCGATCCTGATTTGGCTGGAAAGATTGTTCAAATGACGATTTCGGTGAAGTCATATTAGAACATGCGCTATAATGTAACTTGACCAACCATTACCAACCAATTTTTTGTTAGTTATAATTCAAATTAAATTACTTGTACATATTTGGACAAAAACACTCCAAAATACTCGACAAGATCTAATCGAGCTGCACATAAACTACTGGCGAAATTTAACAATCTGAAACTATACGCAGCTTCGTATCCAACTTCCTTGGATTTACTTACTGTGAACTATGAATTACCATTTACTTAACCCAAAAACCACATAGTCTATAGCATTAACGGTAAATACGCGATGGAGCACTCTAAGAGTGTTGACATAAACGGAGTAATATTCATAATTGTTCGATAAAGCTGCAATTATTTGTACAGGATACAAGTCTTATTCTATTTTAAGAATTATGGAACATAATGCATATTAAAGAGTCAAATACTGGATTCCATATTCAGTTTCTGGAAATATAACCCAAACCCAAATGAAATCAATCTAATCTGAATGGCTGTCAATGTAGATTCAGGTTGCCAGTCTAAATTTTGTATACAATTGAACTATCTAAAACTGTCCGACACAAGTATTCCATTTCACAAATATTGGTACTAAGATTAATCGTAAGTGTGATCTAATTTCCGGTCTTCATTGTCTTTTTTCTATTGATGTCATGGAACCAGTTTTGATTGTTGTCCTACGAATGTTTGTGAAACTTCACCCTGGTCTTAGTTCTTTGTATCTTATTAGTTGTAAGCAAAATCATGATTAGATATCGGCAAAAGAATACCGAGGCGCCAAAACGGTGGCATTCCAGAAACTAATACAAAGTCCAAGGAAAAGACAAAGTCAGGAAAATGGAACACAATAAACAAACGCAACAAGGATACATGTATAACTAAAAGAATAAAATACGTATAATAAACTAAACAAAACTAGAACAAGACATCAAAGAAACTAAAAAAAAAAATAGCTATGTGAACTCCCATTAAAAACCGGGAGTGACATCAGGTGTGCCGGAAAGGTAAGCATGTCCTGCTCCGTAAACGGAACCCGTCACATTGCCAGTGAAGTGTAAACTCCAGAAGGACGTGCAATGTAACTATAGATATCTAGTTTCACACGCGAGATCGGCCAATCAATTGGTGATGAAGACCGTAAAATTTTGGAGTGAATTTCACAATACAAAAGGTGAATAAAATTAAATATAAAAATATACTATTTATTCCAATTAATAAGTAGATGCAATTAAAAATAGAATCAGTATTACTCTTCGATCTTCATCAATCATGATCAATAAGATGTTTATTGTGGCAGAAAAGTTGTTTGTCTGCCAAAATTATTCCCATAATGGTAAATTGAAACGATTCTGTTTGTAATGGAAATTATGACCGATAAGATATTTATAGGAAAAATTATAATAATGAACAAATTACTTGAAACGTGTAGACTAATAAAGAAGTATAATGTTTTATAGACAAACGTTCAGTGCAATACCATAAAAAGATGCGAGTAATTTCCAGATCTTAGTAATTACTTAAGCTTCCAATCACATGGGAAATGGAACAAATTTGGATATAGTCTTCGAATCAAAATTCCAAATAACTCGCATTTGAAACTAATGAGGTCTTTATTTGTGATTAAACCATCAAAATACGTAATGTGTATATTCCGAATGGTAATCAATTTTTGGCAATTGTGATACAGTAATGACCAAATTGAAATAAAATCCTATACCATCTGTACTTTTTAAATTCTGAATATATATTCACTAATATCATCTGATTTGTCAATGACATGCATGTTTCATCGAAATGTGACTCCTAGTTATACTAAAGGTTGATAATAATGACACCAGATCTGAAATAAAATATCATAATATAATAGATTATAATTTTATTTTATCTTTGTGTTCAATATAAAAACCGACTACAGTTTATATACAATTTTAGTAATTTTTGCTTTGTGAAGTATAATTCCTACTGGAATTTAGAAATAGGTGTCAGATGATATAATTTGCAGAAATATTTAACCTTTATACATTATGTCACATACTGACTGTCGTTGTTTTATTGTCTAGACGGAAGTTTTATTTTAGACTGGAGGGTAATTCTAGTAGTTCGTTGAAACTACTAATGATCATAAACCTGTCAACATTGAAGCTGTGAGTTTGCATCCAACCCCAATTCGTGGTGAGGTGTGTTTTACTCGGATCTTACTGACAATGTCTGTCATGTAGTGTTTCCTGGTGGCTGTAGGTAGTTTTCTTCTGGTACTCTGGTTTCCTCAACCACAAAAAATTGGCTATCACGGTATAGCAAAGCTAATTCAGGAGAAAATAGAAAATAATAAAAAAGTAAATTAAAATAATAGAAAAAAAATTAAACGCAATATAACAGAACAGAAAACTAAACCACCGTGAATGAGAACTCCCACAAAACACCAGGACTCCAGGAAGTAAACCAGCTGTTAAATATAGACAAGACACACAGGGGACGTTCGTATGTTTTACTTACAATGCAAAAATGCATCTACATGTATTATAAATAATGCTGCATTGTCTTATATTGCACCTGTCAACTTTTGATTTTACAAATCCCATACAGGCCTTCAGAAAAGCTCTCACACAATATCAACCTCTAACGTTTGGACAAATATATATACTACATTGTACATATACTAAAATTAAGGGCTCGACTTCTTTGGGCCGTCATCACGTTAGAACTACAATAGACACAATTCAAATCAGAATATGAACGAAGGACGAATGTGTTGTCTGAAAATTTCACACGTTTATATACATACGTTAAATGCTAGAATAATCGATAAGTTAACATAATGTGAACTAATCCGACATGTTTCCATGTCTCGTTATCCACTTCCGTTCTAGGGATAAATGTTCAGCTATAAGGTGCCTAAAGGTAACCGGACATACTACCACTATGTGCAGTAATTACACCGCAGACGATAGTATTACATGTATTATATGCGCAATGAGAAGATAAGACAATGACATACAGATAATGCTTACAAATACGGACTAATAATGGAACAATCAATTAAGAGAATCTCACGTTTGGATAAAACATAGAATTATAAGTTTTAGTAAGTTCTCAAACGAACATACTTAACAAGCACATAACAATTTTTTTATGGCGGGAATTGCAGTATTTCGGTTTACTTTTGAATATTGTTTCAACTCATTACAATAAATGTTTATTGTTATAGGGAATAGACAAGTCATAGTTATGACACGGTAGTGCGAAATCGCTTGGAAAAGCATTATAAAAGTTTTTCACCCATTCCTTTACAAGAAACAAATATCATACCCTCCGAAAATGGATTGGTGCTCTGTCCAAGGGGTAAGAAAGGGTATTCCACTTTTTTCATAATACCCGTGAACACGGATAGTTACAAAGTATATAATTAATATCGCAAATTAACCCTAGATCAGTTCCTTGAATTCGTACACATACAAATTCCTCGGATAAATGTAGGAGTCTTCGACTAATGCAGATTGCAGTCTGAAAATGTCACATGATAACTGTTTTAAAGTAACAAGGTATAAATATTTAATGAAGGACTCTGTAATTCTACAAGAAACGGACGACAAAATATCGAATATTGTCCACAATACTATTATTTTATCAGAATCAACGAAATGTTAACGTGCTCTTTCCGTTTTCTCGTATTATTATTGGTAATTTACGACCTTAAAATGTAGCCTCTGACTCTGAGGGCCTGAAATTAACTCAAATAAAATGCTACGTATATTACTCTATCGCTGTAACGATTTTCGATATCCATTCGATGACCTGTAATTTTTGTTTCTTTCATTTACAGTTCTTATCAGTCATTAGCAGATCGAAGAAAATTGTATTAAGCAGTTACACTCATTTGTATCATAGAGACCACTTTTGAGTGCAGATAGTACTATTTGCACTTTACTGGTAGAGAATTACCGAATGAATATTTCTTTTGCAGAGAATGGTACGTACGTATATAAATTTCGGAAACTCATATATAAACCGATTGCAATATTTTGTTTTAAAATGTATCCTATGTGTTACCTTTTCATTATGTTTAATTTCAAATGTTGATTTCTTTCGTTTCATATTTATTTAGTCAGTAAGGTGGAGACGTAAAATCTAAAAACCAAGAGACCTCAGAATAATCGCTCATTTCTATAAAAAGAAAGAAAAGGCGACACAGTATTTTACCGAAAATACAGAATAGGTACACAAGCTAAATATATGTAAAAAAAAAAAAAGGATACGACTGACGAATTTTCAAAGGCCTTCATTTCTCGCCAGAACATTTTAACCATATGTTCATTTTTTTCTATTGCTCTATCTCGATTTCTTACCAAAAGTAAATTACTATTTCAAAACGTTTTTGCAATATTCAGATCCTATGTCAAAATACATAAAAACACAAGGTTAGGCTTGGCGGGCAAAAGTCTTATCATAGACAACAAGCCTAGTTTTATTCCATATCAAAATTGTGATTAATTGGATATTTATGCTAAATTTTCCTCACGGATTACTTTTTTTTTGTATATGTCTAATAAAAGGAATATTGACTCATTCAATAATTTTTTTCAATGTATATACAGCTATTTGAAAGAAGATCTGTTAAATGCTTATTTACCCTGATCTAATTTCTACTAGGAGATTTGAATAATAGCCAAGACGAAGCGTTCTTATTTTGAACCTTTTCATACAGTTCTTTATCAGCCCTTAATCATCAGATGCTCTTCCGTACTGTCGTGTTAATTTTGACCAATAATTGTATAAAATAGAATAGATAATCGAATAATAATAGAAGTACAAAAAAAAACAGAACAAAACCATTCTGATCAAAGATAGTATCTTATTTCATTTTGTTTATGTATATGCTGTTTCTACCAAGTATTAATCATTTATAGAGACAACAGGGACGAGCACGACTGATATTCAGATTTCCAGTAAATTTAAAGTCACAAAGTACACGAACTCTTGCCAATAAGGTATAAATGTGTTAATTTTTCATGTATTTTTACAAAATTTTGATTCCAATTATTGTTATATTAATTCATTCATTAAAGAACTAGAAAAATCTAATAGTACCGTTCTCAGGATAATTGCTAGCCGAAAACAATAACGTCGTGATAATAAACCACTTCCTTATAATTTTGAGTATCAACGAAAATGTATGGTATTTTGAAAATGATTCCAAACTTAAAAGCCATACATTCACAATAAAATGACATTTTTAAGAAAGCCCAGAAGGATCATACGACATTCAAATTACAAAATTCGATATCTTAAGAGTTTAGAAATTCGAAATTCGAGATCCAATATCATAAGTTCGAAATTAGAAATCCGAAATCCGCCATTTACGAAAGCCAAGAAGGATCATACGAGATTTGAAATACGAAATTCGCGATTCAATATCCAGGGTACGAAATACGATATTCAAAATACCAAATTCGAGATTCACTATCTTCGTATCTCGTATTTCGGAATTACGATATTTAATCTCGAATTTCGCATTTAGAATTTCGTATTTCGAACTTTGGATATTTGAATCTCGAATTTCGTATTTCATACTGTGGATATTTGAATCTCGAATTTCGTATTTCGAATCTCGTATTTCATACTCTGGATATT
Organism: Mytilisepta virgata; assembly: GCA_028015205.1. NCBI lineage: Eukaryota > Metazoa > Mollusca > Bivalvia > Mytilida > Mytilidae > Mytilisepta > Mytilisepta virgata. The sequence continues at coordinate 50,646,557 of CM051518.1, read as the reverse complement.
GAATCTCGAATTTCGAATCTCGCATGATCCTTCTGGGCTTTCGTAGCCATTCCATATCTTAAACTCGATGATTCGAAATTCAACATCTACAATAACCATGGGAAAGCTTTTAAGTTGTGAATAATATTTGGCCAATGAAATATCTTTTCATTGTAGTTAGCTATAAACGGAACATTATTGTTAATTTCAATTTATCTATAGAAACTCGTTTACAAGTTATTAATAAAGAATTTTAAGAAATAGATATCTAGATTGTTCGTAGAACTATCTCATATTTTCTAGATTTATGAGTTTAGCTATATGAGCCCACGGTTAAATATAGATTCTACAACGATGACATTTATCAACTCGAGATAATTAAATTTTCATTTTTAAACAGCGATACTTCCGAGCAGTTTTTTAAAAAGTGAAAATTTAATTATCGAGAGTGTATAAATTTCATAATTAACGCGTTTTAGAATCTTTTAGAATGACATTGTAAAACTCAGAGAGGTCTTCTGAAGGTTTTTGGGTGGGAGAATTCACGAGCATTTATCAAACGGATCAAGAGATGCATAAATATGCACAGAATTAGATAAGTTTGTATATCACATTGGATAGAAAAAACTGCAACCGTACTGTAATTAATACTGAAGTGAATTAACTATAAAGAAATACAAAATAACATCAATGTTATATTTTTAGTACACAGTAATTTGGGGGAATCTGTGAACAACCACATGTATTTATACTTATACGCGTGTTTTCTTCATTAAACTAGAACATTCCTTTTATAAACAATAACCGTGGGATTATTAAGCAAAACTCATAAATCTACAACATGTGAGATAATTCTACTAGACATTTCTTAAAATTCTTAATCAAGTTTCTATATGAGGGGGTGGAAAGGGGGGTACCTTTCTCCTTTCTCCCGCCCCTCGTCTCCTTTCTCCCGCCCCTCTCTCCTTTCTCCCGCCCCCTCTCTCCTTTCTCCCGCCCCTCTGCTTCCATCTCCCACCTTAACAACCGTCTTTTTTCAGATCAATCGATTTTAATACAAATTTGAATTAATATATGACCATATACAGGTGGCATAGGTCTTTATTAAAGCATATACTGATTTTACGAACAAGGCCTGCCTCCGACTCATACGCAAATTAATACACAATGTTGGAATGTTGTCAATGGTGCATTGTGCATGCCCCGATATCAAGAAACTCATTTTTAGCTCACCTGGCCAAAGCCATGTGAGCTATTGCAATCACTTGGCGTCCGTCGTCGTTGTTGACAATTATACAAAATTCTTCTCCTCTGAAACTACTTGACTAATTAGAACCAAACTTGGTATGAATGTTCCTTGGGGCACCCTGCATAGAACTGATGTGGGGATTTTTGATTCGTCGAAAAACATGGCCGCTGTTACTAAAAATAGAACATAGGGATAAATTGCTGTTTTTTGCTAATAACTCAAAAACCGTTACAGATATCGAAAATCTGACATGGGTAAAATTGATCAGCATGACAAGATCTACCTACCCTGAAATTTTGAAGGAAATTTCAAAACCCATTTAGGAGTTATCGCCCTTTTTTCGTCAAATTTTCAAAGTTTTAACATTTTTTGTCATTTATCTCCAAAACTATTTGAGATAGAAGTAAAATGTAAATTTGAAAAAATGTTTGCCATGTTGAGATCTACCTACCCTGAAATTTTGAAGGACATCCCAAAACCCATTTAGGAGTTGTTGCCCTTTTTTTTGTCAAATTTTCAAAATTTTTTTATTAAAAAATCTTCTCCTCTGAAACCGCTGGGCTGATTGGTTTGAAACTTAATAGGAATGATCTATGACATGTCCTCTACAAACGTTCCTCAATTTATTTTAATCTGACATAAAACATGGCTGTCGTAGCTAAAAATAGAATATAGGGGTGCATGTGTTGTTTTTGGCTTATAACTTAAAAACCGTTACAGATATCAAAAATCTGACAAGGAAAAATTTATCAGCAACCTGAAATTTTGAAGGAAATCCTAAACCCCATTTAGGAGTTATTGCCCTTTTTTCGTCAAATTTTCATAATTTAACATTTTTCGTCATTTATCTCCAAAACTATTTGAGATAGAAGTGAAATTTTAATTTGAAAAATGTTTGCCATGTTGAGATCTACATACCCTGAAATTTTAAAGGAAATCCCAAAACCCATTTAGGGGTTATTGCCCTTTTTTCGTCAATTTTCAAAATTTAACATTTTTCGTCATTTATCTCCAAAACTATTTGAGATACAAGTGAAATGTAAATTTGAAAAATGTTTGCCATGTTGAGATCTACATACCCTGAAGTTTTAAAGGAAATCCCAAAACCCATTTAGGAGTTATTGCCCTTTTTTGTCAAATTTTCAAAATTTTAACATTTTTGCATTTATCTCCAAAACTATTTGAGATAGAAGTGAAATATAAATTGAAAAATGTTGGCCATGTTGAGATCTACCTACCCTGAAATTTTGAAGGGAATCCCAAATTCTATTTAGGAGTTATTGGTTTGTGTAATTTGAGGTCGGGTTCTGTTACATTTATTTAAGGTTCACCCTTATTCCTGGTCAATTTTGTCAACTTCCTGCCAGGACTACCACCATCAGGGAACATATTTTAACATTAAACCTTATGAAAAATAAATCTTCAATAAATTTTCCCTGAACAATTGAACCAATTGTTGGAACAAACTTGGTCAAACAGTTGATTAATTGTCCAATGAAAACCAGACTCCAGGTGAGCCATACAGGCTCTGGTGAGCCTCTTGTTGATATGTATGGTCATGTATGAGGATCATGAAATTAGACATAGTTTTTTATTGTGTCATCTCTATTTTTCCCTGTCCTCGAGAACACCTTACTTTGTATGGTCAAGTGGATAACGTAAATATTTTAAGGTGACCTGGAAAATTGTTGAAATATGCATGGACTATCCTGACTCTGTGATGTGTTCTGTGCTCTTTTATGTTATTTTTGTCTGGGGTTCTGTCTGTTTGGAAGATGTTAATTGGTTGGAATATATGTCATTGTTGACCTGTCCTATTATCCATTTGTTGTTCATTTATAAATGTGCAGTAGGTCGAAATTGGCCTATACAGAGTCTACACACATTACCTACTTAAATGCCAAAGTTATATTTTTATCTTTAAAAGTATTAAGCCCTCAGAAGTATGGTTTCTGGGACGAAGATGTACTATTCCTATGCCTAAGTATCCCACATCAAACCCACACGTAAACGTGGAGAATTTAGATTTTTCATGTGTAAAGACTTAAGCATGTTAACAATGGTTTGAAATGTCGATAAAATAATTTGTCTATAGTATTATGTTAGTTTAAGTCAGATTGAACATCAAATTCTTTAATGAAATGATCGGAAATGGCAAAAATGGTTTGGGAAATATTAATGTTGCTTTTTTTCAAAGATTTGTCCATTTATTAGAACATTTAGTATCCATTTTTTTCGTTTTTTTACCTCTTTATTTTTTTTCAACATTAAAGTTCGTCTCCCTTTGATAGTTCTCCCTCCTTTCTCCCGCCCTTTCTCTCCTTTCTCCCGCCCCCTCTCTCCTTTCGCCCGCCCCCTTTCTCCTTTCTCCCGCCCCCTTTCTCCCTGTCTCCCAATACCCTTTCCACCCTCTCCTATATATAAATCGCAAGTAGCACCAATGTTCTATTTATAGCTATCTCTACGGTGAAAAGATATTTCATTGGCCAAATAATATTCAGAACTTAGAAGGTTTCCTCTGATTGGTTATTCTAGGTGTTGAATTTCGAATATCGGATTTAAGATATGGGATGTCGGATTTCGAAGTTCGGACATTGCATCTCGAATTTCGTATTTCGAATCTCGTATGATCCTTCTGGGGTTTCGTACATGTTGTCTTTTGTTTGTGTTGATTCAATATTTCAACCACATAGAAAGAATCGATAATTTTGTATTCTGGGGAAGAAGAATATGCAGTCAAATCTCATCCTTTCGAACACGCTTGACCCGAAACTTCAAAATCAGCGTGTGAGATATTTTATTACTAGTAAGTTACATAATTACAAGGTCAGGATAGCTAAGGAGATTTGGTCGCCCATAAATTAGCTTTTACCCCACCAATGTCAATTGTTTGTAGTGCAGACTATCCTAACTTTTTGTTGTATTTCTGTTTGTATTTTGTATTTTATGTTGTAGTTTGGATGCCAGCAGACATCGGTGTAACAAATTTTATTTCACAATCGGCACGTCCGAGCAGCGTATGTATCCATTAGACCATGTAACTTTCCAAGATGATACATTATATTCAAGACCAATTTGACAATATTGTTTTCATGGTCTTTATCACACAAACTGATTAATCAGTGGGATTTATTTGTCAGAAGTGTTTGCAGGTATATATGTTGCCTATGATATACCTTCTAATTTTCACATTCTGTGACTGTGACTGATTCCTTATTTGGAGAAAGTTACACGCATGCTTACTTTCCGAAGAACTCGCCATCAAGAATGATATAGAATTTATGAATATAGAAAATAGTATGTAATTTATGAAAGGTATCCGCCTTTGGATAGTGTTACAAGTTATTATTCTCAAAACGAACATGATAATAAAGAATAATTATGATCTAGCTGGTTGTAAGTACAGATATTTGTTGTTCCTTACCAATAAATATATGTTACGGTGGAATTGTTTTCTTTTCGTGTTATTGTCAATAAATATTCACTAGCTGCTTATTTATAATGTAGGCTATAGTTCACCACTTAAGGTTACGCAACGATCTTCAGATTTTATCACCCTGTTATCATGTATAATTTTATTGGATTTTGTCTCATTGAAGCACAACCTATATCTTATACTCATAGAGCTTAATTTCGCTATTTCGCAAAAAAAAAAAAAAAAATTCTTTGGTGTATGTTTGAAAGTAATCTTGAACATGCAATAATGTACGGGGGTTCATTCACAGGGGCTGCGACACCTTATAACATTATATTAGCATTGAAAAGACTGTTCCTTTGCCGTTTTTAAAAGTGTATATAATTTTTCCAGCTAGAATACCCATTGCATGAGGTCTTTAACTGCACAGAACAGCAGAGGAAAAATTTGATTTTACTTATATGTTTTCTAAACATATATTTACATTTAAATGTTAATAGTTTACAAGTTGAAGCATATTTTCGTCCGATTGTAGTTGAATCGACAGTTTATTAAATTTACAAAACACAGACACCAACTGTTTGGCTCAATATGACTGGCAAAAGAGTACACATCAGTATGAAAAATATATTTATCTTATAAAACATTAAGTGTATAATGGAAAAATGACGTGTGAATAACATCAACAATTATACAATTAAACAAAGATGTATGGCCATTTTCAACCCTTTTTTATAACTTGTACCGTTATTTTTCGGTCACTATATACACATCTTTTAAAATTTATAAACAGATAGTATGTGAGTGAATACGATAGTCACAATAACAGTCACATGCTTAACATATTGTAACACATTGGAAACATTTTTCAGATTTCGTTATCATTTCCATGTGATATTTCAACAAGAAGGACAAAACAATACCAAAAGGAATGTTTTTCCCTGGAATTTACTGGTATTAATTACATACATATTTTTTTCATATATCAATAAAACTTTTTTTTTTATTTTTTCGAGTGTCCTTCCTGCTTAGTAAGAGATACCTCTCACGTCAAACGGCCATAAGCTTTGTCGTATTGGCTTGTCGTCAATAGTCGAAAGTGTGACAACAGCCGACATTTTAATATAGTGCTTTCAAACGGGCTGTTGTAAATAAACCAAAGGTAAAAAAGAAAAAAACAAACAAACAACAACAACCAAAGTTATGAAAAGTGAACATATGCACGAACAAAGTTCAAAATCTCTTCAGTGCCATTCAACCAAATGCTTAGGTTCACTCAGTTGACAAATAGAAACATGATTTTTTTGGGTCAACCACTGAATATCTGTTGGTTTACATTCAAATACAATGTATAATATTTATTAAAATCCCTAGAATTATGCTTCTAAAGGTTGTTAGTGATATCTTTAGAGAAAGTGGCCATACTTCTTTACCCATTTTCATTTGAGTGTGCATAGCATAGTTAGCTTAGATTAATGCGTAAACTGACGCCAAGAAGTCTTAATTTTTCAACGGCACCTAATAATATTTTTGTATAGTGCCAGATAAATATTATGAAATATTTCCAGTATCAAATATTTTCCAATACAGTTTTAAATAGTAATTCGCAATAATTCATTTCTATCATGTATATAGACAATACATCTTGTTCGTTAGTCTTAAGTAATTATAAATTAAAATAAAGCAATAAAAATTCTAAAGTGATTTCATAAATGTTTAATTTTCCTTCTTATAAACCGAATTTCTTGGATGAAAGTTACGTTTAAGATTTTCAAGACTGAGAAAGTTTTAAAGTTGTTATTTTTTGCGACAGAGCTGGCAATTAAAAAAGGTTTAATATTGAAAACCAACCAAACACTTTGCATCAGGGTTTTAGGTTTCTAAAATGATTTTTCACGAACTCATTCAGCTTGGGTTTTTTTTTTTAATTTATACCTCAAAAAGAATAAAACGCGAAATTATTCAGAAAAATTGTGATTTTTACTGCTATCTAGAGAAAAGGATATGAATAATTGATTAAAAAATCTCACAATATTGAAAAATTCGGACATTGGAGAATGATTTGTCATTCAACAAATAAATGTACAGAATTTCTTTCCTTGTGACGGCTGCAATGCACTTGATAGTTTGGAAAATGTTTTCCGAGACAAGTACTTTGAATTACGAGATGTTATCAAAACAAAATAACCGTCACCAACAACCTAATGATTCAATAACGATAAAAAACGCACCACAAACAAAATAGATGAAAGCAGACAAACATGTTTCCGGTAATTTTTGTAATTAGAAATCGCATGTTTTGTTCTCGACAAACGCAGTTTATGAGATACAATTGTCTTTAAGGCAATCAATTACGCAATAGAAAAATAAAAGACATTACAATAGTCATGATAAAAATGTCAAAATAAGATGACACTTATAAGGAATGTGCAATTATTTGAAATAAAAAAAAATATACTAATTTAACATAATCTATCACCTTAAGTTTTAGAATCTCAGATACAAACTTAAAAATTATGTGTGCAAACCATACCTATATTTAATTTTTCGTGCAAGTTATATATTTATATGGATTTGAAAACAAATTGTGCTCATATATTATATTAAGGTTAGTATGTGCTCAATGCTTATCTATTATATCCTCCTTGGCATCCAGTTTTGAAACAAGAGTCTGAAAGGTAGATCTTAATTAAATCGATTCAAATTCATGAATTCTAGTGTTAAGCTTCTGAAATTGTTTTGTCGAGTATGAAGTTTTATTGTCATAGATTCACTTATACGATAAAGAATTGTGTTGATTTATTTAAGATTAAATGCAAATCAAAATCAGAACTGTATTCGTAAATGTATAGAAACGATGTTTCTGATAACACATAATATGTTTCTATAAGTGTTCTTTGAATGAAAATTTTAGTTTAATTCTTAGTCGAACTCAATAGACAGAATATATATAATTTTGCAGAAAAGAATGAACTAATTAAAAAATAGTTGATTATATGCATGATATGTTAACAAGAAATTGACCTCATTTTATATTTCCCTTACCTTACACAGTCGTTTTTAAAATGGCAGTTCGAAGAAGGCTATTTGATGTCATAGGAATATGGGACTTATCTTTAACCCCACAATGTCTTAAATATTTTTTCCAAATGAGATTAGTACTTAGCCTCAAAGATAATCAATACTACGTACATGTACAGTATCCAATTGCATATTGGAGAAAGGGTATCAAATTATAACGTAAAGGTTGTTACATTAATTATTTTCAACATGCTAACATAAATTCACAAAACCTAAATAGGGAGACTAATTCATATGCAATATAAGAATTATCTCCCCTTTTCCAGTTATCTGGTTATTACCGCCAGCTCTTCTATCTTTATGCAGATCGGTTTGCTGATTTTTTTTATTACTGTTGTTACAGTTACCAACTTGCCATAAATTTTCTGTTTTTGTTTGTTTGAAGTTTCAAGTTATTCCTCTGTAACATTTCTGACCATAATGCATATAGCTTAATGTATAATAAAACGAATATCTAAACAGTGTCAATACATTAACCTTTTACATAAAAGGAATTTTAACGCTAATTAATATGAAAGACCATACAAACAGAAGCAACAGCCCTCTGCGATTGAGATGTGCAATGAAGCTCAAGAAATAAATATGCAATTAATCTGATAAATGTCAACATTTGACACGAAACATTAGATATAAAATTATTTCGTTTCTATTGATTGAAACATTGGCAATATTTATATGTAACATGTGCGAGATATTGTTTCTGATTGATTTGAATTTCTATTTATACGTCCTCCTGACCAAGTTTTCTATCTAAAATTGCCATCGGACCGACAGGACCTTGGAAGCCACCGCTGTGAGACGACACCTGCCCTCTTTGTGCAGTTTCCCATAATTGTTTTTGCATAAGCGCTAGTGAAATTTTATTCGTATGAAGAAAATCTCTCATTGAGATCATTTCGTCAGAATTTCGTCTTTCGGAATCGCTGTCGGTATCTATTACGTCACTTTTCTTTCGTCTAGCACTCCCGTTCAAATGTCTTGGAGTAATGGCATTTCGTCTTCCTTTCGATCGTTTTCGTCGTCGACACCGACAGTTTAATTTTGAAATCATCCAATTCAAAAATTGTTTTATCACAATTGAAGTCACATTGAATAAACTATATATACAACAACAGCCTAATACAATAAATATAAAATTTCCTAGACGATATAAATGTTGATTTTCGTAATCTGCTTTTTGACTTACGACGTAATCACCGAATCCAATCGTTGCAAAAGTTACAAAGCAGAAGTAGATTGCTTCAAAGTACGACCACTCTTCCACAGGGTAATACATAGCAGACGCACAACACGCAACAACCATTGCACCTAACAACAAAATGAGCATAACCCAGTATACCGAAGGCTTCCATGTGTCTAACTGTTCGTCATCAGAAATGCGAGAATTTCTACGATTTTTGTCTTCTGATATCACACCTTTCACTCGGAGTTTTCTTTCATGGATGGCTCTCAGTATGTATGCAAGGAATGTAATAATTCTTTCTAGAAATAAATTGAAGAATAAAATAGCTCCAGCACATCCGAAAAATCCATAGAAAATGAGCAATATTTTCCCACCTATTGTTCGTGGTGTTGTCATACCAAAACCTAAAATAAGAAAAAAAAACAGTATTTAATCTTTAAATAAACTATATACATGTAGAATAAATAAACAAAAGTGTAAAAAGGATTAATTGTTAATGCTATAGATGTTTTAGATTAAGTTTAATTTACGATTTTTATGTAGTCAGTAGCGAACTTAAAATTTTAGCGTAAGGGTGTGGTTGCAATTTTTTAAAATATTGTTTATTTATAATATTTAATAAATCAACTTTATAATTTTGGGTCTTCATGCACTAGATGTGTCCCTTCAAAATTCCAGATGTTTTCATTAAAATTCCAAACGGCAAATGTCCGTTATGTGTATTTTGGTAGGTAAGTGGTTTTTGGGGACTATAATAATCAGTCCTGGTCTAAGATTGGACAATTCCACCACAGGGTTCACATTTTCAAGTCAAGAGACTAGGCTTGCCGAGTTTTTGATGATAGAAAATGTGAACCCGAAGGTTGAATTGTCCAATGTTGCATTTTTTACCATGACTGATTATTTTTCTCACATTTCTCCGCTGAAAATTAAAGGTAACAAACATGGCCGTCATGACACAAAAATGTATTCTTTTAAACTAGGCGACCTAGTGCAAAATAAATTCTATATTCGAAAAGATCGTACACTTTTCGGTTTTGTACAAAACTTTAAAAAGATATCTTTTAGATTGCGCTTCAGGGGTTTTCAAATTGAAACTATGTTAATTTCGACGTTGTCGTACCATTTGTGCGAAGTTCTGGCGTTCTAACATTGTGACGTGACGTTTTTTGCCTTGTTACGTCAACGCGGGTCATGTGATGTACATAATGCATGAATCCCACACAAGTGTCTCACACGGGATATAACTGTTCCAAACACATAGAAATGCGAGAAAACAAGAGGTTGCTCATTGTTGAAGGCTCAACGGTGTCCCCTTTTGTGATATTTGGAATCTGTTTATATTGGTTTTATTTGTCTCTTGGGGATTTACCCAACATTTATTTTGTACTACTAAATCATTCATTCACAACATTATGTAAAAATTAAAAACGTAAGAAAATGATCTTATCGAGATATTAGAATGTTGGGACATCATGAATAGTTAATGTTTTACTGGTTGATAATGAGATTCTTCGATCGAGAATTGTTAATGTTTTTTTTTACAAAGTCAAGATTGCGAGTAATCTCAACTGAATTTGTTTAGAGTGAAATAAAATTAAATTGACAATTTGTTTGGACATATTCAGCTATAACATCTAAGATAATCAAATATATTGCTATCGTGACATTTCTTTCAAATGCCTTAATTTAGAAATAACAATTCTTAATATGAATAAAAATAATCAATTTCACATTTTTAACATGCAGAAAACAAAAAGAGAAGGGATAAAGAGAACAATACATTCTTTTATGTTTTTCGTTGCATGATTTCATAGACTATTTTTTAAATGGACATTTTTATAATCTAATAAAACGAAAAAAATATGTATGTAATTTTCTCATTGATAAATTTGGAATATACATGCATCACTGTATTCACACTTTATAAAAAGAGGTGTTCATGTACCCCAGCTGTCATCGAGTTAATTGTGTTAATTTTACCAAATCGACAATTCAAAGAAACACCATTATGTTTTTCTCTGATAATATCATAAATGTATTTTTGTTACATTTGAAAAACTTAAAAATCAATATCTGACATTTAGTTTGAAATTAATACTATACAGTGTAAATACTTCGGTCATACTAAATATCAAAGTACTACATTGTACTACATTGAACTTGCATCGATATACTATAAAGATGAATTCTATCTTTATATATAACACCATCCTCCCAAGTATGGGTTTTGTATCCACGTTCGTTCAAACAATTACCTGACATCACACATTCATATTTTGCGGATCGAACATATCGCCGCCTGGTGTGTGACCTAGAAAATTCTAACTACGACGCAAATGTATTCTCTTGTGAACTTGCGAAGAACCAATGAAAATCGTTCACTTCCGATCCGCAAAATATGAATGTGTGATGTCAGGGGTTTGTAGGAAAGCACGTGAATACAAAACCCTGACTTGGGAAGATGTATAACATAGAATTTACATTCGTTTGCTATTTACGGTTGTTTACATATTTACCAATTCTCTCACCAATTTGTTAATTCCTTTTCGTAATTTTTCAAATTTTTAGCAAATCCTAAGCGAGTCGAAGTCTTTCTAAATTCTTACAAAAGAACCCACCACAGAACTAAGAAAATCATTTCTTTATTTGAATGATAAAACAGTAACAATGAAACTGTCGTTAACATAATAAGAAATGTTTTTAAATCCGGGTATTAAGCTTAGCTTTTTGAAAACATGAAAAACCTTCGAAAATAATAACCCTATAATAAAAAAAAAGGTTTTAGGAGCCTATGGATTCGCAGGTTAAGTTTTCTAACCTACAACTTACAACAAAACGTGCATGTAATATGTACACGCCTTGTGATAACGCTTCAAGCCAGTCTCTGTCATAAAGACAATTATAATCTAATAGTGTATGTGTGTGTGTGAATTGTCTCATTTAGAACAAACAATTGTGTCTATGATTATTAAAAAATCTTCTGATCTGATATATCTCATTGCTGTCATCCAGCCATTCCATTAATTTTGTTATATCATCAATTCGACAATCCAAAGAAAAATAATTATGGTTTTCTCTGATAATATCGTAAATTATTTTTTATTTGTTAACTAAATACTTAAAAATCAATATTTAGCAATTTGCTTTCGAATTAATATTATTCAGAATATAAACTGTTGCCATGATAAATATCAAGGCACTGCATTGTACTTGCATTACTATATTGCCACGAAAAATTTGATCTTTATGATACAGAATATATTTTAATTTGTTATTTACACATTTACAGTAGAAACCGATTCTCTCGCCAACTTATTAATTCTGTTGACGTATTTTTACACCAGAGCAAATCATAAATGAGTCAAAGTCTTTCTTTCTAAATTTCTACAAAAGAACCCACAAAATAACTAAAAAAATGCAATCCTTTATTTGAATGATACGACAGTAACAATGAAATTGTCGTTAACATAAATAAGATGTTGACAATAATATTGTCATACATTTTTTTCTATAACAAAGCGACTTTTATGATTATTTTGATTAGCATTCAACACAGTGATTTCTAGTAATTCTGCTAACAAAAGACTACCTAACCCAATTATTTCAAGACGCGACATACCTTTGTCCTGTGGATTCTTATGACATTTTTCTATCGCAAACATTTGGAGCAAACATTAAATCAGCAATTTAACATATGGTGCTCTTCTGGATATAGCTTTCATTTATTGTTGAATCAACACTTCAACGTTGTTAAATGTTCGGAATGTTTTAAACTATCCTAGCATTAACTCAACAACGAACCGGAACTTTCAACATTGGTACTTCAGGACAACCATACACTGAAGTGCATTTGAACGGAAACGAAATCAATGACGACCTATTTTTCACTTATTGTGACAAGTTCACAAACAAAAGAGAATGTTTATTGGCAACACATTTAAAATTTGAACACTATTATATTGAAGGTATTGTACTAAAGTTTAACCATTGATGTTATCCTTTCCTCATACCGGGTTTGACATGGGCAGTATGGCGGGTGTCCTGCAGGAAGCAGAGACTGCTTACTCTTCCGAAGCACCTGAGTCTACCCCGGTTTTTTTAGTGGGGTCCATGTTGTTCATATGTTTTTAATTTTTTATTGTAATGCATGTATTGTTTTGGTTTTGTCTTCGTTGTTCTCCGGGTTTATCAGTTGTTTCGGTTTTTCCCTCCTTCGAATATCCCTTTGGTATTTCTTGACTTCACTTAAAACTGCGGAATACTCTACTTTAGTTTAATCAAATGTCATCTAATGACCGAAAAGACAACGAAAAAGTATAGTATAGTTGAATAAATAATAAAATGGATAATAGGAAAGGTCAACAATGACATAATAACCAATTTACACCAATAATCAACAGATCTCCAGACCATAACAACATTACATAAAAAGCACAAAACAGTAAGATAAAATCGACAGTTTTATTTACATCATAGGACCGTCTTACTTGGTACAAGAATTATGTTAAACCATTTTTATTATTACCCAAACCTATCAATTATATTCTGACCCTGTGGAATCACAGGGATGTTTAGTGCACAGTAATTATATTTTGTATGTGATTATTGTACAAGGAATGATAATTCTCTATGATAACGTCAGTATTTTGGGCTCAATTCCCAGAAAACTTATACATGTAGTTATGAGTTTAGTATTTTCAAAAGTTGACATATGCAGACATTTTTCAACTGTAAATTCTAAGATTATATAAATCTACAATGTTGTTCATAATTCAAATCAATTAGAAAACTTTAATACCCAGAATCTAAAAGACAACACTATTTAAATAGTGCAAGTCCTATTATGACATATACCATCAGAATCAAAACAGAAACATTACAAAGGGTCGTATCCACTGAAGCAAAAAATACAGCAACTGTCAAGTTATATTGTCATGCGTTCCCGTCTGCATTCTTCTATCCACATTTGGTCTTAACCCTTTTTGGTTAATTTGGTACATGTGATTAAGGGCGTTACGCTGTTGGGAATTCTCTAGACATTGGTCTTCAGATTGTAGCAAGTCTTTTGGGGACTATAACCATACATAAACAACGGACGATGAATATAAAAAATGTTATCAATAAAAGGATTTGTCTACAATATGTCCATTTCAATATAAAACATATCGGCTATCTGTTTTACTCATAGTGATGGTTGTTGTTTATTTCTATTTAAAACATTTCGATTAAATTCCACTGAACCTTGCAAGTTTATGGCCGCATAACTTATCTTTATATTCATTTTATGTCTTTGTTTTCCTAGAAGCGTCAGGCAAAGTGAGTTATGGACACGAAAACAATAACAGTACACATAGTACAACCTAGCTGAAAAAAGAATTGTCTAGGAATAATCAACGTATCAAAATTAAAAAAATGGGCTTACAAACATGAAAAAGAATACCTTGTCGACGGATCAACAGCTTATCCACCTACAGGCGTTAACTATGCTACTGGATCTGGTAAAAAATGGATTGAAATTTAATTACTTTAGTTTTCTAATAACTCTCGTCCTTCATTATCTCTTTTTGTCTTTGTCTTTGGATTTCTGATTGTTGGATGGCCTTTCGGATTTTTCCTCACATTTTCATACCCACACGTGTATTATCTTTAAAGGTGAATCTGTTCTTTTTCAAACCCACTTGTTCTAATTGACTTTTGTATCTCTAAATTCTCATAAAATACCATAATAAAAAAGAAAAGTTGCCTTGCTGTCAATTAAGATCAGTTGAAATAAGCTAGTACTAGTTCAGCACGCAAAATACGAAAATGACACGACTGGGCACATGTATAGTAGTCTTAATTGGTCTTGGTTGTCTTGCGTTTTAATTTTATTTTTTATCTGAAAGTTCTGTGGATTGGATGGCATTTTGATTGGTATGCAATTGTTGACCTTTCCAGTTATCCTTTTTTTAATTTATGTAGGTCAGTATTTCTTGTTATCTAAATTTTGTCTAAAGATAATGTTGGGCATTTTGAAATCAAGGAATGCACGATTAAACAAGACCAACAACATGGTACATCGGCTAATAGGCAGCTACATCTGATTTTCCTAAACATAAAAACTTCCAGATTTTTTTTCTGCCGAACAATTACTCACCAGAAGTTTAGCTATTAAAAAAAAAAATGAAACAAAAGAAATTAACTTTTTTAACGAAGATACGAAATTATGTGGAGATAAATGACAATTATTTAATAGAATCAATCAATATTTCAAAGAAATTAAATGAAAGACGATGTGGGTTAATAGACTTTATCATGATGCAACTGTAAGTTAAAAAATAAGACAAATGTTCATATCTTTTAGAACTTTCAAGTCAGTCCCTATCGTGGAAGTTTACAAAGCTTTGATATATTTTTTGGCTCGTTGACAAACGGTTTGTCGCTATTCTTTCATTGTCTTCCTACCACTTCTTATTCTGCTCATAGATCTTACTTAATTACATACAGGCAATCAGAGTAGTAAATTATTCATTTAGCACTCATGCTAATTCAGTTTATTTGTGAAGCAATTTTATGTTCCTGACAAAATTTCACTTTAAGTGTGATCTATAAATATTTTAGTGTCTCTTTATGAGCATGCTTTATTCACATTCCTATACAATTCCATATGTTTTGTCTTTGTTTTCAGCATTAGTAATTCGCTCAATCGGTGTGCGTATAACCAAATGAATTAGATCTTTATTCTAACCATGGCTAGTTTCAATTTTTCGAAAAGGCAAATTTTCTCCCGTCTCCATTATGATAATATTTTTTAAATTTCCTGATAGGGGAGATAATCCACTCTCGTTTCCGGTCTCAACAACTCTTTCAGCACGTTTTAAATATAGGCAGTACGTCTACTTCTATGTTAGATATAATAGTAAGTGACATCGATAAATAAGACAAATCCATCAAATCTTCAATATATGGAAAACACTAAAATAATACAATGAGAAATCACTTTGCCATAGTATTATTAATAATCCATGTCTTTTCATGCCGAGTAATAAAACTTATTTATTACAGAAGCTGATATTAGTTTGATCATAGACATAAAACATTAAAAGCATTATCATTTTAATTAATCACAGTACGGTTTTCAAACAGTCATAATGATTGATGTTAGTAATTCGGTTTATCCTTGTCCCTGTGAAGGTTTTCCAAAAGAAATGGAATTTGTTTAATGATACGAAACTATAACCAACTGAAACATGAAGAATCATTACGTCAACAAAGATTTGTATACATTAACTATGCACTTCGAACGAAAATGTAATCCTGTAAAAGTATTGATTGTAATTTGGCGTCTAAACCCATTATTCCTATGCTGTTACTTTTTGTAGTAAACTTGATAAACTGAAATCATACATAATACGTTTAATACGGTAATGTAGTTCAGATATTTTCTGAAAAGGATTTGTTTTGTATTGGACGTACATTAAGACCGACAACGGAAAATATATGTAATGGGACAGATTAAACGCAGATAAATTTAACAGACAAAATGGTTTATCACAACTTACCAATATCATTTGTGACTAAAACGACTTGAAATGTTTAGTTTTTTGTGTTTTCACCTTGTTTCAATATATTTGGCATACTCGTTAGAAATGTGACTCATATAGGGATAACATACGAGAGTCAACAATGGCTTAACAATCAACCGCATCAGAACCTTCCCCAAAACAACAATTGAGTCGTCACATGTGTTCAGTCATTAAATCAGACTACAAATTGAAAGTTTTTTGGGGGTACAGATAAAGGTTCAACACGAGAGAGAAAATCACAGTAACACTGAAATAATACAAAAATCAAGTTATCACTGGTTTGGCAGTTTTAACTGTTGGTAAACAGTTAGACATAGATATGTACATTAAATAGCTATCAATTTATAAGAATGGTTGTCAAGTATGTCGTAGGCATATTTGTTTAACAGTAACTTTAATATTAATTTATTATCGAGGTTAATGACGGAGATCATGCCCCCCCCCCCCCCACCCTGTACCTTATTTTTAGGTTTGAACTCTTACCTTTAACAATTGAACTTTTGACGATGTTACATTTAATTGCATATTTAAAAGACACTAAATTGCAACTTTCCACTACAAAGTACATGTCTAGTCCAAAAATTGTGAGGCTATCGTCTCCTAATTGGCTGAATATACCATAAGTAAAGTCAAGAAATACCAAAGGGATATTCGAAGGACGGGAAAATCGAAACAACTGACAAACTCCGGAGAACAACCAAGACAAGACCTAAACAATACATGCATTACAATTAAAAACTAAAAACATATGAACAACATGGACCCCACCAAAAAAACTGAGAGTAGACTCAGGTGCTGCTGAAGAGAAAGCAGTCTCTACCGCTTTTATCTTTAGTATTTTTTCATGATTGTTCCATTTAAAACACTCTTCTTTATTGATTTGATTCAGACTATGACAGCAAACCTGTGTGATGAAGACCACTTAAAAATACCATTACTACAATAAGATTTAGCGCTCTGTTTATTAGCTAACGCAGTGTTTTGTTGGTCAATATCAGTTTTTTTTTCTTATCAGTAAATCATTCTTAGACTTGTAAAAGCATCAATACATTATTAGTTTATCGCGTACTTTAATTCCATCTAACTTCAAACTCGATAAATTTATGTGGTGTATGTTTAAAAGGTTTTAACTTGCCGGCTCATTTACTGTATAGCTAACAATATCAATTCGTTTTCTGATACTTACGTTATAAGATCTGATTGTCGCTGTTGTTGAGATACAATGTATGTTTTGCTTAATTTTTAACCAGTGTAAAATTTGTCAACATGTTACAACTTGTATGGTGTAAAATTTCCCCATATAGGTTGCAACTTCTATAGAAATTGTAGAAAATGGTTTTAAGTTGTACAGAATCTTATATTTTTATATCTCAAAAAGTGATGTTAATTATGATTAAATTAAGGTCAGCCTCGAGCTCGGTATCACTGACTTCGGTATCACGCTACAATACATTTGAATGCGCCCCAGCTTAGCGAAAGGATGTTCGACACAATAATATGACAAAACTGTTTGCGATGAATAAGATAAGATAACATAACATAATGTTTATTAACATTAAGGGTCCTAAATAAGTAACAGAGTAACAGCAAAAAAAAAACATTGAAAGGGAAGAAGTTACTTGATTGACAGAAAATTATAGACAACTGCAGTTACAGGACAAAAAACCTTCAATATAAATAAATAAACCATGATTATATAAAATATAAAGACTCATGGCATATTAACATGTAAAATTTGCCAACAGAGTTTAAAATATCAGGATCTTCACAATTGAGAATACAATATGACTTTTGTCTATCTGATAAATTTGTGAAGGGGGGGGGGGGGGGGGACTTTGATGATATAAATTTAAATACTTCTTTCCTCACATTATTATACTTTTCACACATGGTTAGAAAATGTTCTTCGTCTTCAACCTTCCCAATGGAACAATTTTTACACTTTCTTTCATTTCTGACAATTTTGTGTAACGAACTGTTTCTATCAAAAGTCTGTGTGAAGATACAAGAAACTTACAGAATGCTTTTCTATATTCAAATTTCTTTAGCAAAATCAAATATTTTTCTAATGTAAGATTACTTTTTAAGAAAATATAAGTTGTAAGTTCACCATATCTAAAATCATCGCTAGATTTTTTTCAATCATTGAGATCTTTCTTATCTATATGTTTTTTAACGACTTATTAAATCTGTATTCTCTTTGATTCATAAAATTAGTATCAGTTTTTAATACTTTAAGTAATTTTTCAACTGATGAATACCAAGTTGGTTTGTCAGACAGATGAAGTTCTTTAGAGCATCGAAAAGTATGCTGTAGAAAAGGAAACTCTGTTGACATGTTTTCCAATCTGTAATAGTATTTAATCATACTTTTAACAATAACATAATATAGAGGGTGTCTTCCAAGTTCTGAAAGAGAAGCATGGTTAGCACTTTTCTCATTATGCCCAATATGAATTTACAGAATTTGAGATGTAGTGTTTCACATTTTAAAGTTTTAAAACAATCATCTAGATTAATATCATCAGATAGCTTGATTCTAGAATTTTCTACATTAAAAATACCCAAATTTCGGAGCCATATAATAAAATAAGTTTGATGGTATGGTCAGATACATTGAAAGAAGTCTTGACATTTGTATTAAGACTAAGGAACTCGTTTCTTAGCTTGTTTTATATAGAAAAAAAAACATACTGAGGTATAATAATATGTTTTATACACCAGAGTGTCAGGATAGTTAAGGGGGAAAGTGGGGGGGGGGGGGGTTTGCGTATACATGAAACTGGTTTAACCCCAATACTGTTCAGCGTCTGTACCAAGTCAGTCCATCCCGACTGTCTGTTGTGATTTTATGTGTTATTGTTTGCTCGGGCTTCTGTCTGTTTGGTGGTATTGATTAAATGTTATATCAATGTTGACCTTTCCTGTTATCAATATGTTGTTTTATTTTTTTCCGTATGTAAATATGGTGATGTTCTTTTCTAGTACATTTTAAATCGATATACATGTATTCAATGTTCATTAATTCAACAATTTATAAGGCTAATTGTTTTTTGTACAAAGTTGATTTTTTTTACAAATTCTGTAAAAGCTACATTTTTTACTCTTTTTTGTAAAATATGTACAGATATTTTGTCAACGTTGAAACTTTATAATATATGATAATACATTAATGATCATGTCTCTCTTTCTCATGAAAATCTTTTCGGATGTTTTTCATAGATAAAGTATATGCTTAAATGTATACTGTACGTTATATTGAGACTTCGGTATTAAAATAACGTGAATAAGCAGGTGTCTTAATTATGGGGATCGTTTGTGTGTTCTATGGACGCGAATAGACCTATATTCTCTCTCAAAGATGAACGGCATTTATCTTGACAGAGTTATCTGCCTTTGAAGATTTTTCCCCCAAAAAAGACCAATTTCCAACCAAAACTGGTAGTTAAACTGCACTATATCTTTCATCATCGACGAGTAGCTTATTTCTTGTTTACTTATTGAGACTGGAAGATTGATTACATGCTTATAGACACGACATCACATATACCAGATTTTATACTCTCCCTAAATAGAAAATATGCAATTCATCAAGCCTATAAGCGCTGATTAAATTCCCAAAGGAAGAATTATATCGACAGAAAGGATATGTACAATTATTTATGAGAAACCACCAGCAGGTTATTTTTGATAATTTAAGGAAATTGGCTATATAATAATGAACTTGTCAAGAAAAATTACTATTACCAAGGATTTATTTGTTGCTAAAGTAACCCAATTAAAGGTTTTGAAACAGTTTCTCATATTTTCCATAGGATCAGCTGTCCTAATAGATTCTATCTGCTGACAATTTAGTGAAATCGAAAAAAGGAATAAAGCAAAAGCTACCAGTAAAATACAACATAATACCGAATGATATTGCAAAAACACTTTATGCGAATTCTATAAATCTAGTCCTCGAGGGTATCCCAAGCTTAGTTGCTAGTATTTCGATACTAGCCCAAAATTGATATTTAAAATTTACTGTTACAAAATTGTGAAATTTGGGAAAAACTGCATCTACCTCGTGCATAGCTCTGTCCTTAGATGGTTTTGGTTTTGCTTCTTTTGGTGAATTCGGTATTTTGAATTTGCTCTTCAATCGTTTAGATTGCTGTTTTGGTTTTCAACATTTTCGGCTTTGAGCGCAACTGATGAGTTGTAAAGAAATGTACATCAAAATTGGTATCAAAGAATTTTATTCTATGCATTTCAAAGTTGTAATAAAGGATTTTGCATTCTGAAATAAAACCAATGTAATCACCTATATACAATCTGAAAAAAAATTACCGTCGAGTAGTAAATCAATGTAACTTTTCAGCATGTCTCCCCATTAGTATGTTTGTGTGTCTAAAACATGTGAATTAGAAAAAGAAAGACCATACGTTTGATTAAATAAAAACGAATTTTAAGTAGCTGTTAAATCGAATGTGCGAGGGAAAAAAACGATGAAAACATCCTTTATAAAAGGCCTTCCTTCATCAAAGTTTGTTCGGCACAAGAAAGGCAATATTACATTGTAATGCAATTCTTTGATACCAGTTTTGATGCACATCATGTGCACATTTCGTCGACTTACGACTCACCAGTTGTGATCAAGGCCTAAAATGTTGAAAACCAAAACAACAATCCAGAAAGTTGAAGAGCAAATTCAAAAATACCAAATGACCGAAAAAGTGTAAAGCCAAAACCATCTGAAGACAGAGCTATGCACGAGGGAGATACTCCTTAGTTTTCACAAATTTTACAAGTTGCAATTAACAATAAAGACAAATATGACGTTCTGCCTATTAATGGAAGCCCCCTTCAGTAGAAATATGTATAACATTGTACCGTACTGCTATGGGAAAACATTAAAAAGGAAAAAAAAATCAACTAGTCTGCACGACATCTTCAAATGTCTTGAAGTGTTCTGCTTTAAAGCATAAAAAACTGAATTGCCAGTAAGAAGATAAAAACCTTTGTAACTGCTTGAACAATCGGATTGATTAAACAGGTGTTTAAAACTTATTTCATGTTTTCTAGCAAAACACGCTACAGTGCTTAGTCATCCTGTTAAATATTTATGGAAGGATCACGCAACTTCTACAAAACTAAAAATTTTTTGTACAAAAATCCTAACTAAGAAGTCATTTGTATGTCAATTATTTAAAAAAAATTAAATGCGTTTTATCATTTCTTCAAACTAGAACTTTTTAATTTAAATTAGGAAATTTTCAGTTCAAATGTATTTGTATCATGATACAGTCCTGTGTGGTGATCCAAATGGCGTGAACCTGCTAGGGGGTTTGGGGGCATGACCCCCCCCTCTTCCCATGAAAATTTTGAAAAAATAGATGCAATATCCTGCATTCTAGCACTATCTGCAGTCTAATTCAGACATGTTTGGAACAAAGAATCTTAACAAGATTATAACATATAATATATATGATATGAAAAAAGTTAAGTCTACTTTTGGAATTGGACAATACATGCTGTTCCTTTCAATTTTTGTAATGTGCATGTTACGATTGTGTGTCCAGGTCATGTTCACCATATCCTTTCTTACACATTAAATCTGGTATTTACTATATACTTGTAAAGAAACTTCATTAGCTGTTTTATAGTGTACTTCAAATTTTAAAATACAAAACTTCAAATTTTTATTCTTTATTTTACATACACAGTAATTCAATAGGACTAGATTTTAATAGTATGACTAAAAGTTGAGTTGTCATTGGCTTTAAATCAACAAGTAACTATCAATATCAAGTTGCCAATAGTTTAAACGTGTGTTAAAATAGTATTGAAAGTTTCCACAAGGTACTCTAAAAAGTTGAGATCAAGTTCAATTTGTGAATCACTGTTGAGTCAGTTTCTTGTAATAAGCTGCCTTCAGACGATCAAGTGCTTTGCCATCAAGAGTAATTATCAAGCTTTGAACTGTTAAAAACAATTCTGAGTTCACTCCTCCAGTCCTCAAAGTCCTTACAACCATTGGAAATTGTTTTGAACGTTATCATTACTCCCATCAGTGGAAATCGTAAATGGACCATCTCTCATTCTCTGTACTAAATCATCTTGAGCAATGTTGGCAAGTTCCGCCACCATTGCAGTGGCTTTGTTCCTTTCACACTTCATTTCTGTGATAAGTAAGTATATAAATTGTATATACAATGTTTTAATTAACGAAGTGTTACATGGGATCAAATAATTATGGTTACTCAGATTCCAAATCATAGGACTGCATATAAACTGAAAAAGGTTATGATTTATTCCAGAAAAAAGATGAACCAATGCCTTTCAATTAATGTTAAACTTGTCAAATTTCTTTATTGAAAAGAAGGTATGTCCTTAGACTATCCTAAAAAATTGACAAAATTTTCCAAACAAAAGTCCAACTTTGAAAAAAAATTGGGCAGCACGGCTCCTAGAAAATCAACATTTTAAATTTTTTTAAAGCAAATTTAGGACTTGAAAGATTGGCTAATTGAGGAAGAGCTTGCACTAAGGAGGAACATCTACTTAGCGCAGTGAATAGATTTTCAAATAAATAAAATGTACTTAATTGAGGAAGAGCTTGCACTAAGGAGGAACATCTACTTAGCGCAGTGAATAGATTTTCAAATAAATAAAATGTACTTCCCAGTGGCAATTTTAGAATCTGGAAACATCCGTTTAAAGTTCCTATTCAAAATGTCTGCACTAGACAGAGACAGATTCTGACTCACAGTGAGCTGACACATTAATACTTCTGCCCTTATTCTTTCGCTCTGCTTTTTTCAAGTTCAGATGACCTGATGGATGTAGATATTGGATTATGGGTCGATTTCAATTTGCTATATTCAACGTGGGATTTTGTCATCACGTGCCTCCGGTAATCATCTTTTCCTCCATGCGAGCATGAAAAATCCCGTTCGCATGTCGAACTGTAAATTTTTAAATGTTGGGCCATTCTTCGAAACTCCCAAGGAAGGGAAAGTTTCTCTGTAATAGTCTGTGAATCTCTGGCATGATTTTTTTTGCCGATGATGGTCCGGTCACCGCTGTACTATTAATGCTATCACCAGTTTGTCCCGTCGCCCTCTTGGACATGGTTGCATTTGACCAAGTCTTATAGGTGCTTTAAAGCAGTTTTATAATCATAATTTATTCAAGTGTGTAATGGATCCAGAAGGTAATTTTACGGATTTTGAAACGAAACGATTTTTTTCAAACCCGTAGTTTTTGCTATGAAAATCGTAGTCCGTATTTCTTCACTGAAATCCGTAGAAACTACGGCAAAATCGTAGATGTTAACATCTCTGTGTTTGTAATCCTTTAAGTTAGAATTTATAAATGATAGTACATCATCTATTTAGTACAACCTATTTATTCTATGTAGCTTAATATAAAAAAACAAGAACAGATCAACCAAAAATGGTACACGGTTTGTCCCCATAGGAATTCCGAACTTTTTTTGAAAACCTTGTCCTCCAAATTCAACAAAGATGTTGTGGATGAGAAATTCCAACATGTCAACAACACCAGTCTTAGAGTACTTATTGTTAGAATCAGTGTTTTGTTTAAGAAATAAGCCTTTTTCTGACCTTTAATACCAGATAGGTTAATCTTTGTAGTCCTTGTTTAGTCAATTAGATCACGAAAATCAGATTTTAGTTCACCATGTGGAAGAGAGCTCTACTGCGTAGAAAACTTAATTTTTATACTGTTGTAGTAGTTAATGTTACTAGGAGAAATCCATCCCTCATTTGAAGACTCCTTCAACTTATCCCCAAACTAAACAAATACTGACAAATCAAACGAGTGGATTTGAAAAATAAATCTGGGAAATATCGAATATGACAATTTGCATGAAACCGCTCGCCGGCTTAAAGTACCACTGTGAAGAAATACGGTTTCTTAATTCAAACATAGTGCATCACAATTTTGTTATCGTTATTCTTCCCGGTTGTATTATTGAAATACATTCGGTCCGACCGTCAGTACGAACTTGCATTCTCGTGTCTGTTGAGTCCCAAGTCATTTTAGAGACCGTAAAATGATGTTGGATTACTTTTACATATTTTTATGGTGACTCATCTTATATATGCCATGTTGAATAATATCAAAATTGTATAAAGCCTAGCGTAAGAGTTTTCGAATTTGTTGTCCTTTCCTGTTGTTCGTTTTATAATTTTTACAGCTGAATTATTGACGAAAACGCAACAACAAAACATTTTAACGAATTCAATATAGAATGTTAAAACTTACATGGTGACTTACACTTATACGTTTCTAATTGAATAACGGTGTCATTTTCACAATTTCTATATGTTTCCATTGAGAACTTGTTATAAAGCTTTACAAAATGAGCGATTTTTATACTAATAAAATTAAATTTTATAATTGTTGTCTCACCGATATTACGCAATTAGTTTTAACCATATGGTTGATTTTATGAAACGATAGGTGGACATTTTCAACTTCCCTTATGTTACGACAAACTGATAGTTTGTTGTCGGAGATCTACCATGAAAACATCTAAATACCAAAGCCAAAAAAAAAAAAAAAAATTAAATAAATAAATAAATAAATAAATAAATAAATAAAAAAATAAAAAAAATAAAAATACCTTATACTGTCTCGTGCAACAGAGTACCTTTATCTGAAGATACCAATTTTGATTTGAGGACAAATCTTCGTTTTAATATTTATGATTCTCTCAATCCAAAATTCATGAACCTGTTTGTCATTTCGTTTTGGATTCAAACCACCAAAACTGTTATCCAACAATAACTAAATAATAACTCGTACGAATGACTATAGAACAAAATTGTTATCCATGCCTAAAAATGACACTATGATCATATTAAATTTTCTTATAGCCAACTTTCAATTTGGAATTCCAGTGGGTACCAATATGGTCCATATGTTTTTATACCAATTTCAAGCGGATTTCATGCAAGAGCACTGCAACAGTCCTTTAATCTCAATTTTCATTTTATATGAATTACGTATTACCATTTAGTAGCGATAGAGACAAGACTCCAAGAATTCAAATGAACTTAAAATTAAAATAAACTGCATGTATATTTACGTACACCATTTATCTGGATTATTTTTAACTAAATCGATAACGATGGATATTTGGAGACAATGACTTCAAGCCTTTCGTTCTTATCTTTCCTTTCCTGTGAGGCATTACACTTGTCAGTATCGCCTACGTATGGCATCCTCCGGCTCGTTTTCCAGGTTATCCAATACTCAAAGTTACATGCAAGTTATCGTGATTTCCTATATAGAAAAGATTACTGCTGTCACACAAGCCAAACAGCCAGAGTTACATGCAGTTCAAGGATAAATTGTTGCCATTTTTACGGAAAATTTAAAATCGCCATCGTCGCCATCACAATTATTGATGTATAACAATATCACAAATAACGACTACTACATTTGTACTGGATTGATTTTGTTAAACCACACGACAAGTGCCGTATACGGAACTAGAAAGTCATGCCCTTTCGGAGAACCTAGGGTGGATTGTACTTTTAAGAAGTTCATGATATCAACAGTTTTTTTTTCTCAATTTTTGTGTCTCCCTAAGTCTTTTGGTATACTTGTGCATTTAAACAATCATATAGATAAAAAAATTAAAACAAATTAAAAAATCTGCTTTGATACAAAATGTATATATATAATTACTTCATACATATATAAGATCCTTATTTTCCAACCATTTTCAACTAACAGCCTTAGATATAGAATATTGTGCCAGTTAAGTTAGCAATGAGTAGTTACATTAGTATGATTGGATGTGTCTGTTGAATAACAGAAAAAAAATCTGGACTTTGTTATTTACGGCAACTAAAGGACAGCTGACCAATCATTGTTAAGGATACTTAACCACGGAATCCAAAATTAAAGTAATGACATTTATATATATTAAGATATTGACAAAGATCAATCACAGTTACCACTGTACATACAAAAAGCGTGATGAATTCTAAATACTGTTTTGCTCAAAAGAAAAGACACAATTCATACTGTTCTATTATATATTTAATATTATCTATTATTATAATAATGACACAGTCACGCGTTTATCTGATTACCGTCTATTTAGTGGTCCCTTTAGATGAATTAGAGTAATTTCATCAATAGATTTATCCAAATACTAGTTTCAATAGTTCACCAATGTCATATTGAAGCATACGAAATAATCATTTCGTTACTTAACGTATTTGGAATGCGGATCTGAAATTCCTATGTACATGTATGTTAGCAATTTAATATAACCATATTCGATTTTGAGTTCCTTGTCGGGTAGCCATCTAAATAATATTTGTCAACTTGATTATAGATTTTCCATAATGTGTCGTCAAGGCTATTTTCATACCTTTCTGTTTTGTACAATCATAAACAAAAAAAAAAACAAAAAACAAAACAAAACAAAACAAAACAAAAACAATTAATTAATTTAAGGCTTCCCCCAACAAATAAAAACTAGCGACAATGGCATAAACACACATAAGTTAGATTTGACTTACGTACAGCCAATGTCTTTCCAGCTAATATCCGAAGGTCTGACTGAGTACACTTTCTGGCCCAGTATTCAATCTCATTTCTTGTCATTTCAGTCCAAATTTTTGGTAAATTAAAAAAAAACTTAAGTGAAGTTAAATATGTGTTGATTTTAAATAATAAATTCAAATTTTAACCGGAAGTTTAAAGTAGAGAGAAAAACCTTGGATGATGATATTGAGTACCGGCCAGAACATATTTTATTTCTTAGGAGATTAACAACACATGTAAAGATATATACTCAAATAAGAAAAAAAATGATTAAAAGCACTGCAGTACCGCTACTTGTATTAGTAATCGAACAGAAAAACTTTAAAATCCACTTAAAACAATGTATCTTTATATTGATTGGTTGATTATTGTTTTACGGCGTGTGGGCGACATTTAAGCCATATCACGGCGATGTATCTTTATAGCTATCCCTCATCTTTAAAATCTCTAAATGTCTACTATGATTAACAAAAGCTCACATCATAAAGCAAGATGAGCCATACATTGTAAGCGTTACCATTTATACTTATCGATAAATGGTAACTAGGTTCACCATTGTTCACTTGAGTACAATCGTCAATTCTAACTTACTAAAATTGTCAACTACTTCATGTACTTTGGCCTTTTGATCATGGCCACACGACGACCATTGAGTACTATTAATTTTTTATTATATTTATTCAAATGGAATGTTATTTCATCAACACATGTCCTTATTTTTTGAATTTGATTTTAAAGTACATTGCCTAGCAACCTCTACACTGAAGAAAGTGTAATGAAAAAGCAAAACCCTTCCAATCAGATGCAAAGAGAAAGATCATTTGTAAAAGCATTCGTCTACAGAAATGAACATTAGAAATTAGTGCCTTATTGGAAATAATGTGCTATAATTTGACGAAATGACTCTGTTGGCGAATTTATTACTTTTTAATGTGCCATTACACCTCTAGATTAACATTTACAATGCCTCGAGCAATTCAAATTTTAATCTTCCCAGCAAATCAACAGAAAACGTAATTCAATTGTTGATGTGAACAAATCTCGAAGGAATATTCGTTCATTTGATTAACAAATTTAAAAAGTATTATTTAAAATTTTGATTTCTCGTCAAAACGTATAGTGTATGCGTAATTACATGGAACAGAACATTTTCGTTCAACTATATAACCATACGGACAAATTTTTAATGCAAAGAATACACAAAAAGAGGGGGCGATAGTGAACAAAAAGAACAAGACAAGTAATGTGGCTGTCAACGATACCCCTTGGACAAATAAAGTATAAACTATATAGCGAAAAAGCTCATACGACAAAAGAATACGAGGAAAATAAATGGAAACGGTGAGCTATTAAAAGGGGTATAAAAGGACTTAAATGTACATAATACACAAGTTTTGTTCGACTTGTGTATTTTGTACATCTAAGTCGTTTTATGTTCCTTTTAACAGCTCACTATTTCCAATTATTTTCCTCGTATTCCTTGCTCAAATAAACTGAAACTTGATGAAACTCATCTGCTGGAGTATTTTAAATATTTTTTCCTATTTCGCAACGGTAATACAACTAATACAATCTATTATCTTAACAATTTATTACAACCATAAATTTCAGCTGAATTCGATTGACCAGAGTAAAAATTAACGGAAATTGTATATAATATACAAAACCTTTGGTTAGGTCTATATCGTTTGGTCATTCCGTTCTGTGAGAACACTGAAACGGTGAAATATGCTGATTATTAATTCTACTAAGTCAATTTTAAACAAAATAATTTTCTCTACAAATAAACCCAAAGTTTGCATGAAGCATGTTTTTTTTATTTCGTTAAAATCTGACAACTTATGTAATCGCCCCAGTCAATCCTGGTTTGTTTCTCATTGTTATTTTGTTAATGAAATTGGCATCAAAGATGAAAAAGCCGAGTTGCAACATAATTTGTAATATATCATTAAGGCATACAATCATGTCAATTGCAGCTCAGATAAAAAAAACATATCGAAGTGCCCTCAAAACTTGTCATTCCCTTCTTATTCAGCTTTTCAATTTCAGCTTCTGCCATATCCAGAAAATCACTTATTATGAATGTAATATAGTGAATAAAAGCAAACGTTCCCAATAACCCAATGTAACCGTAAGGAATCTACATCTTAAGATCTTTTCACAGCAAAGGCAACAAATATGAAATTGTGTGTACTTCTGTAAAAATTGCTCTTTCTCGCAATTACTTGAAGACTTTATACTGGCCTTTGACGTATACCGTAGATTTCTATAGAACTCCACGAAGAGAAAGCATTAAATCCTTTATGGGAATGTTATTTCTGACTGTTTTGTTTAACAGAGTATCCGACTAGCAGCTATCAGAGACTTAATAGTAATAATAATACGTTATCGTACGTTTTATACACCAGAATGTCAGGATAGATTAGGGTGGGGGGTTGGATACAGATAAAACCGGTTTAAACTCACCTCTGTTCTGTATCAAGTCAGACTATGTTAACGTTTGTGCTATGTGCTTTTTGTGTTATTTTTTGTCCGGGCTTCTGTTTATCGGGTTGCGTTGATTGATTTGTCATTGTTAACCTTTCATGGTATCCATTTTGTTGTTTGTTTATAAATAAATTAAAAATTGATAACCTTTGATAACCAGACTTTTCCGAGTAGTAGGACCTACAATGTAGATAGCGAATGCGTATATCATAAGCTTCTACCTTTAAGATTATTTTTTTTCGATATCAAATTTTAATTGAGATTAAAAAAAACTTAAAATATTTCTTTATCAACCTTGTCTTTCTTAGTCATTTCATTTCTTAAATTAATCGAGGGTTTAATAAGAAACTAATATTAAACCTTTTTGTTAAAAAATCTAAATTAAGTCACATTTCAAGAACACTTATGTTTAAATTAGAAATTTGACATGACAAAACGCTTGCAGAGTTTGATATTACATGTTCAAAATGCAAAGCAAAAGATTAAATTGAGAAAAAAAAATTGATTGGTGATAAATGAAGAATCACTATCCGAATGAAACTTGAAATTAAAACATCTCAGGTTTTCCAATAACATTTAATTTTATACAATGAAGTTTTATTTTCAATATAAAATTGGTAAATGAAATTATTTTCTACATTATTCATCGCTATCTAAATGACTTTTTGGAAAACAGATTTCAAAATGGCATTTGTTGTTATTTCTGAATACATCTGGTATTCAGCTTCATCGAATGATATTAAAGATGTTCCTATCTCCTTTTTCGAAAATGGTATTCTGAGAGGTGGAATATGCGGTTATTTCTTGACAATGAAAATTCTTTACATGCATGTGACAAAAGTTAAGTCATTGGAACAGCCTTGGAGCAGAGCTATTTTTTATGATAGTTTTTTAGATGTCAATCATATCATACATGTATCAGAATCATTGAAGAATACACTTGCAAGGTCTAGCAACAAGTTATACGAATGACGTTATGTTGTACGAACTGGTTATTTGTCCGGTTAGCACCTTTATGCTATTTGTCCGGCAATAAGATACGCATGCATCAACTACGTCATCAGCGTCATTCTGGTTGTGGGGTTGTACGTAGGCGACCAATTTGGTTCTTTTGAAGATTTAAAGTTAAAATTTCTTGAATATAAAATTAATTTGAATTGTAATTATTACAAACGCTACTGTGTGTGTAGAACAATTGAGTGTGCAAGAAGAAGGGGCATTATACGATTTATCAGACCAGAGTTGCAGTTTTATGCAATCAATTCTGCCTGCATACACATACAAAAAATGTCAATTTACTCTAGCTTAGATGAACAAATATGAATTTTTATTTAGGAAGAAGAACTAGCCAAATTATGCTAGTTAACCAAGCCAAGCCAAGCCTAACCAGTTAACCGGACAAATAGCCTATGTATGCTATTTAACCGGCTAGTCGGACAAATGGCCAAAATATGCTATATGACCGGCTAGATTTTGACAAATAGTAGGGCCATTTTTCCCTCCATTTATTTCACTACTAGGGCTAATTTCAAGAAGTCGTCTTATACCTTCCAAAATATTTCATGACATATCCCGGTATGTGTTCTCTTAAGATTTACTACTAACAACAAACCAATAAATTACAAAACATTTTCCTTACTACACAAATGGCTTTGGGCGGCCATTTTAACACAAATTTGTCGAATTCACTTTTTAAAGACAATTATTTGCTGCGAGTTGGTGTATCTCCTTTCATGTGACAGTAGCTGAGTATCTTGTGAATATTCTAAAAAATGATAGAAAATGCTGGACAATTGACCTAAATTGCCTCTATACACGACCTTTGTGGTTAGAAAACTTAATAATGATTAAGCATAAATATTTTGTTTGTGAACATTAAAATTCATTACATGTAATCAGTTAGGATACATTGTAGGTAATTGTTTAACATTAAAAAAAATAATGGTTATAAGTGAAATAAATACTGGGAAAAGATGGTCACTCCTTTAGATTTTACGTCCTTCTGGAATTGACACTAGCAATGTGACGGGTGTCGTTAACGTGGCAGGACATGCTTACCCTTCCGGAGCATATGATGTTATTCCTGGTTTTTAGTAGGACTAATGCTTTAGTTTCTGTGCTGTCGCGTTCTCTTTTTGTTTATTTTATTATATATTTTTTCTTTCTTTTAATTATACATGTATTCTTGTGTCCAATTCTCATGACATTGTCTTTTTTCTAGGATTTTGAATTTACGGACTTTTTTTACTGTTCTGTCGATTTGGTATACTTTTGCAGATATTTGAAATAATGAAATAGTTATGTTATAAACAGATTTACTGATAAAAAATATTGCGATAGTACATAAATTAAAGTCAGCATGATCTTCATCAATATTTGAAACATCTTAAGTTGTGACTTCTATCGTCGACGTGGAGTTAAACAATAAGTAATCAATCAAAGCTGAGGGCCTCGTGGAAGATCAAGTATTTTAGCTAACTATATAACCTTCTTTGCATAAAATGTATTATTATTATTGTATAGCAACGTAATATTCCCTTTAGAATGTAACTAAAAAATTCGCCGATATTTCACGTAGAGCAATATTGGATTGTAAGGACGATGTCTTTGATAGTTTTTTCGGGTTATTTCCGGGATCTGTTGGTGTTGCCATACAATAAAAGGGTTATTACGAAACTGGGGGATACTCGCAAGCTCGTGCAATATTACATTATACTCGGGACAATATTTCTCAGTATTTGGCAATAACCCTACGTTATTATGATATTATAATTTGAAATTTGAAGTACAACTGTAAATATTAATATGTTGTTGGCGTGGCCAATGATGCGAGCACAGCTGAATAGCCCTTTTCCAGAAACTAATTTCCGGTATCACGATTCTGACTCTAAAATTATAATCTGAAGCAAGTTATTTCCCTTACTTCCGTTTCCAGCGAACGAAGCTTTTTCTAGCCTTAGTATGTAGCACAATATGGCTGCCCCCATTAAAGAAAGACTTTTCTAAATGATCCATATGTAGAAAATGCATATGCCCCTATAGCGCTCGCTGCGCTCGTTATTATCTTGTGGTGGATTGTGCTTTTATGTGAATATTATAGAAAACGTGGAAAGACAGTTATTCGGTTATTAGAATGTATTTTCTTCATTTTCAAAGGAACGATTCCCCTTTGCATAAATGTGCAACAATTGAATATATTTAACTGATCTTTGCAGCCCTACAAAAACCAAATGATCCCTATTGAGTTGATTTGACATTTAAGACAAAGCTATCTTTATCGAGGTTAATTCTCCCAAGTATACGTAAATTAACTTAACGATTGGACAAACCCGTGTCGGACATTAATTTCACGGAGACATCTATATCGTCTCCATCATTGTTTGCGTAATAAGATACATCCTGAATTGTATCACAAGACAACGGACATCTTGTCTGTTAATCATCTCGTATTGGTTTTGGTAAAATACACACGATATTAAGAGCGATTGGCCCGGTAATGACCCATGGGCTGTGGATGTCACTTCTGGATTATAAGTAATGAAAGAATTTCCACCAAATAGCTTCATTCGAAATGATTGAATCAGACGAGAAAACGAAAAGTATAAGATAAGTAATTTCCACTTGCTGTCTAGCAACTAAACAAAGCAATTACACAATCAAGTCAATGTTTTCTCAATCACTGCTGCTAAAACAGATCAGAGACATTTTCGACATTTCCTATTAATTTGTGTTAGGGCACGTATCACAGAGCATAAGTACACTTTGATCAACAAACCGTGCTGAACTGCTTGAGACATAATAAGGAATTTAAAACCAAACTTATAACAACTTAAAATTAAACAATTCTCCATTATTTTCATGTTTATGTCCTAGTTTTGATAGAGAGGCGTGATTTTTTTTTTATCATGGTTGGCGTTTACTTTTATTATAAAATAACATACAATATTTTTAGCGAAAAATACCTGAAATTCCTTTGAAATATTTATAATTAGTTATAAGACTATCTAAGTCTTTCTATAACATGATTAATTACATAATACTTATTATTCTATTATATAATCGAACTTTAAAAGACAATCTAGGACAAACTATTGTTGTCACAATTAAAATTGTTTTGATCTTAAACGGCCATTACTGTCTCGAAATGCGAATACATAAAAATCTACAACGAGTTACCGAACAACACATTAATTCACGAGTGCTCGTAGCGCACGAGTGAATTATTAGTGTTTTTCTGTCACGAGTTGTAAATCTTTGGTATTCGAATTCGAGATTAGTTATTCTGTTTATTACATTGACATATTCCGTGTATTCATAAAATTTAACGAGAAAATACAAGGGATTATGTTTTTATGCGACTACGCGACGACGTTTGTATAGCAACATCGTTGGCGACGGCTATTGTTACGTCACTTCCTAGAATGAAATTTGACTTTCGATTTCACTGGGTGAATTATCGGATTTGATTTTACTCGGAAATCCCGGTATTTCACCACACTCAATGTAATAATCCAATTTATTCATATTTGATCGTCGGTTTCAGATTTAAAAGCATAATTGTTCCGATTTGTAACGCCAGTTGATCTAACATCTTTAATTTCGAATTTACCAACAAACTGATATTGTGAGTAAAATCTTAACTGTACCTCATACTATTCTTGGAAATAATGAGACTCAGTATAATTATTCCATTAACATGCTATACGATTTTTAATGCCAAAGTATAAATAGCCAAGATATTAAAATGCTGCTGTGTTTATGGGAAATTTGTCATTATTTATCATGTTATCCGATTATTCTCACGGTAGTTTTCCCATATTATAACACTTATATGGGTACTTGATCTATGTTGGCAGTTTTATATGGCTGGACTTGGCGTCTCTGTTAATGATTTCCTTCTAAGAATGTATAAGTGATATAAATCGAATTATTGATAATATATTTAAGATAGAATTGTCATTTACAGTTTCTACTGATTTGCGTCATATCTGTGGAATTTTGAAGTGCAGAATGTAATGGTTGCGACTTTGTAAAACTTTAAATTTCCAGTATTTATTTATTTTTTTCATATTAGACATAGTTAAGATTTAGAGATTTTCATTTGGCCTTTCTCAATAAATTTTAATTCTTTTCGTACACGAGAAATGTACCATGCTTACTTAATAATAAACAATGCCTGGGTCACATGCATTTGAATGAGAGAAGACTGAAAAAGCAAATCGACTACATATTATTACTTAAAAAGCACTTTGCAGTCTTCATAGCTTACAAATTAAAATGTACAATTGGATTATCTTTAGTAGTCCACGTAGACAAATGAATAATAGCGAAATAAAGTAGTTTTCAGTAATGTGACTCGGTAATAAAACATGTCGAGACATTCACCAGAGACCTTTCGGTTGCGTTTAATTAAAATGTTTAGTAAAAGTAGCATTGTATATGTTTTGAATATATAATCTGGAAAATATTAATCTCATGATTCCGGTCATGTAATTTAAAAAGCTGTTGAACATATTAACGTAGCGACATTACAGCATACTTATAACGAAAGGAGTTGAAAACTTCAATTTAGACATCAAAGGACTTCTTTGCCTGTTTATTCCCATATCATACATTATTAATGTACATTTATCGTATTAATTTACCTATTATGATCAACATCTAAATGACCATAAAGCACTGTTGAAGAAGGTCAATTGCTAGCAATGAGACTGGAAACATGGGATGTGTCAAAGAGACAACATCAACAAACTGATATTGTGAGTAAAATCCCGACCAAAGATCAGAAAACAGCCCAAGGCTACCAATGGGTCTTCAACGCAGCGAAAACATCCCGCACCCGGAGATGGGCTTCAGCTTGCCCTTAAACAATAGTGCATACTAGTTCAGCTAAACGGACGCCACACTAAACTCCGAAACATACAAATGAACCAAAATTAAAAAAACACACACAAGACTAACAAAGGTTAGAGAGTCCTGACATGGGATAGGTGCGAAAATGCAGTGGGGTTAAACATGTTTTTTAGATCTTAACCCTTCCCCTATACCTATAGCCAATGTGGAATAAACAAACACAGCGATACACAATGCAAAACTCAGTTCAAAAGATGTCCGAGCCCGATGTTAGAAAAGGTAACGGAAGAATCTAAGCAAAATGACAATGGACTACTAGCAGTTACTGACATTACCGACATTGCATCTCCAGACCTCAGGGTTTAGTATCATGCCATCATAAATTATACAATAATATAATCCGTATCATGCCAACAACTGGTTTTAGAATAAATGTGTTTATTTCCGATGCGAAGACACTATGAGTGAATAAATATTAATTAAAAAAATGCCATCTTTAATGACTTGACAACAGTATCGTAACTAATCCATTGTGGATAAGTCTGTTTAAAGGGTTGGTTTTCAGGTGAATGACATTTGTGTGCTTTGTATAGAATATTACCATAAAAAAATTGGATGTGAAATACCTGAACATATAAGATGTTTTCACGTTGATGTATATTTATGATATCCTTGTACCGATGATACAATTTAGTAAACGTTTTGACAGGTTGGTGTAATAATTTTTCAGTAATACAGAGATTTTACTTCGTTATAATCAAATACGTTGTTACATACACAAGTGATTCGAACAAGTTGAGATATATAAACACTATACGATGGTGCCAAGGGAACGTCGCCATCTAAAAACGGATAATTAACAACAGAAATATCGTAAATTTTAGTATTAAGCTTCCCGTTAGAGATATAGATATCAAGATCCAGAAAAGGGCAGTGTTCATTGTTAGTACATGTATTAGCTTTATTTAAAGTAAGTTCAACAGAATAAATCTCTTAAGTGTACATACTGAAGTCGTCATTATTGAAAGCCAAAAGTGTTATTAAGTTTTTGTATCATAGATTGTTTCGTTTGGTATTTGCTAGAATGATTATAAAATTTATAGACAGAACGGGGCATTTTTGTTAGAATTTTTCGCGACAGATGGTGTGCAATTTAGATGTCATTACTGTTTTTTGACATTCTGTCTGGAATTGTTTTTAAAAAAAAACAACAGAATAACATGGGTGTCCTCTAGTGATTAGTGAATATAGATACCTGTATGTATTCCTTTTTTATAAGTTATCAGTATAAAAACACTGTCAAACCTCTCAGCTATTTTGTTCAGCGACACGATAAGAATAAAACCAAAGAAAAAAGTGAGAATTTGTCTCTATAAATTACTTCAGTAATGTGCTACAATGAAGAAACACTTCGATTACACTGAAAACATGACAATGACAACGAAATTGTGTTACATACATTCTCTTACACTACACTAAATATAATGTTTTCGAAAGAAACATCTTTTCATATACGTGCGGATATGAAAGATTGAGATATTCTCCACTCGTGTTATTAACTCTACCTTGTTTGTCCGTGTAACAATGTGCAGTCCTTGGGGGAAAGACCGGATTTCACGCAATAATGCCAGATCTTCGAATAACGAATCTTGTTAGAACCAGCAACAGTCAGCGTATCCAAATTAGAGTTAATAGATATCCATTTATATAAGTTAGACTATCTAAATATAACCATGCTTCATTAGCAGTGCTCTAGGCAAGAGATGTCGTAGGTCGAAATAACAAGCAAGAATTTTGTAGTGTATATTTGAAACCAAATCGACCCAAAAAAAGTTAAGAACAAAATACATCTCAGAACAGTGATGCCTAAAGAAAATAGTCATTAGTTATGAACATTGCACTATTTCTAAACAGTAACTTCAAGTATCAATTTTGTACAGTAAAATATATTTATTAACACAAAACAAGTCAGGACCATGTACATATGTACTCGATGTACGGATATGCGACTAATAACTGATTAACAACGGGTTCGTGTTTGTGTTTCTGAAGCATGAAGGCTCACTACATGTTTGAAAGTTCTTGCTGTTCATAGGCTTCAGCATTTTTTGCTGTGTTTTGTATTTATTCATTTATTTGTACTCTCGACTTTGTCCCATGATTAACGTCCTTCGGTTCATTTTTAAAAAAGAAGAAAATAATAATTGTTTAAATACAATTTATTATTTATAACAAAAAGCTATTTAATATTTATCTGAATATGACATTCATGTGTTTTACTTAATTTGTTATAATTCGTAGCTGGAGTTTTTATTATCCGTGTCAATGTTACTTTTATCTCCGATCAATCAGACACAGGATTTGAACTGCGTCAGAAATAAAAGTCAATAGACACTTCATTAAACAACATGCAGGATGTTTATTTTTAATCTACTCATATTTGTATAACTGGAAATAGCAGCATAATAACATTACAATACACAGATGTGACATTAGCTTTCAAAATCTTTGGTTTGTTCCATAGGTCCATAACATGGCACACAAATGTTATATTGTACTTATAAAATGCAATAGCATATAAAACATTGAAAGTATTTTAATAATTGCATTTTGAAGGTGCCCAGCCGATTCAAACGGACCTTATGAGAGTCGCCGAATGCCAGGTAATATACCTACTTAGCTGCAACTTTTAACACAATATAAAATTAAGGTATCCGGACCATAATAGATCATGATCGAACATTGTATCTCTTTTTGACCTTGAATGGCTGAACCAAACAATTTAAAGCTGCAATTTTGTATATATATTTTTTCAAGTTGAAACCCACTTTGTTGCTTATATGCAGAGTCTGTAAAAATAAGTTAGTTATATTGGCATTTCCGAACTTTGCCGATAATTACCGAGGTCATTTCAATTGCGTTGTATGGAACATCCGGGAAATTTTGAATAATCACGTGATCATTTATGGTCCGGATACCTTAACAGAGAAAATTGAAACAAATATATCTATAAATACATGAGACTACTGAGGGTAAATGTAGAATTAATATGTACTTCAAAAGAAATATAAACGTATGCATGGTATTGGTTTTCACATAAAAGATATAAAAAAAAAATGCATAGCGTTGTCTTTATCATGCATTGCTCTTTTCTTACCAGGATTTCCATTACTTAACTTAAAGAACTATTTATACCATTTAAGAAAAATGAATTCTCTTAATACTCGTATGATGCAACAAAGGTGTTATCACATCTTGAAACTTTGTATTAGATCCATTTGATCGATGAAATTACTGGTGCAATGTATGTCCCAAAGGGTATTCACCCGACAAGACAACGTCTTTTTTTCAAACATATTAAATTGTCAAAACAAAATAGAAAATCGGATCAGACTCACATTATAAGAAATATATTGATGTCTTTTCCACTAGAAACCAGACGTAATTGACTATAAATAAGAAAAGATATTACAGTTATTTCTTATGACATAGACTGTAATCTATATCATAGTATAAAACCTAATGGTAAAAAAACGAAATTCGGTGAATTTAGGTATCACTCAACTGATTCATGGGGTTGGAATAAATATCGGCAAAGGAATACCGAAGCGACAAAACAGTGGAAAAACTCCACAAATTCGAAGTCCAACTGAGGAAAAGACAAAGTCAGGGAATGGAAAACAACAAACAAACGCCACAAGGATACATGTATAACTAAAAGAATAAAAAACAAGACAGCAAAGAAACTAAAGCACAAGGTAAGCATGTCCTACTCTGTAAACGACAGCCGTCACATTGACTTTGAGTAAAAGCCAGAGGAATTTTCAGTCCATTGAAGTGTCAATTCCAGAAGGAAATACAACTGAAGATATCTAATCTTCTACGTCAGATAGAAACTTCGTATTGACCAATCAATGATGACGACCGTAAAATTTTGGAGTGATGGAATTAACTGAACATAACCCTGTCCTAGAAGTTTATGTGACAGCAATCTCGCCTTGCCGAATAAGTAGCCGTATAAAGTACATGTGCGGCATTAACGAATCAACTGTGAAATGTACACCCCATAGGAAATCTTAATTGTTATATTACTGCTAAGTAAGGGGACGTTCACAATCGGAAAATTAAAATCAGCACGTTTGTCATAAAATTTCGATTTCAGTCGCCCATTAATAATGGATTTATTGAACATTTACTTAACCACGTTTGTCTTGA
This sequence comes from Mytilisepta virgata, assembly GCA_028015205.1. NCBI lineage: Eukaryota > Metazoa > Mollusca > Bivalvia > Mytilida > Mytilidae > Mytilisepta > Mytilisepta virgata. Next base: position 50,606,955 of record CM051518.1, on the reverse strand, counting down.
TCGAAATCTGCCCAATAATATTTAATACAATTCAATGCATTATTCCTTCTAAACATATCATATACATATAATTCATTGTTTTTTTTTAAATTGTGAGCATTAACCTGATATATTACTGCACACATAATAAGAAGAATCAGTAAAATTCTAAACTACGGATGTAATTTGAGCTCGAAATCAGCGTGAAATATTTTGATGTATCGATAGGTCATTGGGATTCCTACGGGAACAAGCTGTGCTCCTCTTATTGCCGACTAATTTTTATATTGTTATGAACTTTCTGGTCTTTCATGAAAAAAATCCTTAAGGGTGAAATACAAATTATGATAAATTAATTGATATTTTTAATAACAATTGCAGGTATCTTGATAATGTACTTCCTGTTGATAACCCCGAGTTTCTGAAATATGCAAACGACATTTTTCCATAAGAGTTACATTTGAACAAAGCTTATAAGAATTGTAAGTGGTGCTCTTTTTAGACCTTACTATAAATGTCGAAAATGGAAAGATAAGTACTAAAATTCATGATAAAAAGGACGATTTTAATTTTCCAATCACTAATTTCCCATTTCTTGACAGAGACGTCCTTGTGGCACCATCCTAAAGAGTGTACATACATGTATCACAGCTTGTACGTTTTGCACGAATTTGCTCTCGGCTAAACCATACGATTACCAAAACAAAACCTCTGTTACAGGGTTATAGATTTCACAAGTTGCTTAATGCAATTAAAAAGTTTTATAATAGATATCAAAATCTTTTATCTAAAATACCCAGCTTCCAGAAAAGCACTTATCATGAACGGGTTTTCCCATCCTAGTTTCTACTGTAATATCGTGAATAAATGCAAAATCTCGCTAGAAACACACAGAAACGTGGTAGTTACTTAAGATCTTTTCACATTAAAGGCTACAAATATGAAATTATGTGCAATTCTGTAAAAATTGATATTTTTCCCAAAGACTTGAAGACTTAATTTCATACTGTAATCATACTATATTGGTTTTTATAGCGTGTTTTATACACCAGAGTATCAGGATAGATCAGGGGGAGGTTAGAGTACCCATAAAACCAATTTAACCCCAGTCGTAACTAAACCAATTGAATAAATGTTATCTTTTTCAAACATGTTTCTGAAGAAGCTGATATATATTTGGGTTATGAAATCTTCAATATAAAAAGAAGAAAAGACTTCTTGTGAGATTTTATTAGATTAGGTATTATATCCCTTCGTTACACAAAAAGAATACCAAATTTAAGAACAATAAAATAATGGTTTTACAAATTTTAGAAAATGTTAATAAACAACAAAACTGGAAAGGTAAAACATGACATACCAATCAATCAAAGAAACCCAATTGACAGAACTCAGGACAAAAAATAACATAAAAGAGTACAAAACACAAACATGAACACAACAGAGAGTCCGGATAGTCTGACTGGGCTAATTGCATTTAATAGTCAGGGAATAAGAACATTTAAAGTTGATTAAGGTACTTAAATTATTTAAAAAATCATTACATACAGCAATGTTTACAGGCAACAGGGATTCCATTAATATATATGGAGAATTTATATAAGATGAATTTGACAGTCTATAATCCGATGTGTTGCCTTAAGATTGTTTACTGTAAATTCAGAAATTATTGCGTGCATTTATTATTGCGATTTTGTCATTTTAGACCAAATTCGTATAAAATGCGAGCTTAAATTATTGCGATTACAACCCTGTCGCATTTTTCGCAATAATAAAAACATCGCAATAATTTCCGAATTTACAGTATATTTCTGTTATGTTCTTGGATTCAAATACGTACATATTATCAGGTTTTCTGCAAACGTATATCGTAAAATATCAGCCGCGAGACACAATGTGAGCGTAGCGAACGAGCCAAAAAGCTTCATATTGTGCCGAGCGGCTTATATTTTACAATATCTGTTTGAAGAAAACTTGATGATAAATTTATCGTATTGTTAACTAGCAATCTTAATGGAATTTCTTACTTTCCAATGGCCATCCGCCTATAACCGGATGTTTTCCTGATATATTCGGGTCAACGTTGGGTCAAACATTATGACGTCGCTGATATATTCGGGTCAGCTCATATTAGGGTCGGGTCAACTCTTTACGACGTCACAGTGCCGAAATACGGGAAATTCTGAAGGCCTCAGCAGGTCGATTTAGCCATAGGGAAATACGATAATATCTATGGAGAATTTGCATACGTTAAATTTGACACACAATACATACCGTTGTGTTGATGTGCCCTATAATTATTGATATTGTGTATCTCTAGTATGTTCTAGCTTGGACTTTCAACGGGGTAAAATTAGATTTTTCTGACTGTTATCTCCTGTACAATTTGCTAATTAATCTTGCAGGTATAATGCAATCATTATTCAGTAAAAAAAATATTCTCAAACCAGTGCTGGGCTTGTCCTGAACTGACGTTGGGATGAGATATTTTTCTCTGATTAAGGCATACCGATGATTTCGTGATGAATAGTGCTAGGGGTGGTCCTGAACTGACATTGGGGTGAGATATTTTTCTCTACGATGACTTCATGATGAATAGTGCTAGGGGTCGTCTTTAACTAACGTTAGGGTGAGATATTTTTCTATGTGATTAAGACATCAAGATACTTCAAGGTGAATAGTGCTAGGGGTCGTCTTGAATTAAGATTGGGATGAGATATCTTTCTCTGTGGTAAAGACATCACGATGACTTCATGATGAATAACGACAATAAAAAAATAAGAAGTGTTCCCTTGATTAAACTTTTCAACATATACATATACAGTTGCAGGGATTATATATCAAGAATTAATCCACTTTATCTCTTCTTATTTTTAATATACAATATTCTTATACTAGTATTTCGTAGCAGAATAAGGCATCTTATATCTTCATAGTAAAATCACAAGAGATAATACCGTCTGCAGGAAATGTTATTTTCATCTGTAATCAATCCAAACTAGGTTTTACACTGCGTCATATATATGGGTCAACGGACAATCTAATTAACAAAATGCATGAGCGGTTGGAAATCTGCATAATATTTTTTACTGCGAATCATTCAATGTAAAGGATTTGTAGTGTATTAAACTTTTCCCGAACAAGCTAACGAAAGATTTCTTTGAGATGAAGAGTATGGCAATTGCTGTTAAGATGTAAAGCCTTACACTGATTTCTAGTTTAGTTTAGTGTAAACAGATTTTATTTTCAAAAGACAAAAGGATTAGGCACACGTTTTGCAACTGAGTAATGCCTTACCTACTAATTTCTTTCAGTTAGGTGTCAAATGCCGTTATTTTGGCTTCGCTTTAAGTAATATAATACATTTTTTTATACCAATTTTGATCCACCAGATGTGCACATTTCGTCGATTTACGACTCATCAGTTAGGCTCAAGGCCTAACATATTGAAAACCGAAACAACAATCCAAAAAGTTGAAGAGCAAAATGCAAAATTGACCAAAAAAGGTAAAGCCAAAACCATCTAAGGACAGAGCTAAGCATGAGGGAGATACTCCTTAACTTTCACAAATTTCATAATTTTGTAACAGTAAATTTGAAGTATCAATTTCGGGCTAGTATCGAAATACTAGCAACTGAGCTGGGGATACCCTCGAGGGCTTGTAGTCCACCAGCTGTGGCATCGACTCGCTGGTGAAAATAAAATTCTTTGATACCAAATTTGATGCACATATAAACATTTTCATTTTATTACGCTTTTAAAATTTCATTACTTATTTTGTGATTCGTCTTTCTGTTTAATGCTATTTGAATCAGTTTTCAAGAATTAACTGTTTTATAGACAAAATATAGTCTAATTTGCTTTGTGATAAAAAACCCTACGTTTAAAACCTATCTTAAATTATGTAAAGATTCTTTTATGTTCCGACAAGAATTCCAGACCCCGAACAATAGGCTCTACCATGATCTTGTTTATAATATTCCTATAGGAACAACCCAGTACACAATTTTTTACATTTAATTATTATTTATTATCAAAATGACGAAAGCGTAACTAAACTATTGACAGAAAAATTAACAAAAGGAAGTGTTCAGGCATACAAAACAATGTACAACCAACCCAAACACTAAACTGATCGTAAGAGAAGAACACGTCCTTTCAAAGTATGAATTTAAACTAATACCCGAGACAAATAGTGTTGGCACTTTAAACAGCTACAACCAACTGAAATGTTTTGGGCAAAGAATTTCCACATGGACCGAGATATTGGCGAATACCAAAACCGGATCGAGTTGTACTTCATAACTGCACTTATTAATGACTACACACAAAGAAGTCGCATGCCCCTCGTAATATTCGCTGTAACAAAATTGGATTCAAGTTTCGGAATAATAAATTAATATTTATGCTTAATTTATGCAATTTATGTTCATCTGTAATAACAAGAATTCATAAAATGCAAACATAAACACAAAACACATTTATGTATTGGAATTTGGGGTCTTTAATTTTTCAAAAAAATGTAAGAGGTCAACTCCACATAGCAAGTTAATTTTACCTATATTTTTACGACGATTTTGACAAGTCATTATCGAACTTGATAGAAGTAAAACCGTTATTTCACAAAAACATTGTGATTTAAGTTCTATTAGTATCTGTGAGCCTTTAGACAGCAAATACCAATAGAAATCAAACTATACATTTTTGATGTCAAATTTTAAACATTCTTCCCAGAAACTGAAAACATTCATAAGCATGCCATAATTATCATACGAGAGGATAATTTGAATCTTACACAGCATCAGCCTTCTGATTTCACATTTGAAACGTAAATGGATACTTTTTACAATATCTTATGTCGTACTCGCTATAAAATTCAATGAAATACCACTGAAGATTTCATTAATAGCCAAAGTTAGTATAGAAAATCAATTTTTTGAAAACAATAGGAAATAGCTGGCTTACCTTTTCATGAATCTTTAATGCTATACTTTACGTACGATACATTTTTATACAAATCTACACGAATTCAATGCCATTTAAACCGTATGCATATTAATATATGATTTTATGGATTTGCACAAAAGATAATAATATGGTTATCAACTTTGAATGAAACAATTCCTAAACGTATAAAGTGGAGACAGCAGTACCGAATAAGGAAAAAACCCGGAAGTCTTTATAGAATTGCTTCGCCAATCCATCAAGATACTTCCTTGGTCTTCCAAGTGTTTCGGTTTTGATGCTGCTGATGAGAGGTAACTCCTTGAAATGCGTCGTATACAGCATAGTATAAATTTACTATATCTAATATTAGTATCTTTGGATTGTTACTTTTTTAACAAACGCGATATTCCCCTTTAAAGTATATAAGAATGTGATGCATACATGTATGTTAAGTAAGCCATTTACTTTCTTGTCTTCGAGAAATAAAATTATAATAGTGAAATGTCTTGATATTTGTCAAACGATACAGCAATTCATTTCGTTATGAACATTCAGTACACCTGTTTGAAAATATCAAAAATGTTGTTTCGTGTATGACATTAGCTGATATTAGCTGATATGAAGTGAAAATTAAATATTTCAGAAATCATAGAATAATTCTTATTCAGGTTTTTTCGCTAAAAATCTTCATGTACACGTACAGTATTTACTACAGTATTTACCATATCACGGGTTAGAAATTCTGTATTAGTACATGTAGCTTGGGTCGATGCTACTGCTGTTGTTTTTTAAGACTCAGTCTTGAGGCTGGTTGTTTCGTACCAAAGGTCGTTTGTCCTTGACTTTTTATATTTGAATTTTGTAAAGAATGAAAATACATCATGTCAGCTTGATTTGATGCGTAGAATTAAAAAGACTGTAAATACATCATGCCAACTTAATTGTTATGTGTAATTAAACATGTTCAATAGCACAACCCCAAAACACCATAATTATACAGATTCAGCGAGAACGTATACTTTTAGCATTTAACATGTTACGGTTTCTGATTTATGCACAAACAACACAATTATCCGATGTTTAATGCCAGTATCAAGTCAGGAGTATGACAGTTGCTTTCCAGCTGTTCTGGGTATTTGCGTATCTCAAGGCTTTGCCAGTTTGTCTGATTTCGATTATGAAATTTCCCTTTTAGTTCCATATTAGATAAATACGACCCAATACAGATTAATGTCTATTGTAGAAATGATTTCTGCGGTAAATGACACCTGTACACATGTGGCTGACTTTCTGACATTAATGAAATTAATAGTATATTTCAAGGCAAAGGGTGATGAAAAAAAAAATCAAGCTTTGTGCAAACACTTATCAGTTTTATTAGTGCTGATCACCACAGAAACCAGCATTTCATACGGACCTAACGAGGGAAACTTGTATCCTGCTAATGTCATCTAAAAATTAATAAACTTAAAATTTCAACACATTTGTCTAAAAATCGTACTTTTACGTCGCAACGACTAGTTGGATAATAATACCCTTAGAAACTTACAGTGGAAATACACCATTGATAGCATCATCTAACTTGGATACTGTAGATTCTATTTTGTAAATATCAATGTTCCTTTTTTGTAAAATTTGTTTTTTTTTAAACGATACTCAATTTTGTGGTTTTGAAATTTTCTATTTATTTTATTTATATTTTCTATATAATACATAATTAAAAAAATATATTTCGTCGACTATACCGTATACATAAATATACCACATTTCTTATGTATTGTACGCATTTCTTGAGCAATTTTCATCAGCTAACGGTCACCAAAACTTTTTAAAATCCCAAAATAACGAAAACATCGTGAGCAATAAAGCAGTAGATGAACTAAAACCAGGCATAGCCATGACTGTGATGGTTGAAACCCTAATTGGGAAACTAGAACATGTAGAAGGTCTATCAAAAGTTCTTGTGCTATATTTTTTATATTAAACAGCGTGTACAACTGTTAACGCCGAAGTAACCGAGCATTTTCTATTTCTCGGTGAAATCTATTTTAACAAGAATAAAATATAGAGCGTTTAGGTGCTGAGAATTTACATGTACTCTACAAATGCACATTCGTTTTCTCAATATCTATAGAATATTTTCCCGAAGATACTCTGTTTGAAGAAACTGTCGTTTTTGCTTTTTGAAACGATGGAGAAATTGAAAGTTATGCCGTCTTTCCGGCGTTACCGGTTGAACACGGTATACATTGTATGTTAACAGTAACGTGCATGCAAGGTTTTCCTAGAAACAAAACAGAAAATTATGCACAGAATCAACAGTGACATTTGGCTGTTCTTGTACGTCAACTTTTTGGTTTCAATTACTGTTTCTGATTTTATCCTTAATGAAACAGTAACATGCTGTACTGTAAGGTGTTAAATTTGATACTAAATAAATAATTTACATAAATTGATTACTAAACTGAATACATGTAATATATATCCAAGCTGGATTGTTTTTGTTGTCATGGTATGGTGTATATAATTTCAAACGACATCTGTGACAGTAAGCCATTATATAGCATTATAAGCATATCACAGAAGGGTGTCGTATTAGGGGAGTTGAGATAACAATCAGACGAATTAGGAATAAAAAGGACGTTTCATGACAAACTATAAACGGTTCTTGTATTATGCATTTTTATCGATTGAAACAAATATTGGTGTAAAAAGATATACATGATGAATAATGTTCAGTAAAAAATAAAAATAAGTTATGACCGATGTCACCCTATAGCTACCATCCTCACGGAAACAAGATTACTTACATGTACAAAACTAGAATTTACAAATGATAAATGAAACTTTTGATCTTTAATATTCTTAAATAACATTTAAATCTGTGCATAATGCGAAGGACTGTTATTTTTTTACAACTGCAATTTCCCTCTTGTATTCATCTATGAGAAAATGGATGCGAGGTTAAAGTAAATGGCCTGTAACCCCCTTTATTTCGACAGTGTATTATTCGACTTATATTTCGCTGCATGGCCTTCAGTGATAAATTGTAAATTTCGCATAAACATTTTAAGTAATAACATTCAATATCTACATATTTTGCAAAATACCGTATAGTGTTTGTTATCTTGAAGTTTTTTGTTTTTCAGAGTTACAGACACATATTACTAAAAGAATATTATTGTCCTTCTTTGAACAGTTACAGCTTTATACAATATACATCTCTCAACTTTTTAACTAAATAAAATCTAAATCCTAAAACTTTTTAAATCCTAAATTGTCGGTGTAACCCGCTTTAACTACTTTCTAATGAAGGATTTTTTTTATCAGAAAACCATTTGTACTCCGTTCTTATGTCTTAGTTATTGTATTTTTTCTGCATTTTCAGCATATTTGGAACTGCAAACAAGTTCCGACCAAAAATATTTTTTGAATATACGCAGGTATTATTGAAAATCGACGCGTGTATAATCATTGCTAGGCTAGGTGGAAGTCATCAAGAGAAAACATTTATGATGGCACATGTTATATAATTGCTTGTAACTATTGCGTTTTAATATGGATTTAAACCTTATACGGAAATTATTGTTCAGATAATGATATTTTAATCCGGTGATCTATACATGTATTTGTTCTGATTCATTCAGCTCATTCTAAGTGAGAACAGTGTAAAATCTGTTACCTATGTTTTCTTTGACTTACGTTTAAATGAATAAAATAGTTTATGTCTGGTACATGAACGTAAAATATTAAGATTTTGCAGTTTGATTGTATTTATTGGTACATTTATTTTGAATGGTAAGAAAAGCAGCTGAATTAACTCTTGCATAAGCTGCTAAAATCAGCAGAGTTTATAGCAACAGCAAATTATCCTCTATCTCCTGTTCACACGAATAGCAATATGTTCATGATACAATATTACAATGAACTAGTATAGATTATAATCATATTAAAAAAAATCATACGATTTTTTATTTGTTTCCTTAAACATGTTAAAAAGAAAACAAAACGTTTTTACTAATTAAAAAATAATTAACAATAGAGGACAACATCAAAGACACATTTTTGTTTACCAAGATTCATCTTATATGAACTAAGTTAACGCGGTCTTATGGCATTTAAAATCTTTTAAGAAACAATTATTGTTAATATGATTGATATGCTATTAATTTTGAGTAGACCCTGCACGAATCTGTCTATTTTGTGCTATTCAAAAGTAGTCAAGTCATCGATGAAAACTTCATTTAAGGGACGCAGAACTACTGCACTAGTAACCAATATTTTGTCTGGTTTTCTTATTATTTATTTTATCTTGCCCTTTATTTAATTTTGCACCGTCCAAAATAAGACATATTTTCTGCATTAAATCAAAGACCTGTCAAGATGAAATATAAGGAATTAAGGGCATGCGTCAGAACCGTTAAAATTGAGTTTTACATTAAATGCAAGTATTAACGGATTGTCTGAATGCTTATAAGATGGTCTTAATTTAAGTCTGCAATGACTGCTAGGGAGTAAGTCTTGATTTTGGACTCGTTATCTTAATTTTGTCTTAAAATATGCGATTTGGAAATCCAGACAGGAAAGATTAAACCAGGTAAAATTGGTCGTATAAAAACAAAACTGGCGACATGTAACAGTAGCATTTGAAACCGTTAAAGAAAATGTCAAGCTACAATTACAACAGTATGCTGTATTAAAGAAAAATGGTGTATATATGATTGGAAACAATAATACATCGTACAAACCATTAATTGGCTTCAATTCTATGCTCTTATTTGTTAAGCTCGTGTGATAATATGACTAATACTCCCATTGAAATTATCTGCTTATTAACGACCAATCAGTTATGTAATACATTGCATGTTAGGTATTGAGTTAACATTCCTGATTGTACTTGCATGAGAATCGTGCTTTCAGAATTTCAATCAACTATCAGGTAAAAAAAATATTAAACGCATTGTAGCGTTAAGACCTAAGAAATACGTATTGCACTTTTAAAAATTAGACTGGAAGTTCTTTGCACATGATTTAGGTAAAACATTTTTTAATTTACCCAGACCATCTTCTTTGTCAAGCATTAAATAAATAATATTGAAAAAATATGTTCTGGGTACGTACCGTAAAGATATGAAACAAGATATCAAGAGTTAATAGGTTGGTCGATGTTAATTTTCAATAGTCAGATCATTATTGACAACTTGAAAGGTATTATTACTTAATGAAAATCAATTATTAACACTTAAGCATTATCTATTGTTTATAAAAAAGTCAATGTCCTATTTATTTAGCGTATGTTTTTTGTTGTTTCTATCTACTGCAAGTTTCACGTTTCTGGGTAAAAATTAGATAGTATCCTTATTTAAGCATTTATATAATAATTTAATTTCCTTTTACGGCGTTAAAAATTTAAAATTACATGTACCATGATTCCCTTTTCATCGATCTGATGATAGATATCTGTCAGAGAGGCAAAAACTAAAAGCCGAAATCTCCTACTGTACAGCAACACCAAGATCCTAGAGTAGAAACAGATACTACTTGACATTATCACAAACAACTAATTTTTGCAATTTGACATAATTATACAAAAGTATATGTACTGTAAAATACAAGACCTAAATGGGCAAGATAATAGAAGAATTTAGGAAATTTATTATTTGAAATCAGTTGAATGCGGTTGCAAATTGAAGGGTAGTTTATTGTTTCAATAAGACCCCATCTAAAATCACAAGGAAAATACATGTGTTCACCTCATCATTCCACATTGAAAGACAAAATGAACATTACAAGAGTAAATAAACATCATTTTGATTTCTGTGTTCTTTGTCCTACGAGTCAATAAAAGGCCACTGTAGATGAAACAAATTTTTGGCACCAGAAAGTAAGTAAGTTAATTAAAGAAATAACAAAAGGATATTAACTTAAAATAAAATCTTTGTGTGCAATTTATTGATTTTTGCGTAAAAAATGACGTCACCACAAACAAATGTGACGCTGATGAATATGTGCAAATTTTGTTTCCATGTTGACTAATAGGTCATGCCTAATTGATATTTGAAATGTACGGAATTGTAAATGAGTCTGTATTTTTCAAAGCAAAATCTCCCTTTTTTGAAACAGTTTCAATGCAAATGGGACTGTAATAAAGTCTGTAGTTTTCATCAGAAAAATCAGTTGCAGAAGAAAATGGATGGAACTTACTTAAAGTTCAAAATCCTTGCCTTTTACACATTACCACCCATACATGTATTTTCTTTTTACTACACGCGATTTATTCAAGTTCAACAAATCGCCCCCAAAAATTACTAGTAAAGTGTTCAAGCAAATACACTCAACCGCTTTCCGAAGAATTAATATAGGCATTGGGCAATGCACAATCTCCCCTTTCGGTAAAAAAACATGTACTGCATACAATACAAATGGTATTGTCATCAGATATTGTCCTTTGAACAAGACTTTCTAAACTATGAAAAAATAGTTCATACCTCTAGCGATAAACTTTTCAATTGAATGTTCATTGCATATACATGTAACAAGAAAAACCAATGCCATGACAAAGAATTATGAACAATCACGGATTTTAGAAAGTGTACCCCTCATATGGGTTAGTATATAAAATATTTTTTACATTACATTTTTTAATGAAATATCAATAGTTTTGAAAAATATCTATATTTGCTCATATCATTTTTAGAGAACAAGTTCTACTGCGAAAGTATCTCCTTTTTGCACGGTATGATGTTCATGGTTTTAAAATTCCCAGACTTATAAAAACTTGATGCCTTTTCATTTATCAGGAATCAAAGAATCGAGAATAATAAATGATTGTAATTTCCGACGTAACAAAATGTTTATGGGATATCATTAGACTTGGTCGGATTCGTATTGGAGAAAAAGCTTTAAGTGTTTTGAAAGGCTTTAATTGGTGTGCTGATGAAAGATAAATATTTAATTTAAGGTGCTTCATCGTCAGAAGAACTTTACGAGTTCGTTTGCCTTATTTATCACTGAAATGATCGACCGAACTCAACAAATGATAAAAGGAACTTCATTCAAAGTAAATGACATTCATGAAGAAAACCCATTCTTTCTTACTGACATGGTTATCAGCAGCTGTTTTCTGAGAAATCAGTTCAAAATTGTCTGCATGGATCATTTTTTCCCTGTAGATTCCTTATCAAACACGTTTCAGAGATGAAATGTTTTGCAACTGTGGTATGAAAACCGTATTACGATTTTTTAGTTGAGAGAGAATACTAGATCATGAGCATACAAGGGAGAAAATGAAAATGAGGAGGACATCAGCTGACAAGTACAAAAGAAGAACATGTAGAAACGATTAAGTTAAAAGAAAATATACATTTTAGAGATTAAAACATAGCAAACAAGAGGGAAAAATCCTCAAAATTAAAAAAAAAAAAATAAAAAGCAATGATACCCTCATGCTCACTCCGCCAGTAGAGGTGTCTACTCAATAACATATTCTGCTATATTACTGAGATGATTTAAATAGCAGCATGGTTAGTTCGTCAAAAAAAAAAGAAAAGAAAAAAAAAATTCACGTATCCTCTATATGATGGTATTACTTTTTATCCGTATACAATATTAATGTATATATTGCATGATTCGAAAGATTTTACGTTGGTTCACAATCGGTGAAACTGAATGAACTCTTTTCTTCATAAATCCATTTAAAAAACTTAAAATATGGGGTCCTATATGTACATTTGTACATGTTTCCCCATTAAAATAGTTGCCTAAGAAGAAATTTTGTGGACATTTTCTTGGCACAAAATCCCTAATTAAATGTGCCAAAAATTCAAGTACAAAGAGTCCTTTCACTGTTTTTTTTTTCATCTTTTAAAAACGCACAGTCATGCCTTCAACTGTTAGAATCTTTTATCTGACTCGGTAATTCTAGACGGTCTTTTACACCGTTTGAGCGGAATTTTCCTTCTAAGATGTGCCAGAATTGTGGAAAGCCGAAAAATTACGTGGGTTGCGGCCTTCAGCATTCAGTTAAGACCTAACTTTGAGACTATCAGTATAAATAACTTGATAAATTTACGGCTCGACACATGTAGATAATGTTAGATGGCTAACCCATAAATTAGTTTCCATAGAATAGGGAATTACCAAGACAACAATTAGATCTACTTGTTCATGTAAATTTAATTTTGAGTTTCTAAACTGATATAAATATTACGACACAAATAGATTGATACCAGCGATATACACAACTGTACGAGGTTGTTTGTCTTTCTCATAAAAAGACTTTAAAAGAATTTTTATAGAATAGTTGAGCAAACCAATAATTAGAGATGAAAATTTACTTTTTGAGTTAACTTAATTGGGTATGTAACGATACAAATATTTGTTAAAAGTCTGTTACCAGTGTTATTTACAGCTGTACTGTGATATTGTTATGATTCCTTTCAATAGGTTTTAAAAGCATTTCCATGACAACTTTTTTTCGTTATTCGGTAGACACTACATGTATTAATTTTTGTTTTATGAGTTGTCATAAATCTCTGCATTTTCTGTTTTTATACATACCATATAAATTTTAGTTGCATCTTATTTTCAATTACATGTATTTGCGATTTAAATGCAAAATGGTAGTCAGTTGAATCCAATTCATGTTTGCATGTAGATAACTATTTCAGGTTTGATGCGAGACATATAGATTCTCTTTCAAGTACGAGTGAATTAATGAATTTCTCCACCCGAGATAGTTAAATTTTTGATTTTCAACACGTGTTAAATTCTAAAATTTAACTACATGTATCGAGGGTGGACAAATTCTATAACTCACGAGTAAATTGAAGGAGAATCTGTTTCTCTTGTGATTTTCAACAAAACCCTCAAGAAAATGCCGTTGCTACGGCATTTTGTTTACATGAACGCCATTTCGGAACTTCTCTATTTTATATCATAAACAAAGAAAAAACGGGCGGAATTCCCATGCAGAAATTTAATCACCGGGAAGTTGTTAAAAATATTATGTATTTTATCCCACCGATTAAACGCATCAAGAATATGAGAAATATAGATTCTCTTTCAGGTACGAGTGAGTTATGGAATTTCTCCACCCGATATACATTGTGTAGTTAAATTTTTGATTTTCAACATTATATTCAACAATCACCGGGAAGTTGTTAAAATATTATGTATTTTTATCCCACCAATTAAACACACCAAGAAAAGGAGAAAAATAAATCACAGAAAAATATTTACACAACAAACAAAGTAGATTACATGTAGTACATTTTTTAGAATTGATAATTGACTTTTTGGTAGAGCATTGTACTTTTTTGTCAGTTTTGATTTTATACATGGTATATTTTGATGCATCGCTTGCTTTTTCTGTGAAAAACGTTTTTTTTTCCATAAAATGCCAGGTAAACTGTACATGTAGTTTGAATCGCTGAGCAAAAACTGATAGAGAAAGAATTGCAAACCACTTCAAGTATCATTTTCAAAATTTTTACGAAAAATTACCTTTACATGAACAGAACATTTGTGCCCGGTTTCCATAAACGGGCCTTGATTTTGTACTGATGGACAAAAATGACCATATTGAAACTATTTGAATAACATCTTTAAAATTGCATATGATTTTTTGGATTTGGGTTATAAGGTACATATATTTCTTCGGAGATCCAACGGGCAGATACCTTATTTGGTTGTCACGATATTAGACGATTAGTTTAATACTGTAATTACTGTGACTGCATGACAATAAAACATTCTCATCCCATATGCCAGAGAGGTATAAAAGTTCAATCGCCACACGTATATACACATTTACCATGTCCATCCCATCAAAAATTTGACAGTAAAAATATTGCAATCTGATTTTAACAGTATACAGTTATTGACTGGGTCCGAGGAAAACAGCTGTTTTGTTTGACCTTCTGACTGAACTATTGCCCAAAGCCGTAGGCTGAGGGCAACAGTTCAGTCAGAGGGTTAAACAAAACAGCTGTTGTCCGAGCAACCAGTCAATAACTGTTTTGTTATACGATAGTGATCTGCACGTGGATCTGCTATTTATAGTAACCAATCGAAACAAGACAAGCGGTCAACAGTTCGGATCCGGTCCAACAGTCCAAAACTGTTGACGGTCAACAGTTCAGGAATCAATAAGAATTTGAGCATTGTTTTAAAAAATGTCAAAATGTTGATTATAATCTCTATTTATTTTATATAGTTAAAACATCAAAAGGTATAACAATGTTATATTTATATATAAAATGTGCATTGTAAATACCCATATTGAAAAATATAAAAAAAAATTACAAAAACGGTATTACAACTTTGTGTCCTTTCAATATGAAACATAGAACTTCTAATGTTTCTAACTACAAGTATCACTTTTACTTTTCATTATCTATGACGAATAAAGTTGCATTTTGAAAATCATGACGTAAGAGACCAAGCAGACTTTCTGAGATCTGAAGCTTTCTGTTTTTGTTTTTTTTAATGAAATTAAGTACTGTAATAAAGAATCTTACAATATTTATTTTGCTTTATTTTGACAATTGTCATACAGGAACTGCTAAATCAACATGTGAAATTTTGACGAAATTTTGCAGATGCATCATACTACAGAAGTGTTTCATACCTCCATCAAAAAAGAGCTCGCTTTACTCGTATTTAACTCTCTGTTTTAAATAACTATCCAATTTAAAAATTTAATATAACCAGCCCTTTAAACACGGCATTTGCGAATGTTATTTTAAAAATAGTCCAAAAGACACATGTATTAATACCGATGTTCGGTGTTATTTTCTCTTGCAGATTATACAAATGATTTTTTTTTTTGTATTGACTTTGATATATATTTCAAGTAACTAGACAAACACATTTAACATTGATTCTATACCTCTATAAGACTGTCCAGTATAAGTAGTACATGGATGTACCAGAATATGAACCTTATATTTAATATTGTAGTCAGACATAGTATTACATTGATTTCGTTCGTGATATTTGCCCTATATATTCGCAATGAAAGTAAAATCTAAATTCTCTTAAAGAATACATGTATATGAACTAAAGTGTCTTGAACTATAAATCTGACATCCTCCTTCTCAAAAGAGGTACATAGAACGTGTTTGAAATTTATAATAAACTTACAAGTGACATTACACTTACCTATAGTTGACACAACGGTTCCGACAAAATAAAAAGCTCCTGAAAAATCCCATCGCACTCTCTTATCTCCGACATATCCGGCCGACTCTGCATCTGTGTGAGCATCAAGTAAAATTTGTAAATCCGTTGCATTAATTTCAGGATATTTTTGCTTGAAGGACTTCAGTGTCTCGTTATATCTTTTTCGTTCTTCAATCTCGTTATCCCACTCCAGAAACATAAACGCTGTAGCCCCTAGTAACATGTATGCAATCATCACAAAGAAAAGAAGAATAAACCTTGCATTATCTTCGCGCAGATGCAGGGCAAAACAGCACCCCTGCTTTCTGGCAAGTGGCATTCCGAACTTAAAAGTTTACACCATTTTATTTGCTCATTCATTAGAGTGATTTTTTTTATATAAAATCGTGTTAAACAAACTCACAAATTCCAATAAATGGAAATTTAGTAATAATGTTCTACCTTAAACATTTCAACGCATGAACAACGGTCAATATTATCACTAAAAGGTATAACTACATTACTATTAAATTCGAATTTGTTGACAATTACACTAGAAATGACACTCAAAGCTCGCATCATTACGATTTCCAATAGTCATTTAACGTCGACACTACACTTTCACCATATTTTACAAAAATAATAATTTTTTCCATAATAATTCCGATTACACCGGTATGAATCTACTTGAACTGCTAATAAAACTGTTAGTTGTGACAGATTTTCTTATATCGATCTGGTCACGGTTGATGCTGAGCGTTACGGTCGGAACTTAGTCACAAACTAACTTATAGATGTTTTTCGGTAATAATTGATATGTGTTATAATTTGTTCTGGGAGATAATGAATTAAAGACAGATTACAGAGGATGGAGGTGATAATACATCAATACTATCGACCGGGTGTGATAGTTTATTTACAGGGTTTAGGTCAATAATAGTCCACTAAAGGCAATCGATCAGTCCAAAACCTAATCATAACCAATGATTAAATGCCCATGTAAATTTCATGAGACAGATTCAGGCAAACAATCATGGAATAATAAGTATTTGTTTGACCATAGATGATATAATTAACATGTTCATGCAGTTGTCAAACTCGTATTAGTTTTTCCGTTGTCTACGTATAGTAATAGATAAAAGAATATTGACACGACTAGTCGTTTTCTAGGAAACATGTGCCAAACAATAGTGATGACTTTTTATTGTAATTTTACCGATCTGTTTAGAATAATGTATATGTCTGTATTTATACTAATCGGAAAAAAGTTTATTAATTTTTTTTAGAATGCAAAGAAAATAAATGGTATTGGTGAGACAAATGGGTACAGATTCACTACCTGCCGATGAACAAGACCATATTGGACATTCTTAACATTTAACCTTTTCTATTTTGTTTTTATTTTGCATTTAGTTTTGTACGGCTTTTGCCTATTATACATTCTAGTCGTCTATGTCGTTTTAACGGCTCACTATTCCTTGTATTATATTCTCCAATTAGCGGTTTATCGTGTAGAATGCCTTCTTTGGGTGCCAGATATATCTGATATGACGTCCGATGAAATACAATTAGTAAAAGACTAATAAAGGGTTTCTGTCGATTTGAGTAATGCGGAATGGAAAAACAAAATAGAAAAATTCAACTTTAATTGGATGTATAAATTTTGTTTCAAATCATTCAACATAATAGTGGGCGGGAGGGTGGTTCTTTAAGCACAACTACCAGTTGCTATTTGACTGGATAATGTGCCATTGTCAGACTGCTGGAATACTAATAGTTTGTGGGTTCGCGGATTAAGTACATCATCTATCCAAAAACGAAATTAAGACTGAATACACCCAATAGTTTTTTAGGAAACGCAGACCATGTGGTCACAGTAAACAAGCACATATGTACAAACACCAGAGTGTCAGAATAGATAAGGTGGGGGAGGGTTTAATCCAACCACTGTTAATTGGCTGTACCAAGTCAGACTGTCCTGACTCTCTGTTGTATTTATGTTTGTGTTTTGTGCTCTTTAATGTTATTTTTTATCCGGGTTTACGTTGATTGATTGGTATGTCATTGTTTACCTTTCCTGTTATCCATTTTGTTGTTTACCTAAACATTAACACGTGGACCGGACACTTTTATATATTTCTTTTTCTCGTATATCTTTATATTGCAAACACAGAGGCCCCCGTGCGGGCATTATAGCCTACTTCTGTGGAGTTTTAACATACATGTACTTAGGTTACTTCTCCCTTATATTTAGTCTCGAATCGACGGCCTAGCATTGTTTATCGAGACGATCTTCTCATAAACAGCACCCGTCAATTTGAAATCTGGCTTGAAGAGTCTGTGCTTGAAAGAAATGTGTTCAAAGGGATAGATTAATAGGCAAAGCCTACAATGAAGTGATTCTAGAATGTTAGGGTGTGCGTATACTGGGCAAATACAATTAGATAACATTCTAAATGAATTCTTTCGGATTCTTTTTTCTCTTACTGATCCGTCATTATCATGTTGAAGACTTGAAAAAGCTTATGGGATCAGTCTATTTCTCACTATCAATTTATGTAAAAATTCCCATTTCTTTACCCCCAAAATTGATCTATTATTATTTTGGCTACCATGAAAACCTTTCTAACGAACTTTTGATGTGGCGATAAATCATATAAACAAAATTACATTGTTGAATTTCGGAACCAAACCTTGCTGAATTTTAAAACACAGGCAAAAGGGGAACATTTAGGTACGGGAAAAATGGGTACTTAATAAAATTGTCCTCAACTTTCCAATACTTTTACAAAATTGTAGAATATGGGTGACCCAATATCCTTATGTTGAAATAATTCACTGCAATTGTACACACATTTTTAATACAAAGATAAGATTTATTAAAAGAAAATTATATGGGAATCTCGAAAATATATATGATTTTGTTTGGAAGTTGTTCATATAATAAAGAGAACACAAAATTTAGTTGCGATTGGCAGGGCGGTTATTTCCATATTTGCTGGTGAAAAAATAAAACACTTAAATATATTTGGATAATTTGAGCATTGTATTACTTCTTGAAGATCAGATACAATATTGCCATATCAACGATGTTTACACTGTGTGTATTTAGGGACGATATCAAAAGTTCAATGTAGGATAAAAAACTTAATTCAAATAGTTTGGGGGTGGGGGGTGGGGGTGGGGGGGGGGGGTAAAAATCGCTGCATGGTATTCGACATCGATTTTCGTATTGAAAAATACGGATTCAAGTGATGTCCAAGTCAATATATAGAACAAACGTACATTGTGGAGGAAAAACAGGACCCATGATACAAAAAGTATACTCTCAAAGCATATGCCCATATTGGTCAATCAATTTTTCGCAAATTAAGTTAAGAGGTGGGGGGGTGTCAGTGAAAAAACTATGTGAATTAAGTTTTTTATCCTACATTGAACTTCTAATCTCGTCCCTTACGCAGGTAATATATGAATACAAAAATTTTAGTGTGAAAAAGGAGACTGCACATGAGTAGGCTCAGGCGTGTTCATTATACGAAGTTCTAATTTTGACATGTTTGAAACTCACAGTAATGATGTGTTCGTAATCAACGACAGGCTTAGAAATAAATCTGCTCGACCTGTAACCTTAAAACAAATATGTTTAAGAACGGGTAAAAAAGTCAATATCTTCAACAGATAAGAAGGCACTTCTGTCAGTAAACATCAATGATTTTATGTTGAAAAGCGTAAATTAAAACTAGTGATTGATAGTTATTCCAATATGATTCAATATAAAGTACACACACTTACGCCTTTGTGAAGGGCTCTACACTTAATATAATTATTTTCACTTGATTAAAGGAACACAATGAATGATTAGGTTATCTGGTACAAGACAAATACTTAAATGAATAATCCAGTTCTTCTTGCACACTTCTATGTCGAAATAATAACTCTATATGGTCAACGACAGGATGAAGGAGATTAATGACAAGACATTAGTGAATAAGGATCTGCCGAGGAAAATGAATGATATATACATTTATAGAGTCCAGGACGAAGGGAAAAAATTACAACCTCCAAGGCAAGTTGTTGGGTAAAACACTTCATTCAAACTAAGCAATGGTAATGTATTTTTATCCTGCTTAATATGTATATATTCTGATATGGGAATATAAATCCTCCGCCGGAAATTTCACGTTATATACCCCGTCATTAGAAATTCAATTACTACTTTGTGACTATTTATAACGGATTCCAAGTTTTTTTCACATTTTAAAAAAATGTGTAAGATTGCACATATAAACTAACAATAATACTAAACCCCTAACGGGAGGGATTGTGGCTGATTTTCTATATGATATAGACATAATCTTTCGATCAGTTTAATTGAGGTCTGGAGCTGGCATGTCAGTAACTGCTTGTAGTCCTTTGTTAATATATATTGATCATTGTCATTTTGCTTAGTTTCTTCTGTTACTTTTTTTAACATCGGACTCGGACATCTTTTACTGTGTGTATCGCTGTGTGTTTGTTTATTCCACATTAGCTAGAGGTATAGGGGGAGGGTTGAAATCTCACAAAACATATTGAACCCCGTCGCATTTTTGCTCCTGTCCCAAGTCAGGAACATCTAGCCTTTGTTAGTCTTGTTTTTTGAATTTTGGTTCATTTTTATGTTTCGGAGTTTAGTGTGCCGTCCATTTTGCAGAATTAGTATACATTATTGTTTAGGGGCCAGCTGAAGCCCGCCTCCGGGTGCGGGGTTTTCTCGCTGTGTTGAAAACCCATTGGTAGCCTTGAGCTGTTTTCTGCTCTTTGGTCCGGTTGTTGTCCCCGTTTCCATTCACTTTTCTAACAAAAAATTCTATTTATAACTTTCCCTACAGTAACACAAATATTATTTGTGTGTCAAACATTTTTTCACCCTCAAAAATTAAGCTTGCTACAAAATAATGCATATACTAATTTAATTATTTTGATAATATCGACAGTGTCTAAACTTCGTGAATTAATAGCCTGTCCGTTGATGGGCCAAATCCGAGTCAGTGTTACATTTCTAATACGTAATATTGGACAATGTAATTATTTCCTCTCCCTGTCGCTGGTGAAAGAAAGCAAACAATTGGCACCGGAAAAAAATCGCACATTGAACAGCAGTACGTAACCAAAATAACGTCGACAGTATTTAATAAGTTTTCAACAGCAACATGCATTTGTGTAAGAAAGATAACTCTCATTTGTTGGTGACAACTTCAAATTGATGCTTAATTTTTGAAGGTTGATTCTGAATAAATAATACAGTGTGGGAGCGAAAATGAATATTTTTTTGGTCACTTGTTAAGTTGCGATTTGCATAGCGACGAATCGGTCACTTGCTACCAAGATCGCTGGTACCCAATAATACATGTATATTTTTGTATTGTATAGGTAGTTTACATGCCTATAAAAGTACATGGAATTTTTTAATAAAAAACATGATTAATATATCTTTTATCAAGCGTAGATCACAGTGCTTCATAAATTTATTGTTAGAAATGTTGACTTTAGACCTGAATACGTGAAAAACGGTAATAAATTTGAAGGTGTTCTCCGGGTTATCTAGAAGGCAATTTTATTGTTATACCTTAAAACCCAAATTCTATCGAATTAAAATGAATTAAATTACTTGCGAACAAAGAACACACCCTTTCTCTTACTGTATAGGTACTTGTATGTGTACTGTTCGGGTGCTTGCGAATGGGTTATTTCATGAATATTGGTAAATATAGTCCCGAGTAGAATGTAATATCCCACGAGCTTGCGGGTTTGATACAATATTCTACGAAGGGGCAATATTTCCCAATTTTGTGAAACTTCTCCTTTCATTGTATAGCAACGAAATAAAGACCTTCCAACCAAACAAGAAATAACTGGCGCAAATGTTTGGTTACGTTTAACAAGGAATATTACATTGCTATACAATATTATTACATGACTATGTTTTTGTTATTCTCGTATGGGTTGAGAAACGTCTAATTGGTTTTGAGTACTCATTATAGTAACTTGAGAATTATCTAAATTTAGTGCAAGAATTCCGCTTAATACGGTTATTGGATTAAACTAGATCCTTACCGGTCAAGCGAAATGTAATAGTGACCCATTTGCTCTTAAAATAGAAAAAGTACAATTTTTCGATTCTTGTAATAAAACAATTACCGACTATGTTTTAGGTCGCTATCAGGATTAATCAACCATTGAAAATGTATATTCACCTCGCATACTGGCTCGGTGAACATCACATTTTCTCGTGTTGATAAATACTATTGATAGACTTGATTATAAATATATGTACTGTTAAAATGTTTTATTTATTAATTTTGGTAATGATTTATAGTTAATCTCTATTACAAAACTGAAATATTGAGCATTAAAAAGACTTTTGGAAATTTTATTTTTGTCATGGTATGGTGTATATAATTATTTTACCATTTAAGCTGAATGTTCTAAAACTTTCAATCAAACATCTATTTTAGGTAAAAAATTCGGCTATTACAATGATTCTTATGTTTAAAGTCGCTTTAAAAAATTCAGTTAAATTTACAAATCACGTATTGGTTTAAAAATGTTATTTCCACTTGAAATTGGATTACCTCGCTTTGGTCAAATGTATGATGTCATTATGTTGTTATTTATATGTTGCATGTTGCCTTGAACCTTGAATGGAGGCATTAGCCTGCTGTCTAATCCTTTCAGATTCTTTTTTCTGAATAAAATATGTTTAAACTAAACTAATATTTCGTATACTGTATTATGCGAATTATAGGGCATGTACAGTATGATAAAATATGAAGTAATCATTTAAACATTTTAAAATTTATTTTTCACTGATGTATAAAAATATGATAGATCCAAAAATGTTTTATTTATGTTTACAAGTTGCAAGCTTCAAACAAAAGGCAAAGAAACTGTGTGGTTTTCCACCCGCACAAATAAGCGAATCAACGGAAGAAAGGATCATAGATAAAATGAAAAATATAATATTATTCCAAAGTCAATAGTTTAACAAGGGAAATTGATACATGTATTACCAAATTAAAAGAATTAGCAATTAAGATATTAAGACAACCTACAGTGGACGAAGCGTTTTCTCCACTGGAAGATGGCACTCAACTCCAACAAAAGTTAGCTTTTCGACCGAAAGAATGATCAATTATGGCACACAAATATTTGCCCTTTGTTTGAAACTAGCAGGTTAAACAACGCTTTTGGATCCATGGTTTACATCTGAAGAATAATTAATAAAATCTTTAAATAATTATTATATACCATAATTCGCATAATACGCAATCGCTATAGGAAATATTATTGTATAGCAATGTAATATTCCTTGATAAACGTAACCAATATTCGCAGTTATCATGGTTATTGCAATTAAATGGCGAAATCATCGGTAGTTTTCTTGTGTGGTTGGGGGTTCTATATAGCGTTGCTATTCAATGAAAGGAAAAGTTGCACAAAATTGAGAAATATTGTCCCTTCATAGAATATTGTATCACACCCGCTAGCTCGTGCGATATTACATTCTACTCAGGACAATATTGCCCAATATTCATGAAATAACCCCATAGTATAGTCCAATTAAGTATAAATTACAACAAGTTACTGTACAAACCATTCGTAAGACCTTTACACAACACATACAAGCACCTATACAGTAAGAGAAATGGTGTGTCCTTTGTTCGCAAGTAATTTCATTCATTTTATAGGCAAAATAATTCGGTAAAATTGTGTTTCAACGTATAAAAATGAATTGCCTTCTAGATAACCCAGAGAACACCTTCAAATATATTACCGTTTCTAACGTATTCAGGTCTAAAGTCAACATTTCTAACAGTAAAGTTAAGAAGCACTGTGATCAAAGCTTGATAAGAGAGATGTTCATCATGTTTGTTAAAAAAAACATGTACTTTTATAGGCATGTAAACGACCTAGCTTCAAAAGAGACGTACATACCTTAACTTTCCATAAAATATGTATAAAACACAAAAATATAGTATTGGGTAGCAGCGATCTTGGTAGCAAGTGACTGATTCGCCGTTATACAACATCTCAACTAAACAAGTGACCAAAAAAATATTCATTTTCGCTCCCACACTGTGAATAATAACAAATCCATGTAGATACCAGAAATAAAGAAAGAACAAAAAAAAAAGGAACGAACATTTGACTATGAAATTACCTGGATTATTTCGTGAAAAATGGCGTATGCATTCACTAGCAGGTGTATCGTTGGTACAAGTTACAGTAGATCAACTATAGTACGCATGTATATTCTATGTCTTATAAGCTATTGTCATTATATCTGTATATATATTTTGGAAAATAAACAATAACCATGGGGTAGTTCGGTGTCGGTTGAACTAAAGGTAAAATTGACCAATAAAATAATTATATGCAACAATGAGAAACATCAGTCAGTTAACTCTCTTGTTATCCAAGGGAGATAATGAAATAGCCTCCTGTAAGCCAAGGGAGACGATTTCAGTAACTTGATTAAGGGAGATATTTAATGTTTTTCAATTAAAAGTAAAAGATAAAAAGGTCTAACATCTCAGCTAGCTAGCCTTGATATATCTCTCTCTCTTTCTAACACACAAACACACGCATACACAAATTCTGTAATTCTACAGCATTTAATAATTTATTAAAACCAATTATACAGTTGTGTACATAACAACAGTTAACACGTATAAAAAGTCGAAGATATAAAATAATAGAAACAGCTTGTATTACAAATAATTGATTAAATATATAAAAACGTGTAAAATGTTCTTATCAAAGGCTAAATTAATACACTGATGATGGACAAAACAGGTAAATTCCACGTTATTCATATTTTACTTTTACAATTTACATTTAGTGAGTTTTAAACTATTTTATATTATGTAATGCATATACTCCAAAAACATATCTTACAGTTATTTAAGCGGACGAGTTGTCCGCGATTCCTTTGACTTCAAACGGCCTGCTTAAAACGGGCTTGGGCCGTAGGAAGTCAAGGCTCACTCCATATATAAAGTTGCGAAACATTGCAAACAACATTGATCAATGCTTTTCGAATTTCAAATTAATTTTCTGCCAAGAAAACCTTGAATACTTCACTTCTGTAACCATTGGGATAATTATCTCCAAAACGTCTTTCCTTCAATTTTATATTGCCGTTTTCGTCAGGCAGAATGAAAGCATATTTGACGAGTCAGTTATACCAAGTATTTGTTATAACAAAATGGATGCCTAAACCCTTCTCACGTAAATTGAAAGGAGTAGGGCCACTTTCCCCTGTAAATTTTTTTTTTCACTGCGATCAATCTAAAAACCGATCTCTCATCGCTCCCGTTTTCTGATATGTCGCGTGGGAGATCTAACGAAACCCGCTTTGAGGTCACATGTGAGTGAACTGGAACTTACGAATTTATAATGATATGCAAATGAGTTGACTTCCTATCAATAAGCCAATCAAAAAAGTTTTCCTTTAGATCTAATCGTTAAAGAAGATCCGAATGAATTCTGGGGACTGACGATTTCTTCGTTAATAAAATGAGTTACATCCCTTTACCACACGATCAACTTACAAGATCGCCGAAGCCGCAATTTCATGGTCGAACAGGACACACCTACGAGGTCACTCACAAAGCGGGTTTCGTTAGATCTCCCACGCGACATATCAGAAAACGGGAGCGATGAGAGATCGGTTTTTAATTAGATTGCACTGCGATAACCATTGTTTTTATAATCTTAAATATTTATCTTCTTTTTATAAGCCCGGAAACATAGTTTGGGGGGGGAGTATATAGGAATCAGCCTGTCCGTCCGTCCCTCCGTCTGTCTGTCTGTCCAGATTTGTTTTTGTACCCGCAGTTTCTCAAACATGCCTTATCAGAGGTTAATGAAACTTTGTATACTGTTAGATCCCAGTACATAGATGTGCGCATGCGAAGTATGTCCTGGTCCAATATTTTTTTCCAATAATTTTATACCCTTTTGGACTTAGAAATTCTGTCTATCCCCCATTTTTTGTACCTGCAGTTTCTCAAACATGCCTTATCAGAGGTTAATTAAACTTTGCATATTGTTAGATCCTTGTACGTAAATGTGCGCATGCGAAGTATGTCCTGGTACAATACTTTTACCCATAATTTTATACACGTTTGTTCCCTCAGTTATACCGAGTTGGACTTAGAAATTGTGAGACAATTCACCATGATAAGGATGTCCTAGTCCATTAAATTAACAGCAGCGGGGGTATACTTAGTGAGGTCCCCTCACAGTTCTAGTGTTCATAAACGAATGCATGCAATGCATTTATATTAAAAAACAGAAATATTATGCTAAAAACCATAAATAATTTTAAGTTGTCTACCCACTAAGGTCGTGTATATAGGCTATTTGTGTAACTTTTTAGAATATTGCCAAGTACATGTAGGAAATTCAGAACCAAGACTATTCTACTATCATATGAAAGAAGGTACACAAATACACTTAAAGCAAAAAATTCGTTTTGGTTCTGAGTGTTCTTCACGTTGAAAAACAAATTTGTGTTAATGTTGTCTCCCAAAGCGATATTCAGGTATGTAGAAAAAATTTTAGTAACCAATTTCATATGACAATTTAATTAATTTATTAGCAAATCTTTAGAGACCACATACGGGGCTTTATCCACAGACATTTTTAAAAGATTTAGGCGACGCATTGATAATAGTTATAGAAATACATGGGGAAAATAGTCCTGTCCATTAATTGTTAAGGAGGCCTCGGTGGCCGAGTGGTCTAGGTAGTTCGTCATGACTACCAATGATCACTAGTCTGTCAACGCTGAGGTTGTGAGTTCGAATCGCACATGTGGCGGGGTGTGTTTGACTCCGAACTTAATTGCATGACAAGGATTGCTAATTTTCCTACCGGTTGGTGGTTCTCTCCGGGTACTCCGGCTTCCTCCACCAATAAAAACTGGCCGCTGCGAAATAGCCAAATGTGTTCAAAACGGCGTAAAACCCCAACTAAACAAACAAACAAACAAATTAATAGTTAAGAGGGATTAATTCAAACTAAATTTTTTTTGAAGGGAAAAATTGTTTTAGTACTTCAAGATATAAGGTCAAAGTGGTAGAAAATAAATGTATTAGGTCTAAATTACTGATAAGTGCAAATTTTCCTGTTTTGTATATGAATTGCGCTCTGACGTCCAGAAACGTAGATTTTACTGTCGCAAATTGAGTTTACCTGACAACGCTGAAATCGAGTTTAACACAGGAACCGCATCAAATATAGCACGTTTATTCCCATTCTAATGTAATCTAATGAATAAAGATTTTAATAGTCTCAATATATAGGTGAAAACTGAAAATTCCGGGAAATTGCTTGTGCGAAGTTCGCGCAAAACATCGTGACGTCACTGATGGGCTGAAATTTTGAACAGAGGAATTGGGTAATTTTTTTTTCATAATCACTTCAAAATTGTAGAATATTTAATTGAATAGCATTTCCAAAGCACAGTTTCCGATTATTTCCTCTTGTTGTCCAATATTTAATTCCTCCGAAATACGCGTTTTCAAAATGGCGACCATGCTTTGTTACAGACAGATAGAACGCACTGGGGAGGATAAATATCAAAGGGTTGGACAAAACTTTAGAAGGTAAAGCGAATTTGACAGGTAAAATACTTCTTTGTTATGTATTTTATGGGATTCACACTAGGATATTTTAATTTATTATACATACGAAAGAAGGTACACAAACTCACTTACAGTAAAAAAATAGTTTTGGTTCTGAGTGTACTTCATGTTGAAAAACAAATTTGTGTTAATGTTGTCTCCCAAAGCGTTATTCAGGTATGTAGAAAAATTTTATACCCTCTCATACAAAAATCTAGCCATTTCATTGGATAAACAGCATTTGTTAATTTAATATAATTTCTGAAATTTAATTTGGTACTATTATGATAAGCTTCACCCTTTTTAGCAACGTGTGATAATTTTTATCAATTCGTGGCAACGGGTGTTATTGTACATTGGTTGCACTCCACAAATTAATAGTACCATTTTCTATGTGAAGTGAGCTAACAAATGTCATGGTCTTGTGCCATTTTCAGAGTAAATAATACCCATATACATATTATGTTAGCATTGTTTCAATCATGATAAAATAAATAAAAAATATCCATGGAAACCTAGTTGGCATAGCAACATTTCAAAAATTGTCATAAAAAAAGCTTTAAAAATGTTAAATTTCACTCCACTTCGGCTTAAAATTGAGGTCTGATGCAGCGTTTCAATCCAATTGAGACTTAATTTTTCAGATTCTGCATAAAATTCCATTACATATGTGGGAAAAAAAGGTTTACTTTTCCGGCTCTTTTTTTCGCAATTTAACTTACCAGTGCAGGTGCCGATTATCACTGTCAAAGTTTTACACACCACATGTCAATTCACAAGTCCCAGTTTATGACCTCCCATTACTTGTCAGAAGCAAAATCAGTTAATGTTTTCGTATTTTTTTAAACTAAAATCTATCCTCTTTCAGTCAATATTACAATTTTGAGGTTAAGACATTTATTATTTATCTATCATGTAGTCAAACTTTACCAACTCTAATAATTAATAAAATTCTGGGGGTGCATTTCTCCGAAACTAAGATAATTAGTGGAGTGTAACCATTATCACACGCTATGACTGAACATTGCCGGTCCGGAAAATATAACACACGATCCGGCTAGTTCCGTACAGCGGTAGACGTTCATTTCCCTCTTACTTATAGTGAAGGTACGGAGCTATTTGACACTGTTTCGGAGCTTGCCGCTCCGGCCGAGATGTCCCGATTCATCATTTACTTCCGCCAAGGACGTATGTTAGTTATACGTCCTTGCTTCCGCTCATTACAGTTGTTAGACGACAACAAAACGAAAGGCCAAAAACATGGGTTTTGTTGACATAACAGTATAAATTTACTGCTCTTGGGTGAGTGGATGATGGATTAAAACAAAACATCTAAAATAAATACAAAATGTGAAAAACAACAATTCAATCAACATACAAACCATGAGGCATCCAGTATAATAAAAAAAAACATACTGCCCTTGCTACGTGTATTTGACTGTAGTATAAACATACTGCCCTTGGATGAGCGTGTTGCTACGTGTATTTGACTGTAGTGTGAACATACTGCCCTTGGATGAGGGTGTTGCTACCTGTTTTAGACTGTAGTATAATCATAATGAACTTGGATGGGTGTGTTGCTACGTGTATTTGACTGTAATATCAACTCTATCAAGAGATACAGTGTTCCCTATGAATTTTTCATATAGTTTGCCATAATTTAAAAATTTCATACAGCTGCTAAAAGTTTTATTTCTCTGCCATTGTCCATATTATGTAATATGTAGTTATGTATAGATTTTAAACTCAAAATATGTGATAAATCGATTATGACATGGCATTTTCCATATCGACCTTTGTATCATCCCTCACCAGTATCGTACCTCGGGCAGAGCCCTCGGTCCGATATTGGAGTCTCGGGATGATACCAGGGCCGATATGAAAATTGTCATATAATAATCTATAATTATCACTCAAGGTAAAAAAAAATATCACCCGAGACGTACGTAACAGGTTGAGAGACTAAAAACTCCAATATTAATTCTGCTCTGCATTCTTCTCATATTGCAGGACCAATTAAATGAATTATTCTGAATTCCCCTTTAATTACTTATAAATCCATAAGTTAACTTTGGGTTGAATAAGCATGACTCAACATTTACAATCACTGTTAATTATGTTGTTAATTTACACATACAGAGAAATATCGTCTGTCAAATTTTATTTTCATTTTAGCGTAAAAATCCATCAATTATATCATAACTCAGACCTTACTTCTTTTCACTTCAGAGAGACCCTTCAATTGTTATAGATAAATACATATATGTTTTTTCATA
Source organism: Mytilisepta virgata (assembly GCA_028015205.1). NCBI lineage: Eukaryota > Metazoa > Mollusca > Bivalvia > Mytilida > Mytilidae > Mytilisepta > Mytilisepta virgata. The sequence continues at coordinate 50,576,914 of CM051518.1, read as the reverse complement.
TTGCCCTTGTTATCAACTCGTGACCTTAATATCGGCCAGAGGGACGATATCAGTCGAGGGCTGATAACACGGGCAATACGAAAAAAGACCATTTATTAATCTATGTATCACATATTCTGCCACTATCAAGAAATACTTTTACTTATGAATTAGATTTTCCAGTCTTTAAGCAAGTTTGTCAGGTTTTTGACATCCCTGAATATAAGGTGCACATTCACAATGCTACAGCTATTAAACTGTGTTTTTTCTTTCACTTGGAGTATAGAGTCAAACAAATAAATGCAACTTTAGTTTCTGTGCTTTTCCCTGATATCTACAAATAGATTTTAAAAGCCCCATATTTGAAACTGCTTAGAACATTTATGAACGGTTAATTCACCATAAATAATGATTAGACCATTATTTACAGCTGAGCGGAAGTGACGTCGGTGAGGCTCACGAGAGGGCAAATAACATGCATCAAATTATTTGGTCTATGCCATTTGTCAGATCTATTCCAAACACATGAACTGCAAACTTATTTCCCTTAAGTTTATTCTAATTATAGACCTTGGGTGTCAAAGGTAAAGGTTTTTGAAATGTTTGATGTGCTATGACAGATATATGTATTTCAGACTTTGAATAAGAATGAATTAAAATTATTCTATAAACCTTTCATTAGATACATGTACATGTAGTTTTGAAATGACTATTCTTTTAAAGGAGAAAATGCTTTGCAATTCCACAAACGTGAAACAAGAATCAGACATCGCTGTCAAGTTAATTGTCTCATAAGGAGAACATGCTGAAAAGATTAGAAACGATCTCATGAATTATTAAAATTAACAGTCACTTTTTCTACCAAAGGCAGAGAAACGAAATTGTTGTTCCCATCCTTAAACTTTTGGAATTTAATTGATCCATTATGTCATTTCTTTTATCTTTTTTTTCGATTACCCTTCTTCAAGTTTGACTATAACTAAAACCTTGGCAAACCAAAAAATAAAGCGTAATGAGCATATATTTTAAGATGTGCCTTATCAGAATATCCAAAAATCCAGACAAAGACAACTTGACTGTATATTGGCAGGGTTTATTTAGTTTAAACTTATTTATTTATAGTTGATTGGGAAACAAGTTATACCACTTTATACTAATCCCTCTCCACTTGGTGGGTGCGAGAGTGACCCCTGTAGCGGCATTTTAGTCTACTCGACATCTAAAGAGGAGTCTTTAACCTCCTAAGGGTGTTGCTCTCTCTTGGAACAGCATTTTTCGTCCCAATCCGACGGACTTGTATCGTTTATCGGGACCATCCTCGCAGATGGTGTCGATAGGACGTCGCAAATTCGATCCTGAAATTTTCATCCCGAACCAGGGACTGTTGAGGTATATTATCATTTATCAGGTATCTCCAGCTTATTTGTCAGTATTTCGATACAAGCCCGAAATTTACTGTTACAAAATTGTAAAATTTGTGAAAAATCCCTCTTACACAGCTCTGTCCTTAAATGGTTTTGGCCTTACCCCTTTTGGTCATTTCGGTATTCTTGAATTTGATCTTCAACCTTCTGGATTGTTGTTTTGGGTTTCAACATTTTATACTTTGAACACAAATGATGAGCTATACTCGTAGATAACGGATTTATCCCCGGTTTGGCATTTTCTGTGGTAAAGATACAAAGAATCTAACACCGGGGAAAGTACAAGACCAGAAAATCTCAGACGCCTGAGGCTAAGATTTCCCGTCCAGCAACGAGTTGGAGACTTTGGGAATCTTGCACGAGGGTGTATGAGATTTTCCAGTCTTGTACTTTCCATGGTGTTTGATTCTGTTTCTCATCCCAAGCACTCGAAACAACAAGCCAAAAATGAGTTGCATGCCATTGTTTACATCAACGAGTTACTTCCCCTTTGGAGACGTTATAATATATGAAACATGCGCCCGAGTTTGCGAATTGTTTTAATTACAATTCTAATGAGTCTAATAGTTCTTTTGAACTGGAAAAGCATTTTAATGTTACATGTAACATATATATGACTAATACGTCTCGTAAAGAATGTACAATTTCATTTTAGGCGTATTATTTAAAAAACCTGAGTAGACGGTTTGGTGGTACCTAAAGGGCACGTAAATTTCTTATCTCACCCATGGGTGAGATCAGAAATTCTCACATTCTATGTGTTTGGGACAGTTATATTCCGTGTGAGACGCCGTTGTGAGATTATAATAATCAGTCATGGTCTAAGATGTGAGATGGCACAATTCCACCCTACGTCAAGGTAGGTCATGTGATGTGAGATGCATGAATCTCACACCGGTGTCTCACACGGAATATAACTGTCCCAAACACATAGAAATGTGAGAATAATGCATCTCACATCACATGACCCTCGTTTCTGACTGGAAAATGTGAACCCTCGGGTTGAATTGTCCATTCTCACATCTTAGACCATGACTAATTATTATATTCTCACATTACTATGTGTTTGGGACAGTCATATTCCGTGTGAGACACCGGTGTGAGATTCATGCATCTCACATCACATGACCTACCTTGACGTAACAATACAAAAAAACATCATGTCACAATGCTAGAACGTCAGAAAACACACAACTTCGCACAAATGGTACGACAACGTCGAAATTAACATCGTTTCAATTTGAAAATCCCTGAAGCTCAACCTAAAAGATATCTTTTTAAAGTTTTGTACCTTTGGTACAAAACCAAAAACGCATACGATCTTTTCAAATATGTAACTTATTTTGCACTGGGTTGTCTAGTTTAATAGAGCGCATTTTCGTGTCATGGCGGCCATGTTTATTTCTTTAAATATTCGACCGAGAAATGTGAGAAAAATAATCAGTCATGGTAAAAAATGTGAGACTGGACAATTCCACCCTCGGGTTCACATTTTCTATCATCAGAAACTCGGCAAGTCTCGTTTCTGATTGGAAAATGTGAACCCTCGGGTGGAATTGTCCCATCTCACATCTTAGACCATGACTGATTATTATAATCTGACACGGGTAAAAATAGGAACTATTCTGTCTCAAAAGTGAGAAATATGATCGTCGGGCGAAAAGCAAAGAAAAATGGGACGTCAATTTTATTACGCATTTGAACAGATATCAAATTTATGTAGAAAATGCCCTAGGCCTCCTTGCCATGTGGAGTATTGTACATATGGTACCAACCTCAGAGTTTTGTGTTTTTATTTAATTTCTATAATGAAATGGGTCGTATGGCGTTATTTAAATTTTTTCTGCGAAATGGTACGTTTTACGTTATAATCGCTTTGACGTCTTCGGAAACCAATCTGTCTCTTCTGTCTTGAGCGAAATAATGTTAATATAAATATGTATTTACTTAAAAAACAAAAAACATAGAGAATACAAATTAAGAAATAATTCATGGGGTTATACAGTTGAAGTCACTTACACATGGTCTGGGCCTTTATATTCGGATATTTTATACCGAGCGATAAAAAAATGCATGGAAACACCGTTAAATTCAAATGAAATATATAGATACAATAAGTCATGAATGAATTAAGTACACTGTATTTTACTCAAAAGTATATATCCTTGGTTGCTTTTACAGTACTGTTATCTTTTTGACCTGTTTTAAGCCTAACTCCAATCCCTGTCTGCAAATCAAACCTCCACTCAGTACACTTAGTACATGGACTTTACACGGTGCCGGTTAGGCACCCACCATTTTATTACCGGGAGGGGGGTGGGGGTAGGCGGGGTTTTTGGGCTTGATAGAATATTTTTTCTAAGGTCTGGAGAAAATAAAGTTTTTTTTTTCACACATAAAGCAAAGCATATATTTTTTTCCCAAGAAAATAAAAATCAGAAATTTGTTTTTCTTAGATTTTTCATTAAAAATTCTACATATAATTGTACAAGTGGGAATATTGTAGACATTTGCCTTATATAATTTAAACTTTTCTTTATGAAAAAACCTAGGTAAACCCAAATAAATTACAACTTGCATACACTACCAAAATAGAGGAATTGCACGTCTTCATGCAAGTGAATGGTCCCTACATAATAACATATGACATCAACATATTGATTAGAAGAAAGTTCTCTAGAAGTATTCTATAAACTACATTCTACAGAGGATTGATTTAATTCAATTAACAGTTTTGACCTTTTTACCCTTTACACAAATTTACCCACAAACAATAAAGATAAATTATCATATCTAATTAAATCGTGCTTTGATAAATCTGGAAATACCTATATAAGTTGCAATAACTTGAAAGCTTTCTTCATTTGTGATAGACAGAAATTTGTGCTCCTCTGGTCGCTGACTTGTTTCTTTATTGTTATGACAGGACAAATATGCTAACGGGACCTATCTGGATATTACTAAAACTTGACAATATTTTTTATTCGTTTTGGAAGAAACATGTTTAGACAAATTATCGGTATTCCTATGGGCATGAATTGTGCTCCTCTGGTCTCGGACTTGTTTCTCCACTGTTATGAATCGCAATTTAGGGCTAAGCTATAGAGACCCAACTAAACACGGCCTATTAAAATATTTCAATAACACCTTTAGAATTAGATGATATTCTTTCCCTAAATAACCCAGAATTTGAAAAAAAATATATTGATGAAATTTCACTCTTAATAAGACCGATCAAAGGGATAACCATACATTTTTTCTAGATCTTGACATCACTATACTACTAAAATGTATGACAAACGGGATGATTTTAATTTGAGAATAGTAAATTTTCCATTTCTTGACGGAAATGTACCTTTAGCGCCTTTTTATGGAGTTTATATATCTCAACTAGTTCGGTTTGGTCAGGTATGTAGTCATGTTTCAGACTTTAATGAACATAATGTAGTTCTTACAGAGAAACGGTTATATCAAGGATATTGACATCATAAACTTCTAGACATTCACAAAATTTTACTATCGATATGAATCTTTGGAATCGAAATTGAACTTCAGTTGTAAAACTGATTATGCAAGGTATATCACAACGGGCGCAGGACATTTTAGCGGTTTTTCTAAAGGTGTGAATGGACATTTCAGCGGAAACTTTAGTGGACATTTTAGCGGAAGAAAAATTGTTTACCTGTACGAATTCAATGGACATTTTAGCGGAACATTTTACATGTTAATTTTATTTATTGGTGGTATTTTATTTGGCAAAGACTTCATGTTGGTTGCCCCAGAACACCGGAAATGTCCCGCATTAGTGACACTAGTATAGACCACTAATTCTGCAGTGTTGGATTTAGATCGATACAGAGCAAATGTTGATATGTACACAAATGTACATATTGTAAATATCTTGCTTTTAGTGCTCACTTGAGCTTATTATACACCCCGAAAACGAAGTTTTGGGGGGTATATAGGTTTCAGTCTGTCTGTCTGTCCGTCCGTCTGTCCGAACCTCGTGTACATGCTTTGTGTTATCAATTCCAGTTACAGCTTATTCGTACCTGTTTACCGCTACGATTTTAGCGTTATCACTACGATTTTCAGACCCCAAAATTACGCCTTCCGCCCTCTTAAACGTTTTTCTACGGCAACTAAGTAAAACGGTAAAAAAAGAAAAACGCAAAATTCGTTCGGAACCTTTTGCGACATGTCGATATGCCCAGGCATAAAGTTAAAGGACGCTCGAATGAACGTTGACTTATCCTCACGGCGCTTAGACTGATGGTAGAACTTTCGTCTTTGCAAACGCCCATAAGATTTTGACTCGGCATCATTTAATGGCGGCACGATGAAGCCAGTACAAAACATGCCAGCCAAATGTGAATACACTGATCTTTGGAAATTCCTTTAATCTTCATCAAAAGGCGAAACCTTTATATTATATACTACGCGTATTTGTCAGTCGGTGTAGTCTCACAAATATTTCCATGTGCTCACGGAGGTAAATTTTACTGGTGAAGTCTCACAAGTATTTGGAAAAGTGCCGAAAATCGGAAGAGGACAAAACGAGGGCGGCTGATGATGTGCACAATCATAGCTCAAAATGAATTCCCATTTAGTACAGCTCCGCTCTTTACAATTTGCATTAAGGAAATGTTTCCAGATTAAGAGTTTGGACTTAGTTTTTTTCCCAGCAAATGTCTCTCCCCCCCCTTCCCCCTTTAAGAACTTTGACTTATTCTCACGGCACTTCGACTGATGGTAGAACTTTCGACTTTGCAAACGCCCATAGATTTTGACTTAGCATGTTTTACTGGTGATCTACATACCTGCAGCAAGTCATTAAGATTTTCTATCATCATTTTTGCATTTTTAACTTGCTCATTTTCCAACAATATTCTATATGAAGAGTACCCATTTTGTGTAATCAACTCCTCTTACAGCTTTAAATCAATGGTCTGAAACTTTGCAGGGTGTTTCATCTACTCCTTTTACAGCTTTTACTTTCTAAAGTGCAGAGGGCTCAACAGATGCATGATCGGGGGGTATCAATAGTCCGTTAAGGACAGATTATGTGGACATGTTTACAAAGCAGTTGGCGCGGGGGGTATTTGTGGCCCACTAGACTACAGTAACTCTAGTTTATAATAGTGTTTTGTTTTTAAATATTAACTGTATTAAAGTGAACTATATCCTGCTGAAAACCCTACTTACGCTCGTCTGGCTAACGGAAGAGGAAAGTGCTAAAAAAACTAAACTTTTCCGCTAAAATGTCCACATAATAGTTTAAATTCAGCTAAACTGTCCTTTAAATCTTCCGCTAAAATGTCCACAAAATTTCCGCTAAAAGGTCCATTTTTTCCCCTAAATTGTCCTATCAATCCGATAAAATGTCCTTCGCTGATCAAAACCAACATTCATAGTTTACAAAGCTGATAAACTAAATAAAACACGCTTTGTATCGTATCAAACCTTTGAACCGACTTTAAAATATTAGCAAGAGATACAACAGTTTCAACTTTCAACGTTATGGTCCGATTCCTAAATCTAGTATTTTTGATACCAAAATCAATCAAATTGATCAGGACAAACACACACTTTCGTATAATTGGGTCTGCAGCCCAATATAGTCTCCTGGTACCTCACATTCAACGATATTTTGCATTGCATTCTGGTTAACAGTGATTATGACGTCGTGTTTACCTAGATTACGCCCCAAAAACGGTCCTTCTTCAAATAAGCCAAATATTCCATTTTCATGCCTTTTCGCTCAAACAGATTACAATTTAGTGTTGCAGGATAAAAACAGTATACATAAATTGTCAGAGAATATAAAGTTTATTTTTACTCGCCGCGAAACGGGTGAGAAATGCTCGGCAAACCTCGCATTTCTCCTTTTTGAGTCTAGATGAAGGTAAGACACTTCTAGAAATATAAGTGTTTTATATGATATATTAAGACCATTATAGTTTTGTATTAAATGTAGTATACCTTCATACAATGTATATGTATATACAAGTAATAGCTTTTCTAAAAAGCTAGCCGTCTCTTAGCTTTTTATGAATAAAGAGTATTATTTTTTATGTATTATTAAATGTTTGTAATGTCATCACATTAAACTTTCCCTTATTATATGTATTATTACTACCTTTCAATAGATATATTACTACATAGTTTTATTAAAGTCTGTGTTTTGATGGCTTTTTGGGGGCTTTTTTTTTACTAAAGGATATTCAAAGATTTTAATTTTTTATACTTGATTTTTTTTTAATTGCCATACAGATATATGTAATAGCCTTTATCTTCAAAGTTAACTTCCGAAACGTAAGGGGTGACATTTGACGATATCTCTGACAATATTTATATTGTGTAATGTACAAATTTTACCACAATCATACATTTCACATTATAAATATTGTCAGAGATATCGTCAAATGTCATCCCTTACGTTTCGGAAGTTAACTTTGAAGATAAAGGCTATTACATATATCAGATCAGCTATTCCAGTTGACTGACCAATCACAGGCCGTTGATCATGCATGCGTCCATCTCAGATGTTGGACGGCCAATCAGGAGACTTATTCTGGTCCTTTTTAACGACTGGTTCCCTCTGTTTAGCTTTTGATTAATTATGCGAGACAGGAATAAATAGAAAGACGATTTTAAATCAATACAGCTATACACTTTACATGCAAGTATTTAAATATTTTTTGTGTACGAATAGATCACAAATCATTTACATTATACTGGAAACATATTTTATAAATCAATTCAATAATATACAATTAATGCACTTTTACGAGTTCAGTGTGAGATTTTATAGCAATACTGAAATTACTATTACGGATTTTCAAAAAAGAAATTTCAAATAGTTTCAACATCCGAGGTAAAAAACTTGAGTTACACATACGAGTGATCCCAAAAACTTTTAGTGACACCAGTCCCAGCTAAATAAATATAGTTATTTTAACGAAATAGTGCACTCGGGTATTGTCATCAGGTTTTTTTAAAATAAAAAACAGACCAAGATTTTGAGAAAACGACAATCGGAAAAGGCTTAATGTAAATATACACGTTTTTTTTTTCAGATTTTACTTGTGTAAACAGCTTTATACATCATGTACATGGACACAATAAAGTAAGAATGCACAATATTATGAAGGAATATTTATGGTGGGTTAATTGTTGACAAATAATCCTACCTTTCCCAAGAAAGAACGTACGCTTTAACTGGTGTTTTTCATATAAAGTTGGACCGCCTCGGTGGTCTCTTGGTACCGTGCTCGCCTCGAGTGCGGAAGGTCGCGGGTTCGATACCCGGCCGGGCCAAACCAAAGACATTAAAATTGGTATTTGCTGCTTCTCCGCCAAGCACGCGGCATCTAGGAGTAAGAGCAAAGACTGGTCGGCTCGGAGTCAGTATAATGTGTCCGAGTGAGGTGATATGTCTTCCTGCCGACAGTAACCTCGTGAGCTAGCACATTAAAAATCCGTCTAGTACAAAGCAGGGATCATATTCATTATCATATCAACATGTTCTCGTCCTGATATGCACCTGGTTGCCAGTGGACGTTAAACAATAATGCATCCATCATCATCATATAAAGTTGTGTTCAATGTTCAGCCCTTTTACATGAAGAAAAATCTCAAAGTTAACTGCAACTTGATATTTAATGCCTGTTGTAATACAACAAGATGTAGAGAAGAATAACCTGAAAAAAAGTATTTTTTATCACTTCATCTCTCTATTTTTATGAATCTAATTAAAAGAAAACTGATCAAACGATTTTCCAGAGTTTTTTTTATCAAGAAATCAGTTGCGGGACACACAGTAGTCATATTTTGAACACAGCCACCAATCTGTGGCTTTATACGCGATTTTACCTTTAAGAAACTGACAAAAATTCTAAACCGTCTGCTTGCAGTTGATCCATAAAAAATTGACTACTGAATTTGAAATCTCGGAGAAAAGTATTTCTCGATAAAATGATTCCATACTGTGAAATAATATCTTTTTTAGCACTGTATGTGGAATGGCGAGTGTGCAAAGAATATTTGGAGATGGTCCTGTAGAAGGGAGTAACCATATCAAATTACAAACAGCAGGAGGACCGGATTCGGTATTCCAGAGAATAATTCTGATGAAACGAATTTACTATGAAACAAACCGGTTTCATTTCCGGAAGAACGACAAAATGCATTTTAGAGTAATACCCCTTTATATGTTTATTCATAACATTGTATATTTATTTGTATACAAAACAAACAAAAAACAAAAAAACAAAAAAACAAAAACAAAAACAAAAAATCTACGAATTTGATTCTTATTTCAATGTTTTGATGAACAATTAGTATTGCAACATGCTACCTCCGGATCGCTCTGAAGAGAATCCTTAACCTTTCGAGACAATCACACTGCAGAGAAATTAAGAATCCCTCTTGATAAAAGTTTCTGCCACCCATATTCAGGTTGCTCTCACCTGAAATGAAACTGTAATTCTTTTGGTATAATGATATTAGAGGTCGTCAAGTCCTTTTCATATGGTTAATTTGTTGAACACCAAAATAGCTAATTCTGTTGCTCTTTACATTTTAAAACTGAATATTTCAAAATGGATTAAACTAAACTTGCCTACAAGAATACATCAACAAACGATTTGATTAAAAAATATTTTCTCTTTTTCAGATTCGATATGATGAAAAGCTTGAGTGGCATAAAATAGAATTTGCGTCGGTAGGATCAGAATGTTTACTATGTAGATGTATACAAAAACCATATCATACCGCATCATCGTCCATGGGGGTGTTATAATGAGTTTTTCAGATTGTTATTTATTTAATTTTAGATGTTGAAATAAATCTAGTTGTTATTTGTTTTAAAAAAATAACCTCTTTTCTTTTTATTATTGTCATTCCTGACAGCATTACCGAATGAAGTTAACCCTGTTTTAAAATTAATGATTCTTTTAGAAAGGTTTATATGTCCGATGAAAGGCTCGAATTAAGATTAAGAAGATATACTGCAATTGAACAATAGATGATATATTTTGAAATAATAGAAAATCTTTTTTTTTTCATTAATACACTTTATTTTTCTCATTAATTTTACAATATATTTATAAGGAAGTGGCCTTCATGTTAAAAAAATATTACATATTTACCATCTTGAAATTTGTTTATATCTACCAGTTTCTATCAATCTTAGTTTTATGATAACCTGTGTGTTAATCTCGCGATATTGTCTTGTCTTCGATTTAGGTAGGCTGTAATTATTAAACTTGGTAGGAAGCATCTATATAAGGTCCTTTATAAAGCTTGCTTATTTCGTCACGATCGGACAACAAACATGGCAGCCATGGGCAATTGTTGTTTCTGATTGGCTGAGTTTTCAAAAATCTTCTCCTCTGAAACTGCTTGGCCAAATGGAACAAAACTTGACAGGAAGCATATATGGGGGATCCTTTATAAACTTTTTTCATTTCGTTCCAATCAGTCTACAAATATGGCCACTTCTTGTTTCTGATTGGCTGATATAAAAAAAAATCTTCTCCTGAAATCTCTTAGGCAAACGGAACGAAACTTGACAGGAAGCATCTATGGGAGGTTATTTACAAACTTTCCTCATTTCGTCCCGACCGGGCTACAAGCATGGCCGCCATGGGAAATTCCTGCTTCTCATTGGTTGATTAAATGTTTTTCTCTCTGGAACTAGTGGGCCAAATGGAACGAAACTTGACAGGAAGCATCTATGGGAGGTTCTTTACAAAGTTTCCTCATTTTGTCCCGATCGGACTACACATATGACCACCATGGATAATTCTTGTTTCTGATTTGCTGATATAAAAAAAACATCTTCTCTTAAATCGCTTGGCCAAATGGAACGAAATTTGACAGGAAGCATCTATTGGAGGTTCTTTACAAAAGTTCCTCATTTCGTCTCGATGAGGCAACAGACATGGCCGTCTTGGGGAATTCTTGTTTCTCATTGGTATTTTTCTCTCTGTAACTGCTTGGCAAAACTGTCAGCCAAACTTGACAGGAAGCATCTATGGAAATTCTTTTATGAAATTATTTTTTGTCATCCTGATTGGACGACAAGCATGGCTGCCATGGGCAATTCTTGTTTCTGCTTGGCTGATTGGACGACAAGCATGGCCGCCATGTTCAATTCTTGTTTCTGATTGGTTGTTTTAATAAAATAAATTCTCTGAAAATGCTTGGCCAAATAGAGCAAAACTTGACCGAAAATGTCTGTGGCATATAACAAAAGTGCAGTATTGCTTGGCATGAATGTTCCTCATAAGGTGCTCACCGAGTGTTGTTACTTTGGTGCCCATCCCTCATTCAAAATGGCCATCAGCAGAGGACTTAGGTTAACATAAGACTCTATGGGAAATACATGCAAAAATCTTCATTAGAACCGCCAAATTTTAGAATATGCTGACCTGAAAGTAGAAGGAATTTGATGAAGAAAAATGTGGTTCCTACAAGGCTTACCACATTTCATAATGATAGGGAGAAGTGACTTCTCTCTTTGGGGTACATCAATAAAAACGGCTTTCATGCCAGGTGAGCGATACAGGCTCAGCCCTCTGAGCCTCTAGTTTAGGAATTTAAACAAGACACAAAAATATCAAAATATCCCTAAAACGTTGCAACACCGGCAACTTATATTGTAACTTTTTTAATGTTTGTTTTATCGAGTTCCGAAATCTGAAAATGACCATAACATTTTATTGATAACTTAAGAAAAGACTCAAACAGAAAATCAATAAAACCTAGTATATAATAATGACAAATCCTTTGCTTGAGAGAGCTGTGATATAACCTTGAAATATTAAATATATAAACATCTATGGAACGCCACAGCTGTCTTATGTTCATTTCCATGATGTTGTTATGTCCATTTGTTGTTTTATTAAGTCAAGTTGTCTGATTGTGTTGTTTGTTCTTATGTTGTTCTGTTCAAATATTATTTTATTGAGTTAATTTCTATTTTGTTATGTGCAGTTATTATTTCATTCAGTCGAATCAATTTGTTGTGGTGTTAAAAGATCGTTTTGTTGGGTCAATTGATTATATTGTTATGTTAAATCATTATTTTATTACGTTAGATCAACTTATTATCATGTTAAATTATTATTTTATCAAGTCAAATCAACATATTGTTATGTTCAATCATTATTTCGTCTTGTTAGTCTAACTTGTTGTTATGTTCATTTGATGTTTCGTAACGTCCAATTAGTATAATGTTATGTTGCAATTTCATCACGTGATGTCAAGTAGCAACTTTATTTTATTGTGTCGAGTTATTATGTTGTAATGTTGAAGTATTATGTTGTAATGTTGAAGTATTATGTTGTAATGTTGAATCGTTATGTTGATCAACGTTATGTTGTTCATTCGGAAATGATCTTCGAGTTACTTCGGTATTAACAGATTAATTTGAGACCACTCCCAGTCTGCCATAAACTATATTCAACACCTACCCAAGTGTTTCGGGTACCTGTTCAGATAGATTAATGGGTTCAAGGCTACACCCATCATCAAAACGACTCAAGCCCCTGATGTTTTATTTTTAGGGATCAAAATTTTTTTAGGGCGGGGGGGGGGGGTGGGTGGGGGTGGTGCTAGGATCAATTTTGGAATAAAAAGGCAGGACCAGGATTTTGGCAAAATAAAAAGGCAGGATCACTGTAGGCGTGAACAAAATGCAGGACATTTGCCAATCAGGACATTTTTCGGTGTAAATGAAAATAAAAATGTGGGTCGAAATAGCAGCCAAAAAAAATCCAGGGCAAAATTTCCAGGAAAAAAAATAGGCAGGACCAAACTTTTGATCCTACCACCCCCCCCCCCACCCCCCCCACCCCCACCCTCATAAAAATCAAATGCTCCCTTAAGACGCATTATCTTTAATTATTTTACAACGTATGTTGAGAAACTGATACATAAAGAGTCGCGGCGTTTAAATATATAATTTGAAGTATAAATTATATATATTATTGAGAAGTTTAATTTGGATTACTAAAGTTAATATCGCCTTTGGTTTATAATACTAATATGGTATCTACCATCACTAATACTCAGAAACAAACTTTTTATAATGCTAAATATGTTCGTTTTGGCGTTCAAGATTGAATGAGTCTGTCGTAATTTATAGGTTTTTACATGTATCTCAAATGTGGCTGCTACCTAAATGGCTGCTGGCATTTCAAAATGTTATATTCTTATATAAATATTTGTTTTTAGACATTTCAAAAAAGTGGCTGCCAGCTTGCGCCTGGTTAAATACAGACCTAATAAATTGCTTCGCTGAGCGCAGCTGGATACGACCGCAGAGCTCCAACCCTGAACAATTGGGGCAAAAATGGACACAATATTCGCACTTGATACAGGACTGAATTTGGATTGTAATTAAATATTTGACACATAATAGGTTTCTGACACAGAATAACTGAAATCAAAGAACTTAGAATTGGTGATATGATTTGAATTTATATTCAATTTTTTGCTTCTTGTGCAATACAATATGCTGTAGAGAATTGCCCCCCCCCCCCAAAAAAAAAAAAAAAAAAAATTTACCCATTTTTTAGCTTTTGTGCAATACACTATGAAGTTGCACATTGACCCCCCCTCCCAAAAAAAAACAAAAAACAATAAAATTTATTGTAACCCCCCCTTTTTTTGCTAAAATTTTTTTGAAATTTCCTTTTTAATTTATGAAATATGAAATGAGAAAACAATTGCCCCCCTTCCCAATTTCTCATTTACCCCCCTCCCTAATTTTGTTTTCAAATCCCCCCCCCCATTTCTTTATACTTTGCAACCATAACAGCCCATTTAAATACTCCATAAACGTATTAAAATAGAAAATGACATCATAGTCATGGATCAAACAAAGTTTCATTTTGGACCCTGATTTGGACCAACTTGAAAACTGGGCCCATAATAAAAAAAACTAAGTACATGTTTAGATTCAGCATATCAAAGAACCCCAAGAATTCAATTTTTGTTAAAATCAAACTAAGTTTATTTTTGGACCCTTTGGACCTTAATGTAGACCAATTTGAAAATGGGACCAAAAATTAAGAATCTTAATACACGGTTAGATTCGGCATATCAAAGAACCCCAATAGTTCAGTTTTGGATGAAATCAAACAAAGTTTAATTTTGGACCCTTTTGGCCCCTAATTCCTAAACTGTTGGGACCAAAACTCCCACGATCAATCCCAACCTTCCTTTTGTGGTCATAAACCTTTTGTTTAAATTTCATAGATTTCTATTTACTTATACTAGTTATTGCGCGAAAACCAAGAAAAACGCTTATTGGGCCCTTTTTTGGAACATAATTTTTAAACTGTTGGGACCAAAACTCCCAAAATCAATCCCAACCTTCCTTTTGTGGTCATAAACCTTATGTTTAAATTTCATAGATTTCTATTAACTTATACTAAAGTTATAGTGCGAAAACCAAATGTCTTCGGACGACGCCAACGTCATACCAATATACGACCGCAAAAATTTTGCGGTCGTATAAAAATAAAAACAAAGCGCCACCGATATAGTATTTGCTACAAACAGTTAGGAAGAAATGATTTCACAAATTATATATTCAAACGCCACTCCTCCCCCGCTGATTGCATAAAAAAACCAAAAAAGTCTTGAAAATTACCTCACCTCGTCTAAAACGAAATAAAAACAGTATATCTTTCTCAAACGTATCCAATACGTAAATTATAACACAAATTCTCAATTGAAAATAATTTTTGTGCACAATGAGATAAAGACAGCATAGATTATTGACCAACAATTTAAGTGTGCGACTCTTTGTGTATCAGTTTCTCAACATACGTTGTAAAATAATTAAAGATAATACGTCTTAAGGGAGCAACCATTTGACTTTTAGAGGGGACTACGATCAAATGTTTGGTCCTGCCTATCTTTTTTCCCTGAAAATTTTGGTCCCGGATCTTTTTTTCGGCTGCTATTGCGACCTACATTTTTATTTTCATTTAACCAGAAAATGTCCTTATTGACACATGTCCTGCATTTTTTTTTGACACCTAAAGTGAACCAGCCTTTTTATTTTGCCAAAATCCTGGCCCTGCCTTTTTATTCCAAAATTGATCCTAACCCCCCCCCCCCTCCCCGCCCTAAAAAATGTTTGATCCCTAAAAATAAAACATCAGGGGCTTGAGTCGTTTTGATGATGGGTGTAGCCTTGAACCTATTAATCTATCTGAACAGGTACCCGAAACACTTGGGTAGGTGTTGAATTTAGTTTCTCAAATTAATCTGTTAATACCAAAGCAACTCGAAGATCATTTCCGAATGAACAACATAACGTTGATCAACATAACGATTCAACATTACAACATAATACTTCAACATTACAACATAATAACTCGACACAATAAAATAAAGTTGCTACTTGACATCACGTGATGAAATTGCAACATAACATTATACTAATTGGACGTTACGAAACATCAAATGAACATAACAACAAGTTAGACTAACAAGACGAAATAATGATTGAACATAACAATATGTTGATTTGACTTGATAAAATAATAATTTAACATGATAATAAGTTGATCTAACGTAATAAAATAATGATTTAACATAACAATATAATCAATTGACCCAACAAAACGATCTTTTAACACCACAACAAATTGATTCGACTGAATGAAATAATAACTGCACATAACAAAATAGAAATTAACTCAATAAAATGATATTTGAACAGAACAACATAAGAACAAACAACACAATCAGACAATTTGACTTAATAAAACAACAAATGGACATAACAACATAATGGAAATGAACATAAGACAGCTGTGGCGTTCCATAAACATCACATTTCAATAATATGCATCTTAAAAATCACGACAATATCGGAACTGTTTCTAACATATGGACATACAACAAAAAATATAACATGTTATTGAATTATAATTTAATTTTCTCGTAATATCGTCATTTAATTAATTTGAGTTGTTCTTTCGTGGTATTTAATTCTTTTAGTTGGAAAATGACTTTGTATCTTATTTGACAAGTTTATATTCAGAGTTATCTTTCTTTTTATGGTGAACAGAAGAACTCGAAATCAAGAAAGATATGACTGGAATAGTTTCTTGTTTCATGCCAATAACACATACCTACCGTACATTCTACCGTACATTCAACGGTCATTCTATTCGGTGATGGTCCGTTCCATGTTTTGAACATGTTCAAAATTTTCCATCGGACTGAACGGATTTCACCGCACTTCCCCGGACAAGTAACGCGTTCGCCGAATAACGAACGGACGACAAACGTATGTTAACGGAGAAGAACGGATTGAACATTTTGCTTTCCGTTTGACGTCCGTTAGCATTATCAGGTAAGGTGTGACAGGGGCTTAAAATTTATGTCCTCGTAAAGTTTTGAAAAAGGTAAAATGATAGATGACCCCTTAACTTATTGCTGCAGGGACATCTTGGGTGCCTTCTTTCTTGCAAAATGATGTAAGTTATATATTGACATTTCACTTTGAGATGCTCCCCAGATGAAAGTTAGAAGTAGAAATATACGCTACTCTTGTTTTTCCTGTATCACCTTTTGCGAAGATATGCTCAATTTTAACGTATAGAGAACTTCATGTTGGTCTGCAGATATCCATTTCTGTAACGTTATTTGTCACGGGATCTGACAAAATTGTTACAGTAAGGAGTAAGGATAATTTGTGAGAAATTTAGGCAAAACTTCCAACACATAAGTTTAAATGTTATCAACTAATTTCACGACTATATATATAAAGTAATAATTGGACAATATTTAGTTACCTACCATATTGACTATTAGTTTTTATGACCTACCAAGTTTCATGTTCTTTTATTGAAATTTGATCGCAATGTTATTATTTAAAAATTAAATTTACTGTTACAAAATTGTAAAATTTGTGAAAAATCCCTCTTGCACAGCTCTGTCTTTAAATGGTTTTGGCGTTACCCCTTTTGGTCATTTCGGTATTCTTGAATTTGATCTTCAACCTTCTGGATTGTTGTTTTGGGTTTCAACATTTTATACCTTGAGCACAACTGATGAGCTATATACTCATAGATAACGGATTTATCCCCGGTTTGGCATTTTCTGTGGTAAAGATACAAAGAATCTAACACCGGGGAAAGTACAAGACCAGAAAATCACGGACACCTTAGGATAAGATTTCCCGTCGTTTAAAATCTTGCCCGAGAGTGTATGAGATTTTCCAGTCTTGTACTTTCCATGGTGTTTGATTCTGTTTCTCACCCCAAACACTCGAAACAAGCCAAAAATGAGTTACATGCCATTGTTCACATCAACGAGTTACTTCCCCTTTTGAGACGTCATCTATAATACTAAATTTACGAATTAGCCGAATAGGCGGCAAAACGCGTGGTTCAAAATAAACGATGTATAGTTCAGATTATAAAGGTTATTATCGGATTTGACAATCTGCATTTATAAATTTAAACTGCAGTTTTGTTTATGTGCAAATGGAATTTGTATGCACTTTTCCGATATGAATTCTCCCAACATATCCCTTAGAAGGTTCTCGAATGCATCATTTTAACACATTGATTTAAATAAATAAGTATGCACATATTTTAAATGTGTTTCTGTTTGAAATTACGGAAGAAGAATAAAACACATTAAAAACATTCTCCTTCGAGTGGGATGTTTCCGCTTCATGTATTCAGGATTGTTTTTTTTTTTTTTTACAATAACGCAATTTCTCCTAACTGTAAAGGTTATGAACTTTGAAGATTACGAAGAAGTAAGGTAAAGTTCAGAGGAATTCCTAACTTAGTTGTTTTTTTTTGGATTTCTCGGATGTTTGTCTTGCACAAAGTGATAAACCAACCATTATCTATTTTTACATTATTTGTCATGTGACCTGTTTAAATATATCTCTACCATACAATTCCCTGTAAGCCCTAGATAAAAATATTTTTAACAAATGGTCATCTTTACCATTAATGACGAAATTTATCTCGGACATCTTTGATAAATATAAACGTGGACAGCACACGCAGCCACACACTAAAAATGCTTTTATCGTCTGATTATCGGATATATTTGTGACATTAAGCCTCGCTTGCCCTGCCCATGATGACAATGGAACAATTGGAACAATTATTTTCCAAAAATATGCTCTACCTAACTCACGGCATCTTTTGAAAAATTCATCCGTCACTAAGGAAATGTTTACATCTACAATTTCATTTTCATATTTATTCTGAAGGAAAGAAGTAATGCATTATGAAATGTGTATTTAATGAAAGCTTTTCATCAAGTTCCAGTCCAGAATTAAATGTAACAGTAAAAATATTGACAATTTATGTGGTTGTGTTTTCGTTATAGATTTTAACTTTGATGGAACCTTAAGATCCATTTTGGTAATTCTACGTGGCATACAGTCTACGTCATCAGTAGATACATCTTCGGTAGTAACGAACAGCCATATGACAATTGGGTCACGTTGACTTACATTTCTCGCTTCATTGGCTTTGTTTAAAGTTTGTATTAACATCCATTTCTGGAATACTACAGCATATATAGACATGAAACTATCAGTTAATACCACATAATTGACAGGAAAGTTTATGGGAAGCCTGCCACAACATCCATATTGAGTCCATATTCCATGAATGACATGGCCGCAACAACTTCTTATAGTCAATATGGCCACCACAAAAAATGCTTATTTTTTCCCGCGCTCGCGCGGGTTCAATGTCTAGTAATATATGAAATATGCGCTCGAGTTTGCGGAATTGTTTTAATTACAATTCTAATGAGTCTAATGGTTCTTTTGAACTGGAATAGCATTTTAATGTAAACTTTATATTTGACTAATACGTCTCATAAACAATGTACAATTTTATTTTAGGCGTATTATGTAAAAAGGCTGAGTTTGGTGGTACCTAAAGGGCACGTAAATTTCTTATCTCACCCATGGGTGAGATCAGAAATTTTCACATTTCTATATGTTTGGGACAGTTATATTCCGTGTGAGACGTAGTTGTGAGATTATAATAATCAGTCATGATCTAAGATGTGAGATGGGACAATTCCACCAGAGGGTTCACATGTTCCAGTCAGAAACGAGGCTTGTCGAGTTTCTGATGATAGAAAATGTGAAACCGAGGGTGAAATTGTCCAGTCTCACATTTTTACCATGACTGATTATTTTTCTCACATTTCTCTCGCCGAATATTTAAAGAAATAAACATGGCCGCACGAAAATGCGCTCTATTAAACTAGACAACCTAGTACAAAATAAATTGCATATTGAAAAAATCGTACATATAGATTCTATTTCAGTTTCGAGTGAATTACAAGATTTCTACACCCGAGAGAGTTAAAATTAAGATTTTAACATGCGAGCCTTGGCGAGCATGTTAAATCTTAATTTTAACTCTCGAGAGTGTAGAAATCTTGTAATTCACGAGAAATTGAAGTAGAATTTGTTTCTCCCAATACGCTTGTACCAAAGAATCTAGGTCATCCCTAATTGTACCCCGACATTCCAATCTCACATGGCAACCAATAATATATCCCTACGCAAAGGCTAAACATGGATGAAACGCTGTATAAATTGTATTATATTTAATATTCAATTAACATTGTGAAAAATTTACGTTTTCAAAGATTATTATATAATTATATCTATATTAATGGTCAGTATTTTTGGAACTACTTTTTTTGCTGAAGGTATTAATGGAGGGAACGAAAGTGTTCAAGGTAAGATTTTCAATGTTCATCGTCACTGTCACTGTCAATAACGTTGACACGTCTCCTTTTAACTGGAGGTACATGATTTATGTTAATATGGAATGTTCTCCTTGGTGTGGAAATTGTTCTGTAAAATTCCGTTTCCGCACGAGACTTTTTAATTGCTCTAGAGCATTAAATTATTTTTATTCAGTGGGCTGAACGGTATGAAAATACGCACACCCATGGGAGAAAAAAAGATATCTTTTAGGTTGCGCTTCAGGGGTTTTCAAATTGAAGCGATGTTAATTTCGACGTTGTCGTACTATTTGTGCGAAGTTGTGTGTTTTCTGACGTTCTAGCATTGTGACGTGACGTTTTTTTTTTTTTTTTTTTTTTGCATTGTTACGTCAGTGTAGGTCATGTGATGTAAGATGCATGCATCTGACACTGGTGTCTCACACGGAATATAACTGTCCCAAACGCATAGAAATGTGAGAATATAATAATCAGTCATGGTCTAAGATGTAAAATGGGACAATTCCACCCGAGGGTTCACATTTTCAAGTCAGAAACGAGGCTTGCCGAGTTTCTGATGATAGAAAATGTGAACCTGAGGGTGGAATTGTCCAATCTCACATTTTTGACCATGACTGATTATTTTTCTCACATTTCTGTGCTGAAAATTAAAGGTAATAAACATCTCCGCCATGACACAAACATGTGTTCTCTTAAACTATGCGACCTAGTGAAAAATAAATTCTATATTCGAAAAGATCGTAAGCCTTTTGGTTTTGTACCACAGGTACAAAACTTTCAAAAGGTATCTTTTACGTTGCGCTTCAGGGGTTTTCAAATTGAAGCGATGTGAATTTCGACGTTGTCGCACCATTTGTGCGAAGTTCAGACGTTCTAACATTGTGACGTGATGTTTTTTGCCTTGTTACGTCAAGGTGGGTCATGTGATGTATAATGCATGAATCCCACACTAGTGTCTCACACGGAATATATAACTGCCCGAAACACATAGAAATTTGAGAATAATGCATCTCACATCACATGACCTACCTTGACGTAACAATGCGAAAAAACGTCACGTCACAAAACCAAAACGCATACGATCTTTTCAAATATGTAATTTATTTTGCACTAAGTTGTCTAGTTTAATAGAGCGCATTTTCGTGTCATGGCACCCATGTTGATTTCTTTAAATATTTGGCCGAGAATTGTGAGAAAAATAATCAGTTCAATATTCAGGCTTTTTTGCTTATTTTATTTTTTTTCAACATAGTGGAAAATGTAAAAAAATAATTTCAGATCCAGCTGGAAAAATTAAAAAAAATAATCCCAGCCACCACCCCCCCCCCCCCCCTTTCATTCAGTAAAAAACTAGTCGATGCCCCAGACCATGTGACTATTAAATCTTTTTGACAGGTAAAATATTCGTAATCAAGTATTGTCAGGAAGGTTTCAAATCAAACAGTTAAACGTAATGAGGCTTTTATCTTCAAATAGGGAAATATAAATGTATAGAGAAACTGAGATCACCCGGAACTAGGTACATGTATTTGTTTATATTTTTTCTTGTCAACAGGATGCGTGTACAGCTGTATATAAAATACATGTAGATGTCGTAACACGTCGAAATATATTTCGTTGCTGAAGCTGTCTCCTGTTGAGTCTAGATGAAGGTAAGACACTTTTAGAAATATAAGTGTTTTATATGATATAAGACGATTATATTTTTGTATTAAATTTAGTATACCTGTAACATTGTATATGTATATATAAATAGAAAACGATTTTAAATCAATACAGCTATACACTTTACATGCAAGTATTTAAATATTTTATGTGTAGGAATAGATCATAAATCATTTACATTATACTGGAAACATATTTTATAAATCAATTCAATACACTTTTACCAGTTCAGTATGATATTTTATGGAGGTGAGGGACAGCTATATTGAACGCCGAATGAAAATTACTATAATACGGGCATTCAAAAAAGAAATTTCAAATAGTTTCAACATCCGGAGTTAAAAACTAGAGTTGCACATACAACTGGTCCCTAAAACTTTTAAAACGCAAGTTCGCAGGATTTTTAGTGACACCAGTCCCAGCTAAATAACTATAGGTTTTTTTAACGAAATAGTGCGCTCGGGTATTGTCCTCGCGGTTTTTTTATATATATTTTTTTAATAAGAACAGACGTAGATTTTGAGAAAATGACGATCGGAAAAGGCTAAATAAATATACACGTTTTTTTCCAGATTTTTTTGTGTAAACAGCTTTATACATGGACACAATAAAGTAAGAATACACAATATTATGAAAGAATATTTATGGTGGGTTAATTTTTGACAAATAATCCTACCTTTGCGTAACAATATTCCCAAGAAAGAACGTATGCTTTAACTGGTGTTCTTCATATAAAGTTGTGTTCAATGTTCAGCCCTTTTACATGTAGAAAAATCTCAAAGTTAATTGCAACTTGATGTTTAATGCATATTGTAATACAAGATGTAGGGAAGAATAACCTAAAAAAAGAGTTTTTTTATCACTTCATCTGTTACATACTTTTATGAATCTAATTTTAAAAATATGATCAAACGGTTTCCAGAGTTTTTTTATCAAGAAATAAGCTGCCGAAGTATGCAAGACACCCAATAGTCATATTTTGAACACAGCCCCCATTTGTGGCTTTATACGCGATTTTACATTTACGAAACTGACAAAAATTCTAAACCGTCTGCTTGCACTTGATCCAATATCCCGATCAAATATAAAATTGACTACTGAATTTGAAATCTCGGAGAGAAAAGTATTTCTCGATAAAATGATTCCATACCGTGAAATAATATCTTTTTTAGCACTGTATGTGGAATGGCGAGTGTGCAAAGAATATTTGGAGATGGTCCTGTAGAAGGGAGTAACCATATCAAATTACAAACAGCAGGAGGGCCGGATTCGGTATTCCAGAGAATAATTCTGATGAAACGAATTTACTATGAAACAAACCGGTTTCATTTCCGGAAGAACGACAAAATGCATTTTAGAGTAATATCCCTCATATAATATCCTTCATAGCATTATACATTTATTACAAAACGAAAAAAAAAAGAACTACGAATTTAATTCTTATTCAATGTTTTGATTACTAGTATGAACAATCAGTATTACAACATGCTACCTCTGGATCGCTCTTAAGAGAATCCTTAACCTTTCGAGACAATCACACTGCAGAGAAATTAAGAATCTCTCTTGATAAAAGTTTCTGCCACCCATATTCAGGTTGCTCTCACCTGAAATGAAGTTGTAGTTCTTTTGGTAAAATGATGTTAGAGGTCGTCAAGTCTTTTTCATATGGTTAATTTGTTGAACATATAGATTCTCCTTCAGGTACGAGTGAGTTATGGAATTTCTCCACCCGAGATAGTTAAATTTTCGATTTTCAATACACGAGCCTTTAGCGAGCGTGTTAAAATCTAAAATTTAACTATTGAGGGTGGAGAAATTCCATAACTCACGAGTAAATTGAAGGAGAATCTGTTTCTCCTATGATTTTCGACAAAAACCTCAAGAAAATGTCGTTGCTATGTAATTAGTTTGTTTACATAGACGTCATTTCGGGACTTCTCTATTTTATCGTTCTAATAACTGTAGAAAAAAGGGCGGTAATTCCCACGTAGAAATTTAATCACCGGGAAGTGGTTAAAGATATTATGTATTTTTATCCCACCGATTAAACACGTCAGGAATAGGAGAAACCAAAATAGCTAATTCTGTTGCTCTTTACATTTTAAAACTGAATATTTCAAAATGAATTAAACTAAACTTGCCTACAAGAATACATCAACAAACGGTTTGATTAAAAAATATTTTCCTTTTTCAGATTCGATATGATGAAAAGCTTGAGTGGCATAAAATAGAATTTGCATCAGTAGGATCAGAATGTTTACTATGTAGATGTATACAAAAACCATATCATACCGCATCATCGTCCATGGGGGTGTTATAATGAGTTTTTCAGATTGTTATTTATTTAATTTCAAATGTTGAAATAAATCTTACTGTTATTTATTTTAAAAAAATTAACGTTACCGTTGGAATTACTGTCACAAATTTTTAAGACAAGTTAACACAGTTTGACGTTTGTCGTTAACGGGGCAGGACATACTTACCCTCCCGGAACACTTGATTGCACTCCCATTTTTTGTGGGAGTTAACATTGCAATTGTTTTATTTTTTGTGTTGTCTTGTTTTGATTCTCTTATTTTTTTGCTACCTTTTTACTCGGTTGGTTGTCTCTTTGTAGTATTTGATTGCCGTGTTAGTGTTCTCGAGAATTGGCTACTTTTGGATTTTGGTCCTGTGGAATTTGCCAACAGTAGTTTTCGTCCAATATTTTGTACCTAAAGCCAACAGTTAAGATATTTGAATTTGAAAAGGTTCTTAGAGTAGTTGCAATCATCCTTAGTATTAACGAAAAACGTTAAAAGTCACTACATTGTATAATGGTGCAGTAGTTCAGTGAACTAATAGAACCTTTATTTTACGGATTGCCTACATATTTGTGTACAACAGATATTAAAGGAAACTAGTGGCGTAAACGGAGCAGGATATGTTTACCTTTCCGGGTCACCTGATGTCACTCCAATTTACATTGCTAGTGCTTTAGTTTTTATGATGTCTTGTTCTGATTCTGTTTGATTTGCTACTGAAGAATCTAGGTTTTTTTTTTCATTAATACACTTTATTTTTCTCATTAATTTTACAGTATATAAGGAAGTGGGCTTCATTTAAAAAAAATATTACATTTTTAAAATCTTGGAATCTGTTTATATCTACCAGTTTCTATCAGTCTTAGTTTTGTGATAAACTGTGTTAATCTCACGAAATTGTCTTTTCTTTGATTTCGCCAGCAAATCCCATCTAATCGGTATTCTTTTGCAAGTATTTATAAACGGTACCCGTCAAACTGCAAGTTGTTTGAACGAAAATTTCATATAACGAAGGTAGACTGTACTTTTTACATTTTTACATTTAGAGTTATCTTTCTTTAATCGTTTAATTTTTCACACGCGATACTTAATAAAATAAAAACTGATTTTTAGCTCACCTGGCTAAAGGCTATGTGAGTTTGGCCAGGTGAGATTTTGTCATCACTTGGCATCCGTCCGTCTGTTAAATTTTCACATTTTAATCTTCTCCTCTGAAACCAAAGGGCCAAATACAATTAAATTTGGTAGGAAGCATCTATGTAAGGTCCTTTGTAAAGCTTGCTTATTTCGTCCCGATCGGACAACAAACATGGCCGCAATGGGCAATTGTTGTTTCTGATTGGCTGAGTTTTAAAAAATCTTCTCCTCTGAGACTGCTTGGCCAAATGGAACAAAACTTGACAGGAAGCATATATGGGGGATCCTTTGTAAACTCTCCCCATTTCGTCACGATCGGTCTACAAATATGGCCACAATGGGCACTTGTTATTTCTGATTGGCTGATATAAAAAAAAATCTTCTCCTCTGAAATCGCTTGGCCAAATGGAACGGAACTTGACAGGAAGCATCTATGGGAGGTTGTTAACAAACTTTCCTCATTTCGTCCCGACCGGGCAACAAACATGGCCGCCATGGGAAATTCTTGTTTCTCATTGGTTGATTAATTTTTTTTCTCTCTGGAACTACTGGGCCAAATGGAACGAAACTTGAAAGGAAGCATTTATAGGAGTTCTTTACAAAGTTTCCTCATTCCGTCCCGATCAGGCAACAAACATGGCCGACTTGAGCAATTCTTGTTTCTCATTGGTATTTTTTTCTCTGGAACTGCTTGGCAAAACTGTCAGCCAAACTTGACAGGAAGCATCTATGGAAATTCTTTTATGAAATTAATTTTTGTCATCCTGATTGGATGACAAGCATGGCTGCTATGGGAAATTCTTGTTTCTTATTGGCTGATTGGACGACAAGCATGGCCGCCATGGGCAATTCTTGTTTCTGATTGGTTGTTTTAATAAAAAAAATCTTTGAAACTGCTTGGCCAAATAGAGCCAAACTTGACCGAAAATGTCTATGGCATATAACAAAAATCTACAGAAGTGCAGTATTGCTTGAAACCAAACATGGTATGAATGTTCCTCATAAGTGCTCACCAAGTGTTGTTACTCATTCAAGCTGGCCACCAGCATAGGACTTAGGTTAACATAAGACCCTATGGAAAATACATGCAAAAATCTTCTTTAGAACCGCCAAATTATAGAATATGCTGACCTGAAAGTAGAAGGAACTTGATGAAGAATAATTTGGTTCCTACAAGGCTTACCACATTTCATAATGATAGGGAGAAGTGACTTCTCTCTTTGGGGTACATCAATAAAAACGGCTTTCATGCCAGGTGAGCGCTACAGGCTCAGCCCTCTGAGCCTCTAGTTTAGAAATTTAAACAAGACACAAAAATATCAAAATATCCCTAAAACGTTGCAACACCGGCAACTTATATTGTAGGCTTTCTACTTGACGCTTTTCATTAAGCCAAGGATAAACTTCATTAAATTAAAACACAAAATAGGGGTTGAAGCTATATGCTTAGCATTGATTAGCAGTTGACCATTGAAAGATACTTATCTGAACAAAGTATGTTTCAAATTCCAACAAGATATATTGAGCCCATCTAATTCGACACGTTTTTTAATTTACCCGAAAATTGCTAATTTTGTGATTTTTCGTGCATATTTGTTTTTATGGACAATGCGACTTAACTCCAGAACAACATCTGACTTTCATAAGGTACCAGTAGATGAGCCTAAGGAAATGTCACTAGATAAGTCTAGTGAGTCTTGTACCAGTCTTTTTAGCAACTTTAATACTCTGATCACAGATACAAAGAACTTGGCAATATTTTGTAACCATTTTTCACCATTTTAGTAACGATGAGTTAAGTTTTTTTAGAATAATTATGAATATTTAAACTGGAAACAATAAGAAAAATGTTTTCATATAATTATTAATAAAGATTCATGTTTTTAAGTAGAAAGGCTATATATTGTAACGTTTTTTTTTTGTTTTATTGAGTACCTGAACCGAATTAAAAAATCTGAAAATGACCATAACATTTTATTGATAACTTAAAAAACAGAAAATCAATAAAACCTAGTATATAATAATGATAAATCCTTTGCTTGAGAGAGCTGTGATATAACCTTAAAAACATCACATTTCAATAATATGCATCTTAAAAATCACGACAATATCGGAACTGTTTCTAACATATGGACATACAACAAAAAATATAACATGTTATTGAATTATAATTTAATTTCCTCGTAATATTGTCATTTGATTAATTTGAGTTGTTCTTTCGTGGTATTTAATTCTTTTAGTGGGAAAATGACTTTGCATATTATTTGACAAGTTTATTTTCAGAGTTATCTTTCTTTTTATGGTGAACAGAAGAACCAGAAATCAAGAAAGATATGGCTGGAACAGTTCTTGTTTTATGCCAATAACACATACCTACCTACCTACATATTCAACAGTCACTCTATTCGGTGATGGTCCGTTCCAGATTTGTTCAAAATTTTCCGTTGGCCTGAACGCACTTCACCGAACTTCCTGGGACAAGTAACGCATTCGCCGAATAACGACAAACGTATGTTAACGGAGAGAACGGATTAAACATTTTGCTTTCCGTTCGACGTCAGTTAGCATTATTCGGTAAGGTGTGACAGGGGCTTAACATTTAAGTCCTCGTAACGTTTTGAAAAAGGTAAAATGATAGATGACCCCTTAACTTATTGCTGCTGGGACATCTTGTCTGAATTCTTCTTTATTCTTTCTTGCAAAATGCTGTAAGTTATTGACAATTCACTTTGAGATGCTCCCATATGAAAGTTAGATTGGTCAGTTAGAAGTAGAAATATACGCTACTCTTGTCTTTCCTATATCACATTTTGCGAAGATATGCTCAATTTTAATGTATAGAGAACTTCATGTTGGTCTGCAGACTTCATTTCTGTAACGTTATTTGTTATGGGATCGTACAAAAATTGTTACAGTAAGGATAATTTGTGATAAATTTAGGCAAAACTTCCAACACATAAGTTTACATGTTATCAACAAATTTCACGACTATATATATAAAGTAATAATTTGACAATATTTAGTTACCTACAATATTGACAGTTAGTTTTTATGACCTACCAAGTTTCATATTCTTTTATTGAAATTTGATCGTAATGTTATTGTTTACAAAAGGACATCAAGGTTATTGTCCTTCCCGTGACAGATCAATTTTCTTAATATTAAAAAAGGTGATTTACAATAAAACTTATACTCTAGTTAATGAAGAAAGGTTTCTCCATAGTTCGTAATTCATAGTTCATAACACAATTTCGGGTCATACAGCCTGTCATTTATTATCATACATGATCCTGCAATTGGCATTTAAGACATCCAGAATTAGTAAGACGAATTTTTGTGCACTAATATTGCACTTTGGACAAATTTGATTCCAATGAGGAACCAGAGTGAGTTATCTTTTCCTAACCAATGTAGGTAAGAGAGATAATTAAATTCTCTCCCTTTTGTCCTGAGGCTCTTTAAAAGGGAGACAAATTTATTATCTCCCTTACCTACATTGGTGAGCAAATTTTGTAACGAATTTTCTTAGATTGTAAACTATTCATCATTACCAAAATAAATAACCGAAATTTGTAAATGTTCACGGACTCAAAATATTATCCATAAAAGTGTTCCAAAAGAAGAGTTTAAAATATATCGATTGTACGAAAATGTGTTTATTTAAACATTCAATACCGATCTATCGAATTAATAACTGAACAGAAAAATAAAATTGATCTATTAACCCTTTCAAAAGCCTTACATGTAACCTTCACCTTATACTTTACAACCCCACATTTGAAGTCATTATGTCTTTGCAAAATTTCAGCCTCGTAATATTTTACAGAATAAGTATATTTTTTAATTGAAAAAGAGAAAAATGGGTCAACAATTGTAATCCTAACTTTATAATCAACTTTAAGAGATGTCCGAAGTTGGGAACATTTTGTGAAACCGACTTAGGACTAAGATATGTCGTAAGAAAATCCTAAGACAGCTTTGTGAAACTGGCCCCAGTATTTTAGATCCTCACATATGTTAATTATTAATTGTTTGGACATACAGTCAGACCTGCTCTATATAGCAAACAACTGTTTATAAAGAGCACAGTGAAAAATCCCACTCATGAACAAAATATGTAAAATTAACCTTTCCATAAAGGGCACTTTTTTCTGGTCCCTTAGCTGCCCTTTACAGACTTTACAGGTTTGACTATTTTAATATCAAGGTTCTATAGGTACTTTATAAATAAATTTTCACAAGGGAAAGGTTTTGAACAATATCCATGAGGAATTTTAACAAATTATATCTATTATAAAAACCTTTCCTCTAGTTAAAACATGGGAGAAGTCGAGCACCTTATGAAAAGCTTGGGCTCAGTCATCCTTCTAGATAACGTTAGGATATCTCAATTAATTTGGCCCAGGATCTAGTTCGAATGGAAACGATCAAATGTAAATATCTTTTTGAGAAAATAGCACTGGTTAAAATATTTTAAGATTTTAGTATACAATTTTAAAATTTTCCAAAATTTTTAGGTGAGGCAACTGCCTCACTGCCTCAATGGAAGCTCCGCCACTGAAAGAATGTGTTAATCGAAAGTATAGGTGGAGGCATTAAAAGAATGTGTTAATCGAAAGTATAGTGAACATCATGTCGTATCCAGATGCCTCGAGAAGGTAGGAAGTTCCCGATTCACATTTCGAGTTAACATCTTGACGTTTATTATACTAAAGTTACCCAGTTACACTTATTGTTTGTAAAAATTACATTCATACATTCATATCCATCCCCTTAAAGCGATTTGATCTCAAATGTTACCATTTCGAATTAAGCATCTTTTTCATCTAGCTTTTTAATGATTTGTGTTATTAAATTGTTACCTCCCTTTTTGAAGCAAAAGCCACAAAAATGTATGTACATATTAAATATTTTGGACTGACTTACGCTTATTTAGTAATCATAAATCAGTTTTGAAGGGTATATAGTTTCGTTTTACAGAACTAATTATTAATAAACATCTATTGATATTAGGTAATTTGCATGCTTAATTGAATTTCTAAATATTTACTACTTGATATTTATTCAGTATGACACAAACAATAAATCAGTTTTGGACTTTGTGGTTTTTCATTTTCCAGGTTTATTACAAAATAGTAGCTAATAACAAGTACCGGTGAATCACCTGAAACCTCAAGTTTAAAATGATAAACTCTTTTTCGTTAAGTCCCTTTTCAAACACAACAGAACATAATGACTTTAAGCAGTCAAAAGTGGGATCTACTGTCATAAAGTTAATACTAGAATAGTAATAGTAGAATGTAAAATCTAACAATTCTGAAAGCTTACAATTTTGCTGTTTTAAACGGAATTATTACCTTTTTGGAAAATAAGGAGTAAACAGCCCCGTTGTTAGATTGTGTTTAGCGTTAGCGTTGCTCCTTTGGTCACTTTGGTATTTGGATATGCTCTTCAAAATTATGGTTTATTGTTTCCGTTCAAATATTTTTGGTTTGAAGCGTAATTGAGGTTGTCGTACTTCGACGAAATGAACATATCCATCATGAGGATTGTTATTTTCAGATAATGATTACAGAGAAATCTTACCATAATAATACGTATATATGCTACACGTACATCACTGTGATTAATCCACAAATACTAATGGATTTTGAATCTTGTTTCTTGTGCATGTTCTCAGCATTCTTGCTTATATCTACCAAATTAGTTAAATAAATAATGCCCATGTCCCTTTCGTGAGCTGAAATTGTCCTGACTGTGCCTTGTGTTTGTCAGAATCTGGCGTCATTTCGAATGTTTTGTCACGCAAAGGGATCGCACTATATGCAATTTTACATGTATTTTATGATTATATGGCAAAAAGAAAGAATAAAAATATGCAGCACCGAATAAAGAGTAGGGTGTAACTGACCGGAATGTAATAAATCCTCATGAGAGGATACCCGGATGTGAAATAAATTCTTATGAAACACCTTAATAAACAGTTAATTAAATAATGTATTGAAGAATTTTAAAACAAATACATGTATATACAAAATGTAATAAGATCTATATGGGTATGGTTACTCATTTAAATTTTGATTGAACAGCTCATGCCTAATTATAGGCAGTTATATTCGTAATAAATATAAAAGGCCTTCTGCTGATAATATCCATTTTAATTACCATATGTTTACATTTTCCCCGATGTTTTAAAAGTTTGAATTTAAAGAGATGATCCGATGCATTTATCATTTCCTCCCTAGTGTCATTTTACAATGAATATTCCAATGAAAAATTTATTTTATTTTCCTCATCTTTGATCAATTTACACATTCCCTAGGTACTGTTGTACATTTGTTATTTCCAAGGTCCATTTAATGTATAAGGACTACTGATTCCAAATTTCTGTCCCACTTTTTATCTGGTAGTAGTTAAAATATATAATTGAAAGTTAAACTTACCGGTAGGCGAATAGGGTTAATACTGGAGTTTTATCATAGACTCACTTGTTCGTCAGAACCAAATATACCATGGAATCTAACAATTTTAAATTTGCGAGGGGGGTGTCTATATTATATCAAATTTTTGAAATATGCACATACAGGGTATCAACATTGGAATTTTCCGAAACCGCCTATTTGCAGTTAGGATGAATGGAAATAAAGTCCAATATTACGCAACTTTAATCACTACTTTATATTATTGTGATGGAAGATTCGGCAATTCTGTGGAAAGTTGCATAATTATACTTCCTTATATGTCCTCATCTTCTGATCATTTTGGCAATCAAGCGATCATTTGTTAAGCCGGAGAATAATCAACCGGTGAATAGAGCACAGGCGATTTTTGTATTTGGATATATGTCATCCACATTAAGGTTTCTCTTCAAAAGTTTTTCAAATTGATTTACTATACCAATAGAATTTAACGGTATGCTGTCTAATCGTCGCATATGCGGGCTCAGTTGAATTTCATATCTCTGTTATATAAACAATACTTCGATTGGTAACTTGTCAATATGTCATAAAAAATCAACTCAATACAACAGTGAATATTTTTATTACAAAGTCTCAATCATGATGATAAAGACGAATTATTGTCTCTTCACTATCTTGTTAGTATGAATTTCTTATCAATCACCATCATCCGTAACGTAGATGATGTAGGCATGAATCCCATGGAACTTTTAATAGCGAGACCCCAAAAATATAATAGAATTACATTAAATCAGTGTACAAAATATATCTTCATTGAGATCTCTATTTGTGTGTGATTCTTATTCAGTGTCTACAGAAATTTAAGATTCAATAGTTTTTACGTAAGAAAAACACTGTTTGTAACGGGTACTCAGGGTCCTGGACCAACATTTTTAACACACTAATGGTGTATATTAACTACATATCATACTACAAACATGATGAGCGACAATAAATTACATTTGGATTTGGTTTTTACATTGTTTTCCACCAACGCATATGAAAGTAATTGTTCTTCCTGAACAGAATATAAAATATTCTATTATACCGATTTTAATGCACAAAATGTGTACATTTCGTCCATTTATGACTAGTTAATTGTGTTCAATGCCTCAGACGTTAAAAACCAAAAACAAAAATCCAAACGTTGAAGACAATTCAAATGCCAAAAATGATCAAAACTGAAAAGCCAAAACCAACTGGGGCAATGACAGAGCTATACACGAGGGAGATACTCATTGTTTTTAAAATATCAATTTTATGCTCTGATTGAAATAACAGAACTTAACTGATGATAACGTCGGGTACTTGAAGTCCAACTGGGTGGTAAAAATTCTATCATTCTATGATAAACCTTACTTTCATTTTGTGGTCAGATGATTTCCTTTCGTTGCGAGCTTGTAGGTTTTATGTTATCTCTCTAGTTTTATGTGTACTCTTTTTGAAAAAATTCAAACTGTGCCCTGAAGGGATTCAATGTTTACGAAAAATGAAACCAGTATACCTCAAATGAAACAAAATCGAAATTAAACCCCCTTTACACTGAACGAAGACTGCACTAC
Organism: Mytilisepta virgata; assembly: GCA_028015205.1. NCBI lineage: Eukaryota > Metazoa > Mollusca > Bivalvia > Mytilida > Mytilidae > Mytilisepta > Mytilisepta virgata. Next base: position 50,543,609 of record CM051518.1, on the reverse strand, counting down.
GTCCATAAAAAAATGTTTTGATCGTGGAACATCTTAGTGGGGTCGTACTGAGGTCTACAAGTAGCGTAGTATAGTCGGCATTGCGCGTGATAGGTCATAGTAGAATCTCCAGGTGCCACGACTGTTTTGAACATGCTCAAAATTTACGTAGCGAGGTCGTCCCCGCTTTTGAGCGTACAGACATCGTACCGCTGTCGTAGAGGAAGCGCAGAGACATCGTAGTGAGACATCGTAGTGAGAACTAATATACATTCAAGCAAGAAATTGTCCTTTTATATAGTTTATTTGCTGGTCGTAGAGGAAGCGCAGAGACATCGTAGTGACATCGTAGTGAGACATAGTAGTGAGAACTAATATACATTCAAGCAAGAAATTGTCCTTTTATATAGTTTATTTGCTGATCGTGGCTAGATCGTGAGAACAACGTAGCAAGGTCGTAATACTCGTGGTAGCAGCGTAGTGACAACGTATTACGATCGTCAAGCCCGTATCAATTTCGTGTCACAATCGTGAGAGGTCGTACAACATCGGCCTAGGGGCGTCGTGTGATCGTGTTATTGTCGTAGCTTGAACGTACCACAAACGCAGGCATCGTAGCGAAAACGTAGGACAGCGTAGTAGCAACGTGAACGATTATCGAAAAAAACGTATTTTGATCGTATGGTAAGTGTAGGGGTGTTGTGAATACCTTTACACTGAAGATGGTTTTACAATTTTTCCACCACCCTGCTGTGATCTTGGCGATCGTAGAGGTCGTGGAGAGCGTAGCACAGATTTCGACCAGTGTAAAGGGGGTTAAGCAAAAGCAATGAAACGACTTGAAACAATTTTGAATCGGAGACATATTTTAAAGGTGAAATAAATTGTTTGATCCAATTTTGATGCACAAGATGTGCACATTTCGTCCATTCTTCCCATTATCTTACAAGAGAGAGATGTAAGAGAATGTATATATTTTTTGTAGTATTCCTCCCATATGTTATTCTCACCCTTTCTCTTACCTAAGCATTATTTTGTCGATGTTGCAGTTACAGATGCAACTTACAACGAGAAGATATGATGCGATCACATCAAAATCTTTGGCATACAGTGTATACGCTTGTGAACAACATATTGTCTTCAAATATTCTCCTTTGAATTTAGCAGAGTGATGTTCAGAGCAATATTCTACCGGCGAGTCCTGACAAGAATTTTAAGAATTGTGCTAATTTTACCTAAACTAGGTAAAATAAGCATATTCACTATTGAATTCTGAAACTCTCTGTCCTTTTATATACATTTTAACAACGCTATTAAAAATTGTCTTGTCAACATTTTTATTGCAATTCGATAAAGTACTTGCATTTTTCACAATGTTACTTGCAAGAATCGGCAGAAAGGCGATTTGTTTTCCTGACATGTCTCTTTAAAACGTCATAAGTGACTGACTGCATCTCTGCTGGACTAAGGAATCTCCACAATATCGCCCTAAAATTAATTACAATAAAGTGTCTGCCGTATGTATAAAACATCAACTTCCAATATTTCATAATGTCTCCCATAAACAGTACGACACTTAAACATTTCTTTTGTAATTTTGATTCATACCCATTTGATCAAATCGAGATAGGAAAGCAGAACAGCGAGGCGGAACGTTATAACAATATGCGAGAGTGGTTTCAGTTTCTTCTGTGAAAATATATCATAAAATAGGAGGAAGAATTTTAAAATAATCACATGTAAAAGATTTTGATAAATGTTATCATCATTCGGTTTATGTGAATTTGTTAAGTATCGAATTTCTTAATATGTTGTTATCTGCCAAAATTGTCGCCAGATTATTTACCGCTGAGAGAAATTATTTCGTCGCACATATTGTTTTGCAATGATTAATGAAAAATGATACAGCGTTATTGAAAAATATTATATTTTTATAGAATCAGATTTGAAATGATATACATGACAAACAATGATATACGACTGATTATTAAAACACTAAAATGAGTTACTTTAATATCAGAATCTGATACATTGGTACGGAAAGAAAATAACATTTATGAACATTTTTCAGATTTTAATAGATTTAATTTTTTATAGTTATGTTGAAGAAGAGTTGAAAATTGTTTATACCCGTACGATATATACGGCCTTCTATAATAAAAAGGGCCTTACTTTTATAAACTGAGTAGTTTTTAAGATACAAACAGAAACCTATATAGAGACATATAGAACCAAATGAAGTCGAAATGGAGTGTTATCCCTGCACTCCTCACATTTTGTATCCTTGTGCACCACTTTCACAATCGTTATTTGAATATGGGTTCCCAAGTTTTGAGAATAAAATTCATCCCCTGTGGGTCCTAAGTCTTGAAAAATCAACATTGTAAAACCTTATTGCAGATCTATATACAATGTGTGAAATCGCTGTAAAGAAATAAAATGCATAACGTGAAAAATGAAACAATTGTCTACGTCACAAGCTTAAATTGACAATTTCCGAAATTCGACTCTGATACTGATATAAAATGACAAAATAACAGTTTCCTTGACACCGAGTATCTCTTCAGTTAGAAAGTATAGAAAATTCGTTCCATTCATTTTCAGTTATTAAAAAAAAGAAAAAAATTAGTAATATAGTCATGACGATATGAAAGATAAGCCTTTCATTTTTTAACACGGAGATTTGATATAAAAAGGCATTTGGTAATTTTGTACTGATGTAAAATTCATACTTTAAAAAAATGTACTGGTCAATTTTGGAATACCGAGAAGCGTCTCCTACGTTTGTTTTAAAATTGTGAAAATCAAATATTCATTAATTATTTTATTTTATTTTTTTTTGGGGGGGGGGGGCGGGGGAGAGACGGATAAAACTATACTTGCAAGGATAAAAACATTACATTTGTTTTAACAATGACTCAGTACAGATTATAAATTAGTTGTTTTGATGTTGTGTCATTGAGGACCACTTGATCGCGTTTTTACATTGTATAATGAGGATAATTTCAATGCTTCTTTACAGAAAGTATTGTTTGGTTAAGTTGGATAGTGAAGAGTATATCAACATCTAGAATTACAAAGGAAAGAGAAATTATGATCAAACAAGGACTGGATGCTGATCATGAAAATTCTATGATTACATTTTGTGATTCGAAAATTTCGACTTAATATATTTCACCAACAGTACCCCATTACCCCCCCCCCCCCTCCCCAAAAAAATGTAGAAAGCCAAAAAGATTACCCAAACGTCGTCGAGTGGATTTAAAAGCCAAATTGCCCATTGCCCAAAAGGTTAAATAAACTTTTAGAACAGAACTATGCAGCAGTGACTATTATATTTATAAATCTACTCAAATGATACTTGACACTATTATATTTAATTTTAAACATAAACATGTTTATTACCAAACATTTTCTAATTTTGCTTTTTTCAACGAACATGTTAATTTGGTATTGCTACTAAATACTTTTCGTAGTTTACATTTTCTGTTAGATTATTTAGAACTATATAAATAAATGATTTGAATTGCTTTCGATATTAAAATTATAACTGTTTTGGGGACATTTTATGCAGATCCTGAAACAAAATATCATTAAAAAAGCTATTTAATAATGAATTTGTTGTATCATATTTAAACATTTAAAACTGTTTAAATATGGATAATCCTAATTGAATTCAAATGACTTGGTATTGAATTTCAGTTCACTAAACCATGTCCTAGAGTTCTAGGCCATATGTTTGTCAACTATCAGTTTGTACCACAATGTCTGGATATGGGAGACGTTGTGGTATATCATGAAATCAAGTACTCCCATTTAGAGTTCATTTCTGACAATCTAACACATCGTTGATGCTGTAACGACAAATTCAGCATCTTATTAATGGTCGTCGCCATTTGGCAGTATAATTTTTGTCTCTGTTCTTGCGTCACATCAGTTGCAAATACCGTTGAAAGTGATAAATCTCAAGTTAAACTTGATATATAGTCAATTATGTCATAAAAACGGCAGATCAATCATGCCCAGATACAGAAGATTATAACGTAAACCAACACCATTGGATTCACACTATCCGGGATGGTGTCGTACTATCAAATGTCATTTTCTATGGATGTTAACGTTGTCTATTTCGATGTTATCAATTCGATTTACTTTCTTCTTTTTTATTGTGATGACTTCGCAAAAAATATACAATAAATTTCGTATATGAATTCAGAAAATTGTAAAATCTTTCATTATGCAATCTGATAAATTTCTTAATTTAAATTTAAATGTTTAATTATTATGGAATGCATAATGATTATTTTCTATTATCCTACTGAGAGCATTGTTTATTTTGTATACAAAATATTATAGATAATCATTTTATCTCCTATTGCTTGTCACTTTACAGTAGGGACAAAATTTATTATTTAGTAAATTAGTTGTCATATTTATATTTTGTGCACAAACATGAAAGAAAACGATATTGCATGGTGCAGGATTGGGTTACCTTAATATGCATAAACTATTAAATGAGGGTACAAAGGTCCTGTATATGAATGCCATTGACAAATAACGTGCCAGACTGTAATATTCACTTACGAGAAAAAAAATAATCTTGCTGTGAGACAAATAAATATCTCGTTTTTATATTTCAATGATTTCTTAAAAAAGAAAGCATAAATTAAATCATTAGCCAACAAGTTGCATGCAATTTTAATACTTTTTTCTTTTTCATAGAATTACTTCTCTGCCTTTCTATTCCTTATTTTCACCTTCTGTTCATAATCATGAGATCCACAGCTAGTTTTATAGTTAAACATATTAAAATATAAAAAAATATATCTAAACTATATATGTACCATATTGATAAATTCTTTGATGACTCTTTGATACCAATTTTGATGCATAAGGTGTGCACATTTCATTTGATTTACGACTCATCAGTTGTGCTCAGAAGCTAATATGTTGAAAACCAAAACAATAATAAATTTAAAATTGATCGAAAGGGTGAAGCCAAAACCATTAAGGACAGAGCTATAAATGAGGGACATACTCCTGGCTGATTTTAAAATTTATAGCTAAGAGGAACATTGTTGGTAATCATACTGTTTTGGTTTGGCTTTTATGGTGTGTTTTATACACCAGATGGCCAGGATAGACAAGGGAGAGGTTTGAGTACCCGTTAAACCAGTTTAATGCCAATACTGCGAAGTGTCTGTACAAAGTCCTACTATCTATCTAGTCTGTTGTTAATAAGTTTATGTTTTGTGCTTTTTTATTTGGCCTGTTGTTTTTAATTTGGTTCTGCCTTTTGTGATTCCATTCATATGAGAGCCTTAGATAATTTTACAGTTAAAACAAGCTAATTTTACCCCCCCCCCCCCCCCCCCCCCCCTTTACCTAAACTATGTATGGTGCAACTAATGTTAACAAATCTAGCCAGGGTGTTTTATACACCAGAAGGTCAGGAAGAGGGGTTGAGTACCCATAAAATTGATTTAATCCCACCACTGCTCACTATCTAGACTTCCTGTTGTTTCTATGCTTGTGTTTTGTGCTCTTTTATTTTATTTTGTCTATTTTTTCTCTTTGATGTCTTTAATTGATTTTTATGTCTTGTTATGTGCCTTATTATTCACCACTTCCTTTGATATTCTGTTTCTGATAGGCATACAGTTTGAACCATAGTAACTTTTATTTTGACACAAAGTCTGAGGAGAGAACTTGACATTATTCTCTATAAACATGCAACTGTGTTTTTGTCTATAATCCTGCATCCTGTTTGTCCATCATAAGTTGTTCTTGTTGTCCGATTAAGTTTTTTTTTAAAAGCTACATTGTATGTGATTAATACTGTGAATAAACATTGCTTATAAATAAATAAGAAAACAATTAATATTTATATAAATTTAAAGAGAATAAAATATTCTTTTTCATTTCTCTGATTATATTGAGTCAGTATACTATATAACATTTGTTCATTGTAAAAATATTCTCTCACAATAGAAAATTCTCGTATAGAATTAATTTTTACTGTCTTAATAAGATTCACTACTTAGAAATTTTTGTATCAAAAAGATTTATACATATACTTTATTTTATTTTAAAATAGCATGATAACCATTTCTCTATACCAAAGTGTAAAGCATATCTGCTATAGAAGTATCAGGTATGATGTACTTTAATGCCATATTATTGACGTGAGCAATTTAAGTACTTCATGTCATCATTGTACAACGAAAACAAGCGGATGAAGTATATAGAAAGATCAAAGAATAATTTGACGAAAAAAAAATGTTTCCTCTAATATGTATGTATTTTGATTTTTTCAATATTTGTGTTGCATTTTGATCTTTTCAATGTTTGTCTAAGTTTTTGTTTGTATTGTCTTTGGTGATAATTCATTTATTTTGGATTTTATACCAATAAACAATTCGAAATTGAATTTGAATTTGAATTCTAACTTGTTTTAAAGAAACGACGATAACCTTAGTTCCATAATTTTAATCCCTTACTTTTTTCTTACTATATAGAATGAGAAAGTGATGACCTTCCTTTTAAAATCACTACAAAATTTATCATCTGAAAATTTCCAGATACATGTATATATATTAATATCGTTTATATGCCAACGTTTTGAATAGTGGGAAGCTACATTGTAATAGTACCTTTCGGTATTTATCACCAACAGCAATATTGCCTCCGTTGTAGAAGTACATGTGAAAACCTAGATACCAAACAAATTAAAGTAGTTACAGAGAGCTTTTCTTCGGTGATCAACCAAACAAATCATTACATGTATCTCACAATTATACTAGAGTGGGTGATAACTTCAAACAGACCATCACCAGCAGTATCGCCTCAATGCTAGTAATACAAAGTATACCAACCGCTTTTAGTTGACAGTAGTTATACCTCGATTACAAGTTTTAGATAAAACAAAATAAACCATAACACAAAAACTGTCAGAGACCTATATCATAATAATTTTCCTGTTTTTGTCTTATCTCTTTATACTTATTTTAGGGCTGCCAAGATCCTATTTCCTATATATGACTTTCATGAAAGCATTCTTGATACGTATAATTACATATAACAAGTATGCTTTTGAATTTATCTATTATATTTTTTCTTAATTTTTATTTTATTTTGTTTTTGTTTTTGGGGGGGGGGGGGGGGGGTTGTGTTTGTCTTTTCTGAAAAAAAAGATTCCTTTTAATATAACAGTCGTCATTTAATCCCATTGGGAACATATTTTCCGAGAACGGTTTTACCTCTTCATGGCCCACCTGGTCCAGTTATCACGAATACTGATTAATATTGTGAAATAAGCCGACCTACAGAAATGCATCAGCAATACATGGCATACATGTATCTTTTGTACAGCTACTGGATTTTACCTTCACATTTTTTTTCTTCCATAATAACATCATTTTGATTAAAATTGAACATGGCAACTTTCATGTACAACTGATATAAAAAAAAATCTAACCTAGTTCTCTTATTCCATGATTTTAATATATATATATGTATTTCGTTGTTTATGTTTAACTTATTATTAACTGTACGTTCTTAATCCGATAAAATTATTTTTGTCGTCTTAATTTTTTTTTTTATTAAAAACGATGTTAGCTCAAATTAATCATCGGCAAGGCGTTTCTAGTTTTCGAAATACTTTCCACTAAACCATTCTGGCAATATATATAGTTTTATAGTTCTGACTGGCGATGATATGTTTGCTTTAATAAAAATAAAATAACAAAATGCCGATTTAGTTTTCTTCATTTTCGTTTTCTTTTATCTTCAAATCATTACGTGACATATACTGAATTTTTATTTCATATCCTCCTCGATAAATATCTTAAAAATCTATTATTGTTACTTTTATCAAAAATTACATTTGACAGAAATTATGGGTTGTCTCGCTCCTGATTATAGATAAAGTGTGTAAAAAAATCTTATCTTAAACGACCACTATAAAGATTACATCAAATCACCCGTAAAATTTAAATAGTTTTAGAATTTTTGTCATCAGGTAATTTATTTGAAATTAAAATTCTAATATATTCTAAATCTGCCAATACATTTAAATTACTAAGTAATTTGAGAAAGTGTCAAATATCGTAAAAGTATTTAAAAATGAAGTTAGTCATTGAAAAAAACGGCTTATTGCCATATTTTCCGGTTATTTTGGGTTTAATTATTTGGTATTCAAGTGAAAAATAGAACAGCTTCATTCACACATCATCATATATTTATTAGTAGGTACTCAAATGGTGAGCGCTATACGAGTTTCTGACACGTTTCAATACCACATTTTGTTATGGAAACAGCCGGAAGCCTTTGCAAATATGTAAAAACTTTCATCCACATACAATTTAAAATTTGGTCAACTCTGGCTCTTATGGTACAAAAAGAATACACTAAATATATTCGTGGAAAACTTTGTGTCGCAAAAAACGACATGTATGTCTGACATTGTCATAAAGACTGCAGAGTGAACAAGCAGATCTGTGTAATTCATATGTATGAAGCAATGCAATATTGTTTTATATCTAATCTTTTTTCTGCACATTCAGTTCGTGTACACAGTTTAGAGGTACAGAAAGGATACTAAATGTCGTAAAAACACGAGCCTGAATGTACAGTGTACGCACGGTTTACTTTTGCTTAATACAGTGAATATTCTCTAAACCGACCGGTCATGGGACCACTGAAAACTGAAAAAAAAATGTATAAAAACTTGTTTCCTATCACTCTTTCTTAAGTAATGAAATTCCGAATTTTGTTTACACGCTATGGATATACATGTAGTAGTCCATGCAACCGGAATAATAAGTTTTCAAATCGTTTTGTTGACCGACTGGGGTACAATGTATCTTTTTTTATCTTAAGTTATGTGGAAATCAATCTTTACTATATATATATGTTTCATACATTCAATGCATACATTGGCGCAGAGAAACAACAAACGACATGAAAAAATTACAAGAAAAACTAAATACAGACCATGATGAGACGGTTACACAGAAATCTCGTACTAAACAAAACAAAAACAATCACCAATATTTTTTTAATAAACTTCGTATTCCCATTATTTCAGAAAACTTAAAAATAGTGTGATATTGTGAACAATACATATATGGGTGACAAAATTTGAGTGGATCATTGGAGAACTAATTCAAATTAAAAAAAAAATAGTGGCGCTCATCTGCTTAAGTGCCAACGTTTTCATTTAAGACTTAATGTTAGTTAACATATAATGATTTTTTATTTTTAGTTATTTAAAATTGTGAATATCCGTATGTCATGAAAAGACACCTTTGATATTAAGATTTAGATTAGAGACTGTCTATTCTAATGAATTTTCTTTAATGTCTATCTCAAAATTAGAAATTTGATACCTAGAAAAACAATTTACCGGAGGAATAGGATATATACTTTGTTCTATAATATTAAATTCACGAACATTTCTGCACACGACAAATAACTGTAATTTCTTTTTCTTGAACTCAAAAGTAATAATAAAGAAGAAATATACCGTTTCAGATTCTCGTAAAATGAGAAAGATCATTTGAGCGATGGTCTTTGTAATCTTACCTAGAGGCTAACGTAGCAATCAGCGTGTTGCTGTCGGAGTATTGTTACCAGAAATTAAATCCTCACAGATGTGCAGCACTGAACAAATGAAACACCTTACCTTGTTGTGTAAACGTATATTAAAATTTGTATTAGACAAATTGATATTGATGGTTTGCTGATGAAATTGACAATATAGGACATCGTTCTTATTTAAAAAAATTTACGAGAGATAAAATAGTTCATTAAATGTTTTACTGGCAATTACCCCGTCTATCAGCTTATTGAAATGTCTTAGAAAATTGCCAGTGTTAACGTATAATTATAAATTTAATGAAATACTGGAATTACATCTGCATAAGAAAAAATATCAAAATATTTTGAAAATATTAGAATATCATATGACAAATTAACTGTAATTACTTATCCCGAGGAAGAAGACGCTTCAAACACATGATCAGATGTAAATAGAGACACTTCCTAAGATGTATTTTTGGGTGGTGTAGTCATCCAAAGAAAAAACTGTAAAATGAATTGAATTTTAAAATTCTTATAGAATAACGAATATTTTCTTTACTTCTACGGTGATCAAGAATTCCACATACATGTGTGTTATGTTTTTTTTTTTTTTAATTTAAAATAAATTAATAGATACATATATAAAACCAAGCATCGTAAAATACGTATTTTGCGGAGATGTACTTGGCATGTTTGATATATTTTAATTAACTCTTGCATTATTTTTTGTGTGTAGGTCTATCCGGAGTGTAATATGTGCCTATAAACCTAGAAACAAGCTACATGTAACAAACTAGCAACATAGGTTTATTTTTCAAATGTATACCGTTATATACAAATGAAATTTGTTTCACTATACGTCATGCTTTAAGACTTTAAATAATACAATAAAGACTATATGTATCTTAATGTCGTAAAAATGAATTTTAATGAAAATAAAGTAAATTGGAAAATAAATATAAATACACCTTCTGCTGGAGTTTTAGAACTGGCCTTTGTGTTATCTAAAATTATAAAATCTAGGTCTTCCGTCACAGCTAAAACGGGAAAAAGATGGACAAAAATTGTATTTCAGTTTAGATATAAATCGCCTACATTGTAAGTCCAAATTACGATTCCAGATATAAACATAAGGGTGGGAATCCTCCATGTGTATGTGTATACATGTCGTGACATGCAGACATGCTTGTTTTGTTCTGCATATTACTTATTACCCTTAATTGCAATCCCTTTGATTATACAGGTGACTATAAATTTATTGTTAATCAAATAGTCTAGCACGTGACATACACAACACCCACCAATCAGTTTACTTTGATTAAGGCAATTAGCTTTTGTGCTAGCTCATATGATTAAATGCTCGTATATTTGTGAATATCGGCATACATAAAGTATTGTCTTGTTTTCTTTATGTTTGATTTGGCGCTTTCCAACTGTTTTTCTGTCACTTTCGTATAGTTGCTTCAAGTTATGTTTATGCCTACTGTGATCAACCGACTTTGTTTTATTTGTATGAAGGTTATAATTAAATATAAACTGTTATTGTGAATTAATTCCAATAAATATAAAAAGAAGACCTTTTCTAAATTTCTAGAATTCTAATCATTTTCATTCAAGTCACTTATATGTACTCAATGTGTACAAAAATGCTAATTTAACATTAAAAAATTAAAAGTTAAATTCCGAGGAAATATCGAGTATACATATGTGAGTTAAAATTGCATGTTTTGACCACCAGGGAGAAGTTTAAACTGCTTAGGTAGTGGTGATTGTATTACATATATGTAATCTTAACTATAATCTTAAGACCTCAACAAAGAAAAAATAGGTCCCTTGGTTGGACTCATGTTCATTATGAGTTAGGTTTTATTTAAGTCATTTATATTTACTATCAAATACAAGGAAAAAGAATAAGATTATTTAATGTTCCGTCGGCTTTATACTTTTACTATAATTACTGGGGTTTATGTTTTAATTCTTTGTTTTTTAAATCTCAATGGGGAGAGATAGGGAAAAAAAAACGTTTCTTCTTATTTAAAAAAGCTTTAATCTTTTATTTTACAGTTATTGCGAGTTCTCGCTGCTCTAATGAAACATGCAACAGTAACCTGATACAGCCTGGAACTATATACGTACATAATGATACGTATGCTCACGTATAACATACATGCTCTTTAATGTAAAATTTTATATATAAAATAATCATAGGGGGTTAATAGTTGAATAAGTAATTGGTTTGAAATTCTGTACAAGTGTTCGAACTTGATAATTTCGTTTAAAATTACAGACATTAAATAAGGACACGAAGTAGAGGTATACTGTATCATTTCCTTGTACAAAGTTGACATAAGGCATTCATTTTATATACTTCCTGAAATTCTATTCTTTAAAATTTATTTTTATTCTGTGACAGGTGTTTCTAAAATCAAGACGAATTTTGTTCAAAAAAGAAATTGAAATTTGTATTCATGGTACGAAACTTGACACGGAATTATTTTCCTCGAGATATTTCCGGGGGAATTTTGTTAAACAAGCAATATGTTATACTACGTGTGTGTCTGTTGATACATGTACCGGTATATATTAAAATAAGTTGGCAATCATGCAACTGGCATGCATGCATATGCATTCAGGTAATGCAGCTGTTTGAAACAAAACAGAACCAGTAAAAACACTTTCTATACCATACAGTCGACACAGATGTTATACTATAGTAACGCCAACGATAACCGAGTTTACAAGAACACAGTAAAAACTCTTGTTTGTCACCTGTTACAAATATTGTTGCTGTTTCTGTTTTGATCCTACATGAACTGTCGAACTTTCGTATTTCAAATTTATATACATGTGACAAACGCAATTTTATGGACATAAGACTCAGAAAAATTACTAGTAAACGATTTTCGTTATTCAGTTGGAATATTGGAAAAAAGAACAAGATTACTTTGACTCTCCTTTTTTTTTTTAAACTTCCCATGTGTGAGGAGTTCTTTTCTCAAAATTGCCATTATTTCAGAGAATGGGTCAACTACTGTGACTTTTTGAATAGAGTATCATGACCACAACATGGTAAAATCACTTTAGAAGTTTGTATTTCTATATTTTTGGACCCCACTTACATATAATGACTACAATACTGAAAGAAGACTAGTTTGGTTTAGATCTAATTGATGAATTAACATATAATTCATAATTCATTAAACACAGACGAAAGTTGACCCTAAAACCACTGTGATAATGGTCTCAGTCGCGTACGAATTCTAAAACGTTTTAAAGACTTTCAGGAATAACTTCCTGTTAAAACATTTGGCGTCTATGTGATACATAAAACATTGTTTTGTATCCTAAATTAAAATGTGTTTTACAATGTATATGATGAAATTCATGCACCAATTATACTTTGATTTAATAGGTATAATAAGAGACAAATTAGAACTTTATATTGCCAAAAAAAAAAAAAAAAAAAATGAAAGTTATGAAAATTTTGAAATACTAGTATGAGACATCGCAAAGCTAAATAATCTCGAAGTTCACTTACTCCGCTAAAATATATTTCATTTGTACTTGTAAAAATCAGTTTTTGTCACACTTTTAAGAGCAAAACAATTCTTACATACAAACACCATGACTTACGAAATAGGTTGTCTTCGGTGTTCTGTCTGATCTCTACTGTTCCATTTCGACTACTTAACAGCTATGAAAACAGTAAAATATGTTAATATATATATGGCGACCTAAAAATACAAAGCCAGATTGGATCAAAATGCAAAGAAAAGCTTGTATTCAGATTTGTAAAGTTAAAAATACTTTAACAGAAAAAATTGCTATGTTTTGCGACTTGACATTTTCCGTTAATTTTTTAACCATGCAGGAAACATTCTACTTATTTTGTCTGAATCCGTTAAAAGTTTTATTTTCAGTTTATTAACCAGTTTTCCATTATGAAAATAGAAAACAATGCCGTCCACAATTTGACGACTCTCTTAAAATTGGGTATCAAAAAATCTCACAGAATTTTGACCTTATTTGAACTGAAAAAAGATGTGGTATTTTGGTTTGGTAAAATTTTAAAGGATTTTACAAATATTGTATCATTGTCCATAGGAAATGTGATTGCTCTTTATGTTTTTGAGACCTTCTAGTATATCATGAAAATGAAAACATATTCAATGGAAACTAATTCTTCAATTTTCAATAAATGAAATGAGATTATCATAGCCTAGGAAATCAATATATTTTTTTTATAAAGGTCATGATAGTAATTTCATTATATTTTCGATTTTGTTGTTTTAGGGACAATAAAAAAAAAATCCCCAAAAAACCGAATGTTGTAAAGACATTGTATTTAAGACATTGTAGAACGGAAAATGGAAACAGTTAACAATATTTACAAACTCAGTCAGTTGTATAGCTTTTTCGTTAGGATTGTTACTTTTTGTATAAGGAATAGTTTTTAATGCATCGGAGATTAAACCGGAAAAGTGCTTTGTACACAATATATTTTACAGTAATCAATGCTTCGATATTCACAAGATTTCCAGATTCATATATTGAAATATTCAGTTTAAAAGCAAAGGGGATATTCCGGTTGACACCCGCATTCATATTACTGGTGACAAATTTATTTAAATGATAATATAACTTTTCATCAAGAGATGTATTCTAAAGTTATAATAAAAACGAACATAGAGAAAACTTTTTTAATAAACATCATCCTGACTTTTGTTTATCTGGATGATATAAACAAATTTAATACTATACTACATCATACTTCTTATGGTGTTGTTAAAACAACTGTTTCCTTTTTGAAACAGTATTAGAACTGAGGACAGGGGACTAGACTTTTAATACTGACCTGTAAATAGTTAAGTTTTCGTTTTTTTATTTGTAACTAACTCTTTTGTTTTTATACTTTAAATGACAATAAAAGATTTAATTGAATAATAATGATGATAATAATAATAATAATAATAATAATAATAATAATACAAAGATAGCGTTGTGTATGATGCGTTTGTTTTTCCCTAGTTCGTAAAGTCTAAAGCAATAATTCGTTGGATCATGCTTGGTCACATTTTCTTCTAATCCATCCTATATCATCATAAGTATCACACGTATACATGTTCAAGTGGGTTGATGTTTTTGAGTTTAGAAGCTTGAACCTTGTGGTATGACGTCAAAATACTTGACCATTGTTAGAACTTGACATGTCAGCGAAAATTTCTGTCAAGCAAAGATTTGGTCGGGTTGTTGTCTCTTTGACACATTCCTCGTTTCCATTCTCTATTCTATGTAATTAATTAAACATGCCTTCAAGAATACTTGAAAATGCCGATTCCTATTTTTATTTGTTATTTGGTAAAAATCAACTTTTGATTTTAAGGTCTATATTGGCCTTTCATCGACCTTTGGCTTTTTAAAGATCTGGAAATGGCAAAAAAGTAAACAAATAACTCGATATGAAAATTGGAAGAGATGAACCAATTACAAAAGAGTGATTACTCTTCCGGAGCACCTGCGTCTACTACCGGTTTTTTGTGGGGTCCACGTTGTTCATATGTTTTTAGTTTTTAATTGTAATGCATGTATTGTTTTGTTCTTGTCTTCGTTGTTCTCAGGAGTTTGTCAGTTGGTACGATTTTTTCCTTCTTCGAATATCCCTTTGGTATTTCTTGACTTTACTTACTCCAAAACTGTGAGACCAAACATATAACTTTACCGGCTTCACTATTTTTTGACAGTTTATAACATTGGTAATTTTTTAAAATGTGCTTATTTAATAATTTAATTTAATGAAATTAAGAAGGAAAATTGATTAGGAACAGTGACACAGAGAACAAATTTATACAACAAATATAAAAGAAAAAAGACATAATAAAAAGATAACCAGTTAAACAGAACACAAAACAAAAACTAAAGCATTAGCAATGTATACTCCAAAGTAAAAGTTAAAAAAAGGAGTGGTATCATAAGCTCGGGAAAGGTAAATATGTTCTGTCCCGTCAAATGTACCAAAATGTAATGTATATTTGCTGGGATCTTGAAATATATGTTTAAAATTCTATTGTAAATGGAAATGATTTGATACCACCCAATGTTGTAAATTAAAAAAAAAATTATTCCAAGCCGAATTTGTTATAAATATACCGAGCCATATAGACAAATCCATGATACATGTACTAAAAAATTTTGGTTTAAGAAATTTGGTTTACGAAAATATCTTTTAAAATTGTATAGATTTTTTGGAAATAATTATGACAGGAGAGATCACGGAAGACAATTTTTTGGAAATTATTTCAATATTCCCATGTTTCTGCATTGGTAAGTTTCATTGGACCCAAGGTTCTTAACTACTGGAATCGACTTTGCACTCTGTGCATCTACTTGGGTAGATAATTGCACAAGGACAACTTCATTTGGCGACATGTATACTTGAGAAAATATCATTTTCTTAATATGCACTTGCGCATGCTTCCTTTTGTCTGTATAATAACCTAACATAATTCAAGTTCTTAATTGGCCATTCACACAAAAAGTGGGAATATAGTTTAATTACAACCAGGAAAGTAGGCTCAATTTAAAAGTATATTTATAACAATTTCGGTCTGAAATAAATTTTAAACACTCTAAACTGTTATGTAACAAACGGTTGAAATATGATCCTGCTCACGCATTATGATAAAAAAAATATTTCAATTTCAGACTGTGTTTAAAAAGACCAGTTTGTGATCAAATTAGTTTTTCATATTACCAGTGATCTCTAAAGCATGAGATTTTCGAGTTCGAATCGTGACGAGATGTTACGACTCCCGTATAAATTAATAAGGTTTTCTAATTTTATTACTGTAGGTATGTTTTCACCTCTGGGTATTCCAGCTTTCACCAGCTATAAAAACTGACCACCAAGATATGACCAGGTGTAATCAAAGAGGCACAAAACCATAAATAAAACGAGCTAAAATCAAAGTTTGTTAAATATATGCTTATTATTTTTTATTAATGATACATGCATTTTTGCATTGGATTTCACTCATGAAAAATATTTCAATATACATGTATATAAATTGGACTAAATATTCGATAGCCAAGGCACAAAAATTGTAGAAAATATTGGCACATATTTATAATTTTTTTTAATAATTATACTGAAAAAGATCTGAAACATATTTTTGTATCCTTTATAAGTCTTGAAAAAACACGTTTGAGATTATTTTACAATGTTTTTTTTTCGGTTTTTAAGAGTTTTGGTCACGGGGATACTCGATGAAAAATTACTATCTATAATGCTTTTTTTAACCGATTGTCCACTACACTTTGACATTTTCATTTTACAAATTTTTTATTTTCCTCTTTCATGTGAAATTGAGATAACCCGAATTTGACCGACCGTGAGTCAATTCATTCATATTTTGTCGTTCTCATGAATAATTCATGATTAATTAATTGGTTTCCTTACGATTCTGTAATGGGAATACAGCCAATCAAGTGACACATGTGACAGTTAAAAGACGAGTTTTGGGTCAAGATATATGTCATCGCCGGTACGCAATTCAAGTGTATTTTTGATATAGTTTTCAAACAAAGTAAACATCACTTAAGTATTGTTGTAGCTTATTTACTTTCTTCCTAAAAATATTCGCAATAATATCGAATACCGGCAAAGGAAAACGGTGGAAAAAGTTCACAAATTTCAAGTCCAAGGAAAAGACAAATTAAAGTCAGGAGAATTGAACAAACAAACAAACACCACAAGGATACATGTTTCTCTGATTTTCAGCCAATTTAACAGTCTCTAGACACGTGTTGGAAAAATTGATAATCTCACTAGTGAGTTTTTGGTTCTCGGAATATGATTGATCTTCAAAAAATTTCCTAAGTTACATATAAACAAACGCGATTCCATCGTCTGCTTTGTAACAAAAGATGTCCTTAAACGAGGTTTTGAAATCGGACAAAAAAATCCGACTTGTCGGATTTATTAAGGTTCAAACTTGAACATGCCGTGTTCTTCGGCTTGTTCTTTCTGTCCACCATTGTGACAGCTGTTGTGAAATACAACTCCCGCTAGGAAAAATAGTTCTGGATTAAATAACAACTGACATTTAGTAAAATTACGGAATGTTAAGCACTCACCGAGGCTCGTGCTTAAAATTTCGTATTTTAACTATCTCGGTTGGAGAAATCCGATAATCCACTCGTAACAATGTAAGAAGCTATATATATAACTATAAAAGAATAAAAATGTATAATAAACCAAACAAAACTAGAACAAGACAGCACAGAAACTAAAGCATTAGCAAGGTGAACTCCCGTTAAAACCCGAAAGTGAAATCAGGAGCTCCGTAATGGTAAGCATGTCCTGCTCCGTTGGTGTCATCCGTCACATTCCCAGTGAAGTGTCGTCATTTTTTTCTCGTCATTTATAAGAGATCAAAGATATATACAACTTATAGATCAGCGTTTGGTTCTCTAAAATATGATTTTAAAATGATATATTTTTGTAGTCTTTTAAAACAAAGGTTCATGTCCAGCCTCAATTAAAGTTTACATCAGTTGGTCTGTTTTGATTTCGATGTTTACGATGTTTTGCCATTTTCAGATTTTTAAATCTAGATCCCCGAATGTACACAATAAGGACGGATGAACGAAATGAAAATGGCACCCGATTTTTTTTACACAATAGCGCTCCAGTAAAACAGGCATACATTGGAAATATTCCAAATAGTAAATTAAACTAATAACTTTTTATTTCAAATTGTAACCACTCAACACAAGTTTATTGGGGATTAAAAAGGTGCCATGTGTTATTTACAGACTCACAAAAGTGTAGATATCGGTAAAAGAATACAGAAGCCATAAAGAAAATAATTTAAGGACCATGAAACCAATATCAAAATGCCAAAGCAAATTCGTGAGAACAGTTACATAACATTGTAAACCAATCAGAATTATAACAAGACAGAACAAATACTAAATAATTAACCAGAGCCCAAAAAGTATAAGCATATCCAACTCGTCACAATAGTGAAGTGTCAAGTCCTGTGAGCTGTCAGTTCCACTGAAATATGAATCTATTCTTTGTTAGTGAGAATAAAACGTCTTATCAGCCAACAATTCTTGATGACCACCATAACATTTTGGAGTGTTGATATCAATTAAAACTCAACATAACAATTTTTTGGAAGTTTATGTGATAGCATTTTCGTTCTGCTGAGAAAGTCATCGTACGTATCGCATTTACGAATCAACTATAGAATGTACACTCCATAGGCTGTTGCTTGTAAGAAAAATTTGAAATTTAAAATCAACATGTTTGTCATAAATTCAATCACACTGTATCGTATAGCTATGTGTTATGCAGAATTGGATATTTCTGTGGACTCTTTCATTTAAAGTTCACTGTGATAGATAAACTGCAGATTATCCATAACGTATCTACATAGCGGGAAATGAAATTAAAGGAAACAATATATCTGTCTTTTATTTATGGATTTTGACATCTTTCAGTTCCCTTTTCCTTTTTTTTTTTTTTGCTCCGTTTCAGGAAATCTGAACAAAAATTGAAAGGAACATCGTAAAAAAGTATTACCCACGTCATCACGAACAAGCATGCTTTTGACCAAAAAGGATGTGATATATACATGTACGTAACTGATACAAATTTAAATTTTATCCCCGACCCTTTATTGCATACTACATTTGAATATTTCAATATTTAACATGTTCGAGAGCCGATTATTTTTTAGTTTTTAGAATTATTCAGCCCCAATAAACACTATTTCCTTTAAGACTGAACCCTATTAGTAGCCACACCTACGAAGCGCACGATGTCACTACAGGAGTTTTTTGTGTGTGTGTATATATATATATATATATATATATGCGAGGGAGTTCATCTCTAAAGTAACGTAGTTTTTGTATGTATTCTCTTTTACTTGTTATATATTGTGTTACTATTCCTTATCATTGCGATTTCCATTTGACTCTTGATGCTATTTTAAATGTCCTCTTTCAATATAGAACTTCTGTGTTATGTGCAGTTAATGCATATAAAAATAACACATATATCACTCAACTAATAAACAAAGCAAATGACCTGCGTATTATTTATCAACTTATTTATTTATTTAGGACTCTAGGTGATGATACTGCTTGCCATTTACCAATAAGTCGGTATATCCTTTGTGTGGAAGTGTATCATTATACATGTTTTAGTTTACTTTTCCAGAAAAATGTTCCCCAATTGTTTGTTTCATTGGGTATCAAGCTGTATGTTTCTCGTTCAAATTAGGAATTTAGTAATATATATGTACAAAGGTTTTAAAAAAATTGAGAGGTTTTTTGATAGCATCATATCAAACGAAAAAGCTGTCTTTTGGCCTGCTGTGCGTTTCTTTTGTATTGCAGTTCATAAGAAGCGACAACTAAATTAAGTATTACATGTATTATAGGTAAAATCAAAACTACAGTAATTAAGTCATAACACCATATTGTAAGCTCTGGATGTTTGTTTAGTAATAAGCTGTGATTGTGTTCTTTCTTTATATATATATGTATAACTTCATTCCATATCCCTTTGTCCTCATATTTACATTTTAAAGTTTTTTGTTCCTTTCTTTAATTTGGAAGAAAAGATATTCGAGGATAGTGAAACCGTTTACTTTTATTTTTGTCAATTTTTCTTATAAAGTACAGTTCTATACTCATTTGATTAAATATATATATATTCGCATATCATTAACACTGAAAGTTATTACAACGGTCAAATACGTTGACGTCATATGGAAAGTTTTAAACACTTTTCTTTTGAATAAATGTTGCAACACAAAGTAAGAGATTCTAAACACCGTAGCATCAAGTAACTATAAATATGTACTAGTATGTGTTGGAGGCCACAAAAAATAAAAAAATTCAAAGCCTTTTGAGCGATAAAACCAAACATGCCTAAAAAAGGAATTTCCAAATATCTAGTGCCGATGGACATACAAGTATATACAGTTTAAAACAAATATACTTCAACTTGAAATTACCTTAAGAATTCCAAATCTGTAGAAATTAAAATTTATGTGAGAAACGAATACAGACAATACAATATTCGGCGGAAGATAGTCCTTGTGATCAGAAACACAGAGTAAAAACATCAGGGATAATTAATCAGCATAATAAACTGTAATGACAAATGGAACAAGACATAAAAAAATAAATAACCAATTATATGACATATCACAAAAATCTGAAATGACATCATATCCTATGGAAAGAAAAACAGACATTCATGAAACCAAACAAACAGAATCGTTCCAAAAATAGTAAAAAACGACAAAATTGTTGAAAAGAGGCCTGGGTGGCAGAATGGTGACAAGTCACAACTACTTCCGGTATTTATAAGTAGCCTGTTTACACTGAGGTTGAGTTCGAATCCCATTCACGGAGACTGTGTTCGATTACAATCTTAGTAGACAAGAGTTTCCAGAGCTATGGAAGGTCGGTGATTCACTTCGGGTATACTTCGGTTTTCTTCCAATAAAACACTGGCCACCACAATGCAGTCAGTTTAGCTGAATGTGTTGTAAATTCCCAATAAATCAATCTATACCATCAACTGTTTGGCTTCAACAACTATGATGAGAAACTTTCGAAATGTGCGTATGGTAAATTTTATATAATATACATGTACATGTGATTTGCATGTAGTCATGCCATGGCAAAATAAATATTCACTTACTGGAGTTTTGAGGTTTTTGTTTTGCCAAATAAAAAATAACATTCAATATACAAAAATTCTCCGCTGTATTATTTCCTTTCAGTAAAACAAGTTGAAATAAAAAAAAGAAACGTCTCCATACAATAATTTGACTGTTTAACATATCTTATAAAACTTCTGAAATACAATATGTAACATAACAAGGGACACATAATTAAATAGACAAAAAAATAGAACACATTTTCATTCAATTTTTGACTCAATATCACACCGATGAAATAGGATGATGGAATCTACTGGGGTGGTCAAAAGTAGTCCCACACAAATGAGGCGGTAACATCATAGGTTCATTTTTCACTGGTGCCAAAGGCATGTTGTGTCGGAAGTCATCTAGCATTTTCATTTCCATGTTATGGTCATTCCTGTAATCGTTCATTATCAAGTCCTGGTGGTTTGTCCACATTGGCTGCGGATGATGCTGGAGTGGATTGAAGTGCATCGGTACTTTATGTGCTCTGCAATCTTCTAAACCTTCGCCTCTGAAAAAAAAAATAAAATACATTAATTACATTTCTACCTGACATGGTACATTGTTTATCTACATTGTATGATTCCTGTTACTCATTCCTCGTCCACGCAATCAAAATTTTGATCGTTACTATTTTTTTATTTTTTTATTTAATTTTTTTTTTTTTGGGGGGGGGGGGGTCATAATCAGAAGTGTTAATGCTGATGAAAAGATATTCAACAGCATTTTGTATGTATGTTAGGTAACTCACACACACAGTGCAACAATTTTGGGGTCAGAGTTTCCAGTAGTTTTATAAATCGAGATTAACAGAACAAATCATATTTTCTTAGACCAGTATGTGTATATCAATTAATAATAATAAAAAAAGCATGTTACCATCTATTTTTTTTCTTTAAAAAAATCTTTTTTTAGAGAATTTTAAAAAAGGATATTGAATAAGGTTTCCGTTGTCGAATAGGGCAATTAAATTAAAAGGATGAAATTTCAAATCACATAAAACACAAGAAAGAAATTTGATACATTGATATTTTATTTGACTTTTTTATTCTAAAGGGAAGTGTAATATATAACATGATATTAAATTGATAAAGTCAGTATTGAACGATGATTAATCTCTGATTACATTTAATCATGAGCAATTTACCGAACAGCTTTGTATTTCCAGATGAAAATCGGAGGGTAATTGGTTATACGATCTACTGTACTCGTGTCATTCTTCGCCGATTTTTAATACCGTCCTTTGCCTCTACTTTTAAAACACACGTTCAGTGTGTTTGCACCTCTTATCTTCAATTTACGAGATGATGCAAATACTTTTTTGTTTTTATCTGCGAGCAAGAAGTGTTTTCTTAAAATTTAACTGCAGTGAAAAAAAGTTTATATGTAGAGATAACCTTAGCATTACATATTATTTTAAAAGGACAAACAATGTGATCTATTTAAATCAAAATTTATTTCAGGTGACCAGAATTATACAACAGTAAACGTTTCACAAATTTTCGGAAATTTCAATGATATACAATACACAATTATCATTTGGGAAAACTGAATTCCTGAAATATGTAACTATACTTAGGTTGAGTATGTATAGATAAACGAAAGTAGAAGTAGATATGGTTTTATATTTAACAATAAGACATACAAAATTTAAAAAATTAAGGTAGGAAGGCGACATAAAGTAAATTGAGAGATTATAAAAGTTTTTCCTATATCACTTTCAAAACATAAATGGGAAAGCTAGTATGTGATCGTCTTGGACTCGATTGGATATTATCTGTTCTACGTCTTTAAAGGAAGCAATGAACATGCAGGGACTGTGATTTACTGTAAAATTCCCATGTCGAATGTTTGGGCTTCGAATCACAGGATGTTGCGGTCTATGTCAATTTGTATCGGAAGTAGACTGAAGAGGTTTCACAAGTCAGATCTCGAGACAATTGCCTTTTCCTCCTTCTTTAGACAGCGACTATTACCGATTAATTGATGATACACGCCTACTCTATTGGAAAAGAAAGAGAGAAAAACAGGAAGACCTTCGTTACAATTCAGGATACGTTTTACATTAATTAGTACTATTATGATAATCAAACAAAGTCCTTTTAGTGTAAATCATTATACAAATTGGCGTAGTGGTATAGCTTGTGGAAATGTGTACATATAACCACTTAGGCTAGCGTCAGGCTTATTATTCCTTAAAGCTGTTGTTACATATGACTAGCGTATAATAAATATATTTTTTTATCGCTGCAATCATAATGTCCTGTTCTGTAAGACAACAAGCGATTCCAAAGGTTCTGGGTCCGCCATTGGAAAACAACAAAATGGATAACAGGAAAAGTCAACAATATATTGGTATGGCATACCAATCAATCAACACCACTGACCAAAAGACAGAACCACCTTAAAGAGCACATTGGTGTTTATATTGGGATTTCAAGAGAAAACACTCCTAATTTCCTACAGTTTTTCTGTTTGACAAAAAAAAAATCGCTGAACTACCAACTTAAACAGATAGAAACTTGGTACGGACAACACGCGTGTTATTCTTCACAAGTTATTTCCTGTGACATTTTTTCACAATTTCATTATTTTTCTTCAATTTTCACACCATAAGCTCATTTCAATCTATTTACATGAACAAATGGCATGCATTATGTCGCATTTAAAGCATGAACGTAAAGATAAACTGTCAGTGAGATCGCCATACATAGATATGATTGTTAAGGCTTATATTTAGCATACACGAATGTGTTGTATTCCTAAATGAATTCCTTTCAAACGTTCAAACTAATATAATTTTTTTTTAAAGTGATGAGATAAGGCGGATTTTTGTAACCCAGATTCCGGGATGACATGCTTTGTGTACTTTATTTTATTATAACAGCTTTCCATGCGAGTTGGAACATTTATCAGAGAACAATAGCACGTGTCATAACTGATGCAACGATAACAAACCATAGAGTGAAATCAGACCATCTGACTTCGTCTTCCACCAATCATATCCTTAGGTCTACCATTAATATTTACTTACTGCCGTGAACGTATATTGTGCTTATTCTCTTCTATTGTAAAGCTAATGTTAGAAAGATAAACAAATTATTTTTATGGCTATTTTCATGACTGCAAGATTAATGAAATCTTTTATCTTGGATATGAATCTGTTTTATGCTACCTCTTTAATCGCTAATATATCATGATTCGGTTGAATCGTTTTTAATGAGGCGAAACATTTTATTCAGTTATACACACAAGTCAAACTCCTGTTAAACGTAGCAGACATAGCTGGATCGAATATGTATCCTGCCGTTAACGAGCATTGGGAATTGTATAATTGATATTTTTACCTGTTCATACGACATTTTTTTTTTTATAAATTCGTTTTGCATATTTTTTTTAAAGTAAGGACAATAAATATTAATCATATTTTAATTGAATAGAAAGTAGATTTTTTGGCATTTGTCAGATTGACTTGATTCACGATTTTTATCAGATGAAATGTATACCGCGGGTAGATAGAATTTATTGCTAATATTTCTGAAAGAGTAACATCCGACATTTAAAATAATAAATGGTTGGTATCATATTTCATCACAATGTCAATATAATGACTTGCAAATTCACATCCTTTATTCAAATCATGCATATATTAACTATATATTTAATTTGTGTATGTATCAAATTATTTAATTTCTAAAGAAGAATAAAATGCAATTTCTCAAATCCGCATTCGATTTCTTCAAAATATAAGACGACAAAAGAATGAATTTTCCGTGTTATTTCATGGTGTATACATTATTTGAACGGAAAAAAACGAATTAAACGAATCAAATTAACAAAAAGAAGAGTAATTTTGTGGGAAAGACTAAATCTATTAAGCTTTAAAAAATTTAGATGAATGAAATATATAGTATGTCACGTTTTAATAGAAAAGCTCTTAATCCCTGGTGGGAAGACAAATAATTACAAAACGATCTCGTAAAAGCACACAGAGAGAGACAGAGAGAGACAGAGCGATAGAAAGAAAAAAAGACAGAAAGCCTGGATTCTCAAAGTTCTTTAAATAGTATATTAATTAGATAAATTTACATTCATTGTGGGAATTTATCTAACTGACGCTTGCCTCAAATTTTATTTCCAAATACTTTAATTATTTCCTATTTCAAAGACGAGACATTTTTCCTCATTTGACTTTATGTGAAATTTGGTGTTCCCCATGCACTGTTATGCAATTTAGATCCTTTAAATATTATCATTTGAATTGCCCGTTAACGTAATTTTTTTTTTAATTCAGGGTCTATACGGTACATTTATTGGTACGACTGACCTGAAATTAAACATATAAGTCTAAAGATCATTTAAAATATCGAACCCCGCCATGTACAAAACTTGAATATTGGAATAACTCAGAAAATTGCACTCAGTTTCAAGTCGTATAAATTGACAAATTTTGATTTTTGCTTACATTAACAACACATTCATGCGTCAATATTTTTTTCAATTTTCAAGCTATGCTTACGAAACGAGTACTAATATAAAATGCATCTGTCACCGTTTTTCGAGAAAAAGCACTCCTACACCTCCACTGCATGTATATTATATACTTCAAGTATATCAAAACTGTTCGTATCAATGTATTAGAGCGTATAAGTTTACTCTCTACATGTTTTAAGTATTCTTTGACGGGAAGTTGATATATCTTTGGGTAAAATTTCAGAAGAATCATAAATGTATAGCAATGGTTGCCCTCTTTATCATTTTCAATACTATAACGGATACCATTTCATGGGTATTGTCTTATGGACATATTTCCCATATCTCATTTCAATCTTACTAGAACTGTATATGCTGACTAAGCAAAATTTAATACCATGTACACTTTCAGAAATTCCGGCTCGATATGTTTATATAGAATTTAACAGCACAGTTATTGAACTTATCACTAAGAGATGCAATTTTTGTGTATCTACGCCTAAATTTTCAAAAGAAAATAACGTAGTTTATCCGTCTGTCTGTAGTCAGTCTGGTTTGAATGACTTGACCTACATGTAAACCCTATATTTCCACTAGCGGATGGAAGAAATGTTTTTTATTGGTTTCTAAACGTGCAATATCTAAACTAAGACTTTGTATATAAAGGATGTCGATAAGAAAACAGTGGAAATTGGAACTTTTGATCTAATATCCTTCCCAATTGTATCCAAGAATTTTTTTTTAATTTGAATGCTCATTTTCTGTAGATGTGCTATCAACTAGCTTTAGTTTCTTATTTGGACATCTAGATGAAAAAAATTGACATTTCAGAGATTTGTACATTTGCATTTTCAATGAAAGTCATACATAATTTTAATAATAAAAATGGTCTTCATATACGCAGATATGTCTGGGCTCAAAATGTAGATTTCTTAACTTGGCCTACGAAAAACATGACCGCCGTTATTTCCATGGCTGTAAATTCTATCGAGGAGGATGGATCAACTGGCAGCTACAACTTTCGACCAAAAATAAACTTTACTGACCAATTAACTACAGAAAATGAAACATGAATGTAGTTTCATCAATTCTATGCATCTCATGTAAGGAAATCTTGACTTCACACACGCACGGAATTTTTTTTTATCAAGTCGGGGTTCACTATAACTTTATCACTGGTCACATGATAGACCTATTCTTTAACTCATAAGTAATTTAGTTCATTCATTATGCTTACTGGAAATCATCTACTTATCAACTCAAAATACAAGACATCCATTTGGTTTTTGTTTCATGGATACATTTTTTTTTATTTTGCTTTATTTACATTCTTATTTGTTGAAAAATGCTATATACTGGAGGCACAAAGTATAAGTCTTGAAATGTCTTAGAATATAGGGGTTTGTACCTTGACTAAATATGCTCCTGGTGGCCAAACCCCTAGACCCCCACTTGATTTACTGCCTCCTCCAGAACAAGGGGGAGTTTACGGACATGATTTCTGATTGTGTCCTAGTTTCGTTTGAAGATTAATTGTATATAAAATGTTTTCTTTTGGAACTATTGGCCTAAGAAAACAAAAATAGGCTGCATGAGACAACGATTTTAATAGCATTACACTGGTACATCGACAACATTTGTCCCACCTCGATATAACTCGATCGCCTTAAAATAACGAAGTAGTTTTTTCGATTTCTTTTTAGTAAAGATCGTTCACATTCCAATAGTTGTTGTCATCGTTAATGAGATGTGCCAATTTTCATTTTATATTCTTTAGATAATTCTTCAAATCAACCAGTAAATATTTTCAGAGCACGACACTTGTAAAAATGAGATTTATTCATTATTATTTTCCGACATCATTTTGTTGTACGGTGAAAGGTACAATAAATTCGGAAGGCGGGAAGCCAAATAGACTAACAATTCAAAATATAATAGATTTAAAAGGAATTGAAAATGACAGTATATATGTTAACAGACTAGTTAAGTGTCAATGCTTTTCTATAAACAGAAATATGAAAGCAATGTTAAGGATTGTTCATATAAAAATTAATGTATTGTGTACATTAATAAAAAATGTCAACAATCTGCCAGAACTATTTTTAATGCACAATTTTATAGCTATCACCAAATAAAACTCATTAATTAATATCCATTAAAAATAAGAAATGAACTATGAAAGTGTTTTGGGGGGATTACATTTTACCGACCTATTCAATCACTGTACTAAATACCACCCAATAGTAAAAATTTGTTAAAGGCATGCCAACATGCTATATGTTTAAATAACTGTGTAATATTTGATATGATCATGATAGCATTTTAACGCATTAGTTTCGAGATTTTAAACACATAAAAAAGTGTTATCTCGTATGATTATCTCTATTTACCTCTTGCATATATATAAAACCGCATAAAGAGAGTCCTATTTTTTTAAACAGAAATTTTGCAATTAAAATATCTCTTCATCATTTATTTAGTATTTCATCATATAAATTGTGCATAAAAATTTCCGTCCTTTAATTACAAAAAACCAGATCAGATAAAAAAAAAAGAAAGATTTACTCAGTAAAATAGTTAGTCAGATTTTAACGTACAGTGTTGTACATGTATATGCTAGAAAGTTTCACTTTAAACCGTTATCTTTAAAAATGAATGTTCGCAATCGTAATTGAGCCCGGTATGATCGTAGACTTAATTCAAAAAACTTATTTGATACTCCGAATTATTACCCGTTCCCTCTTCAAAGACTGAACTGGACGATATCGAAATATATATGTTTAGAAACTTAAGACTTTGTAACAAATGCAACCGTGAATAACCGTGACTTGAGACTATCGATAAAGCATTATTGAACCATTCTTTTACTGGAAATATGGATACTTTAACATAGATACATTGACAAGAGTATATAAAATATCATAGCAAATACAATCAAAACAGAATGAACGGATTCTTGCTACGTGTATGCTTCTAGTGTACTAAGAAAGGAGAGACACTTGTCATGTGCAAGTAAAGCAATTAAGGATATATGGAACATGATATGGAGATATGATAAGAAAATAACCTTGAAATTTCAACTGAAGCCTCATCGTACAGTCTCCGACAGTCTCCATACTGCTTAATATACCTATATTAAAAAGTTTTGAAGATATTCAATGGAAAACACAAATCTCTGATATACATAAAAATATAAAACAACAAAAGAAATATACCAATAATAGGGGGTCAAACTAATTCAGCTCAAGAGCAGTAAAAACATTCAAAATTTCACTTAAAAAAATCTTACTCAATATGAATTTAAATACAGTTAAGACAATCAACATATATAACTGTTATATTCTGTGAAAATGTCAAATATTTTATGTTTACCTTGAAAACATTTTAAGGTAACAAGAAGAACTGGATGCTACAGCCAAAAACAAACTAAAATAAACTTGGCAAACCAACAAAAGTTGTTTGAAGTTTTACTTGACCACCAACGATTTTCAATTCTTGACATCAAATTATGTGAAAAAAGATAAACTAAAGCCTGCATTTAAGATTACAGTTTTTAATCGTACACACAAACTTGTCACAGTATATTTGCCCTGAATGGTGTAAAATCATGGGCGTTGTGAACGGTACTGCTGAAAATTGGATAAAATTAATCAATTTTGATAATAAGCAATTGATATGAACATTTTATGTTCAAACAATGCATAGAAAACACTATCCAGATACTGGTGTGTTATCAAAGGTGTCCAAAACTATCTCAAAAGTTACATTGTCTAATTTCCCAATTTTGGTTATTCAGGCCTTATCTTGACGTGTGGTCGCCACCGTAGATTTACAACATTCCTTTAATTAAAAATAATTCTTTAATTCTGTGTATCAATACATTTCACCTTGTTGTTTTATTTTACCTTTATCTTGCTTTTTCCAGAAAAGAGTAGTCCACACTGATTATAACAATTTTATATATTATATTTGTCATACCTCGGTAAAATGCCCAACTCTAAGTTTTATTTTTTTTGTACGCTTAGGGTATAGATTATAATGCATGTACATGTATATTCAAGTCAATATTTACAGACGAGGTATTCGCTAAAACTGTTCTTGTGGTCAGCTAATTGTTCTGCATATGCAATGAAGTACGCATTCTCTGATATATTTTTGCTGAACTGTATATGCACATTTCAACACTTTATATCTCATCAACAGAGATAAAGAACAAAAACGTGAAAACCCGATACAATGAACGGAAAAGCTGCAGAGCAAATTCAAATGTCATTTGACCAAAATGATAGCATAAAAAAACAAGCATGACCATATAAGGACAGAACTGTGGATAAGGGAGATAAATGCACCTTAATTTTAAACATGTATATCATGATGCGGAGGGATATTTGCGAAAAACTGTATAGTCGAGAGTCAGTAAAATATGGCCCAAGACCGCAATAAATTCGCATCAAACTAGTTGTCCCACGAATATATATAGTTCCCCACATTTTATAGTGTATTTTTTCCATTCTAATTCCCCCCGCTTTCTTTTTGTCTTTTTTCAAGTATCCTTGTTACAAAATAAAGCACAAGCGTCATAGTCAGTGACTTAGAGCCCATGTATTTCTGCACTAACCGATGAAATCCATTTATTTCTAACACTTGCATGTCAACGTTGACAACGTTTACCTGAATTATGTAATCGAAAACAAGTCGTGTAACCGTCGAGCGTTTACTTTTGACGCATGTAAGCGTTCCAATTATTTGTAATGACGCGCTGGATTGCATGTGAACTATATAAAACAGCAATGCACTGTTGTCCATTTGGCGCTATTAAAAACAAAACATGTGCTTTTATATTTCCAAGCTGTGGTCATGGGTTTATTAAACGATATGTTTATTTCTGCAACTACTGTGTTGAGTAAACGGTAATCAACTTTGATAAATTTTAGGTTAGAAATAAATGTACTCTTAATTTTTAACAGTTTTTTATCAGACGTTTTTAAAAGTTGAATTTTTATCACTCCAAATGGCCAAATTTCAGGATGTTAGAGGCTAAGTGAATATTCTAATGCAACATAACATATAACGTCCTTTTTGATTGGATAACGTCAAGCGTAAAATCCACGGTTTACCGTCGGAACCATTGACGACAACGTTGCGCAAACGCATTTGACGTTTCCTGTTTACTTTTTATTCTATTTTTTAACATTTAACGGAGGTTGCATTAGAATGGGGATAACTGTATTGTATTTTATCAGTTGCCGACATAAACCGGTGGTTTTATCAGGTAAACTCAATTTGCGACGGTAAAACCAGCGGTTTACGTCGGCAACTGATAAAATACAATACAGTTATCCCCTAAATAACTGTACCTCTTAAAGATATGTTGGGTTTTTTTTCTTGAGTTAGCAATGATAGAATTAGCTACAAAATTCCATTGATCCATTGTACTCTGTGCTGTGCTAGTCCGGGTTCCTCACACACAGATCTCTTGTCAATACTGTTGAGTTAGCTTGATGACATTGTTGACTAGAATTTCGTAGACCCTTTGTTGCTGTCTCCTAACATTTCGTTTTCCGAATATTGAAACCTGTTCCTTTTATATGACTCTTATTTATTGTTATCAGAGTATATCTCTAGTTATGAAATCTAGGGACAAACAATGATAGAATAGTTGAATTTAGTTTGAAAAAAAATAGTGAATTAAAAACATATTAGGTTTAGTGGAAGAAAATACATTTTGAAGCAGTTATAAGAGTCCACAATTTCCTAGTTTTAGATATCGACTATGACCATAGATATCGACTATGACCAGACGTACAACGGCCATTGTCAATTACTGTGAAACTGTCAAAGGATCGCGGACTTCAGTAATCTATAAAATTAATTCATACATATCTATGTCAGTTTTTCTGTGTTTTATTTATTATTTGCGTGTATTGTGTTATGGTATAACATTACACATTGAATTTTATTTTAAAAAGATAATCGAATTTTGTATTCATTTAAAACAATACAATTATTAATATCCAGTTGAACTTGACATGTTAACAACACATGTCTACATAATTAAATGTTTAAAAAATTGATGCAAAGTTGATTTGGCATGAAATTTGTCATTTTTTGTACCATTTAAATGTAGCTACTATGCAATTATACATTAAAGACTGTCAATATTTGATTTTTGAAAATCTTTTAACATCTTTTTGAATGTTACCACACAGGCGGTAAACCCAAGGGGAGGTGTGGTGCCACGAAATGTAGTCATAATTCACGACAGCTTGCATCCTATTTAGTTATAATAATGCTTGTCAGAAAAGGTAAATATTCGAGTAAAGAGAGTTTTATTCATAATAAATTCATTTATTAAATGTTGTTTTCATGATAACATTTACTTCGTACTCGCAAGAATACATTTTTAATCAAGAATCCACTCTTATTCCCAGTTGATAACCATGATTTTTTTGTAATTATTATCATCTTTTTCAATAGAAAATAATTAATTAATGTGTACTTTTGTCGAGTTCGATTCGAAAAGCAGGTATGAATATTTTCTTTTTTCAATTTTCACAAAGTTTTGAAAAACGATCAAAACTGGAACCGGTAAAGCACTTCCATGACCTCGATGTCTCTCTCTCCCAATAATCATGCCTGTAAAACGTTTTGTAGAGGTAAGCCTATTTGGTGTTATTTGATTATTATCATAAACTACAAATTGGTCTTTGAGCAACAGAAATAATTGGTGGAAAATTTGTTTCAAACAATATAACATAGAATTACTTGTTTTCCTCACCCCATACGCCACAACAACGGCTTTGCCAGATGTTTTGTTATCATAACATATTAACTGCAATTATTAATTCCTTGAATCAATTCATTTGTCCAGACTTTTCTCTGATTAAATGAATTGGGCGTGTCCGTCCAGGTAACAGGTCTTTATGTTAATTGGATTTATCGATTTTTGTTCTTCGCATGTGAAACGTCTATATTGTTGCCTGGAACTTTGGGCAGCCCGTGGAGAATGGTTTTATGTTTACAAAATGAGAAAATTAAGTTAATTTGTATTTTCTATTCAAAAATAATTTCTAAAGTAATTCATAATTAATATGGTGCATCTTCATAAATTCGACTTCAACAAAGTTTAAGAATAATCATGCTAAGTCATTTAAAAAAATTAGAAGATACAGAATTGATCTATTTTTGATACGGTATTGATTTTTAGTTTCCATCAGTAAATGATTTATTAGTTTGTTCGGATCATTTCTCATATTTTGTTAAACTTTATCAATATTTATATAAATTATACAGTTAATAATTCATGTTACAATTTTATAACTTTTCTGAAATTTATTTACGCATAATATAGTTGTTTCCGTTTTCTTTTACACTGATGTTCTGCTACTGATATTTGTTAAAAACACAAGTATTAGGTGTTCGCTGATACAATAATCAACATTTGCATATAACAATTTTCAAAACTTCTAAATTTTAAATTAGAATAAAACTGTGACGTGTAATGATATCGTTATTTAGATCTTTTTGATCATTTAATTAACTCTAAATTTTTCTCATGTGTTTAAAAAATGCAACCCTTTGTCCTGTTAAGAAATTTTGTTCCAAAATGAATATGTTACATGGAAGAGCCTTTTAAGGTTAAATGTAAAATTTTTGCCTCGGTTTTTTTTGGATAAATGGAAAGTGAATTAAATCATTAATGAGGAGACATTTTTTTTCTTTTTATTTCAGATGACAATTCTTATATTATTAAAAGATTTTGAATAACAGTCTATATTTAAAAAAGAATAAAACTTCGAACATAAGTATACTGTAGTAAGAAAAAAATGAATTTTTGGTGTAAATGAAACACTAACCCCTAGTTTACTGTTCTTCATAGCGTTGAACTCCGACAGATAGAATACAGCTTAATATCTCTCGCTTATAAAAATTTAATAGACTTTAAATCATAAAAAACAAAAGAGGAAAAAAAACACGTAAATGGCTCCGATAAAATAATCAAGTGCATGGATAAATCTGCAGACCCAATTATATATCCAATCTTTTCATATGGTTGAAAAAACAAAAGAAAAAAGCAATGAAACACCATAAGCTATAGTGATCGATACTTTCTGACTTGGGACAGACTTGGGAAAGGTGCAAATAATATGCTTTGGCGTTAAACCATGCAGTTTCGTTGGATCCAATATATCTCCCTATGCAGGCAAAAATGAAAACCCAGACACAAAGTAAAATTAAACTGGAAATATATCTAATACATAGTGTATAAACAATGAATGCTCGCAGTTACTGAAGGCATGCTCAGGACCCATATACCGTTGACAAAATCAAGCTGCTATACTTGCATGATATAATGTTAATAATACATAAATTCACAACGTACGCATTATATCTAGTTCAAGAGTTCATTGTTTTATTAGTTATTTCAATTGTACAGTCGACGTACACCAAAACGATATCCCATTTATGGTCTAGCTTTATATGTTGTCTCGTATGAATTTGAAAATGAAGCATAAGATCTATATTTACATGTATATATATTATGTAATGTAATTCCCAGAGAAAACATTCTATAGTATATAGTAATGTGGTACCAGACAAATTTAAATTCAACACGGATATGGAATTAAGAAACACAGTATTCTATCATGCTGTGGAAAATATAAAAAAAATTGTATAATAACTTGCGAGTCAGACAACGTCCAGCATTTGAGCTATAGGCTATCGTTTTTACCACTACCCAATTTATACCCTCCCCCCTCTTTCCAATAGCGGAGGAACATGTCAGAGAAAGTTCCAATTATCTACAGTTCTTATGTACGATTACTATAGTTCTGAGGCAATAATCCCTCAATCTGTTTTTCAATATATCATGCACAATTCTTCTTAGCATTTGGATATTTAAGGAACCTTTTGCAGTCGTTCATTTTGGCCTGTTGAAGAATTTATCCGTCGACTTGTTATTTTTGTGTAAGACATAGAACGACGTGCCTTCGCGTTAATCGGCGTTTATAAACTAGAACAGTCAGATTATTCCGTCCTGTCGCACTTTCTTTACAGCCTGCGGCGAAGCTGAAGGCTTAGAATGGTATTGCAGGCTGATAAACTCATCTCGATGCCTCTGTAAAGGGAGATAACGGCTTCATCTTAAGGTTGGCCAAACAAAAACAACGTCATTATGCATTTTAACAGTTATGAAATTTATCGACAGTAAATGCTCTTCTATATCTAGAATGGAGCTTATATTGATACATATTAATTTCTGGCACCCAAAAATTAATTTGAGAAACATGGAATAAAGTTGTCTTATATGTATTTTTGATATTGTAAATCTATACTTCACCAATTTTGCATTTTAAAAAATTGAGGAGTTGACATGTCAAATATTGACCTTATGTGTCCTTAAGTCCCATGTCCTCTGTGAAGTATTAATAAGACCGCATTGTAAGTCTGATGATGATCATTTCCTGCATGTATGAATTGCCTCTTGTTATTACCATCATAATAAAATCACCTACACCGCCGAGCTAATAACATGTCGAAGTTTGTTCCAGTATTGTTCGCCTGCATAATTGGGAGAAAAAACTGACAAGTACAATTAAATGTTTGTCCTCAAATGTTCTTCAAGTCATTATCCCCATTTTCAGGTCAAGACTGTATGAAATGGTAGATTTCTGCCCCAGGCACTGAACCCCTCTACTGAAGTCAGCTATTCATCTTTTTTCCAACCTGCATTTAATATTTTGCCTTTTGGTTATATGGTAATTTACCCTTACCGTTTTACCATTTATACGGGTCAACTGTTAAGAAAAGACCAGAAAACGGGGGCTTTTATAAGTGCACTGGAGCGAATTCAATTATACGCAACAAGTTTTTGAATTACAGCTGATAATTAACTTACTGTGAATGATTTTAGATAAGGTATGAAAAATCGTTTTTCTGCCGATGAAATGGGAAAAATTCCGAGTTATTTTGTCATTCTAAATATGAAGCCTCATTATCATAACTGATTCAGTCGTGTTCAAACTGCGCACCTTTAATCATAACCTGGGCTGATTCTGACAGCTACCAGCTTCTACCTAAAGACTGTCATTTGAATGAGTGACTTGACGAATATTTTCACAAGATATAGACGAATTTTCTTAAAATACGGAACAATAGGCTTTTTATTCTCTATAGTCACTTTAGCGTCAAAAATCTGCATATGCAATTTGTGCTATGTAAAATAAATGTACATCATCAAGTTAATGATACACCATAAATAATCTTAACCCCTGGTAAGTTTTAATTGAATTGTTACGATGGAAATGGGAATGAATTAAATACATGATAAATTTCTAATAATGAAAACGCTTTTTTTTCCTAAAACTGTAACCGGATTTAAGATACACTTAAAATAGGATAGGTTATTTATCGCCTTTCTATGATAATAAAAAATGAAATGTTGCTCAAAATAATTTTGGCTTTCAAATAAATGTCGGTCATATTAAAAAGATGCATCTATAGATAATTTTCCATTTATATTATTACATAATTTAACAGTTGAAATTGCTTGAATATTCATAAAAATATTATGTTTTAAGCATTAACTTCTGTACAATGAACCGACGATTTTTTACTGCCAACAAAAAAGACTAGTTTTATGCATTCATAGTACTTTAGTAATTACAAGGAAAGCGAAACAAAAATGTTTCTTTATATTGTCGTTCAAGAAGAAAAAGTATTGCGGAAGTTATAAGTTCAATGTATCTTAAACCATACCTCTATTGAAACCATTTTCTATAAAGCAAATGGCTACTTTCATTTTAACTAGAAAAACTCAACGAGAACGTTAAATTTACTCGTTCAAAGTAAATGAAAAACGTGTTTTGGTACAATCTGGTTGACCATTGATTTAGTGTAGACACCTGTTTAATAATAACACAATAGGCCATAATGTAATTTTTACAAAGAATTGTTACGGGTTATAATTGAATAAAATAAGGTGCAATTTTAAAGTTTTTTATTAGATATGACAATAAAATGTAACGTGAAACTAGATAACTTAAACCTATAAATCTTATATGAAGGAAAATTAAAATAGAAAAAAATGCTTAGTAATCTTTCTGAAAAATTTATATTTTTAAGATAAATGTAGGAAATCATATTAGGGTACAATAAAATATTTTTAAAGATAAATTCATTATTTCCAAACTTGTACTGAACGATT
The DNA here is from genome assembly GCA_028015205.1 of Mytilisepta virgata. NCBI lineage: Eukaryota > Metazoa > Mollusca > Bivalvia > Mytilida > Mytilidae > Mytilisepta > Mytilisepta virgata. The sequence continues at coordinate 50,506,634 of CM051518.1, read as the reverse complement.
ATATCATATTTAATCATTTTTTTTGTGATTCTAATGATAAAATGAATTTTCAGAGAACTAACTACTTTTCAGGGAATATTTTAATTACATCCGCTTTGTAAATAATTCACTCTAAATACAATTGACAATTGTATCATTCGAGTATTAAGGCATATTTTCAATGTCTATAAAAATTATCAAATACGGAAATTTTGAGAAAAAGAGTAAAAAAACAAATCATTTTTTATCAAGATCACAACAGGTTAAGAATAATGCCTGCTTTAATAAACTATAACAATTATAGTCGGAGAGAATAACACAGCATGCTATTCACATTTTAAGGCAAAATAACATTTTCCATAAAACATGTCGATTGTGACATATTTTTAAGACATTGTCATAACCCCAAAATTTCTTTTGTCCCATTGAGGACAACAATTTCATTTTGTACAATAAATGCAACCTTTTTTGACCTCTTCAACGTTTTCAAAACGTCTGAATTGAAGTACTTAAAAGTGGATCTACTTGTTGATTTTCAATTTTGTAGCCTTTCTTATACAAATATTTCACACAATTTATTTACCCACTTTTACCGACAATCAAATATATATAACAATGTATTTTTAAATTGACACATGGAAGGGCTGTTTTATCACAAAATGCACAACTGGTAATTTACTCATCTGTTCAAATATTTCTTAATTAGTCAAAATAGACTGAATAAGAATTTTTTTAAATCGTATTAAGTAAATAAAGCTATATTTACTAAATTGCAAACAAGGTGCAGACTGTCAATATTCAGAGAATGATAAATGCCAAAAACTTTACTATGAAATGAATGTGAAGTTTTTTCTTTAAAATGAAACATGTCATGTTAAAAAAGTGAATGACTTGATATTTTTTCAATTGTTGCACTGCAAAATGGTTATTTTTTAACACCGGTATTTTCAATTATATAGTATTTGTCTGCATCAGGTTTTTTTCTCTTTTAAAATTAAACTTTACATACTGTTAAAATACGTATCAGATTTCTGTAATTATTCAGAATTTGTGAAAGTAATACCTTTTTACATCAGCTGCTTACTAGACGCCATTTTTAGATTATGAAATTCATATGTGAGGTGAAATAGACACGGCTTTTATTAATGGGATTTTTATAGACTTTTAAAGTTTTATCATGGTTCATCTTTTTGTCACGTCAAAGATGAAGTATATTGTATTCCTACACTATGATTATACTAACCCGTGTATCGTCTGTTGACTTGGTGTTCGGTCCCTCTGCCGTCTGTTCTTAAACCAATTGCTAACTTGTGTTAATGTCAAACCGGTCTTTTTGGCCAAATTTCGTTTTTCATCTGGAGTGGGATACCTGTTATTTTTATAACAATCCTTTAAAGCTTGTCGTGATTTTTCTTTAAAACAATAAACTGTTTCTTCTCCATCCCAAATCGTTTTCGGAAGCGGATGTTTCCGTCTCAATCTATATTTATCAACAGCACCCAGGGGTCTGCCTCGAATTTTCTGAGCTTCCATGTAATGTGCTTTGTACCATAAATCTTGCAGAAAATTGTGGTTTATCTCATCAAATTTGTGGCTTTCGATAATAACATAGAGTTCTCTGTAACTTCCTCTGTGGAATGCCACCAAGGCTCTTGCTTTAAGCACTGCCTCACTACCTCTAAGTAGCTCACTAGGTGGCAATGACCACAAGAAACGAGCGAGTCTCTCAACGTCCCCTTTCTGTTGTAATGCTTCACAAACACATGCAACCTGCTCTGGAGAAAATGTTAATTTTTCTTTTAAAACATCGTCTGGTTCTACTGACAAACGTTTTTCTGTATCAAGGTCTCTAACACCGGTTGTTGAACTTCCACTGCTGTCCTCAGAATCCCTTGTCTCTGGTCTGCCATTTTCAGTCGGACTAGTTCCTGGTCCGTTAGCAGTAGGTCCAACGGACACTGATGTATTTACACAGTCCATTGGGTCAGGTTCGAAAGTTGGATCTAGGTTAGATGCAACCGAATCCATCACACAGAATTTATCAAATTTAATGTTTTGATAATCGAGGTTATATTTACACCATCTATATTTTTAATTGGGAACAATAATGTTTTGATTGGCTGTTCGCAATCTAGAGGACGTTCTAATGAATACGCGAGGGGCGTGTTACGCCACTTGATATCTGATGATGGGTTCGCGCTGCGCACAATAGACTATTCAACGTATGTGAATTTGTTGACATCTTTTATTCAAATGTAATGAGGTGGGTTTATATGATAAATTTTATGTGAAAATAAAATTGTCTTGACACATTATTTTTTTCAGGTATATTTTACGCATCATTTCGTTGTTATCTTTTCCTAAGAAACACTCGAAAATCATATGAGTACATCCACCAGTAAATTTGATAAAAACCGTAGATAAAATATTAAATGATCCTCTTCAATTATGTATTAAAGTAAATATTGTCAAACTGCGGATACAATCTGAATAAAATATCAACCATAAATCCTATTTAAAACAGAAAAAAACTTATATTTATATATGTCACAGAGCTTTCTTTGTCAAAATCATACCGAAAATTACATTTTAAATACAAATATATATTTAAAAGAAATTTTTATAAAAAGTAAACAACATCAAAAAATTACTTGTACAAACTTTAATTTAAAAAAAAATTAAACTGTTAACGGGTTTTATTTGAGAATATTAGAAAATATACCTATGTTCCATTTTTAATCATTATAATTATTGAATTTGTGTATATCGTTCATATTCGTCCATCGGCTTCAGATGGGTGTCTGTATACAGATGATAAATAACTGTTCAATTCATGTATAAAGGATGTAGATGCACGTTATATTAAAAAAAAATCACTATTCTGTGATTTCAGACTTACAGAAGAAAATTGAATTGTCATATTTAAAATTCTAATTTTACATATGCATGCATTATTAATTTATTAAACATCATATGTATAAGGATAAAGTTTCAGATCAATATAAGAATCCTAGATCTTTTGTAATTTCTAGACTGCGCACGTGATACGTTACAAAGTTTCATTTAGCGCCCTTTTGCTCATAAGTTTCAGAGTAAGCATATCATGTTATCATACAAAAAAATTACATAGGTATATATCTTTTCTAATATTCTCTAATAAAACACGTTTAACGTGTATAAAAATAATTAAACAAGTGTAATTTTTTTTAACTTCTTAATTGCAAGTGACAAAATTTCTGCATTAAATATATAAATATATAAAATGCATTCATATATTTCTTTATCTTCCTATAATTTTTTCGGTATCTTTACCCTTGTATCGTTCTCCTTAACTGTAAAGTTTCAGTTAGTATACTAGTATATACTTTCAATCTTTAAATCTGGTTAATATTATTATATGGTGTCGGAATGTTGTCCTTGGACTGGAGAAGAACCTGTTTCATTATTGAGTCTTCATTTTCATCAATATATATATTTATCAGGGGAAAAAAACAGAGAATACTATAAAGTCATCAATACTACTATATTTATTTCATTATAAAAATTAACTGGATATTTTTTAAAGAAATATATTAATTGGTCTCTTTTTGTGTAAATAATTTTTTTCTATTTTCTTAGGCGAAAGAGGTATATATATCAGTGAGCTGACAGGACCATTCATGTACATTTCGACCACTATATGATTTATAGTTCATCTTATATTAAAATGAAATTGCATCGGCTAAAGTATAAAATTCCTATATATGCCAACTTTGTGCAATAACATACATTTTGTAATTTAAAGATAAACAAACAAAAAACAAAAAAACAAAAAAAACAAAAAAACAAAATAAAACATTAGAATATTGACAAAAAAATGTCCAATCAATGCATACTCAGTACTCAACCTCAATATTGAAACTTAAGAAACACGCAACTCATTCATTTTTTAAACGTTTATTTTGATAATTCTTCTTAATTAATATTTAAAACAAAAACAATCTAAAAATTTAAGAGTAAATATGACAGAAATAGATTATATTCATTAATAAAAAGGATTACATTTGTTGTAAAAAAAACTGTATATCAAAAATTGTGGTGTTGATCAATTCACATCTTTTCTGCATAACTCTTTTCACTTGAGAAAACTACAGAACTAAAAATGGAAAGAAAGAAAATAATCAAAACTATCGTTATCAATATAGATAATTTTAAAATATAATTAAAATGTTTTAATAATTTAAAATTAATATTTATTAAGCTAAATTCCTCAGTTTTCTTAAATCAATGAAAGCCGATTCCAATAAAAGATAAAATGTTAAAGAAAAAATAAGCAAAACTATTATCTTCAATATAAATAATTTTTAAAATGTTTAATGTTCTGTATTAATTTGAAATTAGAATTTGATATTTTCCCAGCTGAATTCGTCAGTTTTCTTAAATCAATGCTTCCATTATAATGTTTGTATGCACTACTAGAAAACAACCAGAATATCGCTCTTTATTAAAAAAAAGCAGAAATTTAAGAAAAGAGACTATTTCTATATATTGATTTCACTGGTATCCGATTGGCTTGTAAGACGGTGGTGTGATGAGGTTATGATGAAAAAAAAATATTATTAACCTGTGTTTATTATAAATTTTTTTAGTATTATAGACAGATTTTCTTATGAGATTAAATTTATTTCACATATTTTCCATGCAAATGTTAGTTTTAAATCACACCACCATGTGTAAACGTCTTAAGTATCATCTAATCTTTTATATCTGCTTATATAATGTGTTATCTTGTGATATTTTGTACATCTATTCTTCCTGACAATTTATTTTTTAACTGAAAGAAAATTATAATTAGACAATACTCATCCTCCCAAGTCAGGGTTTTGCATCCACGTTCGTTCCTACCAATGTAGGATACAAAACCCTGATGTAGGAACGAACGTGGATACAAAACCCTGACTGTAGGAACGAACATGGATACAAAACCCTGACTGTAGGAACGAACGTGGATACAAAACCCTGACTGTAGGAACGAACGTGGATACAAAACCCTGACTTGTGAGGATGGACAACACTAAGTAAACACTCCTTTTATTACTTCTTTTTCTTTCGAAGAAGAAGATACTTGTTTGGATGACATTTAGTCAATAGAAATATTGTCCAAATTGTTCACCAAGTACTTTTACGACAGTAAAGTTAAGTTTTATTTTCACGCTAATATCAACATACTAGGTCATTATGCTTATTGAAATACATTTCTTTGATACCAATTTTGATTCACGACTCATCAGTTGTGCTCTAGGCCTAAAATGTTGAAAACCAAAACATAAGTCCAAAAAGTTGAAGAGCAAATTAAAAAAATGCCAAAATGACCAAAATGTGTAAAGCTAAAAAAAACATCTCACGACAGAGATATGCACGGTTTTTTGTAACAGTAAATTTTAAGTATCAATTTCGGGCTAGTATCGAAATCCTAGCAACTGAGCTAGGGAAAGTAATTAATATTATATAATACTACTTTTTTATATATTTATTTATACAAGATATATCTATTTCGTTTAGTTACTACAAACAATCATCCATATTGTTATTGTGCGGATTCAAATCCCAACATGACCACAGGGAAAAGACAAAACCATCTTAGGAACTAAGAATAAGATACATTTGAGTTTCATCATTATCATGGTACATATCGCAAAACGGGAAAAATGGAGAATATCATATATCGTCATCGAAATTAATACACGTTATACCAGAGACATATTTTATTTTTGATTATTTGAATGCTTATACAGATCACATACATGTATCTATTTAGTTGTATTCAGTGTTTAGAGTTCAGCTCAGGCAAAGTGAAAACAATTGTTTTTTGATAATTCAATTAAAAAGTATTGTGCTTAGTGTCCAATAACATGGAGATTTATATTGCATATTTTAAGTTCATATAATTTAACAACCCTGGCAATGTAAACCTTACGTGTATCTGTGCTACCTATTTTTGTTTGATTCCGTAACTCTCGGTGTTTTGGCTTTCCAAAGTTTTGATCACCTTGTCAATGTTAATCAAATAATTGACATAAGAAATTAAGTACCATTTCGACTTTAATTTAAATTAATCCTTCAGATACATGTACCAGATTGGGGTGGAATTTTCATTGAAAATATTCCGCGATGCTAAGATATATAATACACTGTATTCGTATCTTTGAATGTTCAATTTTCACGTTGCATGGGTAGATGACAAGCCGAAAACCACTCCTTAAACATAAAAAAAAACAAAATGGCAACTTGGCGGCACGCGGCATCTAGGATTAAGAGCAAATGACTCAAACTGGTCGGCTCTGAGTCAGTATAATGTGTCCGTGTGGGGTGATATGTCTTCCTAGGAACGTTACCTCGTGAGGTAGCACGTTAAAAATCCGGCTCATCGTGTCGGTCTAGTACAAAGCAGGGTTCACATTCATATCACATCAACATGATCTCTTCCTGATATCATTGAAAATTGCCACTCGACGTTAAACAATAATTCATCCATCCATCATAAATAATAGTTGTTTATTGAGCTATCTGATATTTTCCTCGCATTATTATTCTTTTCCAACAGGATATAAGAAAGGAAAACTTAAATTTCTAGTTCACCTCCAAAGTGCACGTATGATATGATAGATTGTCATATGGTTTTATAAGTAGCATAGCTGTATGTCATCATAGAAAAAAAAAATAAACTGATTTTACTACATCAACCAAGGTACTCACACAGTTTTATTAATACGTATATGCGCACATTTAAAAAATTATATTCCGAAAGAAATTAAGCTGATCCGATTGACATGTTTTATGTCCATCATTTTTTACTAAGAAAAAGGTTGAGAAAAAAAAAACAGAACCAAAATTATGACAAAATCATTATCACACAGTTAGAAAGATTTTTTCATCACACGAAAATTATATACAATTTTCAAGTAATTTGATGCGATTTATTGTGTGTAAACCTCGGTCCGTGAAATGGTTTTTCATAGTTTCAGTGCCTTGATCAATTTGAATCGTCTTACTACTTGGCTGATAGATAAAATTAGCTAAATAAGATTCGTTGGTATCAATTTTGATGCACACGATATGCACATTTCGTTGATTTACGACTCATCAGTTGTGCTCAAGGCCTAAAATGTTGAAAATCAAAGGTTGACAAGTTTTAGCTTTCTAAAAAGCTGTGGGCTGCTTCGCTGTATCTTAATTTGTGGTAATATGTGAGCATGTGTTTGTTGATTTAGTGTTGGAATTGTGGTATTCTTAGATATTGATTGATATGAAATGTGTCTCAATTTTTGTATATCTGCAAACCAAGTATATCTTAACGCGTTCTGTTGACCAGTAACATTTTCCGCGCGAAAACAACAGACACGACTCCGGAGGTATGCCTAGGTTGGCAGAAGTTATAAAGTAGAGATCATGCATTTTTTGTTGTAAACTTAGGATTATAGTGTATACGATTAAGCAAAACAAACCGTGTGTATTGCAGATTAACAAAGCAAATATACACGTATTAATAATTGATTTCAATAATGAATTTCAGAACATATGAATATTACAAAAACATGTAATGACAGTTGATCGGAACTGATATACACATAGTTAATTTTCCGGCTTTTGATGACTTATCCTGAACGAGTAAAGTCTGTAATTCTTTATCTCATTTAAACCAATGGCTGTTGCTGTATCTCAGCCACATCATAAAGTAACCAATCAGCGATCAGTAATTATTTCAAGATGGCGTGTATGTCTACTGAAACTAATAGCTCCGCAACGTGATGCGAAGCGAAGAGGAAATTCAAAATAATTACCAATGACCAAAAGGAGTAAAGCAAACACCATTTAAGGACAGAGCTATGCAATTAAACTTATACCTGATTTTGTTCTATTGTCTTAGAAAGAAACAAAATATTAAAACATTTCGTCGCTGGAAATTTCAATTTCACAATATTGTAGCTTAAAAACAAATGTCCAAATTTTGTCTACTGCCACAGTAATTTTGATATTTGATTTTAGCTAAAATATTGTGGTATTGTGTTTACTTCTGTCATAAAATGATGAAAATTAGTATAAAGAAAATATGACAGTGGAGGTAGGGGGTGTTGCAGAGAGAGAGAGAAAAAGGAGGGAGACAGATGAAAAAAGGGGGAGGCCACACAATTAATCCATTCTCCTGTGCTGTAGATTGACAGGATATTGTCCAAAGAATCCGCCAAATATATAATTTTATCTACCAAACATAAACAATAGCTGACATTTCAGCAAATGAACTTGATTTACGTCAGAGGTAACATGTACATATACCTTCAACTGTCAAGGACAAGGGTTCTATATAAAATTGTGAACAGAACTAAAAGTGCTAAAATTAAAACTTATGTTCCATATCGTTTCGTATATTCTGTTTTAATATATATTATTTTTTTTAAACAATTATCATGTCGTTAGGGACGAAATCAAAAGTTCAATGTAGGATAAAAAACTTAATTCAAATAGTTTGGGGGTTGGGGGTAAAAATCGCTGCAAGTTTTGTTATCCGACATCGATTTTCGAATGAAAAATACGGATTCAAGTGATGTCCAAGTCAAAATACAGAACAAACATACATTGTTGATGAAAAACAGGACCCATGATACAAAATGTATACTAAAAGCATATTCCCATATTTGTCAATCAATTTTTCCCAAATTAAGTTAAGAGGGGGGTGAGGGTGGGGGGTCAGTGAAAAAACTATGTGAATTTAGTTTTTTATCCTACATTGAACTTTTGATCTCGTCCCTTAGCGTACATATCGCAAAAAACGGAGAAAATACAGAATATCGCACATATGATTGGTATGTCATGGTCAGCCTTTCTTGTGTTTTACTTCGTTTTTTTATATATAGATTGGTTGTTGATAAAAGTCACATCTTGTCAGCAAATAAAGCTTTTTTAGAAATTCGAGGGAATTGTTTTACTGTTAAAAAGTACATGTACTTGCCTTAATATTCCAAGAAAATAGAGAATTTGTACATAGTTTAATCATGTTATGTAAATCAGAATAGGCAATTATCAATGTTCTAAGATTGCCTGACCAAAGTAGTTGATAAACATAATTTAGTTAGTTGACTATTCAATTGTTTACAGATGTAAAACAAAATGTTTAAAATTTTTGATTTTCATTGTCTAGGGAGAAAATTAATTCGAAAATAAAACAAAACTTTGATAAATGCCGTTCGCAAAGTTTTTCAAACTTTATATATGTATTTATTCACGAAATTACAGTATAAACTAGGACAGAAACACTCGTTCATAATAACTGTTTTTTTTTAAGCTTGGTATTTAGCTAAATTAATTCTATCATACAGATTTTTATGCACAAGATGTGCACATTTCGTCATGTACGACTCAACAGTTGTACTGAAAGCTTAATATGTTAAAAAAGACAAATAATCCAAAACATTGAAGAGCAAATTAAAAGAAAATCATACGATGGCGCAACAGGCAATCAAGAAAGGGAAAATTAGGGATTGGAAAATCAAAATAGTCCCATGTCTTATAAATAGCGGCCACCTTGTTGGTAATCATACTGTATTGGTTTTTATAGTGTACTTTATATACCAGAGGGTCGGGATATATAAGGCGAAAGTTTGGGTACCCATAAACCTATTTAACCCCACCACTACTCAGTGTCTGTACCTCGATTATCTGTTTTTACTGTGTTTGTGTTTTTTGCTCATTCATGTTAGTTTTTGTCTTATGTTCTGCCGATTGGATGGTATTGATTGACTGGTGTGTCATTGTTGACCTTTCATGTTATCTGTTTTGATATTTTTTATTAAAGGACTGTTAGGCAATAAGAAGAACACAGTTTGTACCCAAAAGGAAACCAAATGACCAGTCGATACAGTGTATTGCCAAAACGAATAAAAGTGTTGTATAGCTAAAAGTGTAAACACATCATCGATATTCCTGAAAAAACTAAAAAAATATTACGACAAACATACATTTGTAATTTAAACCAGCGATTCAAAAGACTATGGTTAATTTGATAAGATCGTGAGGACGAGTTCTATAGAATGTGTATATACAGTATGTTTTTATGCTTATTATTTTTTATTTTGACTTCTTTTGTCACGAATATGTATTCTTAAAAAATAGAAATGTAATGCTTTGCAACATAATTATGTATATTGTAAAAACAACACCTGAAAAACGCCACTTATTTAGTGCAATCTGTGAAATTATTGAAAATTTAAGAAAAAACAGAGGCTCTTAAAATCGTGTATGATTTTCCAGGAATAGCAATTGACAGTTATAATTTTTATAATATATCAACTTATCTTTGGTTCTAATCAAGGTAGGGATACCTAATTGGGCAACATATCAGATTTTTATAAAATTCCACCTTATACCAGGCGGAGCTGTTTTTCCAGAAGTTATTTAAAAACTGGGTTAAAAAATATTTAACAGTATCTATAGACGATTTGGGTACCAGATGTAATGTTTACAATCGATGTTTCCGCCAAGTGCTGTACCTAGCGTTAACTAGAATTGCTAGAGAATGTTGAACTGCATCTGAATATTGAAAAAAATAATAATGAATTTAACTTTAATACCTCCCGAAATATGGAGTATCAAGTTTTGGCAATCAGGTATGAAAATACAAAGGATTTACATCTATATCGCTCAAAAAATTCAAATATGTAGAATTTAAAAAGGACAAATATACCTAAGGAGCGATAAAAAAACGTAACGCATTGGACAGATTAACCCGGGAAGACAAATGAAAAACCACAAGCACAAAAAATAAACACAGAAAACTAAAAAACAATGAACAACACGAACTCCTACAAAAACCAGGAGTGAACCCAGGTGCTCCGGAAGGGTAAGTAGTTACTGCTCCGTATACGGCACCCGTCGTGAAGTTCAACAAAGTCAATCCGGTGGAAGTAAAAAATCGGTGGAGGCACATGAAATGTTACGACAGTGGGAACAGGACCAACATCATCTTAGATATTGGAACACTGTAATGGTCAATCAATTCGTGATGACGACTGTAAAATTTCCTAAGTGATGACATCAACTTATCCGTGATAAAACCCTAATTAAGAAGCTTTTGTGACAGCAGTAATCCTCTTTGTCGAAAGTCAGGGTAACTCACACATGCCCTTGAAATTTGGATAAGCTGAGAAACGTAGACGCCATATGCAGGCGATGTTGGTATATTGCTACTCAAGAAGGGAAAATTAACTATAGGAAAGTTGAAGTCATCACGTTCGTCATAAAGTTTTGTCTTCAAATGTCCCTCATAGTCTATTTCAAGAAACAAATCCAAATATGAAGCGGACTTTGGTGTGTCTGTAGTATCTTTAATTTCAAGCTCACTGGGGTAGATAAGATGTAGAAAGTCTTGTCATTTGTCAATATTTAACGACAACACGTCATCTATATAACGAAACGTGAAATTAAAGGATTGGGCTAGTTTCTTTTTGTTTTCACGTAGTAACCCTTGAATGAAGTCCGCTTCATATGAGTACAGAAAAAGATCGGCGAAGAGAGGAGCACAGTTGGTTCCCATTGGAATGCCGATTGTTTGTTGAAAAATTAGACCGCCAAATTCAACAAATATGTTGTCTATGAGAAAATCTAACATGTTTGTAATTTCATCTTCAGAATAATTTTTGTCAGAATCAGAGTGGTTCTTCGCGAAATAAGCATTTTCTCTACCTAGAACTAGAAATTTATACCCGAGTGTGCCATTTGTCTTGAAAAAAAAACATTGATGAACTAGTTGCTTTAAGCGATCTTTTAATTGAGAATGTGGGTTGGTAGTGTAGAGTGTAGAGAAGTCGATTTTTTTTTTATAATGTTGCATGTAGCCAAAGATTTTGATTTTAGATATTGTAGTAATTGTTTGGAGTTTTTAAGAATCCACTTCTGATTGACGCCACTGATGGAATATGATGTTTCACAGTAATTCTGAAGGCCCTATTTAATACATGTCAGTATGAATGTTAACATCTTTGAAAGATGTTATGATTTCTCACAATCATGTACTTTTTTTAAATGATATATTATTGCCATTGAAATTTTCGTTTTACTGATATAAAACTTATAAGGGACACCAGCTTCATTTTTTGAGTATATTAAATTGATTACAATATGCACAGTGAAAATAAGTGTCCAAAATCGAAAATAAGGGTTACGTTGTCACGAAGTCGCGATGTAAATGGTCGATTTTAGGTGTTTTTACAGATAGAACATATAGTTGAATGATTTCCGGTTCGAAAACGAAGCTGTTTCCCCTATATTTATTTAGTATCAATAAAACAGAAAAGTTTCCAACAATGACATATCATTTTTATAGAAATTTGTATGGATCTGTTTTTAAGAAATGACGATTTAAAGTGAAATTATTAAATTTTCCCCCATTAGTGTTCAACAATAGTAATGCTTGATTGTGTTAGCTATGTAAGTTGACAGAATACTTGTTACATAATTTTATGAAACGGTTTACACAAGGACCATATCGTTCCTTTGAACGGGTACTTAAAATGAATTTCAAATATAAATTAAATACCGGGTTCTAAGAAATGCACTTGTGTTGAACGGGTTTTTCCTCACCATATTTTCAACTAAAACATCGTGAACAAATGCAAATGTCTTCCCAATATCCCACATAAACTCGAGAGTAATTTCAGATCTTTTCACTGTATGGGCTAAAAATGTGAACTTCAGTTAAAATTGCAACATATCTCCTGGTGAACACTTTAAATTGAGACTTGAACACTTAAAATTTGTACTGCATGGCCTCTCACGAATACTGCTGATTTCAGTTGAACTCCATCACGAGATACCGTTTACCCCTTTATTGAAGAGTTTTTCCTGACTATTTTATTTAATAATGCGACGGTATTTGGCAAGCAGCTGTGAGGAAATAAGCTAGTTGAAAAGTGAAAAATATACATTTTGACCTTTCTATCTAAATTAAGTACCGTCTAACCAGTTTTATTATTTCTAGCTAGTTGTCACCATGTTAATTGTAGTGATTTTTATATTGTGTTGTAAACCAACTGCTTTGTACTACTCGATCATTGTCTGTATTATCCTGGTTCCCTGTTGATTCTATATTTGTCGGTTTTGAGCTGTTATATATATAATTACAATTAACGCCACCCAATCGGCAGATCAAACATAATTTTAAATGTTATTATATTGTTTTCGTCTGAAGGTCGGCGTTAATTGTAGTTATATCAATATGGCTTCAAACAAGAAGAGAATTTCTTATTGCATCGGCCCTTTATTCATATTATTTCTTAAACCAACTTCTGTCGCTGTACCCAAATTTAGTTCCCGATTGGGTCAAACTCGTAAAAAAACAACAACCAAACTAAAAAGTTAAAATTACCTAACAGTTCGACCAATTATGGCCTTGATTACGAGCATGAAAAAATCAAAATAAAAAGGTCTTGACTGTTTGAAACCCAGAGTACGATGGTACCAGCAGCTCCAAGACATAATTAGTTGTAAATGGGCTCATGTGTTTCAGCCAAAACAATTCCAATTGAATCTATGTTGAAAAAGTTGGGTTGTTGTGGATATATTTGATTGACAAAAATGTTCGCACGATTTGGAAAGGGATCCACCCTCTGAAAATGTCATCGGTCATTGGTCTATGGCAATTAGATAAAAAGATCTTGAAGCTATTTTTAATATATAACACTGGTGGCCCTTTTGACCATTAAACATAACCATGCATGAAAGTAACACATCGATAGGCCATGCATAAATGAGAAGTTGTTCTGTGGGTGACCATAAGTGTAGACCGATTCCCAAAAAGAAATTTTCAGATGTTTATTTAAGACAAAATGCATTCTCTATACCAAATCCCTACATACATCTACGTGACCAAAGTCCAACCAAAGTAACGGGGCTTCTATTGTATTTCACAAAAAGCATATTTTTGAAGCCGCTAACTGATTATTTCAGCCCGCATTCTCTTTAAAATGACGTAAACATAGTAAACTTGGTACCGGATTTGAGAATGGTAAAGAACGCTGCAATTGCACTATCCACTTGTGAGGTTCGTATATATGAGAGGCGGTAGCCTTTCAACATGATTTCCTTTCCCAAAAGAACAATCCAATTCACGTGAGTACTCTATCAGACCAAACGAGTACACTCTGTCGGATTTTCTACAATGAACTCTAACAACAAAAATATAGTACAAAAGCCTGTTGGGCACAGGCACTAGACGTTCTATGAATAATAATAAAATATGGGCAATGGGAAGAAAATAGTGTCAATGTGTATGAAATGATAGAACGTCTAGTGACTGTGTGTGGGGTAAATGTCCATGAGATATTTGAGAAGGTAATAGAAATTACGAGAGAGGCTACTATTCAGCTAGCCTTGAACAACGATCGCGAGTAAAAGAGGGTGGATTCATGATTTATTTACAAAATATTTCGTATTTCGTATTTCGTACAAAATATCATTATTGCTTTCTGTCGTCCGTATTTACTTTTTACCGTAACCGAACTAAAGTTATATTTTGACTTGAGTTGCTTCCCTTGGACCTTGGACAGACAATTTTGATTACGCGCCCGAATCCCAATCAGCTGGAAAAAAAAACAAATTATGGCATCATTCGTTACGGAAGTACTGTCATCAGCGGGTAAATGGCAAACATTAACTTCTCTGAATACATGCTAATGATATACTGGCTGGCTACCCTTTCTCCTCATGCTGTGACAATTTGAAAGTGCTTGTTAAAATCTGATTCATTGTTGTTTGAATTCAACAAATGTTTATTTATCTTTGGCTTTGCTTTGAAAAAGAACTTTCTTGAAATTTTAAAAAATGTGTGTAGAAACAGGAACTGTATATGAAGTATTATATGATCCCTGGTAGAAAGGACAACTGGTGAGAATGGGTACTCGGTCAGTAGAAGCTTAAACAGTGTTAAGAGCAGTACTGTACCCAAAATGGCCCAAATACAATGACGCCAATGTACCTATACTGCTATATAAAATATCAATTTAAAGGCTTTTCTTCACCAATCAATCCACACAAACAACCCCATACTCAATTGGCAGCCAACCATTTCTCACCATAGTTTCCAATGTACTTAAAAAAAGGAATGAAGTCACCATAAAATGATTATATGGTAGATGCAAGTGTGTACATTTTTCTTGCATAAGCCATAACACAAGTACTAATGTAGATTGTGAAATGCAGGTTTAAGTCGCCTAAAAAATTTGAAAACGCCCTCAGGTCGCTGGATAAGCCTTTTTTTAAGCAAAATAAAGGGAGACAACTCTTACTTGTTTGTTTTTGACAAATTGAAAACAAATGGTGTCGATTGAAGTTTTGTTGTTATTTTGTTGATTCAGTTTTAATAATTACTTCAGATTCAGATGAATCACATATCCAAACCAAAACAGTTTAAAAAGAAGAAAAAAATACATATGAAATTGTCTCATGAAAATGAAGAACCAAGAAAATCCACTGAAATAAATGAGCCAAGAAAGTTTTAATTGACAAGTATGAAATCAGAATTTGTCTATCTGCATTGTTGTACAACCTGTATGCAAGGTATTAATTTCCTGTTAATCCAGGATACATTCAGCTATTCTAATGGGTCTCCACTTCACCCCATTCTGTCTTGTAGGGAGAAGTCACTTCTCCTAAAACTAAAAGTTAAAAGTAGATTACATATATACCCTGCTTAGCTGATGTCATGTTAGGAACTGATCATTTGCCAGCACACCACAAAACAAGGTATCCAGGTACATGTAAATATTAAGTTTGTATTTTTTTTTTTTGCTTAAATTTGTTCTTGAAATGATGTTTCATTAACACTTAACTGGCCTATTTCTATTCATTAGTGTAATTGTTAATCAAGATAGTGTAATTGTTAATCAAGACAGTTCATTTGTAAACATGTGAATGAGTCTGTAAATCATGCCATTGTGCAATTTGTTTTTATTCGTGTAACTATATTGACTTCCTCATTTATGTGTTAGTGTAAAAAGGGAGACAACTTCAATAATTCTAGTGGTAATAAAATTTTGTGTTAATATATAATATGCCATGTTCATCGGTTTAAATTTCCCTTTTTTAACCTGTTTTTTTTTCTCATTTATTTTAATGCAGTTGCATTCAGTATCAGTTCATCTTATTTCCATGGTGACTACAGATCCTCCTGCTGGCAGAGGCCACTGATTTGGAAATATTTGCAAATTTTACATGTACATTGTATTAGAGTTTATCAGTACGAAGATTTCAGAGCTATCCATATACAGACTCTTTACTTGCTACTTTATTCAGTCCATGGAAGGCAAGATATATATATATGTATGTGTTAACATTAATTTTTTACAGGAGTTGGGGTCCTTTATAAATTAAAACAGAGGGAACAAAAAAGACTTAGTCTATATTTTGTTTTTTATTAGGTAAATTAGAAACACAGGAGATCCAAGGGAAGCTGGAGGTGTTAAACAAAAAGCTGGCTGATATGAAGATGCAGGTCCATGATACTATACATAAACAGTATGTTGATTTCCTTCCACGGCTGAAAACATCGCAGACATTGGCAGACAGTGTGGATTCTTTGTCCAATGAGATGACAGAGGTTGCTGATAAAATTGAGAATGAGGTACACATATGTACAATTTTGTAAAAATTTGATGTATCCATTTAGAAATGCATAATTTGTTTCTTTTTTCATGAGGTAAAATTCTGTTTTTTTTTAAGAAGATAAAATTCTGTAGTCATTCATTGGCTTGAATCAATCATGTTCACACTTTGGCTTGAATCAGTCAGGTTCACACTTTGACTTGAATCAATCAGGTTCACACTTTGGCTTTATGAATCGAATGATAGGGCCCAGTTATTGGAACTTAACTCTACCATTATACAGTTTTAGTTATCACATCCTGGTATTTTTCACACTTAAATAACCCCGTGTTAAAAAAGAATGAAAATCGTTATCAATATAAACATTTTTTATATATATGTACATGTGTATTTGTTGAAATTTTTTAATTTTTGCTTTTCCTGTGTTAACAAAATAATCATTAACTTGTATTTTGGATATTAAGCATTTGAAAAACAAAAAAATACATGAAAGATGTCAGAGAACAGTGTTGAATTTTTAAGATTTTAATAAAAAATTACATATATATCATGTATATATTAATTGTTGATAAAGGGCTTGGTTAAATTGTTATACAATGCAAAAATTATATGTAATTGTTTGTAATTACATGTACATTGTAAATCATTTGTAAGTAGATTACATTTGTAGTTAAATAGTAATCAATAATGATTAATTTTTGTTTACTCGGATTTAATTAAGGATGATCGCTGGTGTAATAGGAATTAAATAGGATTTTAAATAGGTGTTTTAGTTTGAGAGAACATATGAATAGTAAACAAATAAGCAAGAAAAAAATATAAGTTCATGTGCTCATTTTAGAGCTATAAGGCCTTGAAAATTTTCAGGAAATGGGTTTTCTCTGGATTTTTCATTGTCTTTGCATTGACAACTTCAGTCTCTCAAAGATGTATGAAAAAATAAAAAGGATTTCATAAAATTTTGTAAAATACCATTTTAAGGTATATATGATTGAATTATAGAAGAAAAAGTAGGGGTTCATGGGCAAAAAATTTCATGTTTAAAAAATGGATAAAGCCCGAGCATTCAGAAAATCTGACAAAAAGACCAAAACATGACCAGCGAGCATCCTTAAAACTTGATACATAATCCATGCAATGGACATCATGCATTTTTTTCTGTATTATATTTTTTATATATTGTTATGCTCAATTGATAGATTATTGTCTGTTATTATTATAATGATTTACCCAGAATGCAGCAAACACTGTTTTCTGAATAATTCATGAGTATTGTAATTGTTTTTGTCAGATTAAAAATCAACTGAACATGTCAACAGGAGTTTTCCAGACTTTGAGCTCACAATACCAGGAGGCCTCAGAAATACTGGAGGTTATAGAAAAAATAGTTCATATACAAAATCTCCTGGAAAATGCTACCAAATTAAATAAGGCCAAACAGTTTTCAGAAGCTGCTGAAGCCTTACTTGAGATTCAAGCATGCTTTAGTAAACCTATTACTGAGGATGATAATGAAATTAAAATATTGTCTGCTTTGCACGAAGAAAGCTGTGTGCAGAAAGAGAAGTTTTTGTATGATTTGGGTGATCAGTGGAAAGAGTTGGTAGTATGGGATGTGGCCAAAGTCAATGAAAAGACCGGAGAAATTGTCTGTAAATTTAAAATTGAAAAAGATTTAGATAATATGAAATGTCTTCGCAAAGTGATATTGGCCATGGAAAAGTTTGGAATATTAGATGCCAGAATTCAGCAGTTCGGAAACCATTTGCTAACGTATATATTAAAGCCATTAATAACTGATTCTGAATGTAAGGTAGACATCAATAGCAGCCATTGTACAATAGAAGTGAGATATGTTTCTAGACATGTACATGCTGTTTATCAGAAACCAGTCAGTGTATTCCCCAGTTTTGGTGCTATTTTACATTTACTAAATGAATGTTTTAAGAAGATATTTTTGGTAAAGATGGAAGACGAAAGCAGAGCACCTTATCCAGATTTAATGGAACTTTTAGGAGCATCAATTGCAAACGAAGTATTAGAGTTACTCAAAGAATGTCTAAAGGTAGCCATCCCTACAAACAACACTGAGTTAGAACAATTTAAAGAAGTCATTTCCTTCACTGAAAGTTTTCATAAAAGATTGGTGGAAATTCATTTCATTACACCATCTAACAATATCCTGGTAGATTTTATTCAAAATATCAATGTATTGTTTGCAAACAAAAAATGTCAAGAAATTTTAGAAAGAGCAAGGAAACTGATGACAACTGAGATCCACAACACAGTACAAGTATCCAGTGATAAACCATTGGGAGAGTTACCTCCTCTTGGAACTGATGGATCATCGGGCAAGAAGAAAAGAAAATTGGAATTGGTGAATGAAATAAGATTAAGTTCTAACACTTTCAGATTGCCTCAGTGTCATATTAGGTAAACATAACTTGATACATGGTACTTCATTTGAAAATGAATTTCTCAGAGTATTCTATTGATACATGTAATAGAATAGAGAATGGAAACAGGGAAAGTGTCAAAGAGACACCAACCCAACCAAAGAGCAGAAAATAGCTCAAGGCTACCAATGGGTCTTCAACGCAGCAAGATAATCCCACACCCGGAGCCCGGCTTCAGCTGGCTCCTAAACAATAATGCATATATACTAGTTTAGTGAAATGGACGGCACACTAAACTCTGAAACATAAAAATGAACCAAAATTCAAAAAATACACAAGACTAACAAAGGGTAGAGGTTCCTGACTTGGGACAGGCACAAAACTCCGGTGGGGTTAAACATGTTTTGTAAATCTGAATTTGGTGGTGAATGATGAAAATTTTTGTATAAATTGGTACCGTCTTCTATGGTATCAACATCCAAGTACAGATTTTGGTCTTTCTGACCACTTTTTTGGTGTTTTTTTATACATGTAGAATTTAAGTTTTTTCTGGGGAAAGAAGAGAACCACACAACTTCAGTTGTCCGACATAGAGGGATCCAACAAACAAGTAATTTTCTTTTGAAAAGATAACAACAAAAAGAAATATCTTTTTCTTCATTTATTTTCAAATATGAAAAGGCACTTCCATCTATCATTCACACATCTGTCCCATCAACATCCAAACTTTACTATTGATACCTAACAATTATGGTGGGTTTTTAGAAAAATCAGAAAAAGGGCAGGATTCTAAAGGCAAAACCAAAGAAAAAGGGATTATCAGTGAACTTTAATAACCAAACACTCAACAAACTATTTAATGGTGAATAAAGAAATGAAAAAAAATCAATAATAATAATGTAATCTTTCATGAAAATTTGATCATATAATGATTGAAAATTGGGAACAAAATAAGTACTTACTTTTATTGATAATTGTGTTAGTAGTGATTGCCAATATTTTTTCTGTAATTTATATTTATTCTGCGAAATAAATTTTTATAAAATATAGATAATTTTTGAAAGTCATTCGAAAAATAATGTTATTAACATGATTAAAATCTTTTTTTTTACTTTTTTGTAGTGTCTGTGTACAAGAATTGATGAATGTAGCCTACGAAACTTTGACAGAAGCTACAGAAAGTTCAGAACAGTGTGCTATTCAGCTGTTCTTTGCAGTTCGTAACATGTTTGAGTTGTTTTGTAGTGTTATTCCTACATTTCATCGAGACAGTCTTCTTAAATTTCCTCAGCTCAGTGGTAAAGAATAAATTTTGTATTAATCATGAAAACTTTAATACAATGTTTGATTATTAAACATACATGAACTTTGTTTACATTTTACACCCATATGGGTCAAACAAATACAAAAAATAGAAAAGCACATTAACACATTTTATTACATTGATGATGGTGATTTATCGTAATTTCCAGTGAAAATAAATTCGAAATTTTCACTCAGTGGAAGATCGGTTTTTATTTAATGTCGTGAAGGGCGTTACTAACAACTGACGTTTGTGACGTCTAAAGATTCAGGAAGGGATCTAAGGAAAATATGACACTTTTGAAGCCTTGTTTGTCTATTTTATCAATGTAATAAACAGTATAAGTAATACAAGAATTTAAATTTTGAAAATATGCAACTTGTTACCGGAAAACACTAATAATTCCCTCAAGCGCTGCGTGCATTCGTGAATTAAGGTTTTTTCGGTCACTCGTTGAATATTTTGCGATATTCAAATTCTTGAATTGGTTATCCTATAAATAATCAATTTTAAACATCAATAATATAGTACAACCAAGAACTCTTGTCTTATGACGATCTCATTTTCGCACCATAGATTTCAGATTACTTTCAAACAAGAAATATCTGGTTCTCTTTCGAATGGCTACGTTTTCTATTCAGAAATGAATTGTTCCATTTTATAATTTAAAAAGTAAATCAAAGCTCTTTGTAACTAATGTCACCAACAGATTTTTTTACAAAGTTATAGGCATTTATGATTTTGTTATATTTTTATTGCCACTCGTGGTGACACTGGTCTTGATTGATTCAATATCCCTGCAGAAGTAAGTGGTCCTTTCCGGCTTACTTGACAAATTCAGGGCTGATAAAATGACTTTAGGGAGATTTAATTCTGAATTGATTTTGAAAATAATGAAATAAATAATACATTATCGTGAAGATTGAAAAGGCATATATATATAAACTTTCTTTTTACAGTTTAATTGTAATTTTTTAGTGGCAAAGTCTACAGTTTCCATGTAAAAAAAAATTCCTTTTCACTATTCCAATTGGAATACTAAGTATACATGTATGAACATTACATTGAAATCGCATATGTTTATGGACTAGTACTCTGATTTTGAGTGCAGTGCACTCCAGTTTTCATGTCACTACAAGGTATTTAATTGCATGGTTATCCAATCACACTAGTTTGTTTGTTTAGTTGGGATTTTACGCCGTTTTCAGCATATTTGGCTATTTCGCGGCGGCCAGTTTTTATTTGTGGAGGAAGCCGGAGTACGCGGAGAAAACCTCCGACCTTCGGTAGGAAAATTGGCAATCCTTGTCAATTAAGATTGGAGTCAAACACACACCCCGCCCCGGGTGAGATTCGAACTCACAACCTCAGCATTGACAGGCTAGTGATCTTTAGTAGTCATGACGAACTACCTAGACCACTCGGCCAAATCTCACTAGTGTAAAAAACTATTATGGTATATGCATATGCATTTTTTTTTATTTATCTTGGCTTGACGTAAATCAAACTAAAAAACATTAAAAAATCTGGATTTTTTTTCAGCTATATTTCACAATAACTGCATGTTTATTGCCCACCACCTAACAACATTAGGTCACCAGTTCAGTAAAAGTCTTCCTGGCAATATCAGCTCAACATTTGTTGACCTGGTACCTAAAATTAGAAAGCTAGGAGCAGAACATTTCCTACAGCAATTAGCTCAACAAAAGAAAATTATGACAGGATATTTGGAAGGTGCTAAAGGTAAGTTTTGTAAGTTGTTCATTTAACGAAGTTTGATGCAATGATTGTTTTCTTCTGAAATGTATAGAATTCTTAGTCCTGAGCGAACTTCTTTTAGCCTACACAATTTTTTCTGTAGTGAATATTATTGCTGTATTTTTTAACACTTTAACTGTGTAGATGGTTTTGTGTCAGCGTGCTTGCCATGAGTGTAGGTGGTCCCAACGTAAGCAAGGCACATTCAGTAGTAAGGACAAGGACTTGTCAGCTCAAAGGCAGAATAATATATTCGGGAGATATGTGTTTGTGTGGAGTGTTACCTTGTTGGCTCACACATAAAAAAAAAATGATTTGAAGAAATTTGTTTAATTATATTAGCTTTCAGCAGCTTTTTACTATTTGCAGGTTTTGTGAATGTGTCGGATGAACAAATTTACTTTGATGCTGAAAAAGCCATAAAGCAAACCTTGTTCCAGTTTCAACATCTACAGAAAGTATGGCAAGAGGTTTTACCAGGGACAATTTACAGAAAAGCTATTGGTAAGAACTGAGGGTTAGAATCTTGTCTCTTTTGTGCAAATTTAACTGTATACTAGTCAATTAAATTGCAACAACCATAGTTAAAGTTTTAAATGAAATAATAAAGGTTAAATATATAACCCTGTTTTAGAAGGTCCATTTGCCAATGAATTTTCAGCAGCAGAGTTAAAATAATTATTTCAGAATATGGAAAGAGGACCTAATATCACACCAAATTTTATATAGATAAATAAATAAATTTAAATTCTTGTATTATTTTGAAAGTAATTTTACTCTGGCAAGATAGTAACTGTACGTATCATATATATAACTGTAATGAATTTACTGTGAATGGAGCCACCTTAGGCTGGAGACATTGGTATAAATTATATTTTAGTATAAAAATTTCATGTTAAAAGGCAAGGTATTTTCAGTTTAGATGTTTATTTTGGGAACATACAAATCCATTTGAAATCATTACAATGTTTTGCATATACAAAAGTCTTATATATCAAAAACTTTTAATGATTAATTGAAAGCACAACCTCTGTATTAAATATGTATAAATATGATCGTTGTCTTACTTTCGTTTTGACTTGATCAGTGTTGCTAAATGCATAAAAAAATTGAATCTCGGTCAGCAGATACTCCAAATTTTGAAGTTTATTGTTTGAAAAATTAGACACTGTTGATTATTTTCCTGAAATTAAATAAACTTTCTGTCTGTGACTTTTCAAGTGAGGCGGCAGTATCTGATAACCAGATATTTGTTTATTTTGCCATAATTTTAAATAATCAGATAAGTAACTAAAAGATGATAACTTTGATCCAGATTATTTGACAGGATGTAATGATAAATATCTTTTGTGTAGTTTATTTTTAGAAATTCCCATGCCGTCATTTGCTTTATAAGTTAGATATGACTGCGAATTAATCAATTGTATCATTGTGTATGGTTGGAAGATACTGTGAAACACTTATTATATGTGGTACATCAATTTTCGTGGATTTCATGGACAGCCTAATCCACAATTTTAAAAACCCAACAAAATATATATGTCAATCGCTTTTATTACGAAGAAAAATCAAAATGTTCTGGGTCATTGCCAAGAATGCTAGTTGCTCGTTTGATGTACATTCGAACAATTGACCATGATGTCAGAGAGGGAAGGTGTAAGGCTGGTTTGCTAAATAAGATGGAATATGGGTTAAGATTATAAATGAAAATATATAAATACTTAAACTGTGTACCTGTTATGTTTATTTTTTAACAGTTTGTCACTTCCGGTGGAGTGTTCATTTAAAGTAAGATTTTCCACGATATTTGTTAGGATTTGATAACTCAGTTAAAATTTAAAATCTATATCTAAATAGTAAATTCTGTGGCTTTGTTTCTAGATTGGGTAGCAAACATTGTTCATATTATAACAGAACTGTTTACTTCTACGATTTCGCCATAGTTTCTACGATTTTGAGCTATTCCTACGTTTGCCGTTATAACAAAATAAAAATTTGTTTTTGTGTAAAATCTTAAAAATGAATTACGGATCATTGTCACAGAAATGCTTGCGGCAATTATTAGTTTTGATGATCATTAATGCATTTTAAAGATTAAGGCCTTGACATTACACTTTTATCCCCAAATATGAAATAGGAAAATGTCAAAGCGGCCAGCAGTAGATGAAAACCATAACGAGTTGGCCGTTGTATCAACCAAAAAGTTGTGTCAGAGGTATAATGAGTCTTATAAACAAATGTGGACGTGTTTAGGACCATCTGCTAGGGGACCTACATACGTGAGATGCAATATGTGCAACTTGGACTTTGCCTGCAGTCACGGTGGTAAACTTTGATATTGATTAAATAAAGACAATTCAGACCATGTTTGAAAAACTATGTTAATTAATTTTTTATATACTTGTATGAAATACTTGGACAAATATGTTGGGTTTTTTATATAATATACTGGCAAATATTTATTTCTTTGAGCAACTATATTATCATTTTTAAATTTAAACAATAAATGAAATTCATTTCCAATTTCCTTTTTATAAAGAGTACATATTCTATCATTTTTTGGAACATTTTGCCACCTGCCCATATCTATTGGTATGGAAGCTTTTAGTTTTGTAATCTAAATTCTGCTTTTTTAGCCATCACTTTGTGTCCGTCATCGTCGTTAGCATTTCAGATTTTGATCATCTCCTCTGAAACTACTGGGCCAATTGGAAGCAAACTTTGTAGGAATGATGTACTAAAGCTCCTCTATAAAAACTGCTCATTTCATTTTGATTTGACGAAAAACATGGCCGCCATTGGCAATTCTTGTTTCTGATTGGCTGAAACTACAAGTACAAATGATTTGTAAGATAATACAAATGATGTTTGTGAGGTCCTGTACAAAGATTCCTCATTTTGTATTGATCGGGCGAAAAACATGGCCGCCATGGGCAATTCTTGTTTCTGATTGGCTGAAATCTGAAAAATCATCTTCTCTGAAACTACAAGTGCAAATGATTTGTAACTTGATACAATGGATGTTTGTGAGGTCTTCTACATAGATTCCTCATTTCACCTTGATCCGGCAAAAAACGTGGCTGCAATGGGCTATTCTTTTTTCTGATTGGCTGAAATTTTAAAAATCATCTCCTCTGAAACTACAAGGCAAATGATTTGTAAGTTGATACAAATGATGTTTGTGAGGTCTTCTATAAAGATTCGTCATTTCGTCTTGATCCGGCAAGAAAACATGGCCACAATGGGCAATTCTTGTTTCTGATTGGTAGAAACTTTAAAAATCATCTCCTCTGAAACCACAAGTGCAACTGATTTATAACTTGGTACAAATGATGTTAATGACGTCCTCAACAAATTTTCCTCATTTTATCTTGATTGGTCAAAAAACATGGTCGCCATGGGCAGTTTTTGTTTCTGATTGGCTGAAATTCGAAAAATCATCTCCTCTGAAACTACAAGTGCAAATGATTTGTAACTTGATACAAGTGATTTTTTTTAGATCTTATACCAAGATCCCTCTTTTTGACTTGATACTGCAAAACATCATGGCTGCCATGGGCAATTCTTGTTACTGATTAACTGAACCTTTAAAAACCTTCTGTTCTGAAACTATAAGTGCAAATGATTTGTAACTTGGTACAAATGATTGTTGTGAAGTCCTCCACAAAGTGTCCTCAAATCTTCTTGATACGGCTAAAACATTGCCATTGACAATTTTTGTTTGCAAATTGAACAAATCCAAAGCTTTGTTAATTGGCACAAATGATGTGTTTGAGGCCTTCTACAAAGATTTATCATTTCATCTTCAAAGGGCAAAATAGACAGGCTGGTCTTTAAATGAATTTTTTTGTGCTATTTGTAAACCAGGTGAGCGATACAGGCTCTGGTTTCACTTAATCTTGTTAAATAATTTTTTCTTGAATAAACAATAAAATTGCCCTCTTGACGAGTTTGATATTTCACTAAACCAAGATGTAATAAACTGATCAAATAAAATTCTTTTAAGATAGTTCTTATCACAAACACCTGTCTGGTCTACAAAAACATACCCCAGTCCAGCATGATTTAATGTCTTTTGAAGGAATGTTCCAGTATTTATGGAATCTCTGCTTAAATGCATTATATGTAAAATGCATGACTTGTGCTATTTCTTAGTGCTTTTGATTCATTGTGACTTCATTATATGAAAAGTAAGGAATATAGTATTGAGTTAAGACATTCAATTGATTATAATTACTGTGACCGATTGCTACATGTACATGTGTTTGCTGTTATTTAAATGTAATAAAACTCATAGTTAAATTCTACTTTAAATAACTGTCAGTTATGGTTTTGGAGGCCTCTGTGGCTTAGTGGTCTAAGTAGTTTGTCATGACTATTAATGATCACTAGCCTGTCAACACTGAGGTTGTGAGTTTGAATCTCACCTGTGGCGGGGTGTGTTCGACTTCGATCTAAATTGACAAGGATTGCCAATTTTCCTACCGAAGGTCAGTGGTTCTCTCCGGGTACTCCGGCTTCCTCCACCAATAAAAACTGGCTGCCACAAAATAGCCAAATGTGCTGAAAACGGCATAAACCGCAACTAAACAAACAAACAAACAGTTATGGTTTCTGACGTGAAATTTATAAACTACTACCAACATGGCAAAACTACAATGAACTGAGTGTCCAAGCTACTACAATCAACAAGAAGGGTAAACAGGTCTGTTATAATATAATGTTTTGATTAATGATCAAACGATATCGTTGATCTTGTTGATTACACTTCAAAATAAATCTGCTGCATATCTATTATCTATTATATTCAACTTTCGATTTTGAATGTTTTTCACCAATAATAACTATTCTTATATTATTTTATTTTAATTATTAATATTAATATGTTTTAATTTTTTCTTTGGAAATTTGAAATCCATGAAATTAAGAAACCACGAATATGTCTTTTTCCCCCAATCTACAAAATTTGATGTCAACGAAAATGAATGAATTCACAGTATAACAAAGTAAATTTGTGATATACTGATTATAGATATTTGGTGAGTTTACATGCCTGGAAGTTTTCCGGAATTAGCCGGATTTTGACAATTTCTATCCCGATATATTTTATAGAAAAGAGGACAAATATACCTAAGGAGCAATCCAAAAACCGTAATCCATTAGACAGACAAAACCCGGGAAAAATATTAAATTTTTACTCTGGATTATGGCACCTCCTTTACTTTTACCCATGAGTTTATCAAATGTACTGGCATGTTAACAAAAAAAAATGAAAATAATTTGCTATAAAATATGGCACCATAATTCCTTATATTCCTACAGCAGTGATACACAATTATGTTGGATCTTCTGTTTTAGGTACCCTGATAAATGGTGTAATAACAGAAATTGTAGCCAGCGTAGTTACCCTAGAGGATATCTCATCTGATGATGCTAAACATCTCGGTACTCTTTTGACCTTGATTAAGGACAAAGCAGGAAGTCTTTTTCAGGCTTCAGCTGATGAAACAATAAATGTGACAGTAGAACTACAGAGGAACATGTCAAAGTGGCTCAGGTTTAATGAATTGATAACAATACTCAGTGCCAATCTGCTGGAGATAGCTGATCGCTGGGCTGATGGGAAAGGCCCATTAGCCAATGAATTTTCAGCAACAGAGGTGAAACAGATGATCAGAGCATTATTTCAGAACACAGAGAGAAGAGCTAATATTCTCACCAAAATTAAATAAATATATATTCCTATATTATTGTTGTGAAGTTCTATACTTAATTTTTAAGAAAAAAAGACTAAAAGATAAGGTAAAATTGTATAAATTTGAAAAATATTTTTAGCTTACTTGGACAAATAGATGATATATGGACGGTGCTCTGCAAAAAGTCCATTTTGGATCCAGCCATGTGGAAAAAAACATAATCACCATAGGCATTCTTTGACTCGGGTTGGTCTGTTTAAAAAAATCTCTGAAGATATTAAGCCAAATGTTTCAAAAAGTTTACTGGATTAATGACTGGAAGGGCCTTTAAAAGTGATGTATATTTGAAGTTGAAGGTGGCATACATGGTGAAAATGGTAGATTTCATTGAAACCTGATGGGAAATCACGTTTTAATCTCTGAAACCACTGGCCTAATTTTAGCCAAACTTGGCATTGATGATCTTTTTAAGATGCTCTACAGAAAGAATATTTTCATTTCACATGACCACCAGTGATGTTATTTTATTCTGATTGGTACCATTACTAAAAATAGATAAAATATGCATGAGTAAAGAAATCTCTGAACTACAATGGCAGTTTAGAGTGATGACATGTGCTTAGTTGCATCATATTCAATATTATATCTGGGAGTTCCCAAGTGGTTTCAGACAAGATCTTGTGTAATATTTAGAAATCTTTTCTTCTGAACTACTGGGGGTGAATCGGCTTGTACTGTCACTAATCTCCTTGAAACAATTTTATTTCTTGCAGAAAAGGTAAAGAAAAAACTATAACTAGGTCCTGTGGTCAAGTGTCTGTTCACAAGAATCCTAAGTCACCGACAATAATTTCATTTCTAATGCCAAAAGCCTGAGTTCTAAAGGAAATAATCAATGTAAAATGTCAAAGGAAAATCTAACAAATATAAATGAAGATATTTGATGAGCAAATTTAGCACTGTAACTACAAAATTAAAAAGAAAATCAATCATGATCTTAATGTACATCTATTGTTTAATAATTTAATAATGGATGTAACACGTCATTTGATGGGCAAATTTTTTTGTCTATCATATCATAGACTAAATTTTCCTTTCTACTATGACGTCATTAAAGGGAATCTCAACGTTCTCAAAACAACCGATGGAATTAAATTATAAGGATTGACAGTAATTTTATTTTCAGTCTATTTGAAATAACCTCAATGCACATGGTGCACACCTTCAAATAACCCATTACGCTGGTTATTTAGTGTGCACCACATGATTGAGGTTATTTCTTCATAGACTGAAAAAAAATTGCAGTCAATCCTTAAATATTTATTACATTTAGAAAATATATAGACAATGTAGCTATCTATGTTGAAAAACTTAATGTACTGAAATCCTTAAAGAAAATTACAAACGTATCAGATTTTGTGTACTTTAACACCATAATGTTAATATGATATAGCCTTTTCCTTACCAAATTCCAACACATGTGTATACCTTTTAACTCATGAGGCATCAGTTAATTAAATAACCCAGAAAAATAAGATATTACTTTATATCCTGGAAGATATGGGCTCAACATAGAGACATCTACCTTTACTGTTTCAAAAATGAAGATGTTACTAGAAAATACATGATTCCTTAAGTCTTTATATCTTAAATCACTCCACGAAAAAACAGTTCATAATTTCATCTATGACTTAAATCCATGTTTCTTCAGCAAAAGATTTCATACAAGTATTGTCCCTTTTTAGCTCACCTGGCATAAAGGGCTATAAACTTTCCTTTAAAGTTCCTCTCTGAAACCACTGGACTAATTAGAACAAACTTGGCAGCAATGGTCCTTAGGTGGTCCTCTTTCAGAATTGTATCCGATGACCCTTTCCCGTCATCCAAAAAGGCCACCAGAGTTAAACAGAGTTTAACATAGGACCTTATGGGAAATTTACTTGAAGATCTTGTCTGAAACCACTTGGGCAATTGGAATAAAAGTTGACAGCAATGGTCCTTACATGGTCCCCTTTCAGAATTATATCAGACAACCCCGCCAACCATCCGAGATGGCCACCACAGCCAAAAATATATTAACATACTTTGTAGGACCCTATTGGAAATTCACTGAAAGATCTTGTCTTAAACTACTGGGCCAATTGGAATATAACTTTTGCATCAATAGTCCTTAGGTGGTTTTATGATTTAATACTTATATAATTTTTTCCACTCTGGGACATTGTAATTGCCCTGTCAGACAAGTGATAGCACAATTCGAATTGATTTAGGTACCCAAAATGAAATCCTGAAAAAAATCCGTTCCACAGACTTAGACATTAAAAACCGCTTATATCATAGTAATACCTTTTTTTTTAGTTTTAAAGCGTTACTGGATTAAAGCACGCAAAACAAATTTAAATTATCATATGGAATGGTAGAAAAAGTTTTAATAAGTAGGATAAACAGATATACAATTCTGGTTAATGTTTTAGAAAATTCAGTGCTGAAGTAACTTTTGAATATACTAGTATTCAGGCCATCAAATGTTCCTTAACTCATAAATCACCAAACGGATTAATATTACCGGCAACTTTTCTGACCAGTTCTGCATCTTCTCTCATTCTATTATAAAATCCAAGTCTTTCCATCCACCCACATTTCTTTTCACTCTTTTCATTTTCAATTAAAAGATCTATGTAATCTACGTCACTCATCGGATTCGGTTGCAATGCTATTTTTTGAAGTTGATTGATACAACTGCGAACGTCTCTCATCATTTTCTGCACATTTTGGTACACATTTTTGAAGCTTAACTGTACTTTATTAAGGACTGACATTTGTCTTATCTTTTCTACACGAGCAGTCTGGTATTTACTTTTTAATTGTTCATATGACCGTTTAACTTTTACCGAGTATGTTTCAATGCGAAAGTCATTGTTCCTGTGTTGGTCCCAAAAACATTTTTGGGGACAAACAGTGCAATAATTGTCTTGCATTGCTGCACAATTCATCTTTTGCCCATCTTCTGCTGTTTGACATGGAAAATGACAGGTTGTATTGCAAACCAGACAGTTTGTGACGTACTTTCCTGGATCTAAATCTACTTTAGTCATTCGAATCTCATCTACTTCGTACTTAAAGTTTTTGTTCGCATCTATATCAATTTCATGTTTCTGCAAAATTTCTTTTTCCTGTTGGATTGTGTTTAACTGATTCATTCCTTCGTGTATTTGTGCCTGAAGCCCTTGGATGGTTGCTTCCAAATTCCGTCGTGTTTGTAAAACCTCCTTTGTTAAGTGAAGGCTTATAGTCTGAGCAGATCTTAAGTCATCAAAAAATATTTTACAGCTTTCCTGTCCCATTTTCCAGAAAAGTTCTCTAAACGTAGCCTCATGAGAATCTTGTAAAGATGTAAATACGGCGGAATTATTAAATTTGTACGATTTTCTGAAAGGAACCTCAGCAGCCTTCAATGCATCTAGAACAGGTGGACGATTGCCATCTGCAAAGGTTACCAAAACGCATATGTTATTGACTACATCTTGTCCAAATATCGATAAAATAGCATGAAAAAGGTCCTTCTGTGGGGGTGTTAAACGAGCCAATGGAGCTTGCACAACAAAGCATACGGCGTCTAAAAACATTCCCTGGTTACCTTTGATGGTAAAAAAATCTCTTATTTGATCCACAATCACTTTATTCCTGACTACACCACGAGTATCCCCAAAACTTGGGGTGTCAACAATATGTAAATCATAGTCAAGATTACTTCCATCCATCGCACGAACAGTGTAACAAGTAACCCATTCGGTCTGAGATTGTGTCTGGAATAGAAAGAAACGATTTTTCTACTCTATATACCACTTTGCCTCATAATCTCATTCAGAAAAAAATTACATACCTATTAAATGGGCATTTAAAAAGTCAGAATGTGAACATATGTGTTCAAACTCTTTGAGGTCACTTTTTAGTAACGACAAACAAAAGAATTATGTCAATTGGACCTGCTTTGATATGATAACTGTTCTTGAATTTTTACTAGATAACATTTTTGTTCGCTATGGAGATTCCGTACATCGCCAAGTTATCGGAATTCCAATGGGGACTAACTGTGTAGCACTTGTTGCGGACCTGTTTCTGTATTGTAACGAATCACAATTTATGTCGAAAATCAGCAAAGACCCAACGAAACAACATTTGTTACAAAAATTTAATAACACTTTTAGATATTTGGATGATATTTTGACTGTCAATAATGACGACTTCAGTATGTACACTAAAGATATTTATCCCGTTGAACTTACTTTTAAAAAAGCTAATACGAACAATGAACACTGCCCTTTCCTGGATCTTTATATCTATATCTCTAACGAGAAGCTTAATACTAAAATTTACGATAAGAGAGATGATTTTTCATTTCTTATTGTTAATTATCCGTTGGTATTTGATTTTAACGAAAGAAATATCTGTTTTACTGAAAAATTATTACACCAGGGATTTCGATATCACAAACTTGTCAAAACTTTTACTAAATTTTATCATCGGTTCAAGGACCTCATTCGTAAATATAAATCAACGTGGAAACATATTATATGTTCAGGTATTTCACATTTCTTTTATGGTAATATTCTATATAAAGCACAAACATTGTCATTCACCTGAAAAGCTAGCCAAACCTTTAAAGACTTATCCACAAGGGATATAGTTACGATACTGTTGTCAAGTCATTAAAGATGGCATTTTTTGGAATTAATATTGATTCACTCATAGGGTCTTTGCATCGGAAATAAACACACTTATTCTAAAACCAGTTGTTGGCATGATACGGGTTATTTTCTTCTTGTATAATTTATTTTGGCATGATACTAAACGCCTAATGGGAGGGATTGTGGCTGATTTTCTATATGATATGGACACAATCTTTCGATCAGTTTAATTGAGGTCTGGAGCTGGCATGTCAGTAACTGCTAGTAGTCCTTTGTTAATATATACTAACCATTGTCATTTTGCTTAGTTTCTTCTGTTACCCTTTTAATGTCGGACTTGGACATCTTTTGAACTGAGTTTTACTGTGTGTATCTCTCTGTGTTTGTTTATTCCACATTGGCTAGGGGTATAGGGGGAGGGTTGAGATCTCACAAAACATGTTTAACCCCGCCGCATTTTTATACGACCGCAAAATTTTTGCGGTCGTATATTGGTATGACGTTGGCGTCGTCGTCGTCGTCGTCGTCTGCGTCGTCGTCCGTCGTCAGCGTCGTCGTCCGAAGACATTTGGTTTTCGCACTATAACTTTAGTATAAGATAATAAAAATCTATGAAATTTAAACACAAGGTTTATGACCACAAAAGGAAGGTTGGGATTGATTTTGGGAGTTTTGGTCCCAACAGTTTAAGAATCAGGGGCCAAAAAAGGGCCCAATAAGCATTTTTCTTGGTTTTTGCACAATAACTCTAGTATAAGTAAATAGAAATCTATGAAATTTTAATACAAGGTTAATGATCACAAAAGGAAGGTTGGGATTGTTTTTGGGAGTTCTGGTCCCAACAGTTTAGGAATTAGGGGCCAAAAGGGTCCAAAATTAAACTTTGTTTGATTTCATCGAAAATTGAACTATTGGGGTTGTTTGATATGCCGAATCTAACCGTGTATTTAGATTCTTAATTTTTGGTCCCGTTTTCAAATTGGTCTACATTAAGGTCCAAAGGGTCCAAAATTAAACTTAGTTTGATTTTAACAAAAATTGAATTCTTTGAGTTCTTTGATATGCTGAATCTAAACATGTACTTAGTTTTTTTTTATGGGCCAAGTTTTCAAGTTGGTCCAAATCGGGGTCCAAAATTAAACTTTGTTTGATTTCATCGAAAATTGAACTTATGGGGTTCTTTGATATGCCGAATCTAACCGTGCATTTAGATTCTTAATTTTTGGTCCCGTTTTCAAATTGGTCTACATTAAGGTCCAAAGGGTCCAAAATTAAACTTAGTTTAATTTTAACAAAAATTGAATTCTTAGGGTTCTTTGATATGCTGAATCTAAAAATGTACTTAGTTTTTTTTATTATGGGCCCAGTTTTCAAGTTGGTCCAAATCGGGGTCCAAAATTAAACTTTGTTTGATTTCATTGAAAATTGAACTATTGGGGTTCTTTGATATGCCGAATCTAACCGTGCATTTAGATTCTTAATTTTTGGTCCCGTTTTCAAATTGGTCTACATTAAGGTCCAAAGGGTCCAAAATTAAACTTAGTTTGATTTTAACAAAAATTGAATTCTTTGGGTTCTTTGATATGCTGAATCTAAACATATACTTAGTTTTTTTATTATGAGCCCAGTTTTCAAGTTGGTCCAAATCGGGGTCCAAAATTAAAGCTAAAAAAGGGGTAAATTATTTTTTTTGGGGGGGGGGGCAATTCTCCACAGCATATTGTATTGCACAAGAAGCAAAAAATTTAATATAAATTCAAATCATATGACCAATTCTACGTTCTTTATTTCAGTTATTCTGTGTCAGAAACCTATTATGTGTCAAATATTTGAAGAAATTTCCAATTGCACAGTATTGCGCAATAGCAAGAAATTGATATGTGTGCCCTGTTGTCAAAACTTTATTATTAACAAATTCCATTGGAAATTTGCCAATAACTCTAGTTTAATGAACTTCATTGGAAATTTGCCAATATAAAATGTGCTGATGAAGCTTTTTTGTTTATCTCATCTAAACTGCTTTTAAATTATGTATATTTAAAATTTGCCATCCATGACTATGATGTCATTTTCTATTTTAATATGTTATGGTGTATTTAAATGGGCTGTTATGGTTGCAAAGTATAAAGAAATGGGGGGGGGGGGGGGGTGAAAACAAAATTAGGGGGGGGGGGGTAAATGAGAAATTTGGGAGGGGGTAATTTTTTTCTCATTTCATATTTCATAAATTAAAAAGAAAATTTCAAATTTTTTTTTAGCAAAAAAAGGGGGGGGGGTTACAATAAATTTTATTGTTTTTTGTTTTTTTTGGGAGGCGGGGGTCAATGTGCAACTTCATAGTGTATTGCACAAAGCTAAAAAAAGGGGTAAATTATTATTTATTTTTTTTGGGGGGGGGGGGCGGGCAATTCCCCACAGGATATTGTATTGCACAAGAAGCAAAAAATTGAATACAAATTGAAATCATATGACCAATTCTAAGTTCTTTGATTTCAGTTATTCTGTGTCAGAAACCTATTATGTGTCAAATATTTGAAGAAATTTTCAATTGCACAGTATTGCGCAATAGCAAGAAATCTTCAGTTGCACAGTATTGCGCAATAGCAAGAAATTGATATGTGTGCCCAATTTTAAATTTTAAATTGGTTATTTCTGATTTATATATAAAAACAAATAATACTGATATGGTTTGAATAGGTAAATTAAAAATTTTTAAGTTCTTAGACAACATTCATTCTGTGTCAGAAACCTATGCTGTGTCAAATATTTATTCACAATCCAAATTCAGTATTGTATCAAGCTTGAATGTTGTGTTCATAATTGCCCCAAATATTCAGGGTTCGACATCTGCGGTCGTATCTAGCTGCGCCCAGCGTAGCATTTTATTTAACCTGTCCCAAGTCGGGAACCTCTAGCCTTTGTTAGTCTTGTGTGTTGTTTGAATTTTGGTTCATTTGTATGTTTCGGAGTTTAGTGTGCCGTCGATTTTGCTGAACTAGTATACATTATTGTTTACTAGCCAGCTGAAGCCCGCCTCCGGGTGCGGGATTTTCTCGCTGCGTTGAAGACCCATTGGTAACCTTGAGCTGTTTCTGTTCTTTGGTCGGGTTTTTGTCTCTTTGACACATTCCCAGTTTCCATTCTCTATTTTATG
Organism: Mytilisepta virgata; assembly: GCA_028015205.1. Lineage (NCBI taxonomy): Eukaryota > Metazoa > Mollusca > Bivalvia > Mytilida > Mytilidae > Mytilisepta > Mytilisepta virgata. The sequence goes on along the minus strand of CM051518.1, from coordinate 50,471,031 downwards.
TAACAATATACCTTATCTAAGCTAGTTTTCGTTGTGGGATTATAATAATCAGTCATGGTCTAAGATGTGAGATGGGACAATTCCACCCGAGGGTTCACATTTTCCAGTCAGAAACGAGACTTGCCGAGTTTCTGATGATAGAAAATGTGAACCCGAGGGTGGAATTGTCCAGTCTCACATTTTTTACCATGAGTGATTATTTTTCTGACATTTCTCGGCCGAATATTTTAAGAAATAAACATGGCTGCCATGACACGAAAATACGCTCTATTAAACTAGGCAACCTAGTGCAAAATAAGTTACATATTTGAAAAGATCGTATATATGCGTTTTGGTTTTGTACCAAAGGTACAAAACTTTAAAAAGATATCTTTTAGGTTGAGCTTCAGGGATTTTCAAATTGTGCGAAGTTGTGTGTTTTCTGACGTTCTAGCATTGTGACGTGATGTTTTTTGCATTGTTACGTCAAGGTAGGTCATGTGATGTGAGATGCATGAATCTCACACCGGTGTCTCACACGGAATATGACTGTCCCAAACACATAGAAATGTGAGAAATCATTATAGCTAATTCATTTGGATTGGACTGAGTGAATGTAAATTGTTGTTGGCAGTAGAAAAATCAAATGCACTGAAGAAGCTGCAACAAAATAGACAGAAGTCGGCCGGTAATGCTTTTTTTCAAATAAAATGTTTTACGTGTAGAGCATGACAAAAGTAGAAAAGCATGTATTGCATGCTATACAGTTTTTACGGACGGGATTTCCCAAAGTAACCATATTAGAATAACAGTAAGTCTGTAATAACCTTTGACCTATTGAGATAGTTTGTAATGACGTCATTCATAACGTTATAATTTTATTTGAAATAAAACGATCAAAATAAGTCAACATCAGTTTGTTTAAAAATTTCTTGTTAAGTTTTGTTAACTTGTTACTTAAGTACCAATTAAAGTTTTGGTTTTTTAGACTTAATTGGAAATTAAGCCCTTTTAAAAATGATGATTTAATATTGCAGGTTGAAAAACAATGAAGCAATTGTAGCATGTTGTTTTAGGTCGATACATGATTTTATCGTACAGACCAAGAATAACAATATCAACCTCGGACTTCGTCCTCGGTCGATATTGTTCTTGGTCAGTGCAATAAAATCATGTATCGGCCTCATCAACATGCTATAATTGTATAATAGCGAAATTTATTTTGATAAATATCAGCCCTACTAACAACATTACTACTGCCCTTTTCTTTGTATAGTCGCAATTGCGTATATCTGTTGTACTAGATATTATTTTGGAAATTTAAATCGTATGAACTTTTAAATAACACAGTTATTTTTTTCTCCAGAATTACGATGGGTTTTTTTCGTTAGTGAAATGAATGAATTTTAATTAGCAATTATACTGTCAATAAATTTTTGGTTCCGTTTTATTATCTCATTGGACCTAGAAAAATAAATATTTTACATACTAGACTTCGTCATTGTTTCAGTCCACTTAAAGCTGATTTATTTAGAGTTAATTTGGTTAATGACCCTAGCTGCATCTGTGGGTGCCCGTTGGAGGATGCTATGCATTTTTTTCTAGAATGTCCCCTATATACACACCCCCGAGTTCAATTAATTAATAATATTCAACCAAACCATACAATAGAATATATATTATTTGGATCAGATATGTTGAGTGACGAAGTGAATAAAAATATTTTTGAAAATGTTCATAGATTTATACACCAAACAAAACGTTTTATAGAATTATAACATGGATCATCAAATAAGAATTTTTTTATATAGATGTACTCACCCCCCCCCCCCCCCCCCCCCCCCCCCCACCCTCAAACCTAATATGTCCATGTTTTTACATTTATTACAATACTTTTGTATGCTTTATATTTATTTACTATATTATTTTGTGTACTTGCTGTCCGTCTTTACATTGTATATATATATTGAATGGAGAGGATTTATGTAAGTTGTTATAACTTGTATCCAATCCAAATTGTTATTAGACAATAAAATATGTTTAAACCAATAAATTTTTAAGCAAAGGCTACACGAGTTACACAAAATTAATTCATAAAAATATAGTATAATTTTTAATTGCAAATAAATCTTATAAACCAATTTATTCCTGCTATATGATTGCACCTAATTTTTCGGGACAAATTTTTCAGTTTGTTAAAGTTATGTTTATGATCTTATTTATTCTCTATAGATTACGCTTTAAAAATTACCTTCCAATCGGACAGAAATGTCGCATTTTCATGATTTTTCATGATTTTTATTTCTAGCAGACGCATGTAACAATTGCACAATTTAAATGTACATAATGGGAAGACATACAATGTAGTTTATTTGTACGTGATGCGGAATATGCGAGAAATGCTCGATAAACCTCACGCTCGTATAAATTAACTTTAATATCTTTTCCAACAATGTACATTTTTTACCTATACCTCTTCATCAGTCAAATCAACCAAAGTTAATCTATATTCATCGTTCCACTTTACTCCAAGAATGTAATTTATCATACTGTTTATAAGAGTACTCTTGCCAGAACCTGTTGCACCAACCATCATGATGGTTTTCCCTCGGATGCCTACTTTCTGCTGTCCTGAAAATAATTTCCAAGTGAATAGTGTGTTGTACGATAAAATACAATACATATAACTAAAAATATGTCGCCTCCATTTGACCGATTTAAACCTTCACAGTGCCGACACATTCTCGTGATATAGTCATTTAGACTCCGACATAACGAATTCCCAATATTGGTTATTTTATATTCATCAATAGATTTGTTTTTTTTTTCTTGGTAAGTTTTGTCGGAAATGAAAAACTAGAGGCTCAAGCGAGATTGAATCGCACACCTAGTGAAGCATATAACCTACTACATACGTAATTTTGTTTGTATATCAAGGCTTAACCTATCAGAATGAAATGAAACTATTATAATGGTCCTTCCATTTACTAATTCCTTACAAGTTTGGTTAATATTGGCCTTGTACATGAAGTTGCAGTGGACATGATGAAACTGATTTCCCATAGGCTTCACTGCAAATCTATGTACCACCACAACCACCATGTTTGCCACTCAATCAACAAGAAATCTGCGTAGAGGGTATCTCATTCTTCATTCATATAAAGTTTCAAAAAAAAAAAAAATTGAATTGTAGTTTTAGAGGAGAAGAAATTTGAAAATTTAAACAATCAGAATAAAGAATTGACTGTGTTGACCGTGTTTTTCATCTGATCCTTCAATACATTGTTTCTGCAAAGGTTGGTTACATATTATTACTGACCTTGTAGTTTTAGATTAGATGATGAAATAGTGATATCCTATCTGCTTAAAATCAAACATATGAGCTACTGTAGCCGCCACGTATGCCACCTGATCAACACCAAATGAGGAATCTTTGTAGAGGGTCTCCTCCTCATCATTCTTATATTTATGTAGTTTGGCATAGTACATGTAGTTTTAGAGGAAAGGATATTTGAAAATTTGACTAATCAAAATAAAGAAGTGCCTCTGGTGGCCATGCTTTTATCCCATCCAAATAAAAAAGAGCAGTTTTTTTTTTTATAAAGGACCTTTAATTACATTATTGCTGCCAAGTATGGTTATTTCAGACCTTGTAGTTTCAGAGGAGATGAAATAGTGATTTCCGATAGGCTAAGATGCAAACTTTTGTGCCATTGTATGCCACCTGATCAACACCAAATGAGGAATATTTGTAGAGGGTCTCTTAATCATCATACCTATATAGTTTGAAATGAGTTTTAGAGGAGAGGAAATTTGAAAATTTGACCAATCAGAATCAAGGATTGCCTCTGGTGGTAATGTTTTTCATCCAATCGAAATGAAATGAGGCAGCTATATAGATACCTTTCCATACACCATTCATGCAAAGTTTGGTTTCAATGGTTTCAGATGAGACGATGAAATGAGGGACAGACGAAAAGTGATGACAATAGCTTAACGATTTTTCCGAGTTAGATAGAAAAATCTAACTTTTCAAATTTATAAATTACTACATGTATCAAATTCCATATATTGTTTAATTTTATTAAAGAGAAAGAATGTAACTCTCATATCATGAATTTAAAATTTACGCGAGATAAACGTAAAGATTTGAAATACCTTTCATTGAATGTTAGCATTTTTAAAGGATGTGAAGGTTCCCAAAATCTCACACGAGTTCTTATTACCTAGCTATACAGAACTGTAAATTAAGGCAGATAATTGATGTATTCTAACGTCAAATGTATACACTGTTGTACATGTATGGGTCATTTTCAAAAAAAGTCCATTTTCCTGTCCACCTATGTTAAAAAAATATTCAGACATAATGGCATTATTTTTTTGTGTTTAACCAAAAGTTCGCAATTTTTTCAAACTGGCACATCTACAATGAGAACGATTTTCTCCTTGCAATCCAAAAAAAAAATTGATTTTGAAGCTCAATATTGAGCAATTTGCGAGTGTCCGGACTAAGAGAACCATGTTTGCACATTATTTTTCAATGATTTTTTGTATGTTTTCAAATCGGCAAAATTATTTTTTTGAATAGCATATAATTGAATTTTAACAAGAAAGTAAAGTCTTGAGGATATTTATATATATGCTCATAAAAAATTAAATTATGCTGGCGTCCATGGAATGCATGTCTGTCCTGTTACCGGTGCAAAATTTGCAGAGCAATAATTGTTGCCTGCAAATACGAATATCTTCTATGATGAAATCAAAAGTACACAAGTTTTCCAAATTACAACCAAAACAATAGAACGTTAGAAGAAACGGAAGCGAAGTTATAACCAGAAAAGTAAGTCAAACTGATAGCGTACCCTTTTAAAATGTCTATCATGTTACCAACAAATTTATACATTACTACACCCATACGTTCTCAAAAGGGTCACTAACTGTTTGGAAACAAAGAACGCTAACTGAAAAAACCATACATCGATGTAAGTGGAGCAGTTGTTTCGAAATATACTCAATAAACATATAATTTTGTCCATCCTGTTACTGTCTATCCTGTTACCTTGAATAAAGTAACAGGATAGACAGTTTAAGTATTAGAATAAACAACTATGTATCTTTAGACCTGATGAAATACTTGAAAATGAAATGAAACATTTGATATTCCACATATCTTTAAGGAAAAACAAACAATTATGCAAGGTGAGTTGTTGTTTTGCAATAGAATCAATAAACATATAATTTTGTCTATCCTGTTACTGTCTGTCCTGTTACCCCAACTTGGTAACAGGATAGACAAATATGTATATGTAAACCTTCGATGTCCGTTCCTGTTACCATAGAAAAAAGCGTTTTACAAAAATTATATGTAATGAAAGAACTAAATGTTGGATTGATTCAAAAGTCCAATATAAGCCGAATATAAGGAAGTGCTTCGGTTGATTTTGCGTTGATTGTAGCAATTTTTGCAGCATTTGAAAATGTATTTTTAGACAGTTTTTTCAGGACGCAATATTAAGTGATATTTTTATCCCGTTAATGCAAAGAAATTAAATATTCTGTTATTGTTTTCTGAAGCACCACTAACGTATCTTTAAGAAACAAACAACATGTTTTTCACATTTTCCCTGTTGATAGTAAAAAAAATTTCACAAATGTGGTAACAGGATAGACAAAATTGTGCACCATCAGTCGAACATGTGTTAATAATATTTTTATTTTATGTCATTAAGATTGCATATTTGAGTATTTTGTTCAAGAAGTATCATATATTTTGCAAGTTTAATAAATATGATGATTCAAGCAAATTTTTTTTCTCAATTTTGCAATGTTAAAAATGCACTTTTTTTTGAAAATGACCCGTATAATGAACAAGATTTTGCTACACGTCACAACATGCCCCCCCCTCCCCCCGCCCCGCCGCCGCAGCCACAGGGGGGGGGGGGGGTAAGGTAGTTTTAAATCACTCATGAGCATGCTTGGTTAGAAGACGAGAAATAATAGTAATAATTAATGCATGGCAAATGGTTTCAGAGGAGTAGCATTTGTAAGATGTTATTAAGATATGAAAGGGCGAAAAATTATCAAAGTTCCATAACTCCTAACAAAATCTGTCGATTCACAAACAAAATTTCTCTATTACATTTCAAGTGAATATTTTTTCATAGAGTGTTTAAGACGTACTTTAGTTTACATTCATTCTCAAAAAGTAGAATTTATTTACCAAAGTAGCATTTTCTAATTTTTGCAACATGGTTGATCGTCTGTTTGTTTGTATGCAGTGGGATTTTGTAAATCTCCGGGTTATGACTTCCGAGTACTTTAGTGGATATTTGCTTAACTGAGAACGCTAAAGAGGATCTCGTTGAAGACTTAACTGATAAACCAAATGGTCCATCTTCGCCATCCATATTGATCGTGCAAACTTTTAATTCATACTCCGTATCCCCTTTCAGATCGCTGACAGTATATAATGTTTTCGTATTTCTTGTAGTAACGAACTTCCATTTTGAATTTTTACTGCATTCTCTGTAGGCGATTTTGTAACTTTCAATACTTTCCAATCCTTCATCTGGCTCGTCCCATGACAACATTATACTGTTGGATGTACAGTTAATAACAATCGGTGTTACTGGTAAGGAGGAATCGCAGAAATCAGGCCCTGTTTCTATTAAAGGTGCCATTGCATGGGTATCTGTTTATACAAAATATTTGGTTAGGAATATTTTATATTAAATTAACATCATGTAAGTATATAAGGCGACACAATGAAGCAGTAACGGTATAAATTCTTAGAATGCTGCTATATCATATTCAAAACACAAAATATTGCTACTTCCTTTAATAATTTATGTCTAAAAATACTCTAGGAAGTCTTAGTTCTTGTAACATTCATCTGGAGGAGTTTGTATCGCTCATCTTGATATATGATAAGCCATTGGGAGGGCCATAAACAGTGTAGTTCATTCTGAAAGTGGACCACTAACTACCAATACCGATAAGCTTAGTTCCATTCTGCAAGTAAGCTTCAGACAAAAGATCTTCATATGTTCAAGCGAAATTCCAATATTGCATCAAATTTGGCTTACATTTTTGTTTTAGGTATGCCATTAAAACCTTTTGTCCGATTTCTGGAGCCTGAAAATGAGGTCAAGAATATGCGGCACCTGCCGGACGGACAGACATTCATCGTAACCAATATACATACCAAACTTTGTACAGTTATTGAAACAAGAGGCTCACCAGAGCCTGTATCGCTCACCTGGATTCTGGTTTTCATTGGACAATTAATCAACTATTTGACCAAGTTTGTTGCAATTGGTTCAATTGTTCAGGGAAAATTTGTTGAAGATTTATTTTTCATAAGGTTTAATGTTAAAATATGTTCCCTGATGGTGGTAGTCCTGGCAGGAAGTTGACAAAATTGACCAGGAATAAGTGTAAATAAATAAATGTAACAGAACCCGACCTCAAATTACACAAACCAATAACTCCTAAACAGAATTTGGGATTCCCTTCAAAATTTCAGGTTAGGTAGATCTTGTCATGCTGATCAATTTTACCCCATGTCAGATTTTTGATATCTGTAACGGTTTTTAAGTTACAAGCCAAAAACAACAGATCCACCCCTATATTCTATTTTTAGCTACGACAGCCATGTTTTGTCAGATCAAAATAAATTGAGTATCGTTTGTAAAGGACATGTTATAGACCATTCCTATTTAGTTTCAAACCAATCGGCCCAGCGGTTTCAGAGGAGAATTTTGAATAAAAAAATTTTGAAAATTAGACAAAAAAGGGCAACAACTCCTAAATTGGTTTTGGGATTTCCTTTAAAATTTCAGGGTAGGTAGATCTCAACATGGCAAACATTTTTCAAATTTACATTTCACTTCTATCTCAAATAGTTTTGGAGAGAAATGACGAAAAATGTTAAAATTTTGAAAATTTGACAAAAAAGGGCAATAACTCCTAAACGGGTTTTGAAATTTCCTTCAAAATTTCAGGGTAGGTAGATCTTGTCATGCTGATCAATTTTACCCAATATCAGATTTTCGATATCTGTAACGGTTTTTGAGTTATTAGCAAAAAACAGCAATTTACCACTATGTTCTATTTTTAGTAACAGCGGCCATGTTTTTCGACAAATCAAAAATCCCCACATCAGTTCTATGCAGGGTACCCCAAGGAACATACATACCAAGTTTGGTTCTAATTAGTCAAGTAGTTTCAGAGGAGAAGATTTTTGAAATAATAACATAAAAAAAAAGCCAAAAATGTCAAAAAAGGGCAATAACTCTAACATCAGTTGACAGATTTTCACGAAAATCAGCACACAGGTAGCTCTCGCCATGCTGAACACTTCCATCCTGCCAGAATTTGCCAATTTGTCGTAACCTAATGATTTCTGAGGTATTTGCGAAAAACTGTTGTCTGACCCCTATGTTCTATTTTTAGTAACAGCGGCCATGTTTTTCGACGGATCAAAAATCCCCACATCAGTTCTATGCAGGATACCCCAAAGAACATTCATACCAAGTGTGGTTCTAATTGGTCAAGTAGTTTCAGAGGAGAAGAGTTTTGAAAAATTGTTAACGACGACGACGGACGCCAAGTGATGGCAATAGCTCACATGGCCTTTGGCCAGGTGAGCTAAAAACCTAATTCAAAACCTTTTACCTGACCTCTGGAATGTGAAAATGGGTTCTGGGTCATACAACACATGTCGGACGAAACTTTTACCGGATTAGTTTAGCCTGAAATTGAGACCAACAAATCTATATAACCAAATATAGTTGACCTACGATGCACAGTTACAGAGAAACGTATCTAATCCAAAAACTTTTACATGACCAGTGGTGCGAGAAAATCAGGTCAATGACATGCGACATCTATCATCAGGAGATATACTCCTCACAACAAATCTACATACCAAATATAGTTGACGTACCATGTTTAGTAACTGGGAAACAATTAAGCCACTTGAGTGTGAAAATGAGGTCAAGGACATGAGGCACTTGTGGAACAGATATACAGCCCTCGCAATGAATCTACTTATCAAATACAGATGACCTACAATGTACAGCTACTGAGAAACAAACCTAATCCAAAAGCTTTAACCTGACCATTGAAATAACCAAGATAGCTGCCACAGCCAAACTTAGTTTAACATGGTACCCTATAGGACATACACCCAAGTTAATGATCCTCTTGTCTGAAACGAATTGGAACCAAACATTTTATTCTTTTGATGTTCAGATGAGGTCCATGTGAGCGATACAGGCTCCTAATTTTTGTCTCTACCTTTAACAATAGCATATTTTCGATTTTTGAATAATTTCATTCATAATATATTAAATGACATCAGTTTTGGAACGCCAGTGTCTTAATTTAAAAAAAACTGGCAGATCCCGTTGGGGTGGGAACGTCCTTCTTGGTGGAAACTCCTATTCCTGGAAACCCAATTGTAATTATCTTTTTATTTGACGTCTTGTTTAAATCTTAGTAAACCTTCACATTTATACTTACATGAGCTAAATGTTGCTGTTATGTCAGAATGTTGAATAGTTTGTCTGTTTTTTTGTAGTGGAATTTTAGAATTATAACATCTGGTCATTTCTGAGCTGCCTAAAGATGACTCTGTTGAAAATCTGACTGCGCAGCTAAATGGTCCTTCATTTCCACTTATCCCTATAGTTCCAACTTTGAATTCGTAATCCGTATTCTCATTTAAATTAGTCAGAGTGGCTGAAGTTTTAGTATTTCCAGTTTTAATGAACTGCCATTCTCTGTTTGGAATGTATTCTCTGTAGGCGATGATGTAACTTATAACGCTATCCGCGTCTTTATCTGGCTCCGTCCAGGATAGCTTTACGCTGTTCGCTGTATAGTCGATTACTACAGGTGTCCCTGGTTTGGATGCTGTTTCATGATAGATTCTGACAAGCGGTGGAGATTCTAGAGCATATGTTTCTGTATAGAATAAATTTCTCGGTTAAATGACACTTTGATAATACATCTATTTTAATTGAAAATGATTGAACATTTTTATATCTCTATATAGGTCATTCAAGAAAAATGAAAGTACAAAAATTATGAAGACACCATAACACAAGACTGGGTAATAACAATGACGTAAAATGCATTTTATCTTAATTGATTTTGTAAAACTGTTATTCCTTAATCGTAAACGTTATAATCATGGACCAAAACTGTATTTTCTACGAATTTGATTTTTTTATATGTAAACCTAATATCAACTCTTTTTATTCATTTCCATTTTTCAATATTTTACTGATTATTCAAATTTTTTTTATAACGGCAGCTATATTGACGATAACTCACTTGGCCGCCAAGGAAAGTTTTTCTTAGATTCTCTGCAAAAGTCGTGTGCAGACTTTAGTCTTTATATTTTCGTAGAGAGGATAAAAATAAACAAAACGGGCAATAAATTATATGATATTCCAATCAATTAACGCCATCCAAGTCTACACCCCCCAGACAAAACAATTAATAAAAGAGCGCAAAACAAAAGCAGAACAGCAGAGGCAGGATAGTCCGACTTGGTACAGCAGACGCTGAAAATGATACTCTTTTTTCTTTCTATAATATTAAAATTTATTACATTACCATATATTTTCTATTCTCTGATTGGCTGAGAAATGTCTAAAAGGTCTCGAGTACTCGTGATAGTAACTGATAAGTATCAAAAATTAGTACAAGAATTCCGCAGGCACGGTTTTGGACTAAAATAGATCCTGACCAGTCAAGCGGGATGTGATAGTGACCGATTTGTTCTTAAAATATAAAGTAAAAGTACAACTTTCGCATTCATGTAATAAATCAATTACTGACTTTGTATACAATAGGTCCCTACCACCTACCCTTGTAAATGTATATTCACCTGGCCTAAAGGATCGCTGAATATTTCAATTCTCGGGTTGCTAAATCCTGATAGGTACCTATTACAAATTCAGTAATTTTATAATCAAGATAACTTTCGGATCCTTTCAAGCAAAAATTCAGGACGAAACGTCTTGGATTGGCAGTTTATTTCTTTTTAATATATATATGTATTTAGATTTAAATAAATAGTTGTATTATGATGTTGTCAATTCGTGTTAGCATATTTATTTATGACCTGTTGGTTGGTTTTTTATTGTTTCTAGTATGTTTTTTGGTCTATATCATTTGATGTCCTGATATATGCCTGTTAATGTACCTGGTAATGTATGGGTGTTGCTAAACGGCGGAAACGAAATACGGAACGGAAACGGAAAGAAATATTAATATTTACGAAATTTTTGTATAACTATACATATGATATACACCAATATAGTACGCTCCCGCCAGTTTACAGGTCCAAAGTCTTTTTTGCCAGTAGAAAAACCCGAACGAACAGATGGGTAGTGTAAAATAAAGAGAATAGAGAATGGAAACGGGGAATGTGTCAAAGACGCAACAAAACGATCAAAGAGCAGAAAACAGTTCAATGCTACCAATGGGTCTTCAGCGCAGCGAGAAAATCCCGCACCCTCAGGCGGGCTTCAGCTGGCCCCTAAACAATAATTCATACTAGTTCAGCGAAACAGCACACTAAACTCTGAAACATACCAATGAACCAAAATTCAAAAACACAAGACTAACAAGATATAACAAAGCCTAGAGGTTCCTGACTTGGGACAGGCACAAAAATGCGGCGGGGTTAAACATGTTTTGTGAGTTCTCAACCTCCCCCCTCTATACCTCTAGCCAATGTGGAATTAACAAACACATAGCGATACACACAGTAAAACTCAAAAGATTTCCGTGACCGATGTTAAAAACGGAACAGAAATCAAGTATCTTTATCGTTATAAAAAATTAATACAAAAGGACAAAATAACGATTTTTCAGTTGACAAAGCGCACTGCTTTAAAATCTACTAATATAAATCGGAGTGTAAGTACGTGTATTTCCAATTTCAACATTTTTAGTATGAATGAATATACATGTCTATATTAATGTTTTCAATTATAGTAATGCTTAAAATATTGTACTGAATATGTGACAATAATTTCAATAGTATTATCATAAAATAACGTTCGCGGTCACTTGAATGGGACTGAATTTTCAGAGAAAAATTAAGCGTCATGATATTCAAAGCGTGGACAAGTTGATTTTTAGAAATCCTAGGACATTACTACGGCTAGCTTGAAAAGGCACTGTGCAAATCATATGTGCATGTACTGTTTTTCCGACAGTTTTCCTAATATACGTGTGTCAATATATGCATTTTCCTTCAAACCATACCCCACTTGTTTCCCAAAAAAAAAGGATTGCCTTCTGAATTTGTGGGAAGAAATAATTTTCTTTATAAGATATCTTATAAATTATATGACATATCTTATAAACTATACGAGATATCTTATAAACTATATAAGATATCTTATATATTATATGAGATATCTTGAACTTAGAATAAATAGTAAAACGACTTGCCATACACACGCGACATAAAAACAACCGAACGAAAATAAGGAGCAAGTGCGGAGAACAAATTTTAATTAGATTGGCCCTGATCTGACGTGACTGTTGTGGAATTCGGGTGATTGGATTGAAATAAACAATTGTTCAAATAAAACATCTATTTGGTTTTTTTTCACCAAGGAACCAGACCAAACATACTTATACTTGTTGTTTCTAAATATCCATTTATAACAGATCCTCGACCTATCTAGCGGTCACATAGAGAAAAAAAGACCGAGAGTTCTTAATATTTTCAACTAGAGGCTCCCAGAAGCATGTATCGCTCACCTGGGTTCTATATTAAGCTAAGTTTGGCTGTGGCGGCCATCTTGGATGACGGGTGCGGTCATCGGATATATTTCTGAAAGAGGATCACCTAGGGACTATTGCTGTCAAGTTTTGTTCCAATTGGCCAAGTTGTTTCAGACAAGAAGATATTTTAGTAAATTTCCCATAAGGTCCTATGTTTAACTAAGTTCAGCTCTGGTGGCTATCTTGGATGACCGTCGGAGACGTCAGATATAATTCTGAAAGAGGACCACCTAAGGACCATTGCTGCCAAGTTTTGTTCCAATTGGCCAAGTGCTGTCAGACAAGAAGATCTTTAAGTAAATTTCCCATAGGGTCCTATGTTAAACTAAGTTCGGCTTTGGCGGCCATCTTGGATGATGGGCGGGGCCATCGGATATAATTCTGAAAGAGGACCACCTAAGGACCATTGCTGCCACGTTTTGTTCCAATTGGCCAAGTGCTGTCAGACAAGAAGATCTTTAAGTAAATTTCCCATAGGGTCCTATGTTAACCCTTTAGCATTTGCCCAGTTTTTGACAAAAATCATGAACAATTCGGGTTGCACAATTGACCACACAGAAAAAAAATATTTTCAAAGATAAAAACATTTATTGTATACATTGTAAAAGTATAATACACTAGCTTTAATTTTTCAAATTCATTACTTGATTGCCTTGATTACCGTTGCTATGGTAACACATCAAACTTCACTTCAAACTTGAATTTTAACTGTTTTTAGCCAAAATCAAAATATACTGAGGGTTCTTTTTTGTTCAGAAGTAGAAATAGGGTTTGTTTATGGTACAATAGTTTTAATAACAACCTGAACTGGATAAAACAATTGAACAGTTTTGGAAATTATATGAGAAAGTTAGGTTATTTATGTTGCTAGGCAACCATGAGAATTTGTCAATAAATGCTGATTCCATATAGTTTTCTAAATTTTTTATATAATAACATGAAATTCCACCCTTAAATTAATTATTTATTTACCTTAACTAATTCCTATATATTTTTGGAGAAAATGTCATATTTTTCCTTAGCAACCAATGACATTCCCTAGCAACAAACTATGAAAAACCCTCTACTGATATATATTCAATGTAAAATGATTTCCGAAAGTCCAATTTTATTTAAAAATCCAAAATCTTGAGTAATGTTAAATATTCACAGGTTAAGATCATTTCTACCTACTAAAAATAGTGTAAACTTTTACTTATTAAAATGCTACTAATCAACCATGTTCATTGGTTCGCAGTAGAAATTTCGTCAATTTGTAATTTTTGAAGTTTTGACATGTTCCACCATCAACCCATTTATGACTTAAACCAGAATAAATAATACATACATGTAGATATTCAAATATTTTTCCTTAGCAATGATATTGACTCCCTAGCAACCAAGAATGAAATACAGTTTTCAATTTTAAGAAGAAGGCAGAAATGATTCCTTATTTAAACATACAAGTATACTAGTTCAAAGGTTTTTACCGGCTTAAAAAGAACAAATCAAATGACAATCAAATTATATACACCAGAGACGATGGTAAACATTTACAGTTGAATAGGGGACATCTCGGCCCGTGGACCACTCGGCCCAAGACCACTCAGCCCGAGGTAAAGACAACTCGGACCGTCAGAAAAAGACAACTCGGACCGTAACACTAACAATATTAGGTTCATTTAAAAGTTAACTTGTAAAGACAACTCGGACCGTCAGAAAAAGACAACTCGGACCGTAATCCTTTTGATGGGCCGACTGGTCTTTTTAATCAAATGAACAGGACGAGTGGTCCTGGGCCGAGTGGTCCGCGGGCCAAGTTGTCCTGCACCCTTACAGTTCTCTAAAATAGATAATCATCACATTCGTTCCCTTTTGTCGAGCCTGCGACCTTTGTCGCGGAAGCGAGACATAGCGATCCTACAGTTCGTTGTCGGCGGCGGCGGCGTCAATATTTACATTCACTCTGTGTTGAAAGTTTTTAAAACATTAATAACTTTTTTAAATTATCCTGGATTTTTACCAAACTTGGACAGAAGCTTGTTCATATCAAAAGATAGTATCAAGAGGAAAATTTTGTAATAATTTTTTCTCCCATTTTTTCCATATTTTACTTATAAATGGACTTAGTTTATCTCCCAGTTAACATAATATACAGTCTGCAGTTAAAGTATTTAAAACATTAATTACTTTCTTAAACCATCCTGGATTTCTATCAAACTTGGACAGAGGCTTCTTCATGATCAAGAAATAACATGTGGAGAATAATTATGTACATTCTACTATTACACTGAAAACATAGACAACAGTGAAATCAGGCGAGAAACTATTATTTGTGAATATTTCTTTCTTAGCAATCATAGATGTAGCTTTCTAACAAAGTTTGTGTTGAGATTTTAACTATAACCTTTATAGTCTATTTGATTTGATGTACAAAATAAGCATCGGTTTATTTCGTTTGCATAAAAATTTAGATAGACCAAAATGCTTAAATACTATTTTCCTTATTTTCAATAACTTTTGGCATGGGAATCTTTCAAACCAATATTTGGTATTTCATAGAAAAGATGACAACTGGAGAGACATATTGTTGTGTACAGTTTTTTAATGAGTATTTGGGTGCAGGTTAGAAAGTATTTTGCCTTCTTGTTGCATATAAATTGTTTGTAGAAAAATGAATCCTGTCTCTCTTAGATTTTTTTCTTTGCTCCAAGATTTATGGTTATGAAGACACTAATAAGCAAAGGAAGTTGTTGACTTCACATTTTGAAACTAAATAGACTAGATAAACTGCACTGTAATGTTTTAAATTAAAACAAATACTAGTATACATAATTTGAGCACTTTTTATTTTGAAATGTATTTTAAAAACAGTTCAATGCTTTCAAACCTTCCATATGTCATTGTATATTATGATGTACACATTGAAAATCCATATAATCAATTAAATTATTATTCAAACACAGCACTGTCACTGAAGCACCAGTCTGTATATGTAACATGTATGTCAATTCAATTAAACGAAAGCCTTGTTTAGTTTGGAAAGGTTTGCTGAAATTTCATACAACTTTCTTAGATCTACATAACATTCTGAAAAACAAAAAGTATTTTTTAAAAATCCAATCTGAATGACCAAGACTGGTTCTTAATATGACTTCACTGAAGCAATATGAACATGCAAATACTTGTATACTGTTGAATGTGAATTTTTGAAAGACATTATCTTTTGCCTGTATTACAAATGTACATTTAATCTGACTATGTAAACATTGCAATGTAGTACATGCATATAAAATAAGTGTCTGTTAATACTATACAGACTAATTTTATAAATGTGCAGAATAAATGTTATTAATTTGAAAATTTGAGAATAATGAAGTGTAAATTTCACTCTATGTTATGGCTGATTTAAATACAACATACATTTTGTATCACAAATTATTACTGCTACATGTATACAGAAAACTCTTAAACAATACCTGAAAAAGGCACATGCATTGATAAGCTTTAATTTATGTATAGAATTACCAGCCATTTTTCACAGTTACAGAGCTACCATTTGATTTTTAGGGGGGGGGGGATTTCATAGGATGTAGTAAATCAAATGTTTGATCCTGCCTATTTTTTTTTGTCGAACTTTTGGTCCTGGATTTTTTACTCGCCCGCTATTGCAGCCTAAATTTTTATTTTCATTTAAACCCAAAACTTTCCTGATTGACATAGATTCCTGCATTCCCCCTTGAAAATCAAATGCTTGCTACCTCACAACATATCTTGTCTTTAACTATTAAAGTTTATGTTGCAGTTTGAAAATTACTTGTTTTTTTTTCATTAATAAATATATTGGGTGGCCATGGTAGCTGAGTGGTCTAGTTTGGTTGCCTATTTATGATCACTAAGCCTGTTAGAGTTTAACCCATCTTGTGGTATGGTGTGTTCAACTCCTATCTAAATTGACAGGGATTGCCTGACATTGGTCATTGGTTCTCTCCAACTTCCACCAATACATGATTAAAACTATAAAAACATATCCTTTACTATATTTCAAGTAAGAATGCATGTATCATTTTGCATGTATTTAAATGGGCATACATGAATACATTATATCTTGCAAATGTTATTTGTGTACACCACCATTTAACAAATTCTTACCACTTATATCACATACAACTGATGTTACCAAATTAAGTTTCTAAATATACCACAGAATGGTTCCTTGTATGTGCCCAGTATATGCAAAATTTAAGTCGGGGGGGGGGGGGGGGGGGGGTAATCTGTCAAAACAGAAAAAAACATAATATTTACATTAAAAAATAATTAATTCATAAGTTACAAGTTTTCTACTACATTGTAACTATGCTTATTTATTTATGGAAGGGAAAGGAATTTAAAAGGAAATAATGCTCCAAATTACATTATTTGTATTAAAGAATTCAAGTTTTAGAATGTAAATAAAAAAATCTGGATTAAAAATTACTTTGACATATATTTTGAATAATAAAATATGCAATCATATACAGGATCATAGATACTGCAAAAAAAAAAAAAAGAAAAAAAAAAAAGCATGTAAAACATTTCAAGTATCAATTTGCACCTTCCTAATAAATAAATAAATTATGGTTGCTCCTATAAAGTACAAGTTGACTGATGTACATGTACATAATATCTTTTATTTCAAACAAAAAAAATATATCATAATACAGAGCTCTCAGATTTAGAAATTGTTTTTTTTTTTATTTAATTAGTCACGTGTAAAATCAAGATATGGTGAGCATCACAATAACCAAGCAAGGCTTGCATTTCTAGAAATACAGTATCCTGTATTATAAAAATAACTTGTTTATGAATTGCATAAAGTATTCTTTTTCTATTACCAATTTCTCACGGTAAACAATAAGGTCTTTGTTTACAGTAAAAAAAAAATGGACGAATGCAATTTAAATCTAAACAAATATCAGAAATTCTAAATTGATCAAAACAATATTTTTAAACAGGTTAAAATTTCCATAAGACTACAGCAAAGAGTAAAATAAACAAATGTAAAGCTTAAGCAATCCTTCCTGTGCAGCAGGCTTTTTTTAACCTATTTTTATGTTCACTATTAACAACTTTTGCATAGTTTAAAAAAAGCTTTTACTTCAAATTTACTATTTAGTGCTTATGAAATGTAATTTGGTTGAGATATATATCTATATGTTATCTGCCTTGGGAGTTAACGCTTGATTTTGAGTACAAGATAACATTTATCGATGAGAAAAAATATACTTTTACCCATTATTAGAACTGGAACAAAATCATCATCTTCTCACTTTCTTTCTCCTCGCAATCCTTTATTTCGTGATTCAGCAACAAATCAAGAGCGTCCTCTTATTCTTCATACAGGATATATCGTTTGCAATATTTACAGCCATTTTCACTTGGAAATTAATTAACTTCACTAGATTAATCGTACATTCTTGAGCGTAATTGTTGAAACGCACATGTAAGTCGGTTCAAAAGTCGGCACGTCGTAATAATCTGAAAACCGATCTCCGGAAAGCTATTTACGCTGCCGCACATGTTTAAGTTTAACCGGCAGTTGCAACGCCATCAAAGGGTCAATATCTGAAAACAAAAGTGTTTTGAAAAGCTTGTAAACTGGAGAAAAAAATGTTCGATTTAGATTTTCCTATTTCGATTTGCAATTTTAAAAATTTGACGTAAATTGAAAAGATAGAGAAAAACGAGGGAATTCTTCTGCATTAACTAGATTATTTCATCCGCAAAAATGATAAATCTAGATCTTTTTAAGATATATTATATCACAATAAAAGTCTTTTTCTGCACTTTAGAGTACACTTTTCATATTGTGAATTATTAATCAAACGACTGAGAATATACGCTTCAAGTACATCGGACATCGTTGTAAAATTGCAGATGAAAATTGAATAAGTGTAGCAACGTTTACACCATAATAACTCGTCTTTTTACAAACAAATATTTTATAGAATTATAATAATGTGAAAAAGGAAATTATTGGCTTTAAATCAAGCCCTTTCTGGCCAAACTCCGTTGAGTATTGAGGCAATTATCAAGTTTTTGTTGGAATGATACTACACGTTGAACGCTTACCGGTCAAATTTGACCGGTACAAACGTTAAAGGGTTAAGCTAAGTTCGGCTCTGGTGGCCATCTTGGATGACGGGCGGGGTCATCGGATATAATTCTGAAAGAGGACCACATAAGGACCATTGCTGCCACGTTTTGTACCAATTGGCCAAGCGGTTTCAGACAAGAAGTTCTTTTAGTAAATTTCCCATAGGGTCCTTTGTTAGACTAAGTTCGGCTCTGGCGGCCATCTTGGATGATCGGCAGAGTCATCGGATATAATTCCGAAAGAGGACCACCTGAAGACCATTGCTGTCAATTGGCCAATTGGTTTCAGAGAAGAAGATCTAAGTAAATTTCACATAGGGTCCTATGTTAAATTAAGTTCTGCTCTGGTGGCCATCTTGGATCAGGGGCGGGGGTCACCGGATTTAATTCTGAAAGCGGACCATCCAAAGACCATTTCAACCAAGTTTCGTCCCAAATGGCCCAGCGGTTCCAGAGCAGAAGATTAAAATGTGAATTGTGGACGGACGGACGACGGACGCCAAGTGATGGCAAAAGCTCACATGGCCTTTTAGGCCAGGTGAGCTAATAAAAACACGGATATAATACACAAAGAAAAACAATACTAATTTGCATACTTTGAAATCAATAAAAAGAATTCGACGACATAAACTTTATTACATTGCCAGGAATTTTTCAGCGTATTAGAAAAGCATGAAAACTATGACTGTAAATTATTTGAGATTCACTCTTAATTTTTGCGTAAATCTGATCTGGAACACTGCATATTTTTTAGTGTATCTAAGAATGGTTAAATGTTGGAATTCCTCTGATCTTTTACGCCCATAATTGTAATTGACCTGACAATTTTTTTAACCCCCTAAACTTTCAAAAACCCCAACTTATAAACAAATATGAACTAACATCAACATCAGGTTGATTTCGGGGTAAGGATAGGTGGGGTGCATGTAGGGAGGAGTAAGGAGTGTGGTAGGTTGAAGGACACAAGAAAAGACCGCTGGCCGCTTCGAACATTCAAGTTTTGATGAAGATTTCACCATTTTTGTTGCCATGGAAACCAAACTACTCGATACAATGACATTAAACTCAACAGGAAGTTAGACTGCTTTGTGCTAGCAACAGTGGGAGTCTAGATGTTAGCATTTGCATGAATTTGTCCATCTCTTAAAGATGCATGGAATGTAGTTAGAGCAAAAAGTGGCAAAAAATGTTACCGTAAATCAGTAACAAAATCGGAATTTTTTTTAAAATTACAATGAATTATATCTCTTTTCTTATCATTGAATACAAGTATCCTATGATAAGTTATGGCTAAACGCTACGAGCTTGACTGCCTGATGTGCTGCTGAGACATATCTCAAGGCATAACCCCCTCCCAAAAATAACATTTTTTGATAATTTTTTTCACGACAATTCGGATTTTGTCATTAAAGTAATCGAGACTTCACAATAATATTAAACATTAAAACAACAGCAGAAAAGGGATTGGTTCAAATGGCTCTTAACCTAAAAATACACAGAAGCACAAAAAGATCAGATGGTATCCCGATAGAACCCGTGTTCGGAATTCATATATGTCAAAGAATTTATATTTGTCGTATTGAATCCGTTTGACTTCTCTAATCCCCCCAATGGTTTGGAGAACGATATTTTCTTCTGGTTCTTCGTCAAATGTATATACAAACCTGGACAATCATTTTGTTGCTTTTCTTATTAGAAACACTTTTCCATAAGGTGTCTATAAAAACTGTTGTTTTTTTATCGTAGACCCATATAACTTAGTAAAACTGAACTGGCTGTATGGGTTTATGTGTTAAAAGAACTTGGAGAATTATTTTCATAATTTTGGTCTATTATAAAAAGAAAGTTCCCAACAAGGTGTATATCTATCAATAAAATGGTTTAATATAGACACATAAAGGGAAATAATCAACCAAGAATTCTGCAAATAATCGTGTGAGTTACAATAACCATTTGAGAAAGATAAGAAAACAAATGAAAAACATTTCCCCAAAACTTAATTACTCCACAATCTAGAATCCGAGGCGACTGTCCATTGTTGAAGGCCGTAAGGAGATTTTTTGTGTGTTGTTTGGTTACTGTCTTATTGACGTTTATCCCACATCTCTTTTTATTCATTTTAATTTTTTTTCTTTAAATCAGAAAAAAACTTAAATGCAAAATAAATAATAATGAATAGCATTAATGGCGTACGTTCATTGTCTAAGTGCAAGAATAGAATATAGAATAATGAACTAATGTAACAATTGCAAGTGGTTTATTACGCAATTAAATTACGTACAATATGCACGCCCTGAAAAACATAGGCCCATCATCTCCTGCCATTTATTTCAATAATGTATGCTTTCAAATCTTTTTTCTCAAATTTATTCCTCTGTTTTTCTTTCTTGTAAATATGTGATATACTATACAACATGCATATGAAAATAAATGACCAAAAAGAAAAGATGTAAATTCTTTCCGTTTCCGTTTTCCGTTTCCGCCGTTTAGCAATACCCGGTAATGCACTAGATCTAGATCATTTTTGGCAGACTTTTTATGATCTCATTGTAGGTAATCAGTTTCGAAGGACCATAGCTATTATAATTAAAAGGAGGTGGTCATTTATTTTCATTTATTTATTTGTTTATTTATCTATTTATTTATTTTTATCACAAATGTCAGTACTTTGAACTACATGTAACTGTCAGTTTACAATGAATGCTTGTAGTAATTTATTTTTTTGTTATGTCTTTTTAAAAAACACATGACAATCTTCTGCAATGTTTTATCCTATGGAATATTGTCTTACGGACACATACTCCATATCTTTACTTTTCATACTTAGCTTTTTTATCTTTAGATTCTCCTCGGTTTTCTATGAGTCTTTTACCCTTTTACATATACATCAAAATGTATCTTATTTTCTGTGTTACTGTTCTCACGAATTCGCCTTACCTTTGGAAGTTATGATTCTATAGAGTATCCCTCTGTCTTATTATTTAATATTTTTTCCCTGTTTGAAAATATTTTAGGTAAATTACCTGAGATAGACTGTGTAGAACCAGATAACCTACATGTACGTGGTTTACAATGTTTAAATTGACAGTCTGAACGGGTACAACCAGAAGGCTGATTTTCATGGAAACATGGTATCAAATATCTCTTTTTCTAAAAAAGTTAATAATAGTTAAAAAGTTTTAAGTGTATCATGTAATATGTCTACATATGTAAAGCATTTTCATCCCATACTTTGGATATAATGCAAATGTGCTGGAAATAAAGTGAAATCATCTGATATCTCTGCATACCCATGTTTAGATAATTGGAACTTTTGTAATAAGTATGTGAAATAGCCTATTTTAGGATAATTAATTCTTAAATACCGAGACAATATTTAATGCAATGAAAACATCTTTATTTGAAAAATAGACAGGACTTGTTCTTCGTACAAACACTAAAAAGGACGATCATAATATTCTACCAGAAGCATATCTAATTTGGATTTGTAGTTTAACCGGCCGAGGGAAATTGTTAAAATAGTATGCTGAATTTTCTGGTCTTAGTTCTGCTCAGTGCTGCCGAGTGGCAAAGTGATCTAAGGCTTGAATCAGATGCACAGTTTTAAAACATAATTCTCAAAAACTAAGGCCCAGTTATCCAAGTGGTTTAATATTTGCATTTTCTATTTTTAGAAGCTTGAACTCTTGTAGTCCAATTTAAGGACAGTCGGGAAATATATTTAAGGGGACCACCAAAGGATAATTTCACGAAAGTGCAGTCATAATAGGTTAATTGTATCATGGATGAGATAATATGAATATATTTTTTTAGTTGTGCCCTTTTTTTTCGTTATTTTGTTTTATATATTTTTTTAACATTTTTTTTCGTAATTTACTAAGTTAAAAATAGTTATAGAAATAAAATAAAATAAATTTTGCCGATTTATAAATTTTTCTCGGTATATTGACATATTAATCTAAGGTCGCAGTTTTTAACATTTTAAAAAGGATCTACAAAAATAGCGGAAATAATGCATGGTTGTCATTTCCGCCACCACCACCCCATCTTTTTTAAGTGAAGATGGGCCGGGAGCATTATCCATCTTTTTAAGCTTTTATTTTGTTGTTAAATTCATTACAATGCAATTATTTGTTTGCATTATAATTGTATTTCTTTATAATTTTAATACACTTTAATTAAAAGAAATATTATAGTTAAAAAAAAAGAAATAATAAATTTTCACCTGCTGAAAAGTTAAATCCGAATGTCTGTACCTACAGTTCCGCTTCGTACAACGCCTGTTTTTCCAAAATCTGCATGTTACAAAACAGCTTCTGGCAGATTCACTATGTCTTAAGAAACACCTGTCACCCTTTAAAATGTTTTTAAAAATAAAATACTTTTAAACTATAGGCTCCAAGAAGCCCGTATCGCTCACCTGGATTCAATTTGCCAATAAACATAAACATAGTAAAAGAAAGGTTGTTTGATTGGTAATTGGGATAAATGTAATTTTTTATTAGATCATCTACGTGTAATTACCATTAATGGCAAGATTATTTTAACTGAATCAAGTTTTACAAAAGAAGACTTTATGAAGGGACCTTTTCCACCGAATTCTATGTTAGGCACTGGTGGCAATATTAGTTGACAATCTAGGTCATAGGATAAATATCGTACCCAATTTCGGCTGTGGCGGCTGTCTTGGTTTACAAAACAGGTTATCAGACACAATTCTAAAATGACAATCTAAGGACCATTTCTAAAAATTCTGGTTTCAACTGTGAAAGTGGCTCACGTAAGATTTTTAAATGAATTTTCCCCTAGGGTCCTATGTTAAACTAGGTTTAGCTGTGGCGGTAATCCTGGTTCATGTCATCGGACACAATTCTGAAAGAGAACCATCCAAGGACCATTGCTGAAAATTCTGGTTACAATTGGCCAAGAGGTTTCAAATAAGAAGAGTTTTAAATGAGTTTACCGATAAGTTCCTATTTTTGAGTCATGTGTTTCCAGACAATATTTTTTAAATGAATTCTCCTATAGGGTCATATGTTAAACTACGTTCGCCTGTGGCGGTAATTTTGGTTGACAGTCTGGGTAATAGTAAACACAATTCTGAAAGTACCCATCAAAGCACAATTGTTGCCATGTCTGATTCCAACTGGCCAAGTGGTTTCAAACAAGAAGATTTTTAAATGAATTTTCCCATAGGATCCTATGTTAAACTAATTTTGGCTGTGGCGGCCATTTTGGTCGACAGTCCAGGTCATCGGACACATTTCTGAAACAGGACCATCTCAGGACCATTGCTGACAAGCCTGGCTCCAATTGGCCAAGTATTTTCAAACAAGAAGATTTTTAAATGATTTTTCCCATAGCTAGGATCCTATGTTAAACTAGGTTGACAGTCCAGGTTATCGGACACAATTCTGAAAGAGTACCACCTAAGGACCATTGCTGCTAAGTTTTGTTCAACTGGCCATGTAATTTCATAGATTTCTCAAAATCGTTCTCCCTTTTTTAGCTCACCTGACCTTCTGTCGTCGTCGTCGTCGTCGTCGTCTGTTAACTTTTACAAAAATCTTCTCCTCTAAAACTACTGGGCCAAATGTAACCAAACTTGACCACAATCATCATTGGGGTATCTAGTTTAAAAATAGAACATAGGGGTAAACTGCAGTTTTTGTCTTATATCTCAAAAACTAAAGCAATTAGAGCAAAACTGACATGGGGAAAAATGCTCATCAGGTCATGATCAAGAACTACCTGCCATGAAATTTTCAGACGAATCGGTCAACCCTTTGTTGGGTTGTTGCCCCTGAATTGTTAATTTTAAGGAAATTTTGCAGTTTTAGGTTATTATCTTGAATATTATTATAGATAAAGACAAATTGTAAACAGAAAAAATGTTCAACAAAGTAAGATATACAAATAAGTCAACAAGACCAAAATCATTCATTTACCCCTTATAGGAGTTTTTGCCCTTTAAAGACGACCAGTGTAAACTTTCCTTTCAAGATCTTTTCCTCTCAAACCACTGGGCCAATTGAGACCAAACTTTGGTGGAATGGTCCTTGGGTGGCCCCCTTCCAAAATTATGTCAGGCATCCCCGACTTCCAACTGACATGGCTGCTGTTACTAAAAATAGAAAAAAAGGGGGGAGGGGTTAAAAAATCTCCTTATATGAAACTAGAAGGCCAGTTGGAACCAAAGTTGGCAGTAATGGTTCTTAGGAGATTCTCTTTTAGAAATATGTCCAATGACCCGTACTGTTAACAAAGATGGCAACCAAAGCCGAACTTAGTTTAACATAGGGCCCAATGGGAAAATTCATTGAAAAATCTTCTTGTCTTAAACCACTTGACCAATTGGAACCAGACATGGCAGCAATGGTCCTTAGATGGTGCTCTTACAGAGGTGTGTCCAATGACTTGGACTGTCAACTAAGATGGTCGCCACAACTGAACTTAGTTTAACATAGGGCCATATAGGAAGATTCATTGAAAAATCTTCTTGTCTGAAACCAGTTGACATATTGGAGCTAGGCTTGGCAGCATTGGTCCTTAGGAGGTCCTTTTTCAGAAATGTGTCTGATTTCGTGGACTGTGAACCAAGATGGCCGCCACAGCAGAACTTAGTTTAACATAGGACCCTATGGGAAATTCACTCAAAAATCTTCTCGTCTGAAACCACTAAGTCAATTAGAATTAGACTTGGTAGCAATGGTCTTTAGATGGTCCTCTTTCAGAATTTTGTGCGATGACACAGACTGTCAACCAAGATGGCCGCCACACCCGAACTTAGTTTAACATAGGGCCGTATGGAAGAATTAATTGAAAAATCTTCTTGTCTGAAACCACTTGACATATTGGAGCCAGACTTGGCAGCATTGGTCCTTAGGAGGTCCTCTTTCAGAAATGTGTCCAATCACCCGGATTGTCAACCAAGATGGCTGCCACACCGAACTTTGTTAAATATTGGACCCTATAGGAAAATTCATTTAAAATCTTCTTGTGTGAAAACGCTTAGCCAGTTGGAACAAGACTTAGCAGAAATGGTCCTTAGATGGTTCTCTTTTAGAAATGTATCCGTTGACTTGGACTGTTAACCAAGATGACTGCCACAGCTGAAATTAGTTTAACATAGAATCCTATAGAAAAACCAGCCAAATTGACCGCAACACTTAAATTTTTAGGTCTGCTCAAGGTGAAAAGTTAAATCCAGGTGAGAGCCTATAGTTTTATTTTTATTATCAGCAGCCATGTCGGAAGGGGGTCGGGAATGAGGGACACCGTTTTGGAAGGGACATTCCACCAAAGTTTGGTCCCAATTGGTCCAGTGATTTAAAAGGACAAAAATGTTTAAAGGAAAGTTGACGGATGCTGGACGACTGACGCCAAGTGATGGAAATAGCTCACATAGCCCTTTGAGCCAGGTGAGCTAAAAAGTTGAATAACGATGACAATACGTTTGATTACAACAATGTAAACGGAAACACATTATATTATAAGTGGTATACATGTACATGTGATTAGAGTTGATTTTTTTAATATATATACCCGTTTGTTACAGTAGGAAATATTTAGTGTTGCCCACTGCAACCATACAACCTTTATAAAAGTTCTTCTGTTTCTCAGCAGAGACGTGTACTGTCTGTACTGAGGACCGGATTATTTGTTGGATGATACATTTATAAACAGACTTTAAATTATTTCAAACAACCCGATTACCGTTGATCAGAAGAAAAAACAATAAATCGACCAGTCATTATTTCACAAATTAACAAGGAAAGGTTAACAATGGCACACCTATTAATTAACGCTGGATCCAATCGACAGAACCTTAGACAAAAAATACATACAGCAGGACAAAAAACAAACAAACAAACGTAGAAACAACAGAATTTATTATGCTATTTATGAGGGCAATATTTTCATTTTCAATTCAGTTCAACTATCAGTATTCAATACTTACCCTAGGACAACCCCGAATAGAGTTGTAAAAATCATGACAGTCATCTCCAAGGGAATTCATCCCGCCTGTCTGGTATACATAACTATATATTGATTATACATCCGTGTTATATGTACTTATATTTAGACCCGTATATAGCGGTTTGTAAATATCACGTATTTTTCTGAAATTACGTTTAAGTTTTACTTTCGGTTTTGCAGTTATTTACATGATTTAAAACGGAATATACGATAAAGTGGCAAGGGGAGATAATGGACGTAACTTGGTATTCTTCAAGAAAAACCCTTATACCATCCTAAAAATTTGTGATTTTTCTCAAATGTCTCTGCAATGAGCACATGGACCCAAACCTTTTTCTTTTGTAAACAATAGTTCATTTCTTCATGATAAGAAAAAACTAAAATCCAAAGAAAAATTCAGTAGAGGATTTTTTTTTCTACATGCATCTAATAAAAATTATTATCAATTCCTTATTTGCTTTAAATTTGCATAATTTTCTAATTTGTTGATCAATCTTCATCAATTATTTATCAGAAAACAATGTGTATATAATCAAACATATCATGGAAATAGTTGTGGGTAAAATGTGTCGCCCGTATCCGTACCCGTACCCAAAATCCCCGTACCGAAAATACATTTTCTTGTATATAACTACTAATAAGTAATTCCACATTTATATCTTCCTTTCTTGAACTGAATATTATTTTATACGTAATAAAGAAATTTACATATACAGATCTTTTGTTTGATATGTTACCCAAACAAGCTAAAATGTGTGCTATTATCCCGATTAATAGCGAGCTCAGCGAGCCCTATAGGAGCATATGCATTTTTTTCATATGGGTCATTTAGAAAAGTATTTGCTTAATGGGGGCAGCCATTATGCAATCCGAAGTGAATTTATTTATTAAAGCGAATATGGCAATATTGTGCTACAACAGTTTCAGTCGATGGAAACGGGAGTATGGAATCCTGAAATGGGCAGTTAATTCATTTAAAAAAAAAATATAAAATGAAATACAAATAAATCCATTAAATGCTTAAGATTTTTTAAATATTAATCTGGTCAGTTGCATGAGCATTTTCTAATTTATAACATTCTTTACAAAAGCCGGAATATTCACTCCCTTTGTACATTTTGTTACATTTACGGTAATCAAATATAACCCCGCACTCTTTTCTAATTAGACACATCCAAAATAACTGCAAAATTCTAACCAATATAATCATGGTGAAAAGTGGATAAAATTTAAAGTGTCATATTTGAACACGGATTCAACCCTTAAAAAATTTTCAGAAACATTTTGGCCTACTCTGCTCTGTGAATACTTCACAAGTGTTTTACCTCCAAAAATATCTGTGAAATTCTAAACCCCTAAGAACAAATTCTTAAAAGTTTTCTTGAACACCCTTATAAATTGGAAAATAAGAAAAATGCCCCCCTTACCTACAAAAGAGTCAACGAGATTCCTCTCCGCTTTAAAATTTGCTATATTGTAATAATTAATAAATTCATCTAAAATTTATCTGTTGACAAATATGATAATTATAAAAAGCATGAACCAACAGTGGCAATATTAAAATCACTATCATTGCATATAGAGTACAATGTATGAATATCGTAAATATTCTAGTTTATATCATATTAAATGGATAACAAATTAACTGAATGAATAAATAGTATGTTATTTTATGTAAAGAAATATAATCAGTGTAGTACAAAGGACCTTATGGGAAATACATACAAACAACTTCTACGAAACCATTTGACAGCTAGATTGAATTGATAATATGCCTGAATGGTTGTATGATTGTCCTGTACCAAATTTATAATTTTGATGCCGATCGGAAATCCAAGATGGCTGCCACTGAAGGACATAGTTAACACAGGACTCAATGTTTCAAAAATTTTTTTGTCAGAAACCATAAGACCAAACGAACTTCTACTTTGCAGGAATGTTCATTATAGATGGTCCCTATCAAATGTATAATTTTAGTGCCGATTGGAAATCCAAGATTTAAATATTTAACATAAGACCGTATGGGAAATACGTACAAACAACTTATTTAAAACCGTTTGAGAGATTGAATTGATAATATGCCTGAATGATTGTATGATGGTCCTGTACTAAATTTATAATTTTGCTGCAGATCTGTCATCCAAGATGACCGCCAGCGTGGAACTTAGTTTAACATAGGACCCATGGGAAATACATACAAAAATCTTCTTCTAGAGAACCACTGACTGGATTGAAACCAAACATAACAAACACGAATGTTCCTTATGATGTGCTTACCAAGTGTTAATATTTGAATTGGTGCTGACCTGTCATTCAAAATGGCGGCCAGCAGGGGACTTAGTTTAACATAGGACCCTATTGGAAAAACATACAAACTGCTTCTTGAAAATTACTGAATGGATTGAAATCAAACATGGCATGGATGATAATCTCAAGGTCCTTTAGCAATCCGCCAACAGCATATTATTCAAGTTTTTGCCCTTATATATCACGAAAAACGTCAAAAGCGGTAAAATGTGTAACCCGAAGAAGCTAAAATTGGTTGTACTATCCCGATTTTTACATATTAAGAATAGTAAGAATAAAAAATATATATTGCTTTAAAATGGAGAAGTATGTTAACAATGTCCCAAGGTGGCAGTCATCTTGGATTTCCAATCGGCACCAAAATTATAAATTTGATAGGGACCATCTATTAAGGAACACTCCTGCGTAGTAAAAGTTCATTTGGTCTTTTGGTTTCTGACAAGATTTTTTAAATTTCAGCCAATCAGAATACATTATTGGGCCTTGCAGCCATGTTGAATATTCAATCGGAACCAAACTTACCAATTCTGTAAAGGACATTCCCAGGAACATTGCTGCCAAGTTTGGTTCCGTTTGGTTCAGTGGTGTTTTAGATTGAAATGTGAAAAATTAACGGACGGACGCAAAGTGATGGCAAAAGCTCACCCAAGTGAGCCAACAACCTTGCACGTAACAGGTTTATAACCACCCAAGTGGGGTACTCCTTTGAACCACTCCTTAAGCTCAGTTGGTAGAACGGTGGACTACTGTACCAAATGTTCCGGTTTCGACTCCCGGTTGATGAGGTAGGTAATTTTGGGAGACAAATCTGCTCTACTGTTACACGAGTATCATAGATGGTGTGAGGTGGTAATTATGATATTCACAGTTGGAGCAAGTATCATAGTTGGGGCGAGTTGGTAATTATGATTTTCACAGTTGGAACGAATTTGAAACTATTATCTTCAAAGTTGGTACGAGTTGGGCTGGGGCGAGTTGTAATTATGATTTTCACAGTTGGAGGAATTTGAAACTATTATCTTCAAAGTTGGTGCGAGTTGGGCTTGGGCGAGTTGTCTGGCATTCCCTACATTAATGCAATTCGATCGCGAATACATGAATGGTGAATGAATATGACATCATAGCTTTCCAATAATGTGATCTTTTGAACAACACTTAAGTACAGTCGCATCATAAAACCCGCCCTACTGACTTTTGACTGAATACATTAAATGTGTCACTTCGTATCATATGGGATCAACAATTTGAGTTTCATGGGGGGGGGGGGCGGAGGGGGGGTTTGATCCTGCATATTTTTATCTTCCGAAATTGTCCTTGTTTTATTTTGGCTGCTTTCGCATTTCTATTTTCATTTAAACCAATAGGAGTTGCTGAACTGCATTTTGCTATACAAGAGGACTGAATGGCGAAATATCATTGATATATTACTATAGGTTTCTGTTTGTTTTGTTTGTTTGTTTAGTTGGGGTTTTACGTCGTTTTCAGCACATTTCACTATTTCGTGGTTGCCAGTTTTTATTCGTGGAGGAAGCTGGAGTACCCGGAGAGAACAACTGACCTTCGAAGGAAAATTGGCAATCCTTGTCAATTTAGATCGGAGTCGAACACACCCCGCCACAGGTGAGATTCGAACTCACAACCTCAGTGTTGACAGGCTAGTGATCATTAATAGTCATGACGAACTACCTATACCACTCAACCACCGAGGCCCCCCTATAGGTTTCTGAGAAATGCACCTAAACGCAAAACTTAACCAAAGTCACTGAAGCAAGAAATGTAGGTCATAGCTACCCAAGTGCTGCTGAACTGTGTCGTACTATACAAGAGGATTGTAGTGGTGAAATATCATTGATATATTACTATAGGTTTCTGAGAAATGGAGCTAAATGCAAAACTTAACCCAATCGGGACGTACAGACATACGGACAAGGGTAAATCTATATGCCCCAGCCACAGTCATGGCAGGGCATGAAAAAGGATTGGATTTAATTCAAAGGAACAAACAAACAATGAAAACTACAGATAAGAACTATGCAAACATATTTAGTAAAGAATCATGATAACTCAAAAAGGGAACAACTTTCTTTGAAGCCTTTGTATTGTTAGGTTCTGTAAAATTTGCAAATATTGCCTATAACATGCCTTTGACCCAGAAAGAGAGTGGGGAGGGGGCATACTGTTAGTTTAGACAGTCTATATGTCTGTGTCCATACAGAATGTTCTATACAAAAGACAAACGAATGTACTAGAACAACAAAACTGTTATTGGCTATAGTAAAATACAACTCAACAGATTTTATGAGAATTGTACTGCATGTACGGTATAGTGTATACAAGAAAACTTCATTAGATCTAATTAATTCTTTAATTAACTTTAATTCTATATATGTATTGTCCTTTATAAACTAGATGTAACCATGGACATACTCTTTGACATAACAATTAACATACATGTACAGTACCACAATAGAGGTGTTTCAATGGTATAATTTGAAACAATAGTATTTGAAAATAACGGTTAAATGCCATTTAAAACAACAGGAGAACTTTACAGAAAAATGATTTCAATCAAAATAGGCGGGTATAATAAATTTGGCAAGTTCTGGACCATTGGTTATTGCATCTTTGACAATATGAAACAAAATAAAAATAAAACCTGCCTACAGTGAAAAGGTAAAACACAGTTATAACAAAATGATACATTTGTACTTAAATCAAAAATGAAATTCAGTGTAAAAAATAATGTTTTCCAATCATAAATTTGTTCCCATAAAAATATTAATTACAGCTTCTATGCTGCATACAATAAACAAGTAATCAACTAACAATATTTCCTGGCTGAGTCTCTTTTTCATTGAAACAACCAATAAATATCTTAAAATATTTAAGATAAAAAAAACAAACAAAGTCCCATAACTCTTGTAAGAATCACTGAATCAAAAAGATGGCATAATGTGATCATCATCATATCATTGGTAACAATCCTGCAAACTATAAACTATATCTGCTCAGTACTTTCAGAGGAGTTGCCTCCACAAGGTGTGCAGATGATATAATATGATAAAAAACAAAGTCCCTAATTATGCAAGTACTTTCAGAGGAGTTGTGTCCACAATGTATGCATATGATACAATGTGATAAAATACAACAAAGTCCAATAATTCTTGAAAAATATCTGAAAAAAAATGGTGGTACAGTGTGATCATCGTCATATCATAGGTAACAATCCTAAAAATATACACCATATCTGCCCTGTAGTTTCAGAGGAGTTGCATCCACAAAGTGCGCAGATGATTACATGTAATGTGATAAAAAACAACAAAGTTCCATAAGGTTATAACTCATGTAAAAATCGCTGACCATTACTAAGTCCCTCTGTCCCGATGCAGAGGGGGGCAAAAAAGGAATACAGTGCCATTAGTTACTGAAATTTATGAAAATATATTCACTGGTGCATTAGAAATTGTAGACTGGAACTATAAGTTCACAAATGTATATCCCTCCCGCTATAGCTACAATAATATAAAGAAATGTACAAGTCCATGTTTCTGCTCTTTGCTCAGGTTGTTACATGTATCTCTCTGACACATTCCCTGTTTCCATTCTCTATTCTATGTGAAACAAAAAATCTTTTTGATCAAAAAACAAAATACGTAGAAGATGCACAATGGCAATGTACAGTGAAGATTCTTTAAAACTTTCACAGAAATCCATTCACTGGTGTATGAGTTGTTGCACTGAATATATGTAGGATTGGATGGACAAACAGAATCCCTAAACAATTTATATCCACTGCTTCGCTAAGCAGGGTATATAAAAAGTGTGACGATGATGCTGAAAACAACACAAGGCGATGGTTAGTGATCCCTATATGTGTTGACACTGCTTGCCTTTGACATAAAAATAGAATTTTATTTCTTTGCTTTTAAAACTGAGCATTGAAATCTGAGAGACTCGGTTCAATGAAACCTACTTTTACCAACTTCAATAAAATTTTGTTAAAGCATGCATAAAAATATACAACATGCATAAAAAATGTTCATTCAACTTCCATATCAGGTTCCTCTTTGACAATAATACCTTCCTGAGGAAGGGCATCTATATCATCATCCCCTGCAGATCTGTCATCATCAGTATTATCTTGGGAATCTGTATTAAAATCGTCACTTTCATCACTGTCAATATAATTCCACGGCTGATAATTTTGTTGATGCATTTGTTCTACTAAATCTGCCTCTTCCCTGAGTTTGTAGTACAATTTAATTCTCTGTTCCCATCCATAACGCTTCTCACTTTTCTCACTCTCAATTAACAAATCAATATAATCTTTGTCACTGAGAGGATTGGGCCTCAATGCTATGTCATTTAACTTATTAATACAGCACCTGACATCATGGACCATCTTCATCACATCTTGACCAAGACCAGTAAAAGCAATTTTAATTTTCCCAAGAACGGTCTTATGTTTCTCAGCCTCTTTCTGTGCAATTTCATATTTTTTCTTCAGTTCGTCATACGTTTTAGTCACTTTCATAGTGTAGGTATCAAATCTGAAATTATTATTTTTGTGTAATGTCCAGTGACAATTCATTGGACAAACTGTACACAGACCCCTGTCCATTGCTGCACAATTTTGTTTCTTTTGGTCATCGGGTATACCACATGGAAAATGACATGTCCTATTGCATGTCATACAGTTTGTTACATAAACACCAGGTTCAAGATCAACCTGATACATATGAACCTCATCCACCTCGTATGTAAAATCCTTCTTTGCTTGTATATCCTCTTTGTGTCGCTTTAGAATTTCTCTTTCTTGTTTGATTGTGTTCAGCTGATTCATGCCATCAGCTATTTGATGCTGCAAACCCTGAATGGTGACTTCAAGTTGTTTTCTCACCTGCAACACTTCTGATGTGAGAAGTAAACTTTTTGACTCCACCGATTTAAGTTCATCAAAGAAGATTTTGAAGCTTTCCTTCCCCATTTTCCAGAATAAATTTCCCATTTCCGCTTCTGCCGGGTTTCCTGGTGATGCATACAATGCAGAATTATTAAATTTATAAGACTTCTGATATGGTACGTTTGCTGCTTTCAGAGCAGCTCTCACTGGAGGTTCATTTGCATCAGCAAAAGTTATTAAAACAAATATATTTGACTTTATATCTTGTCCAAATACTGAAAGAATCTGATCAAAAATATACCTCTGCGGTGGCGTCAGTTTCCCAAGTGGGGCTTGAGTAACAAAGCAAACAGCATCAAGACATGTAATTCCCTGACGTCCTGGGGTAGTGAAAAATTCTCTTATCTGATCAACTATTCTCTTATCCCTGACTATTCCTCGGGTATCACCGAAGCCTGGAGTGTCAATGATGTTTAGTGTGTAATCTATTGTACTGCCTTCCAACTTGTTTATGGTATAACATGTGATCCATTCAGTCTGAGATTCTGCCTGAAAATAAAAGTTTTCAGTGGCATGTTTTTAGATATTTTGCTCATATTTTCAGTTACTTAATATTAGTTCTAGCAAGCGATCACCTTATTGGCAATCATACTGTATTGGTTTTTATAGTGTGTTTTATACACCAGAGAGTCAGGATAGATAAGGGGGAGGTTTGGGTACCCATAAAACCGGTTTAACCCCACCACTATTCAGTGTCTGTACCAAGTCAGACTATCCTGACTCTCTGTTGTGTTCAAGTTTGTGTTTTGTACTCTTTTATGTTATTTTTTGTCCGGCGTTCTGTCAGTTGGGTTACTTTGATTGATTAGTATGTTATTATTGACCTTTCCTGTTATCCATTACAAAGAAGTTGTAAATATTCTTTTTCAATTCATTTTTTCTTTAATACCACCATGTAACTGTCTCCATCTTGTTGGAAAGTAAGTACATATTTCTACTCACAGGTACCAGTAAAAGTCAACATTTCATGTACTATGAAGTGAATTTTACCTAGACTCTATAACCAAAAAAGTTGATATACAATGTATTAAACACTATTGTTAGTACACGTATATTGATAATATTTTATATGAAATATAAACCATATTTAACACTGTTTCTTGTTACCCATTGACTATTAAACCTGTTGTATTTGGTAAGACATAATAGTTACTTCTGTACATAATATCTATCTTACTTCACTGGCTTTTCTCTTTTTCTCATCATCTGTGAGATCCACTAATGAGAACCTGAACTCATCATCCCATGACACATCTGTTATGTAATTAATCATCCCATCTACAAGAGTTGTCTTCCCTGAACCAGTCGCACCAATCACCATAATTGTTTTCTCTCTAGCATTCAAATTTTCTGAGGCAGCTGTGAAAAACAAAAGGACTAAATATAACTGCATGCAACTGCCTTTTTTGCAAAATTACCTCCCCTGTGAAGAGTCTTACATTTTGACAATTGAAAGGACTATTTTAAATGATAAAAGTATTGGCTTGAAGCCATTTATTTCTATATTTAGGTCAGATGTACCATAGACATTCTTCCCCAAACATGAAGGCATCCTAGGTAACTTTTTGAAAATAAATTCAATCCGAAGTGTTTGTTGTATTAAATCCCGGTTTTAAACTGACAATTTCATCAAAAAGGTTTGTGAATTCTGAACCAGTAACCCCTACCTAAGTATTGAATACTAAATTTGTACTCGAATACTCAGCGTTTTTTTTTTTTCTTTTCATCTCCCTGAATATTAGATAATTAGTTAATCCCTGATACACATCCATAATCAAGCTTGACTCAATTACCTCAGGCACAAATATTTACACTAAATAGTATTTAGTTAATACAGTTCATGTCCTTAGTTTAAACTGCTAGTGAAAACAGTATTAAAAATGCCTCCTAAATCTGCGGTATTGACGTTCTTTATAAGAGCAGCAGAAGGAAACATAGCACGAAGTGCTTTTGTCCAGCACTGATGCTAACATCCCACTGTAACAGGCATTAATATTTAGTTGATTTTTAAAAGGATTTTTAAAAGGAGGCATCAATTTTATTTTCGCGAATTAAAAAAAATGGATGTAAATGAATTATTTCAGACATACTTATTAGCAATTGATTTTGAATTACTACAAACAGATGTATAATTGTTCACTGAGTCCTTTATAAAAAAATTCTCTACCATTTTGCATAACTTTAAGAATATACTAAAAGTACTGAAACAAAAATTCACAAATTAAAGGATACTCAAAATTCAGATATAAGTATAGAGTGGGAATCTCGATTGTTTCAAATATATAAAGACCAACCCTAGGTACCCCTCATACACCAATGAATGTGCATCTTGTTATAAGGAGAAACAAAATAGTTGAGATATCAACCATTTCATAGTTATTTGAATGTCAAGGGGTTTGAGAGGGTGGATAAATATGACAGCTGACTGTCAATTTGGACTTTTACAATACATGTACATACCCATAGCCATCTTTTTTTTTACATCAAAACACAACAATGTTTAGTATAATTGGAAGATCGTCCAAAAATAGAATTTGTTCGTTCCGTCCTCATTTTTGACCCCACAATTTTGGCACAAGACCGACCTGGCATGTTAAGAATAGGAAAACATAATAATACGTCATACTTTCGGCATCGTTATTTTATTTTGCCTTCAAAAAAATATCTTTCTTGTTCCTTCAAATAGGTGTTTTAGTGACAAATTCGAAAACGGCAGCAACTCTAATCGACCCGCCATACTGTTGACAAATTCGCAACACGTGACCAAAAGTTTTGGAGCATCTCACAAATCATTTTTACTACACGTGTTCAACGTTTGTTGACATTCGTCTTGTTAGAATATATATAACCGTAACATTTTAATATCTTATAAGAGGATTTGTTTTCTATAAAAAAAAAATAATTTCATTTAAATATTTCAAATTTATTCCTCTGAGAAACATGAATACACAAGTCCATTCCTAACCATGCTAACTTGTTTCGTATTTCTTTTCGAAAGATAACTTCCAGGTAGAAAACAAATCAATAAAATATATTTTAAAATCGTTCTCATTACAACTGTTTTTAATGCAGTAAAGGGTTGAAATGGTTAAGAATGACGAAATGAACACTCGATGAGGACTGAAAGTAATTAAATTACTGAAAATATTAAAATTACCGACTTTCACCAGCCGGTAACAATATTACGGACAATCTTGGTTGTAAATTAAATTGAATTTCCCTCGCTTTCGCACTTCTGTATTTTTTCATATTCATACGCTAAAGTTTGCTTGACTCAAAACAGTTTTCTCCAAGATCCATTTGTTATTCGATAGAGTTATCTTTCTATATATGTTATTTTTCAGTGAATAACGGCATGAAACCCTATGCATTGTACCTTGATTTAAAATTGTATTGAGTTCATAGGAACTATTTGCAGATTGGGGGTACTTTGGCTCAACAGATCATCATGTTAACAATACTCCAGCACGGCTAGTTTTTAACAAAACTACCAGTGCTGGACTAAAAACTATCAAATGCACATTATGTGAAGATGAATTAACATTTTGTGGTGGTACCACTAATTTGCACAACCATTTACAATCAAAGCATCCAAACAGCAACTACGATATCAAGTCAACCACACAGATAACATTAAGTAGATACTTAATTTGCCATGGAAGATAAATTCTGAAGCTCCAAAAAAAATTACGCATGCTATTACAAATATGGTGGGTAAGGACTATTTACCAATTAGTCTGGTTGAAGGCGAGGGATTTAGGAATTTGATAAACATTCTGGCACCGAACTATAAAATTCTGTCACGAAATACGATTTGGTCAAGAATACGTAAAATATATGAGTTATTTAAATTCGCGGAACAGTGATTCCGTTATGATTACACAAACACAAGCTGATGATGATCAAAACTGTAAATATGTTAAAGTGCTATTTCAAAGTTGATTTAAAATAATTAAATAGGTTTTCTTTTTGTATTATTCCTTTATTATGTCATATCATGAAAACAAGATATATGGTAACAATCAATGAGATGATATATAGTTTGAATATAGTTTTTTTTTGGCCTGGTCTTTGTCCCTCAATTGTCGATTTTTTGTTTACCGTTCTAATCATGATTTGGTTCCCTTAATTTCACTTGAATAGTTTAGGTTTCATCTAGACTAGACTAGTTAGTTTTGCTATGATTTTTGTTGGATTTCAATTGTTTTCTTGCATATCATCACCCAGTACTCGTATATATTCCAGTATTTGGTACGAGTACTTGAATGTCAATATTGTCAAATTTTTACATCCCTGATTTAAAGAAATACAAACTTTAAGTAAAATTCCGTCTGAGATTATGTAATTAAATTTACCTGCTCCAAAGACACATTTCCTAGTTTTAGCCTCTTTATTTACTGTATCTAATTGTTTAATCACAGGCAGTTTATAAACCTTAGGATTACCATCTTCTATCAGGTTTGCCATAGGAATGAGGGATTTAGCCAAGGATGAGACTGTGGAGAGTGTTACACATGGCTGACAAAATGGTCCTTCTTCTCCATCCTCATTAACAGCTCTTACTTTAAATTCATATTTGATTTCAGCTTTCAGATCTTTTACTTTAACTGTTCTCTCTGCTCCTTCAGATAAAACAGATATCCATTTCCCTTTGCCCTTCTTACATTCCTTGTATTTTATCTCATAATGGTCCACGGATTTGGCATTTCGTTTCGGACGGTTCCATTTCAATGTAATGCTGTTAGATGTTGTTCCGACAGAAATCGGAGTACCAGGCTCTGAAGGTACATCACCATCATCATCTGATTCTTTGTTATCTTTCTTTGTTTCTACTAAATGATGGCTTTTTGGCTTTAAACCACTACCTAAAATTTCCAGTGAAGTAAATTTGTATCTCTATGTTTGTTCAAATATACATACTGTAGAATAAAAAAAACTTCCAAATGTTGAGATTGAAAGTATCAACTACATTCCTGCAGAAAGAAATTGCAAAAATTTATATATGAACACATTCAGTATACAAGTATGTTTGACCGACATAACTGGATGAAATAAAGGAATAAATACATAGCACATTATGTAACTAACAAAACCTTTTCCCATATATTTGACATCATGACCTGAGATAGGACAAGTATGAATACTGACAATACAACAAAAGTGAAAAGAATTTATTCCAAGTAATAAACTTGATAATCAAACAAATTATTTGAATTAATGTAACTATCTTTCATACAGAGAGATGTAAGATGGGGGAATTCCACCTGAAGGGCCACATTTTTCTGTCTGACACGAGGCTTCCCAAGTGTCTGAAAATAAAAAAATGTGATCCCGAGGGTGGAATTCCCTAATCCTACATCTTTCTGTATGAATGATAAATTTTCTCTCATTACAGACTGAAAAATTCACAAAAATAGTTAGGAAGTAAGAATGGCTGCCATGACAGAAAAAATCATTCTACAAAATAAGGGATTCTAGAGAATAATTAATATCACTAGATTGCTACACGTAGCCATATGTCCGCCTGCACTGTAGAATCAGTTTGCATAAGAAATCATAGGGAATGAAATTGAATAAGGAATATGAAGAAAATTCTAATAGATAACTCCTACAAAATTTGTTGAATCAAATAGGCGGTATATTATGCATATCTACACTTCATAACAATAAATCCTAACAAATATGAAAGCAATCCGCCAAGTGGTTTCAGACGAAATGTGTCCACAAGGTGTTGCGGACGGACGGATGGATACCACCACCATGTCCCTCCGTCGCCTTGCAGCGGGAGACAGTAATCGGAAAAATCATTCGCAATTTGATTTTATACTAAAAGTATAAAACTTGAAATTAAAATCCAAATGAGAATCATGTTGCAGTTTTCTATTTATAAACAATTTATTTTTTGAAATTTTTTGTCCAAATCCGGGAGAGTTGATGTTTTCTTGACATTTGGACATTATGACGAAATTTATTGTGATGCCACGTTTTGTGTCACGTGATGTAAGACAAGGATGTTTCACATGGGTGTCTTACACGACTTGTAATGAGAGGATAATTATGTCATTACCTGAAGGCAGATGTTCTTTACTTGTTGGTGATTTCTTTTTAGTTATTCTTTTATTTGATTCCTCTTTCATCTCTAAAATACAATTTTGTTAAAAAATTTGTAAATCTATGACAATGACCTTGACCCTTCACATTTTTTTTATTTCAACTGAGTCATAGGTGATCTTATCAGTTTTTTTCATGCTTTAAAATTCAACATGATTCAACAGATTTTCTTAAATTGTTGGATTTTGGTCTTCAGAGTATTATGTAATAGGTCTGTGGATATTTAAATAATAACTGTAAACATCTTGTGTGACAAAGAAGTTAATTCCCTTCATTTCTGTAAAAATAAACTGAAAAATTCCAATCAATCTCCAACTGAAGTATTAGG
Source organism: Mytilisepta virgata (assembly GCA_028015205.1). NCBI lineage: Eukaryota > Metazoa > Mollusca > Bivalvia > Mytilida > Mytilidae > Mytilisepta > Mytilisepta virgata. The sequence continues at coordinate 50,430,433 of CM051518.1, read as the reverse complement.
GCCAAAACAAAATATATGTATAATTCTGGTATCATGACAAAAACTTTGGATAAGTTTTCTGGTAAGTTTTGTATATCATCTCATTTCTAAATCCTGACAAGAATCTTTAATTGTCCCAGTACTATTTATAATATAGGCCAAGTCAGTTGTTTCCATCAATTTTAATCATGGAAGTTTATCTGACAATTATGAAATAAACCATATTATTTCGTCAATGTAGGGTATAAATGATTAGGACTGGCACTGAAAAATAGGGGTGATCTGTCATGAAATTATTTGTCTGGGTTACCTTTTTAGTTTATTTATTTGTTGATATTCTGACACGATATCGTACATCTGGACATAACTACTCGGGAATTACTCTGGGGCCATTCATGGATTGCGGTATGGTGTGGTTTTCCGCTATTGAAGACCACATTGTAAACTCTGGGTGTTTGTTTAGTGATATATTTGTGATTTTGTGGTTTCTTTGTAACTTTAATTCATATCCATTTTTTTTTGCACATTTGGAAAGAGGAAACAAAAATATAATTCGTTTTGTCCTTGGACATACTTTTTTACTTAAGTTGAATAAGGTTCTGATTTAACCCATAACTTGGTTAAAAGTTTTTGCTTAAATTCTACCTATTGATTGCAGTTTGCATACCATTTTTGCTTAGATCTGTCTTATGAGCTGGATTTTTGAATTATTTCTACACTGACATTTGTGAATTCAAAATTTATTGTCATATTTATTACAATGAGACTTACACAGTCACAATAATTAGAATACCAAATTTCTTTAGAATCCCCATCAAATAAACCTACCAGCTATATCTATCTCTCCTGTAACAATATCTGGTATCTTTTCTTTACCAACAACAATCTGTTCTCCTTCGATGTCTCTATCCTCCATTCCAGTAGTTGATATTATTGTTAAACTTTCTTCCTTATATTCACTTGATGTTTCACTGCTGACTTGGTTTGTCATGTCTTCATTTTGATCATCATTGACCACAACGATGTCCTGGTTTTCAATTTTCTTGTCTGTAATGTCTATCTTTTCTTTTTCTCTTCTTTCATTTGTTTCCTCTGCATCAACGAAATGATCGTCCACATTTGCAGACTCCTCTCCTAGATTGTTAACTAAATATAAGATTAAAATGTAAATATGATGATTACAAACAAATACTAACACATTTTTACGTAAACTTTTTTTTGCTATTAATGTTTTTTTTTAAATTCACAAAGAGTGATCAAGAAGTGTCTGGTTTAAGCCTCCATAAAACAAAAATGCACTTTTTCTATTATTTAAGTAATTCCTTTGCATAATGGATTGAATTCTGAATATGAAATATCCATGAAATTATGAAAATGTAATGATATTGATCATGTATGAGAAAATAACATCCAACAGAAGTGAACACAGGAAAAAACTTTAAATACTGTGAGCAAAGCTCACTACTTGATACCCCCACCTTACATAAGATACATGAAAGGAAATGTCAATATTATGGATAGGAATTCCATTCAGTGGTTTAGGAGGAGTTGCGGATGGCATACTGGAACCCCCTATCACAATGAATGGCAAAGTCCATGTGTTGGTATGGGAAACCCCAAATGTTGGTCAGATCAAAATCTAAAATAGGAGGTGCACTACAGCATCATGTAATAAAGATCCTCTGAAAGTTTCGTCAAATTCCATTCAGTGGTTTAGGAGGAGTTGCGTATGGCATCATGGTACCCCCTATCACATTGAAAGTCAAAGTCCATGTTTTACTATGGGAAACCCCAAAAATTGGATGGACAGACACAACCAATACTATATACCCTGCTTTTTTCAAAAGCAGGGGTATAAAAATTGATTACACATTTGTTTGAGATGTATCAATCACCATGACCCTGATTAGACACTGTGACATTCAACTCATTTGTAGATACATGGATTACACTTCTTATATATCCGCTCAACTGTGTGTAAATATTCCAAATAATAATTAGCATATTCACATGAATCATTTATTCCAACATTATTGTGTGATAATGAGCAAACAGAAATCTGCTATAATTTCTACAATAGAACCTTAATTGACTTAAACACTGTAGTTCTTTTTCCAAATTTTCTATTTAGAACTTTGATTATACTATTTCTTTGGTGTTCAACAATCCTTACTTCTACTCTAATTCATACAGTCAAACCTGTCTTGTGTCATCTTCAATGGGAACACTGAAATAGGGCCACATAAAACAGGTGTTGACTTAATACAGGTTAAATTAACTTAAGAATGCACTGCAATGGAATATAAAAATTATCTAAGACAATTCTTGCTATGGCAGGTTTAACTATATATTAAGTATATGCAGAAGGTTTATGTTACTTTTCTGTAATCCATGCAGATTACCTGATACACCATTTTCTAAAGTTTGCTCATCTTCATTATCAATTGTTGGTCTTATTTTCTTCTCTTGAACTGAAATGTTTGAAAACAGATTACGCGATAAAAATATGAACAAAAAATGAAAATTGACCGACAACTCGTCAGCAGTGCTCGAAATCAAATGTTGGAAATCCGGTTAAAGATATAATGATGAATTAATAAGCACAACCATCAAAAATCCAAACAAATACAACAAACAGGAATCCAAACCTTGTTACCTCTGCATCAAAAGGAAGAGCCTGAGAAATTTCTGGTAATTTTGGTCAAATTTTGAACAGAACATTTAAAGGCATTTAAGTAATAAATCATGCCAGTATGTATCATTTTTGCAATTTATTTTCCATTTCAATATTCATTATCTAAAAAAAAATTATCTTTTGCTAATATTTGTTTTCATTGAAAGTCAAATACCTATATATATATACATTGTGTACTTGTACTTCTAATCTTAAAAAACTGAGTAAACAGAGTAAAATTGGTTTTGTTTCCTAAATCACTTCCAGTGCAACTAACTCTAATGAAGTAACCATTTTTCATTGATGCAGTACAGTACAGTAAGCCTGATTTATCTGCAGAAACTGTCAATCCTTGTGAAATGAGATCAGTATCACACTTTGCTTACGGTTGTGTTCAAACTCACAGAACCAGTGTTCTAATCATAAGCAGTTATGAATAAACATCTACCTTGACCATTTGATCATTGACCAACATATATTACCATCAGGGTTCCAACAGTTTTCTGAACAAAACATTCCAGGTTTTTTCCACTATATTTTCCCTTTTCAAGGGTGATAATTAATATAATTTTACTCATTTTTTTTCTTACAATACAAATGATTTAAGCGTGGACTACCGATGTTTATACAATCCAGAAAACGTGTCTTAAAGATAGGTCAAGTCCCTTCCACATTGTATCAATACAATTGGATGATACGTCACAGTGGCCAGTTGAAATTGTATACAAGTTCATGGTCAATATTACATGTTTACAAATTCCCACTCACAGGTGCTTACCTTAGTAAATAACGTGATGAAGAACTGCATAGATTATTTTGAATAAACGGCATTCTACCCGTGGTATATATTTCTGGAATTCTGAATGAAAATATACTTTTTTTTCATTTCAGCATTGTTTAATTTGATCTCCAAATTTTGAATTATTGTTTTGGTTTTGAACACAACTGATGAGTAGTAAACCGACGAAATTTGCACATCTGGTATCAAAGAATTTATTTGGTTTGGGGACAGGTCTTGGGTTTCTCCTTTTGTGTACGAGAAAAATATATAACACATTTAATGTCGATCAAGTCCTAACCATTAATAATTATGAATTCCCATACACAACAGCTTACATGTTTATTGTAGTGAAAATAAAAAATAAAAACACAGTTCTTCATTACACCTTTTATTTATGGGGCCTTACAATAAGTTACGACAAGGAAAACCTTTTAGTTTGACCACAAGTTTTAAATAATGAAATATGATGTAATGCACGCTGCTTTGAAATGGTTTTCACAAAGAAATCTCATGAAATATTGATGAAATATGTTTATTCATTATAATATATTTTTAGGTTAAAGTTTGAAATTTGAGTGAAATGTTTATACTGTAAAAAATTTCTTCAATATTAGCAATGAAATAATTCACTTTTGACGAAATATGAAATTCTAATAAACCTTCGTAGAAATAATAAAAGCGAAATCACTGTTATTTTTAAAATTTTGTGTCAAATATGTATTTTGATCCTTCCATGTTCCTCTATGTACAAGTTCATTGAAATATTCAAATTCAAATCGTTATTACAAAGAAATGTCATCAAAAGATATAAGTGAACATTCAGTTTACACATACACAAAATTATTCATGAAAATATTACGATAACTGCTCAGAACACTGTTATAAAGGAGTCGTAACAGCAAACCTGAGCGTGGGAATTTATACGTGTTACGTGAATATTGATATTGACCATGAACTTTTTAAACTGGCCAATTTGACGTATCATCCAATCGTATTGCTATTATGTATTAGTGGGCGGGACTTGACCTATCTTTGAGACACGCTTTCCGGATTGTATAAACATCGGAAGTACACGCTTAACTCAGTCGTATTGTATGAAAGGGACCATGCACCTCAGGTTCTTTATGAAGTAAAAGTCATGAATAGTTTGGCCCCATCAACATTCTTCACAAAGCAATATGCATCCCATTTTCTGTTACAAAAACGTAAAATTTGCAAAAAACGAATTAGTATCTCCAAAATGTGCACACTGTGGAAGTTGCTAGTCCAAATCTGTGTAGGGATGAAAAAACAATGATCAAATTATCTAATGACTTCCTGTCAACTAATTTCAAGCTCTTATCCTGATTTTTGCCATTTTCGGGGTTGTGTGGGAACCCTGAATTATGTTAAGGACTAACAAGTTTATTCAAATGTTTTGTTAAATGGGACACTGAAATCCAGTATTTCCATGTTAAATTAATAATTACCAGTGACAGAGTCTGCATTGCTTTCTATCTGTACAGAAGTATCATCTGTTTCTCCTAATGATGCCTGAAGGATAATAAAATCTTCTACATTGTCACACAGCTCATGTAAATCTTGAAACAATTTTGTGTAAGTATGATGAAATGTCATTTCTGAATGTACCATTACACTACCAGGACTGAAAGACAATTGATAATTATGTTAGTTCATTGGATTTCAGCATAAAATTTTTCAGCCAAAATTCTATTAAACATATAAGGGCTATTCCATTAAAATGAATGTGGGAGGGTAAGAATACCCCCACAACCAACAAATTTTTAGATAACTTTACGTACATCTGATAGGCACACATTAAAACTGACCCAGGACCCATGTCCTATAATAAAACTTCCCTTCTTATTCTTCCACATCCATTTTAATGGAACACCCTAATAATATTTCTCAGTGAATTTGATGACGACATTTTTTTTACTAAAATGCATTTTTTCTACTTTGAAAAATCACAGCCATTGCAACTTTGGTCATATCATGAACAAATTTTACTAACATTTTTTTCTTCACTATATTGCACACAAATTTATATGTCAGAAAAAACGGAATTCAGACCTTGCATTACAGGTAATTTAAAAAATAGTGTCAATTTGCGTATATTAATTAGACACACATAGGAAAAAATGAAATACTCAGTTCATCAAAATAATATAAAAAAAAATCTACTTAATCCAAATATACATTGTACATGTTGGTTAATGTTTTTGTAATTTATTTGACATAAGCTGGAGTGTACAATGTATTAAAAATTATTTTAATTTATACTAAAACAAATATTTTACCCCTTTGAAGTCTTTCTTGTAGATCTGGTACTGTTCTGTATCTGACTGTAAAAAAAATGCATCACTATTTATATGCATAGGAAATTAGCAAAAAAATATGTTGAAAGAGGGGGGAAATTATTGACTGATTGTGTCCATAGTACACTGGAGATTACAGTGATTATTTTCTATATCATAGAAAACATTCAAAGTCTTTCTCAAATAAACATCTTTTATTTACTTGCCTTTCTGAGATATTAATATTAAAACATTGTTACTAATATGATTAAAAATTACCCACATATAAACAAGTAATTTTTTGTCAAGAATGATATCAATGGTCATAACTTTGTGTTTCTGTGAATAAGTTTTTCTCTGAAAAATATTTTGAAGTGGATTTTTAAAAACGTTATGTAATTATTTTCATCTAATTACATACAATAGCAATACATACCTAAATTTTGTCACAACAGAGTTCATATAAACTTTAGATACATTACTGTTACGTAACAGATCGTCTATCTGAAATTATATTTTTGAAAAATATAAATCTTTACATTAATCCATGCCAAAATTTTCAATAAAATCAACTGTTTTGAAAAATGATAAAATGCAACATATATACGTCCAAAATTTGTTATTGCTATATAAAAAGTTTTAAATATTATCATTTATAAAATTTAAAAAGACAATTATCAAATTGTCAGATAGCAAATATTACTGATAAGTGTTGGGAAAAAAGTGCTATCTCTGTAAGGCATACCCCATATCTTTTATTTTCATACGACAATATGTCAAACTAATATTATATCATCTTCAGGTAAATATTCTTCACACTTTAAAAATTAAAGGCTATTACCTCCTTGATATAATTCTGTGCCATATTTATATAACCTTCTGAAGTAGAATCCATCAGGTCATCAGACCATTTATTCTTCAGTTTCACTTTCCCATCTAGTATAATAGTGCCTAAAAAACAATTTGAAAAAAGTTAAAATTGCCATTTTGGGATGAATCTTCTATGGTTTAACATGAGGGCTGATGAGACAATAATTTTTGTGAATATTTAGTATGACCAATGATTCATCCATCAAAACAATGCCACAAAAATATCATCAAAAACAGTATGTTATATTTTCCAGCAGCTACATGTTTTTTTCTAAATCTTTGACAATTTTTAAAACCCTATATGAACCAGTTGCTATCCAAAATTTAACCAACATAATCTCAGTTGATGATAGGTTAAGACAAAGGGTCATAACCCGTCAGAACATATCTTACGTTCTAATTTCTAGGTTTCGACCAAGAACAATGTGTGAACATAGTAAGTGTATGTTATGACATAATAATTTTACATAACATCTAATAATTAACATATGTCTTATTGTTAATTTTTAAGTATGTCAAAAAGGGTATGGTATGATTTAGCCTGATTTTTGGTCCCTTGAATTCCAAAATTAAGAAGTGATGAGAAACTTACTCTCAGCTATCATTAAGTACTCTTGAAATCTTGCTTCTTAATGAACATGTTTTGTTTTCAACAATAAAGTTCTGTAATAGTGTCAATATGCTGTCAAAGATTGCTAATTGTGAAGAAATCAATAAAAAACACCAAATTTCACTCATTTTTGGACCTTTGAATTAAGAGTTTGATATAAGCAACAACCTTGCCCAAAAAAGATATTCACTGAAATATGTCTTGATGTAAGACAAACATTATATTAAAAAATCTTTTTTTTTGACAAGGCTGTTGCTCATAGTTGTTTTGAATAAAATATACTGTGAAAAACACTCAAGTTTCTTCAAATCCTTGATTTAGCAGACATCCATGACATCACTGTTGCATCATGGGAAGGAATTTTGTACAATGACTGATAGATTGAGAAAGTTCGATCATTACACGATAAAAATGATACAAATTCCAATCTGAAACCTTAAGTTTAATTTTTCATGTCAGATGGAGCCAAATAATGGCTGAAATCGTACCATCTTCTTTCATAAATCTGTGAAAGATTCAAGTGCCAATTTGTTACAGTTGTATAATATTTACCTTTGCAATTGGTTATAACAGAACTTGCTTTTCTGGGTGACATACTTAATCTACTCAAGTTGGCAGCACTATCTGAAATTTTTAGAAAATGTTCGAATATATTCCGTAGTACACTATATAAAATCAACACTAAAATTGTTGGAGGAGCATGTCAAATTCAATGCAAAGTGATATAAATCCTGATTAATGTTTTGGTGCACAGTCCAATTTTGTTTAATTTATATATAAATCAGAATCAAAATACTTTTCAAATAAATCAGAAAATAAATATGTTCAGCAAACCAGAGATTCATTTTCAAAAACTTGGAGCCACCTGCCCGCTATAACTTGTCAGACTAATGATCAGATGTTTCCTTAGGAGAATTTGTGAATCTTTCACTTCATGATGACCAGATAATATAATTACACATTCTCTCATTTCATAAATAAGCTAATAAAAATATGCAATCTATTTTAAAAGTCTTTCGGTTTTCCTGCCTATGTATTTCAAGCAAATTCAAGAATACCAAAAAAAAAAAAAAGGGAAAGTACCAAAATTTACTACAAACAAAATTTGATCTTAAACCCATATAAGTATATGTGTTTTACAATATCAGATAAATAATATTGGAAAAGCTCTTGTAACTGAAACTAGAGACTCAGAGGGCTGAGCCTGTATCGCTCACCTGGCTTGAAAGCCGTTATACACATTAGTTTCAGAGAAAACAATTTTTTATTAAATCAACCAATCAGAAACAAGAACTGCCAATGGCGGCCATGTTTGTCGCTTGATCTGGACAAAATGAGGAAACTTTGTAAAAAACCTCCTGCAGATGCTTCCCATCAAGTTTTGTTCCAATTGGCCATGCAGTTTCAGAGAAAAAGATTTCTTTAAATTAGCCAATCAGAAACAAGAATTGCCCATGGCAGGCATATCTGTAGTCCGATTGGGACAAAATGAGGAAAGTTTATAACGGACCTCCTGTACATGCTTCCTATTTTGTTCCATTTGGCGAAGTGATATCAGGGAAGATTTTTTTATATAGGCCAATCAGAAACAAGAACTGCCCCTGGTAGCCATATTTGTAGTCCATTCAGGACAAAATGAGGAAAATTTGTGAAGAACCTCCCATAGATGCTCCCTGTCAAGTTTCATTCCATTTGACCAAGCAGTTTCAGAGAAGAATTTTTTTTTATAATCAACCAATGCGAAACAAGAATTGCCCATAGCAGCCATGTTTGTTACCTGACGAAATGAGGAAACTTTGTTAAGAACCTCCCATAGATGCTCCATGTCAAGTTTCATTCCATTTGGCCAAGCAATTTCAGAGGAGAAGATTTTTTTATATCAGACAATCAGAAACCAGAACTGCCCATTGTGGCCATATTTGTACTCCAATCTAGACGAAATGAGGAAATTTTGTAAAGGACCTCCCATATATGCTTCTTGTCAAGTTTTGTTCTATTTGGCCCAGCAGTTTCAGAGGAGATTTTTGAAAACTCAGCCAATCAGAAGCAACAATTGCCCATAGTGGCCATTTTTGTTGTCCGATAGGAATGAAATGAGCAAAGTTTATAAAGGACCTTACACAGATGCTTCCTGCCATGTGGTTTCAGAGGAGAAGATTAAAATGTAAAAAGTTAAAAGACGGATAGACGGATGACAAGTGATGACAAAAGCTCACATGGCCTGTGACCATGTCAGCTAAAGATTTAACTACTTAAACTACTTCTACCTTCATTTTTCAGACTTGAATTGTCTCCCTTCTCTGTCAAACTGGAATTTCCTGTGGTGTCTTTCGACCCTATAAAAAAGCACAATTTCAACTTTATTGGACATGACATTTAGTCAGCATCATATCTATATAATTTATTGCTTTTTGAATGTGATTATATAGGTGCATTGCATGATTAATATCATAAGGCTACTTGCAAAATACAATTATAACTATGTCAATATTTGTGCTGTAATAATCATTAAGATTTTTTTATGATAAGTCCTGGGACTCATCATTTTTCAGAATGGCCAGTCCCAAGCAACTTATTTTGATGAATCAAAGGACTTGTCAGGTTTTTGGAATGTGATTCTCGTGTGATTTAGACAACTAGACTATTGTTTATTGTGTCTAAGATTATTGACTGGTTTAAAATCAATAAAATTTGAATATATACTGTGGTTCCCCAAACTTGAAAGAAAATATCTGTTACAGATTTGAACAAAAAATAAAAGATAAATGGGAAAGGATTAATGTGTAAATCTATTCAAAAGTATAACTAATCTGTTTGGACACACATAATAAATTTATGCTGAATATGTAATTTCACTCTGCAAGTAATAGTCTCCTGTTAGGATTACCTTGTTTTACCAAGAAAGTCAGTTTTTTTTCCAAAGGAAATTTTTTAGCGAAACATTGAATTTCAGTGTTTTTAAATACAAAAATATCTTCATTCATAAAAATTTTTCTGGAATTTAATGACGTGCATTACTTAAATTTAAATTCCGGTTTAGTTTCTGATTATAACAATTATGAAGAACGGATGGATGGATGAATTATTATTTAACGTTTAAGAACCATTAGGTGCATATTAGGACGAGAACATGTTGATATGATATGAATATGATCCCTGCTTTGTGCTAGACCGACATGCTGAGCCTGATTTTTAACGTGCTAGCTCACGAGGTAACAGTCAGCAGGAAGACATATCATACTGACTCCAAGCTCTCCAGTCCTTTGCTCTTACTCCTAGATGCCACATGCTTTGCGGAGAAGCAGCAAACAACAATTTTAACGTCCTTGGTTTGCCCACGACCTTCGTTCTATACTTGAGGTGAGCATGCTACCATGAGACCACCAAGATGGTTTTTATGGTGACCTAAAAGTTTTTCAAGAAAATAACATTCGTTGTTTGCACCAGCTTTAATAAACATGTCAATTGCAAGGGACACAAGACTTTGAAAAATGATGCATCCAGTCCAATTTTTGTGCATCTAGGATGTATGTGCGACCATTAACAAGAATATCCTAATGTATATTTCCTGTATTTCTATCGGACATTAAAAATACATGTATGTATTTCTTTGTACCCAAAGCTTTACTGTGAAGATGAAGACCTTAATCTGTCAAGAATTTATATAAATCAACTACTTTATCCAATCTTCCTACCAAACTTACAAGATAAGTTGGGAATAAATTTCCCGAAGAAGCTCTTATAAGGAGAAGTGGCTGGTGATTGTGATGATCCACCATCTTTGTTTGTTTCAGCGTTGTCATGACCAATTTCAGTTAAATCTGTATCTACAATTATGAAAAAATATGATTTTATATGTCTGTAATATGTAATCATCATGCTTGCTAAACATGGAAGTGATTTACTAATCGATGGCAGTCTGCTTCATGAACAAGCTCTTACCTTAAACGTCATCTATGATGAAACATTCATGTTTTAACAAATTTAATTAAAAAGAGATAGCTAAAACTACAGTTGAACTTCGGTAGCTCGAACTCAGATTTCTCAAACACCTCAGATGGCTTGAAGTGTTTTGAAAGTCCTCTCAATTTTCCCCTTATTTTCATGTAAAAAAAAACCATAGTATTTTTCGAAAGTCCAAAAAAGTTTGGCCCCAACAGTGATAGAATTGTGTATTTTACCATTGAAAACTTGAACTCAATAATAAAATGGACAAATCTGTTACTTAATACTTACAGGTTTGATAAAAGATTAGTCTGACATGTAAACATTTACAGATGTAATAAAGATATCATAATTATTGTTAATTAGTAATTAAACTGTTTAATTTGAATCCAAAAAATATTTCATGGTAATAATCAGTTGTACCAACTTGTATGTGGTATGACACTAGAAATTAGGGTTCCTTGTAAAACATTCCTAAGTGTATATTTAAGGAAATATTCACCTAAAACTACTAAAACAATAAAACTTAAACCCAAAATTTGAGCAGTATGTAGAACCAATGTCAGGTGTACAAAATAATAAGCATAAATAAATCCCCAATTTCTCTTTTTATGACAAAATGATGTGGACATAACTACTCATGAAATATTCTAGGGCCATTCAGGGCTTGCAGCATGTGGTTGTTTTCCACCAATGAAGACCATGTAGTGATTGCTGGATGTAATTTGTTTGGCTATATATTTGTGATTTCAGGCTTTCTTTGTAACTTCACTCCATATAATTTTCCTAACATTTTTTAAATATCCAACACAGAAATACCTGTTGCAATATTATTTCTCAAGGTTATAAAGATATATATAAATTTATATACAGATTATAATTTTTAAAACTTTCAAATAACCTGCTTTATATCATTGTCGGAAACCCACGGCCGGTTGCACTTACGCTTTGCTTCCACTTACCAACCGTGTGTCAATTCATTCATTTTTTCTTGTTTTCATGAATATTCATGAATCAAATTGACCATTAAAATTGCTGCTAACAATAATGGAATTCTCCACTTTGGAGATTTTAACAATAGTGACGTTCTCCACTTTGGAGATTAAAAAGTTCTTTGGAAAGTAAAATGGTGCCCACATGCGTAATGCAGTTGATGAATTTTTGTTGAGTAGTGATTTTTTCACGTGGTCAGTAATGCATTCTCTTTGAAAGTATGAAAACTTGTTTGCTTTGTTTGAAAACTATATCAAAAATACATATATCTTGACCCAAAGCTCATCTTTTAACTGTCACTTGATTGGATGTATTCCCATTACAAAATTATAAGGAAACCAATCAAAATGGTTCTTGAATATATTCATGACAACGAGAAAAAATAAATTGACCCACGGTCGGTAAGTGGAAGCAAAGCGTAAGTGCGACCGGCCGTGGGTTTCCAACAATTTCTTTATATTTGAGCTTGTAGATTTTACAAGTTTACTAGATTTAGGGATATTGTTTGTTTCTAGTGTGCAAATAACCAAATTTTCATATAAATGTCAAAGAAAATTGTTTTATATTTACTTTTAAAAAATAATACCTGACGTAGATGCTCCATCCGAAACTCTTGTACGCTTTTCAGGCAATGCATCTGGATCAGCAGAACTTTTTCTTTTATACATGTCTGCTATATATCAAACCTAAAAGGATAAATTCCTAAAGATCATAATTTCTTTACTAATACTATAAAAATACTACTTAGCAAATTACGCTTGAGTAAACTTAAAGTCATGTGATTAGATTAGTGTCATTATCAGCTGTTACATACTTAATGCATATAAACAAACTATAATTGAATTATTACAATACTGTTCTTTCATTATTGGTGAAAGTAGTTTTATGAAGTAAAATGAAATTATGATGTTTTCCTTTTATTTTTATCTTGAAAAAAAGATGGATTAGATGTACATCACTTTTGAAGTTCCACAAAAACACTGATTATCAGTCAGAAAAAATGTCTGATTAAATCTTATTTTAATCTTCACTACTAAATGTCCAATTAACATGAAGAAAATATACACAGACAGGTGGCCTAGATTTTGGACCAGAAAAACTTTTAAAATGAAAAGTTAGACAGTGGTTTAAAATATATTTTCAATATGTCTACTTATTTTGCTACATGTAAGTTCTTATTTTTTATTAACTCATACAGGTATTTTAAAAATTCTAAATTTATAACTGAGTTTTGGGACTTCAAAACAATATTTCTGAGACTTCTTATCAGAAATTGTTACATTCACAAAGTAATATTTATTAAAATAATAACTTCTATGAATTGTTACTGCAATATTTTACAAGATTAATTAAAATTTAAAACAGAGGTTTTTTGCATGTATTGGTTGGGGTTGCTGTTCATTTTTGAAGGCTAAACAATGATCACTAGTAGTTCAATGCTGTAGGATGTTGTCGCATGGATGTTTACTCCACATCCTTACATTTTTATACATGTTACATGTAGATCTCTGGATTATCTCCCTTGTCAGTATATGTCATATACAAATTCTTTTGTTCTTTACCCTTCTGTAGTTTCCATAGAAAATAAGTCAGAGAATACATGTAGTAACAATAAACTTCCATAAAATGATCATGATCTAGAAAGAATAAATAAACAAGCAAACAGACATCCATAATTAATCTACATTGTACTACAAGAAAAAATAATATGAAAATAATGAAATAAGGCACCAATGTGAATTAATTATTTTTCAATCATGCAAACACAGTACAGATATTTATGAAATAAATCCCAGGTTTGAAGTGCAATGCTACACAGAAAACGGTTTGCTACAATTCCTACTTTTAACAGTCTTCACGCAGTTTCCAGAGATTTTGCTGGACCGGAAAAAATTAGCTGACATTAACAAACATTTGAATGACCCAGATGTTTCGATTGTGATTTTAATTTTCAAACCAAAGATACACTTTTGGTCCAGGAATGTTGAAAATTCCAGTGGACCAATCCCATTCCGACGAACTTCGCGAAGACTGCTTTTAAACTTGGATACTTGATATCCCAGTCCAACAAATTATTCCTAGAAACAAGAAGGTAGGAGTTCAGAGGTATACATTCGCGGCGGCCAGTTTTTATACGACCGCAAAGTTTTTGCGGTCGTATATTGGTATGATGTTGGCGTCGTCGTCGACTGTCGTCAGCGTCGTCGTCCGAAGACATTTGGTTTTCGCACTATAACTTTAGTACAAGTTAATAGAAATCAATGAAATTTAAACACAAGGTTTATGACCACAAAAGGAAGGTTGGGATTGATTTTGGGAGTTTTGGTCCCAACAGTTTAAGAATCAGGGGCCAAAAAAGGGCTCAATAAGCATTTTTCTTGGTTTTCGCACAATAACTCTAGTATAAGTAAATAGAAATCTATGAAATTTTAACACAAGGTTTATGACCACAAAAGGAAGGTTGGGATTGTTTTTGGGAGTTTTGGTCCCAACAGTTTAGGAATTAGGGGCTAAAAAAGGGCCCAAATAAGCATTTTTCTTGGTTTTTGCACAATAACTTTAGTATAAGTAAATAGAAATCTATGAAATTTAAACACAAGGTTTATGACCACAAAAGGAAGGTTGGGATTGATTTTTGGAGTTTTGGTCCCAACAGTTTAGGAATTAGGGGCCAAAAGGGTCCAAAATTAAACTTTGTTTGATTTCATTGAAAATTGAACTATTGGGGTTCTTTGATATGCCGAATCTAACCGTGCATTTAGATTCTTAATTTTTGGTCCCGTTTTCAAATTGGTCTACATTAAGGTCCAAAGGGTCCAAAATTAAACTTAGTTTGATTTTAACAAAAATTGAATTCTTGGGGTTCTTTGATATGCTGAATCTAAACATGTACTTAGTTTTTTTATTATGGGCCCAGTTTTCAAGTTGGTCCAAATCGGGGTCCAAAATTAAACTTTGTTTGATTTCATCGAAAATTGAACTATTGGGGTTCTTTGATATGCCGAATCTAACTGTGCATTTAGATTCTTAATTTTTGGTCCCGTTTTCAAATTGGTCTACATTAAGGTCCAAAGGGTCCAAAATTAAACTTAGTTTGATTTTAACAAAAATTGAATTCTTGGGGTTCTTTGATATGCTGAATCTAAACATGTACTTAGTTTTTTATTATGGGCCCAGTTTTCAAGTTGGTCCAAATCGGGGTCCAAAATTAAAGCTAAAAAGGGGGTAAATTTTTTTTTTGGGGGGGGGGGGGGGGGGGGGGGCAATTCTCCACAGCATATTGTATTGCACAAGAAGCAAAAAATTGAATATAAATTCAAATCATATGACCAATTCTAAGTTCTTTATTTCAGTTATTCTGTGTCAGAAACCTATTATGTGTCAAATATTTGAAGAAATTTTCAATTGCACAGTATTGCGCAATAGCAAGAAATTGATATGTGTGCCCTGTTATCAAAACTTTATTATTAACAAATTCCATTGGAAATTTGCCAATAACTCTAATGAACTTCATTGTAAATTTGCCAATATAAAATGTGCTGATGAAGCTTTTTTGTTTATCTTATCTAAACTGCTTTTAAATTATGTATATTTAAAATTTGCCATCCATGACTATGATGTCATTTTCTATTTTAATATGTTATGGTGTATTTAAATGGGCTGTTATGGTTGCAAAGTATAAAGAAATGGGGGGAGGGGTTGAAAACAAAATTTAGGGGGGGGGGGGGGGGGGGGGGGGTAAATGAGAAATTGGGGAAACGGCAATTTTTTTCTCATTACATATTTCATAAATTAAAAAGAAAATTTCAAATTTTTTTTAGCAAAAAAAGGGGGGGGGGGTTACAATAAATTTTATTGTTTTTGTTTTTTTTTTTGGGAGGGGGGGGTCAATGTGCAACTTCATAGTGTATTGGACAAAAGCTAAAAAAGGGGTAAATTATTATTTTTTTGGGGGGGGGGAATTCTCCACAGCATATTATATTGCACAAGAAGCAAAAAATTGTATATACATGTAAATTGAAATCATATGACCAATTCTAAGTTCTTTGATTTCAGTTATTCTGTGTCAGAAACCTATTATGTGTCAAATATTTCTAGAAATTTTTAATTGTACAGTATTGCACAATAGCAAGAAATCTTCAATTGCACAGTATTGCACAATAGCAAGAAATTGATATGTGTGCCCAATTTTAAATTTTAAATTGGTTATTTCTGATTTATATATAAAAACAAATAATACTGATATGGTTTGAATAGGTAAATTAAAAATTTTTAAGTTCTTAGACAACATTCATTCTGTGTCAGAAACCTATGCTGTGTCAAATATTTATTCACAATCCAAATTCAGTATTGTATCAAGCTTGAATGTTGTGTTCATAATTGCCCCAACTATTCAGGGTTCGACATCTGCGGTCGTATCTAGCTGCGCCCAGCGGAGCATTTTATTATTGGTTGAGGAAGCCTGAGTATCCGAAAAGAACGACGACCTTAGGTAGGAAAATTGACAATGCTTGTCAATTCAGATCGGGGCCTCGGTGGCCGAGTGGTCTAGGTAGTTCATCATGACTACTTATGATCACTAGCCTGTCAACGCTGGGGTTGTGAGTTCGAATCTCACCTGTGGCAGGGTGTATTTGACTCTGATCTTAATTGACAATGATTGCCAATTTTCCTACCAAAGGTCGGTTGTTCTCTCCGGCTTCCTCCACCAATAAAAACTGGCCGCCGCGAAATGGCCAAATGTGCTGAAAATGGCATTAAACCCCAACTAAACAAACAAATCAATTAAGATCAGACTCGAACTCACAACCTCAGTGATGACAGGCTAGTGATCATAAGTAATCATGACTACATTTAACTACCTAGACCGCTCGGCCGCCAAGGCCCCCCCCCCCCCACCCTGTATACATGTATATGTTAAATGCCAAATATGGACAGGAAACATGAAATCTTTCTAAAAATAGCCAGGCACCATCAAAGAAAGTTGTCACTACCTGAAATAATATCCATTCTGGGTTTGATAACTACCTGAAAATACTAAAATAGCATAGCAACATGTTTATAAAATGTGTGAGGTATTTACTTAACTTTTCTCCGACTGATTTATACAGGTATCTTACTATATCGTGCTACTTAACAACATCAAAAAGCAGTCGAATTTACATTGAAAAAGCATGTGAATAGCACATAAAAATACATTTATTGATTTTATACCAGTCAATAATCTTAGACACAATTACAATAGTCACAAACGATATAGTGGGAACTGGGTACATGTACAGTCATTACAGGTAATTCTGCGCATCGTCCTATCCGGCGTACTAACATGAAAATGATTTGAATGCACCGAATTAACCATCAACATAGTACATGCATATGTAGATATATTAATATTTTTCAAGTACATCAATTCAAATGGAATATTTTTATGCTTTAGCCTCTACTTTATACCTGATACTTTCATGAATTGCCAAGTCACTATGTTGCAATGAGTTATTTTTGGCAGAGTACTAATAATTATTTATATCTCACTGAAACTGAAAGAACTGCCTGGCTGTGCAGTGGTTTTCCCTCCAAAAAGTGAAAGTATAACTTCAAATTTACACAACGTATCGTAAGCCAAGCATTATAATTTTTTAGAATGTATCTTGACTAAAAGTCATGTAATAAACGTTTCCAGTTTTAGCAATTTATACAGATCAAATATTCTTCTGGATCATTTAATTTGATCAGTTTGTTTACAAAATTATGGGTTTCTAATATCGATTAGTATCCGGTCGACTGTGAACAATTTCCGGATGGTCATTTTGTAAAGATTTCAGCTTGAAAATAATTTTTGATTTTGGAATATAACTTTATTAAAAGCATATTTCACCCATAGAGGTCAAGCTATATACATGTACAATCACATACAAAGTAATTAATATGACATTAAGGTAGTCCTATAACATAGGACCTGAGGGGCGATATTTGTCTTTTCATATTTGTTTTCTGATATTTTCTTTTTACTTATTTTGCTTTTTATTATTTTTCATTTTCTATTTTCTGTTTTACTATCAATGTGCCGCCCCGAGTAACATAGGACCTGAGGGGCGATATTTGTCTTTTCATATTTGTTTTCTGATATTTTCTTTTTACTTATTTTGCTTTTTATTATTTTTCATTTTCTATTTTCTGTTTTACTATCAATGTGCCGCCCCGAGGTCCTATGGGAACAGTCAAAAAACGCGTAGCAAATCTAATTTTCAAATAGCAAGTGTAATATAATTATAAATGCTTACAAACATACTTACATATACAATTTAAAGAATAATTCCGTTAAATTTTATGAAATCCTGTGAAAATTTCACGAAAAACAGCAAGGTATATTTGTTTGCAAATTATGGATTATCTACCCTTTCCGGAATTCTAAAATACAAATCCTTTGATGAAACGAACTTAATTCGAAGAAGATCGTGCGTAATGATTTATTGATACAAAGATAGGGTTAATTTTTAAATCTTAACAGAAATTACTACAATAATTATAGCAATAATAAAACGTCTGACAAAAGGGTTAAAGGGTCTTAAATTAATTCACTAAAAAGTCTTTCATTAAAAAGCGTTAGAAATTACTAATTTATAATCTGTTCACTTTGTTGTTTTAAGAACTCCTGTATATTGAAGTTACATCTTTTTTGGCACGGACAATTTTCAATGCACACATAGCAACATTTACAATAGGAACATTGACACTGTTGAAGCTCACACCCACTGCAGGTCTCAGATTCCAACATACTGTCAACTGTTTCTTGATCAGATAATTGTGACAATAATTGCTTTCGGATGCATTTGTTATCTTTATTCAGCACAATCTTTCCAATGTTTCCCCCTGTAGTTTTCAGCGACACAGTGAACATATCATAAATGATTAGACTAAACCCTTGTCGACCATCTCGAGCACAACGGCCTGCTTCTTGCCAATAAGACAAAACTGATTTCGGGCATCCAATATGAACTACCAAATCCACGTCACGTATGTCTAGTCCCATGCCCAAAGCAACCGTTGCTATCACACATCGAATTCTACTTTCAGTTGTTTTGAATTCCTTTAATATCCGTTCTTTTGAGTCCTGATGCGTACTTTTGTGATACATTTCAATTAATATATGATTCGAATCCTTGACACCATCAATGTAAGCTTGTCGTCCAAGACAGTCTTTCAACGTGCAAAATACTTCTGATACCGTATCGATGGATCTACAGTATACAATAATCTTTTTTGAAGCAATGCCATTAAAACGTATATGATCAACAAGCCATTTGAGACTTACATCATATTCAGAGGTTTCCCTTTTATAAATTTGTATGTATATATTAGGTCTGTCAGGAGTTTTAAACACAATGTCTGTAAATTCATCAGATAGCTGTAAATACTTGAAAATGTCAGTCTTTACCTCTTCAGTGGATGTTGCAGTCAGGGCCATCACAGGAACATCAAAAAAGCTCCTAAGCTCATGAAGTTTTTGATACTCTTTTCTAAAACTCTCACCCCATTCGGACACACAGTGTGCTTCATCAATAGCAATTAGCTGAAGACATTTTTGCCATATATCTGACATAAATACACTTCTCCAGTAAGGTTTCAATGCCGACTCTGGGGATGAAAATACCACTGAGAAACGCCCTTCTGTAATACCTATACAAAATAATACATGCATATTTATGTTTATATAGTACATATAACATACACTTTAATAATACGAATCATATATATATATGATAACGACCGCTTCCCCAATGATAAACGAATGATAAACGAAAGCTCCTGATGGATGTACAGACGGTATGTTCCATGTACAAACAATAAAATTAGTGTTAAACTTTACGTTACAGGGACTGTGCAGCCAATATTTAGATTTGTACCATGCATTAGTAATCATGTTACCCCCTTCCCACACGCACACCTTTCACCCCCCCCCCCCCCAAAAAAAAAAAAAAAAAAAAAAAAACACAAAAACAATTGTATCAGAATTTTATTGAATGTCTAGGTTTTCGAGTCAGCCCATCTCTGAAAATCCTTGAATTAAACAAAATTTATATCGGCTTAGTAAACGGAATAGAAATGATTACTGAAACAGTTTTATTTGAAAATAATAAAATAATTGTAACTCAAGGTCGAGTGTAATAAGACGTTTAACTAAACATTTCTTTAGAAATTAACTCACCTAAAATATCATCTTTGTTCATATCACTGACAGATGCGATTTTTGCACATCTGAAGTTAAATCCTGTAAGATTTGAAATTTGGTCATCTATCAGTGATGTGAGCGGAGATATCACTAACGTAATCATTGAATCAGCATCATCAGACAGCATGGTGGGTAGAACAATGCATAGCGTCTTTCCATAGCCTGTTGGAAGGAGTCCTAAAACACAACGGCCATTCAAGACGGATAAAGCTACTTGAATCTGCTCTTCTTTAACCTCAAAGTCTATATTGTGCATGGATTTAACTAAACCGAATTTTTCTTTCGCACGGACAGCATCCATCTTTTGTGCAGGAGGTTAATAATTTCTGACCTTTTATTTGGCGCGCTTATTTCGTTTGGCGCTTAAACCTTCAAAATGTCTTCTTGTGCGAATTGTAACGCAGCATTCATTAGAAAACCAAACCGTTCAGGTTATTACAGATATTCATTGGAAAGTTCATTGCCCTCTGGAAATGATAGTGCAAGAAACATTCTCACCCACATAACGGGGTCTCAGTTAACACCAGCAAACAAACGGAAAGGACAATTCTTGTGCCCATATTGTTGGTCCAAGTTAAATGACACTTTAAAATATCAAAAAGCTCTAAATGAATTTTGGAAAAGAACCGATGATGATACCTACATTGCTCAGAAAAGGAAGCTGAATATAACACCTGGAAAGTCGCCTTTGAAGAAAATTGGTCGGATTGGCAGTCCTCTTCAGGTTTGTGAATGGCCGCTTTGTCGGCCTTCAAAGAATTGGATGGAAGCTTATTAAAACAATTTAAAGTTCCAAATTTTTGTGAACAATAGCATACGTTCAAATTCAATTAAATTAGACTTCAAATTTTCTTTGGAAGTAGCCAAGAAACCGATCATGAGTTTACTGGTGAACTTATATATATATATATATATATATATATATATATATATATATATATATACACAAAAGGAAGGCCATCTCACCCGACTAAGGGACTTATCATTTTTTATCGGGAAAGGTGGCCGGTCATTCTGGGAATTGAAATACACAGAATTTTGTGACCCCTGCATTCAAAATGTCCAAAACTGTTTGATCCCCTTACATTTTGACCAGCCCCTCCCTTGTTTAAAAAATTATAAGTCCCTAACGAAAGCTATATTTTACATAGCATACAATGTAGTTGGCCGGGTGGTTTAACCCTAGAAATTTGAGTTCCTCGACAGTATAATATTTGAAATTAACTACTTCTTTTAATGGAAATAGCCAAAGTCATGATTTTAATTTTTGGGCAATTGGCAGTTAGTGGAAATTTATCACAATAATTTGCCAATTTAATTATCCAAATTTAACTGAAGTCCTTCTTTGGTTTCTGATGATAACAAATCATCATTAAACTTCCTATCTAAAGTCAGTGGGCTGTTTTTTTCAACATATATTAAGTAAAGAGGGCTCAAGGAATCCCCTTGCCTCACACCTCTTTCAATGTTGAATAACTCTGTGAATACGCCGTTCAATTTAACAGCTATTGGTTTGTGGGTCAGTGCAAACTCTGATTGATTGGTATGTAATCCGTTTTGTTGTTTATTGCAAAATGGCGACAAATTTGTAACCAGATCTCCAGCGATCTCCAGCCCAAACAACCGATGCCCAAATTTTTCTATCATTTAAATTACTGCCCCCCCCCCCGCCTTATTGTAGTTATGGTAATGTTTCAAAGGGGATGGGGTATTTGTTTTAAAATCATAAAATCAATGTCTGTCTGTCATTCTGTCCATAATTGTAATAATGATGACAAATATGATCGACAGATGATCAAAATAAGTTTGTCATTTTTTTCACAGAGAAAGACCTCGAGTAAAAGTTTATTTGCCAAGAAAGCGACACAAAGCACCAAATGGGACCACATCGTAACTGCCATCAGAGCTAGACAGTATGGCAGAGCAATTAAAGGACTGTATGCTGCCACTAAAGGATCCAAAAAAACATTTCTTGAAATTGTAAAAGACACTGTGCGAAAAGAAATTAACAATTTACTTCGTTCTGATGCAGGCAAATCATTCCCTTTGTGTCAAAAAGTTAACATACCAAATTTGGAAACCTTTTCATGGGAAGAGACCCTTACTAAGCTTCAAAATGCATGCCCTCTCTTATACAGTGTTTTGAAAGGTGCAATGACATCAAAACAGTGTGAAAATGACTTAGTTAAAGGTAAATATGTGAATTTAAAACCGAAAATTGGCACCGTAGCCGCTTTAGTCTTGCATACAAAAGCGCCTTTAAAAGCAAGTTTTTTGCCGACATTATTATCAATCCAGTTCTGGAGAGGTGGTTTGAAACGGGATTTAATAAAACAACTTGCTCATACTGGGATATGCAAAGGGTACGATACAACCCTGGCAGCAGTGGATAACATAACGTCTGACTTTGATTCAGCTGCTGTAGCTTGTAAAGAGAAAATCGAGAGACAATTTCTAAACGCACCAGCTGCTGAGGTGCGACTAAATGAAGGAAATGTTCAAGAATTGAGAATTGCCATGGCAGCCACAATGCCCAACACTGAAGACGAGGTAACGGAGCCTTCAGTTAGTACTGAAGATACCATTAATTATAATCTCGATGACACACTACCATATGAACTTGGCGAATCTGACAATAGTAATGATCATGAAGATTTAGACCACAGCGTGGATGACTCGTATGCAATGCCTCTAGATGATGACTGCAGCTCATCTGACGAAAATATTGCTGAACTATGCAGTAACGCCGAAGAAGGAGAGGGGCCAGATGAAGCCCATCCGGGGTTTACGATGTGTTGGGACAATGTAGGAAAAAAAGTCACCACACGAAATCCGTCGGAAAATAAAAAAAACAATTACATCAACATGGCTCTTGGATACATCGCTATTAATAGAGTTCAAACTACGCATCTTGATTGGGAAATTAAACAGAACGCACAAATGGCAACAAATTTGCCTCCTCGAATTTTTGTTCCTGATGCTAAAGATACTGAAAATTTAGAAAATCGCATGAAGACAATCGTAGCCAGAATTATCACGAGACACTTGCAGTGGTTTCATATAAATTTAGCTGACTGTACAACCCCGCATATTTTACATGAGTACTCAACTGAATCTTCAAGAAGAAGTATATTGATAAACTTGGGGGTATTCGATGTAGACCCCTCATCTACTCAAGGGGCTATCACCATTTACGAAAACTTACAACGATATGTTCCATCTGTACGAGAAAAACCGTATACTGCGATAGTATTCGGTGATGGTTTAAGCTGTGAGCGGGGCAATGATGCTCACCGGGCACGATCCAATGGTCTGAATTCTTGGGAGCGTTTAGAAGGGTGTGAGCCTGGTGTCCAGGAATTCCACAAGGAAATGCTACTGCTGCAGGATTACTTTGACGAGTTCTTTAAAGGGTCAAGCGCGGCAGATAGAGGAACCTTATGTCATCTTAAAAATTTGTTCAACTACAGACAGGTCAAATCAGATATATCAGACAACTTCAATCATGCATGGGAGCTTATGTGCCTTGCCACGGAGGGATACATTTGTCTTCTGACGATGACTTTATTCAAGATGAAAGATACAACTGACAGACCAAATTCAGCTCCAGATAATATTGAAAATGTGGAGAACGACCAAAGAATGCAGTATCTTCATTCTGTAGCATCGGCAGTTGTCGATGAGTTATGGTATCATTTAGATCTGGATCCGCTTCAGATTGATGACAATTCAGTGCCAGATCGTTTTTGTTGTGGAGAGGAAATTGAGGAGGATGTTATTTTGTGTGGAGCGGGGAAGAACTGTTCACATGGAGAAATTTTTCACTATACATGTGCTGGATTAGATCCCGATGATCTACCAAATAACTGGTTCTGCAGTGATACATGTAGAAATCAACAAGATGTCTATCCTTACTGCTCGTGTCATCAAGACTTAGGAAACGACGAGCCAATGATTGGATGCAGCGCTGGATCCAAATGTATTGGTCAGGAATGGTATCATTTGAGATGTCTGAATATGACTACCGATAGTTTACCGGAGGGAGATTGGTTCTGTAAACCCGCTTGTAAAAGATCTAGAAAAAGTAAGAAAAAGAGGAAATCAAAGTCTTCTTATAAAATCGGTGTATCTCCAAATTCTGATTTCAAATTTAACTACAGCAGAGCTATCGCATGGGTTGGTTTAAATCTGCTCTGCCGACGAGATGCTGTGAGGGAAGCAGATGGAGAGGCTATGCTATCTCACTGGAAATTTGATCTAATTCATTTCTTTTCAACCAAGCATCCAAAGTATGTTATTCTGGCACACCGTCTGCTGATCTCTGTGAATGGGTGGCTCCCAGAAAAATTGAAAAATGATCTAATTTACAACCGAACAGTAAATTATGGTGGAGGCATGGGTAGAAACCTCCCTCAAGATTTCATGAATGAAATTTTGAATAGGCTTTTTAAAGACATCCTTGATGGTGCAAAAGGAAGATACACCAGCACCACAATCCAGAGATGTGGCCAGATCGTAGGTCCACTAGGTGAGGCGCTTGATTCTGTGTTCGATTCACAAATTATAGAGAAAGAGCTGTATAGGCACCGAAGAAGACAAACCAACAGAGACAAAAATGTTGAGAGAATGATTACCTTTCTTAAAGGCGACGATCTTTTTTCTCGAATCAACGGACGGCAACACAGAGCTTTCGATAAATTTTCTCATGATGAGAATCCAAAGTTTCCTGGAAAATTTCAGCCCAAAATGAAACAACTATCAAAGAGACTTGACAAAAGGCGAAAAATCATACTCAATGAGTAGTTCTACACGTACAGTTCAAATGTGGGGATTTTAACTCATATTAAACATTTTGAAAATAGTTTCCAGTTTTCATGGTGAAATACAAGTTACAATCTTAATTCTGGTATAATCTATCATTTTCTGTGTTGAATTACTAGTGCGGGAGATGTTCCGTTGTGGGGGGGTTAACTTTTTTTAGCTCTGTCCTTGGTTGGTTTTGGCTTTACCCCTTATGGTCATTTTGGCATTTGCTCTTCAACTTTTTCGATTGTTGTTTTGGTTTTCAATATATTACAATGTGGGCCTTGAACACAACTGATGAGTCGTAAATCGACGAAATGTGCACATCTTGTGCATCAGTCAAAATTGGTATTAAAGAATTTTTATTCGTAAAGGTAACTACATATTTGCAGGCGAAAAGCTTTTTTTTCTCATTTAAAATATAGATATAGTATTTTAAACAAGTGTGGACCCTAAAAGATGTCTCGCCTGTCCGCGCTTGACCCAGAATAACATGCACTATCAAAGACCATGCTTTAACACAAACTTTAACCTGAGTCATTCAAGCAGAAAATGTAGGTCAGAGTGACCAAATTATCATCTGAAGCAGCATCACTCTCCAAGACGCATCTACTGACCAAAGATGATTGATGTACCACATGTAGTATTTTAGATATGAACCTTTACACAAACTTTAACCTGAGTCATTCAAGCAGAAAATGTAGGGCAGAGTGATCCAATTATCATTTGAAGCAGCATCACTCTCCAAGACGGATCTACTGACCAAAGATGATTGATGTAGCACATGTAGTATCTTAGATAATGCAAACTTTAACCTGAGGTGGGACAAACGGACAGACACTTGGACGGACGGACGGACGGACTGACAGACAGACACTCGGACGGGCGAGATACTATATACCCTCCACAACTCAGTTGGGCGAGGGGATAACAATAACTAATCAATCAATAATTTTTCTATGGATCATCAAACTGTGCATTTTAAGTATTTCGTGCAAACCACCAAAAGATAAATAAATTGTCTCAAAATTTTGATGATTGCACCATACTGCGCGCACCATCGCTCATTTTATGTCAATTCTTCGAGAACCGGCATTCAAGTGATAAATCAATGGCTTTTTTGTATGCTAATTTTAAATTTCAGAACCACCCATATTTATATAAAATTTTGTGTCAACAAATATAACAATTTTGAAACAAAGTTTAAATATATACTTATCCTTTTTATATTTATATCAATCCAAATATTCTTATTGAAAGGACATCCACACAAAAATTAACATTACATTACAGACTTATTTACAAAGTCATGAATCAATAGATCAATAGTTTTGATATGTTTTAGTAGTTCTCACAATTTTGCCAGGGGCTATTGAGGGTTGTGAAATTATTTATGTGTGAAATTTAATAAACAAGATCTTTGGTTTTATGATCAACAAAATACTTTTTCTCAAATAGATTATATACATAATCATGTAAGTTTTGTATCAATTATCTTAGGTATGCCATTCGAAGAGAAAAAACTAGATGGAACTTTATACACAAAGTTATACTTCTCCCCCCCCCCCCCCTTCCTGTTTGTCTATCCCCTAATTAAAACATTAGTGATCAATCTGAAAATATGAGGTGGGCAAGTTCTTATATATATGGCGAGTCTAGATATTGCAGTTGCTGAAAAATGGACTGTAAAAGAAAAAAATTGACAAAGTCACTGAACCATGAAATTGAGGTCAAGGGCACATGAAAGGTGTCAGACTGGCATGTACCCATACAGATCTTGCTATAAGCCATGTATGATGAGTCTATTCATTGTAGTTGCTGTAAAATAGACTTTAAAGAAAAAAATTGACAAAGTCACTGAACCATGAAATTGAGGTCAAGGACACATGACAGGTGTCAGACTGGCATGTACCCATATAGATCTAGCTATAGACCATATCTGATGAATCTAGTCATTGCACTTGCTGAAATATAAACTTTTGAGGAAAAAATTGACAAAGTCACTGAACCATGAAATTGAGGTCAAGGGCACATGAAAGGTGTCAGACTGGCATGTACCCATACAGATCTTGCTATAAGCCATGTATGATGAGTCTATTCATTGTAGTTGCAGAAAAATGGACTTTAGAAGAAAAAATTGACAAAGTCACTGAGCTGTGAAATTGAGGTCAAGGACACATGACAGGTGTCAGACTCCCATGTACCCATATAGATCTTACTATATACCAAATATGATGACTCTAAACATTACAGTTACTAAGAAAGGGACTTGAATGTAAAACTATGTCGCAGATTTTCGAAGTTCACTGAACCGTGCAATTGAGGTCAAGGACAAATGACAGGTGTCAGACTGGCATGTACCCATATAGATCTCACTGTAGACCAAATATAATAACTCTAGGTATTATAGTTTCTGAGAAAAGGATTTGAATGTAAAACTATGTCGCAATGTTTATGTGGGTATTGAACCATGAAAAAAAGGTCAAGGTCATCTAAAAATGTGCTGCTGAAAAGGTCATCACTTCATGCACCTGTGGACCAAAGATGAACATTGTAAGTATTATACTTTAAAAGTTATTAAGGTTTTACAAAAAGTTAACGCCGTCGCCGTCGCCGTCGCCTTCGCCGTCGCCGCCGGATTGCTATACCTATGTCTCGCTTCCAGCGACTTTCGTCGCAGGCGAGACAAAAATATATGATTAAGGCCACAGCAAACTGATTTTTAGTTCTTTGGAATTTTTTTATGGTAAAAAAAGGTAGCGAGCGAGCGAAATTTAATTTTTTTTCTTGACGACTATATATAGCTACTTTTTTCAAGCGAAGATCAAATTTTATGTGCGGCAAAATTTTTTAACTAAAATTAAAAAAAAATGGAAATGATCTCTATTTGTTTCCAAATGTTAGGAGTGGGTGAACACTTTTTATTTTTAATTTGAAAAATTAAGAATTTTGGTCGAATTTTATCATTTTTGCAAAATGAAGTGGCAAAAATATATTGTCTTAAAATTTACAAAGTGAAAATCTGAGCGGCGAAATCCAAAGAACTAAAAATCAATTTGGTGTGGTCTTAGGTCATATTTCCACTGGGTCATCTAAATATAAAAATGTTAATAAAATTTAATGCTTTTTTCTGAGTGGAAAGATCTTTAGTTCTGATTGAACTATTTGTGAAAATCCAAGGTGAGAAAATATATGAAAGGGTCATGAAAAGATGGTTTACATATGATTAGATTAAACTTCTTGGAATCTGAAATGTATGAATAGAACAGGATTCGGCAATGTTGGCCATATACTTGTACAATAATTAGGACTTGTTAACCCCCCCCCCCCCCCCTTGTTTTGCATCGACATAACTTTTCTTTTGAACTTGAACATCAAATAAGATTTCTTATTGTTTACTTTTAAGTGCTCGTACTTCCTCTTGCTTTCAAAGAGTCAACATCTTTTTTTATTTCTTCCTGCACGTGAACATAAAACTGCGGGTAATTTTAACTTTTTAAAACTTCTTTTGTTTTATTTTTTTTTTTTTTTTTTTGGGTTTGGATTTGTTAGTTTTTTGTCTTTGGTGCGTTTTAATCGATATATGTCCCTTTTAACACCATTTCCATCTATTTTCATCGTATTTTATTGTATGAGCTGTTTTACAACACATAGCGTGCATAAGTTCGTTTTGTAAAATATGGGTTAAATCATTCCGATGACAGTTCAAAAATATGGCGGCTTGTTGTCAAACTCCACGACTCGAGGGAAAAAATTATATGAGTGAAGGGTTTTAAATTTCTTTGGCAAAAGGTAAGCAGGTTTTTAAATACTTTTTATGGTAAATTTTAGGAAAGTCTTGTTTAACATATGAAATATGGATAAAAAAAGGCGTTAAATGCGATTATGTTCCGACCTAAAATCGTGTCGGAAAATGCTAAAGGAATTTTAAGAGTTTCGATATGACTTCGCATTCCAAAAAAATAAAAAATGAAAATATCAGCATGAAAACATTAAAAATGGAAAAAGAATGCGCAGTCATATGTTATAGGACTTCGCATTCCAAAAAAATAAAAAATGAAAATATCAGCATGAAAACATTAAAAATGGAAAAAGAATGCGCAGTCATATGTTATAGGACTTCGCATTCCAAAAAAATAAAAAATGAAAATATCAGCATGAAAACATTAAAAATGGAAAAAGAATGCGCAGTCATATGTTATAGGACTAGACATTAAGGTACAAATACATAATATAAACATAGAATCTGAGAACATATAATCGACATGGACCTCGAGCTCATTTTCGCAATTCTAATGATTGCTTTATAAAGTCGCAAACATAAGGCAACAGTTCAAGTTGAGGATTAAGGACTAGTTTTAATTTTACTAATGGCAGTATATGATGTGAGAAGTTAGGATTATTTTGTTTTATTTTAGTAATAAGATTATCTCTGATAGAATCATTAATTATGCAAATAAAGAAAAAGTGATATTCGTCTTCGATTACTGAGCATTCTGTAAATATATATAAGCAACAATTTAATTTTCAGTTGGAGGGGGTTGGGGCGGAAGTGATCTTATATCATGGAATATTTTATTTATGAGTCTGCAATTCCTGTCGGCAAACCTGAAGTTTTTTCTTCGAAAGGTACCATTTTGGATTCGAATCTAGGTGACATTAAGACTGTTTTTGATTACAAAGAATCCGGAACCGGATTTAAAAACCCATACGCTTTTTTTACACGAAACCTAAATCGGTTGTCCCGGAGTCAAGAAACCGTGAAACCTGCCCAGTAGCAAGATTTATCTGATTTTAGGCCGTGTTTGATTACAAAGAATTCGGAACCGGATTTGAAAACCCATTCGTTTTTTTACACGAAAACAAAACCGGGGATTGTCCCGGATTCAAGAAACCGTGAAACCTATCCAGTAGCAAGATTTATCGGATTTAGGTCGTGTTTGATTTCAACAGAACCAGTTTCAGTTTAGTAATCCGGTTTTCAAAACATTAAATCCGATAAATCTTGCTGCTGGATAGGTTTCACGGTTTCTTGAGTCCGGGACAATCCCCAGTTTTGGTTTCGTGTAAAAAAACGAATGGGTTTTCAAATCCGGTTCCGGATTCTTTGTAATCAAACACGGCCTTAAAGACCGGGTCTGACCTAAAATTTTTACCAGGTGGTAAGTGATTAAGCCAATATGGAAATGAGGCGGAGCTAGCCAGTATGTTATCAATATATGTGTTAAAAATAGTTTGTTGATGTTCAGAGCACATGGCTTATCAATTAAGAGATAAAGTGATGTATACTAACCATTGATTTAATACAGTACTATTTGTAATCCAGACTGACAATTAGTAAAAGATTTTTATCAACACTAAATACAAAAATAACACTTGGAAAATAATCCAGTTATTGAAAGAAATTGTAGATAACTGATAAAATAATATAAGTTCAAACATTGCATGTGAAATTTTGCTGAAGAGCTATAAAATATTTAATCTGGCTTTTCTCCTTGAATACACTGAATTGGCATAACTTGTCCAGATATTTCCTCGGAATTTAAATGTTTTTTGTTTGTAATTTTTCTTGCCCCTAACGCTTCTAGGTGTTCTCGGGTTTCTCGGATTTGATATGGACGTAAAGTCCCTGTCAACATTCTCATTCCACTGACAAACTGCCAAGTTTGAACGGGCATTGTACTGTTTGTCTCCAAAGGCAATACGCTTATCCTGGTAAATATTAATAACATTGTTGAAACTTTCAATATAAAATGTATCCTTTCCTAAAACATAATCCTGAGGAAACTTAAAAATATTTGAATTTAAAAGTACACCGAGCAAAAGTTTTTCAGCCACTGGATCTGTCAAAACTATCCTTGATGGTTCGTAATTTTTATCGTATCTACATCTGGAGGAAGGATCACACGATAAATGCAAGTTTTTTGTAATGGCCAACTATATTCAGAATTGATGACTTTAATTTTTCTAGATCTTTGTTACAATTTCTTATGGCCCAATGAATATGAGTTGAGATAGGTTCAACTTTATCATTCAGTTGAAAGGACCATGTTTTTCTTTCAGTTTTTGCAGTTCCGGTTGCAACTTTTTTCAGAGCTGTTTTCACTGCTTTAACGCAATGCCGTGTGTCATTTTGATTAGTTGCGTCCGCTTCTTCCCGAATGTACTTGTTTATTGATAAATTCCTGTCATGACAATGCACACCTACAGCAACCTCCTTTTCAGCCAAATATTTATATATTCTATCCGTACCAATTCGTTCATGTCTTTGTGACACAACATCATCACCTTTTGTTATGTGTTGACACGATAATACTTTGTGGGTTTTCTCGCCAATTGCAACAACACTTGAATCTTTTGCATTTTTTCGCCATCCATGCCTAGCATCTGTTAAAATATCTATTTCTCCTAGTTTGTCATCATAGTAGGACGCTGATTCTTCAAGTAAGGCCATTGATGTAGATTTTTCGTATTCTCTTTGTATGTGATCTTCATACGAGTTGAAGAATTTGTTTCTTTTTTCCTTATTAATTTTCCCAATTCCTGCACCATCTACAAACTTAGTATAGTGTAGGCTTTTTACTTGACGTTTTTCATTAAGTCGAGGGTAAACTTCGTTAAATTAAAACACAAAATAGGAGTTGAAGCTATATGTTTAGCATTGATTAGCAGTTGACCATTGAAAGATACTTATCTTAACAAACTATTTTTCAAATTTTTACAAGATATATTGAGCCCATCTAAGTCGACACGTTTTTTAATTTACCCGAAAATTGCTAATTTTGTGATTTTTCGTGCGTATGAGATTTTTTATGGACAAGGCGACTTAACTCCAGAACAACATCTGACTTTCATCAGGTAACAGTAGATGAGCCTAAGGAAATGTTACTAGATAAGTCTAGTGAGTCTTGTACCAGTCTTTTTAGCAACTTTAAAACTCTGATCACAGATACAAAGAACTTGGCAATATTTTGTAACCATTTTTCACCATTTTAGTAACGATGATTAAAGTTTTTTGGAATATTTATGAATATTTTACACTCGAGACAATAAGAAAAATGTTTTC
Organism: Mytilisepta virgata; assembly: GCA_028015205.1. Taxonomy (NCBI): domain Eukaryota; kingdom Metazoa; phylum Mollusca; class Bivalvia; order Mytilida; family Mytilidae; genus Mytilisepta; species Mytilisepta virgata. Next base: position 50,398,185 of record CM051518.1, on the reverse strand, counting down.
ATATACTTATTAATAAAGTTTCATTTTTCTAAGTAGAAAGGCTATATAGTGAGATGGCAACATTCCACTACAGATCAGACCATGTTGCACTCTGTTATTCACCAAGTATTCCTTATTTTGCATGTACGGCGAAGAAGACCACAGAAAGTTGTGAGAGGATTCACATTTCAATCGAGTCATAATCACATGTCCTCGTCTTGTCTATTTCTTTATAACAAGGTTGTCTTTGTAGATATTAATAACTATTGATATGACTTATATTAATTACCTAACATGTTTGGACACCAAGCAGATAATGGGTGAGTTTATATTGTAAATTGGATGAAGAGAGCAGGATGGATATATATAATCTAAAAAATATGTCCTTATCTTGTTTTTAAATTTTTATTATTAATTTCAAAGATATTAGAAATTTGTTCTAAAGAATTGAAAAAATTATAACTGATGACGACATCACAGAATATAACAAGATAGAATTTCGTCATTCCCTATCTCTCTGTGTATATTGCACTTGTCCTGAAATATAATATTATACACAAAAATACCGCCAAAATAGTGGAAATTCTTTGATATAGAGATAAGTTATGATGCTGTGTGTATAAGTTGAGGTTCTTTCAGGATTTAGTTTTTCAGTATAACAACATATTAACAACACAAAATTCAACTTTTTATTCAGAAAAAATTATTTTATTTAAACAATATAGAGATCAGTGTCAAACATAAATTAATACCTTTTATTAAAATAAAAGAACTTAGTTTCACTCAGTAGTTCCTTTTTTTCAATTTCTCATGGGGCATTTGGTTCACTTTGGTGAAGTGCAAGTTCTCTGGTCATATCTATGCTATAAACTGAAAATGGGTGATGGTGAAAATCAAGGAAAAACTATCTTGGCTCTTGAAGTTACAGAAGAACAAAAAGAAACTATCTATCATTTATTTTCTCACTATAACTGGGATTATAAGGAAATTGAAATACAAGAAAAAGAAGAAGAAAATAAAGAGACAAATGAGGCAGGAACTCCAGAAGATTTTGATGATTTTTGTATTGAACAAAATAACTTTGATGAGTGTCAGTACTGTTTATGCAAACCATGCACATGAACAAAACAGGCAAATGTGGTGGGAAAGTGAAAGTCAAATACCACATTTAAGAAATTCTTCCTTGAGAAAAACTGATTATAAACGTTTCTGGACCAATCTTTTCCATAGGAATGTATGGCAGGATCCCAGATATCTAGACAGAAAACGTGCAGCGCTTCGTCGGGATCCAAGACGAAGGAACTATGAAGGAACAGGACGAGACTTGATTCCCAAATGTGTCATTGACTTAGTGAGATCTTGGTTCCCGAATTTACCAAATGTACCATACATGGGTCACATGAGGGAATAATTTCAATTTCTGAATCACATCAAGTTACTTTTATCACATTTTCCACCATCTTTAGAGATTTTTTTTAAATCATATATTCTAAGGAGGTCAATTGTTTTCTTATGAAGGATTTAAATATAGTTACAAATATTTTGGAGTCTTGTGAGGATTGTATCATGTATGTAATCAACAAAAGGTAGGTTTTTCATTTATTTGTAGACAAAAGCATGTGCATGCTGTAGTGTTTACAAACATCAGTAGGCTCCGCCTCAAGAGAGTCAATCAAACCATTTGAAATTCAAATATTGACCACTTCAGAATTTTATTTGACAATTACATAAAAACAAATTAATGAAATGATTCTCTTTTAACATGTATTTTTTCATAAGTATGTGCTGCACTAATGAGATTATTATATAATAAAACTTTTCATTGTTAAACTAGTAAATCATGAAAATGCTTCCCAGTCCTGAAACCTGCAAAGAAAATTGAATTTCCCTTCATTTTTCTTATTGGCTGCTATTTATACCCCAGACCCGGTCTTTAATGTTTTGAAAACCGGATTACTAAACCGAAACTAGTTCTGTTGAAATCAAACACGACCTAAGTTTTCGAAAACCGGATTACGAAACCGTATCTGGCAATCTCCCATGCAGAGTTGTCGGTCCTTAGCAAGGACCGACAACTCTGCCTGGCAGATCTGTTGATATCAAACACGACCTAAATCCTCCCTTTTTTCATCATATTTTTGAAAGAGAAGTTCACATGAAGTTTTAAGCCTGCCTTTTTATTAAATTCCTAAAAAAGTTCGTATTATCCCCTAATATGAAGGGATATGGCAATCCAACACAAACGATCTGAAATAAATAATTATATATTAATTAATATTACACCATTTCTTCAATAAGTTTATTATTGAAATGTACAATTATATCCCCAAGGGATTGATGGCAAACAATTATACAAAGACATGTATACAAAACAGACAATCACTTATTAAGTATAAATTATAAAAGAATATCAAGACAGTCTTATACTGACAAATCAAATTTGTAGAATCATGCCGCTATAGAGTCCACTTTCCTCAATATTAAAGATTTTTAATAATTGGAGCAACAAACCGCAAATGATTCGACAGAGACATTATCTGCATGTATTTTTCGCTATTATTTAGTGCACTAAGAGAATTATTTTGTATATTTATTTCAAATTCTCTTTCTAACCAATCCTTTTATTTTGGACAATGGTAAAAGTAGTGAATTTCATCTTCAATTACATTCATATTGCACACTTTGCAAATTTTTCATTTCTTTTTTATCTTTTATAACGATTAAATCGGCGTGCCTTAATGTTTGGCAAAATGTAGTAAAGCAATAAATTTAAAGGTCATTGAAGGTTTAGCAGATTGAAGACAGGACGAATTGTTGAGAACAGAACCACACGGAATAAATACTATAAAGGGTGAATTAAAAATAAATATATAACAACCATAGAATTATAAAGAGATTTATAGAACAAGACAACTCAAAAAGTTATGAGCCTTGTGACTGTGACTCCCACAAAAAATCTAGCTCCGAACATGCCGATCGAAAGGGTAATTGTATCCTTTGTCGCCATCTCGAGCAATAGCAAAACGACAAAATCGATTAAAGGTGTCCATTCCATTAGTGGCGATTTCTGAAATGAGTATACATTAACAACATGAACAATGGCAGAACACTAGCCTGTCTTATCAGTTTGTATTACCGTACCTTTCGTCTGTGTATAAGACAGGAAGGACCAGGAAGCAAAAGTACGGGTTTCATTAGTCTCTTTGATTTCCACATTCGATACTATGACATTCATTTATTTCACACATAACGAAAATCCTATACAAGCATGTATATTTGACAAATATTTTGCTGTAACTTCTTAACCTACAATTCACCACTTCACCAAAATTTAAAAAGAAGACAAGATGAGAAAAATCAAACGGGCAATCCAACAATCATAAGTCCAGTGACAGAGACAAAATGGAGATGAAATTACAAGAACAAACAAACAACACACACACAACAAAAACAAAAAGCTATTAGCAAATCGGACCACGTCAAAATCGAGGAGGTGAACTCGGGTTGTCCGGATGGGTAATCAGTTTCTTACTTTATAAGACACCCAACATGCTGCTCATTTGTATGGTGTTGAAAATGGTACGACAGCAGTGTTACAACCCACTTTGAAAACATTACGCACTTTGAAAAAAAAATCAAGGTGCGTCAAAATTTTGAACCAACTCAAAGCAATTTGAAAAAAAAAATATTTCAAAGTGCGTTAAGCAGAAGCTGTTCATATGTATTTATGATATTGAAAGTGATATATCAGCAGTGTTACAATTCACTTTGAAAAAATACGCATTTTGAATACAAAATTTTCAAGTGCGTCAAAATTTTGGACTAAGTCATCGCAATTTGAAAGAAAAAAAATATTTCAAAGTGCGTTAAACAGAAGGATCTTGACGCGCTTTGAAATAATTATCCGAACACTTTCTTATGATTGTTTTGGCGAATTCACTTGGAGAATTGTGGTTGTCTCAGTTCGACTACTTCCTTCAGACCTAAATTTTTCCGGCAGTTTGTAGATTTGTTGGTGACATATTTATTTTCGCACTTTCAAATGAAATTTCGAGGGTATTGTCGTCATCACAAAATTAAAACAGCCGATCAAAATCACCTTGAAAGAGTAAATGTCACAGGGAGGATAAAGGGATTATCCGGGAACACGATGAAAATCCTGACTTTGATAATATAAAAAAACTTGAAATTTTTAAACAGATTTATTTTCGTCAACTGAATTCGTTTATATCAATCAATAAACATGATAAATATGCATACAATTGATTTAAAACATATATTTCCTATTATAAGCCACTTATTCTAAAAAGTATATTACGACATAGGGAAGTCGTTTTTTGTTTGTTTTTTGTTTTGATACCCATGATGTTTCGATAAAGATCCGTTAGCATAATTGACGCCTCAGGAAACCCTTTTTTTCACACAATGGGAGCTGATTAGGCCTTGTATTGGCTGTAATCCGCCGTTTAATTCCTTACAAAATATCATTGTGCAAATGATTTTTTTATGTATAGTCTCAACGCATTTTGATTTTTTTTCAAATCTTGTTGACTTGGTCCAAACTTCGTAGTTTGAAAAAAAATTCAAATCGCATTAAATTTGACGCAGTATATATTTTTTTGAAGTGGGTTGGGATACATACCAGATTGGTAGATGTCGTTCATCTAACTCTTAGATATTACGAAGAATACATTGTATGTTTAATTCAACACAATATGTAAATTCTCTAACCATGAAACACAATCGAACGAGAATGCTAATAGCAACAAAGGAAAGAAAAGACTTCATGACTTCAAGGACAACACAGTCACAGAAAAACAATATTACAAAACTGAAGCATGGACACCGCCAAAAAGCTAGGGTGAAATCAGGTGCCCTGGATTTAGAAAAACAAAATAGAAAGTAGTCTATGCATTTTTATTGGATTACAACTTCTTAATTACATGAATTATCTTTAACAATCATTTTTTATGAGAAAAGTGATTGAGATGAATACTTTTATTTCGTTTCTGTTAGTTCTTCCAAATTCGTTAAGATTTCCCTCGCATCATGGATATAAATTCTGAAAAAAAATATTCACGATACTATAACATGTATAATTTCCTTTAAATGCAAAGGTAATACACATCTACGTTCGTATATTAACAAGTCGGTAAAAAATTTTATTAGCGTGCAGTGGAAGTTTTCTTTTCTTTTTACTTTTGTAAATGAATACAAGCACATGTATGTAAATATTAACTTTTTTACAGAGAAACTGTACAGATGGTCTACAAATAGTAAGCACCGTGTTGATGTGTTCCAATTTGATTTATGGACATATGTAGAGACTTTCGAGATGAAGAACACCAATAAAAGCACCCCGATTTCTCGTATTTTTCAAGTATACAATGATCACGTGACTCCCGGGGGCCTTCTTATAGCTGGTTTTAAAGCGACCAATTTTTGAACCAGCTTCATCAATTATGTACTGTCCAATCAATTGTATCACTTCTAGCTATTGTTGGTTATATCACACTGTAGTGTTTTATACACTAGACTGTAAGGAAAGACAAGGCGGAGGTTTTGGGGGTTACCCCACCAAAGTGCTAAGAGTCTAAACTATATCAGATTATCCCGACACTGTATTGATTTTATGTTTGTGCTCCTTGAGTGTCTGTCGATTGTATGGCGTTAACTGATTGTTATGTCTTTACTAACCTTACCTGTTATCCCTTTTATTTTTGTTGTACATTAACCCAATATTAATGCATCTTCATAGGAGTTTTGTATATGAGACATCATCCTCCCAAGTCTGGATTTTATAACGTGGATATAAAACTCTGACTTGAGAGGATGACGAGACATGTGAGAATGAAACCGTGAAAAGAATTATATAATACTAAGTAATATTTTAACCATATCTTTATAAATGTAATTTACGTGAATGATAGTTACAAAAAGCACGAACTGTCTTATTTATTAGAATACGGAAATACATTGAAATTACCGGGTAAATCTATCTGTCCATTACCGTCCGAGTCAGCCTCCATAATCATTTCTTCCGCTTCTGTCTTGGATAAGTCTTCGCCCATAGCTCTCATGGATGCTCTGAACTCGTCTGCCATTATTACTCCATTTCCGTCTGTATCATATACTTTAAAGACTTCTTTGTAATCATCGTCTGTGCAGTTTTGTTCCATTGCTTTTGACAGTAGTGATAAGAACTCTTCATAGTCTACTGCATCATTTCCTAAAATATAATACCCTTAAAACATTGTAAATGCTGTGTCTATTCCATAAATGTGAATATAAACATACAACACACCCCAAGTCAGGGGTTCTTGGTCCACTGTCAATCCCTCCTCATTTGGGGAGGATGAACAAATGCACGAATTTGTTTAATATCACTAGAATTGACTTTTGATAATATCATTCTAAATCTAATATTTCAATACCACTTTTGAGAAGCGCAATTGAGAATTTTGACAAAATATTTCTACTTTGAACAAAAAACATCTTACTCGTTTCTATTACCGTTTTATACAGAAGAATCTGAATATTTGCCTTACTACAGTCGATTTGATATAGTTTTGACAATTTTAACCTTTTAAAAGTTAAATGTGTCAACTTCTTATCTTGTGATCAACAAATTTTATACTAACAGTATCTTGTAAATTTTAAAGCAATGAAAAAAAAAAAAAACGCAATAGCTTTTCTCATCAGACTATCTACTTACCATATTGATCTATTTCTTTGATGATATCCTGTAACTCGGCTTCAGTTGGACTTTGGTCAAACGATCTCATCAAGAGCCCCAGTTCTTTTGTTGATAATTTCCCATCTTTATTTTTGTCAAAATGATTGAATATATTCTTTATTTCTAAAACATTTTAAACATTTGGAAAATAAATTGTCACTCAGTAAGCATAATTGTTAACTTTAAAAAAAAAATTTGGTTGTTTAAAAGCAATATAATTAAAAAAAATTATGTAAAATAAGATAATGTGCTTCATTGTTTGACAGTAATATATCATAAACATTTTCATGCACAGAAGATATTGTTCCAGTAATGTGTAGCTTCGGTGTCGTGTCATATTTGTGTTTTTTTCCGAACACGCTGGTTTCAATTTTTGCATGACTGCATTTGATTTCATTGTCTCATTACGAAAATAAAATAATATTTTCGGCTAAAGCCGTAAGAATAGTAGAAAATTACCAAATTTGTAAAACATTCCACTAAGTTTGAAGATTAAATTGTTAGGAAATTGGAGGCATTTATATGATCTCTAAATGGAGTGCACTTTCTAACAACGCAAACTTATTTAGCCAATGTAGTTCGTTAGACAGTACGCAGGCAGCAGTTGTGAGAATTTGGTTTAATTTAAGACTATTCTATTGTCATATATCGTGTTCTTTTATACACAGGATAATACACAAAAACCTGTCCCCCCCTCCTAATTCTTAGTGTGTGTACAAAACTATTGCTTGTATGTTTGTGTTTTGCGTTCTTTGTTTTTATTGTTTTCTTGACAGTTGTGAGGCTATTGATTGTTGTTTGTTTAGCTTTTTTGCTATCTCCTCTCATTTACAATATCAAGAATATAAAAACAGCCATCCATGCATCTTTTTTTCAGACATAGAGTTCAGTTTTAAAATGTATGGAAGCCAGGCAGATAAAAGAACGAATAAAAACAAACAAACAAACAAAAATATTCGGACTTTGCGTCAAATTTCTTTTGAAAGGACATTTATATACATTCAATTACCGGAATCAAAATTGTACCCGACAGTTTGATACCAAATTCGAAATGTACAAAGGAAAAGGTGCAATACGAAGACAGTGTGACAGATAGACAGAAGGTCAATGTCATCAAATATATGAAATACCTTCCAGTTGATCTTCTGTAAAATCAGGCCCCTGAAAGAAAGGTATATTCCATTGTTATTAAGAAGATTTTAAACTTTGGCAAATGATATGTTATAGATAAAAAATAAACATCAGGTAAAACAGCAGTATATCACCTAGAAAGAAATAATTAAATAGAAAAGCAGTTTTGGTACTTGTGGTCATCCTGGATGAAATTTCCAGAGTTAAAAGGTGACTTCTTATTTCTTTCCAGTGATATTTACGGTATCATTCACATAATTGACATTACTCTAACACCACTGCAGTTTTATGTAAAATAAAACGTGATGTGTTTAAAACATAATACATTAAAGTTTCAAGATTTTGCATATCATGATAAGTTTGGTAAGTAAATGTTACATGTATATCAAAAATAAAGAAATTTATAGAAAGAATACATAAAAAAAAATTGTACTATACCTTTGACATACTTGAAGTTCTTTCAATAGAAACATTTAAGGCCTTGTTGAGTAACAAAACAATTATGTCCTTTTAAAGATCCTTTGTTAGCTTGTACAACTTTTATAAACACAATGTTTTTTTTTCAACTGTAAAAGAGAAATTTGATAATTTGTTTAAATACTAAGAGTTTTAAAATGTAAGAAATAAAAACTTGTACTGAACATGACTAAGTATAACCATATTATTTGGATTCCAGTCGAGTTGGTACTCGATATGGAATTCGCTAAAAAAACTTAAGAAGGGGTAATTTTATTAACAATGTGAAGTTCAAACGTTTACTTAAACCTATTCTTCCGACGAATAACTATTTTTTTGTCCATTAAATGCATTTATATAACACTTAAATGTAATTCTATCGAAAATGATCTAGTTAAATTTCAATGTGTGGAAAAATGAGGAAAATCAGAGCAAAGGTTAATATTCATCATGTAGACTCATGATAAAAAACTTAATTTAATTGCAATCGAACTGGATTTTTGCATAACTTTTCAGTGAGTGGATATTACCACCGACGAATTACAATCAATCAGCAGCGCTATACCCTCAGTTGTGGCAATGATGACTGGTAATAGCAACACTACATGTACCAAAGTTCATGCACTTGTATACTGAAATAATTTGCCTCATTTACGTTTTATAAACTCTTTGTACACCCGAGATCTCTTTAACTCTCTAAAGGCCTTCGTTTAGTCACTGTCCTAGTATTTAGGACTAAATACTCATAAAAATTCTTACAGAGTTATTATTCTCTGTATATTGTATAGAATACCGTCACAGTTTATTTTGGGATTAGCGGTTATTTTTGTTGAATTTTCTTTCCAGGGCAATATAGTATTTGACCTGTGGTCGGTTTGTTGCTCCTTGTTAGAAGCCAGATGGAGACGCCCATGGAAGTCTTTTCCCGCGTTCAGATTGAAATACCACAATGACCAAAACTGTGTAAATACGTAAGATAGATTCCCATAGATACCAAATTCAGCAGCTTTTTGATTGTTAACGTTATTTATCATGTAGATATTAGTAACGGAGCTGGTAATACCCTTTAAGGACCCTGTCAATAATCCAAAGCAAAAACCGAAATGAAAAAACCAAAATAACCTTACATAAAGAAGATACGCCACAAGTATTTATGGATAGAAGGAAATAAAACTTACTCTCGAACTTAGCACACATCCCACAAAAAACAGCATTGCATGTTTGTAAATTTTAAGTTCTTATAACGAATAAAGTCATGTTTCAAAAACTAGATTGGGTTCTTGCATGGTCTTGTGAGTCAACACCTCTTGTCATACATACGTACAAATGTGATTGTTCAATTGTTTGAGATCTATTACAAAAATTCATAAATCGCGTTAGTTGCATTAATTTCGCAATAATGGAATGGACATCTACTGCTCCGCTTGAGACACCAGTCGCACTGCCTGTTAAGTGGGCAGATATAAAGAACAGAGCAATAAAACACGCCCTGGATAAGGCGTCGGTAAATAAATGAAACAAAGGCAACATGAAATTGGGACACTGTAATGGCCCTCGTGATGACGACCACATAATTCCGATGCGATGGCAAAAATATGCTTAAATGTTTAAACTTGGTTTTCTACTAGAGGAGCTTTAGAATTTGCAAAAATCTTTTTGTAAAAAATTCGTTGTAACTAATTATGTAACACATTATTTTGAACTTTTTTATTTCAGAAAATAAATAGGTAGATTACATAGAATAAATGCATACAACATACAATATTTTTACAAGAATGAGTGAAGTCGTTTACTTTGTTCTTGAACACATTTCTCCATCTCTACTTGGACGTCACCAATAAAACAAATTCTGAAAAGACAAGAAGTAAAATTCAAATATGACTTCGAAAAATATACAGTAATCAGAACCAAAACCATGTTGGTATGATGGGAGGTACAGGGTAGACCCAATAAGCTGATAAAGAAGATAAATCTAAGGAGCAAACATTTCTGTGTTTTCTTGCAGGATAAGTATCTTAATCTCATCACTGTATCCTTTGAACTGCGTTGATCACATTGCTCTTATAGTGGTTTTGAATCACAGCTCATAGTTTAATTGACAAAACAGAAATTCATTTAAAAAGGTTTTTTATATATATATTTCATTTGCCTGTATATAAATCAAATCTAATACCTGAAATAGATGACTGAAGAATGGAACAATCTGAAATATTATTTTAATTATATACAATATCCGTAGATTTTTACCTTCATAATTTATTTTTCCCTCGCCATCTTTATCAGCATCGCGGATCATTTCCTCAATTTCGTCAGATGACATTGTCTCTCCATAGGTTGTCATTATTTCCCGGAATTCAGCAGAGTTTATAAAGCCTTTTCCACCTTTGTCTAGTACTTTAAAGGCCTCTCGAAGTTCCGTCATGGGATCTCTAGGCCTCATCCGAGTGGACATAATACTGAGTATTTCCGATAAGTCTACTGTTCCATTTCCTGATAAAAAGAGGAAAACTACAGAGGTAATACAAACTGACCAGCAATGAAGGAACGTATTCTAATTGTATTTTGACATTTTACTTAAGAGAGAGATATACACAATGTCGCAATTGATATACTCCCTGCATACAAAATTGAAACAATATAACCATGGCAACCCACTTAAAAACAGAGTGCCTGAAAATAAGATGACCAAATCTATGGCCAATTTAACATGACAAACTTTAGGTTAGATTTTGTCATAAACATGTAGCTACAGCAATGTAACAATTCTGATCAGTGTGATAGATTATTTGCATACATGTACTTGTTTACTTCAGAGAATTATGGCACAAAAGCAATAAATAATACGAAAGTTGTAATTCTAAGAGACAAATAGAAATTTTAAACACATTGAAAACATGCCCCTAAAAAAGGAAATAAATATAAAAGAACTAGCGGTTTGAATACCAGGGCAATACCAGGCGTTTGGACCGGTAGCGTTGATATCATCATGTGATCGTACTTACATCAATTAAATAATAGAATTGTTTACTAATATACAAATAGTTACTTCTTGTGTTCGACAAATTACGAACATCTTTAAGCTTAAGTTTCTTTGGTTTTTTAAGTGTTTGAACTGGTCATAATTGTAAAATATTTCATTTTTCCCCACTTCACATATACATTGTGGCACTAACCATCTTCATAATTCTTTGCTAACATTTGTACTTCGGCTTCTGTTGGATTTTGACCAAGTGCTCTCAACACAGTACCCAGTTCAGCCGCATTGATAAACCCATCATTGTCCTTGTCAAATAATGTGAATACCTCCTTTATTTCTACATAAGAATAACAAGATTTGTATTACTTTCACTTTAGCTAATGAAGTATTCAACAATTCCACAATTTATGAGCAAAGTTATAATATCTATTTCGGTATTCAGATCATTATTTAAATCAGCATTCACAATTATTTTATATATAATAATTTTCTTATCTTATTTATGTTGCTTTGCTTCTGTTTAACAAAACCATGCATTGTTGACAGTTTTGAAAGTATTTTTAAACTGTCTTATAGCTTGATCTTATTACATCTTAATTATGTATATGTTTTTGTTTTAATTTTTCACAACAGTAGTATAAACATTCAAAATAAAGCTGGTTTTTAATATCAAACTTTGTATCATTGCTATCGCCAGTTTTTTTTCAGTGAAAAATTTTCGTTTCTAACATTCACAAATTTAAGATAAAAATAAAAATGAAAACATAACAATTCTAAAAGTGAATAGCTACATAATCTTCTGCGGACTAACTTACCAGTTATTTGATCAGGAGTTAGTCCTTCACCCTGAAACAAAACGCAACAATTACTTTCCACGGTTAATTGTTGATTAAAACTATTTTTATATTTTTGTATACTATTTAACTTTCTTCATTTTTTTTTATTTGGTTTTTTGTTGTTGTTGTTTTTGAAAATACATTCTTAAATCGATTAAAATCAAGATTTATTCTACATCATGTAGAAATTATGTGATAAAAATTTACTTACCATTTTTGTACACACTATACTATAAACCCGTCATTTGCTAACACGAGGAGAGTCAAAACAACAAGTAATGCCTTTAGAAATACATGAAAGACATAATTGATATGTTTAACGATCCGGTACGGTGCTACCCTTTCATTGTTTTATTAAAAATCAGCGAAAGTTCAAAGTCAGTGTTAAGTAGTTTAAATTATTCATTTTTCAATATATCTGTATCCACTTGTCAATTTATAATACATTATTGCTTAGGTTACCTGCTGGTTTCTGCAAATTAAAGTAATTATTAGCCGAAATAGATTGATTGCGTGTCTACAGACAACAGAATTTAGTCCTTGGAAAAAATTACATATCGCATTCCGATATTTAAGTCTTGACAATACCACTGTATACATTAAATTTTAATATAGAAAACTTTAAATTAACTTATTATATCGGAATTCACCGAGTTTCGAATTTTTTAACTTACACCTGGTAGTGGTTTTGTTTAACGCCCGGATAACACGTTATAATTTTTAGTATTTAGAACTAATGAAATGAACACTTGATCTCTATTGTTTTGAACTGTGTGTATATAATGACAAATATATTTATACAATTCATATAAATTAATTTTAAACTTTTGAGAATGGTAAGTTTTGTTAGTCTATATTTTATAGTAAATTGTATGTATTTTTAAAAGTTGTTTGTGAAATAGAGAAATACATAAAAACAGCCGAAAATGTATGATTTTAAATTACACAATTTTTTACAATATTTTAGCTATTACAAATTTTAGCCACATAAAATGTTACGCTTGGTCAGTATCAAAAGGACTACAAGAAGTCCAACTGTACACATTTCAGGTTGTTAAAATGCACATCTTAAAAATCAGTTTGAAAGGAGACAATCTGTGAAATTCTTTGTCAAAATGGACTTATATGTGCTGGTGACCAAAGATAAAACATTCGGAGCAATAGAAAATAGAATTATAATTCATATATCTGAAAAGCGTTTTATTTCAGATTCAAAAACTACTGTTGGAATGATACCCCCGGTTTAAAGTTCATCAAACTAGTTGTAGTAGAACAAAAAACTACATTATATTTATTGATCTTCAGTTGAAGTTTGTTCTATACAATACGAAAATAGTATCCACTTTCCACTTTTACCTCAGTGTATATATTCACTTATATTTTTCTTAGTGTAGTAGAAATTTGTTTTATTTGCAGGCTTCTAGACTAAGTCAAGCAGAAAAAGACGGTACGTAATTTATATTTATATGTGGATTGGTATATTATAATTACACTGATATACTCATATACACATTTATACTATATAGTATGCAAAATAAGAATTGCCTCGTGACTTCGTGGAAGCTTCGTATACTGAGATAATAAAAGAACTGTTTTTTCCCTTTTTATTGGCCTACGGCGGAAAACTGACAAAAACAAGTGCATGACCCCCTCATCTCTACGTCTAAACTGATTACCTAGTTGTCGTATAATATGAATGCTCTTATTTTGAAGCAAATGCACTTGCTTCACTTCTTATTCTATGTATGTCCCCTAAATATGACATATATATGACGACATGACAAATGAACGAGACACTTTTGACCATGTTCAGGTGTTGTTTCTTTAAGTTTGAAGTTTGAATTGTACATGCCTGATGGTTATTTGACGTGTAAAAAATTTATGTCAATAAGTCAGTAAAGGTATTTGGGACAAATATTTATTTCACGTTTTTTTTTTTTATAACTGACACCTGGGCCCAGTTGGTTCAAAAATTAATCAGAATTTTACATTCCCCATATCACCTTTGTTAAACAATATTTCTTTACAGATTTTCCCTTACATTCATTTGGTGATAAGATCAACCCTTCTGCAAATTTCCAGTCCATATGTCAGAAGCAAATAAGCAAAAATCAGAAAACGAAAAATGTTTTTTACTTTTTAACAACTGCACCCCCGGCTTTTTATGGGAGTTTTGGTTTTTGTGTCGTCTTATTCTTTCTGGTTTACTTCGGTATTATCCTTATAGTTAGGATATCTCTCTCTTGTCTTGTCTTTGTATTGTGGCCTTTTCCATTGTATCTTATCGCTTTGGTATTCGTTAAGCGACGTTAAAATTTTATAAAACATTTGTTATATTACAGAAATTAAAGACATGTACGATCTGTATGATACTGAAGGTACCGGCAAAATTCATCAGGATGACTATGCCACGATAGTTCGAGGAATGGGACATAATCCGTCAGAGAAAGAGCTGCAAGAAATGTTTCAGGATGCAAGACCTGATCGTACGTAGGCTTTCCGTATAGTAGAGAGGATACAAAAAAAATACATGTAATCATGAAGCAAAAAGACATGATCTTTTTTTTTTAAAAATCAAGCATAGTAAATGCTACTAAATTGGCTTCAAACAGTACGAAAGCAGGACTTTATCACGATGACAGCATAAGTAATAAACTTTTATTGTTTCTTTTCTTTTTGAATGGCGTGAAAAAACGTTTCGAGTTTTATCTAATGCATAGATCGTATTAAGTAAAAAGTATCCTGTTTTATCTCCAATTTTTAGTACAAAGAGAGTGTTACAATAATGGTAAATACATTTCCATATCTCCAATTTTTAGTACAAAGAGAGTGTTACAATAATGGTAAATACATTTCCAAATTGAAAAAAAACTGAATTCCTCTGTACATTCACTACAAAGAAGTTGGTACAGATATATTTTGCGTACCATCCTTCGATTTAACTTACCTGAAGCTAATCTAACAAAGATCACCTGAAAGCAGTACTCCTGCACTCACACCGACCACTAACACTCTGTTTCCCTTGGAAGTTTTTATGCTGGCAAATTTCAAATTATTCAAATACAACCCAATACTCAAATGTCAGCTAAAATAAGTTCTTCTGTATCTTTCAAGGTTCTGGTAACATAGACTTTAACGACTTTCTGGAGGCGTATGGAAATCATTTCAATGCTCGAAAAAACGAAGAAAGGGAACTTAGAGAGGCATTCCGGGTTTTTGATAGGAGAGAAGAGGGATTTGTTGATGTCAATGATTTAAAACAGATTGTAACTACAAGAGGGGAAAGGCTAACTGATGCTGAGGCAAAAGAATTAATAAAAGAAGCCGAAGTGGATAGTCAAGGCAAAATAGATTATGAAGGTGAATATAGTGACTTATTTTTTCAATAATTAAGCTACAAAAAAATATAATTATCAAAGAAGCAAAAATTAAGTTTATAGACAACATTTTCTACAACAAAAAATCCTAAACAATAAATTCGATAAAATATAAAAAAGTAGACAGCAGTGATAGTAATTATACTTTTCTTCAAAATATGGAATATAATTTTTTTTTAAAGTCATCTTAATTCAGATATTGTAGAATTATTACTAGTGTACAATAAACCTTTTTCCATTACTTCAAAAACTTTTAATGTACATTTTGTACTTCTAATGCTGGACTAAACAGCATTTATATATATATATATAACATGTATGCAAAATAATTATATCAACGCCATCATGATTTCCCAGCGAGTTTGATTTGCTGTGACGGACAGAAAGAAGTATTATTTCAATACGAATTCTGCTTTCAAATTTTCTTTATGTTAACCATTCACCAATTGAAGACCTGATTGTTAGATTTGTTCTGTATATATATGCTAAAACATAGCAAGTGTGTAAGCTGAAAGTTAAGGAATATTAAATTAAATACCACTGAATGAATTTAAAATGAAAAATACCTTTCAGCTTTGACTATGTCAAATGGATATCCAATTAAAGAACACAGTGCAGTAAATTAAAAAAATTTCAATGACATAATTAATTAATAAATCAATTATAGTTTAGAGATGGAAAAAGGCACTCCCTATTTGTAATTTTTATTATTTTCTGTTTTCAGATTTCGCAAAAGTAATTAAAACATAGATCAGACCTCTTCCTCAGAGATGATCGAATAAAGGATTACTTTTATAATGCCAATTTTTCAAAGAATTTCAGGAATTTAACAGAAACCAAACTGAAAAATGTATTTTTCATAAAGGAGATAATAAATATTCTACGTCATGAAAAGCTTGGTTCATTAATTTAGTTTCCTTTCATTCATCTATTAAATATAACATCAAACAAGGCTTTATGTAGTTATTCAGATAAACTTACAGCGGGGCCCCTACTCCTCTCAAGGATGAAAGGAAAAACATTTTTTAACTAGGTAACAGGAATTTAGTTTTTATGAATTGATGTAGTTTATGCATGGAAAATGACACAACAAAATTAAGTATTGTAACAATAGCTGCATTTTTTAAACTTTAAATTGACAGCGAAAATTGGGAATGAGAAAAAGACAACTCCATAAACAACAAAATGGATAATATGAAAGGTCACACCAATCAATCAACACCACCCAACAGACCAAATCCGGGCAAAAAACATCATAAAGAGCACAAAATACAAACATAAACACAAAATAGAGTCAGGATAGTCTGACTTAGTACAGACACCGAACAGTTAAACTTGTTTCATGGGTACACCCCCCCCCCCCCTATCTATCCTGACACTCTGGTGTATATCATGTATAAAACATACTATAAAACCAATACAGTATGATTAAGGTTTCTTTTAAAATTTACTACGATCTATATAATGACAACTCCGTACAACCATTCCAAAATTAAGCAAAAAGTGTCATGAAGAAATTATATTGCCGGTAACAATGGAATTATTTGTTTTACACATTTTGGACTCGTGAGGTAAGTCGTTAATAAACATGGGATACTGCAATATTAGACAAGCATTGTGATTGATGTAATAATTTCCATAGCACAATTTGTTGTTGTTTTTCGTCATTCTATAATAGATGCTTCATTCTACCTTTTGGGTTATTGGATTTGATTGTCTAAAATCTTTAAACACCACACCTAGATGTAGCTCGTGTCCCCGAACTATTACTATGCCAACCAGACTTCCAGAGAATTCAAATTAAACCTTTTATTTTTTATGAATGTATTTCCTTTTCCGATATTACCATAGCAACCTGAGTTCCACCTCGGTTGGACATCTAGACAATGAGGCCATCAAACTACCAAACTTCGAACCATTTTTATTACTTCCAGTTTTCAATACATTCTGTCGACAAGACTGAAATGAAAGTGTTGCGAATGAAACAAAACACAAACTGGGATCTTTTATCTTTTACTTTCCATTGTTGTTTTTATTTTTATTGGCCATATTTGTCTCACATACCCTTTATCGTTTCTTTATTCGGACAAAAATCTTTGAAAGAAACAGAATATGAACAAAGAAATTGCAGATGCACGCAATAGCTGATGGAATCTGGAATTTTACTCACTCCCTCCAAATAAGGAATTCTAAATGCCAAATACACATATATTTATAAAAGTTTTTTTATCTGTAACCAAGAAAAAAATCTAAATACACATATACTCATG
Source organism: Mytilisepta virgata (assembly GCA_028015205.1). NCBI lineage: Eukaryota > Metazoa > Mollusca > Bivalvia > Mytilida > Mytilidae > Mytilisepta > Mytilisepta virgata. The sequence goes on along the minus strand of CM051518.1, from coordinate 50,380,423 downwards.
ACATTTTATCTCTCTTTAGAGAACAAAATAAAATGCCCAAAACCTTTGGGACGACAGAGTCTAATTATACATCACCGTATTTTTATGTATGTGTATATACACACATATGTTTAAATAAAATCTTAAAACAATGATAGTGTAAAATTCATTGCATGGGTGAATGTTCAGACTATACAAGTATAATGTGTCAAAGCATTTGTGTACTAAGACGGTTAAAGACAACGAATATTTGTCATGGTAAGTAAAACTCAATTGTATCACTAAATTATAATTGAATTATCTTTTAAACAATTTTGTCATATCTTATGCATTGCAAAAATCATATTAACAGAAAGTGGTTGACTTCAATTTATCTTTTTAAATAAAAATAATCCGTTTACACAGAATCATACAGCATTCTACTTAATATCTACCCGCTATGCTATCATTTCAGGCAGGGCAAATAAGCGAAGAACTGCAACAAGGTACGTCAGTAAAGCTATGTATCAAGGAAAAAAAATTAGAATTAGATGTAACTTTGTTTTATTGAAATATAAAAGGGCATATAAAACGATGGACACTGAACACAATGTTTGCTATATCCAAATGGCGTCGCCAAGAGTTACACATCTTATATTCCAAGAAACCCGTTAAAATATCCTTAAATTTAAGGTTTTTCTTAACAAGACAAAAAACGGATATTAGATAAACGAAGTGGTACTGCAAGGTCTTTCATATGACGGCCATTTTGATTTCAGTTGGAACTTCTGAAAAAGAAATCGAAAACGGTAGAAAAGTAAACCAAATAGATTTGATAACTATAAAACTTATTTTTCATTTGATTTTATTATACTTTGGAGCAAAAAAAAGTACAATTGTAGTATTTCCACGTTCTGACAGTTCCTCATGTAAGATTCAAAAGAATGGCGTTGTTATTTTGACTAGGCGCGAGCAACCTATAATAGATCGGAAATTTTAATACATTTTTGTTTGTAAAGGTACAGCAGCACACCATGCTAGAATATTTGGCATAAAGGGACAACCCGTGGTAAAATCGTGATATTTTGAAGCCACCGTGAATTATTTCTCAAACAATTTACCAGCTTCTTAAAATGAACAGCAAATCACATACATATTCACTTGTTAAATAAATTGGTAAAATTTACAATTAAGTCAGCAATACGACTAAGTCACTTAATATATGAGATCTATGAGCCTATAACGTACATGTATATAAAAATATATCCAAATTTTAGTTGAATATAAAAATTTCCTTTTGTGTCACAGAAATTAAAGATAGATTTGATCAACTGGATCGAAACAAGGATGGTAAATTGTCTAAAGATGAAATTATGACATTGTTACGTCAGACTGGGAGTAATCCTACAGACGATGAAGTTGATAAGTTACTTAAACAAGTGGATACAGACAGTATGTATAATCATATTTTTTTTAAATTCCGCTCCTATTTGTGAGTTTTATTAAATTTTATGGTGTATTCGAAAGGGGTGAAAATAATGTTTTTTTTCAGAATTTCTTAGGTAAATGATGCTTGCGAGTAAGAATACACTAATGCTGCTTTTGTATAAGTACAGTGAGATTTTATCATTGCATGCAGTATAATTGTGAAATTCAGCAATCAAAAATAATTTACGACTGTTTAGGGTAAAAAGCAAGTGTTGGAAAAAATTTCAAAAATAAGCTCTTTTCTTGCATAAAATTTCTATGAGTCTATCAGAATACGTAGCAAAAGAGTATCATATTTTATGTTCTTTCAATTTTAGAAGATGGAGAAATTGATCTTGGGGAATTCCAGGCATATTATCTCGAACATATCGCCAATTCAGATCCCCAGAAAGAATTGATGGAGGCATTTAAATCATTTGATAGAAACAATGACGGATTTATAGACCTTGATGAACTAATGAAAGCCATGACCGAGTTGAGTGAGGATGAGGCAAAGGAAATGATAAGCATGGCCGATAAGAATGGAGATGGAAAAGTTAATTATGCAGGTACTCATTTTTAACTTGACAAGCTTTTCACTTTTTACTTATTCATTTGCAAATTAAAATGGCCTCGGAGCAGGCAGCTACAGAACGATGATGAATTAGCTCAAAAATGTGTCACACGAACAAAATCGTGCATATGGTATTATTTTGACATTATTTGATGCAACTTAACCATATATTTCAAATTTCATTTATGGTAATGTGTAATCCGTTGATGTGTTGTCTTTAATATTAACCTTAAAAACAAGACAAAACACATAAAATTCTGTAATATCAGTTGTGATGAATTGGGCGTTAAATAGCAATCAATCAATCAATCAATCAATCAATCAACAGAGCTAGTGATATCATCTGGTACTTTGGCCAGTCAGCAAAGACATCAATTAAGTGCACCATTAAACCTTCTGTGATATCAATTCTGTTGAACTAAAACGATGGATGTATGGATGAATTATTGTTCAAAGTCCAGTGGCAACCATTAAGAGTATATCAGGACGAGAACATTTTCATCTGATATGAATATGAAGCCTGCTTTGTCCTAAACCGAGATGTTGGGCCAGATTTTTAACGCACTAGCTCATGAAGTAACAGGAATTAGCCAGAAGATACATCTCCCCATCTGGACACATTATAATGACTCCAAGCCGACCAGTCCTAGATGCCGCTTGCTTGGAAGAGAAGCGGAAAATACCAATTTTAATGTCTTTGGTTTGACCCGGCTGATGATCGAACCCGCGGCCTTCCACTATCGAGGCGAGCGCGCTACCACGACACATTTGGACAAATAATTATAATAGGATAAATACTACAGTCAACTGTGAAGACAAATTTGTAGGTGAATATGAAACCTAAAATACTTCAGTAATATTGATTTCTCAATGAAAATGCTGTATCTTCCAAATGCCGTTCAGGTATACATATGCAAAAAAGAATTTGATATGTTTCCCTTGTTATTTATAATTTGGCTTATCTTATTGGCAGAAAGTTAAATGAATAACAGATCATAGTAAATTCTAGATGCAGTGTGAGAGCATCTTCAATGTATTAAAAATGTTTTCTACATACTACCCAGTAATTTAAATCATTGATGAAATTTTCTTTAATTATAATTACTGTCACCGAGAGTTGTAATACGAGTGTTATTCTTTTTCAACAACAGTTGTTTTTGTACTAACACTGTGTTTCTACCCGAAATTAAAATAATCTTTGATCAGAATATGTGTACAATAATATAGTGTTACTAACTTGCTGATTCTGTATTGGCCCTTGTATTGATTCACGGTTAGCTGTATTGGTCACGAGGCCCTTAGGGCCGAGGGCCAATACAGCTGACCGAGAATCAATGCAGGGCCGATATAGAATCAGTAAGTTCGTAACACTTTTATTAAATAATCTAAACAGCCTATACAGCTGGTCGGTATGGAATTCCATATTGCCCTTTTTCCATATTGCTGGTCCGTATACGTATGGAATTCCATATTGCCCTGTTTCAAAATTGCTGGTCCGTATGGAATTCTATATTGCCCTGTTTCCAAATTGCAGGTCCGTATGGAATTCGATATTGCCCTGTTTCCAAATTGCCGGTCCATACGGAATTCCATATTGCCCTGTTTCCATATTGACTTTAAAATCTGTATTAAACTAGAGTTACTGTGGTATAGTGGGCCACAAATACCCCCCGCGCCAACTGCTTTGTAAATCTGTTCACATAATCTGTCCTTAACGGACTATTGATACCCCCGATCATGCATCTGTTGAGCCCTCGGCACTTTAGAAAGTAAAAGCTGTAAGAGGAGTAGATGAAACACCCTGCAAAGTTTCAGACCATTGATTTAAAGCTGTAAGAGGAATTGATTACACAAAATGGGTACTCTTCATATAGAATATTGTTGGAAAATGAGCAAGTTCAAAATGCAAAAATGATGATAGAAAATCTTAATGACTTGGTATGTGGATCACCAGTAAAGCATGCCGAGTCAAAATCTATGGGCGTTTGCAAAGTCGAAAGTTCTACCATCAGTCGAAGTGCCGTGAGGATAAGTCAAAGTTCTTAAAGGAGGGGGGGGAGACATTTGCTGGAAAAAATGCTGGGAAAAAAGTCCAAACTTGAAAAAAATTTGGGCATAGTGGCCCCTAGAAAATACGCTTTTTTACCCCCCGTCCCATCACCCAGACCATAATAGAGGGAATTAAGAGAGAGTGTGAAAGACAAGCTGGGACAAATTTCATTTATCCTAATGAAATCTTACTTGTCTTTGTGAGAAAGAGTTTTTATGTTGATAGTTGATAAAATGATCTACATACCTGCACCAAGTCATTAATCTGGAAACATTTCCTTAATGCAAATTGTAAAGAGCGGAGCTGTACTAAATGGGAATTCATTTTGAGCTATGATTGTGCACATCATCAGCCGCCCTCGTTTTGTCCTCTTCCGATTTTCGGCACTTTTCCAAATACTTGTGAGACTTCACCAGTAAAATTTACCTCCTTGAGCAAATGGAAATATTTGTGAGACTTCACCGACTGACAAATATGAGTACTACATAATATAAAGGTTTCGCCTTTTGATGAAGATTGAAGGAATTTCCAAAGATCAGTGTATTCACGTTTGGCTGGCATGTTTTGTACTGGCTTCATCATGCCGCCATTAAATGATGCCGAGTCAAAATCTTACGGGCGTTTGCAAAGACGAAAGTTCTACCATCAGTCAAAGCGCCGTGGGGATAAGTCAACGTTCATTCGAGCGTCCTTTAACTTTATGCCTGGGCATATCGACATGTCGCGAAAGATTCCGAGCGAATTTTGCGTTTTTCTTTTTTTACCGTTTTACTTAGTTGACGTAGAAAAACGTTTAAGAGGGCGGAAGGCGTAATTTGGGGGTCTGAAAATCGTAGTGATAACGCTAAAATCGTAGCGGTAAACAGGTCCGAATAAGCTGTAACGGGAATTGATAACACAAAGCATGTACACGAGGTTCGGACAGACGGACGGACAGTCAGACAGACTGAAATCTATATACCCCCCAAAACTTCGTTTTCGGGGGGTATAATTATCACCCGGATAAATTTTCATATAAATACCGGCATTTATAAAGACCAGGGCAATGTAAAAAATATTGGTCATGCCAAATTTGCCATATTAAGGCTATTTCTGTCATATTATTTAATAAACTGCATAACTATCATCAGAGTAGAAGAAAAAACAAAAGTGCTTTTTCATTGATCATGTTCTTGCTTCCTATATACAAATGAATTCTGATAACAATTCTTAATTATAATTTTTATTTTTCAGAGTTTGTACAGATGATGTCATAATTATATAAACGCACAATAGCAGTTTCCCAAATAGAAGAGAATTTGTACAACATCGTAATTAAATTTCACGATATTATTGTTGAAACAATTCGAAACCTTGACAATTTTTGTGTAAAAAATTTATATAGGCCTAATTACATATCATATAAGATATACTAAATTAATTTCCACCAACATGAGGGTTTCTCATTTTTTCGTTATGATATTTTTGAAATGTTTTATCTACGTTTATTGTGAATAAAATGTTAAAATGCATATAAATGGTTTACATTCTTAATTAAAACGCTATTGCAGCATAATTAGAGAAGCAATGGAAACACAAAAACGGCTTCAATTTAAATGTGAACTACCACCTAAAAAGGAAGAAAGAAGAAAAAAAACTGTGTGTAATCATGTCCTAGCTCCATGCTCAATTGTTCAACATAAACTTTTATCACTTTTGCGTAAATGTCTCGGGGATCTGTATGTTCAAAATTAGAAAACTAATAACATCATATATGCCATGGATTTTCAATTGACAAGACACGAAGCTAGCTTTCAAATTAATTTTCTGTCATGAAATCTTTTAGGTTACAAACTGAAATAAGTCAAGCTAGATAATTGTTTAAAATGTATTCGTCATTTTGCCTTTCATTACAAGTAGACGATAGAATTTAAATAAACAATATCAAAATTTAATAACAGCTACAGCGAAGACTTAATTTATATATACTAGTCAACAAAAGAAACGATACACGAGTTCGCAAAAAATGTTTTCGTAATTCCTTAAAAAACTTAAATATGAGGGCAAGACTGGTTTGTTACTTCATTTCTTGATCCAATGCGTCTCATTTTGAAATTTGGTTTAACACTTGAAATCATGGTGGAAAATGGAAATTTGCGGAAAATTGAGAACAAAATCGACACACATTTTGTAAAATGAAAATCCAGTGGCTGAAATCAGTAGAAATAATCTGTTGTCAAACAGACATTATGATATACATAACGGGGTAAAAATACTGATTTTTTAATTTCGGGTTGAAAAATGTGATTTTTGAAATCTCAAAAATTGGAATTTTTAATTTCAAGCTTTTTGCATAAAATCCTTGCTTTTGATGAGAAAACAATCTACTGTGAAAATCAGACGTGTGGGTCTATTTTTCTGCTTATATCTATATTAAATCTATATTGGGGTGAATATGTGTACAATATACTGCACGACTATGATCAGAGTGGCAGAAAAACAAAAGTTCTTTTCATTGATCATGTTGATATAGAAATATATTCTTGCTTCCCTAAAAAAGGAATTCTGATACCAGTTTTTAATTATTTCTGAATACTGCGTTTGAAAGTGCACCTTACCTCAGGCTAGCTTTTATAATGGAAACACGCACATTGAAACCCTGCTGTCTTACGTCTTGTTAATCTGTCATTTTATTGGTTGTTTGTTTCTGAATGTTTCACAAATAACTGTAGACATTTTAATGTCATTAACCGTAGTGTTTTTTTTTCAAAATTTGTTCAGTTTTTGGTATTGGCAATTTTAATTGCCCTGAATTGTGAATTGTGATAGTATCATGCATCAGGAGGTGCTCGCCCTTTCGACGCATTAAGCCTCGACCTTTTTGGAATTTATGACTTCAAAATTACTTTATTCTAATAAATATTTGATATTTTATCCATCTTTAGAGTATAACAAACAACTCTAAAGGTGTTTTCATATCTTTTATCAAGCTACAACCTAGATTTCGTAATTCATTAGTTGACCATTTATTTAATTTTTCAACATGTCAAGGTAAAGAATCTCAAATTTAATAAATATGATTAAGCACATATTCTTCTTTTTGTGGTTTAAAGTTTCTTTAAACAAGGTAGATGATGAACAAATATGATTTACAGATATAAACAATACCAAATTTTCACATTATTTTTTCAAAATGGTCACAAAGCCACAAATTTGCAATTTCTTTAATGAAAAATGTGCAAAAAAAAAAATAAAAAAATAAAAATACCCATAACACTTCGGTATTGTACATTTCATGGGCAGAAGATTATATAATATAGTCAAATACGAACTTATAACCCCATTAAAGTATCATACTTTACATGAATTTTAAAAAAATCAACCAAAAACTGACAAAAAAAGACTGATTTTGCGGAGTTATCTCCCCTTTCCAATGTTAATTTCCATAGGAAATTAAAAACGCTGATTTTGAGTTTTCCTCAAGTTAGATTTTATGGGACTTTTTTCTATGTATATTTGGGGCTTAATGCTATAGATTAGAACTAAAACATTTTCTGTTGCAATTAGTTTGAGGTTAAAACTTACTTTGACTGGACTATATCTTTTTATTGACTTATAGCAATACTTTTAAATCTGCCTGCATGATCCTGTATCTGACTTACATTTTTTTGCGTTGTTATGCATTTTTCTTTCTAATAACAGATATTTAAAATATTGGCTTCGGACATACTTTGATATAATTCCTTTAATCTTTTATCCAAGGAATAAAGTATACATTTTATGGCAAATATTACGCTGAATCACTTATAAAACAAAAAACTGTGGTATGATCCCTTACAATTCTTTTCTCATAAATAGTCTTTACATTGTATATAAAATTTTTAAATTATCTGCTAATTTAAAAAATAGTTAGATATACATGTATTTTAGATTTACATAAATAAAAAACCAAAATAAATCTGTCGCCTGCATTTCAAATAAAAGTTCTATTCACCAAATAAAATCAAAACTATTATTTTAAAATTACTTTATCTTGTAAATTTTTAAATGTTTATTTAGAGAATTAAAGGTTTATTGTCATTGTTTATAAGCTATAACGACCATGTTGGTTGAATTCTAACACGTTATGACAGTTATTTGTCAACGGTTTGATTAATACTACAAATGAAAAAAGGAATATTTTAGAAATGGTAAGTATATTTTTTTTATAGAAAATAAATGAATAGAAATATACATGTAATGTAAAACATTCAGTTTTTCAAAAAATGAAAAATGAGCATTACTGCATGTTGAAACGCGATAACAATTTCTTTTGATCAGATAAATAGGGCAATAAGTTCAGTTTTCATAAACGACAAACACTAAAACATCAACAAAAATTCACTTAAAGCTATAAATATTTTGTAATAACCAAGACTGGGCACAGGTATTACAGGGCGTGCTTCGCAAAGCATTTCCAACTCTGTATACGGCTTTTGTCAAAAAGGATTCCTCTGTGACAATTCTGCCAATTCAAATCAGACACGGTAAATGTGTTTATTTTTACGCTTTTGGTAAAAAGGCATCGTTACCTTAGGCTTTCTAAAAATCCATTCGTGAAGAAGGACTTTTTCGCAAAGGTCTCTTTTCTTCACCTTCAAAATAATTTTACAATGAGACAATGAGCCAAAAGGGCATAATATCGGAAATGCGTACTAAATACCCCCTTTTTACGTATGCGTAATTGTAGTAATGGTAATGTTCGGACGAAAGATACAACATAACTAAAGGACACTACCCAGATAATTCAAAAACAATTTGGTGTAATGTTCATTTACTATTGTTTGGTCGGCTCTTCATGTTGCTAGAAATATTTTTCTCTTTAACACAGCTGTGATTTACTGCTGTGGTGTACTGCATGCTGCGATTCTTTTCACTCATAACATATTTTTACGAACACGATACATTGTCTTCAGTCCAGAAATAGCAAACATAAACAACATTGACTGCACCCCCTGATAAGCGCAAGTGGTCCAAGAGGCGTGTAATCAGTTCCTTATCAAACAAGGCTTTTACACGATCTGTGTAATTTGTGTTTTTATATTTAAAATCTCCTTTTCTCACTTTATTTTAAGACAGGAACATTAAGTCAAGCACAGAAGGATGGTGAGATATATAAGTATAGAATAAGAATTAGAAAAATAATATTATATTCCAGTAATGGGTATATAGAGAACAATATGACAATTAAATACGCGGATTATCATAATTTGGGGCAATTAAAATATAAATAAATGTAAAATTGTCTGAATTATTTTTATCTAGAGGAAGCGACGGGTCAGCCATAGATGAAAACCATATATCATATTATACTTGATAATAACAATAATTACATAAAATATATACTGTCATTCAATATTCTGTTAATTACATATTTTATACACATTTCAAAAGATTTAAAAAAAAATAATAAAATTGCATCTTTAATCAATCTGAATTCTAGGTACAAACTTTTATATTTCGATACTGAAACTGTAGAAATAACGGACATTAGCATTTATTAATGAAACCCAACTATACTTTATATTACCCGTAGAAATATCTGGTTACAACTATTTAATAAATATAGATTCTCTAATTTTCAGCCAATTTAACAGCTCTCGACCCGTGTTGGATAAATTGATAACCTCACTAGTGAGTTTTTGGTTCTCGGAATATAATTGGTCTTCAAAAATTTTCCCTAGCTACAAATAAACAAACGCGATACCGTCGTCTGCTTTGTAATAAAGATGTCCTTAAACGAGGTTTTGAAATCGGACAAAAAATCTGACTTGTCGGGGGACAGGCAGGATTCATTAAGGGCCAATCCTGAACATGTCGTGTTCTTCTGCTTGTCCCTTTCCGTCCGCCATTGTGACAGCTGTTGTGAAATACAACTCCCGCTAGGAAAAATAGTTCCGGATGAAATAACAACCGACGTAATCTAGGTTCGTGTTTAACAATAAAGTTGTTAAATTATAAAAAAAATTGTATTTATTATGATTGCTAAATACTTGGAAAGTGTCGGATATTTTTTAATATAGGATTCGCATGAATACATACTGGTGACCATAGTGAGGGGAAGACGTTGGGAGAATATGATGACATTGGCCAGTTTTTACAGCGTTTTGAAAATTGAGAAACAGCGTCTTACATTATGACTCGTGGATTATCGGATTTCTCCAATCGAGATAGTAAAATTCCGTAATTTGACTATCGAGATAATCCACTCGTAAAAATGTAAGGAGCTATATTTCTCCTTCAGGTACGAGTGAGTTATGGAATTTCTCCACCCGATATAGTTACATTTTTTATTTTCAACATGAAATTCTATAATTCACGAGTAAATTGAAGGAGAATCTGTTTCTTCAATGATTTTCAACAAAAACCTCAAGAAAATGCCGTTGCTACGCATTTTGTTAACATGAACACCATTTCGGAACTTCTCTAGTTTATCTTTCCAATAAACATAAAAAACGGCGGGAATTCCCATGCAGAGATTTAATCACCGGGAAGTGGTTAAAAATATTATATATTTTTATCCCACCGATTAGACCCCCCAAGAATAGGAGAAAAAGGAAAAAAAGACTCTTTCGTTTATTATCATTACAAATATTTGCAGAAATTCTAGAACTTTTCAAACTTTTTGACGAAAATAATTCTGGTAGTATTACAACTGATGAACTGGCAAAAGTTGTACGAGGTCTTGGACAGAACCCGACAGAAGAGGAACTAAACGAAATGTTTAGGAATATAGACAAAGACGGTATGGAATTTCATTGAATTTCACAGTAGTTATTGAATATTAAAGAATTATTTGAGAGATTTGACATGCACAAACGAAATATAATCTGGAGCTGATAAAATATTGATGTTTTCCACCCAGGAAAATTATCGAAGCAGATATCTATATAACTTGAAAATTGTTCAAATAAATTAAATTTAAAGTATCTGCCATATTGAAACTATTTGAAATAACATGACATGTTATAATGTATATGTATAGGTATTTCATCAGCATTAGCATATCCAAGGACCATTGTTCAATAAACTTCCTCAGTGAGTTTTCGTTTGAAAAACAATCACCTGAATCGTGCACTTATTTAGATGTTATTTTCTGATTTGTACACAAAACAGTGCGAAAAGTCCGTAAATTCTAAATCCAAAAGAAAAAAAAAAAAAAACACAACAAACAAGAATACATGTATAACTAGAAGAATGAAAAAAATATAAGGAACTAAACAGAAATAGAACACAACAGCACAGAACCTAAAGCACTAGAATGTAAACTCTTAATAAAAACCGGGAGTGGCATCAGGTGCTCCGGAAGGGTAAGCATGTCCTACGCCGTTAGGTTACCCATCACATTGCCGGTGAATAAAATCCAGTGAAGTGAAGTGATTACGACCGTACAATTTTTGGAGTGATGAAATTAACGAAGACTTAACATAAATTTGTCTAAGATGTTGATATGACAGCAGTCTTGCCCTGTCGAGAAAGTCTTCGTATATATCACATGCACGGCAGTAACGAATCAACTGTGAAATGTACACCACATAGGTTGGAGACTTCGATATGTTACTATTAAAAAAAGTGGACGTTTACAATCGTAAAATTAAAATCATCAAGTTTTGATTTCAATCTCCCATTGTTATCTATGTGCAAATACAAATCTTGATATAAAGCAGATGTTGGAGTGTATGTAGTCTCTTTAATTTCAAGTTCACTTGGATAGTTGAGATGTACTTGGCAGAGTAGCTATGTGCCTTTATTTTTATGGACACTTATGAAGTTTGGGCACCCAGTAAATGGAAGGAAGTTTATAATTGTCATCACTTACAGCAATATCCGAGGCAAGATAGAACAGAAATATGATTATTGATAATAAATTCCTTTGTATCGTAGTTCGCATGCAAGCTGCGTTGCCAAATGAATTGTTAATACCCACCTCTTTAATCAGGCACTCAATGTAGTGTCTTTTGCAGACAAAAACTATGTTGTTTTGAGCTTTTTCAGCTGGAACAATGACGTGATTGTCATGAAGGTAGAACTGTTGTTCTAACTTGGGGTTCGTTTAAAACACTATCAGATTTAGAACTCATGGACGTTCTAAGGTGTCGAATGCGAGCAAGGATTAATGACTTTATCGACGTGATCCAGTTTGGAAGTGTTTCAATGTCTTCGCCCATTTTCTGACATAGTCCTCACCTGCATCAACATCAGTATTTTGATGTTGTGCTTCCAGTCGATAAGCCGGGACTCACGATATTTGGGACCTTATGCAAGCCTAAGAATGTCTTACAGTTTAGTATTGTTAACGATGGTAAGGTCACTAGTAATAACTAGTAATAACATGGCCTGCATGACTATAAGTGAATGGAGAAGAGGAGCAGGAGCAAACAGGTGGTTTTGATTTGAAGTCATCAATTTTGAGGTCGTGCGATACCCTTTCGTGGTTAAAAATGGTGGTTGCAATTGGTTTGGATATATGTAGGTATAAGTTATAAGTGGAACTGATTAGTCTTTAAAATAAGGTGGAACTTCAAATTATACGTTCTTGTTGTGCAAGATATTGCCAAGGTTGACGGCATCTAGACCTTTTTCAGTAAAATTAAGTTGCAGGAATTAATGAACGACGTTCAGGTTCATTACCAGAATTCATTAACAGAAGTACTAACATGCCTAGATAATCTATGTTGGCTAACATTCAGATAATGGAAATAAGTTTATATTAAACAGAAATATGGTCAGTAGCAGGTGTATCCAAACACGTTTTTATAAGGAATGTAACTTTCAATGAGGTAAGGACTAAAATTTACTGCGAATGTGATGAATACCGAAAGGTTTGTTCATGTATGGAAGAAGGCCATCTATTGAAATTTCATGCAATTTGGGAGAGGTGTAGTGTCTAAGACCATGACTACGTGCATGGACAACGCTAGCCTTCATTATAATATTTATCACAGTCACGAACTACACCCGGGGCTGGATAAATTACCTACATTTTTTATGTTATCATTGCAATCATAGAGTGTTGTGGTTCCAAGCTCTCTGGTCAGTAATCTTCTCTTTGTAATTGGTATGGTGTACTGAGTGTTGGATTATTCGTGAGACTACATATTTTCTCAGGGACCCTGACTTTCCTATCTTAACAATTGAATGGTCAGTCTGGTTGAAATTTGCATCGATATGGCTACTATTGTTGTCGTCCATATCAAATCTATGTCCATACATTCATTTTTTTTTCAACCGATCCCAAGTTTCACCAACATAGATAAGCCAAACACAGAGTACACTCTAATGCATATATAAGGTTTCTCAAATTGCAGTTTAGATCTTCGTAACTTAATTCTGATAGTGTAAGACGTGTTAGTAAGGTTACAAGTACAATTACTGTCAGTAATTATAAGTCAACATGTTTTACAGTTTTAATAGAGCATTTTGAAATCGACCCTTGGATTTGATTATCATAAAAGTTTAAAATGTCATGTAATTTCACAGAACAAGGCCGAGCGTTGTTAAAGGGATGTTTAGAACTACTAGAAGACTGGACATCCGAAATAGACACTTGAGAAATTGTCTCTTCAGTAGATGTAAAACTATTGACATCTGATGTACAAAGTGAATCCATGTGCAGGGATTCATCAGGTCGGGACCTTTTTTACCTTGGGAGACGTCCCAGCCACGATTTGCTACCCTTTCTTTTGATTTTTTATGGCATAAGCTACTGGACTGATGATATCCTGGGAGACAAAATCCACCAGCAGAGATACCGGCCCACTAGGTTGAAATAAATTCTTTTATATATTCTACACAGAGGAGTGTATTCCGTAGAAACTTTTCAGAATTTGTTAGATGGTACATGTGGTCATAGTTTCAGTATTTAACGAAAAATCGGAGTGTTTCATTGATTCCATATGTGACAAAGCTGTACGTCAACTATAGATCCTTAAAAAAATGAAATTATTGAATAACTTTACCTTACCTGCACTGATCTGATTTTTTTTATATTTGCAGGATCAGGGCATATCAGCTTGGAAGAATTTACCAATTTCTATGCATCGGTTTTAAACAATCTTCATAAAAATACAGAAGAAGAGTTAAAGGTTGCCTTTAAAGTTTTTGACAAGGATAGAAATGGTTACATTGATGTTAATGAACTCCGGCATGTGTTAAAAGACCTTGGAGACAGTCCTCTATCTCAGGCAGAAATACAAGAGGTGATAAATGAGTTTGATAAAGACGGGGACGGAAGATTGAACTACGAAGGTTTGTTTATGGTTTGCTTCTTTTTTTTCAATATAATGGCTGTGTCTGTTTCCATCAACATTTTATGTAAAAGCAATGCCTTCTAATTAAAGATATTGTTCCTTGCTTCTTAGACGTGGTACAAATCTGATGAGTTTTTGACAAAGAAAAAAACGTTAAAATTAAAATGACATAATGATAATTCTTTGAGACAATGCCCTTACTGCAATAACATTTATAACAACCATACACTATTGTACATTTTAATACACATCGGTGGTATAACTATCTCATCAGTTTTCTCACTTCCCAGTCATGTCAGTATATAAGTTCAATGGAATCTTCTGATTAAATTTAATTTTCACTTCAGAATTGTTCAAGATAACTTCCATTCATTTTATTTTCAGAGTTTGTACACACCATGTGTAATTAGAGATAAGGATACATATGCAAATGTGTTACGTCAGAGACAATACGTGAAAAGTATGAAGTACATTGATTATGAATCATATGTTTTGTCCCGTTAATATCTTCCTTGTACAGAAATAAATTCATCATTATTTTTTTTATTTTTTTTCAATCTTCCAGGAAAAGGCCTGGGTTATGATAGTCAGTTTAATATGGAAGGGCCCAAATTTTCGAAAGATTTTTAAAACCTTAGTGCACATCTACATACGATGTGTGACAATACTGTATAGAAATAAAATGCATAAAATGAAAAAAAGTAAAGAGTTAGGTCAAAAGCTCAAATTCACTGTTTTCAAAAGTCGACCCCTGTTGGCCCCAAGTTTTGAAAATCAAATTCTGAAACCTTATTGCACATCTACATCTGCAACACAATACTGTATAGAAATAAAATGCATGAAGTTAATAATGGGCTAGGTCACAATAAAAGTGCAATGGAAGAACGGATATACAGATACCAATAGCCCCGAAATGTCTTAGAAAGTGCGGTGATTATAAACGGATGCAAGGAAAGGTTAACAATGAAATACCAAGCAATGCCATAGAATCGACAGATATACAGACGAAAACAACACAAAAAAGAAATGTTATTACTTTTTTTAATTGTGATTCGAAAGACAACCTCTGTTCAGCATAATAAAGAGCAAACGTATTCGAAGTCTTAAAAATGAATATGGACTTCTACCACGGGTGTCGCATGACAGATTGTTCGCAAAAATATCAAAGCCATAAGAAAATACAAAAACTAAAACTAAAAAACACACTTACAAACAAAAATTTCGTTGGATTCACTCACTTTTCTTATTGTTACATTAGAGTTTCTGATTTCAAGTAACAAAATATCACTGCTTCATAAAGTTGGGGATATTAACAGATCGACATTACGGATGACCGTTACTTCTTGGTTTCTTAATACTCATCAATAGCTCAGTAGTAAATTTATTAGTGCCATGTTCATGGCAGTATCTAAATTCTAGTAACTTAGTTGTTTATAGTTTATAATAGTGTAGAAAAATCCACTCAATGGTAGCAATCAAACTTCCATCACAACACTTGTAATGCACCTTGTACATATGTGCGTATGCATATGTGATCAAATCCCCCCCCCCCCCCTTTCCCCACAAGTGGTCAAGGCAATAAATGTTGACATTCGAAACAATAAAGCGAAATGATGTTGTTCAAAGTGACCGATACATGTATAAATATTGTATCTAGATTCATAAAGTTCACCTCCAGTTTTTTGGTGATGTCGATGTTGTTTTCTCATCCTTATTAATCTAGGTTTTGCATCTGTCTTTGAATTCATGGATTTAATCCCTTCTGATTTCCTTCCTATTTCTTTAATCAGTTCTGAATTTGATTGTTAATGGCAATGCATTAGCGGATCCAGTAAAGAGATATTTCAAACTATCAAATCAAAACTTGATGTTGGAAAATATGAAAATGCAATACTGTTATCTACAACATAATGCAGATGTATATATTTTAAATTAAAAAAGAAATAATGGAAATACGGAAGTGACTCTTTGTATATGGCAATATCTCAGAAGGCATCAATTGCATAATTGATAGCTTGAAATTTTTTAAACTTCATCCAATGAAAATTAATGTTAGAACCAATCTTAGTGATTTTGATGGGTAAGCATGTCGTGCTCTGTCCCAATAAAAGTGACTACAGCAAATGGAAAGATTTTATACAGATGTTGACGTCAAACTTTTCCTATTTTACATTCTCACAAATATTTCTCTCCAATAA
Organism: Mytilisepta virgata; assembly: GCA_028015205.1. Classification (NCBI taxonomy): domain Eukaryota; kingdom Metazoa; phylum Mollusca; class Bivalvia; order Mytilida; family Mytilidae; genus Mytilisepta; species Mytilisepta virgata. The sequence continues at coordinate 50,363,908 of CM051518.1, read as the reverse complement.
AATGCAGTTTGAAGAATACTGGATTAGAGAAGAGGAAAAATAAATATTTGAAGTTCCATATGATACACTACGTGGAACAAACAAAACAAAAAACAATGAACATAAAATAGATGTTGATTTTGTTTTAATATATTTTGGCGAAATTTGCGAATAGGGTGAATAGAAATTTGTATTAACGAATGTTTATGGCTTTCTCTATTTTTTCTTAAATCAAAACCTCAAGTACATGAAATGATCACTTTTATAAAACTGATTTTATACCGGTGTTTCCAAATGGTATGTACATTGTGGTCTTGGGCACCTTTTTAGCCTATACAGTGGAACCTCTGTAAACCGAACAGTTGTGGGAGTACAGTACATGTAAAGTAAAAAGCGAAAAAATGCAAACCATGGCCACAATTTATTTGAACTGAACTTTAATATCGATGGTGATATTCTATATACGAAAGTAATAAGGGAGCAACCATTTGATTTTTATTGAGGAGGGGGGGGGGGGCATGGAAGTAATCTTAAGTCCTGCTTTTTTTTCAGCAAAATTTAGAGACTGTCTTTTTTTTTACTACCTGGTGTTGTCCTGCCTTTTTTCTCTACATTTTTCATTCTGCTTTTTACCCCACCCCCATAAAATTCAAATGGTTTCTCCCTAATGCTAAACCACAAACCAGTCATTATACATATAAATGGCAATGAAGAATTTCCGAAAATATTTATGGATTTTTATTTTAACAAAATATCAACAACACGAGAAATAAACATGGTCAAACACGTAGAACGTAGAAAAATAAAAACCAGCAAACACGCTGCACGTTGCCACCTTCAAACAGGAGAGAACGTGAAATAAAAAAAAAACGAAACCAGAGGCTCCCAGAAGGCTGTATCGCTCACCTGATATTTCCATTTGTTCATTGCTAAAGGACCTTGAGATTAACACTCATGCCATGTTTGGTTTCAATCTTCTCAGTAATTTTGAAGAACAAGCCGTTTGTATGTTTTTCCCATATGATCCTATGTTAAACTAAGTCCCCAGCTGGCCGACATTTTGAATGACAAATCAGCACCAAAATATTAACACATGGTAAGCAGCTCATAAGGAACATTCATGTTTGTTATGTTTGGTTTCAATCCAGTCAGTGGTTATCTAGAAGAAGATTTTTGTATGTATTTCCTATGTTAAACTAAGTTCCCCGCTGGCTGCCATCTTGGATGACAGATCGGCACCAAATTATAAATTTAGTACAGGACCATCATACAATCATTCAGGCATATTATCAATTCAATCTGTCAAACGGTTTCAAAGAAGTTGTTTGTACTGATTAAATTACTGGTGTAATGTTTTATTTATTAAACCACAGTTCACACTGAAATGGCGTAAAATGAAAATCAATGTGGTCGGATGAATTTTCCTTCAAACGAATATAGATATCAGTCCGCAAAGATTGGTGTTCAGTTTGTATACGTGTTTAAGCTAGAGGAAAGCAAACTATAATGACCATGTTTTACGTCATCGTCGTTAAATCATTAAATGACTGTAAGCTTTTAACACTACCAAATAAGTTCGATTCTCTCAATGATTGATACCTGATATCTTTGAAAATTCATTGAAACGTTTGAATGCGTCCAAATTTATGTATAAACAAAAACCAAACAAAAGACTTTATAATTAGAATAAAAAAATCAAATTTTATAATTCTTAAACAAGAAGCTACAAATTCACGTAACATGGTAAGATATGGACATTTACATATAAATATAATGTGCACCTATAGTAAAATCAATGCTATTACAGACAAAAAATATCTCTGTAAGTTAGATGTTAATTCAAGAATCTAAATGTATTTTTCTTTGTAGGCTTTACTCTTGCCTCTGGACGAACAAGAAGGTAAGGATAATAAAAGTAATTTTAAACATTACGCAAAATTTTCCTATCATCTATTGAAAAATCATGATCAAATGTTCGGTTTTTAGTGAGATTTCACATTGCTTGTGTTTTAGTTTCTGTGTTGTCTTGTTCTTATTCTGTTTAGTTTATTATATGTTTTTTTTTAAATTTTTTTTGCTATGTATGACACGGTTTTATGCCTAAGCATAAATCGATTTATGCCTAGGCATAAATATGCATAAATCAATTTATGCTTAGGCATAAATATTTATGCCTAGGCATAAATAAATATTTATGACGCACATACTAGCCTTTCTACTTAAAAAAATTAAACTTTATTAATAATTACATGAAAACATTTTTCTTATTGTTTCCAGTGTAAATATTCATAATTATTCTAAAAAACTTTAATCATCGTGACTAAAATGGTGAAAATTGGTTACAAAATATTGTTAAGTTCTTTATATCTGTGATCAGAGATTTAAAAGTTGCTAAAAAGACTGGTACAAGACTCACTACACTTATCTAGTGAAATTTCCTTAGACTCATCTACTGTTACCTGGTGAAAGTCAGGTGTTGTTCTGGAGTTAAGTCGCCTTGTCCATAAAAAAATCAAATATTCACGAAAAATCACTTAGATGGGCTCAATATATCTTGTTAAAATTTGAATCATAGTTTGTTAAGATAAGTGTCTTTCAATGGTCAACTGCTAATCAATGCTAAACATATAGCTTCAACTCCTATTTTGTGTTTTAATTTAACGAAGTTTACCCTTGGCTTAATGAAAAACGTCAAGTAAAAAGCCTACACATACCGCGTCTATTCATGTATCCACGTGGAATTTGTTATGTTCCATTCTTATGAGTTTGTCTTGTCTTTGGGTTTCTATTTTGCGGAATTTTATAAGGGGCCTCATGTAAATGTCCCAGTCATGAACAAATCTTGTAAAATTAACCTGTGTATAAAGGGCACTTGCTCATAAAGGGCATTTTTTTCTCGTTCCTTGTTCGCCCTTTATAGACAGGTTTGACTATAATCTGAAAATGGAAATTGATAACTGTTTCAATATTTATATTAAAATCACACTATTTTTTCCAATCCAAATATTTCGTCAAATGCAAAATTATGAACTATTATAACAAAGGGTTCAAAATAAAAAAATGCAAAGATCAGAACCACTTTTAAAACATGATACTTAAATTAAAAATTCAAGAAGTAGATTTTGTGGGAATAACTTAATTCTTTATTTTAAGTGAATAGTGGGCTTCCACATATAGGTTAGGTTTAACATTGTACTTTTTGAGAAATTGGAATGTCAATTTTTGCACAATATTAGTTTTCCACGTAAAGATAGTGCAAACATCAAATTTCCTTGATTTACGGTATATTTCAATTTTCTGATACTTGGTTGTAGATATAAGACACACATTTGAATTATTTGATGCAGACAAATCAGGGGCATTGTCACGTGATGAGATAGCAAAAGTAGTCAGAAGTACCGGATGTAATCCTACGGAAAAAGAACTAAAAGATATGTTCAAGCATTTAGACAAAAGTGGTACGTTAATTAGTAGTGCGTAAAGATCAAACTAGTCTAGTAAGGGACCGACCATTTAACTTCAATGGGGAGAGGGTGGGGGTATGGTTTTTTGTCCGAGTCAGAAAATGTTTTTTGCGCGGAGCGCGAAATTATTTTTGTCATCTGCTTGATCACAATATTTTTTTTCATCAATTTGGGGATTAGAATATTTTTCTAGGAAAAACACCATCCCCCCCCAACCCCCCTTGTAGTTAAATGATCGGTCCCTTAACAATATAGGGCAACATATACTTCAAATCCTTATCTTTCAAAAAATGCAACTAGAAGTAATTTTTAAAAGACATAACGAGTAATAAATACTTTTGACAATTTTACCCTTTCAAGCCTGATCACACTATTAATCATAGAGGTTTCATACTCACATATGAACACAATAAATGCTTTGGGGTATTTTAGGTGATGGAGAGGTTCAGTTTAACGAATTTTTGGATTATTACGCAAACCATTTTTATGATCCGATGCGTAATGAAGAACAAGAAACCAGAGAAGCCTTCAGAATGTTCGACCTCAACGGTGATGGATATATTGACCTTAATGAACTTAAATCAGTAATGACGTCAATGGGAGACGACAAATTAACCGACCAGGAATTTAAAGATATGATCAAGGAGGTTGATGCAGATTTTGATGGGAAAGTTGATTATGAAGGTACATTCCCATCCAAAATTTATTTTCTATACATATTTACGTTTACTTATATTTATCTGAAAAAAATATCTAAATTATATAAAAATATGTTTCCATATGATGTTATAAGACAACAAACGCAATGTTTTGATAAATTTTAATGGGTATTTAAACATCTTTGTTTGACAAACTTTCTAGGACGTGTTGAATATAAATCAGGTTAATCATTTATTTCTGTATATCAGAACATTTATGCAGCCATCAAAACAAATGAAAATATTACTAGTAATATACCTGTACATGTCACTTGTTTCATAAACCTATAAAACATATATCAACATTTTTTTTACAATTTTCTTCATCTTTTCAGAGTTTACTAGGATGATGAATAAGAAGTACTGAAAGATACATGTAAATGTGATCACCAGCCCACACAAATGAACAATTAAATAAAAGAAAAAGAAAATTTGTTGGTCGTGGATTTATCTTTATCCATTTTGTTCATTATTGGATGTCATTCTTAAATATAAAATATTATATCTCAATAAGATTTGTCTACGACAAAAGTAATAAGAAAGACTTGGTATGATCATATTTGTAGACGTTCAACAAAAGTGCAAGTTGGTACTTTTTGGAAATGTTTTATTCTGCTGCAGAAAGGAAGCAAAATAAAATTCATATACATGTATTTAAATTCTTTGATATCAATTTAATGTTTAAGATGTGCACATTTCGTCTACGTACGACTCGTCAATTGTGCTCAAGGCCTAAAATGTTGAAAACCAGTACAATAATGCAAAAGGTTGAAGAGCAAATTCATTTTTGTAACATTATATAAAATTTTGAAGTATCGAAAATACTAAGCTGGAGATACCTTCGTGGATTTTGAGTCCACCATCAGACGTACATTATATCTACTGAATGGTAATTATAAATTCTATGTGTCTAATTATGATTCACAAGATGTAATAATCAGAACGAAAAATTAAAGGCTGGCGACAGTTATAGTATAAAAAAGGTTAACATGAGTTTTATCTTGAAATGCTTTTAGTCTACACCCGTTGTAAAATATAGATATTTTTATTTCAACGTCATAGAAATCAGATGGCTTGTTTGGCAACGTCATAGTAAAGTTTCACCCAAGCGTTAACAACGTCATAGTATAAATTGCGTTGATTAATGATGGTGTCTTCGTACCTGAATACCTTTGTTGTGACGTTTTAAAGTTCGTGTAAACTGTCCTACATGTATTAGAATAGAAATAATTCACGGTGGCTTGAAATTATCACGGTTTTACCTCGGATAGGCCCTTGATGTCAAATATTTTGCTTCGAGCGTTACTCTTTATGCAAAATATTTTGCCAGTCTCTCGTGGCAAACTATTTTGCATAAAGGGTCTAACCGTGGTAAAATCAGGATATTTTGAAGCCAATGTGAATTATTTCTCAGATATGTGAGATATAAATATAAAAAAGACTAGTAACTAAAAACTTATAAAGAATATACATTAAAGTAATAAAAACAAAGATTTCGAGCATTATACCCAGATTTAATTTTATATGCGTAAAGGTAAATGAAAACATAAGATGGTTTTAATTTTTGTTTTTTGAATAATACACGGTTATATTCAGCCTTTGTTGATATCGTCTTTCCAAAAAGTTGTATTGTTTTTCTTTTGGTTACGTCTGCGTAATATTGGTTCTCTGTGTTATTTTTGGATATTGGATTTTTATCCTGAAGGCCTTTCTCTCTATAGATTGTTTCGGTATTCTTTGCCCATAAATCAAAACAATAAATTAAATAGATAAGATGAAGAACTACATTAAAAGAGTTGCTACGGGTAATATGTTCTGGTATTGTTTCTCATATACAGTGTGTGTTAAGCCCATGTTCATTTTGTAAACAGGATGGATGGATGAATTGTTGTTTAACGTCCAGTGGCAGCCAGGTGCATATCAGAACCAGAACATGTTGATATGATAATGAATATGATCCCTGCTTTGTACTAGACCGACACGCTGAGCCGGATTTTTAATGTGCTAGCTCACGAGGTAACTTCCACAGGAATACATACCACCCAACTCGGACACATTATGATATTTATCCTGTGACCAAGAATGTCAACTAAGGTATTGGTATTTTGTGACATCTTTCAAGGTCCTACAGTGGCGTCAGGATGAAAAGGAAGAAAAATAACATCGTTAACTTGATTTTTTATTTTGTCAAAGGATTATATAGTTTTGATTTAACCCCGCCTCAATGCATACTAATTCGATGACGTTGATTGATAGGCCATTGTTGACCTGTCAGGTATTCGTTTTGTAGGTTATTCCCCTTTTCATTTGGGGTTAGCCTTGATCATGAAAAAAATTTAACAAAATAAGACACACGTTGCTTTTAAGATATTTGAAACTGAATTTTGTATATTTGAATAAATATTCTATGATAGCAATTTCATTGCACAAGATATTAGAACTCATCATTTTTGTCCTGGCGAAAACCGTTGAAAACCAAAACAAAAAGCCCACCATGCTGAAATGCAAGTTAAAATGCCAAACAAAACCAAAATGATAAAACCAAAACCATCTATGGATAGAGCTGTTGACGAGGAAGATACTCCTTAATTTCCACAAAATTTTTATTGAATTTTGATGCCACTCTCACCGCATTGTAGTTTTAGAGGAGATGAAATTTGAGAATTTTACCAATCAAAATTAAAAATTGCCTGTGGTGGTCAAGTCTTTCATCCTAACCAAATGAAAGAGGGTTTATTTCACATAGGACCTTCAATAAATTATTCCTGGCCTTCAGATCAAATAGGGATATGAAAATGTTACCAATCAGAATCAAGAATTGCCTCTGTTAGCCATGTTTCTTATCCAATATATCACGCTGAAATGGAGATTTTTAATAGACATATTTATATTTCCATACAGTATTTCTGCAAAGTTTTGTTCAAATTGGCCCAACTGTTTTAGAGGAGATGATCAATTGTCACTACGGATGATGACAATATCTCACACGTGTGCTACAAAAGTGACCTTCCAATTTCAACTTCCAAATAAATTCATTCAAACCCTTTTACTACTTAACTCTCCCCCCCCCCCCCTCCCTCTCTTTTCCATGTAAAAGAACTTGAATGTATATTGTAGTCTTAGGTTTTAGTTTTAGATATAAAAACAGAGAAAACATTAACATGATTTATGCAGAAACATTATTAAATATTATTGTAATCTGACAGTTCGGTTATTCCTTATTTATTTATTTATATATTTGGTTATTTATTTATTTATTTATTAGTCTTTTTAAAAGTGGCGTCGATATCGGGTCATTTTACCTCGGGAATCCTGGAGCAGGATCCGGGATCGATTGGTTTTGTTTTTAGGATTAAGGATTTCTATAGGAATTGGAGACTAGATTGAACCCAAGTATGCACTGATATCATATACCTTTTTCAAAGCACAAAATAAGATAAAACAGACGACACGAATCAAGAGTATAGTAGGAACTGCATTCTATATATTCATTAAAAACAGCAAAAGGCGAAAATTCTTATATGTTGGCACATTGCTTTCGAGGAACCATGTTTAGGTTCATATTCATTTCAAATCAACATGTTCTTGTTTGATATGCACGTAATATTTGCCATGCTCTCCAGCCATCAGTCAGAATGCAGATTAGTCAGACTCAAAACTTTTAATCTAAAGTCGGTAAAAGACATGTAACAAATATTACATTAACTCTGGGGAGCTTTAACATACATTATATATTTAAAACACATACATGACATACATAAAACACATACATGACATACAAAACATATTTTTAAAGATATACAAGTTTTACTATTTATCCTGCAACAGGACTTTTTACTAGCCAAATAAAGGCCACTCTCTCCCGCCATCATTATGAATGCAGATTAGTCAGACTCAAAACTTTTAATCTAAAGTCGGTAAAAGACATGTAACAAATATTACATTAGCTCTGGGGAGATTTAACATACATTATACATTTAAAACACATACATGACATACATAAAACACATACATGACATACAAAACCATATTTTTAAAGATATACAAGTTTTACTAGTTATCCCGCAACAGGACGTTTTTTTACTAGCCAAATAAAGGTTGTCGAACGAAGGTTTTTCGACATTCGTCTAAAATTCCAAGATAAAACAGAAATGTTGCCTATAGAATACGGTAGAAGTTCGAATCACACCGTAAGTCAAATAGAAAGTTCTAGTTATTCCATCAGTATCCATTATTGTTCCAGTGATTTCTAAACTGCGCAGTTATAACATTATTTGGTAAACACTATAAATATTATGTAAACATATAATACATGTTATAAGGCTACGCAAAACAAATCAGGCCAAGATAAATAAATATAAATATAATAATTACAATATCATAACACCTCCCCCCTTAAAAGAAGTTGGAGGGTAACGAGAACTTCGCATGAACAATATATATAAAAATATATAGTATGTATACAGTGTTTTAATAAAATCTAGAAAAAGCATATATCTAATTTCTTGTCTCATAAAATCAAGTTTACGTGCATTGAGCCGGTAAGGATGTTGCTTAATTGGAGAAGCATCGCCTACATCAACATCATGACAAACAGCAGTGGTTTTGTTTGGCACATCTGGAAAAAGATTTTTAAAAGAAAATACCAAAGTTTTCAATTTTTCTCTGTGATCGAAAGTCAGATGTGCAAGTTTTGAGTCTAAATTTGATAAAATTTCAGAATTTTTCAATCTAACAGTTTGTTCCATAGAATTGGAATCAAAAGATGGTTCAATTATTTCTGGTTTGTCATGATCGTTCTCCAATTTAACCATGGCTAAAGTGGCAACTGGTTTACTCTCACATTCATTAGTACGCACAAAATATGGTTTTAACATATTAATGTGACACACTCTATTTTGTTTTCGCCGACTTGGAGTTTTTACAATATAATTCAACTCATTGATTTTACTGTCAATGGTATAAGGACCACAGTATTTAGCCTGTAAAGGATGCCCAGGGATTGGCAAAAATACAAGTACCTTATCACCAGGCTCAAAAACTCTGTCCCTGGCATCTTTATCATACCATATTTTCATCTTATTTTGTACAGTTTTTAAGTTTTTCTGAGCAATTTGACAAGCAGTATACAATTTTTCTTTAAATCTAGATACATAGTCTAGAAGATTCAAGTCAGTGTGTTCAGTAAGCCATTTTTCCTTAATCAATTTCAAAGGTCCCCTTACAGTATGACCAAACACTAACTCAAAGGGGCTAAAACCAAGGGATTCCTGAACAGCCTCTCGTACCGCAAAAAGTAGAAAGTGAACACCATCATCCCAGTCCCTGTCAAATTGAAGACAAAAAGTTCTAATCATGTTCTTCAGTGTTTGATGAAAACGTTCTAAGGCACCTTGAGATTCTGGATGATAAGCACTTGATCTATACTGAGCAATCCCTAACTGGTAAACGACCTGCTGAAATAAACCTGACATGAAATTTGAACCCTGGTCGGACTGTATAGACTTAGGAAGTCCTACTAATGTGAAAAATTTGATAAGAGCTTTGACAATAGTTGGTGTCTTGATATTCCTTAAGGGAATAGCCTCAGGAAAGCGAGTGGATGTACACATGATCGTTAATAAATAAGCATTTCCAGTCTTGGTCTTTGGTAAAGGTCCAACACAATCAATAAGTACTCGGCTGAAAGGTTCTTCAAAGGCTGGAATTGGCAGAAGTGGTGCTGGTGGTATTTTCTGGTTAGGCTTGCCAACAACCTGGCATATATGGCATGATTTGCAGTATTCTGTGACATCATTTCTAAGTCTGGGCCAGTAGAAATGTTGTAATATCTTAAGGCAAGTCTTCCTTATACCTAAATGTCCAGCCAAGGGGGTGTCATGGGCAAGACCAATAATTTCTTGCCTATAGACTTTAGGCACCACCACTTGGTATACCACTCTCCATTCCTCCTCTGGGATAGCATCAGGGGGCCTCCACTTCCTCATTAAAATGCTGTCTTGATGGTAGTAACATTCGGCCACTTTGTCTGCTTCTTCTTGGGGTAGAGCCCTCTTGCAGAGCTGAAGAACCTCAGGGTCTTTATTCTGTTCTTCCCTAAATGTTCTTTTGTCTAATGAATGGCTGTTCACGTCTGGCCATGGCATAATTACACGTTTGTTAGTACCAGGTGATCTTATTATGGCCTTTTCTGAAGTACCGGGACCTTCAATGTCGGCAAGAAAAGTGTCAGAAAGGTCCATATAATCATACTGGCCTTCTTGTAAATCCTCGTCTTGTTGTTTTATTGCCATCGCCCTAGTAACAACACAAGCTGGATACAGTTCAGCATCATCTTCAGGTGATTTAACATCGACCACCGGTTCACTTGTAACAATTGGTTCAGCAACCACTTTGTTCCTAGCTAGATCATTTCCTAGCAATAATGAAACACCCTCTACAGGGAGAGTAGGACGAACACCCACAACAACTGGTCCAGTAATTAAATCTGACTTCAAATAAATACGATGGAGGGGAACATCTATACAACCTAACTCCACACCTCGTAACAAAACGGAGGCACCAACGGACGTCTCCTCGGACAAAGGCAACACACCTTCTAACAACAAAGACTGAGAAGCTCCAGTGTCCCGTAAAATCTTAATAGGCTGAGGAGTAGTATTATCAACAATAGAAACAAACCCATCAGACATAAAGGGCTTATAATCCTCCATGTAATCACAAAAACTGGACTTAAAAGCCTGACTCGCAGGACATTCCAACTTATTGGTAACAACGGGTGTCGTACAAGCACTGGACTTGGGCTTATGATCTCTTTCATTCTTCTTCTGGAGTCTAAAACAATCAGCCATCAGGTGACCATTTTTCTTACAATAAGCACAAGTTAGTGACTTCTTCTCAAAAGTATCAAATTTTGGACCAGACATGTTATAACTAGACGGACTCTTATTCTGTGCAACAGGCTTAATATCAGTACGCTCAGTGCTTTGATTTTTGTAATTTCCGCTTGAAGTATTAAAATTTTGACCTTTGAAACTTCTTTTATGTGAAATGGTATAATTATCAGAAACAACAGCTGCATCTTGCAATGTCTCAACAGTTTTGTCATCTAAATGTGTTTTTAAGTCTAAATTAACACACTGCTTGAACTCTTCTAATAACATTAATTGTCTTAATTTATCAAAATTTTTATCTATTTTCTTTGACGTAAGCCATTTATCAAATAAATCTTCTTTTTCCCTAGCAAATTCAACATAGGTTTGTGTTTCAAACTTTTTATAAGACCTAAATTTCTGTCTATATGCTTCTGGCACTAGCTCATAAGCTTTCAAAACTTCCTGTTTAACAGTGTCATAATCAGAACTTTTTTCCGAAGATAGAGCTGAGTAAATTTCAGCGGCCTTGCCCACAAAAACACTTTGCAGCATAGTAGTCCAATAAGGCTTTGGCCATTTCAAATTTTGAGCAATTTTCTCAAATTGTGGAAAAAATTTATCCACCGTTTTTTCACAAAATTTAGGAACCAAACGTATATTTTTTGCTGCTTCAAAATGTTCTGATTTTGACTTAGTGTTGCTTTCTACTTTAGCCATTTCTATTTTTATTTTCTCCATCTCTAACCTTTCCCTCATTTCAAGTTCTGCCTGTTTTTCTTCTTTTTCTTTTTCTAATTGTTTTAATTTAACTTCGTTTTCAAATTGTTTTTCCAATTGTTTTAATTTAAGTTCGTGTTCTAATTCAAGCTGTTTTAATTTTAAAGCATCAACATTTTCGACCTTGAGGTCAAGAGCCTCTTCACCAAAAATTTCTAGATCAACTAAATTGTCTATTACCAAATTTTTTATAATTTGTTTTCTCATAGATGTTCTAAAATCTATTTTTAGATGTTTAGCAAGCAACACTAATTCTTCTTTCTTTAATTTATCAAACCCTTCCAGGTCTGGCGTTTTCAAAAATTTACCAGCATCAAATTCCATTTTGTAGAATTTTGTTGGCTATCTCTAATAAAAAATACTGAAAAAATTTAATAAGATATTAACGTTATCCCGAGACGAGCCCCCAATTTCTGTTACGGCCGAAATCACCTTTAAATTATAGCCAACAAAAGACACAAATCAATAATAAAATTTAACAAGATTTATTATATACAAAGTTTACAAAAAGTATTACACAAAAATAAAAATGTCAACTTAACTGTTCAAAATCCTGTTTTTCTTGATCCGGAATTCTGGTCACTGTTGCCTGAATCCAAACGGAATATTATATCCAATCAGTCACAATCTCAATAGCATCTAACAGTTCGCAGGCACGCGGGGAACGTACACACAGAGACCAAGTACACAGTGAGGCCAAACGTCATCATACTATAAATAAATATATGAATATGCTCAGAGATAAAAATAAACACCGCACGCTACATTTATATTTTGGTTTTCACGAAAGGAAAAAATAATATAAAAGTATTATAACATGATTTATAACAATGAAATTAATTAATATCTACATCTGTTAAACAATATTATTTTTAATCATGATTTAGCCGTTATTGTTTTTGTTTTGCAAGTACGCTTCGCGGGGTTTCAGAGGCCTTCTTTATTTACCAACCGGGAGGGAGGGGGTCTGGATAATATTAGGGAGTCTCGTCCTGTAACATTGGACCTCTGGGCGATATTTGTCATACATATATTATTATAAGGGGGGGTCAAATTTACGGGATAAAACATTTTCGGAGAGGGCTAAAATTTTGAATTTTGTGATGTTAATTTTGTCATTTCTTGAGATGACACATAAAATATGTCTTGATTAATGCTTTTGTTGAATAATTATCTGTGGGTAATATATTATCTACCACAAGTGGTAAAAATGGGAATTTGTCAAGCTGTATCTGTTCGTTCATTTGCTTGTGGTCAAAATATAATTTTAATTCATGCATATATTATGAAAAGCTGAATCCATCACTTGAAAAATTAAATTGTTCTGCAAGATCTCAATCCATTCTATTTTTCTTGGTAAAAAAAAACCGAAATTTGAAAATTCAGTGAATGGTGGAAGAAGAGATATATTACAATTATTAAATGGTTCAAAAAGGTGGAGGTGAAATAAATTTTGAAGGAATAAAGCATTCTCTTGCTTCCAATAAATCTTTCACAATGCAACAATCTACATGATTCTGTAATGTTGACAACAAACGTACAGCTATTAGGGAGCACCCATTTGATTTTTATTGGGGGGGGGGGGGGGGAGGGGGGCATGGAAGGAATTTGAAAAAAGGCAGGATGCACAATTTGGTGAAAAAAGGCAGGACCAAAAATCCTCAGAAAAAATAAAATTACTTCCATGCGCAGCCCCCCTCCACTATAAATCAAATGGTTGCTCCCTTACTGATGTACTCTCTTTATCTCAAAACTCCTTATACCTCAAAGTCATTTTTCGTCACAAGGGATATATTTAAAACATCACAAAACTATAAGACAGTGAAGATTTCAATAATCATATCACATCTTTTATCACCTGGAACGAACCACTTTAAATGGAAATACTATAATGAATACGCATTTTAATTTGTGTGTTGGGGTGGGGGGGGGGGGGGTAAATTATATTAATGTAAGATTGAAGAGGGTCATTTTTTTCATTTATCAGATAGGGATATCACTATTGTTTTTGATAGATGCCGTAAGAAAAATTCCAGACCCATCATATAATTAATGACCGGCCCTCGGTGCATATCTTTTGACATACCACGCGGAAGAAAACTAAAATGATATTTAAATTGAATGCCAAAAGTAAATTGTCAAAATTGAAAGCAGATGTAATATAATTTAATGATTATATAAAAAATGATCCTGGTACAATAAAAATGTAAGATTATATCCTAACATTACTGTTACATTTGAACCATTTTTAGTACAACTAGATAGTCAGAATTCAGAATCACAAAAGGACAGAGCTTTTATTGTCTTCCAGACTGAGAAAAAAAATCTAACTCCAAACTGGGCTGAAAATTCAAGACTGCTCACAAATATTACAGTAAGCTCCTGAATATTAGTTTTCTCCTTTTATAATAATAGGAAAATATTAAAACAATTACGAATTTCAGTTTATATGCCTTAGTACATAAAGAAGTCAAATAATGAAATCACATTATTTTATGGTTGAAAGCTTAGAAGGATTACTTTAAAAAATATCAAAAGCACCGCAGTAATGGGTCACTCTGAAATATCTGTTAATAGTACGATAGGAAATTAAGGTACATGCAGGAGGTACCTAATTGGGCTGTATTTCAGATTATTTTTATAAAATTTTGCATGCAACTAAAGCATGTTAATCTGTAACTGAATATAAAAAAATGTTTATCATTTTAACACTTCCCAGAAAATGCTTTGTCGTATTTCCCTATGGCTATATCGTACTGCTGAGGCCTTCAGAATTTCCCGTATTTCGGCACTGTGACGTCGTAAAGAGTTGACCCGACCCTAATATGAGCTGACCCGAATATATCAGCGACGTCATAATGTTTGACCCAACGTTGACCCGAATATATCAGGAAAACATCCGGTTATAGGCGGATGGCCATTGAAAAGTAAGAAATTCCATTAAGATTGCTAGTTAACAATACGATAAATTTATCATCAAGTTTTCTTCAAACAAATATTGTAAAATATAAGCCGCTCGACACAATATGAAGCTTTTTGGCTCGTTCGCTACGCTCACTCGCCGAAAAAGCTTCACATTGTGTCTCGCGGCTGATATTTTACGATATACGTTTGCAGAAAACCTGATAATATGTACGTATCAAGTTTTGGCAAATATAGAATGTGTAAATACATAGAATACACGTCGATATCGCTGCAAAAATTCAATTCTTTAGACTTTAAATTATATATTATTGCCATATAATATGTATTATTGATATAAAGTTTACTAGGGGTCACCAGATTTTTTTTCGTATATTAAATTTATTACTATATGTAGAGAGGAAAAAAACGTCAAAAGGTCCAAATAAGGTAATTAACGTCGTAACGATGTCGCAATGGTAAATGTAGATTTTTAGTGTTTTTACAAGCAGGGCATAAGTTTGAATGATTACCACAGCAAAAACGAAGGGATGACCCTATATTATTTATCATCAATAAAATAGAATAGCTGACAGCAATTCCATATCATTTTATAAAAATTTCTAGGGATAAGTTTTTAAGAAATGACGATTTAAAGTGAAATTATTTTCTTCGGCAGTTTTTATATGAATTCTACAGTGAAAGACATTTGTTTATTTTAAGGATATTAATTCAAATTTTTTGAAGAAATATAAAAGCTATACTAAATTTTTCCGATATTTAGATGCAATGTCGAAAATTCTACCTGTGTATAAAATTTCATTTAAATCCATTATTTAGCGGATCCAGACAACTTAAATGGACCTATTCCATTGATGTTGTCCATTCCTAATATCGACTTTGACATGGGCAGCATGGCGAGTGTCCTGCAGGAAGCACCTGAGTCTACGCCAACGTTTTTATACCCCCGCAAACATAGTTGGGGGGTATATATGAATCAGCCTGTCCGTCTGTCTGTCTGTCTGTCCAGAATTTTTTTGTATCCGCAGTTTCTCAAACATTCCTTATCAGAGGTTAATGAAACTTTGCATACTGTTATATCCTAATACAAAGATGTGCGCATGCGAAGTATGTCCTGGTCCAATACTTTTTCCCATAATTTTATATCCTTTTGGACTTAGAAATTCTGTCTATCCCCCATTTTTAGCTCACCTGGCCAAAGGCCATGTGAGCTATTGCCATCACTTGGCGTCCGTCGTCGTCGTCGTCGTCCGGCGTCGTCGTCCGTCGTCGTCGTCCGTCGTCGTTAACAATTTTTCAAAACTCTTCTCCTCTGAAACTACTTGACCAATTGGAACCACACTTGGTATAAATGTTCTTTGGAGTATCCTGCATAGAACTGATGTGGGGATTTTTGATCCGTCGAAAAACATGGCCGCTGTTACTAAAAATAGAACATAGGGGTCAGACAACAGTTTTTCGCAAATATCTCAAAAATCATTAGATTACGGCAAATTCTGGCAGGATGAAAGTGTTCAGCATGATGAGAGCTACCTGTGTGCTGATTTTCGTGAAAATCTGTCAACTGATGTTAGAGTTATTGCCCTTTTTTGACATTTTTGGCTTTTTTTTATGTTATTATTTCAAAAATCTTCTCCTCTGAAACTACTTGGCTAATTAGAACCAAACTTGGTATGAATGTTCCTTGGGGTACCCTGCATAGAACTGATGTGGGGATTTTTGATTCGTCGAAAAACATGGCCGCTGTTACTAAAAATAAAACATAGGGGTAAATTGCTGTTTTTTGCTAATAACTCAAAAACCATTACAGATATCGAAAATTTGACAGGGGTTAAATTGATCAGCATGACAAGATCTACCTACCCTGAAATTTCGAAGGAAATTTCAAAACCCATTTAGGAGTTATTGCCCTTTTTTTGTCAAATTTTCAAAATTTTAACGTTTTTCGTCATTTATCTCCAAAACTATTTGAGATAGAAGTGAAATATAAATTTGAAAAATGTTTGCCATGTTGAGATCTACCTACCCTGAAATTTTGAAGGGAATCCCAAATTCTATTTAGGAGTTATTGGTTTGTGTAATTTGAGGTCGGGTTCTGTTACATTTATTTAAGGTTCACCCTTATTCCTGGTCAATTTTGTCAACTTCCTGCCAGGACTACCACCATCAGGGAACATATTTTAACATTCAACCTTATGAAAAATAAATCTTCAACAAATTTTCCCTGAACAATTGAACCAATTGCAACAAACTTGGTCAAATAGTTGATTAATTGTCCAATGAAAACCAGACTCCAGGTGAGCGATACAGGCTCTGGCGAGCCTCTTGTTTTGTACCCGCAGTTTCTCAAATATGCCTTATCAGACGTTTATTAAACTTTGCATACTAGTAGATCCTAGTACATAGATGTGCATATGCGAAGTATGTTGTGGTCCAATACTTTTTTCCAAAACTTTATACCCTTTTGGACTTAGAAATTCTGTCTATCCCCCAATTTTTTTGTACCCGCAGTTTCTCAAGCATGCCTTATCAGAGGTTAATGAAACTTTGCATACTGTTAGATCCTAGTACGTAGATTTGCGCATGAGAAGTATGTCCTGGTCCAATACTTTTTTCCATATTTATACTCTTTTGGACTTAGAAATTCTGTTCTGGTCCAATACTTTAGTCTTTTATTAGATATGCACATAATAAGAATTTCATTGATCAATTAGCTCCTCATAGCTTTGTTAAATTGGGCTTCAAAATTTTATAACACAGATTTGATATCAGTTTTTTGTAAATTAACAGCAGCGGGGGTATAGTTAGTGAGGTCCCCTCGCAGTTTTAGTTTTGGTGGGGTCCATGTTGTTTATATGTTTTTAGTTTTTAAGTGTAATGTTTGTATTGTTTCGGTCTTTTCTTCGTTGTTCTCCGGTGTTTGTCAGTTATTTTCGATTGTCCCCTCCTTCGAATATCCTTTTGATATTTCTTGACTTTACTTAATTGACCAGAAAGACCAAAACGGCTTTAAATCCATTTTTGTAACGTTATTTCATTCATTACACCACTTTGTGTAAAAGGAAGAAATAAAAACTAATGGATAAAGGGGTTCTAGATTGCATTATTACACTCAAGAGTTATTTATTTATCGTTGGACAAGAACTTGAACTTATTTATCTCTGTGTTTACAAATATTTTTGTTCGTGATTGGATGTCACATCATTCGCCTTGACCAGAAATAAAGGAAGGTTTTGGATCCAACAAATTAAACTAGTTTCACCCCAACGCATGTTATGTTAGTCTGTCCCAAGTCAGGAATATTTTGGCTACTGTCCAACTTTATTTGATAATTAAATAACGATAAATAAAGATTGACTATTTATTCGGGGCAATTTTTTACAATTTGTGAGGATTCCCACTGTGGTTTGAGACCATCCCTGTGGTGAATAAACTATCTCTTATATCCAGTTTTGAGATTTGCTATAATCGCGGTTTTTACATATTCGTATGCCCTAAATGAAAATATTTTGTAAATGTTGCTACATGTAGGAATATAGCATATGCTAATTTTATTCCCTGGAGAAGTAGGCAAAGGGAAAATAGTATTGTACCTCGTTATCAGGCATTATTCCCCGTATTTCGTTAAATTCGCGAATAACAAAGGTATTTATATTTTGACCAAAATTAGCACAGCAAATGGTTATCAAAACAAATTCAATCTTGATATCTTAGTATTCAATCCCGTTGACATTTTATTACAAATTAAAATCATGCAGTTTTTGATGTTTTATATCGACATCCCGACTCGGCCGACGTTATCAGCACATTAATTTAAAAAAATGAGTTAATTTAACTAGGTGAAACAAATATTCGATTTAAGAACCAGAATGGGAATACCGACGCTATAAGACAGTGGGCAAAAACAAGGCGAATACAACGTACGTGAGAATACTAAAATTGCAAAAAATACTATACACACCCAAAGGATGGAATCAAAATATGTATATAGACAATGGCGTGTGGTGGATGTACGTGTATCTCATTAAAATACATATATATAGACATTGGTCTGGTGGTGGATGTAACTATTTCACACTACAGTACATGTATATAGACATTGGTCTGGTGTGGGAAGTACCTACAAAACAGTATAGTACATGTATTTAAACATTGGCCTGGTTGTGGATATACGTGTATTTCATTAAAATACATGTATAGAGACATTGGTCTGGTGGTGGATGTAACTATTTCACACTACAGTCATGTATATAAACATTGGTCTTGTGTGGGAAGTACCTACAAAACAGTACAGTACATGTATTTAAACATTGGCCTGGTTGTGGATATACGTGTAACTCATTAAAATACATGTATAGACACATTGGTCTGGTGGTGGATGTAACCATTTCACACTACAGTCATGTATATAGACATTGGTCTGGTGTGGGAAGTACCTACAAAACAGTATAGTACATATATTTAAACATTGGCCTGGTTGTGGATATACGTGTATCTCATTAAAATGCATGTATAGAGACATTGGTCTGGTGGTGGATGTAACCATTTCACACTACAGTACATGTATATAGACAATGGCCTGGTGGTGAATGTACGTGTATCTCATTATAATACATGTATATAGACATTGGTCTGGTGGTGGATGTAACTATTTTACACTACAGTACATATATAAAGACATTGGCCTGACGGTGGATATACGTTTACCACACTATAGTACATATATATAGACAATGCCCTGGTGGTGGATGTACGTGTATCTCATTAAAATACATGTATATAGACATTGGTCTGGTGGTGGATGTAACTATTTCACACTACAGTACATGTATATAGACATTAGTCTGGTGTGGAAAGTACCTACAAAACATTATAGTACATGTATTTAAACATTGGCCTGGTTGTGGATATACGTGTATCTCATTAAAATACATGTATACATGTACAGTACATGTATATAGACAATGGCCTGATAGTAGAGGTACGTATATCACACTACCGTACATATATATAGACAATGGCCTGATGGTGGAGGTACGTATATCACACTACAGTACATGTATATAGACACTGGCCTGATGGTAGATGTGCGTATATCACACTACAGTACATGTATACAGACATTGGTCTGGAGGTGGATGTAATATTTTACACTACAGTACATGTATATGGACAATGGCCTGATGGTGGAGTTACGTATATCACACTACAGTACATGTATATAGACAATGGCCTGGTGGTGGATGTACGTGTATCTCATTACAATACATGTATTTAGACATTGGTGTGGTGGTGGATGTAACTATATCACACTACAGTACATGTATATAGACTTTGGCCTGATGGTGGATGTACGTATATAACACTACCGTACATGTATATAGACAATGGCCTGGTGGTGGATGTACGTGTATCTCATTGGTCAGATGGTGGATGTAAATATATCACATTACAGTACAAGCACACATACATTGGTCTGGTGGTGGATGTAATATTTCACACTACAGTACATGTATATGGACAATGGCACGTATGGATGGTGGAGTTACGTATATCACACTACAGTACATGCATATAGACATTGACCTGATGGTGGATGTAACTATATCACATTACAATACATGTATAAAGACATTAGTCTGGTGGTGGATGTAACTATTTCACAGTACAGTACATGTATATAGACAATGACCTGGTGGTGGATGTACGTATATCTCATTAAAATACATGTATAGAGTGATAGTAACACACTACAGTACATGTATATAGACAATGGCCTGGTGGTGGGTGTAACTATTTTTAACTACAGTACATGTATATAGACAATGGCCTGGTGGTGGATGTACGTGCGTCTCATTACAATACATGTATAGAGACATTAGTCTAGTGGTGGATGTAATTATTTCACACTACAGTACATGTATATGGACAATGGCCTGATGGTGGAGGTACGTATATCACACTACAGTACATGTATATAGACATTGGTCTGGTGGTGGATGTACATGTATCTCATTAAAATACACGCATAGAGACATTGGTCTGTTGGTGGATGTAACTATTTCACACTACAGTACATGTATATGGACATTGGCCTGATGTGGATGTAACTATATCACATTACAATACATGTATAAAGACATTAGTCTGGTGGTGGATGTAACTATTTCACAGTACAGTACATGTATATAGACAATGACCTGGTGGTGGATGTACGTATATCTCATTACAATACATGTATAGAGTCATAGTTACACACTACATTACATGTTTATAGACAATGGCTTGGTGGTGGATGTAACTATTTTTACCTAAAGTACATGTATATAGACAATGGCCTGATGGTGGATGTAACTATATCACACTACAGTACATGTATATAGACTTTGGCCTGATGGTGGATGTACGTATATAACACTACCGTACATGTATATAGACAATGGCCTTGTGGTGGATGTACGTGTATCTCATTGGTCAGATGGTGGATGTAAGTATATCACATTACAGTACAAGCATACATACATTGGTCTGGTGGTGGATGTAATATTTCACACTACACTACATGTATATGGACAATGGCACGTATGGATGGTGGAGTTACGTATATCACACTACAGTACATGCATATAGACATTGGCCTGATGGTGGATGTAACTATATCACATTACAATACATGTATAAAGACATTAGTCTGGTGGTGGATGTAACTATTTCACAGTACAGTACATGTATATAGACAATGACCTGGTGGTGGATGTACGTATATCTCATTACAATACATGTATAGAGTCATAGTTACACACTACATTACATGTATATAGACAATGGCTTGGTGGTGGATGTAACTATTTTTAACTAAAGTACATGTATATAGACAATAGCCTGATGGTGGATGTAACTATATCACACTACAGTACATGTATATAGACTTTGGCCTGATGGTGGATGTACGTATATAACACTACCGTAGATGTATATAGACAATGGCCTGGTGGTGGATGTACGTGTATCTCATTGGCCAGATGGTGGATGTAAGTATATCACATTACAGTACAAGCATACATACATTGGTCTGGTGGTGGATGTAATATTTCACACTACAGTACATGCATATAGACATTGGCCTGATGGTGGATGTAACTATATCACATTACAATACATGTATAAAGACATTAGTCTGGTGGTGGATGTAACTATTTCACAGCACAGTACATGTATATAGACAATGACCTGGTGGTGGATGTACGTATATCTCATTAAAATACATGTATAGAGTGATAGTAACACACTACAGTACATGTATATAGACAATGGCCTGGTGGTGGGTGTAACTATTTTTAACTACAGTACATGTATATAGACAATGGCCTGGTGGTGGATGTACGTGCGTCTCATTACAATACATGTATAGAGACATTAGTCTAGTGGTGGATGTAATTACTTCACACTACAGTACATGTATATAGACAATGGCTTGATGGTGGATGTGCGTATATCATACTGCAGTACATGTATACAGACATTGCTCTGGGGTTGGATGTAACTATTTCACACTAAATGTACATGTATATGGACAATGGCCTGATGGTGGAGGTACGTATATCACACTACGGTACATGTATATAGACATTGGTCTGGTGGTGGATGTAACTATATCACACTACAGTACATGTATATAGACATTGGCCTGATGGTGGATGTACGTATATCACACTACAGTACATATATATAGACAATCGCCTGGTGGTGGATGTACATGTATCTCATTAAAATACACGCATAGAGACATTGGTCTGTTGGTGGATGTAACTATTTCACACTACAGTACATGTATATGGACATTGGCCTGATGGTGGATGTAACTATATCACATTACAATACATGTATAAAGACATTAGTCTGGTGGTGGATGTAACTATTTCACACTACAGTACATGTATATAGACAATGACCTGGTGGCGGATGTACGTATATCTCATTACAATACATGTATAGAGTCATAGTTACACACTACATTACATGTATATAGACAATGGCTTGGTGGTGGATGTAACTATTTTTAACTAAAGTACATGTATATAGACAATGGCCTGATGGTGGATGTAACTATTTTTAACTACAGTACATGTATATAGACAATGGCCTGGTGGTGGATATACGTGCGTCTCATTACAATACATGTATAGAGACATTAGTCTAGTGGTGGATGTAACTACTTCACACTACAGTACATGTATATAGACATTGGTCAGATGGTGGATGTAACTATATCACATTACAATACAAGTATATAGACATTGGTCTGGTGGTGGATGTACGTATATCACATTACAGTACAAGCATACGTACATTCACCATCAGGCCAGTGCTATATACATGTACTGTAGTATAAAATAGTTACATCCACCATCAGGCCATTGTCTATATACATGTACGGTATTGTGATATACGTCCATCCACCATCAGGCCAATGTCTATATACATGTACTGTAGTGTGATATAGTTACATCCACCACCAGACCAATGTCTATATATATGTACTGTAGTGTGAAATAATTACATCCACCATCAGACCAATGTTTATATACATGTACGGTAGTGTAATATACGTACATCCACTATCAGGCCAGGGGGCCTCGGTGGCCGAGTGGTCTAGGTAGTTCGTCATGACTACTACTGATCACTGGCCTGTCAACGCTGGGGTTGGGAGTTCGAATCTCACCTGTGGCGGGGTGTGTTCGACTCCGATCTTAATTGACAAGGATTGCCAATTTTTCTACCGAAGGTCGGTGGTTCTCTCCGGGTACTCCGGCTTCCTCCACCAATAAAAACTGGCCGCCGCGAAATGGCAAAAATGTGCTGAAAACGGCGTTAAACCCCAACTAAACAAACAAACAAACTATCAGGCCAATGTCTATATACTTGTATTGTAATGTGATATAGTTACATCCACCATCTGACCAATGTCTATATACATGTACTGTAGTGTGAAGTAGTTACATCCACAACTAGACTAATGTCTCTATACATGTATTGTAATGAGACGCACGTACATCCACCACCAGGTCATTGCCTACATACATGTACTGTAGTTAAAAATAGTTACATCCACCACCAGGTCATTGTCTATTTACGTGTACTGTAGTGTGAAGTAGTTACATCCACCACCAGACTAATGTCTTTATACATGTATTTTAATGTGATATAGTTACATCCACCATCAGGTCAATGTCTATATACATGTACTGTAGTGTGAAATAGTTACATCCACCACCAGACCAATGTCTCTATACATGTATTTTAATGAGATATACGTACATCCACCACCAGGTCATTGTATATATACATGTACTGTAGTGTGATATAGTTACATCCACCAACAGATCAATGTCTATATACATGTACTGTAGTGTGAAGTAGTTACATCCACCACCAGACCAATGTCTATATACATGTACTGTAGTGTGATATACGTAACTCCACCATCAGGCCATTATCCATATACATGTACTGTAGTGTGAAATATTACATCCACCACCAGACCTATGTCTTTATACATGTACTGTAGTGTGATATACGCACATCCACCATCAGGCCAGTGTATATATACATGTACTATAGTGTGATAAACGTACCTCCACCATCAGGCCATTGTCTATATATATGTACGGTAGTGTGATATACGTACCTCTACCATCAGGCCATTGTCTATGTACATGTACTGTAGTGTGAAATAGTTACATCCACCACCAGACCAATGTCTAAATACATGTACTGTGGTGTGAAATAGTTACATCCACCACCAGACCAATGTCTAAATACGTGTATTTTAATGAGATACACGTATATCCACAACCAGGCCAATGTTTAAATACATGTACTTTAATGTTTTATAGGTACTTCCCACACCAGACCAATGTCTATATACATGTACTGTAGTGTGAAATGGTTACATCCACCACCAGACCAATGTCTGTATACATGTATTTTAATGAGATACACGTATATCCACAACCAGGCCAATGTTTAAATACATGTACTATAATGTTTTGTAGGTACTTCCTTCGCCAGACCAATGTCTATATACATGTATTTTAATGAGATACACGTACATCCACCACCAGGGCATTGTCTATATATATGTACTATAGTGTGGTATACGTATATCCACCGCCAGGCCAATGTCTTTATATATGTACTGTAGTGTAAAATAGTTACATCCACCACCAGACCAATGTCTATATACATGTATTGTAATGAGATACACGTACATCCACCACCAGGCCATTGTCTATATACATGTACTGTAGTGTGAAATGATTACATCCACCACCAGACCAATGTCTATATATATGTATTGTAATGCGATACACGTACAACCACCACAGACCAATGTCTATATACATGTATTTTACTGAGCTATACGTATATCCACAACCAGGCCAATGTTTAAATACATTTACTATAATGTTTAATAGGTACTTCCCACCAGACCAATGTCTATATACATGTACTGTAGTGTGAAATATTACATCCACCACCAGACCTATGTCTTTATACATGTACTGTAGTGTGATATACGCACATCCACCATCAGGCCAGTGTATATATACATGTACTGTAGTGTGAAATATTACATCCACCACCAGACCTATGTCTTTATACATGTACTGTAGTGTGATATACGCACATCCACCATCAGGCCAGTGTATATATACATGTACTGTAGTGTGAAATATTACATCCACCACCAGACCTATGTCTTTATACATGTACTGTAGTGTGATATACGCACATCCACCATCAGGCCAGTGTATATATACATGTACTATAGTGTGATATACGTACCTCCACCATCAGGCCATTGTCTATATATATGTACGGTAGTGTGATATACGTACCTCTACCATCAGGCCATGTCTATATACATGTACTGTAGTGTGAAATAGTTACATCCACCACCAGACCAATGTCTAAATACATGTACTGTAGTGTGAAATAGTTACATCCACCACCAGACCAATGTCTAAATACGTGTATTTTAATGAGATACACGTATATCCACAACCAGGCCAATGTTTATATACATGTATTGTAATGTGAAATAGTTACATCCACCACCAGACCAATGTCTAAATACATGTCTTTTAATGAGATACACGTATATCCACAACCAGGCCAATGTTTAAATACATGTACTTTAATGTTTTATAGGTACTTCCCACACCAGACCAATGTCTATATACACGTACTGTAGTGTGAAATGGTTACATCCACCACCAGACCAATGTCTGTATACATGTATTTTAATGAGATACACGTATATCAACAACCAGGCCAATGTTTAAATACATGTACTATAATGTTTTGTAGGTACTTCCTACACCAGACCAATGTCTATATACATGTATTTTAATGAGATACACGTACATCCACCACCAGGGCATTGTCTATATATATGTACTATAGTGTGGTATACGTATATCCACCGCCAGGCCAATGTCTTTATATATGTACTGTAGTGTAAAATAGTTACATCCACCACCAGACCAATGTCTATATACATGTATTGTAATGAGATACACGTACATCCACCACCAGGCCATTGTCTATATACATGTACTGTAGTGTGAAATGGTTACATCCACCACCAGACCAATGTCTATATATATGTATTGTAATGCGATACACGTACATCCACCACAGACCAATGTCTATATACATGTATTTTAATGAGCTACACGTATATCCACAACCAGGCCAATGTTTAAATACATGTACTATAATGTTTAATAGGTACTTCCCACACCAGACCAATGTCTATATACATGTACTGTAGTGTGAAATAGTTACACCCACCACCAGACCAATGTCTCTAAACATATATTTTAATGAGATACACGTACATCCACCACCAGGGTATTGTCTATATATATATATGTACTGTAGTGTGGTATACGTATATCCACCGTCAGGCCAATGTCTTTATATATGTACTGTAGTGTGAAATAGTTACACCCACCACCAGACCAATGTCTCTATACATATATTTTAATGAGATACACGTACATCCACCACCAGGGTATTGTCTATATATATGTACTGTAGTGTGGTATACGTATATCCACCGTCAGGCCAATGTCTTTATATATGTACTGTAGTGTGAAATGGTTACATCCACCACAAGACCAATGTCTCTATACATGTATTTTAATGAGCTACACGTATATCCACAACCAGGCCAATGTTTAAATACATGTACTATAATGTTTTGTAGGTACTTCCTTCGCCAGACCAATGTCTATATACATGTATTTTAATGAGATACACGTACATCCACCACCAGGGCATTGTCTATATATATGTACTATAGTGTGGTATACGTATATCCACCGCCAGGCCAATGTCTTTATATATGTACTGTAGTGTAAAATAGTTACATCCACCACCAGACCAATGTCTATATACATGTATTGTAATGAGATACACGTACATCCACCACCAGGCCATTGTCTATATACATGTACTGTAGTGTGAAATGATTACATCCACCACCAGACCAATGTCTATATATATGTATTGTAATGCGATACACGTACAACCACCACAGACCAATGTCTATATACATGTATTTTACTGAGCTATACGTATATCCACAACCAGGCCAATGTTTAAATACATTTACTATAATGTTTAATAGGTACTTCCCACCAGACCAATGTCTATATACATGTACTGTAGTGTGAAATATTACATTCACCACCAGACCTATGTCTTTATACATGTACTGTAGTGTGATATACGCACATCCACCATCAGGCCAGTGTATATATACATATACTGTAGTGTGAAATATTACATCCACCACCAGACCTATGTCTTTATACATGTACTGTAGTGTGATATACGCACATCCACCATCAGGCCAGTGTATATATACATGTACTGTAGTGTGAAATATTACATCCACCACCAGACCTATGTCTTTATACATGTACTGTAGTGTGATATACGCACATCCACCATCAGGCCAGTGTATATATACATGTACTATAGTGTGATATACGTACCTCCACCATCAGGCCATTGTCTATATATATGTACGGTAGTGTGATATACGTACCTCTACCATCAGGCCATGTCTATATACATGTACTGTAGTGTGAAATAGTTACATCCACCACCAGACCAATGTCTAAATACATGTACTGTAGTGTGAAATAGTTACATCCACCACCAGACCAATGTCTAAATACGTGTATTTTAATGAGATACACGTATATCCACAACCAGGCCAATGTTTATATACATGTACTGTAATGTGAAATAGTTACATCCACCACCAGACCAATGTCTAAATACATGTATTTTAATGAGATACACGTATATCCACAACCAGGCCAATGTTTAAATACATGTACTTTAATGTTTTATAGGTACTTCCCACACCAGACCAATGTCTATATACATGTACTGTAGTGTGAAATGGTTACATCCACCACCAGACCAATGTCTGTATACATGTATTTTAATGAGATACACGTATATCAACAACCAGGCCAATGTTTAAATACATGTACTATAATGTTTTGTAGGTACTTCCTACACCAGACCAATGTCTATATACATGTATTTTAATGAGATACACGTACATCCACCATCAGGGCATTGTCTATATATATGTACTATAGTGTGGTATACGTATATCCACCGCCAGGCCAATGTCTTTATATATGTACTGTAGTGTAAAATAGTTACATCCACCACCAGACCAATGTCTATATACATGTATTGTAATGAGATACACGTACATCCACCACCAGGCCATTGTCTATATACATGTACTGTAGTGTGAAATGGTTACATCCACCACCAGACCAATGTCTATATATATGTATTGTAATGCGATACACGTACATCCACCACAGACCAATGTCTATATACATGTATTTTAATGAGCTACACGTATATCCACAACCAGGCCAATGTTTAAATACATGTACTATAATGTTTAATAGGTACTTCCCACACCAGACCAATGTCTATATACATGTACTGTAGTGTGAAATAGTTACACCCACCACCAGACCAATGTCTCTAAACATATATTTTAATGAGATACACGTACATCCACCACCAGGGTATTGTCTATATATATATGTACTGTAGTGTGGTATACGTATATCCACCGTCAGGCCAATGTCTTTATATATGTACTGTAGTGTGAAATAGTTACACCCACCACCAGACCAATGTCTCTATACATATATTTTAATGAGATACACGTACATCCACCACCAGGGTATTGTCTATATATATGTACTGTAGTGTGGTATACGTATATCCACCGTCAGGCCAATGTCTTTATATATGTACTGTAGTGTGAAATGGTTACATCCACCACAAGACCAATGTCTCTATACATGTATTTTAATGAGCTACACGTATATCCACAACCAGGCCAATGTTTAAATACATGTACTATAATGTTTTGTAGGTACTTCCCACACCAGACCAATGTCTATATACATGTACTGTAGTGTGAAATAGTTACATCCACCACCAGACCAATGTCTCTATACATGTACTGTAGTGTGAAATAGTTACATCCATCACCATACCAATGTCTCTATACATGTATTTTAATGAGATACACGTATATCCACAACCAGGCCATTGTCTATATACATGTACTGTAGTGTAAAATGGTTACATCCACCACCAGACCAATGTCTCTATACATGTATTTTAATGAGATACACGTATATCCACAACCAGGCCATTGTCTATATACATGTACTGTAGTGTGAAATGGTTACATCCACCACCAGACCAATGTCTCTATACATGTATTTTAATGAGATACACGTATATCCACAACCAGGCCAATGTTTAAATACATGTACTATACTGTATTGTAGGTAGTTCCCACACCAGACCAATGTCTATATACATGTATTTTAATGAGATACACGTACATCCACCACAAGCCATTGTCTATATACATATTTTGATTCCATCCTTTGGGTGTGTATAGTATTTGTTTGCGATTTTAGTATTCTCACGTACGTTGTATTCGCCTTGTTTTTGCCCACTGTCTTATAGCGTCGGTATTCTCATTCTGGTTCTTAACTCGAATATTTGTTTCACCTAGTTAAATTAATTAATTTTTTTAAATTAATGTGCTGATAACGTCGGCCGAGTCGGGGTGTCGATATAAAACATCAAAAACTGCATGATTTTAATGTGTAATAATATGTCAACGGGATTAAATACTAAGATATCAAGATTGAATTTGTTTTGATAACCATTTGCTGTGCTAATATTGGTCAAAATATAAATGTATTTGTTATTCGCGGATTTAACGAAATACGGGGAATAATGCCTGATAACAAGGTACAATACTATTTTCCCTTTGCCTACTTCACCAGGGAATAAAATTATAATATGCTATATTCCTACATGTAGCAACATTTACAAAATATTTTCATCTAGGGCATAAGAATATGTAAAAACCGCGATTATAGCAAATCTCAAAACTGGATATAAGAGATAGTTTATTCACCACAGGGATGGTCTCAAACACAGTGGGAATCCTCACAAATTGTAATAAATAGCCCCGAATAAATAGTCAATCTTTATTTATCGTTATTTAATTATCAAATAAAGTTGGACAGTAGCCAAAATATTTTTGACTTGGGACAGACTAGCATAACTAGTTTAATTTGTTGGATCCAAAACCTTCCTTTATTTCTGGTCAAGGCGAATGATGTGACATCAAATCAAGTACAAAAATATTTGTAAACACAGAGATAAATAAGTTCAAGTTCTTGTCCAACGATAAATAAATAACTCTTGAGTGTAATAATGCAATCTAGAACCCCTTTATCCATTAGTTTTTATTTCTTCCTTTTACACAAAGTGGCGTAATGAATAAAATAACGTTACAAAAATGGATTTAAAGCCGTTTTTGGTCTTTCTGGTCAATTAAGTAAAGTCAAGAAATATCAAAAGGATATTCGAAGGAGGGGACAATCGAAAATAACTGACAAACACCGGAGAACAACGAAGAAAAGACCGAAACAATACAAACATTACACTTAAAAACTAAAAACATATAAACAACATGGACCCCACCAAAACTAAAACTGCGAGGGGACCTCACTAACTATACCCCCGCTGCTGTTAATTTACAAAAAACTGATATCAAATCTGTGTTATAAAATTTTGAAGCCCAATTTAACAAAGCTATGAGGGGCTAATTGATCAATGAAATCCTATGTGCATATCTAATAAAAGACTAAAGTATTGGACCAGAACAGAATTTCTAAGTCCAAAAGAGTATAAATATGGAAAAAAGTATTGGACCAGGACATACTTCTCATGCGCAAATCTACGTACTAGGATCTAACAGTATGCAAAGTTTCATTAACCTCTGATAAGGCATGCTTGAGAAACTGCGGGTACAAAAAAATTGGGGGATAGACAGAATTTCTAAGTCCAAAAGGGTATAAAGTTTTGGAAAAAAGTATTGGACCAGAACATACTTCGCATGCGCACATCTACGTACTAGGATCTAATAGTATGCAAAGTTTAATAAACCTCTGATAAGGCATATTTGAGAAACTGCGGGTACAGAAAAAAATGGGGGATAGACAGAATTTCTAAGTCCAAAAGGATATAAAATTATGGGAAAAAAGTATTGGACCAGGACATACTTCGCATGCGCACATCTACGTATTAGGATCTAACAGTATACAAAGTTTCATTAACCTCTGATAAGGAATGTTTGAGAAACTGCGGGTACAAAAAATTCTGGACAGACAGACAGACGGACAGGCTGATTCATATATACCCCCCAACTATGTTTGCGGGGGTATAAAAACGTTGGCGTAGACTCAGGTGCTCCGGAAGAGTAAACAGTATGTGCTTCCTGCAGGACACTCGCCATGCTGCCCATGTCAAATTCGATATTAGGAATGGACAAAATCAATGGAACAGGTCCATTTAAGTTGTCTGAATCCGCTAAATAATGGATTTTAATGAAATTTTATACACAGGTAGAATTTTCGACATTGCATCTAAATATCGAAAAAATTTAATATAGCTTTTATATTTCTTCAATAAATTTGAATTAATATCCTTAAAATAAACAAATGTCTTTCACTGTAGAATTCATATAAAAACTGCCGAAGAAAATAATTTCACTTTAAATCGTCATTTCTTAAAAACTTATCCCTAGAAATTTTTCAGCTATTCCATTTTATTGATGATAAATAATATAGGGTCATCCCTTCGTTTTTGCTGTGGTAATCATTCAAACTTATGCCCTATCTGTAAAATCACTAAAAATCTACATTTACCATTGCGACGTCGTTACGACGTTAACCTTATTTGGGCCTTTTGACGTTTTTTTCCCTCTCTACATATAGTAATAAATTTAATATATAATTTACCCCCCCCCCCCCAACACACAAATTAAAATGGAACGATGCTGGTCTATTTATAGTTTACACCAGCTCAAACCTAATTTAGTGCATCCCGGCACGATTAATAATCACAAAATGCTTTGATGCGTATCATTTTATTATCTTTTAAACACATTTCATATTCGATATGTCAAACGCCACCTTATTAATTTTTCTCCCTACTGAAGTTAGTAGGTAATCTATAAATAAATTCCATGATGCTATGCTTTTATCGATGACGTACTTCTTGTCCTGTAGTGTCTGACTGTCTCTCTGTGGACTGTCTCACGGTGTACGTGCACTGTTGACTGCCACTCCACAATCTAGTATGATGTAACGAAAATAAAGTCTGTCAAGTACGATGTGTGAAACGTAAATAAATCCAACAGCTGAGAACACAAGATTGTCTATGTACGGTCCAATATGCTATGCTCTGCAAGTTTAACTTTCGTGTCCATATATATACTGTAGAACGGAAACTTCTGGAATACGGTAGAAGTTCGAATCACACCGTAAGTCAAATAGAAAGTTCTAGTTATTCCATCAGTATCCATTATTGTTCCAGTGATTTCTAAACTGCGCAGTTATAACATTATTTGGTAAACACTATAAATATTATGTAAACATATAATACATGTTATAAGGCTACGCAAAACAAATCAGGCCAAGATAAATAAATATAAATATAATAATTACAATATCATAACAGTATATATTCTTACTTGTTACAAGAGAAAGATGTCGAACTACCATAAATACGTTAAATATAGTCAGAAAAAATATTTAATATATTTGATCGGAAGAGTAAGTTCTTTGTTATTATTCAAGACCATTAACACGATTAACTTGATTGATCGCTTTCTTTAATTGAAATAGTAAACAATATATTCCATACAACGATTTTAGAAATAATATCTATTAAGAAGAAAGTAGAAATGCCTTCATCTGTATAATGGTAAGATTTAATTTGTTTTCAAAAACTAAAGTCAGTATTTTTTCTTCTGGTCATGGTCTAGAACAATTGAGAATACAAGATATCGAACTATTTTTTACATATTATTAGATATATATATGTTACGGGCATTGTGTATAATGCCTGCTAGATTTAGGTTATCTTTAAATTGACTTTTTTCCAGGCTTTTTTATAAAATGCCTAATAAAAAAGGCTAGGCATTAATCAAAATGCCTGAAATCGTACATTATATGAAACTTGAAACACTTTATGCCAATGAACAGAATAAAAACTAAATTTATTCTTTACAATCTTATACAATGAGAAACGTACCAATTGCACTAAATAACCGTTGGTGAACTCAAGTGGTCCGGATTGGTAAGCAGTTCCTTCCTCTAATGACACCTAGCTGCCATTCTGCCCATAAGTTAAGAAACAGACATTGTAGAAAGGCATAATGTTTCCATAAAGGTTCACTGTTATTGTCTGCTTACCATAAAGATGCAACTTATATTTAACCTGAATATCGCTTTAATTCTAAATGGAGTGACATAAGATAAATCGATAAAAATATAGAATATTAGAGGGGTTACAATATTATGGCAAGCCGTTTTACTATTTATTCTAACTTCAAGATATCTCATATAATATATAAGATATCTCATACAATAAATAAATAAATAACAATCCAAAGATACTAATATTAGATATAGTAAATTTATACTATACTGTATACGACGCATTTCAAGGAGTTACCTCTCATCAGCAGCATTAAAACCGAAACACCAAAAACCAACCTTATTTTAAACAAGAAGTACTCATAACCAAAAAATACAGAAACAGGAAGCCAAATTTCAGCTAAGGATATCTTAATTAATCTAGTTTTTATAAGATATCTTATAAACTTTATAAGATATCTTATATACTTTATAAGATATATTATATGAGATATCTTATATAATTTATAAGATATCTCATATAATGTTCTTTATAAGATATCTTATAAAGTATATAAGATATCTTATAAAATATGTAAGATATCTTATAAAGTTTATGAGATATCTTATAAAGTTTATAAGATATCTTATAAAGTTTATAAGATATCTTATAGATATTTTTTATATAAGATATCTTATATACTTTATAAGATATCTCATATACTTTATAAGATATATTATATAGTTATAAGATAACTCATATTAACATATCTCATATAATTTATAAGATGTCTTATAAAGAAAATAAAGAAAGCTATATGAGATATCTTATAAATTATATGAGATACCTTATAAACTATATGATATATCTTATAAACTATATGAGATATCTTGAAGTTGGAATAAAAAGTAAAAGGGCTTGCCATACAATATACCCCGTCACCCTCTTAGAAATTTGTTATTTATTTTATTATACTGAATGTTTTGGATTTTATGAGCGGGTGACAGTATTTCTTTCCAGTGGGTGAACGAGCAAAATATCACATTCTTGTAAACCAATGAAAATGCATTAAAAGTAGAGAAATTTACATAAAATATAATAAATTATTTTATTAACTCATTACATTTGATTTGAGACAAATCTTGGAATACATGTTAATTGCAGGCGGCTCTCCTTACAGAAGAAGAAGAACGAGGTACATGTATACGAAACAATGCTTCAATGTCTTTAGGGATGAGATCAAAAGTTCAATGTAGGATAAAAAACTTAATTCAACTAAAGGAGTAAAAATACATATCTTAACTAAAGGAGTAAAAACACCTGTCTTAACTAAAGGAGTAAAAACACATAGCTTAATTAAAGGAGTAAGATGACCTATTTCAGTGAAAAAACTATGTGAATTAAGTTTTGTATCCTACATTAAACTTTTGTTCTCGCCCCTTATATTTCATATGTTATAATTTTAGGAATATTTTGTACCCTTTAATAGTTGCTTCAATTTGATACTTGGAATTTACTATTATGATATTTTAAATTTCTTGAATACAAATGTTCTTCAGCATAGCTTTTGTCTTGGATAGAATCAAAGCAGAAACGTTGACGACACAATATGAAAAAATAACCCATAGTAGATTGTGCGCAGTGGAAAATCTTGTTTGACACCAGTTACTAAAACAGCTTTTTAGGTTTTGTCTTTCATTATTTTGGCTAATTTGTATTTGATTCTTTTAAATACATTGTTTTATCAGAACTAAGATACACTATTGCACTATTTGATACTGACGGATCAGGAAAGCTTTCACGAGGAGATATAGCTACTATTGTACGTAGTACTGGCTGCAACCCTACAGAAAAAGAGCTCTTAGATATGTTCCAATCTATTGATTCAGATGGAATGGAAAGTAAGTGATTTTATTCCCAGTATACAAAAACAATAGTGTATTCTGAACTGTTTAAGAAACTATTGTTGTTCGTGAATCTATGCATTTAAACTAGAAATTGGTGCCATCATAAACGATGCCCATCCCCGCACTGCTCAAGTCAAAAAACAATTAACGGTGAAAAATTACGATTTCTCAATTTCAGTCTGAAAATTAGAACCCTGAAAATCAAAATTCTTAAACCTTATTGTGCATCTACATACAGTATGTGACAATATTGTATAGAAATTAAAAGCGTTAAATGAAAAACGAATAAGGAGTCAGTCACAAGCTTAAATTTCCAATTTTCGAAATTCGACCCCTTTGGGCCCAAATTTTTGAAAAAACAAAATTCTAAAACCTTATTGCGCATTTACATACAGTATGTGATAATACTGTATAGAAATTAAATACATGACATGAAAAATGAATGAGGATTGTAAGTCACAAGCTTAAATTCCAATTTTCAAAATTTGACCCCTGTGGGTCCCAATTTTGGAAAATCAAAATTCTAAAACCTTATTGCACATCTACATACAGTATGTGACAATACTGTATAGAAATTAAAGTATAATGAAAATGTATGAGGATTTTAGGTTACAAGCTTAAATTTACCATTTTCGAAATTCGACTCGGGTGGGCCCCGATTTTGAAAATCAAAATTCTAAAACCTTTATTCGAAGTGCGGGGAAAAAAACTTGACAGGAATTAATCTTGGTTGTTCTGACTTTGACGATTCTTCAACAAATACTCCATAATAAAAATGGCATTTTCAATATTTCAATTAAATAAAATAAGAATATCAAAGGATCGTGACAGAACGCATAACCTTAATGTTGTATCTATTAATCAGTAATAGAAACTATGAACGTCCTAAATCACTAGACCATCTAGGCTCAAATTTATTTCTAGTCCGTAAATTTTTGCGGGAGGTATGACAAGCGAAAGATAAACAACAACTGAACAACATTACACCTAATCCGTACACCAAAACTATATAGACAATAAAACAGAAATACCATAACAAGGATAACTTGGCCTTGCATGTTTCTACATAAAAGACATTATATGATAGTTTGGAGAGTTCAAAACCTGTTAGGGGATTTTAATACTTGGCTGAGATTTTCTTTTCCTACAGATCAAGGAAAAATTGATGTTGAAGAATTTTTAGAATATTATGCTAGAAAGTTATATGATCCTGCAAAAGATGAAATAGAAGAAGCTCTTGAAGCTTTCAAAAAATTTGATAGAAATGGAGAAGGATCGATAGAAGTACAACAACTGAAAAACATCATGACAAGTTTGGGAGAGGACACTATCTCAGATGCAGAATTTTGGAGAATTCTTAAAGAGGTCGAAATAGATGAAAACGGAAAAATAAATTATTCAGGTAATATCTTCTGTGGCTTAAAAAGGCAGCTGAAAATCTGCTATTTGACTCGAAAACTTTTTTTCTCAATTAGATTTTGCCTGCAAAGAAAAAAATCGAAACCACATCTGTAAATTTACATATACAAAGTCACATACACTGCTAGACAATAAAAAAATTTGTTTATTATCCCCGTGTCCGTCTGTCCGTCTGCCTGTCTGTCCCGTCTGTCCGTCCGTCAGTTACACTTTCTTGTGACCTAAACTCCTCGTTCATTTTTAACTTCATCCATTTAATTTCTATACGGTATTGTCACATACTGTATGTAGATGCGTAATAAGGTTTTAGAATCTTCATTTTCAAAAATTGAGGCCCACAGTGCTCGAATTTCGAAAATTAGGAATTTAAGCTTGTGACCTAACATACTCTTTTCATTTAATCCATTTAATTTCTATACAGTATTATCAAAAACTGTATCTGGATGTGCAATAAGGTTTTAGAATTTTGATTTTCAACAATTTGGGGCCCACAGGTGTTGAATTTTGAAAATTGGGAGTGTATGCTTGTGACCTAAGCTCCTCTTTCATTTTTCATTTTATGTATTTAATTTCTTTACGGTATTGTCACACACTGTGTATAGATTATAAGTGGGTGACTGAAAGTTTTCTTGAGTTTTTCATTTTATATATTTTATTTCCATACAGTATTATCATACACTTTATGCAGATGTGCAATAAGGTTTTACAATTTTAATTTTCCAAAATTTGGGCCTGTATTCAAAGGTATAATTGTGAAAAAGGTGCACGGGTATACAAAATGTGGGGAGTGCGGGGATAGCTGTCGTTTCCGACTGCCTCAGTCTAGTTTCATATTATTATTTATTTAAGTTTTTTATTCACCTTGTATTTTGATCAACATAAGCTTTCGTAGATAACACCCCGTTAGGTTGAACATGGTAGAAGATTAATAACATCTACACAATCCACAAGAGTCCGTTTTCTATCTGACATAGCTGTATTATGTTTTGTTTGTTTTTCTTTTTTCATTAATATATTTTAGTGTGCCGTCTATTTCGCTGAACTAGTATGCATTATTGTTTAAGGGCCAGCTGAAGCCCGCCTCAGGGTTCGGGATTTTCTCGCTGCGTTGACACATTGGTAGCCTTGAGCTGTTTTCTGCTCTTTGGTCAGGTTGTTGTCTCTTTGACACATTCCTCGTTTCCGTTCTCTATTCTATAAGGTGTTAAAAACGTCTCATTTTATTTCAGAATTTACAAGATTGATGAATCAAAGATATAAATGACCAAAATTATGCAAATGAAAGTCAACGTAGAAATTGTATCGGTTTTCTCTGGTCTTTGATTGGCAAGGAACAATTGGCCATCATGGTTTGCGATTTCATCAGCAGTACAGTGACCTCTGCAGGTTTATTTTTATATCCGACCATAACTGGACACATGTTAAATATGTTGCACATCTTTGTTTTAATAAAATTTACAAAATGAAATTCAAAGTTCCTCCCAGTACGCTCACCTGTTGCAACAATATAGAAAGTTTTTATGTTTCGGTTCTTTGTGCTATCCTTCCACATATAATATTTTTTCGTAATCTAAATAAACAATGTTACTGGGCTTAATAATGTGTCGTTGTAGAAAGCGGACTACCACAGACGAAAAAAAAAAAGAAAGAAATTAGCCCAGTCATTTAATTTCAGTTGTCGCCATATACCTATACATTTTGCACAATGTCTCGATAATCATTTTACTCTAAGGACAACATGAACCTTATCTACCCAAGTGAGATTCCTGACACGTCTACTTTTGCTTCATGCATAGAGCTAAACATATAGAAAAAATTGGAGATTGAAATCAAACTTCTATGACAAAAGGGATAATATTAGCTTTCAAATTTTGAACTTCTCCTTTTTTAATAGTTACAAAGCAACATATCCTGTTTATG
Source organism: Mytilisepta virgata (assembly GCA_028015205.1). Taxonomy (NCBI): domain Eukaryota; kingdom Metazoa; phylum Mollusca; class Bivalvia; order Mytilida; family Mytilidae; genus Mytilisepta; species Mytilisepta virgata. The sequence goes on along the minus strand of CM051518.1, from coordinate 50,325,089 downwards.
GTGTCTACATTTTACACCTGATTCACTCCTGCATGTGACTTGAGATGACTTTTTCAAACGAGCAAAAATTCTGTGTGGTTATAACAATTTTATACTTTGACCGTTGGCAATGTAATAAACGGGAGCAACGAAGTCAGAAATGAGACAAGACTGGATTTGACACCGTAGTAGAATTACCGGAATGGATTTTACAAAATTTCAACCATGTGAAGGAGCAGGAAACCGCTAATCATCACAAGAAAATCTATTTTTTTATTTTAGAATTTCTGTATTTATTATACTTTTTATTTTTTGGAGTACTAGTGGTTGGAAGGGTTGTACATTCGCAGTACACCAGTTTCTATGCTGTCGCGATAGAATTTTTTTCAGTCTGCTTTGAGTTTTTATTTTAAAAATCCAATTGTAGGCTTCTCTATTTGTATTTTCATCGTATCGACTTTTACAGGTCTTTTCTCTTATCTTCGGTATTCTTTTAACAATATTCAAATGGTTTTGACAGTGATAAACCGTTACATTTAGGTATAGTCTATGAGCTTTATTTGATAGATCAATATTTTATATGTTTGCCTAGAATATGGAAACTTTTACATTTCATAACTGGGTTTTTTCCCTTGAACAATAATAATACATTTTTTAATTTTTATTACAAATATATAAAAACCAACATTTACAGCTGTTTAATTTTGTTGGTAGTCAGTACTTTATGCTGGACTGAAAAAATCTTCTATTAGTGATGTTTCAAAATTTTTATTTTTTAATTAACAAACAATATACAATAACATGAACAAAATAGCAATAAAATAACAGCGTTAATAAATATTTCGACTCTCCAATACCAAGCATTAACATTTCTTCTGATAATATCACTAGACTTACATGGAATGGACTTCTCTTCATTTAAAATTATGCTATATTGGAATATTTGATAGCCTTTTCCCTCATTTTGATCTCATTATTTTAATGAACTCTGAAAAAGGTACACAGGGAACATTATCGATAAACGTCATATACACCACAAGGATTTAAAAAAAAACATAATAATAACCAAATTGTTAAGCAATGGTGCAATTCGGTGTCCTGTATGTTCAGAAACATAAAAAAGTATACAGGTATAGTTTTAATAACATACAATCACAGAAGATATTCCATATGAAAGAATCTACGTTTATGAAAAAGAAATTAAATTTTCAAAGAAATTTTTAAAATTCATGTCTTAGATATGAGATAATCTTTGTTTTGCAACCGGTTTGTGAAGATAACCTGAGTAAATTAATTTTTGAGACTGCCAGATCAAGGGAAAATAAATTATTACTTAAATATTTTTGCACCAATCATTTATCAGATAATTATCAGTTAATTTTCTATCCAGTATATATTTTTTATAAGATTATAAAGTACCATGAAAAGTGAAATTGATTTAAAAATTATTCAGTTATAAATCGTACATGTACCTTCAACTCCGACTTTTCCATTGCCATCCTCGTCTGCTTCTCGGATCATTTCTTCTATTGTTTCCTCCGAGATATCCATCTCTAAACACTTGATAACACGTCTGAGATCAGCCGCCGTAATAAAATTATTATCGTCGTGGTCAAAAACTGCAAATGCCTCTCTTAATGTTTCTTCCGATTCGTCTGTATTATTTCTGCGAATCATCATTTTGATGAATTCATCAAAATCTATTATACCATTCCCTAAAAGAGATGTAAAGTAAGTTTTTGATGGAAGTTCTGAATTAATGAATCATTCATGTTGAATTCTACATGAATATAAAAGAATCCTAGTTATTATTGTAAAATATATGGAATAAGATTATTTTACGGTTACTTGGAAAATTCGTTCCTGCGGTTGTTCGACATCGAGGACCCTTCAAGACGAAAATGATTTTAAAGTATTTGGTGTATTTCTTTGAAGCGTTACAATGACATTATAATAAACAATGAATGGTAGAAAAGATAACAAGCATGTCTTTTTATTGGATTTTCAGTTACACGTAAACGAGGATTCCTCAATAAAATAGATATACATGGAGTTTGAAATTTGCAATTTACCTTAATATTTCAGCAAGTGACGTTTTCTGAAAGAACGATTTCTCCAAACTTTGCGAATTTAATGAATCTTGAACGAATTCATCTAATAAACTCGACCTGTATAGTATGCTAAAGCAGTGTATATAGAATAGAAGTATATATGTATCTAAATGTAAATATAATTTACCATCTAAATCAGCCCCTTGTATCATATCAATGAGTTCCTCTTGTGTAGGGTTTTGGCCAAGCGCTCGCAGAACAGACTTTAGTTCTAAAGCGGATATAACCCCGTTTCCATCTTCATCAAACAAACCAAAAGCCTCTTTGTATGCTACAAATAAAAAGAAAATGTATTAAATGACAGATTGAGCTTGTCGTCATGAGGCCTACACATTTTTATTATTTTGAAATTACAATGTAGCAATATTTTTACTGTTGTCTCTGTTAGTCTGTATTTTGTTTTATTTGTCTGTAGCAGGTGTTTCAACGTTGGAATTTTATAAATTATAACAGTCATGTACAATGAATCGACTTCTTCTATTAGTTTTGACCTCGCGTGTCCAAGAATCCTGACCACATCATATTCTCTAACTTATGTATAATTTTGAAAAAAAAAAATGATGCATTGAATGTGCACACTTCGACAACTGTTACAGTGGTCAAGAACAAAAATGTGTAATGATTCGAAATTCAGTCTCTAAAACTGATACTTAAAATTGACTGTTACAAAATTAGGAAAGTTGTGAAAACTAAGGACTACCTCCCTCGTACATAGCTTTGTCCTTAGATTATGGTTTTTGATTTACCCCTATTGGTGATTTTTGCATTTTTTAATTTGCTCTTTGATTGTTCTTTTGGTTTTCAACATTTTAGGCCTTCAGCACAACTGATGAGTCGTGAATCGACGAAATGTGCACATCTTGTGCATCAAAATTGGTATCAAAGAATTTTATCTCATTTTTTTTTTAATTAATAAGTATAGTTGATTGAAACAAATACAGGTTAAAGTAGCCCTACTTCTTTTCTTTTGTATTCTAATCGATCAATCATTTTGAATTTAAACAGGTGGAAATACTTACATTCTAGTTCTTCTCTGCTCAAATCGTTTGCCTAAAAAATAAAAGTTTTATGATGATATATTTCAACTAAAAATTTATAACGTTCGATAATCTTTATACATGTCATAGGGTTTTTATTGGAAAGAGGGGGGAGTAAGGAATCCGTCTTAGATCCTGGGAATTGTATTCGAGGCATCCGTAGGCCTGCCATTTTATAGCCTGCTCTTTTTTCAAATCCTCAACTGAAGCCCCATTACAATAAAATGGTTGCCTCTTGACCAGTGCGAAATAGTTTAATTTGGCATTGACTAGAACCAAGATCTCAGTTCACATTAAATCATGGAGTGGTTTAGTTTGTAGGTTGACTGAAAATAATCGCTTTACCCGTTTTTCGTTTTACTAGAATACCAATATTTATATACCGAACTAACAAAAAGTTTATTACACTCGCAAATGTACGCATGATGATTTTTGGTTTCATGTACCATTTCACATGTTATGGTGGTTCATTTTAGAACATTTAGAATTGAATGTTTCGTTGAGTTTCAACAAACACTTTCAAATACTTTATAATTCACAAGGTGGGAACACTTATAGTTTGTATATTTACTCACTGTTCAATTTGTAAATCTTTATAAATCAATTCAAATATTTGAACAATAATTGAAAACGTTAATATAAAAAGCGTTATCCATTCTCCACGGGGGTCTATACTTGAATACTTGAATTTTAACCCGTAATATTATTAAATGCATAAATCAATTATAATCATTGAACGGTTACCGAAATCTACCATTATGATAGAAAGTTTAACGGGTTTCTTTTTCATCAGTGTAGAAAAGGAAAGTGTGTAATTTTCGTTGTTGTAATATCATTATATTATGGGGTCATTGCATAAAAATTCAATGAAAATCACACTTAGTTGTTCTATGATATTTCGGTTTTTTTTTTCAGACGTCTAATGGTTTTAGTGATTTATATTTAATGTATTTTTCATTTTGAAATTTTATTACAAAGCTGTTGTTTTTTTCTTCAAAATCTCAACAAAACGATCCAAAACAAAATGGTACCAGTGGGAATAAAAAATGGGGGTCCAAAGGGGTGAAAAGAATACTAAAGTAAAATGTAAAAAAAAAATAAATTATCGATCATGCAAGAATAGTTCCAAGTATACGGAGATTGGTCGCGGTTTTAAGAACGATCTTTTGAGAGAAAATTCACTATCAATGCTTTTATAGACTTACAAATATCTGTTTATTAAAGACGCATACCACACAGTGTTTCATAAATAAAGCTTAATTACACTATATTTTATTATTGTGATTTTAAAACATGTGATTTGCTTTTACTATACATTTTGTTCCTTGTATATCGTTAAATGTTCACTGAATTCATTTCCAAATTTGTTGAATTTCCTTGAATTTTGTTGATTCTCTGACACCAGTACGTACATGTACATGCCTATCACGATATTTGATTTGGAATATTATTTCACAGGTGTACATTGGGATTGTTTTACATGTACATGTGAACGTACATCATTTCGGAATAATTTTATGTTTTCAGTAGATTAAAAATATTAAAAGGTACAACTATAATTAGTTTTTCTTTTCCACATTTCAATCATTGGAATGTTATATTTTATTTGTATTAATAAGCACTATAGAATATTTTAAAAATTGCACTTACCATGATTTTGGTTGAATATACTCCAAACTACCCAGGGAAACTTGAAGTTCCCAGTTTATCTCGTTTACATGTAGTATAATTTTATTTAAAACATGTAAATTCACGTCGGGATATTTAATTAAAACAAACAGTAGGAAACTCTCTATCAACAATTAAAACACGATTTAATGAATCTACGGATTATCCTGTTATATTAAAGAAACAAAAGTATTTAATGAGCACTACTTCAGTGATCGTTTACCTAAGAGATTAAATCAGGATAATTTGTATTGAACTTGAAATATCGATTGATTTGATATTTATTTAAAAATCTTTAATTCAATGAATAATTGAACATTTTAAAACTTTTATGAGAATATGTATATTTACATGTACATTACAAGTAATTATAGCAATTACGGACGAAAGAGATCCTTTACGTGCATTATCACGGTAATCTATATTTGTGATACACAAATTTTGTATTAGAATTTGCACGGTGACAAAACAGAAAGGGGTTGTAACTAGAGAGTAGAAATTATGTAACTTAACCGACATGTTTGATTTTTATTTTTGAAAGAAAAACAAGAAGAAAAAAATAGACAGATAGATAAAACAAACAAACAAAACACCAACCCACAAAACACATGCATATAAAAAAAAACATTTCATCCAACTTATGAAACTAATTTTGGTGCCCTAGATGTGCAAATTTCTATGTCCGCGGTGCTAAATTAAAGAATTACATGTAGACAAGACAACATAAAAATGAAATATAAAACATAAGCAAAGGAGTTGGGACAATTTCCCGAGTATTTGTTTCACTCTTAACCATTGATTTTTTTATCTTAAATATTTACCTACTTTTTATCGTAAACGATTGTATGCAATACATTTTTATATTAACAAACAACAATTTTAAGCTTAATCATTCATAAGGGCAAGTTTTCTACGGGGTAAGATCGGGTATATATGCGATTTGGGTCAATTTACATCACTTTTTGGAATATTGCCAAGAAGGAAATCCAGAATCAAAACCATTCTAATATTGTATGAAAGGAGATACATAATCTGACTTACAGCCAAACATTTTTTTCCTCGTGTTGAAAAACTGTTTCAAAGACGTTAATTTGGCAACTGTGTGTTAAAACTGTGTCCCAAAGCAATATTGACGTACATGACGTATGTAAAAATCTTTTTAGTAACTTGCTTGTTAGTTATTATTAGCAAATCTTTAATTAGAGACCACATACCAGGCTATGCCTCCAGAGATTTTGAAAGGTTTTAGCCGACTTTTCGAAAATGGCTTTAGAAGTGAAATACATGCATTGGAAAATGGCCCTAGCTCTTTGTGATACCCCACAAACATGACGAAAAGGTACAGAATGATGCAAGATACTTAAGAAGAGTAAGTATGTTGTACTGCTGAAGATCATGTTCTACTCCGTTATCTGCACCCCACATTGCAAGAGAGTAAAATTTCCAGCAAGACGTAAAGTCAAACTGAACAAATCTAGCCTTATTTGTTTAATAAAAATTGGTCAATTATTGATCGGGATTATAGACGACAAAAACACTTGCTGCAATTAAAAAAAAAACTATACTAAAAACTTCAACCGTTCATGAATGGAGATGTTTTTAATCGTTTATCCTTTATTTTACTACTATTTACAATTGTATGTAGTAACAACATTCAACAGTTTGGTCTTTAAAGGGTTCATACGGCATTTTATTCCTGTTTTCTATTCGCTTATTAGAGAAGGAGGTAATCTGTCTGCCATCATCTGACAATTTGTCTGATAAATTCTGAAATAGCAAAATAAAAATATTAAGTCAAATAATTTTAAAATGCATTTGAAATGTCCTTTAGTTAGAATAAAATATCAATCGGTTCATTTTTCAGCTTTTCAAAACATTGGACAACGGGGGTTTTGGTAATTAACAAAAATAACATGTTTCTGGTGCACACTGGTGCAATAGTCTTCATAACTTCATAAAAAATACTTGCCATTCCACGTTCCGTAATCAACATGCTGACTTTAACCAATACACTGTTTAATGCCGTTATCAAAGACTCTTTTATCTTAAATTTCGAATGACTCAAAATTAACATTTTAGTCGCAACATAATGCTTTCCATTATATTTTCTAAAGACATTTAAAGTTGCTTTAAAATCCATATTTATTGATAGTCCCATCCACCTTTGAGATAACTTTATAAAGTCATTATTTAGTATAAGAGACACATATTTCTCTAATTCTGTGCGCATTTATACATGACCACACGTTGGATAATAAATGCTCGTGAAATTTCCCGCCAAAAAAGTTCGTAAGCTCCCTCGGAGTTTTACATTGTCATTAGCGAAAAGGATTCTAAAACTCTTGACGCGTTAATTATGAAATTTATCCACTTTCGGTAATTAAATTTTCATTTTTTTTAAATGTTCTCGGACAAGCCTCGCAGTTTAAAAATGAAAATGTAATTATCTCGAGTTGATAAATGTCATAACCAACTGCTCATCGTTGTAGAATCTATATATACTACTAGAATATATCTAAATCAGATCCGAAGAAAAATAATTTGCTAATAAACGCGTCTTGGTCTTGCTGTAAGGTGTCAGCCTTTGGTTCATTATTGCACACCTTCAGATGAAGAACAAAAATACAATCACTATTTAACTTTGTTTTGTATTATCTTCCACTATACTACAGATGATATTCATACCTTCATAATTAACTTTGTTATCTTCATCTATACGTGCTTCTTTTAAAATTTCATCGATTTCCTCATCTGTCATTTCTTCCTCCATAGAATTAAAAATGTGTCGTATAACCTCGACATCGAGTACACCTTTCCCTCTCATATCGAATACACGGAAAGCTTCTGTTAACTTTTTAACTACGCCATCTTCCTTTGTTTTATTCACCATTAAAGACATAAAATCTTGTATGCCAATTGTTCCTTTGCCTTAAAAGAAATAATGACATATATAAATATGACCCTTCAAGGGCGCCGTTAAAAACTTTCAAAATATACACACTAGGCTTAACAAAAGAGGTTTAGAGTTATTGGCCGCCTTAGAAGGCCCCAGCGGACGCAGGACAGATTCCAAGCCGAGATTTTAAAGGAACTCTAGCAAGGTTTTAATTTGCATGAATAAAAAGAACAAGACCGGAGTCAGGTCGATCTGTGTCGCCGACAGATTGACTCAACTATTTTCAAAATAGGAGGTGCACATTTCCAATGTTTCCAATCATCCTAAGTGTTGTGAGACGGACGGACGGACAAGGTGGAGCGGTCCCTAGACCTACTTTCACCATTTGCGACCCAGGTAAAAATTTAAAATATATTATTAAGAAAAGAAAATAAATCGTAACATTCAAATAATGTTGACCGTCTCGACATTAACAAAGGAGCAGTTAGACTTTTAAGCAAATTTAATGTATCCTTTTAATAATTCACCTGTTAATTCACGTTGTAAGTTTACTCTTACAAAATCAGTTAAGACCAATTATTTCCATGTCACTAGTTGACTTCTTTAGTAAGGGGTAGTGAATTTGTTTCACATTAAAAAATATAATTCTGATTTAAAAACCTACGCACGTGCGTAGAGTGCGTATAGGAAGCGGTGCCCTTGCCCTTTGTGCATCTTGACGACGAGAATATCGTACGCTGGTACTTATCATATTATAATGTGTTGATTGTTTTCAGTTTTGGAACAGGTTTATACACACAGGCATTTGAATTCCGGACCCTCCACCCTTTCTTTCCACCCCACCCCCCTCTCTTGTGATACCGGTATAAATTTTAAGCTGAAAGTACCACTTTTGACCGTTTCACTATTCCACTTTCTAACATTCCGTTCATCAGAAGCGACATTTTGGCAGCATCGGCGTATGGTGTTTAAATTTTCCAACTAATTCGCAATTCTAGGCCTTATGGCAAATTCTGCAATTTACTTGAAAAGACCTGGCTGATGACGCAAAAACTTCTCCAACCGGGATACATGAATGTTGTTCCTAGGCTGAAGTCTTCATTACGGTCGTTATCACCATCATAGATCGTTATATGGAACCAATTTTCCAGATAATGCCATTTTACTGGAATTCAATGGAGCAACATGACAGGTGAATTATAAGAGCAGGAACTTCTTACCATTCAAGAGCACTTGAGTCCATCCACGAGTTTAGTGGGGTCCATGTTGTTCATGCTTTAGTTTTTAGTATTGTTTTTGTGATATTGTATTGTTCAATGTTTGTATTGTCCTTTAGGTCAAGGTATTGTCTTTCTATCGCCTTAGAATGATTCACATCAATATTTCAAGCATTCGGTTTCAGGGATAGGGAATTTACACACCGTTCGGTTTACATAAATCGTAATGCCTAAGGGTTAGACTGAACTGCTTCTAGATCAGGACTCAATACCGATATAAAAAATGAGTAGCATGGCGGATGTCTTATAAGAGGCAGAAACTGCTTACATATTTGATTTTTTGGTGGATTTCATCATTTTATTAAAGTTTTTTTCTGATGTGATTCTGTTGTTTGTATGTTTGTTCTCGTCCTTCTCGGTTTTGTCTCTATCTCTAGATTTATAATTGTGGGATGGCCCTTCGGATTTTTCTCGCTCTGTCTTAAAAGAATCTGTCCTAAATAGAACATTATCCATTCTAAATGGACTTTCTAGGTATGCATTCATAGAAACGTTTCAATCAGTTTATCGGCAATTTTAAAACAACAAGTTACATTTTAAGCAGTTCATTGAAGGTCGCTCTTTTTGCTCAACTATTGTGGCTATTTGGAAAAACAAAAGAAATATCAATAGTGAAAAAGGAGAATGAATGCATCCCATAATTATACTATTATCGTTTCCATTCATGATGAAATTTGGCAATTCAAGTTTCGACATGAAAGAAACAACTTTCAAAAAAGCTACATATATGTACTTGCCTTCAAAATCTATCTCGTTCATCAAATCCACTAACTCATTCTGTGGTATATTATGACCAAGAGATTTCATCAGAGGACCCAGTTCTCTCGTCAGAATCACACCTTCTCCTCCTCGATCGAAAATAGCAAATGCATGTTTAATTGCTGAAATATGGATTTAAAATGTTACAATCAAACCTAGTATTCTAATAAAGGTGTATTTACACTAGGTCGAATTTTTTTACATTTTTTCTCAGGGAGAATACCACAAATTTTATCGCTTTCTTATATGTGTAATTTGAAAAAGGAGTTGAATGCTGGTTGTAATGTGAGTTGTGAATTATTAGAGCAATGCATGGATTATGTAAGATAGTATTACAGTTTTGTAAAAGATTATGTAAGTTGATGTTGTTGTGTAAATGTTAATTAATTTTGTTATGAAAGATGGTTGTATAATAGTTATGTAAGATAAAGTCAGACAGGGGTCAGGGTGAATCAATCAGGGGTTGAAGAGAGGGGATATGTGTATGGTTGTTTTTTTTCCATATTTCTATTGATGGATACCGTTCAAATAAAGATAATTTTATTACACATGTTAAAAAGTTTGGGTTTTTATGGACTTGTAATTTACCATTAGTCAATGACACAATGGAACAAGAATCGGGGGACTAAAAGAGTTCACCCCATCCAGTTTACTCTTACATCTTGCATTCGGTGGTAACATGCTTATATAACCCCATCACTTTTCAACATCTGTACCTGATTCTCTGTTATGTTTATGTTTGTCACGGTTTTTGTGCTCTTTTATGTTATTTTTTATCCAGGGTTCTGTGTGTTGGGTAGGGTTGATTTATTTTTACTTTCCTGTTAATATCTATTTTGTTGTTTATGAATGGAAAATTGACAAAAAGTTCTATTATAGCCATTTCGATGCAACGTATATGCATATTTCAAGACCAAAAAAAGTAGAAATCCGTAGTGATAACCCAAAGTGTTGAGAAGATTCCGTAGTGATAACTCAAAGTAATGACCAGATTCAGAAACAAAATGTCAAAAAATTTAGAATCAGGAATTACCAAAGGAGAAAGCAATTCAGTGGCAGATACTCTTAAGTTCCGAACATTTGTAGAAAATGTTCAAATCCTTAAAATATCGCATAAAGAAAAACACAAAACAGATGTAAATGTACATCGGAACGTCAATTTTACATTACATTACATATCAATCAAGTCGGGGTTTCAGTTAGCTATTCAGTTTCTGATAGAATAGAGAATATGTCAAAGAGACAACAACCCAACCAAAGAGCAGAAAACAGCTCAAGGCTACCAATGGGTCTTCAACGCAGCCAGAAAATTCGGCACCCAGAGACGGGCTTCAGCTGGCCCCTAAACAATAATGTATACCGGTTCAGCGAAATGGACGGTACGCTAAAATCCGAAACATACAAATGAACCAAAATCAGAAAAAAAAACACACAAGACTAACAAAGGCTAGAGATTCCTGACTTGGGACTTACAAAGGCTAGAGGTTCCTGACCTGAGACCCTTTTTGGAATTGTGAACGGAAGGACGCAGACAGGCATTTTCTTTGGTCTTTTAAGTCAGTTTAGAGTTCTGGCTCGGAAACCAAGTTCCTTGTGTTTGTACATTTCCGGAATAACCATCATCAGGTACGCTCGTGACCAAAACTTTGGAAAGCCAAAACTTAAGCATAAAACATATTGGGCAATAAATCAAGGGGCTTAACAGTTCATCCAATATCCAGCTAAGAACAGTTTTGCCAGAAGGCGTGAAACCCTATGTTTGTAAATTTAACCTGCATTTGAGTAATTTCAAAAAGTAAGTAAGGAAAGCTTACCTGCTACTTTTTCATCACTTAGACCAAGATCCGTCTAAAATGTAATAAAAATGTACAAATATACGTATAGGCACAGGTACATGTATTACATGTATTACTATTCTTATGTAAAATTTGTTTCCGGTACTTTAGTAGTGAATTTGATTAAGTGATTTATAGATATATTCAAAATTGTAGATTTTTCTCTCGACTGTTTTTAAGTATTTGATGAATAAACACCAAAAATAAATAATAATTAAATATAGTCTTACCATAGTAAATGTTATAAGCCGTATGACAATGCGGCACAGTCATACCGTACAAATTAAGATTTTTAAAAAGATAAAAACTATTCATTGCTACCCAGTATATAATTATTTCTTCGTCACAACAATGTAATTTAGTCGATAGTTCATAAAGACGATTTATATCTTAATTTGTACAATGTGCATTATTAGGGTAAACAATAATAGACATATTATCTGGATACTGAACGTATATTGGTATTGATTGTGTAAGCTTTTAAAACGGTAATATCGTTTGTCAATAACCCTAATTGATTTTAAAACAAAGAAATTGAAAGGAACAGAGGTTCAAAGAGAACAAAATAGTCTTGTATTAACCTAAGGTTTTCAGCTGACAGTTATGTTGGCATATCTATTAAACAGGAAACAAACACGTACCTGTAGTGCTTCACCAGAGACGAACCAACAAACTTTTCCATTGTTACATGGGACATATTATTATAGGCTGTCAGATTATACTAAGGAAAGTAGGGCTTCACAGGCACTCTCAAATGCAATAACCAGAGGCTCCTAGGAGCCTGTATCGCTCACCTGGTTTACAAATAGCCCAAAAAATCTCATTTAAAGACTAGCCTGTCTACTTTGCCCTTTGAAGATGAAATGATAAATCTTTGTAGAAGACCTCAGACACATCATTTGTATCAATATGGAAACAAAATTGCCAATGGCAATGTTTCAGCCATATCAAGAAGATTTGAGGACACTTTGCGGTGGACTTCACAACAATCATTTGTACCATTTTCAGAACAGAATATTTTTAAAATTTCACTTAATCAGTAACAAGAATTGCCCATGGCAGCTATGATTTTTGCCGGATCAAGTCAAAAAGAGGGATCTTGGTAGAAGATCTAAAAACAATCACTTGTATCAAGCTACAAATCTTTTGCACTTATAGTTTCAGAGGAGACGATTTTTCAAATTACAGCCAATCAGAAACAAGAAGTGCCCATGGTGACCATGTTTTTCGACCAATCAAGATAAAATAAGGACTAATTGTAGAGGACTTCATTAACATCATCTGTCCCAAGTTACAAATCAGTTGCACTTGTGGTTTCAGAGGAGATGATTTTTAAAGTTTAAACCAATGGCGGCCATGTTTTTCGTCCAATCAAAATGAAATGAGCAATTTTCATAGAGGACCTTTAGTACATCATTCCTGCAAAGTTTGGCTCTACTTGACCCAGTTATTTCAGAGGAGATTATCAAAATCTGAAATGTTGACGATGACGACGGATGGATGACGGGCGCAAAGTGATGGCAATAGCTCACATGGCTTTGCCAGGAATATGAAAGTTCCTGAGCACATAAATTAGAGACAGATATTGATATTGATCAGAAATTCTCAACAATAGGAAATCTAAACAATAAACGTGTACCGAACTTGAGATAGATGGCATCCTTTACACAATGAATTCTTATCTCCTTGAGATATGGCATTAACATTTTGGGAAAGTGTTTCAAAGACAACATCGATGATCTAATTTCTATCTGCAAAGCACTTATCTAAATGAATCCTGTGGTCATGACAAAATTTCTTACAAGCATATCCGATACGGTAGAAAGCAACTTTGACCTAATTTTTGGCATCTCTTCAACCTTCCTTGCACAGAGTGCCTGGATACCAAATGTGTAGTGGAAGAGCATTATAATATTTCTTTACAAAGATGATGGAATACCTCTTGTCCCATGTATTTAGATAAACGTCTTGAAATTGAGCAGTCTAGATTTAACCTCCAACTTCCCAAATCATCAGCAAGTGGCATATCAAAGACAATTGAGTAGTTTAAATACATCATTCAATTAACAAGAATTTAAAAATCACCACATGGAAAGATGGGTACTGTACAAATTACTTTACATGACAGTGTAAAGCAATCGATACTGTTTCACATGATGGCTTGTGTATCAAAATTCGTGAATACGGCGCTGAAGGCAAGATATGGCTTTTAATTGACAATATGTACCGATACACTAATCCTTCAGTCTGACATTTTGTTACTGTATGTAATATAATTGTTTAAGATACATTATTTATTTTTACTCTCCTGAAGGGAGGCAATAAAGAATATAAATATATTTTCCATGACATTACAGGCAGTATACTCCATTCTCTAACCTGGTTTCATATAACGAGTTTTTCTTAATTACATGTGTAAATATCTTTAACCATAACTAAAATATTGTAAGTTAAAACATGTACTTGATTGTATAAAATATGTCTTCCAAGGAAACAACAATTTTTCAATGTAAATGCCAGATTACTCCTGTTGTGAGATTTTCTTAAATTGGGAGTTGCACCAAAAATTTTCAAGATAACACTTTTACAAATTTTTTGGAAAGTTTAAATTTCTTGGTACAGTCTTTAAATTTATCTACCTGGAAACTAAGCATTCTTTGAGCACAGAGAATAGTGAATGCAATAAGTCGACCTGTTAAACAGCAGATAACACAAAATTAAATTAAATCTCCAGATTATTGATTTTATTTCTTTTTTATGTAACATCTAACTTTTCATCTAACAAACATTTAAAACTATGAATAAAACAACGAACTTTATATATATTATATAAATCTCGGTATGTACATGATAAGTGTTTTCTGTTTTGAAAACATTTTGTAAACACAAAAAACTGGTATAAATCATATATTCTAATGTAACACTGTATGTAACGTCTATTTTGATTGGATGACGTCCAAATTTTCACGGCATCAATTACACAATTGATGGTGTGAAATTTGCAAGGCATGCGCACTTGTATTTTTGGGATTTTAAAATCGTATTTTTAACGTCTTTTCGTACAGTTACATTAGAATCGAGATAACAGTATTGTATTTTAAAATTTCACGGCATCAATTGTCGATTTGATGGTCGCAAATACCCGTTTACTGGCTCCGCTGACGCGTCGCCAGTAAACTCAATTTGCGACCATCAAATCTCCAATTGATGCCGTGAAATTTGAAAATACAATACAGTTATCTCTTAACTGTAAATTCAGAAATCTTCTAGTGCATTTATTAATGTAAGTCTTCGTGAATAAGATATCAGACCATAAATGATAATATCACGTAAATCATATTTCTTTTTTATTGAAAACAAATTGAACCAAACGTTTGAAGCTGGAAATGCATAGATACAGCTTTCCAATTTTGAAACACACTTTGTAGTCTGAATGCAGCATCAATGAAAATAATCTATATATAGTGTTTCCAAAGTTTGCCGACTATTACCAAGGTCAGTGCCATTACGTCGCATGGACTATCTGGGACATTTGGGATAATCACATGGTCAGTTATGGTGTGAATACCTTTAGGGACAATATTGCAAGATTAATTAATATCACTGATGTAATTTTTGTAAAAGTATAACTGCAAGAAAAAACAAAATGTGAGTTTTTCTTTTTGCAATTTGCATCATGTCTCATTTTTTTTGCAAAATTAAAATCATCATATTAATTTCTGTATTAACAGAACATGAAATTTGTAAAAAAAATATTGCACGTTCCTTACTGTATTGCACACAAATTAATACCTTAGTTATATATGAAAATTGTATGACAAATGTTGTAAAAACCATGTAAAAGTCAGAAAAAATCATGACATAATGTATAAGAACAATACCAAAGGTATTTACATTATAAAACATACATTATGATGTACCACAAATCATAGAATTTTTTTTTTATATCATCCAACTGAATAAACAAATAAGGTCTTACAAAAGAGAACCAAAGTCCTCTACTCTGTTTTTATGATTATAGAGCTATGAAGGAAATAATTATATGAGATCACAATTAAAATGCTGTAATTTCAGCAGAAGTAACCATTAATTTTAAAACAAATTGTAAAAGAATATCACTGAAAAAAAAAATGAGTTCAAATTATTGTGATGTTCAGAGTTACATTTATTTATGATTTAGCAGTAAGCATAACAGCAATTCTGAATAAGGATTCTCACTTATCTAAGTACATATATCCATTCTAGGATTTTGATTTAACAAAAGTGGAGGCTTTTATTTTACAAAAACTTGCATCTTTATAATGAGAATCACATGAACAGAAATTTCTCTGACAGATTTTAAGGAAAAATCTAACTGGTTCCTGCTGGTTTAATCTGATTCTGGAATATGTATGTTTTTCCCCAAGTCTTCTATCTAGAGGAAATTTCTTTAAGAGTTAATGGTTAGAAAATGTAAAATATTATACAATTACTGACTCTGTAATAGGTCACTATCAGGATTTTTCAACCCGAGAAATGTAATATTTACTGAGCCTTTAGGCGAGGTGAATATACATTTTCAAGGGTTGATCAATCCTGATACCGACCTATTACATAGTCAGTAATTGTTTTATTATATGAATCGGAAAACTGTACTTTCACTTTCTATTTTAATAACAAATCGGTCACTATTAAATTCCGCTTGACTTGTACATAGCCAGTAATTGTTTTATTACCCGAATCGAAAAATTGGACTTTCACTTTCTATTTTAAGAACAAATCGGTCACTATCACATTCCGCTTGACCGATCAGGATCTATTTTAATCCTATAAATGTGCAAGCGGAATTCTTGTACTAAATTTAGATGCTTCTCAGTTACTATCACTAATACTCAAGACCTTTTAGACATTTCTCATCCAATCAGAAGATGGAAAAAAATATTCATGTAATAAAGAATGTTAGTACATGTTATTGTTATAAAGTAACTGATGATTTATGAAATCATTAATTTTGATGATGAAGATCATAGCGACATGAAATAAAAAGTTATTATAACAGTTTAGGCCTAGGGTTAAACAGTTTGTTAAAGAGATATAAACTTTTCAATAAATAAAATTTATCACAATGTAACATAAAACTGTCATATATGTATGGATCAACAATGTTTTTATATATCTTCAGTTAAATTATTCACCATTTTTACATATCTATATAAACAATACATCAAATATTAATGAATGGACAACAAGAACAATTTGCCATTTTTCAAATGTTAAAGCATGATATATTAAATACATTTTATTTATCATGCACATTTATCATGTTTTTAAATATGTCTAAAATTTGTTTTCATTACCACTGGGCTTTTTGAACTTTTTAATGTGTAGTTTTCATATTAAATAAGGAAAAAGAAATTATACTTTACTAAAAATTTGATGTTGTGGATAATTTACCGGCTTTAAGAGTTTTTTTAATAACATCTAATTGGAAAATACTATTTTTTATTGGGTACTGAAATAGATAGTTTAAAAAAACACATTTTTATCTCATGTATAACAGTACTTCCAATTTGTTTGTGAAATGCTTTTTACATTGAGATTATAAATAAACTAAAATATATTAATAGAGTACATGACAATTTATTGACACAATTTAAACTGTCAAGTTTGTTATTTAATGCCTGGGTTTCATTTCTGGCTGCAGTCAACTTATCTACAATCCATATATGAATATTTTTACTTCAGGATGTTAACTACAAGAGTTGACACACAAAAATGTCTCGCCTGTCGTGTATTTCTAGTGAAAGTAAATGCTATCAGACATATTGCATACAGTATTCGAAAAACAGGCCAAAACACAAAAACTTAACTATAACCACTGAACCATGAAAATGAGGTCAAGGTCAGATGACACTGGCCAGTTGGACATGTACACCTTACAATCCTTCCATACACCAAATATAGTAGACCTATTGCATATAGTATTCGAAAAACAGGCCAAAACACAAAAACTTAACTATAACCACTGAACCATGAAAATGAGGTCAAGGTCAGATGACACCTGCCAGTTGGACATGTACACCTTACAATCCTTCCATACACCAAATATAGTAGACCTATTGCATATAGTATTCGAAAAACAGGCCAAAACACAAAAACTTAACTATAACCACTGAACCATGAAAATGAGGTCAAGGTCAGATGACACCTGCCAGTTGGACATGTACACCTTACAATCCTTCCATACACCAAATATAGTAGACCTATTGCATACAGTATTCGAAAAACAGGCCAAAACACAAAAACTTAACTACAACCACTGAACCATGAAAATGAGGTCAAGGTCAGATGACACCTGCCAGTTGGACATGTACACCTTACAATCCTTCCATACACCAAATATACTAGACCTATTGCTTATAGTATCTGAGATATGGACTTGACCACCAAAACTTAACCTTGTTCACTGATCCTTGAAATTGGGTCGAGGTCAATTGAAAACTGTCTGACGGGGATGAGGACCTTGTAAGGTACGCACATACCAAATATAGTTATCCTATTACTCATAATAAGAGAGAAATTAACATTACAAAAAATCTTAACTTTTTTTTCAATTAGTCACTGAACCATGAAAATGAGGTCAAGGACAATGTACATATGACAGACGGAAAGTTCGTAACATAAGGCATCTATATACAAAGTATAAAGCATCCAGGTCTTCTACCTTCTAAAATATAAAGCCTTTAAGAAGTGAGTTAACGCCGCCGCCGCCGCCGGATCACCATCCCTATGTCGAGCTTTTTGCGACTAAAGTCGCAGGCTCGACAAAAACCTACATTTCACTTTTTTGGCAGTAATGGATTTAAATTGTACTGCACATAAATAATGTGCAGTATTTTACTTCATTTATCATTTTTATCAACAATTCATTTTAAATTCAAAGTTTAAAATTCCACCACAACTTATAACTGACTGGTCTAATATGTCTAGCTTGAACTGGTTCTTTATCATTCAATGCAGAGTTACACAGTATAAAACTGGGTAGCAGCAGATGACTGGACTTCATTTTGACCTAGCTTGAACTGGATACGTTTTAACCATGACAGCAGTACACTTGAGTTGAAGAGAGCCATATCATTAGATGGTGCAGGTGGTTCCCAGTTCTGAACAGACTGTAGTCTTACTTGTAAATGACCTGGCAACTATTAGAGGAAATTACACAAATGTATAATTAAATCTATTGTGGTGATAAAATGATAATTACTCGGTAAATTGTTTTTTACAAATATGAATTCCTATAACTGATCAACTAATTGCAGTCATAATCAGTGTAAAATGTGACGTCTTGAAATTTATTATTGCCAATACTTACAAGTTTTAAGACTATCTTATGGCACCAAGTCTTTTTCATAAAAGAGAAATCAAAATGCGTACAGGAATGCATGACAGATGAATGACTTTATTTTTGTAGAAATATTTTCTATCCATAAAAATTTTATGAAATATCATCAACTCACCTGAGAATGATAAGTAAACAGGATGGATGTCCACATTGGAAACAGCTAGGTAAAAGAAGAATAAAATATGCAATCGATATATAATTTGTGTATGTCATTTTAAGCTGTTCTTAAGTAAAATAAGACAGTCCCTATAGTGTCAATGTCACATGGCAAAAATTGTTCAGAGATTTTTTGGGTTTCCAAATAATGGCAGAAAATAAGAGTGAGGTTTCTTTGTCAAAATCAGATTTTTCACAGTATTGTATTAAAATTCTTATAATTCAACCAATTTCGTGCTGGAGGCATATTAATTTTACCATGAGGTGAATGATTTTTCTTCATGCTGAAGCCCTAAATTTGAATTTGAGATAACAATGATATTGTGACAGAAATACTTGCAAAATTTCCATATGTGTGCCAAAGTTAAATTTTATTGGTGGAGATCAGTTTTTACCATATAAGTCTTTTAGTAACATGTGCTGATTACTATTTTCTGTTCAGCTGTACAATGTAATGCCTTCTCAGAATAAAATATTCACAGCTGAGTAAACAAATCTTGATGAAAGTGTGGATAATAAACAGCACATGCCATACACAACAAACCTTTTATGGTAATCTCAATTTAATATCTCCCTCAGATGACATTTGCAAGAATTATTTTCATGTCCACTGTACGGCTTATTTTCCATCATACTAGCATTAGTTTAAATCATCCTTTGATTTTGAATTGTATATACCCCAACATTTTCTAAAAATACTTACCTTAGCTAATACTGATGAATTACATTCTCTTAAAGCCTCCATCAGTCCAAGAAAATGTAGATTTACTTTTTCAGAAAACTGGAAAAAATTAATTTATTATTATTATACCTATTATAATACATGCAAGATAAAACATAAAATAACCCTAACCTTGTATTAACTTCCATATCTGTTCTTGAATTACCACATAAAGCATATAAAAAGTTGTTGCCAAGAAAAAGGTATAAAAACTAGAAGCACTCAAGAGCCTGTATCGCTCACCTGGATTTAACTTTTCACCTTGAGCAGGACTAAAAATTGAAGTATTGCAGTCAGTTTGCCCGGTTTTTCTATAGGGTTCTATGTTAAACAAAGTTCAGCTGTGGTCATCTTGGTTGACAGTCCAGGTCAATGGACACATTTCTAACTGAGACCATATAAAGGACCATTTCTGCTAAGTCTTGTTCCAACTGGCTAAGTGGTTCAGACAAGAAGATTTTTAAATGAATTTTCTTATGGGGTCCTATATTTAACTAAGTTTGTCTGTGGCGCCATCTTGGTTGACAATCCGGGTGATCGGACACTTTTCTGAAAGAGGACCATCTAAGGACCAATGCTGCCAAGTTTAGTTCCAATTGGCCTAGTAGTTTCAGACGTGAAGATTTTTGAGTGAATTTCCCATAGGGTCCTATGTTAAACTAAGTTCGGCTGTGGCTGGCCATCTTGGTTCACAGTCCACAAAATCGGACACATTTCTGAATGAGGACCTCCTAAGGACCATTGCTGCCTAGTCTGGTTTGTTTCATATAAAAAGATTTTTCAATGAATTTTCCCATAGGGCCCTATGTTAAACTAATTTCGGCTGTGGCGGACATCTTGGTTAACAATCCGGGTCATCGGACATATTTCTGAAAGAGAACCTCCTAAGGACCATTACTGCCAACTTTGGTTCCAACTGGCCTTGTAGTTTCATAGAAGCAGATTTTCTAAATTCTATATTTATAACAGCAGCCATGTCGGTTGGAAGTCGGGGATGCTAGACAAACTTTTGGAAGGGGGCCACCAAAGGACCATTACACCAAAGTCTGGTGGTTTCAGAGGAGAAGATCTTTAAAGAAAAGTTTACACTGGATGCCGTCTTTACAGGGCAAAAACTCCTATAAGGGGTCAATCAATGATTTTTGTCATGTAGACTAATTTGTAGATCTTACTTTGTTGAACATTTTTCCTGTTTACAGTTTGTCTTTATCTATAATAATATTCAAAATAATAACCTAAAATTGCAAAATTTCCTTAAAATTAACATTTCAGGGGCAATAACCCAACAAAGGTTGACCGATTTGTCTGAAAATTTCATGCAAGGTAGATCTTGACTTGTTGAATATTTTTACCCTGTCAGTTTTGCTCTAAATGCTTTAGTTTTTGAGATACAAGACAAAAACTGCAGTTTACCCCTATGTTCTACATGTATTTTTAGCCATGTTGGCCATGTTGGTTGGCAGGCGTGGTCACCGAACACATTTTTTAAACTAGATACCCTAATGATGCTTGTTTCAGAGGAGAAGATTTTTGTAAAAGTTAACGGACGACGATGGATGATGACGGACGAAGGACACCAAGTGATGAGAATAGCTCACTTGACCCTTTGGGTCAGGTGAGCTAAAAAACCAACTTCAAACATAATGCTAAACTTTGTGTATTTACTATGACTGTTAATACCTCTCGTGCTTATATGCATATATATATATATATATAATCAATCCTAAGTAGTTAAGGATGATATTTTTCCAATTTAGAGGTGAGATTTTGAAAATATTGTTAAAAAAATGTTAAAGAATACAATGAGCTTTAGGGAACACATTTCATAACTTTATTAAAAATATGTGGGAAAAAAATTTCTGATACCAATGTATGAATATAAAACACAATGTATACTCTGTTCTCACTGTATCGTGGGTTCCACTGTATCGCGCTTCAATCATTATTTTAATGTAATTTTGTTGCCATTTTGAAAAAATAAGTACCACGATACAGTGGTATACCAGTATATGCAGATGAGTGTCTTACAATTCAATTTGTCTTCCCAAATGCTTATCAAGGATAAAAGTAATATAATGAATCAATACTGTAGAAATGATTGACTACCTCTTTAGGAGTTGACAGAAGTTGTAGAATGCCTGGTGTAACTCTGGCCCAGAAATCCATGATAGTAGATGTAGCGATGTGATGACTTTCACTGTGTACTGGATGTTGAGCTGCAGCTGATTCACAGTACATAGACCATAGCTATAAATATAAATAAGAAAACTGAATGATATTTTTAGTGTTTGGTTTTAGGGTTGTCTTGTCCAAATCTACTCCATATTTCTTTTAATTTCCAAAATGCTAATGTCTCTACAAATACTACTGTTTTTTTTTCAAATTGAGTGGTTTTGAAGGAATATCTCAAATATTTCTATAAAATGGGTGTAAAGAGTATCACACTAGCTTTTGTTTCGAATAGTCGTAATGAATTATTGTCTATTCCACAGTTGTAATTTCCCAAAATTTTAGAAGAGCTCATTTTCCAATTGTTATGTCCATTTCATTAATTTTTGCATCATGTATGATGTCACCACAAACAAATGTGACTTGGCAGAATATGTGCAAGTTCTGGTTTCTAAAAGTTTGGTCCATGTTGACTTTTACAAAATAACAAATTGTTATTTCAAATGTACAGAATAGTAGTAAAGTCCTGAGTTTTTCACCAAGAAATCAGTTGCCGAAGTGTGAGACACACAGTAGTACATGCAAATTTGTTCATGTAGAATACAGAATTCCAAAACTTACATACATCTGCAATTATTATTTCTTAAACATTAAAGTAGAGAAAAAAATAAATGCAGAGCCTAGGCCAAAACAAAATATATGTCTGTTTAAGGATACATTGTGACAAAAAATAGGGTAGGTAGGTAGGAAAAATCATTTTATTTTTAAAAATTATTTCTTCCCTATGGGAGAAAAAATAGTCAGCAGATGTTTTATTAGGGAAATAATTATGTTAGCAACATTTTTGTCCTAAAATGGGAATAAAATGGGCTAGGGTAGGCATAAAAAATAGGGTAGGTAGGGTAACCTTAAACACACAAAATTTTTTTTTGGCCTTACATGTAGCTGATTCAAGCATCTTTACACATCCTTCTCTGCTCTATAACATACTATACTTTGAAGCATGTCTACTCAATAATTACCGTTGTTAACCTTTCCTGTTATCCACTTCATTATTTAACTATGTGATTATGATGGTAATAAGACTGTACCAATATAATCTTATGAAGATGTCATACATGCAGAATGACATCTTGGTTTATTGTTAGACTTACCTGACACAGAATAAAAGCATGGAACAGTGAACTCATATGAAGAACTGAATCCTGAAATATCAAGTGATTACATTCTTATATGTGTCATATATTTTTTTTTACAAATTACTGGTTTTATATAATTATAACTCCAAATATGAAATCTTTTGTCTTAATCAAAACTTTCACAGAATCCTATTTGGACTGACTTGTTGGAAATAAAATACACAATGTCATTGAGTTTTTTTTGCCTGAGGTGCTTCTGATATACAGAAAGTACCAGTAAAATGTTTTAATGAATTTTCCTTTTGCCCAACTTAAACAAAAGATGTTCCACTACAAGTCTATTTTATAAAACAAACACAATACAAATTTCTCCATATAGTACACATTTAACTAGGTAACTAATTTTAATACAGTTTTGATTCTTACTTTATGATATTTTATATTACATGAACTGCACCATGTTTTTTTTTGTTTGTTCTACAGACTATCTAACACAAACCCTTCACAACAGATACTCTCAATATTAAACAACATCAGTTTCTACTTACTTCACATTTTGGTACTAATTTACTAAATTTCCCATTGAAAAAATATTCTTGTTGCAAATACTGTATTTGAAATAAAATTTACTTTGTCAATTAGAATTATTTCCGATCAAATTAAGTTAAATTGAAGTTCGGAGAAGATGGAACTTTAACCAAAACTCAACTGAATACAACAATACAGGAAATGAAACAAGTATACATTCATGATATTTACTCCGTAACATAGACATTAGCCCACCATTTTATAAACTAAATATATGGCTAAAACTAATAAAACACATTTATCTCTCTGGGTTTTCTAATAAACCACAACAGTCTAATAGTATTTTTTAATGAGATTTCAAATTTATATCTCACTTTATAAACTCAAAGATCCATCTGTTATTATACCTATTGATTGTGAGGTTTCCCAAATCAAAAAAAATATAAAATAAAAATCTGAATTATTATAATACTGGTAACTATTGAGATTGGAGAAATCCAGAAATCAATTATTTTATATATACGTTTGAATATTTTCAGGTTGACCAACAACATTTGTTCTAGGCTTAATCCAATATTATGGATTGATCTCAAATGGAATGCATAATTTGATCAGGATCAACCAAGTTAAAACAATTGGTCTAAAGGTTGTGCAGCAATACTAATAATGCAACAAGTGAAATCTCAGATATTTACAAGAGCATTAAACTGTTGTGGCCTAAGAACCTAAACCATGTGACAAAGTTTAACCTTATTGGCTCGTTTCCATTGTGGATCCGTTTGAAATAGCTAAGAATAGTAATACTTTGTCAAAATATAGTCAGTAACAGCAGCACATTCACCAGGGTAATCAAGCAATATATTTGACTTAAAATAATTCTGGCAAAAATGTATAAAAGAACAAATCTTCTTTAACTTCATATGCAACAATTTTTTCTTTCAAAAATAAGATTTCATATCAGAGTAAAAACTGATTTATATGGCCATTCATTAATATGCTCATAGATAAATTGCAATTAACACAAAATTAATCTCAACTAACCTTTGACCTTTCATCAAAACCTGTCATGATGACCAACACGTGTTCTGCAATGTAACTACTGGCATCCAGGGGTATTGGTAAGCAGGAAACTGGTGCTGCCCCTTCTGTCATGGCTGTGTGTGTCAGAGAGCCAATCAGAAGCCAGGATAATGTTCTAATATGTCCAATGCAGTCAGTGAACTCCTTTGGTCTAAAATACATGTCAAATATTGTTTAATCACAAAAGTATGAAAAGCAGGTGACTTGATACTTCGTCAGCCATTTTATAATGCATAATACAGAACGGTAATAGACAAATCAAGACTTCCAAAAGCAAAATTCAGCTTTAAAGTAGAAAAAACAAGGTCTGATATATACGTAGATTTCTTTACAGCATTCTTTAAATTATAAATTATACTTGGAATAGTATCATTTGAAATTAAAATTTTAGTTAATCATTTTTTATATTTTACTCCACATATTGGTTGATTTTTTTTTAAGCTCAAAGCAATCAACCAATTTTAGATGCAGAGTAGATGTCTTTCAGTTATATAGTACATGTATGTCTAGAGAATATCCTTGAAGGACCATATTTATAATTGCTGAAATGAGAAAATTTGGCTATATATAATTTAGACAATCAAACCAGAGTAAAATTTTGAATGTAAAATTGAAAAGACTGCTTAAAGTAATTGGCTGTAAGGGCAGGTTTTATTTTATTTTTTTTTTAAAGTCTCAGATTTTGAGTATTGACTTTAAAACACTAAATCTTAGAAAACCTTTTGATGGATGGTTTCAGCACTTAGTAGAAATTAGGCTCTTATTTTATTGTAATGCTAAATGGCTGAGTGGTTGAAATTAAATTTGGTAAAAATCCTGGAAGATTCTCAACATTAATTTTTCGGAAAAGTACTTAACAATTTATTTAAAAGTAATCAACTGTGAAACAGACTTACCCCTGTTGTACTGTTGATGGTGGATGATAAAGCCAGGGAAGATATCTTGTTATTGCCCTGTTTGTCTCTCTGTTATTCCCCCTTGTTATTTCCAGTGCAATATACTGGGCTATTCCAGATTTCAACTGACTTCCCAGTGTATCCTCATTCAAACTGCTTCCACCACCTTTCATATTACTCTGTATAAATACAAAATTTTAAACATCGTTCTCCCTTGTATTAAGTTATGCAATTATATTTACAAAATATTGCCTGCATTATGAGGTAGAAGTTAAAAGATTACAAAAACTTTTATGATATAATTTTTCTGCTTTGATGTATGTATGTAATAAAGATAAGAATTCCTAATACATGTATGTATTTACCTACAAATAGATATATGTAGCATCACAAATTTTACAGAAACAATAATGTTCCTTACCTTAACTTTGGTTAGTGTATGAATGTCTGATATAAACTCTAGGCATTCATTCAGATGATCCCTCATACACTCATCTGCACATGTACTGATTAACATATGTGCATGTGTTTTGTATAACATTCCCTGTTCTCCTAGAATGTTTGTATTAGCTATGGTACCTCCAGCATCTAATACCACAAACTGAAAACATAATATCGACAATAACAATGTACTTACAAATTCAGAAAAATTAAAAACAAGAGGCTCACCAGAGCCTGTATCGCTCACCTGGAGTCTGGTTTTCATTGGACAATTAATCAACTATTTGACCAAGTTTGTTGCAATTGGTTCAATTGTTCAGGGAAAATTTGTTGAAGATTTATTTTTCATAAGGTTTAATGTTAAAATATGTTCCCTGATGGTGGTAGTCCTGGCAGGAAGTTGACAAAATTGACCAGGAATAAGGGTGAACCTTAAATAAATGTAACAGAACCTGACCTCAAATTACACAAACCAATAACTCCTAAATAGAATTTGGGATTCCCTTCAAAATTTCATGGTAGGTAGATCTCAACATGGCAAACATTTTTCAATTTATATTTCACTTCTATCTCAAATAGTTTTGGAGATAAATGCAAAAATGTTAAAATTTTGAAATTTGACAAAAAAAGGGCAATAACTCCTAAATGGGTTTTGGGATTTCCTTTAAAATTTCAGGGTATGTAGATCTCAACATGGCAAACATTTTTCAAATTTACATTTCACTTCTATCTCAAATAGTTTTGGAGATAAATGACGAAAAATGTTAAATTATGAAAATTTGATGAAAAAGGGCAATAACTCCTAAATGGGTTTTAGGATTTCCTTCAAAATTTATGGTTAGGTAGATCTCGTCATGCTGATCAACTTTATCTCATGTCAGATTTTTGATATCTGTAACGGTTTTTAAGTTATAAGCCAAAAACAACACATGCACCCCTATATTCTATTTTTAGCTACGACAGCCATGTTTTATGTCAGATCAAAATAAATTGAAGATCGTTTGTAGAGGACATGTCATAGATCATTCCTATTAAGTTTCAAACCAATCGGCCAAGCGGTTTCAGAGGAGGAGATTTTTGAATAAAAAAATTTTGAAAATTTGACGAAAAAAGGGCAACAACTCCTAAATGGGTTTTGGAATTTCCTTCAAAATTTCAGGGTAGGTAGATCTTGTCATGCTGATCAATTTTACCCCTGTCAGATTTTCAATATCTGTAACGGTTTTTGAGTTATTAGCAAAAAACAGCAATTTACCCCTATGTTCTATTTTTAGTAACAGCGGCCATGTTTTTCGATGAATCAAAAATCCCCACATCAGTTCTATGCAGGGTACCCCAAGGAACATTCACACCAAGTTTGGTTCTAATTAGTCAAGTAGTTTCAGAGGAGAAGATTTTTGAAATAATAAGATAAAACAAGAAGATTTTTGAAATTTCAGCCAATCAGAACACATTATTGGGCCTGGCAGCCATGTTGAATATTCGATCAGCACCAAAATTACAAATTCTGTAAAGGACCTTCACAGGAACATTGCTGCCAAGTTTGGTTCCATTTGGTTCAGTGGTTTTTTAGAAGAAGATTGAAATGTGAAAAGTTAACGGACGGACGACGGACGACGGACGCAAAGTGATGGCAAAAGCTCACCCTGGCTTTTAGCCAGGTGAGCTAAAAATACATGTACATTTAATAACTAGAGGCTCAGAGGGCTGAGCCTGTATTGCTCACCTGGCAGAAACAAGAATTGCCCATGGCAGCCATGTTTGTTGCATGATCTGGACAAAATGAGAAAACTTTGTAAAAAACCTCCCACAGATGCTTCTTGTCAAGTATTGTTTCATTTGGCCAAGCGGTTTCAGAGAGGAAGATTTCTTTATATCAGTCTATCAGAAACAAGAATTGCCAATGGCAGCCATGCTTGTCGTCCAATCAGAATGAAAAAAATTAATTTCATAAAAGACTTCCCATAGATGCTTCCTGTCAAGTTTGGCTAACAGTTTTGGCCAAGTAGTTACAGAAATTTTTTTTTCTTTTTAAATCAACCAATCAGAAACAAGAACTGCCCGTGGTGGCCATATTTGTATTCCGATCGGGACAAAAAGAAGATACTTTGTACAGAACCTCCCATAGATGCTTCCTGTTAGGTTTCATTCCATTTGGCCACTCAGTTCCAGAAAATTTTTTGAGAAACAAGAATTGCCCATGACGGCCATGTTTGTTGCCCGATGGGGACGAAATGAGGAAACTTTGTAAATATCCTCCCATATATGCTTCCTGTCAAGTTAAGTTCCATTTGACCAAGCAATTTCAGAGAAGATTTTTTAATATCAGCCAATCAGAAAAAAGAACTGCCCATGGTGGCCATATTTGTAGTCCGACTGAGACGAAATGAGGACAGTTTATAAAGGACCTCTCATATATGCTTCCTGTCAAGTTTTGTTCCATTTGGCCTAGCAGTTTCAGAGGAGATTTTTAAAAACTCAGCCAATCAAAATCAACAATTGCCATGTTTATTGTCCGATTGGGACAAAATGAGCAAACTTTATTAAGGACCTTACACAGATGCTTCCTGCCAAATTTCATTTGGCCCAGTGGTTTCAGAGAAGATTAAAATGTGAAAAGTTAACGGATGACGGGCACCAAGTGATGACAAAAGCTCACATGGCCTTTGGCCAGGTGATCTAACAATATTGCCATTTTTATAGACCATCTTAGGCTAGCACTTATAAACATCCAAACAAAGAAACCCCAAATATATTGAGAACAAAATGCAACAGTTTTAAATGAGTGTTATCCAGCATGTAAATACAGTTTTCTGACTCATTTATTTGGAATAATCATTGAATGTTTTATAGATGTTCAAGTGAATGCACCATACATTTTAAATGGTGAACATTTAAAAAAAAAAAAAAAACTATTCTATGTACAAGACAATACTGTTCATTTTTTTTTATATTGATCTTCATGTTAATTAAAAAAAATTATCACACTAACTAATTTGTTTTATATATTTATCTTCATACATGAGTATTACAACAGTGTAATCTATAATCGTTTTAATACTTATGTTAATCAAAAATTCAGAAAATGAGATACCTGTACAAGTAGCAGAAAGTTTTCATCAGGTACACTGATCTTGAACTTCATGGCCTGGACTAATTCAAACACTACAGTTCTGGTCAGATATAATTTGTCTCTTTCCTATAATTGAAAATATATTAACATTATACAATCTACAAACAAATGTATGTACCATCACTCTATCACTCAAAGTCAAAAATACTACAGGGATTAAGTATATCTAAAAATATCATAAAGGATTAACTTATCAACAGTTTGTAATGCCAATTTAAACAATATTTCAGCTGCAGATTATAGCACTCTTTAGAAACTGCACTGAAACAAATAAGTGGTTATACCTATGAGAAATAACTCACTTCAAATTATAATTGGACTCTTGTAACCAGAGAAAGATGTCTAAAGAGAGATATAACACAGCACAACTTCCTCATGTTTTTTATAAAAAAAAATTTACATACCTTGACATATGATCTGTTTCCTAAGGAACAAATGTCCAACATGTGTTGTAACTTGAAGTTACAATTCTGAACAGCAAAACTTAGCAGCTTAGCAAACGGTTCCAGGATAAACTACAACACAACAAATATCAAATGTTTAACGATGCTCGCTGGTCATGTTTTGGTCCTTTTGTCAGATTTTCGGAATCCTCTGGTTTTATCCATTTCTTAAACATTAAATTTTTTGCCCATGAACCCCCACTTTTTCTTTTATAATTCAATCATATATACCTTAAAATGGTATTTGACAAAATTTTATGAAATCCTTTTATTTTTTCATACATTTGTGAGAGACTGAAGTTGTCAATGCAAAGACAATGAAAAATCAAAAGAAAACCCATTTCCTGCAAATTTTCAAGGCCTTATAGCTCTAAAATGAGCACATGAACCTATATTTTTTTCTTGCTTATTTGTTTACTATTCATGTTCTCTCAAACTAAAACACCTACTTCAAATCCTATTTATTTCCTATTAGACCAGTGATCATCCTTAAATGTTATTCTTCTATCAAATATTAAATATAATTTCACCTGTGATATATTCACCGAATTTATTATATTGAGTTAATTATAGTAAAACTTAAATACCAAATTATCATTGCAGTCTTTAATTTAAATTGTCAAATTTTGATTCTTCAATAATTTCAACATTGTAAAATCAAATCAAAATTCCCCTTCACAATCATACATATCAGAAAAGCATAATAATGATTATGATGAACAAAACAAAAGTCTCAGTAATCAATATGGAAACTGATAGGAGAGATTCAAAAGAATCTACTTAAATTCAGTACTTACTCGAGCAGAACTGATTCCAGAAACTTTCAAAATGGCTGTCATAATCTTCAGAACTGATGTCATATCACAAGGATTTGGTAGGACAGATGGTAGCTTCCTCAATACAATATCAAACTGACAAACAATACTGTTCCACATTGGTGCTGACGACTCCAATGAGATACAGTTGATATAAATAGACAGATTGTTAAGCAGTAACATAATATTGTCTGATGGTAGGTTCTTCCTGTTGTTTAACCCCTGTAATTTACATATAATACATATGTATAATTAGGTTCTTCCTGTTGTTTAACCCCTGTAATTTACATATAAAACATATGTACATGTATAAATAAAACTTCCGTAAACTTACAAAACAAACAAGTTATATTTTATCAATTTCATAAATGCATACATGTAGAAGTTGGATGGGATATTGTCATTTTTTTCCCCAGTTATATTTCACTATAGTAATTAAAGTAAATAAGTTCAAAGGGGCGTAACTCCTGGAAAAAAAATTGAATCGCAATTTCCTGTCGATATGCACATCTACGTAGTATGTCCTTATTATCTAAAAAGGTTTCATGAAATTCTGTTGTGTGGTTAGAGAGGAGTTGTGATGACAAACTGTTGCAGTAGTACATTAAAGTAAATAAGTTCAAAGGGGCATAACTCCTAGAAAAAAAATTGAATCGCAATTTCCTGTCGATATGCACAACTACATAGTATGTCCTTATTATCTAAAAAGGTTTCGTGAAATTCTGTTGTGTGGTTTGAGAGGAGTTGCGATGACAAGAAACAGGACTGACGGACTGATGGACAGACGGACGGATGGACGGATGGGTCAAAAACATTATACCCTCCGCAACTCATTGCATGGGGTATAAATATAGAATTGAAATTTGTACCACAAAAAGGATTCAATGTTACTTTTACTGCAGTGGGTTTAGAAAAGTGATTTTGAATTGGATCATACATACATTTTGTACCTCAATCGTGAAATAATTGATTTTCTTTCACACAGAATCATGGTACATGTATTTTGCCATGATTTTGAATTCAACAAAATGTTTATTTTACAATAAATAGTAATGATTTAACAGTAGTGTCTATACCCAAGCTCAACTGTAGTACACAACCAATAAATAAGTTTGTTAATGCTTTATGTCAACCACATTTAAACAAAATACTAATATACAATTCACATGTAAATATGCAAGAAAACAGTCCTATTGTAATTTTACCTCAAGTAGAAACTGTATGGGTGCTTGACATGTGAGCTCTGTAAAGTCAACCAATGCTGTAGCCATTGTTTTAAAGAAATTATGGTCTGTAATATAAAATAAATACACTTTTGATAATTAAATTAAAATATATGACAAGATGAAATTGTCTCATTGAGACAGACAACCAATAACTAGAAGATAAAATCTTTATAATAATCTCTTACTGTACTACGTCTACCATAAATTTAAAATTATATTATTGTGAATGAAAATATTATGGCCTAATACTGTAACAGAGTCTTTCAGTATATACCGGTAATATAATACTAGACCTACCTTCAAAGTTACTCTGGAAGAGCATTGGGAATATGCCATTTGGAGCCAGTTGATGTAATACACATCTGAGGAACTGTCTTGCAATGCTCAGACTGTTACCAGGAACCATCAAGTTACTACAATAATAATTATTTCATGATGTATCTATAATTTGGGAGTTTGTAGTCAAATTCAAATCAGTTTGAAACTTTCAATGAAATATTAAAATGTTGCAATATACTTGATCGTTTTAATGATTGAAAAACATTCTATATGTATTCAGAAGATCTAAAACTCATACATGAATATACTGATAAAATTACAGGGACCTTATTCTTTGACATGAAAGATAAGATCAAATAATATCATAAAGTGTTACATATATTACTAACACCTACCTGTCGGCCTGCCATGCATATGGACTGCTTGATGCTATTCTATTAAAGAAAGAAACATTAGCTAAATAAGAACATTTTCAACAATTTTCATCTGATTTCTAAATCAAATAGTTAAAACTTAATATATTTTTATCTTTCATATTTTTTTTATAATTATCCTTGTTATCTGCATGGACTACTTCACCACTAATGAAGACATTTAAAAAACAAAACACAAACAAAAAATATTATAATTAAAGTAACATGAATTGAGATAAAACCCTTATTTACAACCTACTTATCTACTGATTCATGTATTATAAGTTCAAATAACTAAGTTACCTGGATACACACTGCAGCATCTCAAGCAGTAATGGAGTTGCCAATGATGGCTCCCTATGTATAAAGGTTGCCAGGACAACAATACAATAACCAATGACATCATCATCATACTGTTCCAATATGGCATTACATTCTGCACATCTATCTAACATCACATTATCTCCGTATCGAGAGGCTGCTGGTTTCTTTACAGTTTTCTTTGCTAATAACTCACTTTTCCTACTTTTACGACTGGTTTTAATTAGCAAAAAGAAAAAAAATATTCATTAATATTTCTCAATTAAACATCCAATAACAAAACATCACAGAACCCAAATCGCCAAGAGCACCGAAATGGCCCACAAATTCTAATTTTTCAATATCACATGAAAAATTTGAATAAGTTTGTTGGAAAGAACTAAAAGCTTTATATATTTATTCTTCTATATGTAACACTAATTTAATGCATATCTGTTGAAGGGACTGAATTTCTCTATCTGGGCGATATGGGTAGATTTCTGTTTTCGTGGTTATTGGTTTAATCAATACCGTAAGTTGTAAATAACCAGAGATTTCAGGTTCCAAACATGTGCCTGACAAATACATCAGTAGTTTACTTGATATATGTTATATTCATCAAAAAATTTGTCGCTACTGTTTTCTCTTGTACTAGAAAAACACCCTTCCAATTGGGCGATTTGGGTATCTCGATGTTACACTTAGGATTTCAAAAAAAATTGGGATAGATCAATTCAACTGCATCCTCACTAATAGTCTTAAATTAACATAGAACATGCAAAAGTTAATAACAAAACACCATTACTTATACATGTATCTGTATTCTGTTATTTATTTATTTCTTTTATATGTTTTTTTGTTGTTGAAAAAATGCAAATGCATCTAAAAAATATTATCCAGATAATGCTAAATAGGAAAATGAATAAAAAATTACAATTGAGAAAGGATTATATTTAAGTAAACAGAAAGAACTTCTACATGAAAATTTCTACTGACATGATTATATAACTCACGTTTTTGTATTAGATGTATCATCAGGAACAGGTTCATTCAGTTCTGGGAATATATTCTGTAATTCTACAGTAGTCAGACCAGTCTTCCTCGGCTTCCTGTTACGGAAGTTTGGTTTTAATCCTGTACCTTTGTTAATTTTCTTATCTGTATGATTATCTGCAAACATAAGCAAGGCATTCCATGAGGGGCCTGATGGGTTATTTTCGTTCTTCGTGATCGGCGCATTTTCGCTATCATGATCCGTTTTTCTACAGATTTATTTTTCGTGATTCGTGATGAAAGCATTGTTCGTGAATCGTTTCCATTGGAGTTTTATGTTCGTTCTTTGTGATTGAGACATATATTTCGTTCTCGTGATTTGTTTCCATTGCGGAAATAAAAAGTCCCATTGAGTTGTCTTTCTTGGCTTAAAAAGTTGAAGTGGCGCGATAGTTTTAAAAGTGCAATTAGGTCATTTTTTAGTGCAAACATGGCAGCCCCCATGGCTGCGAGCCACGGCAATGACATTATCGATATTATCGAGGTTGTAATATTTTATGTGGATCCAACCTGACAGGAAAATAAATTTATCGGAGGAAAAGAGAGAAAGAGGGTCAGTGTAGAAAAAAAGGATATGATTATTTTCAGAACTTTTTGTACAATTTTAAAAGAACAGACCGCAATTGTGGAGGAAGCTATCCAAAGAGGTTTGGGCAAAGAAGTGGAAGTTAAAATAAGTAGATTGGAGAAGACCAAAGAAGGTGTCAAAACATACGGCATTTCCACGCAGGCGACATGGGATTTGGAGCTTCCAGAAATAGAAAAAGGGTGTAGATTACAAGGTATTTAAAATTGTCACTGCTATAATATATGTATTTATAAGGTCGATCCAGCCCTCAGTCGATCCGGGCCCCAGTTAAATTTTATTGACAAAATAAATATATATACTATATAGTCTCTGAGTTTAGTCTCAAGATAAAACAAAGACGTGGTTCCGTGGTATTTCACGCCAGTAAAACATTTCTATGAAATATTATATGATACAATACAAGAAGTTAAAATGTGACTAATTTTAACGATTTAATTTAGAACCTGGGAGAATTCAACACGTAAACAAGTAATGAGCCAGTAATGCATCTGATTGTAGCTTAATAGAACCTAGTCCGAGATTACTCATGTCCCACGGCCCCAGCTTGTCTGGCAAAACAGTCGTTGGACGTCAGAGTAATCTCGGACTAAATTGAACCAATCTACAACACAAACAACCAGCTTCTGAATCTCTATTATCGAGATTGATTGGGGATACTCTTTTTATATTTTCGTGATCCGTGATCATGGAAATTTATTTTCTGTGAATCGTGATTGACAAAAAAATCAACTCGTGAATCGTGATGAGACCCCCCCATCAGGCCCCTCTTCCATATATCTCACAAAATATGTGTTTGGCAGCCTTCTGATTTAACTCAGATTTTTGGCACGATCGTGTTTAGATTTAATTTTTATTGATTATTTTTTATATGCCCTGTGAATAAAATTTATAACGCAGGTATGGTGCATCAAAGTATGGTTATTATCTTGTAACTACATTTAGGAAATGAACATGGTTCCTAACCCTTACCTTCCAAGGCATTCCCGTCCCTTATCTTTCCACCAGCATATTTATCTGAATCTGTGTCCGATGTAGTCAGGTTTTTGTCACTATCGTCACCACTTTCCAACTCTGATGTCATATCATGACTCATATCTGTAGTAGATGTCACTCCTGTCCAGGAACTTGATATGTCTGTAGCACTGCTGGAGACACCAGTTGATGTTACAGGTGGACTGGTTACCTTACCAGCTTCAACTGGTACCACTGGTTTAATTTTATTAATATTTTTCTCTGAATGCTTCGAAAATTCCTGTAACTGTTTGGCCATAACTTTTTCTACTGATGAAGGCTTAGCTCTGTCATCAACTGGACTAGTGTCTATCTTTGCCGGTGAAGTAGAAAGTGGGCTGGTAGAATCACCTTTTTTCTTTGGAATATTCATTGGTAAAGTAGCATCCTTAGACTTAGCCTGCAGTTTTAAAACATAAAGAAAATAACTTATGAAATCTGATAATAAAAATTAGACTATACTACTGCTTTTTAGAAAGTTAAGTTGTTCAATTGCTTAAATAATGTATATTGTTTCAATGTTTTTTATGAAGATTTGTAAATTAAATTCTTTGATACCAATTTTGATGCCCAAGATGTGCACATTTCATCGATTTACAACTCACCAGTTGTACTAAAGGCCTAAAATGTTGAAAACCAAAATAACAGTCCAAAAAGTTGAAGAGCTAATTCCCAAATGCCAAAATGACCAAAAGGGGTAAAGCCAAATCAATCTAACGACAGAGCTATGTAAAATTATAGTTGGCAAACATTAATATGCTAATATACATGTGGATGACTTGAATAACTGAAATATTAGAATTTCATAACAAACAGTAATTGTTATTTAAACAGTTCCTTTTTGTAAGTCTGAAACACAGCAGGGATAATTTGGAGTTTATGGTTAGTTTTGTTACATATTTGAGACCATAGTTTCCAGGGCAATTTAGTGCTTGTTGTATAGTGAGGGCTGTTGCTCCATGCTGATACCATACAATGACCCCTAGAAGTAACAAATCTATCACCCTCTTCAATCCCATTGGATTTGTAAAATTGACACTTATTCTATCCTGTTCATTTTCATATTTATACAAGATTAAGTTTAAATGATATATTTACATTGTCTTTAATGTTTTCCATGTTTGGTTCATTGTATTCTATCAATCGTCTTGGTTTTCTAGTCCTCGATACAGGTCGTTTTGGTGTCTCGAGAGCCTCTTCAATCACTTGTTCTCTGATTGGGGATACTTTATCACCTTTCTTAAATTGAACAGTGCCTGTTCCTGATCCAAAGTTGACTTTGATAGTGTCACTGAAATTTTTAGGACTTTGAGGGGGTGTGTCAGTTTCCTGTATGTTTTCCAGGTCATTCAATTTACTTGGCTCTGTAAAAATAATCAACATGTAATAAGACCAATCAAATATTAATTGATTTTTGAGTTATCTCACGGTAAGGAACAATCTCTGAAGTAATTCTGAAAACATCATAACTTATACATGTAATTGTAAACAATGATAGTCATCTGAAATAAAATCTATAAGTTCTAGCAATTTTTTCAACTGAGAAGATTAGATTCCCCCACAAACACCATTAATATAAGAATTTTATTTTATAAGCAATGTAGAGGAGAAGAAATCCTGTCAACTGAATAAAATATTTATAACTGAACATGAAATTTCGATTGCTTGTAATTGTGCATAATCTTGTGGAATATAATTTCTTATTGGATTCTAAATATTACCATTACCTAGAAGGTGTATGACATCTGACAAACATTCATAGTTGACTGGCTTTGTTATACTTTAACTGTCAATCTTTAAGTTTACTATGGAAAATCAAGAATGTATACAACAGTCAAACTTTCTGCTTTTCAAAAAGCTTATTTGGATAATTTTTATTGGTATTTTATGAACTACCAGTACATTTTTTTGCCTGTATAAGATTTTATATCTTTCTTTTTCATAGATGGACTGGTAGGTTCGGAGTCAGTATAATGCGTCTGATTGGGTTGATACGTCTTCATGCGGACATTTACCTCATGAGCTTTCTCAGTGTGTCAGTCTAGTACAAAGCAGGGATCATATTCATATCATATCAACATGATCTTGTCCTGATATTCACCTAATGGTTGCCACTGGATGTTAAACAATAATTCATCCACCTTTTTCATGGCAAGCAGAAAGATGGACATTAGACATGATAATCCTACCTCTACTTCTCAATATTGTAGGACTTGGTGGTATAAATCCTTCTTCATGTGACTTTTTACATCTATGATGCTGAGCATCAACAGTGTTAATTACAATCCTAATCAATGTCTGTATAATGGCTGATACTGGTGATGTATAAAACTGATACTATAAAGAGAAGTAACAAATGAATTCAAACTCTAAAATATCACAATAAACATATTTTTTCAGTTATGTACATGTATGTATCCCATTCTTCTTAAAAATATCACAAGATATTACATAAAAATATTTCAGTTTTGTACTTGTTTCATATCCCATCCTTCTTAAAATAGGAAAGAGATGATATTATGGAGGAAACAACATATATTTTGGTACATGTATATGGATACGGTATTTCATATCCAACCTATTTACATATTTTGTTTATGTGAAAAAGTCCACCAATCTGCATATTAAAATTTTATAACCTATTGATATATTCTGAAAATTATATCTTCTTGCACTATGCTATGCACTTATAATGTACAGAAGACCAATTAGATGCCTGGACCTGCATGCAATTAAGAAATTTTTTATCATCCATTGTTCTTAGTTCCAATAAGACTTTTTAAGTTATCTACCATTGTAACATTTCTCTTTGAATGTAGTATGTTATTCTATATTGATCTAATTAGCAAAAAATCAGTTTTATTTTATTTCCTGAGAGAAAAGGCATAATGTTTTGGTTGAGTGGTCGTTTCTATGACACAATGCCAATTTCCATTCTTACTAATGTATTAAATGATGGTCTTGACAGGACCAAAAAGCATGTGTGAACAAGCCTGTGAATATTTTCTGCTATAAAAGTCTTATCAAAACTCCTCTAAGGAAATACATGAGCAAAAAGAAAAAAAATTAATATCGTTATATTCATCTGTATTTAGCTTTATTAAAATGCTCAATTTTCATAAGGACTGAGTAAAAGGTGTC
This sequence comes from Mytilisepta virgata, assembly GCA_028015205.1. Classification (NCBI taxonomy): domain Eukaryota; kingdom Metazoa; phylum Mollusca; class Bivalvia; order Mytilida; family Mytilidae; genus Mytilisepta; species Mytilisepta virgata. Next base: position 50,286,613 of record CM051518.1, on the reverse strand, counting down.
AGATTTTCATATTACAAAAAATAGGTATGTGTAAAAATGTGACTAAGGTTAACAAATGATAATTTTGACATTTTTTTTTCTCAAATCAACCCAAAAGGGGAGGTGCACATCTTCAATGTGTTTAGAATAAGTTTGCAAATATTTCAGACATGCCAGGTTTATGGTGTTCCAGTTTCAGATTACACGAAGTAGGCACCCTATTCTGTGACAGACAGACTGGACTCTTAGACCTGCTTCCGCCATCAGCAACACAGGTAATAAAAATATATATTATCAAATACAACAATGGAGGTAAAGAATGCCATTAGGAACATATGATTCTCTGAATACTCTGATTCTCTACAGGCTATCTGCATATGTCAGAGAGAATATATATGTATATAGTGTTGATTTTTTTACCTGGGTTTTTAACAGTTAAGTAAGGGGTAAAAATTTTGAACACAACAATGTGTATACATACCTTGTACAATATGACCAGTAATGTAGTCAGCCAGGATACTTGTGTGTGAGGTTCTAGATACCACAGTGTGTAATTGGGAGGCTGGTAGTCACTGGCATATCTTTGAGGTGATGGTGCATATTGAAGTAACAATAAGGTTATTGGTAGAATTTGATTTCCAAGTTTAAAGTTACGATCTAGTACCTGTAATGAGAGATAGTTAAGATTCTAAAAGGTTACCAATGCTATTGGATTCTAATTGAAAAAGGAAGATTCAATACCTATTCACTAAGTGTAAAACTTTCTTTGATGCTGCAAAATTACTGAAGGACCATTGACAACTATAGAAATACAACACATGTACATGTGTATGTATTTCTTTTCTAATGCAAATTTCAAATAAGAATTCTAGAATTAAAATATTTAAGCTCGTGAGGAAATTGATGACAGGCAGATTAAATATTTATGATGATGACCAAACAGAATTTTCATTACAAACGAACTGCATACGAATTAACATTTCTTAAATTGAAATTACATGTAAGACATTAAATGTACATGTATTTATTCTGGCATATCTAAAGTGTCCAAAATATCTTTCATATTTGATAATTTGGAATTCTAGACACATTTCCAAAAATGTTTTAAAAATGCAAAAAATATATTTTCTACAACTTTGATGTGTCTAGCCTGTTAGTGCCACTCTACAGTTCTATATATTTGAATTTTTTTTGAATCACTGTACTTTTTCAAAGAAAACAAGAATTTCAACAAAGGTTTACATTTTACTTACAAATGGCACTCCACTTAGAAATGCATTGAAAACAGCTGAAGTTCTGTAAAAAAAAACCAAGATAATGTAATAATTTGATGTACATGTATATTAGATTATCATCTTTTTTTTAGATAGTACATTGTATTTAAATATGATAAACTTTCTGCTATTTAAAGAGAACTATCATATCAAAGACCTGATGAAATATTATTGATGATTAAATTATAGTTTACCAAAAATGCACCTAGCCTGGTATGGAAAGCCAACAGGGTCAAAATTCTTCATTCGTAAATTGTCAATTTGTAACTTGTAACTGTGTAATTTCTAAATTCTTAATTCGTAAATTGTCAATTTGTAACTTGTAACTGTGTAATTTCTAAATTCTTAATTCGTAAATTGTCAATTTGCCACTTGTAACTAGGTAATTTCAAAATTCGTACATTGAAAATCTGCATTTGCAACTTTGAAATTCAACATTTGTAACTTTGAGATTCTTTATATGCGACTTTGTAATTCATTAAATCTAACATTCGTATACTATTTCTTATTTTGCCATTCTTCATTTGTAACCACGTCACTTAAATATTTGCCATAGACACGCCGAAATTCGTATATTGATGTTTTGTAACTTGAAACATGTCGATTCGTTAAATGTCATCGTTGTATTATTCTAACGATCATTATGACGACAGATGGCGCTCAGTTTTCTTGTTTTCTGAAGACGACAGGTGGCGCTGCATTCGAGCATTACAGGAAAACCCAGGTAATAAACGGTTTCTATTAATCCTAAAATGCGATTATCGGACCATTTGATTCTGACTGAGGGGAAGGGCTGACAGATATATATATATATTAATTTACATGCCTACTAACTTTTACTGGTCAAGAATTAATTGCTGCCACCCGATTTTCGTCCTATATAAATTTTCAAAATGTGTTGCAGACAAAACACACACAGGGTGTTCTCCAAATATTCCAGATTTCCTCCCCCTCAACTACGGCTTCACTCCCCCTAGTCCCGGGATCCCGCCCCTTGCCACCCTCTTCTCACAGTTTGCCACCATTTTGCTCTACAAAATGAGCTATCACTGAACCCCCCCCCCAAATCATGTGCAAAGATTTTCATGGAGAAATAAAATTGTTGTGAACAGATTGGCGAGAATTGTTCCTGTGAGATATTCTCTCATGCAAATGCAGTGTTTAGGGTTAGAATTTTTCTATTATTTACATCAGCGAATCTTATTATCCCCGTCACGAATGGTTGGGTGGGGGGGGGGGGGGGGGGGGGGGGTGCAATAATTTTTTAAAAGTTATAATGGGATATTTTCTATTGATATTTAGAAATTTAAGGGGACATTCTTTAACAATCTCTGTAAAATATTCTGATTTTAATGTGGCATTTTCAACTTGAATATGAAAATTGGTGCATGACCCCTTCTAATCCTAATCACTGTGTTTTGACATGTATTCTTAGGGATACCCTCAAAATAAGACAGATGACTTTGCATTGCGGAACAATGGGGATATATAATAATCAATAAAGGGGCTGTATGGCAACATTCACAGGAGTCTGAAATTGTATCAATCAAACTTGAAAATATTTGAAATGTCAAGTCAAGGAAGGGTTCCTTGACATTTCATCAATTATTCATGTTTGATTGATAAAATTGCAGATTCCTGTGTTGCTGCGCAACAAGTTACGTGGATTGTGTTTGAAAGCCATTCGCGTTAACAAATTTATGGTATTTGCGGGGACTTCATTTTTGGGTTCAATTAAATCATCAAAAATACATCTTCACATAGAGGTGACCTCGAATATACATGTATGTCTACTGTACTGGTCACCACACCTGGGAGGGGGTGTCACTTTCTTTATTAAGGTATATTCAGATGTGTCGCTGGAATGTGTCCCTTTTTCAACTTGGCAAATATATGACTGTCACTTGGTCGGAAATTTCAGACTTAATAAATGACTGGGTCAAAAATTGCAGACTAAATATATGAAATATAAGACTGAGCCGGAAAATTCAGACTAATATTGTTCTGGGCCGGACTAAATATATTATGGGAGAAATGGGTTCACACCCATTATTCCTTAATATTAAAATCCCAATGTTAAAATTTTGGAAATGAATTAAATCATCTAATTATTTTTTAATACAAGAAGCAAATAGATGAAAAATCTTTATGTATTTGGCTCTTGAGTAATGAAGATAAAAATGTTTTATATCATGTTTGTACTTACCAAAACAAACTGAATGAGTAAAGAAGTATTATTCTAAATGAGTCACTTAGTTAATGTATACTATATATTAAAACTGTATTGAATGTGCAATATTTTGTTATATATATAAAGTCTAAAGGAATCTGACCAACCAGAAAACTTAATGAATACTGGATCGTCGAGACATGCCATATACTAGTAGTATAATGGTGTGATATCCTGGTGTCCCCTCAGGATATTTTGTCAATGACCATGATCATAAAACTATGAAACTGTTTCTTTTTTATTACACACCTTTACCCACTTTTAACCAAAGTGACCCTCCCCACCCCCCCTTTTCCCCGACTGGTCAGAGAGAAGATCTCGCCATCTCGCCATTTTCATGACAGAAGCACTTCTCGCCAATCTGCTTACCGTAATTTTATTTCTCCACGAAAATCTTCATATATGACAGCTCATTTCAGAGAGCAAAACATCAGCAATCTGTTAGATGTTATCTTCAAATTTAGGTATAACTTTTCAGACAGGAGAGGCGCCAAAAATGGGGGTAGCAAGAATTACTTGCCAGCGAGAAATACTTTTTGATCAGTACTTCTACTGGCTGGTCAGAGAGAAGACCTCACAGAAACAATTCTCGCCAATCTGTTCACAACAATTTTATTTCTCCATGAAAATCTTTGCACATGATTGGGGGGGGGGGGGGGGGGGGGGTCTGTGATAGCTCATTTTTGAGAGCAAAATGGTGGCAAACTGTGAGGAGGGAGTGGCAAGGGGACGGGATCCCGGGAGTAGGGGGCATGAAGTCGGAGTTGAAGGAATCGGGAATCGGGAATATTTGGAGAACACCCTGTGGGACGTTTTGTGTGCAACTAAAAATCGGATGGCAGCAATTACTTCTTGGCCAGTAAAGTTTAGTAGGCATGTATATTAATATATATCTGTCAGCCATCCCCCCTCAGTCAGAATCAAATGGTCCGATAATCGCATTTTAGGATTAATAGTAACCGTTTATTACCTGGGTTTTCCAGTCATCATCGAACGCAGCGCCACCTGTCGTCTTCAGAAAACAAGAAAAACAAGCGCCATCTGTCGTCATAATGATCGTTAGAATAATACAACGATGACATTTAACGAATCGACATTTAACGAATCGACATGTTTCAAGTTACAAAACATCAATATACGAATTTCAGCGTGTCTATGGCAAATATTTAAGTGACGTGGTTACAAATGAAGAATGGCAAAATAAGAAATAGTATACGAATGTTAGATTTAATGAATTACAAAGTCGCAAATAAAGAATCTCAAAGTTACAAATGTTGAATTTCAAAGTTGCAAATGCAGATTTTCAATATATGAATTTTGAAATTACACAGTTACAAGTGGCAAATTGACAATTTACGAATTAAGAATTTGAAATTACACAGTTACAAGTTACAAATTGACAATTTACGAATTAAGAATTTAGAAATTACACAGTTACAAGTTACAAATTGACAATTTACGAATTAAGAATTTAGAAATTACACAGTTACAAGTTACAAATTGACAATTTACGAATTAAGAATTTTGACCCTGTTGGCTTTCCATAGCCTGGTACCAAAATTGCTACCATCACATACAACTTGGTATGCCATTACATCTTGTTTCTCGATCGACAAGAAAATAAAACACAAAATATATACTAGATACCCTAAAGATTTGTCAGCCTAAGTTTGACTGAAATTGATTCTGTTGTTTCAGAGGAGAAGATTTTTTAAAGTTTAAAAAGATTACGAAAAAAATGTGAACTAGATGTACTGTGAGCAAAGCTCACAAAGGATACCCCCCGCTTTGAAGTCCAATTATCTCCCTTGTGTGATATCGGAAAGCAAAGAATTTTCTTCATGCACATCTTTGGATGATGTACTTCCTTTCTGTAAAGTTTCGTTGAAATCCATTGTGTGGTCTCAGAGGATTTGCACTTACGAGGTTCACATATAATGTATAAGCCCCAAAAAAATAGAAGTCCAATTATCTCCCTTGTGTGATATCGGAAAGCAAAGATTTTTCTTCATGCATATCTTTGGATGATGTACTTCCTTTCTGTAAAGATTCGTTGAAATCCATTGAGCGGTCTAGGAGGAGTTGAGCTTACGAGGTTCATATATAATGTATAAAGCCCAAAAAAAAGAAGTCCAATTATCTCCCTTGTGTGATATCGGAAAGCCAAGATTTTTCTTCATGCATATCTTTGGATGATGTACTTCCTTTCTGTAAAGTTTCGTTGAAATCCATTGAGCGGTCTAGGAGGAGTAGTGCTTACAAGACAGACGGACAGACAGACAGACAGACGGATGGACAAGGTGATTGCTATATACCCCCCAAACTTTGTTTGCGGGGGGTATAAAATTGTCTTTAAAGGGCAAAAACTCCCATAATCGGTCAATTGACGATTTTGGTCATATTGACTTATTTGTAGATCTTACGTTGCTGAACATTTTTGCTGTTTACGGTTTATCTTTATCTACAATGTATAATAATATTCAAGATAGCAACCTAAAACTGCAAATTTTCCTAAAAATTAACAACTCAGGGGCAATAACCCAACAAAGGGTTGACCGATTCGTCTGAAAATTTCACAGCAGGTAGATCTTGACCTGTTGAACATTTTTACCCCCCATGTCAATTTTGCTCTAAATGCTTTGGTTTTTTAGATATAAGCCAAAAACTGCAGTTTACCCCCTATGTTCTATTTTTAGCCATGGTGGCCATGTTTCTCGACGGACAAGAAAATAAAACACAAACTTTATTCTAGATACCCTAAGGATCATTCAGACTAAGTATGGCTGTAATTGTTTTAGTGGTTTCAAAGGAGAAGATCTTTGAAAAAGTTTACGACGGACGATGGACGGATGACAGACGCCAAGTGATGGCAAAAGCTTACATTCCCTTTTAGGACAGGCTAAAAATGCTTCATTTTAATTCTTTGACTGAAAAATTAACTTATATAACTATAATTTACTTTATGATATAATGTCTACAAACAAGTTTTCATTAAAAACAAATACAAACCTGAGTTTATGTGGTGGTACTGTAAAAGACTTCTCTGTCTGGTTGTAACCAAGTAGTATGTTCAAATGACGTAAAACAACATTCTACAGACAATAAATAAAAAAGTAGATGTAAAAATTTTAGTGAAGGATTTTTCTACATGTATGTTTGGTCACTCAAACACTCAGTGTTTTTAGTTATCAAAATTCAAAACAAAAGAACAGATTTTAAATGTTATTCAGAATACAAAAAACACTTAGTTTTAGACTTATTTGATGTTTAAGCATTTGAGGTACCAAAGAACTAAATTTAACAAGAATTTGTTGTAAAAAAATGAGAATGCAAAAATGGGTATAAAATTTTAGATATTTTTTCCTACTGTTAATCAAATCATATACCAAGAGATTTCACAAAACTTTTTGATATCAAATGCTAAAGAAAACATCAAAGTTAAGACTGGGGGACCCCAAAAAATATATACAGTCAACTCTTATCTTACAGTCCATAGAACTGCAAAAAATTCAAGATAGACCGCAGTTCGACTAAAAAGGAGCTGACAAATTTTCATGGTTACAAAGAGAAGGTAATTTACTACTTGACAAATCTAAAAGGAGGAAAACAATAGCTTACAAGTAGTATGGTGACATCAATTTATTTAGTCATGTCCAGATACTTATAGATGTATAATGTCTGTACAATGTACAATGTATTTTGTGTATTTTATAATTGTTCTAATTAATAAAGAGTTTAAAGAAATTACAATAGAAAGAAAAAGATTTGACAGTCCATTGACACACACACACCAAGTGCAAGACGACAAATAAATTATTGATTGATTGACACTAATTACAATATATCTCTTCAGATGAATCAATTTATAAAGGTGAATTGACAATAAACTGATAGCACAAGAAAAATCAATAGACATCAATTAGGCCTTTTATTTTTAATTAATTGGTTTACGGATTTTTTTTTTTTAAAAATAGGGTCGGTCGGTCGGTCGGGGAAAAAAAAGAAAACTAGAGGCTCACCAGAGCCTGTATCGCTCACCTGGAGTCTGGTTTTCATTGGACAATTAATCAACTATTTGACCAAGTTTGTTGCAATTGGTTCAATTGTTCAGGGAAAATTTATTTGACAAAAAAGTGCAATAACTCCTAAATGGGTTTTGGGATTTCCTTTAAAATTTCAGGGTAGGTAGAACTCAACATGGCAAATATTTTTCAGATTTACATTTCACTTCTATCTCAAATAGTTTTGGAGATAAATGACCAAAACTGTTAAATTTTGAAAATTTGACAAAAAAAGAGCAATAACTCCTAAATGGGTTTTGGGATTTCCTTCAAAATTTCAGGGTAGGTAGATCTTGTCATGTTGATCAATTTTACCCCGTCAGATTTTTGATATCTGTAACGGTTTTTAAGTTATAAGCCAAAAACAACACATGCACCCCTATATTCTATTTTTAGCTACGACAGCCATGTTTTACGTCAGATCAAAATAAATTGAGGATCGTTTGTAGAGGACATGTCATAGATCATTCCTATTAAGTTTCAAACCAATCGGCCCAGCGGTTTCAGAGGAGAAGATTTTTGAAAATCAGCCAATCAGAAACAAGAATTGCCTCTGTTGGCCATGTTTCTTGACCAATCAGAACTAAATGAGGAAACTTTGTTGAGGACCTTCCATACACCACTCATGCAAAGTTTGGTTGGAATTGGCCAAATGGTTTCTGAGGAGAAGATGTTTGAATGAAAAGCTAACGACGGACGGACGGACGACGGACGAACGACGGACGACGGACGCCAAGTGATGGCAAAAGCTCACCCTGGCAATAGCCAGTTGAGCTAAAAAAGAGGGAAAATCTTGTACTTTTGAACAATCTTGGTTATATTGCCAAATATACAAAGGTTGCAAATGATCAGTTAATTCCCTCTTTTGAAACCCTCATGTCAGAACATCTATCTTGAAAGGTGTTGTTCAGTGGACCGTTCCCTTTTTAAGGGATCCGACTCGTCAACTACAGCATAAAATGAGTGGATTCGATATCTTACGGAATCAAGATATTCATACAAAACGAACTTAAAAGCCGCATGGATTCTATTAAGAAATTCATTTCATAAAAGCTGTTTCGGAAATTGGCATCAACTAACGTTTATAGATTTTTTTTGGATCATGTTTACAAGTATTTTATTGATGGATAATCTATTTTTAGACGAACTGGAACATAATCTTTTATGAAATTTTGATGCAAAAAGGATTTTTATTTTTATTTTTGGGATGGCTGATATCAGAGGGTGGGCGGTAATAAAAAACCAAAATTTTCAATTTTATTTTTTTTCTTCAAATCAGCAAAATCGGGTCGGCGGATCCGTAAACCAACTAATTAAAAATAAATGACCTTACCAGAAATAAAACTTACCTGTGAAGAGTTTTAATGCACAGGGTGATGTTTTCACAGATGATAATTACTTAAACATAATGTCTAACATTTACTTTGTTTTTATAATGTGGTACTCCAAAATTAGTTCGATATATAAGAAAATGTGACAAATGCAAATCTGATTAAACAGGAATCAAAATACATATATTTGCATTGCAAAACATTTGGAACCACATAAAAAATTGGACTCATCCAAAAATTCGACTCAAGAGATTTGAGATAACGAGAATCAACTGCACATACATGTAAGTATTACTTCAATATCCAAACTTTGTGATAAATCTAAAATTGGGTTTTCTTCAATTTCACAATCAAAATACCAAATTACCTGTGTTTTCATGTTGGTCTTGTCATCTTCACTCATGTCAGACTTGACCATAAACTACAAAATATATATAAATCTTATTAATTATCTAGAAGTTTTCATTTATACAAAAATGTATAATTAGAAATTACTGGCAATGTAGGTGGTCAATTATAAAAACAGAAACTTTAAACTATGAAAAAAAGTGACCAGTGAATAAATTATTTCCTGAGGTTTTCAAATTTCAACTAATGTTCTTCTTGAACTTTGCAAGAATGGATTCTTAAATTCAATCAAAAATTCAAAACATCAATTTTTTAAAAGATATTAAATTTCTAACCTTCATCAAGAGAGCTACCAGCTGGAAGACTGTATCCCTGTCTATGCCATCCATATCCATAGCTTTCTGTAATAATGCTGTAAAGTTGCTGTCTTCATCAGAGAATTCTTTAAAACTTCCTGAAAATAACACATAGTAGTAAATTAAAACTGTATTGAAAGATGTGAATAACAAAAATTTATAATACTACAAAGTCATAAATTATTGAAAGAATCTAAACTTGAGAATTAAAAAAAAATCAATTTCAAATAAAAGCAAATGTTTGAAAACAACTGCCTTGTTTACAAAAAAATCAAAGGAGACAATCTAAACGACAATAAAAATGCTCTTATCTTAGTGTAAACATAGTTTAAAAATAAATAAAAAATATTGTGATACAGAGAATCAAAGAAAGACAAAAATATATTAAACAGAAGAAACAACTAAAAGGGATAAGAAAACAAGTCATATGACATGGTTATATATCTTCCTAAATTTATTCTTAGTATATTATCTTAAAGCCATTTTGTAATACCTGGAAATATATTGCTAAAAGCTCCTAAGTTCATTTTGGATGTCATTCTTCTTCCCAGGTTAAAATGTGGAGCTGAGTGTTGTCTCATCCAAGATTTCTGTCGGTCAAGGTCAACTGTAACATATCTTTACATACTAAATTTCACATGATAAAAGTCTTTTTAAAGAAACAGAAAGTAAAGATTTATCAAAGATAGACTAATTATTTTATAAGACTTTTAAAACAATGTCTTCAGAAAGCAGTTGTACACTAAGAGCAGTATAATACTGATCTCCAAACATAGCATTTTTATAATCTTTTCATCAATGGCAAAATTCAGAAGTCTTTACCAAAATTTAAATCAATGGCTTTTTTTTCATTTTCTTTCTTGAAATAGTTATTTTAAGACAATAGCAAAGTCATATATTAGAACATCTTGATCCTTTTCAGTTCAAATGTCAAAACCAATTTTCCAATTATCAATATTCTTTCATTCTGAACACTGTACAAAAGTAATTTCAAAGAAAATAAAAGTTTAACAAGAGGCTCCCAGGAGCCTGAATCGCTCACCTGGTCTTTAAGGTATAAAGGTCTCTCTTTTTAGCAATTACCCATTTAAAGGCCCATTTGTCAACTTCCATCCAATGGAGTGTCTTTTAAAGTTCAACGAGTTGAAGGTTTAAGCAAGCAGCATCTTTTGCTATTTTCATTAATTAGTTTTCATTCTAAAGCCAAAAACATGAAAAACGCTATTTTTTACCTTCAAAGGGCGATAACCCCTAAAATCTCACTCGGCACCAAAGCTCACGAGTACATCAATGAAAATATAATTATTGTGAATTGAATGTTGATGAAATATTCAAAACATTAAACAGAATTTTAATAAAAATAATTTCAAGTAGCAATAAAATATAAATAAACAACATCCTGATTAAAAATGCTAAACTTGAACATATGTGAAAATCTGAAAAAAATTAAATTTCCAAGGGCAATAACTCTAATATAGGTTGTCTGATTGACCTGAAAATTGGCACAGTGATAGATCTTAATTAACTGAACAACTTTTATTCTTACATTGATTATTTATCTCCTTTCACAATAATTGCACAAAAAGCGAAAATCTGCAAACAAAATTGACATTTTCAAGGGCAATAACTCTAACATGGTATGTCTGATTGACCTGAAATTTTGAACATTCATAGATCTTTATTAACTGAGCAACTTTTGTTCTTACATTGATTATCTATCTCTTCTCATTTTCATAATAATAGCCTTGAAAAACGAAATATTGCCAAATTTGACATTTAAAGGGCAACAACTCCTACATCAGTTGTAAGATCGTAACAAAAATTTGCACACTGGTAGATCTCATCGTGCTGAACATTTTGACCCTATGTCAAAATTTTGATATCTGCTTTCGTTTTCAAGTTATTTGCAGAAAACTATTGATGGACCCCTATGTTCTATTTATAGTAACGACAGCCATGTTTTTCGACATTTCAAAAATTTTAAACGATAGAAATTTTCCAGATGCCCTAAAGAACAATTCTGCAAAGTTAGGTTGAAGTCGGTCCAGTAGTTTAGGACGAGTTAACGTTTGAAAAAGTTTACAGACGACGACGACGACGGACGCCAAGTGATGGCAATAGCTCACATGGCCTATGGCCAGGTGAGCTAAAAATAAATACATGTAAAAACCACTTAGGTTAGTAGGGCTAGTATTAATTCACAAACACCCAAAATTCCAACAGTTTTTAAGACTGCATATATGAAGCTGTAGAGTACATGGCACAGGTTTTTATTTACTAACAACAGTCACTTTCAAGTTCATAATTCAAATCTCACAAAAACATTTCACTACATCAAATAAAGTGCCAGAAAATGTTTTAATCTAAAGCATCTACCCAGTATATGAATCCTCCCTCTATGCAACATTCAGAGAACAAATACATTATCAATATACTAATACATGTTATTTGAAATAGTTGATTATTGGGTAAACTTGACTGACTCATTCACAAAACTGAATCAAATCAAAAGGACTTTATGTAAAGTTTGTCTGTGAAATGCCAGGTTTATGCATCAATAAACTTTGCAACTCACAAAACTGAATGAAGTCAAAAGGACTTTACCCATCAATAAAATCCCTAAAAATAACAGTAATTACATTGTACATGTACCTATATATTTCAGTAAAAAAATCACAAAAAAAAATACTCAAGAGTTTGAAAATGTTAGTCAAATCATGTCACATAAAAAACAAATGTTAATGCACTCTTTTTCAGTCATTCATTGAGCAGCACTCATAAAACTTACGAGATTCTATGAGTTTGCGCCTACGCTGGGCTAACTTCACTGAAAATAGCATTCATTCTATAAAATAACTCCCAACTATTACAAAACATAAGCTATACTTTCTTATTAAGTAAACGACAATACATACATGCAAAATGTGAACTTTTATGAGATTCAAAAGTAATCATCATTTTTTACCATTTTTAGAAAAACTTGACAAGTTAGTTTTGTTTCTGTTACGATCAAGATTTTTTATCTATATGTACAGATACATGCATGTATTGGACAATTAGACATTTTATGGTTTCACATCGGTAATAGTGTGATACCACTTATTGATATGAGAAATGTAATTATTCTGGATTGGTCACTGCATGATGTGATATCATTCAATGTGTATTTTGATTGGTCATCAATCTTGTGAAGTAACAATGTCTTTCTCGGACTTCTCTCTTACTTAGCAACAGTTCACATCATGGGCAGAAGAACAGTAAAATTTGTAGGCTGTTTATATTCCAAGGAAATAAAAAAAGAAAATGGTTTCACAAGTAATGAAAATTGAGAATCACTGTTTCTCTAATTCTGTGTGAATTTATACATCTCTTGACCGATTTGATAAATCCTGATATCACCACACGTTGATAAAATGCTCAAGAAATTTTCTGGCAAAAAACGTTCAGAAGACCTCTCTGAGTTTTACATCATCATTAGAGAAAAATATTCTAAAACTCTTGATCTGTTAATTATGAAATTTATCCATACTTTATAAAATTTTCATTCTTTTTAAACTGCTTGGATATTTTTGCCTCACATTTTAAAAATGAAAAGTTGAGTTGATAAATTTATAATAAACTAGTCATCATTGTAAAATCTATATACATGTATATCAACTCCATTTAATTTCAATATATTAACAAACTCAACAATGGCTTGTTTGTTATCATTTTGAAATAAAATAACTTGATTATGTAATATTAAGTTTTCACGCACTGTGAATCCTACATGTATAATATACAATGTGCTAGAATTTATTCAATATACACTATAGATAAACCATCTTCACATATCTTTGCAATAATAAGTCAAAATCTTACAAAGTATGCTGTAGACCGTTTAGTAAGGCCAATTAAAATTAACTGATAGATTTTCATCCCCGCCCGCCCCTCGAAAATAGTGCCGCCCCGATTTTTTTTATTTTCTAAAATTTACGATTTCCGGATTTTGTTCATCTCCGTTACCGGTATCCGTGTCAATAATTTCGTTTTTTGTTAACTTCCTGTAACAATTCAACATGGTTTTCGTGATTCGACTATTTTTGTGACCTTTAGATGTCTTTTGGTCAATTTAAGTCTGCAGAGATTGGAGTTGAAATTTCTATTGTGCATGTTTCTGGAATAAAAACATATATAAGCCATTTTATAATGTTTACATATTAATAACACCTTACAAAATAGTTTCATATGAAATAAAAAATAAAAAATAAAATCCTCCCACCCGCCCCATTTTTTTTCAAAAAGTTGGATGAAAATCTACTAATTAATTTTAGTTGGCCTAAAGGTACAAGTATATCTAATTAAAATTTGAATTTTTTTGTTGTTTAAACTGAACATTTGGGTTTATAACCTGTTTGTAATTTTTAAATGATTAATACTGGTAGTAATAATTCTTTCATTACTTTCAAAATATTAACAAAAGTGTTAACTTACGTTTTGGAGGTGTCGTTTTATTGACAAGGTGCATGGGTACAGACACAGCACGTCTATAAGGCGGCTTACAGCTCTGACTGACAGAACGTATACTGTCTGTCCTAGCAAGGGCAAAACGAGCTCGATTCAATTTCTTCAGGAAGGATTCACTTTCTCTTTCACCACCAAAAATATCTGTAATAAAGTTTGATTAAATGAAAAGGAGAAAGAACTGATAATTACAAAATATTCTAATATCTATAATTTATATTAATATTCATTAATATTCATTAATATTCATTAAATTTCAAAGTCCAATTTGTAATGAGAATTCTTCATTTCTATCATTTTATCCACTGATAATTTGTAATTAACACGGCTGTAAAAAATTATATTTTATTTTAAAATCAATGTACAATATTTTAAAGAAGTTTAGTATTATTTAAAATCTAAACTTTCAAAGATCAATGTCAAAGACATGCTTGTTGATGACCATTCATGCATGTAAAGGTAATAACATCAACTTTTGAAATGAAGAAAATGGAATAAAAGTGCATTTTGTATTCTTCTAATATATTGGTCAGTTTATCATGCACATTGAAACCATATCTTATCTAACCCTCACTTATTCATGCAATAAGACAATAAAAACATTATTTTCTAATTTGTAAATTTTTATTAAAAATTGTTAGTTGTGTATAATTTACTTATAATAAATAAAAATAATTTTCAGTGTTTTTTCTGAATTGTATCATATTTATAATGATTTTCTACCCAAAAGTCGTAACTTTTTCTCAAGCAAATTGCCAAAGCAATATTCCTAAACTTTAACATTTATTTCAACAATTTTTTTTTATCTTACCTAACAAAAAATTTAACTAACTTATAACTGAAAAAAGAAACACAAAAGCCAAATGTCCACGTAACAAATTTTTGTCTTCATTTTTATTCAAATACAGATGTATAAAAGTCTGAATCTCAATTTTTTTCCACTTTCAACCACAGCATACTATTTGAAAAGGAGTTCACAATATAGGATGATGTTTCAGAAATTAAAAAAATGTTGAATATTTAAATCTTTGTTATATTTCCATAAATTGCAGAATGGCTTCCAATCAAGTAAGTCTAAAATCATAAAGCAGGCCTATATTTTCTACACCAGAATGTGAGGACTGATTGAATTGATTTCCAACTGAAATATAATAGGACATCCACATTGGCCATAATATCAGATCGCTAATCTTTATATCTGCTGTTCCATTGGAGTATTTTGTAATCTCAAAATGTTATTCAATGAAAAATTCTTTAATAATAAATTTCAGTATTAAGGGAGGTCTCCAACACACAAACTTATTATTTCTAAAATATGCAGCAGATAAAAATATTACTATAATTTATTATAATTCTCTAACTTTCCATTTGCCTAATTTTTCATTGCTTTTGAAATTTCATATACGTATGAATTTTTATACAAATTCATTTGATCTTATTCCACTGGGACTTGGGTTTCAACACAAAATAACCAAAACATGTATTCCTGTGGTAGGGAGGGTTGCTCCTTGTTGGAAAAACCTAGATATATTTTTTTTTCCGTTTTTCAATCCTTTGGACTATTGTCTCATTAGCCCATATCCCAATATTTTCACACTAAAAGTATGCTCTTGTATTTGCGTTGTCTACAAGGAATAAATTTGAATTATATTACAAAATAAAACAATTATTACATCATTTTTCCTCTTTTTTAACATGTAAATGCTGCTGACATTTGTCTTTGAAAGGATGAAAGCCAATAAATATACATGTTTGTAGCTTCAAATTTCTTAACTCAATGATGTGTTACCCTTCTATATCTTAAAACATGGCTCACTGTTTTTAGTTGGTCACCTTTGTTGCTTATGGCATTACATGTATATCAATGACTTTTGTGAAAATGATCAATCCACCATGCAGTAAGTACCAACTTGCATTTCTTTTTGTAAAACTTACCATGTGTTGAAGAGGATGGTTTTTCAGAGAGGCGCAATGGCTCTAGAAGAACAAAAACCTAATATGACAATTTTCCCTTAAAATACGTGTATCTTAGCAATGAAAAACGAGGAAAATTTCAGTACCTATCTATTAAATACATTTAAATACATGTAAAACAATTTTCTGTATAAACTCAGAATATACTGAAGTTGCTATGGTGACAACTATAAATAGACTACAGAAACAAAAGCTATCTATGACATTAATTGAACCTGCAGAATAAATATTATCACCACTGTTTTCAAGGTCAATTTGTGCCTCCAAGGACAAAGTATCAAATCTGATCAGGAAAAAATCCCATGTAAGAATGTTATGGTCTGGTAGTACATTGGATAGAAGTCGCATACGCTGAATAATCATGATTCTGTCACTAATCACATGATCAAACTGGAATTCCAAACATCGACACAAGCACTGAAAGAAATATCAAAAATTCTGACTAGGTTGTACCAAAATGATCCTGCATAAGGCTTTATATTACTCAAAATGACTTTAAAATGTATATGAACTTTTAATTGTGACCTGAAAATCATTCAAAAGTTCAAATACCTGTTATGATGAACAGTTAAGTACTGATGTTAACCTCTAGCATGGAATTACCATTTCTGAACTAATCAATGAAAACAAAAAATAACAAGCTTAATCATGAGCAGTAACAGAATTGTTAAAATTAATATTCATTTAAGCAGAAACTTTCATAAGTACCATTTAACACTAGAAAAATTAAACTGACATAGGAGTTTCTTTTGGGAAATATTCTATAACTCTTCTACAAAAACATATAAATATATTTACATGTATTTAATATGTATGACTTTGTTATGTCTACAAGTTTCAATATACATTGTACATTTATGTAATAAAGATATAGAAGAACTTTGATCACTTGATTACCAAGGGGACAAACAAACAAATGTTGGAACCATAGAGTCTTTAGAGTAGTCAGAATCTCTACAGCACACAATGTTCAGTACAGGGTACTACAGTATTTTAAAAGTTAATCAAGTTTGAATGACTGAAGTTCCAATTTGCATATTAAAACACGGTATATGGATGTACATACTTTAATAGAAGTTGTCTTAATGGTTTCTAGATACTGTACAGCTCTTTGTGCTACAGAAGAATTAATATCTTCCAAGGAACCAATCAATAAACAGAAGGCGTGAGCTAGGGCTGTCTGTAGAACCTGATTGTGGGAAATAGAATCCAGGTCTAACAAACGGCACAATACTGTCACTTTCTCCACTGAAAATAGATAAATAATCTTGTAAAAATGTTGTTGTTCTTCAAAATTTCATTTTGCTGTAGTCTAACCAAAGTTTTTTGTTGCAGAGGTTCATTTAACAATTTATTGTAACAATGTTAGGCCAACTAAAATTAATTAGTAGATTTTCATCCAACTTTTTGAAAAAAATGGGGCGGGTGGGAGGATTTTATTTTTTATTTTTTATTTCATATGAAACTATTTTGTAAGGTGTTATTAATATGTAAACTTTATAAAATGGCTTATACCGCTTACGACTCTAAGAATCACGAAAACCATGTTGAATTGTTACAGGAAGTTAACAAAAAACGAAATTATTGACACGGATACCGGTAACGGAGATGAACAAAATCCGGAAATCGTAAATTTTAGAAAATACAAAAAAATCGGGGCGGCACGATTTTTGAGGGGCGGGCGGGGATGAAAATCTATCAATTAATTTTAATTGGCCTTATTGTTCTGTAAAATTTCATTTTGCTGTAGTCTAACCAAAGTTTTTTGTGCAAATGTTAATTTAATAAGCTTTATTCAAAATAGATGCATTTTTACAGTGCCCTTTGAAGACAGCAATCTACTATACAGAGGTAATTTTGAAGATGTTTTGACAATAATTGATTTTAGATCTCTTGTTCAATTATTTGAAAACTTTGTAAAGTGTATTTGTTATTCTACCTGTTCATTAACAAGACTTTCTTTAAATTTTGTTCAAAGCAAGCAGAAAAACATACAAGTATATGAGCCCATCAGTTTCTTACCAGCTGAAAATCTAACTCTCCAATCTTCACTTGTAAATTCATCCTCAACAATTTTCCAAAAGATGTCGGCACCAGTTGGCAATGTCAAACAGTGAACAAGCAAGGGAACAGCAACAAATGCAAGCTGTGAATGTTGAGCAACAAAACGTTTCCACAGACTGTAATACAACAGATATACATGTGTATAGTCATTATATTTATATCATTAGTTGTTAAATTCAATCTGAAATATGTCTTTTTACATTGAATTCATCAAACGTTTGACCTGATATTTCCGTTTCACCAGTTTTATATAACCTTAAGATAAAATAACTATTCTTTAGAAATTGACCCACAATATGCTCCAGCAGTCTGCATATATGCATGTGTGCTAAAATGTTTTTTTGTTTCTTTAAATATTTACATCAACATTTTTTCATTCTTCAAAATAATGCCGTTAAAGCAATGATGTTGATGTTAACCCATTACCTTGGAATGAGATGCTTGGATAGTGAGAACTTGACATAATTTGGATACTGATTAACTGTATAATTGAGACATTCAGCATGTAGTATAAGGTACTTCATAGATGTCAGCAGTGAGTAGGAGGCGTCTGTATCTGTTGTCCTTTCTAATTCCTAAAAATAAAATAAAATTTGTCTGTTATTTTGTAAATACATGAAGTAAGAAATTGTGGGTGGACTTTCAGTCCAAAAGATTTTGCATCAAACAAATTTTTGATACCTTTGGGGATAATTTTTTTATAAGGATTGTTTTTACAATTTTTATTATCACATTTAAGTTTATACTTTTGGATAGAATGCTGATATGCGAGTACAGCACCCTTTGCTGCTTTCAACATATCATCTACAGGGTCAAAGTCATAACAATGAAGATCTTGGTTCTGCTTTGCACAGATCAAACAACAAATTGTATTATTGTTCAATTATGACCTCTGCTCTGTTTGAATTTTTTCCAGTATAGAGATGGATGGATGAATTATTGTTTAATGTCCAGTGGCAACCATTAGGAGCATATGAGGACAAGAACATGTTGATATCATATGAATATGATCCCTGCTTTGTACAAGACCGACACGCTCAGCCGGATTTTCAATGTGTTAGCTCATGAGGTAACTGTCCGCAGGAAGACATATCACCCTACCCAGGCACATTATACAGACTCCGAGCTGACCAGTCCTTGCTCTTACTCCTGGATGCCATGTGCTTGGCGGAGAAGCAGCAAATACCAATTTTAATGTCTTTAGTTTGACCCGGCCGGGGATCAAACCCCTGACCTTCCGCACTCGAAGTGAGCACGCTACCACGAGACCACTGAGTATAGAGAAGATGCTTTAAGGATCAGCATTACATGTAGAAATTACACAGATATGCTTAATAGCTAATTTGGAAAGAATTCCTAAAGCGATTGTTATCAGTGAAGGGGTCCTTGATATCAGCCATCATCCCCCAAAAGGTGTCTACTCCCAAGTCTGTGGATGGCATCTCTTCCATAGGAGTAATCTAACCATGTAAACAATAATCAATGTCCTATTCATTAAAGTAAAATCTAGAAACTTCAGAATGCCAATATTATGACCCATCTTCATAAACAAAAACAAAAATGTCAACTGAAAATTGAAGAGCAAATAAAATACATTTGCAGGAGTTTTGGCTAGGGACTAATGAGTTAAATGGAGAGTTTTGTCTCCATTATTGGAGACTTTTCTGTTTGGGAACAAAGGTTGAGTTTGCGGGAGTCTCCTACACGATGTGGGAGGGTTAACAGGTATGCTTTATGAATGATGGATAAAGCCCTCATTATGATACATTGTATATGTTCTTACACTGCAGTGATATGTAATATTTCTCAATAAAATAGTATCTAGACATGAAAAGCTATGGAATGGATATATTTGTCCATGTTTAAATTTATCAGAATAAATTAGCATTTTGCATCTTATCCAACATACAAAATGGGTAAAATAATATTAAGACTGCAGAAATAGTCTTGAGATTGCGGACAAATTACATGAAACTATACTTTAGGAAAGTATGAAACATTTGTTGATGTTTATTTAGTAAAGACAGATAAATATTTTACCAGTAGGAAGGCATGATATAGTTGTAGATATAGAGGCATGGCTTTTATGTCAAATTTTGGTTCAGATTTCTCCTTTTCTTCTGCATCTTCTTCTTCTGTGGATGTAGAATCTGAAACAGACAATCAGATTTCATCACACTTAAGAAATGAATGCATTTTTGCAGTTTTATAATTGGATTGTAAAAGTCTTGACCACCCAAAGCACATTTTGAATGAAGCATGGAATCGCTTAATACAAATCAAAGCACTGCAAGCGCTGTGGGGCAGTTTTTAACTATTGGACATATCGATATGTGATTCCTTCATCAACTATATATACATTATCATGGCTCTACCGGTATTCGTTGGAAATACTTGTGACCTTGCAAGTACGATTTCTTACAACCTTTGTAATATGCATTAGATCTTGTGTCTGGGTCATGTTCATCATATTCTTTCTTGCACATTTTTTCTTCGATCAGTGGTATCAGTGCCTAGTTTAAGAGCATTCAATGCATCACAAATTTTTCATAATTCTCAAATCGTCAATAAGAAGAAAGTCGGTTTCATATGAAAACTGCTTACTTGAAAGAATGTGTTTATTCATAACATCACCACAATGAGGAGTTTAAGTGAGATGTTGTTTCTGTAGTAACCGAATAGGAACAAATTTTTGCAGAGCTAAAAAATCTGCACAATTACACATACACTGTCTACCTCTTGTAAGTTCAGAAAAATATATTGCTCCTTGGTGATAGTCACCATGTAAACATTTTCAGTGTTTTTTTTTATTCTTAATCACAGGTAATAAAGTTATAACATCAATTAAACGAACTTAACAAAACACTAAGCATGTTTTCTAGAAATAATTTTTCCATGGATTCATCTTCAAACTTTTTGATTTAGTAGTAGACACCAGAGTATCAGTATATTATTGAATACTGTTTGTTCATATACATGTATAAACATGTATAAACATACATGTATTACAAAAAATTCCATGCATTTGGAGAATGATTTGAATAAACCAGTTTGGAATTGATTATAAACATTAAATGACAATTTAATTTTTATAACAGTAGTTAATAGTACAAATAATTAAATTAAGAAGCAAACAGAATTTTTTTTTTACATGTATGCATAGAAATAGTTTTTGAATAAAAAACAAACATCAAACACCAGTGAGATACTCCATACTAATATATCTGTCAGTTATCTCTATGCTATAATTCAATAATATGATTTCTACTCAAAGTATTGCATAATTATTTTAGCCTTAAGTGATCGAGTTCAGACAATTTTTGAACATTAATAAGGCTTTAACTTAATGCACTACATGCATTTCTCAACAAAATTATTGGATTAATCGTTCACGTTTTGAATTTATAACTCATGTATATTTTCAGCCTAAAAATTTACTTTTCCTAGACTGTGAATTTGATGAGGACACTTGTTTGACTTCCTCCACCCTGGGGATTTCCTTGGTAGGTATCTTTGCTGGATCTCTGGGACAAAAGTTACACATGACCTGGGACATTAGCTGATGCCACAGTGTAATGTTGTGACAGAAATTACAAGATTGTTGTTGTTCATCTGAACATGTATGGGTTCCATCTAAGTCTTCCTTCAACATCACAGTCAGCATCTGCATTACCTGTTTACTTGTTTCATTATAAATACCCAAATATTTTGGAAATTCCTGCAGTTCAAGCTGAAGAAAAATATATAGTTCTATATTATCTCTGTAATGAAGTTATTTTTAAATAATACTTTAATTTGAATTGTAACAGACAATTTGATTGGTGGTTAATGGTTGAGCAAGTTAGATTATACTGTATAATCTACTTTGGGTACTGTGACGTCATCAATGTATTACTTCACAGATCGTGATTTAAATATTTCTGGGTTAAATTAGTTATTCACACAATTTTACCTGCAATTTTGGATCAGAAAAATTTGAATATCAAATCATAAGGATTGTTATAAATATTGGAACAGGTTATAATTGTAAAACCTACTTTGGTCAGTTTATGCTTAAACATAAACCGTGAAGCAATTATGAAGTGTAAACTGTCTCAAAGTAGGATATATCATATAACATGTTCCAAAATTGAAAACAATCCTTAAATTCTTACTGTTTTTTTTTCTTAACATAGATAGTACAATTCCTACACTGTTGAGTCAATTTTTAGATGTGATATTTACATGTTATATACTGATTTATCACATAATTATCAATGCCAATAATAAAACAGCAACACAGAATTCATAAGTTACTGGGAACAAGTTTTTTGTTTTGTATACTGAATTTTGTTTGTTGAATATTAGAAAACAGGGTATCCTTGTTAACATTTTTTGTCATTTTTTTGAGTTCATAGGTCCCCTTTGTTAGATTTAATTGTTTTGAGCTACACATATATACAAAGATAGCGTTTCTTGGAAACCATGATTTTTATAATAAACAAAAATACCTAACTTTTTATCATGTCATTTTGGTTGGCATACTAATCTATGATACCCCTGAGTCATAAATATTAAATACTCGTACAATTCATTATCAATTATGAAATTGGGGACCTCAGTGGCCGAGTGGTCTACGTAGTTCGTCATGACTACTAATGATCACTAGCCTGTCAACGCTGAGGTTGTGAATTCGAATTTCACCTGTGGCAGGGTGTGTTCGACTCCGACCTTAATTGACAAGGATTGCCAATTTTCTTACCGAAGGTCGGTGGTTCTCTCCAGGTACTCCATCTTCCTCCACCAATAATACCGCTGCGCAATAGCCAAATGTGCTGAAAACGGCGTAAAACCCCAACTAAACAAATCAATTATGAAATTCCCAACTCTTAACAATCATTTACTCTTATTCTGAACTAAAATACAGAATTGAATATACCTGTTTAAGGTATAGATCTAACATCATAATGTAACATGGTAACACCAGTTCTGTTTCCCTCTCATAAATCTCATAAGCTTCCACAACAACATGGGTCTTCTCTGGACTTAGTGGCGGTGGATTGTCTTGGGTTGGGGGTGTGGGAAACACTGTTTGGTGATTGGCCGTTCCCTCGGGTTTCTTCAGTGGTTTCTCTGTTGCTGGTCCACTACTTTCAATATGGAGATTTTTTACCCCACTCAAAAACATTCCAAGTAACATGTGCATTGGGATAACAATGTCAAGTGTTGATAGAATCTAAAATTAAAGAGAAATTTACATATCTTGGCTTTTATAAAACTAAACACCCATAAGTAACAAAACACAATGTTATTAAAGATTTCCTCACATAAATTACGTTTGTTGCTAATAATCAAATTCACAAGTGTTATATTTTACATATTCACAACTGTATTAATAAAATCTCAAACTATATATGGAAAAAATGTGTAAAAAAAACTACTAAACTACACAAATTTAACAATGTTTCTACTGTAATCTGTCAACAGAAAAAACTTGTTCCACAAGTAATAAACTTTAAAGATTTCTATAATAATAAAATAACAGAGTTGTCTAGCCTTACTTGTAACCACTGGAGTGCTTGTTCTTGTACATATGCACTAGGATCTGTGAATCTCTCTGATATAAAATAGTACATCTTCTCCAGGGTAAAGGGTAGTGGACACATGTCTATGTCAAATGATTTACTGTAAATAGAACAAATAGTATGAACAAAGAAGAATGGAATCTTGATGACCATAACAGTAAAATGATCTCTAGGCCATTTTTCATATTTGTCATATCTATTTTGTGTTTAAGAGACATAACGGCTCTATATATTTTAGCAGAATAACTGCAAAATGGTTTGAAGCATTCATTTGACAAAAGTTCAATTTCAGAATATTCATTTTGTCACATACATGTATACAGATTTTGTCAATATCATTTCTTTCAAATCACACCTGCTTGCTGTGCTTGACAAATGTCCTATATACTGTACAACATATTTACCTGAGAAGAACTTTAAGTTCATGTAAATCTTCTGCTGGTACTTCTGTCCGTATAGCTTCTAACCAATATGGCATCACATAATCCCATATCTGTTACAATAAAAAATTAAAGGCTATATATGAAAAAAATCACATGAAATCAAACAATCCAAATAAAATAAACATTCAAGTATATCTTATATCAGTATAAATTTTTATTTTGTTTTTGTTACAAAAGTTCTATTCATGTCTATTGTATACAAGTCACTTAATTAATCTATTGTACCTCAAATGTAATGATGTCATAAGGAACCAGACAAAAGAAACAATTCAGTCCTTCCTTGATCTGTGTTGTTCTGTTAGTAATATAGTCCCTGGAAAAATTGGAGAATCAAAGTATTTTTAAAATAAATTTTAAAGAACCTTAAAAATGATTTCTAATGTCCTTTTTTAAATTTTAAAGAACCTTAAAAATGATTTCCAATGTCCTGTTTAATAGTAAATTTACAAGTTCATGTATTTGTTTGTAAGTTTGTGATAGAAAAAACATGTGGCATAACAAAATACAGAACACTGTACAATACATTTGTACTTTGTTAATGGGCACTGTGAGATCTTTGCAAATTGTGGTAGTTTAAAAATAAAACTTCTAAGACTACTTACTTAAAACTTATATTTTATGCTTTTGAAATGCCTGTAACAAATGGTTACTTGCACTAAATCATTTTGCAATACATGTACATGTATATGTATTTGGACTATTCCATTAAAATGAATGTGGGAGAATAGGAAGGGACTTTCAAAACACCCTTACAACTAAGAAATTTTTTAGATAACTTTACGTACATCTGATAGGCACACAATAAAACTGACCCAGGACCTATGTCCTATAATAAAACTTCCCTTCCTACCCTGCCATACCCATTTTAATGGAATAGACCTTATATTGAAAACATTACATTACAGTGGATTCATTATACATGTAATTTAATAGACACTAATTATCCTGGTTTTCATCTGTGAAGCAAAACCATAAATTTGAGTATTCAACAAAATATACAGTCAATTCTCGTTATTTCGAATACATTGGGACCTGAAAATCAGGTTTGACTTAAGCGAAAAATTGAGACATCAGGAGTATATCTGTATAGTTACTGCTGTTGAGGGTTCAAATAGATAATTCGAGTTACCCGGAATTTCGACTTAAATGTGTTCGAGATAAAGAGAGTCAACTGTAATTGCATTAAAATTTCATCAAATCAAAAAATTAAAACATTGTATCAGATTTATGAAAAATAATCTTACCAGAATCCACCAACTCTGGAGTACTCTACAGGGTGTGGCAGTAGACATGATACAATAACCTCAAAGTGTGTCTTTGATACTTCTTCTAACCATTCATATATGTACTGGAAAATGTGTTTGAATAATTGTGTATAAACTGTACATGTAGCAACAACAATAATATTACTAGAATCTTTTGAAAGAAGAAATTTTAGCTTAATTATGAAATAAATTTATAAAATGAAAAAGGAATCATTCATTACTCAATAAATGAAGTTCAACTATCTATAAAAATTTGAATGAAGTTCTTCAAATAATGAAATACCAGTATGTAACAAAATTCTAAACAAGTCAATTATGAAATTCCCAACTCTTAACAATCATTTACTCTTATTCTGAACTAAAATACAGAATTGAATATACCTGTTTAATACATGTAGATGGAATCAAAATATTATTTTTTTCAATTAAAATCCATATTATTTTTGTAAAAATTACAATCACTTACATCTGGTTTCAATCTTTCCAATGCATTTCCAACACTGTCTGAAAATAAAAATCACTACTGAAAAACACTCTGCTTTTACTACAAGACATGAGCTGTCAAATTTTAAAGCAAATAATAAATTTTTCCTTTATCATTGTTTGGAGCTACATATGTCCTATTCTTTTGCTAAAGTTTTATGACAATAAAATATGTTTTAAAGTATTGGACTAATTTTTTCTCAATCTATGAAGAAATAACCTCAATCATGTACTGCACATTATTATATACTAAAGGAAGACTTCTTTATGGATATTCTAAAAACTCATGAATCAATGATCAGAACAAACATGTATCTTTCTAAAACCTTAGTTACTTAAAAATACATACCATCAGGAAGATAGGCTGTAGCATCAAACCATTGGAACAACATTCCCAGCAGACGTCCAAGTACTTCCTGTTTGAACAAATTATGTATACTGGTAATGAAAACAATACATGCAGTTTTACTTAAGCAAAATGTAGATTTTTAAAAGTCTGATTTGAGAAAGAGTAAATGGGCATGAATTTATATATATGGATTGTAACATTGGCGGGCTGTTCTTGTTAAACATTTCACCACAGTGACACTAAAAAGAGAAATATTGGTATAAAGAGACAATACTCAATACATTTACTTAAATTTTAAAAAGTTACAATGCATTTTAAAAACCAACTAACAGCTGTATATTTCATTTTACAAAGCAATAAATGAATAACATTATGTGAATTTTTCAAAAATATTTGCTTTGTCTATAAAATTTTTCTATAATCTTTTAATAAATATAAAAATATCATATTCCAGTTTATCAAAATAACTGTTAAGCCCAAGCATCTGCATTTACAATGTAATGAACTAGAACATAATTAAACACACAACTATTACCTTAACATGCCATACAATTCCAGACATATTCATGCACAACTATACCATGCTGTTCTATGGAAAGAAAACATTTCCAAATAAATACAATTGATTACAAAATTATAGAATAAACCTAAAACTGAATACAATATAAAAACTTCAAATCTATACATTCTCATGGGTGAAAGTATAGCAATAGAATAGAATTTGTTCTATTTTTCAATCATAATTCCAATAATGGGACAGTATAATCAAGTTAACCATTGATTGTCTTGATCAATAATGATTCGATATACATGTAGGAGTCTCGACAAACTAATATTATAAACAGGTTTTTTTTGTTTTGTTTTTTTGGTCTTTTTTTTTGGATATCCCAAATATATTGTTAATTTTCACCCAATGAACACTTTAGGTAAATACAAAACATGGAAACACACTGGAAAGTATCTTCCTAGAGTTTAAAATTTTTACAGATATACATGTAAATACAACATACACATGTACAATGTATTTGGATCTACTTCTCATGATTCAAGGTCTTCTATCTAAAAATACTTGAAACAAATTCTCAGGAAATACCATGAATTTGTGTCTTTATTTGAAAGATCATTTCACATGCCTGTGACTGTAACAATTTTTAACCCCCAGACACATAACAATGTACATTGTACATTTACATTTTTACAGTACATTATAATTGTATATTTTGTTATTATTAAGGAAAAATGAAAGATACCGAATCAGCAATACCCATCAAATTTTACAGAAAAACATAATAATAAATAATGATTAAAAATAAAATTAAAAGAAACAAAGTAAAATAGGACAAAAATACCTCAATTTCATTAACCCCCCCCCCCCCCCTCCACCAAGATGGCATTTTCATATGCATAATAAAATTAAAATATTAAAAAGTTTACTAAGACATACGTGTACTATTATCAGATATTGCCCTACATGTCTCATGCAAACAAAATCAAATCATACAGGATATACACAGACAACATGTACATACTATAGGTATATCATCTTTAGGTCGACAGAGTTCTACCAGTAACCAAATACCATATCTACTCAGTAACTTCCTTTCCCCTGCCTCCTCCATCTCAAATAAATCATTCTCGTCATTATGTATACCTCTATGTTCCTCGCCCATCTCTACCATTCTTTTTGATTCCAGTGGCTGAGCCTCTTTCAACAGACTGCAAATTATATTTATGAAATTTTCTTTATAATATTATAAAAAGACTGTTTTGCACAAAAAAGAAAGATGGATGGATGGATAAATTATTGTTTAACATTCAGTGCAAAAAAGAAAGATTCTAAGCATCTAAATCTACATATAGTCTAACGTTGGTTACTTTCAGAGTTCAGATGTGTTTTATGTACGTGTACTACCTGGGAAATAATTCATGAACAAATAAATACACAGAAATGTTACAGTGCATTCAAAAATACTGGATTAATTTTCTATATTTCTACTGCAAATACTATAATCATACATGTAAATACAAAAAATATAAACTTCAAATAAAAATACCTGACAATAGCATCCATAAGATATCTTTGAACTTGTAAATTACAGTTCCATATTTCTGGTATACTGAAATGGTAGACATGTTTCCTTCCTTTAGGAGTATGATGCCGAGCTTCATGACAGATCTGACAATATCTTATCGGTCGATTTCCGTTGTAACTGGCACACTCTATAGAGAAACATGTACAAACAGCTATGTTCTCACCTGCTCTACAATTCTGTAATTCAAACATTTATATATATAAAGCATAACATATTTCTTTTCTTAATTTAAACAATATTATGGCCAACATCAATTACAAAACTGAGGAAAGTAAAGTTCAATTGGAGGCTCTCAAGAGCCTGTATCGCTCACATGGATTTAAATTTTCACCTTGAGCAGGACTAAAGTGTTGCAGTCAATTTGGCTGGTTTTTCTATAGGGTTCTATGTTAAACTATGTTCGGCTGTGGCAGCCATATTGGTTGACAGTCCAGGTCAATGGACACATTTCCAAAAGAGAACCATCTAAGGACCATTACTGCTAAGTCTTGTTCCAACTGCCTAAGTGATTTCAGACAAGAAGATTTTTAAATGAATTTTCCAATAGGGTCCAATATGAAACTAAGTTTGGCTTTGGTGGCCATCTTGGTTGACAATCTAGGTGATCGGACATAATTCTGAAAGAGGACCATCTAAGGACCAATGCTGCCAACTTTACTTTCAATTGGCTCAGTAGTTTCAGACGAAAACAATTTTCAGTGAATTTCCCATAGGGTACAATGTTAAACTAAGTTCGGCTGTAGCGGCCAACTTGGTTCACAGTCCACGAAATTGGACAAATTTCTGAAAGAGGACTTCCTAAGGACCATTGCTGCAAAGTTTGGTTACAATTTGCCTTGTAGTTTCTGGAAGAAGATTTTTGAAATTCATCCCTCTTTTTTCTATTTTTAGTAACAGCAGCCATGTCGGTAGGAAGTCGGGAAGCCGTATACAATTTGGGAAGGGGGCCACCCAAAAACCATTTCACCAAATTTTGGTCCCAGTTGGCCCACTGGTTTCAGAGGATAAGATCATTAAAGGAAAGTTTATGCCAGAAGCTGTCTTTAAAGGACAAAACTCCTATAGGGGTCAATCAATGATTTTGGTCATGTTGACTTATTTGTAGATCTTACTTTTTTGAACATTTTTGCTGTTTACAGTTTGTCTTTATCTATAATAATATTCAAGATAATAACCTAAAACTACAAAATTTCCTTAAATTCAGGGCAATAATCCAACAAAGGGTTGACCGATTAGTCTGAAAATTTCAGGGCAGGTAGATCTTGACCTGATGAACTTTTTTATTTGTGTCAGTTTTGCTCTAAATGCTTTAGTTTTTGAGATATAAGAAAATAAAATGCTCCGCTGGGCGCAGCTAGATACGACCGCAGATGTCGAACCCTGAATAGTTGGGGCAATTATGAACACAACATTCAAGCTTGATACAATACTGAATTTGGATTGTGAATAAATATTTGACACAGCATAGGTTTCTGACACAGAATGAATGTTGTCTAAGAACTTAAAATTTTTTAATTTACCTATTCAAACCATATCAGTATTATTTGTTTTTATATATAAATCAGAAATAACCAATTTAAAATTTAAAATTGGGCACACATATCAATTTCTTGCTATTGAGGAATACTGTGCAATTGAAAATTTCTTCAAATATTTGACACATAATAGGTTTCTGACACAGAATAACTGAAATCAAAGAACTTAGAATTGGTCATATGAGTTGAATTTATATTCAATTTTTTGCTTCTTGTGCAATACAATATGCTGTGGAGAATTGCCCCCCCCCCCCAAAAAAAAATAATAGTTTACCCCCTTTTTTTAGCTTTTGTGCAATACACTATGAAGTTGCACATTGACCCCCCCTCCCAAAAAAAACAAAAAACAATAAAATTTAATGTAATCCCCCCTTTTTTTGCTAAAAAAATTTGAAATTTTCTTTTTAATTTATGAAATATGAAATGAGAAAAAAATTACCCCCTTCCCAATTTCTCATTTACCCCCCCCCCCCTCTAAATTTTGTTTTCAACACCCCCCCCCCCCCATTTCTTTATACTTTGCAACCATAACAGCCCATTTAAATACACCATAACATATTAAAATAGAAAATGACATCATAGTCATGGAATTTGTTAATAATAAGGTTTTGATAGCAGAGCACACATATCAATTTCTTGCTATTGCACAATACTGTGCAATTGAAAATTTCTTCAAATATTTGACACATAATAGGTTTCTGACACAGAATAACTGAAATAAAGAACTTAGAATTGGTCATATGATTTGAATTTATATTCAATTTTTTGCTTCTTGTGCAATACAATATGCTGTGGAGAATTCCCCCCCCCCCCCCCCAAAAAAAAAAAATTTACCCCTTTTTTAGCTTTAATTTTGGACCCCGATTTGGACCAACTTGAAAACTGGGCCCATAATAAAAAAACTAAGTACATGTTTAGATTCAGCATATCAAAGAACCCCAAGAATTCAATTTTTGTTAAAATCAAACTAAGTTTAATTTTGGACCCTTTGGACCTTAATGTAGACCAATTTGAAAACGGGACCAAAAATTAAGAATCTAAATGCACAGTTAGATTCGGCATATCAAAGAACCCCAATACTTCAATTTTCGATGAAATCAAACAAAGTTTAATTTTGGACCTTGATTTGGACCAACTTGAAAACTGGGCCCATAATAAAAAAACTAAGTACATGTTTAGATTCAGCATATGAAAGAACCCCAAGAATTCAATTTTTGTTAAAATCAAACTAAGTTTAATTTTGGACCCTTTGGACCTTAATGTAGACCAATTTGAAAACGGGACCAAAAATTAAGAATCTAAAGGCACGGTTAGATTCGGCATATCAAAGAACCCCAATAGTTCAATTTTCGATGAAATCAAACAAAGTTTAATTTTGGACCCTTTTGGCCCCTAATTCCTAAACTGTTGGGACCAAAACTCCAAAAATCAATCCCAACCTTCCTTTTGTGGTCATAAACCTTGTGTTTAAATTTCATAGATTTCTATTTACTTATACTAAAGTTATTGTGCAAAAACCAAGAAAAATGCTTATTTGGGCCCTTTTTTAGCCCCCACTTCCTAAACTGTTGGGACCAAAACTCCCAAAAACAATCCCAACCTTCCTTTTGTGGTCATAAACCTTGTGTTAAAATTTCATAGATTTCTATTTACTTATACTAGAGTTATTGTGCAAAAACCAAGAAAAATGCTTATTGGGCCCTTTTTTGGCCCCTGATTCTTAAACTGTTGGGACCAAAACTCCCAAAATCAATCCCAACCTTCCTTTTGTGGTCATAAACCTTGTGTTTAAATTTCATAGATTTCTATTAACTTATACTAAAGTTATAGTGCGAAAACCAAATGTCTTCGGACGACGACGCAGACAACGGACGACGACGCAGACGACGACGACGCCAACGTCATACCAATATACGACCGCAAAAATTTTGCGGTCGTATAAAAACTGCAGTTTACCCCTACGTTCTATTTTTAGCCATGTCGGCAATGTTATTTGACAGGCGGGGTCATGGGACATATTTTTTAAACTAGATACCCTAATGATGCTTGTGGCCAAGTTTGGTTCCATTTGGCCCTGTAGTTTCAGATGAGAAGATTTTTGTAAAAGTTAATGGATGACGACGGACGCCAAGTGATGAGAATAGCGCAAGTGACCCTTTGGGCCAGGAGAGCTAATAAAAAATATAAAGAAAAAATTCATGTATTTGAATTGAAAAACTTGTATCTTATCCATTTGCACTAGTATATACTAATGGAGGAATAATCAAAATTTGATTAACTGATTATCAGGAAAAAATGTGTAAAATAACAATCCAAAGATACTAATATTAGATATAGTAAATTTATACTATGCTGTATATGACGCATTTCATGGAGTTACCTCTTATCAACAGCATTAAAATTCATTTGATTTTTTACCAATACAAGTTACAAATGTATGTGATATTATCACAAATTCGAATTTGTTGAAAAAGAGCAAGTTTTATTTTTAGGACATACATGTATTTTATCATTATTTGAAAGTTTCTTAGTGGTCCAAACTTTTATTATCAAAAAATCGCTTTCTAAAGTACATGTTATACCTTATTCTCACAGACAGTAGAGACATGTGACATTGGGAGTAAGATGTCAGTCATATATTCACTGTGGTCCTTCTTTAGAACATCAGCACAGTCACTACATATATAGAGTGGAGGGGGTTTGTCTCCAGAATGGATGGCTAATGCTGGGTTCAAACACATCTGTAAAAAAACATTATACCATGAATTCTTAAGTAGCAATATACCAGCATCGCCTGCATATGGTGTCTACGTTTCTCAGCTTATCCGATTTTCAAAGGCATGCATGAGTTACCCTGACTTTCGACAAATAGGATTACTGCTGTCACAAAAGCTTCTTAACCAGGGTTTTATCAGGGATAAGTTGATGTCATCACTTAAGAAATTTTAAGGTCGTCATCATGAATTGATTGACCATTACAGTGTTCCAATATCTAAGATGATGTTGGACCTGTTCCCACTGTCGTAACCTTTCATGTGCCTCCACCGATTTGTGACTTCCACTGGATTGACTTTGTTGAACTTCACGACGGGTGCCGTATACGCAGCAGGAACTGCTTACCCTTCCGGAGCACCTGGGTTAACTCCTGGTTTTTATAGGAGTTCGTGTTGTTCATTGTTTTTAGTTTTCTGTGTTTATTTGTTGTGCTTGTGGTTGTTCGTTTGTCTTCCCGGGTTTGTCTGTCCAATGGATTACGTTTTTTGATTGCTCCTTAGGTATATTTGTCCTTTTTATTAACTCTGATAAATATAGCAACCCAAGAAACAAATATCTATTTTTCATTACCTTTAGCTCCTTTCTAAACTTTCAAACTACATGCATATTTAGTCTGTTGTTTAGTGCATTAGATTCTAAGGTGAGAAATTTTTTTTTAAATGATGTCAATGAGTCACTAAATAACAGCAATTGCTGCCATTCCATCAATCCAATCTACCCATATAATAAATAACATCCACACTAAATCTTGCACTAATGTATACCTTTACAGCCTGACAGTTTCCATTGTTGACACACCCTCTTCTTTGACAAAGCACTGGTGGCCATGCTGCAATACACAATGTTTATGACTGATAAAGAATGCTTTTAAATCTGCTCATCCAGAAAATCCAAACTCTATATTCATTATACTGAGTTTTGGTACCACAAAATTAAATATTTGACAAAAACAAATCTTCATCAAACCAAGTGATATTCATGATATAGTATATTTATTATAAATGTTGATAGTACATGTATATAAAGATGCAGTATAAGAGTAAATGAAATTCCATCGGAAAATAGTTTTTTTTTAGAATCATTATTAGTTACCAATATATTTGTAATGTATTCCTCTTCTATCTGACAAGGCTGGATTTAATTGTGGCCAGTAATAAAATAGCAGATTAGCTGCTGGAGCTCTGGCAGATGGTGGTCCATAGGCTATTATACTTAATATATCCTAAAGAAAAAAATAAAACTTAAAAATGTATTTTAGTTAGATATTGCAGCCTAAAATACTTAGAATTCAGGTAAAACAGAATTTTGAACAGATACCTGTATTCATTTGAATCTATAAGATTCAACGAATTTGTTTAAAATGAAATCAATCTGATATGTATTCTGTCAAATTTGTTGAAGCTAAACTGAACTTATCTAGACAGGTTTTTAATTGACAGCATGGAAATATAACTTGTTTTTTCCATATCTCTTTATGTCATATGAAAGTTCTTTTATGTGGAAGATCACGTGTATAAAATTTACAAAATTCAGGCTAACAATAGTTTTTAGTATTAACAATATTGCAAAAGTACATAAAAAGGTATACGGAAAAGTCTTTTGTTAATTAGAAACATCTAACAATAACATTTACTAAAAGCAAATAATACTAATAAAAGTATCCCACTCAGTAATTTTTTAAACATATACAAAATCATTCTAACATTACTTCTTTTTTAACTTTTTTTAAAATTTCCACAATTTGTTAATTTCAACCCTATGATTATCATTACCTTTACTAAATCTCTCTTGATACTCATGAAGCATTCCAATATTTGAGAATGGTATGCTGAAAAAGTTGAGAGCATGCAACGATATGAGGAAGGAATTGGGATTTCCAAAGGAACAAATTTAAATTAAAAAAAATTGTTATCCTTTATTTCATATTAAAAAGAAGAAGCTGTCAGATTGACAGTAAATGACGTTGAGCTGAGATATATAAACACCATCATATGGTGTTTATATATCTCAGCTTGTTCGATTCACTCATGTATGTAACAACGTATTTGATTTTAACGAAAGAAATCTCTGTATTACTGAAAAATTATTACACCAGGGATTTTAATATCACAAATTTGTCAAAACTTTTACTAAATTTTATCATCGATACAAGGACCTCATTCGTAAATATAAATCAACGTGCAAACATCTTATATGTTCAGGTATTTCACATCCCATCTTTTATGGTAATATTCTATACAAAGCAAAAAAATGTCGTCATTCACCTGAAAAGCTAATCAAACCTGTAAACAGACTTATCCACAAGGGATATTGTTACAATACTGTTGTCAAGTCATTTAAGATGGCATTTTTTTTAATATTGATTCACTCATAGGGTCTTTGCATCGGAAATAAACACATTTATTCTAAAACCAGTTGTTGGCATGATAAAGGTTATGTTCTTCTCCTATAATTTATGATGGCATGATACTAAACCCCTAACAGGAGGAATATTGGCTGATTCTCTATATGACATAGACATAATCTTTCGATCAGTTTAATTGAGGTCTGGAGCTGGCATGTCAGTAACTGATCATAGTCCTTTATATATATTGATCATTGTCATTTTGCTTAGTTTCTTCTGTTACCTTTTTTAACATTGGACTCGGACATCTTTTGAACTGAGTTTTACTGTGTGTATTGCTGTGTGTTTGTTTATTCCACATTGGCTAGAGGTACGTACATGTATAGGGGAAGGGTTGAGATCTCACAAAACATGTTTAACCCTGCCGCATTTTTGCACCTGTCCCAAGTCAGGAACCTGTAGCCTTTGTTAGTCTTGTGTGTTTTTTGAATTTTGGTTAATTTTTATGTTTCAGAGTTTAGTGTGCCGTCCATTTTGCTGAACTAGTATACATTATTGTGTAGAGGTCAGCTGAAGCCCGCCTCCGGGTGTTCGATTTTCTTGCTGCATTGAAAACCCCTTGGTAGCCTTGGGCTGTTTTCTGCTCTTTGGTTGGGTTGTTGTCTCTTTGACACATTCCCTTTTCCATTCTCTATTCTATGTGTATTTGTCAGGGATGATTTTAATTCCAAATTTATTATATCAAGAAAGACACACAAATTTAATGAAACACATAAAATCTTACATCCATTATCAGTATGTTGTAGTACCATTGTTATAATAGCAGCAGCTGATTCACTGGCATAAGTTGGTTCAAATCCACCATCAAAGCCTGAAATACAAGTTCAAAATTCTAACAGATTAAATTTTACTGTAATATCATATTTATTTCAATTCATTCATTATTTTCATCTGACATTTGTTTTACCTGTCAAATAATCATTATAATTGGCTGAAAAAAAATCATGGTAGGTGATAAAAGAGACTCTTTCAATGTAACTGCCAAATCATTCAATTCTAATCAAAATATATTTT
This sequence comes from Mytilisepta virgata, assembly GCA_028015205.1. NCBI lineage: Eukaryota > Metazoa > Mollusca > Bivalvia > Mytilida > Mytilidae > Mytilisepta > Mytilisepta virgata. Next base: position 50,250,568 of record CM051518.1, on the reverse strand, counting down.
CTCATAAATGACATATAGAAAGTAGGATAAATAATATAATGCTTGTCTTTTTCATAAAATAAAAACAGGTTAGAGACGTCTTCAAATAACATTTTTACCTAGTGTCATAGGTAACATATTACTACATAGAAGATCAATCGTGTCTTTGTGTAGAGTTGGAGGAAATATGGCCAATGTAGATGCCACTGTGTAGGGCAGGGAGTCCAACAAATCATGCTCTAAAAATGGTACTAAACACCCAAGGACTTTCAGCACATTTTCTCCAACTTCTGAAAATGGAATAAATGAAAGGTAAATACATAATAACACTTCATTGTTAAACAGATATTTATATACTGTATACATGATTATTTTTATATAAATATTGTTCAATCTTGTCCGTGGCATAGTACTATAATGCAAAAGCTTGGAAGAGCTGTCAAAATTCTGCAAAATAGAATAATATATACCATTTACATGTACAAAAACTTTCTTGGCTCTATAAAAAGTAATAAATATGTCATGCCTGTGAAATCAGAAACATTACAAAGGAGACAATACAGGTACCAGAACACTGCTACATGCATATATACAATTATGTTATTATGCACAAAAGAACAGCATGATAATAATTTACCCATAAAAATTTAACTTTACAAAGATAGCATCAACATCAGAATCAATGTCATCCAATGAAAATCAAAGTTACATCTAAGGTTGCATCAGAATAATAATTTACCCATAAAAACTTAACTCAGCAAAGACAGCTTCAATGTTATCCAATGAAAATCAAAGGTACATCTAATGTTGCATCAAAATAATAATTTACCCATAAAAACTTAACTCAGGAAAGACAGCATCAATGTTATCCAATGAAAATCAAAGGTACATTTAATATTGGATCAGAATAATAATTTACCCATAAAAACTTAACTCAGCAAAGACAGCATCAATGTAATTATCCAATGGAAATCAGAGTTACATCTAAAGTTGCATCAGAATAATAATTTACCCATAAAAATTTAACTTAGCAAAGACAGCACCAACTTCAGCATCAATTATCCAATGAAAATCCAAGTTACATCTAATGTTGCATCAGAATAATAATTTACCCATAAAAACTTAACTCAGCAAAGACAGCATCAATGTTATCCAATGAAAATCAAAGTTACATCTAAAGTTGAATCAGAATAATAATTTACCCATACAAATTTAACTTTGCAAAGACTGAATTTAAATCTTATCAGTAATTACAAAATTATGCAACTTGTCCAAATAAAAATAGGTCTTGTGCAGGCATGATCAGTGGATAGAATCAAAATGCTGGAAAGCAGTGGTGGAAAGATTGCAATTGTAGTTGTGTATAATTTCAAATTGAATTTTATCACAGATTAGTTCTTTGTTATGTGAGATCAATTACAGTGAATTTATTAATTTTTTTACTGAAATATTGTGGGTTTTTTTCAAAATCGATGTACATTCCGTGGTATGGAAACCAGAAAATCGTTTTCAGTAAGAGTTCAATGTGTATTAAGGCTAAGCTTTTAGCAACAGTCAAGTTTTAGTGTCAGTATTCGAATGTGACAGAAGTGTGAAAACCATGTGAAGGTCTCAGACAGCCATGTACCCACCAAGGAATATCTATAGAACAAATACATTTGATCTATGTATTGCAATTGCTGAGAAATGGGCATTATCCCAAAACACGAAACAAGTCACTCAAGCATGAAATTGTTGTCAAGGTCAAAAGGCAGTTGCCATACCAACATGTAGCCACTAAGAACTATCTATAGACCAAATATGGTGGGTCTAGGTATTATATTGCTGAGAAATTGACTTAATCTCGAAAATGTGACAAAGTCAGTCAAGTATGAAATTGAAGTCGAGGTCCAGAGACAGGTGTCAGACTGCAATGTGCCTACTAAGAATTATCTATTGACCAGGCATGCTGGGCTTAGGTACTATAGTTGCTAAGAAATGTACTTAATCACGAAAATGTTACACAGGTCACTCAACCATGAAATTGAGGTCAAGGTCAAATGCATGTGTCAGACTGACATGTTCCGACCAAGAACTATCTATTGACCAAATATGGTGGGTCTAGGTATTATAGTTGCTTAGACCATGCAAGTTTGAAGTCACTATAGTCTGAAATTGACGTCAAAGTCCCAAGCCAGGTGTCAGACTGGCATCCATGTACCCATTACATGCATTAAGAACTATCTATAGATCAAATATGGTAGGCCTAGATATTACAGTTGGTGAGAAATGGATTTAACCACGAAACTTAGATGCAGATTTTACATTTATGTTTATGAAGTCAGTGAACCAGGAAAACTGGGTCATGGTCACCAGACAAGTCTAATGCGGCAAACTTTATACGATAAGATATCTGTCGACCAAAAATCTTAATTGTAGGCATTATGTGTGCAAAGTTATTAAAGTTCTTAAAATGTTTACACCGCTGTTGCCACCCGAAAATAATACAAATATCTAGCCTTAATTTTCAAAAAAAAATATAATTGAGAGTAATTCTTGATTCCTGCTACAGTTTGTCTTGAACATTGTACAGAATGTGAACAAACAAAAGAAAGTCAAACTAGCAAATCCTACAAATGAACGTACGAATAAACAAATATCATCCACACTAAATTCGCAACAGAAACTAAAGAAAATCACCACAAGGATATGACAACCCTTCAAACTTTCTTGTCACCAACATTTTCTGTTATTATATCATAATTTTACTTCGCATGACATAAAAGTAATTTACATTAAAGGTGTCTGTGCTTTTATTATGCTTAAATATAATTACTGTACATCTTATGACCTGTCAACAATTTCCAAAGTTCAATATCAAGGTCATTTACCAATGACGATCGATCTGGCATTTTGCACACCTTTCTGCTTTCAAATTAAAAAAAATCCATTACAAGGATGTCGGATGATCTAACAATTCACAATCATAAACTTGAGAAGATTAGAAACACCTTGGTAGATTTAACTCGGCAAAACTTGAAGATTTCCACATTGTTGCCATTTTTTGCACGTGTAGTTTAGTAAATAATCGATTGAGCATGCGCGAATCTTTGTAGTTAAATATGAAAAAGGAATAAAAATTTCATCTTTTGGGAAGACTTCCATAGACTGATTTCAATGTATTTAAACTTGAATTTGTTTTATTCATTTATTTAATTCATTCTACGTCGTTGTGCGGTCCATTTTTCTATTTATCATGTTGATCTATTAATTTATACGTACCAAATGCGGACCTCGAAGAAAACACATATAACATCAAAATTATCAATACACAAACACAGAAAGAATGCCACACAGAATGTTAAAGAGTTGATACACATGACATTTATTTCAGGTCTTACCCAAAACATTAATAAATCGTGCATAACAACATTTGTAGGAAATAAGATAGTGTGTTGAAATTGCTAAAAAGTTAAAACTGACAATTCAGGTCTATCAAAAAAATATCCGACAGAGGCTGTTGAAAATTCATATAAATCAATACTGTAAATTCAGAAATTATTGCGTGCATTTATTATTACGATTTTGTCATTTTAGACCAAAATGTGATTTTTTTTTGCAATATTGGGAAAAATCCTGCTTGATTCATATAAAAAATTCCAAAATGCGAGTTTAAATTATTGCAATTACAACCCTGTTGCATTTTTCGCAATAATAAAAACAATGCAATAATTTTCGAATTTACAGTATAAAGTATACTAACCTAACTGTCTAATCTGCATAGTAGTTACCAATTCTATCATGTCTAGTACAGCATGATACAGACCTGTGTAGTTAAGGTTAGGAAATACAGAAAGACGTACACTATCTCTTTGTCTTGGTCCATAACTCTCTGCTGGAATGTTAGGTACATCCTTCAATACGCTGAAAGTAGATTTTATATTTGGTTTTGCTCGACTTGTGTATTTCTTACAATTCAGTCATTTTATTCCCCTTTTGACAGCTCATCATTTCCATTTATTTTTCTTGTTATCTTTTTAAAATTAGGGAGGCATCTAAAAACGACTTTACATGTCACTAAGAAATTAAATCTATTGAAATTACTTCTTGACAATTATTTTACTTCTCCAATTTAAAACATTATATATTATGTATTACTTTGATAATAAAATAATTCTGTCTTTTTTCTTTCCAAAATACTGGAAAATCTCTGATTTCACACATAATCCTTTTAATGGGTAAGTTTTAAGAAAACTTACCTTAACAAAGTCTGTGAAAAATATTTCAGGGTATTTTCAATTTCATTTCCAGTTGGTAAAGGTTGTACATTATTTATCAAACGAGATCTGTAATCTTTCAGATTTCTTATTTTGGATGTGACTGAAAATAGAAAAGGCAAACTTAATTATCTTCCTTCTAGTATTGTCAACTCTGAATTGATTCTTTGCTATTCTTCAAAATTTATTAAAATGGACACTATTTCACTGAGCAACTATCTGAACATACATATATATATATGCTTTGAATAATCCTCCTTTAGTAAGAGCACTGATATACAGTGTATTAGCATGAGAAAGTAACATTTAGCACTATATCCTATATTACTTGTGCTATTGAAGGTCAGTAATTTACCTAGAAATCTTCTGGAGATCAGTACAGCCTCTACTATTAAATAATATAAGCAACATTTGTGAAAAAGTGTAAGTTGTAATAATCAGTCAATTTGGTATATTGTCATCTTATATAAATAAATTGTAATGTATTTCTAAAATTTGTTTCATTTAATTTAAAACTTATTTTTACGGCCTTAAAATGACAGTCTCAAGTTGAAGAAAAGAATTGTTGGAGATAATTATTCTAATGGTTACAGAAGCAATATACATGTACATGTGTATATAAGATTTAAAATTATGTTGAAATTTGCAAAACAAATATTTTATATTATATATTATAATTCCATCTTATTTAAGTATGCTGTATTCTGATTGGATAAAGCAAACTGTATTTGTTTGCAAATTTAATGAATTTCAATCTTTTTGTTACTGTTCCGTTGTATTTGCTTCGAGGGAATTCCACAAAGAGTGGTATTTGTGAAAAATACAATGCTAAATAGAAAATACCATATCTAACAATATTAATCACGAAGTCTCAGGATTTATTTTTAGGTAACGGTAACAAACGATAATAAAATGGCCGGCACAGCAGATGGCGCTTCTGGGTCAAGTCGTCCTGCAGCTCTGATAATATGTTTGCACACACTAGTGATGAACTTGAGGTCAATGATATTTTGACTACATAATGTTAATAGACGATGTTTTGCATTATAACAGGTTCAATTACAAAGGGAGAAATGTCATGAGCTACGAGACTATGAAAAATGTAAGTTTGTTCTGTTTTACAGCAAGATAAGAATATTTGGTGGAATTAAAGAAATATATCATGTTTGTGTGTGGTATTTGCCAAAAATAATGGTTTTGAGGCTGCAGAAATTTCCCTCGACTAACAGCTAGGAAATTCATCAGCCTCTCAACTGGTATTTTTTGGCAAATACCACTATCGTAGGATACCACTAGTACCAGGCACAAACATGATAAAATTTAATTTCTGGTGTGCTGGAAACGATTATGTTTTACATGCATTAAAAACCTTGCTCTACAACAATAAGCCTTACACGTGGCTGCTCTCGTTGTCATTCTTAAGGGTTTTGGTTGTTCTTTTCTTTTTCATCAAAGATGTGAATACATTACTGGAATCAACCATATCATTTTACATTTAGGTTCTTGGGTGGTAAAACTCCGAGGAGTTCGAATGTCAGGCTGCAGCTGCTGACCGGTGTATGCTGAAATAAAACAATTATAAAGCCTTATCTTTAAGTTCCAACATTTCTTTTGTTTGACAAAACAAGTTTCTAAAGAGAAAAATAATAATATAAATCTATATATTAAATGCTTATTGTTATAATACAATCTATCTATAGCATAATTCAACAAAATAAAACAGCCAAATTAGGTGGTAATTTTTTAGGCGAAAAATTATTGATCACCGGTGACATTCTCGGGTAACTACGCGAGACTTCCTTGTTGACAAGCACTCCGTTTGCTGTCAAAATGGCTAGGGCAGATTGGGTATACGACGAACTACTTACATTCCTTGGAAATCCACTGTTCCAAGTACCTGTTTTAACCTTTATGGAAGCTAACTGTATTAGTATGTATCTTCAGTTTCATCATTTCACACTTTTAAAATTGTTGCACATTACTGAGAACAGTGAATGCTTACTGTACAGTAGCCCCCCCCCCCCCCTTTTTCATGATTATTTGATTGGAATACAAGATACTTTATTAGCCCATTACTGAGAATAATAAACATGCACACAGTGATGGGTTTACATTGTTTACTTGTTTATTCTCATTTATTTTAGGTTAAGGTTAGTATTATTTATAGTTCCATACTTTTTCCTTTTGAGCACGGGTCCTACTAAAAGAAGCCTGCCAAGGTATTTAAAGCCTGCAGAAGCCTGCAGGTTAATGGCTATAGGTACGTGGAAAATTTTTAGATATTATGGTAGATGATAGTATATAATTTGAAAATATCAACAAAAAAAAATGATTTTGATATGTTTTTCGACTCTTAATCGATGGTTTAATATTGTCGTATTTGAAGTCTGCAAGAATGTGACGCCATCTTGTTTTACCTGAGATTACAGTTGACATGTATGGTTAATTAGCCAGTGTATATTGTAAAATAAACAATTTTATTAAGTTTAATGTCAACTGAATGTAATAAAAATGTAGAACTGTCTGCCATATTCATAACTGAATATGTTACCAGACCCAACAACGAGGACGTGGTTCAACTTTTGGGTCCATTTTTTTTTTCTATAAATTTATTCCTTTATTTTTACTTTTTTCATAATGAGAAACTATATATAAAAATAATAATTTTCCTTCAAATGTTGTGTACATGAAATATGTTCGGGGGCTGGAAAAGTTGTCTTGATGGCATTTACCAAAGCCAATTTCCTCATCTGTGCCGAAAACAATTTTGTCCACTGGGATGTGGAAACCCAAAGCAGAACGAATTTTAGATAAAAAATCGCAATAAGTGCTATATAAACCATCCATATGTAAGAAGACATTTTAAAGCAATAAAAAAAAAATATGAAAAGTGAAATTCAGTTACTTCTTTAAACTGTGATTGGGACACAAGCTGTAAATTTATGGCTTCATAAAATTTTTGTTTTATTAAATATCTTATTATCATATAGCCCATTAAGAGCTGTAATTAAAACATAATGAAAACATTAAAATGATAATTAATCCTAATAAGTGAAGCCAGTTCACTACTCAGTATAGTTCAAAGCTATGATTGTGTGATTAAATTATATTAATCAAATTTTTTATTTAATTGAGAATATTTCAGGTTGTTTTTAGTTTATATAAGTATAGTTATTTCTTTTAATAATTATATACATGTAACAATGTTAATATGTGATTATTTATTTAAAATTGTTTATTCTACAATATACACTGGCTAATTAACTATACATGTCAACTCTAATCTCAGGTAAAACAATTGGCATCACATTCTTGCAGGCTTCAAATACAACAATAGAAAATCATCGATTAACATGATTAAGAGTCGAAAAACATATCAAAATCTTTTTTTTCCCCGATATTCTCAAATTATATACTATCATGTACCATAATATCTAAAAACATTCCACGTACCTATAGCCATTAACCTGCAGGCTTTTGCAGGCTTCTGCAGGCTTTAAATACCTTGGCAGGCTTCTTTTAGTAGGACCGTTTGAGCACAGCCATTGAAATTCTCACAAGGTCACAGATCTTCTGGCACTATTGTGCACGTGATCGGGTCAGCCCGGCCAGGCTTGGTCTACAGGGAACTATAAATACTGCCGTCCTCACTGGGACAAGGGGATTCATGATGTAGACGCTGAACAGAGCATAAGGAATTTTGGGAATACATACTGAGGGTAGGGCACACAAGTGAGCAAAAGTTTACCAATTCGTTGCCTTTCTGTCTTTGTTGAAAACATGTAAATAAATGTCATGTTTAGACTTAATGTTTGTATTTATCCTGTGAACATAGGTTTATTATAATAACAGGAAACATCAAACAAACAACGAAGCCACAATACGTACGAGAATCTGACTCCCGTTACAATACCATATTATAAAACAAATTAATATAAAATTTTGATTGTTTATGATTGATTATATATATATATGTCACAGCAAGAGCATGATTTGTCTCCAGGATCGAACCCAGAACCTTTGGTTCAGTAGTCCAATGCTCTACCACTAGCGCAGTTAATGGAGGGCATTTATAAACCTGTTACGATTCTATAATGCAACTTCGCATTATTTATGATAAGGGGTATCTGCACAGAAGAACTTGAAATAAAATTAAAAAACATGGTGAAAGAAAAATAATTTACCCCAAAAAAACGGTGCACGAGAAATAAGGACACATCAAGCAAATTACTAATGGCATTTATCACTAAAATCATTTGGGTAAGAGTACATTATACAAATTCAAATAATTTTGTTGTCGTATAAATCATTAAAGATTTGTGACATAAACTTATAAAACAATAAACATATATATATATAAGGAAGCATACATGAAAAAGACACCAAAAAAAACCAAAAAATTTCCACCATCTGACCTTTGATTTTGATGGTCTGGTTTATATTTGGATATCATATGTACAAAAGTAATAATATTAAACCAGAAACCAGTCGTTTATACTAAAGGTATGTTGCTGAAATGGCATTGAAGACTTTCAGAATATATTTGTTGATTTTTATTTCAAAAAAATATCGACAGCACGAAAAATAAAGGTGGTCAAACACGAAGACTAAAAAAATAAAAACGGGCAAACACATGGCACGTTGCTGTTTCAAACACAAAAGAACGTGAAATAAAAACCTAAAAAACGTTTCACGAAAAATAAAACTGCCAAAAATGCTGTACGAAAATAACCCTGTGCCACCCCCTATGATATAGCACACATAATTCATGGTTGAACTTACTTGATTTTGGACCAATGAATAAATTAACAGAAACTCATCAAGTTTGAGGATTTGGGGATGTGTTAAATTCAGTAATCCAAGTAAACCATGGTCAACCACACATGTTAATCCGTCAATCTAATTAATCCACCCTACTTATATTTTTGCCTGCTTCACTTGTTACACTTATATCTGTTTCTTTCCACAGCTGTATAGAGTGGATCTTCATGAAATATGTATCTAATATCCGGTCAGTTATGTTATCCAAAAAAATAAAAAAATACCTGCTTTCACTTGCCAAATGGTAATTATGTCTCCCCTTCTCGAAGGGAGACATATTGTTTTAGTGATTATTATTATGTCCCCGACCACGAAGTGTCGTCGGGGACATATTGTTTTTACTCCGTTTCTTATTATGTCCCCGACCACGAAGTGTCGTCGGGGACATATTGTTTTTACTCCGTTTCTTATTTTTCTTATTATGTCCCCGACCACGAAGTGTCGTCGGGGACATATTGTTTTTACTCCGTTTCTTATTTTTCTTATTATGTCCCCGACCACGAAGTGTCGTCGGGGACATATTGTTTTTACTCCGTTTCTTATTATGTCTCCCAAACAAAGTTTTGGGAGACATATTGTTTTTGTCCGGTTTCTTATTATGTCTCCCAAACAAAGTTTTGGGAGACATATTGTTTTTGTCCGGTTTCTTATTATTATTCTTCTTCTTCTTCTTCTTCTTCTTCTTCTTCTTCTTCTTTCCTTTTTCTTTCCGTTCAATGTTGTCCGCGACGTTTCTCAAAGATGCAATGTCCAATCAATATGAAACTTTGGGAATATGTTAAGGGTGACCTGAAGTTTTGCAAACGACTTTTAAAATTTTCAAAATGGCCGCCGTTTCCATGGAAACAGAAAAAGGTCATTATATAGGAGACATTGCTTTATGTCAGTAACCTAGGTGGGTAGGATTCTGAAATTTTGTAGGTGAATAGAGCAAAAGGTGCTCTTTAATTATACGAAAAAAAAATTTGAAGCGATATTTACGGTTTTCGCGTTATTTACGAAAATGTGATTTTTCGGGCCCAAAATTCGAAATTCTTTCGAAGTGCTTCGATTTCAATGAAAATTGATATTTAGGGGTTTTAAATGATGGCGATTGCAAAGGGCTTAAAAAAAATCAAAATGGCCGCTGTTTCCATGGAAACAGGAAAAGGTCATTATATAGGACATTGCGATATCTCTGTAACCTAGGTGGGTAGGATTCTGAAATTTTGTAGGTGAATAGAGCAAAAGGGAATTTAGGGGGTTACTGATAAGCTCTAGATAGTGGCAATGGGGGTTTGGGAGACATCTTGTGACTCGCTTGCGATCACAATCATACCTAGTTATTATTCTTCTTCTTCTTCTTCTTCTTCTTCTTCTTCTTCTTTCCTTTTTCTTTCCGTTCAATGTTGTCCGTGACGTTTCTCAAAGATGCAATGTCCAATCAATGTGAAACTTTGGGAATATGTTAAGGGTGACCTGAAGTTTTGCAAACGACTTTTAAAATTTTCAAAATGGCCGCCGTTTCAAAGGTCATTATATAGGACATTGCAATAATTTGAATTTAGGGGGTTTCTGATAAGCTCTAGATAGTGGCAATGGGGGTTTGTTTGGGAGACATCTTGTGACTTGCTGGCGATCACAATCATACCTAGTTTTTCTTATTATTATACTTTTTTCTTTTTCTTCCGTCAACCTGATGCACGAACTTGTCCGGCTATCTCCTCGGAAATGGATGGACCGATCAATATGAAACTTGGAGGGGTGATAGGTCCCAAGGTCCTACAGTGTTTTTTGCGGTTTATAATTTCAAAATGGCCGCCATTTCCAAGATGGCCGCCAAAAATGGCGAAAAATGTAAACATTGTCCAATTTCAACGAAACTTGGTATACAGGGTATAACGGTGATGGCGACTGATGGCGCATTGTCGGAATTTCTGTAATGGCCGCCATTTTCAAGATGGCCGCCGAAAATCGCGAAAAATGTAAACATTGTCCAATTTCAATGAAACTTGGTATACAGGGTATAAGGGTGATGGCAACTGACGGCGCATTGTCGGAAGTTTTGTAATGGCCGCCATTTTCAAGATGGCGGCCGAAAATGGCGAAAAATGTAAACATTGTCCGATTTCAACGAATCTTGGTATACAGGGTATATAGGTGATGGGGACTGACGGCGCATTGTCGGAATTTTTGTAATGGCCGCCATTTTCAAGATGGCCCCCGAAAATGGTGAAAAATGTAAACATTGTCCGATTTCAATGAAACTTGGTATACAGGGTATAAGGGTGATGGCGACTGACGGCGCATTGTCGGAATTTTTGTAATGGCCGCCATTTTCAAGATGGCCGCCAAATGGTGAAAAATGTAAACATTGTCTGATTTCAACGAAACTTGGTATACAGGGTATATGGGTGATGGCGACTCACGGCGCATTTTCGGAATTTCCGTAATGGCCTCCATTTTTAAGATGGCTGCTGAAAATGGCAAAAAATATAAAGTCTGATTTTAACGAAACTTGGTATACAGTGTATATCGGTGATGGCGACTCTTCAACTTGTTGAAGAGAACAGGCATAAAATGGGCACGGGAGGGGACATCTCACGTTTCGCGAAACGTAAATTTTAATTATTATACTTTTTTCTTTTTCTTCCGTCAACCTGATGCACGAACTTGTCCGGCTATCTCCTCGGAAATGGATGGACCGATCAATATGAAACTTGGAGGGGTGATAGGTCCCAAGGTCCTACAGTGTTTTTTGCGGTTTATAATTTCAAAATGGCCGCCATTTCCAAGATGGCCGCCAAAAATGGCGAAAAATGTAAACATTGTCCAATTTCAACGAAACTTGGTATACAGGGTATAACGGTGATGGCGACTGATGGCGCATTGTCGGAATTTCTGTAATGGCCGCCATTTTCAAGATGGCCGCCGAAAATCGCGAAAAATGTAAACATTGTCCAATTTCAATGAAACTTGGTATACAGGGTATAAGGGTGATGGCAACTGACGGCGCATTGTCGGAAGTTTTGTAATGGCCGCCATTTTCAAGATGGCGGCCGAAAATGGCGAAAAATGTAAACATTGTCCGATTTCAACGAATCTTGGTATACAGGGTATATAGGTGATGGGGACTGACGGCGCATTGTCGGAATTTTTGTAATGGCCGCCATTTTCAAGATGGCCCCCGAAAATGGTGAAAAATGTAAACATTGTCCGATTTCAATGAAACTTGGTATATATGCAGGGTATAAGGGTGATGGCGACTGACGGCGCATTGTCGGAATTTTTGTAATGGCCGCCATTTTCAAGATGGCCGCCAAATGGTGAAAAATGTAAACATTGTCTGATTTCAACGAAACTTGGTATACAGGGTATATGGGTGATGGCGACTCACGGCGCATTTTCGGAATTTCCGTAATGGCCTCCATTTTTAAGATGGCTGCTGAAAATGGCAAAAAATATAAAGTCTGATTTTAACGAAACTTGGTATACAGTGTATATCGGTGATGGCGACTCTTCAACTTGTTGAAGAGAACAGGCATAAAATGGGCACGGGAGGGGACATCTCACGTTTCGCGAAACGTAAATTTTATTTTTCTTATTATTATACTTTTTTCTTTTTCTTCCGTCAACCTGATGCACGAACTTGTCCGGCTATCTCCTCGGAAATGGATGGACCGATCAATATGAAACTTGGAGGGGTGATAGGTCCCAAGGTCCTACAGTGTTTTTTGCGGTTTATAATTTCAAAATGGCCGCCATTTCCAAGATGGCCGCCAAAAATGGCGAAAAATGTAAACATTGTCCAATTTCAACGAAACTTGGTATACAGGGTATAACGGTGATGGCGACTGATGGCGCATTGTCGGAATTTCTGTAATGGCCGCCATTTTCAAGATGGCCGCCGAAAATCGCGAAAAATGTAAACATTGTCCAATTTCAATGAAACTTGGTATACAGGGTATAAGGGTGATGGCAACTGACGGCGCATTGTCGGAAGTTTTGTAATGGCCGCCATTTTCAAGATGGCGGCCGAAAATGGCGAAAAATGTAAACATTGTCCGATTTCAACGAATCTTGGTATACAGGGTATATAGGTGATGGGGACTGACGGCGCATTGTCGGAATTTTTGTAATGGCCGCCATTTTCAAGATGGCCCCCGAAAATGGTGAAAAATGTAAACATTGTCCGATTTCAATGAAACTTGGTATACAGGGTATAAGGGTGATGGCGACTGACGGCGCATTGTCGGAATTTTTGTAATGGCCGCCATTTTCAAGATGGCCGCCAAATGGTGAAAAATGTAAACATTGTCTGATTTCAACGAAACTTGGTATACAGGGTATATGGGTGATGGCGACTCACGGCGCATTTTCGGAATTTCCGTAATGGCCTCCATTTTTAAGATGGCTGCTGAAAATGGCAAAAAATATAAAGTCTGATTTTAACGAAACTTGGTATACAGTGTATATCGGTGATGGCGACTCTTCAACTTGTTGAAGAGAACAGGCATAAAATGGGCACGGGAGGGGACATCTCACGTTTCGCGAAACGTAAATTTTAATTATGTCGCCCCGAACGTAGTCACGGGACGACATATTTATACGACATATTGTTATTCTTCCGTTTCTTTGTTATTATGTCGCCCCGAACGTAGTCACGGGACGACATATTGTTATTCTTCCGTTTCTTTGTTATTATTATGTCGCCCCGAACGTAGTCACGGGACGACATATTGTTATTCTTCCGTTTCTTTGTTATTATTATTATGTCGCCCCGAACGTAGTCACGGGACGACATATTGTTATTCTTCCGTTTCTTTGTTATTATTATTATTATTATTATTCTTTCTTTCTTTCTTTCTTTCTTTCCAATGATTTTTGTCCGGCTTAGTTCTCGGAGATGCCTGGATAGAATTGAATGAAACTTGGCAGAAAGTAAGATCACTATGTGAAGGTGTGCAATCAATACTTTTTTTTCCCAAATGGCCGCCATTTTCAAGATGGCCGCCATTCAAAGATCGGTACCCTCCGAAAATTTAAAACGTTTATATCTCAAAAACTGTACCATAGAATTTCATTAAACTTCGTATGTTTGTAAAGTACAATTAGAAGAACAAACTCATGAAAAAAAATGGCGATCGGTTGGAGACGTTTGGCGGCCATTTTGAAAAATGATGTTAAAATGGCGAAAAACTTAACATCGATAGAATTGAATGAAACTTGGCAGAAAGTAAGATCACTATGTGAAGGTGTGCAATCAGTACTTTTTTTTCCAAAATGGCCGCCATTTTCAAGATGGCTGCCAGGGGCGACATCTGCTATTGCTCGCAATTGCAATTCTAGTTATTATTATTATTCTTTCTTTCTTTCTTTCTTTCCAATGATTTTTGTCCGGCTTAGTTCTCGGAGATGCCTGGATAGAATTGAATGAAACTTGGCAGAAAGTAAGATCACTATGTGAAGATGTGCAATCAATACTTTTTTTTTCGAAATGGCCGCCATTTTCAAGATGGCCGCCATTCAAAGATCGGTACCCTCCGAAAATTTAAAACGTTTATATCTCAAAAACTGTACCATAGAATTTCATTAAACTTCGTATGTTTGTAAAGTACAATTAGAAGAACAAACTCATGAAAAAAAATGGCGATCGGTTGGAGACGTTTGGCGGCCATTTTGAAAAATGATGTTAAAATGGTGAAAAACTTAACATCGATAGAATTGAATGAAACTTGGCAGAAAGTAAGATCACTATGTGAAGGTGTGCAATCAGTACTTTTTTTTTCAAAATGGCCGCCATTTTGAAGATGGCTGCCAGGGGCGACATCTGCTATTGCTCGCAATTGCAATTCTAGTTATTATTATTATTCTTTCTTTCTTTCTTTCTTTCTTTCCAATGATTTTTGTCCGGCTTAGTTCTCGGAGATGCCTGGATAGAATTGAATGAAACTTGGCAGAAAGTAAGATCACTATGTGAAGATGTGCAATCAATACTTTTTTTTTCGAAATGGCCGCCATTTTCAAGATGGCCGCCATTCAAAGATCGGTACCCTCCGAAAATTTAAAACGTTTATATCTCAAAAACTGTACCATAGAATTTCATTAAACTTCATAGGTTTGTAAAGTACAATTAGAAGAACAAACTGATGAAAAAAAATGGCGATCGGTTGGAGACGTTTGGCGGCCATTTTGAAAAATGATGTTAAAATGGCGAAAAACTTAACATGGATAGAATTGAATGAAACTTGGCAGAAAGTAAGATCACTATGTGAAGGTGTGCAATCAATACTTTTTTTTCGAAATGGCCGCCATTTTCAAGATGGCTGCCAGGGGCGACATCTGCTATTGCTCGCAATTGCAATTCTAGTTATTATTCTTTCTTTCCAATGATTTTTGTCCGGCTTAGTTCTCGGAGATGCCGTGATAGAATTGAATGAAACTTGGCAGAAAGTTAGATCACTATGTGAAGGTGTGCAATCAATACTTTTTTTTCGAAATGGCCGCCATTTTCAAGATGGCTGCCAGGGGCGACATCTGCTATTGCTCGCAATTGCAATTCTAGTTCTTCTTCCTCTTCTAATCAAATTTTTTGTCCGGAACATAACTTTTTTGTTTCTTGAGCTAGCCTCATGATATTTGGAAGGTATATGCATCAGGTCATGGCGGAGTGCAGAGTACCACATTTGGGTCCCTGGGGGTCAGTCCCCACCCCCTAGCCTGTAAAATGTAGGCTAAAATAACAAAATACTTAATATTTTGAAAACCATTGTGATCCCCACCCTATAACCATATATATTATTACTCCTTATGATAAGACAAATCATTTGGTACCATAGGGGGGTCTGAGGGGGGTCATGCCCCACCCCCTCAAACGATAAAATACTAAATATTCTGAAAACCATTGAGATCCCCACCCTATAACCATATATATTATTACTCCTTATGATAAGACGAATCATTTGGTACCATAGGGGGGTCTGAGGGGGGTCATGCCCCACCCCCTCAAATGATAAAATACTAAATATTCTGAAAACCATTGAGATCCCCACCCTATAACCATATATATTATTACTCCTTATGATAAGACGAATCATTTGGTACCATAGGGGGGTCTGAGGGGGGTCATGCCCCACCCCTTCAAATGATAAAATACTAAATATTCTGAAAACCATTGAGATCCCCAACCAATAACCATATATATTATTACTCTTTATGATAAGACGAATCATTTGGTACCATAGGGGGTCTGAGGGGGGGGGTCATGCCCCACCCCCTCAAATGACAAAATACTTATTATTCTGAAAACCATTGAGATCCCCACCCTATAACCATATATATTATTACTCCTTATGATAAGACAAATCATTTGGTATTATAGGGGGTCTGAGGGGGGGGGGTCATGCCCCACCCCCTTAAATGACAAAATACTTATTATTCTGAAAACCATTGAGATCCCCACCCTATAACCATATATATTATTACTCCTTATGATAAGACGAATCATTTGGTACCATAGGGGGTCTGAGGGGGGGGGGGTCATGCCCCACCCCCTTAAATGATAAAATACTTAATATTTTGAAAACCATTGTGATCCCCACCCTATAACCATATATATTATTACTCCTTATGATAAGACAAATCATTTGGTACCATAGGGGGGTCTGAGGGGGGTCATGCCCCACCCCCTCAAATGATAAAATACTAAATATTCTGAAAACCATTGAGATCCCAACCCAATAGTGTTCTTCTTCCTCTTCTAATCAAATTTTTTGTCCGGAACATAACTTTTTTGTTTCTTGAGCTAGCCTCATGATATTTGGAAGGTATATGCATCAGGTCAAGGCGGAGTGCAGAGTACCACATTTGGGTCCCTGGGGGTCAGTCCCCACCCCCTAGCCTACATTATCTTGGAAAGGGTTGAAATCCCCACCCCACATATTTTATTATTCATGATAACAAGACAAGTTGAATGCAGTATACATCTGAGCCCCGGGGGTCATCCCCTACCCCTAAAGACCAGAAACCTTAATTTATCTTAAAAATGGTTGAAATCCCCACCCCTAAACCATATATTGTACTACTCATGGTTACAAGACGAGTTGAATGCAATATGCATCTTAGCCCTGGGGGTCATCCTCACCCCCTCAAAATCAGAAACCTTATTTTATCTTAAAAATGGTTGGAATCCCCACCCCTAAACCATATATTGTACTACTCATGGTTACAAGACCAGTTATATGCAATATACATCTTAGCCTTGGGGGTCATCCCCACCCCCACAAAATCAGAAACCTTATTTTATCTTAAAAATGGTTGGAATCCCCACCCCTAAACCATATATTGTACTACTCATGGTTACAAGACGAGTTGAATGCAATATACATCTTAGCCCTGGGGGTCATCCCCAACCCCTCAAAATCAGAAACTTTATTTTATCTTAAAAATGGTTGGAATCCCCACCCCTAAACCATATATTGTACTACTCATGGTTACAAGACGAGTTGAATGCAATATACCTCTTAGCCCTGGGGGTCATCCCCACCCCCCTCAAAATCAGAAACTTTAATTTATCTTAAAAATGGTTCAGATCCCTTCCCCAAAACTATATATTACCTTATTCATTCCTTGTTGAAGCACATATCTGTAGGTAACTACATGTATTATGTACCATAGCTCTTAATTTGCCACCTTGATGATCCCTAAAAAATGTTAAAAAAACTATGGGTATGGAAGGGGAGACATCAGTTTTAGCGTGCTAAAACAGTCCAGCATGCTGGACTCCTGTGACAACAGTACCTCTAGTTTTAAGTACGAGTTAATCTTTCATATCCAGATGAATTTTGATAAAGTGCAGATACTATATTGCTCACATTGTATATTGGTTTTATTCCTATTCACAAAGAAATATCTTATGCCTTTTTATGCATAACACATGATTTGATGGAAGTAAATTATTTTAATTCAATAATAATTGGAAGTGTCATATTTACCATACATGTACAGCTGTAATTTGTCGTGACATTTTGTACTGAAAATTTATAGAAAAAAACTATTCTAAAAAATTAACACTTGAATTTACGCATGAATAAAGGAATGTCTTTTAAGTATTTATTCATTGTTATAGACTTTGTTCCCAATATACCAAACCTGAAGAAATGCAATGTATATTTCCTGAAGGATATATTGGATTGATATTTGACTTAAGGGTATATGATACAGTGGCAGGGGGAGATAATGATGTTGCCAAGAGATACTCATTGTGACGTCCAATCCAATTAAAAACCGATCTCTCATCGGTCCCGTTTTCTGATATGTCGCGTGGGAGATCTAACGAAATCTGCTTTGAGGTCACATGTGAGTGAACTGGAACTTATGAATTTATAATGACATGCAAATGAGTTGACTTCCTATCAGTAAGCCAATCAAAAAAGTTTATGAATTCTGGGGACTGACGATTTCTTCGTTAATAAAATGAGTTACATCCCTTTACCACACGATCAACTTACAAGATCGCCTAAGCCGCAATTTCATTGGTGGAACAGGACACACCTACGAGGTCACTCACATGTGACCTCAAAGTGGGTTTCGTTAGATCTCCCACGCGACATATCAGAAAACGGGAGCGATGAGAGATCGGTTTTTAATTAGATTGTGTGACGTCATGGTATCCTTCAAGAAAAACCTTTATACCGTACTAACATTTGGGGTTTTTCTCAAATATCTCTGCAATAAGCACATGGACCCCAGTGTTTTTATTATGCAAACAGAAGCTCATTACTTCAAATTTAGTATACTAAAATTTAAAGAAAAAATCAGTGGAGGATTTTTTTCTACATTCATCTATTTTTAGCTCACCTGGCCTAAAAGGCCATGTGAGCTTTTGTCATCACTTTGCGTCCGTCGTCGTCGTCGTCGTCGTCGTCGTCGTCGTCGTCCGCGTCCGCGTCCGTGTCTGTTAACTTTTTACATTTTGATCTTCTTCTTTGAAACCACTGAACAGATTTCAACCAAACTTGGCAGAAATGTTAAGCAGGTGGTCCTTTACCAGATTTGTGAAATTGGTGCCGATCGAAAATTCAAAATGGCCGCCAGGGCCAATTATGTGTTCTGATTGGTCCAAATTTCAAAAATCTTCTTGTCAGAAACTACAATGCGGATTGAATTGTTACTTTGCAGAAATGATTGTTAGATAGTCCTGTACTCAACTTGTGAATCGTTTGCCGATCGGAAATTCAAAATGGCCGCCATGATGAAACATAGTTTAACATTGGACCCTATGGGAATTTCACATTTTAATCTTATTCTCTAGAACCACTGAACAGATTTCAACCAAACTTGGCAGAAATGTTAAGCAGATGGTCCTTTACCAGATTTGTGAAATTGGTGCCGATCGAAAATTCAAAATGGCCGCCAGGGCCAATTATGTGTTCTGATTGGTCCACATTTCAAAAATCTTCTTGTCAGAAACTGCAAGGAGGATCGAATTTTTACTTTGCAGAAATGATTGTTAGTAAGTCCTGTACTCAATTTGTGAAATTGGTGCCAATCGGAAATTCAAAATGGACGCCATGATGAAACTTAGTTTAACATTGTACCCCATGGGAATTATACGTTTTCATCTTTTTTTCTGAAACCACTGAACAGATTTCAACCAAACTTGGCAGAAATGTTACGCAGATGGTCCTTTACCAGATTTGTAAAATTAGTCCTGATCAATTTTGTGTTATGATGAAATACTCATTTACAGTCATGTACCAAATTGTTGACAAAGAAACATCACACTTAACACAGCATATTTCCAGTTTGCCAGGTGAGCGATTACAGGCTCTCTAGAGCCTCTGGTTTTGTAAAGTTACCAAATTATTATCTATTAGTTATTTGACTTAAATTTGCATAATTTCCTAATTAGTTTATCAATCTTTTTCATCGCTTATTTATCAGAAGATAATGTCTATGTAGTTGGGAATATTTTACAAAAGACCTGGCGAAGCTATCTTTTTTCGTTAAAAAGTTAGACAATTTTTTGTAACAGTCTTGAAAAATACAAATGATAGGGTTTTTGGTTCAAATATACAAAATTCAGTGTTAATCATCTTAAAAATAAGTCATGAAGTGTTTTTCTTTACATATTTAAAAAGTATACATAAAAATTTACCATTCAGTATATGGTATCATATTCCCTTAAAACCCTGCATGCACAAGTGACATGATAGATGTTTTGCAATGGAACACAGTTCTGTTATTGCAGTTTTCTATGTTATAGTCACAAGAAGGCCTTCTGCGTGACCAAGATATCTAATTTAGTTGAAGAATTTATATTTTAAAAAAAATTATTTTTTAATTCTGACCAGCTGTCCTAAAAACTTTTTGAGTCAAAATGGGAGCTTTTCCTTTTGAAGTTATGTAATTTATTTTAGTCAAATTCTACCAGCACTTTAACTTGGTATATATTCATGACCTAACTCAAAACAGATTATGTAAATTCTGTAATCAAAATCCTGTTGATGATGAAGCACATATTTCTTTCTTAATTGTAATAAAAATTCTGACTTGTGCCACATTTGTTTGTCCAAAGTATACAAATCACAACTCAAATTTGATAAATTAAATACAATCTTCAACCCAACAAATCTTAGACAGGTACACAATCTAGTATTATAATATATTTATCCGAAGTTGTGAAAATGGTTATCATAATTTTAATGTTGGGACACACATGTATATGTGTTTGTCATATTCATGACAGGTAGAAAATAAAAATACTCTAATCCTCTCCATTTTTCATGACCAAGGTGGATGGAAATCTACTCATTAATTGGCCATACAATGAAATATTTTTGGTTAAAAATTAATTTATCCATTTCTGAAATTTGTATATTTAAATTTAAATAAAGAATTCAAATTCATTTATATCTGTAATATATTTGTACGTCCTTAGTGATGTAATATCTAGAAATATGATTGATTATTTACTATTTACGGTATGAAAAGTCAATATAAAATCTTCCTGTACATTTACGTATTACATGGATCTCTACTTTGCATGCTTTCATTGTCTGCAATATAATGTATAGTCTTGATATTGATTTTCAGGAATAAATACTAGTAACATGTAAGCTGGACATGTACAGAACACTTTGTTTTTATCATATAATCTTTGGCATCTGTAGATAAAACAACAGTGTCCACAGATTTGACTTTCTATTGTAAAATACATTTATCTTTATTTATCAATATTGAAAAGTCATAAAACCAAAGGTGAAAACAATTTAATTATTTCTTCTACTGGATGGTTAGGTTGTTGTACATTAATTCCCCTTGAACAGACACCTTTATCATAAATCAGTTCATGCATTAATTATAATTGGTGATCTCTCAGGATAGTGATGTTAAAATGGAATATTAATTATGCAGTGTTATATACAAATGTAAGATTTCTCATGTTGTTACATATAGGTTGAATTTATAAAGAAGGTCTTATTACCATGACATTGAATTTCAAAATTTAGTGGTACCTGTATGAAAAGCATGGGAAAATGACTTTAAAAGCATAGATTATTTTTATTTTAAACTTTCTATATTATTCCTTTCTTTTTATATTTTGACATTTTTTATGCCAGAACATTGATTATTTTAAATAAAATTTTATATGTTGTGTGAAGCATGTGAAATTGTTACTGGATTTTAAAATCTTCTAGATCAATACATGTAGATGTACAAATGTATGATAAATTTGTTGGAAAAGAGATATAATACACACTACAGGAGCCCTTTTCACAAAATATCTGAAGAGTAAAATCACTTGCACATGTTGTATTAGTTTTACTAGAATCTGTATGACTTGAGTAATTTTTCTCTTATGATTATTTTGTGAAAAATACTACAGTACATTTATATATGTTTTTAATTAAGTCTCCTTTGATACAATATCCGATTCAAAATCCTACTTCCACAATTGGTAAAACAGCCCCTCTTGTTTGTGTTTTTTTTAGGAAATTCCTTTTGACATTCATACCTATGTCGTCCTGGTTTTCAACTTTTGTATGTCTAATGGATTGCGTTTTGTGGTTTGCTCCTTACATGTACATATATTTGTCCTCTTCATAAGAAAGCCAACCAGAACATTTTAACTCTTCCTATGCCAAGGCCTACAACAGGTATTATGACAATTGTTATCTATTCCAGAACATGGTATGTGTAATCACTGTTTTATCTTGAAGTAGCATTCTGCTCATTATTATTTCTATGTGTCATATTTTTATTGTTTAATGATATAAATGTACATGTACAAGTATGTATAAAATTAATTCTCCATGTGATTTTTGTAGTATTTGATCCAAGCATAGAGGATTGTAAAGAATACAGACAGCAACATACACAGTACCATCATTTGGTAACTAAGATATTTTATAAGAGCATAATCATTATTTCAATAATTTGACAAATTTTTGTTTTGATATTTATATAAAATTTCCGTTATTTGATGGGAACATTGGCTACGCTATAGCAATCTTTTTATTTTCATTTTTATATGACTGCATATATTTACAGAAGTATTATCATGACTATTGTGTCAGCATGTCGTCATCTGCATCCATAGACAGTTACAATGTAGGTTCCCCTCATTTACTTTTGTTCTATTGAACGTATCCTCATAATATTTTACCATGAAACACGGCAGCCATGCTGCATATCCCTGCGCCACTGTTGTGTTAATCACAAAATTAAATGCTCTAAAGGAAATGGACATATAGTTATAAAATTTACTTGAAAAAGCATGAACAGTAATATATTCATTTGATTCCATACATGTATATGATTATTAAATATCTTTGCCATTAAAATAAATATTAGTAGATGAAGATTAATTGTAATAATGCAAATTGAATTCATTATACAGGTTGTTATATATGTATGGTTACTAGGTAATTTTCCAAAAAATTCAGATCTTAGAATTTGGAATTCCAATTTTGGAAATTGAATGATAACTTTAACTCTAATGATATTAATGGTTATTAATATGCATGGTTGCTATATACATTTCCAAAAAATGAAGGTCTTGGGATTTTTTAACTCTCTTGTTGCTATGCCCCCAGGGGTTTCAGAAAAATTCTCATGCCACTTTTGAATTTGCCATATGTTATACTAGTCATGGTTTCAGTTTCAGCATTATTGTCCAAATAGTTTAGAAGATTTCACTATTTACTGGATATTGCGAAATTAATTTTTTGCTCATAATTATGCCCTAAGGGCAAATTCCAAACTTCCAAAACCTTCGGCACAATCTACATCAACAATGCTAACAATGATCAAAGGTTCAGTTTTCTATCTGTTATGGTTTCTGAGATAATCCTGGACATTACGTTCACACGTACGTACGTAAGGCGAACAGCAAAACATTATCCCCGCCGCTTCGCTAGCTCGGGGATAATAATGGTCTCCCTTAAGATATACTGGTTGAGAATGATTTTGGGAAATTTGGATCCACCATGTTTTTATCTCACCTGGCCTAAAAGGTTTTTTAATAGGGATTTCTTTTTTTATTTCATCTTGATGATTGCTTCCAGGTGTATGTCAATAGATTTTTAGCTCACCTGGCCAAAGGCCATGTGAGCTTTTGCCATCACTTGGGATCCTCCGTCGTCTGTCGTAAACTTTTCACATTTTCAACTTCTCCTCTGAAACCACTGGGCCAAATGGAATTAAACTTGGCAGGAAGTATCTATGTGAGGTCCTTTATAAAGATTGCTTATTTTGTCCCGATCAGACAACCATGGCCGCCATGGGCAGTTTTTATTTCTGATTGGCTGAGTTTTCAAAAATCTTCTCCTCTGAAACTGCTAGGCCAAATGGAACAAAACTTGACAGGAAGCATATATGGGGGTCCTTTATACATTTTCCTCATTTCATTCTGATAGGACTACAAATATGGCCGTAATGGGCAGTTCTTGTTTCTGATTGGCTGATATAAAAAAATCTTCTCCTCTGAAATCACTTGGCCAAATGGACGAAACTTGACAGGAAACATCTATGGGAGGTTGTTTACAAAGTTTCCTCATTTCGTCCTGCTTGGGCAACAAACATGGCCACTATGGAAAATTCTTGTTTCTCATTGGTTGAGTAAAACAAACAACAAAAAATTTCTGTGGAACTACTGGGCCAAATGGAACGAAACTTGACAAGAAGCATCTATGGGATGTTCTTTACAATCTTTCCTCATTTTGTCCTGTTCGGACTACAAATATGGCCACCATGGACAGTTCTTGTTTCTGATTGGCTGATATAAAAAACTCAACAATTAGGACCCTATGTGGAATTCATTTAAAAATCTTCTTGTCTGAAACAACGGGGGCAATTGGAACAAGACTTGGCAGCAATCGACCTTAGATGGTCCTCTTTCAGAATTGTGTTCAATGACCTAGACGGTCAACCAAGATGGCTGCTTCAGCCATACATAGTTTAATATAGGATCCTATGGGAAAATTCATTAAAAAATCTTCTTGTCTGAAACTACTGAGCCAATCGGAACCAGACTTGGCAGCAATGGTCCTTAGATGGTCCTCTGACGAATTGTGTCTGATGACCCAGAATGTCAACCAAGATGGCCGCCACAGCCAAACTTAGTTTAACATAGGACACTATGGGAAAATTCATTAAATAATCTTGTCTGGAACCACTGAGCCAATTGGAACAAGACTTGGCAGCAATGGTCCTTTGATTGTCCTCTTTCAGAAATGTGTCCGATGACCTTGACTGTCAACCAAGATGGCCGCCACAGCCGAACATAGCTTAACATTGGACCCTTTGTGGAATTCATTAAAAAAAAATTTTTCAAACTACTGAGCAAATTGGAACCAAAGTTAGCAGCAATGATCTTTAGATGGTCCTCTCAGAATTGTAGCCGCTGACCTGGCCTGTCAATCAACATGGCCACCAGAGCTTATCTTAAAGCTGAACTTAGTTTACTATAGGACCCTATGGGAAAATTTAATTTGCAGATGATCATACCTTAAACTTGGCCATTTGGAACCAGACTACTGGCAGCAATGGTCCTCTTTTAGAAATGTGTTTGATAACCTTGAATGTCAACTAAGATGGCCACCACAGCGTAACTTTGTTTAACATTGTACCTGATGGGAAAACCAGCTAAGCTAACTGCTACACTTAAATTTTCAGTCCTGTTGAAGGTGGAAAAGTTAAATCCAGGTGAGCGATACAGGCTCTTGAGAGCCTCTAGTTTCTATCTTTTATGGTTTTTGTCTCGCCTTGACGAGGTCAAAAGGCGAAACATAGGTATGCTGTTTCGGGCGGCGGCGGCGGCGGTGGCGGCGGCGATGGCGTCAACAATGTATTAGTTTGTGATTAGCTCAGTTTTATGGGGATCCAATAGTGGTAGGTCAATGATAATTGGTATGCAGATGTATTACCATTGCCACATCTCATTGCCATGGAGATTATTTGGCTCCGCCCCCTCAGTCATGGTCTATTGACTTTGAATGGTTTGCTTACTTTACAGTATTAGTTTGTGATTAGGTCAGTTTATGGGGATCCACTAGTGGTAGGTCAATGATAATTGGTATGCAGATGTATTACCATTGCTACATCTCATTGCCATGGAGATTATTTAGCTCCACCCCCTCAGTCATGGTCTATTGACTTTGAATGGTTTGCTTACTTTACATGTATTAGTTTGTGATTAGGTCAGTTTATGGGGATCCACTAGTGGTAGGTCAATGATAATTGGTATGCAGATGTATTATCATTGCCACATCTCATTGCCATGGAGTTTATTTGGCTCCACCCCCTCAGTCATGGTCTATTGACTTTGAATGGTTTGCTTACATTACATATATTATAAGTCTGGTGAAGAGGAACCTTGAGGGATCCTGTACTGGAAATCAACTATAAGTAACTATAAGTAAACAAACAAAATTATATTTTATTGGACACAAAGATTTTTGTCTCGCCATGATGAGGTTGGGTTGAAAAGCTACACATAGGTATGCTAATTCGTGCATATTGATTGACTGAATATTTGCATAACTTACATGTTAAAGTATTGCTATCAATGGCGGATCCAAAACTTTTTGTAAAAAAGGGGGGGGGGGCACTGACTGACCTAAGGGGGGCCCACTCAAGTCACGCATCAGTGATTCCCTATATAATCAACCAAATTTTTCCCACAAAATTTTTGTATTTAGGTTTGGGAATGACTTATAATAAGTCAATGGTATTTGGGTCAAGCCGCGCAATTGTTTTCCTGTTACAGAAGTCATGAAATAATAGGCTGCCATTAAGTCTGTATGTTTCGTTGAAACATGGGAGATGGCTCAAAACGATCGCCATACAATGGCACATATCCAGTTAAAATCTCGGGGTGTGAAGTCAGTCTACTTTTTCCGTAATTTCAGAAATCACGAGCCATGGTAAAAAAGTCTCCTTCCGCAAAGTAAAATGTACCTCTTTCATGCTCTCCATGTAGAATAAAAATTTTCTTGGTTTTATTCATTTAATCCTTTCAATATTTCTATGTCAAATGTCTCATGTAAATACGCCTTTAAAACAATACTAGTTATTCAGTTATCATGGTTGGTTTTGTTACAGTAGGTCCATATATCATGGTGCAATTATAATTTTTTTAATGGACTTCTTTTGTATCCCTCAGGTCAAAGTTCATTGCAGGTCTTGAGCCATATTGAAATATGACATATTAATTTTCTCTACATTATGGTATTTGGTTGGTGCGGAAGCTTTTCCTGAACATAACTGTGCAATATTTTTCAGATCTGAAAGAAAATAAGAAAGATTCAGCATAAATTTGGGCATAATGCAAACATGTTTATTTCATGAATAAAAACCAAAAATCAGTGAAAAAACCAAGATTCATTACTGATATATTTAGAGCCTCAGTTTACTCTTTGGAACTCACTAATGCCTTCTAAAATTATCATTAATATTTATACTTTTAAAAAAATCATATAACAGACAAATAAAGGTAACTTTTTATAATTTTTTAGGCTGAAATATTGCAAATTTTGAAAATTATTATCCGTCATTTTAAAAGTTTCAGCTTGAAATTTTCACATGCTCACAAAAAAGTTCAATATTTTTTAACTAATAGCTAGATTATGTAAAGACGAATCTAAAATGGGGTCAACTGTCAAAATCTGCCCAGTATTAACAATTTTACAGCTATTTAAAAATTTGCAGTTTCTATGTCTGAGAAATGTAAACATCTTGAAGGCGAACAAATTATGATGTTATATGAATTATGATGTCATAACTTTATGACGTCACCAAGTATTATAAAACACAATTAGTCCTATCCTTAACATTTCAACGATAAATGATTAAAGAAAAAAATATTAATCTACAAGTAGTAACCAAGGATTTGCATTGAGGAAAAAATGCATAGCAACCAAGGAGAATGAATTTTTTCCATTACACAATCACATGTGCACTTTTAAATAATTCATCAGTATGTGTATAAGTGTATAAGCTTATAAATTTACAGGAACAATAGAACAGTCCATTTTGCTGCCTGATATTAAAAGTTTAAAAACCAAATAAATTCAGTAATACATGTACATTTAAGTTACATGCTGTCATAATGAGTTACTCCCCTTTACAATTGACAAACTGCAAATTCTAAATCACAAGAATTTATTCAACCTGTTATTGGTAAATGTTGGTTTAAAATTCTTGTTCAAAGGGATTTGTGGATGATATAGGTCTCTGCATCTATTTCCATTAAATACATTCATCTAATGTTACACATTATTTAGCTGTGGTTTTCAATGCAACCACCAGTTCGTGTTTACAATTGTCCTTGTTACATGACATGTATGTAGTCTCGCCAAAATTGATACATCTAAATAAAAAGCATGTGTTTCCTGCTTATAGTGAGAATTTTTCATCATACAATAACTGACCTGTAATATATTATTAATAGCAATGCAAAATCCCTGTGTATTTATTCACACAAACACATGTGTTTCAATGTTTACATCATACATAATACAACTTCCGGTTGGGGGGGGGGGGGGTATTTGGGTTTCTAGAATTTTAAGGAATGACAATTTTTTTAAAGATTTTAGTAAAAAGAACAATAATTTTTTCATTTTACTTTATAATATATGTAAAAAAAATTATTGCACAAGATTTACATTACATATGGACTGTTCAAATTTAGAAAACCCCATTTGCACCTCTTTTGCATTCTTTTTTAAAGCATTACATTAAAGTTTTGGACCGTATCCAAACATTTTATATTTTTTGTGTTAAATACATACTTAAGGAATTATACTGACCCTAGTTTCTCCATCAGTTGTTTACAGGATGGATCAGCATCACAAAATA
Organism: Mytilisepta virgata; assembly: GCA_028015205.1. Lineage (NCBI taxonomy): Eukaryota > Metazoa > Mollusca > Bivalvia > Mytilida > Mytilidae > Mytilisepta > Mytilisepta virgata. The sequence continues at coordinate 50,222,171 of CM051518.1, read as the reverse complement.
TTCCTTTACACACGTTTGAGATCATGACGTCAAGTTATTGAAATATGACATATTAATTTTCTCTACATTATGGTATTTGGTTGGTGCGGAAGCTTTTCCTGAACATAACTGTGCAATATTTTTCAGATCTGAAAGAAAATAAGAAAGATTCAGCATAAATTTGGGCATAATGCAAACTTGTAAATTTTTGAAGTAAAATTAATTTTTATTAAATAAATACTTACCACTATAAATTCTGAGATAGTCCCTAAGCGACTTAACCAGCAGGAAAGAAAACAAAAAACTCTTGAGATGACCCCCTGCCAGCCTCGAACCAACTTCCCTTATAATCATTCATTCAATTTCCTCAAAACAATAAGAACTCCCACAAAACAGGGGATGAAGGGGAGGAAAAAGAATGGGTGGGGCCTATAATTTATAGTGGTAAGTATTTATTTAATAAAAATTAATTTTACTTCAAAAATTTACAATTTTATAACAATAAATACGTTACCACTATAAATTCTGAGAATTACAGAATCTAACACATAGCTGAATCCCCTGAAGAAGAAGTTGCAGGGGGGACATTAATCCTTTGAGCAGCTACAATAGGTCCCAATGAGAAAAGATTATCAGCAAAAGAAGCCAAGGAACGCAGGTAATGATCAGTAAAAGAGTTTTGACACCTCCAATAACCTGCCATCAAGACTTCAGAAATGGAAGCGGAATTAAAAAGAGCCCATGAAGAGGCAATGGCTCTTACCTCATGAGCCTTAACCGAATGACGAGATAAGGTTTCGTCACCTGAAGCTTTATATGCCATAATTATCGTATCACAAATCCATCTGGAGATGGACTTAGCAGATAAATCAGACACCCCTTTCTTCAAAGGAAGAAAAAGTCTGGAAGAAGAGGCAGATCTAAGCTGTTTGGTCCTATTCAGGTACACTTTTAGTGTTCTGACAGGACAAAGCATCAAGTCAGGAGAATCTGAAGGTAATGCAGGTATAACAATAGGAACTGCACCTTTATCAGGAATTTGATTTTTTCCGAGAAATGATGGATCCGTTAACAAGGTAACAGAGGATTCATCTCTGGAAAAACGAAGACAAGATTCCGACACAGATAAGGCATGAATCTCGCTCCTTCTCCTGCCTGAAGCTAAAGCTAATAAAAAACAGCATTTGTAAGAAACAAATTTCAGATCTGCTTCGGAGATTGGTTCAAAGGGTGAAATTTTGAGAGCTGATAGGACCAGACTCAAATCCCATTGAGGAACCAATCTCTTCTGTTTAGGCCTTTCAATGTCAAAATTCCGAGTGAGCAAAGACAAGTGTTCATTATTACTTAAGTCTGGGCCACCCGAAATATAAATAGTGCGAGAAATAGCTGATTTATATCCTTTGATAGTAGAAGGAGACAGTTCCTTAACTTCAAAGAGAAAAACTAGAAAATCAGCTAGTTGCTGAACAGAGATTTTGATTGGATCAATTTCCCTTTCAGCACACCAATGACAGAAGATTCCCCATTTTGCATCGTATACTTTCTCTGTAGACTGTCGGACAGCCTTAGAGATGTGTCTGGAAGCCCCAGCAGAAAATCCTTTCTGTCTGAGACCTTCCCGGAGAGTAGCCAAGCGTGCAGATGAAGATTCTCCGGATGAGGATGCAAAACTCTTCCTTTGAACTGAGACAGAAGATCTGTTCTGAGAGGAAGAAGAAGGGGATTGGCACACGACAGAAGCAGAAGATCTGAGAACCAGGCTTGTCTGGGCCAAGCTGGTGCAATAAGAATGATCTTGCATGATTCCTGATGAATCTTCTGAAGAACTTGAGACAGGAATCTGAATGGAGGGAAAGCGTAGGCGAACATTCCCTCCCAAGACAGAGACATAGCATCGACTGCGTATGCCAGAGGGTCTGGAACTGGAGAAACGAAAGTGTCCAGTTTGTGATTCAGAGCTGTGGCAAACAGATCTAAAAGAGGACGACCCCAATGGAGAGTGATGGCCTCGAAAATCACTTGTAGTAATTCCCACTCCGTGTTCACTGGTGCTAGTGAACGGCTTAGTCCGTCTGCTAGCACATTGAGGTGACCTGGAATGTGACGTACTACTAACTGAATCTGGTTCTCGAAACATAGAAGAAGAACTTCCTTGCAAAGTAAGAACAGACTGTGACTGTGAGTTCCTCCCTGATTCTGGAGGTAAGCAACTACTGTAGTGTTGTCTGTGGCTACCACCAGAGTCTTTAGGCGAATAAGGTCCAGAAAATGAGATACAGCCAAGAGAACTGCTCTCAACTCTAAGAGGTTGATGTGTTCCTGCTGTTGAGTAGGAGACCACAGACCCGAAATGGACTTGCCTTCCAGATAAGCTCCCCAACCTAGTTGGCTTGCATCTGTGTAGAGAGTGAGGGAAGGAACTGGAACTGACAGAGACACTCCCTTCAGAACATTCTCCCGCTGACACCACCAATGAAGGTGAGGAATTAAGGTTGGGAGAATAGGAACTGGAGCTTCCCAATCCTGAGAGGCAGGACACCAGTGCTGGAGAAGATGAAACTGAAGAGGACGTATAAACAGACGACCCAAGGGAACCACATCTGCCAGAGAATTTAGAAAACCCAGAAGTTGAGAAAATTGCCTTGCTGTCACAGACTGGGAATTTTGAATAAGAGCAATTCTCTGGACTAGAGAAAGAAACTTTTCCTCCGGTGGAGAAACAAGTCCCAGATCTGTTCTGTAATGTTCCCCTAGAAACTGAAAATCTAGAGACGGATGAAGTTCCGACTTCTTCCAAGACACTAGAAAACCTAACCTCTGATACAACTGGATGACCACCCTGGTTTGAGAAACCAGATCTAGATGACAAAAATTCCTGATCAGAGAATCGTCCAGATAGGAGTGAATCTGGATCGACAACGTATGAAGATGGGCAACTACTGTTTGAAAAATTCTGGTGAAAGTTAGAGGCGCAACAGAGATGCCGAATGGGAGCGCTCGAAACTGATATACTGTCCCGTCCCATACAAAGCGAAGGTACTTCCTGAACTGAGGAGCTATGTGAACATGGAAATATGCATCCGTAAGGTCTAAACTGGTAGTCCACATACCAGGGCGAATACAACCCCTGATGGAACGATTGGTTTCCATCTTGAAATGAGGGATAATAAGATAAGTATTCAAGATCGAGAGATCGAAAACTGGGCGCATTCCACCTGTTTTCTTCGGTACTAAGAAAAGGCGAGAATAGAAACCTGGAATGGCTGATGGATTGTGAACAATCTCTATAGCTTCCTTGCGTAGCAAGGCCTGAACCTCTTCTGACATCAACAGAACCTTCTCTGGGTTGGAAGTGTGAGACAAAAACAGTGGATCCACCGACAGAGGAGGATTGTTCAGAAACTTGAGATGAAGACCCCCCCGAATTACTGACAAAACCCAAGAATCCTGGGTTATTTCTTCCCACTGACTCAAAAAGTGGGTAAGCCTCCCCCCTACAGGAATCTGTGGATGTGGGACAGGAAACTGTTCCTCTCCCAAGGGGGTTGTCAGTAACGAACGAGGGGGCAGATTGCTAAACTCGTTTCCCTTGCTTCTTGCCACCTTTTTTCTTGTGAGAAAATTTAGGAGGCCTAGAAGCAGAAGAGTCGGTTGACTCGGCAACTTTCCTCTTTTTGGGAGCTGAGTATGAAGGAGCAGAAGAGGAAGAAACAGGAGTAGAAACTACAGAACGCTTGCCCTGAGAGAGCTGTACATTAACCTTGACAGGTTGAGGTAGCTTCTGAAGTTCCTTCTGAACCTCTTTAACTGAGAGTCCAAAAATTTTGTCAGTCAAAGGAGAAAACAAAAGAGAATCCTGTAGAGAGGATGGAATCGTTGATTTCTCCAAAATTTCACTCCTTTTAGAAAGGGTGAAATTACAAAGAGTACCCATCAAAAGAAGTTGAGAGACACCAAGTGCTTGATCAACTTGAAGAAGAAAGGATTTAAGTTCAGAGAACTCTTCACCCTCCTTATTCTGGAGAAGGGTACCAGCCGCTGACAGAAAGTGTTCGGCATTGCCAAGGACATGAGACGTACTCCTAAGTAAGTTTTCAGATTTATGCCAAACTGACTGAGAAAGCCTAAGACCATCAGTGCTCTTGGAGCCTATGGTAGCGGCTAAAGTCTTGTCACAAGTAGGAGCAGTTTTACCAATCGAGGATTGGTGGATTTCATAATCCTTGCTCCTAAACCTGCCTGGGAAAGAATTTGCACCAAAAGCTTGGAATTTCCCAGAAGAAGACCGACTTGAAGGAGAAGACAAACCTTCCTTAATGACCTGAAGAGCAGAGGTAACATGCTTAGACTCTGGAAAAGACTTGTATGACGTAGAAGATTCTTGTGAAAAACCACAAGATGCCTCAAAAGTTGACAGAGATTTCTTAACCCTGGGAGGAGAAGATAAGGAAACCTTAGCCTTGTCCCTCAGTAGCGAGTAGACTTTAGCCTTGAGTTGATCTTTAGACACAACAACATCCTCATGATCGGGCTCCGATTCAGACTCAGAACCCTCCCCTACAGCAGATTGGCTGACCAAGGCAGCTGGTCTGCTTTCAGGGGGTTCCTCCCCCACCAAAAAAGAACCTTCTGCACTGTCAGGTGCAACAGACACTGAGTCCTCATCATCCTGAACAGCATGAGACTCTTGAACAACAGCACAAACAGGAGTACTTGAAAGAGAAGGAGGGTGAGACTTGGAGGACTCTTGATAAGCCTTTTCAAGAGCCTCAACTCTGGTTAAAAAAGAACCGAGATCCTTACTAATAGCCTCCTTAAATGAACCTAACATATCCTTCACCTCAGAAACAACTGAAGGTTGAGAGACCGGTTGTGACTGAGGGACTGTCACAGGGGTATCCGTCCTAACTCTAGGAGGAAAACCAGAAAAACCCCAAAAATAAGAAGGGTCAAAGTTTCCAAAGGGTGGAGTTGGAAACGGCCACTGAGGACGAGACCAAGTGGTAGGAAACTGACCAAACGAGGCGGCAGGGGCCTGAACGGGTCTCGAGGCAGCATTAACTCCAGTTAAAAACGAGGGAGGAAAAACTGTAGAGACAACTGTATCAACAGGTCTGGTATATGTATGTGTAACCCCTGAAGAACTGTGAGTGACAGTGGTGGAACCCGAAACAGGGACCTCCTGTCTAGCTTGGACAAGGTCCACCCTAGACGTGTTACTCGGACCTGCAACTACGGGGGAGTTCTCAGGTGACATTTGAGTGAACAAGTTGTCTGGAGGAACACTGGAGACGGGGACCACTTCAAAGGGATTACGTAATGTACCGTCCCAGAAAGTATCACCATTTCCAGAAACGGGATAAAATGGACTAGAAATATTATTTAAATTGTCCATTATTACCTGTTGTCTATTAATACTCTATATAAAATATACTTAGTAACAAAAAAAAATCGTTTTCTCTGTGTCAATTTCTTCTCAACCAAAAAACACGTGCGGTTTCCGTCGCAGCAGGAAATTGAATGAATGATTATAAGGGAAGTTGGTTCGAGGCTGGCAGGGGGTCATCTCAAGAGTTTTTTGTTTTCTTTCCTGCTGGTTAAGTCGCTTAGGGACTATCTCAGAATTTATAGTGGTAACGTATTTATTGTTATAAAAATGTTTATTTCATGAATAAAAACCAAAAATCAGTGAAAAAACCAAGATTCATTACTGATATATTTAGAGCCTCAGTTTACTCTTTGGAACTCACTAATGCCTTCTAAAATTATCATTAATATTTATACTTTTAAAAAAATCATATAACAGACAAATAAAGGTAACTTTTTATATTTTTTTAGGCTGAAATATTGCAAATTTTGAAAATTATTATCCGTCATTTTAAAAGTTTCAGCTTGAAATTTTCACATGCTCACAAAAAAGTTCAATATTTTTTAACTAATAGCTAGATTATGTAAAGACGAATCTAAAATGGGGTCAACTGTCAAAATCTGCCCAGTATTAACAATTTTACAGCTATTTAAAAATTTGCAGTTTCTATGTCTGAGAAATGTAAACATCTTGAAGGCGAACAAATTATGATGTTATATGAATTATGATGTCATAACTTTATGACGTCACCAAGTATTATAAAACACAATTAGTCCTATCCTTAACATTTCAACGATAAATGATTAAAGAAAAAAATATTAATCTACAAGTAGTAACCAAGGATTTGCATTGAGGAAAAAATGCATAGCAACCAAGGAGAATGAATTTTTTCCATTACACAATCACATGTGCACTTTTAAATAATTCATCAGTATGTGTATAAGTGTATAAGCTTATAAATTTACAGGAACAATAGAACAGTCCATTTTGCTGCCTGATATTAAAAGTTTAAAAACCAAATAAATTCAGTAATACATGTACATTTAAGTTACATGCTGTCATAATGAGTTACTCCCCTTTACAATTGACAAACTGCAAATTCTAAATCACAAGAATTTATTCAACCTGTTATTGGTAAATGTTGGTTTAAAATTCTTGTTCAAAGGGATTTGTGGATGATATAGGTCTCTGCATCTATTTCCATTAAATACATTCATCTAATGTTACACATTATTTAGCTGTGGTTTTCAATGCAACCACCAGTTCGTGTTTACAATTGTCCTTGTTACATGACATGTATGTAGTCTCGCCAAAATTGATACATCTAAATAAAAAGCATGTGTTTCCTGCTTATAGTGAGAATTTTTCATCATACAATAACTGACCTGTAATATATTATTAATAGCAATGCAAAATCCCTGTGTATTTATTCACACAAACACATGTGTTTCAATGTTTACATCATACATAATACAACTTCCAGTTGGGGGGGGGGGGGGGGGGGGGTATTTGGGTTTCTAGAATTTTAAGGAATGACAATTTTTTTAAAGATTTTAGTAAAAAGAACAATAATTTTTTCATTTTACTTTATAATATATGTAAAAAAAATTATTGCACAAGATTTACATTACATATGGACTGTTCAAATTTAGAAAACCCCATTTGCACCTCTTTTGCATTCTTTTTTAAAGCATTACATTAAAGTTTTGGACCGTATCCAAACATTTTATATTTTTTGTGTTAAATACATACTTAAGGAATTATACTGACCCTAGTTTCTCCATCAGTTGTTTACAGGATGGATCAGCATCACAAAATATTCCTTTACACACGTTTGAGATCATGACGTCAAGTTGGGTCAAGCCGCGCAATTGTTTTCCTGTTACAGAAGTCATGAAATAATAGGCTGCCATTAAGTCTGTATGTTTCGTTGAAACATGGGAGATGGCTCAAAACGATCGCCATACAATGGCACATATCCAGTTAAAATCTCGGGGTGTGAAGTCAGTCTACTTTTTCCGTAATTTCAGAAATCACGAGCCATGGTAAAAAAGTCTCCTTCCGCAAAGTAAAATGTACCTCTTTCATGCTCTCCATGTAGAATAAAAATTTTCTTGGTTTTATTCATTTAATCCTTTCAATATTTCTATGTCAAATGTCTCAGGTAAATACGCCTTTAAAACAATACTAGTTATTCAGTTATCATGGTTGGTTTTGTTACAGTAGGTCCATATATCATGGTGCAATTATAATTTTTTTAATGGACTTCTTTTGTATCCCTCAGGTCAAAGTTCATTGCAGGTCTTGAGCCATTTGGTATCCAGTTGTAATAGCATTCACACATCTCATTTAAATGAAGATTGTTTAACCACGTAACTCAGTCATGGTTCATTGACTTTGAATATTTGCATAACTTGTGTAAGATGTTAAGGTATTGCTATCATGATTTCAACATTTGCATAATCAAAATTACAAAAAGGCGAGACATATCTCTGTGATAACAGTTTATTGTGATATACAGTGTAAGGGATTAAAATGGACGAAAAAACAATGTGGCTTAATATGTACATTTTTTTTCTATCTGGTTTTGTGGGAGTTCCAATATTTCTGTGTAATGTATATAATATTATCCAACACTTAATTAGGGCCCTGCCATGGGACATGGCGGCCGCCCTATAGTAATCAGTCTGTCCGTCCGTCTCTTTGTCAGCATTTCCTTTGTCGTACGATAACTTAAGATTGCATTCACGGATTTTTATGATTTTTATACACAATATTGGACTTGACCAAAGGAAGGTCCCTTTCGGTTTTGAGGAAAATCGGACAACAATTTTTGGGAAAAACTTAGTTTTTGTATGAAAAAATGCATATTTTGAGAATTAACCTTATGTCGTATGATAACTTCAGATTGCCTTCACAGCTTTTCATAAATTTTATACACAGTGTTTAACATTATCAGAGGAAGGTCCTTTTTGATTTTTAGGAAAATCGGAAAACACTTTTTGGGGAAAAACTTAGTTTTCGTATGAAAAAATGCACATTTTGAGAATTAATACTATGTCCTATGATAACTTAAGGTTGGCTTCACAAATTTTCATAAATTTTATACACAGTTTAGAACATGATCAGAGGAAGGTTCATTTTGATTTTTAGGGAAATTGGAAAAAACTGTTTGGGGAAAACCTGAGTTTTCATATGAAACAATGCATATTTTGAGAATTAACACTATGTTGTATGATAACTTAAGATTGCCTTCACAGATTTTCATAAATTTTATACACAGTGTTGGACATGATCAAAGGAAGGTCATTTTTTATTTTGAGGAAAATCAGAAAACACTTTTTGGGCAAAAAGTTTGTTTTTATATGGAAAAAGGCAAATTTTGAGAATTTAGCTTCATGCTTTTTGATAGATAAAATGAATGTATGAAATCACAACTATATTTTGAAGTGTTTTTGATTCCCATGAGTTCAATCACACAAGCCGGTGGCGTCCTTTCTGACATTGTCAGTATTCTAGTTGGGTTAAGCATAATAATGTGTCCGCATTTACTTTAATTCTTTACCTGTTGACATGTTGTGGTCATATCAAACTTACTTTTAATGTGCTTAGTGAAGAATTTTATACACTTTATCTTTTTAGATAAACACTTTACTAGATGGGTTTAGAAAAGATTCTAAATTGTCTCATGAGGACATTATAAAAGCATTTAAAGAAATGAATGCCAAAGACGACCTTAAAGAAATATTTCAGGTGAGTAAAACATGAACATATCACTGACAGTAGAGTATACTTACAGTGATAATGATTAACTGATATAGCTGACTTTAGCCTAATTTTTCTGAATAGAATAAAAATGTCTTGAACTGAGATGTTCTCTATTAAAGTAAATGTTGTGATTTTGTGTTATAGATGAAAAAAAAAAAGCTATTAAAGAGATTTATATGTAGGATTTTCATATCCAGATTACTATCCCGAGACCTCCATATCAGCCAAATGTAAAGTCCAGAAAAGATATGGGTTGAAGAATGGTAACAGGGATTATATGGAAAAGACTATTTTAATCTTATTTATATATACTTTAAAAGTACATTGCCAGTTAAATTTGCTGATAAACAGTGACAATGTTGATGCCACATATTGGCTTAGAATCATTCAAGAAAATTTGAAAATTGGAATTATTATTGATTGTATGGAATTTGTGTTTTTCTGTAAAATATTTTATGAGATTCTGTCCTTACAACAGAAAATTTCAGTAAACATGATTTTTTGGAAAATTTCATGAATTTTCAGGTTGACATATTGAAAAGGCAAATAATTCTGATATTAATTAATTCCTTATATTCGTTATTTTGATTGTATGGAAAAAATCTGCAAAGGAGAATGTTTTAAAAAATTACATACAGAAATACATATTTAATATTAAATCCTTACTCAATAGTTGTTTGATTGTCATTGGATAATAAATATCAGGTCTGTTGCGCACTATGTGCATACATGTATTTCAGCAATTGATATACATGTATCATCAGCAGTTGTTGAAGCTGAAAATATGGAAACACGAACCAATAACTCAGACCAGATTCAAATGCCAAAAGATTGTATTGTCAGGTGTAGGGGTGTAACGATACACTTTTTTGACAAATGATACGTATTGCGATATTTCAATACATTTACAATGCATTTTTAGTATGATCCATTAAGTTAGAAATTGCTTTTTGTTACTCAAGTTCCATCTCCACCATGATGTTAATAAAAAAAAATATTACGTGCATCGACCCTGTCAGACCAAACATTTAAGTTACTATTAATTTTTGAAAACTTTGTACCAAAGGCATACAAAAATATTGCCCCAGTTCTGAAACTAGTTAAATAAAAACAACCATATCGTTAATATCGTTAGCGACCCCTACATATCATATATTAACACCGCTGGGAAAAATACTGTGATTTCTATACATATGGTGAATCGTTTCCCCCTTAGTCAGGTGATGATTTTATTGCTTCGTTTGGAATAATTTCCTTTAATATTGTTATTTTCATGTCATATTGCATTATTTTTAGGTGATTTTTGAAATGGTTTTAGCAATGGATGATTTCAATATGTTTGTTAGAATAATGACATTAAAAAACATCGAGCTCCAGGAACAGGTATTGAGAATGATGGCCAAGACAACTGGTAATATACCACAAAGTTTTCAACCAGATAAACCTGATAGGCAAGCTAAAACTGCAGAGCAAGCTGAGGAAGAATTGCTTGCTAGGGTCTTAGAGTAAGTAATTCCTGCCATCCATATGAATGCTGCTTTTGTCTAAATAAGTTTAACATCAGAAACCAATATGACACAATTTCAAATTGAAGATTTATTACCTCCCCTGATTTTTAGCTATGGTATTAGGTTATAAAGTTATAATAACCCTGAACATGTTGCTGCAGTAAACAAACTACCTTTTAACCTGCATAAAATGACTTAATTGCTTAGGGATGCTTGACTCATACATGTATACTATATACTTAAAGAGGAGGTTTTCAGCTGCATTTAGTGATATTTCTTATTAATCAGAATTTAAGGTACAGAAACAATCTTGTTTCCTTTATTTAATATCCACAATCAGAAGTTGGCATGAAAAAGTGTCAGTTAAATAAGGTTATTATGAATTAATCTGAATAATCGGATATAGTTCTAAATTTAATTTGAAATCTTTTAATGAACATAACTATTTCCTCGTTTAAAAGTAAAAAATTAGAAATCTGTGGATTTTCATCTTATCAAGGAAAAAATATTTTTCATGATATGATTAATTGGTTATTTGGTGAACTTTCTTTTAGAAGAACCACTGATGACTGACTTCAAACTCCTAAGCTATTTTTTTTGCCTTCATTTACCAGTTCAAACTAGGTGAATGATATAGGCTCCTGTAAATCTTAGTCCTCATTATTCTTATTATAAACCATTTTGAGTCTATAAATAAATTTTTTTTAAATAATCTTTTTGAAAGTACTCAAGCTATACAAAAATTGTGAATGCTTGAATTAGTTTAACATTAATGATTTTGAAAATTTCTATATTATTTTAATACTGGCTACTTTATAATTATTGTTTTCTTTTAGACAATCTAAAAAGGAATATGAAATTGAGGAAAAGAAACGAAAAACAGTAGAAAAAGAAGAAATGGCATCCATTATGGTACTAGAACAGAACAGGTTACAAAATGAAAAACAGAAAGAGCAGCAGAAATATGAACAGGTGCTTGTTAATTTGCTAGTAGAAGCATCTACAGTCAAATCTGCCCAAAAGTCTTGCTTCATAAAATGGCTACCTGTCTCAACTGTTTATGTTGGATTATCCCATGAGGTTTTATGTGTTGATTCAAACTTGAATAAGTAGTCACCAATCTAATGTGGTTTGTTGTCACACAAGGGTTATTTGAACATTTGCCTACATTAAGCAACCATTTTTCTTTCCAGACTTATTTTAAAAAAAAACGTGTAATTGACTTCAAGTTATCTGTAAGTAGTGATAGTGGTAATTACATCTCTCAAATTATTAACTTTTTTAGTTCACCTGGCCAAAGGCCATGTGAGCTTTTGTCATCACTTGGGGTCTGCCGTCTGTTCTTCTGTCCATCTGTTAACTTTTCACATTTTAATCTTCTCCTCTGAAACCACTGGGCCAAATGGAATTAAATTTGGCAAGAAGCATCTATGTGAGGTCCTTTATAAAGATTGCTCATTTCTTCCTGATTGGAATCATTCATGGCCACCATTGGCAATTGTTGTTTCTGATTGGCTAAGTTTTCAAAAATCTTTTCCTCTGAAACTGCTGGGTCAAATGGAACAAAACTTGACAGGAAGCATATATGGGAGGTCCTTTATAAAGTTTCCTCATTTCGGCCCCGATCAGAATACAAATATGGCCGCGATGGGCAGTTCTTGTTTCTGATTGGTTGATATAAAAAAATCTTCTCCTCTGAAATCGCTTGGCCAAATGGAATGAAGCTTGACAGAAGCATCTGTCAAAGGTTCTTTACAAATTTACCTCATTTCATCCCAATCAGGCAAAAAGCATGGCCGCCATACGCAATTCTTGTTTCTCATTGGTTGATTAAAACTGGAACTACTTGACCAAATGGAACGAAACTTGACAGGAAGCATCTACGGGAGGTTCTTTACAAAATTTATGTAATCCCGATCGGAGTACATATATGGTTACCATTGGCAGTTCTTGTTTCTGATTGGCTAGTATAAAAGAATCTTCTCCTCTGAAATGGCTTGCCCAAATGGAACGAAACCTGACAGGAAACAAATATGGAAGGTCCTTTATAAATTTTCTTCATTTTGTCCAGATCGGAATTCAAATATGGCCACCATGAGCAGCTCTTTTTTCTGATTGGCTGGTATAAAAAAATTTTCTCCTCTGAAGTTGCTTGGCCAAATTGAACGAAAGTTGACAGAAAGCATCTAATTGGGAGGTTCTATACAAAGTTTCCTCATTTCGTGCTGATCAGGCAACAGACATGGCAGTCATTTGCAGTTTTTGTCTTTCATTGGTTGATAATCTTCTTTGAAACAGCTTGGCCAAAGGGAACAACACTTGACAGGAAGTATCTGTTGGACCCTTTTTACAAAGTTTCCTCATTTTGTCATGATCAGGTGACAAACATGGCCACCATGGGCAATTCTTGTTTCTGAGTGGTTGATTTAAAAAAAAGTTTTTTGCTTGGTCAAATAGACAAATATGACATATAACAAAAATAACTGAACCACAGAATTGTTTGAAACCAAACATGGTCTGAATGTTCCTCTTAAGGTGCTCAACAAGTGTTACTCTGTTGCTGATCCCTAATTCAAAATGGCCATCAGCAGAGGACTTAGGTTAACATAAGGCCCTATGGGAAATACATGCAAAAATCTTCTGGAGAACTGCCAAATTTTATAATATGCTGACCTGTAAGTAGAAAGGCCTTGATGAAGAAAAATTTGGTTCCTACAAGGCTTAGAACACTTCATAATGATAGGGAGAAGTGACTTATCTCTTTGAGGTACATCAATAAAAATGGCTTTCATACTAGGTGAACGATACAGGCTTAGCCCTCTGAGCCTCTAGTTGTTAAAAAAAATGTAGGAAAACTTCGTGTCAATCAAGGGAATCACTATTTATTTGTTTTTGGCTATGATAATATCTTGACCTTACTGGACCAGAAATGAAAATTGGGATTTGCTGCTCAGTTTAACCTTGATTAAACAGTCACTTGACATATCATTGGATAAAGCGATGTCTCTATAGAACCCATATGTGACTTGGAAAATTTGTCAGCTCCCTTTTAGTCGAATTTCATCTATCTCATATTTCTTTCGCAGTCCCAGAGGACTTCGAGATATTGTGAGTTGACTGTATATGCTTCACAAGGATCTCAGTCATTTGTTGAAATAAAACCTTATGTCCTTTACTCAAAAACGGAAAGTGCAAAACTTATAAAGAAGAAAACGTACTTGTAATTTTCTCTGTTTTATTTGTAGGCAATTCAAGATTTATCGAAGGATTCTTCAAAAGAATCAACTGTACCATCAACCAAACCAGTCCAAGACAAATTAGTAGCATTAAATATATCACAACCAAAAACACAGAAAACCCAACCAGAACCAATAGCAACTAAACCAGCACCAGAAAAACCAGTAGCAACTAAACCACCACCAGCAAAACCAGTTAAACAAACAGATTTAAAAACAGCTGTGAGTTCTCAGCTTATATCTAGTCCCATGCAAGTGGGCACCAGTCTTTTCTGGAAACATGTGTTTTACAGACCTGATTTTTTTATGCCTTACAAGGAAATTTTGCGTTTTGAAGTCACCATTTGTCCATTATGATAGAATCATTTCTGCACTTTTTTCTCAGTTGTGAAAATCTTGACTGGTTTTAGTAGACTAAATTAATTCTTATATTTCTTTATGACCCTTTTTTCAAGCCTGCGACTTTTGTCGCAGAAGCAAGACATAGCAATCCTACATTTCATTGTCGGCATGAACATTTATATTCACCTTGTGGTTAAAGTTTTTTAAACATTAATAACTCTCCTAAACTATCCTGGATTTTGACCAAACTTGGACAGAAGCTTGTTCATGATCAAAGTATCCAGAGGAAAATTTTGTAAGGGCTATTCCAGAAAAAATGGTATGGGGGGGTTGGAAGGCATTTTTTTCAGCACCCACTACCCATACAATTTAAAATAAAATTTCCTTATGCTTCCTTTAGAATTTTTTTCCAGCCCCCCAACCCCCATACAATTTTATATAAAGTGCCTTCCAACCCCCCCCCCCCCCCCCCCCATACATTTTTTTCCGGAATAGCCCTAATAATTTTTTTTTACATTTTTTGGTATTTGACTAATAAATGGACTTATATTTTCTCCCATTTAACATTTACATACAGTCTGCAAGTAAAGTTTTTATGCCCTGCCATGAATGTGGCTGGGGCATATAGATGTACCCTTTTCCGTCTGTTCGTACATACATACATATGTCCTGATTCGGTTAAGTTTTGCATTCAGAAACCTATAGTAATATATCAATGATATTTCACCACAGCAGTCCTGTTGTATAGTACAACACAGTTCAGCAACTATTGGGTCACTATGACCAACATTACATGCTTCAGTGGCTTTGGTTAAGTTTTGCGTTTACGTTCATTTCTCAGAAACCTATAGTAATTAATATATCAATGATATTTCACCACTACAGTTGAGCATTTAGGTTCATTTCTTTGGAACTAAGCATAGTGTATCAGCGAAACTTCATCAGTGGATGTGCCTTGGATAGTACTGAGCATTCATACATGATGACCTACATTTTAGGTGGGGCATCTGTGTCTTACAGACACAATTTTTAGTTTAAACATTAATTACTTTCTTAAACCAACCTGGATTTTTACCAAAATTTGACAGAAGCTTCTTCATTATCAGTAAATAACATGTAGAGAAAAGTATGTACATTCAACTATTACACTGAAAACATAGACAACAGTGAAAACAGGCAAGACACTGGGTTCCATGGAACCCGTACAATTTTTTTTTTTTTTTTACATTGAAGTTTCAAAGTAAATTACAAAAAAAGACACCTGTATCTTCCAATGATTAAAATATTTCTTGTGAAATATCCACTAATCAGTATTTTGGACATAGTCAAAATGAGAAGAAACAACTGTACATTCAGAAATTATTTTTTGCATTTATTATTTCAGATGTTATTAAATCAACAATAATATGAGATTAATATAAAATAGATTCATTTGCTTATTGTAAAGAAAATTACTAATATAAAGTAACAATTGCAAGTTATCTAGTCCCATTTGTAAAAACATTCCAATAATTTAAATTAATGATAGAACATGTCATGAAAGAAGAACATCTTGTAATTTATCCTGCTGTTTTTCTGTGTCTCAAAGACTTACATGTATGACAATCAAATTTTATATTATTAAAAAGTGATGGAAAGTTTTACATGACCCACTGATATTCTGTCTTGGATTAGTTATCATTGTAGATATTTTATGTTTCCAGCCAACAGTCACTTTCACACCTAGTCCTAAAGATAGTGTATCTAGTTCTGAAGCTGCTGCTAATTGGTTAGCTCAAGCTAAAACAGATACTTCATCAACAGCTAATACTGCAAACTTGAATGCAGCTCACGTAAGTATGGAAGTAAAACTCTCACTGGTCATGATGGGGTTCACCAATATCTCAAAATGTAATTTTTCATTCCATCTTGCTAAAGAATTTATACTTCGCAATATTTCTGGTGACCAAAAATTATCATTTTTGAAAAAATCTGATGTTCAACTGAAAACATTTGGTTGATGACTTAAGAACATTGTTTATAAGTTTTATACTTGTATACATATCAGGTTAATTAACCCAGGTGTTTGAAGGAAACAAACACAAGTTAATCAATTCCCATATTGTGCTGAGATAATTTTACAATTGATTGACCAACCTGCAGGGACAGTTACAGTTATCAAATCTCATATATTTATATTATTAAAATTTTGATAAGGTAATTTATTAGTCACTTTTAAAAAATTGGAAATCAAAGTTTACATTCTGAAAGGATTAGGATTAAGCTTCAAGTTTCAATGTAAACAAACACACATCGATGTTTCATCAGGCTTGCTATCAAACTTAAGAAGTCATTTCAGATTAAATGTTATCAAGAAAAATTTATTCATCAAAAATACTAAGGTCTCGTTATTTCAAAAAGGAATAAATAAATAAAATGTAATACATGTTTTAAAAGTGAGGTTAACGTGACAAAAGCAGTTTGAACCTGCAGACAAAAAGTATACTTTGCTGACAAGTTTTTGAATGCCAGCTTATCCCCTAGCTGATTCTAGCATGGAAAAAAAGTTAACACATTAAAATTGGCATATGATCTGTTTATACAATAAGTCAACATGTAAATGGATAGATTGGGCACGTCTTACAGGGGAGAAATACAGGCTTAGATCTTGAGCCTATACATTCTCTGACAGAATGAAAGATTGGAAAGCAATAAAGTCTCAGGACGTGAAGATTTGGTTACTTTTCTTTTGATAGACTTAAGAGGAATTCATGCATTAATTCCTTAATCTGCAATTGAAATTTCAGGCAGCACTATCAAAACTTAGTCCTGATGAACTAAAGAAAAGACAAGAATATTTAAAACAACAAAGGGACAAACTAGTTGCAATGAAAAAGAAAGAAAGAGAAAAACAGTTATTGGATGCTGAGAAAACTCAACCAGGACGACCTGTGTCAGCTAGAAATGCCAAATCAGCTTTACAGGGAGGACAGGAAACAAAGAAAGTTGATCCAGAGGAGGAGAAAAAGATGGCAATGAGAAAAGCTATTGCAAATAAACTTAAATCAGAGCTCTTAGGAAATAATTAATACTCCGTCCCATATGTGTAAAAGGTTTATATAAATTATGTTGTCGCCTTTCATGTTTAAAACATCCAGGCATGTTAGTGCTAATCCAGGTAGATCTATTAATGATTGTCAGAGAATGAAACCTTATCAGTTTTTATATTGTACTTCAGTATGTATATATTTTTGAAAAGAGTAAGCTGTTGTTTTTGTTTTATTTAATTTGAGCTTAATATTATCTATGAAAAATTGAGAATTCAAAATATACAAGACTTATTAATGTTAAAATTTCCCTCTTTGTTTTGTTGTGGGGATTCATACAGTAAGCCTTTTGATAAAAATTATTCTGTTTTATGATTTTAAGTTTTCATATACATGTATATCATGTATAGCTCATGGCTTAAAATAAAAAATAACTTTACTAGGATTTATCTTTGAATTTCCCAAATCTTACATGTTACTCAATCTAAAGTTTTGAATCATTCAGATTCAAATAACTGAAATAACATTCTGATTGAATGTCATAAAATACATAATCTATGTAATAGCAGTCTTGAATATTTGTTATACTGAGATGTGTTAGAAATCATGTAAAATATATTTGGTGATAGCTAATTTCATATACTGAAGTCAAGTGTGGCCAGTAAATGATCTATGTCAGAAAATTAAGTCCAGAATAAATTGTGTCAAATTTATATGCTTAAGTATCCTACTGTCAGAAGGGAATTCTTCTATACTATATGCTTTAATACTTTAGTATTATTAAATGGGTGTTTTCTATTATCAACCCTGTATTATGTCTGTGGCAGTCTTATTGGGTGGAAGTCAGTGGCAACATTGGGCAAATACAGCTGATCAGGGCCCAAAATGACTGTAAGAGACCGTACAGGATTCAGAAAACACCAATTTCATGGTACTTTTATTAACCGACAAAAACAGTATTTATTTAGGGCCAATACAGAAAATACAGGGATTAACACAGGGCCAATTTTGAATAATGATTTCAATCAAATTCATTATCTGGAAGGTTAAATCTTGTATTAATCTCTGTATTGGCCTTGTATAAATGCTCTCTATTTATAGTCCAAAGTAGACAATTTCTATTGTATTTTAAGCCATTTTTGTTTTTACATGATCTGATTTAGGTTTTGTAGTAGATTGAAAGACTTTATTATTTATTTGGAAAATTTTAGCAAATTTATTATAAAGTGTACATTTACATTTAGTGTAGTACATATTAAGTAGAGATTTCAACAAGCATGTGCAATAAAAGAACAGACAAATTTCATATGAATTATTGAATAGGTTGTGATAATCAAAGTACATTCTGTATTTGTTCTTTCATGAAATATTTTGCTCATTATATCAAGTAAATGATTAGAGTTTGTTAATATTTGTACAGTCCAACATGTTTGGTGTCGAACACTCTTAATTCGAATACAATGGATATGTCGAAGTTGCTGGCCGGACATGAATTTTTTTCAAGTAAATTCAACACTGTTTATTCGAACAGGCTTTAGTCAAATACTTCAAGTCCTCTGAACTTCAACACAACCAAATTTTACCAATTCTTGTAAAATGTTTAGAATTCTATGTACAAATTACTGGTCACTTGAGGATTTCTAGTTTTTGGGTGATATTTTTTGGTGTTGGGATAATTTGGCAGTTTTTCTTGAATACATGGCCATAAATTTTGTTATGTTGAAATTTGGCACATATTGAGTTCAATTTTGGAACTTTACAACAAGAACAGTTATAAAAACATTTTTTTGGGTATGTGTTTGACCTCTGTATCCTGAGAAATGTTTATCACCACATCTCAGGGATGATTTTATTCCGTTCTTTTTATCGTCCGGCACAGCATTTCCATTTTTTTCTTGGCTGGGAAAATCATCTCTGATATCATTATTCTCTTGTTTTATGACACTTAAGAATATCAATGACAATAAACTTTAGAAATGAAAAGTTATCTTGCTTATAAAAATTGACAACCG
This sequence comes from Mytilisepta virgata, assembly GCA_028015205.1. Lineage (NCBI taxonomy): Eukaryota > Metazoa > Mollusca > Bivalvia > Mytilida > Mytilidae > Mytilisepta > Mytilisepta virgata. The sequence continues at coordinate 50,202,929 of CM051518.1, read as the reverse complement.
ATAAGAAGATTCATTGATTGGTATCACATGACACAATGACCAGTCAGATAAGCCATATGTTCTTGGTTTGATATTGCAAAATATTTAAGATTTTGATAAATAGTATGATCTTTAGAAATTTGAAATTCTAGTTTTTGGGTGATATTTTTATTTTAGTGCATGAAATTTTGGCATATAAACCAAAATATAACTATGTCCAAAATGTCACATTGGTGAATTTACCGGTAGTTATTTTCATTGGCACAAATTTTCGAGCATTGCAAAAATAAAATTTCTGTGTTAATTTGAAACTTTTTAGTGAAGCTTTACTACGGTACATGTTTTTTTGTTTTATTTATCAGGCTTTAAGTGTACTTAGAACCAATTTCATTAAGTGATTTTGATTATTGTTTCTATGCACTGCAATTGGTATGATTGATACTCCAGTGCTTAAATGCAGAAATCACTAATTTTCAGTGATATAAATAACAGTGAATTATTTAATTCAGAAATAGTTTCATCTTGAGTTGAATTCAGCACTTTGTACATTAAAATGTCAGAAAGCAATTAGTTTTGGATATTAAACTTGTGTTTTTGAATTGGCATTATGTTTTAAGAGTATAAGCAACTTACTAGAAATCAGGTGCAATGTATTGTGTTGATTTCTGGTGATAACTAAAATTATTTTATAGGTATATTAGATTAATATGTGTATTTTTACATATCAATATTGACCGTCCATAGTTTGCACGTAGTAAGACTTGCTGAAATTTATTCTTCTCATGTTAAATTTTCTAAGTTAGAGATTTCTCCCAAAGTGACACCTAGGTATCTTAAGAGGAAATTACAGAACTGTAAAATTGTTTGTATACCTAATAATTAAGAAAAATAGTTAACAGACATTCATGAATTCCCCAAGAAATAGTGTATTTTATAAATTGATGGCAAAAAAAGAATCCAGGAGAATTTGTCAGATTTGCAGCAAAGTTTTGTTTACCTACTCACATAGGAGATAACTCTTAATAAATAAGAACCAAAGATTAACAAATCAAATGAGAAGGAAAAGAAAAGTCTAAATTTGATTCATTGTATAATATATGATATTCAAGAAATACCTATTTTTAAGTTTTGTTTGGTCTGTGATTTTAGTAGATCTTTGTTTTGTTGTACGAGTGTTTGTTGCTATGTAATTATATCTGTGTTGGGTATGTGAACCTGTTCATTTGTTGTGACTGTTATAATGTTATAGAAGTATTGTTAGTGAACTTTCAGTCATCATTGTATTCATTTTATACCTCTTGTACCATAAAAATATTCATTTCATAATATATTTATATCTCTCAACTATAGACATGTTGGCAAAGTTTGGGTATGATTTTATGGTTGGTGCTAACATAAATGTAGTGTGAGGCTTTCATTCTTTGCCTATTCACAAGTCCTTTATCATATTTACTCTTTTATTTGAACTCCAGTAATGATTTATAGTTTGGGTATCTAGTATCTCATGGGTTGCAGTAAATATTTGTGTCCCTTGTGCAATGTTTCTGTATGATCTTTGTGTTGATTAAATAGTTTGACCGTATCTCACTAAAAAATACGTAATTATTATACACCCACTCTACGTGGGTTGTATACTGGATTCACCTTGTCCCGTCCGTCCGTTCAAACTGAAATTTTCATCACACTTATCTCGGCTTCTGTGCAACAGAATGTTTTGATATTTGGCTTACAGCTTTATGACCACGAGTTGTATCATCTCTCCTATTTTCAAGCTTGTCAAGGAACCACTTCCTGTTTGCCGATACTTACAAATTTTACAATACCTTATGTTTACATGAAATTTTTCGTCAAAACTTTTCAAGTCTGTTTTCCCAATTTTCAAAATTAAAAAAGAGTGGGGGTATACTTTGCACGATAACACTTGCAACCTCATGTTTGTTCTTGATTTATTGATTTAATGTTCCAGAGTCTTTCATTCATTAAAAATCCAGGGGTAGGAATTAGTAGAAAGAATCTGTATGAATGTACATATACATGTATGTCCAACATTTGATTAAATAAATTATTATTATGAACTCATTGCACCAGATTCAGTCACTTTATGTTTTTTTTTAAGTGTACATTGAATGAGATACTGAAAAATATTTACAGATGGATTTTTATGTATGTAAGATAGAATCTTTAATCATGAAACATTGCTTCTGCCTTTGTTATGCATTATACCTCCAGTTTTATGTTGAACTTATGGTTCAGATAAAAGTTTTATGTAATTTATGAAATTATAAAAAAATATATTTTGGAAAAGTATCATCTCATCCTCTTCATGGGGGCCTCGGTGGCCTAGTGGTCTAGGTAGTTCATCATGACTACAAATGATCACTAGCCTGTCAACGCTGAGGTTGTGAGTTCGAATCTCACCTGTGGCAGGGTGTGTTCGACTTCGATCTTAATTGACATGGATTGCCAATTTTCCTACCGAAGGTCGGTGGTTCTCTCCGGGTACTCCGGCTTCCTCCACCAATAAAAACTGTCCGCCGCGAAATAGCCAAATGTGCTGAAAACGGCATAAAACCCCAACTAAACAAACATCCTCTTCATGATAGACAGGTACTTAGCTTTATTTGATGAAATTTTTTCATACATTGACTGATCAATTTGTCTTTTGATGGATTTAGATACTGCTCGGGACACAGGCAAGCCTAACAAACTGCTACCGTATGTCTCGCATATTTCAGCAACTGATTTCATAATTAAAACTGTAGACTCATAACTATTCTGTGCATTTAAAATAACAATTCAGTATGTCCTTAAAGTCAACATGGATCAAAACTTTACAAACAAAATTTGCACTTATTCTGCAACATCACATTTGTTTGTTGTGACATCATATATTTTGCAAAAACCAATGAAATGCATACAAAAATTGGAAAATATATGGGACATTAAAACAGTGGAAAAGACAATATACATTACGACTATTGGAAACAAAAAGGTTTTGTAATACATTTCACTTTCATTTATAAGAAACATTGGAGATATTCCCGAAAAAATCACTTGCAGTTTAAAAAAAGACACACAGTAGGTGACGTCATAGAGACTACCGTAATTGAAGAGTTCTTTGAAGTCTTTGAAGTGGCAGAGTACTTTGAAGATTAATACTCTTTGATATCTTGCATGTTTACCTCAATTATTGTTCAGAAGAATTTTTAGTTTTTTGTTAAATAAAGCATTTACAATGTTGATCATAATATGAGGTTCACTAGAATATGAGGCACAAATTTTGTGGCGATCCGTCCTTGTTTTGACAACATTGTGCACATTTCATAGTTAATGTATTTGTTTGCAAAGATGACACATTTTTATTTGATGATTTTACACCATATGTAAGATGGCTTTTATGACCAATAAATTTGTTAATAAACAGAAACTATTCTTAGTCTTATTTATACACTCTAGTAAAGATGTAATGCATTTTTAACTCCTTGTCCAATTTCAGTTTAGAAATTAATGTGAATTATTATTGGGAAAAAGTTTCAAGATGAAGATTGCAATAATTAAAATTTGCATTGTTATTTCTTTTGGTTATATTCTATTAATTTTGAACTTCTCCCTCATGAACCTTTTCCTATAGTGTTGTCAGGTGAGGCCGTTAGGCAAGAAAACTATACCTCATCTGACAATACTATAGGAAAACTGTTCCTGAGGGAGAAATCCATAATAAATTTAGTACATAAAATGTAAAAATCTTGGCATTAAAAATAACATTCACTTTATATGAACATTTGTTTAGTTTATCTTGACTATGGGAGACAAAACCTAGTGACGGGCACTATGTGACATGTTTTCCTGCAGGACTATACTTCAAGGTTGATTGATTTCCCTGTGATTTATCACGATCAACAAAAGACTGTTCAAAAATAGTGAATGCTCATTGTCCAATCAAATATACAGATTTTTACATATGTACTAATAACAAAAGTACACGAGTCATCAAACCTGTATTAATGAAGGTTTACAATAATAGATGCACACAAAGATTTCTGAATTTAATTTATTAAACAGATATATAATGGGTGGTATAGGTAGATTTAAAAAATACAATTCGAGAGACAGCAAAATATTCTGAGTTATTTGGCCAGAGTGCTTTAATACTGAGGCTACATTTTTTCCTATATACCATTCCTATCCATTATAGAGTATATCTGTTCAATTATATCTGACAAGTTTAGACTTTCCAGTGGAGTTTATTTCACCATTTTCTGCTGTACCAAACAGTAAGGACATGGCTGTTGACACCCAAAAATTAGTTACATTTGGATTACACTACATTGATTTGTCACGATACCTTATATCAATAGATGAGTGACGACAGTTTGAAATCCTGTGATGGTAAAAATTGTATGTGTAGTGCGAAAATGTAATACCTGTTTTGTCTACCACAGCACAAGTCTATTATTGGCAAATGTTGCATTAGGGTTCACTTTTGAAATTTTTATAGAACTCTCCTTAATCCTACACCAATCTTTAAACAGAATAAAAATATGTGATCACACTATCAGAGATGCATATGTAGAATTGCAAAGAAGGGGCATAACTCAAAGATTTTACCATGCAAGATACCTTCCAACTAAATGTGGTATGGAAGAAACTGAACTGATATGTTCATCTGTATGTTAAAAATCACCAAGAAAAACCATTAGATAGAGATCCAGTAAACCATTATCAAACCTATCTTAAATATAATTCATTTAAATATGTAAGTTTGAGTAATACTCAGATAAACCAGGATATCATTATTTATTTTGTTGTTTGCCACTTTTATACACATTTTTATGGAAACCGACAAATAACGAAATGTTAACATTGTTCTGCTGTCATTGCTAACTTCTGAAATATCAAACCTTCGCAGTTCATATGTATACTTTTGGCATTATAAATTAATTTAGCACTAATGCCTCCAAAAATGTTTTGACATGCAGGCAACATAATTGTTAATTGGATCTGAATATTGACTATACAAGATGCCCCGAACCTGATTTAAAACTGAAGCTATGTTTTATTCACTGTATACCTACTTTTCTCCAAAGATCAATGTAAGCAGATTATATTAAATAACTGATATTAGGCTTTAAAGTAAGGACATTTAGAATTTAACATATATGTTATGCTTTTAATCATCTAAATCTCTTGCATATTGGTGTTTTGTCCATTCCTGTCGCACTGAGCCGACACACTGACAAGTCCTCTTATCACAGTTCCCAGACAAAAGATAATTAATATGGTCAAAAATCATTTTTTATCTTTCTTCTTCTTTTTCTTTTTTGAATGTTTCGGTACATCATCTGATTGACTTTCATGCTTTCTCTTCCTTGATTCATCTGATGTGGAAGGTATATTTACATTGTCACTATCATCATCTACAGAAATAAAAAAAAATAAAATGTAATTAACTTTCGACAATCCCCCTAAGATGCATTCAAATGTAATTTTCACAATGTCGCTTAATCAGAAATTTGCTGCAAAGATTTGTCCTAAAGTAGTCAAAACAGATAATGGCTTTTTAGTGCTGGTTTTAAAAATCAAACCTCATAAATGTATATAAACCTAAAAATTGCAGATTCTCTTCAGGATTGGCACTTATTTTTTTTACAAATAAGATTTATTACATTTCACTTCTATAGCAATAATTTCTTAAATAAAGTTAAGTGTTTTATGTATTGTTACTTTGTAATTAAGGTCTTAAGTTACAATCAACTGCATGGTACAGCCGTTACTAATACTGTCTACTTCCATCTTTCAAAGCAGCAATCTAATATTGGAAAATAGTATGTAAGAGATACATGTAATGATAGTAATGGTTGTTTTGTATATCCTGTCCAAAAAATATGAAAATGTAATCAAGAGGAAAAGATATGGAGTAAAGCATCAATAAGACAAGCTACAACATCTCATTTATAGATTAAATACGTGAAAAGATTGATAAAATCCAGACATCATCATGTTGCCTTCAAGATTACTGACATCAACCTCCAACTAGAATCAAAACAGAAACAGTCAAAATGTTGATGACCAATGACAAACAAGATTAACACCTCAGACAGTCTAAAGTAATAGCATTCTCACTAATGAGACAGCCCAGTACCTATTTATACCCATGTGAGATATCCTTGTCTTTCCCGTGGGTGAGATAAAAATTTCACGCTTGTCTTCCTGCAAAATTTTCGCGGTTCCGACAATCGTGATTATTTACTGTTTGAGCGATATTTAACAAATAGTTTGAGTTTTTATTAGTCTTACCTATTCCATATTGTCCATATCATTTTATATTTAAAGGTTTCACTCGTCGGTGGCTTGAATTATTCAAAATACATCCAATACACAAAAGCACATACACATCACACACAAAATATACATAACACACTACTTTCATGGGGAGATAACTCCGTTTGTTTCCTACGGAAAAATCTCAGAACCTCTGTGAAAGATTTCCATTGGTCTCCAACTCAGGGGAGCCTCGTTGGAGACAAGAAATCTTTCCCTTGGGTGTCTGACATTTTTCCGTCTCATCCTTATAGACTGTGCTTAGTGGAAATCTTATTTTTCATCGGTGAGAAATATTTTTACTGTTTCTATTTTTATCCTCACCCTGTAGAAAGCAGTGTTCCAGCTAGGATTTAAGGGCAGAGGGACATTTAATGAGGATAATGGGCACTTTAACACATTTCCAGATCTGAAAAGGGCAAACAGGATCAAGTCATCTTTTAAGAAATATCAATTATTCACTAATCTAATACCCTTTTAAGAGTTCTATGAGTTTCTCTGCACTCTTTAATTCAGTTTCAATTAATTCAGTATTGCTTATGTGCATTAAAATAGTGATTTGTTGTATTTTATATATCAAACCTATTGTAGAGGGCAGAGGGGAGCAATGAAAGGACAGAGGGGTGCATTGGAAAAGGGGTAGGGTGCTGTGCCCCTTTATTTTAAGCTTGCTGGAACACTGGCAAGTTTGCCTGTACTTCATACAATAATTCAATATTAAAGACATACCTATCTGAATTGGATTATCTTCTTTTCCAGTAGGTTTATCTTCACTTTTGCTTGGAGTATCTTCCTGTGTCTTTGCCTTTGCAGCTTGCCACAGAGAACTTTTAACAAATCTTTTAGCAGCTCCTTTGTCTAATTTAGGAGCCTTGGCTTTATCTTGTATGTCTTTAACTCTGTTCATATAACTTCTTATTCTATCCTGCTCAACAAAAAATACATGTACTGTGAAAGACAAAAATATTACATGTATACAATTATATAATATATTAGAAAATATACTGCATAATATAACTATATTGGAAATTTTTTAATATTTTTTACCTTTGCCATAAATAGGGGAGAATCTGGATTCAAAAAATCTGGTTTAGCCTCATCATATATCATTTGTACCTCTCTAAAATCAGGTATATAATGGTCACATGTTTATATAATGTATTGTCTAATCAAATTCTTTAGTTCCCTACCTTTAGTGTTGTTACACTTGGTTATTTTGTTAGGGCTGTCCGAGCTTGCAACTTGGTATGGGGGTTTCCCACTCATTCAAGATCATGTCATATTACTTAACATATGTATAAATTAATTTGCTAATAATTTTGACAAAAATCCATCAACTGATCATTCATCAAACTGTGGTCAATTAAATATGGTCCAAGGATTTCTGGTCAAAATTATAGTGTAAAAAAAACTGCACTATTACTAACTTTTCGTACAAATTTCAAAATCAGGAAATCCAGCTAATTCCATAAAACATTCAGGCATGCATAACTAGAAATTATGCAAAAATTTAAAACTAAAGGCTCTTAAGAGCCTGTATAGCTCAACTGGAAACCAGGAAAACTCTTAATAGGAGTCATTATACAACTTTGAACCCTGAAGACTTATGTCGACCTGGTAATGAGTATCAATTCATTAGGTGAAAATTTCTTTCTATCTGTTATTGTTTTCAAGATAGAAGCCAAAAACTCCAAAAAACTGTTGGATTTGGTTTTCAAGGGCAATAACTCCTATAACGAGTTGTAGTACAGCTTCAAACTAGGGCGACTTTGTGTAGGCCTCGACATAAGGATCATGTTATCAATTGAAACTTTCTAATTTTTACAGTTTTCAACTTAGAAGCCAAAGACAGCGAAATCATTAAATTTAGCCTTTCAAGGGAAATAACTCCTGTAAGCAGTCTTCGTACAACTTTGACCTAATAGCGACTTTTGTAGGCCTAGTCATAAGGATCATTTCATCAAATGAAACTTTCTTTCTATCTTTTATAGTTTTCGTGATACTAAGAAGCCAAAAAAACAGCGAAATTTCGTCAAATTTAGCCTTTCATTGGCAATAACTCCTATATGGAGTTGTCGTACAACTTCAACCTAGGCGACTTTTGTAGGCCTCAACATAAGGATCATTTTATCAACTGAAAGTTTCTTTCTATCTTTTATAATTTTCAAGATAGGAACCAAAGACAGCGAAAATTGTCAAATTTAACCTTTCCAGGGCAATAACTCATGAAAGGCATCATCGTACAACTTTGACCCAATGCAACTTTTGTAGGCCTGGTCATAAGGATAATTTCATTGATTGAAAGTTTCTTTCTATCTTTTATATTTTCAAGATAGAAGCCAAAAACAGCGAAAATCGTCAAATTCAGTCTTTCAAGAGCAATAACTTCTATAAGGAGTAATCATACAACTTCGACCCAATGGAGTCTTTCACACAGCTTTTCAAGGCAAAGAAGGATAAGGCAAAATATGTCAGTTTACCTATGTTCTAAAAATAGCCATAGCTGCTACGATTTTAGCTCGATTAGCAAAATTGACACAGTATTTAAAGTAGATACCCCATAGATGCTTGTGACAAAATATGGTTACATTCCACTAAGTGGTTTCAGAGAAGATTTTTTTAAAAATTTACAAACGACTGACCACACAAGACATAAGACGACGAAGGACACCAAGTGATGACAATAGCTCACATCGACCTTCGTCGTTCTTACATCTGGAAATATGACCATTTTCAGTGATTTTGACAGTGGCCAAATCACAACTTAAAGATATTTATATATATATCTGCTCAAAATTAAGTGCTATGACCTTGTGCCATATATTTTTATCAAGACACTTGAAAAAGCAAACATAAAGTTGAAAAAAATATGGTTAAATTTATTTGTGGAGAATGCGTTGATGCGCATTAATGTTAGTCTCAGAAAATTTGATAAAAACAATTTACAAAAGATAAAATGTCTATGATAGATAGATAAACCAAAACTATCTGACACAAGGTGTTTTGATGCATTCAAGTAGTCCAAGTAATTAAGAGCAAGCCTGAAAGTTTTTTTGAATTAGCCAGGTTTCCAGATTTTGACATTTTAACATGATATATTCCTGTAGAAAATATTAAATTTTTACCCAATTTCCCAATTTTGGCACCTCCTGTACTTTCATTGTAAGAGTAATGGGGACATGAAGTTCACTGAAAGTAGCGATCTACACTTTCTACATATTTTTTTACTAATTTAGCGACATTTTTCATTTGAGCAGTCATGACTACTAATGATCACTAACCTGTGAACACTGAGGTTGTGAGTTCAAATCTCACCTGTGGCGGGGTGTGTTCGACTCCGATCTTAATTGACAAAGATTGCAATTTTCGTACCAAAGTTCTGTGGTTCTCTCCAGGTATTCCGGCTTCCTCCACCAATAAAAACTGGCCACCGCAAAATAGCCAAATGTGCTGAAAATGGTGTAAATCCCCAACTAAACAAACAAACATTTGAGCAGATTGGTACTTCATTTGGGCGTGAACATGTATTAATGGGCTAATTAAAAAGGTTGACATATAGGCAAAAATGATATTTAACCTGCACACTAGAGTTACCTTGTTATCTAAAAGGGTTTTTTATAAGTTTGAATATAGTATAATTGTTACAACCACTTTTGCCTGACAGTATATTTTTCTACATTTAAAAAAGGTAAAATCTAAAATTATGCTAAGGTCATGTAATATGCAATAAAAGTGTTCTAAAACTTTTTACAGTTCTCACAAGTAAAAGGCCTTTAATTAAATATAATTTTAAAATTTCAGTCTTAAAAAGAAACTTTTCTGTAAAATATTTCCTCAAATTATCTATTTTGCATAAATTAAGCATTTTTGCCCTTATTTGTCTCGCACAATTCCATGCCTTCCATCTTGGAATTCACTTTTAATGTAAAAGTTAAAGTTATTCGTGAACTCTTTTCTATTGGACTTCTCTTTTTACTGATTGTGAACAGTTTTTAAGATTATACATAAATTTTGTACAGCTATCGAAGGATGTGTTAAGAAATTCAACTGTATACAAAATCAAAGTGATGGAAATCACCATTGGAAAGATTTCAACTGTCGTTGTGTAATATTTCAAATGGAACTAGGTGGAACTGTTTTTGTAAACCAAAACATATGCCTCCCCTTCACTTTATTCTAAATCAACCTTGTCTTCCTCTAGGATATAAATAATAATATGACCTTGAGGTCAAAGTCAAATGAAGGTCATAATGGTACGTGACACACACCCTCATGGTTATACATCTACAATGTACATACCAAAAGTTGAGGTCAAAGGTCAAGGTCAAATGAAAGTCATAATGGTACGTGACACACACCCTCATGGTAATACACCTACATACCAAATGGTATAAGCCTAGGTCAAAAGACAAAAAAGTTAAAACCAGGACAAGGAAATAGTATAATTTGACCTTGAGGTCAATGGTCAAGGTAAAATGAAGGTCACAATGGTATTCGACACACAACCTCATGGTGATACACCAACATACCAATATATATAATTTTGGTCCTAATTTTACCTTAAGGCCAAAGGTCTAAGTCAAATGGAGGTCATGATGGTACGCGACATACCACTTCATGATGATACACCAACCAGTGTGCACTTTGTATGCCTTATCTGTGACATATTTATTTTCCCCCGATATGGTTGTAATCAAGAATTTGATGTGTGGGGACCAGCGACGGGTTAATCAATCATTTACACAGGTTCCTTAAATTTTTACCTACAAATAATATATAATTCCCTTTTATTTACATGACAAAAATCTGCCCAAATGAAGTATAGTGCAACCCCCCAAATGAAAGAAATGAATTTTTCAAAATCTGCCCTGATGCAAGCAGCTTAATTTAGAATCCATGGTCAACTTTTATTTTTCTGGTCCCTAATTTTAATTCTTACCAATTCTTGTTTTACACCATGTTCCTTGGGATTTATTCCACATACATTAAGGTACACTGGAAATTAAAATACCAAAAATAAGTATACATTGTGTATATTCATAAACTTTCATGAAATTTATACTGTTGTATTCTGTTTAAGAGTTGCTGTATCATACCCTAGATCACCTTTCATACAATATGTACTTTAAATCCCATTTGTTATAATTTTAAACCTAATATAACCTCTAACAACTATTAACTTTAAATATTCTGAATAATAAAAAAGAATTGCACTATATTAAGTATGCCATAATATCACTCACAATAAGGCCAATTAAACTATTAATTAATAGATTATCATCTCCGCCCCAAATTTTGTTTTACATAAAATGTTTCCGGAATTTTTTTGTGTTTGCTCCTGACCCCAACATATTCTTAAACTACCATTTCAACTTCCGTTTCATTTGTAAACATGGTTTTCGTGATAACGACAGTAGATACTGATGTGAATAAAAGAAAGGGGTGGTTTGCTACCAATTTTAAAGACAAGAAGACGATACTCAATCTTTTTAATGACTTCGTCAGCAGGAAATAAGACAACAAACCACCAATACTGGAAATTCAAATGGCAAAGATAAATCTTACCATCAGTCAAAAAATAATAAATAAAATCCTCCCACCTGGCCATATTGTTTGGGAACCCTGGATGATAATCTACTAATTCAGTTTACTTAGCCTAAGATAATTATCCAAAAATTTGAATCAACACATATGTTAAAGGAATGAAAACATCTGAAAAATGCTTTTATATGTCTGTGTATGTACAATGTATAGAACTCAAAGTGGTTAAACCATTCCTATAAGATTATGAAAATTTGGACTTCATATTACAAAGTCCTGAGAAAATTATTTCTGACTATTACATGTATCTAATTGTAAAATTTTTTAGTACCTACTCCAGAAAAGAGAGTTTATAGTATAAGCCCCAGTCAGATCAAGTTTTGCTTTCTCCAATGCAGTCATCTGTAAAGAAAAAAGAAATTAATTACTCCTCCCATAATCAGATATTTTATAGGTGAAAACCAGCTTAAGCATACAGACAACTTTGTCTTGTTACAGGATGCATGGCATGTTCATGTATCTCAAATGGCGTGTTACCCTCATCTTTTCATATTGAAAAATATTTCCTAAGGTTAGAATGCATAATCATGCAAGAACTCCCAATAGTGAGTTTATGCTCGAAGGAGAGCTTTCTTTCCCAGCATTCAATATTTTTTATGAACTTTTTTATGAACTTTCCATTGCTGAGAATTTGCTGAGGCTGGAATAGTATCTCCAGAAAAATTTATATATTAAAATCATGATATAAATACAAAATATCTGTTCATGTATCAGGAATAATTTATAAAAAAAACAGTAAACAAAAAAATCCCACCATAAGAAGGTGTGTAACATTTGCAGCATCTTAAGTTTAGTATGTGGCAGTGACTTAAATTATATATATACTACTTTTTTTATGTACATAAATTGCTTGTAATGATTAATGTTTGTTCTTTGTTTGTATATTGATGACAATCTATATTTTGGATTTTATATCAATAATATCTTTGACTTTTGACTTTATGCATTTTCTAAAAATAAAAGCTACCAATTTAGAAAATAATTTCATTTTTTTTCAAAAATATACGTCTTTCTGTTCCTTGCTTAATAAGTGTTGGTATCATTTTATGAAAAATGTAAAAAATAATATAAGTGAAACTTTATAATATAGGTATGACAGATTAATTACAAGTGCATTTCCATTACAGTTGAAAGAATACAAAACCATGTTAAAATTATCGCAAATCACTCTTGCAAAAATAAGTTTCAATTCGACATTCTGATATACTCTCATTTGCCTGCTCAACAAGACCTAATAAAAGATGACCCGAAGAGAAGATGAAATCCTAATTAAGTCCGTTACTTCAATATTTGTATATCAGGCCACATATATACCAGTAATAGTTTTACACAATTGTCCAGAAACAAAAATTCTCCATATATTACATGCGGGGATTACATGGTGCAAAGTACATTAATAGAGACATAGTCATAGTTGGAAATCAGTGGAGGTAATAAATGCTAAATCCTTATGGCCAGTAATTCAAAGTAGGGCGGCAGCCTTGGCTAATGCCAATGGTCAATTTGTTCCAGGTTATATAATGATGTGTCGGTTTAGTGTAAATACTTTTTCGTTCAGTTCATTTTGTGGTACATCGAAAAGGGGTTTCAGGTTCTTTTCTATATCCGAAAGTGATAAATCAAAAGCTGTAAGTTTTTCCTTCAGCTCTTTCGGTATTCCTGTGTTATCCATGACTTGTAGAGATTTTATATGAAGGGGAGAGAAACGGAAGAAAGAAGAAAATGGAAGGTCACGTTCGATAATTTTCTACAAGACTTTACATGAGCACAACATCACTATATATAACGAAGTAAAAAAATCAACACATCATCACACAATTTTTTATCAGATCTTAACTGTAGTAATTAAAGATAATTCTTATAATTTTAGCGGGAATTTTAGGTATAACGTTAAAATTAATACTGTTGACAACAACAAAGTACGGTAAGAATTCTTTCAGATATGAGGCACCAAGACTGTGGAACACACTGCCAGCTGAGACCAGAAATATGTCCTCATTTGACCGGTTTAAAAGCTATATTTTCAGCTGGTGTGGAGGACAAAAATGTTTCTGCAGCTCATGTAAATATCAAACAGTGCTGCCTTGTGCCTGAAATTATTCCTGCTTTAATTTATGCTTAACTGCTGCACATGCATAAATGGTTCTGTTTAGTTTTATAAATGCTTATGCTGTGTTGAGTATGCTTAATGTTTTACAATTGCTTATGTTGTTTTAGTGCTGTTTGTTTGCTCTTTTATTATTAATGCTTACTGAAATGTTTTACTCAGTCTTAAAGATATGCTTGTGCCTGTTTTATTTTCATGTGCTCCAGTTTTTAACATGGCTTAATTATTAATATTGCTTTTATTTTGCTTGTCTTGTATATATGTTATGGTCGGTTGAAAGACCTAATATAACTCACGTTATTTGTTGTATGTACATATGTGCCGACTTTAAATAAAATTTACTTAATTATACTTACTTACCTATTTAAAAAATAGTAAATAGCAATTTTAAACATTAATTTGGATATAATATGATATATTCACAGGATACACATCGTTGGCTTGCAACTCTATTGATAAATAAAGAGAACCGACTATAAATATATATACACTAGTTTCTACGTTACAAATGAAAAACAAACATTGTATTGGATTTTTTTAATATAATATCCCAGCTAATTTTTTTCTGGACATTTGAACTCAGCCCCCCCCCATTGTGATACTGAATGCCGTTAAACATCAATAAAATGGTCCATGTGGTCAAAAGTGGTACTTTCAGCTTAACATCTATACCGGTATGACAGGAGGGGGTATTTTGGGTAAAAAGGGGGATTCGAGGGTCCAATATTTTGGTTTCTCTCTATTGGTTTATAGATTCGAAGCTCTTAGACTAACTTCTGTTATCTAAATTCTGCTTTACATTTTAACTTTGACGTCTGAGTCAGTAAATCTGGTTCAATAATTTCTTCTTTTTTTTTTAAAAAAAAAATCCATAAAACTCCATCATGATGAGTTTTCATTAAATGAACGTAATAAATTAGTAAGACAAAATTCTTTATTTAAGATCAATGAAAATAGTTCTTATAAAAAAAAAACTGTCATCTAACTTAGAGACCAGTAAGAATCAAATTACGTTATTTGGTTTGTATTTTAAAAGTTAACACCAACCTTTACAAAACACTACCATAAAAGACGAAAACACAATTTAAAATGAAGATTGCTTATTGCGAATTGCCACATTTTTCGCAATTATCCTTATCGACAGTTGATTCAGGAGGATTCTAACGTAATGCATGTCCGAAACTACATCTGTATATGACTTTTCAATAATGTATCTGGTTTGTTGATAAAAGTTACAATTCTGAGTTACTTTCCTTTGTACATAGGTTGATAAATTCTGTACATGTACATTGATCATGTTTATGGCCGATAAAAACCCTACTCGTCATCAATGTGTAGGATAAAATGCGATGTACAATGATCCAGACTAGTGTAGGGAGGACCTTATCAACAAAGACCAACCGATGTTCTGTTTGCAAGACCAAGACAACTGATAATAGCGGAGTCTCGTTTCGATATGCAATTATCTGCATGTATGTCTTTTTGTCAAGACTGGACAACAAACACTCAAAGTCCGCTGCATTTCCTACAAAACTAGAAATACGGGGACGTACTTCGTACAGTTACGTTGATTCCATGAAAAATTATAATTAGTACAAGACGGTAAACCAATAGCAATATTTATTCATGAGGCAAACGAAAATTGAATTTACTTTTGAAAAAACTAGAAATCTGTACTGTCGGAATCGACAATAATCCCCGCGCCCCTGTAAGTAGTTGGACCACTTACCTATAGTAAAAAAATAAAACCTAATTCCCATTCAAAAATAATATGCAATCATTCTATAAAGAAAATAATTCAATAAACCTAATGAAAAATGAAAAAACCTTAGTTCGAAGCCTACACTGACGATTTTTGAACTAAAAATTTGACCTAGTGAACCGCCAGTTTAAAAATCGATATTCTAAATCCTTTTTGTGCAACTACATATAGTGTAGGAAAATAATATATATACGCAAAAATGAATAAATTGCAAAATGAAGGAAGTTAAGGTCACAAGCTTAAATTTAAAATTTCGAATTTCGATCCCTGTGGACCCCACATTTAGAAAATTAAAATTTTAAAACCTTATTGCATAACTGCATATGGTGTTTGACAATACTGTATAGAATAAAATGCATAAATTAAAAAACAAAGACGAGTTTAGGTCACAAGCTTGAATTGATAGTTTTTCGAAATTCGACGCCTGTGTGCCCTAATTTAAAAAAAAAATCATACTTCTAAAACCTTATTGCTCATCTGAATATGATGCATGACAACAATGTATAGAAATAAAATGCATAAATTGAAAAACGAAAGACGAGTTTATGTCACAAGCTTGAATTCCAAATTTTCGAATTTCAACCCCCGTGGGCCCCTTGTTTAGAAAATCAAAATTCCAAAACCTTATTGCACATCTACAGGTAGTATGCAACCATTCTATATAGAAATTAAATTTCTAAACCCAAAAGTGAAGGAGGAGTTGATGTCACAAGAAAGTGTGACGGACGGAGACAATCGCTATATTACCGAACTTTCTTCCGAACTTTCTTCGAAAGTGCAGGGATAAAAATAACTAGACTGAGGCAGTCGGAAACCACAGCTATCCCCGCACACCCCACATTTTGTATCCCTGTGCACCCTTTTCACAATTATACCTTTGAATACTGGCTCAAATTTTGGAAAATTAACATTCTAAAACCTTATTGCACATCTGCATACAGTGTATGACAATACTGCATGTATAGAAATAAAATGTATAAAATAAAAATGAAAGAAAATTTTCAGTCACCCACTTATAATTCCCAATTTTTGAAATTCGACCCCTAAAGGCCCCAATTTTTGAAAATCAAAATTCTAAAACCTTATTGCACATCTATATACAGTGTGTGACAATACCGTAAAGAAATTAAACACATAAAATGAAAAATGAAAGAGGAGTTTAGGTAACAAGCTTAAATTCCCAATTTTCAAAATTCAACACCTGTGGGCCTCGAGTTGTGAAAATCAAAATTATAAAACCTTATTGAACATCTACATATAGTATGTGACAATACTGTATAGAAATCAAATGCATAAAATGAAAATGAACGCGGAGTTTAGGTCACAAGCTTAAATTGCCAATTTGAGAAATTTGACCCCTGTGGGCCCCAATTTTTGAAAATCAAAATTCTAAAACCTTACTGCGCATCTAAATACATTATGTGACAATCTTTTATATAAACTAGAAATCTGGACTGTCGGAATCGACAGTGATCCCCGCATCCCCTGTAAGTAGTTGGGCCACATACCTATAGTCAAAAATATAATACCTTATTCCCATCCAAAAATAGTATGCAGTCATTCTATAAAGAAATTAAATCAATAAACCTAATGAAAAATGAAAAAATCTTATAGTTCACAACCTTAAACCGACAATTTTTGTAAATTTGGCATGTATGAGCCCCCGGATTAAATTGATATTCTAAATCTTTATTGTGTAACTAAATATAGTGTAGAACAATACTATATATACACAAACTGAAAAAGAAGTTAAGGTCACAAGCTTAAATTAAAATTTTCAAATTTCGACCCATGTGGACTCCAATTTTAGAAAATTAAAATTCTAAAACCTTATTGCACACCTGCATATGGTGTTTGACAATACTGTATAATAAAATGCATAAATTGAAAAACAAAAGACAAGTTTATGTCACAAGCTTAAATTGATAATTTTTCAAAATTTGACCCCTGTGGTCCCCTTGTTTAGAAAATCAAAATTCTAAAACCTTATTGCGCATTTGCATATAGTGTATGACAATACCGTATAGAAATAATATGCATAAATTGTAAAATTAAAGAGGAGATTAGGTCAAGCTTAAATTGACAGTTTTTTTTTAAATTCGACCCCTGTGGGCCCCAATTTTTGAAAATCAAAATTCTAAAACCTTATTGCGCATCTGCATATAGTGCATGACAATACTGTGTAGAAATAAAATGCATAAATTGTAAAATGAAAGAGGAGTTTAGGTCACAAGTTTCGAAGTTTAACTCCTGTGGGCCCCTTGTTTAGAAAATCAAAACTCTAAAACCTTATTGCGCATATACAGGTGGTATGCAACCATTCAATATAGAAATTAAATTCCTAAACCCAAATGTGAAGGAGGAGTTGCAGATGTCACAAGAAAGTCTGACGGACGAACGGACGGACGGAGACAATCGCTATATCCCTGAACTTTCTTCGAAAGTGCGGGGATAATTACGAGTTCTATATATGGCATAGAAACAATGACAGATTGTAACTGTCAGCGACCACACTAAGTGTTGGATTCTCTTAAGGCACTCGAAAGTAGATTATAAGTAGAAATATAAACATTTTACGACAAGGAACTTTCTTGTTGACAATGGCTTAGAATTAAGCTCACACAACAAAAAGCGGGTATACCGCAATCTTGATGAAAGATATCAAAATACGTGACATTTAATATTTTGCCAGAATTTATCATAACATCCTAACCCTGTCATGCCTGTTTCTTCTCTCTCAGGGAAAAAACACATTTGCATATATCGAAAATATGTGATGTACCACAAATGGTGCTTGAGTTGAGGTCAAAACTACTGATAAAGGTTCCTGACAAACACATTGATATGTGATTGGATTGTTTAGCGGAACTTTCTAATTACAGCCACGAAAGTTGAATATAAAAAAATGAGACTTGCATAATAGGATACAGTTATTCTTTGAAGAATTGCTAACAACTCCATTAGTTCGCACCTGTCCAGTAATTCAAACAGGTAATATATTAGGATCTGAAATTGCCGACTCATACCAAAGATCATGACACAGTAGTGTTGCATATATCCTGTAGATGCGCAAGAAGGTTTTAAAATTTTTGATTTCGCTCAACGGGTGAAATGTGGGACCGAAAACGAGCGAATTATCATAATATGCTTGTGACATCAACTCCTCATTCATTATTGACGCAAGGCTTCTACATTCATTATAGAATAATTGTACATGTGATGTATAGATGCGCAATAAGGTTTTTAAATGTTGATTTCTTTCGTGGAGCGGATTTTCAAAATATGCTTACAACATCAATTTTTGAAGCATTTTTTATTCTAGGCTTCTGGTTTCTTTATACGTAAATTGTCCATAGTGTAAAGATAGAAAGACAGGTTTCAAAATTTTCATTTTCGCTTAATGGACGAAATCACTAAATTGTCAAAATATGAATGTGACATCAACTCCTTATTGATTATTGATGCTAGGCTTCTACTTTGATCATAGAATGATTGTACAAATGATGTAGATGCGCAATAAGGTTTTAAAATTTTGATTTCATTCATGGAGCGAAGATTGGGACCGAAAATGATTGAATTTTTATGCTAGGCTTCTGGTTTCTTCATAGGTAGATTATCCATGATGGACAGATGCAAAAAAATATGCTCAACACACAATTTTAGACCCATGGCATATAGAAAGTATTATAATTATCAAAATATGCTGTTGAGGATTAACATCAAGATCTTTGATCCTAAAATAAACTTTGCATGGTTTATTTTAACTCGGGGTAAGTTTTGTCTTTAACATGAAATTTGCATCATATTATCACTTGGATGAAACAATGTGGGGGTGCAAGTATAACTGTCGTCTCCGACAGTACTCTACTTTTTATTACAGTCACTTTTGTATAGATATGTATCGATAGATGTTATCCTCCTTTTGTCCCAAAATTCTGCAGAAATATTTTTGCAGAATAACAAGCTTATAATATTCTAATGGTAAAATCGTCTAATTTGCAAATCAAACATCTGCGTGTTTAATCTTTCAATTACGACACGAAGTCACACGTACTGCAGCAATGTTCTTGATGCTGAACTTCAGTTGAATTTGATCAAAGATAAT
The DNA here is from genome assembly GCA_028015205.1 of Mytilisepta virgata. Taxonomy (NCBI): domain Eukaryota; kingdom Metazoa; phylum Mollusca; class Bivalvia; order Mytilida; family Mytilidae; genus Mytilisepta; species Mytilisepta virgata. The sequence continues at coordinate 50,183,054 of CM051518.1, read as the reverse complement.
TAAGCCAATACAGAAATACCCACACTCAATTTATCCTCTGACATGTGTCAAATAAAGTAATTAAAATCATTTAGGCAGTGGCATTTAAATATAAGCTGTTTTTTGTCATTAATGGAGGATTGTTGTCTTATACCGTGTTTATTGATATAACCAGAAACCAGACATTAATTAAATAAGGAAAAATGGGTACGTGTTGTGATGTAATTACCTACATTACCATGCAATATTAATCAGCTGTTAGTGTATGAGACAATGAAAAACGTTTCTTTCAGATCCGAAGCACGTGACCTTTTACAAAAAGTACAGTTGCCAGCAAGGCCTATTTTGGATCATCTTCAAGCTTTAGAAACACTCTCAAACCGCGGAAAAGGCCCACTATTTAATTATAAATGTACAACTTTGCATATTTTAACCAAACTAAGATGAATAAATTATGATTTGAGTCTTTGATTTGTACATATTCAAAATCCCACTCGTGCTTTTGTTTCAGTATGCTATCTAGCCTGAAAATACTTGCTACTTCTGTCGTTAGAGATAATTTATTGATATGAGAGTAGTATTGGACATAGTCGGGGTTGGAATATACAGAGCAGCAAATGCCAATATTTTCGAAACAAAACTACATGGATCTAAGGAGCCTTTCATTGTTTTTCCTTATTTCTTATTGTAGTTATTCGTTCGTATTTTCGGTCGATTTTCTTCTTTCGGATATCTCCCTAAGTACTTTATGTATTTCAGCGGCGTACAGTACTGTCATAATAATTACCGTATTTCCCCATACCTATATCGACCTGCTGAGGCCTTCACAATTTCCCGTATTTCGGCACTGTGACGTCGTAGAGAGTTGACCCGACCCTAATATGAGCTGACCCGAATATATCAGCGACGTCATAATGTTTGACCCAACGTTGACCCGAATATATCAGGAAAACATCCGGTTATAGGCGGATGGCCATTGAAAAGTAAGAAATTCCATTAAGATTGCTAGTTAACAATACGATAAATTTATCATCAAGTTTTCTTCAAACAAATATTGTAAAATATAAGCCGCTCGACACAATATGAAGCTTTTTAGCGCGTTCGCTACGCTCACTCGCCGAAAAAGCTTCACATTGTGTCTCGCGGCTGATATTTTACGATATACGTTTGCAGAAAACCTGATAATATGTACATAGTGAAACAAGAAATGTATGATCGGATCTGGATGTTCAAATAAAAGATAACAGGAAATGTCTGTACGTCCGAGCAATAAACAACATCACAGACGTATACGCCCACACTTAAACCCTTACCAAGTAAATAAGATGAATTTCCAACATAGAAAGGCTGTTACATGCAACATAACATTAATGTAAAACCTTTGTCACACTGAATCTTCCAAATTGATCTTTGTTAGAGTAACAGAGTGAGATGTTTTATTACTGCACTGTTGATTACGACATAGTTGTCTTGCCATTTGTCAAAGACCATTAGCTTTCATTTAGTGTGAAACTGACAATTCCACATGCCATGATAATTTACTTTGTTAAGGTTCCAACAAAAAAAAACTCAAACTTTTCTCATTATTCTTTAATTAACGACTTTGACTTTCTCTTGTCGAAGAGAACAAAAATCAATTGTTTACCCTCTATGGAAATACTGCACGAAATGAACTGTTTATGTTCGTATTAAGGATGGGTTAGCGTGTCAAAATTTTTTACATGGTATCAGTTTCGATGCATTCTACATATATACTGGTAGCTCACTTTATCGCGGTACTTCATGTACATAATGTAGGAGGTACCTAAATCCGCTAAATTACTGGATTTTGAGAAATCATAATTTAAAGTCTTAATATTTGACTTTTTGGAGTGATAACTGCGTGCATTCTGTGTATTTACCCATCTGTTTGCCAAAACTTGAAACACCATATTTCGGGGAGTATTAAAGAGACATACATTATTTTTTTGATATTCAGATGCAATACAATGTACTCTAGTTGCATGCCAAATTTGATAAAAATCTGAAATATAACCCAATTAGGTACCTCCTACCTTAACGACGTCAAAAAGGCGTCGAAGCACGCGAATAGCACGGTTTCATCAGATGGGAATATACATTTCGGACAATAATGTCTATAATATTTTTAAATAATCGTTCTGAGGCCCTATCATGCTTTACGTTTGCATGGAAAGCTGCAAATTATGCACTACGTTTGTTGAAAGTTTCATTATGGGTAATGGTCATGATGTATACTCTTTTCGTTTAAGTTACATTTATCATAAACATTTATGATTTTGATGCATATCTAACTTAATGAATTTGTATATTAGGCCAGTTTAATTATGTCATTAACTTGGAGATAATGTACATATTTAAAATGGATTCTATATACAGATTTCCATTGTACGTAATTACGAACAATAATTCTGTCTAATAAAATCAGTAGCCCTGACTTTTTGTAATTATGGCAAATTGAAGACGGAAGTAATCAATTTCAGTGACATCATGTTGGTATCTAACCAGCAGGTATAAAGATAACCATAATTACGTTTTAAAGCCACAATTAAAGAAAATTATAACATGATTAACAAGAATCACATGGCATGGAAACCGATCACGTTGCTGATTTTGTTCTTAAATGGCGAACTATTATTATTAGGTTTGCTGCAACAGAACACGCCAAACATTAAAAGTCATAAACTTGTAAATGATTGCAAATGTCAATTTTATCAACAAACTCCTATCAATTACCAAACAAATTTCCTATAATATAATTGAGTAACGTTTGACATATTAGCTTCTTTCATTAGCTAGGCGATGATGCGATGCCTGCTGTTCGTCAAAATTCAGTTCCAAACATTTTCAAATGACAGTGTCTCCCACTCGTTTGATTTTTAAATAAGCAAGCCATCGCTTAACTAAATATAGAAATTTAACTCGTCCTTGCTTTGTAAGCTTTCGTCTTTGTAAGGTGACCTTAAATGTCTAAATATGAAAAAATAGACTGAATTAAAAGTCGTTTTTAATGTACAATTTAATATTATAAAACTTATGCCTTATACAAAGCCATTCACGAAAACAAAAATGACAAAACAAGTACTAGTAACATAAACCAGGAAGTGATCATACAAAAGCACTGGTCATTATTTACGCGATACAATTCAATATCAAATCAAATATAAAATCAAAAGCCATTCTTAGTTCGTGTGGTTGGGTATGATATCTGTGAACTTACAGGGAGGTGATCTAATGTTTCTCGTTGTTGATGGCCTTACTGTATCTTTAGTAGGTTGGAAAAACTCATAGATGAAGATCAAAGGATTATTCACCTTTTTTAACGGGTGAACGACAGGTGCAGATAAAACAATAAAATCTAATTTCTAAAAGTTTGATTTCTTCTTTCTAAATGGCAAAAGTAAATGCCACAAACTTTTCCTAAAGAACAATACTTTTACCCATATGAAATCTCCAAGTTTTTTTTATCTCATAAAAACACTTGAAATTCTCCCCTCCATAAAACAGATAATACAACCCTGTTTAAGATGTTACGTTCATATAAGGAGTTTTTGTCGTGACATATCCACCATAACGCTTATTACATATTTCAATAAAATTCTTATCTTCCCAAAATGCCACGAAGATCCGAAATCGCAAAAATTGCACAGCAAGACGATACCATGCTCAAAACCAAATATAACAGTCCTTTTTTCATCTGCATCCGATAGATTAGCACTGATTATCGAGACCTCGACGAAAGAGCGTCGCAAATTGCATCCCTGAATTACATCCCAGACGATGAACGAACCAAAGACCCTTGGCTTCGTAGTCCGATGCGTTGTGTATCACTTCCCTTAATTAGGAAGCAACCATTTTATTTTTATGGGGGCTAGGATCAAAAGTTTGATCCCGCCTATTTTTTTCGTCGAAATTTTGGTTCTGGATTTTTTATTCGACCCTGTCTTTTATTTTTGCCAAAATTATGGTCCTGTCTTTTTATTTCAAATTTGATTCTAGCCCCCCTCCCACCTCCCTCCCCCAACACACACACACAAATCAAATGGTTGCTTCCTAAGCCCCAGCGAATGAACGGCTAATGTTATTTTTATGTAAATAAGCATTAAATTATTTCTTTATGTAGTATGAATTTTTCTTTAGGTTAGAACAAGCTCTGTATTTTAAAATGTGATAATTTTCGGGTTTTATACAAGTCCACAAACAATAACCTTAACTGGTCAAAAGGTTCCCTACTTCAAAAAAGGCAACAACAAAAAGAAAGCCTTGGTACTCCGAATCTTGTAGAGACCTTCGTACCACTATGAAAAGTTATGAAAAATTGGTGAACAAATATCCCCACAAATGTACTTACAGACAAAAATTTTATTCATTCAGATCTAAATTTAGAAGACGCTGTAAAACTGAAGAGAAAGTATATAAAAGAAAAATATGTTCTGAATTAAACAATAGTGCAGACAAAGATCCTAAATCTTTCTGGAATCTCCTTAACAAACTAACTAAACATCCTAAAGGGCCCAGTCAGCCAAATGATTCATTCCCACGAGATGAATTCTTTAACTTTTATAAAAACCTATATAAATCTGACCTAAACACTAACATATTTCACGACAAAATAAATAAGGAATATGAACTTCTTAATAAAATTCAAACTTCCAGTTTTAATGAACTAAATGAGGAAATTAAAGAAGATGAAATAATGAAAGCAATAAGATCACTACGTAATGGAAAGAGTGCCTCTATAGATATGATTTCTGATGAAATGCTAAAAAATGGTACTACAGTACTGATTAAACCACTAATGAAACTTTTTAACTTTGTTTTTATAAATGGTGACTTTCGTAGGATCTGGAATAAAAGTTTGTTAGTTCTCCTTCATAAAAAGGGAATAAATTTGACCCTGCTAATTACAGAGGCATCTCTATCAACTCTAATCTTGGAAAACTGTTTACCAAAGTGGTACATAATCGCCTTCTAAAATTTATAAACGATAATAATTTAATCAGTAAAAACCAAATTGGTTTTAAAGAAAAAAATGGCACTGCAGATCATATATTCACTCTTAAAACAGTACTTGACAATTATAAACAAAAACATAAAAAAGTATTTGCAGCTTTTATTGATCTGAAGAAAGCATTTGACACGATTTGGAGAGTAGGTTTATTCTACAAACTCCTGAAACATGATATTCCCAACAAATTGTATAAAATTTTATTTTCTATGTACACTGATACTGTTTGTAGAATTAAATTCTCAAATGGAGTAAGTTATCCTTTTGAAACAAATAGAGGTGTGAAACAGGGAGATGTTTTGAGCCCTTACTTTTCAACTTTCTTATTGATGATTTTACAATTATGTTACAAAAGAGTCATACTGATCCAATTATAATTGGGGATCAATCTCTTAGTGTGTTATTATATGCTGATGACATTGTTTTGTTATCCCAAAGCAAAAGAGGTTTACAGAATTGTTTAGATATTCTTCATGAATACTGTACCTCTTGGAAGTTACAGGTTAGTACTGATAAATCTAAAGTTATTGTATTTAATTCAAATGGTAAATCTTTCATAGATGAGTTTACATACAATGAAACTATCATTAGAACTGTTAATCATTATTGTTACTTAGGTGTAGTTTTGAAAAATAATGGAAATTTTAACTTGGCTATTGCTACCCTTATGGAAAAAGCAAGAAAAGCATTTTTCAAAATCAAAAAAATTGCTGCTTAAACAATTCAAGTAAATTTTTGGAAAAACTGTTTGATACACTTGTATCCCCAATATTTATGTACTGTAGTGAAGTATGGGGTCTGCTTTCACCTTTTAAAGACTCTGATCCCTTTGAAAAACTGCACATCAAATTTATAAAAGAAATATTAGGAGTACATTGCAAGTCTTCTAATGATGCCTGTAAAGCTGAACTTGCAAGGCTCCCAATGAAAGCTAAAATTATGTTTTCTAATTTTCAAGCTATTTAGATCATATATTTTCATCAGATAACACTTTAGTGTATGATATATTTTGTGAAACTAAAAACACAAACCCATGGTTTAATCAAATCAAGCTCTTACTACAAAAGCTAGGGTTCTCATACCTAACGGATTTAAATTTTCCATTAAAACCGCATTTAAATAATATAAAACGAAGAATTCAAGATCAGTGTCTACAGGATCAAAATTCAATTATCTGTAATTCTCCTAAACTAAGTTAATTTTTCAGGAGTGTATATAACATGGGTCAACGTCCACCTTATGTTGATTTGTTAACCTATAGATGTGACAGATCTGCTATATATATGCAAGCTACGCATAAGTACACATCAACTTATGATTGAAAGAGGAAGATATCTCAATATTTCTAGGGATAAAAGATTCTGTCAAATTTGTAAAACAAACCAAATCGAAAATGAAGTACATTTTTTACTAAAGTGTGATGGATTTACCACACAACGAACAGAATTTATATTCAAATTAAATAAATTAACAAAAAATCTACCAAAAAATAATTACGACAGACTCAAAATAATTTTAAATAATGAATCTGCTTTGGTCCTTAAATTATCTTCCTCCTTTATATATAATTGCCTTGACACTAGAAACAATGTAATTTGATTTGATGTCTGTAATTATTGTGTTACATCATGTTGTAATAATGGGCCTTTGCCATTTATTGTAAATGAGTTTGTGCCAATAAGATATTTTGTATTTGTACTTATATTTTGTATTTTTTGTTTTTTTTAGCTTTGATTTCATATTGCTATAGTGCTATATTTTTGAAGTATTTGCTATCTATGTTACTGTTCTCACATTGTCCTCGGACAATTTTTATCTTATGAATTTTCTATCTCATTGCTTCCTTATTCATTTGCCGATATTTGTAAGAGAAGATGTTTCTTAAGGATCATCAATATGAACCGGACGACTTCTATGTACTAGTTCATGGTTGACGACACAAAAATAGATTCGTAAATTATGTAGTATATAATTTTACACCACGATGAATAAAATCGAACGACTTTCTTGTGATATACATAGGCAATTAAAGGATTCCATAGTTGACGGGGCAAAAATATTGGTTTTTGCTCGAAAATGTCGTGTTAAGTTTACAAACTCTTATTGATAGAAGACTTTTATATCATTTATGTATGTTAGCAATTCTAGGTGCAGCACTGGGCGGAAACAGCGATTGTAAACATTAGATCTGGTACCGAAATCGTCTATAGATAGGTGATGAATATTTTTGACCCAGTTTTTAAATAACTTCCTGGAAAACAGCTCCGCCTGGCGTTAGGTGGAATGGCTATGTATAGTATGGGAGTCCAGTAGGTCCGATTGCATTTTCAATTATTTTTCCTTTTCCCTTACATAAATCGGTATTTAAAGTGTACATGCGAGACTTTCGATTTTTACTACGATGGCAAAGGCGACTGCAGAGCTCTGTAATTTAACATCAATGAATAAATTCAATCATTAAATGCAGTGCAGTTCTCTGTAAGTTAACGAGTGACAAAATTTAATCACTAACTAAAAATGAAGAAAAGCTTAGCCCAGGTTTACTAACCCCTAAAACCGTCTGTCTGTTAGTACAAGAGACTTAGACGGTCACCCAGTTTGTGTAATCTGAATTATAGCTTGAAATCCCGTTTAAGAACATAACACTTTGTCCAGATTATGTAGGGACCACTTATTCTAATAATTTTATTTTGTTTTTTTTACAAAAAAAAAAAAAAATCCTGGAAAAATTATAGATTTGAATCAGAAACGAAGCTAATTTTAATGCAACCGTTTTATGTGATTGGACAAAAAATAATAAACTTGCGAAGGACATTAAATACAAACCCTGAACAACAAAAGTAATAACCTTAGCTTTCTTTTCATCTATCCAATTGATACTAATGCATTAATAATCGGTGACATTGGTTTGAAGTAGTATCTTTACAATTGATGTGTGTATCTATAAGTGGAAATTTAAATGAATAAGTTTCAGGCTAACACGTTCATAAAACAACCAAATATAATTACTGAATTTATTCATTTTGGACAAACAATATTACAGTACAGTAGATATCTACGATCGTAATTTATTGGTTTTCCCCATTATAACATTATATAACATTTCACACATCATATAATGAGCATCTAAATGAATTATATAAAACAGAGGCGATCAGTTACTGATAATATTTTAATAAAGCACGCAATATTCATTAAATTTGTTAAGTGCATAAAACCGTACAATTTTCTGAAACTGAAACGATAAACGCTATGCACTCAAAATTGGTAAAAAATGAAGATGCATCAAGAAATTTCTAATTTCATTCTGTACTTTAGGTGAAACATTTATAGGTAACTAACATATAAGAAGGAACGTTGTTGTGTTAGTTTCTTTTATTAGTTATTTGGATATCGGCAAAAGCATACAGAAGCATTATAATTTTACATATCAGGAAAATTCTAAAGATCGAAATGAAAATTCCAACTTAAATCGTGAGAGCAGGAAACAAATACGACATGCCAGAATATACATAACACACTATATGTATATAACAGTGTTTGTGTGTGTGTGTGTGTGTGTGAAGGGGGATATTAAAGCGATATATTTTGTTGAAGGGAAAGGTGCTGATTTTCGAAAAATGGCTATGAGATTTTTTCCATTTAAAGTCAATTTAAAATTAAAATGCATATTTTCATTGATACATCTGTTTTGTATTTTAGTTGAATCATACATCATCTTTTTGTTATTTTGAGATTTTTTTTCTTAATTTGCTCTTCAACATTTTGAATTATTGTTTTTTTTTCAACAGTTTAGGCATTGAGTGCAACTGATAAGTTATAAATCGACAAAACGTGCTCCGATCTTATGAAACAAAATTAGTAACAGAGAGTTTATTATTACGCTTGTTTTATATTATTTCTCACTTCTATAGCATTGAACGTTTTCGTTCCGGAGTATGCATAGGTTGATTTTATTTTCTTTCTTCCTTTAATTTGATTTTTTTTTAACTTTGTTGCTACGACATCGTATCTATTCAATCAAACAACTCATTGTAGAAATTATTTTGCAAATGTAATTCTTTTCAGCTGACATCCTTGCCATAGTACAAGGAAACTATTGATGAATGTCTCAGAGGAAGATTGTTTAGCTTTGTTATTTTTATGTAAATAAGCATGAAAGTAAATTACATTATTTCTTTAATGTTCGAAGTATTGGTTTGTAGTAATAAATATTTTAATGTAATATCATTCAAAACAATAACAGTGAAATTACATTCATATAGAAAGCCTCATACATCTATAAAACTGCATGTTTTCACGATTAAAAAATACCACCTAAGCGAGTGTTCAAAGAGGTCCTGCAAGCAGACACATTTTATTGGATTGTTGTCGTCCTGTACCACACTTTGGCTTTGATTTTTAGAAAAACATATTTCCAGAAAATGTACTAAAAGTAAGATCAATATATAACAATATATGGACAATAATAATCAGGCGACTATAAGTTTGCATACATACTGTATGTATATTTATTCCTTAAACGAAGCTTGGCCATTATAAACATAAATAGCCAGGCTAATTTTCTGTAAACAGCAAATTCCTAATCCAATCTTTTTTCTGAAACTGAATGATCTGTTAGTCTTACAGAATTTCTCAAACACAATAAAGTTTCTTTCTATGCCAGAAGCTCTACACGAGAAAATAAAGCTTTAAAAGCCAAATTGAATGAGAAGGAAGAAGACATGCCAATTTAGTTGCAACGGGTTACGATTTTTTTTATTGTGGCTAAAAGCACGCAGACAAAAGGTACATCTGGCCACTGTATGAAAACAAACAATGAACCCAATATGGTGATTTGGTAGTGTGATCTGAATACTTAATTAAGGTAACTTAGTTATTTGTATAACATTTGGAAAGAAAATGAGATTTTCCTACCTGTATGGAACATAAACCAAAACTGTTAAATTCTTTGATTTTTTAATTTCCTGCTTGATATCAAAATTGTGAACAGTCATCATGTTTCTATATTTTGCAATGTTTTCCAAAAAAATTTACGTTTTTTCATTTTCTCATTTAGCAAATCATACTTTATCTTACGGACACGGACATTTCAACGTGCCTAAAGAAGTTATTTTCAATACTCGGAACTGTTCATACTAACATTTCTTCTAGAGTTTTATTATTTTGGATTCTAAAAATGTGATGCGATCATTGGGAAGATTACTGTGCAGAGATACGGCGCGTGGTTTACATACGTTTGTTGGTCAAAATACTTATAATAACTGGTATTGTCTTCATAGTTTAGGCATGTTAGGTGTAACACCATGAATGAAGTATTATTAAAGTTAACAATAACGACATTTGTTTTGATTTTCGCAATTAAATAATCTGCGGCATGCGAACATCGTCGGACACCCACAGCCGGTCGCGCTTGCGCTTTGCTTCCAATTACCGACCGTTGGTCAATTCATTCATTTTTTCTCGTTTTAATGAATATTCATGAATCAAATTGACCATTGAAATTTGCTGCTAACAATTATGGAATTCTCCACTTTGGAGATTTTAGTAATAGTGACGTTCTCCACTTTGGAGATTAAAAAGTTCTTTTGAAAGTAAAACGATGCCCACATGCGTAATCCAGTTGATGAATTTTTGTTGTGTAGTGATTTTTTGACGTGGTCATTAATGCATTCTCTTTGAAAGTATGAAAACTTGTTCATTTTGATTGAAAACTATATCGAAAATACAATGGAATTGCGTACCGGCGATGATATATATCTTGAACCAATGTTCGCCTTTTAACTGTCACTTGATTGGCTGTATTCCCATTACAGAATGGTAAGGAAACCAATCAAAATGGTTCATGAATATATTCATGAGAACGAGAAAAAATGAATGAATTGACTCACGGTCGGTAAGTGGAAGCAAAGCGTAAGCGCGACCGGCCGTGGGTTTCTGACGATGGCATGCGTATGAATTCATGTTATCTGTGGCTGAATTACGTCTGCAGCAACAGTTTCACTTACCTACTTGTTAGAAAGTGTCTATGTTTAAAATTATTCTTTGAACACATATATGATCTTGAAATATTATGGCACTTCTGGTATAAAGTTAAGATATACTTTACTATCAATAAATGCAAAAGATATATTTTGACTATTAAAAGTGTTCTTCAACCAATATTTACGTAAGATGTTTTGTGTAACGATCTGTATTTTGTCCCACCCGTTACCAGAAATATCTATATTCTTCTACTAATGCCATAAAAATATGCTGTTTCCGCTAGCCCTACCTACCATAATTTTTTTGCCTGCCCTATAGTTTTTTTTGCTAATTTTGAACAAGTACTATTAAAGTCAGAATGTGTCTCTTATATAAACCAGTCCAAAAACTTTTTAAAAATAAATAATTATGCCTACCTACCAACCTTAATTTATAAGAGCATGTTAGCGGAAATACAGGTATTTTTTCTTGGCTTAATCCAAGCTCCACACAGCGGAAGACGTTCGTTCAATCCTCTCATACTAGAGGAGTTTCGAACGTCAGACGCTGTTTGAAGCTTGGACCTAAACGTTCAGATTTCTACGATATTAATGAATGTTGAAGCTGGTTATGAGTCATGATAGAAATATAAGATATAGGATTTCCACAAAAATCTTCCCTGTGACTAAAATTATCTTAACCAAGTATACAATGATATGGGTTTACTCATATCTTTTCTTGTTTATAAGTTTTATTTGCTGTATTGTGTCATTTTTATTAAACAAAGATTACTGCTTTAATGCCATTGGTTACTTGTATATCTTGCTGATATACATGTATTTAATTTCGCTGATAAAAGGAAAACCGAGAAAAACATTGATTTAATAGAGGGGTCTTCAAATGATACATCTATTACTTCTTATTACTGGCCTTTAAGTTATATCGAGCCTAAACTATAAAATCCCCATAAAATACCAAAAAAAAGTTTCATCTTCATTATTCATTTATGAGATGTCACTTTCCAACATCGAATGCACAGTTTACTTGATTTAAGGTTAACGAGTCGAATGATTTTCAAAAATTTAATACACTGTAAGGTTTTTTTTACAACTGACTGGATGCCTCTTTAAAATAAAACTTATTTGTATACTTAATACAATACGCAATTGTCTTTTAGACTTTGCAGAAAATTAGTAAATTAGTAAATAAACCGTAAAAATACAATCTTTAAATTGTGCAGCAAATATTTTTAAAAATGTCCAGCAGCAAATAATTCATGGTTATGCAGGATGAATAACCATATGTTATGTGCATACAGGTGCCAAATAGTAGATCAACAGGGATTAAATTAAGGCTGTTTATAATGCCACTAATAAAAGAGGGCAGCATGGGTAAGTACAGCAATTGAGACATGCAACACACCAAACGTCGTAAAGTTGTTGTAAAGCTGAGAGCTTGACACATTCTCAGATCAGAAGTTCTCATTCCGAACAGATTTGATAGGCAGAAGGGAAAATGTAATCAGCATTAAATTCGGTTTTATATTTATTTTGTGATTGATATTCGACATATTAAGAATTGAATACTCGAAATATTTTAAATATGTTTGAGATGTTTGTGAATTGACTGTTCAAAATATTTTGAAGATTTTCAGCTTTGCAATTCAGGGTTTTTTGTACACGGGCGCATTAAAATAACATTAATTTTGTTCCTAAATTAAAAGGTTTGAAATTTAATTCGAAATTTTCTTAGTTGAGTAGAAACTTTCAGTTTTTGCTGAGATATATCCTCCATTTCGAAAAGCCAAAACTGACTTAACGTTCTCAATAATCCATGATTCAAATTTTGATTGATGCACAAGATATGAAAATTTCGTCAGTTTAAGACTCATCAGTTGTGATCGAGGCCTAAAATGTTTAAAGCCAAAATAATAACAGATATTTGCGAAATATTGAAATAGTAAAGTCTGTAATCTGCTATCTTAGGTTAATTCAGTCAGTCTGCAGTGCCTAGAAAGGCCGACTAATGAAATCTCAGGCTTCATGTTTATTGTTTAAATACATTCCATTACAATATCTCTACAAGCAAGGATTCAAACCTTTTAAGTGTAATCTGCCATTTTCAATTAACGCTCTTTATTCAAGTCTATTTAACGTGAAAATGGTGAAGTGCAAGGAATGTTACGTTTATTTACTGAGAGAGTTGTTATCGTAATAAAACGTCTGACAGGAAGCTTAAGGGACGTATGGTTGGATAAGGTCCATTTCTATATAGTTTTCAGACATAAATTATTTAGGTACACACCATATATGTCTTTAGTATTGAATTTTATGTTCTTTTCTGCACCAGGTTTGTTAGGCCAAATAAAATTATTTTTTAGATTCTCAACCCCTACCTGGTTAAATATCGACCCGATATAATTTTTATGGTAATTTTTACGGTATATGCATCCTTCCCGACTTGGTTTGCATGTCGTGAAGCCTTTAAGTTGGAACAAATTTTATATGAAAACTGGTTTGGAATTTAAAAATTTCGGAATGAGACTTGTATTCTTACGGAAGTTTGGTCGGATAATTCGATAAATCATGTCAAATACCAGACGATTCAAAAGCTGTCGAACCTAAGCGTGGGTAAAACTGATATTTGATGTGTTTACTGTTATTGGACTTTTTATTGACTTAAGTGTAAATCCAGTCGTCCAGTCTGACAGTAATAAAAATAATAGCCCTCGAGATTTCTTAATGCTATGATGTATGTTGCAAAGATCATACCTGCCTCAGAAACGTAGCCCAAATGTTAGTGAACGTTCAAATTATATATTGCAGACTGATGTTATAGACTGAGAACAGAAAGCTGGTATTTTTGTCTTCTGAATCATTCTGAGTGAATTATGTCATCCCTTTGGTATGCTGATGGTAACCGTAGGACATTAAATGACTGAATGTTAGATACACGCACCACCCTCTCTGAAAATATGTTTTTTTGTCCATTTAGTACAAATATATATTTTTTGTATTCAAGTATAGGAAATAGTTACTTTTGTAAGTAATGGCAGTTTACTATATACCTTACAACTCAGATATCCACTTTCCTTACATACGATGTACAGAATAAACCTTTATCAGGTACACTCGTAACCAAAACTTTAGAAAGCCAGACAATAAACACCAAAACATTCTGAGTAATACAACAAAACAGCACACCCAAAATCCAGGTAAGGCAAAATTTGTCTGAGGGACAGACATGCTTTAAACAGAATTAGAAAATTTATCAACTAACTAAATGGATCTCAGGCATTTTCCTAGTGTCATATATAAACTACGTTCGGCTATGGCGGTCATCTTGGTTGACGTAAAGTCTGGGTCATCGGATATACTTCTAAAAGAGGAACGTATAATGACCATTGCTGTCAAGCTGGTTCCAATTGGCCAAGTGATTTCAGACAAGATCTTTATTTTAATTTACCCATAGGGTCCAATGTTAAATTACGTTCGGCTGTGGCGGCCAGCTTGGTTGACAGTCCGGGTCATTGGACACAATTGATAGAAAGATCATCTATTTTACGGTCTTCATCACCAATTGATTGGGTGATACGAAGTTTTTATGTCACGTATGAGACTAGATATCTTCAGTTAGATTTCAAGTCCTTCTGGTATTGACACCTCACCAGACTTGACACTTTTCTGGCAATGTGAGGAGTTCCGTTAACGGAGCGGGACATGCTTACCCTTCCGTAGCACCTGATGTAACACCCGGTTTTAAGTTGGAGTTCACATTGCTAGTACTTTAGTTTCTGTATTGTCTTGTTTTTTTTTGTTTAGTTTATTACATATTTTTATTCCGTTTGTTATACATGTATCATTGTGGCGTTTTCTTGTTGTGTTCCATTCTCATGACTGTATTTTCCTTGCATTTCGAAAATACAGACTTTTTCCACTGTTGTTTTGCTTCGGTATTCTGTTGCCGATATCTAAGGACCATTACTGTAAAGTTATGTTCCAATTCACTAAGTGTTTTCAGATATTTTGAATGATTTTTCCCATAGGGTCCTATGTTAAACTATGTTCGGTTGTGTTGGTAATCGGACACAATTCTGAAAGAGGTCCAGTGTTTTCAGAGGAGACGATCTACAAACGAAAGATTAGGACGACGACAGACGACGGACGCAAAGTTATGGAAATAGCTCATCTTGCCATTGTGGGCTAAAAATTAAGCATCTTCAGGATAAAAAGTGAATGTGTTTTGATAATTTGTGATAATATAAATAGCAACAAATACTAAAGTTTGGGTGTTGAATTGTCATGGCAATAAATTTAACACAAAATTATCAAATATCAACATACAACATACAATAAACAATGAACTTGTCAGCCAAATATAATCTTGATGACGCTTTGAAATGTCCAAATAGTAGTTATTGAAGGGAGATAGTCAGTAATTAAATCCTTTACGACTGCTAGGCAATCCATAGCAGCATATTTAAGTAAATTTTGCCATCGTGAATTTAATAACGATTGAATCAGTACTCTTTCATGATAATACAGCAAATATATTTATTTTTTCAACAAGTTTTCAAGGGTATCAAGGATTCCAAAAGAAATTTGCTTGTATAAGTATATTTTCCCCATCGGTAGCGATTTTTCACATGTTTCATCACTCTTCTTTTCTTTATTATTAGCCTTGTAGCCATTATCTTCCATTTGTGAATATGTCAAGATAGTTTGTACATGTATGTTCTTTTCTCTATATTTGATTATTTGATTTTACTTTAATATTGTTATTCGTATTATCTGTTAGGAAAAACATGTGTCCAATCTCTTTTGTTTATAACTAATTAAAATCGTTATAAATCTGAATCAATATAGTACAATATAGGATTGCCATGAGAAGTATATACTGAACATTTCTGAACAATTAAAACAAAAAAAAATCTGAAATTTAAAGAAGACAAGTAGTACATAAAGCTCATAACAAAATTATTTTATATATCATATGACATATTGACATAATAGTTAAAATGTGTAGGTGGGTTTTCTTAAGTGTTAATCCTCACATCTACGCTTATGACTGAAATCTTGCGTGAATTATTTGCACGAAATGATTGTCACATGCTCAATGATAATATCTTAAATTCCATGATTACGTATTCTTTACATGTAAGCACAACAATCTACATATGGCTGAAATACTTTCAAACGCATACGAACCAAAAATAGTGAAAGACTATTCACCAGGAGATCTTTGGCGTAGATATGAATATCTGTTCCAGTAAACAGTAAAATTTACATACAAAATTTATCCTAGTATATATAGTTTTACAAAGAAAAACCTTACAGTCATGACAGTTGTTTGAAAAACAAACCTATTTCATGGTGAAACTGAAGTACTTTCAGGAAAAAGTTTGTGTTTTATTTAAGGTTAATGCTGAAGGGTTTATTTTGAAAACTATGTTTGCTAGTGTGAAGTAACAAATGGAAAAAGCTCAGAAAAGCATATAGGAGATGCGCCCGCTGGTGTAAATGTAAATGAAAAAGACCAATAAGTACATGGTCTTGTAACCCATTATTTGATACGCATGATTCTGACATGATATTATACATATCTGACACGACAGATTCTCCAGCTCATGATACGTGTCATTACAAAATTTATAAAGATGGAGTTATTGTTTGTGACTTAGCTGAAGCCTTTTTGTGATTTATTTGAACTAATTGTTTCAAAACAATGGCTGAGACGACAGTTTTAGATAAGATAACAAACCGGCATCTCAATTCCTCTGAAAGAAATTCAGTCTGGTAGATTAAAAGTGCATGATACTAAGAAGACATTTACGAATAAAAAAATCACACTAATATATATCATGCATCATCCATATTTCGGTTTGAAAGAATTCCCTATCCGATAGAACATGCTACTGTTTGCGCCATGGATGACACTCATAAAACGAAGATAGGCAAGCGCAAGGCTATCCATTATTTGGGATAAGAAAAGACAATTTTGTTTTAGCAACCATGAGAAAAAATTATGTTTTCGAACATGATTTCACATTTTTTTTTATTTCATTAGATGTTGATGTACCAGCTTGTTTGCTAGAAAGGTTTTTATTTTAATGCAAGTTAAATAGAAATGGCATTTGAGCCATTGTCACCTTGGCGTTGTGTAGCATAATTGCAGCAAGTCGTAAACAATTTTGATACAAAAACCCGTTTTAGCTATCTAAATTGATAATGTTCCAATACCTCTGTTCAAATTTAATTATTAATTTTTTTACAAGGAAACTAGGGTAAGAACTACTCCTGAAATCATCAGTGGCATTAGCTATGAAAATTCATAATACCATACGTGATTCAAAGACAGTTTATTTAAAATAAAGAGAAGTAAACAGAGAGTTTATTTCTCAGAAACGAGAGCGAAAAAAGGTACAAATATCGTGGATGCATGAACTTCACCTACTAGAAGCTAAAATGAAACAAAATTTTTAAAATACATACATCTGTATAAATTATTTTATTTCTGATTTACAAACAATTCAGTGGTGAATTTCTTTTTGATATCATTCATTGTCAGAAAATCTCATTTGCAATCAAAATATAATAAAACTATAGCTTTTCAGGCAGCTGAATAAAAATTAAACAGATGAACAAACATTATTGCAAGAAATTATCGGTTTGATTTCGGTGACCGGTGCAATTAGCATTCGTTCCTACCACGGAAAAATGTTTTATTATAATATTGTATGACAGATAATGATTTGATGTCAATATTAATCGTAAAATTTCCCTGGTGTTTATTTTCTTACAGCCCATATTCAGTAGTAATGTATAATGCATGATGTAAATTTCAGAGATCACAAATATCAATATTCAATTTAACAAGAAAAAAAAGAGAGGAAAAAGCTAATGCAACAAAAGCCTATTGGGTAGCAGCTATTGACCACGGTTATCATCTGCACTAATTAATATCATCACTTCGGGAATTTCATATTTGCCGAATTGAGAAAAAAATTTGAATTATCTAACAGCAGGATTTGAACTCCACCTGACTTATGTTTGATCTGAGGAATAATTTGTTCGCAATTTGTTCCTTCTTCCAACATCAATAAACACGTCAAGTTCATTAGCATGCTGCTACCATCCTGCTTATATCTTTTAAACCTGTTGGATTATAACTTTATGTGAGCGTGTGTTACAGCATCGTATTGGATATTGTTTCTGCTAGACATTTCAAAAACAATTCACCCTAAATATTAAAAATAAATTGTGCAGAATTGAAGACAAATGTTTGGTGATGTTTAAAATAAATGCCTTCAATAGACACTAAAAATGTCTATCCCATATTTCTCTTTTAATTATTTGCTGATATTCTGATATTGTAGGAATTATATGATATATTATTTTTGATTACCTAGTAAGCAATAAATCTGATTTTTGTTGTAAATCCTTAAAATATTTTCACAATGATAAAGTAATCACAACAAGCTATGCTATTGCCATTCATCACATCCTTCAAAAGTAAGTCATGTGAGCTATAGCCGTGTTCAGATAGATGTTATCATTCACTGAATATGTTGACTTCAGGAGCAGGATTTATTTTATATTGTCAAAGATAACAATTAATACTGATTTTATGTATCAACATTTACCTGTATTGACTGTATATTTTATTTTAATTTTATTTCTCGCACGGTTTTGAAAACAACCAGTTTATAAAATTTGATTCGCACGTAGACCATCCTGGTGTGTTACGTTTGCGCACATTCTCTTTTAATGATTGCACGATTGAGCATATTGTCCACGATAAAACCTAAATAGTGTACTACGATTGCGCATGTGATTGGCATACGAGTGAGTTAGGTATAGAACTGTGCATTATTTTTAATTTCTGACACAAGTACAAGTAAATAAACATATAAAGTTGTAGCATCTCGTTGATTCATGTTCTGAAATTGGGAAGTAGGTGTCTTTAGTTTTATCATTTTTATTGCCTTACATTTTAATCTTATTTGTAATAAATGGCAGTTTCAAAATTACTTTTAAAATGGATATGTCATCCTCTATATCCTAATTCCACCTTCAAGAATATAACATCAAATGAGCAATACTATACAGTAAGAATTTATTTTTCATTTGATTATGTTTTCCACCTGCAATTACCTTGCTTAATTTCCCGGGTTTTCTTACAACATTGTCCAACGTATTCCACTGTTTATACAAGTATAACAGGTAATAAAACTCTTATATGTTTAACCTTCCGAAGCATCTGATGTCAATCTCTGGTTTTAGTGGGAGTTCACATTGCTATTACTTTAGTTTCTGTGATGTGTTGTTCTGTTTTGTTTAGTTTATTATATGTTTTTTATTCTTTTAGATATACAGGTATCCTTGTTTCATTGGTTTGTTGTTTTCCATTCTTATAACTTTGTCTTTTCCTTGGATTTATAATTTATTGACTTTTCCCACTGTTCTGTAGCTTCGATATTCTTTTGCCGATATTTTATACAAAGTTTTGGAATAAAACGGCTTGATTTCGATTGCATAGAGAATTTCTGTTATGGTTTGAATGATTTTTTTAACCCGAATATTAATTTATTTCAATATGTTCTTTCTTCAAGTAACAAGTAACAATAAACATTGTGTGTTCATTATCCTACTACTAAAACCCTAGTAAAATCTTTTGAAACAGCATCTCTTATTATCCTCTGTTGTTTGTTTTATAAGCACTGATGTTACACAGCACAAAAATGTACTTTTGAACATGCTGAATGATTCATAAGTTATTTATTTGTGTTATCATATTGGATATGGTTTTAATACATTCTGCTAGACCTTTCAATAACAATTCACCATATATATTAAAGATAAATTGTGCAGAAAAGGACGATGACAGTTGGGCGATTTTGACCGTTTTCCAAATAATGTCTTTAAACTTTTAACTGGCTCTTACAATGTCTTCCCCATATTTCTCTTTTAATTATTTCCTGATATTCTGTTTTGACCCAATGGGAATTATATGATGTATTATTGTTGATTACTTAAGCAATAAATGAGATTTTTATTTTTATTTTTAAAATGATAAAATTATCACTAGAGTATTAAGGTAAGATTAGAGTTGATGTTACTGTGCATTCACCGCATTAAGAAGATCAGGATTTATGGAAATTATTGTCAAAGATAAATATTCAGAAGGTAGTTAGCAAAATTGATCCTTCCCCAGTTGACGTATCTTTTTAAAACCTCGTTTAATTGTTTTACTCTTCTTATAAAATTGTGTGTCCTCCATCTTCGTGTTGAGGTTAATCCGGAAAAGCCATGTGAGCAGACCACAGTTTGTTTTATTGCAACGATGTTGCTTTTTCATTGATCAAAAACAGAAATAAACTATCGTACAATGTGTTGCTTAAAATAAAAGAAAGCTATTATATTGGGGGGGGGGGGGGGGGGATTGTATTACAAAGCGATAGTAGGAAGTTTCAACAATGTCAACAATGTCAACAATGACATACCAATCAATTAAAATCGCTTTAATTGCGCGTATTCGTTTCTGTGTAAATTTGCTTTTCAGCTTTATTAAATTTTATTTGCAGTACTTATGCACTATTCAGTTATTTAAGGAATGTTTCCAATGTTTGAACAGGTTATACGATATAATCTTGTTTGGGTCAGTATACGCATAATAAATACCGTAAACTGACCCAAGCCAGGTTATTGAAGTGTAACCTGCTTAAAAATTGGAAACATTCCTTATAATTTAATTATTTTCCAAACAGAAGTACAAGGATTCCTCGATTCAAGCATCAATAATGACATGGGACTATTTGAATTTACAAGTGGCTGATTAATCCGTTGATGATGTCACAAGACTAAACCAGGTTATACAGTATAATCAATCTTGCTCTATATGCAATTAAGACAATCAAAATTCAGTGTTCAAATCAAATTATAGTGCTTTAACATAAAAGAAGCTATACAGTATGAATTATTAAATGCGAATGTTACAATTTATTTCATTAAATTGTTTGCTGTTCTACCTGCATTCACCTGGCATAATTAGCAAGGTGTTTCTACAACATACGTCAACTTCATCCAATGTTTTACATGTTTTTACAGAAATAAAAAATGCAGAAACTGGCAACAATTTGGAATAGACATAATGAACCAGATAGCTAGCTATTGGGGAGTTGTAAAAATCCCCCAGTAATTGACGTGATTCCCCGGTATAGCTCTGTTCTCAGAAAGTTTGAGGCTTTTATTTTCCTTTGTCATTTTGTTTTGGGATCTGATCTTCAGTATATTTGATAGTTGTTTCTGCTGTCCACTGTTGTGTTGCTGACCATTATTTGGTCTGATGAAACTTAAGTTGTTACGATATACAATTAAATAAATTTCAAAATTCTAACATTTGAGCTGAAACGTTTTCTTAAAAAGTGTCATTTCAATTTTATTGCTAGGATACATTTGTACTCATGGTGTGAAAATAATTCCTTGCAAAAAGTCACGTGAGTGACGTTCTAAAATTATCTGGCTCAGAGTTGACATTACCATAAAAGGCTTGTCATTCATAGCACGCACTCTTTACTGTCTACTCTTTCGTCTAGATTTGGTTATTCAAATGTGAAGTATTTTACTACAAGAATACATTACGTCCCAATTGAAAATAGTAAAAGCACGTGCTAATACAAACCTGAAATGGTAATTTTTCACTAATAAAATCTAACTTTAATACTAGGATTGACATTTTACGGATATTTCCTTTTTACGATATTAGTCAGTTGAAGACAAGAATTGGTCTCTTCGAATGTTAACTCATAAGTAATTATGGTATATGTGTCCCAATATATTTAAAAAAAAATCTTTCTGGTAAGGCTTAAATTCTTTTTTGCAAAACTGTCCTGTTAAGGCTTATTTGAAATTTTTAACTGACAGCGTTTCGATAATTTTCAGCTTTATGATGAACCTGGTGGTTATTTTTATCCATGGAAACATTTTGAGAAAATATAACATTTCACGATATTGTAATTAAACTATCCTGTTTGCACTTTGTAATGGAATTTTCTTATAATCCCGATGTTGTTTTATTCTGTAGGGAATGACATGAAACACTGTTGATTACCCACGCATCAAATCAGATTTTTGTAGTAAATTCCCACATCTACATATGTGATGAGACCATCCTATTGTCATTTATCGCAGTCTGTTAAGATAAAGTTAAATTTGACATTTTCAATTATTTCCACAATTTGATGTTGTGAGTTATTTCAACTAAAGTATTGTCTGCCCTAAATAGCTGAGACTGAAAGAAATAAACTAACGGGAAATTCTGGTTATAGTGTAGCGACCCAAAATTCAGATTTTAGCAACTCATTTAATATTCAGGTTTCAAAGTCCTTAGGAAAGTTTCCCCCAATCATTATGGTTATTATGGCTTTTGGCCGACATGTTGTTTTTATATGAGGCTAAATTTTTACAGGGGCTACTGAATCGGAGAGAAAAGAAATTAGCTCAGTCTTTTAATGCCAGTTTCCGCTATTTAAATGATGTTCTGTCACATAATAATCCTAACTTAAAGGATAACCTACGTCTCATCTATCTCAGTGAACTTAAAATTAAAGAGGTCACAGACACACAAAATTCTACTTCATATATATACTAATGGGCGATTGAAATCAAAACTTTATGACAAACCCGATGATTTAATTTTCTGATTGTTCACTTTCTGAGCAGTAACATACCAAGGTCTCCAGCCTACGGGGTGTACATTTCACAGTTGATTCGTTACTGCCGTGTATGCGATTTATACGACGACTTTCTAACCAGGACGAGATTGCTGTCACGTAAATCTCTAAGAGAGGTTATGTTCAGTCTCTGTTAATTTCATCACTCCAAAAATTTTACTTGATTGGCCGATACGACGTTTCTGTCTCATGTATGAGACTAGCTATCTTCAGTTAGATTTAACGCCTTTCTGGAATTGAAACCTCACCGGACTTTAACTTATGGGCAGCCATTCGGGCAAAAATTAACAAAAAATTAAAAACAGACGATAAACTAAAAACAGACGCAAAATCACAAAAAACAGACACAAATTTGAAAAACAGACATACATTTTACTAACAGACAGACGATCGGGCAAAAATTAACAAAAAATTAAAAACAGACGATAAACTAAAAACAGACGCAAAATCACAAAAAACAGACAAAAAATACAAAAACAGACATAAATTTTACTAACAGACAGACGATTCAGTAAAACAGACAAAATATGAAAACAGACACAAATTTTACAAACAGACGTAAACTTAAAAAACAGACACCAAATTCAAGAACAGACGTTTTTAAGTGTTATATATATTTAATACTTCTATATATAAAAGTTAATTATTAAATTTTTTTTCACCTTTTTGCTAATATAAAATGAACCAATTAAGCTGTTAGAATTTTAACAAACATCTATACAAATAAATACAATCTGGTTTAATATATCAAACATTTTCATAGTAATTAACTTGGACACACAATAATTTTGATTCTGGTTCATTTGACAGGGGAGATAATAAAAAAAAACTTTTTAATTTAATACTCAAGACAGGTTTTTATCCTAAAACTTGGAACACAACAAGTCCTTGTGAACAAACGACCATTGTTTATTTAGAGGAGGGGAGAAGGTCCCTGTGATCAAACTTCGTAATCAATTTCTTATTTCTTTGTTTGACCGTGTTAGATAATTACTTTTGTATTTTTATAAAAGAAAGGTGAGATTGCTCAATGCTCTACTATTTATATTATCATATTTATTTTTAAAAAGATTCTTAATCTCTAGTTTCAGGGATTTGACATTATTTCATAGTTTTACAGGGGGAAATGTTTTCCTCTGGGACATGATCGTGTGATGAAACATCCTTTATAGACTGCATACCGATATTAAGAGCATGTTTCAACATGCATTTATAAAGGATGTTTCATCACACGATCATGTCCCAGAAGTCGGGCCCCTGTTCCACAGGGGCCCGACTTCTGGATATTTATTTCTTTTTTGTTTTATTTTTTTGTTGTTGTCTTATTTCATGAGTACTTTTTAATAAACATTTACTATAACAACGCGAATTATGCGTTTATTATCAATGTGCTATACACTATCCACGTCCTTATACTAAAAAATCCTAGGTTTTTTTAGTATAAGGACGTGGATAGTGTATAGCATATTGATAATAAACGCAGAATATTCGTTGTTACAGTGAATATTTATTAAAAGTACTCATGAAATAAGACAACAACAAAAAAAAAAATAAAAAATAAATAAATTTCCAGAAGTCGGGCCCCTGTGGTTTGTTCACAAGGACTTGTTGTGTTCCAAGTTTTAGGATAAAAACCTGTCTTGAGTATTAAATTAAAAAGTTTTTTTTTTATTATCTCCCCTGTCAAATGAACCAGAATCAAAATTATTGTGTGTCCAAGTTAATTACTATGAAAATGTTTGATTTATTAAACCAGATTGTATTTATTTGTATAGATGTTTGTTAAAATTCTAACAGCTTAATTGGTTCATATTATATTAGCAAAAAGGTGAAAAAAAATTTAATAATTAACTTTTATATATAGAAGTATTAAATATATATAACACTTAAAAACGTCTGTTTTTGAATTTGGTGTCTGTTTTTTAAGTTTACGTCTGTTTGTAAA
This sequence comes from Mytilisepta virgata, assembly GCA_028015205.1. Taxonomy (NCBI): domain Eukaryota; kingdom Metazoa; phylum Mollusca; class Bivalvia; order Mytilida; family Mytilidae; genus Mytilisepta; species Mytilisepta virgata. Next base: position 50,158,409 of record CM051518.1, on the reverse strand, counting down.
ATTTGTGTCTGTTTTCATATTTTGTCTGTTTTACTGAATCGTCTGTCTGTTAGTAAAATTTATGTCTGTTTTTGTATTTTTTGTCTGTTTTTCAAATTTGTGTCTGTTTTTTGTGATTTTGCGTCTGTTTTTAGTTTATCGTCTGTTTTTAATTTTTTGTTAATTTTTGCCCGATCGTCTGTCTGTTAGTAAAATGTATGTCTGTTTTTGTATTTTTTGTCTGTTTTTCAAATTTGTGTCTGTTTTTTGTGATTTTGCGTCTGTTTTTAGTTTATCGTCTGTTTTTAATTTTTTGTTAATTTTTGCCCGAATGGCTGCCCATATTAACTCATTGGAAATGTGACGGGTGCCGTTAACGGAGCAGGACATGCTTGCCCTTCCGGAGCACCTGATGTTACTCCCGCTCTTTAGTGGGAGTTCACATTACTAGTGCTTTACTGTATATTTGACATTTCAGTTTCATGTATTTGATAACTATTACATAATATAAGCATTACTACTTAATGCCTTGATTTTATAAATGCTTAAACTATTGTCAGCTAAGAAATTCCAATTTCCTATAGCTGCAAAATTAACTTTACATGTATTAAGGCAATGCATGTAAACCTTTCTCATTTTCCAAATGAAATAGATTGTCAATTGTGTTAATTATAGATATATGGGTAAAAGTGGTGACCTTAGTTCTCAATAGAAGAAATCCAGTATCCTTTCCATCTTATATGAGGTATTCTTTACATTAATAGATACATGAAAAAACAGGCAAGCTTTAATTTTATTAACATGTTTTTATTTACATCAACTACATAAATAGACATTTTCATATTACTTTTTCTGGCAAAATTCATTTTGTATCTATTTACAGCTAGGCTTAACAATAAATTCTCGAAAATGAAAGCAATGAGGAAACCACCCAGAGATTTTTGTACAGTCTTCAATTGATACCCCTCCCCCCATGGCTTCAATAATATAAAGAAATGTCTTATTTTGTCTACGGGAAACCCAAAAAATAATTGAACAATGGAAATATCAGGGGAGATATAGAGGTCGAAGATAACAATGTGGCAGAATTAAACTAGTACTGAAACCTCTAGATCTGATCTGTAACAGTGGCAAGTAAAGAAAAAATACACACATTGAAAATCAATTAAACATCGGCAAAAGAATACCGAAGCGACAAAACGTTGGGAAAAGGCCAAAATTCAAAGTCCAAAAAAAAAGACAAAGTCAGGAGAATGGAACACAACAAACAAACGTCACAAGGATACATGTATAGCTAACAGAATGAAAAAAAAACGTATAATAAACTAAACAAAACTAGAACAAGACAGCATAGAAAGTAAAGCACTAGCAATGTGAACTAAGAAAATTAAGAAAAGCGACTCACTCAATTCATTTGGCATTTTGAAACATAAAGAATAAATGTAAAAATATCTAACTAGTCGACTAATGATTGATCGCAGTAAACTAACTAAGGTTGCCAATCAAAATTTATGTTTTTTTTTGACATTACATGGATCGACTGGAAATTCTCTAAAAAAACAATTATCCATATAATTATAAACTTTCGCGTAAATCACAGACGCTTTCACATAAAATGACGAAAATACATAGCTATAACAGAATTATTATTATACAAACATATTATGTAATGGTGGCTTTTCTTTGCTATTCTTCTTATGCATTGAAAGTTATCTACTATTTCTCACATGAATATTCGAGTTTGACAAATTGTAATTTTTTACAGCCATACATGTACATTTCATTCTTGTATTCGAATATCCTCTTCTCGCAAAATCATGATCAGATGCATTAAACTGTGTCAGTCATTGACTAGATTCTGCTGTAGAATTAAGTTTCTTCAGACAATATAAATATCCAATATTGTTCGGTCTTCATAAATCTTAAAACAAATCATTGGCGATGGATTTGTCAAATTGAAGTCATATAAATGTTTATCTGTTCAATCCAAATCTTAATCACATTTCATCATCTGATGTATCCAGTAAAACTGTTTCATCATTTCTGTTTTCACAAATCTAATATTGGTAATGATAAATTTGATTAAACCAACATTTTGAAATTATTACAAAAAAAAAAAAAATGACTGGATAAAGATACTAAAAGGCTAAATGAAAGTTTTCTTCAATTGTTTATACTGTTTTCGCAAACTAGTTCAGTTAGAAAAGTTTCTAGAGCTCTTTGAGTATATTTTTCGACTGACATTTTATTGCTTTTCTGATTGAAATATAGGTACATGTTATTATATTTATTTCATGGTGATTTTTTATAGTAACTTATAATAATGTTGCTAGATTTATCTCGTGCAGATTATAGTGCAAAAAATGTATATTGGAAGACCGATGACACCCTTTTCCTTTAGATTATCTTTAAATGCGTCTTTAAAATAGGAAACTGCATATAGTTCTAACTTTCCATCGATACGTTATATATACCTGTTGTTGCAGAGCTGCCCTTATTTCTTGAATTTTCCTTTCATTTTTATAGCATCTTCTAGCAGCATATGCCATACCCATAATACAAGCTGCCCCTGCAATACCCACCCCAATAGGAATACAAACACTCATTACATATTTGCTATTATTCTGAAAAAAAATTATTGAGTTATATACCAGTGGATAAGAATTAAGAACTAAAGAAAGACCAACTATGACCCGCCAATCATAAACAAAACTAGAAATTGGTGCCATCAGAAACGATGTCAATCCCCGCACTGCACAAGTCAAAAAAACAATTAACAGTGAAAAATTAGCAATTTAACAGTTTCAGTCTGAAAATTTGAACACTGAATCAAATTTCAAAATTGAAAACCTTATTGCACATCTACACATAGCGAAGAACAATATTATACACAAATGAAACCACTGCGCAAAAAAATGAGTATTTCCAGAGACAAAGCAAAATTAGCAATTTCATCATTTTCGGTCCCAAAATTTGATCCCTTAATAGATTTTCAAAATTAAAGACCCTTTCGCATATCGACAGAAAATATAAAGAACACTATTATATATATACAAATAAATTTGTTAAATCTAAGTGAAAAATGAAATAGGAGTTTAAGGCACAAGCTTAAATTCACTATTTCCGAAATACAACCCCTGCGGGCCTCAAGTTGTCAAAATCAAAATTCTAAAACCTTGTTGCGCATATACATACAGTATGTGACAATATTGTATAGTAATTAAAAGCATAAAATGAAAAATTAATAAGCAGTTTAGTTTAAATTTCTAGTTTTCGAAATTCGACCCTGTGGGTCCCTAATATTGAAAAAACAAAATTCTAAAACCTTATTGCATCTACATATAGTATGTGACAATATGGTATAGAAATTAAATGCATGACGTGAAAAATGAATGAGGAGTTTAGGTCACAAGCTTAAATTCAAATTTTTGAAATTCGACCCATGTGGACCCCAATTTTTAAAAATCAAAATTCGAAAACCTTATTGTGCATCTACATACAGTATGTGATAATACTGTATAGAAATTAAAAGCATAAAATGAGAAATGAACGAGGAGTTTAGGACACAAGTTTAAATTTCCAATTTTCGAAATTCGACCCCTGTGGGCCCCTATTTTCGAAAATCAAAATTCGAAAACCCTATTGTGCATCTACATACAGTTTGTGATAATACTGTATAGAAATTAAAAGCATTAACTGAGAAATGAACGAGGAGTTTAGGTCACAAGTTTAAATTTCCAATTTTCGAAATTCGACCCCTGTTGGCCCCTACTTTTGAAAATCAAAATTCGTAAACCCTATTGCGCATCTACACACAGTTTGTGACAATACTGTATAGAAATTAAATGCATGAAGTTAAAAATGAACGAGGAGTTCTGGAGACAAGATTATCTAACGGACGGAAAAGATGGACAGACGGACGGACCGATTACAAATATCCCCGAACTTCATTCGAAATGCGGGAATAATTACACACTGTAAAAATAAACAATATGTTAACTTCAAACAAAAACTTGGAGTAACCTGTAGGATGATGCCAATTCTCACCAGTTAGCTGGTGACAAGCGAGGGTTTCACTTCTTAGTCTCCTCATTTGGGAATAGTAACTATGTTAACTTACTAAATCGAAAAAATTTAAGTGTCACATCAATGAAATATTTTTACATACCTTCCAAAGTACACCACCGAATGGTTCATCTTCTATTGGGACTGAAAATTAAATAAATTAGTCTAAAATCAAGATCACTTGAAACTGAATAAAAATTAACTTAATGAAAACCATATTTCAACTCTTTAATATTGTTTAGTTTAAAACTACATGCTTGGCAATATACAAGGCCATGTCATATTCTATAATACTGTACTGTCCTGTTAAATCGCATGTATTTTTGTTATATTTCAGCTCTCCGTGGCAACTTCAAAGAATCTCAAACTGATAATGGAAAAAATTTGAAAATGTACGTTTTCCAATCCAATGACTCCATTGAGAACAGATCAATAGAATATAGGCGTACTATACAGAAAATAAAACATCTCCGATTCCCTAAAGAAATATATGAAATAAAATTCATAGACTATCATGTAAAAACCAATTTTTAACTTTGTATCAATCCTTGATATGAAAAATTTATTACAGAACTAATTCATATGTACCAATTTTTACTTGCTTTGTACTGGTTATGAACTCATCATATACACAGGATTAGTTCTGTGAAATCACACTGGGTAAATAATTATATCTCTCTATACTATTACATGTAGATAAACGTTTCCAGATAATCAATTCCATAGATGTTACATTAATCAAATTATATCGTATACCGAATGAAGACTGGTAAAAGTGGAATTGATTACTTTGGCTATACAAATAATAGCAAAAATACATCTTTAACTAATATCAGATGGACAGTTGTTACATGACGATACTATTAACGTTATACATGTATATATATAAGCACTAAGGTTTCACTTAAGATCATTGTATTTTTATATTTGGTCTCGTAATTTATAAATCATCACGAATGTTCATCAATATGCCAAGAAGTCTGACAAGAAAATTTGACCATTAGGACATATTACAATAACAACTGACAATTCCACTTTAGCTTCATATATATATATATATATATATATATATATATATATATATACGGGGAGACTTGAATCAAAACTTAAGACAAATGTGATGAATTCCAATTTTGAACTTTCCCTTCTTAGAAGTAAAATACCAATGTCTCCAGCTTATGGCGTTTATATTTCACAATTGATTCGTTACTTTCGGCATGTGATTTGTACGTTGAATTTCTTGACAAGACGAAGTTGTCACATTAACCTCTAAGTGTTGAAACTGTTAGTACCATCACCCCAGAAAGTTTACTTAATTGACCTCTACGAAGCGTTTGTCTCACAATTTAGAATAGATATCTGCAGTTGGAAGTTACGTCTCACTGGAATTGACTCTTCACCGCACTTTACACGCTATCGGATTTTCCTCACTTGCAATGTGACGGATGCCGTCGATGGAGCAAGAATTGCTCACCCTTCAAATCGCAAGTGCTTTAGTTTTGTGCTGTCTTGTTCTGTTTCTCTTAGGTTAGCTATGTGTTTTACTCCGTTGGTTGTGTCTTTGCCTTGTCTTTGGATTTTGGTTAGTACAATTTGTCCACTGTCTATTGCTTTTCTTTTTCCGATATTTACACCTTCTGATGTATATCTAATATCAATTTTGATGAAAAAGATGTTAACATTTCGTCGGTTCACATTGTTATTACTTTAGTTTCTGGGCTGTCTTGTTCTAATTCTGTTTAGTTTATTACATGTTTTTTTGTTCTTTTAGTTATACATGTAGCCGCGATGCGTTTGTTTGTTATATTCAATGATCATGAGTTTGTCTTGCCTTTGGATTTCGATTTCACGGAATTTTCCCAATGTTTATTTTGTCGCTTTTGGTTTTCTTTTACCCATTACGACTAATAGTTGTGATCGAGACTAAAAGTGTTAAAAAACCAAAACAATCACCAAAAACATCAAATGTCAAAAAAGATCAAGGACAGACTTATGCACGAGGGAGATATCCTTAGTCTTTACAAAATTGAACATTTAAAAAAATAGTCTTTTCTTCCATAATACTTCATTGTGGACATATTTTAGAACGTAAATTGTTAGTAGGAAGACAACGGAAATGTTTCCAAATGTGCTTGTATTGATGAAACCGCCAAGGATAAAAAAAAACCGTGGAATCTAGGACGGCCGAGGATAAGATTTCAAATCTATGACGACGATTGCCCTGCTTAATTTGTTTTCTGACCTACACACATGTATATATTATTCAAATCGATTAAAAAACGTTCAAAAATTTCTACAAAAAACTCTCATTGCTGTCTCATCAAACAAATCTGGTTAGAAAGAAACATATAACACATGTAACACTGCAAGTTAAAATCAGATCTTCCTTTTGAAAACATGAAACAATATGGTATCATTAAATAAACACATTAGCAGACATACCTAAATTTAGATGCTTCAGTATCTTATGCTTAGGTGGTAGGTTAGACAAATTAGGACGCGACATATGTTTCGGTGTTGATTTAGGCTGACTGACACTAGTATATGTACTGCCTATTGTTTGACTGTCTGTGACATCTATTGGATTGCTCCCTCTATGTTTGTTTGTTTTATTATTTACAGAAACTATAGAAAATACTTCTGTCGTACTTTTATTCGATTGCAATCTGTTGTCATCAGAACTTGTTAATTCAATCAAGAAACTACTGTTTGTCAGCTCATCGTTCAAATTATCCCGTAAATTTGATTCCTTTCCGCTGTCGCCTTTGGAGATTACAATCGAATTATTCAGCACGGTCTCAAAGGAAGCAGTTTCTCTGTCTTTGTTGTTTACGCTGCTATTTACATATTTGCTGTCATCAGTTTTATTTACAATTGTTATTGAAGAATTATGTAAAGGAACTAAAGTCAAATTCAGATGCTCAGTTGTATTTCCTTTTTGAAGATTTGAAGAAACGAGCTTTTTAGTTTGTTCATTGATTAAATCTGTTGTTGAAGTATTAGCAGTGTTGTTTGTCATTGACAATACATTTTCCCACAATAGACAACAAAGAAATAGATAACTGTGCCCCTGTAGAGCAACGCTTGGTGCCATTCCACGACTAGTCTTTTATGTTTTATTTTCTGAAAAAGAAAATCGACATTTGAAACAGAGCACATTAAGAGAATGAAATTCATTTCCTTGATGTTGAAAGTGTACGATCCATAACAATGTACTTCAATGCAGTACCCGTATATATCTGTAGAGGATTCAAGATGCTTCATGAAGCTAAGAATATTTGTTAAAAATACGATAACATTGCAAGATAAAACAAAATTGTTTCCAAAACCTCACATCTCGCAACTTTCAGAAAGAGGACACGAAAAAAATCTTGGCATGCCATTTAGAGAGATGGTAATTGTTAATAATTATTAATTTGTTGGTGTGTCAACAAGACAGAAGGTATCATAATATATAGCTATTTAAAATTTATCCTGATGGCAAGACTATTGCACATTAAAGTATGTAAAATCAGTAATGACATCAATTTAGCAGGACAAAGTAACTCTATGATATATGTACTACTAAACTTAAGGGCTCGATTTCTTTGGGCCGTCATCACGTAACAACTGCAATAAACACAATTCAAATTAGAATTTGACTGATTGAGGATGAATGTGTTATCTGAGAATTTCACACGTCTAGGTCGATCCATTTCTTTAACATGGAATTATCTATGATTTAACTCGAACAGAACAAATCACCGACATGTTTCCATGTTTCGTCATTCGTTTCCATTTCCGGTCAGACACCAGACTCTATTTTAATTTTTTTCCTGTCATGAACTTTCATAAATTTATTACTTCCTGCATTACTTAGCATTCGTTAAAATAACGTTTTACGACTTTTTTCTCCCATGCTGATAATATATATTTACGTAATTCTGTAGATTAAACAATACAGATACAATTGCGTTACAACAGTTGAAAATTAAAATCTGGAACGACTCTAACGTATCGATAATATACGTTAATATTTTCGGACAACTCGGACGTTGGAGATTTGTGTCGATTTATTTTTTTTGTTTCTTGAGCTTTTACATCTATTTCTTGGGTTGCTCTGTTAAGAACAACCCGGACCCTTTTCACTCACACTTATTTCTAGGCATAGACGATATACCACAAGCACCCGTGTGTTGCATCCCGTCTTTTTCCTCTGCCTATCCCCATTTCTCTGCAACCCCTCACAACCTTCATTGTGAATTAAAAAAAATCATCATTTTATGAAACAAATAAACGCAAGGGCTGGACAGAGGGGAGTAGGCGTTGAAAGAGAAGAGATATAAAATTTCTGACTTCTTAACCATTTAGATGGCGATCTTACTGTCTCTCAAATCTATAGATATATAAAACATGACTAGACATTGAACCCGCGCGAGCGCGGGAAAATAAGCTTTTTTGTGGTGGCCATATTGACTATACAAATTTGTTGCGGCCATGCCGTTCATGGAACAGGAACTCAATATGGATGATGTGGCAGGCTTCCATAAACTTTCCTGTCAAGTAGGTGGTATCAACTGATAGTTTCATGTCTATATGTGCTGCATGTAGTATTCTTAGAAATGAATTTTAATGCAGACTTTAACCAAAGTCAATGAAGCGTGAAATGTAGGTCATCGTGACCCAATTGTCATGGCTGTTCGTTACTACCGAAGATGTATCCACTGATGTAGTAGACTGTATGCCACGTAGAATTACCAAAATGGACCTTAAGGTGCCATCAAAGTCAAAATCTATGACGAAAACAACCACATAAATTATCAATATTTTTATTGTTACAATTAATTCTGAACTGGAACTTGATGAAAAGCTTTCATTAAATACACATTTCATAATGCATTACCTTTTTCCTTCAGAATAAATATGAAAATGAAATTGTAGATGTAAACATTTCCTTAGTGACGGATGATTTTTTCAAAAGATGCCGTGAGTTAGTTAGAGCATATTTTTGGAAAATAATTGTTCCAATTGTTCCATTGTCATCATGGGCAGGGCAAGCGAGGCTTAATTTCACAAATATATCCAATAATCAGAAGGTGAAAGCATTTTTAGTGTGTGGCTGCTTGTGTTGTCCACGTTTATATTTATCAAAGATGTCCGAGATAAATTTCGTCATTAATGATAAAGATGACCATTTGTTAAAAATATTTTTATCTAGGGCTTACAGTAGAGATATATTTAGACAGGTCACATGACAAATAATTTAAAAATAGATAATGGTTGGTTTTATCACTTTGTGCAAGGTAAACATCCGAGCAATCCAAAAAACAACTAAGTTAGGAATTCCTCTGAACTTTACCTTACTTCTTCATTATCTTCAAAGTTCATAGCCTTTACAGTTAGGAGAAATTGCGTTATTGTAGAAAAACAATCCTGAATACATAAACCGGAAACATCCCACTCGAAGGAGAATGTTTTTAATTTTTTTTTATTCTTCTTCCGTAATTTCAAACAGAAATACATTAAAATATGTGCATACTTGTTTATTTAAATCAATGTGCTAAAATGATGCCTTCGAGAACCTTCTAAGGGATACGTTGGGAGAATTCATATCGGAAAAGTGCATACAAATTCCATTTGCACATAAACAAAACTGTAGTTTAAATTTATAAATGCAGATTGTCAAATCCGATAATAACCTTTATAATCTGAACTATACATCGTTTATTTTGAACCACGCGTTTTGCCGCCTATTCGGCTAATTCGTAAATTTAGTATTATAGATAACATATAATTTTCACACATCGCGCTCTCACCCTAAGAAAATGGTGAAATTTCCAGTCGAAGGGATATAAAAAAGCTATTCCATCTTTTTCGGATATCCGTGCTTGCACGTGTACTTTCCTAGTTGTGTATAAAAAACTATTCATATTATTCTAGCATATCAATCATTCCTGACAGGACAAGAATGGCACAGAATACAAAGACAATTTTTTTACCTGTAGCTTTCCAAACCTCATTTGAAAATTGTATCTCTTCATTGGGGGGAAAAAGAAAAAATGTAATTAGGGCAAAGAACACCACAAGGTAGAGATACCCAGAATAAGAATGGTGACAACTTATTTATAATGTTATTTCACTAAAATCACCGTGTACAACTGGTATCGCCGGAAATATGACACAAAGGACAAATATACCTAAGGAGCAATAAAAAAAAACGTAATCCATTGGACAGACAAACCCGGGAAGACAAACGAACAACCACAAGCACAACAAATAAACACAGAAAACTAAAAACAATGAACAACACGAACTCCTATAAAAACCAGGAGTGAACCCAGGTGCTCCGGAAGGGTAAGCAGTTCCTGCTCCGTATACGGCACTCGTCGTGAAGTTCAACAAAGTCAATCCGGTGGAAGTCACAAATCGGTGGAGGCACATGAAAGGTTACGACAGTGGGAAGAGGTCCAACATCATCTTAGATATTGGAACACTAATGGTCAATCAATTCATGATGACGACCGTAAAATTTCTTAAGTGATGACATCAACTAATCCCTGATAAAGCCTGGTTTAGAAGCTTTTGTGCCAGCAGTAATCCTCTTTGTCGAAAGTCAGTGTAACTCACGCATGCCCTTGAAAATCGGATAAGCTGAGAAACGTAGACGCCATATGCAGGCGATCCTTGTATATTGCTACTTAAGAAGGGAAAATTAACAATAGGAAAGTTCATCACGTTTGTCATAAAGTTTTGTCTTCAAACGTCCCTCATAGTCTATTTCAAGAAACAAATCCAAATATGAAGCGGACTTTGGTGTATCTGTAGTATCCTTAATTTCAAGCTCACTGGGGTAGATAAGATGTAGAAAGTCTTGGAATTTGTCGTTATTTAACGACAACACATCATCTATATAACGAAAATTGAAATTAAAGGATTGGGCTAGTTTCTTTTTGTTTTCACGTAGTAACCCTTGAATGAAGTCCGCTTCATATGAGTACAGAAACAGATCGGCGAGGAGAGGAGCACAGTTGGTTCCCATTGGAATGCCGATTGTTTGTTGAAAAATTAGACCGCCAAATTCAACGAATATGTTGTCTATGAGAAAATCTAACATGTTTGTAATTTCATCTTCAGAATACTTTTTGTCAGAATCAGAGTGGTTCTTCACGAAATAAGACTTTTGTCTACCTAGAACTAGGAATTTATACCTGCGTGTCCCATTTTTCTTGAAAAAAACATTGATGAACTAGTTCCATTTCTTCATCCTTTGTAGAAATGCCAAAGGAATGAAGAACGGTCTTGTGGTTATCAAGGACTTCCTGCTTAGTGAGTGTGGTCGGTGTATAAGTTGGGTTACCCGCAGTGTTATCTATTCCCAATTCGTTTCTAAGACACTCAAAATAATAGTTCTTACAAACAAAAACGATGTTATTGGGGGCCTTGTCAGCTAGGACAACTACATATTTGTCATGGAGGCGAGTCCAGTTTTCAACAACCTTAGGGTCTTTAAAGATGGATATAGCTTAGTGCTCATAGACCCTTGGAGGCTTTTAATTCTGATTTGTATCATTGACCTAATAGCCTTCACCCACTCTGAAAGTGTGTCAGATACGTATTTAACGTCTGTGCTAATGCTAATTTAATGTATATCTATTAACTATGGTGAATTCTAGAGGAATTACTCCTTATGCTTTTTGATTTTTGTTCTCTCAAACACCTAATTAGTTGATAGAAATATTCTCCTGGAATTTCGAGGCGTTACCAGTGAGAACATATCGATACAATACATATACACATTCTCATATTTTATCCATATACATTTGTGTACATGTATTCAACTAATTAAGAAACGACAATATACATATCGAGCAGTTTTCCCATTTAGTTAGCAATGAATTATTAATGATTTGTACTTTATTGAATTAAAAGGACATGTAATATAACTGATACTGATAATGATTTTTGTGGCAGTTTTGTTATTTTATTCGTTTTTAGATATGATCGAGTGTTGTTTAATGTCTGGTGAAAGCTATTTCATCTATAGATCAACAAAGTAGGACAGATTTAGATGAAGTTTATCAAAATTTTGCATGTGTATCAAAGGTACTATGTTATGCTTACGGAGGCTAAAAATATTTCCCCATTTTTGAGATATATAACCATATTTATATTACAGTTACATGTATATATAGAGTTCTTGTTCCTCAGCATTTGGATATTAACTTTCCAGCGACTGTTTTCTACACGAACAACTAACATGACTAAGGCACTTTAAGAAATTTTTGTGTCGTTCGTTTGTATAGTTTCTCGAGTGCATAAATTTCACATCCGTTTTCGTCTGTTGTTTTTACACCATACCTTAACAAATAGATGATAAAAGGGAAATATTAACAAAATATTAACAAAATATGAACAGCCAATCTGTTCATATTTTGTAAAAGAAACACACTACTATTACATATAATACCCGAAAAACGCTTTGACAGGCACACACCCACTTGCTTGCATTTCTATACATAATGGTATATGCAGTTGATTTAAAATATGCTTTTATTTTGCAATAATAATTAACTGAAATATAAAAGAATGGTCTTGTTCTTGACGACCAAACAAAATATAATTTCTGGTCGAATGCATATTTAAAAGTATTATATGATATAAAAAGAACAAATATACCTAACGAGCAATAAAAAACCGTCATCCATTTGACAGACAAACCCGTGAAGACAAACGAACAACCACAAGCACAACAAATAAACACAGAAAACTAAAAAACAATGAACAACACGAACTCCTATAAAAACCAGGAGTGAACACAGGTGCTCCGGAAGGGTAAGCAGTTCCTGCTCGGTATACGGCACTCGACGTGAAGTTCAAAAAAGACAATCCGGTGGAAGTCACAAATTGGAGTCACATGGAATGACGGTGGGAACAGGTCTAACATCATCTTAGATATTGGAAGTGATGACATCAACTTATCCCTGATAAAACCCTGGTTAAGAAGCTTTTGTGACAGCAGTAATCCTTTATAAATGATCAAAATCAAATCAAATCAATAGTCCAGAACTCACAAGATTGGTTTAAGTTATGGCAATATAAGTAAAAAATATAATTATTGTTAAATTTAGATTCGTGGAATACCGTTATTTCCGAATAAATGGAAATCTGACAAACCACTAATGAAAAGAAACGTCGTATTTCACTCTTTGAAGTGTCTTAACAAAGAGCCGTCTTCAACGTCGTTACTATACAAATGTCAACGCGTAGTCACATAAAAAACCATAATCACTCATGGTTTTTCGTTAAATAATGTAATAAACAGTGTAATATTTCTGAAATTCGAAAACAAAAAGCTGACAAAGGGTGAACAAACAACACCAATCATGTGCTACACCCATTCTCGATAATAAGGTGTTTTCAATCACTCGTGGATTTTTAGGTGTTCGAATTTCAAGATTAGTTCCATTAGAATTAAATCGCATGAACTCCAAATGGAACAGACCAAGGCACATTTATATTATCGTGGCAAAAAATGCTGCAAAGTTCCGCCTTAGTGACAATCCAAATGTGGGTGGTGGCCATCACCATAAAAGGCTTGTTTTTGGACGAGATTTTCTGTGTTGTAAACAATTACCATAAAAGGCTGGTTAAATAGCACGCGTTTTTTACTATCCACGCTTTCGACAAGATTTGGTTACTCACCTGTAAAGTATTTTACTACGAGAAGAAAATAGTAAACAGCACGTGCTATAAGTAAAGTCAAGAAATACCAAAGGGATATTCGAAGGAGAGAAAAATCGTAACAACTGACAAACTCCGGAGAACAACGAAGACAAGACCAAAACAATACATGCACTACAATTAAAAACTAAAAACCTATGAACAACATGGACCCCACCAAAAAACCGGGGGTAGACTCAGGTGCTCGGAAGAGTAAGCAGTCTCTGCTTCCTGCAGGACACCCGCCATGCTGTCCATGTCAAATCCGATATGCGGAAGGGATAATATCAATGGAACAAGTCCATTTTCATTTGGGAAACGGTTTTTTTATACCTTTCAACCAAGTCATGATGACGCCCATAAAACTTTAATAAGGATGACTTCAGCTTAGGAGCAACGTACCCCTGTCTGAGCAACTTTTCTGTTAGAAGCCGGGCTCTGTCCAGGAAGTCAATGTATATGTCACAAGCTCTGGAATAACGTATGATTTGTGAAATATATACACCATACGCCGGCGCTTCTGGAATATTGCCGCTCAAAAATGGGAAGTTGACAATTGGAAAGTCAAAGTCATCCCGTTTGTCGTAAAGTTTTGTATTTAACCTTCCTCTGGTGTCAATTTCGAGATGAGGTCAAGATAAGATGCAGACTTGGCAATGTCTGTTGTATCCTTAATTTCGAGCTCATTGGGATAGATGAGATGTAAGAAATTCCCAAAAAGTGAATTATTGAGTGATAAGACATCATCTATGTAGCGGAAGCTGAAATTAAAAGTACGGGCTAATTTCTTCTGTTTTTCCTTAAGAAGCCCGTCAAGGAAGTCTAAGTATAAGTTACGACAAACAAAACTTTTAAACATTGAAAATACGACGTAATGCGTGCTCAATTTAAATACTTCTTTGTGCAAATTATATTTAGAAAAGTTTGAATTTAAATATGATGAAAAATGATAGATAGACTTATGTATATGCATATAAAGTTAGAAGTTGAATGAAAGGTTCAGGAAAAAGGTTTCTGGGATACATGAAATGAAATACATGTACATTGTAATTGTCTTGTTTGGCTGAATATTAAATTTTATTCACATAGTTTGTAGAAAATTTAGGATTATGAATAATACCCGAAATAAGTTTTGGAAATGGTTAGAAATTTTTTTAAAGTTCTGTGTCTCTCTTTCTCTTGATTACCTTCTGTGTCGCTATCTATACATTGGCGACATAAATTATATATTTTTCGACAATGACTTACTTGTGTATTCTATATAAATTGTTATGCGTTACTATATTCATGCCATTGCCAGACTGTACGAAATAAAGATTAACATTAAAGTGCAAAGAAGTTTTACAAAGTAATTGGCCTTGGCCATCGAGAAATTGTACTTTTACGATGAATACAGGTGGTAAAATAGACCACAAAGGGTATCGGAAAATGGTTTGCCCTGCGTTTTTTAATTCTTTTCTTCACGGTTAAAAATTATTTCATGGCAAGATATTACGGTATAATCTGTGTCCGTGATGTAGGGCAACTCTACTTCCATGCATTGTGGTAGGGTTGCACATGTATCGCGGAACCAAATTTGCACTGTCGAATGTAGCCCTGAAATAGTTTTTGATTGTGCCAAAAAAAAAAAAAAACCTGAATCCAATCGTCGAATGCCTGTGCATATATGACTGCATATAGTGAAGCCTTATATTACACTACTACGATGTGAATTTAAAATAAACAAAAATAAGTTAATTCGTAGTAGCGGTGTTGGACGTAACTCAAAGGAAAAATATTAAACAGTCGCAGAAATGGGGAAAACAAGGCCTTGGTTGTCCTTAGATTTTTTTCATATTTTTTTTTTGGAACTGTGGGATTAACACTTTTAATATATGTATTAATTTATTTCAAATTTAACAGAGGTGTTCCTTTTACTTTCTTGTTATTATTATAAAAAAATTATACTATATTTTTATTTTACTTCAACATGTCTGTTTATCGCAGTCGACTTACGTCACGAATTCTATTGTTACGCCACTTTCACAGGTTAACAATACGAAAATCACGTGCAAATACAAGCCTTTTATACATAAATGGTGATCTCTATTACCATATTTGGATACATCACTAAGGCGGGGTTTTGGAGCACTTTTTGGCACGACCATATATATATGCAACGGCTGTAATACGATTCCAAAAATGTGTCCAGTAAACTGTCGAGACAAAAGAAACCGACAGGACAAAGAGGACAAATATACCTATGAAGCAATCCAAAAAAAAAAAAAAAAAAAAAAAAAAAAAACGCAATCCATTAGACACGGGAAGACAAATGAACAACCACAAGCACAACAAATTAAAAATGAAAACTAAGAAACAATGAACAACACGAACTCCTATAAAAACCAGGAGTGAAATCAGGTGCCCCGGGAGGGTAAGCAGTTCTCCGTATACGGCACCTATCGGGAAGTTCAACGAAGCCAATCCGGTGGTAGTCACAAATCGGTGGAGGTACATGAAATGTTACGACAGTGGGAACAGGTTCAAGATCATCTTAGATATTGGAACACTGTAACGGTCAATCAATTCGTGATGACGACCGTAAAATTTCCCAAGTGATGACATCATTTTTTCCCGGATAAAACCCTGGTTAAGAAGCTTTTGTGACAACAATAATCATCTTTGTCGAAAGTCATGGTAACTCACGCATGCCCTTGAATATCGGATAAGCTGAGAAACGTAAACGCCATATGCAGGCGATGCTGGTATATTGCTTCTCAGGAGGGGAAAGTTAACAATAGGAAAGTTGAAGTCATCACGTTTGTCATAAAGTTTTGTCTTCAGATGTCCCTCATTGTCTATTTCAAGAAACAAATCCAAATATGAAGCGGACTTCGATGTATCTGTAGTATCCTTAATTTCAAGATGAGATGACAAAGTCATAGATAATTTTGAACCAACCACTTAGGACATAAATATCTCTAGTAGTTAACATTTAAGTCGATCCCATTTCTCTCCAATTTTACCAAAACTATGTAGAATTGATTAAATTTGATAGTAATTTCTAAAATAATAACCATAAGACAAATTATTTCTTATATGAAGATAAAAAACAATAAAATTTGTTTACAAATTAGACGACCATGAAACCAGTGAAGGCTAAAAGCGACATACATGCATATACATATGCTGAAAAGTAATAATTCTAATTAATATTTAAAAAAACGAATTCTTAAATTCACCATCATGATTGTAAATACAGATATTACGTAGGGAATATTTATTTAATGCGAGCATTTTTCATTAAAAACAAAATATCTTTTTAAAATAAATTTTAGAAAAAAAAAATAAATGAATAAACAAATAAAAATCTTTACATATACATAATTGTACATGTATGAGTTGCTAGTAGTTCAAATTATAAGTCCAAGTTAATGTCAGAGAATGAAATTTGATTGAGGAATTGAACACTATAGTTTAAATAAATGCATGAACAAAGAGGCTGATTAAAAATATATTTTATAAACAAAACTTTTCAAAAATGTCAAAAATCTTTGTCTGTCTTGTGTGGAGTGAAATTTGAGAATAAAGTTCGAAGATTAATGCTATTGTGTGTCATTGTTGATATTGGGGAGAAAAAAGGGAAGGAAATATCACCTAACATTCATATCAAGTATTTTTTTTTAGATTAAAACATTGAGTTATTTGGTCTGATTTCGTATAAATGTACTTATTGAGTTTATTTCTAATTTGTCCATATAAAATAAAGTTATTTCAAGATTAATACTAACTTACCGGAGGGTTAAGTCACATTAAGTTCCTACTACAGAATAATGTCTTATCCCGTGCAGAGAATAATGTCGTTAATGTCACTGTTTACGTAAGGTTAGGCTATTTCCAATATATGAACAATATCATGATGAAATGATACTGTTGTAGAATTTAGTCATAAATCACATTATTGATTCAATAATTGTTTCTCTAATTGATTTCGTGTCTTTTATCAATGGTGCTGCGACAACAGAGAAAGGAAATAGGCACCACAATAGCCAAACCACAGGTCGAAAAAAGTATCGACTACGACATATTCCTTTCGGGTAATAGCTGAGAAGTAATTGCTATTGCAGACTGAAAAACAAGTGTCGAAAGCCAAAATAAGTTGTGACGACGTCCTTCTGTAAAATGTAGTTTTTTTCGTATTTGTAGATATACAGCATACAGAAAAAACGAAAATAGTGACCCTGTAACCTAAAAATCATATATAGGAAAAAGCCAAGTTAGTTAAAAAATTATTTTCTACAAAATTGATGTGGGGGTATGCGGCAACATTTATATAATTCTATATGGTTATAGACTTCTACTTTATATCAAAAGTCCTAAGAAAAATAAATATCATGAATAAACATTTATGTAGAAAAGGTAACAACTGTAAGTAGACATCTATGAACATGGTACTGTGACAACAGATAAAGGAAATAGGCACCACAAAGCCTTTCAAGTAATGGCTGAGAAAAAAATTGACGGTGCCGTTGAAGAACTGATTTCATCTACTATATGCAGAATGAAAAACAAGCTTCGAAAGCCAAAATAAGCCCAATGTTGGGATAACGTAGTTTTGTAAAATTAGGGAATAACAGTGTTGTATTTGATGTGGTTCCTGCGTAAAACGTAGATGTTACTGTTGTAAATTGAGTTTACCTCGTAAACGGATATTTTCGACAGTAAAATCGAGTTTTACTCAGGAACGACATCAAATACAACACGGTAATTCCAATTCTAATGCAATCTACTAAAAGAAGTTTTTAATATTGTCAATTTATGGGTAAAAACCAAAAGGTCCGGGACAACGCATCATGATGTGACCGTGCTTGTTAACAGACAGGTAAAACGTGGATTTTACAGCAGTTTCTTAGCCAATCAAATTGCCTGTTACATTTTCATTGCATTAGAATTTAGTTTTTTCGTGGTCGTAGACAAAGGAAATATTGCAAAAACGAAACTGGTGATCATGAAAACTCAGTGTTAAAAGAATTAGAAGTATTTTCTACAAAAATAAAAATTAATGGATATGGGTATAATTCTACATGGTTATAGACTTCTAATTTATAACAGAAGTCTTGAGGACTTTAATGATGAGCAGAAACTTCAACTTAAGAAAAAAAAATATCATGAATAAACATTTGTGTAGAAAAGGTAACCAATATTCCACAGGGTCCTGGCTCTAAGTAGACACCTATAAACGTGGAGGGCGTAAACTAATTTTGATAATTCAGCCCTTCCATCAATTCCCAAATTATAAGTCAGTATTAACAGAAGCAGAGAAACAAAGTCAAATAGTAAGTGCTTATTTCATTAGAATTCAGTACTCAGTCGAAGACCTTAAACAAAAAACAATAAAACCTAAAACTTTTGTGAAAAGTTATACCACGAAAGTTTGATATATGAAGATATTAACACGTTCTACATTTTTGGGTTATTTAGTTATCTGAATATGCTCTACAATAGTTTGGATTGTAATACCTTTTGATTTTTTCTCTATATAAATTTAATAGAGATTATAATCAACATTTTGACTTTTTTAAAACAACGCTCAAATTCTTCAGATTCCTGAACTTTTGACCGTCAACATTTTTGAACTGTTGGACCGGGCCGGAACTGTTAGCCCAGTGCTTGCCATATTTTGATTGGTTACTAATAATAGGAGCTCCACGTGCAGATCACTATCGTCTAACAAAAAAAAATATTGACTGGTTCCTCAGACAACAGGTTTTTTGTTTGACCCTTTGACTGAACTGTTGCCCTCAGCCTACAGGTTCGGGCAATAGTTCAGTAGTCGGGTCAAACAAAACAGCTGTTGTCCTCGGAACCAGCCAATAACTGTATTGTTTGTTTTCAGTCTATAAAGAAATAACCTCAATCACTTGACACTGAATAAACCGCATAACGGGTTATTTTAAAGTGTGCGCCACGTTCAATGATGTTATTTCGAATAGAATGAAAACAAAATTACAGTCAATCCTTATGAATTCTTTAACGGTTGAAAACGTAAGGATACCCCGTTATGACGTCATAGTAGAAAAGAAAAAAAATGGTCTACATATGATAGACGAAAAAATGTTAACCAACCCGACGAATGGCATATTAATATCACATCCAATATCAAATTTAATTTATTTGTTTCGGATTTCCACATTGTTTGCATGAAGACTGAATCAAAAGTGGTATAATCTATACATAAATAGTGCAATTACTCTACGAGTGGTACTATCTATCACGTACGTAAAAGCATTGGTACTAGCAGCGAACTTAACATTTCATTAGGAACTCATGGGACGTAATTCTTACTGATTTTTAAAACCACTTACTCATGCTTTAAGTAAGGCTTGAAAATGCTCATAAACATGTAAAATGGTAAATGTCAGTCCCAAGTCAGGACTCTATAGTAGAAGCAGACGATATATATTGCCTATAAATTGTACATGTTTTTATATGGAATAATGAATTTATTTTTTAATTTTTGTAACTTGTTGCAGTTTTGCGGATAAAACATTGCACATGCTCAAATAATGTTACCCATATTAAAATCTCCAACAAATATGGCTGCCATGAATTATTTCTTAATCATATGATACTTTTAGTTGATACCTTGCTATAGTTTGGATTTTACCATAATATCATTTCAGATTTATTCTAAATATACAGTCACTCGTGTCAAAATCAAACTTGAAATGTCTACGAAGCTTCTTAAGTCACCTTAATTGGTAAATAGGTAGACT
Source organism: Mytilisepta virgata (assembly GCA_028015205.1). Classification (NCBI taxonomy): domain Eukaryota; kingdom Metazoa; phylum Mollusca; class Bivalvia; order Mytilida; family Mytilidae; genus Mytilisepta; species Mytilisepta virgata. The sequence goes on along the minus strand of CM051518.1, from coordinate 50,137,911 downwards.
TTGCATCATGTAATTAAATTCCAAAATGTCGAACAACATGTAGAAATCGAGTTTAAATGTTTTATTCTCATTGTAAGGAGACTAATGTCGGTAATGATGTCTAATCAGATTGCTATACAAGACATTTTTCGCAATTATCTCTAATTCAAGTTGGATATGATTATAGTCTGTGCTCATGAAATGAAATATTTGAATGCCAGTGGCAATAAAATAGCTAATGGGGTTTGATTAGTTTTAAGCAATTTTGTTTGGTAGTTTAATCCAAGATTAGTCAATTAACCAAACTTCCGACATCAGTAAATTAAAGTCTAAATTTATTACATAGATAAAGATTTTTCTTTAAGAATTTAATAAAATTTTGATAGTATCTTTAAGCTCCTATCATTCTCTTGGATTGAATCTGCAACCTTAGTTGGGGGTTTGCAACAACGGATTCAATTCTGAAAGAGAAAACTTAGGGACAAGTGTTCTCTAATTTCGTTACAGACAAGATCTAGATTTTCCGATAACGTCATGTATATCTGTGCATACAGATTTGGACATGACAATCATCATGGTTGGCAGGATAGAGAAAAAGGGAAGTAAATGAAGGAATTGTCACACGAGCTTTTAATCTGCCCTGAAACACTTCAAATTGTGGTTTTTCTTCCGTTTGTTAAAATATTATGGTAATATGTATATGTAAGCCGTTTTTCTTGAATTGTTATTCACATTATCTGGGAGATTACTGTATAGTAAACATGAAAACAGATAACAGAAAAGTCGTCAGCAATGGCATGGAAAATTATTTCGTCCCTTTTATCATACAAAAAATTTACATTGTAGTATATATCGCTCCATTTTCGATATTTATGGTAGGATTTAAAAGGGAACAACATTTACTATTCGTATTAGCTTTATTCAAATGTAGCTCTTTTGGATAAATGTCTTTCTTAATCGTATTTATAAGCTTAAAACATGTGTAACATTGGTCCCCCTTTTTCGTTTTTATTACCTGCGTTTATTAGAGAAGCAACGCATATTTAGCATTCCGTTTAACATGATTCCAACCTCACAATGTTCTATATGTTCTAAGCATAAAAAGAGGAGTACACCGTGTTATATGTGACCTTGCAATACATACATACATACTCAATTTTTTTCGTACATTTTTTTCTGCACAGAACTGTCGGAACACTGTTAATTTCCATTTTATCCTTAACAACAAATGATCACATGTATGATGTTGACCGAAATTGCTTGGATTGCTCATAACTACCAGTTTTCGTTATAAATCAAGCGGAAAAAATAAGATGGGAATTTACGACTACAATCACGATAGTCTGTAGAAATATTTATCTACTTTTGTCAATAGTATTACATGAAGTCTAAGTGCGTTAAAGATAATAGCTCTAGTGGCAAACCCAAAGTAAAAAGGCTTCTCTTCTTAAAACAACTGAAATTATTTTTTATTTCAAGAATGTTTCATAGAATCTGAATGCCAAATTAAAAAAAAAATCTTATTTTTCTTCAAAGGATTTATGTTTAAAGGATTTTATTTAAGAAATGATTTTGATGGTTTTTTCAAGAAGGTTTGTTGTTTTTTTTAGAATTTGAATACAAAAGTATAAATCTTTCAAATTCTTATTGTTGTACGGAAATTAGTCCTGTCTTTCCTTTTTTATCATGCAAATAGTATTCATAACATTTATAGACCATGTCATCAAAAGTTTTCCGTACAATAGATGAATGTATTGATAATATTTAGACTGGTATTGAGATGTATAATAGATGTTGTATAGTGCTACTGTTTTCTTATGAATAAATAACAAAGTACATTTGTATCTGAGATAAATATAAATCTTCTCATGATATCAATATTGTTCCTTTGGTGTTCTGAGACAATTACTCATTGCTGTTTAAAATTTATGGACATAATAACCTACCTTACTTCATAAATAGAAAGCAAATAAGACAGAAATGTTAGTACAAATGTAAATTGCAACATCTATGTATACCTGTTCCAATATTTAATTACAAAATATAATGCACTGGGGCCAAGTTTTCGAAGGTACATGTATCTTAGAACTAAGATATACCCTAAGATGGTCGTAGGATATATCATAATCCCAAGTGATGTTTCCGAACCTATCGTAACTTAAGATATGTCCTAAAATTTATCGTAAAGGACACCCAAAACCATGTCTTACGACAATTCGTATGGTTAAAATATAATTAGTAGGATTTATAATGGCACTGTTTACATTTTCTTGGGTGAAAGAAATGCTAATGTATTTTCTGTAAAGAAACTAACTAAACTACAATTAGACTTTTTGCGGGGGAAGAGGGGTCAAGGATGTGATCCTGAAATTTTTTTTCGAGGCATACGTGAGCCATACAATTTTTTTTTCAAAACATACAATTGTTTTATTCAATCTATGCAATGTAATGTTAAATCCTGCCATTTTAAACGCATTTAACCCCCCTTTTTTTCTCTATAATTTTAATGGTTGTTCCCAAATGATAATCACCCCTAGCTATGTATATCATAGACGAAATAAGCATATTAAGTGTACATAGGGGTTGATAAATTGAACTTTTGCTTTTTTTTAGTTAGTATTTTTATTTTTTTTTATTCGTTTATTTTTTCTGTAATATTTTTTTATATATAAAATATTACTATCATTTATAACATATTTATAGTTATACATGTATAAAATAGAGGACAGTCCTAAGAACATCCTTAGATCTAAGACGTGTCATAGGATTATCCTAAGATGGTCCTAAAATATATGTGTCCCAAGAGATATATATCTTAGGATACATCTTAGGATAGTTTCGAAAATCTGGCCCCAAGTTCACAATAATAATACTAATTTTCGTTCATTTTTATTGAACAGTTTAATCTGTTTCAACGTCTCTTACGTCATGGTCGACTGAAAATACTTTTTGAGCAATGAAGAACATTGACCCAAGAAATAAACATATTTAAAAGTGTTTCTTCCATTTTGGAAATACGATGACTTTTTTTTTGTTATATGCTAATTTGGAATTGACTACTGGTGTTCCAAAACATTTCAACACTTAGACTTGGCATAGATATTGATTACATTTGTCTGCATTAAGAGACACATGTTTGTTTCAGGAGTACTTTTATCTACAGTACACTATCGTAACAATATATGAGAGAAGTTTTGGTCTTGTATGTATGATAGGAATCTCTATATACAAATAAAATAAAATAAATTAAATAAACAAATTGGAAAAAATAAATTAAATAAAACATATAATTGTATTTAGTTGCTTCAGAAACACAGGATATTAATTAGTCTATCTTATATGGTTAAATCTGTCATTTATTTTGTAAGCACAGGCAGGTATAAATAATAAAAACGCCGATCTGTTCCTGTGCTCGTATGAAGCGGACCCCATTCAAGGGCTACTACGTGAAAACAAAAATAAACTAGCCCAATCCTTTAATTTCACTTTTCGTTATATAGATGACGTGTTGTCGTTAAATAAAGACAAATTTCAAGACTTTCGACATCTCATCTATCCATGTGAGCTGGGAATTAAGGATACTACAGATACACCAAAGTCCGCTTCATATTTAGATTTGTTTCTTGAAATAGACAATGAGGGGCATTTGAAGACAAAACGTGATGACTTGAACTTGAACTTGCCTATTGTTAACTTTCCCTTCTTGAGTAGCAATATACCAGCATCGCCTGCATATGGCGTCTACGTTTCTCAGCTTATCTGAGTTACCCTGACTTTCGAAAAAGAGGATTAATGCAGTCACAAAAGATTCTTAACCAGGGTTTTATCAGGGATAAGTTGATGTCATCACATAAGAAATTTTACGGTCGTCATTACGAATTGATTGCCCGTTACAGTGTTCCAATATCTAAGATGATGTTGGACCGGTTCCCACTGTCGTAACATTTCATGTGACTTCCACCGGATTGACTTGTTGAACTTCACGACGGATGCCGTATACGGAGCAGGAACTGCTTACCCTTCCGGAGCACCTGGGTTCACTCCTGGTTTTTATAGGAGTTTGTGTTGTTCATTGTTTTTTAGCTTTCAGTGTTTACTTGTTGTGCTTGTGGTTGCTCATTTGTCTTCCCAAATGGATTACGTCTTCTGATTTGCTCCTTTGGTATATTTGTCCTCTTTCTTGTTTTTTAGATTTTGTAATATTCTTTGAACAAGGGGAATAAAATGAATCTTTCAAGCACAATTAATTTCTGAGACCTTATGGGGTTCTATGGGGGTTATAATACATTTGAATACTGCATGGCAAATCTTAGTAATTACACCATATGTATTTGAATTAATTGAAATACGTATATAATAAGTATATAATTTATTGTTAAAAGCTTTATATATTTTCTAAGGTGGTATAAGCAGAATGTCACATTCACAACTGAACCGAAGCTAATTAAGTTCACAATATTTTCACAAATACAATCCTCTTAAATAAATTTACTGTTTTTTTTCCATATTTGTTAAACCTTTATAAAAGCTTTCTTAGCTGATATTTGTTCTATTTTTTAATAGAATGTTAAAGGTCATAAATAAAACTGGTGAGTTGGTCTGATCTAAAAGTGCCAATATATAAGGCCTACATGAATTTTGATAATTTTGGCCACTATTTTGAGATGGCATTGGTTAATTTATTTTTTAAACTTTGATGTTTGGTCTGATATACGATTCGTTTAATTCAATTTCATTTTAATATAAAATACACGGCCTCGGACTGATTCTTGTGGCTTATAGTTTTAGCTTCCATTTTTAATAACTATAAAATGAAAATACGTGTACATGTACATGCTAACTGCATAGAAATTTGTTAGCGATGTAGGAATTTATTTTCTTACAATTTGTAGACAATACTCTATTGTTTTATTTAGTTTACTTATTATGATTTCATTAGCAAGTCATGTTGGGTTTTGTCTTGGTTCAAATCGCAACATTCACTGTAATTAATGTCTGCTACACGCAAGTAATTTTAATAAAATAAAATAAAATAAAATAAACAAATAAATAAATAAAACTGAATAATTCTAATGAAAATTTAAAGGCATAGAAAAGAATATCCTTTCAATAAAATAAAATATTTATGCATGTGTGAAAATTGGATCATTAAACAAAAAAAAAAAACAAAAAAAAAAAAACAAATTTTTTTATCTGGCAATGTTACATTTACAATACAAACTACGTGATAAAAATATAAATAGAATACACAAATTTAAAAAAAAAGCAATTTCTGAAATCGATCATTTTAAGTTGTAATGTTTAAGGAAAACTTACCCTCAAAATTAGAATTGTTGTTATCTATCGTTATCTAATCCATTCATTACGAAGAACATAACCAAAAAGTCAATATTAAGAATCCTCAAGATAGTTAACTGGTTTTTCTATTTGTATATGCAATTCCCAAAGATCAACCTAGTAAGATATTTATTAACTAGGAATTGTAAATTCTGTCAATCATTTTTTTCTGGAGCCTTAGAGTCCGGTCGGTATTACTGAAAGAATTTTATTATTCCCCATCGTCAACAAATAAAACAATTGCTGTTAAAAGAAAATTAAGTTTTTATTTACAGTCAGCTTAAATTAATAATTGTAAACCAAGTGTGTGCGAAAGGAGGTCAGGTGCAGCCGGTTTATAGCGCAACTTCTCTCACTACAAGACATAATAATTTGCTCTATGATATTTTATGTTTTGTTACTTTTTGAAATTTCGCTTTGAAATTATCGGGTAAATATTACAATATTCATTATATTTGTTTGTCTGTATTATATATAATTTATTGATAAATGTGTAATACCTCGAATATGTGTAAAACTTCAATTTCACGGATGTGTTATAATCAATATTTGGCGAAGAATTTCACTCAGACTGGTGCCAAGATACGTCTGGAATTTACAATGCTACGAGAGATTTTTCTCTGTGTTGAATTCCTTTAAACATGTCGTTGGAATAAAAATACATTTTGACAAAATATTCTCTACTTTTAGTTTTATATTGATTTTACAAATTCCTGTTATTTGCAATTTTGTTGTTTCATAATAGTGACCGCAAAATCCACATAATAACAATCCAAAGATACTAATATTAGATATAGTAAAATTTATAATATGCTGTATACGACGCATTTCAAGGCGTTACCTCTCATCAGCAGCATTAAAACCGAAACATTTGGAAGACCAAAAATCAAACTTATGTTAAGCAAGAAGTACTCAACCAAAAATACCGAAATAGGAAGCCAAATTTCAGATAAGGAGATCTACCATGTGCAATACAAGGAATGAACCCTTATTATTTCTATTATTTTTTAATTTTGCTAAATACTGGTAATTTCTGTAACAAATCAATGAATAATCATGTCAGACAAGTTTGACGACTGGGTTGGCGAATACCCTCGGGGACCTAGGGTCCACCAGCAGAGGCATCATCCCAGGAGTTTCAAAATAACAATTCAAAGATACTAATATTAGATATAGTAAAATTTATAATATGCTGTATACGACGCATTTCAAGGCGTTACCTCTCATCAGCATCATTAAAACCGAAACATTTGGAAGACCAAAAAAAAACTTATATTAAGCAAGAAGTACTCAACCAAAAATACCGAAATAGGAAGCCAAATTTCAGCTAAGAAGATCTACCATGTGCAATACAAAGAATGAACCATTAGTATTTCTATTATTTTTTAATTTTGCTAAATACTGGTAATTTCTGTAACAAATCAATGAATAATCATGTTAGACAAGTCTGACGACTGGGTGGGCGAATACCCTCGGGGACCTAGGGTCCACCAGCAGAGGCATCATCCCAGGAGTTTCAAAATAACAATCCAAAGATACTAATATTAGATATAGTAAATTTATAATATGCTGTATACGACGCATTTCAAGGAGTTGCCTCTCATCAACAGCATTAAAACCGAAACATTTGGAAGACCATAAACATTTTAAAACTTCCAAGAACCTGTTTTAACCTTTTTTGTTATTCAAAAAGGTATTCCAGGAATTTTGTGTACGTTCATGTCCATTTCACGTAAAAAATAAGAGAGTTTGAATTTGCATACAAAACAAGCATTCTTACATATACCCAGATATATGAAAACGGGAAATTTTATAAAACACAATAAAATCAAAAGAACAAGTCATAGAATAGAGAATGGAAACGGGGAATGTGTCAAAGGGACAACAACCCTACCAAAGAGCAGAAAACAGCCCAAGGCTACCAATGGGTCTTCAATGCAGCGAGAAAATCCCACACCCGGAGGGCGCTTCAGCTGGCTCCTAAACAATAATGTATAATAGTTCAGCAAAACCGACGGCACACTAAACTCCGAAACATAAAAATGAACCAAACTTAAAAAACACACAAGACTACCAAAGGCTAGAGGTTCCCGACTTGGGACAGGCGCAAAAACGCGACGGGGTTACACATGTTTTTTGAGATCTCAACTCCCCCCTATACCTCTAGCCAGTGTGGAATAAACAACACACAGCGATACACACCTGTGTGACAGTAAAACTCAGTTCAAAAGATGTCCGAGTCCGATGTTAAAAAAGGTAACAGAAGAAACTAAGCAAAATGACAATGATTAATATAAAATTAACAAAGGACTACTAGCAATTACTGACATGCCAGCTCCAGACCTAAATTAAACTCATCGAAAGATTATGACTTTTTCATATAGAAAATCAGCCACAATCCCTCCCGTTAGGGGTTTAGTATCATGCCATAATAAGTTATACGAGAAGAACATAACCCGTATCATGCCAACAACTCGTTTTAGAATAATGTGTTTATTTCCTACGCAAATACCCTATGAGTGAATCAATATTAATTCCAAATATGCCATCTTTAATGACTTGACCACAGTATCGTAACTATATCCATTGTTGATAAGTCTGTTTAAAGGTTTGATTATCTTTTCAGGTGAATGACATTTTTGTGCTTTGTATAGAGATTTGAATTACCTGAACATATAAGATGTTTGCACGTTGATTTATATTTACGAATGAGGTCCTTGTACCGATGATAAAATTTAGTAAAAGTTTTGACAAGTCATGCATACATAAAATAGTTCAAATGATATAAATTGAATATATTTCAACGAGTCCGACTCTGATCTTAATTGATGAGGATTGCCAGTTTTTCAAATCGGATCTTTATTGGCAAAGGTTTCAAGTTTTCCTGTCTTATGTCGTTGTTTTATATATCATATGTGAATGTGGTTTTATTTACCTTACTTTCTATTTGAAAAAATAAGTGTGTTGCTGTTCCGTCATTCTTTTGTGCATTTTTTTAAAATTTATCTATGATACATACAAATTCCGAAGCATTCTATTTCTATCAAAACATAAGGACCTTATCAACATTTATATTTTACTTTACCTATGCAATGATCAAAACAAAATTTGGAAATGCATTACGGTTATTAAATGATAACTTCCTGTTATCAACATAATTGTTATTATAACATTGATCAATGACGCTGAACAGGAAAGATTGAAAAGAAAGCAATTTAATCCTGATTTTATAGCACACTTGGTATGATATTACCATTTTTGTTATTGATCTCGTCAATTAGCAGCTTTAGAACCTTATCTTGCATTTCCGAAAAGTCAAAATCTTAAGTAGATATTATGTTTATCTCTTGAAGGATTTGCGTGAAATTTATTGTTGATTGCCCACGCGACAAATATTATTTAAACTTCATCATAGTATCATTATAACATTATGACATGATAATTTTGTTATACAGTTCAGTTTTGTCTTATTGAGTGAGTAAAAATGATCAAAATACATAAGTTCAGTCAGGATTCACCGAGAAAAAAATATCCTGCATACGACATATGAGTTCGTTGTTCTTCTGATACAAATTATCTATAAGGTCAAGACCTGAGACTGTTACAAGGCGTTCAAACCAATTTATTGATATTGCAACCTATCCAGCATTACTGGTTTCCGGTGAGATTTGTTTACATTCGATTAGAAAAAAAATTAATTCACACTATACATGTAAATACTAATTTAATATAATAATGGCCATACAATAGATGCATTATAGAAAGTATTAATAGTTGCAGGAAAAAAAATGTCATTAAGTTTGTCATCAAAATCTGTAATTGCCCATGGCAGCCATGCATGTTACATGTGTTAGTAAGTCTGACTACATCATGTAAATGCACTTCTACAAACCCCTCTACAGATGTCCTATATAAATTTTCAATTAAAGTCGCTCAGGACGTATTAGATGCCTCATTTAAGTTCATTTAGCCAAGAACTTTCACGCAAGTTTTTACAATGTTACCAATCACAAACAAAAAATGCCCGTGGACCCCACGTTATTTATCCAATAGGGATATACAAACCGTCCAAGAGATGGTAGAAACGAGTTTGATTTCATTTGGCCACGTGTTTGAGAGAAAACTTCTGAAAATCACCCAATTGGAAATAACTAGTTATTATGTTTGCCATGTTATTTATTCGAGACACCACCCAGGACAACACAATTCACAGACCTCGTAATTTCACAATGGGAGACCAACAGCTATGGAATTACTTCAACAGTGACGGCCCACACACAACAACCACTTAATCTACCAGACCAAAGCCAAAGAAATACAGAAACATCGACAGCAGACTGATGAGCTGAAACATCGACTAACAGCAGACAGGATCGACATTCTACAGTACGACGATGCAGATTCCAATCTTCTTTACCTGGCGTTACTGTAGTCATTTGTTGAATTATGAAATATGCTTGTTTACTGTTGTAACTATTGTTATGAATTTAATGTGCTATTATAATATGTTATGATAAGATAATAAAAAATTCGTAAGAGTTCCAGTGTTTATGTTTTAAATGTAATAGTTGAATGTACATAATTTCTATCCGCATGTATTTATTGATCACGAAAAAGCTTCTGTCAAAGTTTGGTAAAAATCCAGGATGGTTTAAGTAAGTAATTAATGTTTTAAAAACTTTTAACTGCAGAATATATGTAATGTTAAATGGGAGAAAAACTAACCCCATTTATAAGTAAAATCCTGAAAAATGGAAAAATATTATTACACAATTTTCCTCTGGATACTATCTTTTGACCATGAACAAGCTCCAATCCAAGTCTGGTAAAAATCAAGGATGGTTTAAGAAAGTTATTAATGTTTAAAAAAAAGTAAACCACAGAGTGAATGTAAATGTTGACGCCGCTGCCGACGACGACGACACCGCCGACTACAGAATGTAGGATTACTATTTCTCATATTTGTATGTGTTTAGGACAATTATATTCCGTGTGAGACACCGGTGTGAGATTCATGCATCTCACGTCACATGACCTACCTTGAAGTAACAATGCAAAAAATGTCACGTCACAATGCTAGAACGTCAGAAAATGCACAACTTCGCACACATGATAGGACAACGTCGAAATTAACATCGCTTTAATTTGCAAACCCCTGAAGCGCAACCTAAAAGATGTCTTTTGAAAGTTTTGTACCTTTGGTACAAAACCAAAACGCATACGATCTTTTCGAATATAGAATTTATTTTGCTCTAGGTCGCCTAGTTTAAGAGAACACATTTTTGTGTCATGGCGGCCATGTCTATTACCTTTAATTTTCAGCGCAGAAATGTGAGAAAAAATAATCAGTCATGGTCAAAAATGTGAGATTGGACAATTCAACCCTCGGGTTCGCATTTTCTATCATCAGAAACTCCGCAAGCCTCGTTTCTGTCTTGAAAATGTGAACCCTCAGGTGGAATTGTCCCATCTCACATCTTAGACCATGACTGATTATTATAGTCTCGATTCCGCGAGAAAAGTAGCAGGCTCGACAAAAATGAATATGCATACCATCTTGTTTATTTGTTTATTTCTTCCATGAATTGTTCCTCTAATAAGAAAAGGCAAAAGAAATTATATTGGGGAATAACATGAATGTACCAGTATACCGCCAAAAGCAACTATAAAAATATAAGTGGATATTTTAAATTCATACATAGATATTTCTTTCTGTTAATTTCCCCTAAAAAGTTTTTTGGACAAGGCTATAACTTCAAATCTATTGTTCCCTGATTAGATCTAATTAGAGTGTTTATATTACCATTCCTGTTCTGCCACTTACATTTTCAACCTATATTTTTAAAAAGTGGGCTGAACAGGAACACAACGTAGTACATGACGATCAATCAAACTTGATATTTTCAATAAGCCCTAATTAGTTCCCGTCTCTAACTGCAATTGAACAATTTATACAGAATATCTAAAACATGCAGCAATTAGAAAGTAACAGGAAAACACAATATATATAATTTCATTTAAATGCTATCTTCAATGACACTTTGCAAGCGAATTATGCCCTTTTAAGCATAGCTCATTTATTTTTCTGCGTAAAATGCATTATATTGTCAAGTGCATTTCACGATACCTCGGTACATTGAAATTTATTGCCAAGAAAACATACACTTAGTTTAGAATACCATAAGTATATGTCTAGCATAGTTATATCGTAAAGTATATTTGTTGCAGTTTTACACAATTTGTATAACCATTTACCTCTAACACGTAACTGTTTTTATAAATGTTGTAGTCTGGTGATGGTACGTTGCAATTTTATAGTTATAAGGTTATACCACGTTGTATACCTGTGTGTGTACTCATGCGTATAGCTAACCTCTGTAATTCTCTCTTCCGGTTGCTGCCTTGGACAGTGATGGTCGGGATTATATACCCGGAATAATATATCGTAATCGTGTCATCACTGACGGGATAAAGTCTATATAATAACCCGGCATATCAACAATATACTGACCTTTATTAATTAACTAGTGTATTATTGGCTTCAATACGACTAAAATGTCTTTTCAATACAGAATCATTAACTCGGCCAATATCGAAAAACCCGAAAATTATTCAGTAATAGCTCAGACTAAAAATCTTTCAATGATTATACTTAAGAATTGTCAAAGAGTTGATTCAGCAAAAAAATCATACAGAATATGCATTGTGAAAACTAGTTTATTAATAAAGATATCATTACATGGTTATTTCTGCATTGGCCTTGTTATTGGTTTTCGGCCAATTACTAGATTGCTAGTGGAAACGTTAATGCTGTGGTCTATTCTCAATTGTAGACATGAACCAGTTTTAAAATGTAAACATTAATCGGTAAATAGAATTTTTTTTATATGATAAAATATCAGTCAAAACTATGCCTCCGGGAGGGGATTTTCTCGCTGTGTTGAAGACGCATTGGTAGCATTGAGCTGTTTTCGGCTCTTTGGTCGGGTTGTTGTCTCTTTGACACAATCCCCGTTTCCACTTTCTATTCTATGTCATAGAATTGTAGAAAAATGCCCTACCATTATATCTGGTTTAAAATTAATATTTTATCCATGTATCTTCTTTATTTACTATAACTCAATTTTTGACGATTTAGCTCCTCACAGTCCTACTCAGACAGTGTATCTGAAGATCACGTTTACCGGTATGAAAATTACTCAGCGTCGTCCAACAAGAATAGGTGGTTTAATATTTGTACTATTTGTTCAAACAACACTTTGGAGGTTGCAGAAGGGTCATCCTGTTGTTTTGCATATTTTAGTGAGAATGACACACAAAAACACAAGTTCGACGATTTAGAATATTTTGTCTTTATTAAAAATGGATCATACAATTTTAATAATCAGAATATCGCCCTGTCAACTTTACAACTGGGTGTTAAAAACAATATTTACTTTCTTAAACCATAAAGTTTGTGAAATATCTTGGGCCACCATAAAATAATAATCGTTTCATTGCCGTTGCTCAGATATTTAAGAGTAATTGATATGGTCGTGATGTAGAAACCTGAAGGTGAACGAGAGTTCTAACGTTAGAAAATAATCAAAAACGCGTGGCGTAGCTAGACAAAAAATAAAGTGTACTAAAATGTCGGGGAGGGATCTAGGGGTCGCTTACGTCCCAGTGGGCACGGGGAAGGATTGCGAAGGCCCTAAATTTTATCGAACTTTATACGGGGTGTTTGAAAGTTTTTTATGCCCATTCACTGTATTTGGTGTTTATCACTTGAAATAACCACTGATCAACTATAAAACCTGTAGTATTCATGTATATAATGATGAATGAACATCGCAGTACATGCATATGCACAAAATAACCATATTATCAGGGACACACCGATAAGTCTAGAAAGGGTAAGCGATCTCTGTAGCTATCCACGCGCTGGTAGGGTTAAACGTGTATTGATTGAGATCTTAATTTTCAGAAATCATACATGTCATAGTTTACCTTTCAATAATGTATCTTTACGAAACAACTGTTGCGTCGTATTGTAGAACTGAACATTGCCCCAAGCACATGAGCTAAACAAAAACGATGAAGAAAATATGGAGGAGGTATTGAGGACCGGATTGAGAAGTTATATTGTTATTGGAAAACGTAATGGTTTATAATGGTATCATTAGTGAAGATTTGTTTGCCGTGACAATATACATGTGTATGTAACTGTTCTTTTTCCATCGTGAACGAATGATTAAACGTACAAACCTTAGAAAATGCAAGAGTTTTTACCTAAATTATATATTAACGAACTAATTATAAAGAAAAGTTAATTTGCCAATGTCGAATACCCTGTTGGTCTACTAATTAAATCTGCGGGAAGTTTCATTAAACTTAACTTTAAATTGTAATATACGTTGTAATTATCAGTGACACTAATTCTACCAGTATTCATTTATGACTTAAAATTTAAGAAATGAATTTCAGAACAATGTCATGAATAGTTAAGAGGGAAGTATTGGGATATATAAGAACATGCCCGTTGAATTTTATTCCTAAAACAATCGATTACCTCGAGCTCGGTACAGAACACCAATGTTCCATTAGTTTATATTGGCTACGGTAACATACCATTGTTATATAATGATTTTGTATGCTGCATCAATTTATTCATACAGTATTTTAGTTTTATTATTCAACTTGCATTAATTTTTTAGACTTTTCAAAAAGAAAATAGAGTGATCATAAAACTTCTTCCACATTATAAATTACATTGATATGTCAAAACTCTGCTTATCAGAAAGGATTGGCCGCAGTATGTTTTCTGAAAAGAAAATCTTTGAAATCTCTACATAAATGTGTATCTGCAAATGATCTCATTTACATATCATTGACAGGTTCATTCACTGGTCCATAACAGAAACGATGCAGAGTAAGCATTTTCATGTATTTTGAAATTGAAATGCTAAAACTATTCATACATAAACCATAATAATTATGACTTTATAATATATTGTATGCACATAGGAGTGTTAAAAATGTGTAACTTCTATGTTGGTAGAAAAGTTTTTTTTACATGATTTGCTGCAAACTTCATTCTCGCATGCCTTTTAATTAACTATCACGAGTAAGAATGCACACAATTCAGTTCCTGGCTGAGTATACTTTATCTTGATGAGGAGCGATGCGACCATCATCTTACGGTAGCGTGCTTTAAGGATGATCTCTGGTCTAATACAAAATAAATAGGATTTGAAATAGGTGTTTTAGTTTAAGAGAACATATGAATAGTAAACAAAAAAGCAAGAAAAAATATAGGTTCATGTGCTCATTTTAGGGTTATAAAGCCTTGAAAATTTGCAAGAAACAGGTTTTCTCTGGATTTTTCATTGTCTTTGCATTGGCAACTTCATGCTCTCAAAAATGTATGAAAAAATAAAAAGGATTTCATATAATTTTGTCAAATACCATTTTAAGGTAAATATGATTGAATTATAAAAGAAAAAGTGGGGGTTCATGGGCAAATGTTTAATGTTTAAGAAATGGATAAAACCTGAGAATTCCGAAAATCTGACTAAAAGACCAAAACATGACCAGCGAGCACCCTTAAAAGCTCTTATAAAAAGGACAAATATACCTAAGGAGCAATAAAAAAACCGTAATCCATTGGACAGACAAACCCGGGAAGACAAATGAACAACCACAAGCACAACAAATAAACACAGAAAACTAAAAAAACAATGAACAACAGGAACTCCTATAAAACCAGGAGTGAAGCCAGGTGCTCCGTCAAGTGAATTAATCTACAGGTAGGAACTCCAAATTTTACACTCGTCTGCTGATTCTTAGTTCCTGCTGCTTTATAACAAAACAATAGTAAGTGTCAACTCTAGCGGAACCCCAATATAATAGTCTTTTGAGTTTTTATTTTACATTTACATCATTCGTCTTTGACACCTATCAAATTTTTATATGGCAGATCGCGAGTTAATGTTTTCTGGTGTCAGAATAATAGTAAGTCAGTTCTGGTATTTTGCTACTATGAATTTCTTTCTTTGAGTAGCGTGATTACCATCTGTCTGAAAAATGTATAACTGTTCCATTTGTCCGGATTGGTTATTTGAATCCAAAGTTTTGTTCAGACATAAAGTATCAGTCAGGTTTGAGTGTGTCTGATCAAACCGAGATGATCATAAATTTGAACATATATTATTTATGCAAGTTACCATAATAGCAATAGTTTGTATGATAATTATGCTTTCCAAACTGATAGAAGTAATGACCAGACCGATTACCCACTGTTTTCGATCGCTGTCTATTGCTAAACGTCAATGTTACCATCAACATCGAACGCTGTAGATTACAATGGAGGCGTCACTCAAAACAACAACGCCAGAGTACTCAAGGAAGCTGCAGAGTTTACTACATAAAAAGTCTGCTTAGCAATGAAGGTAACAAACCCTCCGATTTCCCAAAAGAGCCCCAAGAAATAATTCAAATACTTCAAAGCAAACCAAGGAATATGTAGTCAACTGTTTACACAGTTAACATCTTTCAGGGTGCCTTCTAAAATGTAATGTTTTACGGTATTCCAGAATATTTTCCAACTTTTGAAAATAAAATAGAGATTTAAACGTCAGTCACCATAATCAAGGAAATTGGAATAGAAATTGGAATTCAATTATTCCAAGAACTAACTATTACACTGTCAATTTCACTCATACATATTTTATACATGCTTTTAAAAACGTATTTAAATGATGTAAAGAACTGGGTCTTCCAGGAAATATAAATACTTTGATTTGCGAGGTTTGAGATCCTATACTTCCAAGAAGTTGTTAATTGTTGATATCGCAATGTTTGAAATTGGAGATAAATAGGGAATACAGTGTTTAACTATAGGGAAGTTGTAAGAGATAACAAACAGAATAACTGTAATCTTTTCGTTGACATGAAAAGATGATATACAGTTGAATCTCGTTATCTCAATCTCTTTTTTCTCAAAACTCCTGACATCTCGAAGTAATGTTTTGGTCCCTAGATTAAACTTTCCACTATATTTCCTTCTGATATCTCAAATTCCTGTTATCTGAAGCTATTTCTGTTGGTCCCTTCCACTTTGAGATAACGAGAGTCAACTGTATTCATCTCATCTGCCAAAGTTCTGTATGCAAATATACATGCGACTAGACAGAAAGTCGTATATGTCGTAAATGAACCATCAACAATAATGATCAATGTCAAAAACAGAGGAATATGCAAATTCAAATAAGTTTTAAAACTATTTGAAAAATTAACCTCATTGAAAGATTAATGATTTTTAATGTACAGATGTGTCTGCACCATCGATCGTAAAGTTGGAATCGCATAAATATATCTTTCCCAGGCTGAAACGCACTTCAAAGTGCGCAGTGTCTATGAAAATGAGTTCCGTTCATTTGTTTATAGTGTTTCTAAATTTTGCCGATATTTACCGAGGTCGTTGCCTTTACTTTGCATGGGACATCAGGAATATTTTTTTATAATTACCTTAAGTAGACAATCAGAAATGAAACACTAATCCATGAACCTTCTTAAAACGCAAAACACGACAGAAGAATGAGCAGGACAAAATATGCATGCGTTTATGTTTCGTTACATACCAAAAAACAAAGTATGTACGAAACGGAAACCTGATAGGTTTAAGCAAGAAATGCACATTGTACGCAACAAATTTTGTATTTATGAATTTCTGGCGTTTGCAAGTTGGATTACAAATGTGTACCAGGTGAGGGTTATTTGTATAGCAATGCGTTTTCTACATAACAAATTTATTATCCGACATCATTTATATTTTGACGAGTTTCAATCCTGTTGTCATTTCTGTTGCTTTTTCGTACATGTAGATATACATGTATATCCGTTACTGTGATTAAACGTTTTTCTCAACGTAGCTTCCAAACTACCCATGGTGGTGTGCGCATTATTTGTGTAAACATGTAATGATCATCTGTACAAAAAATTAATTTCTGTTCCTCATTCTTATTTCTGTTTTGTCATATTAACGTGATTGCGGTTTCTGAAGGCCTCAGACACAGTCTGTTAATTTAAGACTCTAATCGTGACGGGAAATTATGGGATCCGAAAAATGACACTGCATCACTTGCTATATAATGATGTTCTGTTCGCACAGATGGCCATTCAATCAACTTTGAAGGAGTATTGACTGTAACGAAATATTTCTTCTTAATACTTGTAATTTGTTGGTTGTAAAACGAGTTCATTGTCTCTTTATGTAACTTGGAAATGAAAGTTTGCCATGAACGTTCAGTATTTCTTCTTGTAATTCCACACCTTTAATGATTTTAAACTTTTAATCCCTGTGTTCGGTCTCGGTATGCATATATATAATTGTACTAAACGAAATAAAGCGACACACATATAATCAAAATAAAACATTCATTTGAAAACAAAAACATGAGGAAAAAATGAAACGATACATATGTACATTGTCAGTGATTAGAATTTTTACTACGCACAGTCTACTATGACAGTGTGTTGTTTTTGTATTGTGATTACAACGTCCTTGGAGGATTGTCTTTCCTGAAACAGTAGCTTAACGTAAATAGGGTAAATGAAGTAAAAAATCTTATCGACAATTACAAACACTGCTACTGTTTATGTTTTGATTCTAATATAATGAGTCGCCTCGGTGGTATCGTGGTAGCGTGCTAGCCCGCCTCGAGTGCGGAAAGTCGCGGGTTGGATCCCCGGCCGGGTCAAACGAAAGACATTAAAATAGATATATTGCTGCTTCTCCACCAGACACGCAGCATCTAGGAATAGGAGCAAAGGACTGGTGGGCTCGGATTCAGTATACTGTGTCCGAGTGGAAAGATATGTATTTCTGCCGACTGTTACCCCGTGAGCCTGTTGGTCTAGTACAAAGTAAATTCATATCATATCAACATGCTCTTGTCCTGCTATTTATTAAATCATTTCCACTGGACTTTAAACTATAATTCATCCATCCTGTTGGTAAATATGGAAATAAAGAAAACGTCAACAATGAAACACTTGCCAATGAACAACATCTAGCATGTGCATGTAGTGTAATACAAGATTATTAATGGATAATCTACTTTGGTACACATCAAAATTTGTCGATGAGGTTAAACCGATTTTATATGTACCAGCTCCCTATATCAACCATGACTCTCTAGTGTGCATAAAAAGAAAAAACTCAATGAAGTACGATATTAAAAAAAGTGGTCAATGGATAGAAAAATACAAAATGAGGGGAAAATTGTTAATTTAAACTATCAATGTCAAATTGTTCTCCAGTGAAGTGTCAAGTCTGGTAAGGTGTAATTCTAACTCGGGTTATCATAGCTCCTGGTCGGATACTACCGTCTTATATCAGAAGTACACAAATCACTGTCATATGGGGTTAAATGATATCAATTTGTTATTAGAAAGTGTGTTTTAAAGGAATTGTAAAAAAATCGTGACTGTGGCCCTTACTGTGGAATAATTTTAAGATTGGCTACGTCCCAGACAGCGGGTAAATTTCACAAGACAAAAATCCAAAGTTAGAAAATAACAATCCAAAAATACTAATATTAGATATAGTAAATTTATACGACGCATTTCAAGGAGTTACCTCTCATCAGCAGCATTAAAACCGAAACATTTGGAAAACCAAAAAACAAACTTATATTAAACAAGAAGTACTCAACCAAAAATACCGAAATAGGAAGCCAAATTTCAGCTAAGGAGATCTACCATGTGCAATACAAGGAATGAACCCTTAGTAAACTCACACAGGAAACAATTACTACAAAAATACAAACAAAAGAATTAAAACCAAACAAAATCATAAAAAGACTTCACAAAAAGTAAATCACTTCATTTTAACTTTAAGAATTAATCAGGAATGATATCATGTGCTCCTGAATGGTAAGCATGTTCTGCTATTTAAAGGCATCCACCCCATTGCAAGTGAGGAAAATCAGGTAAAGTGGGAAGTCCAGAACATGAAACTGGATATCTGTTCTCATATGGTAGATAGAAACTTCACGTCGTGGATTGATGATATTAACAAAGAGTGAACATAACCTTTTCTTATAAGTTTATGTTACAGTAATTTAGCCCTGTCAAGAAAATCAACGTACAAATCCTATTCACGGCAGTAAAAAATCATCTGTGAATTGTAAATGCCATAAGATGGAGACGTTGGAATGTTAATATCAGGAAAGGGGGAGTTCACAGTTAGAAAGTTAAAATCATCAGGTGTGTGATAAGTTTTGATTTCAGTCGCCCTTTGTCGTCTTTATATATGTATAAATCAATGTATGAAGCAAAAGTGGATATCATGATAGTCTCTTTATTTTCTAGTTCAATTGATTAGATAAGGTATAGATAATCATCAGTATCTTATCTTCTGTAGTACTCTTTGTAAAGCCCATTCAGGACCTACTAAAATTATAAATTTGAATTCGAAATCACGAATTTAAATCGTTATCACGAAATTCGTTATAACAGATTAAATTCGTGATAACGAATTTTCGGAATTAGTTATAACAGTTTCTGTAAGTCATGATATCGATTTAAAATCGTGATAACGAATTGTATAAATCGTGATAAGGAATTGTATAAATCGTTATTACGGATTTGTAGAAATAGTTATGACAGTTTTTTTTGTAATTCGTGTTATCAGATTAAATTTGTTATTACAGATTGAATTCGTTATAACACATATTTTTTAATTCGCGATAACGAATTAAATTCGTGATAATTAATTCAACAAATGCATTATTACGAATTTAATCCGTTATCACGAGTTATACAAATTTTTATAACGATTTTAACCCGTTATCACGAATTACAAAAATCTGTGATAACGAAATTAATCCGTAATCACCAATTACAAAAAAAACTGTGATATCATATTACACACATTCATGATAAAGAATTTAATCCGTGACAATTCGTAATCACGTTTTAAATCCGTCATCAGGAATTACAAAAAAAAATGTGATAACAAATTTAATCTGTTATTACGAATTTCAGAAACTGTTATAACTAATTCCGGAAATTCGTGATCACGAATTTAATCTGTGATAACGAATTCTACAATTCGTGATAATGATATGGAATTCAAATTTATATTTTTGGGAGGTCCTAAATGGGCTTCCATTCTTAGCTTCATAAAAAAATATGTACAGCTCGATTAAAACCGGCACACAGTTTGTCCCCATAGGAATTCAACTAGACTGCTAAAAAGGGTTTGTCTAATAACAACAAAGTCGCCACAGAAGTTAAGATAAAAAAAACCTTAAACCCCATTGTTCAGGTGACTACTCAAATACTTATTAAAAGTAAAAAGCAATGTTTGAAAGTGTAACACTGTTACACACGTTTGTTAATAATCGTTAGTTTTGTTTATTAAAGTCTACTCTTGAACAATTTCGTACAGGTTTTGATATGCATAGTCAATATGATGGTGATATAGCCAGCGCTAAGAACGCGCGACATCACTGATCGAAAAATTAAAATCGTCTTTTTGTATTATATGGAGAATTATACATATATCACATGCTATATCAAACCGAGTACCCAATATCACCTCGAAGGCCTTTAGAAGAAAGTTTAGGGATATAGCGATCGTCTCCGTCCGTCCATCCGTCAAACTTTCTTATGAAATCAACTCCTCCTTCACTTTAGGAATTTAATTTTCATATAGAATGGTTGCATACTACCTGTAGATGCGCAATAAGATTTTTTAAATTTTGATTTTCTAAACAAGGGGCCC
Organism: Mytilisepta virgata; assembly: GCA_028015205.1. Classification (NCBI taxonomy): domain Eukaryota; kingdom Metazoa; phylum Mollusca; class Bivalvia; order Mytilida; family Mytilidae; genus Mytilisepta; species Mytilisepta virgata. Next base: position 50,116,823 of record CM051518.1, on the reverse strand, counting down.
ACACGGGGGTCAAACGTAGGAAATTTTGAATTTAGGCTTGTGGCGTAAACTGTCTTTCAGTTTTCAATTTATGCATTTTATTTCTATACACTATTGTCATGCACCATATGCAGGTGCGCAATAAGGTTAAAAATTTTAATTTTCTAAAATTGCGGCCCACAGGGGTCGATTGTGAATTTAAGTTTGTGATGTAAACTCGTCTATTGTTTTTCAATTTATGCATTTTATTTCTATACAGTATTGTCCTTCACCATATGCAGATGCGCAATAAGGTTTTAGAATTTTAATTTTCCAAACATTGGGCACACGTAGCATGTTAATACCAAAGAGTTTGTATTAATTAATTCCTCATTAATAAAGGGACATTAATTAAAACAATGAACCTTTTTGGGAGAAAAATTGTCAAAGAAGTGATGCATATAGGTTTTTTTCGTAGAAATAAATCTATAAGTCGACGAACACTGATTCTGGACAGTATCTCGGACTATTACAATTAAATTTCGATCATTTGAGATTGAAAGCAAAAGTATGAAATTCCAAAGACGTCAGAATTACACCATGCAAATTGGAAAAATATTCGAATTTCATAAATTTTGATATGACTCATATAATATTTAAAAATGACTGTTTAACATAAGTTTCTTGCGATTGGTTATTTCAACTGTTATAACTGTTGACATACAGGGAAAAAATCTATGTAACCTACTTTTGTTGACTGACATTTATTTTTATTTTCATGTTTTTTGCTTATTAAGGAATAAGCTTTTCCGTAAAAATATCAGTAGAATGCAATTTGACACGATTATAAGGTAAGCTACTTTAGTATTGAAAATATCTCTAATCAAATAGCAGTTACGAGCAATATCAACAATCTGTTGAAAGTATAATCATGCTACGACATACATTCAATTGAACCTTTGTGCCCTTAAACATAATTTAGTTCAATTATGAAGTAGCCCAAACAACCTAATGACCTGAACAAATGTCTTGTATTTTGTTTAAGGTTTTATGTTAAAAATACATTATTGTATTTCTCCGATACAATGCATATATGACTGTTTAATTTAATCTGATTGGAAGTGATATAGGTCCTATAAAAGAATGGAGCCTAGCCAAGAGTCCATAAGTTGAAAAAAAATGGAAAAGCACAATTTTACGAAACTATTTTTTATACTGACTGTTTGCTTTTCTGTTTCTAAAGGTAGGTTAACATCATATCAGTTAAGATAAATTGCAGAATTCAAACATTTGTGTTGTAAGAATAAATTTATACTAATGGGTATGAATTCTGGAATGTATTAGAAATATATTGCTTTTTATTTGTGGGGCACGGAGGCTATTTAAGAAAAGAGTTACATATGAAAATAATGTTATTTTGAGTTTTACATGCCATTTTATTTAATTTGATTTGTGATGTTTTATTTAATACTCTTTCTTTAATTATCAAATTTTAATTTTTAATTGGTGACATTTCTCGGTTTATAAGTCCAAGTACTGGAATGATTCGAAAAGCAGGATCAAAACATTACATGTAACAATCTTGGTGACAAACCAGATTTTTCGGGACACCGTCTACTGTTACGTTACACTATTGTTGACGTTACCAAAACTCATACAGCCGTTGTAGACTGTGGGCTGTACAATGTAGACATGGATTATAAGTTAGAGTATCTGACTCTTATTATTTCTGTTTAAACTATAGTAATACATTCAAAGTAAAAACAGTCTTATAACACCGGAATTTATCCACCACCCCTTCCTCCCTTGGATTTTTAAAACATAATTTTTATACAGCTTCAACAAACCTGTATAAGTAAGTATGTTTAGTATTACTGCGATGCAATGTATTGTGCTTTTATTTAAGAAATAATTCATGGGCTGGGCCATCGAATATTTTATACCGAGCGAAAGCGAGGTATAAATTACAAATATGAAGGCCCGGTCCATGTATAAATGACCATAACTATTTAACCTCCATGAATTATTTCTATTCTAATAGGACAGATACGCTAATTTTGCTCATTTGAGTTGTCCTATATGTATCTATCATTTGTTTGGCCTAACATTTTCTGCTGCCTTTAATATGTTGCAATCTGTCCCTTTAAAGGCATATTTTGAATAAAAATATTTTCCTAAGATAATCATTTGCACAGTCAAATAATATAAGTGTCAAGTGTAGAAGATACCGACCAACAATTCCAGAAGGAAAATCATAAATCATAATCCAGAGGACAATACCCGAATAAAACAAACCAAAAAGGAAGACGACTGTCAAACAAACAGAAAAAGAGAGACATATATTTTTTTGTACGAACAAAGAACTAGCGTGGGCAATACGAACTCAAAAAAAAAAAAATAAAAACCGTGAGTGACATCAGGTGCTCCGGAAGGGTAAGCATATCCTGTTTCGCATGCGACACCCGTCGTATTGCCCAGTGGTCAAAGCCATCAATACATGTAGGTCTATATCGGTAAATATCAAAATCGGTAAGAGAACTGGAATTACACAGGGAATATGTCAATGATCGTTTGTGACACGCTTACCTGAAAACGATCGACCAAATCATGATGCCGTAAAACCTTTTAAGTGATGATGTTAGTCGAGGATTAATTAATGATTTACACAAGAAAAATTAATAAAACACGTCATTCAAAAATTAAGATGGCTCAGTCTACGTAAATGTGTATTGTAACGTACATTGTCATAATTGTTATTGTATATAGATATACAATTTCCTGTGGAAAAAATATATAAGTTTTCCTGTTAAAGTTGAAAGAATTCACATTTACCTAAAAACTTCTTTACGCATGTGCTAAAGGTAGATATACTGGGTAATATATCGTTTAACGTCATATTAGAATTTTATATATTATACTATAGAGAAAAATCACTGCACCGCATGTATGAAAAACCCTTTTTCCTTAATTTTTCCAGCTCAAAGATTTTATGCACGGTTGACAAATAACCAACTGCTACAACGGAATGACAAGGTACGCTTTAACAAAGTGGACCTGAATATTGGAGGGGGATACAGCTCAACTACTGGAATCTTTACAGCCCCATCTGGCGGACTTTACTACTTTGCGGTACAATTTAGATGTGAAATAAACAAGACACTTAGGTTGAAAATTGTAAGAAATGTTTTTGTTAGTCATGGTCTGGGTTTTGCTAGAAGTGGAAGTGGATCAATTATAGCTATTTTGAGTCTTAAAACCGGTGACAAGATTACAATCCAACGTTTGAATTCAGCATCCGGGACACGAAGAATTCTTGGCAATTACTCAAGTTTTCTCGGATACAAACTTTAGAGAGGAATCCAGAAATAAGAAACCTAAAATTTTTCTTCTTCCAAATACATATACACATTTGTACATTAAAAATGTATTCTGATATTCCATACAATGAATGATTTAGTTTTTATTGTGGTCAATTGAACGTTTTATAGAGAACTGTAAATTCAGAAATTAATGCGATGTTTTTTCAACTGCAACAAATCCGAAAGCGTGAAGATGGCTATAATTAAACCTGTTGATCTTTGCTCGTTATATTCTATTGAAAAGAGCGTTAATTAACATCCACATTATTGTCAATTCTTAAAAAATAAGGGGTTGCATAATTTCTGAATTTTTAGTAATACTATATAGCATACCAGAGAGATATATAGATTCTTATATTGTTTCCAGAGGAGTATCGGATTTATCTAATCGAGATAGTGAAATTATCTAAATTTAGAGTCCAAACATTGGCGAGGACTTTAAAATTCAATAGTTCAACCATCGAGGTTTGATAAATCCTATAATTCCCAAGTAAACAAGGTAAACTTATGTTTCTCTAATGATTATTGTTAGTAAAATTCATATCTACTAAACCAAAATCTTCTCGGGTGCCCATGCACGTCTGATCTTACGTTTAAGCAATCATTGACTGAGATCGTCGGCAACCACTCATTGATTAAATTTTTTATAAACAATGGGTGCAGAATGGGATAAACTGAAAGAGAATTAAATAAAATTAATTATAAAATAGTTGTTTCGATATTAAGGTATCACTCTGACTTAGGATATAAGTCACTTGTAAAGGCGGCGCTCCTTTGTGTTTATTTTGTAGCAAACGCTTGTCAAAACCCCATTGATCGACCAAATCCTTTTTTTCATAATGAGGCAAAAAATACTTCAATGTATATAAGTAATTAAGTCTCCCAAACGAAGTGGGAGACTTATAGATTTTGATTTGCGATTTTTATCGAACATTTTTTTTTTCTTCCTCTCCGATTTTGTTCGTTTGAGTTCTCAATAACCGTCATAGGTATGGATCTGAGATATTCCATGATGAAAGATCAATGTTTCTAGATGTGTCTAATACTATTCATTTTTTTATGGGGGTCACTGAGACACATAATGAGGAGTTCAAAGAGGCTAGGGATTTACTATAAGACCCTATGAACATTTTTTTTCATCGAAAAACTCTACGAGAGTGACCAATAACCATCTCATACTATATATTTTATTATACACCGTGGCTACTCCTATTAAATGACATATACCTCGTTCCTCTAGGGGGGTCATCCCCACCCTTGAAAGTCGACAATTAAAAAAAAATCATATGCAATTAAAATCCATAGCTTTAAATCATATATTTTATTATTCTCCGTAACAAGTTTCATTAAATGACATGTACCTCATTATTTCAGTAGGGTGATCCTCACCCCCATAAATCAATAATGTCCAATTATCTCATAAACCGTTAAAATTCCCCATGGTAAGACGCACCAAATGACACATACCTCGCTTCCCCAGGGGGTTATCACCATTCCCATCAAATCAATAATGTTCAATTATCTCATAAACCGTTAAAATCCCCACACCAAAACCATATATTTTCTTATTCCCCACGGTAAGAAGCACCAAATAACACATACTTTCGATTCCCCAGGGTATATCACCACCTCATTTACCTAAGGGTTCATCCCCACCCCCCTGAAATTAAGTCTTTTATTATCTCTTACAGCATTGAAATCCTTGCCCCAAAATCATATATTTACTTTTTCCCAATTCTAAGACAAACAGACTGATAAAAAACTAAAACCTCGCCCCTCAAATTAATAGTTTTTAATTATTTCAAAATCCGTAAAAATGTTTATCCCTTTAACACGTTTTAATACGCAATGTTCAAATCTCCAAAACCATTCCCTATAAGCACATATATTTCTAATTGCCTATAAGGAGACACAATAAATGATTTTACACATTGCCCGGGGAATGGGGGTATTCCCTCGTAAAAAAAATCAACAAAAGACATTGAGATCCTTGGCCCTTAATTATGAACATTTTTATACTTTGTGAAAAGCTCAGATATCCTCCGAGTTCATATCCCACCTTATAAACACTGGATGTATCATCTGTGTTTCTGAACACTAGTAGCTTCGAAACTGCTGGCCGGTATAATCATTATGCCCATGATAAGATCTAGCGAATGCATAATTGATATTGTTCGCAGGGTAATTTAATATTCTCTGAAGATAATAAATTGTTATATATCATAAAAAAATTCTCCAACAATATTTTATCTTAAGCTGTATTGGTCCAACTTTTTTTGTCTGCTTTTTTTCGGGCTTGTTTATAATGTTCCTTGCTGGAAAAAAAAAACACTTTCGATCCGTTTTTTTTCTATATCTGTTATGGTTTTTGAGATATAAGGCGACGCGCTAATTTTTGAAACTTTTTAATTCTTCATCGGATTTGATGATTTTTTTTTAAATGATTCCTCACGAAAAACCAAAGAAAAGTTACTGCAGAATTGTTTTTTGTATCTTTCACCATTTACAAAATAAAAGGGTCAAAGGGGTCATGATAAGTTCATTGATGCTTACCACACATCCTTAGATATTTATATGTATATTGAATTTACGCAAATGAATGAAAACGAAAGAGAAAAAAAATGTTGTTATTGACCCCAATGGGTAAAAGGTCGTCAAGGTCACTTACTAAGAGAAGAAATTTTGTTTCGGGGCGATATCTATCAAAAGATGACACTAATCTCGTTCTGTGATTTCGCGGATGTGTTATAGCCTAATTTTTAAATTTAAATGTTAATACATGTATATTTTTGTTAAAAAGTTAAATTCATTTTTGCAGGGTATTGCTCCTGGTCGGGGATCATGACTGTCTAGTTTTTTTTTTCTTTTTTGTAGGTGTGAAATTAAGAGTTGTCTTTCTTTATAGATAGATTTAATTTTATTGGGTGAATATATATGCAACTCAGATATTTTTTTTTATTATTAATGTGGTGTTTTATCTTTTAATTATTTTATTTTCTGTCCTTACATCATATTGTAGATTTAATATAATATTGATAAAAGGAAGACATCAATGTATCAGACGTAATATGTGATAATATCTATTATTATACCTTACAGTATAATTAAATAAATCTATTGGGTAATAAATGATCACATGACAGAATAATTCAGATATTTCATTATAATCGGTGGTGCCGGGGAATATCCTCGACAAAATTCATTTGTACGATGAATACCCCTATTATTCCCCGCAGGTGAATAACCCAAACATATTTGTTCGGTATAATAAAACAGTTACGACCACATGAGTCGGGAGATATCCAAAATGGTCAACCCTGCTGAAAGGTTCACCATTTTGGATATCTCCCTCCTCAGAGGGCCGTAATGGTATACTTATTTCATTTGCTGGTCATAAATTAACAAAATTTATTGTGTTGCAATTGATCATTTTATATCAATATGATTCAAACTACACTGATTTGATGTTGGGAGGACTTATCACGGAAGTAAGAAGCCTTTTTTATTATTTTTATTTCATGAAACTGAAAGCATTTTATATATGAAGGGCCGTTCGGGTCATAATTCATTTTGTTACACGTACGCTAAAGGTACGGGTAACAGCTGGTTCACCTACCCTAAAGGTACACATAACACTTTGTTCACGTATCCTAGAGGTACACGTAACACTTCGTTCAATTAACCTAGAGGTACACGTAACACTTTGTTTACGTACCCTAGAGATACACGTAACACTTTGTTCACGTTTCTAGAGGTGCGCGTAACAGTTTGTTCACGTATGCGGAATAACCTTTATACCCAATGCACAATGAACTCGTCGAGCAAACAGTTATGCGTACCTCCAGGGTACGTGAACAAACAGTTACGTGTACCTCCAGGGTACGTGAACAAACTATTACGCGCACCTCTAGGAACGTGAACAAACTGTTACGTGTACCTCTATGGCACGTGAACAAAGTGTTACGTGTACCTCTAGGGTACGTGAACAAAGTGTTACGTGTACCTCTAGCGTAAGTGAACAAAGTGTTACGCATACCTCTAGCGTACGTGTAACAAAATGAATTACGACCCGAACGACCCTTCATATTTATAACACCATACAATTAAATCAGTTCTTGTAAAAGGTTCAGAAATATTGGGATATATCTCTGTCAATGCAGCATGTCGACAAGCAAAAGTTGATCAAATGAGACATTTTATGACTGTAAAAATCGGGTAATACAAAATACCCATATCACGATTTTCAAGTAACCTCTCCATTACGTATGCATAAACTTTATCGGAACAATTTCCCAATTTTAGTCTCTGAAAAACATGCAAATAATTTATTGAATACAATGCAAGGCATTGGAGATATCAGTTACTTCGTTTGGATGACTTCGTAACAGTTTACTGTTACAGTTAGTACTCGTTATTTAAGATATTTACCTCTACCATGTCTACATAGTATATCTTGTGGTTTAGCTACTTCAATATTTACGATTTCTTGTACATGGAAGTTTGAATAGCAATCCGGAATAAACAAGAAAAACCTTACAATTTCATTTAATTTTCATATTTCTTTCGTTTTATCAGATTGGTTGTTTTTTGCGTCTTCAAAGTATCTTTCAGTTGTCAAATTTTTAGAACTATATTTATATAATATATATATAGAATATGTGTGTACATATTCTCGGAATATTAAAATTATTCGGACAAGGCTTAGAAACAGATAGAAATGCTAGACTTTCTGAGCTTTTCTCACTTGTTTCGTGGCAAGTTCAAATAAATTTTATATCAAGAGAAAATGTAACATAAAATAAATATGCCGTGTTGCCTTAACACAACAACAACAGCTTTGTAATCTAAATTTTTTCACACACGTAGTTTCAATGAACAGTAAAATACAAATATAAAAAAATACAATGTAAGTAAGGGGCTTACCATGAAGATTCTACACTCAACACACATGATCTAAACACAGGAGATGGATATGAATGGTATAAAAAATAAGATCAGAATAAATCAAAGTAAAAAGCATGATTACAAAAGTCGTTACAGATGGTATTTCCTTGTCGACTGAGATTCTTTTTTTTCTGTGATAAATAAATAGCTTTCCATGGGTCGTTTGCTTGACAGCATGTTTTGAAAGTTCATCAAACTTGTTTGAATTCTTGATTAGGTTTCCGAAAAAAAAAATCATATTACCCTAATAAATGAACATGCGAGCAATTTACGCTCTCAAAAGATCGTTTCATGTATCAGGTTTCCTGATTCATGCGCTAAATAGATTAATTATAATATAGGATTTTTTGAAAATTCAATAATCATAACAGCAAGCACAAATTAATACAAAAAAGAAGGGAAAAAGAAATTGAAAAAAAACCAGCTATAATAGCACTAAAAACAACAATATCATTACTATTATTAATACATAGATCAAAGGTAAGATTGGATTAGATAACAATATTTAACCAGAGACTCCGAGGAGTCTACTTCCATTTGTTCCTTGCTAAAGGACCATGAAATTAACATCCATGCCATGTTTGGTTTCCATCCATTCAGTAATTTTTAAGAAGCCGCTTGTATGTAATTCCCGTAGCGTCCCATGTTAAACTAGGTCTTTCGCTGACGGCCATCATGGATGACAGATCGGCACCAAAGTAACAACAACGTCATAAGGAACATTCATGCTATTTTTAATTTCAATCCATTCAGTGGTTCTCTAGAAGAAGATTTTTGTATGTAAATGTACATGTATCACCGGTTCAGGGCCACTAATTCCAAAATAGAATTTTCGTGGGGCACGAAACAAGTTCTTAAAAAAATATTGCTGCCACTATTAGATAACATATGAAGAAATACTTAAAATATAGAGAATAATTAATTTGTGTCTTATAAAACAGAGTAGATTTAAAAGACAATGCATGAGAAACAGGAAAGATTTGGCATTTATTAATGGAGTAAGGATACCTGGAATTTCCTAAGTATTTGTGGAAAATTTAAGTACAGAAAAGGGTTTCCCCAGGGAGATCTCACTGAGACCAAAATGACGTCAAGTTTAGACCATTTTATATGAATTATCACATGAAAATAAATAGTGACCATGAACCACCCATAGATTCCTATGTTAAAATAAGTCCCCCTGCTGGCGGACATCTTGGATGACGGTTCAGGATCAAAGTAACAAATCTTGGTCAGCACCTCATATGAAACATTCCTGCCATGGTTGGTTTCAATCCATTCAGCGGTTTTATACAAGAATTATTTTGTATGCATTTCCCATAGGGTCCTATGCTAAACTAAGTTCCCCGCTTGGACCCATGCTAGATAACGGATCGGCACTAAATTAAAAACACTTGGTCAGCACCTCATAAGGAACATTTGTGGTATGTTTCGTTTCAATCCATTCGGCAGTTCTCTAGAATAAGTTCAAAATGTGAAATGTGAATGGACGAACGGACGAAGGACGCAAAAAGATGGCAATAGCTCACATGGTGAGCTAAAAATATTAAAAAAGGAATATTTTCACTCGTATACCAGCGATATACTAGTATAACTAACCAATGCAACTATATAAAAAGATGGCGTACAATGAAAAAACATTAGTCAGTTCCTCAGCAAAATTATAAAAGGGAGATAATAACAATGATCTCATTTTGATCCTTAGGGCTGAAGGGAGGCTATTTTATTATCACCCCTGGTTAACTTGTTTAAGAGAAATAACTGTCTGATGCTCTTCTCATTATTTAATAAGAACATTTACTGATGTTTAAGATACACAGAGTACTTGTAAATAATAAGTTTAGTAGGTAATGTAAATCGTAAATATTGGTTAATACATGTAGCAGTAGAAACAACTATAGTATTATGATTATCACTCAGCATATCGAGGCTGTAGTCAAGTAGTTTGTACCTTCATGTAGACTTTGGAAGGATCAAAACTGAAACAGTATTCGTAAGCGGTGGTTCTAACTTCCTTCACTACCATAAAACTTGTACAGATGAAAGGTTTGATAAAGACAGGGACACTATACTGATTTTTACTGTCAAGTTTACTGTTATTGTAAAAGATGTTTTGAGAACTAATTTAGTTTCAAGATTATAACGTGATTATGCCTTTATGGTTGGCAATACAACATAAACAGATAGATCATATACATTTATACATGTATTATTCTGTCATAATAAGGCGAATTAAGCAACAAATGGATATATTTTATTTAAAGGAGTTGGTATCCTCCAGCTTTCACTGCATATTCTATCGTTCACCGGAAGTAATCCCGCCTCCCCATTTCATAAATGTTAAAAAATCTTGAAAGCGGTTAAGATCACCAGCCATAAACCATATACATTTATATTCTTTTTGCCTTATTAAAACAAAATTCGAATTTGTTATCCTTTTAGCCCGTCCCCTTTAATTCAAAAAATGTTCAAATATCTTGAAAATATTTGGGATTCTTACCCTTAAACTATTTACAGTTGAGATCAGTTCTAACCTCTCAACTATTCTGTCTGAGAGGACGGTTCTAGAACCATCCTAGAATGGTTCTAGGGTAGAACCAACCCTGCCATAAATGGTTCTAAGGTAGAACCGTCATAAATGGTTCTAGGGTAGAACTGTCATAAATGGTTCTAGGGTAGAACAATTCAGAACTTTCATAAATGGTTCTGGGGTAGAACAGTCCATTTTCATGTCCGAACTCCTCGTCTTCGCTTTTTCGAAACTTTTAACAACATTTTTTTTTAAATATGTAGTATCATTACACATCGGTTATAATTTCAATATATGAAATTATGACAATAATTAATAATATTAAATTTATGACCAATTTATACAAAACTTCAAAATTACATACATGTAATAAAGAGCTATGGTGCACGTTTTTTTCTTCTTTTTTTAACCGACAAGAAAAAAAAAATTGTTGTTGTTAAAATTTGTGAAATAAATTAAGGTAAAGAAATTTGTTCTCTGTAACATGTTGTGTGTTCCAGGTAATTATAACTAATTAACGTTTTGACATGTATATTGTACCTTGACTGTCCGGATGTTTGTTGTTCCAACCTTTAAGGTACACAGATACATGTGTATGTATACAGGTAAACCGTTTTGCTGACAAAATCAGCGGGGTTTCAAAGTTTTAGAACGCCACATTTTAAATTAATTAATGCATTTGAATAAAGAGGTGTGTATAAGGTAGTCCCAAATTTCAATGCAGAGAATTCAAATGTGTCAGATAAGTAACATTTTAATTTATCTTAAATTAATAATTTATCTTTTTTACCAATTTTATATGGTAAATATTTGATATTTTATATAATTAATTCTCTTTGCTCGATAAATATTTCGTTATTATGATTGGGATGAGTACCGCCATTTTGAAATAAGAAGTGCATTTCACCAATTTATCAACAAATTACCTAGACATAACGTACATATATGGACATTTTACACAATAATTTCAAGAAGGGACGGGACTAAATCTTGATTTTAAGTGTTCTCTTGTCGAAACATACGTAGAGGAATGTTTTATGTACTAGAAAATAACACCGACTAGTTTTTAAATCATTTAGTTTTAGTAAAAACTTTATTCTCAGTGAATTTTTTTCTTTCTTTTACTCTATAATATATTTCGGTATGATAAAAGTTGATTTTAAAATTATGACAACAAATAAATTATTTTATTTCTTATAATTTTGATGTTAAAAATTCATAAACTATTGCCAGGGTCATAAATGGTTCTAGGGTAGAACCGTCCAGAATGGTTCTAGGTTAGAACTGTCATAAATGGTTCTAGGGTAGAACTGTCATAAATGGTTCTAGGGTAGAACCGCCAAGAATAGTTCTGGGGTAGAACTGTCATAAATGGTTCTAGGTCAGGACACATCCTGTCATAAACGGTTCTAAAGGTGTCAGGATGAAAGTTCTAGAATTGTTCTAGAACAGTTCTTCTGACAGTTTTGACAGTTCTAATGAGAGGTTAGAACTGAGCTCAACTGTACATATTGTTCTTTCTCATAAAATGAATTAAATTACATTTTTTAATTTAGTATTATTCCCCGCCCACTCAACTTTATAAACGTTCAAATATCTAAAAAGTAATTGCCCCTAAAAAGGTGAAATGGACTATGTATTTTTTACGCCTCATTCCTTCACAGACGTACAGACAGACGCTGGCGATAACAATATCCACAAATTGTACCAAGTGTTTTCAGTTACTGGTAGCTTTAACGAGAAGCATATTGTGTAAAGAGGAATAACTAAATTTGAATGACAGAAAACTTACGCTAAAATGTTTTCTTTCAGTGCGAAAAAGATCTGAGACAGCTACATCTTCCGTTTTGTCCGTTAAATAAACAAGCGTGAAGATTAACAAAAGAAATGAGATAAAAATAATAATTATTAACAGTGAAAGAGCACGACGCATTATGAACATCTGTATGCTTTACAATTTTCATCAATATGGAAAACATTAAAACCTTGTCCTTTTCTCTGACATGAAGAAACTAAATACATGCAAGTATATCGTAAATTATTTTAAGAGAGTATCAAAATAATCCCATGGCTGACTAGAGTGAAACTCACAAATAATCTAAAAATGCAAATTTATAGAGCATCGTTGATGACAACGTACGGTCATATAATTTTTCACATTTAAAACTGTTTAAAACATCGTGGACATGTATCAAAAAGTCCTTTATTAATTTATTATCCCAATTTAAAGGTACCCACATGGTATATTACTGAATTTTGCATTATTAATTTGTTCAATTTAAAAATCTTGATTGAACAGTTTAATCAATACATTGTCATGTGATTCAGTTATATCGTCCAAAATTATGTCTGAAATTTATAAGGCAAAATATAGTTACATATACACGTGTCTTAATCATACAAAGTATTCAATGATAATGCTGTCAAATCCAGTCATACTTTATCTCTGTTCAGACCAGCTGTTTAATCTATAGAAAATTTAGGTTGGAAAGGCAATTACCATGCATTTTCCAGTTTTCCTTGTATTATTTTCTCTATTAGTGTACAATTCTCATGGACAGTTTGGACCTACGACTAGTAAGTATAAAATTAATTTCTTTATAAACGAGTAAAAATTCAAACTGGACGAAACAAATGCAGTTTAAAATTCTTTTATCACCCCCTTCTCTTTATACACCCCAAAGAAAAAATGAATAATACACAGAAATTGGCATCACTGATATGAACAATCACAGAATTTTCGTGTGCTGGTTGTTGCATTTCAAAATTGATTGCTGCGTCTTGGGTTTACTCTAACTTACTAAACTTATGAAGTACAAATGTATCCAACAATCAATTAACTGTGGCTATTGAGGTCCATTAGGGACAATTCTGCTGGTTGTTGATTCCAAATGAACAAGTTGTTAAAAAAAATTGATCTTTAAGGGAACTTTTATATAGGATCCGCATTTAACTTACAAGTAATTACGCTGTGGTTGGACGTTTAAAATAGATAATTAGATGCATAGGTGAACTCTTTGGGTTTGATCCTCTTTTGAACACTACTTTTGCCTGAAACATTGGACTTATTGGAAGCTAGCATTAAGGGAATGGTTCGTACATGTGATGCGCCACTTTCAAATATTTATCTGTTGACTTTTCTATAAATCATCTTGATATTAAAGTTAAATAATCACAGATGATAGGATTGACACACTCTTAAATACACTTCTGGTTTGTCTAGACTACCATTTTTGGTTTAGCTTTAAGCTTGTATGTCTTTTTTTCTTTCCGATGTCACCATGTATGTGTTTCGACTTTTTTTTTAATGAGAGTGTGGAACAGTTTTGCACACAACACGAAAACCTCATTGTGCAATCACTAAGTATTATTAAAGTATTTTTGGCTATTTGTAAATTACATTTCACACATTGTACATATCAGGAAACTACCTGTGTAACCACGGATATCCTGAGAAGAAGAGCTTTTCTTTAGAATCAAATCATTGAAAATTATCAAATTAGTTTTAGTATGTACAATGTAAAGGATAATGACTTAGTAAAATAAAAAATATAGAACTTTTCTGGGTTATCCTTTGGCAGTTCCCTCTCAAAATTAATATGGCCGTGATTCTAAGAAAAAGAATATCTTATCTGAAACTGCTGAGTCAGTTGAGACCAAGCTTTGTTGTAATATTCCGTAGTTGATGCCCGTTTAAAATCATGAAATAACCTGTAAGCGCCAACCAAGATGGGGGCCAAAGCAGATCTTAGTTTAATATACTACCCAATGGGAAAATTCACATAAATATTCCTTGTATGAAACAACGCAGCCAATGGAAATATTTGGCGGCATGTGGTTATTTTTCAAAATTGTATCCGATTACCTGTACCGCCAACCAATTCATTTTTACACATTATTCTTGGACACAACGCAGCCAATTGGAACCAAATTTGGCAGAAATTGTCCTTAAGTGATCCTTTTCCGAATTGTATCCGAAGACTTGGTTCGCCATGATATGTCCGCCGAAGAAGAACTTAGATTAACATAGGACCTTAAGGAAAATTCTCTCAAACTCGGCAGCAATGGTCCTTCTCAGGTGGTCTTCTTTCAGAATTCGGATGACCCCGATAGCTATCAGAGATAGTTTCCACAGCCGAACTCAGTTAAAAATAGGACCAAATTTGACTATGATGCAAATAGTGTTGATGCGAATTGTTTCCAAAAGACTCTCAGGGGTTTTGGCTAGAAAAGACAACTCTCCAAATTTAAAAGTGTAGAAGATGGCGCGAGAATTTTTAGGTTACACGTTGTAGAATACAATGTATTTCAATCTAAATACTGATAAGGCAGTGTCGTCTCCACAGTTCATTATGCCATAAACTCTTACGTAATTTTATCTTTTGTTTATACACGTATATACTAGTAGATTGTCTGTCTTGAATTTTGTACAATGTAAGTTAACTAAAGAAAGTAGGTTTGTAAAAGTTCATCTACAAAAGTACCTTGCAAAAGGTTACTCATTATATACATTTGTACAATAAAACACACATATTGTTTATTATTAAAGTGTCTCCTACCATTTTCTAAATTAACGTTTAAAGAATTCTCATGATGTCTTGTTTGGTTTGTTATAGTACAACGTTTAAAATATATTAGCAATAAGCAAATGTTAGGATGGTGTAAAGTTTACAGTCGAAAGGTACATAGAAAATCGTTGGATATCGTTAAATAGTTTTTCTTGGAAGCCTGCACGGTTATCCAATCGTGATAAAATGAAATAAAGTTTAAGGCAGTCACATGGCAAGCCGTTTTACTATTTATTCTAACTTAAGATATCTCATATAATATGTAAGATATCTTATATACTTTATAATATATCTTCTAAAGTTTATAAAATATCTTATAAAGTTTATAAAATATCTTATAAAGTTTATAAGATATCTTATAAAGTATATAAGATATCTCATAAAGTATATAAGATATCTCATGAAGTTTATAAGATATCTTATAAAGTATATAAGATATCTCATAAAGTATATAAGATATCTCATGAAGTTTATAAGATATCTTATAAAAACTAGATTATGTAAGATATCTTATGAGTGAAACAAATACAGAGGAAAGTGGCCCTACTCCTTTAAATTCGATTGATAATTTTATGGTTCGACATACCTTAAACAAAACGAACGAATCTGCCTTTCTTAGTCTATATTATTGTAAGTGTTTCAAAAACGTGAAATTTGAATTACTGAACTGAGTTTTAACTTTAATGCCTATTTGAAATTTTATACGTATCTGCATCGCCTATTAGGTTTTCTTCCTTGTGCGTTGATCAGATTTGGGTCATTCAGCTACATGTAAAAAGTTTAATGTAAACAAATCGTCATATCAGCAGAGGTGACCATTTGTTCTTGCTTTTAAATGGATAATGAAAACTTGAAATTTAAATGCCAGTTAACTCGTCTTTTGATACTCTGTAAAAATGTCATTGAAGTTATAATTTAAAAATCTTTAATTCACTTTCTTAAGATTTTGGAATGAGAAAAGAGTAGAACGAACTTTCCTTAAAGAAAACTGACAAATCAAGTTTCCAGATTCATGCTTGAATTTCACAATTTGAAAGTATTTACCCCGGGTAAAAGTTGGCTACAATTGTTGATTTTTATTGCATTATGAAATATATTGAAACATCTGATTCATTGTTTGTAGAGTGTCCAACAAAGGCAGATATAGTATTTGTTCTTGATGCTTCAACCAGCGAAGGAAGTACAAATTTTCAAAAACAGATAAACTTTGTAAAAGATTTCATCACAAAATTTTCTGTAGGAACCTCACAGACTCGGTTTAGTGTAGTTACTTTTTCGACTAGCGTGAAGAATGAATTTTGGTTGAATGACTATCACTATAGCTATAGTTTGCGTAGTGCACTAAGTAAAGTAACATATACAGGAGGAACAACAAACACACATTTAGCTTTAGATTTTGTTAGACAAAACTCATTTTTACCTGTAAACGGAGGAAGATCAGATGCAGAAAAAATTGTTATAGTACTAACAGATGGTCAATCAACAAGTCAGGTCAAAACAAAAACAGCATCAGAGGATCTCCACTTATCAGGGGCACAAGTAATATCGGTGGGGATTGGAAATGGAATTGATTCCCAAGAACTGGAAACCATTGCTAGTGACAAACAACATGCCTTCAAGGTTGCAAATTTCGATGCCTTACGAAACATTGAGACTCAACTACAACAAGCAGCATGCCAACCTCCGTCGATAGGTATTTCAAATAGAAAATAAAGTATGGTCGTTAGAACATAAACATAATTACCCCAGAATGTTCTTTGAAGATGCTATATAATTTGTTGAAACTGTTTTTCCAAATACCAATATAAGACGTAACCCATTAGCCTTGTAAAACATTTTATCGACGATATATAATAACAGAAGGTTGGGTAGGCATTAGTAAAATGAAATCCACTGTAACAGTCAAGTTTTCCAATTATAGTGGCTTTCTTACAACCATCAGAATATAGTATATATATTGAAAGTAAAATGCATATAAAGTTATAAACGGACAAAAAGAACGCCTGCATATTTTTATTGATATATTTATAAGCTAAATTTACAACATTGCATGCAATTAAATATAGTTATTATCATATTCGAGTAGAGTTTCAGGTTCCAATTGTATATTATCCTAAATTAGTATCTTTATATTAAATAAAACACAAGTAATTGATTTGTTTTGCATATATAGTGATGTGCTTATATTTTCCAATATAACAATTTTTCCTGCAGTTTGTTCACAGAAGAAGGCAGACATAGTATTTGTCCTCGATGCATCGAGTAGTATTGGAACACTTGATTTCCAAAAGCAGCTTGAGTTTGTAAAAAATACTGTAAAACAATTTGACGTTGGTCCATCAAATACACAATTTTCGGTTATATCCTTTTCTGATAAAGTATATAAAGAATTTAAATTAAATCAGTATTCAACCAAAACCGGTATTATATCTGCAATTTCAAAGATCCAATTTCATACCGGAAACACAAACACACATCTAGCTTTGAATCAAGTCGCCAATGATAGCTTTGCACTGGCAAATGGCGGAAGACCAGATGCATCACAGATCGTAATATTTTTAACTGATGGGCAGTCAACATACCCACCACAAACATTACAAGCGGCAGTTAATTTGCATAAAGCAGGACCGGAAGTTATTGCCATTGGTATAGGAAGCGGTCCAAATTCCAATGAATTGAATCAGATTGCAACAGATAGCAACCATGTCTTCCAAGTAGACACTTTTGATGGGCTTGCAACTTTGCAAACTGAATTAGAGAAAACTGCATGTAAGACTAATGGTAAGAACTTACAAAATGTACTTATCATTAAAAAAAAATTCTGAAGCAGATTTATAAGAAGTCATCATCAAGTTTGATTGATATGACTATGTTATAATATAATATATAACGTTTGATTTGTTTACGTAGTCATGACACGAATTGCAGGAATTGCAGACACGCCTCACAAACTAGAAACTTACGTCGAAAAAGGGCTGCTTAAACGTAGTTCTGTTTTGCGACGAACGCAACTCAAAATTTGTCCATTTTGTCACACCCAAGCAAAATATCATGTGATATGAATGTTACAAAATCCACAATTAAATATTAACCCTTTATGTATGCCTTAGTTGATGGACAGCAATAAGTACTTAATTAAAATTTGTCAATAGATAATCACTTTCGCTGTCCGATTTCATAAGCGGTTGCATGTGTACATGTCTTACAAATTTAGTCCATAATCAGTAATTTTCCAACTTCTGTTTTGTTATTTTTGTTAATTTACTTTAATCATTTTATGTGACATTGGCTTCTCTACAGCAATCTTGTACTTAAATGTATCATAGTTTAAAACAGATCGTAGTTTCAGGATCAGGCTTAAAACAATTATAACTATTTATTTCTCTTATGATGGTGGGTTGTTATCTATTTCTCGTGCTTTGAATTATTTGTCATAACTTATTCCCCGTCATATAATATGAAAAAGTGTTACGAGAAATTCTTTTATTTGATTGGCCTTGATCCAAACGTCGCCGTTTTCTGATTGGTTGAAAACTTGCATAGCAACATTTGACGTCACAGAAAAATGAACGTTAAGATTTCCCGCGGGTCGGACCCCGAATCACAAACAATCAAATATTCCTGAAGAATCATAAGAGAAATAGGTTGAACTCGTTATTTAATTTGGACTTATTAATAAAGGCTCGTTTATTAGTATATCCAAATTAAACAACCCGATTTGATATCAAGCAATATCTAATTCTCACTCATTGTGAAACCTATAAATAAATTACCGAATCTTGTTACAATATTGATGCTCTGAATAACATTCTTACCTTTGACATTTAATAAATCTATTCGAACTTGACAATTCGCAGAATATAACAAAACCACTAAAGTACATTTTTATTTTCAGAATGCCGCGGAGTCAAGGCAGACATAGTATTCTTATTAGATTCATCAGCAAGTGAAGGTCAAACAAACTTTGAAACACAATTAGATTTCGTGAAAAATTTTAGCTCACGTTTTTTCATTGGTCCAAATACAGTTCAAATTGGGCTGGTCACGTTTTCAAACAGTCCCCAGAACCAATTTTGGTTGAATTCATATTCAAATTTGAGCGATATCATGACCGCCATTAAAAATGTACCATATACACAAGGTGGTACAAATACTGCTGGGGCTTTAAATTTTGCTAAAAATAATAGTTTTACGAAATCACATGGTGCCCGTGATGGTGTTCCGAAGGTTCTTGTAGTTCTTACAGATGGCCAGTCAAATTCTCCACCTGATACAGCCACCAAAGCGAACGAAATTCATCAAACGGATATCAAAGTGATATCTATCGGTATTGGAAGTTCTGTGAATACTGACGAATTAAAGACTATAGCCACCGATAAAGATCATGTCTTTACCGTTGCAAACTTCAGTGCTTTAAAAGACATAGCATTGGAGCTAGAGAAACAGACTTGTACAGGTAATATATTTTAGGTTCGAATATTTATTTTTACATTTAGAATATTTAAATTGGTACTTTAAATTTATTGTTACAAAAATGGTATAATTTTGTGAAAACTAAATAGTATCTCTCTCTGTTCGTAAATGGTTTTGGCTTTACCTGTTACGGTCATTTTGGCATTTTGCTCTTCATTTTTTTTTTTATTATTGTTTTGGTTTTCAGCATTTTAGACCTTTGGCACAACTGATGAGTCGTAAGTCGACGAAATTTGCACGTCTTGAGCAGCAAAATTGGTATCTTAAATGAATTCATCCCTATAATTATGGAAGTCATTATCACACAATAAAACCTTATAAACACAGAGCAACTTAAAACATAAGCATACAATGTACCAATTCAAACTAGCTTTTAAGAATATGGGTAATTTTAATGATTAAAATCGGTACTCCCCCGATTTGTAGCGAAAATGCATCCCCCGTTTTTGAGCTTCATTTTTCGGCATTAAAAACAACGGAAACGTGGCATTTTCGTTAGATTAAATAATACACTACGTCAGATGCTTTTCCATTTAATCGAGATGCTTCTATTTTTCAAAGAATTAATTTTTATTTTTTGAAACTTTCTTTCAGATCTTGGTACCCCCGTATGAAGATTAATATAGAAACCAAATTGGTATTTTGTATTGATAAAAATGACGGTATTCTATTTGAATTATCTCTCTTGTCTTGATTTAAGATCGTATTTGATGAAACGAGTTATTTCAGTAAACTTTGAATTTTTTTTCTTTTCCAGATGAAAGACCCTTATCAGGTTGGTATATGTAAATGTACATTGTATATGTAACTTGAATACCACATGTACAACAAATTTTGGTCAAACAGATTTTTTACTTGTTTGTTATCTTCTAAATCATTGAATTTTTTAGAAAATATCAAAATTACAAAGTCATAAACAAAGTAATTGCTTTACAGTAAATCAAGACAGGTTTGCAAAAATAAGACTAACTAGTATTTCCTCTCTAAATGATGTCTAGGTACATGTTAATATTATAGGAATTTGTCCTGTATACGTTCATTATTATCCCAAATATTTGGCTGATGATATATCTAGTATTCTCGCTTTGGATTTTATTTTCAACGTGAACTGATAATTTTTTAATGCCTTATAAAATTCCATAAATTATTTTATTTTCATTGCATTATAACTACATTGCCTCAGTTAATGGATTAAAGATTTTACTTGTTCTTTAGTCCTTGAGTACAGGGGTGACATGGTGATTGATATTTATAGCAGAATTTCTATTACGTTTGCGAATACAGAGGGGTCGGACCGGGGGGGGGGGGGGGTAGCAATTCCCACTCTCCCTATAATCCCACTTCTCTCCCTAATTTGGTAAAAATTATTCTTCATATAAGAAAAAGGTTAATAACGTGTAAAACCAATTAACATCAAGGCCAACAGAGACCATACGTCCGACACTAACGGATTAACTGTGAGAGGTACACACCGTAGACTGGCGAAATTGGTATGTTACCACTGAGAAGGGGAAATTTCACAACTGGAAAGTTAAAATCACCACAAGTTTGTCATACAGTTTTGACTTCAAACATCAATTATTTTCTATGTATAAGTACAAGTCTAAATATGAAGCTCAGGTAGCAGTGTCGGTAGTCTCTTTAATTTCAAATTCAATGGATAGATAAGATGCGAGTAATCCTTGAAGTTAGTATTTTTAAGAGAAAGTACACCATCTATGTATTGGAAACCCATCTTAAAAAACTTGGCTAGTTTCTTTTCTATTTTCTGCAGTACCCCTTGTAAAAATTTACCTTCATACCATAACAAGAACAGATCAGACAACAGCGGCGCATAATTTGTCCCATAGGAATACTGATGGTTTGTTGAGAAACTTGTTTTCCAAAAGAAATAATTTATGTTGTCGATGAGAAATTCCAGTATGTTAACAACATCGGTTTTTGAGTTCTTCTCGTTAGAATCAGTGTGGTTTTTGACAAAGTAAGCTTTTTCTGTACCAAGTCCGATGTATACATACTAATTTTTACCCTATTTAGTCCAGAAGCACTGGTGGATATAATCACGAAAAACAGATTTAAGTTTATCACCTGGAAGGGTAGTGTACAGGGTAGAGAAATCTAAAGTTCTAATACTGTCACAGTAATTGAGATTGCCAGACGAAAGATACTCTTCAAGATTTTTAAGAATCCACATCTGATTCAAACTATGTCTATTTGTTTACACTGTTTTTTATGGCGCTTCAGTATCTCTGCTTGCACAGACCTTTTTAATAAATTACTGTGAAATTTGATTGTTTTATTGCCGGACTGTATGAGTTTTAACGATGTCAAACAGAAGGGGTATAAAATAATGAACTTAAGTATTTGTAAAACAAAATTGGCGGAATTTAAACGAGTTGAAAGATTTCATTCGCGGAAATGAAATATAATTTTTCGCGGAGATTAAAGGTCATTTTACCCCGAAACAGTATGCTTAAAAAAATCGGAAATATCTGTATCTTTCTAAATAAAAAAACAGAAACGGAAACGGATTCCGTCGAAATCCGACACCGGAAGATTTCAAAAGACATTACAAATTTAGCTAATTTATACCAATTTAAAATTTAAAAATGGTTGGTATCGACTACCTTAGAAGCATTTAGGTCCATTTAGTCCGTTTATATCTGTTTAGTTTCATTCTAATTAAAACAAAAATCCGACCCTTTACTCCCTGTTCCCCACCCCTAACTCCCGCTTCCCTCCCCCTTACTCCCGGGTTCCCCCCCCCCCCCCCCCGTCCACCGCCTCAATACATGTATTATCATGGAATGACTTTTACCTGTTGTTGTGCTTGCACACAGTAAAACGTAAATGTTTTATTTAATTTACGATTGCACATATTTTTGTTAACCCTCACCAGTTACTTATCTTTGTGCGTTTTACTTCTTGATAAAAGTAACATTTCAAAATGTTCCAGAATCTCATTGAATCGTCTAATTGTTCATAACGGAGAGAACAGACGTCGCCTCGGCGATTGCTCTGTGGGATATGTACGTTCTGTAGACATGATAAAGAATGGTACAGTATCTCTTGTTGGTAGACACTTCCAATTATCTGGTCATAGTTCATCAGACATTCGCATAGCCTTGTTGGTTACAGTTGGCTGACTCGACGGTCCAGATCCATCTATGTTAAAAAATAGTTTAATTTCCTTCTAAATAGTAAACCCTTTTCATTTCTCCAATGTACTTTTGTCCCAATCTAGTGCGGTTATTACTTATACCTCCCAATCTTGCATATAATACTTAAGGATTGACTAATTTTTTTTTCAGTCTATGAAGAAATAACCTCAATCATGTGGTGCACCATGTGCATTGAGGTTATTTCGAATAGACTGAAAACAACATTACTGTCAATGCTTATAATTTAATTCCAACGGTTGTTTCCGTATCCGATTCCTCCCTTAGGTA
Source organism: Mytilisepta virgata (assembly GCA_028015205.1). Lineage (NCBI taxonomy): Eukaryota > Metazoa > Mollusca > Bivalvia > Mytilida > Mytilidae > Mytilisepta > Mytilisepta virgata. The sequence goes on along the minus strand of CM051518.1, from coordinate 50,093,542 downwards.
AACGGCTTGAATGGGATACGTTTCTCATGCGCGTCACCTCCTCCATGAAAGAGAGTTCCAATCAAATTGTCGTTGTGGCTTGAGTTTGCGTATATATTCAAATCTTCCATGACAACAAATATGACGTCTTTCTATTGTACAAAAATAACATCGGCGGGAGGTACAAAATAGAAAAACGTCATATTTGTTGTGATGGAATATAAACAATGACGTAAGATTTCTATAGGATTTTCCTCATTCCAAGAATAATTCCATTCTGTAATTTAATTCCGGTTCAACAGCAATACATTCAATAGGCGTCAAGGCGTTAATGGAGTGATCGAAGTGAGCGAATATAACGACTAGATTATTCGGGTTAACGGCTGTTTTGACGTCTAAAACGTAGGGGTTGCCTTTAATGACGTCATAGTACAAAAGAAAATTTAGTCTATGACATGATAGACGAAAAAAATTGACCAGTCAAATGACGCGTTATATCCAGTATTAAATTATTAGAAGATATATCTGAATTTCATAGATACTTTCACAACACGAATTTAGGTTTTGATGATTTGAACAGTCAGTTAACATCCTGATCAAAACTAGTTATTAGAATCTCTCATCTTTTACTTAATTTTTTGTTTTTGTCGTTTTTAAGTTTGGTTTATCAACTTTTAGCTCATTCGACAACTCACTGACAATTAACTATTCTGTGTCCCAAGTGCCCCAACAGAAAATTTCTATCCCCTCACAAATTTCTTGGGAAAAAAACTGTAAATATCTATTGTAGGATTTTGAAAATCAGTTTCACATTACACTAGAACACTAACAGAAGTTTGTTTAAGAGACAAAAATTGAGTTGCGTTTATTAAAAAGGACAAACGTTCGGTAGATTAATTGTGCTGATTGATTTTTAGCACAAAGGTTTTGATACAACGTAGTCTCTTCCTTAAGATTTTTCTCAGATCACAGTTTTTCAGTTTTCAACATTAATTACCAGTTTTTAAAATGCTTTCGGTTCTTTTTGTCTTTCTTTTTTAGGGATTGCATACCTGTAAATATGTTAATCTGGTATTATTCATAGTAAAGATTGCATTATTCCATGATTAGAATATATCACCTAATTTCTGTAAATTCTGATGCACCTTTCACTTGGTTGTAAAGTGGATGATATTCAGTCATGATCAACTCAAACATTGATAAATTAAAATATAAGTAAACGTCTTATCGCTTTGAAGCCAGTTTTTTTCTATTACAGCATGTGGTACTAATGCAGCAGATGTGGTGTTCGTACTTGACTCATCCAGTAGTGAAGGAAGTGCTAATTTCCAAAAACAAATAGACTTTGTCAAAGATTTTGTCAAACGTTATCAAATTGGTCCACAAAATATACAAGTAGGAATGGTGACCTATAGTTCATCAGCCAGAAACGAATTTTATTTCAATTCATATCGCGATCAAGCTTCTCTCTTGGCCAAACTTGGTCACATAATGTATCACAGCGGAATAACAAACACAGGAAAAGGATTGCAGTACGCTAGATTGTTTCATATCAATGGTTACAGCCATGGTAGAAGAAGTAATGCCAGTCTAATAACAGTTGTTCTTACCGATGGACAGTCTTCCAACCCGTCTGATACAGCCTACCAAGCACAACGGCTTCACAATGCCGGCGCTACGGTCTTTGCGATTGGAATTGGTAACTCAGTTAACTCTCAGGAATTACAAAAGATTGCAGACAGTCCACATCACGTCTTTCAGGTCACTGGATTTGATGCTCTGAATAGTATACAGTATGAACTTAACCAAGCCGCATGTCCGTGTAAGGATCTTGTCGTTTTTTGCAGTTGTTTCAAGAAATGTGGGGTCAAATACTAATTTTCAAATGAATTGGTTTTTAATTAATTATGAAGTAACCTTAACCATCTATGAAATAAATATCTGATACCAATTTCGATTCATTATATATAAATGCATAAAAATGTACTTTTACAAATTTAGGGTTAAAGTGTGAAGCTGAAAAATAAATCAAAATGGCATGTAATGTAGAAGTTATATATAAGAAATTGAAAGAATAATTATATTGTGCAACAAAATTCGAAGTATGCTTTTGCTTATTCATTAAAATTAAAACTGTTTGGGCTTTATTGAAATATCTGCATATGTTTACAACAAATTCGTGTTTTATTATAGTGCCAACACCTCCACCAACTGTAGACCCCGGTGAGTATTCGACACGTACTAATTTATAACATTAAGTACCAATTTCAGTGATAATTTAAACAGATTTAATCAATTCTTGTCTCATCACCAATTCTACCGAAAGCCCGAACAATAACCAAACAAATTCAAATCCAAAACGACCAAAAAAGGGTAAAGATGTCGGTGTGCCGGAGATTATACGCCTTAGTTTTCCCAAAAAGTGTTTATAACAAGTGTTTGTAAAAATTAATTATCAACTAGGCGGTCCCTGTTACATAATTATCCCCAAAGATTATATTTTACCTAATATTAAGAAGGATTGGGTAATAAAATTTAAAACATGATATTGCACTAATATAGCTTATTAGTGTTAATTACATAGATAAAAGATAAAAAATGTGTAAGTGTTTGTCGACTATAATTTCTAAGTGTATACATGTATATTCTTAACCTAGTATCAGATGTTTATTGATTGCTAAATATATTTAATTTGAGCTAAATGAAATTAAAATTAAGAAATTGAATTTAATTAATCCCAGCACACCCCATTAACTCCACATACTAGTCTGTACACACATATGAATGTTTCTTTTAAATTGTAAAAGTCTTGTGTGCATGATTTCAATGTTACAGTATATCAAAACTTTCTACGTATGATACATGTACAAATTTCGATACTAATTTTTTCAATTATTCTTCAGTCATATTAATGTTCATGCATTTCAGAATGTGGTTCCAAACCAGCCGACATTTACTTTCTTCTTGATTCTTCTGGAAGCGTTTTGACAGCTAACTTTAAAAAACAATTAGACTTCGTTAGAGAATTTTCTAAACAGTACGTGATTGGCCCTGCAAATATACAGGTAGGGCTGTCTACATTTTCTACTTCTGTTCATGAAATAATAAAACTTGACCAATATCATAATACAGCACAACTTTTGGCTGCTGTTTCTGCTGTACCATATGACGGTGGACTCACTTACACTGATTCAGCATTGAAATTTACCCGACTACAAGCATTTAATCACGGTGGGAGATCAAACGCCAGCAAAATTGTCGTGGTATTGACAGACGGCAGGTCATACTCTAGTGCTAATACCAAATCAGAAGCTAGCAAGTTGAAGAGTATTCCTGGTGTAAAAGTCATTTCAATTGGAATAGGACGTTCGGTTGACCAGCAGGAACTTTTAGCAATTGCTACCGATTCTGCACACATGTTTACTGTTCCCGGATTCGACTCACTGGCTGCGATTAAATCTGAAATTGCTTTTGCTGCTTGTCAAAGTAAGTTATTAATGCATGTATAAATATAGAGAACAGGTTTAACATGCTTTCATCTAATGTAAGTTAAAATCTGAATATTGAATTTAATTGAATCTTGTTGAATGTATAAACAAAATTCTAAAGCAACAGTATATGATATAGTAACATTAATACACGTAAAAGGCCTTCAACTTTCTAAGTTATATCGGTAATATACACGGGTTTCGTATACAATTATATAAATGATCGCTAAAGTGCTAGCTTAAAATGTTGCATATGATTTTGGCGTATACTCTGTATTAAAATATGGATAGAAAAAACCATGGGCCAGAATCTTGTAAAAAATCGGTAAAAATCGAAATTCTGATACTATGATCGTCTTTGATACACAATATATATATAAAATTATGTGTAAAATGTAAAAACCGTAATACGTATGTAATATTTAGGTAGAGAAACCATGCAGCCTATCTCAAAATTTCACAGAATGTACATCAGTCATTCATTTTTTCTGAAAAAAAAATCTAAGGATAATGCCCCCCTCCATTTGGTTGCTATATTAAATTTAACAGAAACTCCACATCCTCTATCACTGAATTATATGATTTAAAATTAAAACAGTATATTCGTGCACGAAGTGTTATAATTTATTTTTCAGAAATAAATTACCTAGTATACTGATAACTTGGTTAAAGATTATGTGATAAGTTTGGTAAAGAAATGTATTCAAGAGCACATAATTGAGTATTGTATGTTAAAAGGTGACAAAAGCAAGATCGTAACACATCTTTTGTGCCCGTACGAGTTCTGATCATATTCTCCCGTAATGATATATCATCATACTTGTACATGTAAATATCATATTTTTTTCATTTCACAGCCTGTTCGTTTGTTGAGAGAGCAGATATTATTTTTGCTCTTGATTCTTCTTCGAGTGAATCCAAGTCCGACTTCCAGAATGAGTTGAATTTCATTTCTCGGTTTGTTAATGACTTACCTATCGGACCAAACAACGTGCAAATTGGACTTGTCACTTTCGGATCCAAAGCTCATAATGAATTCTTCTTAAATCAATACAGCGACAAACAATCAGTACTGGATGCAATTCAGAAAGCGACATACGTTGCTGGTACTACTGCTACAGGGGAGGCTCTTCAACTTATCAGACGCCAGCATCTTCTTCCTTCTCATGGAGCACGAAATTCCTCAAAACATTACGTCATTGTACTGACAGACGGAGCATCTACTAATAAAACTCTCACAGCAGCAGAAGCAGCGTCACTTAAACAGGAAAACGTGGTAGTAATAGCTATTGGAGTTGGAAGTGGAATAGACAAAACTGAGTTAAATACTATAGCTACTGATCGCAGACACATGTTCAGTGCTCAGAACTTCATTGCTTTACAACAGATCCAAAAGGAGATTAAAAGTGCTACCTGTGACGGTAATAAAAAGATAACTATCTTGTATTTTAATATTTTCAAGCATTGGTTATGGATTTGATTTTTGCTACTTCGTTACACTTTAGAGGGTCCAGCAACTAATAAATACAGTTGGGTTCAGTTATAACCTCTCTTTAGAACTGTCCTAAACTGTCATAAGAACTGTTATTGAATGGTTCTAGAACTGTCATCCTGACAATTTTAGAACCGTTTATGACAGGGTGTGTTCTGACCTAGAACCGTTCTGGACAGTTCTAACCTAGAAGTATTTATGACAGTTGTACCCTAGAACCATTTATGACAGTTGTACCCTAGAACCATTCTGGAAGGTTGTGCCCTAGAACCATTTATTACAGCTCTACCATAGAACCATTTATTACAGCTCTACCATAGAACCATTTATTACAGCTCTACCCTAGAACAATTCTAGAGCCATTCTGGATGGTTCTAACGTAGAGCAATTCTGAACAGTAAAATAATTGATTTATTGGCGTAATTTTCAAATCCCATTTTAACATACCGTAATAATATACAGGGTACAAAAAAGAAAACAAATTACTCACAATGAAAATTTTTGTAATTTTAAACATCAAAATATGAAGAATTTAAATATTAAGTATGTTACGATATATTAAACTTTTTTAGATACTGTAATTCCCCAACAAGTCTGATATTTAAAAAAATATATCACCTGCGTAATCAGGAATTTAAGGTATTCTATACATCAAATTATCAAGAACCATTATGAATTTTCTGATTTAAAAATCTTAAACGTCATCTGTTGGCACAACAACCGGCTTCATGCATAGTTGTTCTAAAATAAATTGTAAATCCGATATAAGTAATTCTAGCCCAGATCCATTCTGGGCGGTTCTATCCTAGAACCATTTATGGCAGTTCTAGAACAATTCTGGACAGTTCTACCCTAGAACCATTTATGACAGTTCTAGAACCATTCTGGGCTGTTCTACCCTAGAACTATTTATGAATGTTGTACCCAAAAACCATTTATGACAGTTCTACCATAGAACAAATTTATGACGGTTTTACCTCATAACCATTTATTGGTTCTACCATAGAACCGTTCCAGAATTATTCTAGAACCGTCTTCTCTGACAAAATAGTTGAGAACCTAGAACTGATCTCAACTGAAATACCTTCATCCATGCTAATATGAACATATTATATTGCTGTTTCTCTAATGAAAGCTTAAAAATTGAAAAGAAAAATACTGTTTTCGAACTGCTAAATAGACTCTTTGCTAAAATGGCTTAAGTTAAAGATTTACTAGATAGTTTGGAAAAAAATCAAAATGCCCATGTGTCGTTTTAAATTATGATTGATATGTTATATATGGTGCAAAATATAACACATACAGAAGAATTCATTGTAAAAAAAAAATAAAAAAAAAATAAAAATAAAAATTGAATGACTTTGAAAAAAAAACGATTTAAAATGAAGATCTGAATTTAAAGCATTAAAGCAAAATACAAATGTATTTGACATCATTGGTGATCTACATGAACATGTATATTTCTAATACACGTATGATTTTCTTTAGCCCTGAAAACAACAACGCCACCACCTACTACTACAGGTAATTGTTATTAGCGATATTAGATTTAATTCATATATTAATGGGATGAGTCAATTAAATTAATGTATGTATACATTATGAGGTAAAGAGTATTTAGAATCGAATTGTAAGCTTAATGAAAAATTGTAGGTGTCATATTATGGCTTTTACAATACTAATGGAATTGAAATCTCTTTTATCTCTCCACTAAGCGTCTTTTCATTACCGTTTGATGCATGCTTCAGTAGTTAACAAGAAGAAGGAACGAATGCCAAAAATAAGGACTGAAAATTTGAAATAGGTGTATGAATATCTCTGGATCGACATTAGATCACAATGATGAAAAGAGTGAAAAAGATTAATATTCGTACATATAACTATCTTTACGTACACGTTATCAATTTCAAATTAATATGTTTAAAAAATAAAGTAACTAACTGTTGTTTTCTACATATTTTCCTACTAACCTTAGAACCATATATTGAAACACCAGCTCCGACACAGCCAAATATTGAAACACCAGCTCCGACACAGCCGAATATTGAAACACCAGCTCCGACACAGCCGAATATTGAAACACCAGAACCGATTAACATTGAGACACCCGATCCTAACCGTGAATACCCACCAACCACAACAGCAGGTAAAATACGTTTCTTTAAACTCTACACACAGGCCCTGGGTTTCTCGAATGACCAGTCGGTATACATGTCGTTATCGTCCGTCAGTGTTTACATTTTAATATTCTCCTCTGAAACCAAAGACGAAACTGTGAATTGAACAGTAGTTGAAACCAAACTAAGATGAAATGAAATGGTCCTTAGGGGGGTCTTCTTTCAAACGATATGGCTGCCATAACAGAGAAAAATATTCTTGTAACAGCTAAAAAATAATTAAAATCGTCTTCTAAAACTAGGTAATTGAGACCATATTTTAATGGAATGGTCCTAAGGTGATCCCATTTCAAATTTTTGTGTTGCATTCTAGCGCTTCAACCGCTATGGTTGCCTCACTAAAAATATAAAAAAACTGAAGGTTTTTCCCTGAAACTAATGGGGCAATTCAGTTCATCTTTAATGGCAGGCAGAGAGAAAAATCTTAATTGTGTAACACGATTCCGTCCATTAATTCCAGTAAATTTTCCGTTGGTTTACATATTTCACTGATTTTGTTTAAAAGTGATTTTAGGATAAAATAAACATTCCATATCTTAAACTTCATCATAAGATTTCATATCTCTAATATTCCAACTACATGTAGTATACTTAAAATTTACTGTTAAAAAATGATAAAATTTGTAAAAACTAAGGAGTATCTCCATTGTGCATAGCTCTGTCCTTACATGATTTTTGGCTTTTCCCCTTTTGGTCATTTTGGTATTTTTGACTTTGCTCTTCAATTTTTTGGATTGTTGTTTTAGTTTTCAACATTTTAGGCCTTCAGCACAACTGAGGTCGTAAATCAGAATTGGTATTAAAGAACCTTATTTATTTTTACACAACTATGTAAAATGTAAAGATTTATTTAATAAATCTGAAATTTGTGATTTGTTCTGATAAATATACTTAAGTATTATTTAGTTTTACTTGTGTGTTTTAATGACCCTCTAGGTATTTGCATTGCATTACCAACAAAAGTTTACACAAATTCAAGACTTTTCTTTCATCGCCAATGTAATATCGATAAAAATCAAACTTGATTAGATCATGCAGATGGTGATATAACTTGACAAACTGTTGCATAACAAATGACCAAGGTAAAAGTCAGGTTTACAGTTTCGCTAAATGGTGTCCTATAATTATGAAGATAAGATTTTAAACTGTGGCAATCTTTCATTCAGCATGAACATGTGGTTTAAATGAAATTGTCTAAATCTGTGTTGCTAAATATTTCAATGAGAGTGAAATGCATGACATACAGAAATCCATTATAACGCAGTCAAAAGGGAGTAAATTAACAGAGAACAACCATAATTGTGTATGATGTATTCAAATGCATTATCAAAACTTGTTTGGGCTGCTTGTAAGAAGATAGCTGCAAGGAAGGTCGGTTTATTCTACAGTTCTGTTGAAAACCGATGCATCAATGATAATTAATTAATCCCGATCCCGTTATGCAAACGAGTTTTTTTTCATAATTTTTGGTTTTCCTCCGGCCATGTTTCACATTTTCGTTTTCTTGCAGAGACACAAACGTATACTGGATATTATATAGAAAGGCAAACTATAGCTGGGGTAGGTTGTCAATTCCTTTCAGTTTTATATTTTTGCTTGAATTTGCTGTACTTCTTTTGATTATTGGACTTTCAAACATGTCGATAGCTGCACTGCTGAAAAATCAGAAGTATAAAAATGTCGAAATATGTATAACTATATAGTGCATCGAAATAGGTGTCAAAGAAAGAATATTATATTCAAAAGGCTAAAATAGAAAAAAAATATTGATCATGGAAAATGAGAGATTATTCAAGTAAGATTCTTTGACTAAGAGTTAGGAATTGGTATCATTTACTGAGTTGAGGGTGGGGTACATGTACTTGTATCTAAATGTGCTTTAAGTAGATTTTTTTTTATAGATTTTGCATGCAAATGGAGCATACTGAACTGTATCTGAAATCGTAAAAATGATGTTTCTTACTTCAAGAGTTCCCTACGTTGTGGCCAATAAAATAAGTCACGATATAAATTCGATATTGCTTCAAAAAGTCCGACTTTTAGAATTTAAATTATGACACATGTATCTCAAGATCTCGTCTCTAGAATATTTTTGTAAAATTATATATCAAACCAACTTATCTTTCCAATATACAAGAAGTGATAATGTTAAATATTAAATTTATTATGTTAATTTAAAAATTTGACAAATTAAATTTTAGAATAAAAATTTAGTTTTAAATAAATATATACGATAAAATGTATTTTTTTCTATATTTGTATACATATACAGTTTCGTTTATTCTACATGTGGAAATGTAGCTACTTGCCAAATTTCATAAATCATTCACTCCCTACTTTAGGATTTACGTACTATGATAATGATGATAATAATCGTGAATGTACACGAACCTGATTTGTTGACATTTACTTTGGTAACTCGATATATATTTTACGTGCTGTCAAAATTATCTGGACCTGCAAAAGTCGAACATTGGTTTCATTTGGAGATTAGTTGTCTTATAGATGTGGGATGCCTTTGATAAATTTAAAATGCTTCAGTTTTTCTCTGAAATATTTCGTCATTCACATCAGTTGTTACCTGGATCTCATCAAAATTTTACATAATTGTTCTTAAAATAAAATAGGTCCATTCAATTACATATATCATACATGGGAAAATTTTGTAGTGATCATTTGTAAATAAGATAATAGTTTTATTCAAAGGCCCAGTCCGGTCCTTAAATGCACCATACAATGTTAAATATTCGACCAATGGATACTATTTTTTATCTTTGTACTTTGGATGAAAATGTGATTTTTACTGTTACTGTTACTCAATTATTATTTATGTATCTATATATAATCTTACTTTGAGAGAAGCTGATTATCCAATTTCTACATTTGAGATAGTTAGATATTCAAATTTAAAACAATGGAAAGAAATTTTAAGGTTTAACTGTCCAAACTGTAAAAATATGAAAACCAACAGCTTACGAAGGGAGAATTTGTTTCTCTTATTCTTTTCAACTGTTTTAAATTAGCAGAAATAATTTTTATTCGCCATGAACCCCGTATTGACCCTCTCACTTCTATCATATAGCGTAACATATGAATACACATTTTAAAACCTAATTGTTGGTGAATGCCTTAATTGATCCATCCAGCCACCTGAATTTTTGTCCCTATCGTAATTTGTCGTCAACAGAAATATTATTTTTACACGAAAGACTGCAGCCGTTAGGGTTAGTCTGTATAAATGGCTCCGTAATCTTCGAAAAGCGTCAAGAAAATCATATGGGAATTTCGACGACCAATCAGCGATCGAAAACAATAATTCGCACGTAGATTGTCAGTTTTTTCTCTAGCTGATCGGATAACCTGAAAAATGTAAAATTAGATAATTTTAACGAACACAAAGGCCTCTTTGCCTATAAGTATACTAACGTTTCTTTTTTTCTTTTGCAGCAAAGAAAAAATGAAACAGACACAGACACAGGGATATTTTTTACACCACCTCCGTAACATCTAATAAAGATAACCGTTAACACCAGCTTAATCTTTTGTTTTCTGCATTACCATATTTTAGATCATTGTTTCGGCATTTCGATTTACCAGTCCTCAATACTGCTGATGACCCGTAATTTTTCAAACTATACTACTAGAGTATATCAGTGAAAGTGCTTGGGCCAGATTCACAAAGCTGTCTTAGGATTGTCTTACGACATATCTTAGTCCTATGTCGGTTTCACAAAGTGGTCCTAGCTTAGGACATCTGTTAGAGTTGGTCATAAAGTTAGGACTACACGCAAGGTGTCTTGTGGTGGTCTTAAAATCATATTAACTGTGTCTTTATATGTTGACGGAATATTTAAAATGATTTAACAACAATTAACATTCGATGTATTTATATCTAGTATGCACGATTTTATCTTTGAACCTTTTTTATAACCGATACAGTGACAAATTGAACTCAACTCACTTGTAGAAAAATGTACTTATTATTTCATTCTTGTTTTTCTTCATTTTGTATATTAAATTTTGTTGGTATCTGATTAACAGATTCTTTATTATTACACTTCATTTTTTTTCTTTTTAAAAATCAATTTTCAAATTATGTAATTATCCAATTAGGGAATATTCATCAATACGTTTAGAAATATTTGGGAAACACATACTACATTTATACTAGTTTTTTTCTCTCTCATAAATTCATGTTAATATTTGACTTGCAACACGTTTAGGACATCTTTGCTAAGATCATCCTATGACAGCTTCGAGACGAGATCTAAGATATGTCCTAAGATAGTCACAAGAGGATCCTAAGATATGTCCTAAGATATATATTATTACAGGTCTTAAGATAGCTCCATGAGACCGGCCCCTGGTATTTCGGTACTGTCGTTAGACTGATACTTTAACATTATATAGTTCATAAATTTGTAAATATTATTAGAGTATGAAGTTACATAGGCTTTGCTCTGACCTTAGGTTTTAGCTTTATTATTCAGTATTATTATTGTTTTAGTTATTTTGTTATTTTAATTTGGGGTATTTTTTCGGTTCTCCAAATTCAATGCCTTGAACACTGCTTATACATGTTATAGGGTTTATTCATCAAAACATGCATAGTAAGTGCAAAACAGTTTGAATACTACTATGTCCATTTGTTTAATTCTTATTTACGGTCATCATCAAGATTTTGCATTTACTGCCATATAGGCACTAATGAGTCCTTTTACCGGATTTGACGAGTAATGCCCAATTTGGAGTATAATGGGTTTCGTAAATGGACAGGACATGCTTAACAATGTTTTCGTGTCATTTTGGTTCTTTAGCATTTGTGTTATCTTGTTGTAGTTAACTTTCATTTGCCATAATTTTGTGTTCTTTACGTTTATTTTTGTCGTACAAGTATTTGGTTTCTATGTAACCGTTTTACTGCTAGTGCTTTTAGCTTTTCATTCAACGAATTTCCTCGTTATTCTTTTTCCGAAATTCTTAAATACGGTTAGCTACAATACGAACTATGCAATTCCACAGAGATTACAAAAAATTGTAAACTGTTTAATCCACCAATGGTACGTATCTTTATCAATTTAGACTTTTTGATTTTGATTTTTTATTGTATTTTCACCTTTTCTATTGTAATTCGTATGAAGATATGATGTTTATTTGATTTGCGTTTCTTTGCTGACTACTTTTCTGTAATCTGTTTTTAGTTATTGTAAGCCTAAATTGTTTCAAAACGGAAGCTACTGTGAAAGCTTCTCAGAGACAGAATCATTCATTATAAATTTCTATCGATTGCTGCGTAGTATTGTGGAATCCAAATACTTAAAGCACCTTTACAATGTTCTCACTTCATATATATGACATTTTAAGAGAGGATTTTGAAAACTAATATTCGTAGCATGAATTGCGAATGGCCGCCATATAAGTTGTCTCAGATACAGAAAAAAAAGAACATGTCACAAAGTTATCAGTCGATCAAAAACATGAACAAGGTGAAAAATAGTTCTGAAGTTTAAATTGAAGGATGTTTTTGCTCAGTCAATCAGGATCAACAGATATTTTCCATAAAATTTTTATTTTTTTATCATTATTGATTATTTAACAAATGAATTATTTTTATTATTAATTTATTAAATAAATAAAAAAAAAGAATAACCTATTTACAAAATAAATAAAAATAAAAGATAAAAAAGACATCTGTATTATATCTTATTCTGATCACAATAAATTTCTTTGCTTTAATTATAGGAACATGTGTATAATTAAAGTGATACACCTTGTATATCCTAATCAGCGGCACTATGCTTGGTCTCTATCTGTTTGCACCAAAATGCAAATGCATATAATATAAATATATAATCTAGTATCAAAAATTTTATCAAATCTTACTCATTGTGAGGCACATAATATAAAATTACTCACATCATACATTTATTTACATCAGCCCCATAATGATTTTTTTGAAATATTGTAGAAATATACAAATATCAAACACGTGAATAATGGAATTTTATTTAAATTCAAAATAACTTTAATTTCTTTTAATGAAATATTATGGAAGATTCTGAACATGAAAATTACCATATATCTTTTAGTAAAAAAAGTCGTTCGTTATCAGTATGACTAGCACGATCAGTGTCAACACTGTATACAATGTACATGTAAAGAATCAATATACTTTGCGCTCAATTGTATAACAATTAAAAAAAATACATAAATCACTCTAATTCCACCTACAAATGTACAAATGTACTACCTATCACCTTATTATAATACTTTAATGACAAATTTTATAAATACTTCAATATTTACTACGGACGAATATTACTTGTCTTAATCATAGCAACTTGTATCCAATGGTTGATGCCATGTTGATAATATCTTCTTCAAAATGTAAATGTCTAAGAATATACAGTAATAATATAATTTATCAAAGCAATTGCTGTACAAATCATGATTTTCGTGATATAAGGTTGCTTAGTACTTTCTCCCAGCAATTGATATTTCAATTGAATACCGGGTTATGTCCATAACATATGGTTGCCATTTTTCCCACAAAAATGAAAGGCCTTAGTGCCTGGCAAAATATTTACTAAAGAAATTTTATAACTTAAAGCAAGTACTAACTCACATTACCTAATAAATGGTTGTTGGGTCTCTCAGAATTTTGACAACAATTGGAATTGCAATGACTGAAATCGAAATGTACCTTCGGCATCACAACAAATGTCTATCACGTATTTTAACCACCTATTTTAAGGTCTTCAGAGATCAAGTGTTGTAAAGTCAAATCTGTGATTTTTTTAGAAATCAAAATGAAAGTACGCAATGAACTAATTACAAAAAGTAGGATTCTCAGTCTCATATAGTTTACCAACATATCAATATTGGGTTTAAATAAATGGTTTTGGATTAAACTTTACTAAATGAAGATACGTCCATAAACCAAATTGTGGAGGCCCCCGCTGGCCACCCCGCCCGTATTTCAGGAAACTAAGAGCCGAATGCAATTTCATTGCAACTAGCCGAAAAATCTACATTTGTACCCTACATTAGACAAACCGAAACCAAAATTCGCAAATTTACCCTTTACGCAATTGAAACAAACGCCGTAAAGTACGATTGAAAAAATGATTGCCGTGGTCAAGATAAATGTAAATGGCACTTTATTCCATATAAACATATCATGAAATGTTAATAAACAAATAATATGTAAAGTATTATTCACAAAACACCAATATATGAACATCAATGTCCTCGCCACAATAGTTAGACTATCGTCATCAAAATTGCGGATTGTCTCTTACAACTTTGTTTTTTTATATATAAAAGTCAACCCGAAGTGTTTACACATTTACAATATTTTGGATAAGAAACTGGAACAAATCGTATCTCCGGTTGATAGTTCATGGCCGAATCATGTATAAGTATCCAAGTATGATAATCCTTTTCAGGTTGACAAGTGCCGTAAGTACAAGAGGAACTTTTTCTGAAAAAGTTACATACATTTATAGTCAATCCTGTGTATAAAGGATACCCAATGAACCATAAAAAGTGTCTATTATAAGGAGATGTCGGTTATATAGTGTTTAATGATAGGGTCATTTGAATAGTGATTTGCTATGTATATGTGCCATTTAAAGCAGGTCTCTCTCTCCCCCTCTCTCTCTCTCTCTATCTCTCTCTCTCTCTCTCTCTGCAACTTAATATACAAATAAAAAGGAAGTTTATTAGCTTATATCATTGAGAAAATTCACAAATGCAAAAAGATGATGACGATGATTTATCCTTTAATTCCACTTTGCGTTATATAGATCACATGTTGTCGTTAAATAACGACAAATTTCAAGACTTTTTAACCTCTTCTACCCATTGAGCTTGGAATCGATGATACTACATAATTATACATCGAAGTCTGCTTCATATTTGGATTTGTTTCTTCAAACAGACAATGAGGGACATTTGAAGACAAAACCTTATGAAACCTTATGACAAACGTGATGAGTTCAATTTTCCTATTGTTAATTTTTCTTCTTCAGTAGTAATATACCAGCATCATCTGCATATGGCGTCTACGTTTCTCAGCTCATCCGATATGCAAGGGCATGCGTGAATTACAATTACTTTCGACAAAGAGGAATACTGCTGTCACAAAAATTTCTTAACCAGGCTTTTCTCAAGGATAAGTTTATGTCGTTACTTAGGAAGATTTTCGATCGTCATCACAAATTTATTGACCCTTACAATGTTCCAATATCTAAGATTATGTTGGACCTGTTCCCGCTATCGTAACATTTCATGTACCTCCATCGATTTGTGACTACCACCGGATTGACTTTGTTGAACTTCACGACAGGTGCAATATACGGAGCAGGAACTGCTTACCCTTCCGGAGCACCTGAGTTCACTCATGGTTTTTATAGGAGTTAGTGTTGTTCATCGATGTATTAAGAGAGGAATGAGATAATTCTAGCGCTTTCTTTGTCACAAGATTTCTATGAAAGGCATATTAAGCGAAAAAGACATCAAGCCACTGAACAGTTGCTATGTTCGTAATATGTACTGGTAACCTTAATAACATAACAATCTTTACAAATTTGGTTTTATGTCTACCTCTAGCAAATGTAGCACAACTAATTTATCTGTCCTGTTAACAACTTCTCTTACTTGTATAATTGTTTTGGATAAATTGCAAACGGTAAAATATCAAGTAACTGCTGTGAAAATTAGGATTTTGTTTACATTGTATACAACCCTTCCTCACGTTCTTATCGAAGTAAAGTTGATCTTTTGAACTTTAATTTTCAAATTAAAAACTTCCCATTTCTTGACGGAGACGTGCCTGTTGAACCAATGTATAGTATGCAATTATCAAGTACGGGTTTTTCCATCCTTGTGACTATTGTATAATAGTGAATAAATGCTAAGGTCTCGCCAATAACCCACAGAAACTTACTCCTTCATCCGATGACTTGAAGAGATTAAATTTATACTGGCCTCTCACAAATACTACAGATTTTACGAAAACTTGCCGCGAGTTATAATTTTTTATCTTCACCGCAAATATTGATCCAAATAAGCTTTCGTACGATTTCTATTGAACTCTACGACGATATAGCATTAAACCCTTTAAGGGAGTGCTATTTTTTACCAGCAGCTGTGAGAGTCTTAGCTAATTTTACAGTTAAAAAGCACATCCTGTCCGTACCGCCTAAATTATGTACCGTCCAACCAATTGTTGGCAGTTCTAGTTACATTTTTAGCAAGCGGTCACTTAGTTGGAAATCAGTCTATGGCTTTTATAGTATGTTTTGTACATCAGAGTGTCA
This sequence comes from Mytilisepta virgata, assembly GCA_028015205.1. Lineage (NCBI taxonomy): Eukaryota > Metazoa > Mollusca > Bivalvia > Mytilida > Mytilidae > Mytilisepta > Mytilisepta virgata. The sequence continues at coordinate 50,077,083 of CM051518.1, read as the reverse complement.
GGAAAGATAAGGGTAGGTTCGGATACCCATAAAACCCCACTACGGTTTAGTGTCAGTACCAAGTCAAACTATCCCGACTCTCTAATGGGTTTTGCGCTCTTTTATATGATTTTTGTACAGGGTTTTGTCTCTTTGATTGATTGATATGTCATTATTTACCTTTCCCGTTATCAATTTTGTTGTATACGTACACGTATAAGGATAAAATTCTTTGCTAGGTTGTAACTTAATAAAAAATATATTAAGCTACAGCACAGAAGTATTACATCTGAACTACCTATCAAATACTTAAAAACTTAAATATACATGAAATGTAAAAAGGTTCAACAATCTGATGAATCTATATTTTTAGAATTGGGATCATCTGAGGATAATTGTTTTTTACTTACGGACATTCTCCAATAAATAATATTTGATATCCACCAGTTGGGTGATAAACATCGTACTTTTGTCCTCGATAATCTACAGTCACTGGAGCAACAGCCTTGAAGTCTCTGAAATGTAATATCACAATAGTTACATATTTGTGTATGTGCGTACGTCTGTAGTACAAAATCTCAGTTCCAAGTAAAACGTTCAGTAGAACGATTTTTAAATGAGACTATTCTTTGTAATTTGCGACTTGCATGTGACAACTAGTACGGTATAAAGATAACACTGACAAGAGGCCCTCGGAAATCAGATCGCCTGGAATAAAAATGCACTCTAAACAGTTTAAGAAAGTATGAAAAGTATCCTTGGTGTCAGACATAATTTGTCTGCAATATTCGGAATGCCATTACGTTTCCAAATCAATTTGATGCAGATGGGTGCTGATCGATAGGAGCTTGGCATCCTTTAAAAGAAAAAAAAATGAGCGTAAAAATAATATTTAAATTAATTTTAGAAACATATTTAATTTGTGTGAAATTATGAGTACCAGCCTCATGCAAAGTTTTATCCATAGATGTGCACCTCTTACTCATGTCTTCGATTTATTTATCTTTCATTAGTTTTCCTTTATGCCTAAAATGTTGAAACAATAGTCTTAAAGAGATAATTCAAATGTCAAAAATGACAGCAACAGCGAATTTTACTTGTCCATAGATCTTTTCGCAAAGTCCAGCCATTTCAGAATCACGATTTTCAATCATAATATCATTTGTAAAATTTCCCTTAAATGTGTCGATTAAATAGACTACTGGATGTTGTATTTCATATTGACTTATTTACCCACCTGTAATGACTTTATATAATGTTATCAAACGACACCGAAAAAACAAGCTCACAGATAGGCATTCAGAATAATAAAAAGTCATACTAGCTACATTATGGTAAATAATCGCACGCATAAAAAAATTTCATCCTCGATTTTATCTCGGGAGTACATGTGTGTTTATGGCTTTTCGTATAATACATCGTATTTACTTTATTTGCTTAAAACTTTTATACAATCCGAAGAAATAACGTATTAAATCTTAATATATAAATTTTGTAAAGCTAAGCAAAAATATGCAAGAAACTACAGGGTCTCAGAAGTTATTGTCCAGTATTTTCCCTAGGCACGAATACTAGTAATAGACCCTGGAGGTTGCGATCGTCGGTTAATGGCTGCCATAGAAGGCTATATTATCCCTCCTTATTCAAATCCCCACACATTTCCAATGGCAGTCATATTGTTTTGACCTTTGTGTCCCATCCCAACACTATTATACAATTACTGACTTTGTAAAAGGTCACGATCAGGATTTTTCAACCCGAGAAATGTAATATTTACCGAGCCTTTAGGCGAGGTGAATATACATTTTCAAGGGTTGATCAATCCTGATAGCTACCTATTACATAGCCAGTAATTGTTTTATCACATGAATCGGAAAACTGTACCTTCACTTTCTATTTTAAGAACAAATCGGTCACTATTAAATTCCGCTTGAACTGTTACATAGCAAGTAACTGTTTTATTACCTGAATCCGAAAATTGGACTTTCACTTTCTCATGTTTCTATTTTAAGAACAAATCGGTCACTATCACATTCCACTTGACCGATCAGGATCTATTTTAATCCCATAACCGTGCAAGCGGAATTCTTGCACTAAATTTAAATACTTCTCAGTTACTATCACGAATACTCAAGACCTTTTAGACATTTCTCATCCAATCAGAAAATAGAAAAAAAATATTCATGTAATAAAATATTATATTGTTGGCCTGGTTCTTGTCCTGAAGACTTTACAATTATCACGGATGACCGTGCTCAGCCTTGAAGCAGTCATGTCGCAATGAGTATAATTATATATTTATCGTGATGTTGTGATGAGATATTGGACGTTCTCAGGTAGTAATCATTCGGGTTTTCTCTTATTTATATATTTTATACCATGTGGACCATAATGAATATTTATGTCAGGCGAAATAACTAATACTAGAGAACAAGTAATTTATCAATGAAATCGTAGCACCATTAAAACTAGTGACATTTTATGAACGTAAATTTTTACTTGAATAACGTTTTCTCTGAACTATTATAATATTTTTCTTATGCTCTAGATTTGAAAATGTTGAATTAATGAAATACTTACGTAGAACAACAAGACGAACATTGAGATCGTTTCGTTCGGGTAATATCAAACCACCAGTTTTTTTTCCACGAACAAACGGGTGCTTGTGCCTCTTTTGTCCAAAACGTCTTCATTTTGTAAATTGTAGCTGACGTGTTCTCACTAGGATTATCCTTGAGGTTCATTATTTCTTCTTCGTTGTAAAACATGTCGTTAAAGATAAAACTGTTTCTTCGCCACCATTTTTGTGTTGTGTAACTCGCTATACATATTTCTATAGTCAGCACCAGAAAAAGCGTGATTTTCAGCATTTTCATACAAAAAAACTTCTGTTCTCAAACGTCTGCAAAATAAGTTAACCTCAAAATCACAGATTTTAGCTTACCATGAACTGAATGGTACAGTCACAATGATCTTGTGTTATTTCCTCAAAATAATTCTCTTTTATTCATTTTATTATTTTTGTAATATATTTTTTATTAAACTTTGTTTTCAGTGCAGTATTTTTAATTTTTAAATTAAACCATTATCTGAAATTAAAAAGCTACTCGAGAACGGCAACTTACCTTCAAAGATTAGTAGGCTAATTTACCAATTTCCAACCGCCGTCTTTCACAACCGTGAATGCAATGCAAATTTTGTTCAGTTTTTTAAAATAAATTTTTAGATGGATTTATAACCCGTAAATTCTATATTTATTTAAATTCTCTAATTTTTATTTTTACCTTACACTTTCTAAATATAAAATTACAGGTGTGTATTCGAAGACGTAATAAATCGAAGGTAAACAAACTGATCCGACAAAGGCCTCCAGGTTACAGGATTGTTGATCTTCCGGATAATTTTATTTTGATTACATTTAACCAATGAAAAATGATCCATCAGTTTGAATATGAAATTGTTACAAAGAGCTAACTCAGTACTGATTTAATTGAATTCTCAAAATAGGGATAGGTTTTTAAGACACAATCCTGTGATTGTATTTTTAATTAATACTTATCTCATAATTCCTCTTTTCCTACACAATTCAAAATGTTTCATTTCGGTAATAAGTATCAATGCGATATATTTGTCAGCCTTCTAAAACGTATCAGGAGGGATGCAGGGCAAAATATTCGTAGTAGATGTTGTTATGGAGTGCTGCTGGACTGTATTTCACCGAGGTTATCATCCCACGAATAGCCATAGCTTCGGCTATGACATGAGTTTTGTATGTTCAAATTCTCACGGTGTTTCTTTTCATTTGGATTTCTCATTTCTCTCAGACAAAGCTGATCTTACCTGGATTTTGGATAAACTGTTTAGGAAAGTTTGGTTCTATTGTTCAAATATTGGCTTATTTTTTTTGACTTTCCGAACTTTTTTCAGGAGCGTACCCGACGAAGGCTAATCCTGAAATGCGTATCATACGTAAGGAATTTGGTATCAGAATTTATTTTCCTTCAGAAAAACTATTCAGGCCAAATTAAAAAATATGTGTGGTTCCAGTTACCCTACATTGTACCTACCCTATTGTTTTGCACCTATCCTAAAGACTTTTTGAACTTTTTTCAACAAGCACTGTTCAAGTAAGAATGTCTCTACCGTAGACTATATGTTAAAAAGATTTATTATATAAATAAAAAAAAAAAATCCCTACCTACCTACCTACCTACCTTATTTTGTATTTTGATGTAACAACAACACTTATTGTTTTACTTATTACAATTTTACATGCTAAAGGTACACGAATAGGAACAATATTCTAAATTTAAATAACTCCATTATTTGTTAATAGCAGAATGGTATGAATTGTAAAAGGTACAATATAGACCTACATGTACATGTATATATAACCGTGATTTCAAGACTAATAATGATCATTGAGAACTGTAATATTGTCCTGCTTCAAAGGTCTGTCATATCAAACATTTTCTCAAAGAAATGTCTTCCGACAAGATAATACACCCTTAGATCGGAAATGACAGTGTAAAAACATTTGAAATTTTACGCCAACACAAAATAATCGTATAGATTTACCAGATCATTCGCCCACACGGCTATTTTACTATTATAATTGTCCTACGCATGTGAATCTTCGATCAATTAAAGGAAATTGAAGGATTTTACACTAAAATTCCGTTAGATCGGGTTTTCCAGCACTTTTTAAATACTTTTTACCTCTCAACAAAATAACAACCCAAAGATACTAATATTAGATATAGTAAATTTATACTATGCTGTATACTATGACGCATTTCAAGGAGTTATCTCTCACCAGCAGGATTAAAACCGAAACATTTGAAAGACCAAAAACCAAATTTATTTTAAACAAGAAGTACTCATCACCAAAAATACCAAAATAGAAAGCCAAAATAACTATTTAGCTAGATTCAATTCACAAATGTATAAAAGGACTTTTTACTACTTTGATTTAAATCTTGGATAAGTTCTATAATTATTATAAAACGCAAATAACCTTAAATTTTAGTTGATCTTGGGGACAAATGTAATGTCGAAGATCCATTTTTTTGGGGTCAAATTAAAACTTACAAAAATTCCCTGGAATCTCTATGTTTTCGATTTTTTATTTAATCTTTATGAATTTATTGGTTGAACTGTATATTATGTCAATAAACACATAATATTATTTTTTATGGTACAAGTAATTCAATATAAAATAATATTTAATTTAGTTCTCAACGTCGATAGATATGATAGAGATACTGAAGTAAACAATGAAGGAAAGCTAAATGGTTTACATCAGTATTGAAGGGTGTAACTATATGAACGTAGAAAACGAATTTGTCCCCCTTCTAAGTCTAAAACGGTAGAATTTTGTAGTTTATAGGAACAAATAAAAGGGATTTAAAAGTGATGTATTTCAAAACCAAAAGAGGCTTTTTTGTGAATTTTGATGATTTTGGAGTCTCTTTATGAACTGTAGGTTATTATCTTAGTACCCTCAAATGGAATGAATTTTATCGTTATTGCCGTTAAAGGTCGCACTTTTCAACGCCAGGCTACCAGTATACCGAAGCTGGAAGATCAACATTGAAAAGTCATGGATTCTATTGACAATGGATAAGAACGTCAGGGTGCATGGATTAACAAAACCGTGTATATGGGTTTTTAGGGACGAATCATTACTTTACTTAGACGGGGATGATATTTTTTTTTATGTAAAATTTGGAGAATATGCTTCATCGACAATTTCATTTACTCATTTTTCGTCTTGTCAAAGAATGTAGATGATCTTCACTTATCGTTTTTTTTCACTTGATATAAAGGGAATGGTTTTATCATCACGCTCAACCACTATAACGCCGCAAAATACAAACTAATTCTCGATTCGTACATGTATGCAAATACCTCATAATTGAACAAGAAAAAATGCATTACTTTGCGACAATGTGTAGATACATTAAGAAAGCCAGTGCAATTTATATATGGGCAATTAACTTTAAAAAACATATACAAATGTATGTGACGTGATAGGCGATACTAAGTAAATAAAGGTCATAACAAAGTTACCGTACTCCAAGGTGCATTCAATAGGGAAAAGTCTACAAAAACTGACAAAACTGAATAGAAGCTCAACCGTATAAACCAGCGGAACAACTGAAAAACAATTGTCATATTCCTTACTTGGTACAGGCATTTCCGAAAAAATAGTGGGTTAAACCAGGTTTTACGGCTAGCCAAACTCCTACTTGTGTAGCAGTTGTTCATAGTTCCGTATTGACAAAAAACGAGGGGAGTAATAAATAAATGAACTAGAGGCTCCGAGGAGCCTTTACCGCTTACCTGGATTCAATTTGCCAATCAACAACCATAATAAGAAACTAGCAAATAAAAGCAAATAAGAAACAAACGTTTGTAAAATTGGACACAATTCTGAAAGAGGACAACCTAATACCCATGGCTACCAAGTCTGGTTCCAATTGGCTGAGTGCTTTCAGACAAGAAGATTTTCCCGTAGGGTCCTATGTTAATCTCAGTTTGACTGTAGTGGCCATCTTGGTTGATCGTCCGGGTCATCGAACACAATTCTGAAAGAGGACTATCTAAAGACCATTGCAGACAAGTCTGGTTCTAATTGGCCTTGTAGTTACATAGAAGAACATTTTTGTAAATTCATCCCCCTTTTTCTATTTTTGGTAACAGCACCAATGTCGGTTGGAAGCCGGGGATGCCGGACATAATTTTGGAAGGGGCTATCCAAGGACCATTCCACCAATGTTTGGTCCTAATTGGCCAATTCTATTAAATCAACCAATGAGAAACAAGAATTGCCTGTGACTGCCCAGTTTGTTGCCTAATCTGGACGAAAAGCTTCCTGTCAAGTTTCGTTCCATTCGGCCAGGCGACTTCATGAGAGAATATTTTTTTATATCAGCCAATCAGAAACAAGAAATGCTGATGGTGGCCATATTTGTAGTCCGATCGAGACGAAATGAGGAAACTTTATAAAGGACCTCCAATTATACAATGTATGCTTCTTATCAAGTTTCGTTCCATTTAGCCAAGCGATTTCAGAGGAGATTTTTATATATCAGTAAATCAGAAACAAGACGTGCCCATGGCGGCCACATTTGTAGTACGATCTGGACCAAATGAGGAAAGCGTGTGAAGAAACTCCCATAGATGCTTCCTGTCAAGTTTCGTTCCATTTGGCCAATCAGTTCTAGAGAAAACAAAATTTTCTAATCAACCAATGAGAAACAAGAATTGCCCATGACGGCCACGTTTGTTGCCCGATCGGGACAAAATAAGGACTTTTTGAAAAGAACCTCCCATAGATGCTTCCTGTCTAGTTTCGTTCCATTTGGCCACGCGATTTCATCAGAGAAGATTGTTTATATCAGCCATTCAGAAACAAGAAATGCCCATGGCGGCCATATTTGTAGTCCGATCTAGACGAAATGAGGGCTCTTTAGAAAATACCTCCCAATAGAGGCTTCCAGTCAAGTTTTGTTCTAATTGGCCAAGTAGTTTTAGAGGAGAAGATTTTTGAAAAGACAGCCAGTCAGAAACAATAATTGCCCATGCCGGCCATCAAGATGAAATGAGGAATATTTGTTGAAGACCTCACAAACATGATTACTGCAAAGTTTAATTCCAATTGACCCAGTGGTTTCAGAGGAGAAAATCTTTAAAGGAAAAGTTTACGCCGGAAGACGGACGGCCGACGGCGTCAAGTGATGGCAATAACTCACATGGCCTTTTAGGTTTTAAGACAGGTGAGCTAAAAACTGACAAGTCGGGAAAATCCATTAGTTATAAAGTTATCAGTATGATTTGTGAAACCGAAACTGAATATTTGTCTATAAGGTCTTGGTATCTACCGAATAATGTGCCATCATATGCCATCATATGGATTATGAAATCGAAACTATAAAAAACAACCCATCTAAAATTCCCAAATTTTAATCATCACTTTTGTGAATAAGTTCAGGTAATAGTGTGTTTGTTTTCATTATGTTACGTTTTTATGATAAGCTATTAAATGACGCCTGATTGAAATCGTCAGTCCCTTGTCTCGTCGAGGCCGGGGAAGTCTGGGGATGACTTTAATTAGACTATAAATGTCTTATTCAGCTATGTTGTATACTATCTTAGACTTGTGCTGCATGTATCTGAATAAATTAGATCGAATGATTACCATAATTCAAACATTCAGCACCTGCACCCACCACAATGACATCAATGTTTGTCTTTATTTCTTATAAATTTCGTACAAACTACTTGATAAGTAGATAAATCAACATCTTTATTAGAGATTACCATTGCTAATACTTGTAAATTCCGTGACAATAAAATGACGTAAAATACACAATAAAATTGAGATAATGGAGACACTGTCTTTCGCTGTGTCGGTACATATATCTTAATAGATATCTGTCCCCATAGAATTCATGAATTTCATGCCATCAATCCCTTCATGATTATCATATTTTTTTATATGAATCAAAATGAAAGGATATGGTATTGCGTCAGTGAAATAACACCCAACCATACTAATTGCACTGCAATAGGCGACAACATCCAGTTTTGAATTTGAATCTACCCAAAACAGGCAGCTAACAACGACCACCTTTACACACGTGGAGAGGGATTAAAATAAATTGGTTTAACTTCTATCCAAATCTACTATAAATAAATACGTTTTAGTTTTATAACATATGAGAAATATATATTAAAGTCAGATTCGTAAATGAAATACGTGTGTTATACAGTCTTTTTGGTTTTAAATACAATGTATGTAATTAAAATTTGAATATGGTACAATGTACAGAAAGTTAATAAAGGAAGATTTGTGTTACGTGTCTGTAGTAATAAATGTGGGCAAATATAACAACCTAAAATCCAAGATCAAGTGGAACTAGTTTGATCATAATTAATATTTTCTTCATGCAGATGTTTTGAAGCACTAAAGCTTTATCCTTTGTGGCAATTGTGTAATTACTCAATTACAAATTACAAAATTAAATTACAGTCAAGCTTGCTCTAAAGGGCACCTCTATATAGCAAATTGCTGTCTATAATGGGCACGATGAAAATGTCCTAGCCATAAACAAAGCTTGTATAATGCACCTTTATATAAAGGTCGCCTGTCCATAAAGGACACTTTTATCTGGTCCCATGAGTAACCTTTATACACAGGTTTGACTGTATAAGAAACAACAATTTTGTCATGTGCAGTCTTCATCCTCTATTACCAAGGCTCTATTTTATGCAAAAATAGATACCTTCGATGTCTTGCAGAAGGCTTTACAGACTGTATTTCGTAAAGTTTTAGTGTAATTATTATTCGCATATATATGTGCATGATATAATGTATCTGGTGATGATCAATGATCGCGTACACTTCAAAACTCTAGGGCAAGATTACTATCCCGCTTAACATCCTACCTTGTCTGATACCTGGGGTGAACTCATGTGGTTTTTCAATGACATTAAAACAAACATAATGCTCATATTCTGGTACAAATTTCTCGCTTTATTCGACTAAAGCGTTCGAATCCTTGTTTCACATTTACGCCCTTTCCTTGATACCTGAATGTACCTCATTTTCAAATGAATTCGACCAATCATACACGTAATACTGCATGTTCCTCTTGATCAATTTGTATGATGTAACCGAACATACTTGATCACTTGATCATATATTTTGTTCCGATTATTGAATTCTATCGCTTGTATCTTGAAAACTTGATTTCTCTTGTATTTAAGATATAGACGGAAAAGTTTATAAACAAAATGATATTTGCTGGTTGTAATCAAACGGACAAGTATCAACAAAGAACATTATTTAACTCAGATCGGTATAAAATTTGCACATTTGACGGTAAAATTATATGGTATAACATTCGCCAAATAACAACCAATCTCCGCCGTCGTACAAACGGATCGGAGTGATAGTTTGTCGCACCTGATTCGGAATATCACACAATTACTCAAATTTATGTTCTGTCGCACGGAATGATCTTATGTATATCCAATCTTTATCAATTAATAATGGCTAAAGAACAAAATGGATACTGTGGATTCATTTATTTTCGTGGATACCAATTTTCGTGGATAGAGGAAAAAAGGCATTTCGAGGGATACCTAAATTCGTGGATTGCTGGCTTAGAAAAAAATATAAAAAGTTGTTGAAATACTTAAAGTCGTGGCTTGGCACATCAGATATCATGAAAATACTGCGACAAAACGTGCCGATCAGACTTGATATTGTACAGTAAAGTACTGATTTAAAGCGCTCATTAAACAAAAGTCTGACAAACAGATTCTTTAAATTTGTAACCGAACAATTAAAGCTTGTCATGAATTTAACAAGATTAACAAAATCCGTAATTATTTGCTTATTACGTTAAACAGGCGTGAAATATATATTGACAAAATTGCAATCACTTGTCACCAAATACCTCGGGGCATATACATACATATTTTTAATCCGATTACCATCAAGAATTTCTGCTTTATTATCTTTTGACAAGATGTTTTTACTGTAATTTAGGAGAAAGTCTGTATTGTTTAGGTCTACTTAGGATTAAGATTTTTCTTGAATGTTTGAATAAAAAAAAACCGGAAGTGAATTCCGCGACAATTTACAGAGTCAAAATCTTTTTAAAGAAAATTGTTTGAGCGTTTATATGTTACCAAAGACAAAATTTCATGAAACACTGTGTCCTCTGTTGATATAGCTAAGTCATCATATGTCAGAATTCAAGTACATGCTGTAAAAACGCAATTGTTCAAAACTCCGTGGTTTCAAACTTCAGTGCATTTAAACAAGAGTAAAAATATTATTTTTCGTTGGATATTCAAATTCGTGGTTTACTGGGACCCATTGAACAGTTGTAGGGTTAAACGAGTTTTACGGATACCCAAACCTCACCCTTATCTATCCTGACACTCTATAAAACACACTATAAAAACCAATAGAGTGTTATTTCCAAAAAGGTGACCGCTTGCTTGCACTGCAAAATTAGGAGAATACATACTATAGATAGCAGGGTCAAAATGTGTTCTTTGTAACGGTTAAAGGCTCTCATAGCGGCAGGTCGGATACTGCTGCTCTACTAAACAGTCTGAAATAACACTTCCTGCTTGTTTGAGTTCAGACGTACAATTATATTTAACGTTTCGTTCATTTCTAAGATATATTTTTTGGCAAGAAACTTCATTTTATAGGAATAGAATATCGCATATTATGGGGATAAATAGTTTTTACCATTCTTCTGTTGGATATATTGCTAAAGATACAAAACGTTTAGAACGAATTCTTAACAACAGTCTATAGATGCATATGCATTGTGTACTGATTGACAGAGGATGACACCTTAAGTTTAAAATATCCTGTTTGTCATATTTGTGGAGTTCGTTTTATTATCTTATCGCAGTGATGTCCGGTTTGTAAAGCAGCACCTGTTTAAATCACGACTGTTAAGCAATACTCATGTATATATAGGTATGCATTTTGCTTGTTTTCGCAGAAACAATCAATAGTTTGTAAAACCATGTTATTCATGATTGTAACAACAGGTGTTTTGTCAGTTTTCATATTGGTGACAAGTAAGTTTTTCCTTCTATAGAGCTAAACAGCGTCGTATGTTGTGTAAAGATAACCGGACGCTTAGAACAATACAGGAATGAATAACCAAGCGTTTAGCATACTGTATTTATTTTACGTGGTACTACCTTTTTAACTGACGCTTTTATGTTAACATATGATAAGGTTATGTTATTACATTAGATAATAGGGATGGGTATTGCCAGCAAAAACTCGAGATATACTAGTATTGATACGGTCATATGTATCGATACGTACTGCCATTAGAGTTGCCTCATATCATATGGTGTTTAACATTGTTATAGTGTGCGTAAGGTACAAGATTTGCATGCCTGGTCTAGAACGTACATTTTGCGTATATATGTAATACGAACTTAAACTTATAATCTTTCTGTGTAAAATTTGCTGTCTTGCAAGATTTGTGCTCTTTGTTGTCCTTTACTTGGAATAAATGTCAGATCAGATCTTATCCTACATGTTTTATAGATAGTCACCCTTCTATACAATCAGACCCTTGTTTGGATAAACTACGTAACTGTGTCGATTACAAAGACCATGCCTGTCATGGAAATTGGCAAGACTGGGCTATGAAAAACTGTGCATTATCTTGTGGCTTATGTAAGTGTAAGATTTTTTATAAAAATATTAAATTTTGGTAAAGATTTTACCCAGTTTCTAATAGATAGAGATATGGTTTAATACGCAAACAGTCAAAGATTACAAGAATGCACAATATGTTTCTTTTTGTATTATGTACGTCATGGTATGTGACTTTGAATTAGTTCATCGATTAAAATTGTTTACGAATGATCATGTATTTCACCTTTTTTGTTTAGTTGGAATATTGCATCATTTAGGGAAAGCCTCCATACCCAAACCCATTATATTTTATACTTAATATTATAGCAATTCTCTTAATAATAGGGATGATTTTAGACAGTTATGTATTTGGTATTGCAACTGTCAAACTTGGCAGAACCTACAAGAAAAGGATATTTTTGCACACCTACCCCCCCTCCCCCATTTCAGTTATTTTTAGCAATTTTCAGTTATTTACTCTGTTCGTCAAAATCATCCCTGTAATAAGAGCACAATTTATCAGATTATCATGATATCACATTTTGTTCTTTTAAAGGTACACCACTGTATACGACATCTCCACCACCGTGTACAAACGTGTTGAGAAATTGTGAAGATTTTGGATATGATGCTTGTTCCGGTATATTTCGTCTTTGGGGAAAAGATAATTGTCAAGCTTATTGTGGTTTATGTGAAAGTTAGTAAACGTATACAAATAATACACTAATTGTTCTCTTACAAATTCATGTATGTGTATATATATAAAATTGTGTGTATATAGATAAAATTGTGTGTATATATATATAAAATTACTATCAGTACAGAGATACAAATTAAAAAAAAATCTCGCCAGCCATCTTAATGTATAAGTAAGACATCAGGGTGTACTATGTAGATGTACAATGGTTTCGTTGTGAAATTCAATGTACATGTAAGAGAAACTTGCATTGTTTTTCGTTTGGTTCCATTTTAGGATTGATGTCTCATTTACATTTGGCCCACATATCCATAGGATTTCATAAGAACGTGACTGTATGTTTGGTGTGAAGATTTTAAGATTAGTCCCGGAAGTTCATAACCTAATGAATTTTCCTAATTATTCACGTAGTGACTTGCTGGTTGACTATACTGGTCATGAAACGGAAACTCAAAATTATAGGGTTTTAAACTAAGAACGTTTTGTAATCTAATGACAGAGTTCTTTATTGTAAGATCGCTTTGGTTTTACGGACATTTTGGTCTTTGAATCTGTATGAAAAGTTTAATTTCCACATTTTCGACCTTTCGCACTGCTGAAAAGGCAAATTCTTGTTAAATGTGCACATATTGTACACGAACGTCGGTATCGTCAAATTGTTATGAATTTTCTGATTGTATTAACACCTGACATTTTTAAAAATTTTAAACATACGATATACATATATAATGAATATCGACAAAAAGTTTTTTTAGGGTCCAAATTTAATTACAACAGGTATCTTTAAATCTTAAGCTTGATGGAAGAGAAAAAATATTCTTCTTTTTGCTCATCATTTACTCCTGACCATTGACCCAACTCCTCTAAAGTAAGACTTAGTTCAATACGAAAATATCCATAGTTTTCAAAAATCTTACTGGCCAATACCTTCCAAATTTACAGTTCCAGTTAATATTCGTTTTGATCTTTATTTACATGTACCTAATTGATGTAAAGCAACATTAAACAGACCAAACGAATACATGTATTTTTACTTGGAGTACAATGTATCTTTTACCGCGTTATCGTCAAAGATGTATCTACCTAAACGTATGATAGAAACAAATGATTTTTTTCGGCCGACTTTCCTTTGGTTTTAAACTATACCTAAGAATTTATTCCAGTGAATTACATGTACCATACGTAATATGAGACAGGTGCGACCCGAGGAGCAAGCGAAGCTTGCGCCTTCTTTAAGTTTTGGTATTTAGATTTGTCGAATTAGGTTGACAAATTAAATAGGACGTAAATAACAAAATGATTCCGAGAAATAAAGGGACGAATGAACTAATGATTTCATGAGTCATGCGCCTTGTGATAATTTCCGGTTTTATCAATCGTAACTTCTCGGACATTTTCACGGCCCCTACTGTAGAATTGCAGAGCTGTTCCGATGGACGCAGCGGCCGCCGCCATCTTGCCGAAACTTTTTTCAATTGTAGATTACTTGGCCCTTATCATGTATACACACATATATATATCCGAAATTTGACACACTTAAGAGCGAGCTTAGCTCGCTTATAAAAAATATAAGACGATTTGAAAAACCTAGTTTATAGACAAGTAAAGGATATATCTTATGACCCAACACATTTACAAAATCTAGAATAGGTTACTGGTACAAATCTTATTTGGGGGGTATATGTCATAGATGAATCTTCCACTAGTATCCATGTATGATAGTCCTCTTCTATCTGACAAGTGCCATAAGCACAACTTGTTCCTGTTCTGGAAATACAGAAATAAAAATCAATCAACTTAGCAGAAAAATCATTGATTTCAGTGTTTCTACCGAGACTTTAGAAATTCTTACTGTGATCGCACTTACCAGAATATATTGAAAGAGATTTTTGGAAGTGAAGAAACTTTAAACTGTTACGAGTATAAGACAACACCCCATACGTTTGATCTAGGAAATTGATGGATTTCATAACGGATATATACGAAAGCTACAAAAGCACAGAAGGATCATACGAGATTCGAAATCTGACATTTGATATCTTAATTTCGAGATAATAAATTCAACATCTAGAAAATCCAATCAGAGGAAAGCTTCTAAGTTGTGAATAGTATTTGGCCAATGAAATATCTTTTCACTATTGGAGATACACGCGTTGAAAGGATGGATGGATGAATTATTGTTTAACGTCCAGTGGCAACCAGGTGCATATCAGGACGAGAACATGTTGATATGATAATGAATATGATCCCTGCTTTGTACTAGACCGACACGCTCAATCGGATTTTAGATGTGCTAGCTCACGAGGTAATTGTCCGCAGGAAGACATATCACCTCACTCGGACACATTATACTGACTCCGAGCCGACCAGTCTTTGCTCTTACTCTTAGGTGCCGCGTGCTTGGCGGAGAAGCAGCAAATACCAATTTTAATGTCTTTGGTTTGACCCGGCCGGGGATAGAACCCGCGACCTTCCGCACTCGGGGCGAGCACGCTACCACAAGACCACCGAGGCGGTTCGCGTTGAAAGGGATATGTTTCGAACATTGTACGCAATGAACATACATAATAATTATATTTTAATTTTAATACTTTTAGTAATAGATTTTGTTTAGTTTTACAATAAACGTTCTTATTTATTAAAAGAATGTTCTACTTTGATGACGAAGACATGTGTATGATTATATTAAATACATGTAGTCATTTTACATTTTTCGGAATTTACTCTTTACTATAAACAGAACATCTTAAAAGTCTCAATTAATAACTACTAAACGAATTTCTATAAAACAAATAAAATATAGCATCAACAGCGAAACGGTATTTCATTGGCCAAATACTATTCACAGCTTAGAAGCTTTCCCTCGAGTGGATATCCTAGTTGCTAAATTGCGAATCTCGAATTTAAGAGATCGAATGTCGGATTTCGAATTTCGAGCTTCGGATACTATATTGACTTATGTAAATGAATGAAAATGAAAGAGAAAAATCCTGTTGTTATTGACTCCTGTCGGTAAAAGGTTGACAAGGTCACTTACTAAGAGTTCCAGGATGATATCAATCAAAAGTTGACACTGATTTCGTTTCTGCGATTTCGAGGGTGTGTTTTAAAACTGTAAACCCGTCCATCTCAAATTTAAATGTACATACATGTATATTTTTGTTAAATGCATTTTTGCAGGGTATTGCTCCTGGCCGGGGATCATGACTGTCCAGTTTTTTTTCTTTTTTGTATGTGTTCTTGTGTTAAAGAAATTAGGAGTTGTCTTTCTTTATAGATGAATATGCAACTCAGATATTTTTTTATTATTAATGTGGTGTTTTATCTTTTAATTATTTTATTTTCTGTCCTAACATCATATTGTATATTTAATATAATATTGATACAATGTATCAGACATAATATGTAATAATCGATATTATTTCATTTGCTTGGTCATAAATTAAAAAAAATATGCTTGTGTATCATTTTATATACATATGATTCAAATTACACTGACTTGATGTTGGGAAGACTTGCAGGTAAGAAGTCTCTTTTATTATTTTTATTCAATTAAACCGAACGCATTTTATTACACCATACAACAAAATCAGTTCTTGTAAACGGTTCAGAAATATTGGGATATATCTCTGTCAATGCAGCATGTCGACAAGCGAAAGTTGATCAAGTATGACATTGAATGACTGTAAAACTCACAAAATATACCCGTATTACGATTTTCAAGTGACCTCTCCATTAATTATGCATAAACTTTATAAAAACAATTTCCCCATTTCAGTCTCTGAAAAACAAATAATTTATTGAATACAATGTAAGGCATTCGAGATATCAGTTACTTCGTTTGGGAGACTTCGTAACAGTTCACTGTTACAGTTATTAATCGTTTTATGTTGGTATTGAGTTCTAAAGCAAAGAGGAAGAACTCTAGGAAAACTTGTCGAAATAGTATTTTTTGTTTTTTGACGACTGATCATTAGAGCCCAAAATACATATTTGGAAATTTAACCAGAATCTATTCTGAGAATAAGCAGAAATTTTTCATAAAGCTAAGAGGACGCGGGTTCACACCAGTTGAATTTTATCGTGATATTACAATATCAAAATAAACACACAAGATTAAAAAATATCTTTGCCAGGGTGTTTGAGATAAATTCATATTGCCCGAATTTGTTTGGGAATTTTAGGTAATTTTGAAAGAATATGTCTTCAACCATTTTTCTTTAAAGAGGATAGATCGTGGTTGTATGATTTTTGTTACATTTGTGCATACTGGCTATTTTGACAGTACAATGTAGACAGGATTTCTTACGATTTGACTTCACATATACATGTATAGCGCGTAATGATAAACAGGCTTCTTTATGACAGCAGAAGTCAGTGCAATCAGTCTGACAGCTTTTCCCACATATCAGTCCGAAACGCAACAGGCTTGAGCCGTGGGAAATCTGAGCATACACCATACTGTGTATATGAAACTGGGAATTTCCAGATTCTTTCTTGAATAGACACTTAAAAACCTTTTAAAACTTTCGAGTTATTTTTTTCATAAGTAAAAACCTTTTATGTTTCATGTTAATCATTTGCCTTGAATTCTAAACAAATCTTAAATGTCATTGGAGTGTTGAGAAATTCATTACACCCTAAAATAATCATACACGATAGACATTCCATCATCTACTCCAAAAAAAAACAAAAAAAAAAAAGACTGGTTATAAATTCGATTAAATGATAATTGGATTCATATATAATATACTTGAAAGGTGTAAACGACGTCCAACGACCCAAGTCTGTATGGAAAAGTCGTTTGACGTCATAGGAATCTGGGACTAGTCCGTATGTAAATGTAAATGTACGACAGAAAAAGATAAAGCTACTAAAATCAATGGTTTAATATTTGAGAAAAGTAAATCCTGTTCTGTTTCAAATATTGACATCTAGATCTAAATTCTGAAATAATAATAAAACTATATTTACTGGCAGTATCTGATACCTTCCAGTCGGATAATAAATGACACGATACTTACTCGTGGTCGTCTATAGATAATCTCCATTCGGATGATAGATGTAACGATATTTACTCACACTCTCGTAAAATAGTATCTGATACACATACTTACTCGCATTCTCTGTAAATTATATATGATAACCTCAATTCGGATGAAAAATTTAACGATACTTACTTGCACTCTCCGATAAATAATATCTGATACCCTCCAGTCGGATGATAAACGTTATACCACTTTCCACTATACTCTACTGTTAACGGAGCAATCGCAGATAGCAATCTGTAATTTATAATCATCTGGTATTAAAGGAATGAAAGGTATGAAAACATTTTATACAAACCACAGATGCCAGACTACTGGATCTTCTTGTCTACCCTAATTTCATGCTTACTTTTACAAATATTTAACAGAAGAACCAAGATTCGGATCAGGAACTGCTTGCGCTTCCGGAACACCTCAGCTCATTCCTCATTTGTCTGTCCTGGTTTGTCTGTCTGATTGATTGCGTTTTTGGTTTGTTCCTTAGGTATATTTGTCATCTTTGACTATTAGAGTGCTACAAACCATCCATGTTCCTATACTAAAAAAGTCTCTTTGATCCCGGATTGTTTACCCCTATCCAGATTAAAATTAATCAAAAATCATGCCAAGTGACACTTATGTCTGATGTCATTTTCCTTCAGTATCAATGAGGGGGGCCTCGATGGCCGAGTGATCTAGGTAGTTCGTCATGGCTACTAATTAGCACTAGCTTGTCAAAACTGAAGTTGTGAGTTGAATCTCACCTTGGGCGAGCTGTGTTCGACTCCGATCTTAATTGAAAAGGATTGCCGACTTTCCTACCGAAGGTTAGTGCTTCTCTCCGGGTACTCCGGCTTCCTCCACCAATGAAAGCTAACCGCCGCGAAATAGCCAAATGTGCTGAAAGCGGCGTAAAACCCCAACTAAACAAACAATCTGTATCAATGATCTTTGATATGCAACAATTGTTTTACCAAAAAACGTTATTACCCTTTAAATATGACGATTGAAAGAGTGAAATAAACAGTTTTCACAATTGGCGTCAAAGCAACGTAACTGAACCTGTATTGTTTTTGATTTTTATAAATGATCTTCCTTTATTCAATCCTAATCATAACACCGATTTGTTTGCTGATGATAGCACTATATCTGTCATTGGACAAAACAAGAGTTGCATCAATCAAACACTTAACACGGTTTTACAAGATATTTTTCGCTGGTGTGATAACAATAAAATGGCTGTAAAATAACAATCCAAAGATACTTATATTAGATATAGTAAATTTATACTATGCTGTATACGACGCATTTCAAGTAGTTACCTCTCATCAGCAGCATTAAAACCAAAACATTTGGAAGACCAAAAACCAGACTTATATTAAACAAGAAGTACTCAACCAAAAATACCGAAATAGGAAGCCAAATTTCACCTAAGGAGATCTACCATGTGCAATACAAGGAATGAACCCTTTCTATTATTTTTGAATTTTGCTAAATACTGGTAATTTCTGTAACAAATCAATGAATAATCATGTCAGACAAGTCTGACGACTGGGTTGGCGAATACCCTCGGGGACCTAGGGTCCACCAGCAGAGGCATCATCCCAGGAGTTTCAAAATAACAATCCAAAGATACTTATATTAGATATAGTAAATTTATACTATGCTGTATACGACGCATTTCAAGGAGTTACCTCTGTAAATGTATCTAAGACGAAAGCTATGTGTATTGGCTCTAAACAAAAGCTTTCTGTTACATTTTAATGTAATTATTATTGTATTAAGAGAGCCTTATTGAAAATTGGTGTAATTCAAATGAGTTACACTCTTTAAATAAAGATATTATTATTATTATTATTATTACAGACAACAGAGACGTTTGATATTTAACGGTGCTAAATTTCGTCTTTTGGTTCAGTTACGTTCCTCTTGAACTAAGAAACCTTTTTCTTCGTTCTAGTAAATTGATTCTGCTTTTATATCGTATATTGATAAAGTAATTCATGTTTTGAATCCTTAACTGTTATTTTGTCAATGTAAAAAAAAAAATATTTAAATAAAAAAATTAACTTACGTGGTACAGCATGTGGAACACTCTGATCTTTTCAAACGTGTTATCTCATTCCAGCGTTGCATTATCCACGAACAACTAGGTGAATCGATAGGTTTACTCCAGAACAATTTGAAATCAGTTAATTTAGCAGTCGAATAATTATCTATCTCATGGTAAAGTCTCATAATTTCTTCCTCTGTATATACCATTTTTTTAAAAACACGGCGGTTTTTTCGTAGCCAATTTTCTGTATTTTTGCTGACTGCACTGGCCATTACCATTAGAGTAATACAGTACGGGATGATTTTAAGCAGCATCTTGATTTGAAAAAAGCATTGGTATAAAAAAAACTAATAAGGATAATTATACAAAAAAAAAAAATACATAAATTCAATTCGGCCTATCATAAATACTGGCGAGTCAGTTATATGTGTACATGTACTAGTAAACCTTAATGCTTAACATATATGTAATTGAGGCCTTCAGGGAGTAATATTTGTGGTTAATTTTGTAGTGCCACAATAGCTGATATAATCCTATCCTCATCGCTAATAAAACCAAGCTTTTAAAAAAAGATTTCTCTCAAATTTGTATTGATCTATCTTGTTGTCACCTTGTATGATTGATTTCATACTGTATTACTTTTTAATGTTACATGTATTTACATTGTAAATATATAGATTCTTACATTTGATAAATCAAATAATCCTCGAGTAAGGATCTTTAAAAGATTATCAAATAAATTTGATAAACCAAAATCCCTGCGAGTACCTCAACATTCCTGATTATTACGTTATACATTTGCGCAATTTGTTTAAAAGTTGCTATGGTGTTATCAATCGATTTAGAGGAATCCGAACGTAAACGTATTAAGGCACTGTGACCTAGCTTTTATCTTAACCAACCAATAAAATTATTGATAAACAATCGGCCCTAGGTTTTCGAAAGTATCTTATCACATTATTTGCGACTAAGGTATGATCGTCTTACGACCTATCGTATGATGTAAAACAAAGTTGTCCTAATATTATAAGACAGTTAATCACGATTTTAAATGATTTAACAAAGTATGCATTTTAACTGAAAAAAGGTACATGTAACTGAAAGATGAAAAAATAATAAAAAAGAACGCTTAATTAATTGAAATTTAAAAAAAAATTCATGAATATACGTTAACTGTACATGTGTAACATGCATGTACATGTAAATCATTTATGGAATGTAACAATCTATTAACATGGATCAATAAAACCATTGTAAAAGTTTATCGGTCTACTCTATTTTAATATGAATAAGAATTACCCAGAGTTCGAAGATTCAAATTCGCGCTTAAAGAATTATTCGTGCTTCTATACATATACTTGCAGTATAAATATACTTACGATAATCATAAGACCATCTAAAGGTGTCGTAACTTTCTGACAAATATTGTGACATGTGGCAAGTTGCGACCCTTTCGAAAACAAATTTTATGACTGCGACACCTAAGACCATCTTACGATGTGTCGCAGTCATAAGACATCTTCCAAAACCTGGATCCTGGTTCAGAAAGGGTTAAATTGACAAAAAATTAAAAAAAAAAACATTTCCTATTGTTAATTATCCTTTTTCAGATGGTAACGTTCCATTGGAACCATATGATGGTGCTTATATATCTCAACTTGTTCGATTAGCTCGTGTATGTAACAACGTATTTGATTTTAACGAAAAAAATCTCAGTATTACTGAAAAATTATTACACCAGAGATTTCGATATCACAAATTTTATCATCGGTACAAGGACATCATTCGTAAATATAAATTAGTGTGCAAACATCTTGTACGTTATTCCAGAGCTTGTGACATATAAATTGACTTCTTCGACAGAGCCCGGCTCCTGACAGAAAAGTTGCTCAGACAGGGGTATGTTGCTGCTAAGTTGGAGTCATCCTTATTAAAGTTTTGATACCATCATGACTTGGTTGACAGGTATGAAAAAACCGTTTCCCAAATGAAAATGGGCATGTTCCATTGATGTTATCCCTTTCTCATACCGGATTTGAAATGGGCTGCATGGCGGGTGTCCTGCATGAAGCAGAGACTGCTTACTCTTCCGGAGCACCTGAGTCCATGTTGTTCATATGTGTTTAGTTTTTAATTGTAGTGTATGTATTGTTCTGGTCTTGTCTTCGTTGTTCTCCGGAGTTTGTTAGTTGTTTCGATTTTTCCCTCCTTCGAATATCCCTTTACTTATATGTTCAGGTATTTCACATCCAATCTTTTATGGTAATATTCTATACAAAGCACAAAAAATATTGCCATTCACATGAAAAGCTAACCAAACCTTTAAACAGACTTATCCACAAAGGATATAGTTACGATACTGTTATCAAGTCGTTAAAGATGGCATTTGTTTGGAATTAATATTGATTCACTCATATGGTCTTTGCATCGTTAATAAACACATTTATTCTAAACCCTGTTGTTGACATGATACGGAATATGTTCTTTTCATATAATTTATGATGGCATGACACTAAACCCCTTACAGGAGAGATTGTGGCTTATTTTCTTTATGATAAAAACATAATGTTTCGATCAATTTAATGGAGTGTGGAGCTGGCATGTCAGTAACTACTAGTAGTCCTTTGTTAATATAATTGATCATTGTCATTTTGCTTAGTTTCTTCCGTTACCTTTTTTTACCATCGGACTCGGACATCTTTTGAACTGAGTTTTTCGTGTGTATCGCTGTGTGTTTGTTTATTCCACATCGGCTAGAGGTATAAATGGGGGGATGAGATCTCACAAAACATGTTTAACTCCGCCACATGTTTGCGCCTGTACCAAGTGAGGAACCTCTAGCCATTGTTAGGCTTGTGTGTTTTTTTAATTTTGGTTCATTTGTATGTTTCGGAGTTTAGTGTTCCGTCCATTTCGCTGAACTAGTATGCATTATTTTTTAGGCGCCAGCTGAAGCCCGCCTTCGGGTGCGAGATTTTCTCGCTGCGTTGAAGACCCATTGGTAGGCTTGGACTGTTTTCTGCCCTTTGGTCGAGTTGTTGTCTCTTTTACACATTCCCCGTTTCCATTCTCTATTCTAATTGCGCTTAAATATCGTCAGGATAGATAATAGGGTGAGAGAAAACCGGGAAATCCCAAGGTCTACCGTTGTGAAATTACATTTTACTGAGGACTGAATTTCACTTTCTTCAACGTGAACAAAATCGATAAGAGTGCAGGATTTTGCAGCGTTTACCCAATAGTTTCTGGAGCCTTAGGCGGGCCTCAACCCCTCGCCCTATTGTGTCGCCTCGCTCCACTCGGCATAAAAAATGTACACTTCCTTCTGGAAAACCTTGGGCCAGGCTTTCGAAGATCTCTTATGACTACGACGTAAGGGTCGCAGTACTAAGATTGTCTTATTATGATCGTAAGTAAAGTAAAAGTTATGATAGTTAATGCAACATAAAAATAGCTGCTGTTAACAACACGCATCTGCAACAACAGTATGTAATATTATGTACGATATTCCGTGATAGAAATAACTCTCTAGATTAAATGAATGATGAGGAAATAATTTGTCACAAAGTTACGACACCAAAGACGGTGTCGTAAAATTGTCTTATGATGATCGTAGGTAAAGTAAAAGTTATGATAGTTAATGCAACATTAAAACATTCTTATTCATATTAAAATAGAGTACACCGATAAACTTTTACAATGGTTTTATTGATCCATGTTGTCACATTCCATAATTGATTGACATGTACATGTACAATAAAAGTATTACTAATCATTTCTGGCTATTTTTTAACATTTAAATTAATTAAAGGTTTTTTTTTTTTAAATCTTCTTTTAATTACATGTACCTTTTTAAATTAAATTGCATACTTTGTTAATACATGCGTCACACTGTCCCGAAATTGGCACCAGATGGACACCAGATAAAATTCGGATCTGATCGTAAAAACATCGGGCCATTCGTATGGGCATCTTAAGCCATCGTATGACCGCTGGTTGAGTTTCTCAGGCTCAGGCAGCAACTTCGTGAGCGGTGGCAAAATCTTTGGCATGCAAAAAAAATCCCGAAAGACCTTGCGAAGGTTCATTTTCGTGTTGAATTCGTGTGTCCATTTTGCCCTTCGTAAGCCCATCGTGAGGTCATCTTGTCAAATCGTGTCATTTCTGTCTTTATTTCGTGTGATCATCGCTGCCATCGGGCATTTTTCGCCTGACGAAAACAATACGAAGGAAACAAGAAGCTGCCCGGTTATCATAGAAAGGCAACACGACTACGTAAAGCCCTCGCAATGCTGTCGTGTAGCTATCGTATTATATAGTGCAATGAAATCGAGATAGGACCACGGTGTGGGCGAAGACAGCCGAATTTGGGTAGCTCAAGCGTTTCACATGTGTCATGGTAACGTGGAAATATAAAAGGTCAGCCTCAAAGAGTCTTCCTCAGTCAGTCCTGAGCATCTCTATAGAGCAGGGGCGTGTGTAACTACCAAAAATAATCACAATTCAGTTCCTGCAGAATGGCATAGCCATCGTGTGGCCTTCGTGTGTCTTTCGGGTGAACTACTTAATACAAATCACATCTTTTTGTTGCCGTTGTGTGTGGTTCGGGTGCCATCGTGTGACCTTCTGTAGTCATCGTACTTGCTTCGGCTGTTGATTGGCTGTTGACTAAGTTTGGGTCCATCTTCGTGCGAAATTCAAAATTCCATATTCGTATGGCCATCTGGAGTCAATTTCGGGACAGTGTGACGCCTGCATAAATCATTTAAAATTTCATTATTTGTCATCACTGACTTGCCATGGTCATACTATCGTTGTAACTATGATTGTCTAAGGATAGTTTTACATTATACGATAGGTCGTAAGACCATGATCATAAATTAGTCGCAAGTTATTTCATAAAATATGTCTTACGATCAATCTTACGATACTTTCGAAAACCTGGCCCTTGTCCCCTGCATCCGCTGCTGATAAAACTAGACTAAGGGATTTGAAAATATGACGATTTAAACTTGAACACATGTATGACGTCATAATTTAATTACTCGTTTAAGGAGTTTTCTCCCCAAAAATGTAATACCGTGTTTAAACAAATGAATTCATTAGAAATGAACCATAAGAATATCGTATTAAATAATAATAAAAAAAAACAAACAAATAAACTTGACATAATTACTAATTTAATTAATGATGCAAAGGGTTTTAAATTTGATGCAAAAATAACCTCAAAACTAATTTTTGAAAAAGTGTGGTTTTAAATGAACAAAATATTCAAGGCGTTAAGTCAATGTAGTTCTTGGCTATCATTAATTTAATGATACTATATTTAAATAGTTGTTACGAAAAAGTATCCTCGAAAATGCATTCAAATGCATTAAATATTTTATTAATCTCTCTTCTAGGGTGAAATTTACATAAAATTGTACATATGTGCATACTTGAAACAGATTTGACAAATATTTATTATCTTTAAAGCCATATATCTCTGTTGGAACTTACCGTTATTATGACAATCCTTGTGTATACAGAATATACCAATTATAAATGTGAATGAGTGTTGCGTTAACACAAAACGATCTGGCCCTAAAATATACAAACACATATTTATAGAAAAGCGTGTCTTTGGTTACCATTTGATGAACATTAAGTTTCTATTTTTGCCTGTTAAGCCTCATTAATCTTGGAATTTAAAAAGAAAGATTAAAAAGTAGAAATTATTTCAAATATGATACCATTGCTAAATTTAATTTAAAAGAAAAGGATATATATGTATAAAGATATTTGATTTTTATTGTTATGGTTGATACGCAGGAGTAAATAACATCAAACAAGGAAATCGGAAGAAATAAAAAGTATTTCCGCATTTATCTTATTTTGACTACAAAAAGCCAATAAAATTTCAGTAATGTGTTAATGTGTGCGTCACCTGTTACCTGGCCCTATATGATATTTATTCGGACACTTATTCACTTAAATACATTTTAGTAAATACATATTAGTTTAAAATCATAAAATATCCATTTTCATTTTTATTATACTATTATTTTTAGAAAACTTGAAAAACCGTCATGTTTGTATAAATTATTGGCAATAGTAACCGAAGTAAACAGGAATACAAATGAAAAGGGAAATTCATAAGGGATGTTTTTTGGATGAAGAACAGTAATAGATTGGCTATTTGTTTGTTTGAGTGTTTGTCACAAACTTACTCACAATATCCATTATAAAAGATTATTTATACCAAAAAGGCATATTACTTTTATGTATGTTACTTTGTAAAGTCAATTATTATATATATAAGAATGATATGGGATATGTCAACGAGAAAAACAAGTGAATTTCAACTGGAGTTTCTTATTCTCAATACATATATACTGATCAAAGTGTTTTATGTTGGTCCTCCACTTGGACATTTGACAGTAAATGTATTAATAAAATTTGAAAGATATCTTTATTTATACTATACATGTATGACTTGAAAACACCGGTCTCACTGTAACTCTAACTACATGTACATGTAATTTTAAGTAAGTGTTGTTGCATGTTATTCGCGTTTCTCCAACCTTAAATGAATGAGAATCAGTTTATACAATAGATAAACATAATCGATAAATTTGGTAGGACGGGACAAAAAAGGGCAACAAATTTTGACTACAACTTGAAAAATGGAGAGTTGGGTAGGGATGAATAAGTAAGTCTCCTGTAGCGGCCAAAAGCCTATTATTTTTCGGAATATGCGGAAAAGGCATTTTACGTTCAAGGAGCTTGATATTCTAGAAACACGCTCCCCACTTTGGTCGGACTTTACGTATTATGACCCCATTCCCTCTCAAAGACCATAAGGTAAACCGTGAAGTATTTGCTAGATAACATTTTGAATTTTTTATAAATCAACTTAATATATTTAGTTTTGTGCTGTTAAATTTCTTTCTTCACACCATATAGTGTACTAAAATTTTCTGAGTATTGCGAACCAGTTTATTCAAACGCGATTTTTAAATTACGTTGCGTAATTTCCTTACCAATGTCCCGCTGGGAAGATTCTCAGACTCAAAATGCATCTATCTTTAGACATTATTGACTGTTTAAATGATAGAATTTATATGATGGAAAATATATTTTAAGTTTGAAATACACCACTTAAACTCTTACGGACACAGTTCTTATGTACTTTTCTTAATATGAATATTTACATTTATGATCCGAGTTTTAGGTTTTGCGCGTAGATTTAAGTGGTACCCACTGAAATGATTATAAACAAATAATTTTTTATTTTATTACATTTTATTTGGTAATTTATTGGTTATTTCTACATTATTTTGGATACCAAGAAATTTAAATTCATCTCGTTAAAATCAATCGAGCATCTATTTTACAGAGAAATAAATTGGTCATTTCCATCTTGAAGATAATTTTTTGATTATACTAAACTTTACCTCATTTAAAACATCTTGTACGACTCACTTTAAATCAAACTAACAATACGTAACAAATTGAAAGATTGAAGCGAGTGTTGAAATGTGATGCCTAATATCATGTGGCAAATTTAATGACATTTGTTTTGTGTTCAAATGCTTTGTACTAATATGTTGCTAACTCTGCAGACATGTAGTGGATGCACTTCCTCGTATTAATACGCATGTACTTCTAAACCCTAATATATCCAATAGTTCTTCCATATTAAGCAAAGAACAAATTAACCAACAAATATAGAACTTGGTCGAGATGCTGTCCACATAGTACATTTAGCAGTAACATGTGTACTTTACTATAAGTATGCTTAAATTTGAAATTCTATATACCGGGAGTAAAGTATACTTTTAAACGCCGAAGATGTACATATATATATTGTCTGGATTTTGACAGCTGTATATCGTAAAATATCGTCCCGTTAGCACGAATATTTAGTTTGAGGTGGGTGGACGTCACGAATCATCACTAGCTTCATATTCTATCTAGTGGGATGATATTAACAATAGCAGGAGTCGAAATTCGGAAAACATATGTTCATCGTAAAAATGTGAACCTTTTTGTCAAAATTTCTATAACTGGTTTCGCGGCAATAGTGAAATAAAAGTCTTTACGCTATTTAAACAGTTCGAAAAGTACATGAAATACTCGTTTATCCTTTAAATCTAGAAAGCATAGCTTTGATATAGGTACAATGTATCTGCATTAATAGCACAGCATTTTGAAAGTAATTGGAGAGGGTACATAGATTAATTTGGAGCCCTAAATAGGTGTATATTTTTTCACCTTTTAAATAATTTTATGATTATTCAAAACCTGTTCACCTATTCATGCCATTAGGCAAATTGAAATTAATTGGTTGATTTTCACCTCCACCACCCCTCGAAATTGCAGTACATAAAGTTTTCAGGAATTTTCCAGGTCAGCACCGGTACCGAATGAAAGCAATTCTTTTTTGTAGATTTCCTATTGTGTTTCTTGCTTTTTGCAATGAAAAATAGACTTCTTTCTGATTATTTTTTTTTACCCCCCCATTTTTACTTGGACATGGTGAATGAAATTCTACAAATTAAAGTTTAATTGGCCAAACTAAATGTACATGTATGCAACTCAGTTTTGTAAAATTGAATTTCATTGGGGTCTTGACTTCGAAATATTAATCATGGGTGTCCATTTTGTGGTATCAGGTTTGGGGGGGGGGGGGGGGGGGGGCTGGGGGTGGGCGGGGAGTCTGTGTTGTAGGATGAAGAAGGACCGGAATAGTATTAAACTGGTTATGTAACAGGTATTTTTGTTTTTCTTTGGAGACAAGGGATTGGCCTCCATTATATTTGTCTAGGTCATTTAAGCATTTTTACCCTGTCATAGTTCAGTATAAAGGAAGTTAGCGGATTTTCTGAAGATGTGAATGGACATTTTAGCAGGAACTTTAGTGGACATTTTAGTGCAAGAAAAATTTGTTACCTGTTAAATTCACTGGACATTTTAGCGGAACATTTTTACATTTACCTTTTATTATTTTGTTACATACAATAGTCAGCAAAAGTATCGTCAATAGTGAGATGATTAATGATTATTACACAGATACCCTCCAAGACTATCCGACTCGCATTATCGTGTGCACACAACAGGTTTACTTTTATTGACGTCATGAATCGAAGCAACACACTCAATTGATTAATAGCTGGACAATTGGCAGTATCATATACCCATAGACAATCATATATCAAATAAAACATATTTTTGCAAGCTTTCACTGTATATAATTTTTTTCAGGAAATCCTTTCCAAATGCTTACCACTACAGAAAGATAACTGACAAAAAAATAAACCCCCTTCAAATATTTCAAAAACAAACTAACCTCAGAGCTTTTTAGCAAGGATTCCTGCGTAATTCAGAGAACTCTGTATATGTGCTTTCCAAAGTACACATTCAACTGGTTTCAGCACATTTAGTTTCAGGGTACATTCGCCGCCTTTTAAAATTGCTCCACGAGCTGGTATAAAAATTTTGTTTTCACCTACCCTATTTTCGGATGTTTTTTTTTTTTTTTAGAGTAGCCTCTCTTTAATAAAACTTCTCTGAAAAAAATTACATTTTTTTTTACATTTCATACATTGTTTTAAACTTAAAATAAAGCCAAGACTCTAATTTAAATAATGAAACAAAAAAAAAAAAAACAATCAAAGATCAATATCTAGAACTTATAAATAGAGAGAATTCCAAACTTATGACGTAATATATTTAGGAAAAAACCCACTGGAATTTTATACGAACTTTTGTTTGCATTCACAAGATCAGGAAGAGGCGGAGCTGCAAACAATCGATCTGAAAAGTGTCGCAAGGGCTGTTTGTAGAAAAAAGAAAAACATGACTTTCTTTGTCAAAGACACCGTTTGAAACACGCTAAAATATCTTCATACTATTTTAAATTCCGCTAAAGGTCCATTTTCCGGCTAAATTGTCCAATCAATCCGCTTAAAATTCCCGCACCGGAAGGAAGTACGATTGAATTTTCGGAACAGGTATGCGAGCGTTTTTAATTTTTTACAAAAGGTTTCCATATTCTGTCATAGAACTTGAATTTTTGTGTTTTTGAAGGCAAGTTAAGGAACAATATCAAACTACGGATATGCTTAAATACAATGTATATGCCATCGATATGTATTTATTGCTGGTATCCACGCAGATTTTTTAATACTTAAATCAGTTGGCTTCC
This sequence comes from Mytilisepta virgata, assembly GCA_028015205.1. Taxonomy (NCBI): domain Eukaryota; kingdom Metazoa; phylum Mollusca; class Bivalvia; order Mytilida; family Mytilidae; genus Mytilisepta; species Mytilisepta virgata. Next base: position 50,046,939 of record CM051518.1, on the reverse strand, counting down.
TTACTTTAAATTTAGGGTTGTACGTTGTTTGGTTATATTTCTCTTGCACATTTCAAAGTAAATTTTATAAATTGAAAAAGATATTTGAAAAAACAATCCAAGTTTTATAAAAAAACAAAGAATGCAATCAAGTTTTTATAAAGATGATTGTATTTCTCTGCATAATATGTGGACGACTGATATGGGAAAACAAACCAGTTGTAAGTATTTATGCTATAATCGTTTAAAGCTAGTCAGTGATAAGCTACATAAATGTGCAATGAATTAGAACTCTTCACAATGTAGCATTATTTACAACACTAATCTTGTTTTAATGTTTCAACATTTAACAATATCCGTGAAACAGATCTCGATGAAAAATTGAATTCAATGACACAGTTTTCAAAGTAAGATTGATTTTTATGTAAATTATAGCTGTCCAAGATGATGAAAAAAAGGAAATTTTGAGTTTATTTGTTATTGTTTCAATAGATAAAAGCTTATACGTCTTCCTTTCTTTCGTCCTGATATGCACCTAATGATTGCCACTGGACTTTAAATAATAATTCATTAATCCCTCATCTTCCTTTCTTCAACGCCTACATTCAGTGGATCAGTTCCAGTTGATTTATAGCGTACGCGAGAATATAGGGAAACATGATCGTATTTTAATATATCTCAAACCAAAGAATTGTATTATATTTGCAATATCTATATATATTAGAAAATATTAAATACAAAATAATACGATAGTGAATTAAGGCGACGTCTTACTAATCCTTCGCGCTAATTCAGGGTATAATCTAGACTTTAGGTTTTGGGAGAAGTGACTTCTACCTACAAGAGAGAATTTTGAGACGTGAAGACTCGATAGGAGAAGTGAAGACCGATAGGAGAAGTGGAGACTCGATAGGAGAAGTGGAGACGCAATAGAAGTGGAGACTCAATAGGAGAAGTGGAGTCTTTAAACTGTGACTGTTTTGGTAGACTGTTTTGCTTCTGGTTATGAGTGTGTGAAGCCCATACTGAACTGGTCAAATTGGGCAATTCAATCCTCTATATAAATAGTCATTTATCTCAGTTTATATAACTTTAATATATCAATAAGAACGGGCAACAGAGGCCTGAATCGTTTTTGATCACTCATAATCGAGGTGTTTATGTTTATTCCTCTTGTTGACATATTCAGTTATTAATATCCTATTAAGATATTCTTATGAAGTCAATATCAAAGATAATTGTGTTTGTAAATACAGTGTATCGTTCATCATATGGTTTTATCGGAATCTGAAGTATTTATCAAAACTGAAGCAACAAAATGACTTCGATTGTCGCCATTTTATTTGTTTACAATTTGACGCACAGAAACGATAAAGAGTTGTTTCCCTTTGCCAACATTTCTTGGCGACTTCTCTTACTTCTCTTAGCTCTGAAAATACTAAGTCGGCAAATTATGAAGGATTTTTGATTTTTTTGGCGACTTGAACCTCCATTTCGCCGTCTAGATTAGTTCCTGATATCCTACAGGGACTACTTACTCTTCCGGAGCATCTGAGTCTACCCCCGGTTTTTTGTTGGGGTTCATGTTGTTCATATGTTTTAAGTTTTTAATTGTAATGCATGTATTGTTTTGGTCTTGACTTCGTTGTTCTCCGGAGTTTGTCAGTAGTTTCGATTTTTCCCTCCGTCGAATATCCCTTTGTTATTTCTTGACTTTACTTATCCTTCCGATAGAATGTCAATCTCATTGCAAAAAGTGAAAAGCATTATATTTTTTTAACTCTAGACCACATGTAAAATGTACATAACACTTTCAGAGGATAGTAATTATAGTGAAATGTCATGTTTCATAATCAAGATATGCATATATTTGGAATATTTGAAAACTGGCAGACATGAAGGATCAGACAGAATCTGACATATCAGAGCAACTGCATACTGGGGTTTCATTACATTAATTTATTACGGCACTTCAAAATGGAATGCAAAATTAGTGAAAAATATCTTGTCATTTTAACATTGCCTCGTGTCCCGTTTTTTTCTCTTTTCAGTGATAACATTAATCCATCTGAGAGTACAAATTCGGAAAAAAATAATCACTGATGAATTCCACTTAACTCAACTCTTCAGAACAAGAAAAAAAGAACACGCATCACTGTCATTTGCTAAGACAATATTCACTTAGAATAATATCTGAACTTTTCGTACCGTTATTTCATTATTGATAAGTGGTATGTTTTTTTAAACATATGAATTATTAATCATCTGGTTTGAACAAATTTACGAAATTTCTGATGTTTTGACAGAAGAATATCATTTTCTCTAGAACAATTTGCACATTAGAAGATGAAATTAGTCACAAATAGCTTTGGCTAATTTCAAAGCTCACACGTCTCAAACTTTTCTAGTTCACATGATGATATTTTAGGATAGCAAGATTATATATACGTCTCACAAACTGTTGTAGTATCATTAAAGCGAACTGAGTTGGCAATGGTACTATCATAGGACAGAGTTCCCCTACACAACGTGTAATCTACAATAAAATTGTTCTCCTTAAGAACAGTTTCGACCTCACTCCTGTTATACAGATCCTTACCAGCACAGAACGGCTCTCTTCAAAAATATAGTAGAACAGATTTGAAAAACCGTAGGTTGTATGCTACATACATTTAATTAATATGAATAAAAGTAAAATAATCAAACATGTCTTGGGTTAAATGTGTTCGTAATAAAATGTACCACAAAATACCGAATAAATTTGATGCACTGTATGGTCATTTCATTGACTGACAACTCATCAGCAGTGCTCGAGATCAAAATGTTACAATTCTGGTTAAAGATATAACGATGAATTAATCAGCACAACCATCAAAACCCAAAACAATTAAAACAAACAGGAATCCAAACTCAGCTATGGGTTACCTCTGCACCAAAAGGAAGAGCATCTCATCTTCCATTTTTAATCTTTCATCTCTGGATGACCATTTTCCAGTGACTGCTTTATCGACATCGTACAAAATTTTTAAATACCAAATTTAGAGGTGGCTGTATTAAATGTGAAGTCCATTTTGGACTATCTACGCCAACACATTACTTCAGTGTGATTTTCAGTTTGCTATATTTCTAATCAGTTTTTCCCGCACGATTCTTTTGTCAAAGACGCGAGATTAGAATGTCTTTTTATTTCCTACGCTTCTTTTATCAAAGGCATGTTTTGTTTAGTTTCCAATATTTATAATGTGTTTTTCCTACGCTTTATTGTCAAAGACACGTTGTTTTTAGTTTCCAATATCTATAATCTGTATTACTTTCTACGCTTTTGTCAGACATGTTTTCAGAATGTCCTTTTGTTATACAAAGTGTATTTATAATAGTATCGCATGTTCTTATTCTACAATTGCATGCTTTAAACTTTTTTTTGTAAAATTAGGGACGACTTCAAAAAATCGATGATTAATAAAAGCTTAATTCATGTAGTGCGGAAGTTGGGTTTGGTGGAAAAAAGCCTGAAACTTTTGTTATCCTTCGATGATTTTCAATATAGCATGCCATACATTACTTACAACTATATACATAAGTCGAAAAAGGAAAATAGCAAACGCAAACATTGTTGAACAGAAACAAGAAAAGTAAATTCTACTAATGAAATGCATTTTATGTACATGTACTCTCGATGAACGATGTCTGTCCGTCAATCAAAATTTCCCAAATTCAGATGACCTCTGCACCAAAAGGAAGAGCATCTCATCTTCCATTTTTAATCTTTCATCTCTGGATGACCATTTTCCAGTGACTGCTTTATCGACATCGTACAAAATTTTTAAATACCAAATTTAGAGGTGGCTGTATTAAATGTGAAGTCCATTTTGGACTATCTACGCCAACACATTACTTCAGTGTGATTTTCAGTTTGCTATATTTCTAATCAGTTTTTCCCGCACGATTCTTTTGTCAAAGACGCGAGATTAGAATGTCTTTTTATTTCCTACGCTTCTTTTATCAAAGGCATGTTTTGTTTAGTTTCCAATATTTATAATGTGTTTTTCCTACGCTTTATTGTCAAAGACACGTTGTTTTTAGTTTCCAATATCTATAATCTGTATTACTTTCTACGCTTTTGTCAGACATGTTTTCAGAATGTCCTTTTGTTATACAAAGTGTATTTATAATAGTATCGCATGTTCTTATTCTACAATTGCATGCTTTAAACTTTTTTTTGTAAAATTAGGGACGACTTCAAAAAATCGATGATTAATAAAAGCTTAATTCATGTAGTGCGGAAGTTGGGTTTGGTGGAAAAAAGCCTGAAACTTTTGTTATCCTTCGATGATTTTCAATATAGCATGCCATACATTACTTACAACTATATACATAAGTCGAAAAAGGAAAATAGCAAACGCAAACATTGTTGAACAGAAACAAGAAAAGTAAATTCTACTAATGAAATGCATTTTATGTACATGTACTCTCGATGAACGATGTCTGTCCGTCAATCAAAATTTCCCAAATTCAGATGACTGAAGGGGGACGGGGTCGTGAACCATACTACATTGAACTTTTTTTGTTACGTTTTCCCTTATTATATATTTATTTTTGGCTTGCTGTTTGTTGGTATATTGAGTCTTTTATAGAATAGAGAATGGAAACGGGGAATATGTCAGAGAGACAACAACCCGACCAAAGAGCAGAAAACAGATCAAGGCTACCGATGGGTCTCTATGCAAATGTCTGTTTTATTTTTCAACAAAAGGTTGACGACCAGTTCTTGAACTTAATGTATAGTTAATTCCATCTTCCTTTTCGTTCAATTTCTATATCTTAAAGCAAAATCAGACTTTTGTAACAAAAAGAATTATATTTTACTAATAAATCTACTTTCATGATGGATTCGCAGAGATTTCATTTTAAAGAAAAAATTGAAATACAATGATGTAATTATAAGAACGAACATTTTATTAGACAGTTAATAAAGCTAGTTTGTTATATTGTAGCAAACAAGGACGTTTTATACAAAACACATAAACAAGTTCAGCATAAATGACAGTACTGTAACTATTTTAAAAAAAAAACAAGTGCACATATTAGGTAAGAATGAACGGGTGTGAAATAAAAGATTTGTACGAGCATGGTTAGTTCGATTGGTGTATTATGCAATGCCTTCTAATACATGTCATAGCAAAACTTTACAGGTATTAAACCACATTTTGACGGTAGAAATGATAAATTATTCTGTAAAATGGCAATCTTCATTCTTTGGAAATAAACAATGGCTACACTAATCATGCAAACCCATGAAACTATTTTTTATCTTCATAAAAGTAAAGTTTGCTTCATGTCGAAAAATAATTTCACATTTTTATAAGACATACATGTGCATATTTGGGGTCCTCGTCCGTAGAGAGTTGAGTTGCAGCGCATTTACTTTTATGTTATTGTACGTATCCATAAGAAATACAAGTTGGGATTGATTTTGGGATATCTGGCCCCTTCCGTTTTTTTATGAATTTATAGCCAAACTGAAATAAAAAGACACTTCAAAACACCATATGAAAGATGATTTTATGACTTTATGAACTTTCGGCACTTAGACTACATTATTTTTATTAAGAATACAATTTTTCTGATAATCATTGTATTTTATCGATACTGATAGAATCCTAAATACTAAAATCTACTGCGAAAGATGTGATTTTTCATTTTCCTTATCAAAGCGATATTACTGCCCCCCCCCAAATCATATTGTGTTTAAATATTTAAGATAGTTTGCTTTACTTGGCTTTGCTTTATAACAAACGTTGTAGATTTCAACGATTACAAATAAATCACACGTTCATCTATTTCAATACCAACCGTACAATGTACTAATACCATTTGCATATAGTTTTATCGACGTTATGGGTCGAGATCTCTTGGGAATGTTCGGCACAATTGTACATATAGATTCTCCTTCAGGTACTAGTGAGTTATAAAATTTCTCCACCCGGGATAGTTAATTTTTTTATTTTCAAACGCGAGCTTTAGCGAATGACTTAAAATCTAAAATTTAACTATCGAGGGCGGAGAAATTCTATAACTCGCGAGTAAATTGAAAGAGAATCTGTTTCTCTTATGATTCTCAACAAAAACCTCAAGAAAATGCCGTTGGTATGCATTTTGTTTACACGGACGCCATTTCGGAACTTCTCTGGTCTATCGTTCCAATAAACGTAAAAAAAAACAAAAACAAAAAAACAAAAACAAAAAAAACAAAAACAAAAAAACAAAAAAAAACTGCGGGAATTCCCATGCAGAAATTTAATCACCGAGAAGTGGTTAAAAATATTATGTATATCTATCCCACAAATTAAATACGTCAAGAATGGGAGAAAGATCTTTTCATACTCATTTTGAGACTTTAAATAACATTGAGGTGTGGTAAGCAATAGAACTCATCAAAAGACAGAAATGTGATGAATATCATAAGATAATTCAATCAAGTACTACAAGTAGCGTATACCTTGACGAAGATAGGGGTTTTGCTCAGCAGGGCAACTTCATTTTATCGTCATTTGTTTACTCGAAGTCGTTCCTTAAAAATTACTGCGTGTAGTATTGCAATCCTCAGTGTAAAAGTACAATTCCATCTTCGGTAAATAAATAATTTATGATAACTGCAGCTGTCAAGTTTGAACTTTATATTCGTGTGTGAAGACAGAACATCCGTTCCACAGCATGAAATTAATGAGACAAAATAGTTTTCAATTGATTTGGATTGTTTTGTTCGTATGTTGCTAAAACAGTAAAAACAACATTGTTTTACTTTCATTTTACAGTTAAATTTATCTTGGTGTTAAACTGAGACTTGCTTGTTGTCCAGCCATTTAATTTCACACGTTAAAGGTAAAATTTGAAGAAGAAAAAAATATAGTACGTAGCATAAATATAGTGACCTTATGTCAATATATTTGGATAAATGTCCTCAATAGTTAATTTCTCTGCATGAACAAAAAATACACAGGAAGGACTTACATGTACATTATTTCAATTTAGAAGACGGACATACTAATAATATTTTATTCTTTCCAAAATTAATCAAAATATGCCTAACATACATTTTTATCTAGTCTTTCACGCTAAAAAAGATTTCATATGAAATATCTGAGAAAGGATCTATATAAAATTTGATTATACAGATTTTACAAATGGCACACTTATCAGAATATTGTATTGTTCGATCTTACTAATTTATTTTGTCTCCAAAAGACCATGAAAAAATTAAGAATTCATTGCAATAAAATAGAAAGTATAGACGCTTAGACATAAAAAACTACAGATACAAAAGCCTGTGTGGTTTTGTTTAAATGCCATTTTTCTCATAAACGCGGCAGATATCGGTTAGACTTCTATTTGGAAATTCCTCCAATGTCAAAGGGCCGTTCCGAGACGTACTTACCGAGAGCGTGGGGCTTCAGACTAATTTCACGGGTTTAGAAGTGCATGGGATAGGAGGATGCTTGATTAGCCCACATTTCATGTTTGTTTGCTCCATAATCATTCCACAATTTCATTGCAAATATACTCATTTCAATAGAAAAATTTATAGTTTTATGCATTCCTTACAGAAAAATCCCACGTGAAAGCAAAACCTTTCATTCTTTTTTTTAAATATTTAATTAAAATGTAACAAATAAGAAAAAATAATGTTAAATGTGAAAAATAATGATAGCATGTTCCTTGGTTTCCATGTTTTTTTTATAATAAAAATGGAATGTGCTCTAACTTCCTACGTCCATAGACGTGTGAGGAATGTTAAACATCATCAAAATATAACATTCCCACATTGAACTGGCATTACACGATGTAGTCTACATCACTGAACATGTAGTGGAATTCCTATCAGCATGCAGCAATTACATATGTAGGTCTATATCATTTTAATTGTCCTCCCTACTTGTAGTTGTCATCTTGTTGAATATCAAACTGTACTGCACTATATAATATTGGCCTGCGCACGGAAGCACATGATTTCCGCGTGTTCGATTTTAAAAAAAGAAGCCATATTATAAAATAATCATAATAATATGGATAATATGATGTAAAATCCTGCCCGGACCCCCAAATTATCAGAACCAAAAAAAAAAAAAAAACCCACATGACCACCCTATCTAAGTAAAGTCAAGAAATACCAAAGGGATATTCGAAGGAAAGAAAAATCGTTACAACTGACAAACTCCGGAGAACAACGAAGACAAGACCAAAACAATACATGCACTACAATTAAAAACTAAAAACGTATGAACAACATGGACCCCACCAAAAAACCGGGGGTTGACTCATGTTCTCCGGAAGAGTAAGCAGTCTCTGCTTCCTGCAGGACACCCGCCATGCTGCTCATGTCAAATCCGGTATGAGGAAGGGATAATATCAATGGAACAGGTCCATTTTTATTTGGGAAACGGTTTTTTCATACCTGTCAACCAAGTCATGATGACGCCCATAAAACTTTAATAAGGATGACTTCAGCTTAGGAGTAACGTACCCCTGTCTAAGCAACTTTTCTGTCAGGAGCCGGGCTCTGTCCAGGAAGTCAATGTATATGTCACAAGCTCTGGAATAACGTATGAGTTGTGAAATATATACTCCATACGCCGGCGCTTCTGGAATATTGCCGCTCAAAAATGGAAAGTTGACGATTGGAAAGTCAAAGTTATCCCGTTTGTCGTAAAGTTTTGTATTCAACCTTCCTCTGATGTCAATTTCGAAGTGAAGGTCAAGATAAGATGCAGACTTGGCAGTGTCTGTGGTATCTTTAATTTCGAGCTCATAGGGATAGATGAGCTGTAAGAAATTCCCAAAACGTGAATTGTTGAGTGATAAAACATCATCTAAAGATAGAAATGATATTTTTTACATAAAACCTGCACTTCTGAGCCAAGTGTTTATTTCCTACAAGTTACAATTTATAATGAAATAACCTTGGAAGGTCATACATATTTTTATACACTTACCTCCCAGACTTATTATGCATTCTTTTGCTGTATAGTAAACAAATAACCTTAAAATGTTTTAGAAAGATAAAAGATTTTGTCTGATAAGGTTTTTTGCATTTTTCTGGAACAATTCCAATGCCTTTTATAACCTTTAAAGCGATGACCATAACTGGTAGGGAGTCATTCCGAAGCCATGCCGAAATTCATCACGCCTTAAAACAATGCACACGCGCAGAAGAAATGTTATCAAAAGCATGCTTATTGTATTTTTAGAAAAAGTACGTATAGCAGATGGGTTGCTTTTAAAAGGGTAAATTTAAAGCGGAAATGTTATAAATGGCGATAATTGGTATATAGTTGACCAGTACTTGCTCATGGTAGAAATGGAATTAGATTTAGGAAATTTCTATGAGATAAAACCCTGCTTGAAAGGAATCAGAGAAGTGAAATAATATATTTATACACACCGGACAGTCAAGATGATGGTACACAATGTGTTTGGGGACCTATAATACTGACCTACATTGTATCCTCGTCACAGTGAAGGGGCTTTACAAAGTCACAGTATCCTGATTCTGTATTTTGCACTTATTTTTGGTATCAAATATTTTATTTGTATTATTATAGATGTAGAGTAAATATTTTGTTTAATTGGTATTGTATTGTAAGTCTTTCTTGTTATCTTGATAGATAATTATTACATGTATGAAACAAATCGAGGGTTGTAAAATCTAAGTATTGTCTAATACAATCATTATAAACTCGTTTGTCCCAAAATTGTTATCTGATAAATAATACCGAAGTAATAAGAAATTTGTCAAATTCTACCAGAATAAAATCGAAAGAACACTAAAGTATAAAACAATACAACAAATTTACAGCCAGAAGAAAAAAAAATAGATAACAAAAGACAGTCAGAACCAGACAACACAAAAACAAAAACAATTGCAAATTGAACTTCTACAAAGAAGCAGGAGTGACACGAGGTGACCCGGAAGAGTTAGTATGTCCTGTCCTATTAACGACACCACCACACTACACATAATTCCACCACTGACAAGGAGAAAAAACACTAAAACATACATCCATAAGAAAAAATGATTTTTTTAATTAGTCCCAGAAAACAGAATCAACTCCTGATATCTCAGAATTCTTTTCTCAAATGACATAGTTTTCCACGGTTCCTTTAACTTTAAGATAACCCGAGAACCTTGTTTATCTTTATTTCAGCTATTTTGTCATTAATTGAAAACAATTTACTGTTAAGAAGGAAAAACAAATAAACACTATATTTTGTGTTTACAGTATTGGTTAATTTTTTTTATTTGACGCAGGCAGACAGTTATAATTTTGTCATTAGAATTTCCTTTGGGAAAACATTGAAATCGCTTGACAGTGAAGTTTGTTTTGAATATTTGGTTTCACACGGTCTGAGAGACTATTTCTGATAATGACTTCCTTTTAGTCTGAATCAAAAGTAAATTAAGTGTAATTTGTAATTTAGATTATAGGTTGTTACTACTTTATATATATATACAGGAAGTACACGTATTTTGCCGTTCTCCTTTGCTTTTTACGTTCATGAAAAATGTCAGCAAAATTTGTAAAGGCAAAGGATTTGAAATCAAAGCCAAATTTTGAAAATATTATATGTATATGAAAAGAAATTGTTAAAGGTACAGTGTATAAATAAGCATTTTAATATATATATAAAACACATTAAAACACTACATACATTTGTACGACATCTATAGATTGCCGTAACGTTTTGAAGTAACAATCATTGGGGTATGAAAAAAATTGTAATCAAATTTATAAAACTCCTACCCCTCCAACGAAGAAACAAAGCCAAACGAGATGCAACTGTTACAACATGTAAAATATTCTTGGTGAGAATCTAACCGTATCAAATCGTTATTTTGCTCTATGTGTAAGTTTTGTGTAATATTCGTCTTTAATTCTTTATTGTAGTTTATAAATGTCCAAAGCATAAATGGCGATAATAAACAGCGTAAGGGTGCATAGTGTATTAAATAGCTTTTCCATGTATTTGAATTTTTCATGAAATTTGTGTTTGCACGATACAACGAGACGAAATTATCGAGCTCACCAGCCCAAAAGGAGCCTGTGCCCCCCTCGTCATCATAAACATTCTGTAAAAATCAATCCTTTAAGAATTCTAATAGTTATAATGGTCCTTCGGTACATGTAACCGCAATATGAAATCAAAGAAAAGATCAGATATAAGATATTTTATTATATCAGATAAAACCGGGATAAAATCCATAGACCAACAAAGAATATCATTTAAATTGCCTTGTTATGACAAATTTTACTATATGATTTAGTTTGAAGAACTAAATCATTTTTAAAGAGTAAAAATCGAGGGTGGATGATTCAAGGGTTCACACGATTCTTATCTCTTCGGATTCTCGATTGAAACCATTTAACATTACTTAAAAAATTGCCTTTATCATGATTATACAACATCACTTTGATCTTCGGAAAATATGCTCTTAAGTACAATAAGATGTTTATATACATTACAGACAAACGTAATTGAAGGCAACAAAGGATAAGTGGCATTTTTATATATGTTTACCTTTGAAATTTCCCAAGATTAAACGTCTAGACACCTGTGATAGATCACGAAAGCTCAACCCTCAGAGGTGCTTAGTGAATCCTCAAGCAAGTTGCGGATAGGGGAGACCCTCGGTTTGGGAGTTATCAGGTCACAATTGGAAAAACATGACCGCGGACTATAGTGGGTAACTTGTTTGGCCACACTCCCTGCATGCTAAAGAGCCATTTTGTAGTTTTCGAAAACAGTAGACTGATGGCTGCTTTAGAAGTCTAAATTATCCGATCCTACCCAACCATCCCCCTTTTACAGTGGTAGTCAAAATTGGTTCCCAGTTGTGTCCAGTTCCACCCCTATTTGAATTGTTTTTAATAAATTGTTGAACTGGTTCTGGTCCTGAAGCATGAAATATTTGCCACTGGACGTTAATCAAACAACAACCAATCGGTCCAATCAAGAATAAAAGCTATGGTTTATGAAGTACAGTAGGGTATTTCGTCGCTTTGTAAAACTGCATTTGAAAAAAAATTATTTTAAGAGCAATTTTCGTATTTCTCTAAAGACGACATTTTCTGTTAACGGTATTTTTTCATCAAACTCTAACCATTTGAATCTATTTATATTGTATATTTTATATTCTATTCTTTATTTTTTCAGGCCATAATTCTTGTAAATAAACCTAACCTACACAATCATATATACAATATATGTACATTGTCCAAAAATATAAAGTTTATTTGTTCGAGCCTTAGAAACTGGTAGAAATGCAAAGTTTACTGAGCATTTATCGCCCGTATCGCGGCGATTACAAATACAATTTATATTTTCTGACAATATACGTATATTGTTTTTATCATGCAACGCTAAATTGTTACAATATATGTCTGTTTTAGCAAAAGGTAGGAAAATGGAACATTTGCAGCTTTGAAGAAACGTGTGTAATCTAGGGAAACATGACGTCATAAACACTGTGAACCAGAATGCAATAAAAACTATTTTTGAATGTAGGGGTAGCAAGCAACTTACTGTCCAATATCGAAAACAATATTGGGCAGGCTATATTGGTCAGCTAAAGACGTAGTTGCAAGATAAAAATGTATACCCTGTGTCGTTCTTTAAATTTGATAGACGTTCTTCGGGCCTGTAGATGTTTTTTTGGTGAGATAAATAAGGAAATATTAGAGTACAATAAATGGTGGTTTTCTCAAATCATTTTAGAGATATGAATGTTAGTTATGCTTGGAAGAGTTAACATATTTCCATCAACTTCAACGGTCCTACGAAAATATCCATAACTACAAAATCGTCGGTTGTTGTTATAACTTACTTTAAGCCCACTAGCTATTTTCAAAACACGAAATAAACCTTCCTTTCTGTGGCCATAACGTGTGCCTCTGTTATTCAGAAATTATGAACATGCATTATAGATAAAAAAAAAAAAAAGATATTGTTCAGACATATCTTATTATTTAGCAGACGATGTTTACACTATGCTGAACATTTTGACGTTTCGGTACACGAGATTGGCCACCAGTAACCCGAAAGTCTGCTGTTTCAATATGTCCCTTTTTAGCAATTTTGCGATATTAGATAAAGATTTTTTATTTTTAATTCACTGTGATGACTCATTCAGAACATCTATAAAAGGAAACTCCTATGGGTAATGAGTTGGATATATACAGCTGGAATTAGCATTTTATTTCAGATCTCTCAAACCTAATATATTCAATTGCCATAAGTTTTTTTAAATGTTTTCATAATTTAAAATTTTTTTGAAACGTTCAAAACATCGAATTCTAAGGTCTATTCGATGCTCTATGGCGTATTACAATGAAGAATGATCCCGCTTTTTATATATTTAACTTCAATTCGGGTGAATTAAATTGTACATGTAAACCCATAATTCCTAGATAACTGGAAAGTAAGGTATAGCTGCATTTTACGCAAAGAGTCTCATAGAGGTCTTCATTCTAAACGACAAGGGCAGCTGGTGATATTATTAGTTTGGAAATGTCTGGAATGCTTCCGGAATTAGTTTGGCAGTGTTTGGAATGCTTGTGGAATTGGAACTTCGGTCTGTTGCCTCAAATAGTATATGATGACGGTATATATTTTCTTTTAATATTCTTACCCAGATTCGATAGATATATGGTGTTTTTGTCGCCTATGTGTATGTGGAGGATTGAGTTGTCGCCTCAGTTGTACATACATGTTGTATGTATTTTCGAGTATATATTTTTTTATTGCAGACATGTGGTTTCTGTTGAATTTCCAAAAAATAATTATGAGCTTTTTATCCAGCGTTGTCATATTCCCATGCCTTGTGCTGAAGACTGTAGTGTATGACCATTTTTTATTGCTGTCTAGGGTTGTTTAATTTTCATTGACTTTACCACATACATTTCAGTTGACAAAGACTAGATGAACTGGTCTTTTATGGGTTATAAAGATATAATTAAATTGAATATTAATCTTGTTATACTTTAAATTCATTTATCAATTACTCACAATAAGTTTGTTTGTTTAGTTGGGGTTTTACGCCGTTTTCAGCAAATTTGGCCATTTCGCGGCGGCCAGTTTTTATTGGAGGAAGCCGGAGTACCCGGAGAGAACTACCGACCTTCGGTAGAAAAACTGGCAATCCTTGTCAATTAAGATCGGAGTCGAACACACCCTGCCACAGGTGAAATTCGAACTCACAACCTCAGCGTTGACAGACTAGTGATCATTAGTAGTCACGAAGAACGACCGAGACCACTCGGCCACCGAGGCCCCTATTCACAATAAGAAATGACAGAAAGTTGTCAACAATGATAAAACAAAAGACAACCCGAGCATTAATAAAAAAAACTAGACATGAAGTTAAAAAATACAACTTCATAGGTTCAAAACTGATTGAAGAAACAAAGAAAAATACATGATAGCAATTTACCTACGTAAATAGTCGTATATAAATCAAACGATTAACCGAAATTCCATTTACAGACGTTAATGTATTTAAATATTTCATTCTGTGTATAACCAATAGTTTTATTGAGTTAACGAGTATTCACATTATTTTTATCCACTGTTTCCTGAGCATAGAAATTGTCTTAACGAGATTGACTGACCGTATAAGTACACTTCACTTTGTTTACTGCTACATTTGTACTAAGAAACTGGTATTTAGCATCCCAGTTAGGAAGTTCATCTTAGTGAGACAGTTATAAACAGTTTCTTATTTCATCTTTTTTTCTAAACTGTACATACAGTTAGACTCTTTCCGCCCCAGTGTGATTTTCAATTTCAGATCATATTATCATTAATGATAATGCTGCAGCTAAATCCTTGATGAAAGCATGTCATTTCAAACAGCAAAATATGTTAGAAAAAGACAACAGGTTTGGAAACAAAATAGACTCTGATTTAACATCTGCGAAATAAAAAAAAATGAATTACGTGTTGAAAACAGAAAAATGGCTTTTATAAAATATGTTATGCACATAGCCGTTCACGATCACGATAATTAACTAGAAAAGACAATAAAATGTACTGTTACAGTTTTAATTATATTTTAGAGATATACCTGAAATTATCCCCCAACCCCCGGAATTAAAAAAAACACTTTCTGGGGTATGTGGATCATACATTGACTGTTGTGTAGTCGTTTACATTTTGTCACATGGTTGTGAGATGGCTATTAATTATATGTAGTTAGTGAAAATGAAAAGGACTAACTTTATTCACTATATCTAATATTAGTATCTTTGGATTGTTATTTTGAAACTCCTGGGATGATGCCTCTGCTGGTGGACCCTAGGTCCCCGAGGGTATTCGCCAACCCAGTCGTCAGACTTGTCTGACATGATTATTCATTGATTTGTTACAGAAATTACCAGTATTTAGCAAAATTAAAAAATAATAAAAATACTAAGGGTTCATTTCTGTATTGCAAATGGTAGATCTCCTTAGCTGAAATTTGGCTTCCCTTTTTCGGTATTTTTGGTTGAGTACTTCTTGTTTAATATAAGTTTGGTTTTTTGTCTTCCAAATGTTTCGGTTTTAATGCTGCTGATGAGAGGTAACTCCTTGAAATGCGTCGTATACAGCATAGTATAAATTTACTATATCTAATATTAGTATCTTTGGATTGTTATTTTATCTGTATTGTATTTTTGTATATCAATAGTACGAGTTACAAATGTATATAATTGCATTATACATTGTATTCTAATTTGAAAGATTTCTTCATTTCGTAACTAATTTATATACTAATAAGGACATCTGAAAGAGCTTTTGGCAATATACAATGTTACTTATTTATTTGTGATTTAAGTTGTACAATTATACTTATTATAATTTTACTTAAGACGGAAAAATCATTATAAGGATATAGATAATTAACTATTATTTTGTAAAGAACAAGGCAAGAATTCTTGATTACAGAATTTTATTAGTTCCGTTTCGTCTAAATGGTCGATTTAACCTTCTATGGCGACAGTCTTTTTTTTCAAACAA
This sequence comes from Mytilisepta virgata, assembly GCA_028015205.1. Lineage (NCBI taxonomy): Eukaryota > Metazoa > Mollusca > Bivalvia > Mytilida > Mytilidae > Mytilisepta > Mytilisepta virgata. Next base: position 50,030,910 of record CM051518.1, on the reverse strand, counting down.
TATCAAGATAAAAAAAAACTGTGCTGGACAGTATGAAGGCATTCGATACGGTATGACATCAAGGATTGTTACTAAACTTTTTCAATTATGGTGTTAAAGGTCGAATATGGATATGAATATACGAAATGTATGCGTAGTCATGGTAGTTGTGTACAATTTAAAGGTAAACGATCTCGATGGTTCAACCTTAAGGGAATACGATACAATAAGGTTCCTCCACTGAATTTTTGCTGAAAATTTACCAGATGGTCAATTTTTATGTATACTTTTTAAATATGTAAAGAAAAGCATACCTTCATGACTTAGTTTTTAAAATAATTAACACTGAATTTCGTATATTTGAGCCAAAAACCCTAAATGTTTTATTTTTCAAGACTGTTACAAAAAAGTGTCAAACTTTTTAACGAAAAAAGATAGATTCGCCAGGTCTTTTGTAAAAGATTCCCAACTACATAGACATTGTCTTCTGATATATAATTGATGAAAACGATTGATAAAATAATTAGGAAATTATGCAAAGTTAAGTCAAATAACGAATATTGATAATAATTTGGTAACTTCAGATGCATGATTCTTTCTTTAAATTTTAGTATACTGAATTTGAAGTAATGAGCTTCTGTTTGCAAAAGAAAAAACTTGGGGTCCATGTGCTTATCGCAGATATATTTGAGAGCAACCCCAAATGTTAGTATGGTATAAAGGTTTTTCTTGAAGGATACTATGACGTCACAATGTGTATCTCTTGGTGGCGTCATTATCTCCCCCTGCTACTGTTTCGTATTCCCTTAACCGAGGAGTCAGAGTGGCGTACTTTCTGCTATTTTCTACCTAGTTTATATAAACGATTTACTCTGCGAAATTGAAAAAAGGAAATACGGATGTATGTTATTTGATTTAAGAGTGAAGAGTGCAGTGCAATCGGACGATATCGCTTTACTTTCCACAACTATTGATGGAACGAATAAACTCCTTGATATATGCCAAAAGTACAGTTCGAATTTAGGTTTTAAATTTTCTGCAAGTAAAAGTGAAATTTTGAAGTTCAATACGACAAAAACATTACAAACACAAAATGTATTTTTATTGTATGGTTCTGAAATTCCAATTTTTACAGCAACAAAGCATGTTGGAATATTATTGAACACTGACTTTAAATCGATTGACAGAACTACTAACACATGTAGGACTCTTCGTGCTTCCGTATTATCCGTTTTAAAGTCGTGTATCCATCCATGCTTCCTAAATCCAATGACATTTACGAAAATCATACTGCATATATGTTACACAAAGGTTTTAGTGTGGGAATTGTGGTACAGTCTACCGACAAACGAGATTATGATGTTAGAACGCTTTCATAGATATTTCTCACATTTCTATGTGTTTGGGACAGTCATATTCCGTGTGAGACACCGGTGTGAGATTATAATAATCAGTCATGGTCTAAGATGTGAGATGGGACAATTCCACCCGAGGGTTCACATAGAAAATGTGAACCCGAGGGTGGAATTGTCCAGTCTCACATTTTTGTACCATGACTGATTATTTTTCTCACATTTCTCGGCCGAATATTTAAAGAAATAAACATGGCCGCCATGACACGAAAATGCGCTCTATTAAACTAGACAACGTAGCGTAAAATAAATTACATATTTGAAAAGATCGTATGCGTTTTGGTTTTGTACCAAAGGTACAAAACTTTAAAAAGATATCTTTTAGGTTGAGCTTCAGGGATTTTCAAATTGCAGCGATGTTAATTTCAACGTTGTCGTACCATTTGTGCGAGGTTGTGTGTTTTCTGACGTTCTAGCATTGTGATGTTTTTTTGCATTGTTACGTCAAGGTAGGTCATGTGATGTGAGATGCATGAATCTCACATTTCTATGTGCTTGGGACACAGTTAAAAAACAGTTATATTCCGTGTGAGACACCGGTGTGAGATTCATGCATTTCACATCACATGACCTACCTTGACGTAACAATGCAAAAAAAAACGTCACGTTCCAATGCTAGAACGTCAGAAAACACACAACTTCGCACAAATGGTACTACAACGTCGAGATTAACATCGCTTCAATTTGAAAACCCCTGAAGCGCAACCTAAAAGATATCTTTTTAAAATTTTTACATTTGGTACAAATCCAAAACCCTTACGATCTTTTCAAATATGTAATTTATTTTGTACTAAGTTGTCTAGTTTAATAGAGCGCATTTTCATGTCATGGCGGCCATGTTCATTTCTTAAATATTCGGCCGAGAAATGTGAGAAAAATAATCAGTCATGGTAAAAAAAAGTGAGACTGGACAATTCCACCCTCGGGTTCACATTTTCTATCATCAGAAACTCGACAAGCCTCGTTTCTGACTGGAAAATGTGAACCCTCGGGTGGAATTGTCCCATCTCACATCTTAGACCATGACTGCAATAATCTACAGGGATTGCAGCAACGGACACGTTCTGTTAAATGTCTAACTTTGCTGGGATGGCTGCCCATTGAGTGCTATATAGACAAATGCAAGCTGTTGTTCCTGGGTAGACTCTGTAGAATGCACCATATCTTGTTGCCAAAACGCATTTTCCTTTTCCGACTATAAGGGTTTAGGAATGACTTTGTCAAGAAACAAAACGGATTTGTACCGGATATTATGAGATTTACTATGGAATACGACCTGGTCACGTATGTGGAGGACTTTGTACATTCTGGACATTTCCCAAGTAAGACAGTGTTGACTAGAAATGTGAATGCAACTATTATAGAAATCGAGGAAAAGTCATGGTTTTAGCGTATGTCATTAGACACGGACTTTGATTTGTTTAGACGTATCCATAGACATTTTGTGCCGCATCGTGCATGGATCGTTGCCAGTCACAATCCAGAGCTCTATCAATCAGCGAAATATGTAGTAGAGTTATGCACGATGGTAAAATACGAAGAGGCTCCTTTAGTTTGCAAAAAATGTGGGCGATTCTTCTCTAATAAGGTTGACTACATTCTGTGCTCCTGTGATAGACTTGGTACAATAAGAGAACAATGATGGGATCAGTTTATTAGTCCTCAGTGTGCATTTAGACAACTTGACTCCAGAGCTATTTACTACAACGGTCTTATCACGTGACACTGACTATGAACTGGATGACCTTAATCGTTACTATTTTGTAGGAACTTGTATTATTTATACACATAGAATGTGCACCGTCTTCCCAAACTGTTGATTGGTATTAATGAACTTTGAATTGCGCTCTCTCTTTTGACATTACAACTGCTACTTTTTCTTGTTTCAAATTGATTTTGCTATTAGTGTAAACCTTATAAATCTTAGCAAAGAAGGAAATAAAGTTAATATATAACTAATTTATGTACTAATAAGGACAACTGAAAAAGCTTTTGACAATTTACAAAATTACTTATTTATTTATGATTCAAATTGTACAATTATACTTATTATAATTTTACTTAAAATCGGAAAATCATTATAAGGATGTAAATAATTAACTATCATTTTGTAAAGAACAAGGCAAGAATTCTTGACTACAAGATTTGATTAGTTCCGTTCCGTCTAAATGCTCGAGTTAACCCAGTGGTTTTTTCAAACAATATCTAAGAATAGAAAAAAAATTGTACTTTTTTTTATAAAAAAATATTCTGTATAAGCTATGGTGATTTTTACTCTTAATGTCGTAATTAAATTTTAAAACATTTTTCTTCGGACAAAATATTGATTTTCTTTCCTTTATAACACTATTGTTTTGAGTGAAATATATGGTCTTATATATGACATAATACGGGTATTGTATATTTTTTATTCTGTTCTGTAGGAGAAAGTGACCTTATTTACCACTAAGTTCGTGCAAGTTAAGTTAGCTGTTAGAAAACAACACATTATTCGGCGAACAGTATCGTTTTCATCCTCTCAGTTACATTTTTTTCTTTTCTAGCATGGTTTTTAATGTTGGATTGAAAGCCACACGATGACCAAAAATATTTTTCCTATATGTATTACCACTACATGCATGAGAAACATTATTTATCTCCCATTATCAAGATGTCCAAGGGATGTACATGTAACAACCTTCAGCTTTTATCCCCAAAGAGAGGTACATTTATACACTCCACATATTCGGTAAACCCCTTTTTAATGATCACTGCCTCCTCCACTTCGGGTTACGTCTTGTTTTTCAGTTTGACTCCTTAGGAGATTTAGCAGAAGATATAAATGTGAATGATATTTCGAGTGTTTGTGACCTATATCTATTATGACATCATACATTCGTTGATAAACTCCGCCATTTGCCAACGATCTTGCTACGGCATGAAACTGACTTCAACTTTGCTTTCATAATTTTTATAAAACTGGGAAATAAAAAAAATTATCTAGTTTTATAATAATACCAATTCTTTTGAACACAGAATTTCGAGAATTCAAATTGCTTAATTTTTTTCTCAAAATTCCTGATGTACTTGCAATGAAATAGGGCTAGTAGCAGCGGGAAAATTCAGCATTGAAGTTTTCCCTAGATAACTTGGCCATGGTAGATATTAAACAAATGTTTCTCATTTCCATGATCATAATAAAATGTCACACTTGATGAATACAAAATATCATCCCATTTCCATTTAATAAGTACAATTCCATTTTCTCCAGTCAGATGCTGGTTTATAGCTTGTTCTGGTAACGCTTGGGCCAGTATGCGTTAATGTTAAAGTTGCACGGGATTATATCAATGACACTATCATCAATTCATTTATCAAGAAATTATTTGATACCAATTTTAATGCACAAGATGTTCACAATTCGTTGATTTACGACACATCAGTTGTGCTCAAAGTATAAAAATAACAATCCAAAGATACCAATATTAGATAAAGTAAAATGTTGAAAACGAAAACAATAATCTCAAAAGTTTAAGAACAAATTCCAAAATGCTTAACCGGACTACTAATGGCTGCTAAAGCATTTTTAAAGTCAATTTTAATATTTCTGTTCATAACCAATTTCATACTTGTAACCGATCAAAATTGTTGACAAAAATATATTAAAATTGCTTTTTTATTGTATCATTCTTGAATCAAGTCTGTTGATTCGATTCCCGCCGTCATTTAGTTGAAAAATGAATCCATATTGTTGTAGAACAAAATTAAAGTCCAATGAAGACCCCCAAAAAGTACTCAAATCTATATAAATGGCAAAGCTGTGCACAAAATATTTTCAAAAACTTGATTAAAATTTAAATCTTTATGCCAGCTACTGATCATGACCCGCTGATATGCAGAAACATCATCTGATTAGTAGTAATGCAATGCAGTTGTGTGCATTTTTACATACATGGATGATGTCTCCTCAGTGATACTCAAGGTCAGTAGTTCCAAAAATGGAAATGTAATAAAAGTGCAACCCGACTAACAAAAGTGCAATACATTGTAATTTATCAGCGAAAATCAATTGTCCAACAACCTTGTTGGATGCAATAATTTACCAAAACAAATGCATTGTTCAATAACGGTGGCTTATTTGCCTGTCATTCAAGAACTGAAGATATTGAACATGACATCGAAGCACTAAGTACAAAATTGGTTACCGAATAATGTTTTATCTCTAAGGTGCATTTAATCCGATTAAAGATATACAATCGGATTACCAAATGAATGTTATTTGCATTAAAATCTAGTATCTGGAGAATAACAATGCTTTTACCAAAAATATTAAAGATGATTTGCTGTAAATGTTGACAAATATTCTTGAAGTTGCTTCAATTCTAAAGAGCTTTCATTAGTTAATAGTAATAATAATATAGTAGAATAAAATGTATTAATGTTTATGCATATAAATTTAAAGTTTCCTTGCAAGTTAATACGCAAATAAGAAAAGCATCATGACAATTCTGAAATGAAACGCAGCAATCGGAGATTGCACATCCCCCCGCTCCCAGCAAAGTCGGAATGCACAAAGTCTGAACCCCTCATAATTTCAAATTGCATAAATAGAGAAAAAGTTTGACACTGATCTAATATTAAGAGAAAATAACTATAAAATTATTTGGTCTTGTCATGCCCACTAAGAATATATATGGTTTAGGGGTGGGGATCTCAACTGTTTTTGAGATAACTTGTAATTTTGTAAATGAGGGGGGTGGGGCCGACCCCCCGGGGATGACCATTCAACTGGTCTTGTCATGCCCACTAAGAATATATATGGTTTAGGGGTGGGGATCTTAACTGTTTTTGAGATATCTTGTAATTTTCCAAATGAGGGGGGTGGGGCTGACCCCCGGGGGTGACCATGTAACTCGTCTTTAAATTTGGAATAAAAATATATATGGTTAAGGGGTGGGGATATGAACTGATCTTACCATATTTTGAGATTTTACATATTAGGGTGTAGCCCCACCCCCCGGGCAAAAATCAAAATTCCGAAACCTTTGGCACAGACAACTCTTCAAGTGTTACTAGTGTACCTAATTTCATGTTTCTATCTTCTACGGTGTAGGAGGAGTTCTTGGACAATCGTTTTTAGACATTTTTTAACTCCTTAGGGCATTGCCCCTAGGGGCGGGACCAAAATTTTGATACCCTCTTTCAACTTGGGAAAGGCAATATAAGTAGTGACATAAGTTCCAATATCCTAGCTTTAACACTTTTGGAGATATCTCCATTTATTGGATATCGCGAAATTCGTTTTTCGCTCATAATTTGGCCCCAAGGGGTCGAATTCCAATTTTAAGGGGTCTATTCCCTAGTGGGTCATATACTCTTCCATGATGCCAAATTTCAAGTTTCTATCTTTTACCGTTTCAGAGATATGCCTTGCCACTACAGACGTACGTACGTACGTACGTACATACGTACGTACGTACGGACGGACTGTATTACATGATCCCCCCGCTTTCGCTAAGCGGGGGGATAATAAAAATCAAGTTTTCTCTTGTTTATCAAAAGCAACAATAAAAAAAAAAGAAATCCTGGAAGGTTAGATACATTAAGTTATCAAACTTGGATTTATTCAAAATACTTTGAATTCAAAATCTTTCTATCAGATATATAGCTTAAAGGCTACAAGTTAAGATCACAGAATGGCATACACAATATAGGAAATAATTTGTACTTTTGAAAATATTTTACTCGGTGATCCTATAAGAGGACCGAGTAAAACTCCATCCTTCGGTGATTCTGGCTTTATAAAATTTATCATTTTAACGGAGAAGGACATTTTCACTCCTCCGGAACATATGTTGTCACTCCCGGTTTTTTCCATTCTCACGAGTTCGTCTAGCCATCGGATTTTGATCTAACATACCTTTCCTACTGTACTGCTTCTTGAGCATATGGCAGTTGAATCTGCTTTTGTAAAGTTATTGTTTGGCATTCATCATTTACAGCCTTGAATAGTGACTCGAGGAAGTGCATTTGTATGCAAATATTATTCTTTAAAATTGGTATATATATATATATTGTATTGAAACTAAGGAACAGCTCCCTTTTAAAAAGCTCTGCCCTTAGTTTTGGGTTTTTTTTATTGACTCGTTTGGTTATTATCTAATTTGAATCTGTTCTTTCACATTGTGGTTTTTTCAACATTTTCGGTATTAATTGTTTATAACCAATGAGTCGTAATTTGACGACATATGCATATCTTTCGAATCAAAATTATTTCAGAATATATATTTATCCGTACCAGGCCCGGATTCCAATAATCTTGTTGTAATAATCTTTTAAATTATAATAATACAAAAGACAGGCATCAACGTACATGTATTACTAAACTATACCAATCTAGCTGTACTTGCATTTCCGTTTCAATTTTACAGCCCTTTCTTTCGATAATGTCACAAAAAAGTGAATTGTAATTAAGGTCCTTGTAGGATCTTTATACTCAGACATCATCTGGACTGCTTTATACACATCACAGATATATATATTTTTTTATAAGGATTGGCTGTTGTTTATAGAATAAATTCAATAACTTTGCACAAATAGAACAGAATTGTACAAATTCCCGATTGTATTTTTACGAAGTTATGCTCCATGGGTTACATGTATTATATCATATACTAGGAATTTTTAATCCAATAAAAGTTTTACAATTAGGTACGTACATATTATCAGGTTTTCTGCAAACGTATATCGTAAAATATCAGCCGCGAGACACAATGTGAAGCTTTTTCGGCGAGTGAGCGTAGCGAATGAGCCAAAAAGCTTCATATTGTGTCGAGCGGCTTATATTTTACAATATTTGTTTGAAGAAAACTTGATGATAAATTTATCGTATTGTTAACTAGCAATCTTAATGGAATTTCTTACTTTTCAATGGCCATCCGCCTATAACCGGATGTTTTCCTGATATATTCGGGTCAACGTTGGGTCAAACATTATGACGTCGCTGATATATTCGGGTCAGCTCATATTAGGGTCGGGTCAACTCCTTACGACGTCACAGTGCCGAAATACGGGAAATTCTGAAGGCCTCAGCAGGTCGATATAGCCATAGGGAAATACGATAAATATGTAATATAGGTATATAGGTAATTTATGTGTTAAAATGTACATTTGTAGATATTTCACAACTGAACTCTATTGTTCTGGTTTAAGAAAGGTTTTGTACTTTTGATTATTTTTCCAACAATGTTTGAAAACAGACTCGCTTATATGTTGAGCTTTTCATAAGGTTAGAAAGTATATCGGAAATCATTTTGGCAATAAACCAGCATAAAGACATGCAAGCCTCGGCATCGGTTGATTTGTATATTTCGCACTTAAATTTTTGAATTCAGTTTTCCATAGCACATGTTTGTAAAATATACAAATTTTAACTGACTTTAAATTGGAATTACATGTATCAACATGATTTATGGGAACGACAAAACGGTCATTTAGATAGACGTATTTTGTATTGTGTCATATCTTTAATGCCTATAAGACGTTTTATTTCTATTTAATTGTTTTTTGTATAAACAAAATAGATCTACCCATGAAGATAATGACGATCCCTTTCTAATTTAGGTGGCACGATAACCATATTTTGTTCATTTAAGCTACGAATAATGGCTTAACTGATTTACCAAGAGAACAAAAGCACTTAGACCAATAGAATATTACAATCTAGTTCCTACTACTTGATATAGATGCATGATATTGTTTCTGATTTCAGAGAGGTCATCTAAGATCATATTTTGCACTCGAAAAATAATGTGTTTTCTAAAATGTATATTTCAACAAATAGATAGACTGTCAATGTAATTGTTAGAAAAAGCTATAAACTCAGTAACGTGGACGTTGCAAGAAAGACTAGGTATTTAAGTACAAATAGATAGTAGTCATCTTTAATAGAAAATCGATTTTTGTAATCTTTTATACTCATTTCACTGAAATCTGTTCGAAACATTCATAATAGTGATAATTAGAAGCTATTTTAACTTTTTTAAATAAAATTACATATAATTATCTTATTTAACGAAAGTTTGAGACTATGAGCTTACATAACTAGAAATACCAAATGAAAGTAGGCTGCATTCGATATTAGAAGAACGAGAACAGAAGAATATTATGAACTCCAGTTTTTGAAAGGCGATGTTGAGCTTAAATTGTAACCCTTGTTTGCCCCACAGGCCTATACTATTTAAAAATTAACATATATTTAAAAAGCATTGCATTGCATGCAAATGAGACAACAAGTTAATTGGGCTGCTTTCATCTAATTTAAAAATTGTAAGATTATGAAAACCCATCTGATTTTTTATTGGGGGGTTTTGTGCACTTTTATGTATTGATATTTTTAACTCTTTACAAACAAGGCTTGAGGGAAACCCTCTCAGTTTGCATTTCTATTTTGCAATAGTGGTACAAAACATATTTTATCTATGTATTGAATAAGAAGATAGTGTCCAGTAGGCATTTCGAAAATTGATTTTTATATGAAGAAGTTATTGAATTAACAATCATAAAACACAAAATCATTTAACTTTTTTTTTATTTCAGTCAATTAATATTGCAATTTAATATAAAAATTTGAAAAATTTTAAATTCTTGTTTTCCATAGGAAGGCATATTACATATAAAGCTCCGGTCTTGCAAAGGAGTCAAATGTAAAGCCCGTTATGACCCATAGATAACTATCGCGAAAATTGCTTTCTGAGAGCTTTCTATGAAGGGCCGTTCGGGTCATATTCATTTTGTTACACGTACCCTAGAGGTACGCGTAACAGGTCGTTCACGTACTCTAGAGGTACACGTAACACTTTGTTCACGTAACCTAGAGATACACATAACACTTTGTTCACGTACCCTAGAGGTACACGTAACACTTTGTTCACGTTCCTAAAAGTGCGCGTAACAGTTTGTTCACGTACCCTGGAGGTACACGTAACTGTTTGTTCACGTATGCGGAATAAGCTTTATACCCTATGCACAAAACTCATCTGCTGGAGAATACTAATTGACCAATTAAATCAGGCCTTTTTTACAACATTTTAAATGGAGGATGCAAGTACATTTTTAAATAATGTAAAACAAAGTTTTAATGTCTGCGTTAGAGAGGTTTTGTATGCAGATCCCGTTAGTGATGAAAAGTTATCATCAGTCATTTCAAGGTTATTCGTATACTCCATCCTATATTATTCTGTGAATAATAGTTTTTAACCTCAATGATCGATTAATTTTGAAAATGGTACAAGTGTGCGTGGGGCCCTGGGCGGATGAGGTTAGACTCGACTTTAATTCCGAAAATTTCTCCCCCTCCCCCATCATACATTGTCATATTGAATAGAAATACTTGCATCCTCCATTTAAAATGTTGTAAAAAAGGCCTGATTTAATTGGTCAATTAGTATTCTCCAGCAGACGAGTTCATTGTGCATAGGGTATAAAGGTTATTCTGTATACGTGAACAAACAGTTACGTGTACCTCTAGGTTACGTGAACAAAGTGTTTCGTGTACCTCTAGGTACGTGAACAACCTGTTACGCGTACCTCTAGCGTACGTGTAACAAAGTGAATTATGACCCGAACGGCCCTTCATACTTTCCGACAGCTTAAAATAATGTTGACAGTAATCGTAGCTAGCTAACTAAACACTGGAAAGCTTTTCGAAAGTCTGTCCTTTGCCGGCTTTGACGTGAAGGAAAATAATAACTCGCATAAATAAAAAAAATGGAAGCGGAGGGTAATATGATACTCAGACATGGCAAATATTTCACATATAACTTAACAAGATCCTACTATTACGATTATTATACTGAATGCAATTTGTTAAAGATTATTATATAACCAATTGATTTTAACAGACTTTTTACATTGTACTTGAGAAAAACACCTGTTATTAATTTGCTCTTTCGGCGATATCAAACGCAAAATTTAACTAAGATTTTTACCATTGTGACGTAATATCCGCTTAAAGGCACGTGGGCATATTATTGCATTTATATGCCAATTTCCATATCATCGAAGTTCATATGCAAAATGTTACAGTATTCAATATCATTGCAGTTTCAGCATGAACATTTATCATATATTTAGCGTTGATATGGGTAGTTTTGCCTTATATGATACTGCCGGAAGTGATCTTGCCATATCAGATATGCGGGTAAAAAATCCATCTCGTAAGCTGCAGCGGTTTTGTTTCTTTACGTTGCAAACGGCCTACTCCAATATATGGAGAAAACAAAATGGTAAAGTTTTCAATCGTGTAGCTGATGATGTGAAATCGGGAGGAGTATTCCGTATCAATTGAGGTATATATGTTCCAATACTGCTCAGGACATGTATTTTTGATTTTGGAGTGGAAATTTGTATGTTGGTCACTGTTAAAATTGGTCATATTGGAAATATATGATAAGCAGTTTATGACACCCGATATCATCCCTCGACCCATATCAGCTACCCGGCCAAAGCCTCGGGCTGATATCGAAGTCTCGGGATGATATCAGGACCGATATGGAAAATGGGATGTAATAATCTATAAATACATTTGTATGTATGGGCGTATCGTCTAAAATCCCATTAAAATATGTGAACATAAACGTAGTAAAAAACAATATTTGTTAATCATGTTTATACATTCTTACAAAAAATAGATATTAAAAAAAAATAAAGATAGATATAACACCATTTGCTTTTTAAAGGGTAAAAAATTAATTGAAACAAAATGTCTTTTTTTTAATTTAATTTTATTTATCTATTTAATTATTGTGATACTCCTAAAATAAATATCTGTTTTGGAAAATAGAAAATAAGATAAATTGAAGATGAAAAATAAAACAAAACTGAAATACTCGCAACTAATAAAACAAAACCCGGTAGTATATTCCAATTCATACCTATTCAATTGAAAAAATAAATTCTAAATAAATATAAATATATTTTAATCTAATATAAATCTAACATTAGCTTTACATATAGTAATCTGTTAAAATATACATATAGTGTCTAAAACATTATAAAAGCTTCCAAGCGTTCAACGATAGCTGGCAAGTGTCCAACGAGTTGAACGCTTTTGGATTTCAAACAAGCTGGCGAGCTTTCAAAATGGGCTGTCAATTTGAACACTAAGCTATTATTGCCTGCAATTTGAACACTAACTAGCTATTGTCTCCATCTTTTTGCCAGCCTCGCGTTAAATTTTAGCAAGGCCAGGACTGAACATTGTAAGCTAAATAAATCAAAGGCAAGATAAAACGACCAAATACTATGTGAACACTTAATTTTATGTGACTGATAATTTCATACAATCAATCATTACATTCAACATTTCATGTCAATAGTTTAGATTAAATAAAGCCTCTTTTTTTTCCTCAACGAAGGCTTTGTTTGTGTGGCTTTTTAAATGTTTTCCTGAAACTAAAGCAAGATTAAACTCCTAATGTCATAAATTAACTCATACCACAACCATTAATAATTCCAAGAACGGCTTTCTCTACCAAACATGCATGACGATTTTGATTCAATGAGTTTGGCACGATTAGATGGCCTTTTCTTTACCATTTCGGAGATTTTGAATCTGCTTTATAAAGTTTTGTTTTTTTTTATTCCGCTTACATTTTAGGGATTGAGTCACAAATCCTCGTAAATCGACCAAATGTGCACATCTTGTTAATCAAAACTCGTATCATGGCATATATTTTAAATAAAGAAACGCATCTCAAGTTCGGACAATTTTTAAAAAACCAGATCATATCGAAATTTTCCAATTTTGATACACAAAATATATTTCAGTGATTAAATATGATTCATTAAGGCCGAAATCTTTGAAAGCCGCAACCGTACCCCCCCCCTCCCCCACCGCGCCCCACTCCTCAAAAATGACTAGTGACAGATATTTTAAGAAAACGACCCAAACGAGTCAACACAAAACGAGAGGAAAACTATGGAGAAGGAATTTCGACAAAAATTGAAAAAAAAAACAAATACAGATGTTATAATTCTTTGTATGCGGACAAACCGTCTTTTTTTGCTAGTAAATAAAAGTTTGGAAAGCCAAAAATAAACACCTACAAGTTGTAAGCAATAGGACTAGACGAGTAAACACAAGGGTCTCCATGCAGTTGAGTCCCTTCTTTTGATAAAATTAAAAATCAACAAGGGCAACGCGAAGCGAGACATTCCCTCGCCGTGAAAAAATTGACCCTGAAATTTCTACATGTATAAATATTTTCTTGTCATTTGATTTTTGACCTGGAAAAACAATATTCTTATAAATCCTGATATGTACTATCCTTTGTTTTTGCAAATCATGGTTTAAATGCATCTGAGGAAATATTGAGCCTAGAATGTTGAAAAGATATATTATGGAAATATAGGCACTAACATTATAATATCACATTTTCAACCCTGTATTACGCGAGATCACGTACGGATATCTGTATAAAATGTTAATAATTTTATGTAAGACGTCACTGTCAATATCAAAAGATTCTATACAAGTACCCCGGTACATATATACATCATCAAACGGAAGAAGTAGGCTGCATATAATACACGTAATGATTTGGCATGATGAAATGAACTCATTATTCTTTAAGAAAGTGCACTATTCATTGCACAGCACTTTCATTATTCCGATGTAAAACTTAAAATCTTGCTGAAGACAATAAGATGGTCTGAATAGTAACAGTGAAAAGAACCGCTGTGTACAACGTCAATGTTATGGCTGTGTATGTGATGGAATCAAAATTATTCGGAATTTTAAAATCTGCATTATCAGCAGAAAGATCAATATATGTTAATCTATCCTTTGATGCTCAAAATCTTTTCTTGGAATGTTCTGGTGCAGTTTTTAAAGCCTGTGATATGATCTCACAATATAATATCTGGAGTATATGGTCCAAATATCACCATTAGATAGCAGTACTACGGTAACTTTCATCCAGTTAAACAGATTTTTGTCGTGAGTGAAATGACGATTTCGTCTGGTATCAACGTTTAGTGGTAAAACGTAGGTGTCTTTAATAGAATAACAAAAACGCTTAAAACTCATTTCAGTTCTCAGAATTTAAACCTTCTCATATCACATAAATAAAACATTTAATATGAAGACTGACAAAAAGTTAGATGTCATCTCGAGGATTAAAATGGAATCTTCATTGATCGAAGGGTAATGTTTGTTACTAAATAAATCCCATTCTCTTTGGGTTTCAAGTCTTCACTGTAACGAAATGTGCAAATCATTTTGGTATCATGGAATATTGCATTTCAAGTGATCACCAGCAATAATCTAGTCTTGTTCAACAACACTGTATACTGCAGCATGTCCATTTCCTTGATTACACACCAACAGCTGGTTTGTCTCATTTGAAAAGAAAACACATCGAGGTTTGTCAAGTTTATCTGTCTTGTCAAGAAGAATAGTGCGAGATTTTCCATCGTTTTTAATAAACAGTACAACGTTTTCAGAGGGTCCAGCTACATATACGTTTCCATCGCCATCGCAGGTAAGTGGTACGGAAGAATTAGAGGTACTATGTAGTTTTTCATCATGGAAGCTCCATATTGTTAATCCGTTTTGGTCAGAACAGTATACGGTTTTGTTGAATCTATTTGTATAGTAAAGCTTCTTCTTGTGTGTTGTCAAGTTAAAACAGTTGTGTATATTAACTGGAATAGTTGTGGAAGTTTTCGTACATAGCTCTATTTTTCTAATGCCGTCGGGATAAGCTATGAAAAAGATATCTTCACTGTCATGGCAAACTCCCCAGCAGCAATGATTTGCAAATTCAAATATATATGTCTTTATTTCATATGTATAAATATTTACTATATCCAGATGAATTTTCTTGTGACCCCTGTAGGATACAAGGACGCTGTTTTCACCAAATGGGGTAATATCGAAAGGTGATTCTGGTAATTTTATATAATAGTCAAATGATCCATCTTCCTTGTGAATTACTAATCGTCTACTATCACAGTCTGCGAACATTAATCTCTTGTCTTGTAATATCGCACAACCAGTTAGGTTTAAGTCCATGTAACTTCGCTGTATCGTAATTCTTTGCTTCAGTTGTAATTTTACGTCTGTTTCAACTCTAGTTTTCGAAACAGATGCGATTTGGGCCTGTTTTGCCTTTGGTTCCCTAAAAGAAGATGGATAAAAACCTTTGGTAACAACGATTTCTCCAAACGTGGCAATATTTTTAATGAAAGACTCAAGTTCTTTGTTAATATGGAGTTCAAAATGACACTTTGGGAAAAAGTTAGTTGCTTCTTCTATAACTCTTTTGTCTTGATAAATGGTATTGTTAAGTTTCCGTATTCCAATAAATATCTGCGAATCAGATGCTATCTTTTCCATTAACAAGGTTTGTTCCTGGACTTCCTTCAAATTACTTTGTTTTTTTGTGAGTCTATTTCGGAAATCTGAAAGTTGCAACTTCTGTTTCTCGCAAATTTCATGCAGTTCTTCTAGAAGCTTTTGTTGCAATCTATCGAGGTGGACATAAATTTTTTCTCTCATGTCATTGATTTTGCATTTAATCATACGTTCATGGTCGTTAACAAACTCATCTGATTTATTACAACGCTCAATACCTCGTTCAATATCCTCAGTCATAATATTGATACATTCTTTAAGCTCAGACATAGCTTCTGAAGAGTTTGCTCCCTTTGTGGCTTCTTTAAGTTCGATTACATCACAGCCATTGTGATATAATTGAACGCATTTTAAACAAATTACTTGGTCGTGATAGCTACAAAATAATTCACTTTTTCTCTTGTGGTCCTCGCATACTTGATTGAAAGAGTAGGACTCGGATTTCAGATGATCAGCAACTGATATAATGTGATGATTCCTTAAAATCTTGGTTACTTCGTGGACTTTTACACATTGCTGACAAAAAGCTTCTTGGCAGTCATTGCACCATACGTCTGCAGTATTTATCTCGTTCTTATGTCCGCAAAGTTCGCAGTAAATATTTTTTCCCTCTGCCATTTTTCACTGTCTCTGTCGTATGGTGTTACTGCTTTTAAAAGAAGAAAAAATCGTGTTAATAATTAATTTCAGAATTCATGAAGCTCAAGAAAAAAAGAGCTTACCTGGTGAAGGTTTTTTTTTGTTCTAGCGTCCGTCTTCGACGGTTTTTGTTTGGTATATCATTGTTGAGCTTTCCTGTCATCAATTTTGTTGTTTATAAGGTAGTGATATAAAAGTGTAAAATGAGCACAGAAGACATTCAAACTATGGATAACATAAAAAAAAACATAAATAAATATAACATATAAATACCCGTTTAAGACGTTTTTAATAAATGTATCCACAACCACAAAAATGTCTGAAAGTTGGCTTTAAATGTTCATTGGAACACTTATATCGTCAATAAATCACAGGTTTAGGGGGATTTGCATATGGGGATATCTACCACCACCCCACAAGTATTTTTTAATTGTGATACACAAGTTAATTTTACTAATTTTCCCATTTCTTGACAACACATTCCTATGGCTTCATTATATAGTGTGTACATAACAAAGCTTGTTCGTTTTGCACGGATTTGCTCTGGTGTAGAAGATTTTTCCGATTACTAACAAAAACTTCTATATCAGGCATATAGATTTCATTAGCCGCTTAATTATTTAAAAAAGAATTTTATACATGTTATAATAGCTAGCAACATCTTTTAACTATATACACGGGTTCAAGAAAAAAACTTATTATAAATGGGTTTCCAATTCTTATTTCCGTTGTAGTATCGTACAGAATTACAAACTTCTTACCAATAACCCACAAAAACTCGGGAGTACCTTAAATTACACAGTATAGGGGCTAAAAATCAGAAAATTTATGTAATTCTGTAGAAATTTCTCTTTTCTCAATCACTTGAAGAGGGACTTTTACTGGAATTTCACAAATAATGCCAATTGCTGTTGAAATCCGCGACGAGATACATTTGTATCATTAGCCCCTTTATAAAATAACAATCCAAAGATTATAAAAGCGTTATTTTTGGTATCAAATAATTGTATTCTGACTATTTCGTTGAATAGCTCCCCTGAAATGAAAGAATTAGCTAGTTTTACAGTAATGTTTTGAATAGAATTTGACCATGCTGTAAAGCATTTTAACTCTGGTACAATGTATGCCATTGTTTACTTTTCCTGTGATCCGTGTTAAAAATGTATAGTTTAAATAAGCCAATAGGCGAAAATATTTTAAAAATGAGTCAGCGTCACTTATCAGCCAAAAAATATCACCGAATAGTTGAAACCAGTATTTGCAAATCGAAAGCCAATAAAGAATTGAGTTCAGTAAATCACTTGTCTAACGGACAGAAACATAATTTTGGCGTTGACTATCGGCAATTATATGTACATGTTCATAAAACACATGAGCCAGGAAAATGTATTTTCACCTTTATTTTATATGCCATTGAATTTGCTATATAACTGTTCTTAAAAATTAGAATTTTACGTACATTTCCTATAGGATCAAACTGTGTAATTAATAAGCAACAAACTTTACAAAAGACAGCAAAAATAAACAAGATATACTGTCTATTCATGGAAAATTGTTTTGAATTTATCTTTCTATACATCTGTCTAATATTACACACACACACACACCAATTAATCGTTAAAAGTCAGAAAAGAAGTAATTCACATTAAATATAGAATATTACTTCGCAAGCGGTTGCTTATCATATTTCTATAGTTGATATTGTCAAACCTTCAATTTCATAGACCAACGTAGAATATCAAATTTAAATTTAGATGTCTGATCATTTGAACATTTAAATTAACAATCCTAAAAAGCCCGTGTGCGCTTTTAAAAGGTCTGCTTGTATAAACACTACCTCCAATCATCAAATACATGTAGGTATTCAAATAGATGATAATGCAAATGACCACAGTAATACTGACGCAAATAAAAATTGGTTGGGTATAACTGGTTTTGTTTGATCCAAACCCTCCCATATTTATATCAATGGGCAAAAATAAAAACACTGACACACAGTAAAAATTAACAAGAAATATATCGAATTCATTGGAGAAATACCTCAACATTAAGGTACAGCAACAAGAAGGACGAATAAAAGAAGATTAAAAATGACAAAAACCAAACTTTTCTTTGGGAACTTGCATATGTCTGTGGTAAGATTATATTGTCTCAGTTTACAAAAATGTCAGTCGAGTTATAAACCAGAGAAAATATCTAGAAATAAATAATGCAATGGGAAGATCTTTCAAATACTCGGGTCATCGTGTGCCTATTTGTTATCTACTTGTTATACTGGCTTCCGACCCTTTAAACCGTACTACAAAACTTGGTGTAAAATGATAAGTTCTAAAATCAGATTGTTGGTATAAGTAAAGTCGAGAAATACCAAAGAGATATTCGAAGGAGGAAAAAATCGAAACAACTGACAAACTGCAGAGAACAACGAAGACAAGACCAAAACTATACATGCATTACAATTAAAAACTAAACACATATGAACAACATGGACCACACCAAGAAACTGGGGGTAGACTCAGGTGCTCCGGAAGAGTAAGCAGAATCTGCTTCCTGCAGGACATCCGCTACCCATGTCAAATCCGGTATGAGGTAAGAATAACATCAATGGAACAGGTCCATTTTGTTTTGGGAAACAGTTTTTTCATACCTGTCAACCAAGTCATGATGACGTCCATAAAACTTTAATGAAGACGGTTTAAACAAACTCTCTAACTAAACCAAAACCATGTTTGATGTTGAGAGATGGGACACAGGAATAACTGGTAAAGTTTCTTGTGTCTACAACTTACACAACAGTCGATTCAAGTATGCTCTAGCCAAAAAAAAAAAAAAAACCGATGCCGTGGAGACGAAGAGTAGTGATCCGAGTTTCAAAACCAACAATACTTCACAACAAAGAGTCAACTTTTCGACTAACTAGTCTTTATATGAGATGTTAACTGTTCATGGAAAACGAGGAAAATAAATGGATATAGTGAGCTGTCAAAACGGACATAAAACGAATTAAATGTACAAAATACACAAGCCGAACAAAAGTCGTAAAAAACAACCAAAATAAAACTAGGTAAAAATTGCCCACGTTTCAACCAATATGACCTTGATCACGAGCATGAAAAAATAAAAAGGTGTTGACCTTGAAAACTCCTTAGATTTCATAAAAAGTATGATTTAATAATGAACAGGAGGAATATTGTGTACCCTGCGTATTATACTTCAAAACAAAAATTAGCACTCAGAAGAAAGACTTAAGTTGAAAACAATAGCAACAAAATAAAAACTGAATAAACCTACACCTTACCTGTCATGTATGAAGTTAAATACTTTACTCTTTAGCGTCCGACAAATTCCACTATGCACAATGGCGTTTAAATATTACAGTGATAATATTTCATCGCCAAGCTTTTCAATTATATCTTTAAATAATTGAATTATATCTTTAAAATGTCTCTTCGATCTGAATATAAATTTGTTCTACTATTTCACGGTCAATAGATACAGATAAAAAATGCTAATCAATGCAATATGTTCTAAAACAACAATAAATAAATAAATAAATAAACAAATAAATAAGTATGGATAAAAAAATTCTTGCACAGATACATGTATACAAATAAGACTTCCTTTTATAAATGTTATGTACATTTGATTGTACTTGAAATCTGATTTTTGTCATTTCTTATTGATATGGTCGTGCCAAT
This sequence comes from Mytilisepta virgata, assembly GCA_028015205.1. Taxonomy (NCBI): domain Eukaryota; kingdom Metazoa; phylum Mollusca; class Bivalvia; order Mytilida; family Mytilidae; genus Mytilisepta; species Mytilisepta virgata. The sequence goes on along the minus strand of CM051518.1, from coordinate 50,010,784 downwards.
AAATACTGCAAGCCCCGCCTTAGTGACGAATCCAAATATGGGTAATGGCAATCACCATAAAAGGCTTATATTTGGACGTGCTTTCCCATTGTTCATCTGTAAAAGGGACGAAAGTCGACTGAGATCAACAAACACGCATTCAACAGCTGTTGAAGTATAATAAAAATGTAGTATACATTTAATAATGACAAGAAAGTAAAAAGAACCCGTCAGTTAAATGAAAAAAAAATCCATCGATTAACTGTCCATTAATACATATATAAAAAGTGCAAATCCTACAGTTCCAAAAAAAAAAAAAAAAAGAATATGAAGAAATCTAGGGGCACCCTAGGCCTTGTTTTCCCAATTTTTGCCACTGTTTAATATTTTTCCGTGAAGTTACGTCCAACAACGCTACTACGAATAAAATATTTTTTTTAAATTCGCATCGTAGTAGCGTAATACTAGGCTTCACTGTGTATGCACAGGCATTCGACGACTGGATATTGTTTTTTTTTTTAGGCATGATCAAAAATTTAGAGCGACATTCGTCAATGCAATCTATGCATGGAAGTAGGATTGGTCTACATGACGGACACAGATTATACTGTCATGTCTCGCCATGAAATAATTTTTTACCGTACGGAAAAGAATTAAAAAAAACTCAGGCCAAACCATTTTCCTATACCTTTTGAGGTCATTTTTACCACTTGTATTTATCGTAAAAGTAGGATTTCACAATTTCTCAATGGCCAAGGTCAATTTCTTTGTAAAACATCTTTGCACTTTAATGTGAATCTTTATTTCGTATAGTCTGGCAATAAAACGAATATAGTAACGCATAACAATTTATATGAACAAATACTGGTTTTCAGCAAATAATAAGTGTTTCACAGTAACTTATTGTGCGTCATTCGTTTTGATCATAAACTTCGACTATACACCTCCAACATATGGTCCTGAATATAAATATATATTTTTGATATCTACTTTCTTGCTATAAATGGGTAATATGGACGTTTGCAATTAGCTGGACCTCTAGCCTTTGATTTTTACCTTACATCCTAAACTGCTGGATATATTGTCTCTAGGGTGTTGTATACACGGCTGCTAAGGATAATAAACATGACCTCGACCGTTTACCTTCCATTTTGACTTCTACAGCTAAAATATAGGGTCCTAAACATAAAACATATATGGTTGCTAGGTACTTTTGCATTGGTTGCTAAGGGCCTTTTCAGATACCTTGATCCCTGACATTTATACTTGGTCCCAAAATGTAGATCTATGAGCACTAAAGCTAAATCCATCTTTAAAGACCCTAAAGTTGTTGAAAACTTGACTCGCCTCCATGACAAATATGTAGTTGTTCCAGCTGACAAAGCCCCCAATAACATCGTTTTTGTCTGCAAGAACTATTATTTTGAGTGTCTTAGAAACGAATTGGGAATAGATAACACTGTGGGTAACCCAACTTATACACCGACCACACTCACTAAGCAGGAAATCCTTGATAACCACAAGACCGTTCTTCATACCTTTGGCATTTCTACAAAGGGTGAAGAAATGGACCTTCCTGCTCTTTATTGGATTCCTAAACTACATAAGAATCCGTTTAAACAAAGGTACATTGCATGGTCAGCTAATTGCTCTACAAAACCTCTTTCAAAGATTTTAACATTCATATCGTCATGTATTAAAGAGGGCCTTCAGAATTACTGTGAAACATCATATTCCACCAGTGGCGTCAATCGGATGTGGATTCTTAAAAACTCCAAAAATTTACTTCAATATCTAAAATCAAAATCTTTGGCTACATGCAACAGCATTAAAACATTCGACTTCTCTACACTCTAAACTACCATTCCACATTCGGAATTAAAAGATCGCTTAAAGCAACTAGTTCATCAAGGTTTTTTCAAGAAAGATGGGACACGCAGGTAAAAATTTCTTGTTCTAGGTAGAGAAAAGGCTTATTTCGTGAAGAACCACTCTGATTCTGACAAAAAGTATTCTGAAGATGAAATTACAACCATGTTAGATTTTCTCATAGACAACATATTCGTTGAATCTGGCGGTCTAATTTTTCAACAAACAATCGGCATTCCAATGGGAACCAACTGGGCTCCTTTCCTCGCCGGTCTGTTTCTGTACTCATATGAAGCGGACTTCATTCAACGATTACTGCGTGACAACAAAAAGAAACTAGCCCAATCCTTTAATTTCACTTTTCGTTATATAGATGATGTGTTGTCGTTAAATAACGACAAATTCCAAGACTTTCTACATCTTATCTACCCCAGTGAGCTTGAAATTAAGGATACTACAGTTACACTAAAGTCCGCTTCATATTTGGATTTATTTCTTGAAATAGACTATGAGGGACATTTGAAGACAAAACTTTATGACAAACGTGGTGACTTCCACTTTCCTATTGTTAATTTTCCCTTCTTGAGTAGCAATGTACCAGCATCGCCTACATAAGTTTCTCAACTTATCCGATTTTCAAGGGCATACGTGAGTACCGTGACTTTCGACAAAGATGATTACTGCTGTCACAAAAGCTTCTTAACCAGGGTTTTATCAGGGATAAGATGATGTCATCACTTAGGAAATTTTACGGTCGTCATCACGAATTGATTGACCATTACAGTGTTCCAATATCTAAGATGATGATGGACCTGTTCCCACTGCCGATTTGTGACTTCCCCAGGATTGACTTTGTTGAACTTCACGACGGGTGCCGTATACGGAGCAGGAACTGCTTACCCTTCCGGAGCACCTGGGTTCACTCCTGGTTTTGTATAGGAGTTCGTGTTGTTCATTGTTTTTAGTTTTCTGTGTTAATTTGTTGTACTTGTGGTTGTCTATTTGTCTTCCCGGGTTTGTCTGTCCAATGGATTACGTTTTTGTAATTGCTCCTTGGGTATATTTGTCCTTTTTGATGATTTTTTATACTGTTAAACACTTATTATTCTTGGTACATCATTTTCGTGGATTTCGAGGGCAACGCAATCCACGAATTTAAAAACACAACGAAATATATATTTTCAATCGTTTTATCGTAAAATAACTGAATTCACAGTATTGACATTTTCGTCATATCTATTATCGTTTTTTCGAGACTACATGAAATAAATGTAGATCTTGATATATGAACATTTCCCCAATATATTTCATAAGCTAATTTTTACGGTGTCTGAGTTCTTTTGATAACTAGGTTCAAGGTCAAGTGTGAATCCGGAATCTGCTGTTTGATGCATTTTTAAATGATATTTTTAATTTTTGTAGACATTAGCGTTTTGTACAATTATGCGACGTCCATTCCTTGTCATTTGCAGATAAACTTGAAAAGGTTTGTGGATTTTTTGAAAGTAGAGTTTGTATTTGATTAGTTTTCCCAAAGGCAAACGAAGACAAATCCCGATAAATTTCAAGCACTGGCTATTGGCCCTGAAAGATCTTTTTAAAAGTATAACTTTCAATCTGAAACTTTTTTGACAGTTACTACAATGGTGCAAATGTAGCTCATGTATATCCAAACTTCTTTTATAGTTTAGTTTCTGTGTTTCTAGTCATGACTCGAACCTCCCCTTATCTATCCTACCACTTTAGTGTATAAAACATACTATAAAAGCTAATAAAGTATGATTACCAAAAAGGTGAAAAACTTATGGAACTGCAAAATTTGTTGGACGGTACATAATTTAGATAGCAGGGTCAGAATGTGCTCATTTTAACCGTAAAACTAGCTAATACCTGGATATGAAGTTTGGAGGGGTGGTGGTGGTGGTGGTGCTATGTCACAGCTAACAATTGAATAAACTTTTCGTTCTGAGCGTTGTCAAATTCCTAACCCATATCAGACAAATTTTGATCTAAATTTATAGACTCCATCTCAGACTAACCTTTCACCCCATCTACATTTTTACATTCCAACATTATCCGCGAATGAGATATTTTCAGATTGAAACTCTGTCTAAACGTTTTTAGAACTCTCATCTCAGATGTTTCTGCTAAAAATATATATCCAATTTCAGACAGAGTATCAAAAATAACACTGCTACCACATATATAGGGACTGATCCACCACCACGCCAGCCCTTCCTTTCGGATCCGAAGTTGGTACTGCTCATTTGATTTTTTGTACCAACGAGTATATGGCATATTCTGCGTTCATTCTATTTATTTATCATATGTTTAATTGCAGAGAGGATTTTTTCGTGTTGTCTTTAAAGGATTGACAAAATTACTTCAATTTAATAAAATTGATTGCGTGAAAAAGAAAAGACAACCTTGCATTTGTCCTTTTATTGCCTTTACACAGACAAACCGAATGCAGTGATTAAGTTAGCGTATGAATGTACTATTGTCCTTTTGCCTTGTTGTTTCCATAAATTTTGCATTCATTTAGCGTTATATCCAACAGCCGGATAAATTGAATAGGCTAATGAAATGTGTACCCATCAATTAGATTGCTTCGCTAATGATACCCACGCTTTTCGATAAGGTAAAAAAATAAACGGGAAGTTGATGTCGCCTAAGTCCAAAAACTTATATTACGATATGGCTTGTGACAAAATATCAAGCGGCTGTGATGAGTTGTTACAGAGAAAAGTGATGAGTTGTTACAGAGAAAAGTGTGATGAACAATTTTGTATTCAAAACCATAAGGTCGAAAAATAAACGAGGTCGTGAAACAGGAAGTTGATGTCGTCTTGGTCCGAAAACCTACCCCACAATATGCCATACATATAGAAGCCTTGTTACAAAATATCAAGCGGCTGTGAGGAGAAGTTGCAGAGAAAAGTGTGACGAAAAAAATTTGTTACGCACAGTCGGAAGGACAGATGCACGTACGCACGGACGGACGGACGGAGAGACAGACGGAACCACAAGAGTAAAACAGTATACCCCATCTCCTTTGAAGCGGGGTTATAATTCAGTGGACATGTTTACATTCAGACAATTGATTAAATTTACGTTAACATAGTCCCCAATATACTCTGAGTGAGGTGAAAAATCCCGGCTTCCATACCATAAGAACACTCGTTGATACATGTAGCCTTATAATTTATTTCAGTGCAAAGTTTTCTCTCTTGACAAAAGCTTTATCTAGATTATTAAGCTCCAAATCCGTTCAGTTGTCCGCTTTGAAATTGAATTTGTAGATTTTATTCTGGAATTAATCCAAGATATTCGTCAATCTTTTTCCGCCATAGTATTACTATAATGGTGTGACTTTATAAAAATTACCTCAAATAACATTTTAAAAACTTGTCAATTCATGGCAGATTAAGATTCAAAAACTTGTCTATTCATGGAAAATTGTTTTGAATTTGTCTTTATATACATCTGTCTAATATTACACACACACACACCAATTAATCTTTTAAAGTCAGAAAAGAAGTAATTCACATTAAATATAGAATATTACTTCGCAAGCGGTTGCTTATCATATTTCTATAGTTGATATTGTCAAACCTTCAATTTCATAGACCAACGTAGAATATCAAATTTAAAGTTAGATGTCTGATCATTTGAACATTTAAATTAACAATCCTAAAAAGCCCGTGTGCGCTTTTAAAAGGTCTGCTTGTATAAACACTACATCCAATCATCAAATACATGTAGGTATTCAAATAGATGATAATGCAAATGACCACAGTAATACTGACGCAAATAAAAATTGGTTGGGTATAACTGGTTTTGTTTGATCCAAACCCTCCCATATTTATATCAATGGGCAAAAATAAAAACACTGACACACAGTAAAAATTAACAAGAAATATATCCAATCCATTGGAGAAATACCTCAACATTAAGGTACAGCAACAAGAAGGACGAATAAAAGAAGATTAAAAATGACAAAAACAAAACCTTTCTTTGGGAACTTGCATATGTCTGTGGTAAGATTATATTGTCTCAGTTTACAAAAATGTCAGTCGAGTTATAAACCAGAGAAAATATCTAGAAGAAATAAATAATGCAATGAGAAGATATTTCAAATACTAGGGTCATCGTGTGCCTATTTGTTATCTACTTGTCATACCGGCTTCCGACCCTTTAAACCGTACTGCAAAACTTGGTGTAAAATGATAAGTTCTAAAATCAGATTGTTGGTATAAGTAAAGTCAAGAAATACCAAAGGGATATTCGAAGGAGGAAAAAATCGAAACAACTGACAAACTGCAGAGAACAACGAAGACAAGACCAAAACAATACATGCATTACAATTAAAAACTAAAAACATATGAACAACATGGACCACACCAAGAAACTGGGGGTAGACTCAGATGCTCCGGAAAAATAAGCAGTTTCTGCTTCCTGCGGGACACCCGCCATGCTGCCCATTTCACATCCGGTATGAGGAAGGGATAACATCAATGGAACAGGTCCATTTTGTTTTGGGGAACGGTATTTTCATACCTGTCAACCAAGTCATGATGACGTCCATAAAACTTTAATAAAGATGGTATAAATGTTTAAACAAACTTTCTAACTAAACCAAAACCATGTTTGATGTTGAGAGATACGACACAGAAATAACATGTAAAGTTTCTTGTGTCTACAACTTACACAATAGTCAATTCAAGTATGCTCTAGCCAAAAAAAACCGATGCCGTGGAGACGAAGAGTAGTGATCCGAGTTTCAAAACCAACAATACTTCACAACAAACAGTCAACGTTTACTCTTTAGCGTCCGACAAATTACACTATACACAATGGCGTTTTAAATATTACAGTGATAATATTTCATCGCTAAGCTTTTCACGTATATCTTTAAATAATTGAATTATATCTTTAAAATGTCTCTTCGATCTGAATATAAATTTGATCTACTATTTCACGGTCAATAGATACAGACAAAAAATGCTAATCAATGCAATATGTTCTAAAACGAAAAAAACACATAAAAATATGGATAAAAAAGAATTCTTGCACAGTTACATGCATACAAATAAGACTTCCTTTTATAAATGTTATGTACAATTTATTGTACTTGAAATCTGATTTTGTTCCAAAAATGTTATAATATTTTAATCATTTCTTATTGATATGGTCGTGCCAATAAATGCTGCAAAGCCCCGCCTTAGTGACGTATCCAAGTATGGGTAATGGCAATCACCATAAAAGGCTTGTAAATGGACGTGATTTTCCCATTGTTCACCTGTGAAAGTGACGAAAGTCGACTGAGATCAACAAACACGCATTCAACAGCTGTTGAAGTATAACAAAAATGTAGTATACATTTAATAATGACATGAAAGTAAAAGAACCCGTCAGTTAAACGAAAAAAAAATCCATCGATTAACTGTCCATTAATACATATATTAAAAGTGCAAATCCCGAAGTTCCAAAAAAAAAAATATGAATAATTCTAGGGGCACACTAGGCCTTGTTTTCCCAATTTTTGCCACTGTTTAATATTTTTACGCGACGTTACGTCCAACACCGCTACTACGAATAAAATTATTTTTTAAAATTCGCATCGTAGTAGCGTAATACTAGGCTTCACTGTGTATGCACAGGCATTCGACGACTGGATATTGTTTTTCTTCTCGGCATGATCAAAACTTTAGGGCGACATTCGACAGTGCAATCTATGCATGGAAGTAGGGTTGGTCTACATGACGGACACAAATTATACTATCATGTCTCGCCATGAAATAATTTTTTACCGTACGGAAAAGAATTAAAAAAACTCAAGCCAAACCATTTTCGTATACCTTTTGAGGTCATTTTTACCACTTGTATTTATCGTAAAAGTAGGATTTCACAATTTCTCAATGGCCAAGGTCAATTTCTTTGTAAAACATTTTTGCACTTTAATGTGAATCTTTATTTCGTATAGTCTGGCAATAAAACGAATATAGTAACGCATAACAATTTATATGAACAAATACTGGTTTTCAGCAAATAATAAGTGTTTCACAGTAACTTATTGTGAGTCATTCGTTTTGATCATAAACTTCGACTATACACCTCCAACATATGGTCCTGAATATAAATATATACTTTTGATATGTACTTTCTTGCTATAAATGGGTAATATGGACTTTTGCAATTAGCTGGACCTCTAGCCTTTGATTTTTACCTTACATCCTAAACTGCTGGATATATTGTCTCTAGGGTGATGTATACATGGCTGCTAAGGATAATAAACATGACCTCGACTGTTTACCTTTCATTTTAACTTCTACAGCTAAAATATAGGGTCCTAAACATAAAACATATATGGTTGCTAGGTACTTTTCCATGGGTTGCTATGGACAGTGTTATTGACTTTGATCTTCCATTTGACTTACACAGCCAAAATATAGGCTCCTTAACATAAATATAATAAAACATACATGGTTGCTAGGTACTTTTGCATTGGTTGCTAAGGGCCTTTTCAAATACATTGATCCCTGACATTTAAACTTGGTCCAAAAATGTAGATCTATGAGCACTAAAGCTTAATCCATCTTTAAAGACCCAAAAGTTGTTGAAAACTTGACTCGCCTCCATGACAAATATGTAGTTGTCCCAGCTGACAAAGCCCCCAATAACATCGTTTTTGTCTGCAAGAACTATTTTGAGTGTCTTAGAAACGAATTGGGAATAGATAACACTGCGGGTAGCCCAACTTATACACCGAACACACTCTCTAAGCAGGAAGTCCTTGATAACCACAAGACCGTTCTTCATACCTTTGGAATTTCTACAAAGGGTGAAGAAATGGACCTTCCTGCTCTTTATTGGATTCCTAAACTACATACGAATCCGTTTAAACAAAGGTACATTGCATGGTCAGCTAATTGCTCTACAAAACCTCTTTCAAAGATTTTAACATTCATATCGTCATGTATTAAAGAGGGCCTTCAGAATTACTGTGAAACATCATATTCCACCAGTGGCGTCAATCAGATGTGGATTCTTAAAAACTCCAAAAATTTACTTCAATATCTAAAATCAAAATCTTTGGCCACATGCAACAGCATTAAATCATTCGACTTCTCTACACTCTGCACTACCATACCACATTCGGAATTAAAAGATCGCTTAAAGCAACTAGTTCATCAATGTTTTTTCAAGAAAAATGGGACACGCAGGTAAAAATTTCTTGTTCTAGGTAGAGAAAAGGCTTATTTCGTGAAGAACCACTCTGATGTTGACAAAAAGTATTCTGAAGATGAAATTACAAACATGTTAGATTTTCTCATAGACAACATATTCGTTGAATTTGGCGGTCTAATTTTTCAACAAACAATTTGCATTCCAATGGGAACTAACTGTGTTCTTTTCCTCGCCGGTCTGTTTCTGTACGCATATGAAGCGGACTTCATTCAACAGTTACTACGTGACAACAAAAAAAAACTAGCCCAATCCTTTAATTTCACTTTTCGTTATATAGATGATGTGTTGTCGTTAAATAACGACAAATTCCAAGACTTTCTACATCTTATCTACCCCAGTGAGCTTGAAATTAAGGATACTACAGTTACACCAAAGTCCGCTTCATATTTGGATTTATTTCTTGAAATAGACTATGAGGGACATTTGAAGACAAAACTTTATGACAAACGTGATGACTTCTACTTTCCTATTGTTAATTTTCCCTTCTTGAGTAGCATCGCCTACATAAGTTTCTCAACTTATCCGATTTTCAAGGGCATACGTGAGTACCCTGACTTTCGACAAAGATGATTACTGCTGTCACAAAAGCTTCTTAACCAGGGTTTTATCAGGGATAAGATGATGTCATCACTTAGGAAATTTTACGGTCGTCATCACGAATTGATTGACCATTACAGTGTTCCAATATCTAAGATGATGTTGGACCTGTTCCCACTGTCGTAACCTTTCATGTGTTTCCATCGATTTGTGACTTCCCCAAGATTGACTTTGTTGAACTTCACGACGGGTGCCGTATACGGAGCAGGAACTGCTTACCCTTCCGGAGCACCTGGGTTCACTCCTGGTTTTTATAGGAGTTCGTGTTGTTCATTGTTTTTAGTTTTCTGTGATTATTTGTTGTACTTGTGGTTGTCCATTTGTCTTCCCGGGTTTTTCTGTCCAATGGATTACGTTTTTGTAATTGCTCCTTGGGTATATTTGTCCTTTTTGATGATTTTTTATACTGTTAAACACTTATTATTCTTGGTACATCAATTTTCGTGGATTTCGAGGACAACGCAATCCACGAATTTAAAAACACAACGAAATATATATTTTCAATCGTTTTATCGTAAAATAACTGAATTCACAGTATTGACATTTGCGTCATATCTATTATCGTTTTTTCGAGACTACATGAAACAAATGTAGATCTTGACATATGAACATTTCCCCAATATATTTCATAAGCTAATTGTTACGGTGTCTGAGTTCTTTTGATAACTAGGTTCAAGGTCAAGTGTGAATCCGGAATCTGCTGTTTGATGCATTTTTAAATGATATTTTTATTTTTTGTAGACATTAGCGTGTTGTACAATTATGCGACGTCCATTCCTTGTCATTTGCAGATAAGCTTGAAAAGGTTTGTGGATTTTTTGAAAGTAGAGTTTGTATTTGATTAGTTTTCCCAAAAGCAAATGAAGACAAATCCCGATAAATTTCAAGCATTGGCTATTGGCCCTGAAAGATCTTTTTAAAAGTATAACTTTCAATCTGAAACTTTTTTGACAGTTACTGTAATGGTGAAATGCAAATGTAGCTCATGTATATCCAAACTTTTTTTTATAGTTTAGTTTCTGTGTTTCTAGTCATGACTCGAACCTCCCCTTATCTATCCTACCACTTTAGTGTATAAAACATACTATAAAAGCTAATAAAGTATGATTATCAAAAAGGTGAAAAACTTATGGAACTGCAAAATTTGTTGGACGGTACATAATTTAGATAGCAGGGTCAGAATGTGCCCATTTTAACCGTAAAACTAGCTAATACCTGGATATGAAGTTTGGAGGGGTGGTGGTGGTTGTGGTGGTGCTATGTCACAGCTAACAATTGAATAAAGTTTTCGTTCTGAGCATTGTCAAATTCCTAACCCATATCAGACAAATTTTGATCTAAATTTATAGACTCCATCTCAGACTAACCTTTCGCCCCATCTACATTTTTACATTCCAAAATTATCCGTGAATGAGATATTTTCAGATTGAAACTCTGTCTAAACGTTTTTAGAACTCTCATCTCAGATGTTTCTGCTAAAAATATATATCCAATTTCAGACAGAGTATCAAAAATAACACTGCTACCACATATATAGGGACTGATCCGCCACCAAGCCAGCCCTTTCTTTCGGATCCGAAGTGGGTACTGCTCACTTGATTTTTTGTACCAATTTCAGACAGAGTATCAAAAATAACACTGCTACCACATATATAGGGACTGATCCGCCACCAAGCCAGCCCTTTCTTTCGGATCCGAAGTGGGTACTGCTCACTTGATTTTTTGTACCAACGAGTATATGGCATATTCTGCTTTCATTCTATTTATTTATCATATGTTTAATTGCAGAGACGATTTTTTCGTGTTGTCTTTAAAGGATTGACAAAATTACTTCCATTTAATAAAATTGATTGCGTGAAAAAGAAAAGACAACCTTGCATTTGTCCTTTTATTGCCTTTACACAGACAAACCGAATGCAGTGATTAAGTTAGCGTATGAATGTACTATTGTCCTTTTGCCTTGTTGTTTCCATAAATTTTGCATTCATTTAGCGTTATATCCAACAGCCGGATAAATTGAATAGGCTAATGAAATGTGTACCCATCAATTAGATTGCTCACTAATGATACCCACGCTTTTCGATAAGGTAAAAAAATAAACGGGAAGTTGATGTCGCCTAAGTCCGAAAACGTATCCCACGATATGGCGTACCTATGGAAGGCTTGTGACAAAATATCAAGCGGCTGTGATGAGTTGTTACAGAGAAAAGTGTGATGAACAATTTTGTATTCAAAACCATAAGGTCGAAAAATAAACGAGGTCGTGAAACAGGAAGTTGATGTCGTCTTGGTCCGAAAACCTACCCCACAATATGGCATACCTATAGAAGCCTTGTTACAAAATATCAAGCGGCTGTGAGGAGTAGTTGCAGAGAAAAGTGTGACGAGAAAATTTGTTACGGACAGTCCGAAAGACGGATGCACGTACGCACGCACGGAGGGACGGACAGACAGACAGACGGAACCACAAGAGTAAAACAGTATACCTCATCTCCTTTGAAGCGGGGTTATAATTAAGTAGACATGTTTACATTCAGACAATTGATTAAATTTACGTTAACATAGTCCCCAGTATACTTTGAGTGAAGTGAAAAATCCTGGCTTCCATACTAGAAGAACACTCGTTGATACATGTAGCCTTATAATTTATTTCAGTGCAAAGTTTTCTCTCTTGACAAAAGCTTTTTCTAGATTATTAAGCTCCAAATCCGTTCAGTTGTCCGCTTTGAAATTGAATTTGTAGATTTTATTCTGGAATTAATCCAAGATAATCCGCCATAGTATTACTATAATGGTGTGACTTTATAAAAATTACCTCAAATAACATTTTAAAAACTTGTCAATTCATGGCAGATTAAGATTCAAAAACACACCAATTAATCTTTTAAAGTCAGAAAAGAAGTAATTCACATTAAATATAGAATATTACTTCGCAAGCGGTTGCTTATCATATTTCTATAGTTGATATTGTCAAACCTTCAATTTCATAGACCAACGTAGAATATCAAATTTAAATTTAGATGTCTGATCATTTGAACATTTAAATTAACAATCCTAAAAAGCCCGTGTGCGCTTTTAAAAGGTCTGCTTGTATAAACACTACCTCCAATCATCAAATACATGTAGGTATTCAAATAGATGATCATGCAAATGACCACAGTAATACTGACGCAAATAAAAATTGGTTGGGTATAACTGGTTTTGTTTGATCCAAACCCTTCTATATTTATAGCAATGGGCAAAAATAAAAACACAGACACACAGTAAAAATTAACAAGAAATATATCCAATCCATTGGAGAAAGACCTCAACATTAAGGTACAGCAACAAGAAGGACGAATAAAAGAAGATTAAAAATGACAAAAACAAAACTTTTCTTTGGGAACTTTTTCATATGTCTCAGTTTACAAAAATGTCAGTGGAGTTATAAACCAGAGAAAATATCTAGAAGAAATAAATAATACAGTGGGAAGATATTTCAAATACTAGGGTCATCGTGTGCCTATTTGTTATCTATTTGTTATACCGGCTTCCGACCCTTTAAACAGTACTGCAAAACTTGGTGTAAAATAAACAGTTCTAAAATCAGATTGTTGGTATAATTAAAGTCGAGAAATACCAAAGGGATATTCGAAGGAGGGGAAAATCGAAACAACTGACAAACTCCGGAGAACAACGAAGAACAAAACAATACATGCATTACAATTAAAAACTGAAAACATATGAACAACATCGACCCCACCAAGAAACCGGGGGGTAGACTCAGGTGCTCAGGAAGAGTAGGCAGTATCCGCTTCCTGCAGGACACCCGCCATGCTGCCCATGTGAAATCCGGTATGAGGAAGGGATAACATCAATGGAACAGGTCTATTTTGTTTTGGGAAACAGTTTTTTCATACCTGTCAACCAAGTCATGATGACGTCCATAAAACTTTAATAAAGATGGTATAACTGTATAAAAAAACCTTCTTTCTAAACCAAAACCATGTTTAATGTTGAGAAATGGGACACAGGAATAACTGGTAAAGTTTCTTGTGTCTACAACTTACACAATAGTCGATTCAAGTATGCCCTAGCCCCCCCCCCCCAAAAAAAAAAATAGAAAAAAAACCGATGCCGTGGAGACGAAGAGTGGTGATGCGAGTTTCAAAACCAACAATACTTCACAACAAAGAGTCAACTTTATATGAGATGTTAACTGTTCATAGAAAACGAGGAAAATGAATGGAAATAGTGAGCTGTTAAAAGGGACATAAAACGAATTAAATGCACAAGCCGAACAAAAGTCATAAAAAAACAACCAAAATAAAAGGTAAAAATTGCCCACGTTTCAACCAATATGGCCTTGATCACGAGCATGAAAAAATAAAAAGGTGTTGACCTTGAAAACTCCTTAGATTTCATAAAAAGTATGATTTAATAATGAACAGGAGGTATATTATGCATCCGTACCCTGCGTATTATACGTCAAAACAAAAATTAGCAATCAGAAGATAGACTTAAGTTGAAAACAATAGCAAGAAAATAAAAACCGAATAAACCTACACCTTACCTGTCATGTATGAAGTTAAATACTTTACTCTTTAGCGTCCGACAAATTACACTATGCACAATGGCGTTTTAAATATTACAGTGATAATATTTCATCGCTAAGTTTTTCGAGTATATCTTTAAATAATTGAATTATATCTTTAAAATGTCTCTTCGATCTGAATATAAATTTGATCTACTATTTCACGGTCAATAGATACAGACAAAAAATGCAAATCACTGCAATATGTTCTAAAACGGAAAAAATATATAACTAGAGGCTCTCAAGAGCCTGTATCGCTCACCTGGATTTAACTTTCACCTTGAGCAGTCCTAAAAATTTAAGTGTTGCAGTCAATTTGGCTGGTTTTTCTAAAGGATTCTATGTTGAACTAATTTCAACTGTGGCAGTCATCTTGGTTTAGTCCAGGTCAACGGATATTTTATTTCTAAAAGAGAACCATCTAAGGACCATTTCTGCTAAGTCTTGTTCCAACTGGCTAAATGGTTTCAGACAAGAATATTTTTAAATGAATTTTCCTATAGGGTCCAATATTTAACAAAGTTCAGTTGTGGCGGCCATCTTGGTTGACAGTCCAGGTCATCGCACAAAATTCTGAAAGAGGACCTAAATAATATTTTTCCGTGAAGTTACGTCCAACACCGCTACTACGAATAATTATTTTTTCAAATTCGCATCGTAGTAGCGTAATACTAGGTTGCACTGTGTATGCACAGGCATTCGGCGACTGGATATTGTTTTTCTTTTCGGCATGATCAAAAATTTAGGGCGACATTCGACAGAGCAATCTATGCAAGGAAGTAGGATTGGTCTACATCACGGACGCAGATTATACTGTCATGTCTCGCCATGAAATAATTTTTTACCGTACGGAAAAGAATTAAAAAAAAAACTCAGGGCAAACCATTTTCCGATACCTTTTGAGGTCATTTTTACCACTTGTATTGATCGTAAAAGTAGGATTTCACAATTTCTCAATGGCCAAGGTCAATTTCTTTGTAAAACTTCTTTGCACTTTAATGTGATTCTTTATTTCGTAAAGTCTGGCAATGAAACGAATATAGTAACGCATAACAATTTATATCAACAAAAACTGGTTTTCAGCAAATAATAAGTGTTTCACAGTAACTTATTGTGCGTCATTCGTTTTGATCATAAACTTCGACTATACACCTGCAACATATGGTCCTGAATATAAATATATATTGTTGATATGTACTTTTCTGCTATAAATGGGTAATAAGGACGTTTGCAATTAGCTGGACCTCTAACCTTTGATTTTTACCTTACATCCTAAACTACTCGATATATTGTCTCTAGGGTGTTATATACACGACTGCTAAGGATAATAAACATGACCTCGACCGTTTACCTTCATTTTGACTTCTACAGCTAAAATATAGGGTCCTAAACATAAAACATATATAGTTGCTAGGTACTTTTCCATCGGTTGCTATGGACAGTGTTATTGACTTTGACCTTCCATTTGACTTACACAGCCAAAATATAGGCTCCTTAACATAAATATATATGGTTGCTAAGTACTTTTGCATTGGTTGCTAAGGGCCTTTTCAATGACCTTGATCCCTGACATTTAAACTTGGTCCCAAAATGTAGATCTTTTGATGATTTTTATACTGTGAAACACTTATTATTCGTGGTACATCAATTTTCGCTGATTTCGAGGACAACGCAATCCACGAATTTAAAAACACAACGAAATAATATATTTTCAATCGTTTTATTGAAAAATAACTGAATTCACAGTATTGAAATTTTCGTCATATCTATTATGGTACTACATGAGACTACATGAAACAAATGTAGATCTTGACATATAAACATTTCCCCAATATATTTCATAAGCTAATTGTTACGGTGTCTGAGTTCTTTTGATAACTAGGTTCAAGGTCAAGTGTGAATCCGGAATCTGCTGTTTGATGCATTTTTAAATGATACTTTTAATTTTTGTAGACATTATCGTGTTGTAGAATTATGCGGACATCCATTCCTTGTCATTTGCAGATAAACTTGAAAAGGATTGTGGATTTTTCGAAAGTAGAATTTGTATTTGATTATTTTTCCCAAAAGCAAATGAAGACAAATCCCGATAAATTTCCAACCCTGGCCGTTTGGCCCTGAAAGATCTTTTTAAAAGTATTACTTTCAATCTGAAACTTTTTTGACATTTACTAGAATGGTGACATGCAAATGTAGCTCATGTATATCCAAACTTATTTTATAGTTAGTTTCTGTGTTTCTAGTCATGATTCGAACCTCCCCTTATCTATCCTACCACTTTAGTGTATAAAACATACTATAAAAACTAATAAAGTATGATTACCAAAAAGGTGAAAGACTTGATGGAACTGCAAAATTTGTTGGACGGTACATAATTTAGATAGCAGGGTCAGAATGTACTCATTTTAACCGTAAAACTAGCTAAGGCTCTCGTAGCTGATGGTCAATGTAACTCTCTTTAATATCAAGTTTACACGGGTAAATTTGAAGACGTCCTTAAAGTTATGGTTATTTTCAGGTACTACATCATCGTTATAGCGGGGAATAAAGGTCTTGGCTGGTCTTTTTTCAGATTACTTTTGTGAATATCTGGATATGAAGTTTGGAAGGGTGGTGGTGGTGGTGCTATGTCACGGCTAAAAATGAATAAAGTTTTCGTTCTGAGCATTGTCAAATTTCTAACTCATATCAGACAAATTTTGATCTAAATTTATAGATTCCATCTCAGACTAACGTTTCACCCAATCTGCATTTTACATTCTAAAATTATCCGCGAATGAGATATTTTCAGAATGAAACTCTGTCTAAACTCTTTTAGAACTCTCATCTCAGATGTTTCTGCTATAAATATACATCCAATTTCAGACAGAGTATCAAAAATAACACTGCTACCACATATATAGGGACTGATTCACCACCTAGCCAACCCTTTCTTTCGGATCCGGAGTGGGTACTGCTCCTTTGCTTTTTTGTACCAAGGAGTATATGGCATGTGGCGTTCCCCGCGTTTTCACGGCATTGCATTTCAACTTCAAAAGTAATTTTAAGGCATTTTACGCATCGAAAGGGGATTGCAGGATAAAGAAAATACAAAGTTATTGTCGGAAAATATAAAATGTATTTGGGCTCGCTAAAGCTCGCCCAAATAAATTATATATTTTCCGACAATGACTATGTATTGTATATTTATTTATCGTATGTTTAATTGCAGAGAGGATTTTTTCGTGTTGTCTTTAAAGGAATTACTTCCATTTAACAAAATTGATTGCGTGAAAAAGAAAAGACAACCTTGCATTTGTCCTTTTATTGCATTTACACAGACCAACCGAATGTAGTGATTAAGTTAGCGAATGAATGTACTATTGTCCTTTTGCCTTGTTGTTTCCATAAATTTTGCACTCATTTAGCGTTATATCCAACAGCCGGATAAATTGAATAGGCTAATGAAAATGTGTACCCATCAATTAGATTAATACTTTCTTGTCAGGTCTGAAGTGAAATTGTATTTTCCTTATTGCCCACATTTGTCTGTCCACTCACACAATAAAATCGGACTGTAATTTAGATATATGAGGCTGAACCGTTTTCACACACAATCAGTCTTCATTTTCTATGACGTTTTTTCAATAACCTTTAGTTTCACATTGTTACGTGAAAGTTTATACCTAATAATTATTCAATGTTTTACCTTTCAGAAGTATCCGTCAATTAAAAATTATTTCTTTCTTCGCTACAGCTTAATGTTATTCTACAAAAATTAGAAAAATTTTTAGAAAGTCTAGTTTGCTGTGTCATCAGTTTTACGTAATATAAAAAAAACGTTTGTATTGCATTTCGGCCTTATCTTAACACGTGACTATGACATCAAGACTTCCTTCTATTAAAGTGACTTTATATTGAAGAAATATCTGGATTTAAAATAACTTACTATTCATTATCTAATACAAAGGTTGGAAAACAAAAGAATAATTTTAATTTCGAATATGTCTACCATACTGGTATGCTTTAGCTACTGTGTGACCCAAATACTTCGGATCCTGATTTACTCTTCACTTTATTCTGAATTGTTTACAACTTAACTAACATTTAGGTATATGTATGTCCAAAACATCAAGGATACAAACTTTTAATTGGAAATAAAACTTGCACATATTACATCGTCATATTTGTGTTGTCGTCATATTTTGTCCAAAATTCAATAGCACTAAAAATAGAAAATCTGATCTCGTATTTCAACAGTGGAAAACGCAATAGTTAATTACATTTATTTGAAACAAAAGGTAAAGTAGAGACTGCTTACTCTTCCGGAGCACCTGAGTCTACCCCCGGTTTTTTGGTGGGGTCCATGTTGTTCATATGTTTTTAGTTTTTAATTGTAGTGCATGTATTGTTCTGGTCTTGTGTTCGTTGTTCTCCGGAGTTTGTAGGTTGTTACGATTTTTCTCTCCTTCGAATATCCCTTTGGTATTTCTTGACTTACTTATCACCTTTTTGTATGATTATGCAATAATTGGTTTATACTTTATTCATTAGACTTAATTTATTTAGTTTAGTGCAATAAATTTATTTTTCGCTGCAACTTGCATTTGCAATATTTTTACCGAGGCCACGAAAAAAGAAAACCACACACACACACACACACACACATTGTTTTACCCAGGTTTATGAACCGTTCAATTTGAATATTTCGTATGTACATATGTACAAAACACAGAGTGATTCTTCTTTTGTCTATTCTTAAACTCCAACAGTTTTGATACTCAGCATTATTGGTGTGCAGCTAATATATTTTTGACACAATAACTTGGTGGTTCTATACTGTGAAACAACTCAGATGTTTTTTCTAGCTACACATCTAAAAAGACAATGATAAAATTCTTTGATACCGATTTTGATGCTCAAGATGTGCACATTTCGTCGATTTACGACTCATCAGTTGTGCTCAAGGCCTAAACGTTGAAAACCAAAATAACAATCCAAAAAGTTGAAAAACAGATTCAAAATAACCAAAAAGTGGTAGAGACAAATCCATATCATGTTTCAATTTTGAAGTATCAATTTCGGGCTAGTATCGAAATACTAGAAACTGGACTTGAGGTACCCTTGGGGACATGGGAGTCCACCAGCAGCGGTATCGACTCGCTGAATAATAAAAATGATAACAGTAAAATTCAGATATCAATCAATTAAGACCATGTAATCGACAGGCCTTCAAGAAAAAAAAACAACATAAAAGAGCATTAAACACAAACATATAAGCAACAGAAAGCCTTACTGCAAACTCCTTGTAGGATAGTTTTGTCGTAATCGTTACAGATTTTCAGTGTCATAATTTAATCGAATGCCGAGTGCGGCCTGATTGTGAAACTATTCGATATATCGATATACATCTAAGAAATATCTATGCAATACATCAGTAATTTCGGCTAAGCAACTACGCTACATCAGAGAAAGAAGTAATTTTGGTTAGAAGTTAGATTTTCAGTTTTTATGTATATAAGGTCGTAGCGGTATGATGCATTGAATATATGCCAGTCTGTACATGGAATATAAGTTGTATACATGCAAATGCAATTTGTCGACAAATATCGGGATTCATGCTCTTTGGATAAGGAGAGAACGAAACATTTTTGAATTTGATAAATTATGTAATCAAATACAAAAAATATACATGTATATTTTCAAAGTATCAATAAGTTTGAAAAAACAAAGTTAACACAGAAATCGAAAATCACCGGATACTAGTGTATAAAATAACAATCCAAAGATACTAATATTAGATATAGTAAATTTATACTATGCTGTATACGACGCATTTTAAGGAGTTACCTCTCACCAGCAGCATTAAAACCGAAACATTTGGAAGACCAAAGACCAACCTATTTCAAACAAGAAGTACTCATAACCAAAAATAACGAAATAGGACGCCACATTTCAGCTAAGGAGATCTACCATGTGCAATACAAGGAATGAACTCTTAGTATTTCTATTATTTTTGAATTTTGCTAAATACTGGTAATTTCTGTAACAAATCAATGAATAATCATGTCAGACAAGTCTGACGACTGGGTTGGCGAATACCCTCGGGGACCTATGGTCCACCATCTAGAGGCATCATCCCAGGAGTTTCAAAATAACAATCAAAAGATACTAATATATTTGATTTACCATTGGAAAAAGAATACTGCAAAATAGCTACCAACACGATATTCATTATTGTATCAGAAGAAAATTTCAGAATCAATTTTTAAAGTTTGTTGTATTCTTAAAAATGATATTATACAATTTAACAGGAAGAATGTTATCTAATTGAATTTTCGGATGTGAACATGGAAATAAAATAGACATGTAAACTAATATATAAGGTGCGTTTGTATGCTGCCAATTAACTATTTCTTGTTCATGTTGTTAGAGAAATGTTTTGTGTTGTCATCTTTATTGATTTCTAAAGCAATTTACCGTAGCTGAAATAAATCAAATATCACATGATATTTTGATTACTTTTTAGCTAATAGATGACAATTTACATTAGTTTACAACTAAACTAAATTCTACAAGATCTGACTTCAGCATATTTGAATAAGAAAAATCTTACTACTATACAAGAATCACGATAGACGTGTGTACCTGTACAATATATGTAAAGGGTTAACTTGGAAAAAGATCCTTGAGGCGTTTTCTTAAGCATATAAATCAACAACAAAATGGATAACAGAAAAGGTCAACAATCACATATCAATCAATCAACGCCACCCAACTGACACAATCCCACACAGACAATAACACTGAAGAGCACTAAACACAAACATAAATTCAACAGAGGGTCAGGATAGTCTGCTTTAGTACAGACATTGAACAGTGTTGTGGTTAAATCGGATTTATGCGTACCCCAACCCCCGCACCCAACTATTCATCCTGACACTCTGGTGTATAAAATATACCAAAAAACCCAGTACAATATGATTACCATCAAGGAGAAACTAGAACTGCAATAATTGGTAGGACAATACGTAAGTTAGATATATGTAAAATATAACAATATCCATGCATGTACATGTAGATTCGATAAGAAAATTTTCATATATATGTGTGTGTTGATGAAATAGTTTTGCAGGCGTCTATACGTTTGTTTGTAAACACATACTTGTTTCTAAGAGTCAACATCTTTTGATTTTTTTCATACTCGTGATCAAGGCCATATTTCAAAATTTTGTAAAAGGGTCAGGAGCTTGGGCCACTAAAAATACAAAAATAGGCAGAAAATATTTAATATCTTCTCCTCTTAAACTGCTACCCTACTAAGGTAATCCCCTTTTCAATTTGTTTCCAGCTCCGGATCTTGGATAAATTTGGACACCGTTATTAAAAGTAGAATAAAAGATCTCTGAAAGTAATGAGGATTAAAACTTCGGCAACTTTGTCCTTACATCTATGTGGCCCCTTTCAGAATTTATGGCCAGGGCCTGGACCTTAGACCAGCAATCTGGGACACCCTACGATTTACGCATTGCCAAAAACTGGGTCGACTTTCACGTGCAAATCATGGGTTATTTTTTAGCTCAGTCAGTCGGTATAAAAACCCGGTATTTCTTTTCATGAATGCATTCGTAAAATAAAATTCTGATGAGGTGACGCTATGCCAAGGTTAGACGCTGCTACCCGGAATATCGCTATCGGACGACTAGAGGCCGGAGAATCACAGAATGCTGTTGCTGTAACGTACAATGTTCATCGTAGCACAATTTCACGCCTTTGGGGACGCTACCTGCAGCTTGGTACTACGACAGATCGGCCACGTTCAGGGCGCCCGCGTGTTACAACCAGGGCGCAAGATCGTTACATCAGACTTTTCCATCTGCGGAATAGGACTATTGCTGCAACAGAAACAGCTGTAAACGTCCCTGGGTTGCGCCGTATATCAGCACAGACAGTACGCAATCGGTTACGTTCTCATGGATTGAGGGCAAGAAGACCTTACTTTGGAGCAACACTGAGACGCCAACACCGCCGAGCGAGGGTTAGATGGTGTACTACAGTTCGTGCATGGAATTTACAGAACTGGAGAAGAGTATGGTTCAGCGATGAGTCACGTTTTCAACTGGAAAAGCGAGATGGTCGCATACGTGTGTATAGGCGCCGAAACGAACGTTTTGCGCAAAACTGTGTTGTGGAGAGAGACAATTTTGGCGGAGGCAGTGTTATGATGTGGGCCGCTATTTCTTATGCCAGAAACACACAGCTGATACATATCCAAGGCAATCTGAACGCTGTTAGGTATAGAGACGAAATTTTACGACCTCATTTATTGCCCGTAATTGACATTCGGAGAGAAATTTTTCAGCACGACAATGCCCGACCACATACAGCACATGTAACAGTAGACTTTTTAGAACAACAGAATGTCAATGTGATCCGTTGGCCGTCACGATCACCCGATCTTAATCCAATTGAACATTTGTGGGATGAAGTGGATCGGCGCGTGCGCCAACGACAACCACCACCGCAAAATCTGCAACAATTACAGCAGGCACTTCAGTTTGAGTGGCAAAGGATACCGCGTGTTCGAACTCAGCGTTTAATTCAATCTATGCCAAGAAGAGTCGGGGCTGTGTTACAAGCAAATGGTGGACATACCAGATATTGACAATTTATGAGTGATTTATTGACAATATGTGACAAACTGTGATATTCCAAGGTAAAAGAACTCATGAACAAGAAGTGTGCCAATTTTTGCATTCCTGTGTAAATTATTTATATCATAAATTATGAAAATAATATATGAAGTAAATTTCCTATTTTCTGTATGTTGCGTTTCTTTTTTGAGAGAGTATATTTTCTGAAACTATTGACGAAATTTATTCCTAAGTTTGTTTTATTATTCTTCATGTGATTCAAAATCGGGTCTAGATTGGGGACCATTATGAGCATTATTACTGAAAAAAAATTGCACCTATAAGTTTTTACCTGGTGAGCGGTACAGGGTAATGCAAGCCTCTAGTTTAATGTTTTTCTTGTCTATTCTAAAATCTCCCTTTTTAGCTTACCTGGCCGTCATCGTGGCTAACTTTCCTTTAAAGATCTTCTCTCTGAAACCACTAGGCCAAATGAAACATAAATTGGAGGCAATGGTATCTGAAATGTATCCGATGACCTCGCCCGTCATAGTTTAACATTGGACCGACCCTATGGGAAAATTGACTTAAAATCTTCTTTTGTGAAATCACTTAGTCAATTAGAACCAAACTTTGCAGCAATGATCCATAGGTTGTCCTTTTTCAGAAATGTATCCGATGACCCGGACCGGCATCCAAGATGGCCGCCACATACGAACTTATTTAACATACAAACGTATGGGACTCTGTGCGAAATTCACTTAAAGATCTTTTTGTCTGGAACCAATGAACCAGTTGGAAACGAACTTGGCAGCAATGGTCCTTAGATGTTTTTCTTTCAGAAATGTATCCGAAGACCTTGCTCGCCATTCTAGATGGTAACCATAGCCGAACATAGGACCCTACGCCAATATTCACCCTAAAGATCTTCTTGTTGGAAACCGTGAGCAAGTTGGAAAAAATATTTTTCAAACCAGTGAGAAAATTGGAACCTAACTTTCATAATAATGTTACAGACTGCCAACCAAGGCGAACATAATCAAACAATTTATCCTGTTTTAATAATAGTTTGTATTTTATACAACGTTTAATGTTGAACAGAAGTTTAGAGGAAACTAAAATTTTGCAGGAAACTAGATTTATTCTTATTAAATCAGCAGACATACGTACGATTACCAGTTTTCTTTGGTTTATTATTATTTTTTAAATGAAACAAAACTTGGAAGGATTGGCAAAAATGTCTGATGAGTGGATCCTTAGACTGTATTCAACGGGCGTCTAGATGTTGGGGATAACTTTTCTCTAATTCTTGGACTTTTTTCAGGGTGTTCCAACTACCGCTAACGTCTGCACTATTCTTTGTAAAAAAATATGTCTCTTAACGAGAACTTACAGTAGCGACAAAAATCCAGGCTTCTTGGTGGATCAACGGGGATAAACAAGAGATCCACCAACAATTTGCTTTCAAAATGTGATTTATTTATAGATTGCATCATATGAATGAACTGAGAGAGCCAGTATGGAATTTATGGAGAATTATATATTATTAAAGCAAATTTAAACCTGTTTAAAGAATTAAAGAAACAGAACCTTACTTTACAAGCAGATATAATTATATTTCTCTATTCCCGATAATTAAACCTTCAAAATGTTCGTCAAGGCTCGAAATTTTAAGGTTTAACTACATGTATCTCGACTGTACAGAAGTTCATATCATAGAAAATACATTATCGTCGCATGTAAAATGTACATTAACGCACAATCTTTTTGCTTATTATTATTTTTATTTAACTGTTTTATTCATTTATGTACTTATTTATTTATGTATTTATTTATTCACTTATATTTAGAAAATAACGACAAAAGATTACCGAAGCGAGAAAAATTGGGAAAAGTCCGTAAATTCGAAATACAAGGGGAAAAGACAAAGTCGGGATTGAACACAAAAAACAAATGCCACAAGGACACATGTATAACCAAAACAACAGAAAACATATAATAATGAAATGATACTAAGTTATAATTTTCCCAAAAGAAGGTAATATATACCCAGAGAAAGAACCATATTATATACAGTCCGCCAAAAGTACAGGTTAAATTTTTATCCTTTTGCAAAGTTTTGAAGCGTAGTTTCTATCTTGTCTAAAGAGTGGTACTTCTTGATCATTTGAACCGATTTCCTTAAAACAAAAGCTTGGAAGGCTTGTACATGGTAAGGAGACGTCTTTTTAGAAAAAAAGACCGGAAGTCTGATAGTTGCACTTCCTATTGACTCCAATGTTGATGAAATCTTTGCAGAATGTGCTAAAATGCTCTTTAAAGAACTCCAGTGATGATTTGTGTTAAAATCTTGTAAAAAATTAAAATCTAAGTGAAACTTAAATTTCATTTATATTTGTTTATTTTGCACTATTTCTTTGAATGTGAATTTTAAGTACACGTAAAATGTGCGAGATATTCGTTTCATAAAAATGCTTTGTTTATGGTGAATACTAACAAAAGCACTTAATGAATTTATTCTCAGTTTGAGTATTCTTATAATTTTTTTGTTACTAAAAAATATTTTTTGAATAAAAAATGGTGGTGCTTCACTTTTGGCGGACTGTATATATTTCTTTCCCGGATGTGTCCGGATGGTATCATTATTGTCATAATTTAGAATATCTGAATCTTTCTATTTATTTTTCTTATTCCCATTTCTGTCAGTTTTTAACAGCAATTCCAGAAAACTTTCATATATCAAGTTACTTAAGTCAAATAAAAAATATCTTTAGTTTCTGTTTACTTTACATAATCTACTCGAAAGGCAAATGATAGTAAGTTTGAGTAATCGGGGTTGAAAACAAATCAATTTTACATTCTGGAACATTTAAAAAGCATCATAGGTAAGATATTAATTACTAAACTAAATCAATTCACTTATGCATGTGTGTTCTGTTGATGGTCATCTTTGATAATTATGGACGTGTATCTCTAAAGAATATCATAATTATATTTTGTAATAACCCGACAAACCCATAGTAATTCACCTTGTATTACTGAATAAAAAGTGATTGATAATGTTCTGGAAAAATATCAAATTAAAAAAAAATGGTCAGATTATATGGTTTTCTTTAATACAGATAAAAACATGTTTAAAGGTTTGCTTTTAAATCGTCTTTTAAGGAGAAATTGTTTGTTTTTAATGGTCGTCTTTAATTAGTTTTGGAATAAACATGACATAAAAGCTTAGTTTTTGTCTTGAAAATTGCCCATTAAAAGCTAAACTACTTCTAAATGCAATGTGATGATACATTATATCTGATATCATATTGCTCGAACACACTCGTCGTCATTTCGGTAATTAAGACGGAACATCTCAAAGAAGATCCATTAGAGATACAGTTGTACATGTACTAAATCGTGAGAAATGTTTATGCCATGGTTTATATATAGATGCTACAACATCGCTTTTTTGAATACGTTATTAACAAACTCGAGATACTACAAATTTCAGCATTTGACATTTAACTGTCGGGGGTGGGGGATTAATTTAGTACATCATCGGCATGAAGAAATAGTGACTGATCGGAAGATACCGATTATTATGTTTTTCACATATTTGTGAAATTACCCCAGATTTATCAAACCGACCAGGTTATATTCATAAATAAACATACTAAAATAGTTCCATAGAAAAAAATGTATATATTATATTGTCTACACTTCTCTACCCCAACTTATCAGAGATAGATTTAACTTTGTTGTCAGGATAAGATGATCTGCAGAAAAATGATATAAATTTTCTGTATATTTCTTACCTTTAAGTCTGGAAACCCTAATTGCGACGGCTGCATTCATCATGCTGAAACATTATAATGTAGGAGAAGCATTAACCTAAAACTAGACCAAAACCGGTTCTGGACGTGTGTCGCAGCATGCAATTCATTGATCGGCGAACAGGAAGTGGCTGCATGACAGATCCAAAAATTGTTTACACGCTACAACACAACATTCTCAAGCTGCAGACAAAATATAAAATCATTCCCTTAATTTTGTAGAAGACAAGAAAACTTTCACTAAAATTTTTCTAGTGTTTTGAATATTGTTGAATTTTTAACTATCGGAAAACATGAAGTGGCTGCACAACAGATCCAAAAAATTGTTTACACGCTACAACCCAACATTATCAAGCTGAAGACAAAATATAAATTCATTCCCTATTGTATTTTACGAATATTTTTCTGGTGTTTTGAGTATTGTTGAATTTTAAACTATCGGCAGACAGGAAGTCGCTGCAGGACAGACCGAAACATTGGCTACACGCTACAACTGAACACTTTAAAGCTACAGACAAAATATAATAAAAATAATTCCTTTCTGTAAGAGGCCAAGAAAACTTTAACAAATATTTTTCTAGTGTTTTGAGTATTGTTGAATTTTCAGGACGGACCTAAAATTCACCCTAAAATTGGTTACACGCTACAACTTAACGTTATGAAGCTACAGACAAAATATAAAATCATTCCCTTCTTTAGAAGTCAAGAAAACTTTGACGAAAGTTTCCTGCCCAAGGTCTTTCGGACGGACGGACAGTTACTAGATCTGCTTTCGCCGTTGGCGACGCAGGTAAAAAAACGTAACGGTTACATCTGCAGGAATTTTATGAATCAATGACAGTAGATCATATTGACGATGGGATGGGTGGATTAATTCTTGACAAAAGATTCTTGTATACATAGGAAAAGTTTAAGCAAAGTAACAACTCTTTTATTTATCATCATCATCCTGAAAGTCGAATTGAGACCTTAAATTTACCTATTATTACACTTTACGGATAAAAAGTAAAACTCTTTAGTTGCATTGTTATAATGGCGCCCTGCCAAGTCTATGATTTTCCATGATGTCTTTTACAATAAAAACGGAAATACCAAAAATCTAATTCATGATTTATATATTTACTTGTAATAATAAAGACGATGATATACCATGGTTCAAACTGAAAACCTAGGTATGTATGGAGGTCTATAACAGTGCTATAATTACTGCATTTCAGTTGTTTGATTGACACGTTCGTTTCTAAAATTGACACACGAATCGTTGGTTGCAATTTGGGTACTGTAACATTCCATTATACCAAATTCAGTTAATGTGTATTTCAGCAAAACTTATCGTGTAATACTTAGCACTCCTTTCATGTGCAGAATCTAAAATAAAAACAAGAATGTAAAGTCAAATACTAGATAAGGAGGAAGAAATTACTTAATAATTTGTTTCCAAACATTTATAACCATTTTGAAGAACTCTTAGTGGTAATTATAAAAATTCTGTGATAGCAATTTAATGTGCAAACAGTGTTTGAAAAAATACGCCTCGGTATAAATGGTCAGGAATAAAAAATGTTAAAATCGGAAGCAGGAAACAGAAATGTGGAGCAATCTCCGTCAGAAATATTTTCGATCCGTAACTACTTTTGCAACACTCTCCAGGCTGATATACCTTTATATAATAAAATAAATTG
Organism: Mytilisepta virgata; assembly: GCA_028015205.1. Taxonomy (NCBI): domain Eukaryota; kingdom Metazoa; phylum Mollusca; class Bivalvia; order Mytilida; family Mytilidae; genus Mytilisepta; species Mytilisepta virgata. Next base: position 49,982,403 of record CM051518.1, on the reverse strand, counting down.
TCAATATTTTCCATCTTTTTAGACAGAAAAGTTTGAAGCTAAAAGCAAACTTCATTATACTCTAGATTTGACTACATTGCTGTGTATGCAATTAAGTAACTTTTTGAAAAATGTACTGTTGATCTTTGTTGACAGGTGCTTGTGATTTGAATGGACAAAGTCAGCATAGTCAAAATTCTAACATTTGGTATTATATGTATTGGTATTAGAAACAATAACTGCCATTTCAAAACAAACTTAACTCAACATGCATCCAGTAACTACAGACGTATTACGGTGGCCGAGTTGTCTAGGTAGTTCGCCAAGGCTACTAATGATCACTAGCCTGTCAACACTGAGGTTGATCGTACATCTTGTATCAAACAAATTACGTCACGTGACTCGATTGTTGTCATTAAGGATGTTCGCTGCTCAATTTCAAAATAACAAGCTTTTCATTACACAAGTAAATATTGATAGTGGATTAATAAAGGAACTAAAAGAACGAAAAAAAAAGTAGGTCCGTGTGCTTGTTTTCGCGATATAAGCCATTGAAAATTTGGCGGGAAAATTATGCTCTCTTGATTTTACATAGCTTTATCATTGAAAAGTTTTGTTTCTCAAAAACCATTAAATAATACAAAGAATTTTATAAGATTTTTACAAATGACTTATTATTCTGCATGCAAAAGATTTATAAAAAGAAAAATTGGTGTTAGCTGGAAAAATAATTTATGGCATTCAAATGGATAATACCAGATGATTCTGAACATCTGACAAAAATTCAAAAACATGACCAGTGAACATCCTTAAAACCTAAGACAGCGGAATGGATTTTTTTTTCAAATTTCGAGTACCTTAATCAATGCCAATTGTCTGATCACGGTTCTGAAAGATATGTACTTGACTAAGTCGTAACTAAAACAATTGAACCTACCTGATTTTTTCACGTGTCCAACATGTTGTCCAAGAGAAACAAAAACATTTTGCCTATAGAATTCACAATGTAAAATGGAGATAAATGTTCCTTTAAGATTTTATTAAATTAACTATTACATCATCCCCGAGTTGCATGGGAAATGCAAAATGCATGAGAAATATGGTTTTACAAATTTTAGGACATATCTGAGTTTATCAATTCAAAATTTTAATTTTTTCAAATTTTCAAGTGCATGAATTTTTTCTTTTAAAATTCCCCATTCACAATCATTTTTGAAGGGTACAATTAAACCCTTTATAAATAATTATAAATTATGTATGTTTTCTTGGACGACTCAACAAGGTTAATTAACCAGCAAAAAATTGTCATATAATTCTCACATTTAGACTTTCAAAATGCCTAAATATCCATTCCGTGAACTTTACAGAGAGTGACAAAGAACTTTCTACACAACTGATGACCCTAATTTACATTAATTAAATCATTAGAAATAAGATAGTATTAAACAAATAAAAACAATAAACTTTAGATAAAGTTATTGACCAGTCATACGTAACAGCATCAACTACATATGTGTAAATATATAATAAGAGTAGACTATATTTAATTTATTGTAATATTATATACTAAAACACTCCTATATAATTCTTTATAGTGAATTTTATACATAGTTATGATCTTTTGCACCGTGAGGGACAAATAATCAAACACAGAAGTAAAAGACGTTTTTATATTTCAATGACAATTTATTAGGTGTAATAATTTTATTAAATGTTTGATACTTGTACTTGATATCCACTTGAACCATTGTCCATTGGAGTCAAGTATTTAAAAACCGTACAATGTTATTAAATCGTGGAAAATAACTAACAGTGTAGGAAATCAAAATCAAGATCAAATAAGCCATATGCTAATTTAGCCAGGGAAAATAAAGTCTGGTGTTAATTTGATTGATAAAGTATGAGTTTTAAGTCATATCAATATGGATCTTCAACAGGACTGTAAGTACATATACATGTATTGATTGTTATACTAGATTATTATAGAGATGTAGTTGTATGGGAGTGGATGGGTTCTATGAAATACAGGGTTGCTTTTCCAGTTTCAGGAGAAAAAGACAAAAGTTCTGGGCCCAGTTGTTTGTTTTATTTAACACAACGTTAAATTTAAACGAGATAAAAATTATAGAAACGCACTATGTTAAACACGGGTTAAACTTCGCGAAACAAGTTGAACAACCAGGCCATGATATTCGAAAATCCAGAAATCTCAGGAATTCATATATGATATTATAACATGGTTGTCTCTGTATTGGACTTGTTGTATATAAAGCCCTTCCACTATTCTTACATGTACATGTAGACGCAATACATTTGAGAAAACAATCGTTTCTATAGAAATATACTATATACTTTGATAATGTAGATAGCTCTTTTGTAACAAAAAATGTTCACCAGTGTTTTAGGTTCTTGGATGTTTTCGTGATACAATGTATAATAAAAAGAAGGAGAAAAGCTACGCATGGATATTTTCAAACTCCACACAGTGGGTGGTTTCCTATGTTTTTACCTGTAATCCCTAGTTCAATAACTGGTCATCACTTTAGGCCGAACAATAATTATTCATTCTTTTTTTATTAGTAGACCTAAAGGAACGAATGTCGCGAGTGTAATCGATTTCAGTTATATTATAATTTTGAATTATTAAATCATTTAAGGAGTATAAACATACTTGTTTGCATAGTTTCACATTAATAAGATAAGATCACAATGAAACAGGAGAAGGAAACTGAAAATATTCATAATTTACAATTCGAATTATCGTGTTAGTTGCAATTACATCCGTATCTTATATAACACACTAGCAATACAATTAATCAAACTTAATTTAACTGAGAACCAGAAATGAATAAATATGATGAATTATTGTTTAACGTCCAGTGGCAACCAGAAGGTGCATATCAGGACGAAAACATGTTGATATGATATGAATATGATCCCTGCTTTTTAATAGACCGACACGCTAAGCCAGATTTATAACGTGCTTTAGCTAGAGATAACTATCCGCAGAAGGACATATCACCCCACTCGGACATATTTTACTGACTCCGAGCCGACCAGTCCTTTGCTCTTACTCCTAGATGCCGCGTGCTTGGCGGAGAAGCAGCGAATACCAATTTTAATGTCTTTGGTTTGACCTGACCGGGGATCGAACCCACGATCTTCCGCCCTCGAGGCGCGCATGCTACCACGAAACCACCCAGGCGGATAAATTTATGAATAAACAAACTTAGCTAAAAATTAGCATAAAGATCATCTTGTGCTAAACGAAGCAGATTATTGGAACAAACCATGCAAATTTAGCAGTTACGCTTCTGTGGCCGTCTTCCTTCGTTCTCGTTACTTAGAGTGAGCTAGTCCCCTTCTTTGTGAATTTGGCACTTATCGATATTTTACGACCAAATATTTATTTTCTATAATGCATGTTTATCGTTTCTAAATATTTGTTAAAAACAGTTTCTAGTGTTATATAATTGTCAACAGTTAATACGATTTCTGTATGTATAAGGCTTGTGTTTACATATTTATTTTCAGTTTATATACCAAACAGCTACTTCTATTGTTCAAATAGTCACAGAATCGACATAGCCTTTTGCGGCAGAAAATTAATGTTATCTTTGAAAAACACTGATAAGTTCAGTTCATAAACTTACATTAGATGTGCTCTGACATCCCACAACTAGGTTGACCAGTACAAAAAAAATTGTTGACATCAACATGATCAAAGGAATTGAGGAAAACACGTGACCCCAACATCCCAGATATAGATTTTTAAGCATAACTATCCTTCTGTTAATATAATTGTCATATCCAATTTATGTTATATCTGTTAAATTATTTCTTATTACAACACTTGCAAGTGCTTACTGAAATCAAATATAGTTTAAAGTTTACAATAGAACACAGGTTTATTCATCGTTTTTCTAAAGTCTTTCTTAGGAGCATGTCTGTAAATAAATAATTTTTTATGTTCACATCCGTATAATTGAGACTTTAGACGGCGACACCATGTACAACATGTATAAGGTGTGACAGTATTATCTTTTCTTTATAATAATGCATTATCCAAGTTATTTTTATCAGGAGGAGTTACATGTATGTTACATGTATATTGTTTTCCTTCATGACAAGCTGTCAAAAAGCTTTCCAGTGTTCAACGATAGCTATCTAGTGTTCATCGATAGCTATTTGTGATTGCTGGTACCGTTATTGTAGGTGGCAAAAAGCTTTCAATCGTTGAAAGAATTTTTACAGTCAGGCTTTCTATCGGTCAAAACTGGCTTTCATATTGTCGCCTTTTTGCTAGCAATTTCAAAACTTTCTTCAGGCTTGGACTGTACTTGTATTGAGGTAGGAGGTACCTAAATCCGCTAAATTACAGATTTTTATGAAATTTTTCATGCAATTGGAAAGCTCGAAACTGTATCTAAATACCGAAAATTTTTATAGTTAGTTTTATATTTCTCCAATAAGGTTGATTTAAAATTCTTAAGATAGAGGGTCTTTTACTGTAGATTTCACATAAAAACTTTAAATCGCCATTTCCCAAAAACAAATCCCTAAAAATTATATGCGATTATCGTCAACATTTCGGTTTCATTGATGGAAAATAAATATAGGGTAACCAGCTTCGTTTTCGCTGTGGAAAACATTCAACCTTACCATCCTGTCTGTAAAAAGACTAAGAATCTATATTTATCATCGCGACGTCATTTTGACGCCTTTTTTTTCGCTCTACATACACTGACCAATTTAATATACTGAGAAAACTAATCTGGTGACCCATAAAAACATTTTTTATGTCAATAAAAACAGAGTTTCAATATTGCAATCATTTTTTTAAATCCTACGAACAGGATTTTGAGAAATCATAATTTAAAGTCTAAATTTTGAGTTCTTGCAGCAATAATTCGAATGCTGTCAGGCTAAATCGATTTTTTCTTTATTTTTCAATAGAATTTTAATTTGAACTGTAGCAGACAATTTGATTGGTTGTTAATGATTGGGTAAGTTACATTATACCGTATAATCAACTTTGGGTTCTGAGACTTGACCTATCAATCTAAAAACTGATACTGTTGAATTGCCTTTCTTGAGGTATCCGGATCATCATTGACTACGTGATTCTTCCAAATGTCCCGGATGTTCAATACAACCAAATGGCAATAACCTCGGTGATTATCGTCAAAATTCGGAAACGCAATAAACCCAACTTATTTTCAGAGACGCCGCATACAAACAAGGAAGTTTGTTTAGTTTAAACTTATTTATTTATAGTGGATTGGGAAACAAGTTATACCAACTTATACTAATCCCTCTCCACTTGGCGGGTGTGAGAGCGGCCCCTGTAGCGGCATTTTAGCCTGCTCTTATTCCATATCTACAGAGAAGACTTTAACATGCTAAGGGTGTTGCTCTCCCTTAACACGGGAAAGACATTTTTAGTCCACATACGACGGACTAGTAACTTTTACCGATACTATATCCTATCAGATGGTGTGTTGTATTTCGAGAAATGATATCTAAATAATTTTTGCATTAAACTTTTGATTAAAGATTTTTTTTTTGTCAAAAACAAAAATAAAATTTACGTTAATGATCTATTATGGTTAAGATTCCCTTTTTCCTTTATGCAGGGATTAATTATTTTTATTATACTTTATGTAAATTTATCTACTATTAATGCATTTTCATTGGTTTACAAGAATGTGGTATTGTACTCGATCACCCGCTGGAAACTGCCACCCGCTCGTAAAGAGCCCAAACTGGTCCTAAATCAAAGTTATATTTTTGAGGTACCAATCATATAACGTCATTTGTGCGTTTGTTTAAGCCATTAATAAGTTAACAAGCAAATCTCTTAAAGCATTTAACGTGTCTGCAGACGACAATGTCAACATCTTTGTCCATTACAAATGCAGTCTTTGCAGTTAGTAATGATACAATGATATGAGTCTGTTTTATTGCCACTTATTTTCAGTAATGCTGTTTTTTCTTAAATGTCCCTTGTCCTGATCTACGTATAAAATTCAAGATATTCAGTATAATAAAATAAGTAACACATTTCTAAGAGGGTGATGGAGTATCTTGTAACCCCGAAAAACATTGTCAACGTTCGCCTCGGTAGACAATGTTTTCTCGAGGTTACAATATACTCCGTCACCCTCTTAAAATGTGTTATTTATATAATATTAATGGAATACGCAGTGGGATAATGCATGTTAATTTAATAACGTCTGGTCCATATCGAACCAGCTCCGTCACAATGAACTAACTGATTAAAAAGCAAAATGTTGTTTGTATCGACATCAGTATCAAAGGTCATGTTATTTATACCAAAATCAACAGCTCCAGAAATGCGGAATGGTCAAAAGCTTTTACCGACTAAAACAATCTTCATATAAATTCATTTCATTGACGTATACAATGTGGACATTAACCCCTATTTATGTTTCAGACCAACTACTTCGGCATATTTAAAACATAATCAATTTTTAGAAATAATTGACCATAAAGTAGACATTAGCAACAAAATATAGTGTTTTTAAGATTGACAATTATATAACTCTATATCAAATTACATATGTGATAGGAATTTCATTTGTAATAAAACGAAAAAAAAAGTATTAATGAAAGAGGAAATATACGTGACTGTCGTACACTATATGTTGGTATTCAAAACTGTAGCATGAAAACTGTTGCCAAAAATGTTTTCTTTTGGACTCTCTTTCGGACTCTCTTTCGGACTCTTCATTTTCACAAAGCATACAAAAATGAAATCGATTTAAATTCTTGAAAAGTACATGTACTGCAGAAGGATTGTGAAACCATAAAATGACACGAAAACGTGTTAAAGAAATTAGTATACCTATATATAGATTTTGAGTTCGCCTAATGTATAACAGCTCTCATATTGCAGAATAACTTATCAAAAATCCCATTGGTCTGTAATTAAATTACGTCCGTTATAATTGTTTTTTATGTACTATAGGTTGACAATTTCCGTTATCAATTTGATTGACTAAGACATCATTAAAATGTGATGTATGCAAGAAATTTCTATTTCCGCACGCAAAAAAAATGTCGGGAGAGTAATTCTGACGAGATTATCTGTTAGTGATGTGCACGAAAAAAATTAATAAAATAAAAACGAGAACAAAAAGATTACAAGATGCTAGTAAATAATCATGGTTCATAACCGTACAAATATTTTTTGTTGTCGCGTTACATTACAATGCGACTGATTTAAGACTGATATTGACCTTGAATTTTTATATAATTTAAACCGGCCACTGTGACGTTTTTCATCCAATCGTATTACTACATCGTAATAGTGGATGGGATTTGACCTATCTTTGATGCAAGCTTTCCGAATAAGTCAACGAGTTTACGACTAACACAGAGAAAAATGCCTTCAAAGAAGGAACATACTTGTAGAAAGTTTAAAAATTATTACCAAAAAAAAAAAAAAAAAAAAAATGAATATATGAGTGACATTCTCAGAGAACGTCATTTCTTTTCCAGTAAGTTGTATAATTTTCCAAATAAACATACATATACATGTATATCTATCTTTATGTTTTGAGTGTATTTTTGATTGTACAGAAAGAAAACTATTTCTAATGATCCAGTGCCAGTGTCTTTTTTAATACTGAAAATTCAATAAACTATTGCAGGTTCAACAAACATGTACGCTGTTTTATATTGTTATTCGTCATTATTAGTCGGTGGGACATGAGTTTTAGTAATATCGTATACTTAGGTATTTTTCTCGTGCAGAAAAGGAGAAAAATAACTCGGGTAATAAATTCTTTGATACCACTTTTGGTGCACGAGATGTGCACATTTCGTAGGTTTACGACTTGTCAGTTTTGCTCAAGGCCTAAAATGTTGAAATATATCACGAGTAGCCCCGGCTTGTCCCGGTAATATGAAAAAGGGGAAAACTATGTCGAGCAGTAGATAGAATGTATGTTTGACATAGTTCTTCATTGCATTGCGACTTGTTCGTGGGAATTTGTTAACGTGTGCACTTGACTATTGACATTGACTATGAACTTGTACACAAATAGCAACATACCGATGTGACGTAGCATCCAATCGTATTACTACAATGTATTAGTGGGTGGGGCGTCACCTATCTTTGCATGATGCATACTTTCCGAATTGTATAACCATCGAAAGTCCACGCTAATATCAGTCGTATTGTAAACCGTCTATGAAAACTTAAGGATAAGTTGAAAGCCTCCATGAGACAGTCTCAACAATCATTGATGGGAAATAATTATAAGATCTATATGCGTACGAAAGTAGCCATACAAGGTCTGAACTATGCAAAAGGGTTATATAATTTTATAATTTTACCTATATATCTTTTCCCCTTTGTATTTTGATTATATAGCTGTTTGTAAAATTCTTAACAATGCAATCAACGGAATAAAACAACACAAATAAGTTGTTATAATAATGTCTTAAGTTATCGGACTATCCAAAATAATTTAAAAAGTAAACGGTATATGTCAGCTTGAAAACGTTATACAATCTTATAAAGCACATCCTAATAGGGCTTTCTTTGAAACTGACTGTGTATAACTTTTGAAGTTAGAATGGAAAGGTGCTAATCGTGCCAGTCATTTACATTTTGCTCTTACCCCTAAATGCCGCGTGCATGGCGGAGAAGCAGCAAATAACAATTTTAATGTCTTTGGTTTGCCACGGCCGGGGATCGAACCCGCGGCCTTCCGCACTCGGGGCGAGCACGCTACCACGAGACTACCGAGGCGGTTTCTTTGTATAGGTACACATGTTCTAAACACTTCAATCAAATTAACAGATCTATAGTCATGGAAAGATAAGAATGGAATATCGTGATCCGTAAATTAAATTACATGCAATAGTACATGTAAAATATACGACATTACAAAAAGCTTTATAAGTACAATTAACAATAACAAACCAAAATAATTGTTTTTCTACAAGAAATTATTTCTGTATCTTGATTTTAACCTACAAGGAAGTAACTTGATACCTATTTGATTTAAATTTTACAAAACAAGATATTCTTTGATAAAATGGAAAGCGTACAAGAACGTTTTCTGTTGACCTTGAAAGGATCGTGAATTTCTAGAAAATATTTGTGTAATTTGTAAAAATTAAGTTACAGCCTATCGACCAATTTTTTTTTAAATTATTGTTATTAATGAAAATATGGCTTCAGGCGTATACCATCCCTGATTTGTACTAGCTCTTTTTCGATATTTCATTGGAGATCTGGTGGTTGCTCCTTGCAGATATGTATTTAATAGCTTCCTCCAGAAAGATAAGCTGTTATTATTTAATGCTTTCAGGAAATATGCAATTCTTATATCTTTAATTTAATTAAGGATTGACCGTATTTTTTTCAGCCTATGAAGAAATAACCTCAATCACGTGTTGCACGCTAAATAACACGCGTTGGGAATCCCTTTAATGACGTCATAGTGAAAATGAAAATTTAGTCTATGATATGATAGACGAAAAAATTGACCAATCAAATTACGTGTTATCCAATATTAAATTATATAAAGTTAAATGTAAGTAAAATATGCTTTATATGTTAACTTATGTGAAGAGAATAAAACGTTTCAATAGTAGGAATGAACAAAAATATGGACGAAAAAAGGATATATGGAGAGGACTTATATAGGCACTAGCCTGATGTCAAATCTTTTCAGATTCTTTTCTGAATAAAATATGTTGAAAATATTTTAAAATAATTTAATATTGGACTTAACGCGTCATTTGATTGGTCAATTTTTTTAGTCTATCATGTCACAGACTAAATTTTCTTTTCTACTATGACGTCATTAAAGGGAACCCAGACGTTTTATAGGCGTAAAAACAACCGTTGGAATTAAATTATAAGGATTGACTGTAATTTTGTGTTCAGTCTATTTGAAATAACCTCATTGCACTTGGTGCACACTTTCAAATAACCCGCTACGCGGTATTTAGTGTGCACCACGTGATTGATGTTATTTCTTCATGGACTGAAAAAAAAATACAGCCAATCCTTAAATAACATGTACAAACTTTAATCTCAAAAGCAAGTCCATTGTTCCTGGTTCAATATTCCCCGAAAACAAGCTAGTACGTACGGTACTGCACGCGGAGAATAGAAACATGCGTACTTTGTAGTATCTGACCATTACGAACGTTTCAAAATCCAACAAAATGCTGAAAATATGTTCTTATGAAAAATAAAACGTGAATTTTTTAAATCCTTTTCAAAATCAAAAGAGACAACCAAAAAAATTTTAATTCAACAAACTTTCATAGACACTTTAACGGCTTACATGTACATGTACTGATGTACTCTTTGGGCAACAGTAAAACGAAAGATAGGCAATATAACAGAATTGATTTTGATCCGACCTGAATATAAGCTGACTCGAATATATAAACTTTTTTTTTCATAACGTCTGACCGAATGTTGACCCGTAGGCTATATATTTAGATCAATTCAGTTGGGTGTGACTAAACATCGAGTTCGAGTTCGAGTTGAAGTTCGAGTTAACTCGAGATCTTAATTTCTAATGTCATTTATCGAGTTACATTTCGAGTTAGAGTTACGGTTCGAGTTAAAGTTCGAGTTAAGATAAAGACATTTGTTTCTGGTACAAACTTTTTGTATAGCGATGCCGATATTCGTACAAAATTTTTTCTAATACGGAAATCAGTGACGAATTGGACGTATTGTTCAACAAAAATTTTATTCACAGTTCAGATGATAAAATCCTGCTACAAGGGCCTTTAGAGTTCTTCATCGGCTAATAATTTCAGATTTTTTATTTTTTAATAACATGTCAATGAGAATATAAGCGTTCTTTTATTCCGGCTGTAGACCATCAATCCTAGCAAAACAAGTGAACCACACTCTACCATACGATCTTCAACATGTGGAAGAGGGTATATACACACTATATTTGCCCCAAATTTAGAAATGTGTGAACACGACATATCAAGTATACAAGTACTCTTATACTACAAAAAATATATAAGTTCACCTGTAAACATTATTGGTTCGGTGCATTCGTCGACACAATTTTGAAACTGGACACCCCTAATGATGATTTAGGCCAAGTTGCCCAGTGGATTTAGAGGAGGTGTTAAAAGCGCATTCACATAGGGTCTAGCATGAACTAAGTTCGGCCGCGGAGGTCCCAATTGCCGGACATCGTTTTGGAAAGGGACCATCTAAAGATCATTAAAGTAACGTTTGGTTGATATTGACTTTGTAGTCTCAGAGGAAAAGATTTAAAAAAGTTCCTTTCCCCCTCTTCTATAATTAGCTCTGGCAACTATTGGTTGGAGATCGGGGACAACAGACACAATTTTAGAAGGGGACCACCCAAGGACTCTCCAATTGGCCCAGCAGTTTCAGAGATCTTCAAATTGTATTTCCCATAGAGTCTAGGTTAATTATGTCGGCAATCTTGGATGACGTACGAACACGCCAGATAAAACGCTGTACTCTCCAAATTTTTTCTGCATGTACGCTAGTACTATTTTTGGGGGTCAAATTTCTCGATTTTGCTATATTTTTTGGGGGTCCCAAATTGCAGGTATTTTTTGGGCACCGTTCAAAAAGACTAAAAAATAGCGTTTTTAACATGTTTAATGAGATAAAATGAAAGTATTTTTCTGGGTCTGAAAAAATTAGAGATATCTTTATGGGGGTGTCAACAAATTCAAATTTAGAGTTTTTTACAAGCCTATGTACATGCAGGTAATTTTTGACCTCCCTCACCCTAAACTTAATCCGTAACTCGAATTTTAACTCGAAATGCAACACGATAAATGACATTAAAAATCAATATCTCGAGTTAACTCGAAGATTAACTTGAACCCGTATGATAACTCGAACGCTAACTCGAACTTTAACTCGAACTCGAACTGTAACTCGAACTTTAACTCGAACTCGAACTGTAACTTGAACTTTAACTCGAACTTTAACTCACTCGAACTCGAACTCGATGTTTAGCATGTTTAGTCACAACCAATTCAATTACGCGTAGCTTGAAAAATACCTGAAAACGATAGAATTTTATATAGTAAAAAGTTAAATGTGAAAGTCGATTAATTCATTTTATATTGTGAATTATCAGACGCTCGACACAATATGAAGCTTTTTTTAAATCTTTTGCTACGCTACGTCACTCAAAAAGCCTCATATTGCGTCTTTCAGTTTTTTATGTACAATGTAGATAGACAGAAAACTTAATAATATACAGAAACGTTTTACCTACCAAAATCTAATTTTTAAACAGATTTGAAGTGCTACGCTTACATTTAAACTCGGTGTAAGTTTAGCCGATGTATATTTCATGGATATACATTGTAAGAAAGTGTTGCATCGATACTTTCGCTATAAAAATATATACAGTTGAATCATGCAGCCATACAATGTAATTAAGATCCCTCGTAGCCAGCTGCACATCAAATTTCTTTCATATCAACATTCCAATAATATATACAATACAACCTCTAATGTCCTGCAAGAGTAAAGACTTTTTGTGTGGTATTACATTGATCAAGAGAATAAGATAATCATTCGAAATCATTGCAATCATAAAATAAATTATTGAAACAATAGTGCAACCTTCATGACACTAAAATAATTCGTCTATCACTTTCTGTGGCTTAAGACCTGGAAAGTTTATGGAACTATGTCGATGGGGGAGTGCAGTATACTGGGTATAACAGAAGAACATATGTTTTGATTTATTATACCTTATTATGTTTGTTCTATATAAAAATCAAGACATTAATTTTACTATTTTTTTCCAAAACTAATCACCGGTAAAAAAATATTGTACTGGAAACTACTTACCGGTAAAGTGTTTCCGTATAATACAACAGTTATTTTGAAAATGTCATTTCTGGATATAACCCCTCGACACATTGACTATTTATCCCGCTACGCCATACGCGTCGGGAAAATAGTCTGTGTCTGGGGGACAAATAAAATGGTTATATCTCTCAATACTGTTAAATAACTGTATATTAATATTGAATGGAAGACTCAATACGATTGTACAGTTATTTAACAGTGTTGAGGGAAATAGCCATTTGACTTGTCCCGAGAAACTGACTATTTTCCAGACGCGTAGCGCAGGGAAATAGTCAATGCGTTGAGGAACAAATAAAATGGCTATATCCCGAAATGGCTATTAAATAACTGTTTTATTATACCGAAACACTTTACCGGTCAATAGTTTCCAGTACTAATCACCGGTCAGTATTTACCGGTGATTAGTTTTGGAAAATTAAGTTCAGAATAAATAACTCAAAATTTGGAGTTATGTTATCCAGCACTGGCAAACAGAACATGAAATATGATTTTATGTAACTTTTAATTTGACCCTGCATGTAGGCAAATGTAAAAATTGAGTAACAAATTATTCCTATCCTGTTCGTTTCATCTGTCAGTTTTAATTAAGCCTATCCCATAAAATAACAGGAATTATTACGTATTCGTTAAATGTCATGGCGATGTAGTTTCCTAATTAGAACAAACTTATTTTAGTTTTATAAAATATAAAATTTCACCAACATAATTAAATTTACCACCCATTGTTCGAGTTTGATTCATTTTCACTTCCTCCAAATGAAATATTTAATTACGATGAGATTAGTTGGAAAGAATACAAAGTTGTGTGCAAGGAAAAAACAAGAAACGCAATGAATTCTAGTCGATATGAATCTTTAGCTATTAAACGTGAATATAAATTATGTTTTATTAAAATTCTTTAAATGTAACTATACCCTGCTGATATACAACCTTTTTATCAAAGAATGTTTACTTCTAGTGCTACCATAGCTGGTGGTCTCCACGGATGGTAAAAGAGGCTTCATTTCAATCAGTCTTCATTGATTTGGCTATGACATGGCGTTGAGAAACTTGTGTTTAAACTTTCAGTTCATAATTTTTTTAATTGTGTGAAAATACGGTTTCATCTCTCTAACTAAATCAAATTGACCTTACCTGGAATTTGGATAAACTGTTTACTGTGTGTCCCAAATACTTTGGGCCCTGAAAAAACTTCTGAATTTATTACAATTGCGTACATTTAAAATTATAACAATCTAGTGTATTCCAAAGGTCTACATGGTTAAAACTTTTGGAAACAAAACTTGCACATATTCAGCAACGTGACAATTGTTTGTGGTGACGTCATAATTTACTCAAAAAACGGATTTGACACAAAAAAATTAACATATTCTTTTTTTAATATATTTGAGGCAGTGGAAAAGACAATATTTTATTACGACTATTTAAAGCAAAATGTAGACTAATATTTTTTACTTTAATTATAATGAAATGTTTGAGATATTCATGAAAAACAACTTGCAGTTTTAAAAAAGATAAACAGTAGACGTTTTTGGTTCTATTACTCACATTGTTTTGGTGTTTTTTTTTCTTCTTCTTTTTTTTTACTTTCCAATGTTTGGGTCACGAGCTTAACTGTTGAAAGTTAATACAGAAATGCGCATTGCACGAATGGAATTTGGTGTCTGGGTTTGTCGCTATGATAATAGATTGACACTAATACTTAACGGAATATGATACAGTAGCAAAGGGGGGGATAATGACGTCGCCAAGAGATACTCATTGTGACGTCATAGTATCCTTCAAGAAAAACCTTTATACCATACTAACATATTTGGTTTTTCTCAAATATCTCTGCAATAAGCACATGGACCCCAACTTTTTTCTTTTGTGAACGGAAGCTCATTACTTCAAATTTATTATACTAAAATTTAAAGAAAAAGTCAGTGGAGGATTTTTTTCTACATGCATCTAAATTTACCAACTTATTATCAGTATTCGTTATTTGACTTAAATGTGCATAATTTCCTAATTAGTTTATCAATCTTTTTCATCAATTATTTATCAAAAGACAATGTCTGTGTAGTTGGGAATATTTTACAAAAGATCTGGCGATGCTATTTTTTTTTCGTTAAAAAGTAAGACACTTTTTGTGACAGTCTTGAAAAATTAAAAAAATAGGGTTTTTGGCTCAAATATACCAAATTCAGTGTTAATTATCTTAAAAACTAAGTCATGAAGGTATGTTTTTCTTTACATATTTGAAAATTATACATAAAAAATGACCATCTGGTAAATTTTCATCAAAAGTTCACCGGAGGAACCTTATTGTATCGTATTCCCTTAAGGATTAACTGTTATAAATTTGATAAGTTTTAGAGCCATGATGTATTGACCCGTGCTGACTGTCTGGACACCTCAGTACCTGGAATGGATCTTTCAAAAATTTGAATACCTTAATCAATGTGAACTTTCTAGTCACATGGGTGAAAGATGCAACGAACTAATTCGTATCTGAAACAATTGACATGATTGAAATTACCGCCCATGGAATTTTCAATGTAAAGGGGAGATATCTCTTCGTATGAGATTTTATAATATCAAATATTACATCCCCGTGTTGTATGGTGCATTTAAAATATTTAAAATAAGTTATACAAATTTTATGATAGATCTGAGTTGATAAATTATTATTTTTACTTTTTTCAATTTTGAATTGCATTAATTCTCCTACTGGAAATTCCCCATTCAAAATCTTTATACAAATATAACCTTAATAAAGAACTTGAAAATTTTTATATTTTCTTGGATGACTCAATAAAGTTACTTAACCAACAAAAGATTGTGTAATAAATTTAACTTTTAGACTTTCAAAATGGGAAAAATCCATTCCACGAATTGAGGTGTCCAGACAGTAGATCTGTTCTTAAATAACTTTTGGCTTTATAATGTTGGTTATTTTGATATCAAAAATAAATTTGATTTTCAACATTTTGGGTTATTTCAGATTTCAATATACCAGGTCATTAAGCCAACATGGCGAGTCATAATTCGACAAAATCGGCAGAGCTTGTGCATAAAAACTGGTACCACAGAATAACATAATCTGCTAGAACATCTTATATACTCATATAATGATACATTAACTTGCAAATATGTACACCAATCATTTGGTCGATACAAAAATAGCATATTTTCGCAGGCCGACTGGAATGCATCATAAGGTAGGCGGTATCTAAAAGAGCTACTAGTATATGTCAGATTTTTATAAAATTTTGCACTCATTCAAACTATGCGGAACTACACCTAAAATAATAAAAATAATGAATGTTACTTATATATTTCTTCGGTATCTTATTTAGCTTTGGCTCCCTTAATCGTTAAATATTGGCATTGTTCAACACATTACATTGAAATCATTTCAGTTTTTCATTTCTTACAAGTTCATTTAGTATTGTTTGTCATAATATCAATTATTTTAAGAAATAAAAGATTTCTTAAAGATGTTTTTGATCAATATCTCTCTTTCTGTCACGCCTTCTATTTATTTTTAAAACCGATGAATTGAGTTCAGTAAAAATTAAATCAATTAAGGCGCACTAGCAATCCAAATATATTGTTACATAACAGCCTGAAACATCTGATTTCCGGCGTTTGTAAAAATCATTAAAATTCTAAAGACTTATCCAGGAATTGCTGACTAGATAATAAGAATATTGTTTTTATCCTCGATGTCATCTTGTTGTAATTTAGGAAGGAAATTTACTCAGTAAAACTCACCAAAAATGGAACGAGACATCTGTCAATGAATATTTCACCCATATGTACACGTTATTTTTAGAGTTGGTAATTGTATATATCTCCATGTTAAGTTTCAAAAGAATATATATGTACCAAACTTTCTGTCCTTGGTTTCTGTCATGATCAGTTTCTAAATTAGATCTATCTTTAAATCTACATATTGTTGAAATCAAATGTTTCCATTCTTTCAGCTTACATGTTCATTTGACAAAACAGTTTGCGAGACATTAAACATATTAATTCAATCTAAACCTATTTCACTGATATGAGAATAGCTCGTATGCATCTAAATTATTACTTTTCGAGAGTGCTTGATCAGAAATAATGTTGTTAAATAGAGCAAGAAGATACATCAATACGCCTACAATACAAAACTTTTGTAATATATTTTGCAGATATACGTCAAAAAAACCGAGCAAACATTTTCGATTAAGAAAAAGAACTTTGATTATCGATCTGAAAGAACTTCTGAGAATACTAAATGCCGTTTAGGTGGTAGATTATCCAGATGAACATTGGTTGAATTTTATCTTTATTAGTACATAAAGATCCCCACTAACTAGCTAAGACGATTGAAAAAACCATAAATTATGAGTATAAGGCAGACAATTGATATGCCGCAACCCGGGACCTTTCTGCCGAAAGTCAACTGACCTAGAGGAGAATCCCTAATGGGGTTTGTTCTAAATCTGTTACGGTTATATAACAACAAGTAAGCAAAGTAAGCCCTTCATACGATTATTTACACGCCACAAGACAAACAATTTTTTTTACCTCATTTTTAATATAAACTGATTCATGGAGGCATCCATGTACCCCTGTCCTCTTCTTATTAAGAACACATTATATTTCATTCATTCTACACACGTAGTATGATTTATAAAATGAGAAAACAGAAATATCTGCACAAGATATTTATTTAGAATTTTGCAGTTATTTCTTTATTTGTATACAAGATTTTTATTTCACAATGACAGTTTCCACGGTTATAAGAAACAGACAAGTCCAGTGTATAATGACGAACACAATACTCAAGTTAAACACACATAAATTATATATTCAACACCTACTCAAATCAAATGCACCAAGAGATTATCTGAATTTAAAACATAATAAATGTACACCCAATCAAGTACACCTAAAAATAGTGAATTTTACATGATCGTATTGTTATAGAATAATTAATGCATGAAATTGCCGTTTGAGTTTGTCTTAATGTATTTATTAAGCAATTGATTAAAAGCTTGAAAATATCGCTTAATTATTCAAAAAACTTTCTACATATTAACGCTACAAGTGTATATGTAGTAAATTCAATTACTGATAAGTAACTGTTTAATTGGGTCAAAGCATTCTTTTCTTCACATCGAATGAACACAGACAAGAGATCTTTGACCACTAGTTACGTATGCTTCAAACAACAGGATAATTTGTCAGTGTCAGTTTCCATTAGGTAACTTTGTTTAAAGATTAATGATATTTGAATGTGTACATGTATCGGACCATAAACCACCAATGTTACAGTTGGTAGGATTGGTTTTTAAATAAATTCATACCTCTAGAAAAATTCTTCATAGGAAATTTTATAAATTTTTATTTTCCCTTACAGGACAGGACGTTATTATACGTACATGGTTTATTCCAATTTACATGATTTAGTATATATAGGGTAAGAAGTAACCAACTGTAACCAGTGACCAATCAAAAGCATTGTCACTTGCCAACGTCAAATGCAATTTGACAATATTACATGTATTTAACATTTTACGTGAATAAGAGCTCACTTGTAACTGAATATAGCATCATAAGAAATATTGTTTTGACAGAAATCAGCGAAGATTTGCATACGAATTTTCTTAACGTAGTTAGATAGTAATGAATCTATTAAGTCTAGCAATTCAAGAAAAAAGGCTATTAAATAATGACTGATTGTGTTATATCGTTTAAGTCTACAACTCTCCTGATGCTAAACTTGGAAGAGGAAAATTACATACAATCAAGTTTAGATTAAACGGATTTCATTTTTTATTAGAAAACTATTTTCCTGCTATCCGGTAACATTAGTTAATGATTGTTTTGCACGATTTGTGTATTTGTCAATTAGAAAGTAAAGCGACAGTTTGATTTGCTGATAGTTTTATATGGGCTGAGAAAGACATTGACGGGAAAAAATTAAATCAATAGTAGCATTTCTGAGCACGGCTTCGTGATTTAACACTTTGCATAAACATTTTTCCCGTGTTTAATTAACTCTATTGTGTTGATCGCTCTTCTTACATTTCAGATTTTTCTCTATTCGAATGCTGTATTTTTGGTGACTTTACAGAATACCTCTAGCTGAAATCGGTCTATAACTATATACCTAACCTTTAACATTAAGAAGTTGGAAAGTATTTGTACAGATTATGATGTTGGAAAACTATAGTTTTATTTCTAATGAGACCTGGGATGTCGTCTTCAACGAGACCTACTACGACCAAATTGATGAGTATGGTTGTCCTACGACAAGTGACTCTCATGTAGATTTCACTCAAATTGCATCGGTTCATAGCATTTTAATTGTGTTGTACGTCCTGATTATGATTATGGCAATTCTTGGAAACATTTTGGTGATATGGACCGTTTGGACGAACGTTCACATGCATACAGTTACAAATTATTACATTGTTAATCTTGCGATATCAGATTTTTTAGTGGCATCAATGGTTATGCCTCTAAAATTATTAGAATATACATCCCCGTGTCGATGGCGTATATTCAGCAGTGACAGCTTGTGTGCTTTTCTGTCATACACACTTCCGATTTTTGTATTTGCCAGTGTTTTGACGTTGGTTGCCATATCTCTTGAAAGGTAAGTTAATTGATTGTACATGTAAATTCTAATCCTATCTGAAGAATATCATTTATTTTTCGTTGAAAACAGAAACATGATTATCTTTTCTTACTGTACAATCAAACCTGTATTTAAAGGCCAGCCAAGAAAAAGGTGCCCTTAATACAGAGATTACAATGTAAATTTGCAAGCATTGTTATCACAGGGACATTTTCACAGTGCCATATATATGCAGTGATTTGCTATAAAGAAATGTCCTTTAAAACAGGTATAATTGTATATTGTGAAATGTACCCGTCAAAAAAATAGTTAAACAGAATCGTTTTTTACAGTATTTTGTGAATTGTCAATGACAAAGTAAATCTTGCTTGATGTGTGGCCACGATGAAAGATAGTATACATGTATGTGCACATATGAATGCTATTAGAAAAATACATGACACAGATAATTTCCTAAAGATGTACCTGTTTATCGACCTTTGAAGTGTACAATTCAGACTGAAAAACCCAGATCTAAATGTACTTCCGTACGTTCTTCTTGGGACTTGTATGACTACAGGATTCAGGAAGTAAAAATTTAAAACAGTCACGATTCCTCGATTAGTTTCACTGAATAATTGCAACTATTAAAAATCAACTAAACGTTTTAAAAAGAAATCAATCTCTCTGCATTGTTTTAATAATATTTTAAAATGAACCTCCATATTTATCGAAAAGTGTAAAGAAATCAACATCATATACTACCAATAATAAAAATATGCACCCGTGGACATATACTTTACTTCAAAGATATGAATATTCTTATATGAACCTGCTAGTTTATTCAGTTTGTAAAACATTTCATGGGATACATTAAAGGTACATTCACTGTATAACAAATGTATCGCCAGCAAGAGAGAACAACATCGTGCCGTTTCATAAACATGCATACGACTACGTTTGACACTGGTTCCATGACGTCAGTAGAACAAAGACATTTAAAACCGGAAATCAGGTCATTACTTACGACTTATCGGGATCGTACTAATGTTTATTAAACGGGAACAAGACTATCGACAGAAAAAGCATTCCGTTTGAATTGAAATCGGGAGTGGAACACTCGTCCACTGGCCAGTGACCATTCGTTGTTATGATTAACTACATTAGTCACACATATTTGGACTTAAATGACCACAACCATTCTTTTTTTTTCTTCCTGGTTATCGACTTTCTGTACAAATTTTTCAAGCAATATCAAGGTAAATTTTAAGACCATGAAAATTAATTCAGACAACAATGAACGATAAAAGAATGTCCGCTTAAGATCAAACATTTTAAAATTTAAAAGTGCTAGCCAGTATAATTTACCGATTAACCCACTATGTTAAATTGAATTAAACATGATAATCTTACAATAATATTGCAGACATAACGTCAAATCCAAGATACTATTTAAACGGGATTGAAAATTCAATCTGTGCCGTTGCGTAAGAAGACTAACACATTTGAAAGTTCATAAAACAACTTGACTCCATTATGACTTAAACTCGGAAAAATAAAGGTACATGTAGCCTTAGAATTCCTACAAGTCACTATCTTTAGATCTATTTTTCAGACACGATTATTCATTTATAAATAACAATCTTCAGCAACACTTGTGTCTGCTAATAAAAGGTTTATAATGACTGCTGTGGAGACATGCCTCTCTCCGCAGCAATAAGTGAAACAGCAATAGTTAAAAATGGCGAATTTAATAGATTGAAATTAATTCAGAGAGGGACTTGTAGCAAGTCTAATGTAGTTTCTTCAATTACTGTTTAACAAGATAAGTAGAATTCAAAACAGCAGACTCAAGCCTATATAGGAGTCTAGTAGATAGATTTACATGCGTATTTTTCTGATAAGAAATTAAATGGTTGTTAAAAATGTCTGTGACATAGAACAGTCTAACAATTAAAATGGTGGCAAAGGGGGTTATTTTTAGAGTAGTTTTAGAAATCATCAAACATAAAGGCAATGAAAAATTAACATGTAAACTAATTATTTAAAATTATTGTTTACATAAACACTGTATAAATACTTTATGTGGTACATGTACATGTTACTGATACCTCAACCTTTATGAATTAAATTTATACGAACGCATGATAACAAAAATTCCATCTTTCATTTTTAATAGTAACAACATTTGAAAATATAGAGATCTTTATACATTTTACATCATCTTCTGTATATACTAGAATGGTCCAAATGTCTGTGAAGTATTATTGAAATATACATTGCTTTCTTTGTTAAATATGCAGTGTTCCAGCTAGGATTTAAGGGCAGAGGGGCATTTATTTAGGATAAGGGGCACTTTAACGCGTTTCCAGATCCGAAAGGGCAAACAGGATCAAGTCAACGTTTAAGGAATATCAATAATTCACTAATCTAATACCCTTTTAAAAGTTCTATTAGTTTCTCTGCTCTGTTTAATTCAGTTTCAATAAATTCAGTATTGTTTATATGTATTTAAAAAGTGAATTGTTGTATTTTATATTAAACTTATAGAGGGCAGAAGGGAGCACTAAAAGGGCAGAGGGGTGCATTGCAAAAAGGGCAGGGTGCTGTGCCCCTCTATTTTAAGCTAGCTGGAACACTGATATGTAAGAAAATGTTAGAAAAAAAACATTTTCGCACATCGATTATCTTCAATATTCCAACAAAATCTTGCTATTTAACAACTTTGGAATAAAAAAATTACCTATATTTTGTATAAAAACGTAATTATATTATGGTATAGATTTTAGTAAAAATATTCAGCTTAAAAAGAGAACTGTAATAAAATGCTATCATTAGCAGTTCTGAAGCTATTCCCCTTTCAACTATCTAAACTAATTCTGCATCCGGTCTTTATCTTATTATATTTCAATACATTTGAGTTCTTTATCACACGGATACTTTTATATTCTTCCAGTGGCTTTTTAATAATTTATAAGTCGTTAACATCTTTCTAAAGATAAATATTCTATGACAGAATGATAAAATTTCTCGAGGCCACTCAATTATAAAATCAAGAAACAGCGTGGTAGGGAAGTACGGGGGGAAAAACAATAACACAACAAAAACAAAACAATAGATGACCTTGTTAAACGCACTACGTAAATAAAAACGTGCGAACTCATATACTGATGCGTCATATATACATAATATATTATCTAGTCAAACTATGATTCATTACTGAACTCCATACTTGGGACGACAGTTTTTAAGGCCGAAAAAAGAACCTTTATAAGTTTCTTAAAATTGGCTTATGTTCAAAGTTACAGAAAAGAAAAGCCGAAAACCATTTAAGGACATCAACTGCTTTGTTTCCAAAACTAAAAATATTTTTATATTAAATTTATCAATCATAAGTATCGAAATTCTGCGAAAGGGGTAGCTGATACCATTTGTGCCCAGCACCAGAGTCATCCAGTGGTATCAATAAGTACTTGAAGAACTAGTTTACCCATTTCATTGTATTGATAATTCAATACGACCAAAAACGTAAAGCCCAAAGCCATCTAAGGGCAGGGCTACTGGAAGTTATTTTTTTTGGTACATTCTTCGTGGTATTTTTTCATTTGTCGTGATTTTCATCACATTATTTTGTACATTCATACATGAAAATGCCATTTTGTTGATTTACCGTACATTTTTTTTGTTTTCGCATATGTATGTTAACAGAAACGAACAATTAAGGCTAATTCTTACGGTTTGTGTTTAGCGTAAAATTATTATTTAAGAATTTATCGATTTCTTCTTTTGCACTATAAAGTGAATCGTTATTCCACTATTTTGGCAATAACACTATTTTATTTTTACAGAATAAAAATCAATTGTCAGAAAATCAAACCTTTCTATAAATAATTTGCACAAAAATGAGCAGGCATTATTATACGGTTATTTAACAGTATTGAGGGATATAGCCATTTTATTTGTCCCGAGACACTGACTATTTTTCCGAAGCGTACCGGAGGGAAATAGTCAATGTGTCGAGGGGGCAAATAACATGGCTATATCCCGAAATGACTGTTAAGGTGGTACCCAACACTTTCACTAAAATTAATTTGGCGCGTTTAATTTTCATAAAATTTTGACAAAGTATTTACTTTGACCCATTGATAAAAATTTTAAAATTTCAAAACAATTGAACCAACCAATTCATAAGAAAAATTACACTGATTGTATAGCAGTTTGACAAACACTAATATTGATCATTGAAAAGCTTAATATTCCCTTAACAACACAACGTTATTAAAACGTTTAGCCGATTTTACAGAGTTATCTCCCTGTAGTGTTAGGTACCACCTTAAATAAGTGTTTTATTATAACGAAACACTTTACCGGTCAATAGTTTCCAGTTCTTATCACCGGTTACTATTTACAAAATTGTATAATTTGTGTCTTGTATTCTACATGAAACTATATGTTCTGGGGCAACTGACATTAATTCTTCGCCAAATAAATTAAACAGTTGCATGTAAACAGACTTGTCGGCTCGGAGTCAGTATAATATGTCCGGATAGGGTGATATTGGTTTCTGTAGACTGTTACCTTGTGAACTATCACGTTAAAAATCATGCTCAGCGTGTCTTTCTAGTACAGAACAGGGTTCATATTCTTATCGTATTTCCCCATGCCTATATCGACCTGCAGAGGCCTTCACAATTTCCCGTATTTCGGCACTGTGACGTCGTAAAGAGTTGACCATACCCTAATATGAGCTGACCCGAATATATCAGCGACGTCATAATGTTTGACCCAACGTTGACCCGAATATATCAGGAAAACATCCGGTTATAGGCAGATGGCCATTGAAAAGTAAGAAATTCCATTAAGATTGATAGTTAACAATACGATAAATTTATCATCAAGTTTTCTTCAAACAAATATTGTAAAATATCAGCCGCTCGACACAATATGAAGCTTTTTAGCCCGTTGACATTTTCCGTGTGAAATTTAACAAGAAAATACAAGGGATTATGTTTTTTTGCGACTAAATGATGACGTCTGTATAGCAACATCGTTGGCGACGGCTATTGTTACGTCACTCCCTAGAGTGAAATATGACTTTCGATTTCACTGGGTGAATTATCGGATTTGATTTCACTCGGAAATCCCGGTATTTCACCACACTCAATGTAATAATTATAGTATAACTAATCTTGAAATGCGATTGCCTTAAAATCTACAACGAGTTACCGAACAACACATTAATTCACGAGTGGAACCCTTTCAGTTAAATTTAAACGGTACATTCTATCGCAAAACGCTTCAGAAATCAAGGTAACCTATTATTCCCCGTTTCAACCGGACTTTTTTAAAGAAATAAGACTGTAAAACACCAGATATTTTTTCATAAAAGTCTGTATAACAAATGACGTATTGTGGAAGGATTTTTAAGATTCACCGAGTTATTAAGAGTTTTTAGCTCTTTGAATTTGGAAGTGCTGGTTTTGTAGTAGTGTATTTTTAGATACATATGGACGTCACTACATTTTTGTGCAGATGTGTATGTGGGTAGAGTGTTCCCGGATCATTGAGTTTCTCCAGCGTTGTGGCCCTGTCATCGTATAAAGACCAGTATGGCACAATGTCATACATATAAAGTTAATCTTGGTAGGTTGCCTGGTCCACTGAGTTTTTTCCCCGAAATTCCTTTGAAAATGTAAATACATGTATCGACCATGCTAATTTGGTGGGTAATACAGAAACAACTCTTTATATCTGTCCAGAGCAACTTGCAGGACATTTGAAACCTGCTTATCCTAGATGTTGCTACAAATAGTATACTGAAATTACAGTAAACCATTAGTTGATAAAGTATTGATCATATACATACACAAACCGACCAGTAGCTATGTGAGTCTTAGCTACTTTTACAGTTAATAAGAACACATTCTGACCATGTTTTCTAAATTATGTACCGTCTAACCATTATTTTTCAGTTCTGGCGAGCGGTCACTTTGTTGGTACACATGTATTTATGCTGTATTGGCTTTTATAATGTGTTTTATATATCAGAGTGTAATGATAGATAAGGGAGAAGTTTGAGTATACAAAAAAAAACGGTTTTACCCCACAACTGTTCAGTGTCTGTACCAATCAGACTATCCTGACTCTCTCCTGTTTATGTTTGTTTTGTGCGTTTTTATGTCATTTTTTTGTCTGGAATTCTGTCTGTTGGGTGGCGTTGACTGAGTAATATTCCATTGTTGACCTTTTTTCCATTTTATTGTTATTATTTATCGACCAAGCTGCATTTCATGTTAGTTTATTTTATGAATAGGACCTTAAGCAATGTTTGTTGAACTACTAGTATGCATTAATGTGGTATAAAAATTGTATACTAAAATGTATGTATACATATTTTTACCTGTATCTATCACACTTTATAACAGCTGTTTGTTTTTTTTAACCTACACTGACATGAAATTACGCGTGATTATTATCCGCTTGTTTAAGCAAGTTACTAATGAAGCATTACATATGGCTGAAAAAGTAATTAAAAGTTTGTAAAAAAAGTTGAATAAAAAGACGAAAGTATACATCAACATTTTGTATGATAATAAAGCGATGTTTACTGTTTCTGAATACGACCACTAATTCTCTTTGATCAAAACATGCTGTTTAACTTTACAGCTGATAAAAAATCGAAGAAATTATAACCAATATTATTGATGATGGAAAGGCATATCAGACAACTTTAATGCTCGCAAATGGGACAAATATGAAGAAAACTATCAATTAATAGTTTCTGATAAAAGAGTATAAAGTTTCATTTACATATAATTATACATAAAGAATAAAATATCAGATCTATTTGGCATTATTTGTCACGTTTATTTATAATTGTATCATACATCATTTATACATAAAAACAATATTAACATAGCCACAATAATTTAATTTGTTGATCATCATTCCATCTCCTTTTTACTAAATATAAACACGGGCACGTGGGGGGCAGGAATTGTTTTTTTTATTGTATTGTTGTGTTAACAAATTATTTATATATTATTTTCTCTGTTTTCATCATTTATGACTTGTTTTCTAGTGTTTTATTGTGTATCCCGTTTTCCTATACATAAACTCTAAAATGGCTTGTTTATTATAAAGATGAATTAAAATAACTGATCACTAATCCCGCCTCTTCTCCTTTTCGAATTTTTATCCTACCAATAGCCATTATGCAGTAGCTTTCGATTAATTTTTTCCTTCGTGCACAATACAAAAATTCAACAAAATAAAATCGTCTGGAGAAAAGAAAAAAAACTTTAGGTACGGACATTTCAAATGGACATTATTTGGGACGTTCTAGAATTAATGAACAAGTGGATTCCGAAAGAAAATTAATCAGCGCGAAGTTTGAGATCACTGGAAAGACTTTTGAAAAGGAAAATACAATAAGGAATAATGAGTTGTGATATCGAAAGAATACTTCAAAAAGAAACCACACATGATACATTGTTTCTTCAGGAAGGTAAAATCACATTGTTGTTTATCTTGCAAGAAAAATTTTAATAAAATATAAATTATCGACCTTTCTTCTTTGGAAAAATTTTGTCTAATCGAATTTTCAAAGACAGTTGTATGGAATATAAACTTTCTTTATTTGTTATGTTTTGTGATAAAAATGATCGGAATGATAGGCTTATCTGTTGACTTGAAACCCTGTATGCCGACACGAGATGATTTAGTTATTATTTTTGAATAATTCCAATGCTGTTTTCAAAACATCAAATGTGGTAAATTCATTGGCTAACAACAACTTCCGGTAAAAAGTGTATAACTTAATAAATTCATTTCATGACGTCATGCGTATGAATACGTACGCATGCAATATAGTGCATGGGGAAAATATTAATTTCAAATGGAAAACGTCATATTTATGCATTACTTTGGAATTATAAGTAATAAAGGTTATTTTTAAGAGAAATTGTTATTTTCACATTTTATTTACATTATTTGAACTATTATCAGTATGTCTGGCTTGTTGTCTTTCAATTTTATTGTGTTTTATAATATAACAAGGCTTGCAACGTGTATTATAGTAATGAAGGTTATTCTGAAGGAATTTATCAATGTGTAAACTCGGGCTTATCACTCGCAAACTTTGCACAAAGTCCTTCGGACTTTATTTAGTTTGTGAGTAAATCGACCGAGCTTACACATTGATCAATGTGTAAACTCGGGTTTATAACTCACAAACTTTGCATAAAGTCCTTCGGACTTTATTTAGTTCGCGAGTGAATCGCCCGAGTTTACACATTGATAAATTCCTTCAGAATAACCTTTATTACTATAATACACGTTGCAAGCCTTGTTATATTATAAAACACAATAAAATTGAAAGACAACAAGCCAGACATACTGATAATAGTTCAAATAATGTAAATAAAATGTGAAAATAACAATTTCTCTTAAAGAAGTGCATGTGAATATTTATAGTATAACTAATCTCCGAATTCAAATACCAGAAATAAACAACACGTGACCGAACTACGCAGTAAATCGGGTTATTTGCAGCTTTAGTTCGGTCACAAGTTGTTTATTTCTGGTATTTAAATTCAGCGATAAGTTATACTTTTTATAACATTGTACAGAATCTAGCATTTTTTTTTATATATATCTCCGCGGCAATTGTGACGTCACTTCCTAGAGTGAAATAGCGGGTGTTCTTTTCACATGTGACTTACCAGGTTTTCTTTCACTCGGAGACTACGGTAAATCACCGGTTGCAATGTAATAAAAAGCGTTGTTTAGCAGAATTTTTTCATATTAAAATTGTTAACATAGACCTATGTTTACAAATGAAGCTTCTACAGGAAATTCTTAATTGATCTAGAGCTTCTGATGAAATAAAGGTTTTATTCACTCTAAACTTAATACACACAGAAAAAAGGTACGGCGGTCACACCTCTGGTCGTGAAACGAATGGCACAAGATGATTTCAATATGACCGTTTACCTGAGATAACTTTGGCAAATTTACAAAAATGTAATTTATCAATGCTGATGGAGCATATAACACAACTTTTCTATTCATTTGTTTTTTAAATCCATGCTTTGGGGGGGGGGGGTTAACCAAAGAAGCAAAATAAAATCTTGACTGGATAGTTTTCTGTAGCTTTTACCTTTTTTAAACTACATGTAATTTGATTCTTCTCGATTCACTCGATACATTATAATGGGTGACTAATATGTTCTGATTTATTTTCCTGTCTCATCCTGGATAAGGATAGCTTGGAACAGATAAATCTATTATTTTAACATAATTAAGTGACACGTGAAGATTTACAAATAAGCTAAAACAACAGAAGCCTTTTATCATCAGCGGTATTAAATATTTACTTATTATTTGTTTTCGTGTGTTCTAATGAACGTTGCCTGACCAACCATTCTTTGTCAGCGGTTGGTCGGTACAGTAACCATAGTCATGGTAATATGAAATGCAATTAAATCATACAATATTCTTATATGGTGTGTTGTTTTCCTTTTGCAAGTAAAGATCTATTAAAATTTTCGGACTTATTATGAGTTGTACGCGCCTGACGTCATAGTCAATATTACAGCGCCATTCTTTTGAATCTCACCAGATTTATTGTCAGAATGAAGAAGTACTAAAGTTGTCTGGACTTAGTTTGCTCCAAAACACAATAAAATCAAATGAAAAGTTAGTTTTATTGTTATATTTTCTTATTATTTGTTTTCGTGTGTTCTAATGAACGTTGCCTGACCAACCATTCCTTGTCAGTGGTTGGTCGGTACAGTAACCATATTCATGGTAATATGAAATGCAATTAAATTATACAATATTCTTATATGGTGTGTTGTTTTCCTTTTGCAAGTAAAGATCTATTAAAATCTTCGACTTATTATGAGTTGTACACGCCTGGCATACTAAAATTGTTCGGACTTTGTTTGCCCCAAAGCACAATAAAATCAAGTGAAAAGTTAGTTTTATTGTTATCAAATTTATTGGGTTTATCTTTCTACCCTTTTCGATTTCTTTTTCATCAAAATGTCCGTCACATTAACGGCCTTGCAATACCATTTCGTGTACCCAACTACCGTTTTTGTCATACTAGTATTGTAATAAGTATTTCACCTCTCTCAGTGCATTAATGTGACTTATCGTCTGTGCATTTATCTAACCTCGTGTCCTTTCTAAATTCCTTTAACCTTGAAATGACTTGAATGACTTATGAATGTAAAGTTTCCATTCGCTTATCTTCACAGAACAGACCATATCATAAAAGAATAAATCAAATTAGCAATTGCTGCATAAAGTTTTGAACCATGTGCTCTGAAACGAGGAAATGAGTTCAGTTGGTTCAGCCGTAATTCTATGTTATGTTTATATATTCAATATATATATATTCATTTATATATATAACATGATGAAAATACCCCCATTGGAAGCGCAAGATTTGTCTAAACCACCCGTGAATTTCTAAATCTTCTGAGAAAAATCTTTCATTTCCTTAAATGAGGATTTATTTTTCTCAGATAAAAGTATATTTTTGCTTTACAAAATATTTTCAAAGAAAAGGATGAACATTTACTTATGAATTCCTGCAATATCTTACACTTTCATGTGATCACGAAACTTAACACTTGGCAATATAATTTCTATATTTAGAAGCCAAAAAACAAAGTCAATTAAAAAATGTATAAACGGAAATGTCAGGGAATATGAGGAAAGACATTGGCGAGACCCAAAACAAACATTGTTCTTGTATTAAGTAATATTATCACGCATACAGGAAAACATATGCAAAGACTATACAGAAATACGGATATACCTACTCATCATTTCTATATAATTTGACAGATTAACGTAATGACACTTTGATGACTTTCTTCAAAGATAATTTCCGAAAGCAAACCAAAAATTTAATACTGTTGAGAGAACGTTTTGAGGCATTCATAATATTCTCATGCATTATGCATACAACGTCCTTTAAAGTACATTTAGAATGTTCAGTAACCATAAAACCTTTGATAACGTTTGCTAAAACTGTCAAGATTTTATTCATTTTTAGATCAAAACACATTAGCTAATCTCAATTTTGATGTTTTAAGAGAGGTCTGTGTGTTTTCATAACACCTCTATTTCATGAAGTGCTAATCAATTGCAATCAAGTTCTCAACATATGAGAAATTATTTTCTGGTGACATTTTGACAATGAAGTTGAAGTATCGTGCAATTTTCTTATGACAATCCGGTTTCAGATAAGAAATATGTATGATAGAAAATAATAACCTCATCTAAACTTAATGATGCCTATTGGCACGTACTGATTTAGAGATTCTTTTAGAAATAATTTGTGTTGCTTGAACAGCGAAAAAGAAATATTTGGAAAATAAGTTTCTCTTATTAGTTTATGTATATTATAAAGCGCAAACAATGGAATAATTGGCTGAAAAAATAACTGGTATAAAATTTCAAATTTCGATATTACTGTAGCGTGAAATTGATTCTTTAAATTCACTGTTATTAATATGTTCAAACTACATTGTTTCTGCCTCGTACATAAGAAAATTAACTTTTTTAAAAAACCATTTAGGACTACATCTATAGAACAGTTAACAGAAAATTTCAAAGTTTTATTTTTGGAGTGCTCAGCTCAAACCAATTCCTAAAAGACTTACTTTCTCTCTTTACTTGAGAAATGTGTGTAGGTCGGGCTTTTATGTATTTTCTTTTTACTTTACAAGGACATAACAGTGATCCATGTTTATATTCAATTACAACGTAAACGTGGTCATGCATACAAATTTGATTACTTATTAGCTTTTTTTCTACTTCTTTATCTTTATTGAGACGCCAGTTAAATGGTCTTATCTGCGCTTTGTCAACGATTGTTGACAGCAATGTTTGTGATTTGTTTTTTGTCCTCTCAGCATATTGTCTTTATGGTTTCAGAAGACATACTTCAACAAATAACAAGATTACAATGTGTGTTTAATTCCACCACAGCATAAGAATTTTTCCCTCAATCTTACAAATCATGCGTGAGACTATAAAGCAAGAAGCAACCATTTTTTTTATTTTCATAAAAACATATGCTATTAGATTTTATTACAATAATATTTCACAGATCACATAGTTTACTTATTTAAGAAAGTTGCGGATTCCTTCAGTGTTAAAATCATGAACATCAACGTTCTTCTCGTGATATTTTCTTTTTTAACTTTTAGTTTCAATATGGAATATTTAGTGAAAAGTTTGCAATACTGAAAAAAGTTAGTAATTTATTGATTTTTTGGTCACGAGTTTTAAATTTGAATTAGCTTTACTGCTTGTTTTATAACTTTGGATTTCAATCTACTCTATTGGTGATTCATAAATTGACGAAATATGATTGATTTTTATTTGCTTAACGTCCAGTCTCTTCAGGACGATAACCAGTTCAACAATTTATCAAATGCAGTTCAAATAAGGGCTGAACGGGGCACAAAGTGGCAATTTTAACTGCGATTGTAAAAAGGTGGACGGTTGGGTAGGGTCGGATGATTTAGCGTTCCGTAGCAGCCATTAGCCTACTCTTTTTCTGCTGAAGGGGTCTTTCAAACATTCTCCAAACACGTTAACCACTATGGTCCGCGGTCAAGCTTTCCATATTATGACCTGACAACTCCTCAACGAGAGGGTCTCCCCTATCCGCAACCTAGTGACGCCCTAGGCAGCTCTGTGGGTTGAGCTCCCATGCTTCATCACAGGTGCCTATAAGTGACAAATATGGATATTTATATGTAATATCATGTGTATTTCTACCACAGACTTGACACTGCTACTTGTGAAACCTTGTCTAGGTTATCGAAAGATCAGTTCAACTTTATAGTATTTCATTAATCTAATGATCTAAGGATCTTCAAGGAATTAATGATAATACCCCTAACTTAATGGTTAGTTTTTATGATTTTTTAAAAATATTTTTTTGAATTTTCATTCAGTTTATATATTTATATAAAAAATTGACAATGTACGGGCATTACATTTTTGTAGTAGTAGGTTTTCTCATGAATTTAGTCTACATCCTTTTGGAGTTTGTTTGGCTTTGACCACTTTTGATGAGAATTACAAGCTCTCTCCAAGCAACACGATTTTCGGCTGCCGTCTTGATTTTTCTTTACATTTCAGTTTTTGGTTTACAGCTTGATATACTAGTAAAACGTCAACTTTTGAAGTTTTGAAACGGATTATGGAAAATAAACAAAACTCTGTGGGAGAGTATAAGTATTGTATAACTAAACTATGGTCGATTTTCTTCTGAATAAAACAAGCCAAGTGAACTTAAACTTTATGTGTGGCATCTACATGGTGTACATGGATAATGCATGTTTTGTCTCGTACAAACAAATAACCGGCCATATGATGTTTTTTTTTATTTGTAAATTTAAAAAAAAATATGATTGGTAATTTGAATCTATATCCATTTAGACAGTGTTCCTTTTTGGTTGAACATTTAATTATATAAAAATGTTTCCCAGATTATGGAATACCGGAATTCAACAATCAATTAGTTTTTAAAAATATTATCTGAAGACTATAAAATTCGGATGTCGTATAAAACAAACATATAGTCTTAAATATAATAACTTTTAATCCATAAATATATAAATGTCGGTAAAAAATTATGCTGAAAATGTCAAAATTTTTATAGTTGACATTATTAAATTTTTCATTGCCACGAAAATATTATGTATGTAGTCAAAATTTATTAAGAATTCTCATATTTGAGAAAATTGCATTTGTGTCTTTTTTCCCTAGAGGAACGACAAAACATTGGAAATAACACGACTTCTGTTATATCATCAACTGAATTCTATTTCGGAATTTAATTCTATTGTTTCCATATTGAACTGATTATAAAAGGATTTGCCGAATAATTTTTCTGGTATATCTTTTGGTGAATTACATTATCACGTAACTTATGACAAATTATATCTCAAAATGATATGTATGGGAATAGAATTTAACCATTTTCGATCTAGCTAACATCTCATAAATTTTTTCCCCTTATTCAAGATTGTGAACTGCAATTAAATTTTTCATGTTATACTCATTACAATTACATCACCTCAGTGACATTAATTTTTGTTGATTTCACGTTTTTTCCAGAAAAAGATCCCCCTATTGGTATCAGGGGGAGCTAATCCAAATTTACGTGTAAGATTGAAATAATTAGCTATGCGGCAGGCTTAACAAAACATGTTTCTAGTATCAATTATACCACTTGTAATGAACAAATACCAGGTGGGCGAACCTCGGAAGGTTAGGTGCAATTTGATAATTGAATATTCTATTCTTTATTAACCTTAAACCATACAGTTTATCGGTACAATATAAGCAATAAATAGTAATATAAGTTGCGACAGGACATTCACAAACGTCAGAAATAATTGTTACACAACAGTAGATCATTACAATCGTACAATATTGTTTCTAATTTTAAATGCACTGTATAAATATTTACCTAAATTACAAAGTTCCTTTGTGTTTTCTACAGAAAGTAATAGAACAAGTTTAAAGGCTGAAGGCCTAGACCAGTAGAATTTCTTAATAAACTGTTTACGTATATCTATATATCTAGCAGACTGTAAAATGAAGTGAAACTCATCTTCTAGTACATTTAACTCACACATGGTACAATTTCTATTTGTACGATTAACACTATAATAGCGTCCAGTCTCTACACGGAGATTATGAGAAGATAAACGAATTCTGGTAATACATTTAATTCATGAACCACTAATTTATCAACATTCAATAGCCACCGGTTGTTCCAAAGGTCATTCATACCTAAATCATATAGCAATTTTCTAATACAGGTTGCCCAATTGTTACACTTTGTGTTCAGTGGCGGATTTAGCGGGGGGGGGGGGCACAGGGGGCACGTGCCCCCCCCCCCCCCCAAGTTGAGGTCACCAAGAAAAACATATACGTAAAATTGCTGGATAGAAAGCTTCACATCGTTGAACATGATCATAGTTACCAAAGGCAAATTGTAAGAAAGTGACCATAACATGTTATCTATTGTAATGGTTGATTGACACCTAGTTGTTTTATACTTTTTACTTTCATTTAGTGAAATTTTTTAGATATTCGTGGGAAACGAGTAACAGTTTTAAAAAACACACACATTAGATTTTTAACAAAATGTCATCTATACTTTTTGTTTACATGTATTGTTGAATATCTTAGACTTTTCTGACATGATTATTCATTGATTGTTACAGAAATTACCAGTATTTAACAAAATTCAAAAATAACAGAAATACTAAGGGTTCATTCTTTGTATTGCACATGGTAGATCTCCTTAGCTGAAATTTGGCTTCCTATTTCGGTTTTTTTGGTTGAGTACTTCTTGTTTAATATAAGTTTGGTTTTTGGTCTTCCAAATGTTTCGGTTTTAATGCTGCTGATGAGAGGTAACTCCTTGAAATGCGTCGTATACAGCATAGTATAAATTTACTATATCTAATATTAATATCTTTGGATTGTTATTTTGAAACTCCTGGGATGATGCCTCTGCTGGTGGACCCTAGGTCCCCGAGGGTATTCGCCAACCCAGTCGTCAGACTTTTCTGACATGATTATTCATTGATTGTTACAGAAATTACCAGTATTTAACAAAATTCAAAAATAACAGAAATACTAAGGGTTCATTCTTTGTATTGCACATGGTAGATCTCCTTAGCTGAAATTTGGCTTCCTATTTCGGTTTTTTTGGTTGAGTACTTCTTGTTTAATATAAGTTTGGTTTTTGGTCTTCCAAATGTTTCGGTTTTAATGCTGCTGATGAGAGGTAACTCCTTGAAATGCGTCGTATACAGCATAGTATAAATTTACTATATCTAATATTAATATCTTTGGATTGTTATTTAGAAATGGTTCGCTTCAATTTGTGAACCCTCAGTGTCCTAAAATTCATTCTTACTTGTGTTAAATAAAGGTCATAAAAAAGGTACCGTACTCCAAGGTGCATTCAATAGGGAAAAGTCTACAAAAACTGACAAAACCGAAAAAAGCTCAGCCGTATAAACCAGCGGAACAACTGGAAATTAACTGTCATAATCCTGACTTGGTACAGGCATTCTCCGAAGAACATGGTGGATAAAACCAGGAATAACGTCTAGCCAAACCTCCCACATGTATGACAGTCGTTCATCGTTCCGTATTGACAAAAAATGAGAGGGGCAAAAAATAAATAAAAAACTGACGAGTCGGCAAAATCCAGTAGTCATAAAGTTACCAGAATTTATAACTCAAGGCCATCCTGTATGATTTGTGAAACCGAAACTGAATATTTGTCTATAAGGTCTTGGTACAAAAATGTATTTACCGATGAATTTCTTAACAAAAAGGACGAGAGTTTCAACTTCTTGCTCAGACATATATATATAGGTGACTTTTACAAATTCTGAGTAGCTGAAATTTATTTAAATTGCAATACTCATTTATTGCACTATACGATAAAATCACTTATACACATGATTGATTGCACTATTTCGTATCCTCCCTTGGGTAATGTTGTACTCCCCAAATATTTTAGAAACTGCTTAGACCCCTAACAGCCGATACTAATTTTATGGTCTCGCCGTAGGATACAGGGGCATAAAGTGGTACCGATGTCGGTCTGTCATAATGCTTTCTGAACTCTACTGAACTTGAGTTTGCCTTGGCCAAATATACAATGACCATATCCTCAATACGTAGATGAACGTTGATTTTGGTATTGGGTCTTTTACCGTTCAATAGGTATCTCTCTTTATGAATGGAAACATTATGAATTTGTAGCTTGAATTTGCCTTGGCTGAATGTTTTGAAACGTATACGCAATGCTTATTACCGCAATATGCAGTTCAAGTTTGGATTTTAGTATGTTGCCCTTTACACGTACCATTATAGAGAATTGCGAATTTTTCGTTTCCGAGATTGCCTTGTAGATGTGTGAAATAGCCAAAATTTAGGTTTCCGGTCAATAACTTGAGTATTGTTTGAATTTTTGAATTGTTGCTTTGGACCAACAAACACAAGTGGGATTGTTCTTGACATATTTCAATTTTATAATGTAGACCTATTTTGGTATCGGTGAGTATATAGTTCCTTGAACACACTCGATCTTCATTTTTTCTCTTTTGATTATTTAATAGAAATCATCAAAAAATCATCATCACTCGTTGTTCAGCTTTTGAGTTATTTGTTTTTATGCTATCTTTACCTACATTTCTCTAAGCTAGATAAAATAAAAAGTAAAATATTCATAAATATATCGGTTTATTGTTTTTGTTTTTGTAGGAAGATAACATTTCCGTCGAACGGAATCATGCGTTCTAAATTTCTTTCCGGTGTTTTGGCAATTACTTTCTAATGACACTAATTTTACTCGTGTCAAGAATTTAACAGTAATAATAAAAGACATTAATAAAAATAATAAATTCTTGTCATGCAAGAATTGAACTTTCACGATTTCATTTGAACTCCATCACCAGATACAATTTAAATTTGTGACCCCTTATGGGAGTCTTATTTCTTCGTCATGTAATAGTGCGAAGTATCCCATCATCTGATCAGCAGCTGTGAGAACAGTAAGTTTTGCAGTAATCATATTGTATATTCGGTTTTTAAAGTGTGTTTTATACTACTCCATCACTGCCAAATCAGATTACCATGACTGTTGATTTTATTTTTGTATTTTGTGTAAATCATGAATAGAGATCTTAATACCGGTATTTCATGACAAAAGAATGGGTTCAAAACGCATGCAAGTATCTAGAATGCGATAGATAATGTATTTCCAACAAGACTATAGTAGGGTGATACTATTTTATTTAGTAAAGAAAGGGTACAACAGATATTTCCATTTATTCAAGTGTTTTTAATTCTAAACAGAACTGAAGCACAGATAGCTTAATACTTCTTTTATCTGGTTACTATTAACTAATATATAATAGCAGAAATTTGATCTTTACATGCAAGCGAAGCTCGCTCTATAGTGTATAGGATTTCAGATTTGGATATCGTTGTTCTAGTTTCATCCTTCTATTTTTTTTCCTGCAAGATGGCGGCTTTCAAAATGTAACTACTTCCTGTAAGAAAACGCGTGATTTCGAACATTCTTATTTCTTTTAAAGTATTAAGTCAATAAAATATTTAGAAATAAACATTAAGTGTCATGAAATTAAAAATAAATACGAAAGAACCCACCTGGAATCAAATTTGATATATCAAATTTTGACAAGAAAAAAAGATGCAGACGCAAGTGTCACATTTTCCCGCCATTCGAAGGTTTCACTAAACACCGACAAAGCAAACGTTAAAAACCTTACGCTTCGCTTGCTTTCCAGGTCACACCAGTTTCATATTATAATAGTTACTTGTGCAGAGGGCATTATCATGAAATATAGACTGCCCAAGGAACACTAGTATTGACTGAAACATCGATAATGCCGAGCCAAAGGAGATGGCATTATCGGTTTTCAAGTCAACACTACTGTCCCGAGAGCTGTCTATTTTTCATGATAATACCCTCTGTATAAGTAACTACGGATTTTTTTTGTCCACACATTTATTCTGAGAATAAATTAAAAAGAAATTTTAAAGTTCGTCTTTTATTCAAGACCATGTCAATTGTAAGCTGTGGATATTGCTTAGTTATGTACTTCTGGTTTTGTGCTTGAATAAATCTGAATCACTTGTGTGTTTTAAAAAGAAGGCGCAGCAATAAGAGCAACTGCGGGCATTGTAACTTGATAATGACCGGTACAAGCATTATCGTCGAATAATAAATGACACGTGATGACCTCTTATCCCATGGGGATATAGAAAATTTATCTAATATGAAATAAATTTGAATATCAACTGTCACTACCGGCTTCATCAGTTGGATATAATCAAGTAATGTATACTGAATAAATGTGTTTAACCAGATGTCTAACAAATGTTTATTAAAATCTGACATGCTGGTGCTAAAAAATCGCCATAATCTTATTGTTAATTGTCTTTAAGTCGTAAAATATTGAAGATAAAATGTATCTTTATATACAATACTGATAAAATTTCAGTCATCTGACGTTTTATTTCCTTCGTTATTAACTTTTCGTTTTGCTTCGTTATTAACTTTTCGTTATATATATCCTGTATTCAATGAAATTTTCATTAACCACTATTTTACCGTTACAAAATCAAACCATATAAATACGTCTTGTTATTAAATGCAGTTATCATAAATTCGTCTGGATGTAATACATTGGAAATTGATCCAGCATAAATGGTTTATGTGAAATATTGGGACAAACAGGAAAGAATT
Source organism: Mytilisepta virgata (assembly GCA_028015205.1). Classification (NCBI taxonomy): domain Eukaryota; kingdom Metazoa; phylum Mollusca; class Bivalvia; order Mytilida; family Mytilidae; genus Mytilisepta; species Mytilisepta virgata. The sequence continues at coordinate 49,943,595 of CM051518.1, read as the reverse complement.
TTCATTAAGCTACGACTTGCTATCATTAATGAATAAAACGGGAAACCTGAAGTGATGTAGCGAAGAAAACGACTATATATACCAGACGAAAACCTATTGATATCTCAATTTTGAATGCCTGTACGATATTTAATCGCTCTGTGCCAATATTTTGAAAAAAATAATCCAGAATCATTATTTACGGTCGCGATTTCTGTTTCTAACAGTAATACAATGACGATATGACGATTAACGATTGGAGAATTATTGGCAATCTTCTGAAATCAACATGTTAGCCTTTGTATGAAAATGAAATGACTTTGTCAATCAAACTAGAAAAGTCTGAAAGCCAGTATATCCTGTGAATAAGTCTAAGCGATTTTGTTTTCAGTAAATATGAGAAATTTTATAATATAAAGGTTATTCCGTATGTTTTTTCTTGACGTTGACGAGATGCATGCATGGAACGTCGTAAAATAGATGGACATTTATCCCAGTTGGACAAGTAATATATAATAATTACACTTTTAAAAAACTGAAATTTTTTATTCAATCCTTTCTCTTCTGCATCTTTAACGTTTCTACACTTTCCAATCAATTTTAGAGGAATACTGGCGAGGATTCTGGCAACAGAGCAAGAGGTTATATTATATGTCAAATTCGGAGACTAAACATGGTCAAATCGAACATAATGTATAGCTTATATATACATTATAGCTTATATATGTGTCCATAAAACCTTAAGTAAAGTTGGAACGATCAAAAAGTAGAAAAATTTATCCGAAATTTTGTAAAAATTCACTGTAAGCTATTAAAGGGGCTTTTATGACAGAGGTTTAGAAATCATAGTGCATACATGTATCTTAAAAAATGTTAATACTTTATCAATGGGTTTCTGTTATTTGAAGCCCTTTTTGTATCTGAATCATTTTAAAGCAAAATAAAAGTAGCTGAACAACTTAATCATTGAAAAGAGGCAGACCGTAAACTAACATGTTGTTTTTCTTTGACTATCCTACAACAAAAATACTATTTTAGAAATAAATTAGGAACATATAGATGTGGACTATAATAAGTATACATTCACTAGAAATTTAGACTGGTATTTCTCATGTGATAATTTGAACAAAAGAAATTTAATAACTAAATGTCCTAATAATACATATAAATACGAAATTAAAACGTGAACATAGTATACAGGCAGCGTCAGGAAGAGGGGATAGAACAAGTAGGATTTTCTTTCAGAATTGGCCTGGGCATACTTATATTAACTAGTATTAAAGTCAAATTGTTACTGGGGTCGTTGGACATAATAGTACACTCCATATATAATTACTCTTTGAGGATTCTCTATTACGACAAAAAGCTTAAGGTTTATTTCCTATATATTTTACTTCTAAAAGTATTTAGCTCTTCAACAAATTTTATAACTGTCCCCAATTCAAAGTGGTAAGTAATTAGTCATGACATAACAACTGCTTTGTATTGACGATGTATTTTGTCAACTACTTTTATTTTGCCGGAGCAGAAATTACAACCTTAAAAAATAATTTTTTTGGAAATAAGTATACAAATGGTAACAGAAGCAAAATCACATAAGATAATCCCGGGAGAAAATTACTTTAATATTCGAAAAAATATTAGCAAATCTTGACCCCCCCCCCCCCCCGGCCCCCGCATCCAATTTTTAAAAAAAGGTCGTTTGAATCTCGGGCTGTAGTTCTTGCTAGAAAACAAACTATCAATATTTAATCATTACCAATTAAACCAATTACTTGTACACTGCCTCTGGTTAACACTGGTTAACAAAGAAAATATTATATTCTTTTTCTGTCCAGTGCCCTTTACATTCATATGTATAAATACGTTAACTTAGCTTCCAGTCTACGACACTGCTTCGAACCAGATTAAATATATGCTTAAATACATGTGCAATTTTTTAAAATAAATTGAGAATGCTTATTTATTTTATGTAGAATTTAATCTTTATTACTATTTTAGAAATTAATTTTGACATTAAATTAAGAATGTATCAAACTCTTGGACGTGTAAAAAATCTCATCATCCCAATGCTTTCGGTTAAAATTAATTTCCTTAATATGAAATTGAAGCTTTTTAGATTAATACCTGCATACTTATTAAATTCATGCTGCTTTCAAAAAGTGCATAAATAAAAGATTAATATAACTGAAAATATAATGATATATAACGAAAGACGTAAAGGTTAAATAAAACATCTAATGTGCCAGGTTTTTTATTTACGCAATCTCCTCTGGAAATCTTAATTTGGTTTATATCCCAAAGGAATAAAAATAATCAGATTTTCGAAGAAGACAAAATATTTGAAGCAAATATGATAAAAGTTATTAGTGTTATTTACAGATTGATTTGTTCAATGTATATACTTTGTTTGATAAGATAACCTTTTTTCATTTCAATTGTAGACCGGACAAAACAATCTTCGACATAGAAAATTTGTAATCCTTGTCACTTAAAAAAATATATTGCTTGATAATATTTGTATTATTAAGTTACCATTTGAATCCGCTCAATAATATTTTTAGTTATTGTTAATTCTTCTTCAGAGGTTCTAGTGAGTTATTATACGTCAAAATGCGCACATCATAGCATCAAAACTGGTGACAATTCGCGTGCAATATTAATGGAAACAGAATAATTTATTACTGAACAACCTCTTAAACAGTTGGTCTACAAACTCAACTAGAGGTAGTCGGAAACGAAAGCTATCCCCATGGTGTTTTAAATACTGTATTTTTTTTCACATAACATATTTGTATATAACTTTTACCCAAATATTTATATACATGTGTATTATTTATAATGATGAAAGGCCATAGTCGTGATAGTTTGGCTATTGGGTAACTGTTGGCCCGATTTTTGAAAATTAACTAAAATCTTATTGCGCATCTACGTACAGTGTATATAGAATTAAAATGCATACAGTAAAAAATAAAACAGGGGTTTAGTTCATAACCTTAAATTAAAAATTTTCATAATTGGATTGTTTTGGCCTCCAAAAATAAGAATTATAAACCATTTTGCGCATTTACATACAATGTATGGCAATACTGTACAGAAATAAAATGCACAAAGAGAAAAATAAAAAGGAACTTATGTCATAAGCTTAAATTCACAATTTTCAAAATTCGACCCCTTTGGACCCCGAGTTTTGAAAATCAAAATTCTAAAACCTTATTGTGCATCTACAATGTATATACATACAGAGGTTAAACATGAAGGAGGAGTTTATGTCACAGGAAAAGTCATGGTGACGGACAGATATACGGAGGCGGTAATAAAATCCCAATACTATCTTCGAAAGTTCGTGGATGAATATGCAACTACAATCGATAAAATGACTTGAATTTTTCGGAGAATCCGGTAAAACAAATAGCTATAATTTGGACTTATCACCCAGAGTAATACGCATTCTATGATATTTCATGCCCATTTGATAAAAACAAAAGTTCTGTACGGACGCTACACGCCTATTGGGTTTCATTGTCATATTTTCGTTAAATTAAGGATAGCGCACTAGTCAATACAAAGCGCGATTTTAACTTATTTCGCGAAACGTTGATTAAATTACTCGAGATTTCTAATGATATAGGAATTTTAATAATATTTCAGATAGCTTCAGTGTAAGTAAAAGGACAATTAGTTTGAAATCGTCATTTTTAAGTCAAATTTTTGCAGTGTTGTTTCATTTGAAATTTATATGATCGAGAAAGAACATTATCTGCGGAATATTTCTGGAAATATGGAACATTTCACTTTCAGACTATACCTGTATGAGGGCCAGGTAATGTTGGTCTTAAATTCTGCATTCATCAAATTTTTGTCCCAGTTGTATCTAGTCAGTTATGAAAAAGGTTTATTCCGTAATTTCGTTATTCTGTACATTTGTTTTATTGTGTAACCAGTATTCCACCCCTCCATAATATTTTATTTTTAAAAGTATTCTTTGTATTTTTTATACCTTTCTATTCAGAATCTTTTTAGACCATTGTTCTCTATACTTTAAATCCTCATCCAAACTATCTTACATGATCGGTAACATTACTATAGTTTAAAATATTCTCATGTTCCTTCAGATTTTGTTCAGTATTTGACAGAACTAGTTTGTTGTGGCTAATTTTTCTAAATTGTTATTGCGAAGATAATTTGAATTTCCAAATTGTTTTCTACGACGTACGACAGTTTATATTATATCTCATTTCTATACGAGAAACAAAGTACAGTATATTGTTATGAACTGGTATCTAAACAATAAGCTGCGTGTCTAGAATATAGACCACAACGAGGGAATTATGAAAACCTTGAATTGGTACGAACTATTCTATCTTATTTCAATAATTTGTAAAATTATAGTTCAAGGACAATTACAAAACGGTACAACTACACAATGTTGTAGTTTATAAAGGTAGATAATTAAGACTGTATCCTTGCTTAAAAGAATACCAAATAGAATACATATAACAACTAAAAAGTATAATAAATAGATAATTATTAGGTAAATAAATAAAATTATTTTTTCTCATGTTTTACCTATTTAAATGAAAATACAGCCTGTTTTTGGAATGTATTATATATATTTTGTATATCGTATTGGAGTGACAGTGATACATAAAATCACAAAACGGTGATACATAAAATCACAATTTAAGATCGTATATCCTCTGTCCTAAATTGTTTTAGGCTTAACTTTTCTGTGTTTCGTACGTAAATACCACTGAGGCGATACCGTTGGTGCTGGTGGATCTTTAGTCTCCGAGTATTTCATCCTCCTCAGAAATTATCGCTTCGACAATGATTTTTAGAAACTTTTGTTGAAACTTGTATTTGATATATTATGACATCCTGTCTCAGCTCCCTCGGGCAAAGTTGACCGAACCTCGACTGATTATTCCCATTAGGTTGTATTGCTCACAATGTTTTAGTGTTTATTTATTATTATATGTTTTTCCATTAGCATTCCAATGATTTGGTAACCTTATAAATTTTTAGTATTGGTAACCTTATAAGTTTTTACCTAATGAATTTTAATCCAGATATGAGCATCATACGCAATGAAATAAGGTCTTTGAGTTTATATTACAGATAAAAGTATGAGTCTGAGTACTCTATTACGATTCTAAGTTTGAATTGCAGGGAATAATCATTTAAATTTTATTATTTTTAAAGTCACAAAAAAAAAAAAAAAAAAAAAAAAAAAATAAAAACCAGTTTTTCCTGTTTTAATACAAAACATCCTGCTTAGCGTACAACTTAAGTCGAAATTTGTAAATAATTCGCATCGCGTATCAATAATGCAGTAAAAAAATACTTCCGGTTCTATCTGGGACGACCTACATGTACCAATATACAAGAGATGACGAACCGGATCGATATGGGGTATGATATGTAAAAAACCCCATATCATTTTCTCTTTATCATATATTGTTTATTTTAACGTTATTTGTACATTGAGATCACATGATTCTTTAGTGGTACGATATGGTTTTCCCAGTGGAATGATATGGATCTCTTCCCGATGGGATAAGATGGCAAGTTCATATATGCAACAATAAATATATCAACGCTAAACATATGATAGCAAGGTACTCTTTATGTCGTTGGCATTACGGTAACCGTAATAAATTTCTATTAATCAATGTGAAGAAAAAGGTATACTTAAATAAACTCTATGATTATTTGAAAATTTGTCCTGAATCGATTGAATTACATTGTATATTTACAGTACAACACCAAGGGCTGTTTACAAATCTTATTGGCATTTTACGTAAACTCTGATACTAGTACCAATTTGTGTGCGTGGGAAACATTTTTCACGAATAGAAACTACTTCTGTGGAATCATTTTCTGGACAAGTATTGTCAAAATACTAAATGACTACTCTGTGTTCCACATACTTTATCAGGTGGTTTCTCCCGGTACTCTGGCTTCCTCCACAAACAAAAACTGACCGCCGTGAAATAGCTAAATGTGCTGAAACGGTGTAAAACCCCAACTAAACAAACAAACAAAAACTTGCAAATATAACGGTGACGTGATAATTTAAGCAAACATCAGCGAATTCCACGCCAAAAAAAAAACGACCAATCCGCTCTTCTAAAATATTTTTGACATTTTAACAGTGGAAAAGACAATAATTCATTACGATTATATTGGTAACAAAAGGTAGTGTAATCCTTTTTAAGTTCACTTTGATGAAATATTCGAGATGTTCATGTCAAAAAAGACACACAGTAATCAGTGTATGGATTAAATACATTTACTTTTTAAATACAATAATGTTTATTTTAGACATTAGATTCATCAATTATACCCTAAAAACTCAGTTTTAAACAAAAATATCGGAAACACATTCAAAGATACATACCCAGAAGTTTAAAATGTAATAGTTTACCGTAATTACTTGTTCTCCGCCCCCAGTTGTTTATTGTGAAAAGCAATAAATTGATCTGTGATCCACAGCTAAATCATACAATGTGGAAACGAAAATACGTGACATAACGAAAGGTTAAGAAAACCCGGAAGCTCAGTTGATCTTCCAAAAGAGAAGAAATAAGATACATATATTAGCGTTATTAACATTATCTTTCAATCATCTTTGTTCGATTCAGTCCTTGAAGGGAAGATACATTCAAATTTTACATTTGTCAAGACACATTGAAATAAATCATTAGAAAAAAGAGATCTTAGCTTTTCAGATTAATTTTTCAAATAGCTTTGAGATAGGAATTAAAATATAATAAACGACTCCTTTAAGTAACGTTGTTATCTCATTGATTCTTTTCCAAGGGGATCATAAATAACCTACAAACCCAATTTAAAATAGTCTGTTTTCTTGTAGTGGCTCTTTTATATTAACTTCAAAATTATCAACCAATACATATAATGCAGGAAGATCAGATTGATTAAATAGCATATGAAACATAGGATGTGGTGGATTAATTTGTTACACAAAAACCCTTACATATACGTTACAAAAGTTTAAGCAAATATATAGGGCTTTTATTGCTGTTCTTTATCTTAAAGTCACATTTACAAAATGGAGAAAACTCTCGAATGCACTTCAATTAGCACCTGTCACTAGATAAAGGAAACCAACATATACAGCAGCATGCAGGGGGTTTGTCCTGCAATTGTAAACACCAAAATACCAAGCTCGATATGTTTAAATGCCACTTACTTTAGAGGCAAACATTTCAGTAATATTTGACAAACTATTCAAATGTTTAATAATGTATTAGCACATACATGATACTCATATGTAAATTTTGATTGTAGCAAAACAATTAGAATACAAGGGGAATAATTAAAATGTCCAAAATAAACGATAAAAAAAATTAATAGGACCTGGTAGCCGAAGTTTTTAAATCCAATTTTATTAAATAGTCATATATAAGCTTGTATGGTTATTTTCACATGCCCTTGTGTGTAGAATGACAAATCCTTCACTCTCCAGTATACCCAAAATGAGCGGTACCAACTAAGGAGAATCTGTGGGTTAATATTATGCGCAACAAGATAATTTCCTTTATCAATGTACAATATATAAGCATGTAAGATGAAAACTAATAAGAATGCTAGACTTTTATAAATTAATCTTAGTGTACCGTCATTATAGGCAAATAAACTCGGATATCAAGTTCCTTGTATTAAATGTGCATTTCTAGATTTACCTTCATCGGGTATACTCATGACAAATTTTGGAAAGCAGATAAAATTAATACTAAAACATTGTGAGCAATAGTACTAAACAGTTTACGTAAAATCCAGGCCAGGTCAGTTTTGTCCGATTGAGTTGAAGCTCTACTTTAACAAAATTTAAAAAATGTATTAACCCAAAATTTCACAACACAATCATTGCATAGTAAAAGAAATAACTAATGAGAGGATGATATTCTGGGGGATTTACAGTCCATCAACAATTACTATTTTTTTTTCAAATATTAAAAACAGGGGCCTCGGTGGCCGAGTGGTCTAGGTAGTTAGTCATGACTACTAATGATCACTAGCCTGTCAACGCTTGGGTTGCGAGTTCGAATCTCACCTGTGGCGGGGTGCGTTCGACTACGATTTTAATTGACAAGGATTGCCAATTTCCTACCGAAGGTCGCTGGTTCTCTCCGGGTACTCCTGCTTCCTCCACGAATAAAAACTGGCCGCCGCGAAATGGCCAAATGTGCTGAAAACGGCGTTAAACCCAAACTAAAACAAATAAAACAATAAACAAATATTATAAACACAAAAAAAGTTTACCACTATATTTTTATTATATTGCAGGAGTTTTTCTTGCATATCTTCGTTTCATGCACATGCACTCACTTTCCCTGAAACAAATTTTGATGCACTGCATGGTTACGTTACAACAATCCGTGTCTCCTTAGCAATGATCAAGGTCGAAAATGTTAAAATCAAGAAATTATTTAAATTGAATGGTTCTACCTGCAATTCTACAAATCGGCATATGAACAAAACCGTGGTAAAATTTTTAGTCAAACCACGCTCGCGCACCTGTCTATTTTTGTTCCATTGTTATGACTGTTTTCTTTATCCCCTAGTAAAAGCACATTACTCGTATTTAATTTCCGGTTCGTCTGCTTTCAGAATATTTTCGCTACGGCAAACTGTAAACAGTGAAAATTGCAACGAAAGTTGAGCACTCAGGGGAGATTTACAAATTCTCAATGTTCCAAAATGCAAATATAACTGGTGGAAACTTCACTATTAGCATGCTAAACAAAGAGGAGATGACTGACACTTACCGCCGTCCGTCATGACAGTTTATTCGTTGAGAAAAATGTCTGACTACATTAGATATATAGAACTTGTGTTCTTTTGTTGTCTATTTTCGCTAATCTCAGAACTACTGAAGTTGTCAAATGAATCAACATTTTCCTTCGAGATGAGCCTTCAGATCATTTAAAGGGTCTAAAAACATGAAATGGATATTTTTTCACATCAGTATAGAATATCGTAATAACCTGTTCCAAAATTGAAAAGAACCATAAATAAACCAAAATGTATACGCCAGATTCAAATGCTAAGACAAAAACAAAGAAAAAGAAAAGAAAAAAACCGTTGCATCAAAATGTCCTTATGTACGATTGTGATATTTCTTATTTCATAATAGTATTTTTAGGAGTATCAGTTTCATGGTTCCGAAATATAAGAATCTAAATTAAGTGTTTAAAAATAATATAGCCATGTTGAACAAGTTTCTGGATTACTCCAACCCTGCTCTATAGCAAATAGCGGGATGACAAAGTAAACGAAAACTGGACTTCCTGTAAAAATCAGTATAGAATGTTATGTTTTATAATTCATTAGGTTATTTTCTTCCTTAACTAAAAATTACTTAGTAACACTTTTTGTTTTAACACTAATTACATAAAGTGAAAGGGTCGTCTAGACAAATGATAATAAAATTCATGTTTATATTGCAATCAAACAGGAAGAGAGTGAAAGCATTAAATGAATTGTTTCTGTAGTGGACATCTGAGGATACATTTAATTTGAAAAATGCATTTCCAAGGTTAAAGCAAGTCGACATTTCCGATACATTTATTGCAAAAAATATATCTTGAAATTCGCCTACATGAATTCTTCTTATTGGCTTCAGAAAAATGACATTAGTTTACAAGAACACTGTCTAAGTAATTATTATGAACATTGTTCAAAATGTGTCAGAGTAAGTTCAAGTAAATATCGGCGTAATTTCAATTTTACTTAATTCTCTTTTCTTATTTGTGGGAGTTTCAAGTCTGATAATTAAATTCTTCAGTTCCCGGAATATTCGGTACAACGTACATTTGTACTTTTTTCTGTTCGACAAATTAATGCTTTAACCATGAATCCAGTTACACACCGCGTACTTCTCTACAAACGAGATTCCTGTGGTGATGTTCAGGATCTGCAGTCATGCATTTCTTACTTCATCACATATAATGTCTCATACAATTCATCATCTCCAATACTGATCAATAAAAAAATCTTTAATTCTATTAAACTTAACCTTTAATGAATTAAAGAAGACTTTACTGTCAGTGTTCGCCGTCATTTTAGTAGCTGATAAAAACTGCTACATGTGTATTTATAGAATAGATTTAGGCTGATAAATAAATAAATAAAGGACAATATGGCATATCGAAATAAATCAACCAGATCATTTCATGGCTACATGTATTTATATTTACTACATTATACATGTATCATTGTCATCTTACTTTTATTTACAGTTTTGGGGTTTGTTTGGAGATATAAAAACCGACTTTTATATTAATTCAACACATGCAAAATTATTTTTCTTAAAAATATCAGGCAAATCTATAATATATTTAGCAAATCATTGTTTTTTTTTTTTATAAAAAAACAGATAAAAAATTTACAATTCATAGCTTATGAAAAATGTTCTAAACCGAGATCCTGAAAACGACGATTTGACCGTGACTTATCACTTAGAAAAAAATCTTTTCTATGTTTAAGATAAAACAAACAATGATAATGAAAGATAAAACTTGATCAATAAGAATATGTATTTTTTTAATGAAAAAAAGGTCATTTTTACAAAACAAATACATAAGAATAATAGGTTCTTACACGAGTTCAAAGTGAAGACTGGAAACTCTTCAACGAGTTTTTAAAATTCACGTCTGTCACAATTGGAGCGCAGCGGATTTTCTAGTTCTTCACTTTTGGAAGAGTATAAGTACCTATTGCTTCCATAAATACTCGATTTGTAGGTTTTCTATTCCTAGGTAAACTCACTGAGCACAGTCCACGAAGTTAATACTATTACGCCTGATTGGTGAAAAGGTATGACAAAAGAATTCTGAATGGTCGAACTTCCAATGGCAGACATGGTCGCTTGCACCTGTCTATCATAGAAAATGCCCAAAACCGGAAGAAAAAGATTTCTTGAACAAGTTTATAGCGTTACTTTTTTGTTTGAATTGTCCTTCCTAAACATGAAGACCCATTCATTTAGGTGCTACAATACAAGTATAAATTATTTCCCACTTATTAATTGAAAAAAATACTGGCAATAATTTCTTTTCATTTTTGTTAAAGGAGACTGTTGCTATAAGAGAGACAACATATGTGTAGTAAAACTGCGAGGAAGGTCCCGCAGTTATCACTAACTCACTAACACGTTTTGTCTTTCTAAACGCAACGGTCTCATTTAACAAAAATGGGAGGGGGAGAGCTATAAGGAAGGGACTTGTAGCAAGTGTATGTATGGCCGTGGTTAATTCTCACATATCAAAATTTGACATCTTGCTTATCTAATCAACGAGCATTTATTTTTGTCTTGCTAAAGTAGCACATTTATTTTAGTTGTAATTAATTTAAAAAAAAAGAACGCGATTTAATTGTTATAGTACTTTCGGCAAGTTTGTGTTTGACTAACAGGCTTACTTTATAGTTACAAAAATGCTAAGATTAGTAGCAAGCCTGAAGAAAAGAGATGAATGAAATATTCTTTAATTATCATTTTGACGTATCTTTGGTACATTTAGCATGTCAAGAAAAATTATCTAAAATAATGATTCACACTAGTACTGATATGTACGTTTAAATATATGTGAAAGATGTACCAATAATTTCAAATATGAATGGAAAGCTGGCCTAGTAAAAATCTGAAAATGTCAGTTTTAGATATTTGAATGAGATACGGAGAATAATTCTGATGACAGTGTATAAATGTAACATAAACTAAACAATTAAAAGTTACAAGGATGGTAAATTAGTAAATACATTAACTACAAATAATTTGAAAAAAAATTTTCTCACTGCAGAATTTAGGGTTGAAAAATAACTTTGTTTACCATGGCAACTGAGTGAAATTCCCCATTGATATAATGATTTTTGTTTTTAATAATAAGGTAGTTCATGTGTCCATTTTCAAAAAAATCTGAGAATATGAATTTCTTGGCCCTAATGATAAAATTATGGTCCTTACAGATAACTTATATCTAAAAGCAGTTTAACCATTCATTACCAGGTATAAATTTACTTGGGCACAGTTTTTTTTTTACAGGTGTCCTAATTAGAGATCAAAAAGAATATACCTATAGTTTATATTCTGATATACGTAATTTAGGTTAGGGAAATTTACAATTCGAAACTCATTTGTGGCTACTGAATATATCTATTTAAATTTATTTTATTTCATTTCATTTTTTATCCTAAACATTTTAATTAAAATTTAAACAGTGCGTTTATTAGATGTGTTAATCTCTTAAAACAACATCTATTTCTTGTGATAACACTACTGAATTTATTTTGTTGGCATTCCAAAAATGTATTTTTATATATATATATATAAATTTTGACATTCCAAGAAGACACCGTGACTATATAGTTATTTAGCCAACGCTTCTCTTGCGAACTGTGGTAAATAAATTATGCGTACTATTAAAACCAGAATAATAAAAAAAAACAAATACTATCAGGTATATTTTTAATTTATTTTATCTAAATGAATACAGAAAAAAGATACGAAACATACATTTTAAATTATAATCATTGATAAATAAAGTTTATACATTCTGCATAACCATTTATTCTAAACTCAACCAAGATGAAGTAGGCGTACGTGGTGATGCCTGAGTGCACTGTAACGTCGATGAGTCCACTAATACTGATTTGTTCTAAAGAAATATGTTCCAATGACATTTATGTATATATGATTAAAAAAAGTTAACATTAAGAAAGACTGTATGTCAGTTTAGTAAAGAATTTTAGCATCAGTTTGTACATTTAATTTTGTCTCTTGAGATTGATAACTTTTAGTTTGACGGAAAAGGCTTTTTTTTATGTATGTAAAGCATGTCAAAACAAAGAATACTTATATAATGTCTATAAAATGACATGACACATTTACATTATTAGAACTAAAATAATACTTTCAATATACCCGTGAGTTGAAATACTAATTGGTTAATTCCTTTCATGTAAATAGCCTATAAGCCGTAGTGATTTGACACCTTTACTATTTCTGATTTGTTTAAAAAATAGGTCGGCTAAAGCAGTTTAATCATACCAGTATGTTAAGATAGGGATTACGAGTCCTTGTTGGTTTGTTTTGAAGAGGATATCATCCCATGTTATATGTTTTACTTGTTCTATTGACATAAATCCACATAAAGAGTAACAGTTCAATACTTTGTGTCATCCCAGAAAAGACTTTTGCCATGAAAATAATGTGAAATTCAACAAGATATGTAAATTTAGTCTCTGGATAGTGATATAAATTTTGCTGTGATGGATACAATTATTTGATTTATGTAAAGCATGTCAAAAAAATGATACTCACAAAATGTACATGAAATGAAATGACACATTGTTAAAACTAAGGGTAACGCATTTCTGTTTCCTATAGCTACTTTCAATATCCATCTACATGTAGATTTATATGTATCGCTATCATCCTGCCTTTAGTTGCAATTTTATAAATCAATACCAATGGTTATTTCTTTACCCTTACTCCTGCCATTTGGGACATTATGGCATTGTGTGAATTTGCTCATCAACGTTTTGGATCATTTTTGGGGTTTTCATCATTTTAGGCCACTAACACAACTGACGAGTTGCAAATCGACGAAATGTACGAATATTGCTATCCAATCTTGATAAAATACGTTGAGTCGATTACTTCGTATTATTGAATGGAGTTTTGGTCAGTTTTTTAAATTTAAGAACAGGAAGTATCGATATACCTGTCATTTTGAAAAGATAATATTTGGATTTTTTAGAATACAATATAACATAAACAACGCGAATTCAAAATGGAAAACTGAAAGTCAATTAAAGGGGAAAAACGTTATTCCTAAATGTACTTAAACTGTTAAAAAAAATACTGAAAATTTAAAACGGACACATGAAATATATCAAAGCCAAAGCAATTACGGATCTCGGAAACTTACTGTCAACCAACATTGATGGCGTAGTACAATGTACTACAATTTCTGTCCTGTATATGTAGGCATTATAAATTATTGACCAGGAAAAATATTGATACTGTGAGTTTGAACCGAATTCATTACAAAGGGTTTTCCTCGAAACAGTTGAATAAATCACATCACCTTCTTTCACAATATAAAACATTCGCCGCTATTTATCTTCAAATATCACTAACATGTTAACACAAATGAACAGGAAACGTAGAGTTTACGAAAACATTCTTCTAAATGTAGGTTTATAAAATTCATACATTTTGGAATTTTCATATAAAGAAATGTTTTTAGAAAATCATGCTTTAACCAATGAATCTTGTAAGATACACGTCTGGTTATTTTGCGTCAATGTTTGAGTATCTTAATTGTGGTTGTACAATTGTTGGAAAAAAGGAAAGTTAATTCAATAATCCATCAATCAAAACAAACAAGAGCCTTGTAACAAGATTAATTCAATGAAAAGGTAGTATCAGTGACAACAATTTTATTGATGGCTTGAGAGCTGTATTGTACTTGTGTTTAGACAATATTTATGCTGTCTCCATTGATGGATTCGTTGCTTCCATCTAATCCCTTATTACTACATCTGAATTCAGAACTCTCCTCTAAAAAAATAAATTAATGAATCTATGGAATGATGTATTTCGTATTTAAATTTCTCAGGTTTACAATACCGTAGTATCTTTAAAGTTTCATAATTTATTAATAAAATGTGTATGGATTGAAATGTGTATGATTGACGGATTATTGAATTAACTTTCCTTTATTGTCATAAGGTTCTTGTGCATTATAAGTGAATGGCGTCTTCATATAAACCCGGCTATAGTGTTTCAAAACGACGTCTAAAAATATGGAAAATACCAAAGCCCTAATAACAAAAACCACTTAACAGGCAAATAAAAAACAGATTTCTATCAAAACAGATTTTTTTTTCAAAGATTAAAATTAAACGTGTCTTATCCAATTTTGACACTTTTAAAAATACCAAAAACTCGCCACTGTAAAACATGTGTACATATAACAATGGTCGATCTCGATAGTAATCTTTGAATATCTTAATCTCCCTTCTTAATATGCAATCAACACATGGCTGGTTTCAAACGTTCTTACTTTTTTTATCCACTGTTATATTGAAAGAATTCTCAGATATTGTATTCAGTTTAGAATTTGAAGCTGCAACTGCCTGTAAAAATTTAAACTATTGTAAAAAACAAGTTCAGTTTAAACTGATGTGTAATTGGTGCTGTTGAATCTACAGCATTTTAACCATTTGCGTGACGAGGTAATTAATAGTTCTAGGATCAGTTTGGAAGATGAATAAAGAGGCTAAGGATACGTGCAGAATTATATTCTCTGAAACATGGTAATTATCCTTCGTGCGAAATGTGAAAAGAAATGGTATTTTGCAATTATTACAATATCTATATACATTTGAAATTCGTGAAGTATTTTGCCGACTTTAGTATACATATGCTTATAACACGAGTCAACTGTACTTATATATGTTCAGTGTAATGTAGATATTATATATCTTGTCTTTTTTTTCCAGTCATGACAGTCTGGAACAATACACAATAACGTCATATAGCTGCTTTAGAACTGAATGACAATATTGCAATTTCCATGGTAAAACGTTACATCATAAACTAATAGTAGATGTTTAATTTTAAGAAATTCGGGGCGAATTTGTACGTGTTTAATTTAATTTCATGTATTAGCCAAATGACACTCATAACTTAACGGTTGAAAAATGAATCTGTGTTCGCTAACGGCGGACGCTTTGAATTCTATATGACTCTATAAGCGTGCACACAGCTTTAATTCATATCAGTAGCAAGCTGTGATGAAAAACTATGAAAAATATCAAAAATAGCATTTCACTGCCTCCTACTGATCTCATTTCACGTTAGTTTATAGTAAAATACTAATTGTCTACTTCATTTTAGGTATTACGCCATTGTCCATCCTCTGTCGGCTATGAAAGTAAACAGTAAATCCCGCACAAAGAAAATCATCGCTGTAACATGGATAATTCCAGTTATAGTTGCTTCCCCTTACCTGTTCTGCAGCAGCTATTCATTTGCAATTCACAGTGAATATGGAGTTATATCCAGACAGATTTGTAGTGATAGATTCAACGAGCTGGACAACAACACTGGAATATTCAGGAGGGTATTTTTCATCCTCTTATTCGTTCTGATGTATTTGATCCCAATGGTCATTATAATTGGAACCTGCACAACTATTGCCATCTGTTTGCTTCGACCAATTGTTATTGAAAATACTCAACTTAGACGCCGGGACTCAAAGAGGCGAAATGAAGTAAACAAACGAAAGGTAAGCACAAAACAATTGATAGAAGGGATATGGTGAATGTACGATATACTTGCACATTGACAAGTGATGGAGTTATAGAAAAACAGAAGTTAACTGTCCTTTAGTGCATTATCCATCTTTTCTATATTCCAGAGGCTAAGAACAACAGTACAATGATTATACAATGCATGATTATCTTTCCTATGTGATTTCCTGTTACAGAAGATATATTCCATAGGCACACCTTATTAAGTCGGTTGTCTTATAACCTTGTAACAAATATTAAACCAATTTATTCCATAACTTATGGTATAATTTCCGTTTCCGTTCTTGATAAATACAGGCCTTGAGCACTTCTACTAATACATAATTTGCCTAAATATGAATATCTAAATTATAGCACATCAAAATAGTTAAATAAGATCTTTATTGTTACTTCAATGTGAATGACTCTGCTGGTAATCCCATAAGGCAGTACAACCTCAGTTGCTAGTATTTCAGAATAAGCATCTTTAAATATTCTCAATATTGAATTTATTATGAACAAATATCTAGAACTGAAAAAAAAGAATAAAACACTAATCATGCAACTCATTACTAGAAAAACGCTTGACCGAATAGCCAGACGTGGGAACTATGCCAGATAGATCTACTGGTACATGTAGTCTATGGCCACAACATACATGTATACATTCGGCGAGAATACGAGCATTCGCTTCATCAATGAACTGAAAATTTTAAATTGTAGAATCCATCCATTTTTAGTCATTTACATCTTCCATGTTTTGTCGGGAAAACGGCTGATGGTTTTTGCAGTTACCATTAGTTTATTAGTAGGAATAATTGATAAATTGAACACTCATACATGTGGTTAAAGCCAATAGTTCTGCTTAAGTGGACTTTAGGGATCATCTTAATTTTGTTGTAAAGTGTCAGGTTTGGGCCCATTGTTATATACTTATTGACTCGTTTTTAACGTGTTTTGTCTACACAATGATCTTAGATGATGGGATATTCTTTCATTGATTCATAACCACATGCTTTCATTTTCATACTACTCTAACACTTAAAACGATTTATTTGTTGAATATTAGCTTCTTAAGAAAGGATGACAGCTTGTTAGTTCATAGTGTTTTTTTTCAGTAGACTAAGACAATTTTCAATAATAATATAGAAGTTCCGTCAAGTGTGGTGAGATTAATTTTGTCCAAGAATATCAAAGTTTGATTTGATTTTCTTTTAGTTTTATTATGTAAACAGTTTGATTGAATTTTTTGTTAGTCGTCACGATGTGATAATATATGAACTTCAGGAAATTTTTCTCTTTTTGTAACTGGCTTTAGCCTAGTTATACGCTGTAGAAGGTTTGATGAATAGATGAACTTAAATAAAGCTATCAATTTTAATAAACTCTAGATCAACTTAGTTTGGAGCAATGTATTAATGTACTTACTTTTCAAATGCACGAACGTGAACATGGTATATAATTTAACAGACCAAGATCTTGTTTATCAGTCGTTGAAAATTGAATTATCTTATTATTTTTTTTTTTTTTTGGAACAGTGTTCTCGGGAATCACTTCTTCACTATTGTTGACTCCATGATTATATTAATATTTTTCCACCTTCAAAATAATCTAATTGACATATACCTCATATCCTATCACCTTGATAAATGAATAAAAAGTATAGAGCGATGTCTTGCTCAGCAATAAACCTATCCACACATACTTTACACTAAGGTTCGGTACTTTTTCGATATGAAAAATAGCTAAATACGCGGCTTATAGAAAAACATTTATTATGAACGGAATTTCCCGTCCTAGTCTCTAGTGTAACATTGTGAATAAATGCAAATGTCTTGCCAATAACCCTCATATATTTTAAATTATTACTGGAGCCCTGACTCCTGCCGATTTCTCTTGAACTCTGTGACGAGATACCATTAAATTTATCCTTTATGGGAGTGTTATTTCTGACTATGCTGTTTAATAGAGTGACAGTATACGACCAGCAACCATGAGAGCCTTAGCTAGTTTTTTCAGCCAAAAAGAGCACATTTTGAGACTGCTACCTATGCCATGTACCTTCCAATTAATTTTAATTTTTCTTGTTAGCACTCACCTTGTAGGTAATCATACTCTCTTTGCTTCTTTAGTGTGTTTCATAAACTCAATAATAAGGGGGATGTTTTACTACCATTAATTTTTGTCTGGAGGTCTGTCGATTACATGGCGTTCATTGATTGGGGTGTCATTGTTGACCTTTCGTGTAATCTGTTTGATTTGTGCTACAATGTATGAATTTTGATTAAAAAACTGATTTATATATACACCTTCTTATATGAAGTACCATAAAGACATACAATTACCCATTATTTACAAGAGAAATTTTTGAGTGAACATTTCCAGAAATTAAAATTCCTAATTTTTTGTATTTGAAAAACAATTCTTTCTCAAAATATGGTAAAATACAAAAAAGGCTATTTTTACAAATTTCAAAAATTATAATAATTTGATTGATTGGTGAAGTGGTAAAATGACTGTAAAATGACTGTAATGAACTGAGTTATTAACACAGTAAAACTCAATAAACCACACCATCCATGATTGTTAGTATCTCCATGACAACGTTATGGAGGTTTCAAAATGTATCAGATGACCAAATTGCTGTTTTACCTCGTCTTCAAATCGCCTCAAGAGATGAACATTACTTTATTCACTATTTACACAAAGCAAATTTTTATAACAGTTGCCACATTCAGTTACGTTTTCTCCATTTAAAATTTTTTACGTTTGTGATGAAAACTTTGAAGACTAAAATTTATCTTGTGGATAATATTTTAGTTTCACTGTTATAATCTCGGGACATTTTTAAATACATTTGTGTATCAAAATAATAAGAAATTCACTATTACAGATATAAACGTAAACAGATATAATGTCATTGGCAGTAAAGACATTATATCTGTTTACGTTGCCCATTTCGTTAAAAATTCATATTCAAAATTCAAATCACGACATAAAAAAGGTTCTTACAGTTGCTTAATAACCCCAATGTCCGATTTCATTGAATCTTGGAGTGGAACTGTTTTCTTTGAAAATTAAAATTTTTCTGAATGCCAACTGCTTAAAATAAGTAATTTCTTTTCTCTGTAGGCCATGAAAGTTTTCTCTGTAGGCCACGAAAGGTCAACTTTTAATTTTTATTACCAAAATGGTTTCAATTTGACTAAGAAATATGTGTTAATAATTAATTTAAGTTTTGCATTTTTTATTGTTGTTCAAGATTTAATTATGAACCGATTGATATACAGCTTGATAAAGCCAGGAAGATTTTGCATTTTTGAGACATGGATTGTCGTGATAACCTTCAATGTGTCATTTAGAAATTTAAAAATACATTTAGAGATACGGTGGTCATGGATTGGGAAAAAAAAATAAAATATCATGTAACTTAAACTGTATTTACTTTATTACAGGTTGCACGCATGGTAATTGTGATTGCCGTTGCATTTATTGTTGCATGGTCACCATTCTACCTTGTCAGCATCATCAGCCAGCTTCAAGAAACTAGTTTCTTATACGAAAAACAGTACATTTTTACAATGTTGATGACTCATCTGTTCGGATTTATTAATAGTTGCGTAAATCCTTTCATCTATACCGCCATGAGTGAAAAATTTCGGAAAAGTTTTAAGCGAACATTGAGGAAGGTGTTCTGTAATTATTATTGTACCCAAAGATTACTCTACCGTGGAAGTATGTCTCATCGGAGGTCAACTGCTATAACAACGCATGCGTCATTTACCGACCCGGAGGCAGAGCCCCTTAGATCCGATTCAAATTTCTCACGATATAAATTACAAGTCAAAGCTACTCCTTCCAAAAGTAGCAGTAGCGATGGAAGTTGTCGATCAAATGACAGGTTAACGAAAAATCATGTAGGAATCTCGAAAGAAACATGTCTTTCGTTAAATTCACTACAATGCAATGACGAAGAAGGCGTCATAATGACCACCAAACAATGTCATGTCAGGTTCAAATCAAATCATATTGACATTCCGGAATCAGATTCTTTGTCTGGTAATAAAACCTCTACTACAGATGACATTCCGAACTGTGCTGTACAAAAGCCAATCAGGAAAGGACTAATTAGTACTAATGGATGTTTGCACCAGAGTATTGAACACTCGGTTTCGTTTTCATGATTCAGATCATTTGTCGTTGACAATCAGTCGTGGCTTATTTCCTAAGTACTGGAATCTGTGATAGGACGTTTTTGTGAAAACTGTTGGGAGTTTTGTGCATATCGCTTTCATCTTGTAATGTCAATATTGCTGTGTATATGTACAATATATTAAAATTTCATTCAAAAATGGTGTCAAAATGTATATTGATACTGTATAATGCAATAATGGCACATTTATGAAATTTTTAAGCAAACACGTAAGACGAAGCACTATAAAACAAAAACGCACATGCAAGAGGAATCGTAGAACAAATTGTATCTTGGAGCTGAACACAGTTAATATATATGTATAACGGCAAAAGAATACCGAAGCGACAAGTCAGTGGTAAAAATCCACAAATTCGAAGTCCAAGGAAAAGACAAAGGAGAATGTAACACAACAAATATAAGCGACAAACTAAAAGAATAAAAAAACGTATAATAAACTAAACAAAAGTAGAACAAGACAATACAGAAAATAAAGAACTAGAAATATGAACTCCCATAAAAAACCGGGAGTGACATCATGTGCTCCGGAAGGGTATTACGACAAACGATATGTACAGGATAAACCAAATTCGTGGTCAGAACTTATTTAAATGTTCCAACCTTACTTATGACAAAATCACTGAATATTATGAATAAATATTATTTATATTACATGTATTACTAAACGTATTAAAAAGTTCTGAATTTGAACGAATACCTAAATAAAGTTCTGAATTTACATTATCAAAAATCAAAATCTATGCTAATTTGGTACAGTATTAGAATTTTGGACTTCGTTACCCCATATAATATTTGTTATAATATAATACATTTGCAATTAAAATTTCGATCGAAACAATTTAGGTTCACTCAAGTACAAATTACTCATCTTAGGTGGAGAAAAACATTGTAAAGGCTCTGTTTCTGACAAAAATAGAGGATGATATCTTCAATAAGAACATGTTGGACATTCAAACATATGATATAGATGACGCTTGTTGGTTAAATAATGACAGATGCTACGACCTATACAGTCAAGTAAGTGAATGTGAAGTTTAAGAACACTACAGACACACCTAAGTCAGCTTGTTATTCGGATTTATTTCTCGAAACTGACTTTGAGGAGCATATACCTTAAAACAAATGTGTCTCGATTTCAACTTTCCATCCGTCAATTTACCTTTCTTCAGTGGCTATGGCGTTTATTGTTTCTCCAATAAGAAGCATCTAGTTCTATTCATATTTTTAGTTCTCAGTGTTTCTGTGTTTTTCCGTGTCTCTCTCTCTCTCTTTCTCTCTCTCTCTCTCTCTCTCTCTGATTTATCTTTTGAATTATAGGTATTTTTGTCAATTTTTTAAATGGTGGATATGCAGACCGACATTTCAACCTAATTTTTGTGATGAGCAACACATATTCCATTTAACTGTGAGTTGTTTAAACAATCTGTTTATTATTATTTGCTTTTGTTTATTTTTTACACTATGGTTTACATAGTTCAACTACCTTTGAGACATTAACCTATTAAGCATAATTATTCGCCACCTCCGATTTTCTTATACTTGTAGGTTTCAATACAAATTCACAAATTTTCAAAAAATTCTTTGGAAGTCATTTTGCAACCAATTTTCATTAAATCGTAACCATCAAAAAGAAAGCAGTTTCAAGTTATCTTGCTTATTTATGTGTGTTTTAGCGATTCTAGACTTCAGAGTTTTAACGATTGCAGTATAAAGACAATAACAGTTCATTTTCACCCGATTCTAAGCCTCATCCGCACGGGTATCTATTTATGTCAAGTCAGTGCACTGTTATTGTCTATGAAAATTGCTAGATATTTTATTTGTGCCAGCCTTAGAAACAGGTTTGATTCCTTATAGCTTTTTTCATCATCCTACGCATAAATTATGGCTCTCCGTTGTCCACGCGTTATTGCACTGTTAATCTTTTCTTTTGTCCAATTTTTATCGAAATATAACTGTAGGTACATGTATATATTAGTATCGTGTTAACAAAAAACTATGCAATTATGCTAACTTTCAATTAAAATCTATAAAAGAATCAAAGGTTTTCCTATGACAAAGGAGAAAATTTCAATCTAAATTTACAAAGCATTCTACAAGAAAATCATGACTTCTTTTTCATCTGTAACAGAAATACCAATATTTCTTAGGGGCGATTTCAAAGACAAACTCAGATATTAGACCCATGAATAGAATTTGAATTCTTTATCAGCATCGATAATTCCTTGATAGCTTTGATCTAATGTCTTGAAACTGCTTTATCACATATTCAGACACCATGGAACACATTATAGTTTTTGCGTAAGTATTTACAAATGGGATTTTGTATTATTATCCCTTTAATAATACTACTATTATGACGTCTGTTCTCCCTAAGGTAAATCAATACTAAAAATGTTAGCAGATAGATTTGCCTATTTTTTTTTCAGGCAGGATGTTTGATGGATAATTATTCTTTGAAATTTCAATTTAAAAAACATATAGGTCACCGTTCTTGATTTTGAGATAATTGAGTCTTAATGTTGGTAAATTTCATATAGATTATATAGAGAAAATCCAAATTTCTCGTACAATAAAAAAATTGGCTGATATATTTTTTTTTATAAAAATGTGAAAAGAAGACTTATCTGACATGCTTTCATATTCTTAAAAGAAAAATTGGGGTCACCATTCTTTTTTTTCTTGCTATTTTCCAAAACGCTAAAATTTCCTTTCCATTTCAATAGAAAAAATCTCCGTCAATTATCTTCCCTGAAAAGTGTTCTTTTTAGAATAAAATTTTGTAATTTTGCTATTTATGCATTTTTGTCAATTTTTTTAATCAAATAAACTTAAGATATAAATTTTACA
Organism: Mytilisepta virgata; assembly: GCA_028015205.1. NCBI lineage: Eukaryota > Metazoa > Mollusca > Bivalvia > Mytilida > Mytilidae > Mytilisepta > Mytilisepta virgata. Next base: position 49,920,224 of record CM051518.1, on the reverse strand, counting down.
CTATATAAAATACTAGTTGCTTGTTGAAAAAATATATTTACATACAAATTGGCAAGATGCCCGAAAAAGATGCTCAGTGTATTAGTTATGATCTACTTTAAAACCTACTGCTCAATAATTAATTATTTTGAAATAAATGACTGCAATTTTTAATGTATAACGAAACCAGAAGGGAAAGGTAAACCCTTGGGTAATTTTGGTATTTGTATCTATTAGATGCTCTGGTAAATTGGTGAAAAGTGCTCACACAGTGCATCTTAATTGGTACTAGAGAATGATTCGTTAACATTAAATATGATGTATTAATTGTGGTTCTGTACAAGCGCAAAAAAGTTTTCAGTTCTATAACAGAACATTTCAAATTTCTCAAGTGCTTACACATTCACAGGTTTCCAATTGCAGATCATCAAATTTACTTGTCATTAAGCATTATGGGGGCAAACCCAACTAGTTTATTTTAGAATAATCCTGTGTGATTACTTTTGTAAATGTACATGTATTTAAAAATATTCTGTTCAAATGATTATAATCTTCCAATCTACGATTTGCAAAACTAAAGAACTGGCAATGAAGTACAAGTTACCCACAATTCGTCTACCTCAAACATAATCAGCTTTATTCTTCGTTTGTTTTCGAGAGTGGTTTAATATATGACGATATCTTCACATCATTTGTCGCCGGAAAAATATTGTAGGAAATCCGGTCAATCATAAATTTAAAATTTACTGTTACAAAATGTAAAATTTGTGAAAACCAAGGAGTATCTCCCTCGTGCATAGCTCTGTCTTTAGATGATTTTGGCTTTACCCCTTTTAGTCATTTTTGCCTTAATCAATTTGCTCTTCAACGTTTTGGATTATTGTATTGATTTTCTATATTTTAGGCCTTGAGCACAATAATGAGTCGTAAATCGACAAAATTGGTATCAAAGCATGTATTTTTACCACTGAGTCGATACCGCTGCTGGTGAACCCCAAGTCTGCGAGGGTATCCCCAGCTCGTGTATTTAGATACTATAACGAAATTGATACTTAAAATTTACTTTTACAAAAGTTGTAAATTTATGAAACTAAGGTTCGCGCATCTCCTTCACGCATAGCTCTTTCATTAGATAGTTTTGGCTTTACCCCGTTTGGTCATTTTGGCGTTTTTCAATTTGCACTTCAACTGTTTGGATTGTGGTTTTTATTTTCGACATTCTAGGCTTTCAGCACAACCGAAGAGTATGAAATCGACGAAATATGTATATCGAAATTGGTATCAAAGAATGTATATATCCCTGTTGTATAACTAAAACAACGTAAACGTATTTTACTAGCAACTAAGCTGGGGATAACCTCGGGACTTGGAGACAGTTGAGCTATTATTGAACAAGTTTTAATTGTATATCGCCATTAAGTTTAGTTGAATTCAGATATTTATGTGAGAGGCCTTTACAGATTTGATATATTCAAAAAATAAGAAGAACGAACAATTTCAACAAGGGCTAAATATATGTTCGTAACCAAACTGCGTCATAGTGTCGAGGTGCACCGATCGAAATTTTTAAGTTTTACTGAAAATACGTTTGCGTTGTTCACAACTTTGGTGTTTAGAGAGGTATGAGAAAATTTTCCATTACAAGTAATCTAGCATTTTTTCGAAATAAATATTAGTCTAATAATATTTATTATTAAAATGCGAATAATTTCAACTAGGCTGATAATATATATTATTATTTTAGAAAATACTAGATCGAATTTGATACTTAAAATTTACTGTACAAAAATGTAAAATTTGTGAAAACTAAGGAGTATCTCCGTCGTGCATAGCTCTGTCCTAAGACGGTCTGAGCTTTACCCTTTTGATGATTTTGGTATTTTGAATCTTCTCTTAAACCTGTTGGGTATATGCTTTGGTTTTCAACATTTTAGGCCTTGAGCACAACTAATGAGTCATAAATCTACGAAATTTGCACATATGGTATCAAAGTAAAGTCAAGAAATACCAAAGGGATATCCGAAGGAGGGAAACGTCGTAACATTTGACAAACTCCGGAAAACAACGAAGACAAGACCAAAAAAATACATGCACTAAAAACATATGAACAATATGGACCCCACAAAAAACTCAGGTGCTCCGGAAGAGTAAGCAGTCTCTGCTTCATGCAGGACACCCGTCATGCCGTCCATGAATCATAATCACACAATCCGACCAGCAGCTACGAATATTTGAGCTAATATTACAGTATTAATGGATACATGTTGGCCCTGCTGTTTAAATAAAGTGCCGTTCCTTCTGTATATTTGATCTAACGATATATTGTAGCTAGATCACCCTGTTGACGATTGATAAGATTAAGTCACAAATTTACATCACTTCCCATCAAGAAGAAAATGTTTAAAAAATAAATAGCAACTGAAAATTGAAAAAAATCGATCCAATAATTTATTATATATTAAATCCAATAACAATTTAGTGTGGCCTTGGTCAGAAAAAAAATGATACCATGCAATAAATGGTCGTTGCCCTTTCGTGTATTATTTTGGATGTTAAATGTCCGATTTATTCAATTTATTTTGCACGACTGTTTTTAGAACTTATACGCAGCGTTTAAATCACAACAAAATACGAAACAACCTATGAAAGCACCATTTAACCATGCCACTCCGTTTCTCAGATTCTCACGCTAGTTGCTCGACATCATAATTTCAAAACACAAAAGCATAATCATCGCCAATTTCTCAGGCTTCAAGAAGTTAACTAGAAATGACTTGTACAATATAGATAGTTCAATCAGTCTGATATATATATCTTTGTCTGTTTTATTCACATTGTCTTCACTTAAACTGAAGTTTCTTCAAGTTGTGGTTGTTTAAACACGCAATAGTTGACCTTTTTGCAAACAAAGGTAAGACTAAACTTCTGCTCAGCTTCTATTAAATTCTGTTACTCTAGTTCTTTTGGAATTTTTACTTTACGTCCATTTTTGTTTAGATATCCTGATACTTATAGATTAATACATGGCCCCTGCTATCAGCCCGAGACCATGATATCGGCCCCGACGATATCAGTTGAGGGATAACACGGGAAATATGAAAAAGACCATGTATTAATCTATTTATCACATATGTTTGCCACTACCGAGAAATGTTTTTACTGTTGAATTAGATTTTCCAGTCTTCAAGCAAGTTGCACATTCACAATGCTACAGCTATTAAACAGTGTTATAACATGTGTATAACATTATCTGCCCTCATTTGATGTTATTGTCCCAGGGGCAAAAAACATGCATCAAATTATGCTTTTATTTCATATGCAAAATCGGCGTTATTTGAATAAAATAAGTTAGGTTATGTACATGTAGCTACATGGGTTCCTAGCTACATGGGGGAGACACATGTTATGCGCAAGTCCCAAGTAAGGGGCTTTTGTTTATTTTCATATGACTAGTATATGAGGTTATAAATTAGTAATTTTCCCGGTGGTGCCGCAGGGAAGGACGTAACAGGAAATTACATCACCGGAAATAGTTTATGCGTATGCCAATCCGGAAGTGATGAATTTCCGTGCCGTTTTTTTGAAAAGAGAGATAATTCGCACCATTTTTTATCCGGAGGTGTAAGGGAGATAATTTTGCGTTGGGTAGACGTCTATTGTTCTGATTAGAATACCTCCCCTTTTGCCGCGCTTTTTCAATTAGTGTTGTATCTTCGTCTTCTGTGTTAATTTATAGGGATATGAACGCCTAATGAACCTCTCACTGCTAAATCAAGCACCGAAAGCACCGAAAGCTTACGAATGACCTAAGAAAATGGCATGATAGGGTTAGCTCCCCTTTTCCGCTTTTTATTCTGGCTGGTTTCTGGGGCTTTCATGCTAAGAGTTTCTGATTGATCCCGTCACCGAAAGGTCAATTGGTGTAGCTGGTGTCTGTGCCATTAGACATGGCTTAGGTCATGGTCCTTGTCGTGGCTTCTTTTGCTCTTCCCTATAGCTACTGCTCATCACTGCCCACAACGCCACTCTTCGCTGTTCGTCCCTGCACTTTGTTGCTTATGACTATACTTACCTGCACGTTTCTGCTGCTGTCATTGCTGTTGCTGCTAGGGGTGATCGATTGTCATTAGTCAAAGATTGGATCAGTGAGAAAGCACCCCTTTATCCGGGTCATTTTGAAAAGCCACAAAGATGTCTTATATGCAACCAAGCGTGCCTTGTCGTCATCCAATCCGCTGTCGACCAGTTCATTTACTTTCTGTTTGTACTCTGGGTTATGTACTTGATTCATAATGTCTCTGCTTTGTTCCTTTTGGGATGTGTGAGGCTGAATCAGATTCATTTTACTCAGTTGAATCCTCTTCCATACTGTCTGTATTCTTTTTGTGACCCACTAGGTTAATGTTTTGCTGGGACTGGTATTCACATATTTCACAGGTAAACATTTTCAAGACGTATTTCCTTCTTGCGTTCTGCAGAAGCTTTTATTTGCTACGGATTTCTCCGTGTATTGTTGGGTTAAGCGTCTGGTAATATATTCTTTTCGAAATCGTTGTTCTGTAGGGTTCACTTTTCTGATGAAATTAGTTTTCTCCACTCGTTGTCAATCCTAATGCACACTTTGTATATTTTTTTATTTTTTGTAGAAGTCCGAAGCTTTCTTTTCCTTCGAGTCGTTTGGTTCTCTTGACCTTGGTGAGAAGTATTTTTCTTTTCCTTTCTGGTTTTGCCTCATCGTTAGAAGGATCCACTAGTGTTGAATATATAGTGGGTTTATAAATAAACGGTTAAAAAAGGTGCGAAACTACCTCTCTTTAAAATATCTTTTAAAAAACGGCGGGAAAATTCATCACTTCCGGATGAACAAGCGCATAAACTATATCTTGTAACCTTATTTCCTGGATCTTATTTCTGGCACCACCACGACAAATACTAATTTAGTAAATAAATCTTATATGTATATTCCACGAAAATGTTTTTAGTGTTGTTTGTATATTTTTAGTATGGTTTTTATTTCTGATATTTAATCCGTTTCTGGGTTCTTGAAATTTACCCTTTATCTCCTCTGATTCCATTCAACTAAAGTTTAGTCTAAATGCACTAAATGGATTCTGGAAAGCTTTCATAATTAACATTTACTATGACAGACGCCATTTTATCTTGGTAAAATGCTCGGTACAAACACAGCCGATCCTCCCTAGCTTGAACGCAAATAAATACCAATACACACTAAAAAGCTGAAGCTCAAGTAAACCGGTAATAAATCGTCTTTAACAAAAAATGAGGACGAAGTGGGAGTCATAATACACAAACAAGATGTTTACAGCAAACTGTTCTGAATTATATCTATAATACCGGAGGAAATACTTTTTAATGCAGTTGTTAATTCGGTGTTTCCTTTCAATTCCTGATTAAAACGTGTCGTATTTCCCCCTTAATTGATACTGCTACATCCTATATCTTGGAAAAGGATGTTGCAATGGAAAATGATTTAAATCATTGACCGCCTAAAGCCTGTTAAAATTAAATGGAGAATACCTTAATACTGTATCAAATTTGTCTAAACATTTATTGTGCACCGAAGTAAATGCACTTCAGACCATTAAATATAAACGCAGAGTTACCATTGATCAAGGACAATAACTCTAACAAAAACGCCGTTTAGTCTTTCCATTACTGCGACAAATTTGCGCCTTATTTAGCTAAATGTTTTCTACTCAATGTTTTCATGTAAAATTCCTTAACCTCATTCAATGTTATGATTACAAATCCTATAAATGAATTTTCATGTTTATACGTCAAATTCAAGTCAACAACTATAGCCATTCGCATAAAAAGCTCACCTTCTGCTTAATTCTGATTCCTTCAACTGAGGAGTATTGGGTTAGCAATCGCAATCAATTAAGACAAGGTTTCTAGTCGATATCTTCCACAGTTTATGAGAAAAAACAAACTTAAGTTAACCTAGCCTTACCATGTGGATCGGTCCGAACAGTTAATTATTAAAATTCGTTTTGCAAGATTGAAATTATCGCAATGTATTACGAACTAAAAAGTTCAAATTTTTGCGTAAGAAATCAGAAGAAATAAAACTGTTTTTTTTTCTGAATCCAAATGTGACTCAGTTGACGTCTGAGCTGAAATATGAAGGAGCATCGTAGCCTTCATACATGTCTTAGTTTCATTGATAAACCATGGTATAAAAAATTTGTGTATTGCGTTATTCTTACATCCTATTATGGAAAACGACCGATCTCTTTGCTAAAGAATTTGATTAACAAATATTTCATGATACTGGGGGTCTGCGCTTCGGTCCATATAACTTTTGGGGCGACCAACCGGTCCATATACTGCCATTTGACCCTCAGTATGAACTATTTGTTATATTATACTTTTCACAAGTTTCTTTTTTCATGGGAATACTGTGGATGAATAGGTTTAGTAGTACATGTCATGCTTAGTATTCTTCTAAACTGTGGTCTATGTACCCAGTTTCTGGTGGAGTCCAGATTGCTCATTTACTCTTAACTTTGGGTGTTTTTTTTTTTTTTTTGTTGTTTATTGTTTATGTCTCAGTTTTCTTTGCCCCTTCACTTTAGAATATCACTCTGACAGTGGTTTCTCTTGAAATCAATTTGTACAATTATACTATAATTGTCTAAATTATGTGTTTGTTCGAGTGTGATCTACATGTATTATGTTCCCAGTAAAAATGTGTTTGTTCTATGCAGTTTTCCTTGTATTGGTCGGTGTAGACTAAATCAGTGATACCAGTCATATTTTTGCTTTTTAGTCAATACTAAATAAAATTCTTTGATCCTAATTTTGATGCACAAGATGTTCACATTTCGTCGATTTACGACTCATCAATTGTGCTCAAGGCATAAAATGTGTAAAACCAAAACAACAATATAAAAGGTTGAAGAGCAAATTCAAAATTACCAAAATGGGTAAAGCCAAAACCATCTAAGGACAGAAGTATGCACGAGGGAAATACACCTTAGTTTTCACAAATTTTACAATTTTTTAACCGTACATTTTCACAAATTTTACAATTTTGTAACAGTAAATTTTAAGTGTCCACCAGCAGTGACATTGACTCAGTGGTTAAAATAAAATTCTTTCATACCAATTTTGATGCACAAGATGTGTACATTTCGTTGATTTACGATACATCAGTTGTGCTCACGGTCTTAAATGTTGAAAACCAAAACAACAAACCAAAATGTTGAAAAGCAAATTCAAAAATACCAAAATGACCAAAAAAGTAAAGCAAACACTATCTAACAACAGAATTAATGATTGTCAAAGTGTGATGAGTTTCTAGAAATTAAGAGCTATACTGTAAATTGAACCTTTAATATTGAAAAATCAACACTAAATCAACTTTTATAACATGAACTTTTAAAGTCAAGAAGTAATTTTGGTAACATCAAATTAAATGTTCATTGTTGGTTGTTGTAGTACAGATTTACAGAACAGTTGTTGAAAATCATAGACGAGGGCGCAGTACGATCACACACTTTTCTGTGCACAATCTTTTTTTTTACATTTGATATGTCTGTCAAAATCGTAACACTGAAACTTCAGAACTAACTTGGTGAATATATCTTTTACATAAATTGTCAGATTCTAAAGTAAGCATTTCAGGCTTTAGTTCCCTGATTTTGTCGGCCCCGTCGACAGAAATGTTAGCACAACTCAAACCATACCTTGTTCACTAAAACAGTTGATGTAGCCACATTGAATACCATTGACATGTAAAGTTTTCTAATATCAGAATGTTCTATAGCGTCATTGTTCACGACAACACCTTTCCCTTCTTTTACTGTAAATTTGCACGTTGATGAAAACATGTCATTAGATGAATTAAATTCATTATCCTTGGTTATGTTCATTGATAAAGTTTCTCCCAACTCCACTTCTAATTGACAGCAATGAAGTGTTATGTATATCTTCTCATTGGTATTCCTGACTTTAGCATAAAAACAACACAGACGGAAATCAAGTTCCTGTTTGGTCCAGTTTTCAAAATCCTCTTGTAATTGTTTGTCCTTTAAGTAAGTCCGGAAAGTTTTTACTGCATAATTTGTTGAAGTATTTGTTGATTTGGCATCTATGTCGTCAATAATCTGCTTAAGTTCAGCCTCGGACAAGCTGGCGAACCTTCCTGACGACATTTTGAAAATAAACCACAGAATCCATTAGGACGCCGTTTTACGGACCGGCTGGATTTGTTTGAACAAATAGAGAAATAAAAGTAATATACTACACTATAGTAGTATGAACACTCTTGTAAAGGTTAAATATCCATGGTATTCTGACCCCCTTTCGTGAAAATCGCCCCTCCAAACTTTTTCTTAAATTAATGTACTATTGTACATGTAGTTTGACCTCATTGTCATGAAGAAGTCAAAATCTATTTGTAAATCTCATAGTATCAGATCTTCCTTTCATGGAAAATAATTAATTTAAGCCCCAAGATAATTTGACCCCACCCCTCCCGTTACGAAGTCTTTTTTTTCCTGCAGACTTTTATAAACTATAATATTGTGCCCCCCTTGTACATATAAGTGAACTACTCTGTGTGAATTTTTTTAAACATCATTCTATTTCCGAATCTCTTCATCTCAGAAGTAAAGTTTAAACCTACTGGTATTTAAACCAACTCTAAAACATTAACTCTGCCTTCCCGTATTTAGTTAGAAAAAACTTTTCTAAAGTGCGTCAGTTGTCCATAATGGAGTTAAAAATCCCGAAGAATGCAACTCCGAGGTCATAAAACCATTATGAATATTGAATTTTTCAGTTTTCCTATGGCCCCAGTAACATTAAACCGTATAGTATTGTTAAACGTAACTTAAACTAGAGATGTCGCTGTTCATCTATGTCAAAAAAAAAAACGTCAATAATACGTTTAAATAAAAGTTTCATAACAAAACACGGAACTCCAAGAGAAATGTCAGGGTCGGGAGACACACAAACAACCAGAACAACTGGAAAGCAACAATCATACTCCTGACCTGGTACAGGCATTTTCAAATGAAATTGGTGGGTTAAAGCAGGTTTTACGACATAAAAAACCCTCCACATATAGTTAAGTTTAGAGTTTTAAGGTAAGGTAGATAACTTATTTTACCAAGATCTTTCTTGATGAATGAACTATATTAAATACTTATTAATCATGAATTATATATTACTGGCAGGTGATAAGATCTCATGCATATTATTAAAGTATTCAATGTTATACTTTTATTATCTATAACATTTGTGCAACTTTAGACTAATTTATCATGACATATAATCCATATTATGTTTAATACAATACCTATATAGATTTAAATCTACATGTCTGAACTCAGTCTTTTAATTTTATTTAACATATTGGGTATTTTTGGAAGTTGTTTATTTACCTGGACTGTCAAGGAAGTTTAAATATGAGGTAGACAACTGGTAAGTGTTTATTCACATATATGCTCCCTGGGTTTTGTCAATTTTACATGGAAATATACGGAATGATGAGGAAAATAGGAATTATTTTTTCCCTTGTCTACACGATAAATAAGATTAATTTCTGTATGTGATGTACACCCAATTCTTCTTTTTCCAAACACAAAAACATGAATAAAAAAACAAAACAAGACAGATTTCATAGTAAAATCAAGTGCCTGTGGAAAATCATTATAGTGATAGTATCTTTTTGTGACAGTATTTTAGTTACAAATAAGTTTAATAGTGCATTACGTCCACATTCTAAATCACAGTTATTCCAATGCTGTTTTTTTTTTACCTTTGTAGAACAGTGTTACTAAGAAAAGGAAGGGAAAATAATGGCAAATGTACCACCAAATTCTAGTAAGATACATAATAATAATAACAAACAATGATATTAATAATAATAATAATAATAATAATAATAATGAGAATAATGTTAAGATTTAAGCCTTTGCGTTGATGTTTAAAAAACCCATTCGAACGTAAAAAATGGAAAAGTTCCTTTCATCAAAATATAAGTGAATTTTTCAATATCAGAACCATGAATATAACCTTTTAGGGCATGTACAATGTAGTTAAGAATACACCATCTATAGAAGGAATTTGTTTAGATATTTAATGGTAATTGTGTCATAGCTTGAACAAAAGTATGTTGATCGATGTATATTTCCAAAACCATATACACGTTGGATGAACGAACTTCTTGGCCGATTACATATTTGTTGAGTTTGGGTTATTGATATATTAGAAAAGGATGCAACTATCAAAAATAAATAAAAGAGAAAAGTTCCCATTAGAAAACGCAAGCTGTTTCACCTATCAAACCGAAGCAAAATGACAGCTTTAAAATGAATGTACCATGTTCAAAATATAAACTTTGTAAACGTGTAAAACGTACTATATAGTTCTTTTAAAGTATAAAATATGTGAGTAGAAATACAACTTGATAGAACTACAAATTATGTAATAAAACTTGAGCAAAGATATAGCTCAGATATAGTCTGTTACCTTATATCTTTAAGTTGGAATCAGCTGAGATATGGTTTGTTACCTTATATCTTTAAGTTAGAATCAGCTGAGATATAGTTTGTTACTTTATATCTTTAAGTTAGAATCAGCTGAGATATAGTTTGTTACTTTATATCTTTAAGTTAGAATCAGCTGAGATATGGTTTGTTACCTTATATCTTTAAGTTGGAATCAGCTGAGATATAGTTTGTTACCTTAAATCTTGAAGTTGGGATCAGCTGAGATATGGTTTGTTACCTTATATCTTTAAGTTGGAATCAGCCGAGATATAGTTTGTTACCTTATATCTTTAAGTTGGGATCAGCTGAGATATGGTTTGTTACCTTATATCTTTAAGTTGGGATCAGCTGAGATATGGTTTGTTACCTTATATCTTTAAGTTGGGATCAGCTGAGATATGGTTTGTTACCTTATATCTTTAAGTTAGAATCAGCTGAGATATAGTTTGTTACCTTATATCTTTAAGTTAGAATCAGCTGAGATATAGTTTGTTACCTTATATCTTTAAGTTAGAATCAGCTGAGATATAGTTTGTTACTTTATATCTTTAAGTTAGAATCAGCTGAGATATGGTTTGTTACCTTATATCTTTAAGTTAGAATCAGCTGAGATATAGTTTGTTACCTTATATCTTGAAGTTGGGATCAGCTGAGATATGGTTTGTTACCTTATATCTTTAAGTTGGAATCAGCTGAGATATAGTTTGTTACCTTATATCTTGAAGTTGGGATCAGCTGAGATATGGTTTGTTACCTTATATCTTTAAGTTAGAATCATCTGAGATATAGTTTGTTACCTTATATCTTTATGTTAGAATCAGCTGAGATATAGTTTGTTACCTTATATCTTTAAGTTAGAATCAGCTGAGATATAGTTTGTTACCTTATGTCTTTAAGTTAGAATCAGCTGAGATATGGTTTGTTACCTTATATCTTTAAGTTAGAATCAGCTGAGATATGGTTTGTTACCTTATATCTTTAAGTTAGAATCAGCTGAGATATGGTTTGTTACCTTATATCTTTAAGTTAGAATCAGCTGAGATATAGTTTGTTACATATTTTTAATTAGAATCAGCTGAGATATTGTTTGCTACATATTTTTAATTAGAATCAGCTGAGATATTATTTGTCACATATATGTATCTTTCAAGTTATAAAAAGCTCAGATAACGTAGTTATATACATGTATCTTATATATCATCACATTTTTAGAACAAAATAGAACAAGTTAAATAAGTGATCATACAATACATTATTATCACGACATACAACTTTTATTCTCAGAAAAAAACAAATCAACAGATAAAACACAGCCACCAGAATATGCCTCAGAAAGTGAAATACCGTTTGCAACAAAATGTACAGAATGCCAGACCACTGTTATTACCAATGTTAATCGTAAAACTGGGCCATTCACATGGATAGCATGCATAATGATATCTTCATTTGGGTAAGTTCAATTTGGAACAGCTACAGTGGTAAAATTTTATTATAACCATTGCCAATCTTAATTTTTTATATACATGTACATGCAGTAAAATTTCAGTAAAAGTTATAGTTTTGTGTACATGAATTCCAACATCCAAATGAACCTTATGTCATGTTTATTCCAACATGACTTGTATGTTGACAATATGTTGGACACTGTGTTAAGAATATCATAATGGCCTCCATTGGAGGGTAATATCACTTGATGTTAACGGGACAACAACTGTTAAACAAAACTTTTTTAAAATTCGAGAAATGTATTTTTCGGAAAACATATAGTAATATGTTTTGGAAATAGATTGTTTGTCGATAAAACATTCATCAAACTGTTTATGAGGTTTGGCCATCCAATATTCAAAGGGAATGAAATTCTATTCGTCAACCTTTAAATCCCAATAAATATTTGAAATAAAATGTAATTTACAATGAATACAGATTTAATTGCATCATTTAACTTATTAAAGAATAAATATATACGGTTTTAAAATAAATGCCCAGTATATCGATCATCTTCAAATAAAGCAACCAAACGTTTTATGTAATTGCGGAACTACGAAGCCTTTCAGCGAATGATAGATATTTCATATATTTTCCAAGTTTATTGGGACATCTTTTAATTTGAAATACATATTCAATAAATTGTAACAGTATGAGAAGGTCTTGGAAGAAAGAAACATATTTCTTCCTTATATCAGCATATCTTTCAAATTCAATATTTATAAACGTATAGGACGTATAAATTTAATTTTTCATCTGACTTAGATTTTAATAGTTACAAAATGTTTCGACCTCGAACTTACATATACTCTGGAAACACATTTCTGATTAAATTGCCTGCACTGTGTCCGGAGTAATTTTTTAACTTTATCGTCACCTGCCCACCTTGTGTTAACCTGGAAATACATGTAATAGTGCAGAACATGAGTTGATGATGCGTGGAAATGGTACATGACAATTTTTTAGTTTCCCAAAAATCTAATTCAGTTCTATTATCGTATACATGACAGGATCTCAAGTAAAATCCATTTTTACATACCTTATGTGTTATACATGTATATTTTCAGATTTTTCCTGGGATGTTGTTTTATTCCATTTTGTATCAAAAGTGCTAAAGATATTGTTCATACGTGTCCTAATTGTGAAAGTGAAATCGGTAGACATTCTAGATTTTAATTTGTAGAAGATTCATTGATTAAATCAAAGTTGATGTTGTATAGTTTAAGTATAATATATATATATAGAATACCATAGACTGTATAGATATTTTTCATATCATAACACATATCAACCCCAAGACACCAATATCACCCCGAAAGCTTGTTCGAGTGGTGATATGTGTCGATGGGTTGATATGGGGTATGATATAAAAAAACACATATCATATTCACTTTATCATATATTGTTTATTTTCTAGCAAGTTGTACCGTGTTTGAGATCATGTGATTCTTTAGGGATACGATATGGGTTTCCCAGCGGGATGATATGGATATCATCCCGCCGGGATTATATGACAAATTTACTTCCGACTAAATCATATGGGCAAAACTACCTATATTAACCCTAAACATATGATCAATTTATTGTTATGCATTTAATAAAAATAACATTATCACCTTTTATGTGTTACTTTTAAGTTACCAAAGTTCGTGTGTATATATTTCATTGTATATGGCGTCTACGTTTTTAAGCTTATCCGATTTTCAAGGGTATGCGTGAGTTACCCTGACTTTCGACAAAGAGGACTACTGCTGCCACAAAAGTTTCTTAACCAGGGTTTTATCAGGGATAAGTTGATGTCACTACATAGGAAATTTTACGGTCGTCATCAGTGTTCCAATATCTAAGATGATGTTGGACCTGTTCCCACTGTCATAACATTTCATGTGCCTCCACCGATTTGTGACTTCCACCGCTTAGAATTTGTTGAACTTCACGACGGGTGCCGTATACGGAAAAGGAACTGCGTACCCTTCCGGAGCACCTGGGTTCACACCTGGTATTTATAAAAGTTCGTGTTGTTCATTGTTTCTTACTTTTCAGTGTTTATTTGTTGTGCTTGTGATTGTTCATTTGTCTTCCCGGGTTTTCTGTAGAATGGATTACGTTTTTTTATTTGTTCCTTAGCTATATTTGTCCTCTTTCTACTAATTTCTTTATTGGCATCAAAGATTGTATTTTGCAGATATATTGGACATGAGCGACGATTGTATAGAATGTATTGAGGTTTAATCAATTTTTGTTAGAAAAAAATATATATTAACGATACAAGGATGTATTCGAGTTATATAAGAAATAAGATTTAGACAATATTAGGGTATAATATTTATGTCTGAAAAAGCTATAGACGATAAACGAGCACAATCAAGTTATATCAAAGAGGATTTTTATATTCTGCCAGGGTATATTAAAGTTAGGGAAAACAGAAGATGTAAAGTGAAAAAAAGGGATACGGAGGTTTAATTCTTGAAATATATTCCCTACATATAAATGTTTAAGCCAAGGACCGCATTTTAATTTTTCGTTTCAAAGTCACAGAGATGCTGCCAGTGTCGAGAAAGTGCAAGCAAAACACCAACACGGGTTTGAGTGAATGTCTATTAGTTTATACCCTTGTAATAAAGTATTAGGTGTTACTAAGTTATGTCTGATACAATAGACTGTGTTGTGATGTAATCTGGTCCGAGACCACAATTATTTCATAGTGCATTTTCATATTAGCATTAAGTCAAATTAAAGAAATTGCACCAGCTCAAACTTTATAATCTTTCTTTTATTCAATGTTCACTCATAACTGGAAAATATATCAAAATTACAGAAAATTCTACCATTGCAAATTCAAGAAAACCCCCAAAATGTCTTCAAGGGGTATAGTTATCATTCACATAGCCCCTAACATCCTGAAATTAGATCATTTTGACAGTCACCAAATTACATATTTTACATACTTCTGATTAAAAAACTGTTTTAAATTAAGTAATGTGACCCTTGTACTTTATATTTTAACTAGGATACTTAAAAAAGGCAAACAGAAAGTGGGGAAAATTAAAATGGAAAAAATACACTATAAAATATGGGGAACTATATTCGTGGACAACGAGTTGATGCGGATTAATTGTGGTCTCGGGCCATCTGATTTTATCGCACCGATTTCAGAGAATGTGTCTTACCTTATTTGGGTGTAATCAAATTATAGAAGAAAATTGTAGGACAGTATTTTGTGTTACTAAGTTATGTCAAAACTGTAGACTGTGTTGTTATGTAATCTGATCATATTACACTATGCGTTGTAGTGGTTTTAGCAGATTTTGTTAGAAAGAGTGTTGGCAGATTGTGTTAGAAAGAAAATAAAGAGGTTGTCCAATGTAAGCTGATGTTAGATGGTTATGTTAGATAACTAACACGCTGTATACTGTATTTTGATGTAATCAGGCATAAATTGTTCTATCTGATATAATATTATTATCTTTATTATGTAATCTATGTCATCTGCTATTCCTGTAATAAATATTAAATCACAAATTTATTCGATATCTGTAGCCCGTAAAAATTTCTAGTTTTTAAGTTCAACATCCAGCTTATAATATGAAATAAAATGAGAATGTTTATATAATGGACATAGACGGTACACGGGCATAATCAAGTTATATCAAAGAAGAGCTTTAGACTCTACCAGGGTATATTAAAGTTTGGGAAAAAAGAGCTGCAATGTGAAATAAGGGACATATTGATTTTTAATTCTTGAAAGATATTCCCTACACTTAAATGTTTAAGCAAAGAACAGCACTTTAATTTGTTTTTTTTTCATTTCAAAGTCACAGCGTTGACTCCAGTGCTGAGAGAGATTTTTCACCTCACTGCAAGTGAAACCCTAACACTGGTTTGAGTGAATGTCTATTTGTTTATACGGGTGTGATAAAGTTTTACAGGAACAACATTAGCACTGTATTAGGTGTTAATAAGTTATGTCATTTACTATAGACTGTGTTGTGATGTAATCTGATTATATCGCATGATAAAGGATCTGTATTTCGTATAGTGATGTTATCAGTTATTCACTGTAATAAAAACTCTATAGCACCGATTTCAGAGAATGTGTCTTACCTTATTTGGGTGTAATCAAATTATAGAAGAAAATTGTAGGACAGTATTTAATATTACTAAGTTATGTCAAAACTGTAGACTGTGTTGTTATGTAATCAGTTTATATCAAATGATAAGATGTAGTGGTGTTATCAGATTGTGTTAGAAAGACAATAAAGCGTTTGTCTATTGTTAGCAGGTTATGTTAGATAAGCAAGGCGCTGTACACTGTATTTGGGTGTAATCAGGCGTAATTTTTCTATCTGACATAATGCTATTATCTTTATTATGTAATCTGCTATTCCCGTGATATATATTAAATCACCAACGTATTCAATATCAAAACCCCGGAAAGATTCATAGTTTTTAAGTTCAAACTTAAGCTTATAATATGAAATAAAATGAGACTGTCTAACTAATGGACACCATGCGTGCGTATATTATTCCTTTCGTCAGGCAATTATCAAATACTCAAAGTGGTAGGTTTTTAACCCACAGTTACAGAGCTGTGACATTAACATCAGTTTTATGAAAACTTTTAGAAAAAATATTTTTGTCTCGTATTCAAAAGCTTTTGGAAAAAATAAACAATGTTATACCTCATGGCTTACAATTTAGTTTCGTAAAGGAACATGGATCTATTCCTGCTATCTATACACTAAAAGAGTCAATTAGATACTATATCGAACGTTACTCCTATGTGTTTTCAATATTCTTAGACAACGAAAAGGCCTTTGTTCGTATATGGCAAGACGGACTTTTGTTTAAATTATGGAATGCTGGAATTACCGGTAAAATGTGGAAAATAATACATATGTCATATAAGACAGCAACTGCACACGTACAATATAACCGTTTAAATAGTCAGGTGTTTCAAATAAAACAAGGTGTGGGTCAAGGTCGAGTTATGTCAGCTTGGCTATTTGCTTTATTAATCAACGATTTAATCACTCAACTATTAGAAACAAACTGTGGGTTAATGATTGGACACATACATATACCTGCAATTTTACTAGCGGACGACACCACTTTACTAATTGGCACAAAATCTGGTTTACAACAAATGTTGAATGTTGTTAATGAATATGCATATACATGGCGGTTTGAAATACAACGCAACTAAGAGCAGTCACCTTCTTTTCAAACCATCAAAATCTACTATAAAACATAATGAGTCAAAGTATGAATTTTGTCTGGGTAAAACAAAGGTCCCTATGAAGCAAAGTATTATTTATGCTGGAACTTTGATAGATAGCAATATGAAAACATACGATCGTACTGAAAAGGCGTGCAAGAAGATGAAAATGAATCTACATTCTCTATACAGTATAGGACTTAATCGGAGTAGCATGAACTCAATTACAAATACTATTATCTGGAAACGTATTGTGTTACCAACTGCACTTTACTCGTGTGAGCTTTGGGGTCAGTTAACATTTGCTGAAACTAGAATGTTAGAGCAAACATAACGATATTTTGTACGATTTATATTAGGTCTAGATAAACGATCGCTAACTGATTCTTGTACAAGTAATGTCGGACTATCGTCTATACAAGGACTCATTGATAAATTCAAATTACTGTTCCTCGGACGGTTGTTCAGGTCTAATTCCAATACAACTCATAAACAATTATTTATTCTTCGTCTCAGTCAACTGTTGCTTGGCGAAACCGATAAACGGTCAATAACATATGACTTAATAAAAACTCTGATTAAATATGACATGCATTCCTTTCTTGAGAGTTACATGGATGATTTGTATATCCCGAATAAAAAACTATGGTCCAAAATTGTGAATCAATCAACTGAAATCCGAGAAGAAAATATTTGGAAATCATCTATACAGTGTCGACCAGAACTTTGTCGTTACTACGAAATTCAAAACAGATTAACTGTTCACAGACTTTTACGTCTTGCCGTTGTCTATCCGCATTTAAATTATAAATTATTAGTCATGGTAAAACTGGGCTCAATAGCAATAAAGGATGGCCTCTGCTCTTTATGCGGATGTCATTCCACAGATGTCGTTCAACACTTAATTTTATACTGTGAAAAACTTTTGGATGCAAGAAATAACATGTTTTACGGAATTGTTGATGTTTTACCAGTGCAGGAATCTACGCTTTTTTCAGCAAGATGATAGTGAAATAATGGTAGCCTTACTTGGTGACATTACAGATTCTATCCAATGTGTGAACTCTGACAACCGGAGAAACATGATGTGCTGCTTGGCAGATCATATATTTCATCTGTACGGAAAATTTAAAGGCGAATTATCTGAGCATAGGTTTAATTTTGGACACTAAAATATTTGCACCAAACAAATGTAGCAAATAGATATACATATATACGTGAAATGATTTTTTTTTGTGTGTGTGCTTTGATTGTAGTTTGTAATTATATGTTGTTCATTTCTTGTAATTAGTATATTTGTGTTTAAAAATGTAAATCTTCAGTATAATGGAGGAAATAAAGAGAATCAATCAATCAATCAATCAACCTTATTTGGGTGTAATCAAATTATAGAAGAAAATTGTTGGACAGTATTTAGTGTTACTAAGTTATGTCAAAACTGTAGACTGTGTTGTTATGTAATCAGTTTATATCAAATCATAAGATGTAGTGGTGTTATCAGATTGTGTTAGAAGGACAATAAAGCGTTTGTCTATTGTTAGCAGGTTATGTTAGATAAGCAAAGCGCTGTATACTGTATTTGGATGTAATCAGGCGTAATTTTTCTATCTGACATAATGCTATTATCTTTATTATGTAATCTGCTATTCCTGTATGTAATATATATTAAATCAACAACGTATTCAATATCAAAACTCCGGAAAGATTCATAGTTTTTAAGTTCAAACTTAAGCTTATAATATGAAATAAAATGAGACTGTCTAACTAATGGACACCTTGCGTGCGTATATTATTCCTTTCGTCAGGCAATTATCAAATACTCAAAGTGGTAGGTTTTAACTACGGTATAGGAATCACACGGACTCGTTATAGTTTCTCTTAATAGGATTTGAATGATAGAGCAAACAAAGATGTCTTGTATATTTATTAATGTAATCAGCAAATAAATTATCCCTTCAAATTAGTTTATAAATGTTGAACTTTGTATAGCAATTCCATTGCCAAACATAGTTTTACATAGGACCCTATAAATTTACTTAACGATTCTCTCCTCTAAAACCACTGGGCCAATTGGAACGAAATTTGGCAGTAATAGTCCTTAGGTGATCCCTTTTCAGAATTTACCCGATGATCCTGCCCGTCATCCAAGATGACCGCCAGAGCCAAATATAGTTTAATATAGGACCATATGGGAAATTTACTGAAAAATCTTCTTGTCAGAAACCAATACCCCAATTGGCACACAATTTGGCAGCAATGGTCCTTGGGTGGTCCTCTGTCAGAATTATATCCGATGACCCTTCCTGTCATCCAAGATGGCTGCCAGAGCCGAATATGGTTTAACATTTATAGGACGTTATGGGAAATTTACTTAAAGATCTTTTCGGAAACTATTGGGCCAAGTACAACGAATTTTGGAAGCAATGATCCTTAGGTGGTCCTCTTTCAGAATTATATCTGATGACCCGGCCCTCCATCCAAGCTGGCCGCAAGAGCCAAACATAGTTTAACATACGATTTTATGGGAAATTTACTTGAAGATCTTCCTGTCTGAAACCACTGGGCCAATTGGAACAAATTTTTGCAGCAATAGTCCTTAGATGGTCCTTTTTCAGAATTGTATCTGATAACCCCGCCCGCCATTAATGTTAGCCGCCAGAGCCAAACATAGTCTAACAAAGGACTCTTTGGAAAATTTACTTAACGATCTTTTTGTCTGAAACCACTTGGTCAGTTGGAACAAAAATTGGCAGCAATGATCCTTAGGTGGTCCTCTTCAGAATTTTTTATCAGATAACTCCGCCCGCAATCCAAGATGGCGGCCAGAACCAAACATAGTGTAACAGAGGACCTTATTGGAAAATTCCCTGAAAGATGTTCTGGATATAGTCAAATAATTTATTCTGAAAATAATTTCCAGGTGAGCGATACCAGCTCACGGGAGCATCTAGTTTTGACCACGTCTTCGTATTCTACAGCTGACACTTCATACTTGTGGATACAAAATTATTGAAATTCAAGTACATAGTACATGTATGCAGGGTGTCTTCTAGCTATTCTAACATTTTAAAATTTATTATATCATATCAGAGAAAATTTAGTTGTTTTATTGGTTAAAACATGGTCTTGTGGTATTTATTAATCTGCGTTAAAATGCCAAGCAGGCATTATCATGATAATGCCCGTAGGCATTACCACACGGTATTACCACACGGTAATGCCTGCTTGCAATTTAGAGTGACGTCCTCTTTTTAAAACGCAAACGTGATGCAGCAGTTGTTAATTAAATTCTGGACAATTCTAGATGAAATTTTGGTTTCAATGAAATAAAAACAATACTTGCTCAAATAGTATTGTTGTAATATTATAAAACAGGGTGCATGCCTTTTTGGCTCTCCGGACCATAGGTCCGAGAGCCTTATGCTGTGAGTAGCAGAATTTTCGTGATTTTGTGAGCTCGAGATCTCCAAAACGGTAACTTACTGCAAATTGTGCATTTGGATGCATTCAGTATTTAGGCTGAAGATGTGCATGCTTTTTTCAAATCTAGTTTTACAGGTTTGGAATGCGAAATTTTGTAATGACCTATATTCCCATTATACACCATTGTAACAAAACAGTTAAAGTCCTTGACATATAATTAAAGTTGCACCGGTTGAATGTTGATAAGAGAAACAAATGGATTACCTATTTATCTTGTAAATTATACATACAGAACAGTCAATACAAGATTAGCTTTTGAAAAAAGCTGAGGTCATTCGTTTGGCATTTTTAAATAAAAGAATGATTTCTTATATTCAAAAACAATGCACTACAGAAGCGTTGTTTAATAGATATTACTAATATCATGTAATAAAATGCTCCGCTGGGCGCAGCTAGATACGACCGCAGATGTCGAACCCTGAATAGTTGGGGCAATTATGAACACAACATTCAAGCTTGATACAATACTGAATTTGGATTGTGAATAAATATTTGACACAGCATAGGTTTCTGACACAGAATGAATGTTGATTAAGAACTTAAAAATTTTTAATTTACCTATTCAAACCATATCAGTATTATTTGTTTTTATATATAAATCAGAAATAACCAATTTAAAATTTAAAATTGGGCACACATATCAAATTCTTGCTATTGCGCAATACTGTGCAATTGAAGATTTCTTGCTATTGCGCAATACTGCAATTGAAAATTTCTTGAAATATTTGACACATAATAGGTTTCTGACACAGAATAACTGAAATCAAAGAACTTAGAATTGGTCATATGATTTCAATTTATATTCAATTTTTTGCTTCTTGTGCAATACAATATGCTGTGGAGAATTACAACCCACCCCCCCAAAAAAATAATAATTTACCCCTTTTTTTAGCTTTTGTGCAATACACTATGAAGTTGCACATTGACCCCCCCCCCCCCAAAAAAAAACAAAAAACAATAAAATTTATTGTAACCCCCCCCCTTTTTTTGCTAAAAAAATTTGAAATTTTCTTTTTAATTTATGAAATATAAAATGAGAAAAAAATTACCCCCTCCCCAATTTCTCATTTACACCCCCCTAATTTTGTTTTCACCCCCCCCCTCATTTCTTTATATTTTGCAACCATAACAGCCCATTTAAATACACCATAACATATTAAAATAGAAAATGACATCATAGTCATGGATGACAAATTTTAAATATACATTATTTAAAAGCAGTTTAGATGAGATAAACAAAAAAGCTTCATCAGCACATTTTATATTGGCAAATTTCCAATGAAGTTCATTAAACTAGAGTTATTGGCAAATTTCCAATGGAATTTGTTAATAATAAAGTTTTGATAACAGGGCACACATATCAATTTCTTGCTATTGCACAATACTGTGCAATTGAAAATTTCTTCAAATATTTGACACATAATATGTTTCTGACACAGAATAACTGAAATAAAGAACTTAGAATTGGTCAAATGATTTGAATTTATATTCAATTTTTTGCTTCTTGTGCAATACAATATGCTGTGGAGAATTCGCCCCCCCCCCCCAAAAAAAAAAAAAAAATAATTTACCCCTTTTTCAGCTTTAATTTTGGACCCCGATTTGGACCAACTTGAAAACTGGGCCCATAATAAAAAAAACTAAGTACATGTTTAGATTCAGCATATCAAAGAACCCCAAGAATTCAATTTTTGTTAAAATCAAACTAAGTTTAATTTTGGACCCTTTGGACCTTAATGTAGACCAATTTGAAAACGGGACCAAAAATTAAAAATCTAAATGCACGGTTAGATTCGGCATATCAAAGAACCCCAATAGTTCAATTTTCGATGAAATCAAACAAAGTTTAATTTTGGACCCTTTTGGCCCCTAATTCCTAAACTGTTGGGACCAAAACTCCAAAAATCAATCCCAACCTTCCTTTTGTGGTCATAAAACTTGTGTTTAAATTTCATAGATTTCTATTTACCTATACTAAAGTTATTGTGCAAAAACCAAGAAAAATGCTTATTTGGGCCCTTTTTTAGCCCCTAATTCCTAAACTGTTGGGACCAAAACTCCCAAAAACAATCCCAACCTTCCTTTTGTGGTCATAAACCTTGTGTTAAAATTTCATCGATTTCTATTTACTTATACTAAAGCTATAGTGCGAAAACCAAATGTCTTCGGACGACGACGCTGACGACGGACGACGACGCAGACGACGACGACGACGACGACGACGACGACGCCAACGTCATACCAATATACGACCGCAAAAATTTTGCGGTCGTATAAAAACTAGATATAGTACCTTCATAACAAAAATTAATTGCTTTCTTCAAAAGCATGTGGAAATTGTAAGATTGAAATGAAAATACCGGAGAGCCACGTGGCCATTGGCCTCTTGTTTATGTACTTAGTAGGTATGCATATTTCGAATAATAAATTCTTGTCAGTAATGCTTGAAGTAGAAAAAAGAACATATATGAGGAACTTCCATGAATGTACAATATACCAGCATAGCACCAAAAGTTATGACAGAAACATAAACACACACCCAGAGGTCATCATGAGGTAGTCCATGTACATGTAAGGAACCAACACCCAGCAGATTTATATTCTTCAATGAAATAAACACAATAGTTCCTTATATAGAGGGCATTATCATAATAAATAGACTGCCCTCGGGATAGATATTTCCTTCAACATTCATAATGCCCTCGCCTGCGGCTCGGGCATTATCAATGTTTCAGGCAATATCAGTCCCTTGGACAGTCGCTATATCATGATAATGCCCTCTATATAAGCAACTATTGTATAAGTATTCCAACTATTCCAACATGCAAAAGAACAATAGATGTTGTAATAACTTAATTAAGGTCTTTCCCGTTTCCGACGGAAAGACCTTACTGTATTTCTTCTATTTTTTATTATTATTCTTTTTTTTCGCCACTGGTCAAAATGATCTCTCGTGTACAGTTCGCGACATATGATTTTGATACTTTATACAATAAACCGGTTAGTGATAAGTTATTTTGAAATGAGGGCCACGACCGATAACTTTTTTCATTACAGAGTTATCTCCCCTTTTACAAAAAAACCTTGTTATGGATTAAACTCAAAAACCGTAAGACTTTCAAGAAATCTGAATGGTGGAAATTGTTTGGCTTATCCTCAGGATGATTCGTTACATTTACGTCGAAGCGATCCAAGGTGTCGGCTATTTCCCCTTACGTAAAAACACTTTCCGCCCAAATTTTTTTCTCGTAAACGGAAATTCGTACAAGGGTGGGACTTTCACCGTTGGTCAAGGGACCAAATACAGCATTGAACCAAGCCAAGGTCAAAGGTCATTAATGACCTTGACCTTTGACCTTGTACTTTATCACTCTAACTCGAAAACCGTAACAGATAGAAGCAGACAATAAACAGAGAAATGTGTGTCTTGATGAGTACTACATTTGTTACATAAGGTCTAAATACATTGGACCAACCTTTATTGGACTATGGCCCAAAAACTGTCAAAAACAGATCAGTAATACAAAATACACAATTTCAGATAAAAGTCAAAGGTCTAGGTCATATATGACCACATAGCAACCCTTCTTATTTAATGAAAAAGTTCCTAGCAACCATAGTTATTTCAAAAGAGGATAAAAATAGCTACAATGCGGTATCAAGGTCAATGTCATAGTTCAAGGTCATTTCAAAAGACCATAGCAACCTACTTTAAGTCCTTAGCGATCATAGTTATTTCAATAGGGAATAAAAAGGTAAACAATTTGTCACCAAGGTCAAGGACATATCTCAAGGTCACTTCAAGATACCATAGCAACCCATGTTATATGACATAAAAGTCCTTAGCAACCATAGTTATTTCTAAAGAGAATAAAAAGAGCTTCAATTTGTTAACAGGGTTAATCACATATATCAAGGTCATTTCAAAATACCATAGCAACCCTATATTTTTATATTATGAAAAGTCCTTAGCAACAACAGTTATTTTAATAGAGAATCAAAAGACCTACAATTTGTTACTAAGGTCAAGGCCATATCTCAAGGTCATTTTAAGAACTATAGCAACATTTTACAAGATGAAAACGTTCTTAGCAACCATAGTTATTTTAATAGAGAATCAAAAGAGATACCGGGAAAGACCTTCCTATTTGTTCTTGGAACAAATAGACCTTTAATGTTGTTTTAGTAATTAGTGACGATTTTACAGTACATTTCTTTGAGATATCCGAGTCGAATATCAAATATTCGTAATAAAATTCTTTTTTTTTAAATTCAATTTAATTTTTAAAATTCATTTAATTTTTAAAAAACAAGAATAAAACAAACATAACATGTACTAATAGATATTTCTATCAATTTACAGGGAAAATTTCAATAATGCATTATTTTTGAGTACTGTCATGACTGTAAATAAAAGACGGAAAATAGTCTCTAGCATAAAATCAGGTTGCAAAATAACACTTTGCCTACTAGTAATATAATATTTTTTTACATATATACATCTATCAGCATCCCCGTATCAATTTCATAAATTTTCATATATTGCGTAAAATTTTCACAATTTCTAATACACATGTACAAATATTCATTCATCAATATATATAGTCTCTAACATTGTTTCCCGTTTATTACGATAATTTCTCAAATCGAGATAGTTAAATTTTCACATTTTAAAGTTCGAGGTTTACCGAGAACTTTAAAATGTGAAAATTTAACTATCGAGATTTGAGAAATTATCGTAATAATCGGGAAACAATGTTAGAGATTGTTTCTCTAATGAACCACTAAAAAATATTTGCAAGTGATCCCCAAGGTGCCCTTTTCCCAAATGTGCCTCCATCTTGTTGTAATTGACATGGATTTCATAACGAAATTACTACGCCGATGATCTAAGGGCTCATTTATGCAACACACTCAAGTAATTATTTAATATTTTGATTAACATTGTAAACATATGTCACAAGAAAACATGAATTTCCTTTGAATGTC
The DNA here is from genome assembly GCA_028015205.1 of Mytilisepta virgata. Lineage (NCBI taxonomy): Eukaryota > Metazoa > Mollusca > Bivalvia > Mytilida > Mytilidae > Mytilisepta > Mytilisepta virgata. The sequence goes on along the minus strand of CM051518.1, from coordinate 49,894,547 downwards.
AAACAAAAGTATGTTTATGTAAAGACATTTGTCGCGCACCGATAGATATGCGTATCCGGTTGTTATCCGGTCGTATGAATGAAGTTGTCAAAGTCGAAGGAACAACATGTCAGCGAAATTGTACTCAGTCGTCGGATTCAGAATCACTGTCAATCACCATCGTACGTCTCCTTTTCACATGTAAATTTTTGTTAATTGTCACATTAAATGTCCCTCCATAGATTGGACCGCCAAATAAAAATGACCCACTTTCGCGGGAGACGGATCTTTGACACATTTCTGTTTTCGTACGAGTGATCTGCATCGTGTGTGCTTGAGTTTGAGAGTGTGTTTGAAGTTGTCTATTTGGCAATGGTACAGAGTGCGCTTGAGGTATTCTGTATTCTGCTAGAGGTGGCAATGGAACGGGTACATCCAGAGGTTCATCATTATCATCAGTGTTTAACAAAGTAGCGGTGATTTCTTTGTGTTTCTTCGAATTCAGTTTAGAATAATTTGCCACACTTTGAATGTTCTTATGTCCACTGATCTACAAAATAACAAAAAAGATTAAAAGATAGCCATAAAATGAATTTACAAATTAACGCACAAATAAAACTGATGATTTTTTACAAAAAAAGCTAAAAGGGACAATTGCCGCATTTGTACATGTATTTCATTATTTTCGCATGAAAAGGGCTAAGCCTATAAAAGAGGGTCATAATGCGGGTACATTCATGACGAGTCACAGTAAAATTTCTAGTAAAACGACTTTAACGCTAAATTAAAGTACATGACGGTAAATTACATAACTACTTATGACAGCACCCAGACTTCGACGATTTACGATAAAATTGTACAAAAATAACGCTAACGATAAAGTTTGTGGCTATTTGACAATCACGATAAGAAATCTATGACGATCCACGCTAAAATTTTGATCAAAATGACGCTAACGTTAGCAGAAAAAGGCCATTTGACGCTTGACGGTAAACGCCATTACCACCCTCATAAAAGTTTTGCTCAGAATTTCACATACTGGTCAGGGACCAATTATCGCCGAGTACCAATTACTGCCAACATGTGCCGTATGACTGGTAAAATCAAAATTGGTTAAACTTATTATTTATTTTGTTTAAAATGAACACTGAAGGGAGGGTTTTTATGAAAAATAGTTTGCGTTTTCATTTTCGATCAAAATTATATCGACATATAAAAACTGCAACTATTTTGGCCAAAATTCCCGCCATTTTCAGATTCCGAATTGGCCAAAATTGTAGCCATTTTTTGTAATTTGTTGGAAATTCTAATCCAGTTGTCACTTTTACTGTTAAACCCCAAAAAAACATTGAAATTTTTCTTCCTTATATTATAAACAGGGGTGTAAAAAAAGGTTGCAATAATTGGTTCTCAAGGTACGAAAAACAGAGGTAAAAATTTACCATTTTTGAAGGCAGAAAATTTGTTGTAAGAGATAGGCTGGGAAATCGAAAACATGATTTTCACTAAATCTTAAGGTAACCTTAATTAATGCAAAATTATTCCATTATTGGGAAAAATTTGCAAGAAATATTACCAAAAAAACTGGCGATAATTGGTCCCCGGACCAGTATTTTCTTGACAGTACTCCTAGGTTTAAAAAAAAATCATACATTTTATCATGTAAAATGCAACCTGCGGAACCATAGCATGTTTTTTTGTGATATGTGCAGGGTTCTCAAAAAGATTTGAAGTAGGCGGCAAATCTGTGATATATTCAACCAAAAAATTTCAAATTTCTGCTGGCGATGCAGTGAAGTAGACGGCGAAATCGCCGGTCGCCGGTAGGTTTTGAGAACCCTGTATGTGTGGTCCATACACAATTGATTAATTGTTGTTCTATTTCTTATAATTTTTTCTTTTCCATTTCAGACCGTACATTTCTGAAGAAAAGATTCCGTCATCGTCATTACATGGTTTTACCTCAAGGTTTTCAACTGCCATGTCATTTAGTGTTGTGTGTGTAAAAAAAATCACCAATACTAGTGATGTGTTTCTTGAGAGCCTTTATTTACTACTGAAGAGTTTAATTATTTAACACCAAATTGTCAATAGGCATACATGTACATGCAGCTTCGATTCATTGGATTAATAGTGACAAATGTAAGTGTGACACCATGATTTTGAATATTGCCAATACATGTAAACTTCAAACAGATGTATTGACGTAGAGGTATGAAGAGAAAATCATAGTAACCTGTTTAATGTGATTGTGCTCTACACCTTTGTCATCTAGTTTTTGTAACATAAATCTGCGGGCTGAATGATTTGTTAGTCTACGTTTAGTGGAAGGTTTACCATCTATGCTGTCGTTCTCCTCCTCATCATCTGGATTCAACTCTACAAGACAGCATTATAAACCAAATACATTTTACACATGTATGTGATAATTAAAGGGATACAAATGTATGTGGCAACATTTTAAAAGGTATGTATTCAATAAATTTAATTTTAATTTGATCTCACATTCTTGAATGTAAATTTCAACTAAATGTAGTGGTGCTGTTAAATTCTCCTTTTTCAGTTGGCAATGTTTTTTTCCTCATTTTAAAAGGTTAATTACGGAAGCATATTGCTGCCAGATTTGAAAATAAAATTATCTCATAATTATGAGTTGTTATCTCGTTATTATAAGTTATCTCATAATTATGAGATAGTAACTCGTATTTTAATTTATGAGATATTAACTCATATTTATGAGAGTAACTCATAATTATGAGATAATAACTCATAAATGTAAGATAATACGTACAAAAAAAATCACCTTTTTAAATTGGATACAAATCTTCCATTTTCATTGTTTTTTCTCAATAAATGATTCATTTTATCATCATGATCATTGCGGGATAAAAACAATATGTGCAATTTTCTGACAGTGTATGTTTATTGTATAATTGTAACAGATTAATTTTAATTTGAAAATAGACATTGCATCTTGATCATCTATATAATTCTTTTCTGATTATTATATTGCTAGCAGGATTTAGTTATACTATTTTGAATATTTTTCAGCGTTGTTTGTTTGCATATTTCATGTATTTCTGTTGTCTTTATCATCGTGTGTGTGTGTATTTTTTCTTCAGTACACCACTGTTGGATTTCCAAATATTTTGGTCTGAGCATCACTAAAAAAAATAAATTTACAAAATGTGCATATTACACAAAGACTGAAAGAGATTGATTGATTGATTGATTGATTAGGGTTTTTACGCCACTTTCAACAATTTTTCAGTTATATCGTGGCGACTAGTTTTAGTGGTGGAGGAAGCCGGAGAAAACTACCGACCTTGGGTAAGCAACTGGTTAACTTTATCACATGCGGATGTGAGTCAAGTGCACCCTTTTTTGTAATTGCCCAAAGCGGGGATGGAACTCGCACCGTATTGGTGATAGGCTACAGTGATCTATAAGGTAGATGCGACCAACTACCTAGACCTCTCGGCCACCCAGGCCCCGACTGAAAGAGAGGGTAAACATTTAATTATATTATAGCATATGAAGAAATCACCTGCTCCAAAAGCCATCATTTTCATAAATGCTCCTAGCTTGTTTATTCCAACTCTTTGTGATTTGAACCATTTTGGAGATTTTTGTAGATTTGTGTTCTCCTGAATATAAAATGGATCATCTGGTTTTGAGAAATTGATTGGTCGTTTTGATTTATACAGAATATAAGCCTGAACTGGACACTTTTCTGGTTGTTCAATATTTTCAAAGGCTCTTTGTGGGATCGACCGTTTGTCCCTTGGGTTCCTTCCTGTGCGTGTTTTGGTATTGCGCTCATTCATTTCCAGATATTTCAGGTTGTTGTTGTCAGTACACAATTTTATGTCCCCCCATTTCATGTCGTAATGTTCCGTTACTCCTCTCATGCCAAAAAAAATGGTGTTAAAAAACCAAATGGTATGTAAAAGAGCTGTTGGGTTGTTCAAACCAAGTTGCCCATTCTCATACATTCTATTTATATCACTATCCAACAGTGGTTCAGATTGGTTTGGTGTGTTGCCCTTGCCATCCTTTTTAAGCTGAGTTTGTTTTGCGGATAAGACATCCCTAACTTTACCAAATTCGCTGTCCTTAGATATTTGGAGGCCATAGTTATGACGTCTCAGAACTCTGTCAAAACTGCACATCATGCCGCGCAAGGAGGAGGGCTCATAGTCCTCACCATCAGCCTTCCTGACACTTACAAAAAATTGTGATAACAAGGCAGATAACTCATTTGGGGGGATTTTATAAATATTTCTTTGTTCTTGTTTTGTTTCAAAGAACTGTGTCAGTGTTCTCATATCTGATAATGTCTTTCTGGCAGTGCCCTTATTTTCCTGCTCAATAACAAATGAATCAACGCTTTCCTCTGTGACTGGGAGAAACTGCCTTTTGCTTGATTTTTGCTCTGAACTTGTATTAATGATTTTTTGAATAACTTCAGCAGGGGGGTCCTGGATCAGAGAGACAACTTCAGTTTCACTTTTTTGTGACATGACACAGTCGTATAGAATTGCCAGATCATTATCATCATCATCAGAAATTATATGTTCATTGGCAGATTGTGGAGAAGGTTGAATTTGGACAGATTGTGGGGGGTTTAAGCTTGGCACTAAATCAAATCTGTATCGGGCCTCAGTGACAGTTTTCCCGTTTTCCAATGTTATTTCCCATAGTGGAACTGCGAAGTTCATAATTTTTGACTTAATTACACCACATCCACCTCCAGCAAGGTGTATTTTTTGCCCCAGAACCGGCTCTTCAAGGATATCTGACATTTTTTAATATTTCATAAAGCAGACGACGCGATCGCGATTTGTTTACATTTTTTAAACGTTGCTAAGATGAGCATCGAAAATTCCAAAGACTTACGAAAATAGAAAAAGTAGTTCCGGCAATTACGTAATTGACCAATCAGCGACTGAGAACAAAGCGATCCACACGTTGATTATCGATTTTTTCTCACACGGGTTGAGAAGTGTGAAAATTGAACAAGAATTAGAGAAAGTATACTTTCAAATAAAATAACTCGCCATAGCAGTAACACTAAATATCGTATCGTATTGCTAGTCATGGCAAATGCACAGTTATAGACATAACTCCCCACCCCCCACCACCACCACCACATAAGATTTCCTACAAACTGATTTGGCAACCAGAGCCTAATATACAACAACTACAAGTACATTTATCAAGTCATCTTTAAACTTCTACCCGTAACTTTCCAGCTATCATAAACAGCCAGAACAATTACCAACCAAAATATCAGGCATCTGCATCCGCCCACTTGCTATTTATTTTATACTTTTAAGTTTGCTTCTTATTTTATGCTTTATGTGTGCTTATTGCTTTTATTTCCAATAAAATATGTTCCATTTTAGTGCTAAGTTATGTATTACCAAATGCCATTTCATGTATACCCTTTTATGTAAAATGGTTATTGCCTTTAGTTTTTAAAGAAATGTTCGAGTCAATTTACCGAAACTTGATACATGAAGGTATATAATACATGACGCGTTTAACAAATTAAAATTCAAAGCTTTATTGTCATATAACTACTGAATATTTGTGACAAACAAAAAACCAAATATAACATGTATAAATCATAACACTTGAAAACTTAAAATAGAAAATCAATGTGGAAATCGTAAACTACTAAATCTATATATACAGACATATAGTTACAATAAATGACGCGTTTAACAAATTAAAATTCAAAGCTTTATTGTCATATAACTACTGAATATTTGTGACAAACAAAAAACCAAATATAACATGTATAAATCATAACACTTGAAAACTTAAAATAGAAAATCAATGTGGAAATCGTAAACTAGTAAATCTATATATACAGACATATAGTTACAAGTTTATAAGTCCCCTGTCCTAAGTTAAATTGACTGTTTAATAAAGGAAGTAACATTTTCCACTTGCTTTGGGGTTGATGGGCCGGACAAGAACTTTTCATTTTCTGACAATACATGTAACACTATCGACGATTACGAAAAGATGGTCATCTAAATAGCATTTATAACAATAATTTTTCAACTTTTGGCATTATTTAGAAAACAATATTTTAAAATTGCATGAATTTTAAATGCAATTTTAAAATAGAGGTATTGATCAAATCAATATCTAATATCTAATTACTAGCCATTTTTACAGGCAAATGCGACGATCATTTATTGAATAATGAAATATGATTTCTTATCATCCTTCTCTGTGATTCTATCAGCTTGCTGAGCAGCTCCGAAAAATTCGTATCAAGAAGAGCTATTTCCATTGCATTTCATTATTTGCGATTAAATCAAATTTTTAAACGTACGCTTTATTTTTATATGTCCATATTTTCGCCTGAATTAGTACAAAAACGACTAAATGTTGTTTAAATATGTCGTCTCCTTGGTTAAATTTGAGTGATTATTTTACATTGCGCATATTTTAGTCAGAAGCTGTTTCGGGAATGAAGACGGACTATGACGTCAACGAGGTTGCAAGTTTGAAAGCGGGTGATTTAGTTTCCCGGAAAATCATGAACAAAGATTTCCAGACTGATTTTGTTTTTAAAACATGAAAATACACCTTAATGTCGGTTTTTATATCGTTTATAAGATATTCTAAATGAACATTCAGGAAATATATACTTATTGGTATGGTGAATAACGTAACGAAAAACTTGTCATTGCGATGAAGAATCCATACTTTTCCCACGAAAATTTGGGAGAACTCAGAACGTTTACAAATATTTACGTTTCAGATAAGTAATTAAGATGATAAAAATATTATCTGCAGATAATATATACACAGCGGAGTAATATTTATAGGATAACTAATTCAAGAATTTGAATATCGCAAAATATTCAACGAGCGACCGAAAAAAACACCTTAATTCACGAATGCGCGCATCGCATGAGGGAATATTTAGTGTTTCCCGGTCACGAGTTTTATTACATTGATAAAATAGACAAAAAAATGCTTCAAAAGTGTCATATTTTCCTTAGATCCCTTTCTGAATCTTTCGACGTCACAAAGTCATTTGTTAATAACGCCCTTGACGACGTTAAATAAAAACCTATCTTTTAATGAGTGAAAATATCGAATTTATTTTCACTGGAAATTACGATAAATCACCATCATCAATGTAATAAAAATTGCTTAAGATACGTTTTTCCGTGGTGCAAGTCTGTTTTATTACCTCTCCAGGAATTCATCGTAGGTGTTGTAATCTTTACATTTACCGCATTTATTCTTTCATTTCTATATAAAAAATCACTTTCTTACATTGCCTCTATAACATTGTACAATCAAAGAGAGTTAACTCAAACCAGTTAGCATTTGCACGTCAAATTGCATTCTAGGTACAATTAGAATATAACAAGGTGCTCGATCTCGACCAATTAAATTATAGGATTTGATGTTTCTGAATTGTGAAGGCGAATAAATGTAAAACATATTCTTAGTAAAGGATTATCCTATTGTTATATCCTACCACTGAAAACAATGAATTCCTATAAATGAGTTACAATTGCCCCGAAGCACATTTATCACCTTACCGAATTTGCGAATGTAGCTTATTAAAAATTGAAAAAAAAATAATAGAAAAAAATAATTAAGTAACTGTTGTAGTTTTTAAAATGGGTAATGTTGAACGTTAAATACGATAAGACCGATACAAAAAAGAGACATCTATAATTAATTAAATTTTACCCTCATTTTTATCTTAAGGCATTAATACTCTAAACTCAGATTACTTGACCAGCGGCTGGAAAGAATTGAATTTTCAAATATTCCGATATAATTAAAACAGGAGGTAAAATTAATATTAGAATTTAATATATAAAAGGCTGACTAATTCTTTTTTATTTGATTTGAACATTTAAATTTTAGCTAGCTACTTTATATATGAATAAAATATTTTGTTTTTACGAACATATATTCGTTTTTACGAACAATTATTTAATTTTATGAACATATATTTTGTTTTTTGTGAATATTGCAACGTTTCACAAGCCATATACTGTAAATAGACAAAAATAGAATTCCTTACTTAAATGTTACATGTTTTATATTCATACTCACAATAAGGAAATACCATTGCATCGTACGGTTGTTTCTGTGAATGTTTAAAATGCAATTAAATAAAATTTCTTAAATTATTAGAAATGCTTTACATCACTACGACTAATTCATAAATGAAATGTCTAAAAGGAAATCATGCATTAACTATAAACCTTGCACTGACCTTGAAAACAATTATACTTAATTAAAACCAACCAAAGGGTCATTTGAGCCTTGATCACTTTACAACATTCTAAGTTTGTAAGAGAATGATAATCCCTTTCTTCATGACAAGTACTCGCTAACACTTGCTAACGCTCGAACTTAATCATGAAGAAAGGGATTATCTTTCTCTTACATTTACAATCAGTCTTCACGGAAGTTGTATGCAAGAGTTTTAAAGCAGAAACAGGAGGACTGAACTTTTGTTTTAAATCGTCAAGTTTTAAACATTTTGTTAAATGAATGTCTGGCCTATCATGTGATAACGCTATAAGTACCCTTTCGTGCATCGTATTTTTTTGCGTATGTTTCAATAAAATCAAATATAAATAAGGTTAGAAATAAGATCTGCACATTATCATATTTACCTTTAGCGTTGATATAATTTTCTAAAATGCAATATTTATTTCACAAATTTAATGAAATTGATAGTTGAAATTAGTGTGGTCAGACGTAGGAGGTTTTTGAAACCGATAGTTGAAATTAGTATGGTAAGACGTCGGAGATTTTCGAAACCGAAATCAAATTGAATATTGTGTTTGAATTTAAAAAATAAAGGACCAATTTCAATCAATGCATATCGTGCATCCAGAAGGCTGATTACATCTTTTCAAACAGAAACACATTTTATATCACAAAGAATGATCAGTGATCGATTAAAGATTTGTATTTTTTCTTAAAATATACAAAATATCAAATGCTTTGGGTTTTAATTTTAACTTTTGTCCACCCAAGTAGTCACTTTTCAAACAATACATTGTAGATAAAACAAGCATTCTGAAAGAACTGCTGGGCAAACACAATGTACACTACTGCCTTGAGCTTAGAGGAAAAACGCAAAATCTCCTTAAGTATGTGAATCGGGTGGAGACGTATGGACAGAGTGAATTCTAAAAAATCTGAAACTATGATTGCAAGAGGTACACAATAATTAACAGTTTAGCTTGCTCTGTAGCTCATCATTATAAGCTCACATACCAATAAGATCACTTGGTAAAGAGTTTTCAAAAAAGTCCGGAGAACTATTATTTTGATAAGAATTCCTATTTCCAAGGACAATAACTCTCACAATAATAACCCTATCAGTGCTTTTTTTATTTAACTTCTTCAAGATTCAATGCCAAAACTGAGGTTCAAAGTGCTAAAAATAATCCGAACGGCACGGAATTTGAACTTGATCTGTTACTGGTTATGATAAAACTATATACCAAATATCAAATCAATATATTCAAGCCGGTGGGGACTAATAAAAAAACAAGGGCAATTTTCTTATCACTCAAGGTATTTTTATAATATTTTTGTCATGGTAAAAATATATACCAATTATCAAATCAATATCTTCAGGCATGACGAAAAAAGTGCGGAAAACTGATTATTTGCGTGAATTTTCTAAGTTTAAGGACCATAACTCTGCAAAAAACCATCAGATCGCGATAAAATTCAAAATTGATCTTGTTACTGGTCATGATAAAACTATATACCAAATATCAAGTCTATATATTCAAGCACAACAGAAAAAAAGGCGGGAAACTGATTTGCCGGACTGACGGATGGACGAACAGAAGAACAGACGGACGGACGGAGTGCAAACCTAATGTCCCCTTCTGCTTCGCCGGTAGGGACTAATAAAAAAACAATGGCAATTTTCTTACCACTCAAGGCATTTTTTATAATATTTTTTGCCAAATGAAATACCTTCTCCTGATGATTTCTACTTTACAATACTATTAATTTCTATTTTTTTCATTTTCAGTGACTGAATAGCAAGTTAAATCTCATTTAAAAATGAGTTATCTTTCTTTGGACGTACTCAAAAGCAGATAGGCCACGATAATGTTTTGTTATGTGAAATTATATCGACAACTTTATTATTTTATTTCACGACATTCAAATTCTTTATTGACTATGGTTACTTCCACAAAACATATCATCCTTTTGCCTTACAACAGATATAACAGACCAACACTGGTCACTATCAATACATATAAGTTTAAAACTTGACAGAAAGAAACCCAGGAGAAATTGGTATTCACAAAATTGTTGGACTGCATACAACATTTTCTCACAGTTCGCCAAAATGCAGATCTAAGGACATTATTACGGAATATTTTGCGTGAGCAAAGAATTTCACTACTGTCATGACTGTAAATATAAATTCTCCTTTAGGTACGAGTGAGTTATGGAATTTCTCCAGCCGAGATAGTTAAATTTTCGATTTTCAACACGTTTTAAAATCTAAAATTTAACTAATACCATAACTTACGAGTAAATTAAAGGAGAATCTGTTTCTCCTATGATTTTAGATAAAAACCTCAAGAAAATGTCGTTGTTATGTAGTTTGTTTACATAGACGTCATTTCGGACGTCTCTAATTTACCGTTCCAATAACTGTAGAAAAACACCGGTAATTCCCATGTAGAAATTTAATCACCGGGAAGTGGTTTAATATATTATGTATTTTTATCCCACCGATTAAACACGTCAAGAATAGGAGAAATATGGATTCTCCTTCACGTACGAGTGAGTTATGGAATTTCTCCATCCGAGATAGTTAAATTTTCGATTTTCAACACGTGAGCCTTTATAATTAATTAGCGAGCGTGTTAAAATCTAAAATTTAACTATTGACGGTGGTGAAATTCCGTAACTCACGAATAAATTGAAGGAGAATCTGTTTCTCTTATGATTTTCGACAAAAACCTCAAGAAAATGTCGTTGCTATGTAGTTTGTTTACATGGACGTCATTTTGAGACTTCTCTAGTTTATCGTTCCATTAACTGTAGATAAAAACGGCGGTAATTCCCACGTAGAAATTTAATCACAGGGAAATGGTTAAAAATATTATGTATTTTTATCCCACCAATTAAACACGTCAAGAATAGGAGAAAATAGTATACACGTCTAAAAAAGCCTTTTCCCACACTGCATAAGACACAAATCCCACAAATACATGTAGAACACTTCGCCTAAAAACACGTATCACCATTTCTGTTTGTGTCAAATTGACTGGTATAAAACGTTATGGAAAAGATCAGAATTTAAATTCTAGTTAAAGCTAACTTAGACATCTGGACAGGGAAAAGGCGTTACCCGCAGTAGTACATACCAAAATTGAAAAAAAAGACTGACTTTCGTAAGACGTACATCTATACAGTAAAACTGAAGATAAAAGGCGGTTGTGCGTAGCGAGTGAACATTGTTTATATTGCTGATCTTATTTATTAAAAGTCGATCTAATGTCTTTAAAAGGCTGTCTCCTTACATAGAGAGAAAAATTATGGGAAAATATGTATTTGTAGGAATTTATGTTTTTCATATGTCCTTCAATTCTCCTTTAAACAAATAGTATTTTACTTTTTTTTATAAATGAAGTGTTTATTACTAAAGTTTTGCGTGTCTAACCTGTATCACATCTCGTATCAAATTGTGGATCATCCTGGTAGTAATCCGTTGAAGAGTGTTGGAATGCAAACAGAATTTGTAGTTGAAAAACGTCTCTTAACCCTGAAAATATAATTAAAAAGTTTAGACATTTTGAGCAAAAGAAAAAAAAACGGTTATTTCAGAAATCTCTGTATTACAGTAAAATGCGCTTCAGAATTTTTCTTCAAATGGGAACCTTTTTTTCCCACTTTAAATACAACATAATGGGAGGCACGAAATGAAACAAAAACATTTAGAAATTTTTCTTTTCACCTGAAACTACAGAAAATTAATAAAATCGCTCCTTTCATTATGAATCGCCTCGGTGGTCTCGCGGTAGCGTGCGGAATATCGCAGATTCGATCCCTGGCAGGGTCAAACCAAAGACATAAAAATTGGTATTTGGACGTTATACAATAATCAATCCATCCTTTTATTATGAAAATAGATATAATTGTCTTTTAGTGTTATATGGCACAAAGTGGCGAAGCAGACAGAGTTAATATCATTTTTCTGTGCATGACAAGATAATAGATAATTCGAAAATGACGAAACGGAAGGTGTCTGAATTTCAAAAAGCATTTGCACATTTATTTAGATCAAATTGATATCTGTGTCGCTGAAGGACGATATACCGGATGCGCTATTCGATAAAACATGTTTTAATCTCCCAAATATGTCAATTAAGAGAACAAATCTGTTTTCCAATTCGGAAAGAATTATGTTGCCTTAATTAAGATAGAATGTAATATAATTTAGTTCAAAATATACCTTAAGGGAACAGAAATGTGTGATTCAAAAACTGAGTAAATAACAAGATTACGACGTATTCGTCACGTTAGCAGTTACATACATTGTTACAATATATGATGTCGTAACTTTATGCTCTACTGTATAAATAAAATACTTTTACATACACATCTATATTTTTTCAAGAATAGATGACATTTCCGTTGAAATAAATTGTTTATGATTTTGATCCAACAAAAACGGAGGAAAACAGTAATGGGTTTATGTCTCTCTCTGTATATAGCTAAAACATCGGGCTGCACATTTTGTACATACAGTTTATACATCCGTGTACAATTTTATATTTCTCTGAATTTAATAACATGGTACATGTAATTGGTCACAAGAATTCAACCCACAGAACTTGTTAGCTTGTAATGTTGTAGATCGTCAGATCATACTACAGAATCCTGATCTTACTCTGAGTAAACAATGCAATGTTTCTATATTAAAAATCTCTTCTGTTGATTCGAGAAATAGAATATAAATGAACACATTTTCTATCCTTGCCAAACTCAAGGAATTCTATATTAGTTGTCCTTTTATGCCCCGTATCACCCCCATTTTAGGCTTCTTTTGATGTTTTGTTGAATTGGTTCTTTTCCTTCAAATGCCTGTATGATATTTGCCTCGGACCTTAAAAAAAAACCAGCTACATGTGTATTAACAATCATTAAGACACACATGTATTAAAAAGGTGCGTTCACGGTTTCAACAATTTATTTTTTGGAAAAATGTCATGTTGGAGAAACGTGAATAACATGCAATAACTAAAATTACCTGTAATTAGAGTTACAGTGAGACCAGTATTTGGGCTATACATGCAGAAGTTATACTTGAAATTATAAGTACAATGCATAATGATAAAGAATATTCATAAGAATTAAAATTGCGAAAATGAATGTATTATTACCTGTGTACAATTACTGTCGAATTTCAACCAAACCTTGCAGGAATAATGCATGGAAGTGTGTAAATAAAGTCTTCATTTCGGGATCGGATGAAAAACATGATTCTAATTGGTCAATTTTAAATTTTCATAAGGCCAAATCAAACTGATTTTTAGTTCTTTGGATTTTTTTATCGAAAAAATAGGTGAGAGCTGCGAGCGGGCGAAATTTAAATTGAATTTTTTTTTCTTCAGGACTAGTTTTTTCAGACGAAGATCAATTTCACGTGCGGCACTAATTTTTTAACTAAAATATTGCAAAAAATGAAAAAAATCCCCATTTTTTACCAAATTTTAGGAGAGCGGGCGAACACTTTTTATTTTTAATATCTTGAAAAATGAATTTGGGGCCAATTTTCAGCATTTTTGCAAAATGACGCGGCAAATAATTTTTTTCTTAAAATTTACAAAGTCCTAAAATCGGAGCGGGATAATCAAAAGAACTAAAAGTCAATTTGGTGTGGCCCAATCTCCTCTGAAACTAGAAGGCCCAAACTTGCGCGTAAAAGTGTATGGGATGTTCTTTACAAAAAATCTCACCTGGCTATAAGCTTTGATATAAAAACAAAATTAAACAGGTATGCAGAAGTTATCTCCTTCATTTATCCAGATGAGCGATTCAAGTATCTAAAAACATTTTAGCTGTGAATTGTGAAAAATATCATATGAAAACAGTTTATAATGGAATACAGGTTACACTATAACTTCCTGAGAGAAGCAATTTTAATTGCAGTACAAACACCAAACCCTTCTATTGTTTGATACATGTTAGATAAACATGAATTTGATTTTTCAAATAAACCATTAAAATTCAATCATAAAATAATATATATCCCATACATTTTAAAATAACAAATTTTCGTTGATTTCATTTAATGTCAGTAGGTGTTGTTGGAAAATTTAAAGGTTATGGACATATGGTGATTCAGAAACCATCGACATAAGTAAAACGCTACCACAATAAATACTGAAATAAAAGCTGTTAGATTAGAACTTGAAAAAAAAGTAATGAAATATTACAAAAAACTTTGAATTTTAGAAATTTTATCCATAATTATAGACAATTATAGAGATGTTGGTTTCTACGGAAATATATGTTTTCGGCATAGTTGATGGCTGACACTCATTTAAGCAACATCAGTTAACACTCCTGTTGTTTGTATTAAGCCGGCAAAAAATGAAATATCAGAACTGCACGTATACATGGTTAGATAAATCGCAAAGCAGGTAAAAAATGAACTGAAGGGTGTACCTCAAAGAAATGTGATAATGTTCAAAAACGCGAGAGCAAGAGACCTTATCCCAATGGACATTACAAGGCTAATTAGGGTCAGAACAAATAACCGGGGGGGGGGGGGGGTTATAAAATGGAGAGAATCTTATTGTGACATCTTGTATGTAGAAGTAAAAGAAAAATTCTGGGAAATGGATATCAAAGGGTTTTTTAACATGCTGAAAATTTTGAGTTTCGATGTATACATGGAATAAATTTGGCTTTACTATTACAACTGATAATATTATAACTTACGGCCATTCAAAATGGTAGATTATTTTGACAATAATTCTATGCCTAATCCAAAGTGAAATAATCAAAACATTGAAAAAGAAATCTAATGTGATTCACTATTGCTATCACATGGCGTCCATCTCTGTAAATTATCTTTTTCAAATGATCACTGATAAAACCAGTTTCCCCATCTCATCCCAACACAGCAAAATAACCTACATTGTTGTAGTTCAAATTTTGAAAAATCGTCTCCTATGAACTACTTGTATCAATAGAAAAAAATTTATATTAAGCATCAATGGAAGGATCTCTTATAACTAGACTGTTTATTTAACGGCAGTTACTACTTCTTTTATCTGATTGGTCAACATTTGAAAAAAAAAATCCAGGCTGAATGAACAAATTTCATAACGAAGTATCGTTGAAGGGTTTCTTAAAACACATCATAACAAGAAACGGCTGTCTGAGTGAAATTAAACCGGATGTCCCTTCACTACTGTTTGGAGCCACCCACCCGCACGCTCTCCGCACTCACTAAAAATAATAACCTGATTTTTTTGTTTGGTAAATCAGGTAACAGGTGACCCTACAGAATGCCAAAAGGTCCTTAACAGACTTCGGCGGTACTACATTTTTATTTGCCATTTACAATGTAGTAATAACCCCACATTTTTAACACACGCGGAAGAGAATCAATAAGTCAAAGTATTCATAATGTGTTTCTGCAAATACTGTCACCTGTTTGATAAACACAACATAACAAACATTAACCAGAGAGCTGTCTGAGTGACAGCAAACCGGGTTTTCCTTTTATTTCATTTTTCTGAGTAACTTTTCTCCAACAAAGAAGTCAAGGGTCAAGGTCAGATATCAACATCTTTAGTACACGACACTTCATCTTGAGGTACACTACCCACACATCAAAGATCTAAGATCTAGGTTTTAAGACAAAAAAGTTAAAGGTTGGACATGAGGTCAAAGTTCAAGGTCAATATCCTTAATATGCGACACAACATCTTGAGGAAACCTACGTACACAACAAATATCGAAGGCAAATATGTTACAAAAATGACCAATTTAGTGACCTTGAGGTCAAGGATCAAGGTCAATATCCTTGGAATGTGAAACATCGTCTCGAGGTAACCTACCTACACACCAAAGATCCAAGGCCTAGGTCTTTAGACAAAAAAGTTACAAAAATGACTTATTTATTGACCTTGATGATCTAAAATGACCTATTTATTCAACCTAAGGTCAAAGGTCAAGGTCAACATTTTTGAAACATGACACATCGTCTTGAGGTGACAAATCCACATACCATATATCTAGAAAGTTAAGTTGACAACCGCCCGCCCGACTTCACCAATTCAATAACCGGATTTTTCCGGAAAACCCGGTTAATAAAACCAAATATACATGCACGTCTTTAAAAACACTCCATAATTATTGTCAGTTTAATGATCTTATTTCTCTTTGGCTTTTTCACATACAAGCAGAATAAATTATTATTACCACGTTCGTCAAAAAATGAAATATGAAGCCTGTTAACATATTACTGCAGGAAATGAAATTTTGATTAAAACTCGTCCCAGTGGATGGTAATAATGCAGGAGTGTTTGATCTAAACTAATAAAGGATTGTAATGACCTTATAAACAATTCAAAAGTGTATAGTAAACAGCACGATTCTATTGTATTTTCATCATGTTCTTTAATATCATATAAATGAAATAAGTAGTAAATTACCTATTTTCCGACTAATTCCACCTGCATAGCATATTGCATAGTAATAAAGGTAGCTTTCAACTGAAAAAAAAACATGAAACAAAACATTAAAAAAAGAAACCACGCACAAACAAACCAGATTACAGTTAAATTCATCTATTATGTTGAACATCTACACAGTCAAACTTTGCGGAAGTGATACCAATAAAGACCCGTATAATTTGGCCTACTCAACTGCCGTTCTGTTAGCATACATGACTACCAGTTCCCAAAATGAGCTTTTCTGAGTTGTTAAATTTTCTAGATTATCTCCCATGGGTTTGAAAATTGTCATAAATGATGATTGCAAGGTACTTCCCAAGAATTGTTACTGGTTGGAAATCCAAGATGACTGACACAGCAACTGAACTTACATAACAATGACCATAAATGTTACTCTTTTATGATATTGTGTCCGTTGACACCAAATTTCAACTTCAATGGCGAATAAAATGCAGGTGAGCGATACAGGCTCCTGGGAGCCTCTAAGTATCTAATTTTAGGAACAGCAATCATGTTTGTTGGAAGTCGGTGACACAGGACACTATTTCTGAAGGTTAACCAAAGATTAAGAATAATGAATATACATGTACATCTAATAGTCCACTGGTGAAAAGACAACATGTTATAAAGAAAAACCAAGAAAAATCAAGAAGCAATGTTATAGTATTTTATTTCATACTGGTTACTGAAACCGGAACAGTGTATATTTTTCGGTTGTCGTCACGAAATATCCCCAATCAGTTGCGACACGCCTGCTTATCAATATCCATCAGCTAGAAAAAAACACATGTAGCTTAATGCGTCTTTAAAAATATTGAGTTTTGATCTTTTAAGCTGTAGAATTAAGTTAAATAAATTCGTAGTTTTGGAATTTTATTTTTTTTGTTTTGAAATATATTTATTTGTATTCGGAGGGAAATACACGAATATAATATGGTGGAGAATCTCTATATAGATCCCAGTACCTCCCGCGATTCGGAGGGAAATATAAGGATCTAATTTCAATAACATTTCATTTCGTGGTAATTTTTTAGTATCTCTCACAACAATTTGAAACAACAAATGCAAACATGTCATAAATAAAAACTACAGGTATACTCAAACATTTATAAACAACACAGAAATGTTTTTTTTGTTTTTTGTTTTTTTGGTTCCAATATGTTTCTGCTTAGATAAGAAGAAAAAACTGTTTGCTCTCCACATTGTTTAGCATTGAGTAACATTAGCTATGTTCATGAAATGGATTGCAAAGGTGATAATAAATGAACTTTTAACTGTTACAAAAGTATACATTTGATCTATAATTCAAGAATTATTAAAAATAAATGTTACTCTGCTGCAAGTGAAATAGCCGATGTTCACAAAAATCTCCAACTGTTAACCTTTCAAACAGGACAAGCAGAATGTACATTTTATAATTACTTGAGTAGTATAGAAATGTTGTACATTGTACAGATATGCAGCATTCGATTCGAAGTTCATTCTTTCGGTAAAACGATTAAACTATATGACTTCCTCTAGTTTCTTTGAAATATCGTTGTTTAAGGTGTAAACATTCGTTGAACTAATTTGGCTACTTTGATAATAAAGCTCAACATAAACGACATTTTGCTTCTATTATAATGAAATGTGCATTCAGAAAATCCAGGGATTGTTATTTTATTTTCCTTGTATTTTTGTCATAACAAACAGCATTTAAGTAAGATATATCGAAAGTAAAGTTGAGAGACATTGATTATTTGGTTTATTGTAGGTAGTTTATTTTATATATTTGATCATATAATTTTCTAATTCCATATTGCATGTCTATTTTTCATTAAATACACCACGTACCATACAGGGAGTATACCAGCAGAACAGAATGGATTAGAAAACCATTTTGTTTTACAAAAACTCTTAATTTAAAAGATACTAATATTTGAATCACGCAACTCTTCTTGTTGATTGGTTTTTAATCAAAGGACTGAAAATGACCTGTGACCAGTTTATGAGAAGTTCAAAGATTCGAATAAACAGAAAACACATTTTTGCCATCATTGGTAGAACTTTAAAATTTATTATCAATAAAGGACACAATTTATCACGACTACAAAAAATGATATAACAACAAAACATTCATGGAATCTTTATTTATGCATTTTGACACATTACAGAATACTGCAAGTTTACAACACTGTGTTTGCAAACAAATATTTTCATTCGGAAATTTAAAAAAATAAAGAAAAAATGGCCAGAACGATTTTAAAATGTGAAATAAAATGAAAATATATTAAATAATCATAATTGGCCTACTTAGAACATTTAATATATTAATCTGACATATGGATTCTACATATATATAAAAAAAAAATACTCTCTTTCTCGCCCTGTCAGATGTTATTTCACCCCTTGCAAATGTCATGTCAAACCAAGTCAAATTAATAGATATATTATCACCCCCGCTCGCCCTTCGAAGATCCAGCCGCCATATATATATATATTTTTTTATTTTCCCCATTATGTGATTGTCGTAAATTGTTTATGTCTATTTCTGGTAAAGTCATTTATAATTTTATTGCGTTCATTTCCGGTAAAAAATTGTTTTAGTAGTACGCGCTATTGGGCAACATGAAAGAATTTATTTGACATATACAAGATTTCAGGATTTTATTGGTACACTCAGACACAATAACGTGTTACATGAGGACAATTAATGATACATTACATAGAGAAATAACAGGATGAACAAGTTGACAAGAATGAAGAGCAAAATAAACACAATATTATAACAACATACTAAGCTTTTTGACGAACATTGCAATATTATTTAGAACTCTGACATTACATAACGAAAGCATACCACTCATCTTGGTTATATTTGGATTTACTGTACAGTACCCTGGTATATATAAACGTCTTAATTCTGAGACAGCAAAATTTGTGCATAGAAAGAAGTAGTGATATTCATCGCCAATACCCTCTCTACACAAATTGCAAAGCCTATCATCTCTATCTATGTTGTACCATCTTCCCGTCTCGATAAGGAGTTTATAATTACAAGTTCTAATTTTTGATAACGATATTCTGTTGGCTACAGAAACCCTGGATAAATAATTTTCATAGCCAAAATTTGTTTTAAATACAGAGTAAAATTCTCCTCGCGAAGAGTTCTCAGTAGCTGAGAACCATGACTGTATAAATTGGTCACGTGATATCTCATATAAAAATGGTTTTATATAGTGAAAATCAATGCGAATTTGGTTTGAAAAAATATATCCAGGGCCAACATTATCAAATATGGATTTCACGTGTGTAATCCATTTAAAGTCATATCCTCGATGAACTTGTAAATTGAGCATCAATCTATAGAGAATGCTACTAAGTTTGTTCTCGTTCTGATGCAGTCTACACCAGAAAGATAACATTCTCAGTTTAACTCTTATATCTAAAGGGTGACGACCTAGTTCTCCATAGACCATGAAGTTAGGGGTTGACAATCTCAGGTTAAGTATCCTTTTACAAAATTGAAGGTGTACTTTTTCGATTCTCAAAACCCCATACTTCTGATCCATATAACTAAATCGGTTCAACTAATGAATCAAATAACTTTAACTGTATGTCAATTGGAATATTATGATTCCTGATCTTTTTGTAAATCGCAAATAGTGTTTTTTGAGATTGTTCTACTAGTTTTTTCTTCGCATCAGCAAAATTTCCGTTATATTTAAGAATAATACCAAGGTACGTGAGCGAATCCACAATATCAAAATATTCACCATTTAATTTGAATTCACAATGTTGTTTAAGTTTTCTTTTACTAAAAATAATAACTTTTGTTTTTTAAACATTTACTGAAAGTTTCCAAAGATTGCAGTAATTTTGAAAAATATCCAAAGCATTTTGCATGCCTTCCTTGATTTCTGAAAATATTACTGTGTCATCAGCATAAATTAGAATGAATATTTTGATGAAAAAATGAAGATTGTTTTGAATATGTTCTGAAATAGTTTCAAGCGGGAAGGCATCTAGTTCCTCGAAATAGTCTTCCAAATCATTTATGAAAATTGAAAACAGGAATGGGGAAAGGTTTTCCCCTAGACGAACACCTTGCATACAAGCAAAAAAATCAGATTTTTCATTCTTGTACATAACACATGATTTTATATTATCATACATATTGTAGATGATTCGGAAACACTTTCCCTTGATACCATAATGTTGCAGTTTTTTCCATAAACCCGTTCTCCATACAGTGTCAAATGCCTCGCGAAAATCGATAAATGTGCAATATAATTTTTTTCCAAACGAAAAATAAAGAGAGACCAAGGCATGCATAATAAATATATTATCTGTAGTAGAGTATCCCTTGCGGAATCCAGATTGACTTGTAATAATGTCAAATTCATTCGACAAGAAATTAAGTCTACTATTAATAATAGAAGTAAATAGCTTCCCCAAGCAGCTAATTAAAGTAATTGCACGATAATTGTCGGGGTCGCATGCGTCGCCTTTATTCGCTCCTATTATATTATTCATAATGATGCCATTTGACCAACTAAACGGAACTACACCAGTATCTAAAACTATATTAAACAGCTAACAGTATATAGATAATAAAACTGGAGGCGAATACTTAAAATACTCATTAACAAAATCGTCAATTCCAGCCGCCTTACCATTCTTCAGACTTTTTATTGCATTTGTCACCTCATCTTCGGTAATATTCCCATTTAAAATATTATCATAAATCATGTTATCACACATGTTATCAAGGAAAGTGTTCAGTTCATCATCATTTTCATCATCACCTGCATTCAGGTTTTTGAAATATTCATAGGAACTATCAATAGGTATATCTATATTTTCTTTTTTTTACCATTCATTTTGTTCAGAATTTTCCACATTTTCTTTGGGTCGCTTTTTGAGGCTTCCCTAAGTTTAGACATGTTTTTATCTTGAAAATTTTCAAAACTTTTATTCATCTCTTTTCTATATTCCCTGGCTTTATTATTCATCTCATTTTTCACTTCTCTAGATTTATTCGACTTATATTTATTTTTCACTTTATTAAACTCTGCTCTCTTTTCGTAACAATTCATTTACATCATCATCAGTAATATTCAAAATATCATTTAACATCTGGTATAATATAATCTGCTAATTTAGCAGTCCTGGCGTTAAAGTCGCCAACAAGCGCAATATACTTTGATTTTTGAGAAAATTTTGTAATATCGTTTTCTATTTCAATAAAAGCATTCTCTGACGAATACTTGGAATATTCAGGGGGTACATAAACGCAGCCCAAAAACAATTGAGACTCTAAATTAAGAATGTCTTTGTCAAATTCAACCCACTGAAGAAATTCTGATTCGTTATCTAAAAAATTAATTAATTTTGAATAAATATCCCTATAAATGATAATAATGCCACCAGACTTCTTTTTACACCTTTTTCTATGTTTACAATGATATGAGTAACCATCAGGTAAATTTACAACATCAAGACTGTCAAGTTTACTTTCGACAAAAACTAGAACATCATATTTTTTAATCAAGTCACAAAATCAGGGTTCAAAAGTTTGGCCTTTAATCCACAAACATTCAGGTAAGTTATATTGAGTTTGTTTACACACGTCACAGGTGTTTGCCTATCAGCTGTGTCTGAGTGATTGTCCTATCCATGCATCATCGCTTCTGGGTTTTCATCACGTGGAGGGTTCGGTGGATGTACTATGCGGGGTGGGTTTCTATGGTCATACGGTAGTCCGTTTACAATAATTTGATCATAGACTAATTTTGCTGGTATTTTTCTTTTTTTGTCTCTTAAGACGTTTTAACTCCGGTATCAGTGCTTTCCGACGGTTAACAATTTCAGTGGGGTACTGCTGATTAACACTGAATTGTTCTTTATTCTTAAGTGCATTCGGTACCTCTTTTAAAACACGTTCGTGATCGGCATAGTTAGTGAACCGAGCTTTGATATTACGGGGTTTTCCATCAGGACGATGCCTAAAGCCTGTGTACATTTTGAAAGTCGATACTTTCCACATCTTCAATTCCGAGCTCAGTCGAAATAAAGTTTCGAAGTACACCCTCGTTTTTTTCATTTTCATTATCCTGAGTTAAGCCTCCAAAGATCAGGTTATACTTCATCGAGTGTGTTTGAAGTTTCAAAAGATTTCTCTCAGGTTTCTATTTTCAAATTCAAGGTATCTATTATTACGTTCTAGATCTTGAACTCTGTGTTCTATTTGTTGGTGATGGTCTTCTCTAAAAAGAGTTCTCTCGTGCTCAAGTTGTTTATATTTTATTTCACTGATTTCATTATGCATGTTTGAAATTGATCTCTCGAATTTTTCAAATTGTTCATCAATTTTATCTAGTATATCTAATTTTGGGAGTTTATCATCTAGCATCTTCTCAAACTTAGCTAACCTATCGTTTATCAAACTCATGTTCATAAGTATCGTTTCTAAGTTTAAAGGTGGTTGTGATGGGCCGATGTTTGGAGGCAATACTAGCATCGGGCCTGATATGCTGTTCTGGTATGTAACAGGGGTACTTTGTCTGATTTGAATGTTCCCAGACTGGGGCTGAAATTCTTGAGGAGGTAGGCCAACCGGAGTTGCAAAAACTAATTGTTGCGGGTTTACATGGTTTATTAGTGAGCCAGTCATGTTTAACTGAGATCTATACAGCGAGTAATGGGCCTGAATCAGTATTTGTGAAGTTTCATTTTGTTGTTGTTGTGCCATGGAGGCCGCCATATTGAGTTGATGGTGTATCGCCAGAAGTACACGTATTGCCTTTTTTCCTTTTAATTCCTTGATGTCCTCTTTTTGACATTTAAATGCCACCTTATGGACACATAATTGTTCAACAATATTGGTAACTCAATATTTCAAAAATTACTTTATGAGTGGACTGCATACAGTGAGAATTTCAGCGGACATATGCCCTGCAGAACATGAAAAAATAAAATCCTTCCATCCACCCCATATTTTTTGTAGGATTGGGTGATAATCTATCAATTAAATGAAATTGGCCTAATGAGGGAATAAGTGTAAAAAAAGGTTATGTAATATGAAACAACTGCAACATGAAACACTTATTGTTTTATGCGTCCCACATTTTTCTGCAACTTGATTACATAGAAAATCTAAAAATGTAAATGAATTAAATAATATACTTCAAAATTATATTAATAATATTGAAAGATGGTGCACAGAAAACCATGTGAAACTAAATCCTAAGAAATGCAAATCAATGATTATACGTTCTAGACAAAGATTTAATTATACTGGGACAAATTTGAATATTATCATTTCGAATGAACATATAGATACTGTTATGCATGAAAAGCTTCTTGGTTTGTATATTGATAATAATTTGAACTGGATAGAACAAATAAATAAGATATATTGTACTATTTCAAAAAAGAATCAATTTGTTACATAATATTCGAAAGTATTTACCTTAATTTAATTTAATCCATATATTCTACCACTGTTTGATTGCTGCTGCACCACATGGGGTAACTGTAATTTAAGCAGCATTGAAAAACTATTCAAAAAGTCGGCCAGAGTTATTTTAGAAGCTGATTTATATACTTCTTCAAAATTATTATTTAATTGTTTACGACGGATTAATATTGATAAGCGAATACAATATCACAAAGCAATTCTTGTATTTAAATCACTGGACAAACTGGTGCCAAATTATTTGCAAGATAAATTTCATTATTTCGAAAATCAAAATTATGATTTACGTCCAATCGATGCCCATTTCATGCATTTACATAGACCAAACACCGAATTTTTGAAGAGAACATTTTTGTATTCTGGTTCTCAAACATGGTATAGTTTGTCAGATGAAGTTAAAAACTGTACATCTTTTTCAATCTTCAAACAGAAATGTTTTGAATTCTTTTTAAGTAAATAGAATTTATTATTATTTAATTGTATGATCATTTTCGTTTGTATACATGTTAATGTTTGTATATTTCATTTCGAGGTCCCTCGGGAAGATTAGTTTAGAAGGTGATATTGATATAAAATCCATACGGATAGATGAGGGCCTTCGTTGTTTAGATAAATCACAAAAAAATCTTCTTTGATGGTATGAATACAACTAGTTTATAAAACCATTAGTACTAACGTTAAAGCATTTGTTCGACCGATACGGACAATATATTTACATTTCGCAAACAAAAAGCTCTGCTGTGGAAATTTCTATACATGTATCAACGTACATGCAAAGCCAAATAGTACTGTAATTTTAAGTCATTAGTTAATAAAGGTGTCATAAAATAGATATTTTCATATAAAGCCTGTATTATGTCCGAGTCAGTCGTATTGGTTTTCATAGGAGTTCGTGTTGTTCATTGTTTTTTAGTTTTCTGTGTTTATTTGTTGTACTTGTGGTTGTTCATTTGTCTTCCCGGGTTTGTCTGTCCAATGGATTAGGTTTTTTTTTATTGCTCCTTAGGTATATTTGTCCTTTTTATGACACCTTTATTAACTAATGACTTAAAATTATAGTACTTTTATTAACCAATGACTTAAAATACATTATAAATTGTATATTTAATACAATCCCATATGTCTGAAACGGGTCATTAATATAGGTCTAATACAGAAAATCCTGTATTAGACCTGTATTAATGACCATTCCGGTTTTGTATTAACTGGACAGTTTTTACTGTATTTCAACACATTAGTTAATAATAACTAATTATACATGTACATGTTTAATACGAATCGATTCTTTCAACAAAAAAAGTATATACGAAATTCCAAACCATATAATTTAAAGATAATTAATTATATAACTGTACCCAGTTATATATGTATAATAGTACCAGATATTCACATGTAGTGAGTATGAAATTATTGTTTTCATCAGTTGGAGCGAGTTTGTAGCTCTTATTTTCATAAGTTGGGGCGAATTGGTGACTATGATTTTCACATTTGGAGCTAATTTGTAACTAATGTTTTTCTAAGTTGGGCCGAGTTGGTGAAAAGTCGATGCGAGTTGGCGTGTGCGACTTTGAAGTGGGGCGATTTGTCCTGCACCCGTATAATTTTGTTGTCGATTTTATTTCTTCATTGGTGCGGAAACATTATCTATATTCGATTAAACAGACGAATGAGGCATGTTGTGACATTTCGGTTTGTTATTCAATTTTAAGTCATAGATTGTCTCGTGTGTCTAGTTGCAATTTTTTTCTCAAAAAAACTATTTCATTAAATTAATTTACTTGTAATTATGCAAATCCCTTATAAAATGCACAGAATTAATCAGTTCAATGAGGCTAATTTGACAATTTTTTAAAGCTTAACTATGATGTATTGTGTTGAAACTACGATTTCCTATTTCATTACTTGACATAAAGAGTTGGTGTGGGGCGAGTTTGAAGTGGGGCGATTTGTCATGCACCCGTATAATTTTGTTGTCGATTTTATTTCTTCGCTGGTGCGGAAACATTATCTATATTCGATTAAACAGACGAATGCGGCATGTTGTGACAGTTCGATGTGTTATTCAATTTTAAGTCATAGATTGTCTCGTGTGTCTAGTAGCAATTTTTTTCTCATAACAAACTAGTTAGTGAAATTAATTTACATTTAATTATGTAAATCCCTTATGTAATGCACAGAATTAATCAGTTCAATGAGGCTAATTTGACAATTTTTTAAAGCTTAACTATGATGTATTGTGTTGAAACTACGATTTCCTATTTCATTATATGACATAAAGGCTTAATGAACTGAAGTGAAATTTCTGTATATAATTCTAAAATTGGTTTCAAATAGAATTGTAGCTTGCACAGAATTCTATTATTTTTAAATAGAAATTCATTAACATTGAATTAGTTCATTACAGTTCGCCTTTTGATTAAACCTAAAAGCTACAGTAAAGGATTCCGGAAAAATATGAATTTAATAATCAAGGAAAGTAAATGCATTACGGAAATGGTAAATAACTGTTAAAGTTAATACAAAAATCTTTAAAAACATCATTGTTTGTAAAATGGGTTATACATCACTAAAACAGCATCCAATCCAAAACACTCAGACTGGCCATGCAAAAACTTATGGAAAACAAATATATTGAAAGAGGAAACAGGTACCGAAATATTGCAGATGAGTAAAGCCAAAAACCAATCACGCATTTATCATTCATCGTTGAAAGCATGACCACTAAAATTTTGTATAGATCCTACACTTGACTTACAGTTAATCTGTACGAACTTCATTTCCCTGCTTTCCTAAAAAATAATTTGCACAGTTTTTGAGACTACATACAAAATATAAAATTAACAGTCCAGAATTTTCTTATCGAAACAGTAAAGTCGTTTTTAGAAATGGTTAAATCGTAGAAATCACGTATTAGTAGTTTACAATTAGTTAAAAGTATATATGACTTGCTTGATTCTCCTAAATAACTTGACCATCCTCCCGTTCGGTTCGATCAGCCTGCTAAGCACCACCTCAAAATTGGTATCATATAGCTGAAGTTATTAATATATCAATAATGTTTTTAAAGATTTTTGTATTAAATTTGCCAGTTATTTACGTTTTCCGTAATGAATTTACTTTCCTTGATTAATATGGATTAAAACAACATTACAACTCTTAACATTTAATAGGTTTGTTTAGACACAGTATGCTTGCGATTAGACACTGACTATGAGAAGCCACTAAGCGGAACAGCAGGGAGATATGTACATGTAGAATATTATACATTATTAACTAATGTAATACAGTAAAAACTGTCCAGTTAATACAAAACCGGAACTGGTCATTAAAACATGTCTTGTATAGATTTTCTGTATTAGACCTGTATTAATACCCAGTTTCAGTTTTTCTGCATAAAACCTGTATTAATTGAATTGGATTGTATTAAATAGACAATTTATAATGTATATATAATCTAGAACAGTTCTAGAACTGTCATCCTAACACCTTTAGAATCGTTTATGACAGGGTGTGTCCTGACCTAGAACCAATTATGACAGTTCTACCCTAGAACCATTTATGACGGTTCCACCCTAGAACCATTTACGACAGTTCTACCCTAGAACCATTTATGAAAGTTCTACCTTCGAACCATTTATGACAATTCTATCCTAGAACCATTTATGACAGTAACCACTCTGGACGGTTCTACCCTGGAACCATTCTGAATGGTTCTAACCTAGAACTATTTATGACCCTGGCAATAGTTTATGAATTTTGAACAACAAAATTATAAGGAATAAAATAATGAATTTGTTGTCATAATTTTAAAATCAACTTTTATCTTACCGAAATATATTATAAAGTCAAAAAAAGAAAAAAATACACTCAGAATAAAGTTTTTACTAATACTAAATGATTTAAAAACTAGTCGGTGTTATTTGGTAGTACATAAAACATTCCTCTACATATGTTTCGACAATAGAACACTTTAAATCAAAATTTAGTCACGTCCCTTTTCAATTGAAATTATTGTGTAAAATGTCCATGTAATTTTTCGATAAATTGGTGAAATGCAAATTGGCGGTACTCATCCCAATCATCTTCTACCTTGTCATAACGAAATAAATATCGTTCATACGAGCAAAGAGAATTAATTATATAATATATCAAATGTTTACCATACAAAGATGGTATCAAAGATAAATTATTAATTTAAAAAAAATTAAAATGTTACTTATCTGTCACATTTGAAATCTCTGCATTGGAATTTGGGACTACTTTATACACACCTCTTTATTCAAATGCTGCATCAATTATTTTAAAATGTAGCGTTATAAAAATTCGAAACTCCGCTGATTTTTTCAGGAAAACGGTTTACCTGTATACATACACATGTATCTGTGTACCTTAAAGGTTGGAACAATAAACATCCGGACAGTCAAGGTGCAATATACATGTCCGGGCAAACGTTAATTAGTTATAATTACCTGAAACACACAACATGTTACGGAGAACAAATTTCTTTACATGTAAATTTACTTCAGATAAAAAATCACACAAATTTGAACAAAAACAATAATTCGTTTTTCTTGTGAGTTAAAAAATGAAAAAACCGTGCACCCCTAGCTCTTTGTTACATGTATGTACTTTTGCTGTTTTGTATAAATTGGTCATAAATTTAATATTATTAATTATTGTCATAATTTCATACATTGAAATTACAATCGATGTGAAATGTTACTACATATTTCAAAAAAAAATGTTTTTAAAAGTTTAGAAAAAGCAAAGACGAGGAGTCCGTGCCATAATCAATACAGAGTTTTCGGACATCAAAATGGACGGAACCATTTATGACAGTTCTCCACTAGAACCATTCTGGATGGTTCTACCCTAGAACCATTTATGACAGTTCTAACCTAGAACCATTTATGACGGTTCTGCCTTAGAACCATTTATAACATGTTTGGGTCTACCCTAGAACCGTTCTAGAATGATTCTAGAACCGTCCTGTCTGACAGAATAGTTAAGAGGTTAAAACTGATCTCAACTGTAAGTCATTGGTTAATAAAAGTACTGTAATATTTTAAGTCATTAGTTAATAAAGGTGTCATAAAATGGGTATTTTTATATAAAGCTTGTATTATGTGCTCGTACAGTTGTATTGGGTCTCGATCAGCTGTATAGGCCCTCGGCATTGCCTCGAGCCTATACAGTTGACCTCGACTCAATACGACCGACTCGGACATAATACAGGCTTTATGTATATATTATCTGCATTTTGACAGCTAGATATCGTTAAATATTATCCCGTGAGCCAGAATATGAAGCTTGGGACGAGTGAGCGTGGCGAACGAGTCCCAGATCTTCATATTCTGTCGAGCGGGGTGATATTTTACGATATCTAGCTGTCAAAATGAAGATAATATTTTTATCATCTTAATTACTTATCTGAAACGTAAATATTTGTAAACGTTCTGAATTCTCCCAAATTTTCGCGGGAAAAGTGTATGGATTCTTCATCGCAACGACAAGTTTTCCGTTACGTTGTTTACCATACCAATAAGTACATATTTCCTGAATGTTCATGTGAAATATCTTATAAACGATATAAAAACCGACAATAAGGTGTATTTTCATGTTTTAAAAAACAAAATCAGTCTAGAAATCTTTGTTCATGATTTTCCGGGAAACTAAAGCACCCGCTTTCAAACTTGCAACCTCGTTGATGTCATAGTCCGTCTCCATTCGCGAAACAACTTCTGACTAAAATATGCGCAACGTAAAATAATCACTCAAATTTTACCAAGGAGACGACATATTTGAACAACATTTAGTCGTTTTTGTACTAATACAGGCTAAAATATGGACATATAAAAATAAAGCGTACGTTTAAAATTTGATTTAATCGCAAATAATGAAATGCAATGGAAAGAGCGGAAAAAAGTCCCAGCAGACATTATCAGCATCGAGGAGAGACACATTTTGTTGATGTCACTTTTAGAAATTTCTTCATCATTCATTTAAATAAAACGCCATAATATAAAAAAGGAACACCAAATCTTGATATATTTATTAATATTTTGCAATTTTGAAAGCTATTTAATAAGTTCTAAGCTGATAGAATCACAGGGAAGGATGATAAATGAAAATACCCATTTAATAAGGACAACCATCATGTTTGTTCATACGTGTGTTGAACCACTCTTGACAGAATTACTTGTGGATATTGTAACCAGAATGAATAATCACGGTGAACTTCCAAGCTTACATGTACCGTAGATAGCATAAAGTCAAAGAAGAAGGGAACGGGTTCTCAAAAAGTGTGTCATGTGCATCACTTTTACAAAAGCAAAACTCTAGTGACAGTTACTTTAGATGGTTGATTAACGTGTAATTTAATAGGCCTGCATTAAAGACCAAACCAACTATTGTTTATACGCACATCTTAGTATTGTTCCATAAGACGTCTATGACGTTCATAGAAAATCCGCGAAACGGTGTTTCACATTCGCGTTATTTTTGAAAAGCTAAAATGGCGTCGCGCTTGAAAGGACGTTTCATTAAAACTAGTGAAAGGAAGCGCCGAAAAGACTGCCGAGAGCGAATGTCTGAAGTTAAAAGGAGGAAAACAGAGTTTTATTATCTACAAGAAACTCAAGATGCAAGCAAAATATGGGAAGAAGGGGAAAGAAGAATAATAGAACCAAAGCTACTGACACAGGAACTTATGAGGGGTTGTAATTGGTGTGGGGAGCAGTTGAATTTTACTGACATCGTAGAAGAGACACAGAGTGGCCTAGGGTCATTTTTATTCGTATTTTCAAATGTCATAGTTGTCGGAACTTACCCACTGGATTTGAGTGATGCGTAAGACTTATGGTTGAGCCGTAACAAATTGTCTGATATACAACTAACTATCGGTAGTACCAAAATCTAGTATGGCTATTTACAGTTTCTGATGTTAACTTTCTTTTTTTTTCGATGTGACCTGCATTGATAAGGCATAATGGCCATAGTTACATTTCCTGCAATTATGATATGTCTAGTAGCTGGTAACTTGGTGTTGGCACTGAAAGGTTTTGGTTTTTTTAAATTAGCAGTAAATAACTATAAAGGTCGAAATGGCAATACACGGACAGCAATATCGGTATTGTGTTGTAGTTTTAGGGTTCTTGTTTTCCTTCAATGTAATAGTTTTATAACAAAACGTTCCGGACAGTTCCTAGCATAGATGTTGAGAAACTTTTTCCAGCACAGAAACTAGTTATGCAACAAAGACATAAAAATTGGCAAAATATTCTTGGCTTTCTTGCAAACACTATAAATTTACTTTTTGTCAAAATAAAATGTCGCAAATATTCGCAAATGAAACCACTCCCTGGATTGATTCTGCGAGATATGATCTAAGTTTGGTTCTCGATGACTTCGACAAACCTTTGTTTATTTGTTTTGTTTGATTGCTGTGACTTTCTAGTTAACACTTGAATGATTGGAAATTAAAGTTTGGCTTTAGAACTGGAAAATTCGAATCAAAATTCGAAATATAACCCGAACTCGACTTTTAACTGGAACTCATTAACTGAGGCACGAACTCGAACTCTTAGGTTAGTGTTGAAACATCTACAAATAATAAGCGCAGCAACAAGATCAAAAATATTTTACCATATCATTCCAACCAATAACAAAATTGGTTTGAATGAGGCTTACACTATGTACATCGCCGGCGAAACGGTGACTTGAAGGGAAAGTTCTTTTTTGCTTATTGTGACGTCATGTTTATGGAAAAAACAAAACTAAGCTTGGTGTAGCTGAATATGTCATTTTTTCGACGTTAAATCCGTTTTATTTTTCTTATGAAGTCGGTGACCTATCATTTTTTTTTGTCTTATTCTGACAACAATGAATAACTAAACACAGTATAAAAATTTAAGAAAAAAATCAATTACAGATTTTTCAAAATTCAATAGAATATGCAGTAAAAATTGGCCCAAATTTGCGCGGGAAAGGCCTTTAGAGCAGAATACGTGGTCATTGCGTTATGGGAAACCGTTTTCTTTGTTACAATAAAAAAAATATATATATTCTGGAAGCCAACACAAAAGTCCGTATAAAAATTCGATTTTCACGACGGAAATGGCATCATTCGAAAAATATGCCGTAAATTTAGCATCTGGCTGAATGTAAGCATTTTTTGCGGTACTATAGCAACGAAACGAATTCGGTGACCTATCTTTTTTATTCGCTAATATCGTTCAAAAAACCACCAAGAACGAATATGTTGAGTTTCAAGAAAAAATCAATTACAGAAATGATTAGTTGGTTTGGTCTTTAAACATTATATCTTACATGTCTTACGTACAGTTTAATATAACTGCTACCCATGATCAATTTAGGAATATATTAAGCAGATGCCACAAGACTGTAGGGTTCTTGCGAAATTGCCTTCATAAACATGTGAAAAATCAGTATAATATAAATCCAAGAGTAATTCATATTGCAAATGTTAAAAACAAATCGTATTTGTTCTTAGGATGAAATGAAATATCCGGTTAATGAAAATCAGAGCTAACACTCCGGTAACGTGCATAATTAAAAACACCATTTCCCTGGTGCGTATTGTTAATATTTACGATTCTATACGTTTTCTTCATACTGACGTAAATGAATCCCAAATCATATTAAAATTTAGTTCATATATACTCTTCATTCAACCCGATATTAAGGAAACTCGAATCCGACTGTGTTAAATTAAAAACCTTATCATCGCTCTTTTGTTTACTTAAAATTTTAATAATGAAAAGAAATTTCTATTGGGATTGGAATTTAAATAAGGTGTTCTGAAATGTCTGAATATAAGCTGCGATAAGCATGTTTAATAAATTTTTATAGCCGATGCGTCTATCTTGGTAAATAATTTCTGAAAAACTTGATATAGTCTTGATATAAACTTATTTCGAATTGGGGCGATATCCATGCATTACAGAAGATTTACTAACGAAACTATTTTTTCTACCCCTAGCTAGAAACTAAAACAAATATTACACATCTAGACTTTACCACGTCAGTTCATAATATACGAATCGTTTCAGTATTTTGATCGTGTCATGAATAGGCCTGAAATATTAAAGATTTGTTTCAAATGTATAAATCTACAGTAAAAAGGAAGTTTAAGTAGTTCACATTTTGCCTCATAAAAATAATATTTCTGAATTTTTTAGTAATATTGCTAAAAGTGTATATATGTACCAAGTCATTCCACGTGAGACATATTTACAGTTTACGACATAAAATTGTCATTAAATGCGTGTCCAAAGTCGGAAATCTTTAATGATACCCATAAAACTATATGATTTTAATAATCCAATCTAATATTGACCAATTTTGCAATAAAATTGCGCAGATTTATAGACGGACAGAAATAAAGTCTGATTTTCACGCAACGATACTTCAAAAGAGGATTGGACTTGTCATACTGATGACGTAGACATGCAATACACGTAATTGGTCAGTTCAACCGCTCATGAGTTCTGCAGTATAATTGAATTCTGAGTAGCAAATCCCACCAAGAGGAGATTTTGTTCTAAAATATAATTCTGACGATTTTAATTTACCATTTAGTATCGATTTGCTGAATACCATATTTCCCAGTGTATGGAAAATGCAGAAAATTTGTTAAAAGAATGTTTTTATCTGTTAAAGTTATTTATAACATTTTGATTACTATTCAATACAACTGATCCCATGAAATATAAATAATGACATGCCAACCAACGTAAAACATCCACTCGCTCAGAAAATTGACACGAAATGAACAAAATAAAACAGAATAGGCAGTCAGGATACATACACTAAAACACTGAAAGTGTCTTCCCCCTTATTTGTTGATCTAAATAAACGATTAACCCTAGTGTAGCTATACCTAAAACAGCTTAAACCTCATCCTTTCTAAGAGTCTGTAACAGATTTGGCAACGACGCATTTATAAAACTAGAAGTACTGTGAGCTAAGCTCATAAATATAAATCCCCAACTACGGCTACAGTAGTATAAATAAATTTATATGACCATGTTTGTCTATGGAAGAACCCCAAAAATCATTTTTGATAAAAAAAAATTAAAAAAAAGTGCACAACTGCAATGTACAGCGAACATAAATCCATTTAATTTACATTACAATATTATGAAGAAATGGCAAAGTCCATTTTTATCTGTTAATGTACATGGAAGATTCTCTGAAAGTTTCATTAAATCCAATAACTGATTAGTTATTGGAGTAAACACGTGAGAACGGACGGAACAAATGAATAAGTTAAAAACAAATACCTCATACTGTTTCCAGTTCACCTGGACCAACGGTGAGCTATTGCCGTCACTTTGCGTCTATCGTCTTTGCTTTCCTTTTAACAATGTTTAATATCTTCTCCTCTAGGACCATGTGAATCAAGATTATGTTCAAACTTTATTTATATTATCACTCCATGAATTGTACGATCACCATCACGACTTAAATGAATCGAACCAATTTTTTGTCTCACCAATGCAATAGGTATCTTTAGTTAGATTTCACGTCTTGCTGGAATAGACCCTCAACAGGACTTGACACTTTACCAGATTTTCCTCACTTGCAATGTGATGGGTGCCCTTAACTGAACATGGTATGTCTACTATTCAGGAGCACCAACTTTATGTGGAGTTCATGTAGCTAGTGATTTTGTTCTTGAACTTTCTTGTAATTAGTTATGTTCCCCTAAACGAAGTTTGGAGGTTAACATATTTCTTATTATTATTATTCTCCTGTCGTCCGACGGAGTTTTGTCCGCGAGTGTTCTCGAAAACGACTGAAAGGTTTACGACTAAAACTGGCACAAAAATCACCTGGAGCTGTGCCTCGACATATTAATTACTTCTGGTCAACGGCCATTTTCAAAATGGCAGCTGTCAAAGTCGAAAAAAAACGTAAAATTTAGAAAACAAATCGTAGAGACTTGATACTTGGTTTAAAAATAGGTCATTTGTAGTATTTGTTTGTCGCGTTATTGTTCTCAAGAATTCGCCTGGTCTTTGGATTTTGGTCTTTTGCATTTTCTCTACTATCCTATCGATTCGGTATTCTTTCGGCGATATCGACAAACGTGTTTATACCAGTTTTCAAACACTACTTATATACATGTATTTGTTGTCAGCTTTTGAGTGATTGGTAAACTTGAAGGTCATAAACATTGAAAGGTAAACTTGAAGGACATAAACATTTAAAGCCTAAACAATAATTCTAAAATGTTGGAGAACAAGTTCAAATGTTATAATGACCAAAAAGGTAAAGCCTATAACCATGTTTAACAGGGGTTTATTCACACACTCAGAAGATACTCCTTGACTTCTAAAAATTTTAACATAATTTTATAACAGTAGATCTCAGGCTTGTTTCAAAATACTAGCAACTAAGTCGGTGCCAGTAAACATCTACGTACATACATTTGTAGCATATATATATACTTACAGCCTTTAATTTCAGAATCAGTAGAACATTCAACGAACGTCTAAATTAATTGAATTTGCTAATAAGACTTCTGAAATTTGGGAGTAAAAGTAATCAGTTGTAATTGATATATATTCAAATATCGAATGCTGATGTTATATATATTGTCTATCATTTTTCCTAATGATGTTGGGAGATCGTTAAGTTGTCATTAAAACCCAATAATTACCACATAAAAGTCCGAGATTTTATATAATACATTTAGAAACTTATAATAACATGAAAACCGTTGCTTTGAAAACAAACCTAATGATGATGAACGATGTCCCGTTTTACCGGTATGTTGTCGTGTACGACATTAATTTTCCATTATTATTGCAATACATGGACCAGACTAATTAAACGATATCTAAAACTTCGTACAATAAGAAACACCTTTTGAATCATAAAGTCGCATATTCAACTATAGTAGTACAAAAAAACGACAACATTTCAGGTATTTAAGATCTGGAATCATCGGCGCGATTAGTGATCAACTGTATACTTTTGTGAGGAATATTTGAAAAATATTCAGCAAGCTTGTTAATTTTCTGGGTAGCTGCAAATCTATTGGGGTTCAATGATTACTACCATGGACAAATATTTTATCGATTAAATACATATATTCTCTAAAAGGAGTTAATCCGTTGTTATATAGCCGTTTTTCCCCCATACCAATTTTTCCTCCGGGGGAAAACTGGCTTGATCCTATTCCCCCCCCTCCTCAGAAATTTGGGTCAAAGCCATTTTCTTCCTTCGTATACATATTGTAGTTTTTCCCGATGCCAAAATCCACTCCCCCCTTCTAATCTAAATTGAGCATGAAATTGCAAACTCCACTCCTAGCAGCTTACTTAGTTTTATGTAAGTATTATTTGGCATTTTGTTATTTGTGCATTAATTGCAGCTTTTTATTAAACGTAAATACCTTAACCTATATGATTTGAAAGATAGAATACGAGGAAAATAAATGGAAATGTGAGCTGTTAAAATGGAATAGGAGGACTAAAACGTACAAACAAGTCAAACAAAACAAACAAAATTTTAACTTTCAAACTTTTTTTGTCATTTTATTATGCTCCTTTAATCAGCTTCACCATTTGCATTTATTTTCCTCGTATTCTATTGTCGAATGAGCTGTTTTGCAACATACATACTTTATCTATTTTGAAAGGTCTGGTTGCAAAGAAATTATTTGCAAAATAAGCAAGGTTGCTAAAGCATTTCATAATTACTCTAATTTCATGCCTAGATAGAAATCTAATGAAAAACAGTAAAACATTTAACCTAACTAAACTAAACTAATTTGAATTATATTCATTTTCCGGAAATATGTTATTTTCTGTCTTGGATATGAAGAAGTCAATCATATTCGGATATCCGGGCGATGAGAACAAGGCCACTGACCTTACCGATTTAAGGTGGCCAAAATGATCAGTAAAAGGAAAAACTGGATCGATCCAGTTTTACCCCGGTAGCGTATAAGGGAGAAACACTGGATCATGCCCATTTTTTCGGGGAGAAAAACTAGATCGGTCCAGCCCCCCCCCCCCCTTTTGAAATATTGGTATGGGGGGATGATGGCTATAGTACACCGGTAGGGTATATCTGATTTGTAAAGTGATACTATTTATATCGATTAGGTACATGTATTGTCCAGAGAGATGTAGGCTACATCCTATCGGGGTACCTTCGATCTGATTCAAAGTGGTTTCCTTCATATATACTAAAAATTAAAAAAAAATTTACTAAAAAACCAAACATGTTGGTATTTCAGAAGAATAACGCTTCTTTTTCACAATTCTTTTATAAAAATCAGCCTTTAACAGTTACATATAAATATAATTTTCTTGGGAATATTATAGATAGTAAAGGAAATTTTAAGAGATCTGTGAAGGAATTGTCAAAAAAGGGGCTAAAAGTATTCTTTGCGCTGAAAAAGTATATGTCACAAATTTTGTTTATGTTCCAGCTGATTTATGTGGTAAATTATTTGATACTTTAATTAGACCTATTTTGCTTTATAATATAGTGAAGTCTGGTTTATGGAAAATTATTAATTAGTATACAAATCTGTTGTTAGATCAAAGTCACGTGGAACCATCTGTGATACACTATCATTGGGTGACAAATTTTGTTTTGAAAAGGTTCACCATAAATATTGTAAATCCACCTGGGGTATTCGAAAAACGGCATGTAATTTAGCAGCAAAAACTGAGCTGGATATCCACTACATTCTTTTATAAAAACACAAGTTATGAAGTATTATTCTCGTATTAATACTTGTGATATAAATCCTTTGGTAAAAGAGGCTTTTAATTTAAATAAATCTTTACATGAGGATGGTATTTTCACTTGGTACACTTTTGCAAAAGAGGTATTTGCCGAATTTCAGAAAGATGAAAATGATTTTGAATTTTGTAATAGGCCGTTTCATCTTGCTAAAACTTAAAAAATACTTTAAAAAGCTCTTTATGAACATTATGAAAACAGCTATTGAAAAAATTTCTTCGACTAATGATTCCACAAAATTTTTTCTATATAGTAAATTAAAATCTGAAATCTGAAATCAAACTTATATATATTTAAAAAGAGAGAGACAGTTGTTACGGCCGAAATCACCTTTTAAATTGTAGCCAACAAAAGACACAAATCAATAATAAAATTTAACAGAATTTATTATATACAAGTTTACAAAAAATATTACACAAAATAAAATATCAACTTAACTATTCAAAATCCTCCGTCTTTTCCTAATCCGGAATTCTTCTCGTCACTGTTGCGGGAATCCAAACCGAATATTATATCCAATCAGGCACAATCTAGTATGATGTAACGTAAATAAAAGTATGTCAAGGATGATGTGTGAAACGTAAATAAATCCAACAGCTGAGAACACAAGAATGTCTGGTCCAATACGTTCTGCTCTGAAAGTCTAACTTTCTTGTCCGTATATATACTGTAGAACGGAAACTTCTGGAATTCGGTAGAAGTTTGAATTACACCAGAATTATTACGTAAGTCAAATAGAAAGTTCTAGTCATTCCATCAGTATCTATTATCGTTCCAGTGATTTCTAAACTGCGCAGTTATAACATTATCTGGTAAACAACTATAAGTATTATGTAAACATATTATACATGTTATAAGGCTACGCAAAACAAATTAGGCCAAAACAAATTATATAATAATTACAATATCAAATCAAAATAAATATAATAATACAATATCATAACACCTCCCCCCTTAAAAGAAGTTGGAGGGTAACGAGTACTTCGCATGAACAATATATACAAAAATATATAGTATGTATACAGTGTTTTGATAAAATATAGATATAGCATATATCCAATTTCTTGTCTCATCAACAAATCAAGTTTAAGTGGATTGAGCTGGTAAGGATGTTGCTTAATTGGAGAAGCACCGCCTACATCAACATCATGACAAACAGCAGTGGTTTTGTTTGGCACATCTGGAAAAAGATTTTTAAAAGAAAATACAAAAGTTTTCAATTTTTCTCTGCGATCGAAAGTCAGATGTGCAAGTTTTGAGTGTAAATTGGACAAAATTTCAGAATTTTTCAATCTAACAGTTTGTTGCACAGTCTTTGAATCAAAAGATGGTTCAGTTATGTCTGGTTTGTCATGATCGTTCTCCAATTTAACCATGGCTAAAGTGGCAGCTGGTTTACTCTCACCTTCATTAGTACGCTCAATATGGTTTTAACATAATAATGTGACACACTCTATTTTGTTTACGCCGACCTGGAGTTTTTACAATATAATTCAAATCATTGATTTTACTCTCGATTGTATAAGGACCACAGTATTTAGCCTGTAAAGGATGCCCAGGGACTGGCAAAAATACAAGTACCTTATCACCAGGCTCAAAAACTCTGCCCCTGGCATCTTTATCATACCATATTTTCATTTTATTCTGTACAGTTTTTAAGTTTTTCTGAGCAATTTGACAAGCAGTATACAATTTTTCTTTAAATCTAGATACATAGTCTAGAAGATTCAAGTCACTGTGTTCAGTAAGCCATTTTTTCTTAATCAATTTCAAAGGTTCCCTTACAGTATGACCCAACACTAACTCAAAGGGGCTAAAACCAAGGGATTCTTGAACAGCCTCTCGGACCGCAAAAAGTAGAAAGTGAACACCATCATCCCAGTCCCTGTCAAATTGAAGACAAAAAGTTCTAATCATGTTCTTCAATGTTTGATGAAAACGTTCTAAGGCACCTTGAGATTCTGGATGATAAGCACTTGATCTATACTGAGCAATCCCTAGCTGGTAAACGACCTGCTGAAATAAACCTGACATAAAATTTGAACCCTGGTCGGACTGTATAGACTTAGGAAGTCCTACTAATGTGAAAAATTTGATAAGAGCTTTGACAATAGTTGGTGTCTTGATATTCCTTAAGGGAATAGCCTCAGGAATGCGAGTGGATGTACACATGATCGTTAATAAATAAGCATTTCCAGTCTTGGTCTTTGGTAAAGGTCCAACGCAATCAATAAGTACTCGGCTGAAAGGTTCTTCAAAGGCTGGAATTGGCAGAAGTGGTGCTGGTGGTATTTTCTGGTTAGGCTCGCCAACAACCTGGCATATATAGCATCATTTACAGTATTCTGTGACATCATTTCTAAGTCTGGGCCAGTAGAAAGGTTGTAATATCTTAAGGCAAGTCTTCCTTATACCTAAATGTCCAGCCAAGGGGGTGCCATGGGCAAGACCAATAATTTCTTGCCTATAGACTTTAGGCACCACCACTTGGTATACCACTCTCCATTCCTCCTCTGGGATAGCATCAGGGGGCCTCCACTTCCTCATCAAAATGCCGTCTTGATGGTAGTAACATTCGGCCACTTTGTCTGCTTCTTCTTGGAGTAGAGCCCTCTTGCAGAGCTGAAGAACCTCAGGGTCTTTATTCTGTTCTTCCCTAAATGTTCTTTGGTCTAATGAATGGCTGTTCACGTCTGGCCATGGCATAATTACATGCTTGTTAGTACCAGGTGGTCTTATTATGGCCTTTTCTGAACTACCGGGACCTTCAATGTCGGCAAGGAAAGTGTCAGAAAGGTCCATATAATCATACTGGCCTTCTTGTAAATCCCCATCTTGTTGTTTTCTTGCCATCGCCCTAGTAACGACACAAGCTGGATACAGTTCAGCATCATCTTCAGGTGATTTAACATCCACCACCGGTTCACTTGTAACAATTGGTTCAGCAACCACTTTGTTCCTAGCTAGATCATTCCCTAGCAATAATGAAACACCCTCAACAGGGAGAGTAGGACGAACACCCACAACAACTGATCCAGTAATTAAATCTGACTTCAAATAAATACGATGGAGGGGAACATTTATACAACCTAACTCCACACCTCGTAACAAAACGGAGGCACCAACGGACGTCTCCTCGGACAAAGGCAACACACCTTCTAACAACAAAGACTGAGAAGCTCCAGTGTCCCGTAAAATCTTAATAGGCTAAGGAGTAGTATTATCAACAATAGAAACAAACCCATCAGACATAAAGGGCTTATAATCCTCCATGTAATCACAAAAACTGGACTTAAAAGCCTGACTCGCAGGACATTCCAACTTATTGGTAACAACGGGTGTCGTACAAGCACTGGACTTGGGTTTATTATCTCTTTCATTCTTCTTCTGGAGTCTAAAACAATCAGCCATCAGGTGACCATTTTTCTTACAATAAGCACAAGTTAGTGACTTCTTCTCAAAAGTATCAAATTTTGGACCAGACATATTATAACTAGAAGGACTCTTATTCTGTGCAACAGGCTTACTATCAGTGCGCTCAGTGCTTTGATTTTTGTAATTTCCGCTTGAAGTATTAAAATTTTGACCTTTGAAACTTCTTTTATGTGAGAGGGTATAATTATCGGAAACAACAGCTGCATCTTGCAAGGTCTCGACAGTTTTGTCATCTAAATGTGCTTGAACTCTTCTAATAACATTAATTGTCTTAATTTGTTAAAATTGTTATCTATTTTCTTTGACGTAAGCCATTTATCAAATAGATCTTCTTTTTCCCTAGCAAATTCAACATAGGTTTGTGTTTCAAACTTTTTATAAGACCTAAATTTCTGTCTATATGCTTCTGGAACTAGCTCATAAGCTTTCAAAACTTCCTGTTTAACAGTGTCAAGCAACACTAATTCTTCTTTCTTTAATTTATCAAACCCTTCCAGGTCTGGCGTTTTCCAAAATTTACTAGCATCAAATGCCATTTTGTAGAATTTTGTTGGCTAATTCTAATAAAACTACTGAAAAAAATTAAGATATTAACGTTCTCCCGAGACGAGCCCCTAATTTCTGTTACGGCCGAAATCACCTTTTAAATTGTAGCCAACAAAAGACACAAATCAATAATAAAATTTAACAGAATTTATTATATACAAGTTTACAAAAAATATTACACAAAATAAAATGTCAACTTAACTGTTCAAAATCCTCCGTCTTTTCCTAATCCGGAATTCTTCTCGTTACTGTTGCGGGAATCCAAACGGAATATTATATCCAATCAGTCACAATCTAGTATGATGTAACGTAAATAAAAGTATGTCAAGGATGATGTGTGAAACGTAAATAAATCCAACAGCTGAGAACACAAGAATGTCTGGTCCAATACGTTCTGCTCTGAAAGTCTAACTTTCTTGTCCGTATATATACTGTAGAACGGAAACTTCTGGAATACGGTAGAAGTTTGAATTACACCAGAATTATTACGTAAGTCAAATAGAAAGTTCTAGTCATTCCATCAGTATCTATTATCGTTCCAGTGATTTCTAAACTGCGCAGTTATAACATTATTTGGTAAACAACTATAAGTATTATGTAAACATATTATACATGTTATAAGGCTACGCAAAACAAATTAGGCCAAAACAAATAATATAATAATTACAATATCATATCAAAATAAATATAATAATACAATATCATAACACAGTCCATGAGTCGTCAATTATTAACAAAATTTCGTATAAGCGATCAAAATCTGAAAATTAAACTTGGACGTTACAAAAATCTTCCACGGAATCAACGAACTTGTAAATTTTGTAAAAGTCTGGACGATGAATTTCACTTTTTCTTTTATTGTAAAACTAATGATAATTTCCGTTCTCTTTTTATCGATTTTATGAAAAC
Organism: Mytilisepta virgata; assembly: GCA_028015205.1. NCBI lineage: Eukaryota > Metazoa > Mollusca > Bivalvia > Mytilida > Mytilidae > Mytilisepta > Mytilisepta virgata. Next base: position 49,851,689 of record CM051518.1, on the reverse strand, counting down.
TAAGTTTCCTCGGTTTGATCAATTCGACTCTATTGAAAACTTTAAAATTATTCTTAATCCTGATACAGAAGTTTTGGCCAATGTTTGTAACTTCATAAAGCGATCATTAGAAGCGCGAGCATAAAGTTCTCGTTGAAAAAAAACATAATTGTATAATTGTTAGTGTAAGATATGTTGCATTCCATTTAAATTGTTTGTTGTTTATTCTGTAATATGTGTATATGTGTATTGCGTAAGCCAACAGGGTTTTTTTCATGCAAATAAAGTAATTTATTTTATTTTAAAGTGGAACTAAAACGCTTATAGCAAGTTATTCTCATTTTATAGTACTAAATAAACGTATAAAAACGCAAAAAACCCGATGAAATTTGGTCAAGTAATAATGGAGAAAATAGCGAGTGAAGTTGGATTATTTTTACCTGTGGGAAATCCAATCAGCGCTATTTCCGGAAACAGGGTTTCCTCGCTGAGTGACCCCGATTGACCGGAAATGACGTACAGTGCGGGCTACTCTTGAACTTGTTTACATTGACCAGAAGGAATATATTATGGATGAAGACAGCAATGCTAGTGATTTATAATAGTATAGCCAATAAATTTCAATAAATGCCCCCATATACATATATATAACAAGAATGAAGGTGAAAGATATTTTGAAAGGTGTGTATAACATAAATACAAATGGAAGACCATCTTATAGGAATAAAAAACAAACACTATTTTTTTAAACAAGCAAATATAAGACACAATATTAATTGATAGTTTTAAAACAGATGTTTTACAAATAGTGATATAAGTTACTGAATAGTAATATAGATTTTGATGTAGAATTGTAATGTGTTTTTTTATTGAATTGACAGATTCATAAAATTTCAGAATTTTCTTATAAAAATATAATAAATTTCTTAGTTTAATCAGAGACATATATGTAGAGAGAGATAAGTAATTTCTTACAATCCTTGTTGTAATAATAAAAATATGTAGAGAATCATTGGAGAAACTGCACTGTACACCTAAAACTTTAATAAAAGATTTTGATGGATTTTAATAAAAAAAAATTATTCAACTTATAAAATAATTCCCACATTTGTAGAGTTATAATTTGGTTAATATTGGTTATGGGACTTTATGCTCTTTGTGTAATTTGAATTATAATAACAGTCACAACTGGTTTCCATAACACCTTTCTAATGACTTTGTTACCGGTATATTGATTTACTCCACAGGTGGTAGGTGCATGGCCAAGTTGTTATTTACCTGATTGGAGGGATTAAAACTTTTGTTTGATCTTTATTACTAGATAACAGGATGTTAATTAATAGGTGCTAAAACTTTAACTGTTTTAATTACCAGGATTAAAGGTGATAAATATCCATCCACATGTTTACTAATTTGTTTTATATCATGAACTAGTTTTAATTTTCACAGGTGTTTAATACTATTTAGGGGGAAATTAAAATTAAAACGATTGGAAGTGTCATATATATATTTTTTTTATAAATAATGAATAAATAAATACATATTCTTTTAATAAATAATTAGACATTCAAACTTTGCTTTAGCTTTACATTGCTAATGAAATAGAATGTCTTTAAAAAAAGCTACATTTTTACCCAAATTATTTTCTGCATTATCAGGATTATGATCATGAACATGTTATATAAATAGAGAGGTAGTTATATCATGGAAGTACATGTATTGTTCTATATTGTATTATTTTACCATAGTCAGCAGACTCTTAATATTTGAAATTATTATGGTTACAAATGTATAACTTTTATGCTCATAGAAAGAGAAAAAAATTCAGAGGGACATGGGACCAGAATAACTTTTTATGGAGCTACACATTTCGCTATAATAGCCTCTTATTGTACTACAACGTATGTTAGCTTGTTGGCTACATCTTTTCAAAGTCATGCCTGTCAAGGCTCTGCATTTGATATAAGCGGCCTTACATGTACCTTCTACTTACTCCATTAATAATATTTTTAAATAGCCCTATGTTCAGGATGTTGGTAACTGTGGTGGTTTGAAAAGAAGGGGTGTAAATCAAACACAATAACTCTAAAAATACCCTTAAATATACCCTATGTATGATGTAAAGGTAAAATATAGTTATACATAAAAAATTTTGATTCAACAGGAGAGGCTGCATAGGCTTAATGTAGGCTTATTCTCACAATGACATTATGATAATGCATTCATATTAAACATGTGCATATATACACATAAATTTGTTGTATATATAAAGACATATGCATGGTATATAAAAACAAATAAGATCAGACATGTTAGAATTATTTTTTCAAAAGTATTTTGGTGCAGACCGTCACTATACCATGTATACTGGTCATGCTGGTTGGGATAAATGCTTGGCACTGAACCTGGCAATAGTCTCTTGCCGTTATGAGCAGATAAACCAAATAACTCCTTGAATCTCAACCTGTCAACCTCATAGCATTCTTCTGAGAAGTGTTCTGAACATATGGCTGAGTGTTTAGTTGGCACAGTAAAATCCACACGGGTTAGTTTTACAAAACGAACCCACAAGTTACGTTGTCGGTCATCTTTTGGAAAAGCGTGTTGAGTATGTCCCGTTTTTGCAGAGTTGCTGCATCCCGCAACTGCACAATTCCTTCCCATTGTTGAATTGTAGATTTAAATTAAGTACAATGTTTCATCAAACAAGTGTCGGTGAATATATAAGAAGCACTGTCAATCGATAGTTGTCACCAATAACGTATAAACAATCAACTGAATCAAATGACCTGTACCTATTTATGTACAAGATCTGAACCGCACAGTACGTCACTTCCGGCGACTAGTAATATTCGAGTTTTTTAACAAATCGTTCAGGTGTGCAAATGACGATCGGCCAGTATTTTACTAATATCTCGAAAACTAAGTTACCGAATTTCATCGGGTTTTTTGCGTTTTTATACGTTTTTTTAGTACTATAAAATGAAAACAACTTTCTATAAGCGTTTTAGTTCCACTTTAATTACAAATTGAAAGATGATTTGAGTTCATGATTAGACCAAGATATTGCGTCATTCAGGTGTTGTCACGATGTCTTCTCCATCAAGGTGAGCTCCTGTAATTTTTCGGTTACTTCGCAGGCTTATACAATCGAACATGTTTAATCGGACATGAAGACCTACTTTTAATATTTCAAAAAATCTACTCCTTGGATGTTTGATAGAAGTCTTAACCTTTCAGTAACCGTGATCAAAGCTACCTTTTGAAAAGTTATTCATCTGGATAGGAATGCACCACGTTCTCTAGAGAGAGCGAAAGTCTGTCGTTTTAGCAAATACCGAATTGTTCAAACAATCTTGTAAACGGAGCATGGAACACATGCAGGTGTCAAACTAATGATACAAAAGAAATATGTCGTAAATATTTTTTAGGTCTGATCTATTATTAGGTTCTGGTAATATAAAGTGGGATTTAAAGTTACAAAGCCTTGTAGTATCTTGCACAAAAGTACTAGTTTATTAAAGTAAAGGCAAATTAATCATAGAACAGAGTTTGTTTTCGTTAATTCTTTGTCCGTCATAATTGGTATCAAAGATTTTATTTTTTACCACTGTGTCGATGCCACTGCTGGTGGACTCGAAGATATCTCCAGCTCAGTTTCTAGCATTTCGATACTTATCCGAAATCAATACTTAAAATTTTAAGTTACAAAAATGTAAAAGTTGTAAAAACTAAGAAGTATCTCCCTCGTGCATAGCTCTGTCCTTAGATAGTTTTGGCTTACTCCTTTTGGTCATTTTTGGATTTTTTAATTTGATCTACAACCTTTTGGATTGTTGTTTTTGTTTTCAACATTTTAGGCATTGAGCTCAACTGATGAGTCTTAAATCGACGAAATGTACACATCTTCTGCATCAAAACTGGTATTAAAGAATACATTATAATTATTGTTGTTACATATACAACAAAGGACCACTGAACTCTCGAAAAGCATTTTAAAAACATCGGTTTACACAAATATACAAATGAGCATTAAATCCCAAGAGAAGGCAACAAGGAAAGTTAAAGTATCAATTCGAAGTAAATGAAAATTACTTATTCTTCAAGTGGTGAAACTGACAATGTCAGGCTTTCAGATCACTAAATTATTAGTTGGACTACATACAGATGATACTTGATTTGATTCAAACGACAGGTTTTTAATTACTTTTTCATTCCTTCGTGCCTGTTTGGATTTGTAAACATACTTTGTATTGCAAAAACTTATATAAAGCAGATTTACTCTACAGAGGCATGATGTCCATGCGAAGGTGAACGATAAAGTTAAAGAAAACAAGCGTCAATCAAACATATTGTTAGATCATGTGACATACAAAAACTAACAACATGGAACATACACGTTTTTGTTCATAAAAGAACAGCTATTTTCAGACATTCATCTAATTTTCATACCTGTAGCTATATTTAATGTACGTATTGTGAAACGATTATTTATTACTCCAAATTTTCACCACAAAATTGCTTAAGAGAATATAGTTTTCGAGGATTCTATGAATTTTTATTAAATAAATGTACTTTCAAGTCCTTTATTTTCCTACTTCAAGTATACATTAAAGAATTCCAATGGCCTGTGTGAATTTTGTAATAATATTTCTCCAAAGAAATCCAGTAACGAGTCATAAGATGTTTAACTGAGCAGTTCTACTTTCCATTTACCTGTTACTGCTACGTACATGTATGCTCTCGTTTTCGGAAATTAGCGGGGTTTTTCTTTTAAAAAAAAACACATGAAATGAGATCTAGAGTACGTACTGATAAATGGTTCCTGGCTATATTGTTGTTCGTTTGTCGACAAAAACATGAAGTACTTCAGAACTATAGAGTCTTACTTGGATGTTAATGTTACAATATCATCGTAACACACTAAACGAACGAATGCCAACATTCAGCACAGCGTTAATTGGCAAATATGTTTTTGTGTGAAATTGAAAAACCGCTATTCACCATTACATAATAATTATTCGGGATTAACAAAAGTTATGCGATATTACATTCAGAGCTGAAAAATTGTATTTGTTTTGTCGCGGTCTCGAGGAAGAAACATCATCAATCGTAAATGTGATATTATATATCCTGTCTTAACTATGAATATCTCAACAATGAAACAGACTAAAGTAAATAATCTCTTTTGAACTATTTAAGGACGTTTCAGTAATGATTGATCTTTAACTGTTGTTTAGAAGTCATGGTGTTCTTTTGACAGATTGATTGGCAAACACCATCGTCTGTGAAAGATGAATGATATTATTGATATTATCTTCAACATCTTAATTACAACAGTAAGTTCAAACGACCAGTGTATCAGTAAAGATGGTACAGATTGAGCACGTGTTAGAGTATATATATGAGAAGGTCTAAACAAACTACTGGTAAACTGACTAGTCAATTACTAGTATACCATACCTTTGGTAACACAGGAACATTAATAGACATGTTAACAAAGCATAAGGGGATGTCAAAGCTCATCACATACAAATAAATGTCTAGTGGAATTTGTTTTTCAATCGAACGTTTTACATTTTCGGTAATACAATAACCCTTTCAGGTCGAAAGTCTACAGATAAGCGAAATGGTTCATTCTATACCATAAAAATGACAAGGATTATATGAAATCTTCTAAGTATGACGGTTGCAATCGTCTGTCGGCCATACATTATGTATTTGGAATAGCTTCGTCACTGAAACATTTCGTTCCGAGGGAAAAATATAAAAATCATATAAAACATCTGGAAAAGGATCCTTTTTAATTGCCAACCTATTTAATGAAACCCTCAGTATAGCTTATATATCAAACAAACTTCCTGTAAAAAATCCCTAACCCTCCTGGGGACATAACCGTGCTACATTGCTATAAATTGCAAAGAAATGTTTCTTGACAATAAAAATAAAGCACGGAATAAATCTCCATGTGGCTTGCTTCTGGAACAAGCAACACAAACCCAACTTTTGATTAAATGAAACCGTTTCAAGCCACAGGCACAACACAAGACAACACAACACAATATAACAAGTTAAATAATATGGGACATCGTCACAACCAGTCAGCGTCCAATGTCGCTTTCATTTATTCCACTTGTACTGTATTGTAAACTGTTTTAAAACTATTTTAACAAATTTTTTATCTCCTTCAAACTATTGGAATGCGTGTTCAGGACATGAAACAGTTTAATAATACATCAAGTTAATCCAGCAACGGGAGGGTACGGGACTTAAAGGGCAAGGAAATTTTACTGTCAGCGAAAAAATATGGAAGTTGAGTATGAACGATAAATTTAGTCTTCCAAAGCGACCATTAGCCTACAATCTTTAATAAATCTTTTATAATTGTATATGCAAAAAGATGACCATCAGAAACTGAGGTCATAAATGACATTTTTCGTATGATTTGATTGACATCCGGTTCGACTTCATACATAAGAAAAAAAGACCGCTACAGTAAATAATTAGAGATAAGGGTAGGAATTGTCATTTTTATTACAATATTGGTAATACCAAGATCATATTAGCCTCCTAGTATTAAAGATAAAATTATATCATGTTGAAGAAAATGCATCAAGTAAATAGTTTTGCGGATATTAATTTCTATATTTAATATACAGTGTGGCAGATCGACTATAAAGAAGAACATTGCAGACGTATAATTACTAGACGTTATTAAGCATATCGAAACATACAGAAATATTCAGAAATAACAGTATGAAAAAAGGCATATTTTTATCAGAGAAGTACACAATCTGTGGTTCGAATAGCAGATTTATCTAGTCTCTGATTAGAAGATATGGCTAATCTTGATATTATCGCTCCAATAATTTTATGATTTGACACGGGATATAATCAGTTTTTGTGGAGGTTTACACAGCAGGTGCTTTAGTTGTCTGCTGCCTTGGTTTAGTTCTCTGCTTATTATCCTTCAGCTATATCTTTGTAGGATCTGTTATCTAGTATGTGACTGTTTTCATGGATTTTAATCTTACGGATTTCGCCTTCTATCTTATAGTTTCTGTATTCCTTAGCCAATATTTATTTTAATTGCTATACTTCTGTGAATAAGTACAATGTGCATCGAATTACGGACAAAATATATTCGAAAGTAAAAGATTACCCCCGCACTTTCTTGTGATCAACTCCTCCTTCAATTTTGGGTGTAGGAATTAAATTTCTATATAGAATGGTTGCATACTACATTTAGATGCACACTAAAGATTTCTAAGTTGAACTTCGAAAATTGTGAATTTAAACTTGTGACTTAAACTCCTATCATTTTTCCATTTATGCATTTTTTTTCTTTACAGTATTGCTATACAACACATGTAGATGCGAAAAAAAAGTTTTAAATTTTAATTTTCAGAACGCGGGGCCTACACGGTCTAAGTTCGAAAATTGTGAATTTAGTCTTGCGACCTAAAATCCTCTTTCATATTTCAATTTATGTATATTATTTCTATACCGTATTGTCATACACCATATGTAAAATCGCAATAAGGTTACCTAATTTTGATTTTCAAAACTTGGGACCCACTGGGCTACTTTATTTTTGTTTTCACGTAGTAGCCCTTCATACGAGTAGAGGAGCACAGTTGATTGAAAAAATCGACCGCCAAATTCAACAAATATGTTGTCTATGAAAAAATCTAACATCGTTTTTAATTTCATCTTCAGAATACTTTTTGTCAGAATCAGAGACTATTTTCATATTTCATTGGATTTATTTATTTCTTTAAAAAAAAAATTGTATTCTGTATTTTTTTACTGGGGTAAGTATCCCAACTATCTGCAGGGGGTGCTGGGATCACTGTTCATTCCGACAGTAGCTTTCTTGTTGGAAACTCAACTGACGGTGACCCAATGTACTGTGTGTCCCATACACGTCGGCAACTTCTTAATGAAACTTTATTATATTTATAATTCTGTACAATTTTGTACATTTCATTTATATTTCACCAGCTCAATTGCTAGTATTTCGGTAACTAGTCCGAAATTAATACTTAAAAGTTACTGTTGTTACTGTTAAAAAAATGTTAAATTTGGAAAAATAAATTCTTTGATTTTTTTCGTAGATTTACGAATCATTAGTTGTGCTTAAGGCATACATGTAAAATGTTGAAAACCAAGCAACGATCCAAAAAGTTGACGAGCAAATTCAGAAATGCAAAAATGACCAAAAGGTGTAAAGCCAAAAAACCAACTAAGGACAGAGCTATGCAGTTTAAACATATTTATTTCAAGTAGATTGAGAAACAAGTTTCACTTCGGGGGTGCGAGAGCGGCCTCTCTAGCGGCATTTTAGCCTACTCTTTTTCGACATGTACAGGGGGATATTTTACCTTACAAGGATGTATCTTTCCAATAACAAGGGACAGACATTTTCATCCCTATCCGAAGGACCAGCATCTTTTATCGAAACCATTATCGCAAATTGTGTCGATAAGACTTCGAAAATTGATCGAACCAGGGACCTTTGGCTTTGTAGTCGTTGCGCTAACCACTACACCACACCACGGAGCCCAGAGCTATGCACGAGGTAGACACATCTTAGATTTTACAAATTTAAGTTTTTTGGTAACAATAAATTTAAATTATCAATTTCGGTCTAGTATAGAAATACTAGTAACATGAGGACAACTGACGAGTTGTAAATCGACGAATTGTTCACATTAAAATTGGTATCAAAGAAGTTTTATGTAACAATTATGAATGTCCTAAATGTCAACAAGATTGAAACTTGCGCATATTCAGTGGAATCACATTTGTCTGTGTCATCTCACTGCGGCAGTAGAAATGTATATTTTTCTTCTGGTATGAGTAGATTACGATATTTATACACTCAAGATAGTTGAATTATCGATTTTCTACTTGTGAGTCTAGTTTTGCCCCCCTCCCAAATATTTAAATTTAAGAAAAGAAGACTGGATGGCCCAGGATACAAGTCCGATATGTTTTTATGGTTTATCTCCACGTTCCATTTCAGCCATGTGCAAATTAAGCGCATACAATTGCAACAAGGAAACTAACTAATATATTCTATGGTGCATGTAAAGGCCAAAGTCTTAATACTGACAAGTTTTAGGCAAGGATTTGATCAGTTATTTAAATGATTAAATATCTGTTTGATGGATTCCTTACAGTTAAAGATTTGCCAAATGTTATCCAAATTATTTGACATCGCATATGAATGGCATTATCAGTTGTGTTGGCGTGTTCGATTGAACAAGATTTAAAATGTAAATTGATACGTAATTATTTGATTGAATAGAAAAGTTTATATTGTTGACTGTAGACGCCAGTCTCGACGAAATATTAGATAACAGATACCATTTTATAATCATTTCTCTTTCGTCATCGTTTATCGCAAAGGATCAAACTTTGTTATGAAACATCTATACGTTCTACCTTAGAACATATCCCTATTCTATCACAATGACATAACCATTAATTTGCAAATGAAAAATAGAGGTTACATTCTTCAAACTTATTCTTTGAAATTATCAAACTGTCAACGCTAATACCTTGCTATCTATTTGATCGAATACTAATAAACTTAAAAAACTGAAGTGATGCTTCGTTTGCCAAATTCATTTATCTAATGTCTAAAATTGGTCTCTTTTAGTTCCTAGGTTAATAGATTCGTCGTCTAGCGGATTAAATGAATCGATGGTTTTAGGTTATACACGACCCTCTCTCATTAAAACTTATACAAAGAGGACTTAGCCTTTTGACCTAATTACATACAGATTATAGGTATTAATTCGCAATCATTAACGCTTTTCTTGTTTCCAACTTAGACCTAATAATGTCAATTTACCATCACCAACTCCTGTCCTTTTCAACAATCGAATACTATATACAAATCTATTATCCAAGTCCAAGATGTAAGATGGATGGATGAAGTACTGTCTAACGTCATATGACAACCAATTGGTGCATATCAGGTCGAGAACATGTTGATATGATATGAATATGATCACTGCTTTGTACTAGACCGACACGCTGAGCCGGATTTTTAACGTGCTAGCTTACGACGTAAGTGTCTGTAGGAAGACATATCATCCCACTCGGACACTCCGAGCCAACCAGTCCTTTGCTCTTACTCCTTAAGCCGCATGCTTGGCGGAGAAGCAACAAATTACAATTTTAATGCCTGCGGTTGGACCCGGCCAGGGTTCAAACCCACGGCCCTCCGCATTCGATCGAGACGAGACCAAAGAGGCGGTTCCGAGATGTAAGAAGATCTTAAAACACATACTGAGGTGAAGTACAGTTTGGAAACTAAGGATAACCAAAACTACACTTTGTATTTACATCAAATGTCAGCAATCGAATTTTTCTTCTGTCTTTTGTTGGGTGTCGTTTACCTGTGAAAATTTTATTCTCATATTTACATTCCCGACATGGAATGTACAAAATACCACCTTAGTCCATACAACCGTTTCCAATGGCAATCAATAAGATGTAAGACGTCTTCACAGTTTTGACACTCTTCAAGTTGATCTGCAGGTACTTTATCTTGCCAGGCTGTTTCCTCGCCGAGTCCTTGTTGAATGATTTGCCACTGGCTTTTCCCAAAATCTTGATTGACGGCTCTGTTATAAAAACATTTTTCTCGACGTCTCGTACTTCCTTTTAAAATAAATTTTCCCAGCTTATTTCTCCCTTGCGGCGAATTTTTTCCATTACCCCTCCGGAATCGATTGAAACCTAGTAATGGTTACGACATCAGACAATAAGTAGTGGACGTAGATGGCATTCAATTCATTCTATCTGACCTTAATTCTAATGTGAGCTGCTTCAAACGCTTTCAGTTTACATCCTTGTAAAATATGGATTTTCGTTCGTAGAGCGACAGTATCTGACCTGCAGCTATGAGAGCCTTAGTTAGAGCGCATTCTGACCCTGCTCTCTAAATTATGTACCGTTCACTCTAACTTTGCAGTTCTAGCAAGCGGTCACCATGTTGGTAATCATACTGTATTGGTTTTATAGTATGTCTAATACACCAGAGTGTCAGGATAGATAAGGAAGGAGGGGAGGGGGGGGGGGGGGGTACCCATAAAACCGGTTTAATTCCATCACTGTTCAGTGGCTGTACCAAGTCAGAGTATCCTGACTCCTTTTTGTGTTCATGTTTGTGTTTAGTACTCTTTTATGTTAAGTTCTGTCAGTTGGGTTGCTGTATTGATTGGTATGTCATTGTTGACCTTTCCTGTTATCCATTTTGTGGTTTATTCCGAGAAGTCAGATGGTCTGTTGGACAACGTCATACTAAAGTTTCCTATAAGCTTTAACGACGCCATAGTATAACTTGTGTCGTATAATGGCGCCCTCGTGTCACTTATAGAGCAGCGTTTCAAAATAATTTCGTAGAAATAATTTACGGTAGCTTAAAGATATAATGATTTTACCACGGGTAGGCCCCATATATGCTGACATTTTACCACTAGCTGTCGCTACGTTATCTGGCGACTAAATAAGAAAGTTGTTTTAAGTACAGTATGATGAACTTCACAAATATTGTATAAAGCACATTTTGTCGATTTGCTATGGATTTGGATAAGATGCATGCACGCTCATGTTGAATGCTCTTTTAGATAGTGCATTAATGCAATTATATAATAAAGTGCTGGGTTATCACATTATCACAAGCTCAAATGTTAAATTTATAATTAAAATTTAAAATTACAAAAACGTTGATTTTTTAAAACCAAGGAGTATCCTCCTAATTATATAAGTAAATTTGTTGGGTCAACCTAGTTAGCTAGGTTAGGGTAGGATTAGTACGATCGTATCTAATAAGAACTGACGTTTATTAAGGTTAGGCATTTCAAGTGTTAATACCAAGTTTCATAAAAATCGGTGAACATTTCAATAAGTTCTCCATTATCTGATCAGTAATTTCTATAATAATCGTCGACAAATTACCATGTTGTCTTTATAATGAACTAATTTGTTTTTTATTACCTTTACAGCCAGAACATTTGAGAAGTAACACTGAAACACACAAGTACATATACTGTATATTAAGGTATTATAATCAGTTCTTATCGAAGATGATAGATTTATGTTGAAAGCACTGTCATCTTCCCAGCTTCTAACATTTAAGATTCTTTGGAGCAACTTAGCAATTTCAGTACAAGATCTACGTTATCGACATAAAGATATTTGCTACTTCGGCAACTGATTTCTTGGTATTATTTGGTACATTTTAAGTAACAATTTGGAATACCAAAAAGACCGCATATGTTTCAATCTTTTAGAAATAACACTTGCACACATTCAGCAACTTAAATTTGATTGCGGTGACGTCATAATTTAAGCAAAAATCATGAAATTTCACACATACAAATAAAAAAAGAAAAAAAAGAAAAAGCCATTGTTGTAGAATATTTGAGGAATTTCAGCAGTGAAAAGACAATATTCAATTTCGAGTATTGGTAAAAAAAAAAAGAGAGAACAGTAAATTGTACTTTCATTTTAAAGAAATATTTGAGATATTCACTATAAACGACTTACAGTTCTAAAAAGGATATACAGTTTAAGTATGAGTTTTGTAATTTAATTTGTATTCATAAATTGAAAGAGATACGATTTTTCTTATGAAAAATGTCAAAATACAACGCTGGGAGGAATACTACTGTCTAGACATAAATGAAAAAAGGAAACATGAGATATTCAGTTCCTTAATTCATCCATACCAATTCGAAATTTATTTCAACGAAAATAATCATGATTACATTATAATCTCCTTTATTCGATTGAAATGGCTACAAGACGACAGAGAAATCTTACTTGGTAGTCAGAGATAAGTAAAAAGAAATCTTAGATATATTAAGACAGTAAATTTCTTCTTGTGCTTCGAATGATAAATTGAAATATAATATTATCCCTGAACTATTACATATACAGAGTACTGGTTCATTGAGAGCTGGGACTTGTAAAAAGTTAAAATCTGCCAAAGGATATATCGAGGTTGATGCATTTCATACCACTCCCTAGAATCAAAACTCATCTGAAGATTTGTTAAGTGCAAACATTCAATTAAGTTTAATTAGAATGAAGTTGCTATCCGGGCGACAGGAATTAATATTTAATTAGTTTATCTCTCTCCTCCTAGAAAACGTGTTCCAATTTCGTATTTTCTGATAACAGAATTTATCGGAGGTTAAGATAAGTGGGAACCTTAAGAGGACCCAAATTATGAGTGAAGGATAATAACTCAAAAAATAAATTCCAGGTTATTCAAGTTGGATTAATCTCCACATACTTTGTATCTTAATGTCTGCAAATTATTAAGATTTTACATTGTCGTACTTCGACTTAAATCATTGTTTTGGTATGCAATTTGTAGCATCTGCTTATTTTAATTTAATCTAATTTTAATTTTAAAATTTTTTTGTTTATGATTTTTTAGATGGGAGGGGGGGGTATCTTCCGACGCCATGTATCTCGCAATTAATAGTCAATAAACAAATTATGCTTGTGAACTATTAGTACCAGTTTGGTTTAACATTGTCTGAATAGGATGTCTCTTCGAACTTTATTATATTTAACATTGTAGGAATCATTTGTAAATTATCATTTCATTTCGGATGTAAACAAAGTCGTAGATTATATGATTGAGAAAATAATACAATTGCCTGTACATAAGTGTCAGTTTTTTCAAGTGAAGTAGTGAGATCACTGTAATCTCTGTGTGATTGATGTATTTTTAAACAGAAGTAGTTGCATTATTGAGCTTCATTTTTAGACATAATATTGATAGACGAACATTGTGATGAGTATAAAATCGATGAGATGATTCCATAGAATCTGACACCTAACGTTGAACAAATGAAATGTCGACCTACAATGTAAAGCATCTGTAACTTTCTTTTTCGCTAATTTGAAATGATTCTATCATTTAGTGAGAGGCATCTCTCAACACTTGGTGATCTGATCAGAGAAGCAATTTGTTTACTTTAATAAAGCCTTTCCGCTTCATTCTATTGGCAGAAGTGTTTACGTAAAGCTGTTCGATATGTTACGGAATGATCCTCAATTAATACCATATTTGTATGGACGCGAACAGCATCGAACTTTGAGTTCAGTTCAACATTTTTACTTAAAAAAACTTGTTCTTAATGAATAATTAATACGTATATTTTTTCAGTAAGTGTTGAAAGTGATATTTGATTTGATACAGTTTGCTTTAATTTCTACAAGTCTGGTAATTACATATGCCCATCCTAGTCATTATATGGATGGATGGATGAATTATTGTTTAACGTCCAGTGGCATGCAACCAGGTGCATATCAGGACGAGAACATGTTGATGTGATAATGAATATGATCCCTGCTTTGTACTAGACCGACACGCTAAGTCGGATTTTTAATGTGCTAGCTCACGAGGTAACTGTCCGCAGGAAGAAATATCACCTCACTCGGACACATTATACTGACTCCGAGCCGACCAGTCTTTGCTCTTACTCCTAGATGCCGCGTGCTTGGCGGAGAAGCAGCAAATGCCAATTTTAATGTCTTTGGTTTGACCCGGCCGGGGATCGAACCCGCGACCTTCCGCACTCGAGGCGAGCACGCTACCACGAGACCACCGAGGCGGTTTAGTCATTATATATATGTTCATAATACATGTATGAGTTTTTATGAAAAATTTTAAGCTTTGAAATGTTTTTACTCACCATAATAACAACAATGGAAAGGCGAAACTGCGTGGGAAAAGCAATATAATTTTTTGCTGGAAGTAGATGGTGTAGCTTTTCTCAACCGAGGACTGTCCTATCCAAGGTGTAAGAAAATATTTGTCCATATAAAACACACGAAACATTAGGATAGGCCCGTTTCAGGTCTTGGTTTCAAGCGTTTATATATCTCATTAACAAAAAACATATATTTATTTTATTAGTCATTTTATTCCTTTTAAACTTTAAACATTAACTGAAATCTTTTCATCCTTTATTAGCCAAAAAACATGGTACTCTTGGCTGACAATAATACATTATGTACTCTAACAATACATTTTCCCTAACATTATATATCTACAAAAACCAAGGACTCCATTAAAAAATCATTCACAATTTTTAAGTATAAATTCCGTTGCAATTTGTAGACAGTTACCAAGAGACTGCTTAAAAGACAATTTTTAATCGTGGTATGCATAAATCAATCTTTTTAATTAGAATCTGTAGCTTTAATGAGAATTTGATAACTGTTTTGATTATTGTATTTTGAATTTTATTCGTTTTGTGTATCATTTTTCCTCACTGTGATTGATTATTGGGTTAATACATCACAAGATTGCTACAGTGTAGCCGATGTCCAATTGAACCCAGCCTCGTTGTCACAGCGAACGCGTGTAGTTAAATTTGTTTCTTGAAATAGACAATGAGGGACATCTGAAGACAAAACTTTATGACAAACGTGACGACTTCAACTTTCCCATTGTTGAATTTCCCTTCTTGAGTAGCAATATACCAGCATCGCCTGCATACGGCGTATACGTTTCTCAGCTTATCCGATTTTTAAGGGCATGCGTGAGTTACCCTGACTTTCAACAAAGAGGAATCCTGCTATCACAAAAGCTTCTTAACCAGGGTTTTATCAGGGATAAGTTGATGACATCACTTACGAAATTTTACGGTCGTCATCACGAATTGATAGACCGTTACATGTTTCAATATCCAAGATGATGTCGTAACTGTCGTAACATTTCATGTGCCTCCACCGATTTGTGACTTCCACCGGATTTACTTTGTTTAATTTCACGGCGGGTGCCATATACGGAGCAAGAACTGCTTACCCTTCCGGAGCACCTGGGACCACTCCTGGTTTTTATATAAGTTCGAGTTGTTCAATGTTTTTTTTTTTTTTTTTTTTTTTAGATTTCTGTGTTTATTTGTTGTGCTTGTGGTTGTTCATTTGTCTTTTCGGGTTTGTCTGTCCAATGGATTACGTTTTTTGGATTGCTCCTTAGGTATATTTGTCCTTTTTAATAATAGGTACGGACATGAATTATACATGTACCTTTACATCCAGAACTAAACATGACTCCTCTATCAATTGGACCGAGGCCAATTTTATAGAAACTTTTTATATACATGTACAAATGTAATAATCTATTCATGTCCTTTTTTCTGTTAAAAACTTAGACAGTTTTAAATGTATTTTATCATCCCAAGGCGGCTTTTGCAGCGTGTGTAATGTCCGACAAACAACACGCAAACAGACAATGCATTAGAATGCGTTTATAGCTTTGTCTCAAAGCCGTAAACAATCTTCAAAACCTAGTTGATTTTCTGCAATGTAGCCAAAAGTATAAGATTTTCTTTGGACTTTGATCGATCTGCTAAATATCGATTTAATGAAGAATTTTACTTCAAAGACAAGCACTGGTGATGCAGCTTCCGTTAGTAATGCTATTATTTATTTTTTAGCAATCTTGTATTTAACTTCATCGGAGGTTTTACTGCATACATGTGCAGTCATCAAACGCTATCTGCATATCCAAGGAGTCACTTCTGTTTTAAAACAAATTATACAAATGTAATAAGAGAAGTATATGCAATAAAATTTCCCCCAACAGATCTAATATAAATGCAAAATATTAAATAACTACCTTACAATATTTACAGAAATTTAGAAAAATGGGAAATAAAATGTTATGTTTTCATGTTATATAGACCTACATGTAATTATCCACGCACTTCGAATGAGATATTTGTAATCGGTCCGTCCGTCCGTCCGTTAGACAACATTGTCTCCAGAACTCCTCGTTCTACATATATGTAGATGTGCAAAAGGGTTTTAGAATTTTGATTTTCAAAAATTGGGACCCACAGAGGTCCAATTTCGAAAATTGTAAATTTAAGCTTGTTACCTAAACTCTTTATTAATTTTTCATATTATACTTTTAATTTCTATTCAACATTGTCACATACTGTATGTAGATAAGCAATAAGGTTTTAGAATTTTGATTTTCGCAATTGGGGCTTATGGGGGTTAATTTTCGGAAATAGTGAATTAAAGCTTGACTTGTATGACGGCACCAATTTGTAGTTTTTATCACATGACATGATTACGGAGTCTTTGCATCCGTCATAAAATCGACTTCGATTTGCAACTACTGTGTAATTTATTCATAATATTTAAACAAATGCGATTCTATCATTTATCCTCCGGGTTGTTTTTTATTTGTCTGTAATCCTACGTGTGTGTTTTCTTCTAGATAAAAAAAATTATATCCCTTGCACTGTTTTACACTTTTCTACAATGGCAAACAAAAACAGGAAACTTTTTCAATAAAAGCTATATGTTTTGTTTCTTTTGGATCTTTAAAATTCATTTTAATTTACTAATTATTCTTATATTAAATTATTTCTCAATTACTGTGCGTCTTTTTTCAAACAGCAATTGGATTTTTCGGGAATATCTCAAATGTTTCTTTAACATGAAAGTAAAAAAATGGTAACAAATTTTCATATACACAAATCTTCTAAAAATATATATCCGGAGCTTTCGAACGGTAAACCGGCCTTCTTCAGCGGATTTTATTTATTTTTTTTTTTTGTCACAAAAATTAAGGTCATTATAACATTACAAAAATTTCGGGAAAGAAGGCGTCACTTTTTTTGTATTAATACCTAATGTAATACACGATATATTTTTAGAGTTTTTGTGTTTACCTCTTTAAGAGAGACTTTGAATATATATATAAAACGATTTAATGCAAATGCTACTACGTCATTTAACAGTTTTAATCTCAGAATATAAGAATTTTTTAATATGTTATCATAACGTAAGTTATCTTTTAATTTTAGACATTCAAGAAAGGAAAACAGAAAATCTATTCACCATATGTATTTATTTTAGGAATTCGACAACAGATTGATGGGAAATTTATCATTTCAAACTATGCCAGCATGTTGAACGTTTACAAAAATAAAAAGGAAAATTAATTGTTCAAAACAAATGCCAGTTTAAGTTTTAAAGATCATCAACCCAACATGCAGGGATATTTTATCAAACCATTGTCCCTACGGGAGCAATTATTGAAATTTTATTAGACTTAGGGGTCAGGAGGAAGTAATTTTGTAAAAGAAAGACGGGATTATACATAAATGAAGAAGGATGAAATATGTCATCTTACACACTTAACTAGAACTTAAATGAATAAAATAATGTCAAACAGGAAAAAAGTTGTTTCTTAACATGCTGTGGGCCAATAATCCAGGATCAGCGATTACTTCTTTTAAAAAAAAATCAATTATTTACTCCCTTGTGGAAACATTCGCATGACAATTCCTTGTTATATCTCTGAAATAAACATAGGAGCTACTGGCAGGGTCAAATACCATTGAACAATGTAATAAGGAATGTATTGGACATTCTTTTTCATTATATATATCTTGCCTTAAGCAGATCTGATTTGTATTTTATGTAGGAGCTTGATGAAGTATCATTACCAAGGCCAAACACATCAATACCAATTAATCATAACAGTAGAGGAAAACAATACAAGGATGGCCCTTGAATACTGTAGAGAGTTTCTAGTAAATATTCTATCACAAATTCAAATGCTTCGTTCCAGCGTATTTCCTTCAGAAGTGAGCATTGAATGACATTGAGAATATATTATTCAGTAATAATTACGAATGGATTTGTTGGAGACGTTTTGACACGGATCATACATACATGGGTGTAAAATGTGTTCACGCAAAGGAACAGAGCTTTGCGGGAACATTTTTTTATTTGATTAAAAATTTTAAATCACTATCAACGTGCATCCAATTACCAAAATTGTTAAAACACCGAAATATAGAATTTAAACGCTTATATTTAATTAATAGAGAACTGTATTTTATTATAAAAAGTGTTGCGATAGCAACGTTACCATCTTTGTAATAAATTTTCCAAAGTTTTCTTTATATGAACATTTCCAATACCGGACGAAATTCTGAGTCGAGAAGAGTTCTACATTGATGTGTAGTAACTACACTGAAGGAAAGTTACACATGCCATTTTAAAATATAAATTATCAGAGGAAATTCACGACGAATCAGACCCATGAAACACTAAAATGAACATAATGCATGGCTCTTCTCTTAACCCTGCCAGGTCCCCGTAAAAAGAGACAAAATTGGGTTTATTTCGGTTTAATGCAAGGTCAGGTTTGAATTCTTATCACTGGGGTCTATTAGTGATTATCTTGTGGTAGAGGTTTATGCTGCTTACTGAATGCACTTGATGACCCCTATCAATCTTTTTTCCCGTTTTCAATCATAGTGGATGTTGTATCATTGATGCATACCCCATTTCCTTACATTTTAAATTGTTTGTCACTTGTTTTAACGCTCATGCAATTAAATCTTCATATTTTTCAGGTGGTAAATCAATGATGTGTATGCCATATCCTGTAGTTTTAAGTTTGGTACTTAAAAAAATAAAATTCACAAATAGTACATTAAATTATTCTCCTTTTTGAAAATGGGAAGGGATCTTTGATACAATTAAAGATTATTTATGGGTGAAGAATGATCGACGGATACGGCAATGAGAACAGTCACTTTCAAATCTTTTTATTTATCTAATTCAAGAAAAGAAGTGTGTGCTTATTAAATGGTCTTTCGGATCTTCTGGTTTAAACATTATTTCTCTTCATAGATCTTTTTCGGTCATAAGCAAATCGGTTTGTAACCTTAAAATAAACATTTCATTGGTATAAATAGTAACATTACTCAGTTCACAAAGTGACTGCACTTGATAATTGAATTGTTTCCAGATTATATATGACTCTACTAAGTTATCCTGTTTAAGAAAAGAGATGTAGTTCTATCAAATGCTTTTTCTGCTGTTCAGGTTTAAATGATATTTCTCGTAATAACTTAAAAGTCTTTTTTAGTCATTAAATGTATAAAAATGACAGTGCTGGACTACATTTATGTAGATTAACAAGATCAGTGCCTTGTACCTTTTGCTGGACATTATTTTTAATAGTTTGACAATAGTGTATATCCCGCTCTTTATTTAGCAATTGTGAGTTTGGATTCATATAACTACACTATATTGTTTAATATGATGCTGTAAAAATGGAGTTTTCATATGGTCGATCTTACATTTACTGTATGATCAGTTACATAAATTTTTTTAATTACATCTTATATAAGAATGCTGTAATCTGATTGGTTCACTGGAGGTGTATTTTTCACAAATATTATGAATTACAAACTATTCCATAAGCAGCGGGGTATTTGCCAAAATTTATTTGCACTTTTTACCCTCTGTCATGGTATTTGCGAAAAATACTCTTATTCGACTGGACGCTTGAAATGTCGACATCATCACTGCCTTTTAGTATAAGCGTTTGAAGATGGAAACATTTTATTTTGACATTCGATGTAATTAAACAGATACATCATGCTCGGGAGGGGTATTTGCGAAAAATACCAGTCTCGAGACAAAATATAAATTTCACGTCTCTCGACTGTTCAAAATATATTCGCTGGTATGTATAATTGAAATGTTCAACGGCATCAAACCCTCTCATTGCACAAAAGAAGTTTAAGAAGTGTCTGAAATTGATGGTTCCGCACAATTTTGTCCTAATTCGTTGATTCAATATGTCATTAAGTGGTGTTGTCAAAAAATAGTAAGAAATCTCATTCTCAGTATTCTTTAATACAATGCTTTTTATAAAAATTGATTTCCCTGTCGACATAAAATATTATTCAGAAGATTTGTTTCTGTCAGAAGGTGGTCACTCGTTAGTCGTGCATGTAATTCGAGAAGAATCTTTATTACTTATAATTCATTCATTTCACGAAACGCATTGAGTTATGCACAAAAGAATAACCGATTTACGACAAAACTCACAAAAAGCTTTATTTGAGAGCAACTTTAAGACAATTCGTCTAGAAAGTTAATGGTTTTATCATGAAATATCGATGCATGATGTAAGGCGGTGGGTGAAAATTGCATCAAAACTAAGTATTTTTTAATCAAATTTATTGAAACGAAAACGACTGAATGCTCTATTCATACCAAGAGAGAAAGACAGAAGTATTAAATCAGAACGTCAATAAATAAGTCCAGAGAGGAAAGTGTTTGATAGAATATTTTTTAACAATGCCCCTCATGTATAACCATTTAGATTGCGCTCTTTGTGGAATTATAATTCAATTTACACGATTTCGGGGAGACACAAAAATCATTGATTGATCACATTGTATAACAGAGATAGAATTAATCGGGAATAGTTGAAAAAGTAGCTTTGAATACGACTTCTCCAGCTGTTGAAGAAGTACTGATTGAAAGGATATTTGAAATTAAAACACATTGTTATAAAGGCAAGTGAACTTATTTTTACATTTTATAAGCTTATTGGCTAGTTCGATTCTGTGTTTCACGAATACGATAAGTGATTGAGAAATTCTTCTCAGGATAAGAGGTTATTATCATTAAGAGGTAACGTCCAATCATAGCTGATCATATTTTATTCTACCGCAGTGAGATACAATCAATATGAAATAGACATCTTTTATGGAAACATTAATGAAAATCAAGGTATCGGATATTATTACTATCGAACAAGGATGAGTTTTCGTTGCTAATATAAATATGCGGACTAGTACTCTAATTCATAACTATCAAATAGAAAGCAAAGTAAAAGAAGTTGTGATCAAAGTTAATCTGTCTTCTCACGGAACATTTATATCTTCCATCAAGTATTAAGCAGGTTTCTCTGAAAAGAAGTGAAGATGTTTAGTATATAAAGGAAATATATTCAACGAAGGTTTCGTTTTACACAACTTTTATGAGTAAAAATTAATATCAAAAACTAAAGGTTTTCCGGATAATCCGAAGATAATGTCATATTCTCACGAGACTTTCGATGGAACTAAATTTTGTTAGGTCATTCTGTAAATATGAATGGAACTACGAACTTTAGTGGAAATATTTCTGATGATTTAGGACCAAATTCGGTTCCGGACCCTAAGTATTATCTGATTGTAGTCAACGGTTACGTGGTGCCTATTTTAGCGATCGTAGTCTTAATAGCCAATGTGATAGTGATAGTGGTACTAACAAAACAACAAACATATGGAGCAAGTCAGGCCGGATTGGTGAGTGTTGCTATTTCAGACACATTAACTTTACTTCTACCTGCTCCATTTTACTTCTATCAATACGCACTAGAGCATTATTATGCTGAATTTGATTTATGTGAGCCTGTGGACTGGATTTCACTATACTTGCCAACAATAACACATACAGCCTCAATATGGTTGACGGTACTTTTAACAGCTCAACGGTATTTATACGTTTGTCATCCTTTTGTTGCAAGAGAAATGTGTACCATTCGGAACACAACGATATCAATCATAGTTACATATTTTATCGCCTGTCTAACACACATTGTTCGAGTCTTTGTGATTGATTATATCCCATTTGAATACTTTGACTCGAAAAGAAATGAAACTGCAATTACTTGCTTACGTGATTACCAGAAATGGTTAAACAGTGATCTTTACATGGTTGTTTATATGATGTTACGAATAATTTTAATTCAATTTGTGCCTTGTATTGTGCTAATAATTTTGAATGTAAAAATTGTACATGGCCTTCAAGATGTTGTAAATAAGAAGATGCGTCTACAGAACAAGTCAGAAAGTAGCATTTCGGCCGTGAAAGAAAACACCCGAGTCACGATTATGATTGTTTTTATGGCTGCTGTTACATTGTTGGTAGAGCTTCCGAGTGGCATAATTTTATGCTTTTATGTTTCGCCGTTCTTGGGACAAGCTGAGGTTTTTGACCACAACACTTTAAATAGCATGCAAATAATTGCAAATCTGGTGATAATCTTCTCTTATCCAATGAACTTCTTCATATACTGTAGTATGAGTGCAGAGTTTAAACAAACTTTGTATGAACTATGCTTTGGGTGTTGTAACTCTCGGAATAAATCCAGAAAAAGTGGCAGTAATTCGACTCATCATTATGAACTGACCAACAACATGTAAACGAAGACTTTTATAATGTTGTATGGTTGTTAACAATTTTCAAAGTACATTTATTTTATTTGTTTCTTTAATGGAGAAAAATAAGAAATAAATTCGTGGGATATTTCCTTTTTGCTTTTTCATTACATATCAACTGAAATGAAGCGGTAGGTAATCGCTGTTGTATGTGAATTATTTTCTCGGGAAATAATGCAAATATATCTTATTTATAGACGGAGATGAGATGGCACCCACAAAAACTTTTTTTTTAAAATTTAATTGGTTATCTATTTTTTGTTATCAAAATATTTAAATTGTGTTACCACTCTATCTAAACAATAAAATCGTTTCAGTAAACAAATCCTCAAAATTGTACTTGAAAAGAAATAAAAAATGACAAAAATGTACGTGACAAACAAAAAAAATCATTTTTATTTCATTAACGCTTCAATTTCCAGATTTTTTTTACTTTGAGCAGCGCTTATGAAAAAAATATGGTTAAATGTGCAAAAAGGGCTTGAAATTTATGTCATAATACTGTTTATACAGGTCACCTATTACATTACTATAGATAACCACAGATTCTTATTAATATTCTTACTTACCAATAGAATAAACTACTATTATGTGCATTACCTGTTTCTTTTATAGTTTAATCAAATGATAGTAAACACTATTATGCAAAAAAATAATCTGTGTGATTCCTATATCAGATTATGAAGACAGGTAGGTAGGTAGGTATAAATGCTGGTAAAACATTTTATTTTACCGAAATATTTGCTATTTGTAATTTTTCTTGCTGAAGAATGGCTGCTGCAGATCATTTATAAAGGTATTAAATGTCGTTTTCTCTCACCAATGAACTCATTTATTAATCATGTTATAACTTTCACGGAAACGAAAATAAATAATTGCTATATTATACGTTCCTTATTATTTCTTTCTCTAAAATGAATTTTATAAAGAGAAAACATTGAACCATTATGAAAGGAATGCATGTCTTTGCCCAATCTGCACACATTCATATATTTAAATTAAGATATACATTTGTTGTTATGAATGTCTTTTAGTTATTTTTTTCAAATCCTATTCATTTCTCAATATGAATAAACATACTGCCAACGGTTAATATTCCTACTGCTATTGCTGACTTCAGAAATCAATCCACCTCATCATGCCATCTGTGAAATACATACATTTACATATTACATTGCCAGGTACAATATAGCAGGGCTCATAGTTCTTGGGAAACTTTGATATTGTTTTTTGTTTTGTTTTTAAAAGAAGACGTTGCTTATACCAGTGCACTTGGAGTCTAAAGTTGTTCATTATGTAAAATTGTGCTCACGGCCTAAAATGTTGAAAACCAAAACAACAACCCAAAACATTGAAGGCCTAATTCAGAACTGCCAAAATGACCAGAAAGTGTAAACAAAACCATCTAAGGACAGAGTTTCTGTTTCTGTTTGGACGTGAATTTCTGGTTTTCTGATAGTTTGTTGTCCTTGCTTCCCTGGTCGTGTAATTGTTTCTATTTTAACACAGGAAAATGATACAACTTTTATTTCAGACCCATATTTGGTTTTTCCTACAGTTATATAATACTCCCGTTGATATCAAACCCAGAAGGCGATATTGTCTCCAATCAATCTATCACAATTTCAGCCACTCTGAAGTGTTTTGGTATTTAATGACTACACGCATCGTTTATATGAGTTTTATTGGGGAACATGACATAATCTTTTCGCGTCCATGTGGGAACATTTTTCAATGTGTATGGCAATGATAGCGGGTTCATCTGTCATTTAAACGCTCTGGTCACATTAAAAGCATCGTTGTTTCAAGCGCTCTTGAGATTTGAAACGATCTGACTAATGACCAAAAAATAAAATTAACAGACCAACGCACAAAAACGTTCCAATGGGCCGATTACAATTTTTTTGGGACAAAAAAAAATGTTTCAGGTTGGCGCATTTTATTCAGGGAGACCGGAAACACTCATATTATTTTATTTTCCCGAAACACACATACTATTTTATTTGGCCTTATATTAAAATATTATATCAAATTAAGAGAGATTTACCACTACTCCCATGTGACAGAGCACAGCGAACGAGTTTCTTCTTTAAAACAACCTCCTGTCATCCATCAAGACGCATTACATTGACAGTTTCAAATTGTTCCCATGACACTGTTTATTGACGTATTGACAAAAAATTTGCAAATCACTGTAAACCATACCACAGTATATGTTATTTTTCGAGTAAATCCATTCAAACACTACCTCTCTTTCTCATATCCACCCAATCTTTTTGTTTTATAATTTTCCTACATGTACACACATAAATATTTAATGCAAAATTATTATAGTATTATGTGAAAGAAGGGATTAACTATTGACATGCACCTCTCAAAAGTCAAAACAAAGGGATTACACGTTTATTACTGTTCTTCATCTTATCGTCACAGTGAGATATTCAACACGGAGGGAAAAACCAAACCAAAATACAAGCTCACGACGGCCCATAGACCCGGTTTGACGGAATATTTCTTAAATGTTGTTAACGTCATTATTTCGTAATTGCTTTGGAGAAGCAAAATTATTCAACAAAAATAATAATAATGTAAGGAAAAACGGATATGGACTGAAGTTACAAAGAAAGTACAAACATGTATATAATTAAACAAACACCCAGAGCTTATAACATGGTCTTCAATGGTGGAAATCCACACCATACCACAAGCCCTGGATGACTGAAACAGTGGTACAATATATCGTGTCAGAATATCAAGAAAATACTGAGGTAATCTACTCTTTTTATTGTTTTGTGATGTCTTCTGTTTGATTTTTACATGTAATCGTTAATTTGTATTCAGTTTCAATATTCTAAAAAGACTTATACGAATAAAGTTAAATCAAAATATAACAGAACTTTTTAATATCAAAATATTTATTTCATACAAGCTTGGAACAACATGAAGTACATGTTAATGCATTTTTTTTAGAATAAATTGTTGAGGAAATATTACTATTCTTTTCGAAATTTAAATGATTCATTTTGTAGATGATTATAAACGTTCCTAAACCCATTCTGATAATTACGACTATGCTTTTTATTTCATTCTGAAGGGAAAAAACAATTTCTTCCCTCTTTGAATCAAAATTAAATGTCAACAGGTTAGTTGTCAACTTTAAAACTTTACACGGTCATTGATTCTTTGCATAAAAAAACTTGCTTCACGACTTTGACCTTTAGGAATTTTGAAAATGATGATAGATATCAAAAATGTTGACAACTATCCGATGAAAAGTTCTAACTCTCAATATGTTCGGCAATTAACTATTCAAAGAGTAAAAGTACGTCGGATTGTTCGAGTTGATGAGATTAATTATATTCTAATTGCATTTTTCTATGTAAATGTTGTATTAAAATAATAACATTTAAAGGAAAATAAAAATGAAGATTAAACTTTTTCCAGACATCTGAAAAGATCTCTGAATTCATGAACTGTCGGCGTCAAACTATTGACCTCTTTCGTTAATTATAAAAGCGGCCAAGAATGTCATGTTGAAATGAAACAGTTAGGTTTACCGACCGGCCAAAACAGAAAATTTTGAAACCAACTCAAAGTCATTACCATGCAAGAATGCAATTCAGATTCCTTCAGATTACACAAATATAGCAGTGAGAACAATTAAATTTAAACCCTGAACTGATTATTAACA
Organism: Mytilisepta virgata; assembly: GCA_028015205.1. NCBI lineage: Eukaryota > Metazoa > Mollusca > Bivalvia > Mytilida > Mytilidae > Mytilisepta > Mytilisepta virgata. The sequence continues at coordinate 49,824,935 of CM051518.1, read as the reverse complement.
GAAAATATTAGTGGAAATAAAAATTATATTATACAACTTCGGATTAAGTATCTTAGAAGTAAGAAATTTTAAGTTGAAGAAATAAACATTAACAATAATTTACAAAACAAAGTGAACATTAGCACTAACAAGAACAATTTGCCTGATTGTTATAAGCCACTTAAACTGTAAATCAGGAAAAATATATATGTAATTTAATTTCAAAGAAAGTGAAGATATAACATGTATGGACTGGTTACTCGAACACCAGCTGTTTTGTTTGATCCTCTAACTGAACTTTTTTCCGAAGCTTTAGGCAACAATTCAGCTCTTTGGTCAAACAAAACAGATCATCACTACTGTATATTTCACACAGTGCCGTTGTTTGCTTTAGTTGTGAAAACATTATCGCTATTTTTCCAAGGAAAGCCTATAACCAATCAAACAATGATTTTTATATCAAATATGATGTCACCACAAACGAATGCAACGTAGGACAAGTGCGTGCTTTTCTCAATGATGCAAGGGTGACTGGAAAACAAAGTCCGGGTGATCGGAGGGAAATAACTACAATGTTACTTACACCCAATAATAAATAGATATATTTAAGATTAAAATTTATACTTGTATTGCATTAGGGACTTCAGACAAGATAACGTTTTATGTGAATTACACAGTAGTAATAAATTAGTGTTGGATTATTTTCTTTTGTCACTGTATGGTCATAAAACAGATAAAAACTTGAAACACCAAGACCTGTTCATGTGATCTTTTCTTTCTCCCAAAATATTTTATGGTCATTCTGTAGTAAACATGTCAGCATCACGGATATCTTTGTTTTAATTACTACACGATTTTTTTACGTATTTTAAAACCTCTGCCACCTTATCATTAAATGAGGTTTTGTGATCAAAAACTTCAAATTCTGCTGATAAAGATTCACCTATTGTGTAAATTGCCATATATTATCTAAATGGGGTAAATATATATCTAAAATATATTAAAAACCCTTTGGAACTCCTTTTTAAAACACCACAAATAATCCAAATGTCAACTTCGCAAACGTAAGTGAGTAGATACGTATTGTAGCATTGTCACACTAGGAGCGCCACTGGGCGGAAACCACAGTTTTTTTACAGTATACTGGTCCCAAAATAGGCTGGAAAAGGTTGTAAAGAAGCGGAATCCAGTATTCAAATAACTTCCCCCAAAACAGCTCTACCTGGCGTTTACTGACATTGCTACCTACTGTATATATATCATGATACTCTGAAAAGTGCAAATGACAGATTTTAATAATTTAGAAGGGGTCTTTTTGGAATTTCACCTTGTGCAAAGATAAACTATAATAAATACAGGATATGTGGTTAAATTTTATAAAACTTGATATAAATGTAAATATATCAGAATATATTAATATATACTGTAAATTCGGAAATTATTGCGATATTTTTATTATTGCGAAAAAATGCGACAGGGTTGTAATCGCAATAATTTAAACTCGCAGTTTGGAATTTTTTATATGAATAAATTGGGATTTTTCTCAATATCGCAAAAATTAAAATCGCATTTTGGTCTAAAATGACAAAATGCGCGCAATAATTTCTGAATTTACAGTAAAATAAATTTAATAATTCCCTGAAGTCGAACTACAATAGAAATGGCTACATAGGACGGATGCGACACTGGTGAAATTTTGAGCCAAGCCATGACTGGACTAAACAGAAGAAGCTGGAAATAATGCTAAATTTATTACACGGAATACACCCCAGAACAAAAACAAAATACATCACAGTGAACAAGTTGTAGTGAGAGTTTACAATGACAGTAGGTCTGCAAAAGACAGCATCCTTTGTATTATTGCCTTTTATATAGGTTTGTAAATTTCATTAAGATAAGTTATGAAACTGATAATAAAAACCTTTATTAATATATTAATCAAAATTCTTGTTGACCATATCAAACTGGCCAACCCAATATAAATCGTTTATTACGTTCATTATAAATATTCTTCACATATATGTTCGTTTGGATGTACACATGTATATGATTAACGAAATCCACACATTTACTTCCGTTGCGTTTGAATTAATAATACCACTGTACTATCATTTATAACTGCTACTGTTCTGTATTGTCAGTTTAATTTCATGAAAATCGAAAGCACCGAACTTCCGCCAAAGCCAGATAATTCGGTTTTTTTAAGTGCTTAAATTGTTACCTTTAACCTTGTTGTTAAAATGGTATATCATACCTAATTAAAAAACAGATGCTTTTTATTTAAATTATTGAGAAGTCTCTTCCCAATACGTGAAAGGATTGTAAGAGACCATGGTTTTAATATGAAAGTGCAATGTAACGAACATGTCGCCGAATAAGATGTTACGGCTTTCTTTAACTTTAGATAATGTCACTGTCCTATGTTTTAGCCCTGACCTTTGACACCTTCCACAGGTTATATACGTAGTTTTACGTGAATAATCTGACACCAGCTGTCTGATTACGACAAAGATGTAAAATCTGATGTGCTGATTTTTCTGAATCAAGACAACAATAGATTAAACTTGAATTACTTCTTCAAGGGCTGTCTGATACATGAAATATTCTTTCATCAACTAATTCTAGTCCGAAGAAGACAATGTTGGCCTACGAACTCTTACACGATCTTTTATTCTATCTAGACATAACTATTTCTAAATATGGTTGATTTGCATACAAGACATATTCTTCTTTATACCCTTATATGGAAAACAAGACAGTATTAAAGTTTACATAAACTTATCTCAGGTTCAATATCCCGTCGGTTAATAATGCATTTCATCAAGAAGTAGAGGAATACGTATATGCATTGACAGGAAATTACCAGTTTTTTTTTAATCATTATAAGATTTTATGAAATGAAAACGTGTATAATGGAGAATGTACAAACGACCTTGGAATGCTGACAACAACGTGATTTTGATTTTTAAATGTCAAATCGGTCATTCTGCGTACGGTAAAAACAAAAAAATATCCGGGTTCACCATACTTAAGATGACCGATTTGACATTTTTAAGCCATAATCACGTGTTCAGCTTTTTTTTTAATATGGAAAATCTCAGTAATTTTATTTATTAAAAATACAGCCTCACTCTTACACTAATAAAGAAAACAAAATACGATAATTTTCCTGCATTACTAAGTACGACACAATTGTTCTATCATGTTTCCATTTTCATAGCGATTTTCAACGTTAAAACAACTGTCTTATTTGACACAACAATGTATAATTTAGATTGTCATAATTAGATTAGCACCTCAAAAGTAAAAGTATTGGTCAGAGTAATTATAATGTTAAAACGATAAGAGAATGGTGTTTATTAACTTAAATAATCATACAGGTACTGTGAACAGTCAGATAGTTTCTGGCATGTGACACATACAATACATAGTCATTGTCCGAAAATATATAATTTATTTGCGCGAGTTTTAGAAAACTGACAAAAAATGTGAGCTTTAGCGAGCCCTTTCCCATGTTTCGCAGCGAGCCCAAATAAATGCTATATTTTCCGACAATGTCTTTTGTATTTTCTTTAACCTGCAATCATAAAATTGCCCGTTTTAGATGAGTAATATGCCTTTAAATTATTTTTGAAGTTGAAATCCATCTGACGTGAAAACGCAAAAAACACCGTGACCTAATATTGCACCTTTACTACGCTACCCGCGCTCTTCGTGTAAACAAATACCAGTATACTTTATTAGGCCATTGACCTAATACGACTCAAGTTACTCTACCCCTGTTATTAGACCGGAAAATGGCTTGATTGCAGGATAAATTTTCAAAAACAACCATTCAACGTGGGATGCTTAAAAGGTTTCAAAAGTACACATGGATTAAAACATCAAGAAAGGACACCGAAGGAGGACATTATGCAGTACATGGATTAAAAGTGCACTTGTTATTTTGTATCTTCAGAACTTGATATAAACAAATCCTGAGTTTCAGAGATTGATATTATTGCTTTAGGATGTTGCCATTTGAGACCCATATAATCTTTTTATTAGCACAGTCAAAGACAGTTTGTCAAAATAAGATATAAAACCACAACGGACACTAGAATGTGGTACCCCTGACTAACATAAATATGGAGATATCGTGATTTTTTTAAATTTACGAAAATGTTAGGTTCAAGTCCGGTTGGGAGATTTTGAGTTTTTAAGTCGAATAAAAAAATCCATTCACCGCGATCATTTTTCTTATAATACTTTAATAATCTTTTTTTGTTGGGCAATGACTCAAAATCGTTACTAGAAAGTTAACTGGTTTTTGCAATTGACAAATTTATTGGCTATAAAATGATAAAATGTTACAGATTAAATAGATAATCAAAATATTTCACAGATTGATATTTTTGTGGTTTCCATGTGATCAAGATATATATCGCTTTGATTTTTATAATCTTCTGCAGCGCCGATCCATCTTTATTTCAGAGCAGAATTAAGTGTAGAATCAACTTTGTCGATAAAATCAAAGTTATGGATAAATACTTTGTTCAACTAAATCACAAAAAAGAACGAAATAGAGGAAGTAGAAATTTGAACTTCTCACAGCTACTATTAAATTGATATCTTGAAAACTTATCTTATCTCGGGTATGAAGGAATAAAACGCATCTTATGCTTTCGCTGCATTGTTCAGTTCAAAGTTTAATTTACATCATCACACCGTACGATCGACCCTACTGTGTGTTTTCTTACAAACTGCGAGTGTTTTTTTTTTTTTGTTTTTTTTTGTTTTTTTGTTTTTTGTTTGTTTTTTTTTTTTTTTTTTTTTGGGGGGGGGGGGTATCTCAGATGCTCTTTTAAAAATAGAGTAAAAATTATTACAATTCTGTTTATTGTCATTTCCACTGCTGAAATGTGCCAAATATTTTGATAGAGATGTTTTTCCGATTTTCGTGTGAATTTCATTGATTTTACACCACAAATAAATGTGACGTTGCAGGTTATGAGTAAGTTCTGTTTCCGAATGTATGATCCTCGTTGGTTTTTAAGGCATATTTAATTGTTATTTCAAACTTAAAGAATAGTCATGCAGTATGGTGTTTTTCAACAAGAAATCAGTGGCAGACGTATGTAATCATTCTGTTGTCAACCAGGCGGATACGACTAAACGAATGAACTCGGTTGTTGATTAAACCAATTTAATTAATAAATATGATCAAAATAAATCAATATTGTTAATGATAAAGTACATTTTCTCGAGTTTATTTAGGATTTTGAACAAAACGTGTATTTCCCCTTTTCAATATAACAATCCAATATAGAGTACAAAATGTATACTTAGAACTGTTTCTAAATAGAATGTACAATTTTCAAGTCTTAAATCTTTGCAGTTATGTTTTGGGAATGGAATAAACAAGGTACCCTTGGATGACAATGATACACGTTGGGCAGATAAACGATTGTTCGTGAAATAATCAGTCGGGTTTTGAACAAATGACACATGTACACTCGGTTATACGGTGTGACTATCACAGGTCCATAACAATTCTACAGCAACGTCAAACATAACTGATGCAAGGTTTTCAAGTCGTAATAATACACAAGAAAACTGCTTGTCATAAATGTCTTAACCGTATTTGTAATTTTTGTTTGAAACAAATTTTTGTCATGATAGGCATTTCATCGATTTAAAGTTAAAAAACATATAAAACTTTTTAAGTAAACTTTGTTGTTGACAAGGATGTAAAGTCTAAATTAATGTTAATGAATAAATTCGTAAATTATGCATTAAATGTTCAACCGCAAAGTTATATCGATTTAAAAGATTAAACGTATGCAAAATTGCGCATTAAAAACTTCTCATTTACTGACAGATTTTAAACTAATTTGTTTAAATCTTATTTTTCATTAGGTTCAGATAAGTGTGTATATTTATATTACAAGGGTAAAATTTACATGTCTTTTTAAGTATTATCTTATAGGTATAATTGATTAAGTACATAGAATATCTGCTAAATACCTTAAAACGTTTTCTTTGTCCTTTATTTCACCTTTATGTAGTGAACGAAAGATTGTGGATAGCACTATTAAAATAACTTCGCAACAAAAGAAGCTCGGTTCGTTATCATAGTTAGAGAGTGTAGGTGAAATTCAACAGAGAGCTATATGTCGATTTTGATCTGCAGCAAGACTTCAGATACTAGTATACATTGAAAAAGAAAGGATCCAGGCTAGGGGTATGTTCTGTCCAATACGAACTGTTATTTCTCGAAAAGGACATTCAAAAAATAATTAAAAAGAAAATTTGCAAATGTCACGAATACTAGGACGTTACTTCGAAGACGAAATTTCCAATGCTTAGACCAGTCAACAGTATATCAATGAATCACCTGGCTAAAACTCAAAACGACATGCAGTCATATGATCTTGCAAATAATGTTTACTTGTAATCCTCTCCATATTTTAGAACTATTTCACTTTCTTAAAATCTCCGTATGCGTTTCTTCAAAACATAAAAGAAGTACAATACAGTCTGCGTTACTAATGTGCTAGCGTTATTTAATACAAAACTAATGTGATCGGAAAGAAAAGCAAAATTCTTCATAGATTGAACTGACAGAATTGTTTTTGGTCTTATCGAAAAACCGAGCTGGTATTTTAATGCATCGATTTTCTGTAATGTCGCCTTAATATGATTAATAAATGGCAATCTGACATTCCTTTACACGGAGAAGAGTCTAATGGTTGAATTATTGCTGTCTTATCGTACAATTTATGTTTAATCATTTCATAATTTTAACAGAGTGAATCTTTTATAACTGTTCTTTTTAAAGAGTTTTCATGGCAAATGTGCACAGAAGAAGTCTCAGCTGAATAACTGAGAAAAACTCAGTTTTCTATTGATTCCAATGAAAGCACACCGGATATGCATCCGTCAGGAGATTTCCAATAGATACCCAGGAAGCATTGAATAGTTATATTTACATTGTAATAACAGTAATCTTACACGCTGAACAATGCTTGTATGTGTAATGAAACGGAAAAGGTTAATGTTGTTGGGAAATTTATCCGTATAATAGTGAAATAATACACTGCCCAAGAAAAAACTGTTTTTAATTACTAAAGTTCGTTGACAACAGAAATTGTCTTGACCCTTTAACATATCTTATATTTTCAAAGACTTAATGGAGATTTTTTTCATTTGTATTAGATCTTCTCTGTTTTATATGTAAAGTCATGATATACCACAGGGGTATTCGAAGATGGGGGAAATCGAAAACAACTGACAAACTCCGGAGAACAACGAGTACAAGACCAAAACAATACAAACATTACACTTATAAATTAAAAGCATATGAACAACATGGACCCCACCAAAAACCGGGGGTAGACTCAGGTACTTCGGAACAGTAAGCAGTCTCTGCTTCCTGCAGGATACCTGCTTTGCTGCCCATGTCAAATCCGGTATGAGGAAGGGACAACATCAATGGAACCGGCCCATTTTGGAAACGGTTTTTTCATACTTGTCAACCAAGTCATCATGACGTCCATACAACTTTAATAAGGACTGCAACTTAGGAGCAACATACCCCTATATCTTATTATTTCCTTATTATTTCAGAATATGTTATATGGCCATATGTCATGTCTTGTTCATATCATATCAATCCAAATGTTTTAATAGCTAAATTATTTATAATTTGTAGTGAATGCGAATATATATATATAAAAAGACCGTATTTCAATATATTCTTAGGAACCAAAGTAATGTAAATAATGAATGACCACAATTACAGGAGGTAGATCTTATCAAATAAATGTTACTACGGTTCATAATAACCTCGTTTATTCAATATCATATATGTATATAGATTATTCTAACTATCGAAAACTATTTGATAAAATGACTTTGAACGATTGTCCGAAATCTCATCAAAGACTGAAATGCAGAACTTAGTAGAAATCATCTCTTTATATATGCTGGTGATCAAGGGGAGTTAGTGTTTTTGTTATTTTATGTTTTGTTTTTAGCCCGTTCGACAGCGAACTTGCCTTTAAACATTTGCATGTTTTGTATACGAGCTGTAACGCAACATTTTTATCTGTTAAAAAAATATCATCACTGATAATACGCTGGCTAAGGCTATTTTTGTGACAAATCAGACCAATAAAGGAGGAGATTTGGCGTATCAATAGTATACTAAATTTTAGTTTATTTGGTTATACAAAATATAAGACGGCATGGATTTGGTAATCACGTAGTTGATATTACATACTACTTTTATTTAGAATTTATTGTTTGCTTTCAGATGCTGGTTGATGCTCAAGGTAGTTTTTGTTGTGGGTGTTAACAATCTCTTGTATCCATCTTCTCTTACGAGCCTTGTTCTTTTTTTTTTTTTTTGTATTTACGTTTTCAGCTTATTCCCTATTCTATCTAGTTTAGCCGTCATTTTCATCATTGAGATGATTAATTCTAATATTTTGTGGAATTGGATCATATCAACTTTATTTGGAGTCGTTAAAAGTTCGTCCTGCAGTATGAACACACGCATAAACTTCAGGACGCTGTAGTGTAGTGGTTAGCGCATCGGGCTATGAAGCCAACGGTCCCGGTTCGATTCTCGTTCGTGATGGAAATTTCAGGGATCAAATTTTTGACAACCTTTCGACACCATTTGGGAGTATAGTCTCGATAAACAGGACAAAAATACCTAAGAAGCAAACCAAAAAAACACAATCCATTAGACAGACAAACCCAGAAAGACATATGAACAACCATAAGCACAATAAATAAACACTGGAAACTAAAAACAATGAAAAATACGAACTCCTAAAAAAATCAGGAGTGAATTCGGGTGCTCCTGAAGGGTAAGCAGTTCCTGCTCCGTATACGGCACCCGTCGTGAAGTTCAACAAAGTCAATCCGTGATAGAAACAAATCTGTGAAGGTACATGCAATGTTACGACAGTGGGAACAGGTCCGACATCATCTAAAATATTGGAACACTGTCACAGTCGTGATTATGACCGTAAAATTTCCTAAGTGATGACATCAACTTGTCCTTGATAAAACCCTTGTTAAGACGCTTTTGTGACAACGGTTATCCTCTTTTTCGAAAGTCGTGGTAACTCACGCATGCCCTTGAATATCGGATAAGCTGAGAAACGTAGACGTCATATGCGGGCGATGCTGGTATAATGCTACTCAAAGGGAAATTTAACAATAGGAAAGCTGAAGTCATCGCGTTTGTCATAAACTTTTGTCTTCAAAGGTCCCTCGTTGTCTATTTCAAGAAACAAATCCAAATATGAGGCGGACTTCAATGTATCTGTAGTATCCTTAATTTCAAGCTCATTTGGGTAGATGAGAGGTAAAAAGTCCTGGAAATTGTCGTTATTTAACAACAAAGATAAAAGATGCTAGTCCATCAGACGGGGTAGAAAACAACTACCTTACTCCCCTGTATATGTCGAAAAAATAGTAGGATAAATACCGAACTCGCACCCAGAAGCGGAGACCGGTTAGTGGTTAGCATAAGATGGTATAACTTGTTTCTCAATCCACTATAAACAAATAAGTTTAAACTAACTTGACCTATTTGTGACTTTTCTGATCTCGTTTCAGGGTTAATGTTTCATCGAAATTTGCCACATTCCTGCCACAGACTGTCAATCAAATTCACTAATTAACTCCTTTTGGTTTTTTTTAAGTTTTGAAATGATTTTATAACATTATTTTATGCATCTCTGTGACAAAATAATAAATCGTTTTGTCGCTTACAGTGTACAAGTAAATTCTGGTAAGTTACTTATAATTATTGAATACCTATAATTTAAAAAATTAAGTTGACAGCAAATTATACATCACAACAATCAACATGTTACTTCCTTGAAATAGTAACAAAATATATCTTTTCCATTTACGTAACAGATGATAGTGGCAATAAAAGCGACGCAAATATTTTAATTCATTATACTAGGCACCAGCGATTAATCACGGGAGCTCAACCCTATCGCGTTCCTAGGTGGCGGATAAGGGATACCATCTTGTTTGGAGAACAATACGGAAAGCCTGAACGCGGACCATAGTGGGTAACGTGTTTGGAGAATGCCTCGCTCCCTGCACGCTAAAGACCCCTTCTGTAGTTTTTGAAAAAGACTAGGTTAATGCCGCTGCATAAGTCTGAATTATCCGACCCCACTCAACCATCCTCCTTTTACAGTGGCAGTCAAAATTGGTTCCACTCTATGTCCCGACCCATCCCTATTTGAATTGTTTGATAAATAGTTGAACTGGTTTTCGGTCTGAAGAAGCATGAATTATTTGCCACTGGACGTTAAGCAAACAACAAATCAATAATTATAATAGCTTCTAAGTTGGATGATCAGCGTTTGTGTTAAACATGTGGAACATACATGTACAAAAAACTGGCTGTCTTGAATAGCTGGCCATATAGTGCATCAAATTTATTTCGGAATTTTGTGATACGTTTTATTTATAGAACACCACACGACTTGCATGCGTAGGGGAATAAGTGTCAATTCGAGTTTCCAACTCGGTTTTTTCGTGTGAAATTCCGGTCAAAATTTTCCAAGACACATTCTTGATTAGATTAATTTCCTAAAGAAGGCTTCAGAGATACTTCAAGATGAAAAACAGCAGTCAAAGTGCTGTTCTTTACTTCAACTTTATAAACAGGTATATATTTTTGGAGTTTGTTCCAAGATTAAATCCAATTTATTCACCACTTCTGTTTTACGGAGCCCTGTTGGTCTCAAAGAGATAATAAATTGTAATTTGAAAAAGTACGTAGCCCTGTTGGTCTCACAGAGATAATAAATTGTAATTTGAAAAACTACGGAGCCCTGTTGGTCTCACAGAGATAATAAATTGTAATTAATTGTAATTTGAAAAAATACGAAGCCCTGTTGGTCTCGGAGAGATAATTAATTGTAATTTGAAAAAATACGGAGCCCTGTTGGTCTCGCAGAGATAATAAATTGTAATTTGAAAAAGTACCGAGCTCTGTTGGTTTCACAGAGATAATAAATTGTAATTTTAAAAGTCCAGCGATGTAGATTCAAAGTCCAGCACTGTAGATTTAAAGTCCAGCATTGAAGATTTGATTTAATGTCCAGCGCTGGAGATTCAAAATCAAGATCTGTAGATTGAAAGTTCAGCGCTGGAGATTCGAAAGACTTTAAATCTACAGCGCTGGATTTTGAATCTACAGTGATGTACTTTAAATCTTCAGCGCTGGTCTTTTCAAATTACAATTTATTATCTCTGTGAAACCAACGGGGCTCCGTACTTTTTCCTCTTTTAGTGATATTGTGCCCATATGTTTAATATTTTCTGTGTAACAAAACAACAGTATTTATGAATTTTTTAAAATAAACAGATGTATGATGTTCAACACTTTAATTTTCACATCAATTCAAAATCTGGTCGATATCCTACACATTGATATACGACCTGTAAAAAATAGGTGTTGTCTTTTCAGTTTTGACAATAAATTTGCATTGGCAGATTTTGGTGACATGGATTTATTTGATAAATAGGCAGTGATAGGATTTCCTACTTATTCTTACGTTGTATTATATTATAAATATTGATCGCAGAAGCCGTATGCAGGTCTCTGTGTATAATGTATTTGTAATGAATAATTTGGAAACATGTAGCCAGCAAAAACAAAATTTAACATAAATTCCATAGATCCATTTCCTGTGGCTTGGGCACTAGGATTTTTGGATGGCAAAAAATAGTGTGCGAGTGAGCGAAATTTTAATATTAATTTTTTTTTCTTGAGTTTTTTTTTTTTCCTTCTTCGGCGAAGATCAAATTCACGTGCGGCACTCATTTCTTAAAATAAGATATTTAAAAAAAATCGGAAAAAATCCCAAATTTTTACAAAATTTTAGGAGCGGGCAAATAATTTTTATTTTCAATTTCTTGAAAAATTAAAAATTTGGAGCGAATTATCATAATTTTTAAAAAATGAAGTGGCCAAAATTTTTGTTGTTGAAATTTACTTAGTCCAAAAATCGGAGCGATCGGAGCGGCGAAATCCAAAGAACTAAAGATCAAATTGATGTGGCCTAAATAATGATTATTGATGACCATTACGTTGAGAGAATATGTACTTCCCCCGATCTTCAACCAATCTTCATTAAACTTGACAGTTCCTTTAAAAATCCGATGCTGATATAAATTAGAAAAGTGACCATTGATAGACGTAAGAAAATCAATTTGACTAGCCTTTCTTCAACATTTTGATCTGGACGACGTGATTACAAATGGAACTGTTTTTACTTTGACATTTTAGATTTAATAATATGTATTCTGTCATCAACACAACTGACCATTTATTACAACTAATATAGAAAATGAGATAACATATTCAGACTTTTCCAATAATAGACAATTTCATTTTATTGTTATTAAAACACACAAGTCTGTTTGTATAACTCATGAAGTTGCAAATTATATATGGTTTTCATTTTGGACTGGTGTAAGAACTACTGTATTAATTTTTCTTAATGAATATTTCTTCTATGGTGTATGTTTTTTTGTTTTTTTTGTTTTTTTTTTTTTTGTTTTTTTGTTTTTTGTTTTTTTGTTTTGTTTTGATAACACTTGGGATTATTTGTTTAGTATCCAACACATATCACTGCTCACAAGTCATACAATTTGACGAATTTACATAAGGCCACAACAAATTGATTTTTAGCTCTTTGGATTTTTCGGACTTTGTAAGTTTTAAGAACAAAATTGTTTGCCGCTTCATTTTTAAAAATTTATGAAAATTCTTCATCTTTCAAGAAATAAAAATATAAAGTGTTCGCCTGCTCCTAAAATGTGGTAAAAAATAGGGATTTTTTCCATTCTTTGTAATATTGTAGTTAAACAAATATGTGCCGCACGTAATTTGAAACTATTCCAAAAAAAAGAAAATTGAAATTAAAAATTAAAATTTATCTCGCTCGCACCTACTTTTGCACACCCAAAAATCCAAAGACCTAAAAATCAATTTGGTGTGGCCTTAACAGTGATTTCTGGACGGGTATGAAAGAACTAGTGTATTGTTGGGTTCAAAACTAAAAATTTAACCTTCAAAACATAATCTTTAACCCGACCATTAGCAAAAAATCTAGACAAATACTGATTATCTTTCTAGTGAACGAATGCGTATTTTTTTTTTTTTTTTTTTTTTTTTTTGTGGGGAGGGGGGGGGGTCGAAAATTGTACTTTGTAACACAGAGAACAGTTCATATTTAACATATATAAAGATAGTATATTCTTTGATACAAATTTGGATGCACAAGATGAGCACGTTTTGTCGATTTACGACTCGGTTAGTTGTGCTCAAGGCCTAAAATGTCGAAAACAAAAACACCAATCCAAAACGTTGAGGAGAAAAAATTGCAAAATGACCAAAAAGGTAGAGCCAAGACCACCTAAGGACAGAGCTATGCACAAAGGAAATACTCCTTAGTTTTCACAAATTTAACATTTTTGTAACAGTAAAGATAAAGCATAAAAAAATAAGACTGCTTAAAGAGTAAGAAAATATGATGCGGAATTGGAAAAATTTACTTGGGTATATTTCCATTTTCTTGTTTATATGTACCAACATATCAAAATGACTAGTTCCATAATGCTAAGTTCATCAAAATGTTATAATTAGAATCCTACATTAATCACCAAAATAGGATATCTCGGCTAAAAATATGTTTCAAAACCCTCGTTCCAGTTCTTCAATGAGTATACATAATATGCAAATATAATATCTTATGCTTGAAGATTTAAAGTTACATTTGAAATTAAAAAAAAATTGACACCAAATTTTGATGAACAAGATGTGCACATTTCGTCGTTTTACCACTCATCAGCTGTATTCAAGGCCTAAAATGTTGAAAACCAAAACAAAAATCCAAAACATTGAAGAGCAAATTCAAAAATACCTAAATGACCAAAAGGGTTAAAACCAAAACCATTAAAGACACAGCTATGCACGAGGGAGAAAGACTTGATGCTTTCTGTGTTGCCTTATTATTGGTTGGCCTCTTGTATTGGCATCTAACATGAGACAAAACAAAAATTGCAATGCAAAAATATCATAGCAGTGTTTCTGTTGAACAGAAAAATATAGGAGTGTTGTTATTTAGTTTATTAGTTTCCGCGTTCTTTTAAATCGCAAACGTAAGGCATTTACGCATGTAATATCGCCTTTTTCATGTCATCATTTTGATATACTGAATCTCTTTTTCCAGCATAAATAGAATAGACATGACAACTTTTTCATAAAAGATCATAATACTATTTGAAAGATATTATAACTTAGAATATTTATTTGGAATTTTTTTCCACAAGTACCATCACTAATACTCAATGGTATTATGAAGATTTTACTTTTGCACAATGCGCAATTTATAGATACAAAACATGCAGATCTGAAGTCTCTTGTGTAAGCCTAACGTAGTAACAAGAAAACATAAGTATATAAATTAAATAGTTCGATGTGAGTAATGGTGTGTCTACATGCTAGCAACCATACATGTCTCTTATTTACCTGGCTAATGTCTACGCCTACAAATATATACTTTGAGATACATGTACAAATGTTTAAAGTTTAAAACGCGAAGCTTACCGGCAGTTTCATATACATGTATTCGAAATTTAATTGTTGGGAGTGTAGAGTTTATGATAACAAACAATATGATTGTTGGCTAGAAAAAAATTAAAAGGAACCGTACAAGCTTTGTATAATTGTGCCGATTTTCCCCGATATAATATATTAACGTCGCCATAAGAAGTATTAATAAATAGTAGCATATGCTATGGTAATCCGCTTTCCTCAAAGCAGAAAATGTTATTTCAATCAATTAATTCTGTTCTCTAAAGCTTCTCTAACAACGAATGAAATCAACAATCAACAAGCTATAGTGTCGATATAGAGTCGTGTTTGATTACATCTGCTTACCTTCCGGTTTTCGATGGCTAGACAGTTTCGCTGAAACGTACACGTATCGCGGTTTGTGCATGTATTTAACCCTTTCCGCGTATCTAGTACCTGTTATCACTCTGTTTCGAGTTCATGCGATAATTCTTCAAATTTGATTGAAACTAGACTAATAATTTAATTCTGTCAGGGTCAGGAACTGTATTAATATACTAATGATTCATGGTCTTTGGTTGAATATCATTATTCGTGGTTTTCACGTATCCATTAAAACGTCGTCGGTGCCTAAAAATATCCCAAAGACAGTAATATTAGGTTTGTATACGGAGTTAGAAACAAGCCAAACAATAGTGAACTAATTAAGAATTGCCTTTTTATGGCAAAGGCACAAAATCCAGGTAATTTAAGAATCATTTATGCAACTTGGCTATACTCCTTTGCTCTATAAATGATTATTAAGATCCCTTTACAATTTACAGCTAAACTGTACACATAACAAGTGTATTTTAAATTCTTTTATACATTTACATGTATAATCACCAACAGAACCCGTATTATGGATTACTTGGACAATAAAAACATAAACATAGGTAATCTATGATTACAAAGTCCGCCTCGTTCCCCCACTAAATTTTGTGGATGGCTGTGTAACTCCTCGAGATGCACCCTTACATCAAGTAATATGATTGTAGGTCGCTTAGTATCGGAGATGCATCCTTCATATGACCAGTCTCTTCAACGTGCATCTGCACACAAAAATATATGATCCAATGTCCACTAGTAACTGAGAATTGGCTTTGGACGTTTTTACACAAGATAAACCGCAAAAATATATCCTACATCTATTAAACAATTCTATGTCTTGTTTCGGAAATAGTCAAGTAAAGTTTATTGTTCGGAGAGTTTTGTTTATATGTTGTGTTTTCTGCTGATGAAATTAAAAATTTTTTATACCAATTTCAAGTTCATCAGTAAGTACATTGTAAATTTAAAAGGAAGGGATGACAAAAGGATTTTATGCAGAAAAATGCTCATTATAGAAATTTTCAGTTTAGTAGTTTTGTTTAGCCCAAATATGAGATTCCTGGTAAACAATACGAATATGAGTTTATTTTTTCAAAATTTATTTCAGTTTCGACCCCTCTCCTGAAAAGCTAATAATTTATCGCCTAACGAATGTCCTTTTCAAGGAATAGAGTGAAATAATTACAAATTAAACTGAATGTCCACCCTATAGTTTTATTTTATTTTTTTACTACTACAATAAATGTCTATGATTATACTGGCTTATCGTTAGGGACAAATTCAATCTTCCCTAATTAGTAAAATAAAGGCTTCCTGGGTTGAAAAAAAGATATTGAATCGATCATCTGCGAGTTAATATCTTGCCTCAATGATTGCAGGGGCGAGTGTAAATTAGCAAAACCCGTACGTAGAGAGGAAAACTAATATCTGTAAAATATTTGGCAATCAATTTCCGATTATCACCATTCCTTGAATATTAAAGTTTGAAAATTAATCCCCTGCTTCTGAAATTTTAATTCGTGGTACAAGAGTAATTTGAGGAAAGAGTTAAATACTCATTGATCTTGTGTTGTATCGTTGTATGGGAAATCTTCATATTGTGTGGTTTACAGTATCACCGAGTATAGCAATTCTAAATATTGTTTTTCTCCTTCATTCATGATACATGTTGTTCATTAACATCATCATTAATTTCACCAAATATATGCAAAATGCCAAGTCAGATACGAGAATCTACTCTCTGTTGAAGAACTTACGGTGAATGTAAGATTAATAACCGCAATAACTGTATCATTCCTTTGCTTTGATATTTGGATGTTCTTTTTAGAATTTCCCATATCCCTTCTTATTGTGGAGCTTCAACATTTAAAAAATATATAAAAATGCTATCCTTAGAATAATCAAGAAAAACAGTAGATAAGAGTTATAAAAATTTCAAAAAATTATTCAAAATAAAACGAATTTAAAAATCTCACTGTAATAAAATGTTAACAAATGCACACACAAAATATATGTATTAATAAATCATATAATTGTTATAAAGATTTTATTGGTTGGGAGTTGATCATAGTAAAATCCCCTAGCCTATTACAAAGTATATATCATTCGTTTGCAAATATAGAAACAGAAAATCCTCAAAGTATTTTCCTATCAGAAACCAGTTACAAAATGTACTTTTTAATGTTTGATGAAGAAAGAAAACATTTTCAGAATGCAATTTAATGTATCCCCTTTCACAAAATTTGAAAAATTAGAATTAATTTTTAACTTTGCCACAGCTCTGTCCTTAATTTTTTTGGCCTTAGCCTTTTTGGTCATTTTGACAATTTTTGAATTTGCTCTTCAACATTTTTTATTATTGCTTTCTACGTTTTAGACCTTGAGCACAACAGATAGCTCTAGTCTGATGAACCCTGCCACAACTTTCTTCGTTCTATAGTACTTTGGCAGGATCATCAAACTTGCCATTAAAAAATTAGAAAAATCAACTATCTTTGATTTATGTTGAAGAACGATTAACAAATTAATTTAAATCTTTTATGTGAATTTTTTACCGACACTGACATCGCCACACACCGTAACTATTAACAAGACGCCCAAATAAAGTTCTTGGTTCTGTAACTATGCACATTCCACATATTCCTTTGACAAGTGTTTATTGGACAAATACCTATATATAATTCTGTACACATTTTGTACATTTTTTCACCCGTTTGATAAATTCTGATATCACCACATGTTGTTTATTTGCTCTTGAAATCTCTCGCCAAAAAAAATTCGGAAGACCTCTGCATCGTAGTCATTAGAGAAACAGATTCAAAAACTCTTGGTGCGTTAATTATGAAATTTATCCACTCTCAATAATTAAATTTTCATTTAAAAAAAAATGCTGGGACAAGTCTCGCAGTTTAAAAATGAAAATTTAATTATCTCGAGATGATAAATTTCATAATAAACTGGTCATGATTGTAGAAACTATATGTGCGCAAAATATTTTGGCAGTATCTGAATTTATCGTAGCCAAAACATTATCCACCGATTTATACAATCCCCAAAATGGGTTGATTGGAACTGCTATTGGTACACCAGTGCAAGCTGATAACTATTTACAGGGTATCGGATAGTCGGTCATACATATATAATTATATGATGATTTTTTATAACTGCCTTCAACGTTTTAGACCTTGAGCACAACAGATCACTCTAGTCCGATGAACACTGCCACGACTTTCTTCGTTTTATAGTACTTTGGCAGGATCATCAAACTTGCCATTAAAAAATTAGAAAAATCAACTATCTTTAATTTATACTGAAGAACGATTAACAATTTAAATATTTTATGTGAATTTTTTACTGACACTGACATAAATTCTGATATCACCACGTGTTGTTTATTTGCTCTTGAAATCTCTCGCCAAAAAAAATTCGGAAGACCTCTGCATCGTAGTCATTAGAGAAACAGATTCAAAAACTCTTGGTGCGTTAATTATGAAATTTATCCACTCTCAATAATTACATTTTCATTTAAAAAAAAATGCTCGGACAAGCCTCGCAGTTTAAAAATGAAAATTTAATTATCTCGAGTTGATAAATTTCATAATAAACTGGTCATGATTGTAGAAACTATATGTGCGCAAAATATTTTGGCAGTATCTGAATTTATCGTAGCCAAAACATTATCCATCGATTTATACAATCCCCAAAATGGGTTGATTGGAATTGCTATTTGTACACCAGTGCAAGCTGATAACTATTTACAGAGTATCGGATAGTCGGTCATACATGTATAATAACATGATGATTTGTTATAGAGTTACGCTTTCTGTTACTACTGTTCCGATTCGAAGTAAAGAATTTTCATATTTCATTTCTAGTAATGAAATATTGGTTGCAATCGCCACAAAATTGAAAATTGTTTCACACTTAAAGTCAAATGCAATCCAGTTTGGTAAGCAGTAGTTTTTTTTAGATTCTATAATTCATTCAGTATATTGTTTTTCGTTTATTTTACTTAAATACTACATACACGACTTGGGTAAAAACACCTTGAAGTTCCCTGAATATTTCTGGAGTCTTCAACAATGCTTCAGTTCTGCATGTGACTTCTGATATTTTATCTTGGTCTTTTCGACCGTATTGCGCCGTAATCGAGATTATATATTAAGTTTAAATAGCATGCATACTTTATACTTCACCGAATCATTAAAATTAATTCATAATATGATTCCAGTCCTGAGCTTCTTTTCGATGTCATACAAGTACCTAAAACTTTAACCTTCAATATCTCCACGTATATTTATAAATGGTTTTTAGAGAATTTTAAATCTGGTTGTTGATAAGCTTGATTAACCAATCTTACGGTCTTCCCACTAAAATTAATTTCCATTGAATTTGGTTCATTGAACCAAATAGCGCGTTGGAACCAAATACAGAAAATGGTAATAACTGTTTTATGAAATGGATTATGTTTCTGTCATACTGGTAATAAGCTACTCAATAGTGCAATTAAAAGCTGTGAGAAATATCAGTTTGTTATAATTACGTTCGTCTTTACAGCTGTTTCTCTTGAAGCGAAAAAGTTCATTAATCTACCACTCATTAAAATCAAGAATCACGTCTTCTGTGTCAAAGTAAAAGTAAAATAATTATGGCATTCTTGTTTTATAACAAAATACGTTTTTTTAAAACCGATTCATCGTCAACCATTTCTTATAACGACAATGTTTTGCTGATCCTTCCCTTCTACCAATATGGTTATCACCTTTTTAATCAGAAATAAGCCAGAATAGAAAATGAAAGAACAAAAAAGTATTATTTTAGTAGAAGTTTCGCTTAAGGATGTTCGCTGTTCAGTTTCAAAATAAGAAACTTTTCATAACACTGGTAATTATTGATAGTGGATTAATAAAAGAACTAAAAGAGCGAAAACAAATTATACGTCCGTTTGCTTGTTTTCGAGATATAAGCCATTGAAAATTTGGAAGGAAAAATATGGTCTCTTGATTTTACATAGCTTTATCATTGACAAGTTTTTTTTTCCTAAAAAAACATTAAATAATAACAATGATTTTATAAGATTTTTACAAATGGCTTATTATTCTGTGTGTAAAATATTTATGAAAATAAAAATGGGTGTAGCGGGAAAAATAATTTATGGAATTCAAATGGATAAAACCTGGTGAATCTGAACCTCTGACAAAAATTCAAAAACATGACCAGCGAACATCCTTAAATACAGTCATGACAGTACAGCATAATGTTTTCAAGCTTCCCTTCATTGACTCTATTGTTGTCGACCTTTAAACAACATGGTCTCCTTAATAAAATCTCGAGAGATTGTTTATCAACGATTTTAGAACAAAGGTGAAAAATGTTAAGATATATTGTAAAACTACTTGCATAATTTTGACCCAGAACAACTTTTTTTTCCGTAATATGACCATCTGTACTTAGGCTGAAATTGTTGGCTTAAATTGACTTGTAATATTACCTTTGTCCTTATTAAGAAATATATTCGAGATATGCAGTCTCGGGTTGGTTCGAGGTGAATAATGTACATGTAAATGAAAATTCGATTTTTCCTTTTATTGATTTGTGATATGTTTCTCTTCGTTTTTTGTAAAATCGAACATGCTAGACTGTAAACTGAAGTTCTGAGACGCATAAGTACATGTATTAGCTCATCTACAAATGTATTTATCAGACACCAAACGCGTTAAGGTTTCTTGTTGCATCGTAAACGACAAAGATGAAAGTCTTCATTATAAAATTTAACTAATGTTAAGCAGACAATTATCCCAATAAATCAAACGTTTCCCTTAAGTTTATGAACACGATTTACATGTAAACTATTTTTTAAAAAATCGCTGGATCTCATAAGATTGTTTTTGTATACATAAATTTGTGTTTATGTGGGAATAATTCGTTAAACTTGAGCATGAGAAATAGACATCACTCATAAGTTCCCTCGAGGCAGTCGATTTCTACTTTATCTGAAGATAAAAGGATTGGGTTATGTAAATTTATCAATAAGATATAATGTTTTATACAAAAATTAGAAAGGGACATCATTCTTTCATGCATTGTTCACCAATAGCATTCGATTACTATTTTATCTAAAGATTAAAGGATATTGGAATGCATCAATGAAAAAAACAATTCAGCATATGATGAATAGCCGAAAGACTATAAATAAAATCAAAGCATACCCTTGTGACCTTACATAATGAAGCTTTTTTCGTTCAATTTTTATAACAACTAGAATGAACCCGCGATTCTCGCGGGAGAGTTAAGGGTGTGGATATTTGATAGGTAAAAAAAGTGGGGAAAAGCTTTTAAGTCTGTTAACAATACTGATGCTGCAGAGTAAAAAAATTGTTAAAAGGGAGATTGCGAACAAAAACCTATATCATTCATAGCACAGTTTCAATTTTATGCGACAATCTCTGCAGGTGTCTTTAAGGAGAAGACTCATATTTTGCTGGTGCTGCTGATTTTTATGGATGCGTGTTCATTGTGCATCCCGGTACACCAAATATTGCTATTTACTGGTAACCAATGGATTATCTCAACAATAGAAGTGTATCGTCAATTGCCGCTAGTGTACCGTTAATTGCAGCCTGTTTCCATTTACGGTAAACCTACATATATACTATTGCAATAGGTACCAGAAAAAAAGCAATATATATCTGCTGTAAGGGGATGCACAGTGGTGTTAGTCTTAATGCATTTTTTCTTCAACAATTTTGTATTGTCATTATGTCTTTGTTTGTTTCCTAAGCTTTGGACTTTAGTCTTGATACTTAGGGGATAATACGGGGGACAACCATTCCATTCTGAGTGTTTATCATGTACACGCCACGTGACACGTAGATGTAGGTGTTCAGCCTATTTTTTTTATTTTTTTTTTTTATTATTATTTAAATGACAAACTAACATACTGTAAATGTTCATTGTACACAACGGGACCTATTATTTATTTATAATTCCAGATAATCGTGGCGTCTCAAGGGTATAATTATTTTTGAATTTATCTTTTTTTTTTTTTTGATGCCTCATCGATGAAATTACGTCCAAGTAAACATTTTCCAAGACGGATTAATTATTTGGACTAGTCTATATCAGTGATTATGTACCATCGGTATTGTGTACACGCCATGTGAAATTGGAAACGCGTTGAGTTCTAATTCATGTAAATTACACATTAAAATGCTAAAAGATGTACATTGACTGAATCACGCGTTTCCTATGACGATGATCAAATAAAATGGGGGCTTTCATATGTTTAAATCTATTTTACCTACCATTAATACTGTGTAAACAATATTTTCATTCAATCTTTGACGGCGGTGTTACTTGTTTGAGACGAAAAGGAAATGTAAGAGGAGGGTCTGACAGCTTTGCCTTTCCAAGCCCCGCTGTGTATTAAAATGTCTAGAATTGCTATTCCGACAAACCCCAAATAAAAGTTTCACAATAAACCACTAATTTACTGACAAACAAATGGACAGACTGGCGGACAGTAGCAATTAAGACATGCAGTTCTTTCCACTGGAACTCCAAGCTGTTTATATAAAATTTTTAAAAGGTTTCATATTTTATTAACCATGTTAACATACAACAAAGATACGAAACATAGAATTCAAAAATATAAATAGGGATTCCTTACAAAAAAGTAATAGTTCTACATAAAAAATAATTATAATTTGGGAAAAACAACACTGGCAAAGTTAAAATGACCCCAGAAATAATCCTAGAAAAACATACTTAGTGGTAAAGACATTAAGCGGAAATTTTTAACGTAGTCTCCATTTTAATTTAGAAACTGAAATCTTCGATTAAATTTCAAAAATTTAAACCGAACCTTCTAGGCGGGGAACTTGGATTTGTATTTCGTAATGTATTCAAATAAGCAAACTCCAAATCAAATGGAGAAGGTCTGATTCTTAACAGATATCATACCAAATCAAATATACCAATCATTAATCATGGTACCATATAACTATTTAAGTTAAACCGAATATCTAATCATAATAAATTTTTTTTATGTTAAATGATTATTCCCGTTTTATAGAATGTTAAATTTTACCAAAATAGATACTATCACAAAAATGAAATTAACTTTAGCAAAAATGTTATTTCAAAAGGGGAGATAAATATTAATCATGCGAATAATACTCTTCCCAATGACGGGTGTTTTTTTAGAACATTTTCACACAAAACTCAGTTTTCTAAGAAAAATAAATTCTTCTTAGGGCAAACTTGGGAACTACTGAATGTCACTATTATAAGTTATATCTCAAAAATTTCCAACATTTTATGGTTTCAGAGTTTTTTACCGCTCAAAGAAAACGGTCTCTTCCTTTAGTATTAAAGATAAGGTAATAAGAGAGATATAAAAATATACTGCTTGAACGTGCTATTTCAGATATAGACAACTATGTTGTGTAATCAAAGTAAAACATTCTCAAATTTTATTTCAATAAAGTTAATTACCTCCAGAATATTTTTTTTTTTATAAATTTGTAACTAAATTTAAAGGAATCCGCATCATATGTACCATTTCTTTGTATTCTGTGATGGACTTCAACAGGCACGTGCGTATATTGTAATTACCAAACCTCACACAGAAATATTAATCCATATTCTTGTAGACATAATACATTTTTGATACAAAATTTGACACACAAGATTGCATATTTTGTCTATTAACGACTCATCAGTTGTGCTAAAGGTCTAAAATATTCAGTAATTCAAATATTTGAAAAGCAATTAAAGATACCAAAAAATGACCAAACCCTTTTCTTCAAATATATTTTGGGCCAAAAATATCGCTGTTATTTACCTCTACACACGGATTGTCTGGCTATTCCTCTTCAAATTAATGCTTTTTGCTTTATAGAACCTATTTTTTTGTATCCAACTAAGTAAGACATCACGTGACTTTGATGACGTGGCAGTCCGCCATCTTTAGTCAATTTGTCTCATTGAAAGTGCATAGGCCCTTCAATAAAGTTTATTTTTTTCCGTTAATCTGACCCGTTTTCTACCTTTCGCAGCTCTTTCCTTGGTCTTCGAACACTATTCCCTCTAAAAATGTTGATCGTGACAGTTTAAATTTAGATTAAACTACGTCCCTGATCAATTCTAAATATCGCACTTTTTCTCGTCGTTTGCCCGTTGTCTCCAAAACTAACAAACCTACGTCTTCTTGTACTTCAATTTCACAAATTCCTTAAACAAAGTAATACTTTGCACCTATATTGTAATAAGTGAAACATGTATATCGTGTATATTTCATGCAAAATATGCATTGATTCTGTTATTTACTTGGTAGATATTTTGATTTTTGCATTTTGTGTTGACTTTGTAGCTGATTTTGAATTTACATAGGCCAGCAACTATTTATCTTTGGAGTATAATTTTTTTTAACTAGCTTTGTTGGTTCCTAAATTACATTAACTAAATATTTGTTTCAGAAGTTATTAAAAAAATATAGTTTGCTAATTATTTTACAATATATAAATACCAAAACAAATAAATTATCAATTTTAAATAAATTAAAATGTTACTATCTGATATTTGAAATTATATAATTCATCTCTGCATTCAAATCTGTGATTCCCCTTACACACACCTCTTTATTAAAATTCAAATCCCGCTGATTTTGGTTAGCAAATATGGAACGTCAAACGTTTCAATATTAAAAAAAAACTTTTGATCTCGTCCCTAAGTAAGATATTACCCAGAATGCAATATTATTGAATATATAAAAAAATAAAGTTTTGAACATAATTTTTTCATCTTTTGAATATATATAGAAAAATATTGCATATATATTTGTAAGTTCTGAAAATAAATTTTTATTTTTTGAATATATAAATAGAAAAAGTATTGCATATATATTTGTAAGTTTTGAACATATTTTTTCATTTTTTGAATATAAATAGAAAAATATTGCATATTTATTTTTAAGTTTTGAACATATTTTTTTTAATATATATATAAAATATTGCATATATATTTGTAAGTTTTGAACATATTTTTTTTTTTAATCAATATTTTTTTTTGAATATTGAAACATTTGACGTGCCATAAGCAAACGGTTTACCTGTATACATACACATGTATCTGTTGGAACAATAAACATCCGATAGCCAGTTACAATATACATGTCAAATCCTTAATTAGCTCCAATTACCTGAAACACACATGTTTTTGCGGAGAACAAATTTCTTTACCTATAAATTTACTTCAGATAAAAATTAAATCAATTTTACCAAAAAATAATTCGCTTTTCTTGTGGGTTACAAAAATGAAAAAAAACTCTTTATTACGTGTATGTACATTTGATAGTTTGTATAAATTGGTCATAAATTTCATTATTAATTATTGTCACAATTTCATGTTTTGGAATTATAATCGATGTGAAATGTTAGTACATATTTCAAAACAAAGTTTTTAAAAGTGAAGGCGAGGGTAAGTATGTGCTATAATCAATAGAGTTATCGAACATGAAAATGACCGAAATATAAACTAGAAAAATACTGTCGAAATCGACAGTGATCCCCGCCGCCCGCTTAAGTTTATTCCATCCAAAAATAGTAATATACAATCATTATACCAAGAAATTAAATTAATAAGAAAAAAGCTTAGATCACAAGTTTAAACTTTCAATTTTTTAAATGCGACCCAATTAAATTAAATTAAATTCCTAAACCCAAAAAAGAAGGAGAAATTTAAATTATGATGGACGGAAGGGATAATCGCTATATCCCCAAATTCCTTCGAAAGTGTGGGGATAAAAAAAAATAGTTTATTTGCTTTGTACATGTTGTGTATTATTCAATATTGCATGGATTGGTGTGTCGTGTAAAGCAAACATAACCAGTTGGGAACTATTAACTGTGTTTCACATCAGATGTACACCTCCTTTATTTATTCTTTACAGTTGTAGAGTTCTTGTATATTTTAATCTTCACAATACGCGAATTAAGTTATTTATTTACTCTCGCAAATACCTGTTTTTTTCCAAAATACTCTTGCTTTTAATGGTACACTAAGATTTGATGATTGAATGCTGCACTCGTGTGTACAAAATATTGATGAAAAGCAAATAGTACCACTTATACGGTTGGATTATTGACGACGTGGCTGTCTTGACTTAGATATTCCCCACTATGTGATTTATAAATGTAGGTATATGGCGCGTATGTATTTCTTCAATGGACATCGTGTGTCATTACAAGTGAACAACGCATGATAAATAATTTAACGTTTTTCTGTCGGTACGTCAGGCATGTGCATTTACGTAATAATAAATGTTAAAAAATTACGTGTAGCCAGCATTTCTATATATTTGATACTCTTGCTGTTCTGTCAGATCCCAGAAGCTAGTCAAGATATTATGTGGGCTAATCTCACCAGGAAACCTAGTATCCTAGTATAGGTTCTTAAATAGTACTAAGAATATCATGATGCAAGTATATTTACTGAACAGATACACCTACACCTTCGTTTTAAAGAGGACATAGTCAATTATACCTAAGGAACAAACAAACAAAAAAAAACGTAATCCATTAGACAGAAAAACCCGACAAGACGAATTAATAACTACAATCACTACAACAAATAAACAATGAAAAATAATAAAAAAAAACACAATTAACAACACGAACTCCTATAAAAATCAGGAGTTAACTCATGTGCTCCGGAAGCGTAAGCATTTGCTGCTCCGTATACGGCACCAGTCGTGAAGTTCAACAAAGTCAATCCGATTGTAGATACAAATCGATGGAGGTACAAGCAATGTTACGACATAACAGTTCCAACTGGAACACTGTAACGGTCAATCAGTTCGTGATGACGACCGTAAACTTTCCTGAGTGATAACCTCAACGTATCCCTGGTTAAGCAGTAATCCTATATGTCGAAAGTCATGGTAACTGATGCATGCCCTTGACTACCGGATAAGCTGAGAAACGTCGACGCTGTATGCTGGTATATTGCTACTCAAGAAGGGAAAGTTAATAATAGGAAAGCTGAAGTCATCACATTTGTCATAAAGTTTTGTCTTCAAATGTCCCTCATTGTCTATTTAAAGAAACTAATCCAAATATGAAGCGGACTTCAATGTAACTTTTAGTATCCTTCATTTCAAGCTCACTCGGTCAGATAAGACGTAGAAAGTCTTGGAATTGGTCGTTATTTAACGACAACACGTCATCCAAATAACGAAAAGTGAAATTAAAGGATTGGGCTAGTTTCTTTCTGTTTTCGCGTAGTAGCCCTTGAATGAATGAAGTTCGATTCATATGAGTACAGAAAAAGAACGGCTAGGAGCTAGGCTAGTTGGTTCCCATTGGAATGCCAATTGTTTGATCAAAAATTCGACCTCCAAATTCCTATGAGAAAATCTAAGACGTTTGTAGTTTTAACTTCAGAATACTTAATTAAGAATGTAACATAGTTGTATATAGTGTAGAGAAGTGGAATGTTTTATGCTTTTGCATGATGCCAAAGATTTTCAATTTAGATAATTTAGTAATTTTTTATTAGTTTCTAAGAATCCACATCTGATAGACGCCACTGGTGGAATATGATGTTTCACATTAATTCTGAAGGCCCTCTTTAATACATGTTAATATAAATGTTAAAATGTTTGAATCCAATAAAGAGCGGGGAGGGGGGGGGGGGCAATTTCTTCACCCTTTGTTGAAATGCCAAAGGAATAAAGTGGTTATCAAGGACACTTAGCGAATGTAGTGTGTGTATACGTTTGGTCATCCGCAGTGTTATGTTTTTCCCAACTCGTTTCTAAGACACTCAAAATAACAGTTCTTTCAAGACAAAAACGATGTTATTTTGGGCTTTGTCCGCTGGGACAATTACATATTTGTCATGGAGGCGAGTCACGTTTTCAACAACTTTAGGGTCTTTAAAGATAGATGTAGCTTTAGTGCTCATAGACCCTTGGAGGTTTTAATTTGGACCAAGATCATTGACCTAATGGCCTCCCCCACTCGGAAAGTATATCAGCAGGTACCTGTTCCTTTGAAGTCTATTTTCTGGCGTAGTTATCAACAGAATCCATCAGCAATTTGAAATTATATTGACTGAGGTTCGCATTATTTGGGACCTTTAGCTAGCATATTTTTTAGCTTTTGATTATCAACTAGATTAAGATCTCCAGTGATAACATGATTCACAGGACTATAATTGAATGGAGTTGTCGAACACGAGCAGTCAGGGGGCTTAGACTTCAGATTCCCAATACTATCAATTTTATCGTTGCAACCATATGGCATGGCGGTACAAAATTCTTCTGTTTGTCTGCGAAGGGGTGTGCAGAGGTATGGATTATTAGTAGGATGATATGTCTTTTTAATATACGGACTTATATCTTTTCTAATATACGGACTTTTATTGATTGGATGAAATGATCAGGAAGGTTGAAATGTTGATAAATGTTGATAAACAACCGGTTTGTTGTTAATACCCGATCTGTGTCCGTTTATTCTTGTATTTAATCTGCCTTTTGTTTCACCCACATAAACCAAACAACAGAGATTATATTCTACCTATAGACATTGTTAGTCGATGTACAGCTCAGATGATCACGACTTCTAGTAATTAAGTTATTTAAGTTCACGGATAAAAAATGTTAAAACTAAGGAGTATGTTCCTAAGGAGTGAAATCACGTAGCTATGTCCTTAGATGGTTTTGACGGGCACAATTTTGTCATCTTTCCTACTGCATTAATTTCTCTTTCCTGGGTGACAACGTCAGAGTATGACATCTACATTTCTAAGCTGTATCTGAATCCCCAGGGCATTCCTCAGTTACTGTTATTCAGTTAGTGAATTAATGTGTTGTTCGGTAACTCGTTTCAGATTATTAGGTACTAATATTCGAATTTCAAGATTAGTTATGCTATAATTAATTACTTCTGTTCACGTAAAATACATCTTCTTATTTCCGAAGTACATTCAATAAAAAGTTGAACAGTTCATTTATTAGGGTGTCATATAATAATTAATTATTTATTGGAAATCGAGGATTTGTGCCAATATCCAAAGTCTCATACTTTGTAAACCATATATACATTTGTAGTTCTCCATATGTAGGTTATTAGGATTTGTATGCATACCACTTCAATTCTTAAGACCATAATGTAATGAGCAATACAGTTCTTTTTATTCCAAGAGGTTATGAAAACTATGCTTCTGTTCTTACGAAACTAAATTATCACGGCAATTTGACATTGGAAAAAATAGAGATTACTTTCAGATCCTTTATCTAATACTTTTTCTCTTGTATAGATTAATATTTACACAATCTTCTAACTATCTCTATTCCTAACCTGACACCTACATGTAAATTGATTTAACTTATTCGTCCTGTAATTTTAAAATTGAAAAAAAACAATCCCCATAAAATATAAACAAATAAATAAGTACAAATGTAACTTCAGCGAATTTATTGGAGATCAATAGATTATCATTTTTTGTGTTGCCAAGACTGTTGACTGTTGATAAATGCTCCAATACACTTTTGTGACTAGCAATAGACCATCTAATTTAACATTCAAAGTTAAGCATTAATTAATAACATTCGCCTATCTTTATATAGGGTAAAGCTAAATTTATGTAATAAAATCCAAATCAGGCTATCACATCTAAATCGAGTCATAAAATCTAAAAATAAAGTCAACCCTTTTATCAAGGATACTCAAGATCATAGAAAAGGTGCTCTTTATGACCAGTTGCCATCTATACAGAGGTGGGTTTTACAGGCTTTGTTCATGACAGTAACATTTTCAAAGTGCCTTTAGAGGTACCCTTTAAAGCAGATTCGACTGTAACTTACCTTCGAGTTAAGATTATAATCAAAGTAAAATTTTTCACGTACAGCTGATTTACATGATTCAGTTTTTGAATCGTATGTTTTAATGTTCAAGTAATACTGTAATTTTGAAAGTTGGAATCTTTTCAGCCCCTTTCGTTCATTTGGATCCTTGGAAAAGCAGTCACTTCTTGCTTTATATCTTGAATTTAGATATGAGAATCGGTTTTAATAAATGTCTATTTCTGTGTGTCCTGCCACTGCCACAGTTGCGAGTTGAAAATTTGAGTAGTCATGTAACTCGAACAAGTGAGTGTCGCAATTCAGAAGCCTTTGTGTGTGGTTGTATCTTTTTTAAAGTTGTGTGATGTATATTTGGACATGTTGTAGTATGTTTTTATTTCAAACATTTTGTAGTCTCACCTCAAAATCTCTTAATATGCGGCCACTAAGAGCTGTTAAAAACTTAAACATATGCCCCTATTTGAAGGATGTACTCGTTTTGTACTCGTTAGTTTCGTTTTAGGATTGTCTCATAGGCATTTA
Source organism: Mytilisepta virgata (assembly GCA_028015205.1). Taxonomy (NCBI): domain Eukaryota; kingdom Metazoa; phylum Mollusca; class Bivalvia; order Mytilida; family Mytilidae; genus Mytilisepta; species Mytilisepta virgata. Next base: position 49,794,588 of record CM051518.1, on the reverse strand, counting down.
ACCCATTGCTCATTTACTTTAAATTTGGATTGATAATAAGTCATTGCTGTTTAGGGTTTCAGTTTCAACATAAACCTGCCATTTTTGGTATACTTTTGTTCACGATTAGTAAAATGAATAAAATGACATTACCTGTAACGAGTGAAATACTTGTAGGGGAAAATGACCGTACTTCTTTTCGTAGTATGTCTAATTTATGGTAATGCAACTTTCGGAAAAATAGGTAAACAAAGAAAAAAATTAATTTTGAGAAAAATGAAACAAAAAATATATTTTTATCAGTTTAATCAGGTTTATTAATCAATCAAAGATTCAATTTAATTATGAACATAACGAATTACGAAATATTGAGACTGCCTGAAGAAATAAGTCACGGTGCAAAATTGAAAAGGACAATTAACTGACACAAGTCAATAATTCTGCTAAAGAAAATAAAAAATCCCCTTTCGACGAAAAATATTTGAGAAAAAAATTGATTTTCGTCTTATCTTTATTTTAAATGGAAATTAAATAGAACCTGAAATATATGTAGAAAATTTGTAACATATTCCTCTCTGATGGGAATAAGTATGATCTCGAACATGAAACATTACACTCAAAAGTATAAAACACCTTTGTTGCGTCTTGTGGTTGAATTTAGACAGGGTTTCCGTTGAATATGGCTTGACAGATAGTGAACAACTGTTGTGTACTGAATAAGTGACATACTGCATCCTATTCATTGATATTATCCTCTCTTATTCTGCATGACTCGTGACCACTAAGTAAATGTTTTGTATTTGCTATCGTATTCTGCATGACTCGTGTCCACTAATTAAATGTTTTCTATTTTATATCGTATTCTCAATGACCGGGTCGACTAATTAAATGTTTTCTTTTTGCTGATTCATGTCCACTAAGTAAATGTCTTCTATTTGTTATCGTATTCTCCATGACTCGTGTCCACTAATTAATGTTTCTATTTGCTAGGAGTGACCCCAGGTGCTTCGGAAGGGTAAGCAGTTCCTGTTCCGTATACGACAGCCGTCGTGAAGTTCAACAAAGTCCGGTGCATGTCACAAATCGGTGGAGATGCATGAAATGTTACGACAGTAACATCTGCCATTTGGGAACGCTCTTACTACGTTCAGAGACGGATTTTTTCTTTGTTTACATTATTTCTATAATGCTGAAAAGGTTATAAGGAAATATAAAACATTGTCTGGTTTTTTGATAATACCGATTCTTTTGAACATTTAAATTGGTCAATTTTTTTCAAGAATCTTAATGTACATGTACTTCTCCGCAATGGAAGAGGGCTGGAGGCAGTGGAACAATGCAGCGTAGGTGTATCCGAGCGGAAGTGAACCACTGTCCGGAGTTTGGTACCTTTGGTCTATTTAGTTCGGTTATAAGTTGTTTTCTCTTTGGCATCAAAAGCAATGATTCAAAGCATTATTACATTGTTTCTATTTTCTATTCAAAAAAGAAATGAGGGAAGAATTTTACAGACATTCAATCCATATTATATGTAAAAGCGCTAAATCCATGTATTTTCGACTTTCGGTTCGTTAAGATTTCTATGGAAGGTCAAAACGGTATCTGATCTATAATGAATGGCGCATCTGTTTCATGACAAAGGTTGTAAAATTAACAGACTCTTCAATAATAAAAGTGTGATTTATATTACTTGGTTAAACAATACCTTCCAGGCGATCTTTTGATCTCTACCAAGAAAGCTCATATGTCATATAATTTTACGCACGCTTCTTTTGTCTATATTAAAGGACTACAATATATATTAGTATTTTTTGACAGAATCTAAATGCTGAACGTCCGGATTTACTCTTTTATTATCTGAAAATATTGCTTTTTGATACTGTAGACATATTTAATAAAAGTCACTTCATTAAATGTTTTTTATGTTATGTCTCAGAAGAAACTATTTTATTACATGTAAGGTGCAGTCCGTGAATATATCACTTCTGGGAATACAGCAACAAAATGAGTTAATTCGCACAGTGTTCAAGATGGAAAGTGACCTGACTATATTCAAATTTTAAAAATAAGCAGCCTTTTTCACTAAAATCTTTAGCATAAAAACCATCGTAATCATGTAAAATTTAAAGGGTTGTCATTACTTTTACTCTTACAATGTTTGTAGGAAATATAGCTGGAGAAAATTTACATATTTCGTTAACCACAGTATTTGCATTGTAACGTCCCTCAACTTCCCTGACTTTTCAACGAATTAGTACAGTTATCACGATCTTGTAGTCTGAATCAGAAAGCGTAATTTAAAAATGACTACAGTACCTAATCGACTTAAAAATACTTGAATTTAAAATAATTATTTACTTGTCAAAATATAAAATATTTAAATTTGACACTTTAATAATAAAGTTTCAGCATTTTAAAATCAGTCTTATCCATCATTTTTTAATGTAGGTGAGTCCGTTCATGAGTTTTCCTCGCAAAACTGTGCTAATAAACATTTGGTTACACATGTAAAAGTTATGGTTCATGTTCCCTTTTGTTGTTGTTTACACATTCGTAGGATTTTGTGAGCCATTCAGGACACTCTAAACATATGGCACACATGTGACAACAGAATTTGGCCTTTTATTATTTTATTTTGTGGTTAACATTTTTAGGCAAATGGTACATTGTTTGAAAAAAGTACCTGCATTTTATACAGGGTTGACGAGTTTCGAGAAAAAAAGAAATCTGTCAGACATGGTCACATTTGTTTGTTTTGACCCCAGCTTTTGAGGAATATCTGCAGAGATAATATATTACCACCAATTGAAATAAATTGTAAACAAGTTTAATGATATCTTAAAAACATGTTTTAAATATTTCCAAGAATAAAGTTCCCTGTTTATGTTAAGATACACAGAAAGTGTTATTCTTATACATACATAATTTTTATCTTTACTATGTCGTAAAGTAGCTTGATGGCGTTATTCCGAACGCAACTATTAAAAGAAAGCGACACCAAGCGGCGAGAATTTCTACCTCACTTCGAATTTAACTGTCAAATACCCCAGACGTTTCTTCCATCGTTCTGCTGAATTTGTGGACTGACGTCACAGCTAGATTCTCGAAGTCATTGAATGTACAATATTAAGGACAGGTAAATTTAATATGCATATCATTGTCATTATGCCCACACTAAAAATACGACAACGGTGTCAGGTGTAACGCTTACATGTGAAAATATTGTCCTCACGTGATCGTCATTTTGAATTTTCTCGCTGGTCAAATTTGATTGAATTTGTTTCGCGTTTGTCTCGCGATCATTTATTTATTGCATACACGCATACACACACCCTTTATATCCAATCCCAATCCAATTAATGTATTTCTTCTGATTGTTATTGGATTTGTGTGTGTTTCATTTCACTGTAAACATAAATAGTGACGTGAAAGTTGCAATTGCTGATGGAATATGCTCTTCTGCAATTAACTGTTCCTGAGATTGCAGAACAATCAGTGTATGTTGTTGTGAACATAATCATACAACTTGTATGATAAATATTGTACACAGTTTTTTTTTCTCTTTTTCTTACACACATTAAAACTTGTTTTTCTCCTTTAATATTTATTATTTATTTTTTTAAAGATAGGAATGATAGGCTTATGTGGTATTCTGAGTTGGTTTATCTTACTTGAATATCTCTAAATGTATACACATACATAACACATAATATACACAATTCATATTTTGTTATGTCCGTTATGATGTTTTGCGGGTATATCTAGCTATTCCCTCGGATTTACACTTTTGGTACACTATTTGATCAATATTTACAAATAATTGTATCATTAACAGTCTTTACTGGTTTATCTAGTAATATTGTTCACATACAATTGACCATTTTAGTTTCAGACATATTTTACTGGTTTATCTAGTAATATTGTTCGCATAGAATTGAAAAGTTTAGTGTCAAACATATTTTACTGGTTTATCTAGTAATATTGTTCTCATACAATTGATCATTTTAGACTCAGACCTTATTTAAATTGGGCCTCTACCTTCATCGGTATTCAATCTAACGATGGCTACCAAGATTTAAATATATAAAAACACAGTTGACTTAAAACAACTAATGGCAACAGGAGACATTGGTGAAAAAATCGCAAAGATAACTTTAACGACCAGAGACCAAAAAGGAAATTTGACTTTAGAAGACTTGAAACAGCTGGAAGGAATCCCAAGCCACACATGAGACCCTTTATTCATGTCTGATAAAATAAAGTTTCTACCTGTAGATGTCGCAGAAATTATGGAGATACCTGAAAATGTAGAACAGCTAACAGAAACCGCTGAAACAAATGCTCAACCATCAGAACAAGAACCATCAATCATTTAAACTCAAGATTTACAGAAAATTATCGAAGAATTAAAAACAAAATTTGTAATCGCCGAAACATGAAGATAAACTACATAATAAAATTCAAGAAATTGAGAATCAACTTTAACTTCAAAAGAAATCAAAAATAATTTCAGAGAAATTTACATCTGATGGCTTTTCTAAAGGAAGAGTGACAACAAGTGCAGATAAACCTTACTCAAAACAAGCAAGTAAAACAACCCAAATTAGAGATTAACAAGAAATGTACAGAAGCGGTTAAAGGTGATGAGCAAACTAACAATACATATATCAGATCAACATCTGCGGCACCACTCCCCACAAAACTAGCTACATTTGACGGGAAAGCCGAATGGAAACCTTATTTTATGCAGTTCCAACATATCGCACAAAAATACAACTGGAATAAGAGGCAGACACTAGATAAAATAACAATCCAAAGATACTTATATTAGATATAGTAAATTTATACTATGCTGTATACGACGCATTTCAAGGGGTTACCTCTCATCAGCAACATTTAAACCGAAACATTTGGAAGACCAAAAACCAAACTTATTTTAAAACAAGAAGTACTCATAACCAAAAAATACCGAAATAGGAAGCCACATTTCAACTAAGGAGATCTACCATGTACAATACAAGGAATGAACCCTTAGTAACAAATCAATAAATAATCATGTCAGACAAGTCTGACGACTAGGTTGGCGAATACCCTCGGGGACCTATGGTCCACCATGCAGCGGCATCATCCCAGGAGTTTCAAAATAATATAATAAAACGATAGAATGTCTACGGGATAAAGCCTTATGAATTTTTTAGTACAAGACCAATACAAATAAGAGAAGGTTTTGACTTATTAGCTGAGAAAATGGAACATGGAGGAATCGATAGAAGAATTTTCAGAGAGAATTCAAGAAATGGCTACATATGGTTATTTCCAAACACCAGACAAGGTTGTAAAAATTGTATCCGTTGATGCATTTCTAAAAGGACGTTATGATAAAAAAAAGCTGCTCTTTTTGCTATGGAAAAAATCCTTCCACCATAGATGAAGCGGTACAGTTCGTAAAAACCTCCATTGATAATTAAAGAATACTCTTAGGAAACAGAAAACCTGAAGTAAAGAGGGAACAATTTGAAATAGATCAGGATTCTGATGATGACCTGATGGAGACAAAAATTCGACAAATAAGACCAAACAATCTTCTCATGTGCAAGCACTTTGGGAACAAGGATGCAACAGGCCAAAAAGAACATTACAGCAATGAATACTGGCACATGTATAACCAAAAACAGGAAAGAATCGACAAGATCAAGATCGCCTCATCAAATAGGAGTCCGTTATGAGAACAAGTAATCTGTTTTTCTTGTAATAAACCAGGACACTATAGCAATCAATGCCCAGAGGCGAAAACATTTTCTCCAAACAGAAGAAACAGATCCCCATAACCTTTAGAACGAAGTAATTTAACCCTCAAGGATCAAAAAGGTAGGCCTATCTTTGATCCACCCACAATCCAAAGGCCGACCGCCACCATCAACACATGTTCAATCTAATCATGCTATTATCCATACTGCAAATTTGGCAGGTTTATCTAGCATATCTAGTATGGATAGCAGTTTTAACAAAAAGGAACACTACCAAAAGCAAACAGAAACCAATCTTAGTGATAGCAAACTCAAACTGCGAGAAGTCTCGTTATATCCTAGAAATCAACCAACAAATTCAAAATTGGTTGTAAAAGGCGTGATTAATGGAACTGATACATATACTGAAGACAGATGATGAAAATATCAACATACGCAAAGCGCAACTTACCCAAAAGGTAATTGCCCCACCTCGTACGTAAGAAAGATGGGAAGATAAGATACTGTATAGATTTTAGAAAATTAAATTCAATGACTAGAAAAGGTGCATTCTCTTTACCTTGAATAGAATCTTGTATCGACACACTCCAGGGCACGAAATTTATGTCTTGTCTCGACATGGCTCCGGGATATTATCAAGCAGAGGTCCATGAGCACGAACATCATAAAACTGCATTCATCACAAAATATGGTCTCTTTGAATATGTCAGACTTTGTTTTGGACTATATAATAGTCCAGCCTTCTTCCAAAGAAAGATCGAACTTATATTATCTGGCCTTATTGATGAATGAAAATGGCATATCAATAAATCCAGAAAGCCGCAATGTTATACTAAATTGGCCACTTCCTACTAAAAAACGAGATGTAGAATCCTTGTTAGGTTTTGCAAACTACCTTCGGGGTAACATTAAAGACTTTTCTAAAATTGCTAAACCTCTATGTTCTGACAAAGATAAAAGTGAAATTTGAATGGAAAGAAGAACATCAACAAGCCTTTAAAGCAATTCAAGAAGTCTGGTCTAGCTTATCCATTTCCCGATGAACCATTCATTCTAGACACCGACGCATCAGATCTAGCAATTGGAGCATGATGGGAAAGAATATGTTGTCAGCTATGCCAGCAGAGTGCTAACTCCACAATAAAAACGATATTGTACCACAAGAAAAGAACTTCTCGCCGTAGTTACTTTCACCCGACAATTCCGAAATTACTTACTTGGTTGTCAGTTTGTCCTCCGCACAGATCATAACAGCTTGACATGGTTATTTAGATTCAAGTCTATGGAAGGGCAGTTAGCAAGATGGATGGGGGAACTATCACAGTATGATATGATGATACAACATCGACCAGGACCAAACATAAAAATGCTGACGTGTTATCTAGGATTCCAGATACCTTAGAATCATGCGATTGTTATTTTGCAGGAGCTGAACTAGAGTCATTGCTATGTGGCGGTTCATGCTGGAGTAGTCATGGAAAGAATACACATGGACATTTTGGGCCCCGTTGATTGAGAGCAATTCAGGAAATAAATACATTTTGGCAATTATTGACCAGTTCACAAAGTGGATAGAGTTTTTCCCTCTTGCTAACCAAAATGCAGAAACAGTTGCAAAAACTGCTGTCAATAATTTCATTTCAAGATTTGCCTGTCCTCTTACAATCAATACCGATCAAGGGAAAAATTATGACATCAACCTTTTTCAAGAACCATGTACTCTTCTAGAAATTGCGAAAACAATAAGAACTCCGTATAGGCCATGCTCAACGGTATGTTACCTTAAAGGAAAACAGAAATCCCGGGACTAAGATCTATATTTAATAGCAGGGGCTATCAGATCGACTGAGAATCGAAACTAATATGATGATGCTGGACAGAAAAGTCGTCCAGCCAATAGACTTATTATTGGGAATAGCAGAAATAAACTTACAAGCTTAAGAACCTGCCAATATGTCAAAGATCTTCAGGAGTTTGCTGGTTTATCTAGCTCCAACAGATCTAATTTAGGAAGTGAATGAGTCTCTCTTTTGAAAAATGCTGGTTTATCTAGCCATCAATAGATTGATACTGTCTCTGTAAAAGTTACAGACTTAATTTTAGTGGAATTGGGGATAATTTAGATGAACCATTTTTATATGAGATAGAGGATAATGTGATAGATAATACTGAAACTGACTCCAATAAGGATATTAATGAACACTTGCAGCCTCTATTCAGAAGACGTCGAAAAAGAAATCCCCAACAATTTCTGAGGGATTTTGTACTGAAGTAATATACAAACTGTTTGCTTTTATCAGTGTGTAAATATTTGATTTTACAGTTACTTATGCGTTTATATTTATAGAATGGCATATGAACAACACGTGAAGGGGCTAGAGGAATTAGAAAAAGGAGACCACCAGGAATAAGACTATGAGGAAAAAGGGATCCAGAAAGTCCAGGACATTTTGTTTTTTTATGTGAGGAGAACTGGGACCATCAGAAACGACACGCGCTAAAAGAACATTTGCCATGGTATAGTCACCCACAAACAGCTTGCTGGGTATGTAATAAAAACGTTCTACAAAATACCATGATGAACAAGCACTTAGAAACAGATCATTCGGATGAACAGAGGGACCAGTGCAAGTTTGATTTTCAGAAGCACGGAGATTGATGGTCTAAGTTAATGAACGGAATATTCCGGGAGTTGGCTAGGGTAGCAGGAACAGCTTATCCGGAAGGTCTCATCCATCATATCAATGTGTTGGCACACCAGAAAAAAATGAAATTCTCTTTTACACCAGAAGAACGAGAACTAGTTAACTATTTTAATCACTACAATCATTTTTCATTGGCAACGTCTTACAAAATTTCAGCTTCAATCTCTCATTCATTGGAAAGCTATGAAATTAGCAGTATATTACTTAACACCTGTACAGATCAACTGGATAAAGCGATTTGAAGAGAGGAAAGAATATCTCGAATTACCTATCGGTCCTTTGTGTCAGAAAATCACTGGTCTTTTGGAGATTGTCGATGCTCACTTACATCTCGACCAACTGTGGAGTCATGCTGGTATATCTAGCTTCCATCAGTTGGTTGATCATGGGACAAAACATCAGTTTGCTTCACAGATTACGTTTGCCGTGGCCAATTATTGCCTTCCGTCTTCTTGGCCTAATTCTGAACAGCGCACAGAAATACGTTAAGAACCTCAATTTCAATTTTCATTTGGCATCCATCCACGTTTTATAAATTCAAATTCTCAAAAATACCTCAATCGTAAAATTTCAGAACTTGAGTTTGTAAAATACACTCGAACAGTAGGGGTTGGAGAGTGTGGGATAGACACTTCTGACCGACCAGTTCACATATAACTTCAGTTGAAATGTTTGGAAAAACAACTTCTCATCGCCCAAAAAATCAACCTAGCAGTAGTGATCTACTGCCGTGGAGATGGATTGGCCTACACGCTTCTGTTTTCCTCCTTAGTTGACTTTCAAAAATTCATTGACAATGTTTTACTGGTCCAGATGAAATTTAATTTTCTTCAATTCATCACTTCAATAATATCAACTTTGGCATTACACCTTTTATTTTTACTCAGAAGTATCCACAAATTATAACCATCATCACAAAAAAATGGAGTCAACAACCTAGTTCTGGAATCAGATGCACCGTATATTAAATATAAAGAACAAATTGGAAAATCCGTATCATATCAACTTTGTGGCTCAGAAAATCTCCAATCTTATTTTGATGCCAATTGAAGATGCGTTTACAATTACCACTGCAAACGCAAAGAGAGTTTATGGAGAGAAGCAGTAGAGAGGGATCGTTGGTATTGTTAGATGTGTTTGGCATTTTAAACCTTGATTGTCTATTGACAGGAGTTAATAATTTTGTATTTTTCATATTTTTATTTTTTTGATCTTTCATCTTGTAGATCTGTTGGTTTATCTAACTATTATGAAATGAATGATTTGTAAATATGTAAATAGTGTCATTTTTTGAAAAACTGCCTTTTAATCTCATTTTCGATATTCAGGGCGGAAATATCAGATAGAATCTGAATATTTTCATTTCAAAAATAGGGCTTAATTTATTGATAAAACACAGAACTGTCATCAATGGAAAGCCAAAATACTAATATGCATTTAGAACGTGGATCTTGGATTCTTTCATCGAAAATGGAATTAACCAATTTCTCCAGAATAAAATGGAGTGGAGTGTCGTAATGTAGCGTGAATGCGTTATTCCGAACGCAACTATCAAAAGACAGCAACACCAAGCGGCGGGAATTTCAACCTCAATTCGAATTTAACAGTCAACTACCCCAGACTGTTCTTCCATCGTTCTGCTGAATTTGTGGGCTGAAGTTACAGCTAGATTTTCGAAGTCATCGCCTGTACAATATTTAAGACAGGTAAATTGATTATGCATATCATTGTCATTACGCCCACACTAAAAATACAACAACTATACTAGATGTTTATGCAAACAGAATTCACTGTAATTTTCAAAACCCAATCATTGCCCTGATAAAAAGTTATTAGATTACCAACATGGTGAATGACGTACAGTAATACTTTTTTACTGCAAGCGATTTGTTTTCTCAGTAAACATTATTGTCACGTCAACCTTGTCTCCTTGTTTTGTAGAAAAATAAATCTTTCTCTAATATTGACGTGTAAACACGTAAGTAAAAGGAAACTGATATGTTTCCGCCAATAGTTATAATGAATTACCAAACCCATAATACTGCTCAGGTCAAAATGTCTGTGGTCTGGAAATGCAATAAAAAAATCAATTCATTTTTCCATATGGTAAGTACTGATATTTCAGATTTCATCAGTTTAATGTATATCTTATTATACAGCCATATTTATACTCCAATGAGAAAACCTTTTTCTGACACGTGACGGCACCATTGTACAACCGGAAATGTACAAAAAGCCGTATTTTTCCGTATTGTACGGTACGATGCCATCTTTTGCATATATACTGTAAAAACCGGAAAAATACAGAAAAAGCCGTATTATTCCATATTGGATGGCAGACGCCATCTTGGTTTAAGCTGAACAACAAATAAGTCGAATAGGTTTTTATGCAGTATAACCTTGTCACTGTGATAAATTGTGAAGAAAATAATAGTTATTCCGCATTCAGCTTCATAGTTTGCCCTTAAATAGAAAATGACATTGTTCTGTTTATTCTTATGTTGTTAAAATTTCTGTTAAAATTCTAGGTACTTATAAAAAATCAAATTTAGAAAAGCCTATTGTTTTATCTTTAAATATTTGGTTGAGCTGTATAATAAATAGTTCATTAAACAGTATAACGTACAATATGGGAAGATATTGAACTCGTCCGTATTGTACTGAAAATCTGTATTGGACTCGACGCGGTCTCGTCCAATACGGGTTTTCAGTAAAATACGAACTTCTTCAATATCTTCCAATATTGTACTGTATACTGTATAATAACCTATTAATATTAAAAATTTCCTTAATTTAAAAAAAACAGATACAGAGTAAAAATCGTTTAATTGGAATGTACTTTTTTTCAGGTGGACAAGTCATACTCTGAACTAAATTTCTGTAGAATTTAACTAGTAGCGAACGTATGAAAATCAACAAATCATTTGTCAAACAACAGTCTCGGAGTATATTTTACACACCGTTCAAGAAATTCATTATCTCCAGATTTAATTCTATGACATCAAAACTTCGAATTAGATTTATATTTGAAACAATTTACAATTTGGAAGTAATATTGTATGTTGTAACTATCACACATAAGTACAATGTATATGAACTTGGTCACGGGGGACTCAACCTGGTGGATAGAGGTAAGAGGAGACACGATTGTCAGCGCATGATATGGAAAACCTGGCCATGGACTATATTTGTCAACTCTTTCGGAAAGTGCTACACTCTCTGTTCTTTAGAAACCCTTTTGTAGATTTCCAAAAGTAAAAGGCAAAGTGTAGTACAGAAAGCTAAATTTGATAGAAATTTGTTACTCCCTAAATTTCATATAAAAAGCCGAGAAATTAGAAAATGGCCAGTATTTAAAAAACGATTCCAATAATTTCTATGAAAATTATATGTTATTGATATTGGTTTTTTTTTTATAAAAAAGACTGATGAACTATATTTCGCGAAGGATTCAGGTGACATACATTATTTTTTTTTATTTTCAAATGCAGAAAAACTTGCTTTAATTCCATATTAAAAAACCTGACGAACAGTCCATTAAGATACTTCTTACCTTTACTGGGTTTACTCTGTTGAATTGGCTACAATGAAAATGTCTGATCTCAAAATTAGGACCGTTATATTTAATAGTACCATTCAATTTGAAAGTTTGATGCTAATAGTAAATGACATAAAAAAAGTATATTTGGGTTTAATTTTTGAATAATGTAGAGTATAAATCTAGCGAATATACAAAACTGTCAAAAATTTATTATTTTGAAACATATTATACGGTTGTAAACAGTGGCTTCACATGAAGACATTCTGAACAGACACAATTGCGAATATGTTTTATTGCACTCAAAGTTTTTGGTGCATCCCAGTTTTGTGAACAAATTATGATGAGAAATACCCACATTATTGCACGGTCATGTATTACGTGTAAAAGTTGTCATGAGCGTTGCGTGGATGCTACAGACGACTTTCCCCATATAAATGGAGGTAAAATTCAGACCTCTACACAAGAAATTATACTGTGGAAATACTTCGTCAAGTCCTCTACATATTTGGATTTGTTTCTTAGAATAGACAATGAGGGACATTTGAAGACAAAACTTTATGACAAACATAATGACTTCGACTTTCCTATTGTTTACTTTCCCTTCTTGAGTAGCAATATACCAGCACCCTCTACGTTTCTCAGCTTATCCGATATTCAAGGGCATGCGTGAGTTACCATGGCTTTCGACAAAAAAGGATTACTGCTGCCACAAAAGCTTCTTAACCAGGGTTTTATCAGGGATAAGTGGTGTCATCATTTAGAAAATTTTACGATCGTCATCACGAATTGATTGACCGTTACAGTATTCCAATATCTAAGAAGATGTTATTTATTTATTTTATGGTGGGATGTTGTCAATGCCAGCTGCCTTTCCATTTTTAAGCTGTTTAATTGCATATGTTACCTCTGCTTCTGATATTTCATCCACATTAATGTTAAGTGTTGGACTTGCATCTAATAATGGTGGATTGGTGGGTGGTGGTCTGTTCAATACCTCTTCAAAGTGTTCCTTCCATCTGTTTAATTGATCATCTAATTTCGTTAAGACAGTGTTGTTTTTGTCTCTGACTGGCGTGTTTTGATTTGATGTTTTTCCACTGAGTTGCCTAGTGATATTGTACAGTGTTTTAATGTCACCTTTTCCACATGCAGTCTCTGCTTCCTCTGCAAGTGTTTCAGCATAGTTCCTTTTATCCTGCTTGCAACTATTCTTTACTTCTTTGTCTTTTGTGCTATAACTATCTTGCAGAAAACTAATACTTTGACAATAATTCCTATTTCCAAAGGTCATAGCTCTCACAATAATTATACGATCAGCGTAAAATTCAAACTTAATCTGTAGCTCATCTTTATGAGCTCACATACCAAAAAAATAGATCATTTTGTTAAAGCGTTTGCTCAAAAAAAAAGTCCGGAAAACTATTAATAAGGCAATAATTCCTATTTCCAGGGACCATACGTCTCACAATAATTATCCACTCACCGTGAAACTCAAACTTGATCTGTATCTCATCATTATAAGCTGAAATACCAAAAAGGGTTACTTGGTATAAGGATTTGCAAAAAAGTCCGGAAAACAATATTTTGACAATAATTCGATCATAATGCGATCAGCGTGAAACTCAAACTTGATTTGTAACTCATCATTATAAGCTCACAAACAAAAATAAGATCATTTGGTTAAACAGTTTTTGAAAAAGTCCGGAAAAGTATTATATTGGCAATAATTCCTATTTACAAGGGCAATAACTCTCACAATAATTATCATCGTGAAATTCAAATTTGATTTGTAACTCATGATTATAAGTTCACATACCAACAATAAGATCAGTTGGTCAAACGGTTTCTGAAAAAATTCCTGAAAACTTAAGTGTACTGACGGACGGACTGGCGGAGTGCAAACCTATAGTCCCCTTCGGCGTTGCCGGTAGGGGACTTAAAAAACCCTCAGAATGCGTATGTTTAAGTAAAAAATATTTGAAGATTCTATTTATGTCCTTATTACCCTTTTTAATGAAATGATTTCTTTATTTTAATACCATTTTTCTTTTAATGATGATGAATAGCCACATTATAACACATGTATTGTGCACAAAAAGATTTCTTGAGCTTTGCGCGAATATTGCAGACAACCGGATTGCACCAAATCAATGCATGTAAAGTTCTGACCTCACAATGAAATTCTACTAGGAAATACCAAGTATGATATACAAAAACAAAAAAAATCTCCGAATGCATATTTTTAAGTAGATATTTGCAGATTTTAATTATGTCTTTATTGCCCCTTTTTAATAAAATAATTCCTTTATTATATCATTTTCTTATTAATGATGATGAATACCGCACATGTATTACGTACAAAAAGATTTCATGAGAGTTGATTGAATATTGCAGAAAATGCCAGATTTTCCCCAAATCAATGAATGTAAAACTCTGACCTTCACATTGAACATTCTACTGGGAAATTGCCATATATGTACAAAAAGACCCTCAATGCACATGTTTAAGTATTACAGTATTTGCAGATTCTAATTATGTCTTAAATGCCTTTTAAATTAAATGCTTCCATTATTTTTTTCCTTTTTATGGTGATGAATTCTCACATCACTGCACAGATATCACGTGCAAAAAAGATTTCAGGATGGTTGCGCGAATGATTTTTCCCAATTCAGTGTATGTAAAATTCCAACACTCCTTCTACGAAATTATTAATCTATTGCACTAAAAGTAAAAATCATCACTTGTGTTTCAAAATTCCAAAAGAGTCCAAAATGCAATTTCATATTTCTAAAACGAATATTTAATGGGTAGATTTTTATTAATTCATCTTGGAGAAAATGAAAGAAAATCTTTCTTTTACTCATTACTTTCATTTTCAAGGTGGCAATTTTAGTCCGCTTTGTTTTCCATGTTAACCTTGAAAGTTCTTGAAATCTTCTTAAATTTTCTTCTTGAAATTCTTGAAATCTCCTTGAAAAGTTCTTGAATTTTCTAAATTCGACCTCTGTGGGCACACAGGTGTCGAATTTAGAAAATTGGAAATTTAAACTTGTGACCTAAACTCCACATTCATTTCTCATTTTATGCTTTTAATTTTTATACAGTATTATCACATACTGTATGTAGATGCGCAATAAGGTTTTCTAATTTTGATTTTTAAAAATTGGGGTCCACATGGGTCGAATTTCAAACATTGGAAGTTTAAGCTTGTGACCTAAACTCCTCATACATTTTTCGTTTTATGCTTTAATTTCTATACAGTATTGTCACATACTGTGTAGATGCGCAATAAGGTTTTGGAATTTTTATGTTTAAAAATTGGGGCCCACAGGGTTCGAATTTCGAAAATTGGAATTTAAGCTTGTGACCTAAACTCCTCATTCATTTCTCATTTTATGCATTTAATTTCTGTACAATAGTGTCACATACTATATGTAGATGCGCAATAAGGTTTTAGAATTTTGATTTTCAAAAATTGGGGCCAACATGGGTCGAATTTCGAAAACTGGAAATTTAAACTAAACTGCTTATTAATTTTTACTTTTTACGCTTTTAATTTCTATACAATATTGTCACATACTGTATGTAGATGCGCAATAAGGTTTTAGAATTTTGATTTTGACAACTTGGTTATCTAAATTACATAGATACCCATACAAATTTCGTTTTATTTACACTTCTATTAAGTAGAATCATCACAACAATATTTCTTACACGTGGTTTTACAAGGAACTTAACATGAATCATTGCAAAAACATGCAATAAAATGTATGAAAATTCTATTGCAAATTATTTCTTCAATGTTAAAAATTCTCTCGATGTGTCTTATATTTTGGATATATGCCTGTGTTACCTTTTTCTTGTCTGTTTATTACAAGTTTATTGTCCTCTTATACTCCATTATGTGTCTGGGGTTATCAATACAATCTTCATAAATTACAAGCTGTAAACTATTTATATGGTTACAGTTGTCAATAGTAACCACTTTTCTATATGTACATAACTCTTCATCACGATCTAATAACTATAGAAGATGTGTACATTGTCTGGGAATATAAAATTTATTCCAACAAGGCTTAGAAACAGACAGAAATTCGAGCCTTGCCGAGAGTTGCAGGATAAAATAAAAGTTCAGGTGCGTTGAGTTTTTTTATTATATGTTGTAATACTCGAAACAAACCTAGCCATAAATGAGATACCAATTAAATCCGGACCTGCGGTGACATGATATTTTCTAGACAGCTTTTTGTTTCGTTTGAGCATTACTAAATATCGACAGCTTATATCGAAATATGTATACATAAATGTCGTTCACTTCTTTTATTGCTCACTTACATACAGTCTTGTTTTTAATAGACAGTCCTACCCGGAAAAAAATACAGGTCAAATTAAGGACTGACATATTGAGTGGGTGTTTTATCACTAGACGCGGCTCTATTGTAATTGCTGCCAATAATTTAAAACATGGCAACAATATTCAACTTACCTGTAATTAAGTGAAAGTGATACAGCTTTTTAGCTCACCTGGAAAAAAAAAGTATTTTGAGCTATTGCCATCACTTGGCGTTACTCGTCCGTCCATAAACTTTTATATTTTAACCGTTTTCTCTGAAAAAATAGCCAATTGGAAAAGTCTTTGCAGCAATGGTTCTTAGATTTCAAAATTTTGGGGGTTATTTTTATAGTGTTACTAAATTGCTGTATTGATTCAAGGTTTGCTGTATTGGTCCCGGGGCCCGTAGGGCCGAGGGTCAATACAGCTGACCGAGAATCAATACAGGGCCAATACAGAATCAGCAAGTTCGTAACACTTTTACCATATAATCCAAACAGTCCGTACTGCTGGTCCATATGGTCAGTCCGAATGACAGGAAGTAGATACAGCTGGTCCGTATAGCCAATCTGTATGACAGGAAGTAGATACAGCTGGTCCGTATAAAATTCTGTATTAGTCCTGATTTTTTTCCGGGCAATACGGAAAAACATTAACTGGGACAACCGGAAGTAGATGCATAACGGAGCAATACAACTTTCCGTATTAGCCCTGTTTTTTAACGGGGCAATACGGGGAAACTTATTAACCGGGCCGAAAAGCCATATTGAACGTATGGTTAATTAAGCATATTATTAAATAAAGATTTTTATCGTTTCTATTTCGTTTTAAATTGTTCGGCAGTGCGATCTTCAGACTGCAGTCACAGTAGAAGACCTATAAAAGTGGGTCACAAATATCAATCTTTTTACAAAACTCCTTTGCCGAAATATATGTATGCAATGTAAAAAATGGTCACGCATCTTCTTTATGAATAATCCAAAGATTTTTTAAAAGGGTGAACATAATTCCAGAACACAAACAACCAAAATCGTTCGTATTTGTGGCCATTTTGAGGTTACATGTGATTTTGGTGTATGTGGTTTTGTGATTATCATGATAATTGCAGTTTTAAGTTTAAGACAGGTATTTCTATTGCCCTTTGCTAAATTTAGGTCTTACAACAAACAAATTACTTCGTTTCCATATTATATTTGTATTATATTTTCTGAAGTTTCATGGACAGATAATTACTTTTTATGTTTGTACTTGACATTTCCTACCACATAGAAGACCATAATAAGTGACATTATAATACATTCTCCTTGGCTTTACGCTAAAGCGTCTTCAAATACGGACGTAAGGCATTTGTCATATTGGAATGAACTGGAATAGTTTAAAAATTTTTCTTACTTTTCATATTGTGAACAAACACTGTGACGTACATTAAATACTAAACTTGAAAGCATATTTGTAGTATAATTAAATTAAATTACAGGTTTTAAATGAAACTCTGGAAGATATAATAAAATTTCAAATTTTACGTCAGGCTGAAAGAAGCATAGTCAAAACAACTTTACTTTTTTATACGGTAACCTTTATATTTATTATTTACTTATTATTTTTTTATTCGAAATATTATAATATACTGAACCGCAAAAGAAACGTTGCTTTTTCAAAATGTTAGCAAAATTCAAAATAAATATTAATTAATGATTTTTATATAATCAGTATTACGATTACATCACCAGGTAAGATTAAATTACCTGTGAATTAAATTTTCGGTTGAATAATTTTCAGTTGATATCGTAGAGCGACCGTACCTAAAACCGCTCGTGGGACACACTTGGCGGTAATTTTTCTTAAATCTTAAATGTTCGTGAAATTCATGCTCCTTTATGGGTATAAAAGGCCGGAGAAAATTAAAGAGTGTTAGTATCAGTGTTGACACAGAAGCTATGCCACGTCTGACTCCACAACAGAGAGAACAGGCCATTGGTCGATTGGATGCTGGGCAATCTGCCAGAGTTATTGCCAACGACTTCAACTGTGCTGTTCGAACAATTGAACGTCTACGGACACGGTACAATGCAACAAACAGCACAAATGACCGTCCACGGAGTGGTAGACCCCAAGTCACTACCCCTAGACAGAATAGAGGCATTGTTCGTCACCATTTGATGAATCGGTTCACCCCAGCTGCCGAAACTGCCAGAAACACTGTTGGAACACATGGACGACCCATAAGTGATGATACGGTTCGTCGGCGATTAGCTGCTAGAAACATGAGATGTCGCCGTCCAGCAAGAGGACCTATTCTTACTCCTCGACACCGTCAAGCTCGTCTTCAGTGGGCCACTCAGCGACAGAATTGGCGAAATCGACAATGGCGTAACATCATCTTCTCTGACGAAAGCCGTTACTGCATTTCAACAGCCGATGGCAGAACCAGAGTGTGGAGAAGACGCGGGGAACGTTACGAAGACAGCTGCATTCTGGAAACAGACGCGTGGGGAGGACCTAGCATCATGGTATGGGGTGGAATCGGCCTTAACGTTAAACTTGGTCCAGTCATCTTTCAGAACCTTGGCCCAGGCAGAGGAAATGGCGTAACAGCTGCCCGTTACATCGACCAAGTCTTGACACCCCATGTTCAGCCCCATTTCGCACGTCATCAAAACAAGACTTTCCAACAGGACAATGCACGTGCGCATACCGCAAGAGCCACAAGAGACTTCCTACAGCAGAATAACATTAATGTTATGGATTGGCCGGCTGTGAGTCCAGATTTAAACCCTATTGAACATTTATGGGACGAAGTTCAAAGACGGTTGAATAATGAGCAGCCAAGTCCGACAACTGCAGCTGAACTTTCACAAGCGTTTCAGAGAGTATGGGCACGTATTCCGATGGCGATTATTAATCGGCTCATCAACTCCATGTACCGAAGATGTGCCGCAGTAATTGGTGCCGGCGGAGGACATACACGTTATTAACGGACGTGGGAGCACAGCATTGAAAACATGTGACGTTGCGACAATTGTGACGTTTTTGTGAACATTGTAACCAAAAGACTGTAAATCATTCATTAAATTTTGTAAAAATTAATTTAAAATATATAAATGTCACTTTGAAATAAATGTATGTGAACATGTCATTTTGTGCGACGTTTCTTTTGCGGTTCAGTGTATATAAGTATAAGTTCAATCTAATTCAAGATTCAATTTCTCATCTAGGTTTTGCGTTCTGCTTTAATTTTAAACATTTGGACAGTTAAAATATTTAAAAAAAATGTACTGAAAAACCACTACATTCTCACATTTTAAACGGCAACGGTTACCCCTTATTTTTTATATGATCATGATAATTTTCGTCTATTCTACAACATCTCTTAAATTAGTAAAGAGACATGGTAAGTTTCTACTGAAATATATGTCCTTAAGAGGAGGAATGGAAGTGTGAATATACATATATAAAAGGAATAAATATGAAACATGGATTTTTGTTATTCTTAATAAAAAATCTTACTAGCTTTGACATTCTAACCATATTTATTAAACAGCCCATACAGCTGGTCCGTATGGTCAATCTGTATGACAGGAAGTAGATACAGTGTGTCCGTATGAAATTCTGTATTAGCCGTGCTTTTTAACGGGGCAATACGGGAGAACTTATTAATTGGGACAACAGGAAGTGGAGGCATAACGGCCAATGCAACTTTCCGTATTTGGCCTGTTTTTTAAAGGGGCAATATGGGAAACCTTATTAACCGGGCCGATCAGCCATATTGAACGTATGGTTAATATGAGTAGATCTTTTCAAATCCATATTGGTCATGCCGATTTTAGCATATTGGGAATGATTTGAACATATTATTTACTAAAGATTTTTTATCGTTTCTATTTCGTTTTAAATTGTTCGTAAATGCGACCTTCAGACTGCAGTCACTGTACAAGACCTATAAAAGTGGGTCACAAATATCAATCTTTTTACAAAACTCCTTTGCCGAAATATATGTATGCAATGTAAAAAATGGTCACGCATCTTCTTTATGAATAATCCAAAGATTTTTTAAAAGGGTGAACATAATTCCAGAACACAAACAACCAAAATCGTTCGTATTTGTGGCCATTTTGAGGTTACATGTGATTTTGGTGTATGTGGTTTTGTGATTATCATGATAATTGCAGTTTTAAGTTTAAGACAGGTATTTCTATTGCCCTTTGCTAAATTTAGGTCTTACAACAAACAAATTACTTCGTTTCCATATTATATTTGTATTATATTTTCTGAAGTTTCATGGACAGATAATTACTTTTTATGTTTGTACTTGACATTTCCTACCACATAGAAGACCATAATAAGTGACATTATAATACATTCTCCTTGGCTTTACGCTAAAGCGTCTTCAAATACGGACGTAAGGCATTTGTCATATTGGAATGAACTGGAATAGTTTAAAATTTTTTCTTACTTTTCATATTGTGAACAAACACTGTGACGTACATTAAATACTAAACTTGAAAGCATATTTGTAGTATAATTAAATTAAATTACAGGTTTTAAATGAAACTCTGGAAGATATAATAAAATTTCAAATTTTACGTCAGGCTGAAAGAAGCATAGTCAAAACAACTTTACTTTTTTATACGGTAACCTTTATATTTATTATTTACTTATTATTTTTTTATTCGAAATATTATAATATACTGAACCGCAAAAGAAACGTCGCTTTTTCAAAATGTTAGCAAAATTCAAAATAAATATTAATTAATGATTTTTATAATGATATAATGATAATCAGTATTACGATTACATCACCAGGTAAGATTAAATTACCTGTGAATTAAATTTTCGGTTGAATAATTTTCAGTTGATATCGTAGAGCGACCGTACCTAAAACCGCTCGTGGGACACACTTTGCGGTAATTTTTCTTAAATCTTAAATGTTCGTGAAATTCATGCTCCTTTATGGGTATAAAAGGCCGGAGAAAATTAAAGAGTGTTAGTATCAGTGTTGACACAGAAGCTATGCCACGTCTGACTCCACAACAGAGAGAACAGGCCATTGGTCGATTGGATGCTGGACAATCTGCCAGAGTTATTGCCAACGACTTCAACTGTGCTGTTCGAACAATTGAACGTCTACGGACACGGTACAATGCAACAAACAGCACAAATGACCGTCCACGGAGTGGTAGACCCCAAGTCACTACCCCTAGACAGAATAGAGGCATTGTTCGTCACCATTTGATGAATCGGTTCACCCCAGCTGCCGAAACTGCCAGAAACACTGTTGGAACACATGGACGACCCATAAGTGATGATACGGTTCGTCGGCGATTAGCTGCTAGAAACATGAGATGTCGCCGTCCAGCAAGAGGACCTATTCTTACCCCTCGACACCGTCAAGCTCGTCTTCAGTGGGCCACTCAGCGACAGAATTGGCGAAATCGACAATGGCGTAACATCATCTTCTCTGACGAAAGCCGTTACTGCATTTCAACAGCCGATGGCAGAACCAGAGTGTGGAGAAGACGCGGGGAACGTTACGAAGACAGCTGCATTCTGGAAACAGACGCGTGGGGAGGACCTAGCATCATGGTATGGGGTGGAATCGGCCTTAACGTTAAACTTGGTCCAGTCATCTTTCAGAACCTTGGCCCAGGCAGAGGAAATGGCGTAACAGCTGCCCGTTACATCGACCAAGTCTTGACACCCCATGTTCAGCCCCATTTCGCACGTCATCAAAACAAGACTTTCCAACAGGACAATGCACGTGCGCATACCGCAAGAGCCACAAGAGACTTCCTACAGCAGAATAACATTAATGTTATGGATTGGCCGGCTTTGAGTCCAGATTTAAACCCTATTGAACATTTATGGGACGAAGTTCAAAGACGGTTGAATAATGAGCAGCCAAGTCCGACAACTGCAGCTGAACTTTCACAAGCGTTTCAGAGAGTATGGGCACGTATTCCGATGGCGTTTATTAATCGGCTCATCAACTCCATGTACCGAAGATGTGCCGCAGTAATTGGTGCCGGTGGAGGACATACACGTTATTAACGGACGTGGGAGCACAGCATTGAAAACATGTGACGTTGCGACAATTGTGACGTTTTTGTGAACATTGTAACCAAAAGACTGTAAATCATTCATTAAATTTTGTAAAAATTAATTTAAAATATATAAATGTCACTTTGAAATAAATGTATGTGAACATGTCATTTTGTGCGACGTTTCTTTTGCGGTTCAGTGTATATAAGTATAAGTTCAATCTAATTCAAGATTCAATTTCTCATCTAGGTTTTGCGTTCTGCTTTAATTTTAAACATTTGGACAGTTAAAATATTTTTAAAAAATGTACTGAAAAACCACTACATTCTCACATTTAAAACGGCAACGACTACCCCATATGTTTTATATGGTCATGATAATTTTCGTCTATTCTACAACATCTATTAAATAGTAAAATGACATGTTAAGTTTCTACTGAAATATGTCCTTAAGAGGGAGAATGGAAGTGTGAATATAAATTTATATGAAAGGAATAATTATGAAACATGGATTTTCGTTATTATTATGTATACATACATTTTCTTCATTTCTCTTATTGCCAACTAATATATCATGTACAGTCTTGCCTTATAAAAAATTAGAAGGTCAAATTAAGAACTGTGACAAATTAATTAGATATTTTAGCAATATTTGTAATAACTGTCAAAAATATTTATTTAAATAAGCTGGAATTATTTATATATAGTTGTATACGATGACTCAGACAGCCATCCAAGATGGCCTCCACAGACGAACTTAGTTTAAGATAGTACCCTATGGAAAAATCACTTGAATAAAACTGCTTAGCAAATTGGAACCAGACTTGGCAGTAATAGTCCTTAGGTGGCCCTCTTTCAGAATTGTATCCGATGACTGGATCCACAATCCAGATTAGCGGCGACAGTCGAACTTACACAATGTAGTTTAACTTAGCTGAAATTATGACGAAAACACTGGGCCAATTGAAACCAAATCGTACAGCCCCTTAGATGGCCGCAGTCAAAAAAATTATTCTCCTTTAAGTCTGCAGGTGGGCGTTATAGACTTCTGGGAGCCTCCTGTCACTTTTGAAGACGACAAAATATAAAATCTCAATTTCTTGACTCAAACGTGCCTCTAGAACAATTATATTGAGTATACAATCATATTGTATCTCTATTTTTTTTTTATAAATGACTTTTGTGGCAGCAATTTTTGTGACATGAACTGGTAAGTTAAATTGTGAGAAAATGAGCCCAAAAAAATTGTTTTTGATGAATTTTTATGTAGAATATGAAAAACCCTATATTTATCAGCATTCTAACCTGTAGTCATTGTTTTGCTTCAATTGTAACGTGAAAAGCATCCTGAAATGTAACTGAATGTAATTGGTAGGAACTTTTTAACATGCAAACCTCTTGATCAGTAAACATTTTCCAAATCTTGTGCAAATCGTCAATTCCAATATTTAAAAAAATACTTCTTACATTTAAAAAAAAATTATAGAGGTAACATTTTCTTTGAAGGAAACAAAATACATCGGAATTATTTTTATTTTCCTTCTTGTTTTTATGTTTTTTTTATTTAAGGTGGTACCCAACACCTTGACTAAAATAAAATTGGCTCGTTTAATTTTCATAACATTTTTAGGAAATATTTACTTTGACCTGTTGACATAAATGTTGATTTTTTTTAGTAAATAGAATTTCACACTTCAAGGGAATAATTTCATTGAATATATAGCAGTTTGGCAAACATCAATTTTGATCATAGAGAGGCTTAATGTCTCTTTACTTATTAAATTTGATTAAAACGCTCTGGTGATTTTTAAGAGTTATCTCCCTGTAGTGTTAGGTAACACCTTAATTGTTTTTTGTTGTTGCTTTGTTTGGCGTCCACAATGATAAGGAGAAAACAATAAGTCGTTTTGGTTTGTAGAGGAGATAGGTTTACTACCCATAATCAAATGATACTATCGTTTTTTATCATGTTGTTAGTAAAATAAGAGTACAGAAATCCACCCAAAAAACCTTGATATTGGGAATACGATATTGATGTGACTTCTAAAAACAATGGAAAAACTTTGTATTAGAATGGAGATAGTGTGACCCTGTCACATCCTTTGCAAGAAAGTAATTTGTCATCAGACATAAACAAAATAAACAATTGATTATATGTCCAGTATTTATAAAATATTAGATGGCAATTCATAAAAGAAAGATGTATACAAATTAATCTACAAATTGGTTGATTTCTTATCCTTTCTTACTCTTGTTATATACAACTGCTCCAAAATTGACATATTAAATCTATCTAATATTCCATGTTACAACTATGTAAGATAATAATTGCTACCGAGGAAATGCAAGGTTACTGGCTGTCAGTTAAACCAAAAAGAGATATTACATTTTCTTTTTTCGTATTTCTCTTAGTCTCCATGTCTCCGATTATGTCATATAAGTCAAAAGTCATAAAATCAACTTTAATTAAACAACCTACAAACTAAAGGTCTACACAGTTAATTGATTTTCAAATTGTGTGTTCAATGAAAAACAACCTCTCCGTAGTATTTGTAAGTAATGTTAACTTGATAAAACTCGGGATCAAAATTGAATCCAACACTTTGTTTATTATTCGTTGTTTTTCTCCGATAATATATAATGGACAAAAGTTTGTAGAAGTAAATTGTTATTAGGCCAGCTTGTCGAATTCTACCCATTAAACTCTTATTTAGATGTGTTCAATTCCAAACACAGGATTCTAAATGGGGACGAACCCATTTCCCGCCTTTCTATTTAAATGTTAAAAATGACGATATCACGAAAGGTGAAAACTGTTTTCAGTGGTATGAAAAATAAGTAACTATATATTTTTTAGTTTTTAAATTGTAACTACTCTTTCTAAATTGTAAATCAACTAACTTCAATGTATGTTGTAAGTTATTTTAAATGTAATAATACAGTAAATGCTATTTGTAATGTATATAGTACATGATACGTTAATATTTTAAACACATGAGTATGATGAAATACTGGGATTTTCGTGTAAATGAAAATTCCATATATCACTAGTGAATTTCACTCTAGGAAGTGACGTAGCCATAGCCGTCGCCAACGATGTTACTATACAAATTGCGACACTTAGAAACACAAAAAACATAATCCATTGTGTCTATTTTCTTATTAAATCTTATAAATTTTTTCAATGTTAATAAACACATGTGCTGTTCGGTCACTCGTTGTAGATTTTATATTTTTGAATTTCAAGATTAGTTATACTCGTAAATCTCTCTTTACCACCAAGAAATCAGTATTTCAGATACTGTAAAGGCATGAAATAAATATATAAAAAGTGGTTCTTTTAACATGTTGGGTTCTAAGGTGCAGTTGTGCTGTTTCAATGGTATATGCAGTGAGAACTTATAGAAGTAGCAGTCATAATTACTTTCTGTCCCTTTTGTTTTGAAGAAAATAAAGAGTATGCATCCGCAACACTTGAAAAAAAGTTGATATGACACAATGTTGTGTAGCCTTTACTAATGAGTCACAACCTATACCAAATGACAAGCACTAAATAACTCCGAAAATATTTGGCGTAAAACAAAAAAGGTTTTTTTCAAAGGTAATCACTCTACAATTGCCTCAATAGTAATCGCGATATCACGATTTGAATACCAAGCTTACAAATTCGGAATTCGTCGAATAATTTTTTGTCGTGGTGTAAAGAGGACAAATATACCTAAGGAGCAAACCAAAAAAACGCAATCCATTAGATAGACAAACCCAGGAAGACAAATGAACAACCACAAGCACAACAAATAAACACTGAAAACTAAAAAACAATGAACAACACGTAAACTAGAGTAAATGAACTTGGTATTAGCGTGCTTTTATGGCTTTGAATAGAAATAACTTTCTCCATTAATCATGTGTACCCAAACGTAATCTGTGTTTGTATAACTGACACCTAATAAATTTGACTTAATCGATTATTAAAATTACTAATGTGTCTTTAACATATGTCGCCCGTACTTAAAGTCGATGATTGTAATAAAATAGTTGGAGACAGAAATAACTTGGTTCATAAAGATAAGGAATATTATGGTGCATTTGACTTAATTTATTGCGTCATACTTTATCCTTTAAAAAATTCAATTAATGGAAGCGTTTTATTTGCCACATTCTAACATCCAATTATAGACCTCTATTCCTTAGACATTTATTTGTATCACAATCCCTTCTGTTTCTCCTTTCTAGATACAAAATTAACGTGGCTCCATTTCCATTATAACTTTACAACTGTTTACTTAAAGTTTAATGTAGATCCTAAAAATGTACTTTCAATTCAGAAATGGATTTGATTTCAGTGAGGTCTTTAATCATTTTGACAGTTACTGGGCAATTTACACGATATATTACATAATTCGAAAATAATCTTTAAATTAACGAGTAGCGAACTGATGGTATACCATTAAAGTGTCTTCACGAAAAAAGAAAAAGAATAAAGGTGCGGGCACATGATACGATTTTCACATTTGATTTTACAATTAACAAGGACAGCATTTTAATTATTAAGTCATATTTTTATGCATATACACAATTCGGATGGAACATCTATGATTGTACTCAAACATCCACAAGGTCAACAACCCGCTTTTCCTGGAAAGAAATTACCTCTGACGGTTCCGAATTAAAATTTTCATGCACCTTAGATTACCCCAAGTCTTTACTTGGCAATATTTCAAAGAGCTATATTTTTTAGAATGAGCCAACAATGAAAATTTAAGTTTAAGAAATAAAAAAGTTTCGACATCAGAAATTTTGAAATTACCCAAATTGTCCAGGTAGGTCACTATCTGAAACGATCGCTTCATTAGTTTCGAAGCTTAACCTTCATTCCAATATAATAAATCTGAAATTACATCTAATTTATGATACATGTATATGAAAGGGGCCTCTGTAGCCGAGTGATCTAGGTAGTTCGTCATGACTACTAATGATCAGTAGCCTGTGAACACTGAGGTTCTGAGTTCGAATCTCACCCGTGACAGGGTATGTTCGACTCCGATCTTAATTGACAAGGATTGCCAATTTTCCTACCGAAGGTCGGTGGTTCTCTCCGGGTACTCTGGCTTTCTCCACAAAAAACTGTCCGCCGCGAAATAGCCAATTGTGCCGAAAACGGCGTTAAACCCCAAATAAACAAACGGACAAATAATATATGAAATACGCAAAATTGAGTTGTTCTGTGATTTTACTTTGAAATCATCATTTACTTCAAATAAATAAGCGTTTTGATTAGTGGTATTTTAAAGATCGGACCCATTAGTTTTATTTGATTTATTTTTTTTGAAGAAGAGTGTGATAATATTTTCCCCCAATGATCCAAGGAAGGGGAAAAATTAGTTGTCACTGCAAGTTAAATCTTCCGTCTATTTTGTATATGTTAATGATTACTAATAGAAAACAAAAACTTTATTAAAAATCCTTGATTACACAAACTACTGAAATTTACGATTGACTCCTTTAACGCAAGCAAAAATGTATTTTTTCTGGGTCTCAAGTTCTGAAACACAGTTGTAGACTAGGGAGCAAAAATGGTTTTAACATCTATGTTCCTAATATGTCAATGTGCTATACAGATGTTTAAGCCTGATATTGCTAAATTTGTTTTTAGTCTGTGGCATTCCCATGAAATGCAGTCGTGTGTTGAAATGGGCTTTAATGATTTAGGCAAGAGCAGAAGAGACGGAATAGTTTTGCATGTAACAAGATATCACAGTGGGCAGGCCACATCAGGACAACGATTTCTTTTATTTTCCAAAGTGATGCACCCTCTCTGTATATACTGTATCAGCAACGACAAAGTCCTTAAAATACCTTTTAATTAACTGCGTAGATACATTTCTTTATTCCAAGAGTGTTTCTTCTCCTGGGTGTATACTGTATCAGCGAAGACATAGTCCTTAAAATACCCTTTAATCAACTGCGTAGATACATGTAAATCATTCAGAAATATAAAATGATGTGTTTACAGATGTCGCTGGCGACCAACTATTACAGTATTTGAAGGGTGTTCGGCTACATTTTAGAACATAAAAATTTTAAAAGTAATAAAATCTGTATTATGAGAACGCTGTCTGCTATAGAATAATATTATAGTGTCGTGATATCTTTTTAACTTGTCATAGGAGCAACATATTGAACACCTCAACTAAAACCGGTCAATGGCATATATTATTTACCCCTCACACCAAATAAAATATGACTGATTTTCATTTTATTATGGGTAACAAGTGAGATAAAATTCGGAATTTAATTATTTTTGTTTTCGACCCTAATGTTTTCTGTTTTCTCGAAAATAAAGGTCATAACAAATGTACCGTACTCCAACATGTATGACAGTCGTTTATAGTTCCGTATGGACAAACAACGAGGGGATCACCAAATAAATAAAAAAAGAGACAAGTCGGGAAAATCCAGTAGTCATAAAGTTACCAGAATCTATAACTCGAGGCCATCCTGTATGATTTGTGAAACCGAAACTGAATATTTGTCTATAAGGTCTTGGTATCTACCGATGAATTTCTTAAGAAAAAGCACAAGACGTTCTTTGTGAAAATCTTGGATCATTAACTTCTTGTTCAGACATCGGTGTCGTTTTACAAATTCTGAGTAGCTGCTACAAGTTCTTGCATATCGTATAAGTTGAGATATATATACCCGTAAGCGGGTGGAGTAGGTATATTGCTTCTAAGGTGTGGAAAATTTAAAATTTCAAAATTGAAGTCGTCACCTTTGTCATAGATTCTGGGACTGAGATGACCACTGGAGTCAAACTCGAGGTATATATCTAAAAAAGGGACAGAGAAAGCTGTGTCAGTGGTTACATTAATGAAATCCAATTCTAGAAACTTCTGGATTATTTATTGAGAGAACATCATCAATATATCTATATGTGAAATTAAATGACCGAGCTTCTTTGATCGTCTTGTCCTTAATCAAAATTTGAAGAAACTCCGACTCGTTTGAATGTAAAAATAGATTGGCACGTAGAGGGGCACAGTTCGTTCCCATACGAATACCGACAGTTTGTTGAAATATCCTACCGCCAAACACAACAAATATGTTATCAATGACGAACTCCAGCATACTGATTACCTTTTCCTCCGTGTAAACTTTTTTATCCTCGGGTTCACTTTTGACAAAATAAGCTGAGTTGTAGCCCAAAACAATGTATTTTGCCGTTCTTAGTAAGAAAGGTATTGTGGATAATTTGTTTCAAACGTGGGTTTGAATTTTCCATGTGATATGGTAGTGTTAAGGAGGAAAAATGAAATGTTTTGATAGAACTAATGTTAGAGAAGAAGCGAGATTTAAAATTTTCCAGAAGCTCTTTAAAGTTTTTTTTTGAATCCACATATTGTTTATGCCACTACGCGTGTAAACAGTATCACAGTATTTCTAAAGTCCCTCTTTCACTGCGGACAAAATGTTCGTCAATGCGATTGACAATTTGTTGGTAGAACCTGTAGATGAACCTGCAATGTACTGTTGTCTGTACGGACTTTTGTGAAGTTTAGGGATCCAATACAAACAAGGTAGGTACTCTGATGTATTACTGCGTGGAATTTTCACTGAGACCATGAAGGGCTTGTGATTTGCCAAGATTTCATCTTTGTCAAAAATTGGGATTACCGAGTATTCAATAATTCCTAATTCTTTTATAAGACACTCGTAGTAATACCGATTTACAAACAAAAACAATGTTGTTTGAAGCAACAACATACTTATCATGACTGGGGGAAAGACTCTTCATAGACTTTGGTCAAGCATTTACACAGTTTTTCAACTTGTGAATTCGACGTACCAAAGCCCTATTTTGTTATTACCCATTCTGACGGAGTGTCAAGTTGAAATTTTTCTCTTTTTGTCCATGCTTTAGCATATTCTTCAACGAAATCCATTATTATTTTAAAGGTACGATCCCAGTTGATGTTCTGGGGATCTCTAAATTTAGGACCATGAAAAATCACCTTTAGAAATTTGCATGTTGTATAATGTTTAGATCACCAGTAATGACGTAGCCAGAGGGGTTGTATATATAAGAAGAATTAGAACAATCACATATCAGAGGGCTTTGTAAGTATTCATCTGTATGAAGGTGTTGCAATGTCTGTTTATAGTTAAAGATTTTAGGTGCAATGGGTTTGGTGTAACTGTAGGAAATAATAGGAATAGATTTATTTTGATAATCAGTTGGAACTTTATATGTTACTTCTTTGTGATGGAGAACATTTCTGATGTTAATAGCACCAATTCCTTTATTAGAAAACTGAATTGGAAGGAATTCCATATTGTTATCATATAATGGTTCCGATCTCACAGGTTTCAAAAGACGGGAAAAATCTACATCACAAATTATATACTGACCTGTCTGTAAATTGGAAAAAATATTTCTGTACATCCTTTGTCAAGTGCATAATCCCATAAATATTTTACAAAATTGACAGGCAGTGGAAAAAGAATGGTACGAATGTGTCCCGGAGTATTGGCAATTCGATCACCTTACGATCTTTTCTAGACTTTGCCCTTGGATGTTTGAGTTAAGTTTATTTTGTACCTGTAATTGTTACGTTAGGGGCTCGTTGATATTTTCCTTATATAAATAAAACCAGGTTGCAAAATGTTTGACGCACTGTTTATTTGACCTTCCATTTTAATGGCGTTGTGCACGTGATCGGGTCAGCCCGGCCGGGCTTGGTCACCGGGGAACTATAAATACTGCCGTCCTCACCGAGACAAGGGGATTCGGGATGTAGACGCTGAACAAAGCACAAGGAATTTATCCCATTTTGGGGATACATACAGAGGGTAGGGCGGGTGGCTTTTAAGACATGCCAGTTGATCTACAAGCGAACAAATGTTTACCAATAACGTATTCGTTGCCTTTCTGTCTTATATACTGTATGTTGGCATATTTCTATGTTGAAAAGGATGTAAATAAACGCCATGTTTATACTTCATGTTTGTATTTATCCCGTGAACTCGGGTTTATTATAACGGGAAACGTCAAACATACAACGAAGCCACACAACATACGAGAATCTGACTCCCGTTACAGAAGTAACGTTTTGTCATTTCGATCAACCAATCAAATTCCACCATGTGCTTGTTTGCAATTAGGTTAGCCCTTGGCAATTATTATATTCATTTTGTAAATGTGTGTACTTGGATTTCGTACGATTTTAGAGATAGAATTACGTTAAAAAGACAGTTACAATGATACATTTCAAAGAAATAAAAAATTCTGAGTATTCTTGTCATAAAGAAGGTTTTGTTGATCTTAGTATATTTTTCGACTAAGTGCTACTTTTAGTGTTTTGCAATTTATTATCATGTCAATGCTTCACTTCTATTCTCCTGAAATAATTTATAAGCAATTAAGCATGAAGTGAAATTTAACATATTTATTTCTAATCCTTACAATGTTCACATTGGAAACGATTACCTATCCTTACTACTCTTACTTCTGTACAATAAATCAGATGCACCCAATGCTCACACAGATCACACTGCGTCCACTTCGTAAATATCAGATGTGTACCCTCTCTCACTTGCTGAGGTACAAACTTCTTGCATGCACACTTTTCCTCCTCGCGTATCTCGGTTTTACTCTGACTCTCTAACTCAGAATTCTCAATGACATACATTTTCATAACCCCACTAGTACCTGGTGTCGGTGAATCACTTACTTGAGCCTTTTTCACAGCTTTTTTCACTTTTCCTTCTTTTGTTTACTGGCGTACTCTTTCACTTTAAATTCTTGATAATCGCATCCCCAGTCACTGTCTTCCCACTCATAATACAACTCAACACGCATCTCTTTTTCTTCTTTCTTTCAACTTTCACCTTCTTCACCGCATCCATTTTCCCTGAAAAGAACTCACACCTCTAGCATCCTCTCCACTAAACACCTCACCCTCGCCAATCCTTTCATTCTGATCCATCTCTCTCTCTCTCCCTCTCTCTCTCTCTCTTGGTCACCTACTTGTTCATCACCAGTCTCATCTCTCTCATTCTCTTCAGACTCACTGACTCTATCACCCTCATCTTCATCAACCTCATTAACATTTTCAAAAACTTCTGGTGGTTTAAGATTCAAGTCGAACATAATGTTTCTGTTGAACGGGTAAATTCCACACTTATTTAATGGATACTGTAAGTTGTTCATACTAAGTGCGGTTCCGTAAGCTCTACAGGTCAAGTCGGAAGCATCAAATTTGACAATTGCACATTCTTTCAATTTCATTTTCTTGTGACATGCATTGTTATAAATTTTCTGTAATGGCCCATAACACCCAACATCAAGGGGTTGTAAGAGGTGACTTGTATGAGCAGGTAACATTTGAAGTACAATGTTGTGCGACTTGGCCCATTCAATTACACTCAACAAAAGCCAACATGCATGGGACTTGTGTCAATCTAACAGAAGCAGAACATTCTGACCAGCAGGAATGTATTGACTGAAATGATTCCGTAGATACACTGGTAGTCAAAACACATATGCAGCTATATCGGTCATAATTATGTTAAGTAACTCTGTTTAGACTTATTAACTGGTTACCCAATATCGGGAATCTACTGGTCCCGTTCATGCCAGGCATTCATCGTACTTCGATAACTCTGTATTATATTGATAATATAGCACCAAGGACGTATATTAGACGTTAGTTATACATCCTTGATAGCACGTTCTCCACGTCTTCACTTTAAAAAACTTTTTATTTAAAATATGTAGTAACATTTCACATGGATTATGATTTCAATATATGAAATTGTGACAATAATTAATAATATGAAATTTATCACCAATTTATACAAACTGTCAAAAGTACATAATTACACGTGATAAAGGGTAATGGTGCAAGTTTTTTAAAAAATTTTTAAGCCGCGAGAAAAGCGTTTTTTTTTTTTTTTGGTAAAATTTATTTGAGTTTTATCTGAAGAAATTTATTATGCGCAATGAACACGCTGTGTGTTTCAGGTAATTATAACTAATTAACGATTTGACATGTATATTGTACCTTGACTGTCCGGATGTTTATTGTTCCAACCGTTAATTAAGGTACACAGGTACATTGTATGTATACAGGTAAACCATTTGCTGACCAAAAACAGCGTGATTTCATTTTTAACGCCACATTTTTTGATAATTAATGCAACATTTTAATAAAGAGGTGTGTATGTGTTTAAGGGGGGATCACAAAGAATGCAGTGATGAAATATAATTTCAAATGTCAGATAAGTAACATTTTAATTTATTTTAATTTAATAATTTATCTTTTTGGTATTCATATATTTAACATTTGACATATTATATGAGTAATTCTATTTACTCGTATATATATATTTACTTTGTTATGGCAAGGTAGAAGCTGATTAGGATGGGCGCCCTATTGAATAATAATAGCAAAAAATAACACATTTCAAAATAGCTAATTTTCAAATCAATTTGGAAGGGACATAATCAAAATTTAAACTATTGCAATTACGATATTTCGAAAATTTATGAAGGTTTTACTCAAACATATGATATATGAAGACCAAAGGATATACTTTATTAGTAACATCCGCGACATAAAACAATATGTCTCTAGTAATATATCAGTATCTATAGTATGCATATTCCCCCTTTTTATTATAACTTCATCACACAAACATTATATAATAAAATCCTCGATTGAAAAGAAATGATGTCTGTATGAAATGATCCATTATCTGTGTTAGTTTTCATTCATAGACCATGTTATACAACATACCACCAACAATAATCTTACACATGATATAAAACAATAAAGAATTATTTTATTCCCAGTTTTTATTCAGTAAACTAAACCAAACAGACAAAATACTATATATTTGTTTCACTTCCGGTATCAGGTCGCCATATTACTAGAAAGTGTAAAAATTACCTATTTTCATTTGAGAAGGGACGAAGGAAAATCGTAAATTAAACTGACAAATATGGTCTAAAATGTTAGATATATATCTTATCTTTAAAACTGTCCGTGCAAAATTTCCGTAGACACCGAGTTATTGACATAATTTGCCTGGTTTATAAGGGTTTGATCGTGAAATAGCCATTAATTACATTGGTTTTAATAAGCGTTCTGTACGAAATAAATAGTCGTATTTTAATCGCTCAGGGACGAAACTTCCTCTGAATTTAAACTGTTGAGAGAAAAATATGTCAAACATGAATGTTTATACTACAAAATTGGTCGTGCAAAATAACTTGAAAATTAACCCATAGAGTATAATTTGAAAATTTATTGAACCCCATTGAAATTTCCCATTAGTAAGTCAAAACAATATGGTGGACCTATACGTCACGAAAGTCACGTGATGACCGCGATAGCTGGAGATGAAATCTCGGAATGGGGCCATTCAGTTTCAGAAACTTTCCCAACAGTGCCAGAGTTGCTTCCTGAAGCAAATTCTCATTCATCCTCTTTCCAGGAGAAATCAGGTAGGGTGGTGTTACATTCCCTACAGCATTACCACAACCAATTCCAGTCACAATTTGGCCCTTGCTGGAAACAACTTCCTGGGGGCAAATTTCTACACCTGACACAACAGGAGGAGTATAGTTGATGGTGACACCCTTTTCGTCCACGTTGTAAATCAAATGTGGCTTGCTCAGGAGGTCATATTTATCAAGAGTTGCTTCCAGCTGATCGAAGTAATTGTTGATATTTTCAGCCTTTGCTCTCGAAACTTAAAGTTCTCTGGGTTTCACTACTTTAAGGTCAGGCCAGCGTTTCAAGAAACCACGCTGTAAAGTGAAAGTGACGTAATCTACAACTTCCGGCATGAGATATAGATAACCGATATGGTTGACCGTATTGACAAGATGATCGATTTGAGAAGGCGAGAGGATAATGTAATCCAAGCGGATGTTGAAGATGGGGAAAGAAGGTCATTAAAGGTCTTAGGAGATGATCTAGATTTAGAAGATTTTTTTACATTAATAGGACAATGGTAATGTCGTTGACCATGACTACGCTTGGGTCTTATGCTAGTATTGAATAAGCTCATTCTGGGGTCTCATTGGGGGTCTGATCCGGGATCACGCTTATCATTTTGTTAATTTCCCGTATCCCGCTTAGCATTTTGTGTGTTCAGCAGAAACATTATGGTCGACTTGAGCAGTCATGTATATTAATATACATGTACACGTGTATTACTACTAGTATATAGATTATTTTTTTATATTCGTAATTTAAAGAATCGTCCTTGATATGTATTAATCTGGTAAAATATGACATCTATAAAATCCATTATAATTGCTTTCAATCATTCAACGATAGCTAGACAGAGCTTTTGGATTTCAAACTGGCGAGCATTCAAAATGGATTTCAATTGCTCCACTAGCGAGTAATCGTCGCCACCTGGTGTTAAACTTCAGCCAGGCAGGAACTGTACATGTATATGAAAACTATACATCACGAAGTCTTGGAAGTAATTCAGTGAAGTGGATAGCATAAAATATTTCAATGACGATCTCAAAATGATTAGTGATGGGTACACTAAGAAGAGAGTTGAAATCGGGTAACAATCATCCCATACTGCATATAGATAAATCACGAAAATCGTCAAAAATGTGTCGTTTTCGTAAAATTTTGATACGAAAATGTAAATTGATACGATTATGCATCAATAAGACAACATCGTTTAAACATAGAGAAAAGATTAAACACTTCTATGGCTCTTAGCACTTAATAACGCAAGGATATCTAAAATTAAAGAAAAGTCATTAATATTTCAAAACAATATGATAAACATCTTATACTACGTAGAAAGAAAAAACCACTCCAAAGACATTAGTACTTACGTGGTCTTGTAAATATTCATTACGGGAAATTTGATGAATAATGAACAATTCAAAACCCAATTATCCAGTGTATAGTTTTATTTTTTTCCTATTTCGTGTGAGTGTTACTTAAGACAACCAAAATGCTTCTAAGCAGAACTCCGAGAAATGAAGTTATCACCCTCTTTGATATATGAATGGTAATTCACGTAAAACGTGATTACTGCATAATGACGCTTTAAACAGGTTTAATTTTTACATATTTAATTGTATTTTCAAAAATACTGTGATGGAACTGTATTAGATTTTCTTGAAAACAATTCTGGAAAATTTCGGTTTGGAAGGAACCGCGGAACAGAGTTTTTTTTTTTTTAAATATATAAGGCTCTTTCAAGTGTCAATTAATATTTTGAGTATTTGAAATCATTGGAGTTTTAGAATTACGCAATTAATCCTGTTTTTATTGCTTATATAATAAAAATATTTTGCACGAAAGACATTAAAGGAAATATTTAACTCGCTTGATTTTACAACATTTCAGCCAATGAGATTGATTTATTTTCATTACTTACCAAAGCGTCAACATCTATATCTAATAAAAGAGCCATATTTATATGAATACATACATCATAAACATAGAGATTCTACAACGATGATTTTTGATTATGAAATCTATCAACTCGAGATAATTAAATTTTCATTTTTAACCTGCGAGGCTTTACCGAGCAGTTTAAAAAATGAAAATTTAATTTTCGAGAGTACATAAATTTCGTAAATTAACGCGTCAAGAGTTTTAGAATCTTTTTCTCTAATGACAATGTAAAACTCCGGAAAATTTCACGAACATTTCTACCAACGTGTGGCGATATCAGAATTTATCAAACTGGTCAAGAGATGTATAATGCCCACAGAATTAGAGAAATACATTTATACAACTGACGAGTCGTAAATCAACAAAATTTTTGCATCAAAATTGCTATCAAAGAATTATATTAAAATCCTTTCAGATTACTATTCAAATTAAATTTTTTTTTATTTTGCCATTATTTTCAATTAATATTGTGCGAACTTGCAATGCAGTCTTTTTTTCTCAGCAAAAGCACTCACTCAGATTTAATTTTAAAACATTTTGTTTTACAAGCACCTATGTAATTAGCTACATTGAAATGACAGTGAGGTGAACGACTTTAACATCGAGAGCAACAATAGCATTGCTTCTTTGCTTAAACTTTA
This sequence comes from Mytilisepta virgata, assembly GCA_028015205.1. Classification (NCBI taxonomy): domain Eukaryota; kingdom Metazoa; phylum Mollusca; class Bivalvia; order Mytilida; family Mytilidae; genus Mytilisepta; species Mytilisepta virgata. The sequence continues at coordinate 49,757,157 of CM051518.1, read as the reverse complement.
AAATTGGTGACACTACATGTAAATACCGATATTTATCAAGACCAGGGCAACGTAAAATATTGGTCATGCTAAATTTGCTATAATAAGTCTATTTTTATCATATTATTTAATAATTGTTTATAAGAAATGAAGAAATGCTATGATATGAATGATTGACAAATTTAAAGTAAAAGTAAAGTGAAGTACAAATATCTCACGCTGTTCTGTAGTATCTATTTGTACTTCTGATAATATTGATATCTCTTAATACACGTAAACAATAATAAAGTTTTCCCGCATTCTTGTCTCCATGACTTTAAATGTACCATTCATCAATGAAAGCAGTCACATCAAGATAATTAAATCACTAGTATATCTTATATCCTCAATATTACAAAAGAAATATTAAACCTAATTCAGCAAAGAGAAAACCTTTTGTTATAAACATTATTAAACAACACAATCTGCCTTCAGACAAGAACACAAAGATTACTTAATAAAATTCATTAAGTCTTTTATGTTAATTCATTATGAGGAAACGTCATAGTTGTTTCATTCAATTACATAAATGAATCTTCAGAGGGTAAGAACGGACAAACAACAGTAACGAATTCAAATTAATAGAGGCACTCCGTACATTTATCTGAACAAATTGCCACAACCTCTTAAATCATTTATTGACAAATTGGCATTGTGATAAAACAGTGTACTTGTTCCCAAATGACTAAATATGAAAAATACAAATTCCAGTGTCATACACAATACTCACTGACAAAATATGAAAACATCACTACAGGTAGGTATCGGTAACACATATTTTGACGCTGCATTTCGTTAATTTTTGTCAGATTGTCTGATAGTCGCATATTTCTTTAGTGTCTGTGCTGTTTTGTTCTAGTGTTGTTTATTTTATTATACGGGTTTTTTATATTCTTTTTGTTATACATGTATCCTTGTGGCGTTTGTTTCTTGTGTTTCATTCTCCTGATTTTGTCTTTTCCTTGGACTTCGAATTTGTGGACTTTTCCCACTGTTTTGTCGCTTCGGTATTCTTTTGCCGATATTTAGTTTGCAGTGTTTCTGTTTTGTTTTTGTTTGTTTACTCTCACTTGTTTATGTTTCTTTACGTCTTTTAAATTAATCCTTAGGATTTTTTGTCCATGTTATGTTATTCTTTTGGAATACGATTTCATATTTCCTGTTTTATATCCCCTCAAACGTAATATAAAGGGGTCCAGAGACGGAGAATATAAACTTGTAGGTAATGCGACGCTCGAATAACAATTTTATTAAACACGAGTGTATATATATATATATATATATATATATATATATATATATAGATTTATAGATTTTGGAGACATTAATTCTTAATTATCTAGTCAGTGTGGTGACGAAAGGTAAGATCGGTCGGACATAAGTGAAAATCCAAAATTTCTTAAATTGTGTACCAAAAATGATTTTTTAAACTAAATTCAATAAAATTTAAGATTTTTAATACACTTTACCATACATATATGTCTATCTTTGTCATATAATGGTGGAAACGGACTCATATTTTCTGCCAAACTGGCCAATGAAATTGCAGGGTTAGACAGGATAATTGATAATTTCCACCACACAATAATGTGTTCTATTTTTGAAAGGTCGGATATTAACTCAGCCTTTAAACCTGTCTTTAGGCTAAACTGTTTAGGACCGCTGGTTTGTATTTCTCCCAATCTTTTGGTGTTTATTTTTTGGCTATCTAATACGATGGTGCTACATTGTAGATGACATACAAAAATACACTTTTGAAAAATGTATAATTGCATAGTTTTATTTGAACAATTTACGCTATACAATTATACACTATACACTTTTCAAAAACTGTATAATTGTATAGTGAAACTGTTTCTTCTAGCTATACAATTATACATGTTTCAATAGTTTACAAGAACAGATATTTTGGAACCACAGGGGGTAAAAATCTTTGAGATGAAAGCTATTCAGAATACGTATAATTGGGGGAGGGGTGGCATTATATGGCAGATAGAGCCTTTAATATTTACCATCTTATAATTCCTTTCAATATTCCAGCATTCAGTTTTAGAAAAAAATATCATCAAAAGCTATTAAAAGATCCAGAAAATATGCGAGTGTTATTATACATGTCAAACATTCTATCAAGAGAATTAAAGTATTTATAATTTTGAATGCAATTATTTCTCTAAAACTGAGATAATTACTGAACAAGATACTGAAAAAATTTGTTGTATTATGTAACTTGCAAAGCCGATAAGTCGAAGATTAAGCTGGTTGAAAGTATTTCATCACTAAATAAGTTAACTATTAATATTACATATTTGCTCTCAGATTATTTTCGTTAAAACATTGAAACATAAGGTAATAGCCCTAATTATTAGAGGACAGCAGTTCCTGCATAATTGTCCGATTTTTCATAATTTGTCAAATTTTTCATTTAACAAAATTTGATTCCTGTTGTGATCCCTTTGAGTCAGTTTCTAAGTTATCACTGCAGCTTCACTAATTCATGTTTTTTTAATTTGCAGTCATGATCCCTGTTGCTGAATCCTAGCAACTGTATTACTTCTAAAAAAATTAATGTTTTTATCCATTTTCATAAACAATGTGTATAAATCCAATTTGGTACAATGATAAGTACTGTAAAAAAAAAAGAAAGTCTAGACAAACCGCACGTGTTTATACACAGAAAAGATTTTTGACCATTTTGGTCTGTAATTATTGTCTTCTACAGACACTAAAAAACATGTATGATTTAAAAAATGATTTAAAAAATGTACACGTTTATTAGCTTTAGAGACAGCAATTGGATCATCAGTGATAATCAAAGTACTGAAATTTAATACCTGACATATGTTTGTCTAGTAAATGAAATTAAAAATTTCTAATCTACAATGCTTTAAGAAAAACATCTATATATAATTTGGTAGTAAACAATTGTGATTTTAGTTATTTATTTTGTTGTATATCACGTGTGTCGGAACACGATGATTTACAATAAATTAGTCGGTAGCACAGGATCTATATTCAGAGGCGAAATTGGGGGAATTACCGAAAAGTTTGCTGTTATAAAGTGAATTATTTTGTCAAATTGATAAAAATATTCATGGTCCGAAGAACAAACATGACAACGTAATTGAAATTTAACATAAAAAGTGTACAATTGTACAGCTAATAGAAATATTTTCACTATAATTGTATATTTGAAAACTTAGTTTGCTATACAATTACAGTTTTTGGAAAGTGTATAATTTTATACTTAACAACCTAAATTTACTATACAATTATACAGGGGCCTGGTTTTCGAAAGTATCATAAGATATGTCATAAGATATATCTTAGGACAAATTTTATGACCATCTTATGACTATCATATGATATGTCATAGGATTTAAATCAAAGGTGTCCTAAGATAGTCATAGCTATGATGCTCTTATGACTGTCACAAGTTTTACGTTATTTTTAATAATTATATAAAAAAAGACTGAAAAATAAGTATGACAATAATAATTATTATCATTAATATTATTTATGAATATATTCTTTTTATTAATTATATGTTTAAATCTAGTTTGTTTATATATATATAACCGCTGCAAGTTTAGTTATCCGACATCGATTTTCGGATTGAAAAATACGGATTCAAGTGATGTCCAAGTCAATATACAGAACAAACATACATTGTTGAGGAAAAACAGGATTCATGATACAAAAAGTATACTCTCAAAGCATATGCCCATATTGGTCAATCAATTTTTCCTAAATTAAGTTGAGAGGGAGGGTAGGGGGGTCAATAAAAAAACTATGTGAATTAAGTTTTTTATCCTACATTGAACTTTTGATCTCGTCCCTTATGATAAAACTATACAATTATAATTTTTTCAAAAGTGTTTATTTGTATGTCACCTATGCACCATCGTAGTTTTGTTGAGAAGCGTAGCCAATGAGAGTTAATCCAGAAATTCGCAAGTAATTTAGGTATCTTAGTTTATTTCATTATTCTATATGTGGGTAGAAGAAACTACTATCATGTTTACATGACATACCGTGCCGTATGCTGCGGGAATTTGATATTTATAGAACCTGAAAAATGCATTTGTGGTAGTCGATATGCGATGTTAAGTAATATTGAGATTTGATGTAAGACTCTTATTTCACATGATTACTGCGCTGATAAAAATGTACACATTATTGTTCTAAAGAAAAGACACTACAGAATCGATGGTAGATAAAGACTTCACACGTTATGGTATAAGTAGTATTTATGTCTCGTCTCAACAAAACAAGCTTTTGTATGATATATGATCAAAGGAATAATTAAAGATCATATTTAAGTAAAAAATGTAACAAATAAATTCTATGATAACAATTTGGATGCACAAAAGGTGGAGATCTCGTCGATTTACGACTCATCAGTTGTGCTCAAGGCCTGAAATGTTAAAAACCAAACCAATAATCATAACCGTTGAAAAGCAATTACAAAATAAAATGCCAAAATGGTCAAAAGGGTAAAGCCAAAACCATCTATGGACAGAGCTATGCAAAAGGGAGTTACTGTTTAGATTTCATAAAATTAAACATTTTTGTTACAGTAAATTTAAAATCTCAAACTTGTTTATGGATTGTCGTTTGCTTAACGTCCTAGGCAAATGCATGTTGAGGACTTCAAAATTACATAAAAAGTAACCCAAAAATGGGTGTTTGACGGGATACAAAGGGCAAAAAATTGAAATGTCATCAGAAAATACTGAACGTTAGGTATTGACGGATAATTTACCCTCCGCCTCAGCTGGCTGTCTACTCTTATACGAAAAAGGAAGAGGAGTCTTTAACCTTGCATTATCCATAAGATTTCCGTTATGTGGACTAGAAAGATATAAATTTTAACTGTTAAAATCTCTTGTCTCATCTCATGAATAAGGCTAAATATTTTACTTTTTGTTGTTTTATTTCTTTACGTGTGAACTGTATGATTGGTTTACCTACCTTTAGACATTTTGACATCTGATTGACTCTTTGTGATTTATTTATTTCTGTTATTATTATGACCCGGGGAAGTGGGTAGGCAGCGCAGCATGTTGAGCTCGGTGACCAATACAATTCTGGGGAATATACAAATTCACTGTACATACACATGTATAATAAAAATTTTATATAAAAAATGTTCGGTGAAGTTTTCAATCTAACATGTTTTAAGAAAATGTTCTGACCACAAAAATGAATCTCGATGCATACATCAATAACAGGACATTCCGTGTAATTTAAACATTTAGTAGTCTAATAAATGTGTTTTTAATTATTTTGGTATAACGAAATGTTTATTTTGTTTTTCAGTAGAAGTAAGAACTCGTTGTTATTTGGTCAATTACTGTCACCATAAACACTAGACGAACCGCACTCAGACAATACATTTTTATATTTGACAAATCAAAGAAGTTTATTGCACTAAATATCCAATCTTTTTGTACTTTTTTGTTACCATATAATGGTAGCTTACACATAAGACAGTATGAGTAGATGTTACTTGGGCATAAATAGAAAAATAGTTGCGTCCGTCAGATAAATCCAAGACGTTTGAAGATCATTGGAGAGAAATAATGCAATATCGTTTCGAGATAAATAAATCTTTTATGTTAGTCTTTTGTATTCAAACATTTTCTGTTTCTATAGTTATTCATCTTCATCCTGGAAATAAAAATGTGATCTCAAGTGAAAAATCCTTATACTATAAAGCATTTTATGGTAATTTGATGGAAAAGCTTCGGATATTTTCTCGAAGTTCTGAAGCGTTATAGGTTAAATCAGTTATATGTTTTAAATATTCGAATCAGCTTCCTTGTTTATTTACGTAATTTTAGTTCATTGACGTAATTTAAGAAAAAAAATCTTACACGCTTAGGCTTTTGTCTATGCGGATTAAAGGTTGAGAAAAAATTTACAATGAATAAACACCAAACGTGTAAATTCCTTTATATAGCTTATCTACATATATGTAAGGAATGTATAATCAGATTATTAGAATAGTTTTTTTTTTCGCATGTCTCAATTTATATGAAACAAAAATGCACATGATTGTCAGTACTTAGAAAATGATAAACTTTAAGCTAATGCTTAAAGCTGTAAGGTCCGAGATTTTAGTTCATATTTTGAGGGGATTGTTTGGCGATGATTTGTTGATACAAACTAGCATTTGTGAAAAATGACATACATCTATCGGTTATCAACTGGCACAAAGCTGAAGTATCACAACGTCAATGCCGTTGGTCAACCTGAAAGGTGTGATCTTTTGCACTTTTGCCGAAGACCTTTCGGTAATTTTAAAATGAAGAATTTAAGAATTGTTCACCTGTTTTTTTTATGTTATCTAGTGTTAAATGGGATATATTTTTGTTTATCTTAATCTTATATTCCTTTAAGGGACAGTGCAATATTTATCACAGGGATCGGACCGGTACAAATGGGCATTGGACATATACATTTTTAATACTTATAGGCCATGGGACGCATATGGTGTTTTCAAAAGAAATGTCCATGGGACCAACATGCACCTTTTTTATGGTGAAAATTAGAAAATGTGTCTGCACCTAACCCTAACACTAACCCTCTTTCCTACTTAATCGAATAAGTTCAAATTGTTTGGAAGTAGGTGAATTACTCACTATGATGGGACACAGACATTTTTAAATAACTACAGGCATGGGACAATTATTTTTTCTATCATCTAGACCATGAGAAATTCCTTTTTTTAATCCCTATAATTTTTTTTTGCACCTGTCCTATACCTGTGATAAATATTTTCCAGTGCCTAATACAATGTACGACACTGTTTGTATGGTACATACATGTTATAATGAAGTATCTTTCTCTTCAGGTATTTTTGTCCTTCACTTCTTAATTAAATCTACTAGAATTATCGGTAATAATTTAAGGTTGTTCCGACTACATGTGTGAAACCCTAATATAAGCTGTCCATAAATCCTTGCGATATGGTTACAGAATAATCAATTATGAATGCAAAGGAATATTTAATGTTTTGATTGACTGGTGGTTTTCTGAACGTCCAAATATTTTAATCTTGTTTAGTTGAATATATATCTACAGGACAGTGGGTCGACTCGGAGTAATAAATTATATTACAACAATTTTGGTACTCAACATGGTTCAGGCATAAAGAGTTGAAATCCAAAACAATAATTTTTGGAAAAAATACCATAATGACAGACGGGTTAAAGACATAACTTTGCACGAGAGAGATACTCCCTGACTGCGCCATTTCAGAATAGGTTTAATTGACATCAAGAAATTGCACGGGTGCAGTTGTAGTTGAAATTGCCAAGAAAACAAGTGGAACTCCTCTTTACCTCTTTGCTTTTACCAGCATTTTTATAGCAACGTTATTGACAAAACCAATCTCATTTTGGAGATTCCCAAATTGAAACTCATACATTTGATTATAGAAAGAACATCCAGTCACAGATTAAAAGTCCAAGGTCACCATTTTCAATGTCAAGTCCTCGTTGTCCTGCAACAGAATTAAATGTGTTTTTCACTAAAACTATAAAAAAAATTTTTACCTTGTTCATCAACGAATATTGCAATATGTACTAGTTGTTTTTTACAAACCCAGGGTAATGTTGAAACCTAGATTATTGAAATGGCTTAATCATTAGACAAAATGAATGAGGTCAAATCAAAGAAAAAATAACATTACTGCTTTAAATTTATTACACGTAAATTGAAAACAAATAAATATTGCGTACGCTGATTAGGTCCAAAAAGGTCAGAAACGATTTTTTTTATTCCACTATATATATTAATTCATAGCTATGTACGTATTTCATTGGTTGAGACTCTCCAACGTGATATTGAACAAAACATCATGTTTCCCTCTCAGATTCGTGATTCACCACTATATCCCAGTTATTCGAAATACACTAGGGATAGTGGAATAAATCATTAATTTCCCTTGCATTGGTGAAATATGAATATTTGATCACCCTCAAAAAGTCATTTTTCCCTCGGTCAAGCCCTCGGGAAATATGCCTTTGCTCGGGTGAACAAATCTTCATATTTCACTAATGCAAGGGAAATAAATGTATAATATTCTTCATTAAAGACAAAGAGATGAGCTGGAGCTTGTGAATATTTCTGTACGGATATACGCCCACAAGAGGTATACTTTCCTAGCAAAATACATGTATATATGTAAAGATCAAGCAGTTTACATTTGTTAAAATAAATAAATACCGGTATGAATTGGTCCTATATTTTTCACTTCTTTATTTTGTGAACATTGTTTTTACTTCATAAAATTAACTATCATCATGAGGCCTGAAACGGTTCATTAATATTTTTTTTAGTGCTCACTGAAAACACCTCAAGGAAGTGCAATATATTTATGAATGTTGTGTCGACAAATAAATGCTTTTTGCTTAGGAAACCAAGTTCCGTGCCAAGATCAGTGACACTTAAATTGCAACATAGACATTACTGAACTATTAGAAGGAGTAAAAACACCATTACCGCACAATTTGTTCTTCCGTATACAATTCGTGCGATAAAAAAAGTTTAGAAATAAGAATTAAAGAACTGTTTCCGTTCAACATTGTAAATTGTAACATTTGAAATTAACCAATAAACACGTATCAAAGCTGAAAAAAACTTAAATGATTAAAACAAGCATCGATTGTCTATAATTTATTTGTAGAGCACGATCTTTTGATTCATTGAGGAAGACCTTTCAGCGATTTTCAAGGTCATGAATAGTAACGAAAGTGTTTCTTTTCCCTTGTTTTATGATACCATGTTAAGGGTAAATGTCCAAACTTCTTACATGCCGCAATTAATTTTGCAAATTTTACTTAGTAGAGAATTTGATAATTTTAAACAAAATGGACATTCTTTATCGTTTTGATACACTTCCGTGAGTGTGTATTTTACTAGCGTGTGATAAAAGGAAACACGCTTTCGGAATGAAATTATCTCAAGTGATATCACACTCTGGTAACTGAATGTGATAAGGTTTGGAGAGAGAAATTTTTGGGAACATTCAGTAATCAAAGTGTACACCACTAGAGAAGGGATGGGCGGGTGGGAGAGTAAAATTTAGAAACCAAATAGTATGAAATGTTCTAATAAAACCAGACAGCAAACAGCAAAATTTATGCAAAATATGCAAAACCAAATATGGACATGACGTAGAAAAACACACAAAGTAAAATATGATATAAACTGATAAAATTACTAAAAGAAAATGAACTTATGTACATTCATTCTACCCTATACCAACTGCTTCTCGAATACTGAGAACAGATAAAGGAAATCTCTTTACCTCTCGCGTGATGTCACTTAAGATATGAAATTATCTCAAGTGATATCACACTCTGGTAACTGAATGTGATAAGGTTTGGAGAGAGAAATTTTGGGAACAAAAACTATGACAAAATGAACAAATCATGTGAAAACTAAAATCCTAAATCCTCCCAAAACTCACCCAAACCTAACCCTTATAAAGTGAGCGAAAAAGCCAAAACAAAACCTCAACTACATCTACATAAACAGACGAAGCATGCCCCTACGGACCGAAACGAGGTCTGAATGAAAAGCAGACAGGGGTACATAATATGACCTGAAGTGCCCATTCTGTAACCGCTTCGGGGTGACTATGGTCGGCAAGTTCGCCCTGAATGCGAGAGATCGTGGTTTCATTCACATATATGGCCAAACTAACAATATGTGATGCCAAGAGACTAGGCGGTTTGAAATCAGAATAATCTGGCATGTCTTTCTGCGACCTTATTTCCGATGTGGTACATGTAGCATTAAGAAACCTGCCGTGCTGCCCAAATATCACATGATGTTGATTGAATGTTTAATTGATTGGTGTTTAACGCCATTTTGAGCAATATTTCAGCTATATCGTGACAAGAATCACATGTTATATAGCTGAAAATATCACCAATCTGTCTTCCTGCGAGCTCTTTTCCCATGCGCTAACATTAAACAGCTAACTTAGCGTGCTGCTCAAGTACATTGTACAACTCATATCACATGTTATATAGCTGAAAGATCACCAAACTGGCTTACACTCAGAGAAAAAAAACAACTTGTGAGCGATTTTGTAAAGCAAAACACAGGTTGTCGAAATGTCCACCAGTCGCAGCTTTCCGCTAGATGGATTGAATTGACATTCAATCGAGTACCTCAGTAGGTACTAAGTGACCACTTCGTTGGATAATAATAAATGACTACACACCCGTACGAACGGATGAAAAAACATGCGCTACACTGCATTTGCTTAAGAAATAATAAAACTATTCGTCGTTGTCTCCAAATTAATACTGAAAACTCAAAAGACGACCGACAGTGTCAGTCGATAATAGAACAAACAAATAACGAAAGGATATTTAATAACAAAATAAACAAAATGCTAACATGGGTGAATTTTCACAACAAAATTATATGTATTGATGAATATCAAATAAAAATCGACCACTTAATACCTTGAGCGAAACTAGTTCTAAATGTATCTAAATTCTACTGAAAAGCCGAAGGCAGTGCAACTGAGTCACAAAATTTATCGTAGATCAAACTGACATTTCTAGTTTCGTTGGAAACCTGCTTGAACATACTACTAACAGAGCTTCGATCAACCAACTTTTCTAGTCTTGAATATCTTAGATACGATTCTTTTGAAAACCAACCAACATGGTCCATGATATCTTTAGAATTTCCACATCCCGTGAAAGCAAGGGTAATTGCACACCCCCCCCCCCCCCTCGAATACTATGCGGAGTTTCTCCATCATCAATACCCAATGTACGCAAATAGCCTTTCAAACGACTATGAACAGCGGCTGAGGAGAATGGTAAATCTAAAACCCTTTTATTTGACCTATCCAAAGGGCGAAAAAGGTAACCTTTGCTCAAGTCTACCCCTAACCTTCTCGACTCGCTGACATATAGTTCTAATGCTGCAACGGGGCAAACTAATGAATCGTCTAACCTCTTTATTGCAAATTCATTCACTTTACCATTTAAAGTTTTACCTACAGTATGAACAAACAGAAAACCAGCATCGTCAGGTAACCTAACTTCTTGACCTAATGATTTACCGAATCGCCGGCCCTATCACCAGCAAAAAATTGTAATTTGAAGAATGCCTGGTCTCTTAAATACACAAACTTTTAACATAGGGAAAGGCCATCAGACTTCAATTTCTCATTTAAATAAGACGATATAGACTTAAGTTTATCAAAAAACATAGGCTTAGCCTGTTTTACAGAGACATGAGATGTGGCCTGTTCTCGCTTAATCACTTCTAGATATCGATCAACTTGGATACTATCAGCCGGATTTCCAATCATCTGTTGCTCATCCCATTTGGAACCTTTCCCCAAAGACTCAAAAATTGACTTAAGTTGCCCAATCAAAGATTGTACCGTACCACAGGAAAGTCTTATGGGACAGCCACAGCTAAAACGACCTGATTTACCTACATTTTCACACCTAATGTCATGAATTTGGGTTTTCCCATTACCATCTTTAAATACCAAAAAGTTACGGATATCCCCTGGTGTAGCTACAAACAAAGTCTTGGACATATCTCCAAGAAAACGATCCAACTCCTTATGCAACGACGACTTCTTTTTGGCATAGTTTGTAGTATCAAGCAAATTATCTAAATATCTAAGCCTTTGGGCAGAAATGTTATCTTGCAAAGTAAAGTGCACATTTTCGTCTCCTCTACTAGACTGACCACAAGACTGACAAAACTTGAAGTTCTGATCATTAGGGTATGAACAAACACAGCAAAGCTCTGCTGGTCTCCAAATTCTTGGAACCTAAAATCAGAGAAAATAAAAACGTATCTAAAACCATCCGCTATCTAGAAAATCAACTTGGCGGCATAAAACCTAAATGGAAGACGCCTAGGTTTAAAACCAACGCGTGAAGGTTCCAAAATTACTGTGTTATCTCCAGCCTCCCCCAATATAATGTGATCTGTAGCTAAAGACCAAACTTTTGGCCACCAAACAGGGCACTCTAAATTCTGGAAAAACTAAAGTCCATGACTTAGGACCCTGTTCAATAAGAAACTGTATCAAAGGGGCAATAAGGCAAAATGGTGGGAAAACGTGCAAACTCTCCATGTTCTGTAAACATTGTGCAAAAGCATTAACTCCCGCAGAATTGGGAGTTGGGTATGGAGTGAAATGTTTTAACTCGATTCCATTTTCACTGCGCATTACGTTTGAATCTAATGACATAAGGTCACATGTATGCGGACCAAAAGAAATCTGTAGCTTCTCCCAAGCCGTTGAAGACAACATGCAGTCTTGAAGAGAAAGAGATCTAGACTCAACATCTGCTGGGTTTAAAGACGAAGGAATGTAATGCAGATGTAAATCAATATTGTTTGTATAAACAAAATTAAAGACATTTTTTTTTGTCCAGTTTATAAGAGGTGATATTTTACATTTCTGGTTCTCCCATGCCGACACAACAGACTTATTATCAACGAAAGCGTCAACTCTTATCTTTTAATGCATCTTCAAAAGCCAATAAGGTATTCAATAAAGCGTCACCTTCCTTTTCATGTATCGGACGACTATCTTGCCCAGAAAAATAATCTCCAATTTTTTGACCGTGGTTAAGTATACAACCCCACCGGAAGAGAGATGCGTCGGTCGCAAGACTAATTTGAAGGTGCTTCTCACTGCGCCAAGGAACACAACCATCCCAGGAGTCGAGAAATCTCCAATGTTCCAATTCAACCTTCAAGTCCCCTTCAACATTGACTGGCCTACTATTTTTAGCCATCCTGCCAATAGTACAGTTTATTTCCCTAGTAAACAACTTAGCCGATAGGATGGCCAATAAAAACGACACACATTTACCCGAAAACCTCTGCAAAGTTTTCAAATTTACCGACTTCTTATCGAGTATGAAATCCCTCAGTTGTGCAAATTTTTTCCTCTTATCATCTGGAACAAGAAATGATTGTCTTACAGAATCTATGAGCAAACCCAAAAACCTGAGAATTCTGCAAGGCTCGAATACAGATTTATTCAAACCAATAAAGTAACCTAACCTCGTCAGTATTTCACAAACTATATACAGAGACAACATAATCTTTTTGAAACTATCAAGAAAAGCATCTGGAGATCTATCTGCCATTACTAATAATTCTCCAATAAGCCTGTCGTCTATATATTGCAAACAAGGTACACCCAAACTTCTACAGTAGCTTGTGGCTACTAAACCCGTTGTATTGTATATATATGCACTTATCTTAAAACCAAAAGGTATGGTATTAAATACAAAGTACCATCCTCCAAATTGCACACCAAAATACTTTCTAGAGTTTGTATTTAACAGAATATGGTCATATCCAGATTTATCATCTACACTACACATGAACGAATCTTTTTGTATCATACGAGGAACCTCTTTAAGAGTATCCAGTCTGAAAGGTTTGTCCAAAATCCAAAGGCTCAAGAACCACTCGTCATGACAGAGCCTAGGTTTTGTTGGCTCAACCGTGAGCGGCATAACCAAATGGGGCGGAGAACAAAACCCAACTTTGCCCCACACGGTCATTGAACCATTTTTTACTCTTTCTAATAAAGTTGCTTTAATAAAATCAGCAAAATCTCTACAGTTACTAGCATTATGAAAATACATAGGTGGGGGGAGTTCAGAATCGTACGCTTTACCAGCAAAATTGCCCTTGAAATGACAAAAATAGTGTTCAATTTTTACTCCATCTCGTAACCATCCAAGAACTTCAGGACTTGGGTTCAATTCCTCCCAGCGCTTAACATAGTTGTGTAAATTACCAGCTTTAAACATATCAGGGTCCCTGAAAGGGAGACATTCGAAGTCAAATTCATTACCAGCTGCAACACTCTCTGCACTTGTCACGAGAAACGGGGGTTGGAGAACGTTTCCCCTATAATTTACACGGTTTACGTCTTCTCTTGGGCTTGACTGACAAACTGGATCGAAACCAGAATCTATCTCCCACTGTGGGATATCTGGACAAAATTTCTGTTTCTTTTCAGGAATGGACGAATCCTAAAAAGGAAAAAACGGAGAAAAGTTCTCCAACCCCTATTCCACGTGACATAAGCCACTAGGGAATTAGTCTCCCCGGAATAAGAGTTAGAAAATCAAACTCGAGCTTGATAATAGCAGGATTACCTTTATCCAGAAACGCACTTAAATAAATGCAACAAATTTCCTGGCTTAAAATGAATGGTAGGTATAGTAACAAGCAAACGGGCAGATAGGCAGACGATGGAGCATGTCCAAACTACAATATACTATTATATATGTATACTAATCCACACCTATGTCAAGGGAAAGGAAAATGAATTGTATGCATTGACATGAATAATGCACCCAATTTCAGATAAAAAGTTCACAAAATGTGTACTGTTTTAAAGTAGATATCATTTTAAACTATTGAGAAGGTTAACATAGTCAATAAAAATACAAAACATTACTAATAGTAATAACACAATTATATATCGAGTTCCCCGTGAAAAGCGGATATTTAAAGTTCGAAGTCTACTCTTTTTTCATCTTGGGGCACTCGTTGACGAAATGGCCCGGTGTCTTACAATAAAAACATACTCCCTTCTTTCTAGGCAACCTAGGTCGAAATGTTGGCCTCTCCATAGGATTGAAAACGGTGCATTCATTTGACTAAACGCTGGTGGTGGAGGATAAATCTGAGGCCCAAACTGCATAGGCATAGGATAAGGTGGATACGAGAAATAAGAATGCTGTGGTACTTGCACTGGACTATTCGACTTACTATCCTCTTTTTTATCATCAGGTTTTATTTCGTACCGTTTTGTCTTCATCCAGTCTACAATTGTATTCGAAATCTTTTTATCTTCACTTGACCCCAGAAGTTTCAAACATAAAGTGCAAATATCGGGGTGGTTCTCATATTGCCTACACGCTTGAAGTGCTTTCGAGTAGTAATCAGAATCTTCATGCCCCGCTTTGGCCGCACATTCTACCAAAACTTCAAGAGATGCCAAGAGAACTCCCGGGGAAGTTAATTTAGGGCGTCCTGCCAAAACCCTTACGTTTTTTAGAGCTTCTTCCACTTTTCCCGCGTTGGCATTATGCTGGAGTGTGTTCAAATTATTCTCCAACGCCTTCATTCTTCCATCTAAGTCTGAAGTATCTGTGACTGAAGAAACTGTAGATTTCTTTCCTGAACTAGAGCTCTTGGCAGTGACTTGTTGACCACTTTCAACGGAAACTGCATTGGAAGGGCCTAAAATATAACAAAGACCAATTACAGTCTTCCTCCTAATCACCAAAATATCAATAATACCAAAGCATTTGCTATACCAAATTACAGCGATTATTATAATTTAACAGCTAATAACTGCCCGGGACCATCGATGAACAAGGCTATAAGTACTTGTATAGATAATGTTGAGTAGAGATAAGCCCCGTTTGTCAAATGCAAACTCTGGGTTGACGAACTTCTATTTACTTACATATTTATCTCTTTTTGTAAAAACAAAATTGTGTATTCTCCATCAAAAATCATCTAAAATAAACAATTCCTCATCTACACCGTAGGCAGTAAATATTTAATTATTATTTTCTTTAAAAAATCAACGGTTACAACGATTACATCAATTAAAGTACAAAGTCAAACAGACCTAAGCTTCTTTCACATCTAAATATAAATAAACGGACAAAGGGAAATCCCTTACATCCAAAATAGAAGTTCACGTGTCAATAGACAGGTAAGAGTGTCAATCACGGATTTCAACAATAGGACTTATAACCGCGTGAGTACGGCTAAAACACTATAATCTATAAACAACTATCTGACAAAGACAAAGTCTTTCGAAAATATACAAAGCATATGGAAAATTCATTTCCTGCTAAATCCCAAATACTACCAAATTACCTGCAGTTATACTTTAATAATAAGGTAATATAGGGTCCACTCCGATGACAGTGTCAACTCCGAACTTATTGAAATAATTCAATATAAAACTTAATGTTTTAATATTAAGTTGCTAGACCCTGACGGGTATATAAATTGCAGTATAAGGCCACATAATAAAATAATGGTATGAATACCCGGCAAATAACGGATAGGCCATAATCAATATTAAATTACCTGCTGTGGTATCTGATGCCAATAACTGGCTGCCCTTTGGTGCACCTACGCTATTAGCGTAAATAATCGCTGCGTGCATCATCTTTTGGAGTTCTTCTAAATTCCACTGCTTACCAGCTAATGATATCAGGTCCCTAGCGCTCTCACCAGTTAGCTTTCTAAATTCTACTTCTAGCTCCTCAAGGTTGTAGTTCTCCATCGAATGTTCCTTTTTTAACCTCGCCAACACATCTGGTTGTTCAGCAGATTTGAACTCTATCAGCATTGGTAGCAAACATTTCCCCACAAGGGAATGCCTAGCTTTTAAGACAATACTAGCTGCCATCTAATAAAATAAAATAAATAATAATAAATAGCCAGGTCAAAAGCAAAATTTATCACGACTCTACTAAGATGCTAAATACTAAATACTACTAAAATTTAGGCAAACAAAGGACACCGGGTAAGTAGCTGTTACTCTAAAATAAGCTATACATGTCGAGTACACCCTAACGTGCAAGGACAAAGTGATCACCGACCCGATCCGAACGAAATATATAAAATAACCTATTTTAAAAAATCATAATTCAATTAACACTTAAGGAATTAATAAATTTATGCAACTACACTAGTTTTCTCTTCGAAGTTTTAATAAAACGTAAAGAAAATTTAACATGGAGAAAACGCACGCAAATATCTTGCTATGCAAAAGGGGGTTGACAACAGTATAAAAGTAGCAGCGTAGATTAAAAAACTACGCTCTAATACAAGGTAAACGTGTCGAGTTCACCCTAATATAAAAAACAAAGTGGTCTTAAAACCAAACGAGTGCACCTAACCACGTGCTAATTCTCTACCCAAGAGTGTGTACAAGAAATACTCGTGCAACACAAGGATAAAATGCGCATATAGCATAAATAAATACTAGTAAAAATTGCACCTTACTTCATAAAACTTGACACCTTACCCAAAAGTGAGAATAGAAATACAAGACCAGCCAAGTGGTCAAAAAACAACATTCTCAACGAGGTTGGTCCATTCGCCTCACATAATCAAAATGGTTAAACAGAATAAAAGAAAAATAGCATCACCCCTTTAAAAAGTTATTACTAGCCACACTTTCCTAAGACATGGGTACCCTCTACCCGGCTAGAAAAAAAAATATTAATTACAAAATTGTCTTCGGCCGAACCTACTGACAATAAAACTTTCCCCGGATATACCAAATATCCTAGACTAAATTAACAAAGCCACAAAAATTTTAAATTAACTCACCACAAAGCGTGGTACACGTGGCTGAATCACAACGAACTTCAGGACAGAAAGGTCTGTCCTCGCCAACTGCTTCTCGAATACTGAGAACAGGTAAAGGAAATCTCGTTACCTCTCGCGTGATGTCACTTAAGATACTGATGTATTTAATGAGAATTCACATTGCTAGGGCTTTGTTGTTCAGATTCAGTTAGGGAAATACGATACAGTGGAAATTTACCATTGATATTTTCATGAAATCTGGACACAAGTACATGTGTATCTCCTGTCTATGTACTTTCGAAATATCAAAAGAAAAAGTATCTTTATGATATAACTTTCGAGTAATATTGCGTTGAATTTTTTTGAGTTTTATCCGAAACAGCACTTTTTCGAATTTTCGAGTCGTTCACAAATCATGTATAACTTTGCAAGGAAATAACATTTTTGTAAAAGGCTCCGCTTTGTATGATCAAATTTTACGGAGATATTTAAGAAAAATCTCAAGATAGTATAAGGGCTCTTCTTGAGAGATGATACAACGTCACAATGGGTCCCTTATTTCCCCCTGCTACCTTATCGTATTCCCTTAAGCTGAAATGAGCTATTGCAATCAATTAGCGTCCGTCGTTTGAGTCGTCGGCAAACTTTTTCATTTTAATCTTCTCCTCTGAAACTGCTCGGCCACTTGGGTCCACAATTTGGTGGAATAGTCCATAGGTACTCCCCTTTCAAAGTTGTATTCGGGACCTCCAAAAAAGTATGTTACTAAAAATAGAAAATCAGCAAAAAATATTTAAAAATCTTGTCCCCTGAAACGACTAGGACAATTGAGACAAACTTGGATTGAATGTTCTTAGATTGTCCCTTTTCAAAACTGTGTCCATGTGTATAAACCTCTAACTTATATATGGCTGCCAAAACAAAAAATAGAAAAATCAGCAAAAAAATATTTAGAAATATTCTCCCTAAACGAGTGGAGTGATTGAGACCAAATTTGATTGAATTTTTCTAAGGTGGTAACATTTCAAAATTGTGTCCGAGGGTCCAGATCTCTTACCAATATGGTCGTCAATACTAAAATTAGAAACAAAATGTTTAAAAATCTTCTCCTCTGAAAAGAAAATGGGGTAATTGAGACCAAATTTCGATAGAATGGTCTTTAGGGTGTCCCCTTTTTAAAATCTGTCTGGAGGTCCGGGCATCCAATCAATTTTGCTGCCGTTACTAAATATATAAAAATCAGTCAAAAAATATTTAGAAATCTCCTCTAAAACTTCTAGTGCAATCGAGATCAAATTTGATGGAATGATCCTTTGCTTGTCCCCTTTAAAAATCCTGTCTTGGGTTCTCTAAATGCTGACAAATATGACTGTCATTAGCATTGTTACTGAATTAATGTTTAAAAATCTTAATTTGTCTTTGAAACTACTAGGCCAACTTAGATTAAACTGCTACTGAAAAAATCAAAGACTTTGTTATTAATGATGTCAATTTCATTCCCTTTTATGATTTTTGAACGGCAAATTAAATCCAGGTGAAGAATAGTCTTTTAATCTTTTTAGTTGTTGTTTGATGTATTATGTTCCCAAGAATTCGCCTGGTGTTTGGATTTTGTTAATATGGTCTTACCCAATGTCTTCTCTATTCTTTTGTCGATATCAAGTATAAATATTCATTTTATGTTAAAAGTACACAAGACGGTTAATAAGTCTGGTTACGTCGGGAAAGACCGTTTGATGTACAGCTTTTCTGAAGTTTTGGGTGGACCTATACGTCGGTCTGGTAATTGAATAGGTTTGATCTAAATCATGTCTGGACAAAAATTATAAACCGGTTTGAGCAATTTGTCATGTCAGTTCCCCTGAAAAAATAAGCAACTAAAATAGCAATCAAATTATCTTAATAAAGTTATAGGTTCAGATCAGACTGTACAATTTTGATTATTTGCTAAAGGTATGACACTTATTAGGATCGTGATAAATTGTTATGGATGCTGTGCAGTGCATCCCTGAAGCTTCGGTAATATGAGAATTACTCTTTCGTACCATATATAATTGAAATAAACATAAACAAAAGTTTCCTTCAATAAACGCAATGGAAGGACACAGCATTGGAAAAATGTAATTTCGTAGTAAGACGAATTTAAATTCTGATTGAATTAATTAGATAGCAAGTCGTCTGTTGTGCCGTTGCCATTTATTATTCGGAAATAGATGAAATTATTTCGTAATATATAGTAAATGAACATACATGTATCTTATATTGGTAACAATTTTAACAGGTTAACATAGTTTCTACTTATAGCGCTGGCGGTAAAAAGAGCTTAACGATATAGTCTGTCCAATCTGTGACAAATTTGGGTACATCTTTGTAATGAAGTAAAAATGTCTGCAGTAAGCACAAAGTACGATTGTTTTGAATTATGGCGGCCAACGGACAGAAGTCTTTGTGAATATCAATTCCTTGTGTGTAGGCATATCAAAAGATGGAGCCACAAACGTATGAAAAGTGTGTGTTCGAGTCCTACTGATTGAAACAAGGCATTGTCATTCCACACTCTGCATTCTAATTACTTTTTGGTGATAAATTAGATGTTAGATAAATATCGGCAAAAGAATACCGAAGAGACAAAACAGTAAATAAAAAATCCATGGAAAGGGCAAAGTCATGATAATGGAACACAACAAACGCAACAAGGACACATGTAATAACTTTAAAGAATGAAAAACATATAATAAACTAAACAAAAATTGAACAAGACAGAACAGAAACCAATGTAAACCCACACCAAAAAACGGGAGTGACATCAGGTGCTGTGGAAAGGTAAGCATGTCCTGTCCGTTAAAGACACACGTTACATTGAAAGCGGGAACAAATCCACTGGCAATGGAGAACAAACAGTATAAATACATAAAAAAGAAATAAAATACATAGTAAACTAAGGAAATATAAAACAAGATGAGACAAAACCAAAACACAAGCAACGTGAACCCCCATAAAATTAGGAGTGACATCATAAAAATAATTTTATTTACATAAAATATGTTTTCTGTTTTCTCGAATATATGATGTTCAGAGATCCGTTGTGCGTAGGTTAATTAAATTTGGAATGGTAACGCTTGATTAATGAACACTTTTTCTTTTGCGATAAAATTAGAGGTGTAACACTTAGAAGTTAAAATATTTATACATGTACATGTATATATGATCGGTCGTATATTATTTAATACGACTGTTTATTTTCTAAATCTGTTGTTTTCAGTTATTTTAGCTAAATGCATAGGTTATTATGTGCTTGTTTAACATCCTTTTTTGTCAAACGTTTTCCAAGATCTTTCCTCTAGTCGACATTGACAAATATTAAAATCATCTGGCAGAAACTGCAGGAAAGTAATTTTGTATGGTCTGTTTAATATTTTCTTGCAGTTTTTCGCGAAGTTAAAGTGTTGATCACATTCATTCCTAATACTTTTTATACGGAAAACCAACGAGGAGACAAACTTCTGTTACAGAATACTGTCAACATAATGAGGGATGACAGAATAAATTACTTTATTCTAATATTTTTTGTTATTATGTAATACTGATATTCACATTTATTTTCTCTGTTTATATCTTCAGAAATTCATTTTCAAATACAAATCAACCATTGGTAAAGTGATCGTGCAAAAACTGCCATCTTTGTCCGACAAAATATCAGACATACATAAATAGTGTTTTTTTATGTGTTAGCATGCATGAACTCCTTCATGTAATTAGATAAAAACATTGTACATAGCTATTACACAAAACTTTCTAAATGTGGGGTTAATAATACTTTTAGTAGAGGTATTTTACATTACAATAAATCGTGTTGCTATACTTATCTTGTCAGGTGGATACTCTAATCCTAGATATCGTCTGAACACTCATTGTAATCTCGAATAGTGTCTCAATCACGATATCATTTAATTTTGTATTTCTTTCTTACAAAACCATATATACAATACTTGAATAGACACCATAAACTGTATCGGAAATAGTTACCATAACCTGTAACAGAAACAAACATTATTATACTATGTCAGTAACAAAAGATAAAATAGTTTCAGGCAAAGTGCATCAAAATTAAGTGTCAAAGAATTTTAATTTTTAACCACTGTTGGTGGACTCGAAGTTGATAGTATTTCGATACTGGCCCGAAATTGATACTTAAAATTTACTGTTACAGAATCATAAAATTTGTGAAAACTAAGGAGTATCTCCCTCGTGCACAGCTCTGGCCTTAGATGGTTATGGCTTTACCCCTTTTGCCATTTTGGTATTTTTGAATTGCTCTTCAACCTTTTCGATTCTTGTTTTGGGTTTCAACATTTTAGGCCTTGGGCACAACTGATGAGTCGTAAATCGACGAAATGTGTACATTTTGTGCATCAACATTGGTATCAAAGAATTTGAATTTTTACCTCGAGGGTATCCCCAGCTCAGTTGATAGTTTTCGATAATAGTCCGAAATTCATACATAAATTTACTGTTACAAAATTATAAAATTTGTGTAAACTAAGGAGTATCTCCCTCGTGCACAGCTTTGTCCTTAGATGGTTTTGGCTTTACCCCCTTTTGGTCATTTAAGTATTTTGAATTGCTCTTCAACCTTTTGCATTGTTGTTTTCGTTTTCAAAATTCTAGGCTTTGAGCACAACCGATGAGTCATAAATCGACCAAATGTGCATGTCTTGTGCATCAAAATTAATATCAAAAAAATTTAATCACATGAAACATCAGTGGGGAATTAAGCCACATTTTCAAGATACATGAGATACATGTTGATAAACATATGATAAAAACATGCATTAATTTGTAAGTTTTAAAAGGCTGCAACAACTCGTCTATACATGAACGAATGAAAATGCTAATTAGAAGCGGTATTGATATTTATGACAAGCATTAGCCTAAAACTGCTTTTAGACGGAAGGAATTATAGACGATTTATTGTAAAAGGAGTATAACCTGTGTGTTTTCATAATCCTCATCAATGGGTTTTTGAGAAAGTGAAGTGTTAAGAACGCATAATATTTTCAATTACCAAAACATAATACTGCTGTATTATTTCCCATTATACTGAATTTATGTTTTACATCAAACAAAAAATAGTTATGTGCAGCTCTTTCTACTAGTTTACTGGTTTAACGATGGTGTTGCATCGATTGCGCGGTTAGTAACACTTTAGCATAACCATCGAATTGAATTGAAGTTTCATAAGCCGATGTTAAAACGCGTTTTTGTGTTATCATAACCTTCATTCGCTTTATTTCCTACCAGTTTTCTTCTGTTATAAATCATATCAGGAAATTTAGATATGGCGAGAACAACCGATAGTGGTTTTTATCCAGCTTTACAAGCAGAGAATGTACACAAGGGGATTGTTAAGATTTCTCAAACTACTCGCATTTAGTAAAATGTTTGAGACAGGATCGCCTTTTTTCAAATGTTATCTGTAATTTGAAATTGGTCCTTTGGGTATCATTTTGATCTGTCGTTCAGTATCGAAAGTTTCGAGTCATATTCATTTCTAACAGAATTAGGGCAAAATTGACATCCCGCAAGCTGGTATAACACACGTGTTATTTATTTCTCTGCTCAAGACAGTATTGTATAATTTTCTCATATATCTAATGTTGCCTATAATGAAATGTTTCACATTTTGGGTGGCAGTTCAGTACTCTTCAGTAAGGGCAATGCATTGTCTATTGCCATTTAAATTGTCTGAATGATTATCCCTCATTAACGCATACCCCATGTCCTTTCACTTCAATGAATGTTGAAAATCCATACTTCAATTTCAATTCTTTCAATTCTACTAGTTTAATTTTTTTTAATCTGAAAAGCAGCACGGAATTGCAACAATAGTGTCAAGAAGCCAAAACGAAAGTCGAATACAAAATACATATTTAATTAAAATATATATGTGTGCTTTTTTTATACAAAAATATAAAAATCTTGTCACAGATCTTAGTGTACACACCAAACGTGTTAAGAGAACATTTAAATGATCTACATATGCTAGCGCTATATATTTTGAAAGTACGCAGACATCTAACATTGCTCCATTTCGTATCTAAATCTTTTAGTCCTAACCTAGAGGAGTGTTTGATATGATATCGACAAACCAATTCATATGCAATTATTATTCGTAACTTTCCATAGGAAAATTTAAGCGTCTTTCATAGAGACAAACGTGATTAATGGATGTTTAGGCTGAAAATCCGATCTAAGATCCATGGTTTTTTTTAAAATATTACTATGTGCACTATCACAGATATGTAAAATGTGAACAAAATTACACAAATTGGCATTGATTCAAGTTCTTTCGTTGAAGATTGCTTTTTTCAACCTTCTTTTTTTTCTTCGACTTATTAATCTTTGAATGTAATATAATGCTTTGACACGAAATTGTGTAAAAATGAAACCCGCATTGCACATAATTTTGGATTTTTTAAAGATTTTCAGAATTGTACTTCTAGGGATGTAGAACCCTATAAAGTCAAGAATACCCGTGGATTGTTGAAAGAACACTTTAGATTAGGTATTTTCATTTAGATTTACCGAATCTATTTTTATGTCAAGTCAATGCACTGTTATTGTCTTTATACTGCAATCTTTGGTGTGACATTAGTAGATGTTACTACCAATTCAAAACTTATTTAAAATGCTTGTTACCCTCCAGGGACCCCAAATAATTTGGCGGAGTAATATGTTTACATGGAGAACTCACCTTTTCAAAGATCGATGAGCAGTTAAATATACTAGTCAACAAATGTAACGATACAGGATTTCGGAACCAAATATATAGTGGTTTGCTACTTCATGTCTTGATCTTATGCGTCTCATTTTGAAGTTTTGATAAAACTTGAAATGGTGAAAAATGGAAATTTCCAATAGAGGGTTAAATTAAATTTGCAGAAAATCGAGAAGAAAATCGACACACATTTTGTAAAATGAAAATCCAGTGGCTGAAATCAGTAGAAAAAAAATTATTTTGTCAAACAGACATTATGATTCATATAACGGGGTAAAAATACTGATTTAAAAAATGTGATTTGTGAAATCTCAAAAACGGGAATTTTTTATTTCAAACCTTTCGCAAAAAATCCATGCCTTTGATGAGAAAACAATCTACTGAGAAAATCAGATGTGTGGATCTATTTTTCTGCTTAGTACAGGTATTTAAAATTATGAATATATGAAAAATGCATTACCCTGTATCGTTTCTTTTGTTGACTAGTATATATACCATTGACAGTCGAATAAGATAATGGAAAATAACCAACACTTTCGCTGCAATTTTTCAACATTAAAAAACAAAGTATTTTGTTCTTAAGATTGAAGACAATAAGTTTGTTAATTTCAATCAACACCAGTCCCGTCAATCAGTTAAAGTGGGAGTGGCCAAAATGTTATATACATTCAAATGAGTCAGTGACTTGTAAATTTACTGTCAAGTCATTTTGACTGCTCAATAGAACGATTGCATTATAAATATAGTTACACGTAATTGCTCTCTAATTGTTTGATATCAAATAAGAGTCCTCTGTATAGAAACACTTCACAAGCAGTCGCTGTTTATTTAGATATTAAAGTCTTATTTATTGGAACACAAAAAAAAGCCGTTGCTCTTTGCTTATTTAGATAAAATACCCGTCTTTTGGATTGGAGCGATTGAGAAAAAATTTGTTTGATATCAAATAAGAGTCCTCTGTATAGAAACACTTCACAAGCAGTCGCTGTTTATTTAGATATCAAAGTCTTGTGTATTGGAACACAGAAAAAGCCGTTGCTCTTTGCTTATTTAGATAAAATATCAGTCTTTTGGATTGGATCAATTGACAAAAAACATGTAGTTGTGCTGTTGTTATGCAGATATTAAGGTCTATCAGTTATGCTCCTCCTCTGCTATGTTGACGAGTACATGTATTTCCCAAAAAAAAATGTTCATCATTTTTAAAGTCGGGATTCCTTATTGAACACTCAACTCGCTGACCTTTATTTCACTGTCAGTAATAGCCAACTGAAAGCGCGAGTATTACTACAGTGCCTTCAATATGAAATTAAATAATTAAAATGCCAAATTTAACAGTTGCATATTTTGGTAATGGTTTTGTCTACCGCTTTTGCTTGTTATTATCATTGACTGAATTTATCTTTCATTGGTTTGTAAATCTCAATAAAGGTTATGCACGAGAAAGATGTATGTAACTAATATATGTCATCTGATGATATCCATTAAATACTGGTTTACATTTACATGTCACAGTTAAATGCTTGTTATACTGATATGGTAGTTTTTATATGAGCAAACATGTATGGGAATTGCTGTTTTAATATCAAATGCCACGTGAAAGATTATTCATGACAAAGATGTATGCATGATGATGCCTATTAAATATCAGATAACATATGTTGCGGTTAAATGGTTAATCTACGAATACGTTCGATAGCTATTAGTATGTTCTTTCAAGTCCGGTAAAAACACATCCTCAAAAGAGAAACAATTAAGAAGGTCATTTAATTACTTGGCTGCACAATCTAGTCTATGTACGTATAATTCAAACGGAAGTCTGTGGAAAATAATCATTTTCTGTTATGAGTCGATTGAAGATTTCTAGAAAAGTTGAAAACGATTCCATTACATATTCAATGTCACAAAGACATGGAAGTGTCTGTACTAAGTCAGACTATCCTGACTTTGTTTGTGTTTTGTTCTCTTTTATGTTACTGTTTGTCGGGGTTCTGACCTTTCCTGACCTTAATTTGCTGTGGTCCATTGTGTTGTTTATGGAATTTTATTCTTCCTTACTCTAAGAAATGTCACGTTATAAAGATGCATCCACCAATGGAGTTTGCTTCAAATACACGCTATTATTGGCATTTAATTTCATTTTTGATGACATATTTTGGTCTTTTTGTTTTTTTTTTATTATTATTGATAGGAGAGTCCATGACAGGTGAAGAAAACATTCGGCTAGATTGTAACATTTATTTCTTAATTTTTTTAATACTAGTCGCCAACCTATTATTCCGGGCTTGTTGATGTTTGAGTGTCTCGTAGTAGGCAGGTTAAAAAAAAATCTCACAATTCTTAATCTCCAACTATCTTAGCATCTCATTTCTGTTCATAATCTAAGTAAAAAGAATTTGGTCTTTTGATGTATTTTCTTGTACTACACGTTCAATTTACCTTTAATGGCAATTTCAAAATCTTTGCTTTTGACTCTTAAAACTTAAACAAAGCATCAAATAGAATATTTGAGTTAAATGCGCTTAGATTTTCACGACATATAGATGATTTATTGAAATATGCAGAAAAATTGGTATCAAAGAGTGTGCATAATATTTATTTAAAAAACAACAAATGCAAATGAAATGCAATAAGATTAAAATACATTTATAATCTTTATGAGTAGACTTAAAATATAAAATGTATAAATCCATACGCAAAACTCTCTCAAAAAAAATAAACACATCAATAAATACATTAAGTCAATGAATGAAATCCGGTAGTAGAGGCAACTCAGTAATAAGTCTGTACCTAACAACACTCTGATTAGTGAATATATAAAACATCTTGTAATTTGTAATTCTTCCATATTTTACTACAATTATTTTTGCTAAAAAAAAGCCTTACAATGTCCTGAAAAGGCATTGGCAAGTCTGGAAATTTAGTTTGGAGTTTACTACTGGCAATTACTAGAAAAGAAACTGTTGTTTTTAATAATTTTCTTGACACATGTAATAAACGACAGAATTTTTTCGCTGCGTTAGCTTCACTGCAAATATAACCGCAGGTGGAAGCGAACGGGGGAAAACAATGTTATCGTTCTTGTTAGGTGTCGCTCATTTGCAGTATGGGACAGCCAGACTAATGTACAATAAACATGATAAAGGGGTTTCATAATAAACTCAAGCAACTAGGAAGATTTGGTAAACATGTCAAGCTTCATGATTTGCCCGAGGAAAAATATTTACGAGCCACTTGGCTGCAATAAAAAAGTCTCAAATATGTCAATCCTACCTATTACATTCAAGTATGTTCAGACCATTTTCCAAGAGGCGAAGGAAAAACATCACTGAATCCTGTGCCTATACTATATTTGTCACCAAAAGCCCAGAAGGAAATAAAGCGTAGATCGACAAAAAATAGTTCAGGACTTTTCTGCATTAGAAACCACACAAGGGACACGAATCGCATTTTGCTTACGCTATGTTTAATCTAACACTTCCGCATAACGTGATTCCTATTCTTGAAATGAGGAAATCCCCATTTAATTTCAGGATGTTTATATATCACAAAAACAAGTATGACGTCGTTCTATTGAACAAAAATAGCAGCGGCAGAAGTGACGTCGTCGTACATGTACTTATTTTTACCTTAAGTAGAGTGAAGTTTGGTCAATTATGATATATTTAATTTAAAACGAATGTATGTGCGTATCTAAAAACTAGAGGCGCCCAGAAGCCTGTGTCGTTCTCACGGAAGCCTGTGTCGCTCACACGGATATCATTTTAAGACTTAAAGCAGAATAAATTGTTTTACTATGTCGATCTCGGATGGCAATCTGCAACATTGCTGTAAAGTTGGGTTCCAATTGCTTACTGGTTTCAGACAAGATTTTAAAGTAAGTTGTCCATAGGGTCCTATTTTCAGCTATGTTCGTCTCTAGTGGCCATCTTGGATTGCGAGCGGAGTCATCGGATATATTTCTGGAGGAGGAGCATCTAAGAACCATTGCTGCCAAGTTTTGTTCCAACTGACTAAGTAGTTTCAGATCTTTAAACGAATTTTCGCATAGGGTCCTACGTTAAAATAAGTTCGCCTGTGGCAGCCATCTTTGATGGCGGTCCGTGTATTCGGATATATATCTGAAAGAAGACTACCTAAGGTGCAATCCTGTCAAGTGTGCTTCCAAATGGCTAATTGGTTCCAGACAAGAAGATCTTTTAACTGAATTTTCCTGAAGGGTTCCATGCTGAACAAAGTTAGCTTTCGGCGGTCATCTCAGATGGCGTCGGGTCATCGGATACAAGTCTGATAAAGGAATATAAAAGGACTATTGCTACCAAATTGGGTTGGATTTATTGTTACTGTTTACTTAACGTCAAGTGGGAATATTTCATGCTTCTTAAAGACGAGAACCAGTTCAACAATTTATCAAACAATTCGAATAAGGATGGGGCGGGACACTGATGGAAATCAATTTTGACTGCTAATGTCAACATGGTGGATGGTTGGGTAGGGTCGGGTTTACTCTTTCGAAAACTACAGAAGGGGTCTTTAGCGTACAGGGCGCGTGGCATTCTCCAAACACGTTACCCACTGTGGTCCGCGGTCAGGCTTTCCTTGTAATGACCCAACAAGCTCCCAACGACGGGGTCTTCTCTATCCGCCACCCGGGGACGCGCTAGGCAGGTTCCAATTGACTTGTAGGTTTTAGATCGGAAGATTTTTATGCCAATTTTCTCAAGGGGTCCCATGTTAAACTATCTTCGGCTCTGGCGGACGCCAAGTGATGACAATAGCTCACCTGGCCCTGCCATTTGGGCCGGGTGAGCTAATTAAAAGCAACAATATTTTGAAAGTCGGGTAATTTTTTATTTTCGTTGACGTAAAGAAAAATTCGGAAATGATTCTTTAAAAAATGTATTCTCCCCAACAGGAATTTAAACCAAAGGAAGGCCCCTAGACAACTTATATTACACCCTTGGTCCCAGATTAAATGGCAACCAGTTTAGTTACTATAAACATTTGGGTTAATTCAGTATTGTAGTAGAGGCAGCTCAGAAATAAATCTATCCCTAGCAACACTAATATGAAATATCGTGCAATTAGCAATTCTTCTATGTTTGACTCAATATATTATACATGTTCATTCAGTGACACAGAACGTGAAACAGTGAACAGTGAACTAAATTTAATATACTCTGTATTCTCTATATTTCTTTCCACTTTATTTAATTACTTACCAAATTGATGTTTAATGACCTTAAGAAACTAAAGTATATATGTCAGTCTTCTGAAGTGCATAGAAAACATTGGAAATGTCGGTTACTTAAACATCGACTGAGAGTTAAAGTGTTTTAAGACGCAGCCAGTCAGTACAGAAACCAGTGAAATGATGATCCATTCAAATTATTATTTTTTTTATAAAAAAAATATCCTAGTTATATCTACATGTTATATCATGTCCTTTTATATATGACCAGTTTTTTCTATCTGCTTTTTGTCTAAGTGAATAGTTTATGGGACAACACGGTGCCCAACGCGTAACACGGGATTCCTCTTACAACTTGGGATTTCCACGTATATGTAACATCGCAATTCCATGTATGGTAAATAACTTGACGTTTTCAGTAGGTTGAGTTTGATGGGTATAAATGCCCCCCCCCCCCCCTCCCCGCATGTTCGAATTTACGATTATTTCAAGCTCCAACAACTTTGATTGTCCAGTTTCCTAAATCATTCAAGAGAATCAATCACGAGCACATGCATTTTTGCCATTTTTTTCTTTTTCCATGGAAAATGGATAACCATGACCATTTATCTTAACATCAGAATGTTAGATACTCAGTGTGGTTTACACTCATCTACAGAAAATTATATGAAACTAAGAGGTGCGACGGTATAATTAAACTTTTTCTCGTTGTGTTAATTGTCAAAAAAAGAGGAAATTTTCAAGAATTCTCTTGATAAAGATTATATTCTATATTTGTTTGAAATCATTAATGAAGTATATTATTCAATCCCATTTAGTACTTAACTTCAAAGTAAATGCGTAATTGTTATGAATTTACTTTGTGCACCCCTATAAAAATCCTTAATTTTAATTAACCAATATGGTGGTTTTTAAATGATCAAACATGGGTGGGAATTGCTGTTTTAATATCACATGGTTTAATGAATACAGTGAATGTATGGTAGATAAGGGCAGCACAAAATATTATATGCAAAAAGGGTTTTGATGTGAGCAATATGGTGGAAGTTACAGCAAACCAGTCAAACAAGCTTGTTCAGAGAGATAAACATACTTGTAGTTTAAATGATTGGGTAAGGGGTACGTAAAAACAACAAGCCCTTCAAATTTTATTGAATCAGTTGCAAGATCTCAAGTTTTAAACTCAGAGATCCTTAGTGAAAAGCCCTTACTCTTACCAAAGTTGCATTGACATTCTATTTAAATCATGTTCCCTGACAGTATAATTGCCAAAAAACGACATTAAGTGAAACCAGGGCACGTTGCTTGACTGCATTTGGGCTTGCTCATATTAATGTGAAGGAAGGGTAAGAGTGAATATAAGTATGTCCTCCTGTTTGACGAATCAAGAGCTTCAGACGAAACAGTTGGATACTCAGGTAAAGTTTAGGGTTGGGAGCAAAGTATTTGAACATATAACAAGTAGCCATATGTTACATTACCCTATTTTATGATGTAATAACAACCTGGTCATATCATTATTCAGATAAAAAGATGGAGATAATATAAGTGCCCTTTTTGGTCTCTGTGTTATCTTTAATTTAATTTTGTTGGAATTTAAGGCATAATCATTCACGCAGCTTAGGATATGATGAGATGATCATTCTAAGACCTAAGTTAAATACCTTACATGTTATGTTGATACTTTTGTTAGCATGACATGTTTATATAATTAGATAAGACCTTTGTAACAGCTAATGTAAATTCTTTACATGCATTTCCCAAATATTGAAATATATTGTCCATGTTTTAATTTATTTATTTACCCAGTTTATAAAATGATTGAAGTTTCAGGAATTTACTGTGATATATTATCATTTTTTCCTTTAAATTTAGGATTACACTCCACATTCAGACGCGAAATGTTTCGTTTTAAGTGGCCTCTCTGATTTCGTGATCAGGGGGGGGGGGGGGGGGGGGGCAGTTTCAATATATATAGTCAGGAATTAAATGAAATGTTATAAAAAAAAAACCATGGCTTCAAAACCAAAAAATTAATGGAAATTTATAAAAAATAATAGTTATCACAGCAACTTGTTCTCTGTATTCGTGTATATATTTTACTTTTGAAATAAGAAAATAATTTTTATCCAAAGAATAAACAAGCAACTACAGAAGAACTGTTCTAGAACTATCATCCTGACACCTTTTAAACCGTTTATGACAGGGTGTGTCCTGACCTAGAACCATTTATGACAGTTCTACCATAGAAACATTCAGGACGGTTCTACCCTAGAACTATTTTGACGGTTCTACCCTAGAACAATTCTAGAACGGTTTTAATCTAGAACCATTCTAGAAAGGTTTTAATCTAGAACCATTTATGACAGTTCTTCCCTAGAACCATTTATGATCTTGGCGATAGGTAATGAATTTTGAACATCAAATTTATAAGAAATTAAATAATTAATTTGTTGACATAATTTTCAAATCAACTTTTAATACTAAGGGTTCATTCCTTGTATTGCACATGGTAGATCTCCTTAGATGAAATTTGGCTTCCTATTTCGGTATTTTTGGTTGAGTACTTCTTGTTTAATACAAGTTTGGTTTTTGGTCTTCCAAATGTTTCGGTTTTAATGCTGCTGATGAGAGGTAACTCCTTGAAATGCGTCGTATACAGCATAATATAAATTTACTATATCTAATATTGGTATCTTTGGATTGTTATTTTGAAACTCCTGGGATGATGCCTCTGCTGGTGGACCCTAGGTCCCCGAGGGTATTCGCCAACCCAGTCGTCAGACTTGTCTGACATGATTATTCATTGATTTTTTACAGAAATTACCAGTTTTTAGCAAAATTCAAAAATAATAGAAATACTAAGGGTTCATTCCTTGTATTGCACATGGTAGATCTCCTTAGATGAAATTTGGCTTCCTATTTCGGTATTTTTGGTTGAGTACTTCTTGTTTAATACAAGTTTGGTTTTTGGTCTTCCAAATGTTTCGGTTTTAATGCTGCTGATGAGAGGTAACTCCTTGAAATGCGTCGTATACAGCATAATATAAATTTACTATATCTAATATTGGTATCTTTGGATTGTTATTTTTTAACATACCGAAATAGTTAGAGTAAAAAAAGAAAAAAATTCAGTCACAATGAAATCTTTACTAATTTAAAGCATCAAACTCTGAAGAATTTAAATATTTCGTTTGTTATTAAAAAACTAACTTTTTGAGATACTCCATAGTCTGAACTTATATATGTCACCTGCGTAATCAGTAATTTTAGGCATTTTATCAGTTTAATACATCAAATTGTCAAGAACTTAATGAGTTTACTTATTTCAAAATCTTAAAGATCGTCTTTTTGACACTACAACCGGCTTCATGCGTAGTTGTTATAAAATAAATTGTAAACATATAGGTAATTCTGACCTAGAACCATTCTGGACGGTTCTATCCTAAAATAAATTGTAAACATATAGGTAATTCTGACCTAGAACCATTCTGGACGGTTCTATCCTAGAACTATTTATGACAGTTCTACCTTAAATTTATGACAATTCTACCCTAGAACTAATCTGGACTGTCATATCTAGAACCTTTTATGACATTTCAACCCTAGAACCATTCTGGACGGTTCTATCCTAGAACCATTTATGACAGTTCAACCCTAGAACCATTCTGGACGGTTCTACCTAAGAAACATATATGACAGAGTTAATTCTACCCCAGAACCGTTCTAGAATGGTTCTCGCACCAACTTCTCTGATAGAATAGTTGAAAGGTTTGAACTGTCTATCTAAACAAAAATATTTCAACAATGGAATTTCTAATATAAAGGAGAGATAATTCCTACTATAAACCTCAGTTCAAGCAATGGATTTTTCCAAATTGAATACCTTAACAAATTTAAATTTTCCAAATCTCCGCTGACAGATGCACTAAGCTAAGTCAGAAGTAAAACAATTACAATTACCTAATTT
The DNA here is from genome assembly GCA_028015205.1 of Mytilisepta virgata. Taxonomy (NCBI): domain Eukaryota; kingdom Metazoa; phylum Mollusca; class Bivalvia; order Mytilida; family Mytilidae; genus Mytilisepta; species Mytilisepta virgata. The sequence goes on along the minus strand of CM051518.1, from coordinate 49,723,818 downwards.
TCACTTCATTTCCAGACTCTTAGTTTGAATTTAAAAATAACCTAAAACTTAAAATCCGCAGACATAGTTAACATGTTAGACATGTTTAATTTAGATAAGAGATTTGCCCTTTAATATGTTAATATTGTTATATAATGTGAATACATCATGCGGCTTTGTTGCAAAATACAAAAGATAATAATAATTTCAGTTTTGCATTTGACAAGTGACAAGCTGTTGAATTAAGTAGTTCTTAATGTATATTGTTGATTTGTTAAAATGTCAAAGCAATATTGCAATATCTTGCATTATTAAATTAAATGAGTCTGCACTCTACATAAGAGGCTTTTCCCATTCTATATGCTGAACTCTAATTAGGTTTTAAATGTTTACTGGCACGCATACCTTAAAATAATTGTGACAGAACTGTTATTATCGGCAAAAGAATGCCCAAGTGTTACGGCCGAAATCACCTTTAAATTGTAGCCAACAAAAGACACAAATCAATAATAAAATTTAACAAGATTTATTATATACAAGTTTACAAAAAATATTACACAAAATAAAATGTCAACTTAACTGTTCAAAATCCTGTTTTTTTCTTTATCCGGAATTCTCGTCACTGTTGCGGGAATCCAAATGGAATATTATATCCAATCAGTCACAATCTAGTATGATGTAACGTAAATAAAAGTGTGTCAAGTATGATATGAGTAACGTAAATGAAAGTGTGTCAATCCAACAGCTGAGAACACAAGAATGTTAATGTCTGGTCCGATATGTTCTGTTCTGAAAGTCCAACCTTCGTCCGTATATATAACCACCACGGAAATCCGTAGAATCCCTCTAGACTACGGTAGAAGTTTGAATTACACCAGAATTATTACGTAAGTCAAATGGAAAGTTCTAGTCATTCCATCAGTATCTATTATTGTTCCAGTGATTTCTAAACCGCGCAGTTATAACATTATTTGGTAAACAACTATAAGTATTATGTAAGCATATTATACATGTTATAAGGCCACACAAAACAAATTAGGCCAAGATAAATAAACATAATAATTACAATATCATAACACAAGTTACAAGATAAGGAGGAAAGTCCAGGAGATTTAATCTAAATACAAGGCTAACACAAGAGAAAAATAACAAAACAAATGCTACAATGATTGACCAAAAAATATGAATTAATAAATACATGACAAACCAAAGACTTGAGACGCTGTTATTTTACTGAGCAAGAAATGTTAAAGTTAAAATCAGAATGTTTGTTATCGCGTTTTAATTTCAATCGCCCTTTGTCATCTACGTACAGGACAAGGAAAGATGGTATTTAATATACAAAACTGACCTTTAAATTGTTGTGAATTTTGATTAGGATTTTTTGTCTTTATATTGAAAATACAAGAGAAAAATAACAAAACAAATGCTACAATGATTGACCAAAAAATATGAATTAATAAATACATGACAAACCAAAGACTTGAGACGCTGTTATTTTACTGAGCAAGAAATGTTAAAGTTAAAATCAGAATGTTTGTTATCGCGTTTTAATTTCAATCGCCCTTTGTCATCTACGTACAGGACAAGGAAAGATGGTATTTAATATACAAAACTGACCTTTAAATTGTTGTGAATTTTGATTAGGATTTTTTGTCTTTATATTGAAAATACATGAGTGTGGTCAAGAAGAGCCAGGAATAAACAAATTGTAAAGCATAAATCAGCTTGACGGTTGAGTAATGACCAAAGGTATAAAGACTTGATCTGAGAAATCAAAACCCGCCTACTTTTTTTCAAGTAAAATGCAGTATTAATGCAATGCCCTAAAGGCGTTTGTGTTGACGAATGTCATCTTTTTCTTCGAGCTGGAAGACCCTGCAGCTGTACTTTTAAATCAAGTATTAAACCAAATCTTTATTAAAGCACGGTTGGTTTTAATGAATAATTTAGGAATCAATCTAATTTAAGCATGATTTGGTCGCACAAATGTGGTTTTAAATGTTATTTTAATATATGCTTAACCTTTACATCTCGGGTTATTGTTTGGCTTTCCTCAGATTTTGATTTGAGAACTGCTTTGTGGCATATACAGTACACAGTGAATACCAGTTAATTTCATACAATGTTTATTGGTCGTTATTTTTGTTTATTATTTTATACTTATAATATTATTTCTTGAATAAAAATTGGTAGTTTTTTTCAAGAGTCAGATAAAGAAACGCAACTTTTTGGTGTAGTAAGAAGCATGCCATTGGTACAAATAATTATTCGGGCTTCTCAGTGGCTGTGTGCTCTAGATAATTCCTCTAACCAATAATGATCACTAGCCTGTCAGAACTGAGTTCGTGGGTTCGACTCCAGCTCCATTTCTAATTGCCGAAGATTGAAATTTTTTCTGTCGAAGGTACGTGGTTCTCTCCTGATTCTCCTGTTTCCTCAACCAATAAAACTGACCTCCACGATACAGCCAAATGAATTGAAAATGGAATAAAGCCCCAATCAATCAATCAATCAATCAATCAATCCATATCTCATTATTAGATTTCTTGTCAAAACGATGAATGTTCCCAATGATTGTAAAATCTTGGTTGTAAAAATTAAAAATTCTCTGATTTTTACAGACATTCCCCGTTCGAGCTATATATCCATTTTCAACCAATCAGCTCTAGAAAAATCATTCTACATTGTAATTCTGAAATTGACGATTGTTTGAGTATTTATATCGTCTCATATAGGGGAAATGTGGTATTGTAATTGGTGCACTCAGAGCTAAACTGAATATTTTTAATACATATATTGTTTTATTAAAGATAAAGAAAAAGAAAAATTTGGTATCATTGTATTGTACAAAGCCTTATGTTGAAATCTCAATATTGTATGAGAAGTACTTTTTAGTGTTTGTTAATACGATGGCGCGGCTAAATGAACCATTCAGACAATGTGATTATTAGTATTTACGTTCAATTTAAATGTCAAAGTAATTAGCATACCCTTTAGGAAACGTTATGGTGTTAAATTGCCAAAAACTCACTTTGAAATAATCAGAAAATGTCACAGATGTTGTAAAAGTACAAATAATGTTCACGGTCGTATGACTTTAGGGATTTTCCTTTATCTTCACATGACAGCATTCCTGTAAAAATGTACTATTATAGCCATAGTTCGTCAGTTCTTTTGGGTGACTATTGAAAAAACTTATAGCAATTTTTTTTACTATTTTCTATTGAAAGGCCTTATAATTACTGCTGATGGTGAGTACATTTCGTCTGCATACTATTCTGTTACTTACTTAAGACAACTTTTAAGGTTATCTCATGATAGTTGATCTGGATCTGGTGTTATTTGTTGAAGCAGCTTTTACGGAAATTATTCTTCGAATACAAGCAATACAATTTGCTGGATGAAATCATCTTTCTGTTGTTAAATTTTTGCGGATAATATCATTTAGTACGTTAGTACCTAAATTATTACATTTACATTGATTGTTTACATTCCATTTTGGACAATTCTTAACAAGTATTTAACAATTCATTAAGAGCATAAAATCATCAGCATTCGAAACAAAATAACAACAAAAACATCAAGAAAACAAAATAAAATCAGAATAGTGGTTTTTTACTGAATTTACTGGTGATGATAACCATATTAACGGATACCCAAACCTTTCCTTTACCTACCCTTATCTTCTGGTAAAAAAACTGAATGTTGTCTTTTTTTGGAACTAAAAAAGCTCGTTACATATTCCTGAATTGTAAAATTCTTTTCGAGTCTAATTCGTGAAAACGATGTTGTGAAATTCCTCAGCGAAAATGTATTTTGTATTAACTTCTAGAATGGACATGGGTTTTTTCTTGTATATATTAACCCTAAATCTGTCTTTCAACGTTCGCAATCACAGACTTAGACGTACTCTATAAGATGTTATTTTTGCAGGATGCTAATTTTCCCAATTTAAAGAAAACAAAAAATTATTCCGTTAAATTGTATTTGAAGGCATAATTACAAAAGATAACTTTCAATTTTGCCAAATACAAAAATGCCATGCTTTTAAAATTCAAATTCGTAATCAAGTGTCAAAATTAACCGGTATACTAAATGTCTTAATTCGTATAAAATAAAATGTCAAAGGACTCTGGATGTTTCAAGGTGCGGGCGGGGGTAATCTGTCAATTTTGATTGGCATTAGCACGAGAAACAGATCTCTATAAAAGCTCTTGGACTCTTTAGATTAATTTGTTGTTCAGTTTTTTCCTCATTGTTTAGTTCAGACATGCACTCTACAGGCGGTGAAATAATGCGTTCGGTTTACGTGGTATTTATCTTAATATATTACAATCAAGGCTGTTTATTAAAGTAACATCATCTTGTGAACATCTTACGTATGTTACAAATGTTGAAAGCCCAGAAGGATTATACGAGATTCGAAATATAAAATTCAAGATTAAACATCCAAAGTTCGAATACGAGATTCGAAATAAGAAATTCAAGATTCAAAATCCAAAGTTTGAAATCCGACATTCGAAATCTTAAATTCGAGATTCGAGATTCGAAATTCAACATCAAGTTGTGAATAGTATTTGGCCAATGAAATATCTTTCCACTGTAGAGATAGTTATAAGTATAAATAGAACATTGGTGCTCCTTTCGATCTATATACAACTCATTTGCAAGTTTATTGATTATTAAGTTTAAGAAATATCTAGTAGTAAAGTGTTTTTTTATGACTTGAATGGTGTATTGTATGAACATTTATTTTATACAGAGAATTTATCGAATGAAAATATTTGTTGCGAGTCTACCTGATATCATACTTCAGTCAAATAAAGTTTCCGTACAGACTGCCATTTTGAAAAAGAGCAACGAGAGAGCTGGAGAATCTACAATTCTCCTTCAATTTACAGGTATGGAATTTCTCCACCCTCAATAGTTAAATTTTAGATTTTAATACGCTCGCCAAAGCTCGCGTGTTGGAAATCGAAAATTTACCTATCTCGGGTGGAGAAATTCCATAACTCGTTATATATATATATATATATATATATATATATATATATATATATATATATATATATATATATATATATATATATATATACAAGTCTAAAGATTTGCACAACGGTACTAATATAAGATGGTAATATACGAAAGTCGATAGACCTATAAACCAAATTATCAAATAGAAGGAAAACTTACAGTAGCTGTTATCAAATAATGTAATTTGGATTTCAGTTAGGATTAAAAAACATTTATAAATAATTTGGGTTGAATCTTCTGAGATAGATTACTTCCTGTACAACCAATGACTTGAAATGGTCAATCAAAAACAAATTTTGGACAAACTTGGTTCCAACACACCATACTATTATCAAATTATGCTAACTTTAACAGTTGCAACAGACAACAATAAAAATACTGATGAATAAATTAACTGTGTCCATGAGATATTAAAAAAAACATTTATTATAATAACAAAACAGTGCAAATGAAAAAAAATGAATAGAAGCGTTCAAAACTCAAGATATGATCCAATTAGTTCAAACAAAATCTCTGAAAAGTCCAGAGAGCAAACGGGCGTTGGAGAATGATAGAAAACGAACAATTTGAACATAAACAGCAGAGAATTTTAAAAGCATGTTGAGTTGAGCAGAAGAATTGAACGGAAAGAGGATATTATGTCAGCATATAATGAGATTCAAGGAACATTTTCATACTTGAACGACGGATACTCAAAACTTGAACTTTGTTAATGAACATCATACAATATGTCGAAATAAAAAATAACACATATGCAACCTAGTTAAATATATGAACTCCCATGAAATTACATCACGAAAAGTTAAAGATACAGTTAAAAGTATAGATCTTTTTCCGCACTGAGTACATATGGAAAATTCTATCCCAAGGTTGACTTCCGGTTCGCAATTGCGCAATCCGTGAAGGGTAGACGCTGCTTATCAAAGTGCCTTTGATCGTGCATCAAAATAAATGATGCTAGTACACTGTTGTTGCTACAGCTGAACTACCTGCCAAACTACGGGGTAGTCATCCAATTTTTTGCTCCGCTGGGTATATTTGTCTTCTTTTGAATACCCTTTTCAGTCCAAGAGTTGCGACAAAAATGGACCAATGCAATGAAGAGGATTATAACACGTCAGAGCACTCAACAATTTTTCTCTAAAGTAAAATAAACAAATACTGCCTGGTTTACCCTTATTGAATTATAACTGTTATTAAGTGGGCAATCACAAAACCTAATCTAGCTAAGTTACGACGATGTAAACCGTTGTCATATTGACATATCCTGGTTTGGAATATTTGAAATATCCGGTAAAGTTGTATTGCCAGGTTCCCCAATAGATTGTCGGTCCCATGGGATATGACATTTTCTAACTTTAACTTTAAATTTAAATGCAAACAGAGTCAAATTACAGTAAGACATTATAGTATATGTAAGTAAACAAAGATTTTTCAAAATAATCCTTAATTTTAGACATCAAAGATTCAACTGAAAAGTGATTTGGTCAAAACATGGAACTTGTTATAGGTTTTCAAACACATAGTCGGTGAAGGCAACCAGGACCATTCTATACTTTTCAACAACAAAAAAGAAACGCACAACTCAATTTTATTTTTCAAATGTAAATTCTGCCATTAATGAAGTAAAATTAAATTTTCAATTTAATTGTTGATGTTATAAATGTAAGTTTCAAATTTTAAATGCATGATCATTTTGGCTCTCTGCAAGATCTGTATAGTGGCTCTGAAAAATTAATATCCCATATATCGCCGTGAAAATTCGGTAACGTTTTTCATGGGCACTTTGCAGTTAATTCAACTGCTAATCTAAAGTGTATAAAATGACCAAGTTTGAGGCTTAAATTTTATCATAACGTTGAAATATTGCCACCCCAAGGTTGGATCCTGCCTTTCGAAATATCGTTATCGATCGTCTTCAAGCCGTAGTTTCCTAAAATGAAGTTGAACGAACTCTGAAAGCTAACCAGAGCACTAGTTCGAGGCTGTGGAACTAATACCGCCCAAGGAATGGAAGACCTCGTATAACGACTCCTGATGAAGATCGGTACATTCGGGTCTTTCATCTACGGAATCGAACCGTTTCTGCATCAAACACAGCAGTCGGATTCCAGGATTACGACGAATCAGCTCGCTAACAGTCCGCAACCGGCTTCGACAAGGCATTAGACCCAGGACGCCGCATTTTGGAGCGGTATTGATGCCATTACAAAGACATGAATGAGTCCAGTGGTGCAACAGATTGAGGAGCCGGACATTTCAAAACTGGCGCAGCATTTGGTTCAGCTACGAGATCCGCTTTCCTCTACAGAAACGTGATGCAGAATACGAGTATAAAGGCGTCGAATGAACATTTCTCTTCCTCTTGTGTTCAGGAAGTGGATAGTGTCGGTTGTGGGAGTATTATGATGCTGACAGCAATCTCAAACAAAAATAGACCAAGACAGCATAAAAATTAAAGCACTAGCAATGTGAACTTCCATTAAAAATCGGGAGTGAAATCAGGTTCTCCGGGAGGGTAAGCATGTCCTGCTCCGTTAACGACACCCGTCACATTGCCAGTGAATAAAAGCCAGTGAAATTTCAAGTATATAAATTATTCATTTTGCATTTTGAAGCTCTTTGATATTTGTATTCTTTACATTTAAACTACAGAGGCATAATTTGATAGCAAAAGATTGGGTTTAGTCTTCAGTTTTGGGTATTGAGTCAAACAATATTGTGAAACAGTCAAATGTACAAATAAGGGTCAAGACAATATGCAAATTAATTCAATTTTTTCAATGTACTGTACCATCTTTTAAATAGCATATAAGCATAGGGTTTTAAAGTTGTTGAAATCTGTCCTTAATTCAAGGTCGAAAGTCGTTGTCGCAAGAGGGTAATGATGGTACGCAACACATTATCTTATGGTGATAGAAAATATGATAATTCATCAGTTCTACCTCTATAGCATACATTTGCCAAAAAAGATTTCATTCTGGTCAAGTGTACAAAAAAGTGCAGTAAACTGGTATCAGAAGAAAATGCTTTTAAGTTACATATCATTGTTACGATTTGAAAGGGATCAAAGTAACTATAATTGATGTGCCATAATCATTGTAGAATTTTTAAATGGAAACCAGCTTTGTGATTGCAGATTTACCGAACCGGTTGAACCATAAACCAGAATTACCTTTCTTGGGCGAAACTTTATTGAATCCCAATCTTGCAGATGCCCACACTTTAAACAGAATGGCAGCCATATGAGGGAACACCTCATCAAAACTACAATGTAGAAACACACATCATGAATATAAGTTTAAAGTTTACTTATGTTATATTTATTTTATTTTATTATCATATAAAACATTTAAAATCAAATTGTAATTACTCAAGAGGATTAATTGCTGATAACTGAGAGCATTTAACATCTTTCCAAAGAAACCTGCTTATTGTGCAAGGAGCGCATGAAGGTGTTATTAACTGTATTCTGGAATGGAAAATTCTAAGATTTGTAGAGGTCACGACATGAAAACAATAAGGGAAATTCTAAATCATGATATTCAAATAATTTTCCAACAGTTAGAAAAGAGTGAACTTATATTGTGAAGAAAGTTTATGAGTCTCCAAACTTGCAATAAGCAAATATACTGTAAATTCATATTTTGAACTATGTAAATTATGACATGTATGATATACAAAGATATGCATGGAAAACATGGTGATAGTACAGAATAGAAGGGTTGGTGATGATGATAATGGTAATTTGATGACGTAAATAAATAGTGATGGTATTCTTACGATTTGTCCAATGGAATTCTAGTGGTAATGCATTATCTATGATGACCCATTTACAACTTATGTTGGATCAATATGGGGTTACTCTTCCAAAGGCGAACAGCTGAAGAGAAAGAGAAAGTAAACCAAGCTTTTTCCTCATTAAATTTATTAATCTGTGCATTTAAGCTCACAGGTCCAGGTGAGCTATTGCCATTCCTTTTGCGTTCTTCGTTGTAAACTTTCCTTTAACTTTGATGGAATATTACTTGATTGGCCCCTTTCCAAAAGAGTGTCCGGCATCCCGACGTCCAACCGACATGGTTGCTTTTACTAAAAATAGAAAAAAGGGGGATGAATTTTTCAAATGTTCTATCGAACTATATGTCCAGATGGAACTAAAGTTGGCAGCAATGGTCCTTAGGTAGTCCTCTTTCTGAAATATGTTTGATGATCCGGACTGTCAACCAAGATGGCCGCCACAGCTGAACCTAGTTTAACATAGGTTCCTGTGGGAAAATTTTATTTAAAAATATTTTTGTTTAAAACCATTTTGGTATGTATACCATTATCCCACCGTCTGTCCGTCCGGCGTAAGCATGTCGCGCTTTAACTTGAGTATGCTTTAACTCATTTTCTTCAAAGATTACCAAATTATTACAGTTTGTGGTCTGGTGGTCTGCATACTATTTAACGGTTTCCACTTCTGTCCTCCCAGAATAATGGGATTTTGTCCAAAAAAAAGCAAATTTTCCCATGTCGAACACCAACTCCATTATGCTTTGACCACGGTCCTTCAAACTTCAGCATGTTTTCATAAACTGTGGTATGATAATCTGCATAATTTTTGACAGATTTCACTTCTGTATTCCTCCCAGAGTTATGGGACAATATGGGGTAATAGTTTTTTTCACATAAACATGTCGTGCACTATCTAGAGATTGTCTTAGCCGATTTTCTTCAAACTTATCCCAAATTATCATAAATGGTGGTCCAATGTTTTACACTTTAAAATCAACATTTTATTATTCTTTATATAAATGTCTGGGTACAGGCTTATCATGAACACTTAATTAACTCTTAGGCCACACCAAATCCGTCTTACGTTCCTTGGATTTGTTCGACCTCCTATATCTGAAATATGGACAATTTTAATTTTTTTAGATCATTCCTAGTTTCATTTCACTAACATATTTTGATCATGCGCTCCTGAAAAAAACCCAATCAAAACCATTTTACTCACATAACTCACTGATTGCAAAAATTAAAAATTAGTCATAACTCGCTCACTTTATTACAATGTATTTCGAGCAGAAAATAACAAATCTTTTTTGTGAATAAGTACCTCTAAAATTTACTTAAGTAAAATCAGGTTTATACACCAGTCGTTAAGAGTGTGAAGAGGAGGGTATTATTTTAGCCACTATTTGGCCCCATCTTACATGAAAAATTAAAATAAGATAATTTCAGATTGGAATTTGTATCATTTTTATCGTATAATAATCGAACTTTCACAGTCTATCAATAATTTTACAAAATTCCTGCCTAAGATCAAGTGTTTTGACAGGAGATTTTGGTCATTGAGTAACAGCCTTGCCCTAAGACATTTTTTAATACAATGATTGTCTTGGATAAAGACATACTTCAGTGAAATATCTTCTTGGGTAAGGTTGTTGCTCATATCAATATTTTAATTTAAAGGTCCAAAAATGAGTGAAATTTAGTGTTTTTCATTGATTTCTTCAAAATTAGCCATCTTTGACAGCATATTGCTGTTATTACAGAAATTTCTTGTTGAAAACAAAACATGTTCCCTAAAATGCAACATTTTAAGAGTACGTAATGAAAGCTGAGGGTAATTTTTTTTATTACGTTTTGATTTCAGGGGCCAAATATCAGGCTAAATACTACCATGTCTTTTAAATATAGAAATGGTTTAAACATACCATACAATAATGGGAACATTAGAAAAGAACATGTCTTTGGTAAAAGTAATTTTCGGGAGAATCGGTATTTCTGATACTGAAGCATTTAAAAACAAAACAAATAGCGGTGTCAGATGAGAGCTAGGTTTCCGGGGAGGCTTGATAAAAATATTACAGTTTTTATACCCCTGCTCCAAAGGAGAGGGGGTATACTGTTTTACTTTTGTGGTTCTGCTAGTCCGTGCATCAGTCTGTCCGTAACAAAACATTTTGTCACACTTTTCTCTGCAACTACTCATCACAGCCACTTGATATTTTGTCACAAGCCTTCCATAGGTACGCTATAACGTGGGAGATGTTTCGGACCAAGGTGAGATCAATTTCCTGTTTGACGACTTCGTTTATTTGTTTACCTTGTCGCGGCGGGGGTATCACTAGTGAGCAATGGATCACAGTACATCTTATTTTTGTTTTGTAAACACATTGAAAGGAATAATTATATAAATATCTTTGAACAGTGGATTAAGAACATCTATGAATTCAAGCGATATAAGTCGTAGAACTTAACAAGACATCGCAAACCAATGAAACACTGTCACCATGTACATGTATATGAACCTCAAAGCGTTGAATAATTCCAGGATAAATTAAAAAACTAAAATTAACATTATTATACATGATAATGTTGCTTTATTACTCAAAAGACCTTTTCCAGCAAGTTGGAAGGTATTGTAATACATCCAAAGATACTGTCTCAAAGAAAAGATTATATATATGGCGGATATAAAACAATGATTATACGGTCCCAATAAAGGCCAATTTCGTGCAGGTAAAATGATACAAAAACTTATCAGTATCTTCTTGGTTTTATAAAAAGGAAAACAGGAAAGGTCAACATTGACATTTCTATCAATTATAAACATCAAATCCATAAGAACACACAAAACATAAGCATTAAAACAAACAGATATAGGATAGTCGGTGTACTCCTACAGCGTTGTGGGCTAAAAAGCTACTATGTAATTTTAAGCCTATTAATTTCAGTTAAAATCAATGTCTTGTAATGAAATTATTCTCGTGTCCATGGCTAGGTAACTTGCTATTTAGTTTGTGTTTGTCGGATTTCTTCGTGTACATATAAAAAAAAATCCTGAGCGTTTTTTAATAGAAAATGTTTTGAATTAATCTCATTCGCAGTTTTTGTGTTATGAACCATCTGTGCTTTTTATATTCACACATTGTTCAATCTGATTATATTGGGTTTTAAATTCAAAGTTTGTCTATTATTATTTTGGTATCGATTCCGTTTTAGATTCATCTTCTTAAACTGCAGTCGTTGTATGTTAAAAGAAGATAAATGATAGTGGATAAAAAATAAATTTTAATTCATTTCATATTTATAAATAAATTAATAAGCACTTTTGTAAATATTTGAAATAATTATATATAATAGCATCACCATTATTTACAAAATTGAGAAAACGTGTCCTTACAAAGAAATCACACTTGTTCTGTTTTTAATTATTTTTGGGTTGCTAAATAATGCTGAATCAGAATTTAAACTGTGGAATATATACTTTCAATACAATTCTCAACCTGCACAAATGTTTGTATTTTTTCATATGCAAAATAATATAAGATTTCTAGTAACAAATTATTCTGTTATGATATTTTTATTAATAATAATCAATTGCTTACAAACCGGAATATTTCAACGAGAAATATTTTTCCCGACAAAAAACAAAATGTTCCAAAAATCCTAAACACTGGGTATATATTCAAACAAAACATGCCAACAACAGATAGTTCTCACTGAAAATTCATCTGCTTCTCAGTATATGACTAACATCTTTAAAAGTTGTTTTTTTTTCACTAAAAAGAATACTGTTGTTTCTTCGTCCTCATGACACTTGGTACATTTCTTAATGTCTTGGACATCAATGTCTTCATGAATTGATGGGCAAGCTTCTATCCCTCTACTGTATTATAAGATCTATGTCTTTTCGAAAAGTTGAAGGCGAGGACCTCTGTTCTTTGAGGCTGAAAAAAGAGGACTAATTAATGTACAGTTTACATGCTCAAGTATTCACTCTTCACGTTTGTACAATTGTTGAGGACCTCTGTTCTCTGAGGAAGGAAAAGAGAATTCAATTAATATACACTTTACTTGCTCAAGTGTACACTCTTCGCGTTTGTTGAATTTTTTCATCATTATTTCCCTTTAAGAAAACTTAACAATGAACACATTATTACTTAAAGTTTGCCAAACCCTCCCCCCCCCCCCCCCCCCCCCCCCCCCCCCCCCCCGCAGTGGCCATGTCCGTTTCGGTAATACAATTGTCGAGGAGTTTAAACTCTTACATATGTATTTTAGCTTGCATTTGGGGACAGTTACAGTTATTCCTTTTGTTATTCATAAAAGTCTATTCCAATTTTATTAATTTTATTGTCGAGAATGATCATTGCTATATAAACAAGTGATTTTTTAAATTAAGGAGTTATCTTCTTCAGACATAGCTATGTTCGGAGATAGCTTTAATCTTAACTTTTTTACTATAGTAATAATCGGAAAGGACTTTATGTCAAGTTTGTGAGTCACCTGGTCGAGTTTATATACCGATAAATTGCGGAAAAACAACTCTTTTTACTTATAGTGGCATAATTACTACATTTTTCTGCAAAATATGAAAGAAATTAGCGGTTTAAAATGGCAATCTTTTACTAGGTCATATATTCATACGCTGAACGTCATTTAGCGGAAAATAAAAGATCCCAGACATCAAATTGTCGACCAATCAGAATCAACAACACCATATTGGAATTATAAAGTCATTCCATCAATCTTCTATAAAATGATTTGGTGATCATAGCCTTGAGAAGATAATGAGAGGCGATTTACTGAAATATGCGTACAGAACACAGAAATTAGGAGCTGAATATTTATTTCTAACACTCTGAGTGGATGTCTCTGTTGGTAGAATTCAAGTCTAAATTTCGTGAAATTGTTACTAAAAATTACTGTTAAAAATTTTTGCGATTTTGAAACTAAGACTTTACCCTCAGGCAAGCTACCCTTTGCAACTTAAAATAACAATCCAAAGATACTAATATTAGATATAGTAAATTTATACTATGCTGTATACGACGCATTTCAAGAAGTTCCCTCTCATCAGCAGCATTAAAACATAAACATTTGGAAGATAAAAAACCAAACTTATTTTAAACAAGAAGTACTCATAACCAAAAAATACCGAAATATGACGCCAAATTTCAGCTAAGGAGATCTACCATGTGCAATACAAGGAATGAACCCTTAGTATTTGTATTATTTTTGAATTTTTCTAAATACTATTAATTTCTATAACAAATCTGTAATCATATCAGACACGCCTGGCGACTGGGTTGGCGAATACCCTCGGGGACCTACGGTCCACCGTGCAGAGGCATCGTCCCAGGAGTTTCAAAATAACAATCCAAAGATACTCATGTTTAAGTCTAAAAGAAGGTCTTTGTTATGAATCATTAAAGAGTGTGAGAGTTTTGATGCTACAATATATAAATATCTATAAAATGTTTATAAATTTATTTTATGCAATTTGGTGGTCAGTGATTCCTCTAACAATTTGTCCTGTCAGTTATACAGGATTTTTTCTGTATAATTTAGAGTTGATCCTGTTTGATATATCTTGTAGAATAATGTCTAATCATTAGCCAGCACTATCCGCTATTATTAATATTTCAATATATGTATAGATAGATACCAACTGATGCGTTAAAGACTTGTCATTTACACTGAAATTGATTCATATATGTCATTTATAAGCTCATCTAGAAAACTACTTTAACTTAATTTTCTCAGATTAATCATACTGATTTTAGTTTCTTTTATGTTATTGTGTTAATACTCCAAAAAGTTCCTGCTATTATTTTTTATCCCTATAATTCAATTGTTTACTAGTAGTCAACTAAAGGGTTTGAAAAAGATTAATATATGTTGCCCGATGATATTAAAACGAAAATTAAAATTTTAACCTGCATTGTTCAAGTGCTTCCGTGTCAGTTAGTAAGCTTGTTTTACCTTTTTATATAAGGAAGTAAAATCTTACCCATGCAAATACCTTGTCATCTATATACATTTTTCATTTGATCCTTTGATTGGTTTTCCTTCTTCTTTGATACGGCCGACCTTTTCAAATGATTATATTGTTTTGCATGTGTTTTAATTAATTTTTTTATAAGGGATTGGTTTTCCTCTGTTAAACTTAAAAGAGAACATGTATAATGTCGTGTTTTAAGAAGTTTGATCACATACATTATTTTTTAAGCCTGATTTATGTCGTGACAACGTCCTTAGTGATATGTTTTATTTGATGATTTTTTTCATGGTTTTTTGTGGGAAAATATATTCTGATTCCAAAAGGGAAGCGAAAAAAATAATCTGTTGCCGCAAGGGCCAAAAAAAAATAATCTGTTTTACAAAACTATGGAAAAATTTTTCTGGTTTAGATATATTTAAAAAAAAAAAAAACAAATTTAATCCGAGAGTTGATTTAAAAAATCGCAAGCATTACAGTAAAAGCTTTAGACCATTATTTAATATAAACCTGACTTGATTTATTTGCACATAATAAAATATTTTCCTTAGTTTTTAAGTCATACTTGACCTTTCAGTGATTAACCATCAAGATGAAGAGCAACAATCATGACAATCAAAGCATTCTTCCTTTTTTAAATATGCATACATGTACATATACCCAATGTGTGTGTAGTCAGTACTGCGTGGAATTATGATTATTATAATAAAATACAAAGTACATAGAAAATGATATTATATTCCATTTCTTAAGGAATTAATATACAAAAACAAAATAAAAGTCATTAACATACCAGAACAAAATTTACAAATGAAAAGTATATGCAAATGTTTTATTATAAAATCAAATTCATAATATATACCAGTTTTATTTACTGCTAGTGATTTCATAGAAATAAATACACCTTAATCTTTCTGGGCATTGCTAAAAAAAATAAATTCCGATTCGACTTGGTAAGAAAAAAAATAATTTTGTTTGATTGTAGTAGAAAAAAAATAAAATTGTGTCCATACCTTGAAAAAAATTCAAACCAATATAAAAAACCATAACCCCCCCCCCCCCCCCAGTTAAAGTTAAATGGTTGTTTCCTTACGAATCAATTGCTGTACAATATCGAAATTATTTTTTTTTTAAAAAACGCTCAACTCTTTGATTTTAGCTTGCACAAAAAAGATGTCTTATCACTAAAGAAATTATCGACAATTTTACTTTAAATTTCTAACTGTCAGTTTATCGTTCGTATGTAGCAATATTTCAGCAGTACGAGGTTTACATTTCACAATTTGTGTGTTATTCCAATACAGGGGCTTAACTTATCAGGCAAATGTTGCTAAAATCAAAGGTATGTTGTCATTACGGACACTTAGATCGCTATGGGATATCAGTTTCTAAAACTGACCGCTTTAATCAGTCATACATTTGTTATTTCTTCATCACCGAACATGACTTGACAATTGACAACACGGCGACAGTCTATATAAAAAGGCTTAAAACGAATTCCGAACCCAACTACATCACCTGAGTTTACTCACGAGGTGATGCATGTTGATCATTTGTTTTACTTTAAGTTTCTGTTTTTCTCGGCCCTGCATATCTGAAAGACTTTGTTCCCGAATTAATATTATTGATTTCCTTCGGGATTATACGTACGGGATAAAGATTCCATACCCTGCATAAAATTGTACAAATGGTAAACAGTTTTTTGTTTTACAAATTAAAATGCCGATAACGTACATTTGTATCTTTGACCCTAGAACAAACGGCCGAGGTTTAGAAATTATTTTTTTCCTAGGATTTATTGTAATTTTCAGTTTTATTATATAAAATTGGTATTTCCTCGTTTTAAAAACAACGTAGTTCAAATAATATCTATGACCCCTAACCTCCTTATTCATTCCTTTTGATTTTGTATAACTGGCGCTTACCAGTTATTCTTATATTTTCATATGTAAAAGTTTTCTCTGCAGAAACTAATCGGTCAAATTGGATCAAGCTATGATAGGACGGTCTTTGGATTGACTAAAATTGCGTTTGAAGGTGTGGATCTCACCAATATGCCTTCTGCTGCTGAACTGTTATTTTTCTTTAAAGAATTTCCTCTCCTGTAACCCCATTTCATAGTTTCTAAATTCAACATGCAAAACATTGGATGAATAAAGTCTGGAGATCCAGAAAGTTCACCAATATTGCTGCCGTCCCAAAGAAGAGAAAAAGAATGCCATTTTTAAAAATCTCATTGGACCTATGGGAAACAAATGAACAACTGCTCCTTAAATGATTTTTTTGAAATTTTATTCGATTTTCTAAACCTTAGAGCAATAGGGCCACTGATACTAGTTTTTTTTTTTAATTTGATGTAATGTTATGTCAATAGTTTTATGAAAGTTTTAAACGACAGATAAAAAATAATTCAGTTAATAGCTAATAAAAAAGAACGATTTTATGCTATTTCATTTCCAAATAAACGTTATACGTCGACACATTCAGAACCAAATGTACGCGTTTTTCTTATTTTAATACAATTGCACTTCAATTAAGAATTCAATTGGATTTTTGTGTTTTTGTCGCGACAAAATTCGATTGTTGTAATTAAGTATCATTTCAGGTATTTCGAGGTTTTAATACTATGTAATTTTCCTACATCCTGTCTTATTTCTTATTAACAAGAACGTCAAACAGACAGTTCATACTTTAAAAAGCGTATACATATATATATATGTCTGAAAATGTTTTTTCTTTAATTGTTGCATTCAACCAGGCAGTCTGATTAAATGAAAATATTTAGAACAACATATTTTTATAACAGTTCATAATAGTGCAAGATATATAAAACATAACTTAAAAGCGACTTTTAGAATTGCGATTACATTTAACATCAGTAATGATAAAAGGGCAACAACGGGATCAAAAGTTTATTTTATTTTAAATTTGTTCTTTTAATATCTATGTTTTTGAAACGACGGTAATTTTTTGTGGAAACAACCGTTAAAATTTACTTAGGCCAAGAGTTTTCTGTTCTAGTTAGATGCATGGATAGATGGATGATGTGTTTCGAAGAAGCCTCGCTCACTCACGTATATTCAGAAACAGAAGCTTGATAGTCGTTACCGAGGACTAAATTATTCGTCTTTGCCCAACCCTTTACATGTGGCAGTCAAACTTCGATCTTCCTACCACGTCCCCTCCCATTTGATTTGTGACTGAGTTGAAGCTAATTCTGGAAATGTATGTGATACAACCACTGGAAATTAATGAGGCAAACAACATTTATCGTGCCCTTTTTTCCATATAATTCTTACAACCGGTCGTTTGATTGTTTGCGGTACTGATTTATGTTAATCGTTTGTTCTACATATTTTATATACAGAGGAACTGGATGGTAAGTCTTTACTAAACATCAAATTTGGTACGGTCTCTGTGAAATGTGAAATAATTGATATGGTAGATAAATTCTTTCAAAATAACAGCATAAGCAAACATCTTGAAGTCACAATTGAGGGCAGTGAGAAAAATATTACAACTACTACAAGTTCAAGAAGACTCCTATCAGCAGTTTGACCAAAATTCCTTTCTAAGTGAGGTTTACTGGTTTCTTTCCGCCACACAGTTGGCTAATATTTGTTTGGAATTGGTCAAAATCTGAACTCTTCTCTGAAAATGCTGATAAAAAAACTACAATTTCACACGGGGAATTCACCCATTTGCCCATTTTGTCTGAATCGGGTTACTAACATATAGCAGCAAAATCCAATACTTATCTGTGATTTATCGAATTCTTTAAATTCTTCCTCTTTGAATTGTTTGGAGTTTGCTCATTTTGTCCTAATACATTAACCATTGATTGATATGGCGGTGATAGCCAATACCTGTTTCTGACGTCTTGGGACATAGAACCCCTGGCAAATATATTTCATGTATCATATGCTGTTATTAGTAAGGGCGTCGTATTTTAGTGGATATCGTATATCCGACTACGAAGCCAAGGCCCGTATGCATAAAACAAATTAACTTAAGTATTTCTTAAACTAAGATTTTGCTAAGAATTTACTTATCTAAGCAATTTACTTAAGTCATATGCATAAAACGACTTAAGTTTCTACTTAACTAAGAAACATTTAAGTAATATTACATCGGAAGCCCTCACTTTTTATCATATCAATCCACGCCAATTAGCCGTTGTTTCTTAAATAATGGGTTCAAAAGGAGTCCGGGAGTGTTTAAATAGCACTAATCCAGTAAAAACTGGTCAATATTTTAGAGCCTTATAACAATTACTTACGACAACCAAATTTATTTAGAGCTCGATTGAAACGGTTTTCGCGCAAATCATTTTTGCAATGTCTGATATTGATATATCGTATGAAAAAATCATAGATATTTATTTATATCTACAAATATTGATTTTAAAGTTTGAATTGTGAGCAAAACGTTTAGGAAGCGTACTATAAAAGATTTCTCTAATATAAGCAATGAAATAATTGTGACTTTTGGCGCAATATGAAACTCTAAGAAGTATAAATACGAATATCACTAGGAATTTTTGAAAGTTCTTTATCAAACATCTATTTGGATCGCTTACACGTGTCCCTACTTACCTACATGTATTCATTGATGAATTTAATTGTTATGTATTACCATTGAAGATGACTTATTTTAAACCATGTTTTTATTGTGTTTATATTTTTCACCAGTTAACATGATTAAGTGACAAACTTGGGATCCGAGATGGAGTAAATTTCCAATAATTTATTTTAGTTCTGTAAAAAGGTATCGCTTTATTGCAAAAGTTTACGAAATAAAGGTTCATATTATACTGCAAATGTACAAGAAGTTTCACGAAGAAATCTGCCTTGATCATTGAGAAATAGTGAAATTTTAATTCTAATCCAAATACAAACCGTAAAGATTAGTCATAAAAAGTATCAGAAAAGGACTGTTTAATACTTTCTACACAAATGTAACAATGTTTACATTCTTATATTCCTAAGGTTCACATTATATAACGATCTTCATGTTGAGTTATAATTTTTATATTGTGTGTGGACGAGATTTTTTAAGGCACGTTTCTCTGTTTTGTAACTTTTTGTTAGTCTCTTTACCTCACAATCGTGATAGATATCTATGGGATTTGTGCAATCTCTAAAAATCCGTTCCTTTCTTTCTTTAATCTTATACGGTATCGAACAATGTTCAGTATTACTGCTTTTTAAACGAAGTAACTGATGAGCAACAACTATCATTCATTAAACGCATTAATTTCGAGCGTGTCATAATAGTAAGCACTGTATCATTAGACAGCACGTGTATAAATATATAAAAAAAATATTGAGAGAGTAGATTTTAACAAAATTTAAATACATGTACATGTATGTAGTATATGAATAAGCCAAAAATATGCCAGACACCAAGAGAAAAGGGGGTTAAAAGGATATTTCTTTTTTCAAAATATTACAAAATTCATATGACTTGCTTGTATTGTAAGTATTTAAGTTTTTGCAATTCATTAAGTCGCACAGATAAATGATTTAATCGGTTTTGAAACGACTTAAGACACCTCCATAGGTGTCTTAGACTTAAGTCAAATATTAAGCAATTTCTTAAGTTGTTTTATGCATATGACTTAAGTGGAGTGGGCGGGGTTTATATAAACTAAGATTTTGCTAAGCAAATTCTTACATTAAGTTGTTTTATGCATACTACTGAGGCAATTTTGGCGGAGTTTACTTAACTTAAGTCATTTCTTATTAAAATCTCAACTTAAGTAGTTGTATGCATACGGCCCCAAGGTCCCTGGTTTAATGTTAGTCCGTCGGGTAAAGACCAAAAATGAGTGTACCGTGTTAAGGGACAGCAACACCTTCAGACGCCACTGTAAATGTTGAAAAATAATAGCCTAAAATGCCCCTCTCGCACCCACCAAGTGGAGAGTTGATAGTATAAGTTGGAATAACTTGTTTCCCAACCAAGTTTAAATAAATTCATGAATTAATAAGTTTAAACTAAATGTCTAGTGTCAAATATTCAGCTCTTGCCTTGCACCAATATGGATATCGATACCAAACAATAGAAAATTTAGAAAAGATAATTTTAAAAATCTCCCTGCTTTGAAACTATTGTATTTGGGACATTTGGGATCAAACTTTTATGAAATGCTCATTTGGGGGTATCCTTTCAAAATTTTGTCTAGGGGCAAAAATTGAATCAATATGGTAAGCCTTACTAATGAAAACTCTCGTGTCAGTACAAGTTTAAACCAGCTGATGTATATATTAGGCTCCGATCTTAACTGACACGAATTGTGAGTTTTCCTGCCTTAGGTCCCAGATATCCTCTAACTATTAAAACTGGTCGTCAGGATGTGGACAGCTGCGCTTAAAGTGGGATAAAACCATCATAAATCAAACAACAAACATGGGTGAATAAGACTGAAATCAGTAGAATGTTTACTGGATTCTTTAGATCTTTATGGAGGCCATGAATGTTTTCATAGTGATTAGAGAAGATTTGCATAAAACATTGTCTCTTGTGGGTCTCTTGTTTATGCAAAGATTCTTCTGAAAACCTTTAGCTTAAGGATTCTGACAAAATTTTGGAATTAAAGAAACTAAGAATAAGTTTTAAAGATCAATACAGCGTTGTACTAAGATAACTTGTGTAACATATTTAAACAATTTTGAATTCCTATTAGTCATTAAATACATGGATGAAAATAATTTGTGAAATGTGGTACATGTATCACAGAAAATTTATAAAATTTTCTGATAACAATGTACAGTATAAAATAAACTTATGTATTTGAATGAATTCAATCGTAAAAATTCAAGATTTAATTTTATTTAAATTTTAGTATAAATTGATGCCTCCTAAAACATCACTGAACATGTAAAAGTGGTTAAAGTTTTAAAACACGGTCATATTGATTACTTCAAAATATCACATAGCCGACAAATTGAAATAAAGCTAATACATTTCTATTACTGGTGCCATAAACTTAGTATTTAACGTCCGTTTAGAGTATGTAGAACAACTCTTTTAATGGATAAATGCCAATAAATATTTCTATCAACACAATTTACGAGATTTTGAATCATTTTTACTGATTCATGTGATTAAACTGAAATGAATCGCGTCCGCCAAAAAGATTAAAGCCTAAGAAAAGCATAAAAATCGGATTTATCTGTTTTAACAACCAACATTTAAAGGGGAGTTGGAAATTTTCAGACCATTAAAAAATATATTATGAGCGTATAATTATTTTATACAGTTTCATTCGATGACCAATAAACAGTACACTGTCATTGACTCTACAAGTGTAAAGACTTTTTTGCTTGAATACCATTGCTTACAATTTCACCTTAATGTTTGTTGTCCCCTATAGAAGTTTTAGATAATAATGTCTAGAAGCATTTCGGTCTTTCGCTATTCGGTCGTAACTCACGAAGGCAAATGCAAAGAATACTTAGTAAGCCTTGTCTGAAATTAAGGAAAAATTAACACCCAATAAGGTCACAAATGAAAAGCAATAAACGTCCTGCTAAGTGTCGTTCACTCAAACCTCGACACAAAAAGATACGAGAGATACCTTGGAGATAACCCAAAAGACATAATTTAAAGGAAAAAGACAAATCAGGGAATACAAATGAACAAAAGCCAAGGAGGGAACAAAATCAATGAAAGGTCGGACCACATAAACTCTATAAAATCGGCGGGTGAACGAGACTGTTTCGAAAAAATTTGTAGAACTAATTAAGTCAATCCTGTGTAGAGGTGTCAGATCAGTAGAGGGACAACTGAGACATGTCCAATAACTTTTTCATATTGGTACATTGTAACTATCGATTAATAAATTTTTGATAAAGACAATAAAATTCCTTACTGTCGATAGCTGTATTGTCACTCTATAACACATTTAATACTCAATCTAGGAAATCGTGCCAACTTAGTTTCGCATGTACTGATTAGATGACAAAAATAAACGAGACACAGGAATGGCAACTTAGCAAAGGGAAAATTGAAGTTAAATCGTCTTTGTCCTGTAGTTTTGTCTTCAAATGTCCGTAGTTTCCAATTTCCAGAAGCAAATCTAAATATTATGCGAACAGCAATAAAATCATTGATCTTTTTATTGATCTTTTGTAATGCTGTGTGTCAAGATGTATTCACAATATTCTTTCTTTCGTGTTTAAGCGAACCCTCTGTATTTAACAAATATAATGATTTAAAGTAATTGGCATATTTGAATGATTTAAAACATAAAAATGCAAGATTTAATTTATCTAAATTTTATTGGGCAGGGGGTTAATGAAATATCTTTTCAAAAGTAACAATATAATATTAAAAGTGTATACCTAGTTTAAATAAGCAGCACTTTTATTGCGATAAGTTTTTACCTTATAAAGCGGTACGATTTTACTTGTGACACTTCAAGCTGTTTACATCCGTTTTACAAAAAATGTTTTATAGGATACTCTTACGGGTCAAAGACCTCCCCTTATCTACTGTAATAGCCAATCAAATCCAAGGCCTGATAAAAATTTAGTTTAACACTATACTGAGCAATAACAAGTAATATCTTCAAAAAAAGATAATTGACATCTTCTCTTTCATTTGTTTGTTATCCCCGCACTTCGAATGAAGTTCGGTGATATTTGTAATTGGTCCGTATGTCCGTCCGTTAGATAATCTTGTCTCCAGAACTCCTCGTTCATTTTTCACTTCATGCATTTAATTTCTCTACAGTTTTGTCACAAACTGTATGTAGATGCGCAATAAGGTTTTAGAATTTAGATTTTTAAAAATTGGGGCCCACAGGTGTTGATTTTGGAAAATTGGAAATGTAAACTTGTGACCTAAACTCCTCATACATTTTTCATTTTATGTTTTAATTACAAATTTTGTTTTATCTGATGTTAGTTCGTTCGTCTCTTTCATTTTATTACTTCCTCTGTATTATTTGTCCATATACATAGGGTAAGCTTTAATTAGCGAACAGTATTTTATGTTGTAACACTTGTTGAAGCAAAGTCTTATTTTACAGTTTTTGCTTTAGTGTATAAGAACTTCTGTTGACTCTTGAACTTAATTTCATAGTCCGTTACAGTCCTACTGAAATGGTTGTGAAGTTGTGTTCTCGACGAACAACTTTTCCCCATTATAGTCTACGATAATACAGTAGTTACTTAAATTTTTACTTCAACGAGTGGTAAAATATTGCCTTTCAAGCCAACAAATAAAGTTAAACATTAAATTCAATTATCCGTCCATTGCATGTCTGGGAAAACAACTAAACAACAATGGACTTGGAAAACCATTTATCATCATGTTATTCTATATAATATGTATTATACTATACTTTTTATGCAATAGAGAACGCCATAGGACCGATGTACTTTATAAATATATATCCGTTATTTCTTTCATTTTAAACTTACTAACTATCCAAAATCTGATTATTTTTCTAAATCTGTATTTACGAAATTGTATTAATTTGATTGTACTCAGATAGTTCAAAACATGTTTTTCATTTAATGTCTTTAATCTTAAAATTCAATGATTGATTAACTCAGCATGCAAGCCTCCATTATTAAACCAATTTATTTGTTCTTCGTTAATTTAATACACTACATGTGATGATTGAAACTATTAAATGTCAGAGACATGCTCAGCTAGTCTCTCACGCAACATATAATCCTTCCTACTCAATTTAAAATTTCTAATCCTCTCGATCTCTGATGGTTTTTTCCCTCTTCTATCGCTTCCAAAAAAATGTTAACTTTTTTTTTAAACATTAAACCTTCAGTCCGTGCTTTACTTTTCATAAAGCAGTATATTATGCATCTGGCATAACAAACTTATTCAAAAAGACTAAAATTATTTCATCTTTGGTAACCCGATATATTTTGGGCGGAGGGGCTGTGTTATTTATCGTTCAACGATAATCATCAAGTGAAGATACTAGTATATTTTCACCAGTGAAACACCAACTAATACATAACATCTCATCCTTCGGCCTAACTGCTTGACAAAAAGAAGGCAAAATACAAACATATTACAACAGTTATATGAGATAATCAATACAGCTTGAATTGTTACAGATAGTTCATAAAGGTGAGGTTAAACCAGTTTTAGGAGGCGATCAAACCGCTTCTTCTTTGCGATCAAAAGACGAATTTTATATTTTTGCGGTGTATTCTGTTGCTGATCAACGCAGAAGGATACACGACGTCTTCTATGCTATTAATCGATGTTTTAGTTTTAACGTTTTTAGTGTAGTAAGTCTTTCGTGTATGAAAAAAATAAATTATAATTCTTTACGTACAGAGGAAAGCTAAAGAATTTTTAAGCAATAAGTCAGAAATTGGAGGCCATACCAATTTGTGAGAACTGTAACACACATGGTATAAGTGGACAACATTGTACATTTTAATTTTGGAAGAAGGAATTTGCACAGTTTATTTTTAAATTAAAATTTAATGTTTTAAGGAGCTGAACATTTTATTTACGTTTTATCAGCTATCCTTTTTCGGTTTTCCTGTTATAACAATTTAATTCTTTTAAACCAAAAAAGAGAACGTGAAATTGATTTGATTTAAACATAAAAATGTTGCGTCTTAAAGAGCTGAGCATTTTACCCATTACTTTTTATCCACTATCTTTTACAGTTTCCAAGTTGTTAACAATTTTTTTCAAAGGGCAGTAACTTCTGTATGTATCATCACATTGATTTTATCCAGTTAACATGAAAATGTTGCATCTTAAGGAGTTGAGCATTTTACCCATTACCTTTTATCAGGAATCTTTAACAGTTTTCAAGTATTTCAAAGTGCAATAACTTTTGTAACATATCATCAAATTGGTTTGACCAACATAAAAATGTTGCGCCTTATGGCGCTAATCATTATTTCCTCCATTACTTTTTATTAGCTCTGTTTCAAAGGGCAATAATTTCTTAAAGGGTCATCAAATTGATTTGACCAAACATAAAAACTTTGTGTCTTAAGGAGCTGATCACTTCCTCCATTACCTTTTATCAGCTGTCTTTTACGGTTTTCGAGTTCGAACAATTTGAATTTTTCAAAGGACAATAACCTCTTTAAGGGATCATCAAATTGATTTGACTAAACATGAAAGGACAATAACCTCTTTACGCTCATTCTCAATAAGATGGGACAATTGTGTCGCCGGCATTTCGTAAAAAAAATCTTACTAGTTAGAAACAGTAATTGTCCTTTTAAAATTAAGTACTAATATTAATTTCTAGAATAAGAAAAAAATAGAGTGTCATCGGGTTTCCCCTGTCATATTTTAAGTCTGGATTGACTACTTTCGTAACATACTATACTGTCGCCATTTAAAATCTGATTAATTCAGAGTCTGTGAAAAGATAATTCTTCAATATAATCTCGTTATATATATATAAAATACTTTGACAATCATTATTTTGAAGCAATTTAACAACTCGAAACTATTGAAGTTACTTCCATTCATTTTTCATAAGATTTTTATGCCTTGTCGCAACTCTTCACCAAGCGTTCAGAAACAAACAAAACACGATTAAGATTGGAATTTATTAACGTTATAAAAAGTAAAACTGGTTAATGATAGTGATTTTACTGTACCATCGATATAAATATCATAATAAAATTAATTACATGTTTGTCTTCTACTAACTCCAATATTTTTTCGAGTCAGTTTTAACTTTGCAAGACATCATCATTTTTCAACGTTAACATACGTTTGCAAAGCTGAATGTAAAACAACGCGTACATTCGACATGGATATCATCCTTAAATACTTAATATACCTTACACTTAAACTGCAAAAAAAAATTCTTTTTAATATCCACAAATTAAGGTTTGGTCATTTTCTACTAACATGTTTGCAACATACGTTATCCAATTATACGAAACTACGGTTTACGAGTTATCTCCACCTCCGAAAGCAATAACCACGTGACTTACATGACGCCACCATTTGCATCGTCTGCTAAAAGCTGTCTGCTAGGAACATAATTGCTTATAGTCCTCTCATGATCATTAAGGAAAAAGGTATGTACATATATAATACAAATATGAAATATGTATAGCCCAAAGTTTAGAAAACCCCTTGAAAATGTGTTGAAATAAGCTTGAATTTTTCAAAAATTCACACGTACTGAGTCCATATAGTAGCCAAAGTATACAAAGCTGGGATTAAGGTCGGAAACATACGTTACGTTTAGTAACGTATGTTTCTGATTTTTAACATGGAAATAAACTTTATAAAACGTTCACCCAATCTTCCCTCAATACTCAAATTTAGTAAATCAGCCATTCTACTTTTAAAATAATTTCGTTTGAAGCAAGTTACCATTATATAAACTGTGCAGAATTGGCGCGAAAGTTAACCCCCTAACAAGGTTTGCTATAGACCAAAAGTAGACATGGAATTCATATGAAAGTAGAACATATGGTGGATATTTTCATGCTCTTTCTTTTCAATGAACTATATACATTATCCCTGGTTTTGAAAATATTTTGTATAATGCCAAACATATCATTACAGACGTACGAATTTGTAGCAAGGTATGTTTTATTTATGGTAACGCATGTTTCTTCTATTACATATTGGTTTTATTTTATTTCAGGACATCAGAATGCCGTTGTCCAGAGCGGAGATTCAGAAAAGATATCGAGAGAAGAAAAAGGCAACAGAAGGAGAAGCCTACGTCGCCCGTGAGCGAGCACGACAGAAGAGAAACTATATACCGACAGAAATGCTTAGTAGTTCTGCAAGGAAAAAGAGAAATAACAATATAAAAGAAAGTGTCAGAAAGCATCGACTTCAGAGAAAGTTATCAGCCGGCCAAAATGAAGACACCGAAGAAAATGACACAAGACGCGAGACTAGCGGATACAAAACACAGGATAGTAATGTAAACCACCTTATTGTAAAGCTACCAAATGCTAGACGAAATGGTCCAAAAAAGAGACTTTGTAAAGCTATTGCACAAGCACGTAGAAAAATGACAAAACTGAGAAGTGAAAATGAAACCTTACGCAAAAAACTCAAAACTGCAAAGATCTACAAAAGGAAAGAAAGGACCATTGACTCCGAGGCGGAAAACAGATCAAATGCTACGCAACGCTGGAATATCAAAACTATAAGCTGATAAAATTAGACGAAACCTAATGTTAAGCAATGTTATCATTGAAGAAATAAAAGAAAAGGGGAAAAAGAAAGATAAAGATGTACAGACAATGCTGTATGGTACTGTAGCTGGAAATATAGTGAAAAAATATAGATGCATCAGCCATATAAGTAAAGCAGCAGAACTAAATAGAAAACGGGTCATAAAGGTTATCAAAGAAGGACTATCTATGTCTAAACAGAAACGCTCAAGGGTCATAGAACGTTTACAAACAGAAGTAACAGCTTTTCTTGAGAGAGAAGACAACTGTCGAATGGAACCCGGAAAGAAATCAGCAACTAAAACCGACGATGGTACATTTCAAACAAGAGTGCTTACGAATTATCTAAGTAATCTTCATCAAAAATTCCTATCAGAAAATCCTACGCTGAAACTATCGCTTGCAACATTTTGCAGAATGAGACCAAAGTATATCAAATTGACTAACTGCCTGAGTCGTAATGCTTGTTTGTGTACGAAACACCAAGCTCTAAAGCTGAAGGCCTTTAAAAAAGGATTGACCGTTACTCAAAATCCAGACGACTTTGTTAAACATAACGTAGAAGTAGATTTTGACAAATTACCAGAAATTTTAACATTCTCGAGATGGAAAAGAGTGACAATGAAAGACAATAAACAACGCATGAGAATAGTACAAGAGGAGACAAGTAAAGAAGATTTCAAGAAACTATGGACATCGGAAGTTACTCAATTTAAGGAACACATACACAAAGTACAGACACAATATGCCCAATCAAGACATTTGAAGCAAAATCTTCCAGCTGACGAGCTGATAGTCCACATGGACTTTTCAGAGAACTACACTTGTAAAAGTGCAGAAGAAATCCAGAGCGCATACTGGAATCAATCTACAGTAACCTTACATCCGCTTGTAGCCTACTATAAAAGCACCGAAAGTGATGAACTCAAACACAAAAGCTACGTCGCTGTATCCGATACTCCATCTCATTCTTCAGCTACTGTTTTGGCAATTATTCACAAGTTTTATGAAGCTGGTATACCCAGACAAGATCACATTAAGCGAGTGCACTATTGGACAGATAGTCCCACTAGCCAGTACCGAAACCGTTTTATGTTTCATAAAATTGCAACCCATCAAGGCATATTTGGATTTCCGGCTACCTGGAACTATTTGGACACGGCAAGGGTCCATGCGATGGAATAGGGGGCACAACAAAACGTATGGCGGATGCTGCCGTAAATAGTGGAAAGTATGTTATACAGGATGCTGAAGATTTTTACTCGTGGGCAAGCAAGTCTACCATGCAGGAGGTTAACTTTTTCTATGTATCCAATGAGGAGTGTGAAGTTCAATCCAACAAATTAGAGCAAATGGTAATTTCATCTGTTAAGGGAACGATGAAGATACATTCAGTATCCATAAATCAAGATGGTACTTTAGTAGTAAAAGACACCTCCTGTTACTGTAATGTCTGTTTAAGTGGAGCAAAATGTGAATCGTGGAGAAAAGTTCCGAATTTTGGAGCAACATTACAGAATGATGACAATGAACCGGAAGCTATGTTGGTAGAAAATGAGACTGAAGTTGCTCCCGATGGTAGTTCTGATGAGGAAGTTGTTAACTACGTAGAGGGCGAATATGCGGCGGTAGCGTATGATAACCATTGGTATATTGGTAGAGTTATACATACAACTGATCAGGAAGGTGACACCGAATTCACTTGTATGCGCAGAACCAGAGGTCTATGGCAATGGCCTTCTCCCGAGGATACAGTAAGGCGCACAAGATCTCAAATTCTGTGTAAAATTGAAAGCCCGATCCCAAACGGAAAATCGAAATGAATGTTCAAAATAACGGTGGATGATATGGCAAGTGGAAGCCAGATTTGCTGCTCAGTGATTTGATCATAGAACCATGTAACATACGTTACACTTGCTTTGTTTTCATGTTGTTTTAGCGTTTTCTTAGTTTGATTTTGACTTTTTTACTGATAGGAAATCAGTACACATCACGACATTGTTTGATTCACGTTTATGAGAGAAATTTAATTTGATTTGAAGCTCAAGTAAAAGTCTTGGGAAAAAATGTAACATACGTTATAACAGTTTTATATGACATTATGTTTCTATTTTTCACTTAATTCTCAAAATAAAAATTTTTGCTAATGATTAGTTCATGGAACTATCCTGTAACCTTGATTGTTTTGAAATTTAAAAATAAATTGAAAAATAAACAGAGACTTTAGAAGACATTGTAGGCTAAAAGTGTGAAAACTGTCGGTTTTGTGGACATTATTTGACAAAAAGTAGTATGACAAGCAGAATTGTATGCCTAAAGTTTCGTATTCTTGTGTTTTCATATTAATAGCTGACATGCTTATAAAATAATTTCAAATTTTGCATATATTTTTTATTTGTAGAAATTGTATAATGGATGCAACATTCGTTACATTTCTGCATCTCTCTTCAGACGAAACTCCTCACAAAATTGTCTGTAAATGGTTCTCATTAAAAAAAGGTATCGAATAATATGACAATTCTCTATGGTATCACGATAAAAACTTCAACATTCTGTTGTTATTTAAGCCAGAAGGAAAACTGGAATATTACAGTTTGTAAAAAACTCTAAATACGGTAGCAATATCAGACAAATATAACAATGGATAACTTTATGAATGGCAATTTTTAGTTCTCAAAATCTCTATTAGTCGGAATAAATCATGACTCCAACATTCATATTTTAAAAATTAGCCACATTTAGTATTTTCAGTTCTCTTTGTTTTCATTTTTCTGTGTTTGAAAAAGTGTGCTGCTGATTTCACGTATGTTACAACATGGAAAAATATGCATGTATGATACATTTTGTTCCAGTCAATATCTCAAATTCTACAAAAGGTAACTTAAAAAGATTTTGGACAACTCTTCCATATATATTTGGAGTCGGAATGGTAAAATATGGTTTGAAAATAACGAATTTGGATTTTTCATTTTTGGTATGCCCAAAAGTCCCTTGTTATTGAGAATGGGCGTTTAAGGGATCATCAAATTGATTTGACTAAACATGAAAATGTTGTGTCTTAAGAAGCTGAATATTTTTCCCATTAGATTGTATCAGCTATCTCGTACAGTTTTCTAGTTATAACAATTTAAATTTTTCAAAGAGCAATATCTCCTCTAACAATTAGTAAAACGTGTCTTAATGAGTTGAAAATATTTCACATTACTTTTTATCAGCAAACTTTTACAGTTTTCGAGTTACAGGAGTTTTGGTCGTTTAATTGATTCTTCCAAATATCCAAAGGAATATAACTCTTTTATGACTCATTGAATTGCTTCGATCTGCAGGTCCGGAAAATTTTCAGCTATTGGTTTGTCTCGATTTACGGTTCCAGGGTTATTTCAGTAACAACGTTTTCAGTGTTAGTCCATGTACATGCAAAACCTAATTTTGATATGTCGTATATATATAACTTTTTGGCAAGCTGATTTGAAAACGGGGCGGAAGAAATCATAATAATATAAATCGGAAGAGATACTGTGTGGACTATAATTACAAGGATTGCATTTAAGAAATATGTCGATATACGACATGTACGACATATGGTACGAAAAAATAAATCTACATTTTAACATGATTAATTTTTTTTTTTTATTCTTTGTGCAGAACTTGCAGAAACTTTGAAAATTTGTATTTTTATCAGTTACCTCTTTTCAGAAAAACGGGTAGCGGTTATAGATGTATACCAATTTTTCATCATGGATGTCAATATATATATATATATATATAACCTCCTTTTCAGAAAAACGGGTAGCGGTTATAGATGTATACCAATTTTTCATCATGGATGTCAATATATATATATATATAGAAGTCTATAAAAAATACCAACCAGCAAATTTAATATGTACCGGGTCGTCTAGAATAGACGATACTGCGCAGATAAGGAAAAAAATTATATAAGTCTAAAGATTTGCACAACGGTACTAATATAAGATGGTAATATACGAAGATGATGTTATATAATCGTGTTGACAAATATTTCGGCTTAACAAATAGCCTTCGTCAGTGTCGATAGTTTTTACAACACTAATTGTATGTGTAAAAATAGCTCAGTAATCCAGGTAAGTTTTGGTCTATTGATTTTAATCTCGATCTTGATCTTCATAATTTACAACAAAACTCGATACTCAAATATACGTAACTCTGTATATGTATATCCCAAAATGAGTGTAAAATAAAACTGTTAGTATTTCTTATTGATGCCGTTTGGATGATGTACATTTAGTTCCTTTATCCAAAAGCTTTCCCGAGCCTGTCGCCGGGCATCACTCCAGTGAATGTTCTGTTCAATCACTAGGATTTTCATGCGGTTAAAGTCATCAAGTTTGTGACCCAATTGTCTGAAATGCTGAGAAACTGGGA
Source organism: Mytilisepta virgata (assembly GCA_028015205.1). NCBI lineage: Eukaryota > Metazoa > Mollusca > Bivalvia > Mytilida > Mytilidae > Mytilisepta > Mytilisepta virgata. Next base: position 49,691,451 of record CM051518.1, on the reverse strand, counting down.
GAAGTGGCTTCTTAGAGATATCACTCCTATGGCCATTGAGGCGTTTGTGGAAAGGCTGATTTGACTCACCAACATATTGGAGGCCACAAACCGAACATTCATACTTTTGAAGGTAACATTGCAAAATACCCTATAGCTCTTTTCGGTTGCCTTACTGTGAAAAGTTGATGATGGATGCATCTGTAGGCAGCATTTGCAGCGTTTTTTATCACACGAGCGACATTCTCCAGAAGTACTTCTATTATCAGACACTTCAGCCCGCACCAGCAGGTTCCGCAGACTATTGGGTTGCCTAAAAGCTATCATGGGAGGCTCGGGAAAAATCTTGGATAATTTAGAATTCTTTTCAACTGTTTTCCAGTTCTCACGAATGACACCGAAGCTGTTTTTGAGAGATGGATGGTAAGTAAGAACACATGGAGTCCTTTTATTTTTCTTTTTATCTTTGTATTCTAACAATTTACTCCTTGGAATAGTTTCCGCTTTCTGAAAACTTTTTTGGATAATTCTGTGTTTGTAGCCCCTTCTCTTCAAGCGGGTTTCGAGTTGACTTAGTCGTTATTTAGTTGTTTCTGTGTTGGAACAAATTCGCTTGACTCTGAGTGCCTGACTGTACGGGATGCTCTTAGTACAATGAGCAGGATGGCAACTTTTAGGGGACAGATATTGGTGAGTGTCAGTAGGCTTAGAATATAGATCTGTGGATATGATGCCATCTGTGAGTGAGCTGGAAGTATCGAGGAAGGTGATTTTGGATTTAGATTTCTCATGAGTAAATTTAATACTTGGATGTATGTTGTTGGCATGAGTGATGAAAGTATCTAAATCCTCGTCACAGAGAACGAAGACCTTGCCCTGTAGTTTACGGGTTGTTTTACATTGGTGTCTTTGCAATTTGCCCTCTGTAACCAACTTAATATGGAGAGGGATGGCAGACGTTTCTGTAAATAATTCAGTAATAAGATGGTACAGTGGGACTGCTCCTCTGTGTACAACTTGTGTGTTTAATCTGTTAAGCCATCCTTCGACATCGTTGTTGGTTCGGATGCTACACTGAAAAACACTCCAACAATGGATGTGGAAGATGCTATTTGACAATAATGTGTGGTATATGTAATTCATGACAGGTGTAAGTGCAACTGGTGCTTTGTCATCTAACTTTGCAAAAGGTGTCTGGGGTGTGCTCAGGAGGTAGAAATGGTAATTTCATCACCTGTCTTAAGAAGTTGACTCTGTCTCCTTTCTGGTTATACACAACCTGCAATGAAGAAATCGATGTTATTAATACATGTATATAATATTAAGAAAATATAATGCTTATATTTTTATGTTTTATGCTTGCTATTACTACATGTACTAAGTGTACATATTTAGAATTGACTTTTTCGTCTCTCTCTCTTTTTCAGGTTTTTGTATGTAATTTTGTAGACATTAATGAATGAATGCACATACTCAATAAATCTTGATGTATTACTATATGATAAAAATATATATACCTGGAGACCATGTTCTTACACTTTTCGGAAAATTGCCTGGGACCAGTGGAAGGCACAGTCCTGGATATCATACCCTGGAAACTTCTTTTTTAGTGCCTGCCAGAGACCAGCTTCCAAGTCGGCATCTCTTGGGGCAACTCTTCGGGTAGTCGGCGGTCTAGAAAGCGTAGAACCTTAACAGAACAAAAAATACATAAAAACTGCATAAAAATAAATGCATAATAAATACTAAAAAATGAAGTATTGTGTGTTAACTATGGTTCTTCATTACATTGGTATAATATTTATATATATATATGATAATATATGTCAATACACATACCTCATAGTAGTCATCTTTACTCTTGCCAGACATGATGCAGAACACAAGTGGGATCTGTTTCCTGTGGTCACCGGACTTGACAAAAGCATGGATCGAGAACAGCTGTTTCCAAGGGTCGTTGACAACACGGAAAGTCCCATCCATGTACCATGTCTTGGCCTTGCTAAGTAGCTCTAGTTGTCTGTCTGTGTAGAAGATCAGGTGGCGCTTGGTACCAACAGTTAAGTCTCTCCGAAAGAAACCTGGTGGAGTCAATGAAGTCGTAGTCAAGCTGAAATAAAATACAAATTGCTACAGTCGATTCCACTTAATTGCAAAATAAGTTCAAACACCAATCCATTTCCCATTAAACCCTAACCAAGTACTCCGGATTTGGTCTGCTGGCAGAAGATAGTGTTAGGTCTATATACTATCTCATTGTAGTTGTTACTATTCTTGTAGTAGGCTGTGTGTAATTGGCCTCTTTCACTTTCTGTTTGATCTGTTAAAAATATAAAGTATATAAGTATAACGTTATATTTCACTTTCGGTTTAACGTTCGAAAAATATTACAATTATATTAAAATGAGCTTCTGTCATATCTTCTATACGATAATAATATTAATATTTCATTGAATCTTGCATATGATACCTATGATTTAGATTAACATCTACCTTAATCTGAACAGCAATGTGGGACCCTGGTTCAGATGTGTGGGTTTGGTTCTTTAGGTCAGGTTTGTATGTGTCACCATCCTGTATTAGGGTCTGGATGGAGGTGTCTGTTATTCTGTAAACATTTAATTTTCACCCCTTTTTTATCTAATCTTCAAAAAATTAGTCTATTCTTCAAAAGTGATTTTTTACACATTATTCTCTAATTTTTTCCCCGGTTTTCTTTAATCTTTAAAAAAAAAGTAAAAAACATTCTTTTAAATGAATGAGAACGGTGATTTCCAAACAACAGCAAGGTTTTCATTTGTTTCTCAACAATGACGTGTTGATGTGTATTGTTCTGCATGATTTAAGTGCTAGTTCCTTGAAGTAACAAGTCCAAGTTCTCATCAGTTCTTTCCAGTGATTTTGACTACATATAAAAAAGAAGATGTGGTGTAATTGCCAATGAGACAACTCTTCAAAAGAGACCAAATGACACAGAAATTAACAACTATAGGTCACTGTACGGCATTCAACAATGAACAATCTCTCCACAGATTTTTCATTTGAATAAAAGCTAAACACACATGAAACAACAGAATTTTCATCAAATTCGTCTGCTATGACCTCTGACATCTTTAAAGATAGACGATAACATTCGAAATAACCCGAGTAGAAGTATGAACCGAAAAGATCCGAAATCCGAGTAGAAGTATTGGAAACCAGTTCACATCACAGGGCCACGATTGAAATCAATTAAAAATACTTCCATGTGACAATTTATTTAAAATCTGCCCTCAATCTCCTCCAAAATGAATCATCTTCAAAATCCAGTCACCATTTTACCAAGATGCGGCATCAGACTCTGTAATTCGACAAGCAGAGTCAAAATTTCGCGTATTTCGGGTCGAAAGCAACGTTACTGTGTATAACAGTATGTATAAGTCAATGAGAATCAGAGTTGCGTCCCTTTGACTTCAATAGTGAAGTTACGAGGAACGTTGCTTTCGACGCGAAATATGATAAGTTTTGACTTCGCCCGTCAAATTATCGAGTTTAATGTCGTAGCTTGGTAAAATGATGATTGGATTTTGAAGATCATTCATTTTGGAGGAGATTGAGGGCAGATATGAAATAAATTGTGACATGGAAGTATTTTTAATTGATTTTAATCGTGGCAGAGGTAGGAAATCCAAAATGGCGGCTTATATCCCTTTAGGATTTTTCTGCAGCGGTGCTGCAGCGAAGATAAGCTTTAGCTTATCTAGCTGACGCTGTGCGTAAGATTGTTAACACGCTGGCAATAACTTTGTACTGAGCCATCGATCTAACCTCTTCCTATGAATGCTTCCGCATTTTTTACTGTTTGTGTATTGATACAAAGTTTGAAAGTAGTGCAGTCTCCATTATCAGGGCCCTGTTCAACCTGAACCAGTCTCAGTTGTAGGCTTGTGCATTACCTGGGGACATTTTGATCTCTTTCTTTTTAAATAGATTTAATTACATAATTCTTGTACAATACGACTCGTTATAAGCCTTTAATTTCGATGTTTACAATCCAGAAAGCGTGTATCAAAGATAGGTCAAGTCCATCACCTAATCTATTAATACGATTTGATGCTACGTCACATCGACCAGTTGAAAATTTAAACATGTTCATGGTCAATATCGGTCGTCACATATATGAATTCCCATGCTAAGGTGTGCTGTTGCGAGTAATTGATACCGTAATATTTTCACGAATATTTTTGCGTATGACCAAAAAATAAATAATTGTTTGTTTCCCCAAACCGAGCGTTATCAATTTATTAGGTTCGTACACATCTTTCTAGACTATTTAGTGTTTTTCGGAGAGGACTTATATAGGTTTAGCCTGTTGACCAATCTTATTCATGATAACTTTTATGAATAAAATATTGTTTATATTTAATAATTATAAACAAATTCGCCTTAAAGACGGATTTTGCAGGCGTGCATTTTAATCAGATCGCGGACAATTCATCGCGAATGCTCAGAAATAGAAAGTACACAGGAATTCACGGAGAGTGTCTAAATATAAATTCTCATTATATGAAGGAAAAAAAATATGCGAAGTGTGTAGTACGTTCTTATTTTAGAAAGTTACACTGTTTTATACGGAATTGAATAAAAGAAACAACAATATAAGGTTAAGGAGAGAACTCGAGGATTATTAATAAAGCACATGTATTGTTTTTATAATTATTAATTGACCCAATTTATTTTTGTCGATTCCATACTGGATTCATCTAATTTGACCCTCACGAAGATCGTTCGGCTATTTTCGACAATTAGTAGAGCATATAAATATATCCAAGAACAAGACTTATCAATCGTTTTTGAAATTATTATTTGTTATTGAACGATTTTGGAATGACGTTACATCAGAGACATATAAAACATGTCTCTGGTTACATTTATCAAATTTCGTTCTCACTTATCCTCGGCAAAAACAAAAAAGGCTATATCGTCAGTTTTCCCCGTCCCGTCCCAAATACGGGGATATTTAAAAAAAAATGCATTCGGGATCTTTATAAATCTAAAACTGTCTTATGTACTGTTCCTCAAATATTCCCGTGTATCTCTGAAACACTTGTCTTAAATATACTGTTCCTCAAATTTCCCCGTTTAACTTTTTAACGCTGTCTGTCTGTCTTCTATTTAGTTATTTTCTTCAAATTAGATTACAAATTATTACGAAATAAATGTCATCAATTGAGATATTTTTTTTTGTTTAGTCTGTAGTACCTTTTTCTTAATGCATATAGTCAAATTGCACGTATTTGGTTATTAAAAATGTTATCTTTTGAAAAAAACGTAATAACAGCATTTTATATGCTTCCTATACTAATACATTTTGTACATAACGGAATAAATGTCATTGATTAATCTTTATTTCGTTCTAAGATGAAATCAAATTTCCGTCTGTTTACAAAATGTAACGTTTCCTGTGTTTGGGATTTTCCTCAAGTACAAATACAACAATTAAAAAAAACTATTGACAATCTATCTATTATCCAGTTCATTCGTTCTTGGTCGGTCTGCAATAGGTCATATAAAATTTTCCCGTTGACGATATAACCAAATTCAATATTTGTTCTAAACATCCGTAAGTCTACCCTTTTATGGCATACATTAATTATTTTTCCAAATTGTATTGATTGAAGATTTTATCGTACCGTGGTATATTTTCCCGCCAGTTTTTACACGAGATTTTTGTGATCTTGTCAAAGACACACGTACATACTTTGACACCGTCAATTCATGTTACACAACCAAGTTCATAATACCCTGACCCGTTACTTCAAACGACATACCGCGGTCAAGATTATTGTCAATCATTCTGTCGTCTACAGGTGACCCATTTATTTATGCTGACACTGATGTTGGACAAATCAGTTATTACGAACGTAAAAAAAACTCCCGACTGTATAGGAATAAAACGTATCACAAAATACCGAAATAAATTTGATGCACTGTATGGCCATTTCGTTGACTGACAACTCAACAGCAGTGCTCGAGATCAAAATATTGGAAAACCGGTTAAAGATATAATGATGAATTAATAAGCACAAACCATCAAAAATCAAAACAATTAAAACAAACAGGTATCCAAACTCAGCTAAGAGTTACCTCTGAATCAAAAGGAAGAATTATAAAATTATGAAAAGGATTGGAATTAAGTTAATAAGAAACCATAACGTTAATTTTTAACCGTTTTATTATGTCGATCTGCTGACAATCCACCATGTTTTTCCACAGTCAAAACGAAGTTTCACCAGAAAAAGGATGCCCACATTCAACGAAGTCAATAACAATCCGACGTGGATAGGATAGTTGGTGGGCAATTCTAAAAAAAACTTTGGCATTGCGCGGTCCGTTATACTTATTGCGATTGGTCCTACGGGAAATTTCATACAAAAATCTTCATCTAGAGAACCACTGAATGGATTGAAACGAAACATAGCATGAATGTTCCTTATGACGTTCTGGCCAAGAGTTGTTACTTTGGTGCCGATCTGTTATCCATAATGACCTTCTGCGGAAGACTTAGTTCAACGTAGGACCTTATGAAAATACATACAGACGGCTTCTTCTTGAAAATATCTGAATGGATTGAAACCAAACATGGCATGGGTGTTGTTAATCTCAAGGTCCCTTATCGATGAATAAATGGAAATATCAGGTGAGAGAGATGGTTTATTTACTTGCACATGTGATATTTTTTGGATGCCACTCTCTGCTACTATCTTTAACTGTAGTTTTGTAAACATAGAACAAATATACAACTGTAATTTGTTTTTTGAATCAATTTAATTATCTATGTTAATTCTTTGTTTTACATGAACTCTTTTCATTATAGTATCTCCCTTGTGCAGTGATCTGACATTTGATGGTTTTGGCATAACCCTTTGTGGTCATTTTGGTGATTTTGAATTGCTCTTCAACCTTTTGAAATGTGCTCATCTTGTGCATCAAAATTGGTATCAAAGAATTGTACTTTTACCATTGGAGTCGATATGCCACTGCTGGTGAATTCCAAGTCCCCGATGATATCCCCAGCTCAGTTGCTAGTATTTTGATACTAACTCGAAGCTGATACTTAGAGTATACCTTTGCAAAAATGTAAAAAATTGCAAAAACCTATGGAGTATCTCTCTCTTGCGTGCTATGTCATTAAAACGTTTTGGCATAAACCCTTTTGGTAATTTTGGAAATTTTGAATTGCTCTTCAACCTTTTGGATTATTGTTTTGGATTTCAACATTTTAGGCCTTTAGCACAACTGATGAGTCGTAAATCACATCTTGTGTATCAAAATTGGTATCAAAGAATTGTATCTCTGATGATTCATAATTCAGAAAGTGACTATTTACTCTTACACTGAAGAATATGTTATGTTGTACGATAGTTTAAATGTTGTTAGCCTTTTGTTATATCCCCCCCCCCCCCCCCCCCCCCATCGCAAACATAGTTTGGGGGTATATAAGAATCAGCCTGTCTGTCTGTCCAGAATTTTTTTTACCCGCAGTTTCTCAAACATGCCTTATCAGAGGTTAAAGAAACTTTGCATACTGTTAGATCCTAGAACATAGATGTGCGCATGCGAAGTATGTCCTGGTCTAATACTTTTTTCCATAATTTTATACCCTTTTGGACTTAGAAATTCAGTCTATCCCCCAATTTTTTTTGTACCCAGTTTCTCAAACATGCCTTATCAGAGGTAAATGAAACTTTGCATACTGTTAGATCCTAGTACGTAGATGTGCGCATGCGTAGTATGTCCTGGTCCTGGTAACTTTATACCCTTTTGTTCCCTCAGTTATACCCAGTTGGACTTAGGAATTGTGAGACAATTCACCATGATAAGGATGCTCTGGTCCATTAAATTAACAGCAGCAGGGGGTATAGTTTTACCTGTTTTTGAACAAAATATTGAACTTTATTACTTGTTTTTTTTTTTTTTTTTTTTTTTGGGGGGGGGGGGGGGTATATAGGAATTGTCCGTCCGTCTGTCTGTCTCTGTCCATGTACATTGTAAGCGCCACTCCTTCTAAACAGTTCAATGGATTTTGATGAGACTTTATGAAGGTTGCACTTCATATGTAGATGTGCATGAAGCAATATAATTATCACTGGGTGCTTGCAAAAGAGATAATTCATCTTAAGGGTTTTACATGTTTAAAGCTTATAAGCACAACTCCTAAACCGTTCAATTCATTTTGATGAAACTTTATATGAAGGTTGGGTATCATATGTAGATGTTTATGATGCAAGATAATTATCGCTGGATGCTTGCAAAGGGAGATAATCAAACTTAAGGGTTTTGCAAATTTAAATCTTGTCAGCGGAACTCCTTAACCGTTCAATGCATTTTGATGAAATGTTATATGAAGGTTGGGCAGCATATGTAGATATATATTAAAGAAGACCATTATCGCCGGTTGCTTGCAAAGGGAGATAATCCAACTTGTAGGTTTAAAGTTTGTAAGCGTAACTCCTAGTATTGCAAATGGGGTGTCACTCAGTGAGGTCACTCACAGTTCTAGTTATTCATGGATTGTGATGGTCTTTCATCAACCATTCAGCTTATCCATTAGTTGAATTTCTGGTTAAAGATATCCGTTCTAAATGGAATAGTATAAATGTCTCCAAATTTGTTCAATGATCAATTATTCTATTGCACAATGGTAGATTTGAAGTAAATTTATTATATGTTAGTGCAGTATCAGAAACCCTGTTAAGACTCAAAAGAACAATAAGGCATAGGAAAATGAGGTTAGGGCGAAAAATTTAGCAGCAGCGCTGCAGATCAGCACTTCAGTGCTATGTTTTAGTATAAGGACGTGGATAGTGTATAGCACATTGATAATAAACGCATAATTTGCGTTGTTATAGTAAATTTTTATTACAAGTATTCATGAAATAAGACAACCAAAAAAAAAATAAAATAAAAAAGAAATAAATTTCCAGAAGTCGGGCCCCTGTGGTTCACATTGACTGAATCCTATAGTCTGTAATCACAAAACCAAAAAGGTTTACCAAGTTTGTTTTAACTTTTATATTTTTACAATGATAATTTTGATAATTTTCTTTAAATTTTAAGAAGGGAAAATTCTGTAAACACTTAATTAGCGTTAAACTTTTCGTTTATTAATTATTCAATATTCATTATATTTTTAGACCACGCATTTCTCTAATCTTCATTTTTTTGCCCGTTATTCTCTAATCTTCATTTTTAAGGGCATTATTCTTTATTCATTTAACTCCATCCAAACCCTCCTGTATAACAGTTGCTGGATAACCTTAGTTTGACCTCTTATTACACCGCCACAGGATGTGGTCATTCTTTTATCTCTGAAAAAAAATAACAGTAACTGTATCATCTTATCTCTCTTATGCATAACAAATTGCTAATGTTAAATAAATGGTTTGCATCGAGATACAACACAAATGTATAGTACATGGCATACAAGGTATATTTCTTTTACTGGCTAAAATATTTTCTTTGTATCTAATAGTTGTATAGCAGATTTGATGAAAATGTGTCCTTTTTTACTTTAATTACAAATTCATTTTGCAAAAAAATATTTCATCATGGATGTCACAATGTTAAATGACATAATTAACGTTATCAAAATTTGACCTGAAGTCGTGCTACGCAAGCTCTCCCTCGCCAAAATTAAAAGGCTTCATATTGTGACTCTAGGCTGATATTTTACGATATTTATATCCAGAAACTTATATTCGATACAATAATTTGTTGTAACCTATTTTGAACCACTGAAAAAAAAACTAATCTACATTTATTTATAGAGATTTATACCTAATTACTACTAAATAAATTTTTAATATTTTAAACTTTTATCTCATTATTATTTATGTAAAACTGAACAGTATTTCTACCCAAATAAAGGTATTTTGCTCAGATGGGTATTTTTATATTCTAATTTGATCTAATGTATCAAATTTTACAACAATTAAGACACAGAAATAGCATCAAACAAAATCTATTGGTTTCAATGTCTGTTTCCCGTATTTTCCACTTCTTTTTCGCCTTGGACTCTAAATTTAACTGGACGAGCTTCCGATTACTTCCCTTTACTTGCGAAATTATGCAATTTTTTCGTATATTGATAAGCTATTGAAACTGGATTTGCTAGCCCCTATATATATATTACTGACAGCCAATTAGAGAAAATAATTGAAGTTATCATTTACAATAATTCATGAAGATTGTGTAGATTTACTATTAGATGGGTAAGCATTCCCCCATTTTTTAGTCAATGATGTGAATATCACAGGCAATTAATATTATAGCTTCAGAAGCGCGAAGTTGATATTATTGAACTGTTTATCATGTTAACTTATTGTTGGGGACTATACTGATACAAAAACAATTACCAGTATTGTTGTTTTTATAATTAAAGTTTTTTTTGTGATATTACAGCATTGTGGTGTCAATTAGTTATACAAAACAAATTTTAAAAAGGCTCATCTATAAGTAAATAATGATTTTAAAGAAAAATAATTTTTAAGCAAAATATATATTTTAAGCACTATAATATGTTAAGACCCTCCTTAGTGGCCAGCTTATATGATTGGTTGGCACCAAAGTAATAGCACTTGGTCAGCACCTCATCAAGAGCGTTGAATATAAAGAAATATGATGTCCGATCAAAATTGATTTTTTTACATAATTTTCAATCGAAATGTGGTCATAATACTTCTTAAAAGCTTACCATAAGGAAAACTTGTATGAAAGTAACCTATAATATGGTTACTTGAGATATATATATCTGTATTATGTTTGTTTTCAATCCATTTAGTGTTTCTCAAGAAGTAGTTTTTATGCATTTCCCATAGTGTCCTATTTTAAACTAAATCCCCTGCTAGCAGCCATGTTTGATGACGCATTGGCACCAAAGCAACAACACTTGGTCATTATCAGCACCTTCATAGGAACATTACTATAAAGTTTAGTTTCGAGCACTGTTTTACAAATATCAGTATGGTGAAAAATGTGTTCAAACAGTCATGTTGATAACCTAGATAATTAGTTTCTTTTTTTACTAAAACTCCACATTGTCCCAAAATACCTCAACATTGTGCTCACAGTATAATTTTAGAATGTAAATACAAAGTACCTTATTGAATTTTTAACTTTTTTTTAAGGTACAGCTGCATAGAAAATATAAGTGAAACCATGGCAAAAAGTGAGGACATAAATAACCATGAAAACAATGAGAACTTTGTACATGAAATGTCAAGTGTATCACTGGAAGATAAAGTGGACAAAGAATATCTCACCAAAGATAGGATGTTACAGAGACTAAGTCAGACAGATGCCTTTTTTAAGCATCAACAAAGAGGAGAACCAGATTTAACTGCATCTGAAAAATATAAAATTGCTGATGAAATCTTATCTAAAAACAGGAAATTGTTCCTTGAAAGATTTTGGAAATACCTTGGAATAGAAGATTTATCATATTTTGAAATTTTTTCCAATGAGTATGAAGTAGACTTTTATTTAAAACAAATATGCAAATCAAAGTCAAGTGATTTTGACAGAAATCGGGCGAAAAATAGACGTTACAAGGCAATGCAAATGCTACTTGACAAAGGAGAGTATTTCAGCGAAGATGAAATGAAATATAGAGATCCATATTTGTATGAACAGCTTGTAGGACAGTATCTAACAGATGATGAAATAAATGATAAAGTAGACAAAACTGATCTTAGATTTTCAACAGTTTTATTTAAACATATGGATATTTTACAGGAAAATGAACTTTACCATAACCAAAAGGACAAAGAGGTATTTTGAGAGAAAAAAGTACCCTTTTCATTGCATTTAGGTATATTTTGAAGGTATGCTTTTTTTTGGAAATCATAATGATTAAATTCATGAACTCAGTTGAACAAAAATAATTTATGTGACTGTATAGAAATTAGAAATTAACAGAAATTGTCACTCACAAGGTCAATAAAAAATTTTGGGTCAGGAAAAGTTTTGATGGGACGGGAGGGCTACAGCAAACAAACCTAAACTTAATTTAGGCCTAATGATTGATGTCAGGAAAATTTTGGATGGAACAGGCAGGCTAAATCAAACAAATCTAAACTTAATTTACAATTGATTTAGGCCTAATGATTGATGTCAGGAAAATAAAGTAGCTCTTTCATCGCTTTTTGTGCAGTATATAATAAATACTTTTTATTCAGCTTTTATTGTATACAATGTATAATTCAGGCATAAATTTTGTCAAAAGATGAAAATGTGTGACAAAGTCAGCAAATCCAAAATTTAATTATAACTACAATGCTTATGTGTAATATGTGTTTTAGGAATCACAGATGGAAGAAGAAGAAGAAAGTGAGGATGGAGGTAAGGTATATTTTATTTGTTGCTTACATTCTATTTTTAAGATTTCACAAATCTAACTCTTTTTATACGACCGCAAAATTTTTGCGGTCGTATATTGGTATGACGTTGGCGTCGTCGTCGTCGTCGTCCGTCGGAGTCTGTAGACATTTGGTTTTCGCACTATAACTTTAGTATAAGTTAATAGAAATCTATGAAATTTAAACACAAGGTTTATGACCACAAAAGGAAGGTTGGGATTGATTTTGGGAGTTTTGGTCCCAACAGTTTAAGAATTAGGGGCCAAAAAAGGGCCCAATAAGCATTTTTCTTGGTTTTCGCACAATAACTCTAGTATAAGTAAATAGAAATCTATGAAATTTTAACACAAGGTTTATGACCATTTTTTGGAGTTTTGATCCCAACAGTTTAGGAATTAGGGGCTAAAAAAGGGCCCAAATAAGCATTTTTCTTGGTTTTTGCACAATAACTTTAGTATAAGTAAATAGAAATGTATGATATTATCTTGGTGGGCTAAGGGAGGTAATCCAAACACATTTAATTTTTTTCTCATTTCATATTTCATAAATTAAAAAGGAAATTTCAAATTTCTTTTAGCAAAAAAAGGGGGGTTACAATAAATTTTATTGTTTTTTGGTTTTTTTTTTTGGGAGGGGGGGGGTCAATGTGCAACTTCATAGTGTATTGCACAAAAGCTAAAAAAGGGGTAAATTATTTATTTTTTTTTGGGGGGGGGGGGGGAATTTTCAATTGCACAGTATTGCACAATAGCAAGAAATCTTCAATTGCACAGTATTGCGCAATAGCAAGAAATTGATATGTGTGCCCAATTTTAAATTTTAAATTGGTTATTTCTGATTTATATATAAAAACAAATAATACTGATATTGTTTGAATAGGTAAATTAAAAAATTTTAAGTTCTTAGACCACATTAATTCTGTGTCAGAAACCTATGCTGTGTCAAATATTTATTCACAATCCAAATTCAGTCTCGTTGGGGGGGTTGTCAGGTCATAATACGGAAAGCCTGACCGCGGACCATAGTGGGTAACGTGTTTGGAGAATGCCACACTCCCTGCACGATAAAGACCCCTTCTGTAGTTTTCGAAAAAGAGTAGGCTGATGGCCGCTACAGGAGGCTAAATTATCCGACCCTACCCAACCATCCTCCTTTTACAGTGGCAGTCAAAATTGGTTCCCCTTTGTGTCCCATCCCACCCCTAATTGGATTGTTTGATAAATTGAACTGGTTCTCGTCATGAAGATGCATGAAATATTTGCCACTGGACGTTAAGCAACAATCAATCAATCAACCAAATTCAGTGCTGTATCAAGCTTGAATGTTGTGTCCATACTTGCCCCAACTGTTCAGGGTTCGACCTCTGCGGTCGTATCAAGCTGCGCCCAGCGGAGCATTTTATTAACTATAATTTCAAAGGAGTTATTCCCCTGAATAAGTATAAGTGGTGGTTTGTTTATGTGAGAGCCAATAGAAATTTCTACTATTAACTCTTTATTGCTGTTAACCAATAGACGTAATAATTTTAGTTGGATTGTTGAAACCTGAAAACATGTAGGTTTATGGCAGATAGATAGTAGTGGAGTTAAATGATTGTTGTGCTATTGAGCAGGTTAATTATCATATGGGTTGAGGATAACTTTGGAGCTTTACAATAATCAATATGGCTGCAGGCAGACATAAAAACAGGATCAGTATGAAAACACCAGTAATAAATAAATTTATTCATGAATGGAATTGAATTTTACAGAAACTGAAATGGAAGATGAGGATAGTAGTGTAAGAAAGACAATACCTGATGGACAGAAAGCTGCATTAAAACAGGAATTTCTCACTATAATGCAGGAAAGATTTATGTCTGGTCAGGATGAAGAGTTTAATTATAGGTACATGTACAAGTATCTGTATAATTTGACTTTACACACTCAGTGTTTGAAGTCATTTCTTTTAAATCCATGATAGAGTGCGTGAATTAATATTTCTCAATTCAGTTTTGTAAATTATATGAAATATTAATATCCTTTGCATCTAAATTATTATCTTGGAATATTTATTAAATACTATTATTACACCTCAATTCATGTAAAGCTAGACATTTAGCTCAACTGGCCTATAGATTTTAACCAAACTAGGTAGGAATGATGTATGGAAGGACCTCTACAAATTTTACACCTTTGGTTCTGGTTGGATGGACAACATAGTTGCCAGAGGCTGTTTTTGATTTTGATTGGGCAGTTTTCGAAAGTAGTCTTCTCAGAAAATACACTCTGAAATGTTTTGAAACTTTGCAGGATTGATCACAGCCAAACTCTCTACAACTAATTCGCTTTTGATTGAGATATATGGAAACCATATGTGAAATGATTTTTTTTTGTCATTTGCTCAGGAATTAATAGGCAGATTGGATTCAAAGTTGGCAGAATATATTTTTATTAAATATGTTGATTTTGTTGTGAATGTATTGCTTTGCCAGATTCATTTGCCAAAAAGTCATTACATTAAAAGTCAAATACAGTGTACATGCAAAAGGAATTAAAATTGTAATTTGCATTAAATTTTTACCTAAATCCACTTTATTTTGACATTATTCCCTTTAATACTTAAAACTGTGTTACATGTATGATTTATAATATGCCTGGTAAAGATTCTAAATTCACAACAAACTTAAGGTATTAATAAATATATGTACGGAAAAAAATATATATATTAAAACTATTTAAAATTGCATCATGAGGATATACCCCATGGTATTAAATATTTTTAAAAATGTTTGCAGCTTTTTTCTCAGTTAAAAGATAAAATTCAACTGGTTTAATATTTTTGGAATTTGTAATAGAATTGCATAAAGAATACTTTTTTCCAAGCCAAAAAATTGCATTATACATGTATATAGACGTTGGCAAAAATTGGACTTTTATCATTTTTTATTTCATTCCCCTCATCCCTAGATTTTTCCATTAAAAGGAAGATGAAAAAAGTTCTAGCTTAATGGATTTTTGCCCTTCTGAAAGTCTAAATGCTGTAGTTTTACAATATAACTAATTTTGTCTATTTATTTAGTGAAACTATTTGCTATTGAACTATACATAGTTAAAACATAAGAATTTAATTCAGGTTAAATTTTTAAAACCTTACTTTGATTCTGAAAAATATCGAATAGAAAAATATGTACATAAATACATGTATTGAAAATTCAAAATATAAAATGACTATTCCAAACTACAGAAGAAATTATTTTTATAAAATTTTATGAAACCCATGATATAATACCTAATTGAAGAAAATATGCCTCTAGATTAATCTTTCTATTTCTGTGGAAGAGGACAAATATACCTAAGGAACAAACCAGAAGACGCAATCCATTAGACAGACAAAACCGGGAAGACAAATGAACAGCCACAAACACAACAAATAAACACTGAAATTAAAAAACAATGAACAACAGGAACTCCTATAAAAGTAATAGGAAGTGTATTTATGTGGAAGTGATGATTGTACAAATCACATACTGGTAATTAAAGCCTTCCTCATCTCCTTGAACCAATTTGCTATATTTGCCATGTTATATACACATTTAATGGGAAGAAGGGAGATAACTTTTAACATATTAGCTAAAACAGGCAACTACATGTATCAAGTGATACAAGAATTGAAATGATTATGATAATGAAAAAGACCACCTTTAAGCTGGTAAATTTTCTTGCAAAAGTCAGATATTTTTACCTCACAATAAATGTGATTTTCGTTTATAATGGATGCCAGATTATGTTTGGAGATTTATGCATAAATTGAATTGGACATTTTAAAGCATGTGTAAACTGTGTAGTGGGAATAATGTCAAAATAAGGTGGATTTAGGTAAAATGTTAATGCAAATTACAATTTTAATTCCTTTTGCATATACATGTACACTATATTTATAATAAATATATACAAGAAAAGAAATGATGTAGTCAGGTGAAAACTTGACACAAAGTCCATAAATCATTACATGTATTTGACGTACATGTATGTTCTGGTAAAAGAACACTGGTTTTATTGCAGCTGTTTTTCACATGTAAGCACAAGCTGTTTTAACCTGTAATAAACTTGTATTACTCTTAAGTCAGATTAAGGTTTGGATAGAAAAATTGGCTCATTCAAGGCTCTGGTCAGATTAAAAACCTTGTTCTAGAAGGTACGGATGGAAAAATGTTGCTCATTCAAGGCTCTGGTCAGATTAAAAACTTTGCTCTAGAACGTATGGATGGAAAAATGTTGCTCATTCAAGGCTCTGGTCAGATTAAAAACTTGCTCTAGAAGGTTTGGATAGAAAACATTTGCACTTCCAAGGCTCTGGTCAAATTAGAAACTTGCTTTATTGATACTGGAAACAACTGATGTTTGCAGTTAGAATAAGTTATAGACTTCTTGCATTAATATTGTAGAATATTGCATGCTATATTTGGGTTACATTCTGTTAGGAATATTACCTTGCTATACAATCATACTAATAGGCCTTAAGATATAGTACTGCTATGTGGAAAACTATAAAACTTAAGGTACTGACACATATAAAAAATATGCTTTTTTTTTTATTTTCACTATAAATGTTAGTTTCTAAAAAAAAAAATTTTATTCCAGTGAAGTTGATAACAATACAGAATATGATGACTTAGATATTTTACAAAAAGATGAAGAGGAAAAATATTTTGATGATGACGATGAAAGTAACAGTTTCGTAGAAAATTGTGTTATGGATTATAATATGCCTGGTGATGATTCTAAATTCACAACAGAAGTGTTGAACTCAAATAGCAAAATAGAGATGGATTATGTACTAAAAGAGAGAGATAATCATTGTAAAATTCCGGACAAAGAAATTCAAAATGGAACAGATCAGACAATCTGAAATAAATAAAATTTTTATATTAAGTCATTGACTTGATTTTCATAAAATATGTTGTTTAATATCAAACCCTTGCATTGTATGCAAATTGTTGTCATCCTCTAAACTGATTTTGATAAGAGTATGCAGATTGGTTTGAAACTTAATAGGAATGATCTATGACATGTCCTCTACAAACGATCCTCAATTTATTTTGATCTGACATAAAACATGGCTGTCGTAGCTAAAAATAGAATATAGGGGTGCATGTGTTGTTTTTGGCTTATAACTTAAAAACCGTTACAGATATAAAAAATCTGACATGGGGTAAAATTGATCAGCATGACAAGATCTACCTACCCTGAAATTTTGAAGGAAATCCCAAGACCCATTTAAGAATTATTGCCCTTTTTTCGTCAAATTTTCAAAATTTAACAGTTTTCGTCATTTATCTCCAAAACTATTTGAGATAGAAGTGAAAGTAAATCTGAAAAATATTTGCCATGTTGAGGTCTACCTACCCTGAAATTTTAAAGGAAATCCCAAAACCCATTTCGGAGTTATTGCCCTTTTTTGTCAAATAAATTTTCCCTGAACAATTGAACCAATTGCAACAAACTTGGTCAAATAGTTTAATAGATTAATTGTCCAATGAAAACCAGACTTCGGGTGAGCGATACAGGCTCTGGTGAGCCTCTAGTTTGGAAATAGCAAGAAAAAATGAACAGTGACCCAAATTTTTCTTTTAAGAATATGAAAGCATGTCAGCTAAGTGTTCTTTTCACAATTTTATAAAAAAAATTCTATCTGCCAGTTTTTTATTGTGTGAGAAATTTTCTGGATCATACTAAACGGTAGCAAAATCCAGGTAATGTCAACATTGCCTGAAAGAGTTGAAAGTACTTCTCAGTGAAATTCAAAATTTATCAACTGAAAATATCAGTGCATGTTTTTCATACCCACTTATCTTTCTAATTCATAACAATTTCTTGTGGTTAAATTTTTACTACATGCTTAGTAATTTCAGAATTTTGAGATGTGATTCCATGAAATAGTTCCTGTTTGGAGTGTGTGCATTACCGAATTTAGATACACACAATGTATTATTGCTACAAAATCTGTTTTGAACTAACATTGGTTATGAAAGAGAATGAAAATAAGTTTAGAGTGAATTTGCCAACTATATACCCATATGTAATTAACTGGAATTGACAAAATGAAATAGGGGGCCTCGGTGGCCGAGTGGTCTAGGTAGTTCGTCATGACTACTAATGATCACTAGCCTGTCAACGCTGGGGTTGTGAGTTCGAATCTCACCTGTGGCGGGGTGTGTTCGACTCCGATCTTAATTGACAAGGATTGCCAATTTTCCTACCGAAGGTCGGTGGTTCTCTCCGGGTACTCCGGCTTCCTCCACCCATAAAAACTGGCCGCCGCGAAATGGCCAAAATGTGCTGAAAACGGTGTTAAACCCCAACTAAACAAACAAACAAAATGAAATAATATTACATAGAATCATATCCATAAAATTTAGAAATGAAGAGTAATGTTAAAGTTTAACATAATCAATTGTTAAGCAAGAGAGATAAGCAGGTGTCTAATTAATTCTGATAAGGAATAGGTAATAATAGATTTGAAGATGTTCAATGTAATACTTAATGCAACAACATACAATTGGTTATGTTCCTTTATGCACTGAATATGGGCTTGCATGCATACAAGCTGGTTCGGCAAATAATTTCTTCAGATGGTTGTGTTTTTGGTTTTCAAATGCATAAACTGACAGACTAATCAACTTTTTAGCTCACCTTGCAAAAGGCAATGTGAGCTTTTGTCATCACTTGGCGTTCTTAGTCTGTCCGTCTGTAAACTTTTACATTTTCATCTTCTCCTCTGAAACCCCTGGACGTATTACACTGAAACTTGGCCTGTAGCTTCTATGGAAGGTACTTTACAAAGTTTGTATAAATCATCCTGGTCCGTGAAACAAAATGGCCGCTATGAGCATTTACATGTTTTGATTGGTCGAAATTTAAAACTTCTCCCCTGAAACCGTATAGCCAAATGAACTGATTTTTGGTATGGAGCATCTATGGAAGGCCCTTTACAAAGTTTGCATAAATCAGCTTGGTCCGTGAAACAAAATGGCCGTCATGAACATTTACATGTTCTGATTGGTCGAAAATTAAAACTTCTTCTTTGAAACCGTACAGCCAAATGAACTGATTTTTGGTACGGAGCATCTATGGAAGGTCCTTTACAAAGTTTGCATAACTCATCCTGGTCCGTGAAACAAAATGGCCGCCATGAGCATTTACATGTTCTGATTGGTCGAAATGTAAAACTTATTCTCCTCTGAAACCGTAAAGCCAAATGAACTGATTTTTGATATGGAACATCTATGGAAGGTCCTTTACAAAATTTGCATAAATCATCCTGGTCCCTGAAACAAAAT
This sequence comes from Mytilisepta virgata, assembly GCA_028015205.1. NCBI lineage: Eukaryota > Metazoa > Mollusca > Bivalvia > Mytilida > Mytilidae > Mytilisepta > Mytilisepta virgata. Next base: position 49,671,753 of record CM051518.1, on the reverse strand, counting down.
GGCTGCCATGAGCATTTACTTGTCTGATTGGTCGAAATTTAAAACTTCTATTCCTCTGAAACCGTAAAGCCAAATGAACTGATTTTTGGTATGGAGCATCTATGGAAGGTCATTTACAAAGTTTGCATAAATCATCCCGGTCCGTAAAACAAAATGGCCATCATGAGCATTTACATGTTCTGATTGGTCGAAACTTCAAACTTATTCTCCTCTGAAACCGTAAAGCTAAATGAAATGATTTTTGGTATGGAGCATCTATGGAAGGTCCTTTGCAAACTTTGCATAAATCTTTCTAGTCCATGAAACAAAATTGCCGCTAAAAACCTTTATATGTTCTAATTGGTAGAAATTTAAAACTTCTCCTCTGAAACCGTTTGGCCAATGAACTTATACTTGGTATGAAGCATTTATAGAAGATCATTTACAAAGTTTCCAGAAATCAATCTAGTCTGTCAAATCAAATCAAAAGTTTGTGACTGCAAGGTGAGCGATACAGGCTCAGCCCACTGAGCCTCTTGTTATTCAATTGTTGATGGTTTTTAAACTCCAATCAAATCTAATCATAAAGTGTGACACACATTTTATGAAATGCTGTTTGTGCAAGTGGAGAATCAAGATAAAGAGATCGATCATGGCTACATTTTTGCAACCAAGAAATGCCAGATTACTAAATAAAACTAATCCGCATGCTGCCTTCTCAAAATTATAACATTGTCTTCATCAATACATTTATGAAAACATCAATTGATATCTGTCCATCCTGTAATTGTCTTCAAATTTTACAAAAGTTAGGAAGCAAACATTTGATTTTTCTGTATTTTTGGGGTGAAGGAGCAAGGAAGTGATTTTGGATCCTTGAAATTTTTGCGGGATCAACAGGTCTAGATTGTTCTCTGGTGCAAAAAGTATATATCCAGGCTTATAGTTGTAGCAAAACATTTCAAACTGTTTTCAGCACTCTAAGTCCTTCTCATACTTATTTCTATTCTCGTACTTACTTCATTTGTACTTCCAAAAGTTACTGTGACAAAAACATGCAGTTTTTAAGATTTTATTGTTTATGGCTGACTTAATATTAAAACACAATATTAAGGGGCAAATACAGAGTCCAAGTTTCAGATTGGTTCTTAAAATGTGTATACATGTACATGTATATTTTTTAAACAAGGAAGAAACCTAAAACATATTTCAATCTCTAGAAAAATCCCATAATCATCATTCAAACTCCTTTGATTTATACTTTTGTAATTTTTTGGCTACATTGGGTGTATATCATGGTCTGCCATGTTAAATTGAATAAAATGACCATAACATAATTGTTTAACTCCAGTTCTTGTAACAAATAAGTCACTGGTCTTAAAATGTATGCTGCAAGGCCATATAAAATATATATGTATTGAGAGTTTTATGCTACAAAATTGGGGATTTTTTTTTTTGCTAAATTTTACCTTGTCCCTGTTGGAGTATTTCCTGGTTTTTAACAGTGCTTGTAGAAATATAATATAAATGCATTTTTATTTGGCCTTACAGCATACTGAAGAAACAACAAATTTTACAAACATGAACAAACCATGATACATTTAATATTTCATCTGTAAATAGTTTTGTTAAGTATAAGTCCTCATAATAAAAATTTTTTAACTTCAAGAGCAATCTATATAAAAATATCTTTTATTTTGTATATAAACTATGATGAAGAAGTCACTGCCTCATTAAATTGTCGTACAAAATCTGGATTTATTTCCTGCAGTTTAATCATAAAATGATTCCTGTCTGTTTCAGTCCAAGATTCAAACCACTGTGTAAATAGTTTCAATTGACACTGAAATATACTAGGTGGGCGGTCATTCATTTTCAGTTGGTGCATTGAATCAAACAAAGTCTCTACTGAGACTGGTACAGCTTTGTCAACTAAATCTTTTAGAAAATCTCCTTTCTGCATTGGACTCCAGCCTTGAAACCAGTGAATGACACATTGCATCTCCTTATCTGTGTTCGAAATTGACATTTCTTTCACACTTTAAATTCATCAGTACAATATTGGTGCAATCCTTCCAGCTTTTCTGTGAACTGAAAGATTCAAGTAAATTTGTTAACAACATTGTCTGAGTGACAGCAAACTGGATTTTCATTCATCAAATGTTTCATCCTGCCTATTTTTTTTCATTGATAATTTGGTCCTGTATGTTGTTGGCTGCTATTGTGGCCTAAATTTTTATTTTCATTTAAACCAAAAAATATCCATTTTATTTCACACCTAAACATGCTACAGTGATCCTGTATTTTTTTGTGCAAAAATCCTGGTCCTGCCTTTTTATTTCAAATTTGATCCTAGTCCCCCCCCCCCCTGAATAAATTCAAATGGTTGCTGCCTCACCTGCCAACCCAGCTCCTGACCGACTGCCCTCCCACTATACTCCTGTGACCAAACTAATTAACCAGATTACATGAATTATTTCCTTCTGACCAATGTGTACAAATTGGACTCTCAATGGCTAATGTATAGTTATAACTAATTTTGCTTTGAATCCATAATATGAAAAATTTGACTTTGCAAATTAACTATTAGTATATAGAACTATATTAAATAAACTTTTAATCATGCTAGGAGTGGGCAATCAGAAATGGCAGCTTAGATCCCTTTATATAAGGACATGATAGCACATTGATAATGAATGCATAAATCTTTGTATTTTTGGTAAATTCTAAAAGTAAATTAAAGAGAAAACTAGAGATTGTGTGTGTAAGACACAGATGTCCCATCCTTCTGTACATCAAATTCCATATTATTATTTGTACCAGGAAATTTTTTTGAGAATTATTTAAAATACAGGTATATGAAATATATCATACTAACATCAACTTTAATCCCATTAAAAACAATAAATATTTAATCAAAGTCGCTCTACCATAAAATGTAAGTCATACTAACTCAAACATCGCTGAGCCATGTTGTACTATATAATATGACTTTAATTGTGAAATATCATTAATATTTTACCACAGGTTCTTTAATAATACACCTAAATGCAAAAATTTAATCAAAGTTACTTAAGGATAAAATGTAGGTCGTGTGTACTATATACATGTATATACAACTGCAGTTGTGAAATATCATTAGTACATTACCACAGGTTCTTTAATAATACACTTAAATGCAACAAGAGTGGACACACTTCATGTCTTGCATGGGTATGCACATAGACACAGAATAATGATTATCTGATACCCGACATTGCAAGTCAAAGGAAAATGTGTAAAAAGAAATAGTAATGGTCAGGCGATAATTTGTCTGAAAAATCTCATGCATGTCATTCAAGCCTAAAACTCTGTCCAAAAGAGAGGACAGGTCTCAGACTGGTATGTACCCACCAAAAACCTATCTATAGACCAAAAATGGTTGATCTATATAATACATTTATAACATTTGTTCAGAAATGGACTTAGAGTGCACACAACAGTTTTTCTTAGAACTTTTCATGATGTCATGAATTAAGGGAACATACTCAAAAGATTGATAGCTGGACAATTGGCTGTATCATATACCCATAGACAACCATATATCAAATAAAACATATTTCTTCAAGCTTTCACTGTATATAAGTATTTTTAAGGAATTCCTTTCCAAATTCTTACCATTACAGAAAGATAACTGACATAAAATAGGCCTCCCCCTTTCAAATATTTCAAAAACAGACCAACCTCAGAGCATCCTAGCAAAGATTCCTGCGTAATTTAGAGAACTAAGTATATGTGTTTTCCAAAGTAAACATTCAACTGGTTTCAGCACATGTAGTTTCAGGGTACATTCGCCGCCTTTTAAAATTGCTACATGAAGTGGTATAACAATGTTGTGTTTTCACCTACACTATTTTTGAATGTTTTCAGAGTAGTCTCCCATTAATAAAACTTTTCTGAAAATAATTACTTTTTTACATTTCATGCATTTTTTTAAACTTAAAATAAAGCCAAGACTCTAATTTAAATAATGAAACCAAAAAACAATCAGAAATCAATATCTAGAACTTATAAATAGAGGGAATTCCATACCTATGACATAATATATTTAGGGAAAAATCACTGTAATTTTATACAAAACTGTTGTTTGCATTCTTATCTGTAAAAATGGGACAACAGTCACTCAAGCCTAAAATTGAGGTCAATTTGGATATAGGTATTACAGTTACAGAAAAATGGACTTAATCATAAAAATGTGACCCAAGTCCGATGTTAAAGTGGTATTTACTTCTATCAACCAAATACTGTGGGTCTAGTTACAAATGATGTACAGGTGCTGAGAAATAGACTAAATCATGAAAATGTATATTAAGTCACTCAAGCATGAAATTCAGGTCAAGTTCAGCTGACAGGTGTTAGACTGGCATGTATCCACTAAGAACTATGCAGACAAAATATGATGGGCCTAGGTAAAACAGTTGCTGAGAAATGGACTTAATCACAAAAAATGTGACACAGGTCACTCACCCATGAAATTGAGGTCAAGGTCAAAAGGCAGGTGACATACCAACATGTTCCCACTAAGAACTATCTTTTCACCAAATACGTTGGGTGTAGGTATTAAGGTTGCTGAGAAATGGACCCAATCTAGAAATTGTATATTAAGTCCCTCAAGCATGCAATTGAGGTCAATGTCCAGAGACAGGTGTCAGACTTGCATATACCCACTAAGAACTATCTATAGACCAAACATGGTGGGTCTAGGTATTACAGTTGCTGAAAAATGGACTTAATCAAGAAACTTGGATGAAAGTAACTCAACCATGAAATTGAGGTCAAGGTCTAGAGACCAAGTGTCAGATTGGCATGCACCCACCAAGAACTCAAGACCAAATACAGTGGGTCTAGGTATAACAGTTTCTGAGAAATTGACTTATCCATGAAAAAGTGACAAAGTCACTCAAGCATGAAATTGAGGTCAAGGTCCCACAATAGGTGTCAGACTGACATGTTTCCACCAATAACTATCTTTTGACCAAATACAGTGGGTCTAGGTATTAAAAGTTGCTGAGAAATTGACCCAATCTCGAAAATGTGACAAAGTCACTCAAGCATGCAATTGAGGTCAAAGTCCAGAGACAGGTGTCAGACTTGCATGTACCCACTAAGAACTATCTATAGACTAAACATGGTGGGTGTAGGTATTACAGTTGCTGAAAAATGGACTTAATCAAGAAACTTGGATGAAAGTAACTCAACCATGAAATTGAGGTCAAGGTCTAGAGACAAGTGTCAGATTGGGATGTACCCATCAAGAACTCAAAAGACCAAATAACGGTGGGTCTAGGTATTACAGTTTCTGAGAAATGGACTTAACCACAAAAAAGTGACAAAGTCAGTCAAGCATGAAATTGAGGTCAAAGTCCCACACTAGGTGTCAGACTGACATGTACCCACCAATAACTATCTATTGACAAAATATAGTGGGTCTAGGTATTCTAGTTGCTTAGAAATGGACTTAACCACGAAAAAGTGACAAAGTCACAGAAGCATGAAATAGACATCAAGGTCTCAAGCCAGGTGTCAGACTGGCATGTACTCACTAAGAACTATTTATTGACCATATATGGTGGGTCTAGGTATTCTAGTTGCTGGGAAATGGACTTAACCACACAAAGTGAAAAAGTCACTCAAGCATGAAATTGAGGTAAAGGTCCCAAGCCCAGTTCCAGACTGGCATGTATCCACTAAGAACTATCTATAAACCAAATATGAATGGCCTAGGTATTATAGTTGCTGAGAAATGGATTTAACCACAAAACTTGGAAGCAGATTTTTTATTTATGTTTATGAAGTCAGTGAACCATGAAAACTAGGTCAGGGTAACAAGACAAGTATACTGCGGCAAAGTTTATACCATAAGGTATCTGTGGACCCTAAATCTTAATTGTAGATATTACATGTGCAAGTTATTAAAGTTTTAAAAAAGTTTTTGCCACCGCTGCATAAAATGTAGGTCATAATGACTCAAACGATCATGAGTACAGTGCTGTACTACATATACATGTAAGATGACTGTAGTAGTAAAATATCATCAATACATGTATATTACAATGGGTTCTTTAAAAATATACCTAAATGCAAACATTTTACCAAAGTCACTAAAGCATACAATTTAGGTCATGGTGACTCAAATGTTACTGACTTTTGATGTACTATACAAGGTCATTAAATAAGTATAATATCACTGATATGCCTCAACAGCTATATGAATTATAATGGACCTAAACTAAAGGCAAAAACTTAACCGAGTCACTCATGCACGAAATGTGGGTCAGAAATGCATTGATGTTAGAGGATTATAGTGGTGACACATCATTGATATAAAACCATGGATTTCTAGGATATGAAATCAATTAGAGGCAGAAATTTATCAGGGACACCCATGCTTTAATTGTGGGCCAAAGCACAGTCGCCTGAAGCTTTCAAAATTATAGCAAAAAATGGGATAAATGTGATATTAACTTGGTTAATTTTGAAAATTTGTAGTGGTTTCTTTTCTTTATAATCAATAGCAAGAATCTTATCTATTATTTATTAGTATCTTTGGTTTGTTATTTTTTATCTGGCATTGTTTACCTAAATCTGTTAACTGGTTTTTGCTCGAAGCTTTTCATATAGAGGTACAGCAGGAATATTTAAATGAAAATTAATTTAAGTAGAGTTGAAAGTATTTTTATTTTCTGATATATTTCGTCTAATGAAGTATTATATAATAATTGTTTAATCATTTTTTTGTCATGTTTAAAATACGATTTTTTGTTAGACAATAGTAGGACATCACGATCTTTCATCACTTCCGGCGAAATTTCAATTTGATTGCAAGATAGTTAACTTGTTTAAGTTGTACTGTATATTTCCGCTGTCTTGGGGTAATGTAAATTTTCAAGCTGCCACGTATCGTATGACAACATATGAAATATACGTACAATGATTACAAGTGAATTTAGTGTAAAATTTAAATGTACCAACCAAACTGTCCAAAGCCAAAGGCATGAAAGGCAAAGGCAGTTAATTTAATCAAATTATGTATTTAAGCACATGAAATTTAATATTGATGATATGACCAATGGTGTGAGCACAGGAATTCTAGACACTTCGGTACCTGGACATTTCAGTACTAAGAGTAAGACAATTCGGTACTGACTATGGACACTTCGGTACTATGGTTAGACATTTCGGTACTGAGTTAGTATATTGTGTTATATATTTGTAGGGTATTACTAAAAGCGTTAACTGAAGTGAACAATCTTCAGTTTTTATGTGTGGATTGAATAATGTGTTTGTGGAATTTAATTTTTAAAACGGTTCCAGTTAAAATACATGTACTTGTGAAAACAAAACAAACCAATTACCAATAATATATTTATTACTTTTCAATACATCATACAAATAATATAAATTAATTAAACAATTATACACAACAAATAACTGATGACTGCTTAATGCTTTAAATAATGATACAATGTAATTGCAAAATCAATAAACACATATCCTTGTGATTTTAAACAAATTATGAATATTCTTGACATCAGACAAATATCTCATTTTACATTAAAAAAAAAAAAAACACAAATATCTCATGATTTATAACAAATTTTTATATTTCTTTATTGAAAAGTACACAAAAGTATACAAACAATAAACAATTGTCAACAATATTTTTTTTTTCAGTACCGAAATGTCTCAGTACCGAAATGTCCCAGTACCAAATTGTATTTTTCAGCGGGTACCTAAATGTCCAGGTACCGAAGTGTCTTGATACCGACACAGCAATGGCCATCTCCAAAAACTGATTTCCGGTATCACGATTCTGACTGTAATATTAATATGAGGCAGGCGTTAAGCTGCTGATCCCCTGAAGTTTTTTTTTTGAGAAGGGTATATCAGGAAATCTTCTGTTTCTGTTTTGTTTTGTTTTTTTCATGTTCCGTCCCGTTCCGTCTTTTAGTAATAGCGTCTGTGCGCAAGACCGGGAATTAGGCTCAACTTCCGATTGAAGAAAAAAATCTTGTCAGTACAGTAACACAAATTGACCCTAAATAATAATAGTATTACAAGGAAATGCCTTTGGGAATAATATGAAACAGGTATCATATGTGTTTTATTGCTTTTCTGTATTTGGTGAATACTTTCGAATTGTGGATTAACGAGATACTTGCATAGATCTGCATTTTTTTTGCCAGATTTGATTCTAAGTGGTTTCTTTTATTTTGATTACAGATTGATAGTTTATATAGTTGGTGAATAATTTATTTTGTTCAATCTTTAATCATTTATTATCACACCTAAAGCAAATGTTTGAACGAGATTTTGTATGGCGGCCATGTTCTTGAAACTTTTTTGTTGGCAAAGTACATCTGATCACAATGGACAACTCTACATCAAAGTTTGCGTATTCATGTTATTAAAAAAATTGTACAGGTTCCACGGAACACAGTGTCTCACCTGCTTTTGCTGTCGTCTATGTTTTCAGTGGAATGTACATAATTTTCCTCCACATGTTATTTATTGATCATGAAGAAGCTTCTGTGCAAGTTTGGTAAAAATCCAGGATGGTTTAAGAAAGTTATTAACGTTTAAAAAACTTTAACCACAGGGTGAATGTAAATGTTGACGCCGAAGACAGAATGTAGGATTGCTATGTCTCGCTTCCGTGACAAAAGTTGTAGGCTCGACAATTAGTATAAGTAATAAGTTGTATTAATACTGTCCACCTCGACATAATGATTAGCAGACATCCTGATGTGATTAGATCGATAAAAGGTGTGAAATTATTTCAAAGTTCGATATATTAACGATCTTTCAATATACAAGAGCTGTGCCTTGAACAAAATTTTGGCAAATCAAATTTAATTGAATTAAAATAATTCATATGATTGATTATCAACTGATAAAATAATTAATGGTCCTCTTTTAGAATTGTGTCCGATGACCAGTACGATCAACCGAGATGGCCACCAAAGCCGAAAATAGTTTAACATAGCCATTAGGATCCTATGGGAAAATTCATTAAAAAATCTTTTTGTCTGAAGCCACTAAGGCAGTTGGAACCAGACTTAGCAGAAATGGTCTTTAAGATGGTCCTCTTTCAGAAATATGTCAGATGACCCTGAATGTCAACCAAGAAGGGCACCAAAGCCAAACTTAGTTGAACAGAAGACCCTATGGGAAAATTAATGAAAAAATCTACTTCAGTACTTGTCTGAAACCATTGAGCTAATTGGAATCAAACTTGGCAGAAATGGTCCTTTTGGTGGTCCTCTTTCAGAAATTTGTCAGATGATCCAGACTGTGAACAAAGATAGCCACCATAGCCGAACTTAGTTTAACATAGGACCCTATGTGAAAAGTCATTTAAAAAATCTTTTCGTCTGAAAGCATTCAGTCAGTAGGAACCAGATTTGGCAGCCCTGGTTATTAGATTGTCCTTTTTCAGAATTTTGTCCAATAATACAGATGTTTGTTTCTTATGTGCTTTTATGACTGTTGATTGGCAAACTGAATCCAGGTGAGCGGTACAGGCTCCAGGGAGCCTCTAGTTTATTATAACTGTCATGATCTGCTGACATCTCAAATTCAGCATTCACTACTGAACTCTTAGACACCTGTGATGGTTGGCTAACATGTGTCCATTTGACGGATAAGGGAGATCCTCACATTGGGGGATTGTCAGATCATAATACGGAAAGCCAAACCATGGACTGTAGTGGGTAACATGTTTGGAGAATGCTGCGCAATGCTAGACTCCTTCTGTAGTTAATGAAAAAAGGAATAGGCAAATGGCCGCTACAGAAGGCTAAATTATCTGACCCTACCCAACATTCCATCCATTTTCCAGTGGCAGTCAAAATCAGTTCCCCTTTGTGTCCTTTCCCACCCTTATTTGTGAATTGTGTTTGATGTATTGTTGAACTTCTTCTCGTCCTGAAGATGCAGGAAGTATATGACACTGGATGCTAAGCAAACAACAAACACTACTGAAATTGCTGCCAGGTGTTGTGGTCAACTTGCCAGAAAGTATAAGCAGTACTCAAACTTTGGGTTTCTATCATTTCCATATTTTTAATATTATATGCCAAAGAAAAATGATGGGTTTTTGTGTGTGTATATTTCTTTTGAGGCACATGTGACATTTTATTTAATGATTAAGTTTTGTAAAATCTAAGTTTATCATTATGTTTTGTCAAATCTTAAATCCTGTCTTTATACGACTGCAAATATTTGTGTCCGTAGACAGTTAGGTTTCTGCTTATTTACTTTTGTTCTATTGAACGTATCCTTTTGATATTTTACTACAATGGTCCCCCATAAGAATTATATTGGTTTATAATGTTCCTTGTTAAAAATGGAAATACCTGTATGAGATCATTTTTCACTACCTTACTGTACTGAAACTTTTTTATTTCTTATCTGATTTTGATGATTTTTTTAAATGGTTCATAAGAAATACAATAATAGTTACTCAAGGCAGTTTTGTGTTATTTTGTCATTGCAGAGATAAAAGGGATTAAAGGGGCCAAAATTATCCATTTTGCAGGTCGTCTAAAACATGTAAAAAATTTGATGTTTCATCAAATTTCAGTGGGAATTTTTTTTTTTAGTTCACCTTGATTAATGCTTTCATTAGTATGTGGACAGCTTTTAACCGGGTTTTCCTCTGGAAATATCCGGTTATTGAATTGGTGAAGTCGTGCGGGCGGCTGCCAATCATGTACGTCCTTTAACTTTCTTGTCTAAAGACCTAGACCTTAGATCTTTGATATGTGGATATGTCACCTCAACATGCTCAAGACCACTGATGTGTCATGTTTCAAAAATGTTGACCTATGACCTTGACACTTGACCTTAGGGTGAATAAATGGGTCATTTTAGATCATCTTCATGTACGGCTTGCAACTTTTTTCTCTAAAGAAATAGGCCTTGGATCTTTGGTGTGTAGGTAGGTTACCTCGAGACAATGTTTCACATTCCAAGGATATTGACCTTGACCTCAAGGTCAATAAATTGGTCATTTTTGTAACCTTTTTGCCCTAAGACCTAGGCCTTGGATATTTGTTGTGTACGTAGGTTTCCCCAAGATGATGTGTCACATATAAAGGATGTTGACCTTGAACTTTGACCTCAAGGTCAATAAATTACTTATGTCCAGCCTGTAACTTTTTTGTCTTAAAACATAGATCTTAGATCTTTGATGTATGGGTAGTGTACCTCAAGATGATGTGTACTAAAGATGTTGCCATCTGACCTTGACCCTTGACTTCTTTGTTGGAGAAAAGTTACTCAGTAAAAATGATATAGAAGGAAAACCTGGTTTGCAGTCACTCAGACAGCTCTCTTTTTGTATCTTTTATTGTTTCTGAGATACAAGGGGTCAAAGTTTGGAATTTTGGAGGAAACATAAAATGTTTTATTTTCATTTAATTTCAACATGTTCAAAAGAGATTTTTTTTTAATTCATCTTGATGAGTTCTTTCAGTAATATTTCTACAAATTTTTACTATCTTTTACTGTTCTTGAGATACAAGGGGTTAAAGTACCAAATAAAAAATGTTGCGGTCGTATCATGCTGTTCTTAGCAAAGCCTTTTATTATGATATTGAAGAAACTTTATTCTTGTATATGAATAGGGCAAAAAATACTGATAGGATATACCAGATTAATATAAAACATCAGGTCTGAAAAAAGAAAAAAAAATGATATTGTACATACAAGAAGTTCTCTGAAGAATGAATATGTAAAAGTATTAGAGCAGAGACCTCAAACATAGGGAACTACTATTGATCACTAGCCTGTGAACACTAAGGTACCCAAATCTCCCCTTTATCTATCCTGACCCTCTGGTGAATAAAAAATACCATACTACAAATGTATAAAATCCAAAACAGTATGATTACTAACAAGGTGACCTCTAGCTAGAAATGTTTAAATTGTTTCGAGGGTAAATTATTTACATAGCAGGGTCAAATGTGCTCATTTTAACTGTAAAACTAGCTAAAGCTGTATATTTTTTATCCATCAGCTTTTGGAAAAATGTGCATGGCACATGCTTTTCACAGTTGTTCTAACATATAAAGGTTGTTATATCTGTTTCTAGGAAAGTTAATGACATATAATGTCCAGTACCGGTGTGTGTAACCATTGCGGTTGTACAGAGATAGACAGTGATCCAGCTCGTGGTGATGCTGTATGTACAAACTGTGGTTCAGTTCTAGAAGACCAGATTATTGTATCAGAAATCCAGTTTGAAGACAATGCAGGCGGAGGATCGTCAGTAATTGGACAATTTGTGTCCTCTGATGGTAAGGTATAAATTCATATTAATTGAAGTTGTCTTTTACAAAACTTTTATGACTTGCGAAGAATGCTGTGCTTGATTTATAACCTTTCACGAAAGAATAAGCATTTAAAAAATCAACCTATCTGTATTTTCACACAGTGGCTGTCAGTCCTGTTGTCAGATTTGTTTTTCATTCTTAAATGACCGATAACCCTATTTTGGTGTTCACTAGACACTGCCTTATATTTTTTCACCTCTTACTGTGGAAATCTTTTTTCTAAAAGTTCTCAACAGCTACATGTATAGGGCATAACTTGTTCATAGCTAATGATTCATGATAAGGTTGGTACCGATTTTTTACTTGTGATACTTCTTTGAGTAGGGTATTTGTAAGCTCTAAGCTTACAGCACTTTTATTTTAAAGGTTGATTTTTAAGTTTAAAAAAGCTTAATTTGATCATTATATTAATTTCATCTCAGAAATTAACATTTTTTTATTTTTATTGTATGTTTTGACAGGCTCAAAGCCACACACCTTAGGTATTAATTTTCCACATGGTATTAAAAGAGAATCTAGAGCAGTTACATATGAAAATGGTATGTATTTTTTAGAAATATGCAAACAATTTTATTGCTGCATAACATGATAAGTTGCCTTGTGAAAAATGTTTACCTCTGTATGAAGTAATAATTGGACAACTAAAGTAAAATGTGAACTACTATTGGCCAATGTATTAGTGAAATATTCATCAAAGTTTGAAATTGATTGAAAATTTACCTTGCCTCATGCAGAGATGCCAACCACCCCGGTTTTGAGAGAGTTTATCCAATTTTGCAGCCAAAAATCTGCTCTCCAATTTCGTTACCTTAATTCCTGATTTTTTTTCCAGTGCCGTTTGTGGTAAATTATTAGAATTGCCTTGTATATTGGCAAGATGCATAAGCAGTTATTCGGATAAGAATAAACATCTTAAGTGATGCAAATACAAACACTTGGACTTTATTTAGTTTGTGAGTGAATCATCCGAGTTTACACACCAATACTATAGTAATAAAGGTTATTTTGAAGGAATTTATCAATTTCGAAACTCGGGCTTATCACTCACAAACTTTGCATAAAGTCCTTTGGACTTTTTTATTTAGTTTTTGTGCGAGTCACCCGAGTTTACACTTTGATAAATTCCTTCAAAATAACCTTTATTACTATAGTATTGGTCATTACTGAAAAAAGAAAAAAGAAATTTAAAAGATCAGCAAATGTTGGGTATACTAACCCTTTAGTGATTTATAATTGTTTTAAAAAATTTGATATTTCTTAGAATTCGTCTTCTGAAAATGAGACCTTACTAATTACAGTGAATTGTTCTTTCCATTGTAATCTTTTTTTTATTTTAGGAAGAAGAATAATCCAGCAGGTTGGTTCTCAACTTAGACTCAATCAACACTGCATTGACACAGCATTCAACTTTTTCAAGATGGCTGTAAATAAAAGATTAACAAGAGGAAGAAAAACTTCCCATGTTGTTGCTGCCTGTTTGTACCTAGTATGCAGAACTGAAGGAACACCTCATATCCTTGTCTTAATAATTATCAGTAAGACTAAACAGGCATAATTATTATCTGTCAGAGAGTAATGAGCAATTTGATTGACAGGCTATGTAATATATATTGCATGACTGGGTTTTGGTATTTTGTTGCCAGCACTCTTATATCAAATATTCCAGAGCTAAATTGTTTATTAGAGATTAGCTCTTATTTGCAACTGCTTGATTTCTGTATTAGAAATTTTAAAAGTTATTTCCCTTGACTGAATATTGAACACTGCTGAGGAGCCAACAATTTCTAGTATTAAACTGTTTTTCTTAACCTGATTTTTGGGTTTATATGACTAAGAAAGAAATTTATGAAGAAAAAATCATATGGTGGTGGACTTCTTTTTTTGCTACGGTCATTTGAAAGTACCCCATTTTTTATGATTTTCCAATTTTTCATCAATTTTCCATTTTGGGCTATTATCATGAAAAAAATCACAGTTCCACTATTAAACTTTTTTTCATACTTTCCCTAGAGATGAAGTGGACCAATCTGAATAAATTTAACTTAAAAAAACTATCGTTACCTGTTAATATAAGAAAGTTTTATAAAATTTTGTTGTTTTTTCATGTCAGATTTAGTAAATTTGGGGTTTTTCTCATTTTTTTTTTTTTTAGAACAAAGAGCATATAATTTCAACTTCTTTGTTATAAATGATTGAAAAAATACATATTAAAGAATTTTAAAAAGAAAATATTGATATGGGATGTATATATTTTTGGTAAAATCATTCCTTTGCACCCCTCACCCATTTTCTCAACATTTTGGCTGATGACACTGACCAGATTGGTTAAAAAATTTGAAAATTTTATTACTCAAAAACTACTTATTGTAAGTACATAATTTTTTTACAGAGTTTAGTTGGATTATAATATTTTTTGAATTCATTAATATTTTCCACTTGTATCACATGTTTTGGAAATAATTCCCGAACGAGATTTCAACGAGACTGAAACATCAGAAGAATACATCCTTAAAATCTTTGATTATTATTAACATTAAAAAATTAAATTAAATTCCTTAATATATATACATATGCTGCTTGATTTCAGTGACATTCTTCAGGTATGTAATGTTTGTTTTTTGAAATAATAAATAAACATAATCTATTTGTCCTTAGTCTTATATGGGATTCTTTCGGTATTACCGGTGCCAGTATGGAAAATACCACCTAATAATCTATTAAGTTTCAATACATTGAATTGATTTTTTTGTACATTTCTTTATAATATCTTTGTAGATCTATATTTTATTGTTATCATTTGAAATAAGCATGACGTTTTATCCAACTAATAGAAAGATAATAAATTCCATTCAATTAAAATTTTGTGTGCTATATATTTCCAAGAGGCTTTGTCCTTGGATAAAACTGAGAAGTGAGAATATTTTGAGTTCCAAAGGAATTTGGTTGTAAGAATGAAAAAAAATATATATATATGTTTAAACTTTTAGCCCCGTGTTGTATATTTTTAGGTGAATGTTTATGGTCTAGGGAAAACATATTTACAATTGTCAAAGGAATTGTGTATCAGTATACCTGCCATAGGTAAGATTATGTTTCGGTTTTGTTTTAAATATAGATACTATAGTCAGTATTTCCACAGTCTATACATTCTGTGTTTTAAGTAGAATATTTGCAGGTGACTTAAAACATTCAAAACACTATACCACATCCATCCCCTTGTAACACAGAATTCAATTTTTTATGTCATCACTTTGCATCTGTCTGTAAACTTTTCAGAATTTGATTTTTTCCTCTAAAACTACATGGTAGATGATAACCAAAGTTGGTAGGATGATGTATGGAAGGGCCTCTATAAACGATCCACCATTCTGGTTTTTGATTTTTGATTTTTATTGGTCAATTTTCAAAAACCTTCTCCTCTGAAACGTAGGGCCTTCAAGTGGCCCTATATTTCCTATAAAATCTCTATCTTTTTGAAATTGCCCTATAGTCCCTATATTTTGGGATAAAATGGCCCGTTTCCCTATATTAGCCCTATAAATTAGAATTAATTGGTTGAAAATTAGGTTAGTTAGGTTCCCCAATCTTCGTTGATGAAGGAATATCGAAGCTGTCTTGGGTGTCCTCAGTGGTATACTTTAGTGCTCACATCTTCAAGACTTGATTAAAGTGTGTATATGATTGTATGAGTTATTGGTAAGCTTCTTCTAATAATCACACAAATAGGTATGTATTTCATATAGTATTTTAAGTAGAAAAGGGGTGAAGTAGAAATAAATATCCCTATAATTTCCCTTTAAATGATTAAATTTGCCCTATTACACCCTATTTTTCAAGACATTTGGCGTTATAAAAAGCCCTATTTTTGGACCAAAAACCACTTGAAGGCCTGCTGAAACTACAGTATTAAATGTTTTGAAACTTTGCAGGATCGATGACAACAATACCCTCTACAAACAATCCACTTTTGGTTGAGATTCAAATACTCAACTGACGGTTGTGGCTGTTCAAAGTTTCCATTGAAACCATATGGGAAAATAATTCTTTGTCAATTGCACAGGAACTAATGGGAAGATTGTAACCAAAGTTGGCAAAGAATGATGTATGGAAGGATTTCTATTAAATATCCACCTTTGGGTCCTGATGGATGAACAACATGGCTGCCAGAGGCCATGTTTGATTTGATCTCCTCTGAAACTACACTATGAAATGTTTTGACAGTTTGCAGGATTGATGACAGTATCCTCTACAAACTTTCCTCTTTTCGTTGAGATTCATATAATCAGCCGACGGCCTTGGCTGTTCAAAGTTTCTATTGAAGCCATATGGCAAAGGACTTTTCTGTCATCTCTCAGGAACTAATGGGCAGATTGTAACCAAAGTTAGCAGGAATAATGTATGGAAGGACTTCTACCAACTCTGGCTCGATCTCTACCTTTGGTTCTAGTTGGATGAAGAACATGGCTGCTAGAAGCCATTTTTTATTTCGATGATTTCAAATGATCCACTTGTCGTTGAGATTCATCTGGTCAACTGATGGCTATGACTGTTCAGACTATCCATTGAAACCATATGGGAAAGGACTTTTTGTCATTTGCTCAGGAAGTACTGGGAAGACTGTAACCATGGTTGGCAAGAATCTCATATGGAAGGACAGATGCAAATTTTTCTCCTTTTTTAGGTCAAAGGTCAAATATCAAGGTTACCTTGACATTTTGAGTTCCTTTAACAGCCTTGTGGATACAAAAGAGCTCAAATTTTCAAATGGCATAATAAAAGCCTGGTGAGCCTCTAGTTGATTGATAAGGTAGATATTTATAATTATATTGCTACAAAACGAGTGGGTGCACTGTAATAGCTCTTTTTATGGTAATTAAGACAGGAGTTTGATCAAGTGTGAAATTTTATCATGAACTCTGTTTGAACTCATCAGAAAATGAAATGAAATGTAAATTCTCTGATACCATTTTTTATGTACATTTCGTCAATTTACGAGTCATCAGTTCTGTTTATAGTCTAAAATGTTGAAATGTTCTAAAACTTGAAGACCAAATTCCAAAATGCCAAAAGGGTAAAACTAAAACCATTTATCTGAGTATAGAACTATGCACAAGTGTGATCAGACAAAATTCTGAAGCAGAAAATAATAAACAAAATAAGTTGTTTATTGGCAAACTGGTTTTTCATATCCAATCTGACATTGCCAAACTGTATGTACAACAGTCCAATAACAAGATTTATTTGTTGGACTGTCTTGTTAAAAATGGGTTGCAGTATCTAAAACAGGACCTTAAATGTGCATTTGAAGGGAAAGAATGTATAATTAATGTTTAAAAGATGCAGCATTATAATAAGCAAAAAAGAATTTGGTGGGTTAATTCTTGACACAAAATGCAGACAAGTCACAAGAATGTGATATTGTAGCAATCGAGGGGAAGAAATACAATGAAATTATGCACTCCATTGCTAGGTTGGTGATTTCAAAATTTTCAGATTGCAGAAGTTTGCTTCATTTATAATGTTCAGCCATACATAAAGATTCATTGTAGAGTCTTTTGCTGGAAATACCCACCAGATCATGGCCAACAAAGGTTCTTAGGAGCATCTCATTTCGGGAAGCATTTTTGGAGCAGGTTTTGTAGTGTCACATCTGTCACTCTTTGAAATAATGATGTAGATTTAAGTAGCATGTATATTTAATTCTCTGCAATACACCTATAGACTACATTTAAAAATCTACTGACACACATAAAACCATAGATAAAATTATTTTCCATCTACACATACATGTACATACAGACATACATTAAAATTATCAACAGTAAAATATGATTTCTGGAATTTGCCCACCTTGAACCCCAGTCCCATTTGTACTGTCTGATGAACACTGAAATTGAAAATTAACTTTTCCACATTGCACCTCTGCTAAACCTTCTTGTCCAAAATAACTTAGTTCTCCCCCATCTAAAATAGCACTGGCAGTATAAAACACATCAGATTCAATTTGTACTGGATTGTCAAACATCACATCAAACGTATTACTTGAGCCATCTGAGAAAAATTTAGTTATATTTTGCCCAAGTACCGTACCATTTTTCTTCAGTTCTATTTTAACTTGATACTCAGCAGCGCCATTGCTTGAACCATATAATCCAAACCCTGCAACAAATATTCTCTGATCCACAGCAAACTGAATACTATCACAACGTCCACGGTATCTCCACTGGTTACTACGATACGCTGAAGACTGAAATCTGTGACATTTAAAAGGTTTTAGACCTGATCTAGACCTTTTATTAAACCTGAGCTCGGGTTTATTTTTTGCCAAGTAGTCCAGAAAAATATTGTTTGTTTCTTGTAGTGTCAAAATACCAGACTGAGCTGGTCCATTAGCATATTCATCTAAAGACATTGTAGGAATTCTGATTTTAAATAAAGTGTCACCAAGAACTTTTCTTTTATTGTCAGCAGATGGTTCTACAGTTTGTCTCTTACATTCAGCTTGGGCCCATCTACAAGCTGCCTTAAATATTGATATTTCCTTTGCATTTAGTGTCTCTCTGCTTAATACAGTATTTAGTGTATTTATATCTATTTCTGTGAATCCCTCAGACTGTAATGCTTCCTCTGCTTGTGCATCAATGACCTCCCAGCATCTCTGCATAAGGTCTTGTTCTTCAAAAAGTCTCCCCTGACTTAACAAAATGCATGCATTATGAGCACTTAGGCTTGTCTCAAGATAGCGCACACATGTCTTAGCTAGATGAGGAACAATATATTTTTTTGCTGCATACAGTGTAGCAAGTACATTGTCTGGTTCCAAGTTTATTTCATCACAGTACATGTACCTGTAAAGATAAAACTATACATTGTAACTTGAATCTCATTAGACACTCTATAAAAGAAACAATTTCGAGTAAAACCTTAAATTTTCATGCTAAATACCATTCAAAATTGAAAATGAGCACTATTTAAAACTGTTTTGTCTTGCCTCTTTTATTGACTGAATAAACATAAAGCTTATCGTTTATCATTATTGTTGCAATACCAAAGGGCAATGGTATTTTCATGTTGATCTGTGCAAGTATTATTGAATTGAATCAAGGAGAGGTATAGGCACAAGGTCAAGCCAATACAGCTAAACAAAATGGAATATACCAGTTATTGACCGAGAAAATAATATGGGATCAATATGAAATTATCATTAAATGTTAAGTGTAATTACGCCAAAATGAAATATATGAGTGTTTCCGGTACCCCACCAACCTCATTTTCTGCCACGATCTCAAACATTTTAATGATGTCGGATAGGGAAAAGAAAATCTAGAATTTATCGGTTCTTCCAGACACGGTTTTTTTTATTTAGATTAACCTTTGAATCACATCTTTGAAATGTTTGCTTTCAGTGGAACTTTAAATGCAGTTAGCGTAAATAAGTAATTTCCAGTTTGACCATTTACCTTTTTTCGGAAAGACAAGAAAATAACTTTTCAAAATAAATGTTTTTCCTTCTTACCTACCCTATGTCATTTTGGGGATGTAACTGGAAACACACATATATTTCATTTTGGCCTTAGTACAAGCTACGTCTACAAAGATGATTTCTCAGGCAAAGAAAAAAACGGAAATCCTATACCGGAAGCCATATTGCTATGCATAATTAAGAAACCATTACCGAAAAAATCTACAAAAAGTGGAAATCTGCTAAAAAAACGGAATAAAATCAATCCCGTGTCTAGATAATATTGACTTCAAAATCCAACATTTTTACAGGCAAATGGTCCATTTATAAAGGGCTTATGAGGGATAAAGTCTATTATATTATCGAATAAAGCCTATTATGTTGTATAAACTGGACAAATTTTAATGTATTATTACATGATGGTATTTTTTCATGATCCTGATTGGGTGAAAATAAGAGGTTGTGAGTACCAGTAATAGCAACCTAACATTCATCAAAAATTACAAATTCATGGTTATGATCTAAAAGTAAAAGAGGTAGGTTATGCTGAATTTGATAGCAACCTAATATGATCTAAAAAAGAATAGGGACTTTACTCAAATTTACATTTGTTGAATACTGTTGAATAAAATTACACTGTTGATTATTTTTTTGTATATGCCATAATCATGTAATAAAATACTTATCGACTTTGAACACTAGGTTGCTATCATCACTTCTTAAAAACACAGCTTTCAACTCAGAGTTACTATGACGGATTTAGTGTTGAATTAAAACAAGTTGCACATCAAACATTATGTCAAAATAAAGAAGATGGTGTTTGTTCCAATGTGATAACATGCAATAAAAATGGTGTTCCATAACAAAAACCCAAGGGAAAAATCAACTTGATCTGTTAAGACTTATAAGAGCTTGTGACTTATTGATTGTTCTTACATGTAGACAGTGTTTTTACAATAATCAAGAAGAAAGATGGCAATGATTCTTGTTAAGTGGAAAAAAACAGAGGTATCAGGTTAAATACATGTATAACACAATGTACCTAACAGAACCAGTATGTTTCAATTACCTGAGAAGATTTAGAAAAGCTTGTGGTTCCACATCAGGGATCTCCACTACATGTTTAGCATCTGCTAAGCCTCCATAAAACATAGCATAGAATACAGAACTTCCTGTTGCAAGGATGTATTTGTGTGCTGGAATTTTCTGTTGATGAGGTACAGTTCCGACTTTGAAGAAAACATCTGCCATTAATGTGTTGTTAAACATAACAGCATTTCTTTCTTTAATGCTGCCCTGATTTGCCTGCCAGTTGAATTCTTCACTGGCTTTAGCTGAAGGTAATGTTTGTGGCTGTGGTCGAGATATTTTCCAGGAAGGTTCAGCTTTTCTTCTTGGATTCTGAACTGTTACTTTTGCAGTGTAATTTGAGGGAACTTCTTGATTAACTTCATCATCAGAAAACTGGCGATTTGAATTTGCTGTCATACAACTTTTCGGTTCTGTTTTTAATGGCTTATCCATCTAAAATAAGATGAAAAATAAAATAAATTCAAATAGAATCAGAAAAATAATAGAAAAAGAACAAATGCATGGATGTGAATGTTTAGGGGTAGGGTATTAAATTTCAGAGATATTCTAGTGGGAGAAAATAAATTTGTGGTAGTTTTATGTAGATCAGTATTTTTAGGGATCATTTTCAGGGTTGAAATTTAGATCATCTAATTAAAATATGAAAAATATTAGGTATTATTTTAGTGACTATTCTTTCTGGGTTACTTGTTAACACAGGTATTGTTTGGGCTGTCTGAAAAAAGTACTATTTGGGGGGGGGGGGGATCTCAAATGACAAGCTCATGTATGGCCAGTCATATGAAATGCTGTCAGACAAAAATTTTGAGATTCTTTAGTTGAATATATAGTGGCAAAATGCCAATTGGCTCAGATTAAGCTGCACGATGCATTGGTTTCAATTTGTAAAAAAACATACGAACAACATCCTTCCAGTATGAAAGCATGTGAAAATAAAACTGCTGGTAAAAACCCTGTAATGTATGTATTTGTCAACAACACATTGATCACATGTAGAAATATATTCATGGTATCAAGAGGCGTTGTCAGAAAACAGCAGTCATCCCTTGTATAAAAGTCTAGAAGAACATAATATAACCGACACCTTGGCTTAAGACAACATTATTAAAATGAAGAGGATTGGAACCAGTATAAGTTCATGTTAATGAGCACACCCATATACATATGCAAGTTTTTCATAATAACTAGCTTTATATTTTATTTGGCGAGCAGTAAATTATAGGGGTCTTTATAAGCCTACATTATTTAATTAGGAGACAACTTAACCCCCCCCCCCCCCCCTTTTTTTTAACCACGCACTCTCTGATATTTATACAAATCTCGAAATGAATTGGGCATAATGAATATTTGACGTGACTTTTGTCGTGGTCTAACAACACATGACAATAATCATAATTCAGATGAATCCCATGTAGCGTTTCACGCACCTGTTTTGTAATATTGTAGTTTATTTCGTTGTATTTATTGGTATTTACTTTCAATTTTCTTCATGTTTTATTATTCGACAATATGAGCTGATAAAATGAGCTTTACATCCAGTAAAATGCGTAAATAAGGCCAGCTGCCAGTAATCTTGTGAAGTTTTATTTCCCGTGATGCTTTGCGATGTGTATTTGATGTTAATTCGGGGAATTCCGGAAATAACGAAAAACAAAGGGACATAATTTTTCGCGGATTTTTTTTTTTCAGCCAGGCTAATATATAATAGATTAATACACAGTAATTTGTAGTTAGAAATGAAGCTTAAACGTGTTGGGATGTTTGGAAGATGCCAATTAAATAGCTCTCAATGGGCAACATTTTTATTAATTATATGATGTGTATATACATACATGTGACCTTAAGTTGCAAGTTTAGCACAAGCCCTTGGGACCAGGAATTTTTTTTTTTAGGTTTTGTCAGTAAAATGTCACTGGATCGGTTTCTCACACAATTTAAACTATTCTGTATTTTGTCTGCCCTGTTCTATTCCTATTTAATGTATTTAGTCATATGCCCAGTTTTTCATCTATCTCAAGAGAAAACTCTAGCAAAACATAAAAAAATATTTCCTTGTCCTAAGGGCATGTGGATTAGAGGTGAGACTACTATAACACAGTGCTATAGTTGTCTCAGATTAGAGGAGCATGCATTCTATCCAATAGACACATATCCATAAAAAATTGTGACAGCAACAGTGCTACCTTGTTCAAAGTACAGTCACAGGGGCCCGACTTCTGGAAATTTTATTTTTTTTGTTATCTTATTTCATGAGTACTTTTAATAAATATTCACTGTAACAACGAATATTCTGCGTTTATTATCAATATCCTATACACTATCCACGTCCTTATACTAAAAAATCCTTGGATTTTTTAGTATAAGGACGTGGATAGTGTATAGCACATTGATAATAAACGCATAATTTGCGCTGTTATAGTAAATATTTATTAAAAAGTATTCATGAAATAAGACAACAAAAAAATAAAATAAAAAATAAATAAATATCCAGAAGTCGGGCCCCTGTGAGTACAGCTAGGTAGATTCAACATATATATATATTAGTTGAAGATTAGATGATTAATGGAAGACATTTACAATCTGCATTGATAATCTTGTCAGTTTTTAATATACATCTGTGTAACTAAAAAAATAAATTTTTATGAGTTTATTCCAGGTTCCACTTTTTTATCAGTTTTAGCACATTTCAAAACAAGGTACATGTATTCCATCAGTTTTAATTTAACTGAGTACCCAAGAAAAAATAAGTATAATAATGGTATGTGCTTTTATCAGTTTATATGGAACTTTTTCATGTTTAGAGACTGGACATGCATAATGCAGTTGAAGGATATTAAGTATTTGAATTTCTATGCATAATTGGTAAGGCTATGTTCAAAATCAAAATAAATGAGTTTTGGCAAAAGAAAATTTGAATTTAGCCAAATACGATGCTTATTCAAAACACTGATAGATTATTTTGATAACTTTGCTGATGGTTGAAATAATTAATGTTTATACTTATCCCTTTCACTGCAGAACAGCTGCAGTTGTTTCAACTTTAATAATTATCATCTTATTAAGCACTGTTTTAGTTTAGTTTCTAACTTTAATTTACAGATCCCTGTTTGTATATACCAAGGTTTGCACACAAGTTAGAATTTGGTGATAAAACTCATGAAGTCTCCATGACAGCTATGAGATTAGTACAAAGAATGAAGAGAGACTGGATGCATACTGGACGTAGACCTTCTGGACTTTGTGGTGCAGGTTAAATACTTTTTATTAAGAAAATTGCCAATGGGTGATAAGACAAAATGTTTTACTCCTAACTTTGATAAATTAAGTGCACTTTTAGAACAGTGATGATGAAATGCAATGAAATCTTGGAAGTTCCAGCTCTATGAACCTGAACATCATTGATATCTTGAACTAGATTCTCAGTTGTTCACAAAAATTAATAATTGTTTGAACTTTGATGACATGAACCGTCTTTAATTGTTTAAGCTACTGAAGCTCTGTAGCTTGATGCAGAAAATATTTTTTGACTGATTTGTAAGGAGAATAGGAAATTATTGTTACTTTTATGGTGCAAATGAAACCAAATAATTTTAAATAAAATATTTTCGGCAGAAACCTTTTCGGTCATAGTTAATTGTTTTAAGATTGTTGATAAGTTTCCCTGAATGCTTTTAAGTTCTAAAAACATTGGCTTAATGCAGGTTTTACTGATTTTTACAGAGCTGTACTTCAGTATCCCAAATATATATATATTTAATGCATGAAAGTAAACTAATAGAATAATTAAATAGATATAAAATAACAGATAAGTAACTCAACCCTAGTTAAACATCCATAGAATTAAATATCTGAATAATCTACCAATTTTAAAATCAAATGTATGTGTAAATTGGTCATATATCTTATATTTTAATAATACATATTTTTAAATTTAATAAAAATGTAATGAATTATAACTTTATTAATGGCATATTTCACCCATAGGGGTAGATAATTGGTATAGCAGAGTTATCCAGTACCTAACCTATGTAAAGTGGTTGTATATTTGTAGCTTTACTTGTTGCGGCAAGAATGCATGAATTCGGTAGAACAGTAACTCAGATCATTAAAGTGGCTAAAGTATGTGATACCACTATACGTAAAAGGTAAACGTAGTATATATTTCCTTATGTTTCAATATATGTGTCATGTAATCATAAATAATATATGATGGAATTAAAATGAATAAAGGATTTTGAGAGGTTAATTAATTGGAAGCTATTTTGTTTTATTGACATATCCAAAATCCATTTTCATGTTATATTATTTAAGACCAATTCCAAATAAAGTATAAGATAATATATAAGTTATAAATCTATTGAAGTTTAATTATTTACACATGTTTTAAAATGTAATTGATTTCAAACATTGTAGATTCACATGTTAAAAATTGATGTCCATGTTGAATGGAAAATCAGGTTACGGTTGGAAGTACCTAAATCCGCTAAATTATGGATTTTAATGAAATTTTACATGCAGCTAGAACATTCAAAACTGCATCTAAATATTAAAAAAATCATATTTAGCTTTTATATTTCTTTTATAAGGTTGATTTAAATTCATTGAAATAAAGGGCTTTTACTGTAGATGCCATATAAAAAATGCAGAAAAAAGAAAAAATTTCACTTTAAATCGTCATTTCTCAAAAACTAATCCCTAGGATTTTCTATAAAAACGATATGTTGATGCTTTCAACTTTTTCGTTTCAATGATACTAAATAAACATAGGTTCACCAGCTTCGTTTTTGTTCTGGAAATCATTCTACTATAGGTCCTGTCTGTAATAACACTAAAAACTACTTTTTTATCGCAACGTTGTGCTTATTTAGGCTTTTTGACGCTTATTTTCACTCCTCATACAGTAATCAATCTAATATACTAAAAAAATTAATCTGGTGACCCCCAATGAATTTTATATCAATTAAAAGAGAATTTCAATGGCAATAATATATCATTTTTTTTTTTTAAATGCTAGGGACTGGATTTTGATAAATCATGATTTAAAGTCTAAATATTTTACTTTTTTATGAGCAATAACTGCGTGCATTCTATGTATTTACCCATCTGTTTGCCAAAACATGAAACACCATATTTTGAGAAGTATTAAATGAATCGACCTGCATTATTTTTTTGATATTCAGATGCAGTTCTATGTACTCTAGTTGCATGCCAAATTTTATAAATATAGCACAATTAGGTACCCTCCTACCTTAAATTTAAGTGTTAAAACTAGTACTACAAAATTACATGTACATGTCTAGGAAGCTTTTTGTTTTAAATAATTAAATTTTCATATTTGCGAAAAACCATGAAAGATGAGGTCAAGCACAGAGATATTATTTTGGATATTTGAAAACATTGCAGTCTTAAGTATTTTTTTCTGAATAGCCATTGATTTACAATGATTTAGTATTAAAAACTAGAATGTATTCAATTTTACAGATTATCAGAGTTTAAAGCAACTCCATCAAGTCAGCTGACCATAGAAGAATTTCAGAATGTTGATTTAGAAGAGGAGCAAGACCCACCATCCTTCACTGCCAGCAAACGCAAAGCACAGGAAGCTAAACTTAATGCACAGGTATAAGATATATTTATTTTGTGTCAAAGTATTAATTGAAGGTTTTCTGACCACTCCTTCATTACATATTCATTATTACTTTCCCTAAAAGATTCATTACTCTGATTGTCTCTGTCTAAATAAATTTATGAGTGTGGAATTTGATTAAGGGATTACATGTACCTATGAACAACAGCTTTATCAAAATTACAAAATCAGGTATTTTACGACATAAAATTTCTCTTTAACAGAAGAATTGATCATTTTGATAGGGAAGTAAGATTTTAAGAGTGAAATAATGTATCTATAACATAAATGCCAATAAAGGTGAAAATTCCTATCACCAGTTTCATATTCCAAATACTTTACAAATACTTTCTTCTAATTTGAAGTTTCAAGATGACAAATTACCAGAGTTGACATCAGAGGTAGAATTACTACAGGAACAAATAGAGAAATCAATGGTACCACCAAAACCTACAGGGATATATGCAGCATATGCAAGTAAGTTCACATGTCTTATGGTCTGGTATAATTTATTCGGGTTTTACACCACTTTTAGCAGAATTGGCAATGCAGCACCCAGATTTTTTATTGCTGTAGGAAAATGTACCCAAACCAGAATATACAACATGAAAACTGTCAGTCCTTGTCAATTAAAAATGGAATTGAACTCACAACCTGAATGTTGAAGGCTAGAGATTGTTATAAGTTTTAATGAACTACCAAGTCCCTGATATCTTTTGATTCTAGTTATTAACACATGGTTCTTTGTGCCCTTTCATAATGGTGATAGTTGCCACGTCACCTGAGGTGAGCAAAATTACTCTTTGCGTGTTATTTTTTCGTGATATCATATACACAGAATAGTTCATATATTTACCCAGGTAACAAATATTTATTTTGTATTAGTGTATGTACCAAGTGTAATTAAAGAAAAAAACATCAAAGGAGAAGATAATGAATATGATGAATATGATGAATGAAACGATCAGACATTCCCACAGCTAACTTTATTGAACCACTTAGCTGAGCAATGAGATTTAGCAAATATTAATGGGAGGAATCTGCTTTTTGAATTCAGAATGTCAATTTGTTGTTTGTGATGTAACTTCGATTCTAACAAAATGTCGCAAGATGATTGATTGAATTTTTTAGTCCAGCGCTGGTAGTTTTGATAAAAACTAGCCATGCTGGAGTATTGTTGACATGACAATCTGTTGAGCCAAAGTACCCCCAATCTGCAAATAGTTCCTATGAACTCCATAAAATTTTAAATCAAGGTACAATACATAGGGTTGCATGCAGTTATTCACCTGAAAAATAGCATATATAGAAAGATAACTCTATTGAATAACAAACGGGTGTTGGAGAAAACTGTTTTGAGTCGAGCAAACTTTAGCGTATGAATATGATTAAATACAGAAGTGCGAAAGCGAGGGAAATTCAATTTAATTTACAACCAAGATTGTCCGTAATATTGTTATCGGCTGTTGACAGTCGGTAATTTTAATATTTTCAGTAAGTTAATTACTTTCAGTCCTCATCGAGTGTTAAATTCATCATTCTTAACCATTTCAACTATTTACTGTATTAAAAATAGTTGTAATGAGAACGATTTTAAAATATATTTCATTGATTTCTTTTGAAAAAGAAATACGAAACAAGTTCGGAATGGACTTGTGTATTCATGTTTCTCAAAGGAATATATTTGAAATATTTAAATGAAATGATTTTTTTTAGAAAACAAATCCTCTTATTAGATATTAAAGGGTTATGGTTATATATATTCTAACAAGACGAATGTCAACAAACGTTGAACACGTGAGTAAAAATGATTTGTGAGATGCTCCAAAACTTTTGGTCACGTGTTATGAATTTGTCAACAGTATGGCGGGACGATTAGTGTTTGCTGCCGTTTTCGACTTTGACATTAAAACAGCTATTTGAAGGAACAAGAAAGATAATTTTTTGAAAGCAAAATAAAATAACGATGCCGAAAGTATGACGTATTATTATGTTTTCCTATTCTTAACATGCATACGCCAGGTAGATCTTGTGCCAAAATTGTGGAGTCAAAAATGAGGACGGAACAAACAAATTCTATTTTTTGGACGATTTTCCAATTGTACTAAACATTGTTGTGTTTTGATGTAAAAAAAAAATAAGTTGACTATGGGTATGTATTGTAAAAGTCCAAATTGATGGTCAGCTGTCATATTTATCCACCCTCTCAAACCCCTTAACATTCAAATAACTATGAAATGGTTATGGTCTCAACTCTAAACATATTTTGTTTCTCCTTATAACAAGACGCACATTCATTGGTGTATGAGGGGTACCTAGGGTTGGTCTTTATATATTTGAAAATATCGAGATTCCCAATATAATTATATCTCAGTTTTGAGTATCCTTTAATATGTGAATTTTAGTTTCAGTACTTTTTGTATCTTCTTAAAGTTATGCAAAATGGTAGAGAATTTTTTTTATAAAGGACCCAGTGAACAATTATACATCTGTTTGTAGTAATTCAAAATCAATTGCTAATAAGTATGTCTGAAATAATTCATTTACATCCTTTTTTTTTTTAATTCGCGAAAAAAAAATTGATTCCTCCTTTCAAAAATCCTTTTTACAAATCAACTAAATATTAATGCCTGTTACAGTGGGATGTTAGCATCAGTGCTGGACAAAAGCACTTCGTGCTATGTTTTCAGACTAACATAAATGTTAAAATACAGAATTCCTGATCTTTATTTTTACTGAAAAAAAAAAACATTTTGTACAATTTTTATTTCAGTTAATAAACTGTTTGAAGTTGTATGAATTAGAAATGGTAATGCAATGATTTTTTTCAGAAATGTCTGAATCTCCTGTCGTGGTTGATGATACACATGATACATGTAATGATGAAATGTCTCGTGTTAGTCATTTTCTGGAAGAAGAAACATTAAAACAGGCTCTTCCTGATTTAGAGAGTATGAATGGTTCCCCAGCTAACCAATCTGTATCCTGTTCATCATTACGACCAACAGCAGCTAGTCTGGGTATCAAAGAAGTATTGTCAGAGTGCTTAAAGGAAACAGGTAGGTCTCAAACTGTAAAATATAGCTTTACATTTGTCCATTCTTTACACTTTTGCAAGGAGTAGTGAAAAGTGATGGTTTTAAGAAGATCATAGTTATGGGAAAAAGCCCAGTTCAGGTTGGTCCAGCAAGCTACATGTTCCTGTTTTAATGGAAATAAATGGCCTCATGCTCTTTAAATTAAATTTTAAATAACTGAATACTTGGTAATATAATTATAAACTAGAAAGCTACTGTCATAATCAACAGTCATCCCTACAATTCAGAAAATTGGGACACTTAACCAAATGTAAAAAATCTAAAAGCTTACTGCCCATATCCAGATGTTATCCATTCATTCTTTGAAGAAATTAAATCAATAAATACCACAAAAAATGAAACAAGCTTAAATTCACAATTTGATATGTGACCCCTGTGGGCCCCAAGTTTAGAAAATTAAAATTCTAAAACCGTACTGTACATCTCCATATGGTGTATGACAATACAAACTTTTATTTATTGATTTTGTTTCAATGCTATTGTCATACACTATATTTAGATATGCAATAAGGTTTTAGAATTTTGACTTTCCAAAAAAAGGGGCTCACAGGGGTAAAATTTTAAAGTTTTGAATTTAAGCTTGTCACCTAAACTCTTCTTTCATTTTTTGCATTTTATTTCTATACAGTATTTTCACACACTGTATGTTTGTGCACAGTAAGGTTTTCAAAAAATGGATCCAATTATTCAAACATGATTTTGATACCGGTAATGGTGCATGGGGATACAACATGTGGCGAGTGCAGGGATAGCTAGCGTTTCAGACTGACTCCATCCAGTTTATTTTTGTAGATTCAGAACCTGACAATGGTGAATTAGATTTACAAGGAATTGATGATGAGGAACTGGATAAGGTAAATACAATGAAAAAAAATTTGGTTTACATGTTTACATGTAATAAAAAATCATTGAAAAAAAAATTGAAAAAAAGTACAAAGGTATTAAGAATTCAGAGATAAATGTTTTGAGTTATTCTTTTTCTTTTTTTGTTTATTTGTCAGATTTGTGATATATAACCTGTAAGTTCTGTTACCAGCCCACCCTAAGTTACATTGAAAGTACATTGAAGGTTGAATGTAGTTGTAGGTTTAATGTATGATATGCAGAAGTACCATGTCAAATAGAATTTTAATGCTTAAAAACTTTTGTTTCAAGAAATTAAACATTTTTAAAAAGAAAAATTACAAAATCAATCATATTTAAATTAAAAAAAAAGAAAGAATTTATTCGTACAAGTTATTGTCGTGACAATAGCAAACACTTTTATGGGAATTTTGTATAATTGTTTTAATGTTACTACTACTTTTTTACATTAAATTTTGTTTCCAGCTTCATTTATCTATATTATGTCTCATTGACAGTCAAAAGACATTTGAATATTTGAAAAGCCTAATTTTTTTATTTATACAGTAGTTGTATATTTTGAATAAACCATAATCATATGTGTAGCTTGGTCAATGTTAAATCTGTTACAGTTATTACTGAATGAAGAAGAAATCAAATTAAAAACCAGTATATGGATGACAGAAAATGCAGATTACCTGAAAAATCTAGAAGGTAAAATTATTATATACAATTTACCATGTGAAGATTAGATTCTCATGTTTTGTTATTGAGTTATGGCCATATTTAGAATGGTCATCTGTGCACTTAATACAATGTACTTGAAACATTTAACTTGTTAATAGTACAAAATGTATTTTATATTGTTAAATTTAAAACTAGAACTTAAGGTAGAAAAATTGATATGATTGATCAATGAATAGAACATTCAGAGTAATAATAACAGTATTATTGTGTTATCCATGTACTCTACCAAAATATGTCCCTCAGTTAGAACGCATAATGCACTCCCCTTCTGGTGATGCATTATGCCTTCTAACTTTGTGACATATTTTGGCATATTACATGGATAGAACAATGTTATTGTATAAATATTGTATTTTGATGTCATACATCAAAGCAATAGGCTGGCAGTATAATTCCTATTATTTATCAGCTTGTAAGTTAAAAATCCAAACATTTGCTAAAATTTGTCCAATTATAGATTGTATTGATGTGTTGTATCTGTCTATTACTCACAAATCTTTCATAAAATCCTTAAGACTTTATACACTTTGATAATCATTTAGTTGGCTCGGAATAAAAATCAATAATTTAGTAAACATCTTTTGATAATATGTATTAAAAAATAAAAAGCATAAAGTTGATTTGTCTTTATAAATGACACTTTAAAAAGTAAAATTTTAATATATTGTAATAAATAATGCTTAATGGAAATTCAAACTTTGATATTAAAGTAAAGATTTTTCTATCAATAATAAACAGTGTGAAATAAAAGTTTAGACTTACTATGATATTTGAAATTATGCTGAGGATTTTCTTCTCCATCTGGTTTACTTCGTAGTTCAGTTTTTGACACACATAGTTTTATATGTAATCTGACAGTCTAACAGTTTAGAGAAATAGTTTAAAATATTAATACTGACCAGTAATTTCCCATAATTGGCTATGAATGAACAAACTGACATGTTGACAAGAAATAAAAGTAAGTGTGAACAAACATTAATATTATGAAAAAATTACGTCTGTTAATTGTGATATTGATTTTATTAATTTCATAAATAATTGAACTAGCTACTTTGTTCATTTAAAATATTTTTTGGAAGTGTTAACTTTAATTCATTAAAGTAGATAATATCTGCATTTAATTAATTTAGTCAAATTTAAAAGTACCAGGTAGATTTGAGACCAAAAAAATAAAGGAGTTTTTTTTGCAAGCTTTCCCATTATATATTAATGACTTTTAGGAAGGAAAAGAAGAAATAACATATATATATTTTTCTTGTGGATTAATCAAGATATTAATTGATATTTATCCAGAAAAAGAAAGAAAGTTGGCCAAAGAAAAAGAAGAAGAAGAAAAGAACCCAGATAAAAAGAAGGTACATGTATCTTCATCAAAAGAACATTTTCAGTGGAGTAAATATGAATTTATCTTTCAGACTGACAGGAATATGGGTTTTTCCTCATTTTATCCTTTTAAACAACATATTCAAATTGGAAAAAGATTTATTGAACACATCTGTAGTAATCCTCTCCCCCCCCCTTAAATCTATTATGATGAAAAACCAATAATCATAAAAATCACACTCAACCTTAACTGTTGAACGAAAAAAGGAGATAATTGTAAAAAGCAAACATGATCTTTATTTTAACACTATAAACACCAAATGAAAACTATAAAAAGTTGTGTAGAAAATTCCCCTGAAATTATTACACATAAACTACCCATAGTCAATTTTTTTTGTCATTCAGCTCTGGAACAACAGAGATAATAGTAAAAATCAAAGTTGACTTTAATTATGTCACTAGAAAAAAAAACAAAGTTGATGAAAATTTGTTGAATGCTTTCAACTAAAGCCCTTTGAAGACACAGGTGTACTTGATACACAATTTACCATGTGTACATTTTAAAAGGGCTATGAAGAAGTTGTCCATTATTGTTTCTATAAATGTATGTTTATTATTTTAGCACAGAAAAAGGAAAAAGAAACCACCCCAAATGGGACCACCTGCTAGTGCAGAGGAAGCTATTGTCAGACTGTTACATGAAAAGAAAATCTCCCATAAAATTAATTATGATGTATTAAATGACCTTAAAAACACTGGACTAAATAAATCACCAATCCAAAATAATACATCATCATATATACTATCATCTAATCAACCAATTATCAATAGGTAAGAAATCTGTCCATTACAATAAAAGCTGTTCTTATGAACTTTGTGTATTACAATGAAAGCTGTTCTTATGAACTTTGTGTATTACAATGAAAGCTGTTCTTATGAACTATGTGTATTACAATGAAAGCTGTTCTTATGAAATTTGTGTATTACAATGAAAGCTGTTCTTATGAACTCTGTGTAGTACAATGAAAGCTGTACTTATGAACTTTGTGTATTACAATGAAAGCTGTTCTTATGAACTCTGTGTATTACAATGAAAGCTGTTCTTATGAACTTTGTGTATTACACTGAAAGCTGTTTTTTTAACTTTGTGTATTACAATGAAAGCTGTTCTTATGAACTTTGTGTATTACAATGAAAGCTGTTCTTATGAACTTTGTTCTTGTGAATTTTGTGCATTACAATGAAAGCCATTCTTATGAACTTTTTCCTTAACAATTAAAAAGTTGTTCTTATAAATATTTTTTACTGGGTTGTATATTGCCTAAGCCTTGAATATCATTGCTTACATATGATATAGTTTAAAAATTATACCAACTTTTGCTATTCCATAATCCACTTTTTATTGAAATCCAAGGGATGTTCCTGACCCTCATCACCGGAGAGCTGCTTTTTCAATATTTGACAAGACTATTATTGTTAATAAGAACAACTTCTTGTTACATGTACTGATATGAAGCTTCGGTATGGTAGGTCATACCATCTGATATTTTCAGATGGATGTCTTTTTCCTGTTGTCTGATACTCATCCAAATATAAATATACAGCCAAAAGACAGATCTAAAACCCCAACCATAAAATTTTTTATCTGTCCATATGAAGAACAGTGGTGTACATTAGTAAGCAATAAGTTACAGTACATCTTGTTTATTCTACCCATAAAAATTGTCATTGATTATTTTGCAGATTTAAATCCTCTAACAAAGTACAAGAAAACAAAGATACAAGATTAATGGTAGGTGTTATATTTCTTCAAGATGTATAGATTTTTAATTTATTTCTGTATGGAATTGAAATGGCCTGGTTTCATATCACTTGTTACCACACAAAAAATATATATAGTGATGATTCACAATGTTAATACATACATGTATTATGATGACCTGGAAATGTTGCTGACATAATTGATATAAATCTAATATTTCCATGAATATAATGTTTTACTTAAAAATAAGACTTATATAATAACTAAACCTGTTTTAATAGTAAACAAATAATCTTAAATATCTGGTTCTCAGACACCACTGTCAAACTTAAAAAGTTACCGATTGAACAAGTTTATTTGGGTTCCTGAAAAAAATTGCCATCCTCCTGGTAATTTATTTCAGCAAAGTATTTTCAAGTGTCTACTGATCTTAATTCAATTTTCAAGCATATGCTAACACTGATCAAGTGAAAATGATCATACCTAGGTTGCCCTTTCAAGTGATCATTTTGATATACAAGAGTTTTGTATTTGCCAAACATCATGGGAGTGAATGATTTCAAATGGGATTGTTTGTCACCAATATAAACCAATTGTGCACTTCCTATTCTGTTTTTTGGTCAAATATTTTTTTGGGGTTTGGACGTTGCAAGCGGAGGGGTATCATTTTGTGAGCTTTGATAACTGTACCTCTAGTCTTATATGACCTTAGCAATATAATTGTGTGTAATTTAACTCCTCTGAAAAACAAAGAAGATTTTCTGCACATGTATTAGATCACTGTTCAAAGAAATTATTTCTGTAATTTACAGATTTTGAACAGACTGCATGAGTAAATACGACATCAAAGGCAGCCTTGGAGTTTATTTGTATTATTCACATTACATGTACCTGTATCATCAAAAAGCTAATTTAAAAAAAAAATCTGCATGTGTTGAATTCTAATATTTTTTTATAATTTTTTTTATGCATGTGTGTTTAATTTTGTGCTAAATGTGTGTTTGTAGAATTCTCCAGCAAAGAAATTGAAAGGCGATGAGCTTGCAGATAAATCAAATAATAGTGAAGTAGAAGTTATTGTAGAGAGTGGACCTGTGGAGTATAGACCAGATGACAGAGATGGTAAGAACTTTGTCACTAAGAACATAAATAAAGCTTTACATTACATAAACTTCACACTTGTGGTAAATTTTTGTTGTTATTATTGCTACTTTCAACAATATTTTGGCCAATATTTTTATCGATTTTTTGGTGGAAGCTGGAGTAACTTTTGGAAGAAATCTAGCAATCCCTTTCCATTATGATCAGGCCTGAACTCACAACCTCAGCATTGTTGATGAGATATAGTTATTGATACATTTCGTGTAACTTTAATTTTCACATGACAGACTTCTTGTGCTATAAGTGTACCTTAGAAACACATGTACATTTTTAGCTAGAGCACTGTTTCATTGGTATAACCGTTAATAGAACTACATTTAACCTACAGTGAGGTGATAATTCTTTATATGTAGTTATAAATATATGAACAATAACCTGTTTCAGTGTTTTAGTACAATTAAGGAATGTTTCCAGTTTTTAACAGGTTATACGATATAACCTGGTTTGGGTCAGTGAAGTGGTTTATGAATGCAATAAACTGACCCAAACCAGGTTATTGAAGTATAACCTGTTCAAAAATTGGAAACATTTCTTATAATTTAATTTCCAAACAGAAGTACAATGATTCCTCGATTCAAGCATCAATAATAACATGGGACTATTTGAATTTACAAGTGGCAGATTAATCCATTGGTGACGTCACAAGACCGAACCAGATTGTACAGAATAACCAATGTTGCTCTATGCTGTTCAGCCAATTAAAATGCAGTATTCAAATCAAATTAAATTATTTACTAATTTTGGTAGCATGTTATACATACATTTGCTATAAATAACAAATATAAACATTCTATGTTAAGACACTATCACTGTTGATATATTACAGATGAAGATGAGGATTTTGTAGAGGAAGATGAAGCTTGTGTTAGTGCTGCACAATTGTTAGGTCATTCTACAAATATAGGCAAGTATTTATAAACGTCTCCTATGCTGGAGTATGTATAATAGTCGTTATTATATAGATATAGTTTGAATGTTTCAATGGACTTCTTCGATGTCTGCTGAGGAAATATTTTTCCCTACTTTTATTAGCTCACCTGGCCATAGGCCATGTGAGCTATTGCCATCACTTGGCGTCCGTCGTCGTCGTCGTCTGTAAACTTTTTCAAACGTTAACTCGTCCTAAACTACTGGACCGACTTCAACCTAACTTTGCAGAATTGTTCTTTAGGGCATATGGAAAATTTCTATCGTTTAAAATTTTTGAAATGTCGAAAAACATGGCTGTCGTTACTATAAATAGAACATAGGGGTCCATCGGTAGTTTTCTGCAAATAACTTGAAAACGAAAGGAGATATCAAAATTTTGACATAGGGTCAAAATGTTCAGCACGATGAGATCTACCAGTGTGCAAATTTTTGTTACGATCTTACAACTGATGTAGGAGTTGTTGCCCTTTAAATGTCAAATTTGGCAATATTTCGTTTTTCAAGGCTATTATTATGAAAATGAGAAGAGATAGATAATCAATGTAAGAACAAAAGTTGCTCAGTTAATAAAGATCTATGAATGTTCAAAATTTCAGGTCAATCAGACATACCATGTTAGAGTTATTGCCCTTGAAAATGTCAATTTTATTTGCAGATTTTCCCTTTTTAGCTCACCAGACCCGAAGGGTCATGTGAGCTATTGCCATCACTTGGCGTCCGTCGTCCGTCCGTCGTCCGTCCGTAAACTTTTTCAAACGTTAACTCCTCTGACACCATAAGACCAATTGCAACCAAACTTCGTACAGTTGTTTATTGGTATATGTGCTACAAAACTATCGTTTGGATTTTTGATTCGTAAAAAAACATGGCCGCCATGGCTAAAAATAGAACGTAGGGGTAAATTGCAGTTTTTTGCAAATAACTCAAAAACCATAACAGATATCAAAATTCTGGCATAGGGTAAAAGTGTTCAGCACCTCAAGATCTACCTGCCCTGAAATTTTGAAGAAGATCCAACGACCCATGTAGGAGTTATTGCCCTTTTTCTGCATTTTTTCCAAATTTTGCACTTATTAAGCTCAATATCTTGATATACTATAAAGGAAATTTGAAAAATTTAAATTTCATATTGTTAGGCACACAAAGATCTACAAAATTTGTAACAGGATCGAAGTTGTAGGTTCGTTCCTTTTAGGAGTTATTCCCCTTAGATCATCAAAATTGACCATTTTTGCAGTCTTTATTCATTGTAATAAAATCGTTAACTCCTCTTACACCATAAGTTTAATTGCAACAAAACTTAGTGTAGTTGTTCCTTGGCATGAGTGCTACTAAACTATCGTTTGGATTTTTGATTTGTAAAAAAACATGGCTGCCATGGCTAAAAATAGAACATAGGGGTAAATTGCAGTTTTTTGCAAATAACTCAAAAATGGTGACAGATATCAAAATTCTGATGGGAAGCTAAAGTGTTCAACACCTCAAGATCTACCTGCTTTGAAATTTTGAAGAAGATGTAACCACCCATGTAGGAGTTATTGCCCTTTTTCTTGATTTTTTTTGGACATTTTTGGCTTTTTTTTATGTTATTATTTCAAAAATCTTCTCCTCTGAAACTGCTGAATGGATTTGGATAAAACTTAGCATGATTGTTCCTTAGGGTATCCTGCACAAAGTTTATGCTTCGATTTTTGATCCGTCGAAAAACATGGCCACTGTTACTAAAAATAGAACATATGGGTCAGACAACAGTTTTTCGCAAGTATCTCAAAAATCATTAGGTTATGGCAAATTCTGGCAGGTTGAAAGTGTTCAGCATGATGAGAGCTACCGGTGTGCTTATTTTCGTGAAAATCTGTCAACTGATGTTATTGCCCTTTTTTGACATTTTTGGCTTTTTTTTATGTTATTATTTCAAAAATCTTCTCCTCTGAAACTACTGAATGGATTTGGATAAAACTTAGCATGATTGTTCCTTAGGGTATCCTGCACAAAGCTTATGCTTCGATTTTTGATCCGTCGAAAAACATGGCCACTGTTACAAAAAATAGAACATAGGGGTCAAACAACAGTTTTTCGCAAATATCTCAAAAATCATTAGGTTATGGCAAATACTGGCAGGTTGAAAGTGATCAGCATGATGAGAGCTACCTGTGTGCTTATTTTCGTGAAAATCTGTCAACTGATGTTAGAGTTATTGCCCTTTTTTGACATTTTTGGCTTTTTTTTATGTTATTATTTCAAAAATCTTCTCCTCTGAAACTACTGAATGGATTTGGATAAAACTTAGCATGATTGTTCCTTAGGGTATCCTGCACAAAGTTTATGCTTCGATTTTTGATCCGTCGAAAAACATGGCCACTGTTACTAAAAATAGAACATAGGAGTCAAACAACAGTTTTTCGCAAATATCTCAAAAATCATTAGGTTACGGCAAATTCTGGCAGGTTGAAAGTGTTCAGCATGATGAGAGCTACCTGTGTGCTTATTTTCGTGAAAATATGTCAACTGATGTTAGAGTTATTGCCCTTTTTGACATTTTTGGCTTTTTTTTATGTTATTATTTCAAAAATCTTCTTCTCTGAAACTACTATTCAAAATCAAATGAAACTTGGTAAGATTGTTCCTTAGGGTATCCTGCAAAAAGTGAATGCTTGGATTTTTGATTGGTCGAAAAACATGTCCACCCTTACTAAAAATAGAACATAGGGGTCAAAATGCTGTTTTTTGCTATTTTTTCCTGAATTATAGAAATAAAATGAAGATGAAAGCTACTTTCAAGGCAAACATGGTATCCCGAGTTGAATGGTGATAATGAAAGTTTGTTTTGGACGCCCATTTTCCCGCCATTTTTTACACTTGCTCAGATTTCAACAATATTTGGTTTTTAAAGTAAACATGGTATCCTTAGTGAATGGTGATGATGAGAATGTTGTATAACAATGATTAAACTTCATAATATGTGAGCTTTTAATATGCTATCACTTGGTGTCTGTCATCATCGTTGTTAACAAATTTTCAAACATCTTCTCCTCTGAAACTACTGGGGGGATTTGGATGAAACTTAGCATGATTGTTCCTGCAATATTTCTTTTTCAAGTACAATAAAAAGCCTTAACCCACAATTTTTATATAACTTCTTTCAAACATTTTAAAAACGAAGACAACATATAGACCAAAAGATTTATACTTGTATTTGAAGATGAATTAAAGCTTGTATTTTGTATTGTGAGTCATCAGATTGACCATGACAGTATCTTAATCAAGCGTAGGGAGAACTCATGCCCCTTTCTTTCCAGAGGTTCTTGAAAGGCTTTTAAAGGTATTTTCAGCATTTTACGTGACCTTTAATACTCAGTTTAATTTACAACAAACATTAATATATTAATTTAGTTTATAGTGCATTGTTTGCCAGGTGAGCGATTCAGGCTCTTGAGAGCCTCTTGTTGTGCAATTATTGTGAAAGGAGATAAATAATCAATGTAAGAATAAAAGTTGTTCAGTTAATTAAGATCTATCACTGTGCCAATTTTCAGGTCAATCAGACAACCTGTATTAGAGTTATTGCCCTTGGAAATTTAATTTTTTTTCAGATTTTCATATATGTTCAAGTTTAGCATTTTTAATCAGGATGTTGTTTATTTATATTTTATTGCTACTTGAAATTATTTTTATTGAAATTCTGTTTAATGTTTTGAATATTTCATCAACATTCAATTCACAATAATTATTTTTTCATTGATGTACTTGTGAGCATTGGTGCCGAGTGAGGGACCATACTCAAGGTTTTAGCATTTTTTTTTTTCACTTCCATGTCATTTCCTGCAAAATCAGGTAAACTTTTCACTCTTGTTTATATCATGATTATTGTCCTTTGCCACAATTGTCCATTTACATCGTGCTTATTTATTATTGTCCTTTGCCACAATTGTCCAGAATCAATTTTACTTCCATAAAAGTCCATTCATGTTAATATTTTTGATGCAGATTTATAACCAAAACATTGCACAGGTTGTCCAGAGCAAATGCCTGAAATCAGGTATACAAAGCTTTGAATCAATTTTTCTGACTTCTATAAAATAAAGGCATTTTCTAAATATATCATTCAAAAGAAGTGATATCATAGCTATATGTTTTAGCATCTTTCAAATTATAAAAAATGATGTCTTGTTAAATGCCTCTGCAGTGACAAAGCTTTCTTGAATTTTCTATTGTATTAGCAGACGTTAACATGTGTTACATCCCGGCTCCTTTGTTTTGGCAGGGGTGATCTGAGACGGATCACCCCTGCCAGATCACCCCAGCAAGAGTGCTTTGTTAGTTTAAAGTTGACGGGAAAAATTTACTCACGATTAAAACTTAGAAAATTTATGCAGAAACATAAATTACAAATTAAAAATTAACATTAAAATTTAGAAAGAATGTACCGAGAATCGAACCTGGGACCGTTCGTTTATTAGCCATCCATGTTAACCAATAGGCCAGTGAAGCTCACACCGATTAACGTTAATTTTACCTATAAGAATATTAAGTTCGGGGTTCCAGTGGGGAATACAATATATAATATATATAAAAGTATATTATAACGTAAAATAGTACTGAAATGTTTACTTTAAGTTTATTATTATTTATCACGGATGAGCTGGGATGTAAAATAGTTATCCCACTCGGACTTGGTGTGTCTGTATAAGATCATCCCTCGGGCCTCCGGCCCTCGGAATGATCTTATACAGACACACCACGTCCTTGTGGGATAACTATTACTGCAACCAGGTCTGACTTGAGCACATCTCACTCTCCTTTGATGATATAATTGGCATGTGACCAAGTTAACAAGGATGATGTCAAGTTCTTTGAAAACAAATTGAATGTATTTAGGAAATGTGCTTGACCGATGGACTAGTCAGATTTAAAATTTGGAAATTAACGTTTGTTTCAACAAGTTGTCAAATTTACTATAGAAATATATAATCCGTCCTGTAGATTTTTGCTTTCGGTCTGACAGGAATTATCAATAACATCCTTAACTTATTAAAAGAGTGCATCAGGGCTTTCAATATAAGCCAGAAGGTGGCTATTTTATCTGTATACTTTTGGCATTTAGCCGCCTACTTTTGAGAAATTTCTATTAATCCAATAGGGAAATAGCCGACTACTCTTGAATAAGAAATGTTTACTTGAAAAAGTGTTGAAAGCCCTGCTTCATGTATGCAAAGTTGTGTTTTAAATTACAGGTCTCTGATGACCATATAAAGGGTAAATGCTGTTAAAAACATATTTTGTGTTGCATGTGACTCTTGCTTGATGTTTTGTTGAGGAAATAATAATTGAACAATAAATTATTTTTTCATATTGTCACGTAAAGCTTAATGCATTAATGTAAATTGTAATAACTTGACTCCAGACAGTTTATAAATGTTGAATATGCGTGTCTCGTAAAAGCAGACACTTGACTTCCATATGAAAACTTGTAAGTATTTTGGTTACTGATGTACACAAATTAAAAAATTTTTATGATTTCAAAACATCATGGCTTTGAAACAGATTCCTGCGTTTAAAGGATACACTCATGCCAGTATATGATACATACCGTCTATTTTCATATAACAATTCTATTGTAAACGGTTCAGTTCATAACTTGGTCATCCTAATGATACCAGGCCATTTTTTTATCACTTCATACATATATTGTAAAAAAACAATCCAGGCAATTTGTCTGATGTTACCTTTAACAGTATGCATGACTTTAAGATCATCCGTTCTAACAGATTAATTTCTCTACATAAGAACTTAAGGCCTAGAAAAAAGTGTTGTGTTTGGATAGCCAACCCTATAAGTACCTCAAACTTTTTTGTAATATTCCTACTTCAAAAAAATTAAAAAGAATCGGAAATCTGGTGGACCTCATTTTCATTCCCATTTGTAAACTTTGTTGATTTTTTATGGCGATATGGCGCTTTCAGTAGATATTGTTCATATCAGAACACATTTATTGAAAAGTTGTTCATACAACACCTCTACAAAAGTCTCTGTAAGTTTGACATTGTCAGATGATCATTTTAGGGGTTATCGCCCTTTGAAGGTAAAAAATAGCGTTTTTCATGTTTTTGGCTTTAGAATGAAAACTAATTAATGAAAATAGCAAAAGATGCTGCTTGCTTAAACCTTCAACTCGTTGAACTTTAAAAGACACTCCATTGGATGGAAGTTGACAAATGGGCCTTTAAATGGGTAATTGCTAAAAAGAGAGACCTTTATACCTTAAAGACCAGGTGAGCGATTCAGGCTCCTGGGAGCCTCTTGTTTTTGTCGCATTCTATTTGCAATTAATTGATAAAAATGGCCAATCAAGATTAATTAATCAAAAACGAGAATTAGGAGAAGAATCAAAAATACAAAAAATTGAAATGCAACTCTGTTTTCCTGTTTGGCAAGTCCTTTGAAAAATATGATGATTTGAACTTTGTGTAGGCTTCAAAACAGACATGTTGCTATGGTGGTATTAGTCCCTTTCAGGACAGTTCTAGTTATTTTTGTACATTTAACAATCATACATGGCCTAATAGTGAACATAAATTGTCGCTTATAACTGTTCTCATTAAAATAAAACAAAATTTTAAAAATTTGTGCAACCTGACCAGATCACAACTGTTTCCCTTGGTATCAAGTGTAATTGGAGTGTGTTAAGTGTTAGATGTATTTATTGATAAAAAATTTCCTTATAGGAATAAAATTATTAATTACAACTATAAGGATTACTTTCTGTTAGTATGTTTGTTAGAAATATCGGCAAAAGAAGACAGAACCAACAAAACAGTGGGAAAAGTCCACAAACTCGAAGTCCAAGCAAAAGACAAAGTCAGCAGAATGGAACACACGAACAAACATCACAAGGATACATGTACATGTATAACTAAAAGAATAAAAAATGTATAAAAAACTAAACAAAACTAGAACAAGACAGCACAGAAACTGAAGCACTATCAATGTGAACTCCCATAAAAAGCCGGGAGTCATTGTGTGACACAATAATTAAATCAATTCAAAGTTGATGTTTAAAGAAAATAAGTGATTTTCAGAATATTGTATAAACTGAACATGATGTTTAAACAACATTTCTTTCATATACATTTATTATAAGATAATGAATGATATATATTCACAGATTATGATGATGATATTGAAATTTATGATGAGGATAATGATTGACATCTAACTTAGAGTGTAGTGAGATTTAATGAGAAGTTACCACTTGTAAAACAGAAGGCTAGTCTCGACAACAGCTGTATACCAATTCGTCTACAATATCTGTGACCATAATTGACTTCTTTACGAATATTAGTTCAGTAATATGTTTACGGTGACATGTGTGTAGTAAGCACAGAAAAAGGGAAAGATGGCCTGTTTGTCATTCAGCACTTACTGTCAAATGTAATGGGGAAAAAATGTCTTGAAGTAGTGCAATAAAAATGTTTAAACTTACATACACAATTGATGTGTAGTTAGACCAGTATAG
Source organism: Mytilisepta virgata (assembly GCA_028015205.1). NCBI lineage: Eukaryota > Metazoa > Mollusca > Bivalvia > Mytilida > Mytilidae > Mytilisepta > Mytilisepta virgata. The sequence continues at coordinate 49,627,837 of CM051518.1, read as the reverse complement.
TTGCTTAGTGCAAGCACATGTAAACATGGAACTATACCACTGGTACATTTAAAATGAATAAAAAAGAACGTATCACCAGATTAATGTTAAAATGTGTTAAAAATGAATTTTGGAATATCAGAAAGAATTTACAAAAATTTCAGTATTTTTTTTTTTCTGACAGTAATTACAATATATTGGTGCCAAATATTTTCTGAAAATTAAAAGAAATGTGAAAAATTGATTAATATCACTGTAGTTTTATGCTGGTAAATTTTAACCCCTTTGGTGAGATTTGGAGTGCAAGTACATTTTATAGGCATGTGTGTATTTGGAATTGAATCCTTCTCAAAGTTGCAATTCTTGAAATAAAATTACGAAACAAAGATATTTTAATGTTATACATGTATGTTACACTATGTAACATATTGTCAATTTGTTATTGATTTTTTTAATAATATACTTTCATTAAAGTCTTTACTTGCAATGGATAAACTTTGTTTCCTTACGCAGAAAATTTTATGGTGTACCTCTTTTTAATTTATCCAACACAGATGTCACTTTTGAACAAGACTTACCGGTATGGTCTGTTGAACAAAGAATTGTTTGAATTACATGTTAATAGCAAAATACATGTTTAATATGATTTCACATGTGTTCGTAACATTTCCTTGTAAGAAAATATGCCCTACTGAAAAATTCCATTTTAAGTATGTCACATAATGATTTAAATGAAGCATATTTTTTAGATATTGAAGCTGGTGATTTCCCCAGAAATTGGTGAAGGCATGGCGATTTTTCCAAGTGTAGGCAATATAGTGCTTACATGTTTCTTCTGGGGCACAGCATTAAATATTAGTCATCATCCATCATAAAGTTTTGCATATATATTTCACACATACTAGTAGATCATCTTATAAAGTACAACACAACTTAGCAACATTTGAGTCACCATAACCTACATTTGTTGAATTTTTGCATCTTAGAACCATTTTCAAAAACCTATTAATATGACGTTGCTATATTTTACAACTACAGTCATCAAAAATCATCAACATTTGAACCAACATGACCTACATTTCATGCTTCATTGATCCATTAAAATTTCACATACAAAATTCTTTATTTTTACTGAATTTGATACTTTGCATTGGTAAAACATGTCATTTGAATTCAGTTCAATCAATACTTTAAGTTCCATGCATTTGGAATGTTTTTAACAGGCATGCATTTTTTTTGTTACAAGTATTTTTAATTCCCTGTCTGGCATTCTTTATCCACTTTGATCAAGGTTGCGTGCTCATAAACATGCACACCATCTTCCACATTGTTTATGTGCTGAATCCTTCGGTGGCTCTGTCCTGTCTGGTTTTTGTCATATATGTTTATATTTTGGAATACTGTTTATATTGGGTTTGTGGCTACTGTTTGTTTTGACGTACTTCCTGGGGCTATTTACTACTAATGATCACTAGCCTGTCAACACTGAGGTTGTGAGTTCGAATCTGACCTGTGGCGGGGTGTGTTCAACTCCGATCTTAATTGAGAAGCATTGCCAATTTTCCTACCAAAGGTGGTTCTCTTCCGGTACTCAGGCTTCTTCCACCAATAAAAACTTGCCACAGTGAAATAGCCAAATGTGCTGAAAACGGCTTAAAACCCCAACTAAAGAAACAAAGATATAAAGCTTCTTTCTGGCATTTCAAAATTAAATATGTAGTCAAATTTATATCTCATTAGCTAAAGTGCATGGTTTTTGGGCAGTTGAATGTCGGACTTTGTTGGCTATCTTCAGACTGACATTACCGGGTAAGTTACTTTTAACAATATTCTGTATTGTGATCATGTTAGTTCGTGTTTGAATCCTTTGTATATTATTATGAAAGATAGCTGCGAAAGGGTCATTGATGCAAATATACAATAAGATGAATAACAGGAAATTTCAACAATGACATACCATTCAATCGAAGCAACCCAACTGACAGAACTCCAGACAAGAAATAAAATTAAAAAGCACAAAACAAAACACAACAGAGTTTCAGGATAGTATGACTTGGTACAAGAAAGAACAGTGGTGGGGTTAAACCAGTTTTGTTGGTACCCAAAGTTCGGATACAATTGGTCAATTGGTTCCCTAGAAAAAAGTCTGAAATTGTATTTTACGAAAGTATTCTATGGGTTCAGAATAGGTTACTATCATCACACCAAAATAACTACGAATATGACAATAAACTTCAATTTGTTGTAAAAATTTCAATTGAGGTCCAAATCCTATTCAAGAAATTTTCCATGTCCGGAATTAAGATTGTGTAATTTTTTGAAATACGCAAGCTATATCGCTGTCAGTATGAACCTGGTACAATGTACTTGTAAAAGTTGATTGTGAATTTTGGAAATTATTCTTTGAGCTACTGAAGATAAAATGGTTTTGCATCAACATTTTATTCAATAAATTTGATATTTACATTGTCAGTAATATACAAAAACTCCATCAACAAATCCCTCTTCTCCAAACTTTTAACTATTTTGCCTGAAAGAAAAAAATATAATGTGTTTGAAAAAAAAGATTATACCATCTTTATGAACAGAAAACATGCAGAAGGGGGTCCTTTATGGCAAGCTGTTTTACTATTTATTCTACCTTCAAGATATCTATAAAGTATATAAGATATCTTACTACAAAAAGAACTATTTTCAAAAAGGTACACGTAAATAAATTGAATTTTGGTAAAAATACTTACCCCTCTAATCAAATCCTGCAATGATATCCAATTCTCTCCTGGAACATTCAATCAGCTGGCTGAGCCTGACCCTGATCTTCATTAATTCCATATCTGGAAAATTTTATTGAGATTCATTACATAAAATCAAAATCTTCTTACCTTCTTTGCCTCGGGGAAGATACTCATTAGTTTTCAAAAATTTAACATTTTTATAGCCGTAAATTTTAAAGTATCAAGTTTCTCACTTGTATTGAAATATACCAACTTAGATGGTAATACCCTTGTCTGGCAGTAGAACGAACTGAAACTTGAATTGCACTTGAGAATTTGCTTACCGGCATGATCTCTTATGTTCCTAATATCTTTGATTAAACGACTTTCCCCATTCCATCTCTCATTCATGAGCTGGATTTTTCGTTGTTGGACCATAATAATAGGATTCCAGAAGTCCCAATCATCCAGCAACTGATTCTTAAGCCGAAGCCTCATATCCGGTAATTTGTACAAATTTTCTAATTTCGATATAGTATCTGGTACTCTATATTCCTTGTTTCTTTTTAAGCGACTATCTAATTCTGAAATGTTGTTCATATTCTAAATATAAATATAAGGTAATTATTTTACATAAATTATCTATCTTTTTTTATATCACTATTAGTTATTAAGAATATTAATATTGATGAACAGTATTAGATCAGAAATGTCAAATTTTGTATGAATTTGTGATTCTTCGTCGAGACTGTTAGTTGTAAATTTATACCTCTCACATATTGTAAACGTGTCTTGTCATTTGCATTACCTTCCATTTCTGACGATGAAAAGTCTTTCAGCCACTTTCCATGTCTTGTTAAACCACTACATATTTTCATTTCTGAAATACAGAAATTCATAAATGATTACTGTATTAAATCCATAATTGATCAGTGATGTTCCCAATCGAGAATTAAAATATCTGATATTTTTTTCTTTCATTTATCCTTTTTATAATTAACCTTTTTTTCTCAAATAACTATGTCTGTATGCCTATAATATTTATCTGCTCTGAGGGAATATAAAGGTAGGAAATAATCTTGCTGCACACTAGTCAAACTTATCATCAAATTTTGAGCAAAAGACACAAGTATTGTAATTTATATAAACTTGCACACACCTTTAACTAACTTCCTCGATATTAAAGCTTGTCTGTTGATGCAAAAGAGTAGAAACAACAGAACCATGATGCAAATCAGCTCCAGTTTACCGAAGTCAGCCAACGACTGGTCAGAGTAAACAGAAAATAAAATAAGAATAGGAAAAATGAGGAAAAAAGTTATGAGGAAAATTCTCTGAGAAAAAAACGTAAATTCCATTGTTAGTAAAAACCTAATTTATTCAGGAAGACTTGTATAAAACTAAAAAAAATAACTTTTTAAAACGACTTAAAATGAAAAGGAAACTAAAAGCAACAGATTTGTTTTAAAATTCCAAACACTAAACATGATCAGTTAACTGAGATACATACCTCTTGCGCAGGAAACGCTAATTCCGAAACTGTGTCCTGTTTGTAATCTGATATAAGCTCTACTGAGGTTCTAAAGGTGTCAGTGATGAACACTGCATCTTCTATCATGGCCTGTATTAAGTTTGTTGTATAATCGATTGACGACTGTACCAGTGCACCATGGAATCTCAAAGTCGTATTAAAAAAATACGACCCATATTCTAACACAGGACCTGTATTCTGTATCGCTCCGTAAATTTCGAAAGAATTCCACATTTTTTTTTCTACAAAATTAAGAAAGATAATATCGCTATTGACTATGACATTTCTCCTTTGGAGTTAAATAAAAAGCAAACTATTTTAACTTTGAATATGAATAATGCTGCTTTAGTTCATTATAATTTATTTTTCAAAATCGTTAACCTCTGCATTTGCATACGTCCGTTTTAACGTTTCACCATTTAAACCTAACAGTTTTTTTTTTTTTTTTTTTTTTTTTTTTTAGATTTACATACCTTTAAACAATACTTAAGTTTCTATAAGCTCTTCCAATAGTTTAAACAAGCAGCAAAACAATACCAATTTTAACAACAGCTGACATGCAGATCGACCGCCGGCTAATGTTACTATGATGGCAACGTCTTCTCACAGTAAATCGTCAGTGACGTTAACTATCATCCGGGTCTGCCATCCGCGAATAACCCGGAAAGGAGAAGTTAGAATATTCAGTAGTTGTGATGTCACTTTTATTACTTTTTATTCAATATTTCAACACTTCGAGATTTATCTGCTCAGAAAATATATCTTTGACGAACAGCTCAAAGCATAGGTTTTACATCTCGAAAATCTACACTTGTATAAGTATCTCCTCACTTTCGAAGAAAGTTATGGGATATCGCGGTTGCCTCCATGCGTCCGCCGTCACACTTTCTTGTGACATCAACTTCTCCTTCACCTTTGGATTTAGATAGAATGATTGCATGCTAACTGTAGACGCATAATAAGGTTTTAGAATTTTGCTTTTCTAAACTTTAGGACCACAAGGACATGGGTCGAACTTCGAAAATTTGTGAATGTATGCTTATGACGTAAACTCCTCATTCACTTTTCAATCTATGCATATTATTTCTTTACAGTATTGTTATACACCATATATATATATGCGCAATGATTTTTGAATTTTTATTTTCAGAACTTGTGTTAAACAGGTCTAGAATTTCGAAAATTATGAATTTAAGCATGGAACCAAAACTCTCTTTCATTTATTCAATTTATGCATTTTTTTTCTATATGTATTTTCCCGCACTGTATCTAAGGGTTCGAATTTGGAAAATTGTGAATTAAACTTTTTTCATTTTTCATTGATTTAATTTTTCTTTGCATGCTATTTGCAAATGGACAATGAGGATTTATATTTTAGTAAGTACCCCAACTACTTGTTGGGGAGGGGGTACGGGGATCACTGTAGATTCCGACAGTTTATTCAGATTTCAGAATTGTTTTTTTTTATGTTTGCTCCATATTCAGATGTGAAATTTTTCAATTTAAGTGGCCTGATTTCTTGATCATAACCGGTAGATTCATATACATGTATATATATATATCCGAAAATGGAAAAATATAGGCAGGCTTCAAACATACAAAAAATTATGGAAATCGACTATAGAAACAGAGTTACCATATCATTTCAAATTGTTTTCTATAGAAAAATGGTAAAAAATATGCAATTTTATCAATAGATTTCCGAGAAATGGACCTAAACGCAAAAACTTAATCAAATCACTTGTGCACGAAATGTGGGTCATAATGATCCATCTTCGGAAGAATGTATTAAATAATGTAAGGGGATTATAGTGATGAAGTATCACTGATATAACACTAATGCTTTAAAGGATATGAAATTAAACACAAAACTTTATCAGAGTCATTCATGCATTAAATGTGGGTCAAAGTGACCCAAATGTTGCACGTCATGTTCAGTGTTATAAGGGGATTATAGTGGTTTAATATCACTGATATATCTCATTGGTTATCTGAGAAATGGACCTAAACGCAAAGGCCATGTGAGCTATTGTCATCACTTGGCGTCCGTCGTCGTCATAAACTTTCCTTTAAAGATCTTCTCCTTTGACACCACTGGGCTAATTGGAACAAAACTTGGCAGCAATGGTCCTCATGCAGGTGGTCCTCTTTCAGAATTGTATCCGATGACCCGTCACGTCATCCAAGACGGCGCCCGAGCTGAACATAGTTTAACATAGAACCCTATGGGAAATTTACTTAAAGATCTTCTCGTCTGAACCCACTCGGCCAATTGGAATACAACTTAGCAGCAATGGTCCTTACATGGTCCTCTTTCAGAATTGTATCCGATGACCCGGCCCGTCATCCAAGATGGTTGCCAGAGCCAAACTATAGGACTAAACTAGAAAAATCACTGAAAAATCTTCTTGTTTGAAACTCGTGAGCCGGTTGGAACTTAACAGCAATGTTCCAGGCTGCCAGTCAAGATGGACATAGTCCAGGTGAGCAATACAGGCTCATGGGAGCCTCTAGTTCTTGTTTCAATTTCTGATCGATTACACACAATTACATTTTCCTTGCTGTTACATTGTTAGGTGTGTATTTATGTCAGTCTGCTATGTTTAAAACAAGTTTTTGATTTTCGAGCAAATTCATGTAAGCGTGTCTATGGTCAGGTTATTATACTTTCTAGGTAAATATGTCCAAACAGACTTTGGTTGATATAGGCTTGAAAATATGATAATATGGCATATCAGACTAGGTTTGTTTGAACTGCACTTCAAAAATGGGTTATTATCCATGGGTCTGAATCTATAGCACTTTATTTTTTGCTGATTACACATCAATATGTGAAGTACCATAAAATTATTAATACAAGGCCAAATCTTTATTGGACCTGGTATCATCTCAAGACATGAGGGTTTTCATTTAAAGTATATAATTCAATTTAATAATATATTATTAAATTAATTTAATGTATGAAAATTTCATTATTTAATACTTCATTTTACATTATACCATTTTATGAAGGCATGGTATAAAATCATTCCACGATTTTCATATCCATGTTTATATTTAAGCATTGCAGCATGATTTCATGAGTGTTCGGGTCTTCAATATAAATATGTTTGAAATTTTACCACATATCACTTCCAAATTTACATAGAGGATTTTAATAAGAAAAACAAATACTGAATGGTAAATTTTTTATTAAACCTTTCATTTGAGCATTCTGTAATCATTTAAACATGATTATAAATAATTTGGGAAAAAAAATTAAGTACTTATTAAACAATATATAATAACAATTATATTAATTTAAAATAAATCCTTTATCAATTAATATTAATAATCAGGCTTTTTCTAAATAAATACATAATACATATAGAATTTGGCATTGATATGGTAACATGTATCAAATTTATAAACAAAAATATAATCCAAACTTCGACTTGCATTATACATATAATGTTTTTCTAAATGATTTTTTCATGCCTTATTCATTCATTATTAATCACTTCATCACTAAAACTGTTAAGACTTTTGGTTCTTCGGAAGGAACTGGACATTACTTACAGTTGAACTAATTTGAACATGGATACTGTTCTAACTGATATCTACAATGTTTAAGTTATGCACAGTAATCTATTGGCTGTCCATAACATATTAGAAGATATTAATTAGGGTATTAAGCAGAATAAGAAGGGTCTGAGTATTAGTTTTTCACATTTTTTTCCCCTGTTAAGATCTACTGTCAGAAAGGAACATAAGAGTATTATTTTTGCCGAATAGAGTTTTAACAGTCAAATCAGATTGATTAAGAAATGAAAACTAGTATTGCAAATTGTTTCCTATTTTTTTTTATTTCGACTATGACGACATCAGTGTCAAGGAATATATATTTAGTAAAAATTGATAACTAGACTTCTAATAGGCTTATAACAACTGAAAAACAACACTATGTGATGGATTTACTTCTTAGACAAACGAGATGACTTTGACTTTCCAATCGTCAACTTCCCATTTTGAGCGACAATATTCCAGAAGCGCCGGCAAATGGAGTATATATTTCACAATCATACGTTATTCCAGAGCTTGTGACATATACATGGACTTCCTGGACAGAGCCCAGCTCCTGATAGAAAAGTTGCTCAGACAGGGGTATGTTGCTCCCAAGTTGGAGTTATCCTTATTAAAGTTTCATGACTTGGTTGACAGGTATGAAAAAACCGTTTCCAAATGAAAATGGACCTATTCCATTGATGTTATCCCTTCCTCATACCGGATTTGACAGGTGTCCTGCAGGAAACAGAGACTGCTTACTCTTCCGGAGCACCTGAGTCTACCCCCGGTTTTTTGGTGGGGTTCATATTGTTCATATGTTTTTAGTTTTTAATTGTAATGCATGTATTGTTTTGGTCTTGCCTTCGTTGTTCTCCGGAGTTTGTCAGTTGTTTCGATTTTTCCCTCCTTCGAATATCCCTTTGGTATTTCTTGACTTTACTTTAATAAAGACTGTATTAAAACAGAGATCAACTTGACATGCTGTTAACACATGTTCATGAATGATATAATTAAACTGCAGCAAATGGAAATATTGCAATATGACTAATCTTAATGAAATTTTATGTTCATTTAGTTATACAAGAATTATTTAGGCAGTATTGTATGAAACATAGCATGAAATCATATTTACTTGGGTTCAAAGATTTTCCTTTTGCTAAACTGATTCCAACTGTTTGAAGAAAATATAACCCTGATATGTCTAATATAAAAATCAATTGTCTTGTACCTAAAAGCCTATTTATGTTAATGGAACGGAAAAAAACAGAAACACAGAGTATCAATTGTATAATTCGAATTTTTTTCTCTTTTTAATTTAATGGCTTGATAGTTTTTAAAACCTTCCCCCCCCCAAAAAAAACATAATATACTATATAAATGTAAATTCTGTCCTGGAGTGATATTTCTTAAAAATATAGACTTCAGATAACTGAAAAAAAAGATGTTTTATATGTGTTTTAAGGTATATACTTTTGTATTGTTAAACTGTGAAATTACTAATTTTTAACAAAAAAAAAAAGAACACCTTGAAAACTATTCAGTCCAGATTGTTTGTTCTTCATGCCCAAAAACAGAGAAACAGGAAAAATATAATATCACATAGTTGAAAAAAAGAAGCATATAACATATTATGCTTTTCAATCCCACAACCAAATGTTCTGTCAATTCAGAAATACAAAAAATATAACAAGATGAACAACGAAATGAAAAACAAATATTTGCCCATAATAATATAATATTATACAGAAACTGCACTACTGGTAATTAATTTCTCATATTTGGTCAATTTTTAAATCACCTCAATGTGAAAATCTAGCATGATCTGCCATTCCTAGTAAACTTTAATGCTCCATATAGCTACATGTAAAACCATTGGGAAAATTCAGAATTTTCATTTTTCTTTTTTTTTTATTTCTTTCTGTTTATCTTTTAAAAAGTCCAAATATCATCAAAATTCAATGTAAAAAAATTGGAATTTTGTTCATAACTGTAATGGGTAAAATTGGATTTTGTTTATAAATTTATTGCATTTAAACATATTAGTAAAATAACTAAATGCATATGCCACTCATTAAAATACCCGTGTGATACTGGTAGGTATGCAAACCAAAGTTTGAAAATTCTGTATTATCTTGAGATTTTATATTGGAATGCAGTTTTCAAGTAACATATCAAAGAACAGAAAAATTTATAATTCAATATACAAAGCAAAATATAGACATAAACATTACAGTGAAAATGAAGGGATAAAATGTATGCATCAATAAGACGCTATCACATTAGGTTAGATATGGTAGCAGGCTGATAACATCTTAACATTTACATTTATAATGACTATGTGTTTTTTTAGGCTTGAATATTTCAAACAAAATAAATATTAGACAGAACATAGTGATATGTAAGTACAATACCGAAAGACATAAAATCACAAGCAATCAAATTCTGCAAAGCATAAGACTAGCAGTTTTACACATCATTTGCCTATTTTACAAAACAAATACAACCATATGAGAAAGCAAAGAAAATATACATTTGAAAGGAATGTACATGTTTGTGTAAAGTACCTGCAAAAATTAAATTTAGAATCCCTTACCCAAGGTAATATATTCAGATTGCCTGTTAATGATTTTTAATTGTTCTTGCTTACAATATAACGTGAAAAAAATTACATAACAATTTTGTTCTTTTTTGGTAGTATACAATTATTAAACATACATACCTATACAATTTTGTATAATTATAATTACAATCAATGTATAAAAAGTAACAAAAAATCATATATATAAATGTATTTGTTCTTGACCTTACAAGTAAAATATTATGCCACATTTATACAAAAATATTACGTACAATTGTTACATTTCACAGACATTTTTGTAGTAATTTATGATACTGTACCACTTCACATATTCATACTTACATAATAATTATTTATAATATATATATATACTTATATATACCATGATATGTGCACTGCCCAAGGGATAGTATCAATAAACAATTAATGGTCATTTCCAGTCACAGACAAGGCAACAGTTAATGATAGAGTCGATACAAAGAGGTTTTTTCATCATGATTAAGCCCTCAACATACAAGTAATATTTTGTTTGTTTCATTGAAAAAAGAGATGATATTAATTTTTTGATCAGCAGTCTGACACTCAACACATTATTTTTTAATCTGAGGCAGTTTTTTTTCACCATTTTTACAGTGTACATAAACACTCCTGAATCTTGGTTGTTTTTTCTGAAAACTAAAATCATGAGGGGGAATTTTCATACTAATACCTGATGGAATTTCTTTCTAATATATGACCATGTTTTAACCAATGAAAAAGATTAATTTAGATTTGAATTGAAATAATATAATATGGTTATTGCTTGAATATCTTCCCAAGCAGACTTCATATTGCACAAGCTGTTTTATGTTAATCTATAAATATAGACTTCCTACGACAGTGTATTAGCAGTCTATTTTTATTGAGGAAGAGATATACATGTATATATGTGTCTTTTTATGTGATAAAAATCATGTGATGTAAATAATTGCTAAAGCACTTTAGCATTTAATGAAATGAATCAGAATCATGGCGGTTTTAAAAAGGAAAGAAAACTCTTATTAAATCCTAGAAGGCAATATAGATTTTTTCATGATATAGAACCAGTGAATATTGTTATATACATGATATTGTTAATACTTCTATGCCATAAAACATGAAATACTATACTGTTTCATTCTATAAAAACCAATGAGACATTCCATAGCAAAACTGGTATAAAAAAAATATATAGTACGGTAGGCCATAATAATTAAATTACCATAGGTTAGCTACTACAGAACTTATCAATTCATGTACTTACACAAAACTAACCTTTTTGATGTTGTTGATGTAAGTTGCCATTGAACAGACAATAGAAATAAATTGACAGAAGAGGTACATTATGTATGTTATGATATGAATATAAATAATGTTAACGCCATCCAGAAATATGGAAAATATTATTTCCTTTTGGTATCACACTTGCAGATTAATTTTATAAATAGTAATACTATGGGATTACATATAATTCATAAATATTACCCTAATCATTTGCTTCATACAAAAGTCCACAATAATTTACAATTGTAATAAAATTAATTTTTTTCAACAGGAAATATGTTAAATAAAAAAGATATATTAAAATTAACCTGATATTTATACACATTATAAGTACATGAATACTGTATGACTGTATTTATTCCTGTGGAGAAATGTTATGAATATGACAACTTTCAGGACTAAAATAACACCATCATGAAGCAAGTATGTCCATCCCCCCCCCAAAAAAAAAAAACTTTCATGACAAATGGAAAGAAAACTAATATTTTTTTATGAATTCTTCTGTTCAATTAGAAGCAACATGTTTTAAAACATTTTAAAGGGCAAATTTTAGATACAAAGTAACAATGGTTATGCTTCTATGGAAAAGGCAGTTAATAAAAAAAAAATGACAAAGGGAGATAATAAAATAAAGCTTAGTACAAAGCGAACATTTTTACATGGTTTTGACTAGAAAAAATTATTGTTAATTCTTAAATATGTTGATGTTACTATTTGTTTAAAGGACATGCAACACCTTTTTCCTTGTAATACATTTATGTATCCGTCTGGAATATTACTGAAACCAAACAAATGCTTGTCTTAGATTATTGTTCCTTGTTAGACTTTTGCAAGAATAATATATGCATGAATTTATTTACGATCTTTAATTTAAATAGTTACCTTTTACATAAGGAAAGTATTGCTTCTGGTAGATTTTTTACATTTTTCCTCAATTATAAAAATCAAATGTCTTTGGACATGTACACCAATTATTACAAGTTTAGAACATTATATAACCTTTATAATAAATCATTGTTTAGATTCAACGAAATAATATATTTACAAGTTATAAAGGTGATTTAACTGCACTAAAAAAAGTCTCGTTTGTAAATGTTTTAAATATAAAGCTGGAACTGATTAAATAATTGTAAAGGGTTAAAAAACTCCTTGGCTTGACATGATAGTATATTTTTTTCTTTCTTTACACATACATGTATGTGGACTTAAAACTCATCATTTTCATCATCTCCCTGTAATGGTAGGCTGATCAGACCATTTTTGACTTTACCATTATTTGGTATGGTGTTATGGTTTGGTTCCACATCTAAGGCTTTTGATCCTTTAAAAAATCCAGGTGTACTATCCTGATCATCTAATAACCCTGATAAAAACAATGAACAGCAAAATTACAATACCATATGAATAATAAAGTATTATTGCGTAAGGTTTTCCATATTGGCTTATTGGTCCGAGGCAAGTCGTATTGGACTGAGGCGAAGCTGAAGTCCAATATGGCTAGCCAAGGGCCAATATCGGAAAACCTTGCACAATTATACCTTTATTGACTAACCTGTCCAATATGTCATATTGACTAGTCCAATATGATCCTTTAATGCCTAACCAATCCAGTATGTCATATTGAATAGTCAATACGGCATATTGGACGGATGTGTGTCGTATTGGCGTACTTTGACATTTTGTATTGTATTGACAGGTTTTATCATATTTAGGCTGATATTCTATTGTGTGTCAATAAAAGATAAGATTACAACTAAACCTTAGATTTTTAACCCGTATATCTAGAAAATACAAAAGACTACTTATGAGATATCTAGGGAAACACGAGACACCGTAAGAAAATGACCTTTAAAATTCAAATATAGCTTACTTTTTACAGAAATATTCATACTTCTCTCACTACCACATTGTGCAGATTTGAAAAAAAAATATATTTTAATTCTTTTTGACATCTAGTTTAAAATAATTTAGACAATCAATCTAACAATTTTCACAGTGACAAAATGACTGTGTCTCAAATATGAGGAGGACAATTTAAAAAGGCAAATATAAAATGGCAAATAAAATGGGAAAAAAATACTGGAAAATCTATTTGTAAACAACAAAATCTGCCACTGAATTGTGATTTTAGATCTATTTATAATTTCAGATTCAATATTTTTTAAATATTATTTACCTGTAATTTCCAATTCAAATGTAGGTAAAGGTGACTCTCCTTTGATTAGATATAGTATAGACCTTGATGGCCACAGTAAGTGTACAAGTACAGCATAGGACAAACAATCTGCACCATTCACAATATCTGAAATGATATCAGAAATTTTTTGTACATGTATATAAGCAATTAAAAGTGTAAAACAGCAATATTCATGATATTGTGGTATTTTTGTATTTATAAGCAATTTCTTCTACCGGTAATTTGATTTCCTAGTCTGGTAAAGTCAATATTTTTTTACATTTTGACATCACATGTATGATACATTTATAAGTAAAGTGTACTAAAATGTGACATTACAGGGTTTTGTACACTGGTAAACATTTTCTGCTTCAGACCAAGCTTCATACAGAAACCAGAGAGAAATTAACAAATTCAACAATGATCAAAACTTTAAATAAAAGGCTTCACTAAGCACAGCATGATCTGACTGCAACATGTCAACATGTCGACAGGTGAACAGTTTGGTCCAATATGCTTGACCCAATAAAGTTTTGGATATTATAACATAAATTAAGACAGTAATATTTAACCTACCACAAAAACCAAACAAGAGGCTCCCAAGGAGCCTGAATCGCTCACCTATTATCTTTTGTGTACCGGTAGATCTTGCATCAATGATTATTTTTGCTATTTAATGTATACCATTGCAATTTTCTCCTTAATATTAACCTGTACAGCTAAAATATAGAATCCTGAACCCAAACAGATATGGTTGCTAGGGACGTTTTCATCAGTTGCTATAGACTTTTTCAATGACCTTGACCCTTTAACTTTCTTTTGACTTGTACAGGTAAATTATAAGGTCTTTAACCCAAATATATATGGTTGCTAGGGACTTTTTCATCGGTTGCTACGGACCTTTTCAATGACCTGGACCTTTGACCCTCCATTTTACTTGTACAGCTACCATTTAATTTATATCAAGTTATGCTCTAAACATCTGTGACAATATGTCAGACCATTATTTTGTGTTTACATGCAAATAATCTTTCAAGGACAAAAACTCCTATAAGGGTTCAACTGACGATTTTGGTCATGATAAAAGGTCATAAGAAAAAGATTTCCTGGAATTTTTTCCATTTTCAGTAAGAAACATTAAAAAAACATAAATCATGAAAAATTGGATAGAAATTTTAAAAGTTACACCAAAATTATCAAAAAACCCTTAATGATCCCATGCCAAGATACAACTAGAGGCTCTCAAGAGCATGTATCGCTCACCTGCATTTAACTTTTCACCTTTAGCAGACCTAAAAATTTAAGTACTGCAGTCAAATTGGCTGGTTTTTCTATAGGATTCTATCTTAAACTAATTTCAGCTGTGGCAGTCATCTTGGTTGACAGTCCAGGTCAACAGATACATTTCTAAAAGAGAACCAACTAAGGACCATTTCTGCTAAGTCTTGTTCCAACTGGCTAAGTGGTTTCAGACAAGAAGAAGTTTAAATGAATTTCCCTATAGGGTCCAATATTTAACAAAGTTCAGTGTGGCAGCCATCTTGTTGACAATCCGAGTGATTGGACACATTTCTGAAAGAGGACCTCCTAAGGACCAATGCTGCCAAGTCTGGCTCCAATATGTCAAGTGGTTTCAGACAAGAAGATTTTTCAATAAATTTTTCCATAGGGCCCTATGTTAAACTAAGTTCGAGTGTGGCGGCCATCCTTGTCGACAGTCTGGGTCATCGCACAAAATTCAGAAAGAGGACCATCTAAGGACCATTGCTACCAAGTCTAATTCTAATTGGCTTAGTGGTTTCAGACGAGAAAATTTTTGAGTGAATTTCCCATAGGGTCCTATGTTAAACTAAGTTCTGCTGTGGCGGTCATCTTGGTTCAAAGTCGACAAAATCAGACACATTTCTAAAAAAGGACCTCCTAAGGACCAATTTTGCCAAGTCCTGCTCCAATATGTCAACTGGTTTCAGACAAGAAGATTTTTCAATGAATTTTCCTATAGGGCCCTATGTTAAACTAAGTTCAGTTGTGGCAGCCAGCTTGGTTGACAGTCCAGGTCATAGAACACACCTCTGTAAGAGGACCACCTAAGGACCATTGCTGCCAAGTCTGGTTCCAATTGGTCAAGTGGTTTAAGACAAGAAGACTTTTCAATGAATTTTCCCATAGGGCCCTATGTTAAACTAAGTTCGGATGTGGCGGCCATCTTGGTTCACAGTCCGGGTCATTGGACATATTTCTGAAAGAGAACCTCCTAAGAACAATGACTGCCAACTTTGGTTCCAACTGGCCTTGTAGTTTCATATAAGAAGATTTTTTAAATTCACCCCCCCCCCCCCCCCCCCTTTTTCTATTTTTAGTAACAGCAGTCATGTCGGTTGGACGTCGGGGATGCCAGACATAATTTTGGAAGGGGGCCACCCAAGAACCATTCCACCAAAGTTTGGTCTCAACTGGCCCAGTGGTTCGAGAGGAAAAGATCTTTAAAGGAAAGTTTACGCTGGATGCCGTCTTTAAAGGGCAAAAACTCCTATAAGGAGTCAATCAATGATTTTGGTCGTGTTGACTTATTTGTAGATCTTACGTTGTTGAACATTTTGCTGTTTACAATTTGTCTTTATAATAATATTCAAGATAATAACCTAAAACTGCAATATTTCCTTAAAATTAACAATTCAGGGGCAATAACCCAACAAAGGGTTGACCGATTCATCTGAAAATTTCTTGGCAGGTAGATCTTGACCTGATGAACATTTTTACCCCTGTCAGTTTTGCTCTAATTGCTTTAGTTTTTGAGATATAAGACAAAAACTGCAGTTTACCCCTATGTTCTATTTTTAGCCATGTCGGCCATGTTGGTCGGCAGGCGGGGTCATCGGACATAATTTTTAAACTAGATACCCTAATGATGCTTCTGGCCAAGTTTGGTTCAATTTGGCAAGTAGTTTCAGAGGAGAAGATTTTTGTAAAAGTTAACGGACGACGACGGACGACAGACGACGGACGCCAAGTGATGAGAATAGCTCACCTGACCCTTTGGGTCAGGTGAGCTAAAAACCCAGAGGCCAAAATCAAACTTAACCTGCATTTCCAGTGAGGGACCATTGTGGTAAAATATTATAATGATACATTCAATACAACAAATGTAAATGAGCGGAAAACAAGGCATCTACAGATGCAGACGCTGACAACAGGCTCATAACACCTCTGCAAATATGATGTATAAGTGGTCAAATAAATTTTTAAGTTCATCAATTTAAAAATTGGATAAAAAAAAATCTAAAATAATTAATACAGTTAAAACATTTTAATTTTGGCATCCTCCATTCTGTCATAGAGATTGTATACATATACTAAAGTGTCTATACAATCCTGGGCTTTGACATTGTATTTTATGTTTCTTTTTACACGTACGAATAATTTTACATGTAAATCCAATATAAATGTAGACAGGATGTTTAGACAAAATGATGTGTCAGTTTATAAAATAAATCACTGATGTAGTTATTTTGTAAAACTGTGACCTGTAACCTACAGAACAAATGTAAGGACATTAATATAAACAAACTGTACTCTGTATACTGGGATAATCAATCTTCCTTTGATTTATTAAGGAATTATTACATTAAATGTGTGGATATTGTGTCAAGATTAAATTATGTCCTCAATGCAAAATCCTCAGGAATTTTTTGTATATTCTTTGATCATTTTTTCCATAAATACAACTTTAAACCATCAATCAATTACAAAGCTTCTTCCTACATTGTATGCCCCCACAACTAATGCACAAGCTGCTTAATGTAATCTATATAAAACATATGTGACAAAAACTTTAAATAGAATAAACAAGGAAATGCCAATATACAATAAGTATTGTTCTTGCAGATATGAGGAAATCAAGTGAAACAATAATTCCGCATTAATAATTCAGAAATATTCAAAAAAGCTGACTTCACACATAAGGATGTAATAATAAAACTTGTTCTTTTAATATGGCTTTAGTTTGTCAAGCATCAACTAAAACAATCTTTCTGCATTAGTAAATCAGATATATTCAAAAAGCTGACTTCACATATAAGGAGGTACAGTTGTAATAAACCTGTTCTTTATGTCTCCTGCCCTATGCGAAGCAGCAGATAAAAGAGTTGCTGATGCCCATCCACCCTATTGTGGAAGCATTTTCAAGTCTACATGACTCAACATATTTTAATGAAATTTATATCAAAGGTTAAGATCAGTATTAGTTCTTATTTTTGCTGCCACGTCTTGAACAATATCGAAAATCAGCACCAACACTGAACAGATTAATTTTTCTTATAGTTATTCCCCTTGGAACATTATAAACAAAATGGAAAATTGACATTAAAAGTGCTTTCACATCTACATGTTGCAATAGATTTTAATGAAATTTATTTCAAAGTTTTGTGTCAGCATTGTCTTATAAACTTTCGAAAATTATCACCAACAGATTAATTTTCTGACAGTTACTCTTCTTGGCACAGTAAAAATATGGAATTTTGACTTTGTACATGTAAGTGCTCTCACATCTACATGTACATGTCTCAACAGATTTGAATGAAATATTTATAAGGTTTACATATATCGATAAACATGCAATATGGTATCATATGATTTCGAAAATTAGGACCAACTGAATAATTTTCTGTAGCTATTCCCCTTGGAACAGTAAAAATGCAGAAAATTTACTTTGGAGGTACCTTGCTCTAACATCATCATGTCTAAACAGATTTAATGAAATTTATGCCAAAGGTTTAAATCAACGTCATCTCTTACAAGTTTAATTCAGTAATTTTGCAACCTTCTGTCTTACTTTCTATGTAATTTTATTATTATTGGTGCAGGATACTGGCTATTCTACAGCAATTTTGTTAAAATGACTTTAGCTTGTCAAACATCAAATGAAATAATCCTTTTGCATTTATAATTCACATATATTCAATAAACTATTTGTACTGCACATAATAATACCGGCAAATTATTTTTTTCCCAATCTTTTACTGATATCATAAATTGCCTATTTAGTATCAAATGTTACACTTTATATTGATGTTTTTCTATAAACCATAGTTAAAACTTAATGCACCATTACATGTATCAATAAATTATGGATTGAAGGTTAAACTGTAATATACAAATGTATTGGTACAAAACTGAGAGAAGTGTGAATTAACTGTATTCTTTTTTGACAGAAAATATTGTATTTGTATACAAATATATTTAAGCAACTTTTTTATCTCTTTGGAGATCTCCAACTAGAGTCTCCATGTATGCTTCCATTTTTAATATGAGCAAATAAAGCAAAACTGCAAGTATACAATGTATGTATATGTGCATGTAATTAAAGGTTTAAAATGTATTCTTATCATGTTTTCAAGTAAATATCAAATTATATTCACATAATACTTGTCAAAATTTGAAAGCATTTCATTTATATGAACTTGAATTTTTAGATATAGCACCCACTCTCATAAGAAAATTGCAGAAATGCATAAAAATTTACTGTTCTTCCAATAAATTTTTTTTAAAAAGTTGATGAAATTAAATTACATAAAAAAATCATTCTCAGGATTCTCAGGCTTGTGCTATAATTATTTACCACTGTGTTATAATTTTTATCACATTGACTGTGCTTTAATTTCTTACCACTGTGACTAATTAATGTATGTATATTTTTACTTTTGATGAAGTGATGTGTCCCTTTTTTCCTTAGTTACATTAGGGAAAAACAGAATAATTAATATCTGGTAAATTCTCCACAATAACAGTAGATGGATGGATGAATTATTGTTTAACGTCCAGTGGCAACCAGGTGCATATCAGGACGAGAACATGTTGATATGATAATGAATATGACCCCTTTTTTGTACTAGACCGACACGCTTAGTCGGATTTTTTATGTGCTAGCTCACGAGGTAACTGTCCGCAGGAAGACATATCACCTCACTCGGACACATTATACTGAATGCGAGCCGACCAGTCTTTGCTCTTACTCCTAGATGCCGCGTGCTTGGCGGAGAAGCAGCAAATACCAATTTTAATGTCTTTGGTTTGACCCGGCCGGGGATCGAACCCGCGACCTTCCGCACTCGGGGCGAGCACGCTACCACGAGACCACCAAGGCGGTTCAATAATAGTAGATGAAAAACTGGGCATATCACTAAATGCATTAACAAAGAGTAGAATAAGTCAGACAACATACAGAATAGTTCAAATTGCGTGTGAAACTGATTCAGTGACATTTTACTGACAAAACCAAAAAAAAAAAAAATTAAAAATTCCTGGTCCCAAGGGCCTGTGAAAAATTCTGGGGAGAACATTATACAGTTACTATGACAAAAAAATCTTCTTGTTTGTGGTTGTAAGGGGCAAGTCATTTCTTTTTTTTTATATTTTATTAGATATTTTTATAAGTTGTTACAAAACTTCTGTCAACAATAAGTCAATATTAAAATTCTCTTTGTAAATCTCAGAGGAAAGGAAACCTGGGTTTTTGATCAATGCAGATTCTAAGCTTTAACACTTACTAAGAATAATTTTATGTTTCCACAAGGCTGAGAACTGTGTACTTATTATGGCCAAAACAGGTAAGTATATGAACCACACTAGGAAATAAGCACCAAATTGTTGGAGGAACAACAGACGATCTGGATGTTTACTATGTCTCACGATCTGTCGTAATTCTATGATGAACCACACCATTATGATCACTCTAAAGGCAAGAGTAATATATCCCGGCCAAGTCTGCCATTCATCAATATTGGATATCACATCTACTTCTGTCTGAATATAGAGAAAAAAATTACATGAAAACAAAACTAGAGGCTCTCAAGAGCCTGTATCGCTCACCTGGATTTAACTTTTCACTTGAGTAGACCTAAAAATTTAAGTGTTGCAGTCAATTTGGCTGGTTTTTCTATGGGATTCTATCTTAAACTAATTTCAGCTGTGGCAGTCATCTTGGTTGACAGTCCAGGTCAACGGATATATTTCTAAAAGAGAACCATCTGAAGACCATTTCTGCTAAGTCTTGTTCCAACTGGCTAAGCGGTTTCACACAAGAAGATTTTTAAATGAATTTTCCTATAGGGTCCAATTGCAATATTTAACAAAGTTCGGTATGGCAGCCATATTGGTTGACAATCTGGGTGATTGGACACATTTCTGAAAGAGGACCTCCAAAGACCAATGCTGCGAAGTCTGGCTCCAATATGTCAAGTGGTTTCAGACAAGAAGATTTTTCAATGAATTTTTCCATAGGGCCCTATGTTAAACTAAGTTCGGGAGTGGCGGCCACCTTGGTTGACAGTCCATGAAATCAAACACATTTCTGAAAGAGGACCATCTAAGGACCATTGCTACCAAGTCTTATTCTAATTGGCTCAGTGGTTTCAGACGAGAAGATATTTGAGTGAATTTCCCATAGGGAACTATGTTAAACTAAGTTCTGCTGTGGCGGCCATCTTGGTTCACAGTCCATGAAATTAGACACATTTCTGAAAAATGACCTCCTAAGGACCAATGCTGCCAAGTCCTGCTCCAATATGTCAACTGGTTTCAGACAAAATATTTTTTAATGAATTTTACTATAGGGCCCTATGTTAAACTAAGTTCAGTTGTGGTGGCCATCTTGGTTGACAGTCCAGGTCATCAGACACACCTCTGTAAGAGGAGCATCTAAGGACCATTGCTGCCAAGTCTGGTTCCAAATTGGTCAAGTGGTTTAAGACAAGAATATTTTTCAATGAATTTTCCAATAGGGCCCTATGTTAACTAGTTCGGCTGTGGCCGCCATCTTTGTTAACAGTACGGGTCATTGGACATATTTCTGAAAGAGAATCTCCCAAGAACAATTACTGCCAACTTTGGTTCCAACTGGCCTTTTAGTTTCATATAAGAAGATTTTTCAAATTCACCCCCCAGCCCCTTTTTTTATATTTAGTAACAGCAGCCATGTCAGTTGTAAGTCGGGGATGCCAGACATAATTTTGGAAGGGGGCCACCCAAGGACCATTCCACCAAAGTTTGGTCTCAATTGGTCGAGTGGTTGAGAGGAAAAGAAAGTTTGGATGCCGTCTTTAAAGGGCAAAAACTCCTATAAGGGGTTATATATGTTGACTTATTTGTAGATTTTACATTGTTGAACATTTTTGCTATTTACAATTTGTCTTTATCTATAATAATAATCAAGATAATAACATAAAACTGCAAAATTTCCTTAAAATTAACAATTCAGGGGGGCAATAACCCAACAAAGGGTTGACCTACAATGTATTCGTCTGAAAATTTCATGGCAGGTAGATCTTAACCTGATGAACATTTTTACTCTGTCAGTTTTGCTCTAATTGCTTTAGTTTTTGAGATATAAGACAAAAACTGCAGTTTACCCCTATGTGCTATTTTTAGCCATGCGGCCATGTTGGTTGGCAGGCGGGGTGGTCGGACACATTTTTTAAAATTGATACCCCAATAATGATTGTGGCTAAGTTTGGTTTTAGAGGAGAAGATTTTTGTAAAAGTGATGAGAAAAGCTCACTTGACCTTCCAGGTAAGGTGAGCTAAAAATGAACAATTTATATAAAAAAAACAATAAACGAACAAATAAACCATCAAGAGCATACAGATGGACACTGTTCATCTACATGTAGTTTACCTCAACACTTTATACATGTACATGTAAATATGTTGGGGTCTTAAACCCTGAATCTTGTTTTTTTTTGTTCAGCTGTTTTAATGTTCAGTACATGTACAGTATTATCATTATGTAATGTCTTTAGTATAGAAATAAACTGTTCTATTATTATCCAATTCAATAGCACTCCGAGATTTCCATGGCTGTAACAAAACCACATTTTAATTACAAATCTGTAGAATATTTGTACTTGTACTTTGTCTTTAAATCCAAACTTACTGAAACAAGTACATTTGTAGTTTTTGAATTCATTTTTTCTCTACATTTGATTTGTTTATTGCCAAATTATACAATACTGAATGAAAGGTTCACTACTTACATGTAATTACCCAAAAACTAGTTCAATGTTCCTATCATCAATCATAAAAAAAAAAATTATTTATCATTGTGGAAATTCCTTAACTCAGAAAATATTCTTCCATTAGAAAATTGATTGGCAGTATTTGAAAGCGAACACAATTTAACTCAGTAAAAGAAGAAGACTGGATTTTTTCAACAGCATAATTTCATGTTCATGGAGGCTATCATGAAGGAAATGGCTACATGTATGACAACTAGCTATAGGGGAACAAATAAAGTACTTTATCATGTGGAAATATTTTAGTTTCCAAAAAGCAAAGGATGCACTCACTGAGATACATGTACATGTACTTTCCGATATTTATTCTGTCTTTAACAAAAGATCCAAGAATGAATCAAATCTAACTCATCCCAACATTTTTATGTCTATTTCTCGAGTCATTAGATCTGTCATTTATTCTGTGTGTATTCGGATTATTTATTACATGGTTCCAGCTACATTCAAATGTCGTCACAAAGTTTTCATATATGTATGGGGACAACAATAACTTATCTGGCAATTTTTGTACTTTTTATGTTCCATTTGAAGATTGTTGTCACAAAGACATTTGCCTACATGTACAGTCAAACCTGTCTTATGTGACTTTCCAAGGGAGAGCAAAATTATGGTCGCTAAAGACAGGTGGTCTTTATATATGGGTTAATTTTATATAGAATGCACTATAAAGGGAATCCGACGTGACGGTCTTTTAATACAGGTTAATGCTTAATACAGATGGCCGCTTTAGCAGGTTTGACTGTATACATGTATCTCCACTCATGATATCATCCCTTTTATGTTTACCCATACCTGAAATAAACTATTGAATATGAACCTTTTTGTATATATGTTGGAATGTTCAATTTATTAATTACATGTACATATAAACTTACCAAATTCCATACAAACAACACACAATTCAGCAATGTATATAGTCCCCAGATTGTTAAGACAATAGGCTTTCCTTTGATTTCCATGTGTGTTATTGTCCATCCTTTGGCAATTAGTAATAACGTCAACATAAACAAACATTCAGATATCACATCAATGGCATTACCTATCACACTTATCACATAAAATCCTACCCCATTCACAGCATATATAATTAAATGGAGTAAATTTAATGATATTCCAATAAATTCCAAGCAAATACTAGCAGTCAAAATCTTAGTTATTGTATGCTTTTGTTTCAAATATGCATATATCCATAAAGGAATTATTATTATATATAAAGTAAAAAATACTGAATAACTCTCAACTAAATCATGATTTTCAAAAGAGAACTGATGTTCAAATGGATTTTGATGTTTGGATGCAGGATCGCCATTGACCAGCCAAATATCGTAATCTATTTCTAACTTTTCAGATGATCGAACCCAAGAACAGTTGTTATCTGTTGTATTTCTGTAACATGCCACCATACTGAGATACCAAAACCTAAAAGAAAAACTACAAACAATGTAATAAGACTGTTGTGATGGGAAGGGGAATAATTCCTTTCAAGTATTTCTGATGACCTTAACTACACGAAAACTTTTAACAAAGGGTTGCTTTCACATTTAATCTGATAATAATACTTTAAAACTCGCCCCAACTTTTTTTTTTTTGCCAACTGGTGATAATAGTGCTATCAAACTCCCCCCAACTTATGACAATAATGATTTGGTACTCGCTCAAATTGTGAATGTCATGGTTACAAACTCATCCCAACTGTAAAATAAATGCCAAACTTGCACCAATCAAATCTCCTTACCAGTGTCCATAATGATTTGTTTTTTATTGTTGCATTTGTTATTTTATGTTGATGATGATATATAAGATAAAATACATAAGACTTTGTATTTTTATTTACGATAATGACATTACTATTTCAATCAGCTGGAGCGAGTAGGGAATTATTATTTCATCAGTTAGGGCGAGTTTGTAACTTCTAATCACAAGTTCTGGCGAATTGGTAACTATGATATTCAGTCACAATTGAAGCGAGTTTAAAATAATTATTTTCAAAGTTGGGTTGAGTTTGTAACTATTACTTTCACAAGTTGGGGCAAATTTGTAACCATGATATTCCTAGTTGGAGCGAGTTTGAAACTATTATTTTTCAAGGTGGAAAGTGAAAATTTGGTGTGAGTTGGCCTGGGGCAGGTTGTCTAGCATTCTACATATGTACCCTGTAAAACAAATGAACCAGACAATGCAATAAGAAGAAAGTTAAATGTATCCTAATAATCTGTATTTGATTTACAATAAAAATTGAAACATCATGTACTATAAAAATTGCCCAATTTCACTTTTATTAGTATCACCACCAATGCTGTCAGGCCTAATAACTGTATCACTGTATACCCAAATAATGTTGTTTATTCCTGCAATAAACAACTTTTTTTACTTCACCTGCATGAGGTTAACTACCCGTGGGTATTAACATGTTACATAATATTTATACACAATTATACAGGTAAAAGTTTACATATATATTTCATAGTCCAATTTACATTAGCAAAGACATAGTGGCAAATGTTAAATTTTGAAGTGGTAAATTACCTAGGATTTTTTAAATCCTGTACTCTGTAAGTAAACTGGTATCCGGGCATTACATTTTTGGGGTCATCTTCATCCTGGCATAGCTTTCCAACAGGACATGGTATTCTTCTCAGAAAATCTTCCCTTCCATGTGGTTTACAGGGATAGTCAAATGCTATCTGGTCAATTTTGTTAAACATTGCATTACAAGAACCCGATAGATTCGATGTACTATTACCATGGTATTCCAGAAAATATTCGCTGTCAACAAAAACAAATGTTAATGGATGCTTCACCACTTTTGATTTTGAGGTGATATTACCATAAATGAATCCTTCTGTGTCATCCTTATTTTTCGTGTCGGTTTTCTGAATTCCAAATTTTGCAAGAAAATGGTAATAATTTTCAGTTCTCCATGTACCTTTTATATGCTTACAAAATATTCCAGATGTATATAATTTGAGATATAATAGTGAAAAACTAACGAAAAGTTTGAAGTTCATAGTGTAAGTGTAAAAATCTGTCAGCTTGTTGTCATGCTGGAAGAAATTTATCAACTTCCTTTAGGTGGAAAGTATAAAAGTGAGTATTCGGTCCCGTACGTGAAGAATCCGGGTCGCTTCGTGCCGAATCCCGTTCGCCCCGTGAGTAGTTTCGCTCCTATTCCCATTCGCCCCGGGTGCATTCGCACCGATTCCCGTTCGCCCTGGGTCGTTTCGCCCCTCTATTATATATAATAATTATGTATAATAAAGTATATATACCGAAATCATTTTATACTGTTCCCGGTTATTGATGTTATTGCAGTTAACACAATAATAGTATGCCAACAAATTAGGACAAGTGTTTATGTTTTTGTTTACACAACAATTATCGATAATTGTTTTTTGACACATGGCTTGTGCAAATTGAATTGTAGATTGTATGACACACTTTTCCATTCAGAGAAAGAAAACCACATTTTTTTCTATATTTTATTCATACTAGATAACAAGCAATTTAATAAATAATTATTAACTTAATAATACATACACACATACACACACACACACACAACTTTCCCTGACATTGTTAAAAGTAACACACTTAATAGTTCAATACACACTACTCCTGATCTGATTTTTGAAAGTTATCACCGCAATTTTATACATAATTGCCGAAAGATCTAAGAATTTCTCAAAACTAAGTATATTTTTATAACAAATTTCTCAAGGAGCATAAGTTTGGAAGAGCTTGGACTTTAGGCATTCTTATGAATTCATAGTAAACAGATTTAATGAGTATCTGATAGATCAAAGAATACCTTTAATTAATTCATATATGTTTGTAATAAATTAATTAACTTATATTTTTTTTATCTATTATGTTTTAATTATTAAATTTATAATTATGTTATGGATTTAATTATTAAACAATAATTTTAAGAAGCATCATAGTTATCAACACATTAATTATTTTAATTTACCTGTATTTATATCGGAGCGAAACGACTCACTTTCCGGTGCGAAACGACCCGGCACGAAACGACCCGGAGCGAACAGGTAATCGGGGCGAAACGACCTGGTACCGTACGTGAATAGTGATAATGCACGATATTTATTACATATGTATATTTCAAAGTGGAGGAAATGACAATCAAATGAAAATAGTGTTTAACATAAGTGACATATATATACCGACACAGAGTCTGTCAAATAGCACTTGTATTAAAAAAAAAATTTTAAAATTTTTTTAAAAAATTAAAAAATAAAATAAAAGATAAATGAAAAGAAACCTGGGACAAACATTAAAGCTATAAAATGAACTTAATTAATAATAATTAATAGCCATTCCTATCTTTTTATTTCACTAATACATTTATGATATGGACCATATCTTGTATATAAACCTTTTTAATTTACCGATGGTGACAAAACAAGCTTTTATAATTTTATCCTGTATTTTTTATATAATTTGATACATGAAGTACATAAAACATTCCACTGAGAAAATCTGCCGTTTTAGATTTTATTAAAGTTTTACATCTTAAACTATTATCTTAATATCATAGATATAGATCTTATTAAATAAAAACTTTTTTTTAACGTATTTTTATGCATAAAAGCAAATTCAAATGAAACATGATTTTAATTATAAATAAAAGATACTAATACTAATGAGTATATGGACAATTAATTTGTAATAAAAAGGTCCCTGTAAACATACCATACATGACACTTTTATCATTTATGTATACGCGCTGTACATATGTTGGATAAATTATTATTATTATTATTATTATTTTTTTTTTTTTTTTTTTATTTTTTTTTTTTTTTTTTAAATTTTAAAGTTAAGGTAAAACTGCATATGGAGGTGCTCCTAATTAAAGGAGGATTATACTAAGAAGAAGAAGATAATAAGGAAGAAGGTACCTAAATTCGCTAAATTACGGATTTTTATGAAATCTTACATGCAGCTTGAATATTTAAAATTGCATCTTAATATCGACAAAAAATACTATGTTGACTGGTAATTCGGCGCAGCGTTTAATTAGGCGCATTCAAATCATTTTCATGTTAATGCGCCGGATAGGACTTCACATGCATATAGTACTCAATTCAATACACTGAAAAAAACTAATCCAGTGACCCCCCAAAAAATTTATATCAATAAAACTGAAGAGAATTTCAATGGCAATAATATTTTTAAAAAATAAATCCTAGGAACAGGGTTTTGAGAAATCATAATTAAAAGTATTATAAGGTTTGAATTTTTGCGGCGACATCGACGTGCATTCTATGTTTTTAAACCAAGTACACATATTTGCCAAAGCTTGATAACGCATTTTTCGGGAAGTATTTTATTTTCTTTTATATTCAGTAGCAGTTCAACACACAGGGGCCCGACTTCTGGATATTTATTTCTTTTTCATTTTATTTATTTATTTTTTTTTTTTTTGTTTATTTTTTTGTTTTTTGTTTTTTGTTTTTTTTGTTTATTTCATGAGTACTTTTAATAAATATTTACTATTACAACGAATATTCTGCGTTTATTATCAATGTGGTATACACTATCCACATCCTTATACTAAAAAACCTAGTACACAGGGGCTCGTTAGAATTGACACAGTATGTCATCTGTGACTGATCCGGCCCCGATCTATATAATACCATGGATCAGTCACAGATGACACACTGTGTCAATTGTAACGAGCCCCTGTGCCTAGTATAAGGACGTGGATAGTGTATAGCACATTGATAATAAACGAAGAATATTTGCTGTTATAGTAAATATTTATTAAAAGTTATTATGAAATAAGACAACAAAACTAGAGGCTCTCAAGACCATGTATCGCTCACCTGGATTTAACTTTTCACCTTAAGCAGACAATTTGGCTGGTTTTTCTATAGGATTCTATCTTAAACTAATTTCAGCTGTGAAAGTCATCTTGGTTGACAGTCCAGGTCAACGGATACATTTCTAAAAGAGAACCATCTAAGGACCATTTCTGCTAAGCTTAAGTCTTGTTCCAACTGGCTAAGCGGTTTCACACAAGAAGAATTCTTAAATGAATTTTCCTATAGGGTCCAATATTTAACAAAGTTCGGTGTGGCAGCCATTTTGGTTGACAATCCGGGTGATCGGACACATTTCTGAAAGAGGACCTCCTAAGGACCAATGCTGCCAAGTCTGGCTCCAAAATGTCAAGTGGTTTCAGACAGGAAGATTTTTCAATGAATTTTTCCATAGGGCCCTATGATAAACTAAGTTCGGGTGTGGCGGCCATCTTGGTTGACAGTTTGTGTCATCGTACAAAATTCTGAAAGAGGACCATCTAAGGACCATTGCTACCAAGTCTAATTCTAATTTGCTAAGTGCATGGTTTCAGACGAGAAGATTTTTGAGTGAATTTCCTATAGGGTCCTATGTTAAACTAAGTTCTGCTGTAGTGGCCATCTTCGAAATCATTGGACATATTCTAAAAGAGAACCTCCTAAGAACCATTACACTATCCAAGTCTTTATACTAAAAAATCCTAGATTTTTTATTCATTTTTAGTATAAATTAAGACGTTGGTAGTGTATAGCATATTGATAATAAACGCAGAATATTCGTTGTTACAGTGAATATTTATTAAAAGTACTCATGAAATAAGACAACAAAAAAATAAAATAAAAAAGAAATAAATTTCCAGAAGTCAGGCCCCTGTGTTTCAGAGAAGATTTTTGTAAAAGTTAACGGACGACGACGGACGACGGACGCCAAGTGATGAGAATAGCTCACTTGACCCTTTGGGTCAGGTGAGCTAAAAATAAAATAAAATAAAGTAAATATCCAGATGTCGGGCCCCTGTGGTTTCTTCGGCTTTAAGAATTAAGTACATATTACAGCAGTATATTGTAATGCCATAACTAAATTACCTCCCTTGTATTTCTTATCTTTTGTAAATTGTTCTACCAAGTTGTTATTGAGAAATAAACTGAAAATTGGCTGAAAAGTTATTACCATAAAAGTAATATATGTGGTTTAGTTTACATATTTTATCTTGAAATATGCAATTATTTTTATATTTGCCATAGTTTAATAATAAAAGTACTCTCAACTAAGATTTTGTTTTTATCTATAAGAATCTCTCTGTTACTTTGAAGCATTGACGGACGCAAAGTGATGAGCATATTGACTACGAGTCTTGTATCGCTCACCTAAGTTATTGAATATTTGCACTGGTTACTTCCAGACTAAATTTCAAATATATAAAGACTATACGAAGATGACCAATTGATTATAAAATTAACAACTCGTATTCATTAATTTTTCATTTTTAAACTGCGAGGCTTATCCGAGCAGTGTAAAAAATGAATTTAATTATCGAGAATGGATAAATTTCATAATTAACTAGACATTGAACCCGCGCGAGCGCGGGAAAATAAGCATTTTTTTTTTGAGGTGGCCATATTGACTTTAAAAAGTTTTTGCGGCCATGACATTCGTGGAACAGGAACTCATTGTGGATCTTGTGGCAGGCCTCCCATAAACTTTCCTGTCAAGTAGGTGGTATCAACTGATAGTTTCATGTCTATATATGCTGTAGTATTCCAGAAATGGATGTTAATGCAAACCTTAACCAAAGTCAATGAAGCGTGAAATGTAGGTCAACGTGACCTAATTGTCATACCGTTGTTCGTTACTACCGAAGATGTATCCACTGATGAAGTAGACTGTATGCCACGTAGAATTACCAAAATGGACCTTAAGGTTCCATCATAGTCAAAATCTATGACGAAAATACAACCACATAAATTGTCAATATGTTTATGTTACAATTAATTCTGAACTGGAACTTGATGAAAAGCTTTCATTAAATACACATTTCATAATGCATTACCTTTTTCATTCAGAATAAATATGAAAAAGAATATGAATAAACATTTCCTTAGTGACGGATGAATTTTTCAAAAGATGCCGTGAGTTAAGTAGAGCATATTTTTGGAAATAATTGTTCCAATTGTTCATTGTCATCATGGGCAGGGCAAGCGAGGCTTAATTTCACAAATAAATCCAATAGACGATAAAAGCATTTTTAGTGTGTGGCTGCGTGTGCTGTCCACGTTTATAAAGATGTCCGAGATAAATTTCGTCGTTAATGATAAAGATGACCATTTGTTAAAAATATTTTTATCTAGGGCTTACAGGGAATTGTATGGTAGAGATATATTTAGACAGGTCACACGACAAATAATGTAAAAATGGATAATGGTTGGTTTTATCACTTTGTGCAAAGTAAACATCCGAGCAATCCAAAAACCAACTAAGTTAGAAATTCCTCTGAACTTTGCCTTACTTCTTCATAATCTTCAAAGTTCATAATGTTTATAGTTAGGAGAAATTGCGTTATTGTAGAAAAATCAATCCTGAATACATGAAGCGGAAACATCCCACTCGAAGGAGACTGTTTTTAATTTGTTTTATTCTTCTTCCGTATTTTCAAACAAAAATACATTTAAAATATGTGCATAATTGTTTATTTAAATCAATGTGTTAAAATGATGCATTCGAGAACCTTCTAAGGGATATGTTGGGAGAATTCATACCGGAAAAGTCCATGCAAATTCCATTTGCACATAAACAAAACTGCAGTTTAAAATTTATAAATGCAGATTGTCATATCCGATAATAACCTTTATAATCTGAACCATACATCGTTTATTTTGAACCATGCGTTTTGCCGCCTATTCGGCTAATTCGTAAATTTAGTATTATAGACGCGTCAAGAGTTTTATAATATTTTTCTTTAATGACAATGTAAAACTCCGAGAGGTCTTCCGAACCCTTTTTTTGCGGGAAATTTCACTTATCAAAAGGGTCAAGAGATGTATAAATGACAAATGAATGGGCACTGAATTAGAGAAAAGGCATTATCACATAGTTAGTAGTAATACGTTTTGGCAGATTATGACCGGAAATGGGTGTTCCATATTATTCACATAAATGGTTACTAATTTTTGTTTGAAGATGTCGATGATTGCATCAACCGATTTTTCGAAATTTGCAATACAACAAAAACTCACGCATAAGGATTTTCGTAGAAGGTAGGATTTTAGCTTTTTATGATTAATATTAGTCATTTATTCGTAGAGATTGATGAATGTAACAGTAATCCCTGTCAAAATGGAGGCACATGTAACGACAAGATAAATGTATATACATGTTCTTGTCAGATTGAAAATAGTGGAACCAATTGTGAAACAAGTTGATAATTTACCTAAAAGTAGATATTTTGTCAGTTCACCTTTTTCCTGTTTTCAACTGCTTGATCACAAAATACATGAGAAGAAAATAGACTTTATATGAAACTTAGATATTTTTTCAAGGTGAAATGAATATATTTACTTAGATGAAAAGTGATGGTTTTACCTATAACACGATTTAGGGATAACAGCATCACTACATTTTCTATTGGAAGGGGATATTGGGGATGTAACAAAGGAGTGCGATATTAATTGGCCCGTGTGACACTATTTTTCCTTTGATCCATAAAACGTTCAAATTCTTTGATTTTTCCAAACTTACAATACAATAAAAACTAACTCGCGGGGTTTCTACGCGTCAAAATTGTAAATACAGAATATGTAATATTTAAATCATTTAATTATATTTTCGTAGAAGGTATGATTTTAACCTTTTTCTGATTAAGATTAGTAATCTATTCGTAGAGATTGATGAATGTAAGAGAAATTCCTGTCAAAATGGAGACACATGTAACGATATACATGTACCTGTCGGCTGGACTACAGTGGAACCAATTGTAAACAAAGTTGGTAATTTGCATACTAAGAAGCTATTTTTAGCGCACCCTCCCCCTGTTTTTAACTGTTTGATCATAACATAATTGTAGTATTCATAACCAAAATTACATCAGAAGAAAATGAATATATTTACTCAGATGAAAGGAGATGGTTTTACATATAGAAAGGTTTAGGGAGAAACTGCATCATTGCATTTACAAAAATGCGTTGAATGGAACTGAGTCTCACATTTTTTATGTCTAATGTAAGCTGTATCAAAATATTAAAAGGAAGTATGTTGTCTTTAACTTTCACCCGTTAGTGTTTTTGCATAATCATCCAATTTTGTAGTATACGGTAGGAAAGTCGACTTCCAAGCGCTTTATAGTTGGACCAATCCGTTCATCAGAAGAGATGAATTTTTTTGTCACCTGTAACAAAGTAGACTAATCAAAGGGTTACTACAGGTCATTTTGTCTTATATTTACACTGAAGAAAAAGTAAGAAAACAAACTTAAACTTTATTGTTCATATCGAAACTGTAGTTGCCGAGATCTCCCCTTTTCAGAAATTTGTTAATACGTTTTCCCATTAAGCCTTTAAATGGTTGATCTGTATCTCTATGAATTGAATATCCTTCCAAAGCTATATCTGTATCGTTTGTCTTCTGTATTAGTAAAAATGAACAAGTTACTATTATATCTTTATTATTTATATATTGAACTTACTCTTTAAAGGAGGACATAAGTAAATGAAGTATAACTAAGATTTCTATGAAAATAAGCGTTCAACTAGAACATAATAAACTGGGTCATAATTTCGAAAAATATAGATTTTGCCTTTATGCATCATGAAATTAAATTGTTGGTCACTTACCCAAGCATGAATGATTGTTCTACGTTTGTTACGCTTCATGGTGTGGACCGCTGAGGGTGGTAACACCAGCTTTAGAACTAAATTAGGGTTACACCTAGAATCAGAACTAGGATTTGGTTTAGGTTAACATCTGTAGTTGGATCTGGATAAGTGATACATATTGAAAGCCAAAATATTAACTTTAAATGAATAAGATAATATACATATACATTTAAATCAATGAAAATATATGCATTTCAATATAAACATTGAAACAATAGAATATCTCCGATTTTGATGTTAGTTATTCTCTAGAATCCCTCATTTTGTAGAAAATTATTTTCTCACGATGGCCATTCTCATTTCCTATTTCTTTGATTTTTTCCAGTCTGTAAAGAGAGGAAATTTATCATTCATACAAAAAGATGTAAGACACGGGACATGGGGAATTCCACCCTCGGGATCACATTTTTTATTGTGAGACACTCGGCCTCGTGCCTGTCAGAAAAATGTGACCCCGCGGGTGGAATTCCCTATCCCACATCCCTAAATGATAGATAGAAAGATAGTTAAAATCTTATTGTTCATAAACTTCACAGGTTGAAAATAAAAATAATCACGTTTAATTGTCATATAGTTTCATTTCAATTGATCGCTATACACTATGCATATTTGTAAATCTGGGTAATAAGCAGAAGCGATTTTTTTGGTAGCCTCTTTAATTCCATGTTCACAGTTAAAGATGAGATGCAGGTAAGTCGGCAATCTCGATTGTTGTGATCATGTGTTATGGTGATTTAAATGGTTTTCATGCAGCTACAATTTGTGAGAATACTAAAAGAAAAATATTCAGAATTTTTATCTAAGAATCCACAGATGATTAACACCACTAGAGGGGAAAGGCTTTATCACTGCTGCAGCTCTCCAGGCTTTTCTTTTTGAAATGTTGTGTCGAGGAGGTTTGGACGGAGTTTCAAATTCTATCTTCATCACTATATTTATATCTGTTCATCTTTTCATTTAAAATGATACTTATTCTACAAAGGTATTGAAATAATATTTTGAAATTAAAAATTGTACAAATTAAGTATAGCAAGATATAAGATACACGTGATTTGCAAACCACGCAAAGCTTCGGTTGCCATTGCGCATTTTTTGTTTTTACTTTTAGAAAAGATGTTTTATAATGTACACTTCATAGCATGGAACAGGGCTTAAAATCTGTGATCAGTGCTTTCATCAATTCTTAATCTATTTCTGTTCTTTATATTTAGAAGAGCATTATTTTCTATTTATTGACTTTACTTTACTAGGCAATTATTAGTTTGTTTTTAGACAATTTTTCTATATTAGCCTCATGTAGCAAGTAATTGTAGTAGTGCACTTAGTAGACCTAAAAGCGATAAACCCCTGTCCGAACGGACAATGAAAACAATTTTTCGCCATAAACCATTACGGCATATAGGTACAAACATCTGGTAAATCAAAAACCATCAGTCTATGCACGATGTGCAGTTCAAACATATGTGGTAGTCTCAGTTTTGAAACAAACTATAAATCAGTTCTAGGACGGCTTTCTGTGACTAGAGGATGTATGAATAAGCTATATTATCGGTATTGAGAACGCCACGTCTACTGTTAATCTATTGTTAATCTACTCAGAAATATAATGCATTTTAAAAAGTATTTTTTGGATTTATAAATTTTAAAATATATTTTAAAGACATCTTGAGTTATTCAGTAAAATCGAGTTGCCAATTCAAACACACTAGCTATCTTTAAAGAGAAAAAAACCGTATTACTATATCATTATAATTTTTTTTTTAAAAAAAAGAGGTTTCTTACACCAAATGAAAAAAGATGGTATTGTTTACTCGTGTATTTGGTACCTATTTGACAAGGAAATATAATTAAAGCGGAATAAATCTCCCAGTTAGTACAGAGATCTATTTTTATCATATTTGCATATTACCAAAATGTATCATTTACAAAAATATGGTTCAAACGATGGGACGATAATATTTCGTTAATAAAAACCATATAATTTACGAAATCATGGTTTGGTATGTTGACAACACAATAAAAAAATTTATCGTCACTATTAATGTTGAAAGCCGGAATTTTAACCCTGTAGAAATATTGAAGAGCAGATTCAAATATCAAAATGACAAAAAAAAAAAAAAAATGGTCATGCCAAAACCAGTTTTAAAAGAAGGAATATTATAAGATAAAATAGTAATGCAGTCTCAAGTTACTGAAATTTTAAATGTTTTCTACCAGCAGAAGTAAGAAATTATTTATAAATTATTTAATTTAAATAAAACAAAAACAAGTAATACCAATTTTGATGCAAAGAATCGAGTAATGGTCGAAACTGAACAAAAGTTTAAAGAACACATTTAAATAAAATGGTCAATGCCGTTTAAAAACACGGTTGTGCACTTGGTTGGTGTTTGGGATTAATTGATATATTTTTTTATATTGAATAATCTAAATGTAAAAACCATTGCTGCCAAGATTTGTTTAAACTGGATCAAGTTTCACAAAAGAAGAATTTTCTCATCTAGTCCTATGTTACGCATTGGTGGGCACATTCGTTGACCGTCTTTAAGGGTAATAGGATAAATGTTATTGCTGCCACGTTCGACTCACTTTTGTTCAGTAGTTTCAAATAAAGCATTACATGTTATCAGACACACTTCTGAAATATGTGTAACGGTCATTAGCCACAACTCTGAAATAAGAGCATTTAAGTACCATTGCTGCCATGTATGGTTCCAATTGGTGAAGTGGTTTCATACAAGAAGTTTATTAACTGAATTTTTCCAAAGGGTCTTATGCAAACTAAGTTTGGATATAATGACTATCTTGGTTGACAGTCCGGTTCATCGGACACATTTCTGAAAGAGGGAAATAAGGACCATTGCTGCCAATTCTGGTTCCAATTTGCAAGCCGTTTCAAACAATACGATTTTTAAATGAATTTTCCCATAGGGTCCTATGGCTATCTTGGTTGACAGTCCAGGCAATCAGACAAAATTCTGAAAGTTTGGTTCCTATTAGCTCATTGGTTTCAGACAAGAAGATTTTAAATGATTTTCCAATAGGATCCTATATTAAACTAAGTGCGGGTGTGACCATCATCTTTGTGCACATACCGGGTCATCGGACACACTTCTCAAAGATGACCACCTAAGGATCATGACCGCTAAGTGGGTTCCATCTTGGCATGTTCCATAGACGAAGATTTTAAAATTTCATCCCCCTTTTTTTTCTATTGTAGTAACAACAGTCATGTTGTTTGGAAGTCGGGGATGCCGGACAGACTTTCTAAAAGGGGTGACCAAAGGACCATTCCATTAAAGTTTGGTCCCAATTTGCTCAGTTGTTTCAATGGAGAATATCTTTAAAAGAAAGTTTACAATATATGTTATATTTTCTCAGACAACATATTTGTTCGTGTTTTTAATTTTTAAAAATTGTTCGTGTTTTTAATTTTTAAAAATTTTTTAGTTTTCATTGTTTATTTATTGTGCTTGTGTTTGTCTTCCCGTGTTTGTCTGTCTAATGAATTGCCTTTTTTTTTGGTTTTCTTCTCTTTGTTGAATTAGGTGGTCGAATTTTTCAACAAACAATCGGCATTCCAATGGGAACCAACTGTGCTCCTTGCCGATCTCATATTCAAGGGCTACAACGTGAAAACACAAAGAAATTAGTCCAATCCTTTAATTCCACTTTTCGTTGTATAGATGACGTGTTGTCGTTACATAACGACACATTCCAAGACTTTCTACATCTCATCTACCGCAAATGAGCTTGAAATTAAGGATACTACAGATACATCATGATCTGCTTTATATTTGGGTTTGTTTCTTGAAAACTGTATGACAAACGTGATGACTGCACCTTTCCTGTTGTTAACTTTCCCTTCTTGAGTAGCAATATACCAACATCGCCTGCATATGACGTCTACGTTTCTCAGCATATCCGATATTCAAGAGCATGAGTTAACGTGATTTTCGACAAAGAGGATAACTGCTGTCACAAAAGCTGCTTAAGCAGGTTTTATCAGGCATAGGTTGATGTCAGCAATTTTTACGGTCGTCATTACAAATTGATTGTCAGTTACAGTGTAACAGTTTCAATATCGAAGATGATGTTGGACATCTTCCCACTGTCGTAACATTTCATGTATTTTCACCGATTTGTGACTATCACGGGATTGACTTTGTTTAACTTCACGACGGGTGCCGTATACGGAACAGGAGCTGCGTACTCTTCCGGAGCAACTGAGTTAACTCCTTGGTTTTATAGGTGTTCGTGTTGTTCATTGTGTTTTAGTTTTATTTGTTGTGCTTGTGGTTGTTCATTTGTCTGCCAGGGTTTGTCTGTCTAATGGAATACGTTTTTTTGGTTTGCTCCAGGTGTGATAAAAAGGGTTTCTAAAATCAAATGAAAAAAGGACTGTGGTGTTTACTGAAGTATTTGGTATATATTTGACAAAGAAATATAAATAAAGCAGAATAAATCTCCGAGTAGGTAGAGAGATCAATTTTTGTCTTATTATATTTACATATTACTAAATATATATCATTTTACAAAAATGGTTCAAACAAAGAAATGATAAAAGTTTAATAAAAACCATATAATTTATCAAATCAGGGTTTAATATCTTGATAAGAGATTTTATAACCACTATAAGGTTACCCTTATGTAACTCAATAGTAGGGTTATTTAAAAGATTTGGAGATATTTTTGTCAGATTTTTCAACTGGAAAATGGTAAATTGGTTCTTACTGTCATTGTCTTTGGTAATAAGCATTTGT
This sequence comes from Mytilisepta virgata, assembly GCA_028015205.1. NCBI lineage: Eukaryota > Metazoa > Mollusca > Bivalvia > Mytilida > Mytilidae > Mytilisepta > Mytilisepta virgata. Next base: position 49,589,492 of record CM051518.1, on the reverse strand, counting down.
TATGCTTCTCATTTCAAAGGAGGTACCATCAGCTGGAAGCCGGTAGACGGATTCAAAGTAAGATAAAATCATAATGATAAAAATTGGCCACAACATGAGTCTTGTTATACATGTTTATACCAATCGTCGGAAATCCAAAGTTGGTTGTGCTGGTCGTGGTTGGTCGTCGCTGTTGGAGAGTAGGGTAATCAACTTTGGGTTTCCGGCGATGGCTTATACTGGAACATGTTCCCGGGATATTTGTTTCGTTTATCATTTATATCCTTATATAGTTCGAAAAATTCTGTCCCTCATTCAGTAAAGATAAACGAATGTTTCTAATGCATAAATACAGCTGTTAATAGACAGTCAAATAATATTTATTTCAGAGATACGCATTAGTATGTATATTTTGCAGCCAGCCTCTTTTTTCTTAAAAATTGACCATATAACCGCATTGACAAGCAGAACATTTGTCTCTTACCCTTTGTCAGAACTAAAATGTTTTTACTTTTCAATAATAAAATAATAATTTTAAACTTAGTGTCATGAGATAATATACTTTATGCACATCATAATGTATGAAACGTATTACTAAGGTGATGATAATGTTCTCACTTCTTTTTATTATATATTTTTTGTTAGACATCTTGTTTCAGGTTGAATTTAAATTTAAGATGGCTTGGGCATACGGTAGTGGTCCTGGGTGTACGGAGAAAAGGATAGGACAATATGTTAACGAGTCCTTTATAGGTGACAAAGTATGGAAATGTGTCAATGGATGTGGTAATAATACTATACCACCAGTCGGTCCTGTTTACTATTATTGTACATCATCAGATAAACAAGAAGACTGGGAACAGGGAGAACATTTATTTCAATACACATTTCCTGGAGTAGGGCCATTTGTAGTGAGGTAAATCAAAACTGGTATAAATCTATTTAATACAGCTTGGGTTGATATTGTCAAAACTTTTGTCGCATTTTAAGGAAAAATATAAAACTTTGATCTAGTGAGTGTGGGATATAAAGTTATCGCGGAATTTGGTACATCTGTAAACGAGTTCTAAGATTACTGTACCAAAAACTGCAATAAATCTGTGACAAATTTGTACTAAGACAATGTGAGAAAAATCCAAAGGACCGTCCAACAATCATAAATAAAGGTTCAGAGACAAAACAGACACGTGGAAGTCAGAGAATAAACAAACAAAACAATACCAAAATTATTTAAACTAAGAGCAATGCACGACAAAGGTATCCTTTTCAGTTTCAAAACATTTACCAATTGATTACTTGTATTTTTTCGTTAAATCTTATGAATACATGGATTATGTCAATGTAATGAACATAATATCTAATTTCGAAATTCGAAAACCAAAAATCACAACTCGTGACCGCAAAACACCAATAATTCACGCATGTGCTATGCGAATTTGTTAGTTAATGTGTTGTTCGGTAAGATTTGTAAGTATTCCAGTTTCAAGATTAGTGATACTATAATTATTTGACCTTCCAAAACTTATCATCTTGATTGTACCAGACCATAATGTATCCAGAAAACAATGGGCATTTTACCAACAATGTAAATGTATGCCTTTTAGCTATACTGGAGCTATGTGGATGAGTCTTGCTCTTAAGTTCTGTGATACAGGAAACTGTGATGGAGCGTGGAATCTACAAACAATTGTGAATTTGGAAAATCGAAATGACACAGGACTTCCAAATTCCAGTCCAGTCACGGCAAGTAAACCACTTTACAGGTAATTCAGAAGTTTGTTGAACAATTTTGATATTGTTATTAGATCACCTGGCCAAAGGCCATGTGAGCTTTTGCCATCACTTGGCGTCTGTTGTCCGTCCGTTCTTCGTCCGTCTGTAAACTTTTCGTATTTTAAGCTTCTCCTCTGAAACCACAAGGCCGAATAGAATTAAATATGACAGGAAGCATCTATGTAATGTCCTTTATAAAATTTGCTCATTTCGTTTCGATCGGACAACAAACATGACAACCATGGGCAAATGATGTTTCTTACTGGCTGAGTTTTGAATTATTTTCTTCTCTGAAAATGCTTGGCTAAATGGACCAAACTTGACAGGAAGAATATATGGGAGGCCCTTTATAAACTTTCTTCACTTCGTCCCGATCTGCTGATATTAAAAATTCTTCTCTGAAATCGTTTAACCAAATGGAACAAAACTTGACAGTAAACATATATGGGAAGTTCTTTACAAATCTTCATCATTTCGTCCTGATCCGGCAACAAACATGGGCAATTCTTGCTTCTCATTGGTTGATTAAATTTTTTTTCTCTGGAACTACTTGGCCAAAACTGGTAGCCAAACTTGACAGAAAGCATCTATGAAACATCTTTTATGACGTTATTTTTTTTATTCTGATTGGACGACAAGCTTGGCTCTTATGGGCAATCTTGTCAATAAATCTTCTCTGACACCGCTCGGTCAAATGGAGCGAAACTTGACACGAATCATTTTGTTGGAGGTTTTTTTTACAAGGTTTCTTCATTTTGTCCAGATCAGGCGACAAACATGGCCGCAATGGACAATTCTTGTTTCTGATTGGTTGATTTAAGAAAATATTTTTTTCTCTGAAACTGATGGTCCAATTAGATCCAAAATAGACAGACAGTGTCTATTGGAGGTCCTTTATCTCTCATTTTGCTCCAATTCAATAACAAACATGGCTGCCACAGCCAATTCTTGTTTTCTGATTGGCTGATTTACAAAAAAAAATCTTTTCCTCTGAAACCAATGGCCAAATAGACCGAAACGTCACAAAAAGCAGCTGTGGAAGGTCCTTTGCAGATTCCTTATTTCCTCTGAATTGGACAACAGACATGGTTGCCACAGACAATTCATGTTCTGATTGGAACATCGAAAAAATCTAGAAGATACATGTATAATGGATTTCTTCAAGGTTGCAAATGAAGAACACCAATACATAAAATTTACTTTTGATATTCAGACGATACTGCAATAATTTGACACCATGTTGACAAAGGGTTCAAGGTTTGAAAAAGATGGCCTTTCATAAAACCTACAGAAACATTTATGTAACTACATAGACAAAATTGTCACCTGATGTCAACATTCAAAGCATTTATTAAAGGTGAACTAATTCGCCACAGAATAATCACGTCAGATCCAGCAAAATATGCATATCTGATGAACAATAGAGGTTATACAAATGCTGAAAGAAACAGCGTTTTTACAGAATAGCCAAAATTCCATGCTGTGGTCTAATGAAAAAAACAAAGAGATAAAGGAAAATACGCCAACTATTTTAGATACAAAATATCACCCTTCAGTGAGACACGTGAACAGGATTAATTAAAAAAACATTAGCATATTATTTGTCAAGACGTATACACATATAGTGTACATACTAGACCACCAGTAATAGTATATAAAAGAAATAAAAACCTAAGCGAACTACTAAATAAAGTAGGCTCAATCACCAGACACATAAATGAATTAAATTGCACAAAAATAAAAACTACAAAAGTTCAAACAGAAATATATTTTCAAGAGAGGATCTCTGATGAGGGCAGTCCCTGGCAATAAGCCAAGTAGTGCCCGAAAGACAAGAAGTGTTAGGTCCTTCAACTCTATGCTGACGTGGAGTCAGGGAGCAATTATGCTACCTTATTACCAAAATCTACAGTACCCAGCGTTGCTTGAAACCAAACATGGTCTGAATGTTTCTCATAAGGTGCTGACCAAGTGTTGTTACTTTGGTGCCAATCCCTTATTCGAGATGGCCACCAGCATAGGACTTAGGTTAACATAATACCCTATGCAAAAATCTTCTGGAGAACCGCTCAATTTTAGAATATGTTGACCTGTAAGTAGAAGGACCTTGATGCAAAAAAATGTGGTCCCTACAAGATTTATCACACTTCATAATGATAAGGGGAGTGACTATTCCGTTTTAGGTACATCGATAAAAACGGCTTTCATGCCAGGTGATCGATACAGGCTCAGCCCTCTGAGCCTCTAGTTATTTCTTTTTTTCAGTTTGAAAATCAATTTAGTTTTATAAAAAAGATATGGCAATTGTATGATTCACCGATACAAACCAATGAGTAAAGGCTTTAGTATGTTTTCCTTATAATGAAGGGCAAACACTGCATCCCAATCTTGACAATAAAAAAGTTCAAGGGCCTAATATCGTTCCAGCAATGTCTTGAGTTTTATTCCTTTTATCTCTTATTGCTCAGATTTTTTAACGCACTGACCAACTGTTTCATATGTTTTGAATATAAGTCTTCAGTGATTTTGCTGTTGAATTATTTTCGATCTTTAAGTTTTCCGTAGTTCTGACCATAAGCAATACAGAATGACAATATCAGGCGAATAAATACTTGTTTGTTTAGTTGGACAAATTATTTTTATTAGTAACCTAAATGACTCAGATGCTTTTTTATGCAAAATCAAAGAAATCTTGCTTCTGTTACATGTGCTACATGGTTTGGTTCATTATTAAGCGAATCAATAAATAATTGTATGTATTTTTGTTCATTTAATCTGCAGGTTACAGTTTGAATGTCACCATGAGATACAGTTACCTATGGTTGACCCGGATGGTGACAATGTCAGATGTCGTTGGGCTGTTGGAAAAGAATGTCACAGTATTTGCCAGGCTGTTCCTGTAGCTACATTGGACGAGGTTATACAGATGCTAAATCTTCATTTGTAAAATCCAAATAAAGAAAACTAATAGCTAGACAAATTTAGAATCGTATAAACAGGCACTTAAGGCCCCAGGATTAAATACAAAAGCTATACCCAATAAAGCCTATATTCCATAATCCAAAATGGCAATGCTTGTCATTATCTTCTTTTTGTTTTATAAAGGGAGGCAATGAGAAGTAGCAAGATCATTGTTTTCAGTTTTATATATGAAACATAATATACTGATATTTTCAGAGGTTTAAATTACATATGAAGTTTGGCTAAGTAGTCCTCGACTTAAAGGGTAAATCTTTCTTTCAACATTGATTTCACAATGGTACATAAAGCAGGTATAATAATACAATGTTCAAAGCTACCTCAGTGTAGAGGCGATTGTTGCAGCCGGAGTATGATTATTTAATCTCTATAAAGAATTGGTTATTCTACATTCTACGTTATGTAAATTATGTAAATTGAACATCTCAAAGGCAATGTCAAATTCGAAGTTATTATTGAGATATGATATATATTATAGTTGTTCTTTTGCTTCTTAATATAATCTATTCGATGTACTTCTGAATATTCGTTAAAATCACTTATTTTACCCCTTCATTTTCATGGTACGACAGACTAAATAGCACGAGACAAAATTACCCGTGTCTATTCTTTATATATAATGTAGGATACTTGTACATTGAAATTTGACGCGGACAACAAACATTTTATAGACAACGGTTGGTATGCGGCTGCACTAACCATAGAAGACTTTCCCAGAGCACCAGTGACTATTGGTGGTGCATCCTATAATACTACAACTCCGATGACCGCAGTACCATTGCAGGTAATCTGGCTGTGAGACAATATTATTATTTACTTTTTTGTGAATTACGGGGTTGTAAATTTATTTTGTTTAATATTTTATATTACCATTCAAGTTTTAATCCTTTTATATTCATTTCAAGTTTAATTTCCTAAATTTATTGTGTACTTCAAAACATTCAAGAATTATAAAGTATCTATATACATTATCAGAGTGACAAAAGTAGATTTAAAGGTTATACAATTGAATAAAGTAATAATCATTGTTGAACTTAAACTTGACCAAAACATTATTCAATTTTTATTTGTCGGATCATCATAAACCTAATTTATCAAGAGTTTATTGTTTGCAACGAATTTCGTATTTGAACTTTGAAAATTGAATGTTCGGGGACTCCATGTCGATATACCAACGAACGCGTACATTTACATCTTGTAAATGTTATCATTTAAATAAGGACTGTTTAGATATACCAATGCGAGCGAACGTACATTGTCATCTGGTACATACAACCATTTTGTTAAATTGATTTATCTGAATTAAATTACTTGGACATTGCCATTTGTTATTATTGATTGCTGGATGGTCTAGCAGACACACAGTTCCTTTTTAGATGATCATATATACCCAAGCGTCACACTTAAGCCACCACTATTGCCAGTCATCTTAATTATAAGTCGTCGTATGGTTATACAATTATGTAATAATTCATTCAGTATTATTGATGACAAAATTTAAAGTTAAGATAGCGAAAAGTATAATTACGAAACACGAACATAAAATAATGGTTAAGGCAAAAAATGAAAAAGACAGAAAAGACAAAGACAAAAGGGGACAAGGAATATCCAATAAGAGAAAAATATTATAAAAGTATATATACAAACAAAAAGAAACATACATGTACTTTTAAAACGACTGTGACACCTTTAATAAATACTTAAACAGATATTGGAATTGATAAGTCACGCCGTGTCCTTGTCTACCTCAAGCCTAGTAGGCATTAATTTATTTCAACATCCATTAATTAATTTTAGTTCTTGATACATACTGTAAAGAAACCATATGAATGTGATTTGAGACCTATATTCGTGCCACCAACTCCTGCTAAAAACAGTCATTTAACTGTTCCTAAAAAGGCTCATGTCAACACAAAATTGTACGTGTCAAATGAACGTACCCGTCCAGATTCCAAGTAGGTATATTTAAGTTTTCAAGATAGCACATCGAAAAATATTTAAAAAAAGACAGGGCCCAGTTGTTCAAAAGTTAATCACTATTTTCACTTTCAATTCTTTCGATAGTTAAGTAGTATTCTTTTACAGAATTTTGCATGGACAAACAAACTCATACGATTAACCCATCAGAAAATTTTCAGTCCTCGGAGGGCTTAGTGTCAGATCTTTTTGTTTGTTTATTTTAATTGTTGTTATTAATTTTGTTTGGTTGTTTTGGTTTTGTTCTCTGAAATTCTTTCTGTATTTTTGTTGCTTGTTGCAATGTGCGCTACATATAACACATTCTCGACGTGAAAATTGCTGAAGTTGAAGACAACGTCCACAGCCCTTAGGTGTTGGCCGTCTCTTGTCTACGTATCATTTTTTAAAATTTTAATCGTATCGAATACTGTGTTGATTTGGGATTTGAGATTGATTCAGTGGAATTTTTGACTCCATTGTTTCAGGGGACAGTTACTGCTTGTGGTTAGTACACTTGTTGAAAACCGAACACATGCCCCTTGATGTAATAATTTTTCCCTTGTTCAGTCCTATGGATTATTTTCTTATTGATGCTTACCCCATATCCGTTTATTTTCATTACTTTCCTCTTTTTCGTTCATGGGCAAAACACATTATTATAACACTGACTCAAAGTTTCGCCCATAGGAATGATTGTATACGTGTTACATATTATTTGTACAAACTGGCATCATACCAATTCGAACCTAAAGGTGAATTTAATGGAACGACTTGAAATACAATAAATTTTACTCCGTCATAATCATTATGGTTTCAGAGAGTCTCTGTTAAAATAATGGACCAAATAATGTTAACACGAAATAACAATAATTTTTTTTTACATTTAATGTTTTATAAAATGTACCTAGTAGTAATATCATTATATAACAGTCAGAATTTATTTTCAGTGTTACAAACATTATTCTAACAATGCCTACTGGAATGACGTATACTGGACCTTTTCCAGACCCCCGTCGTCCTGGTGTTGTATATTGGGAACTTCAATGGTCACCAAAACAATCTCAGAAAGGAGATAACATATTGTGTGCTATGGCAGAGGATAGTAACGAGTACGTCTTTCTATTCTTTTTACTTAAAACAAATATTAACGCAGTTAAATGCAATTTATAATGATAGGAAACAGTATGAAAGAGTGTAAATGCATAGTTTCGGAAAAGTTCATTTAACTATTCAATGAATTATCATATACTTAGTAGTATGATTTTTTTTGCATACCTGTATGTGCAAAGACCGAAACTGAACAACCAATATTTGCTCACTCCAGACTAAAAACCCTTCTTTCATGTGCTTTTAGAGCGAACCCGGGCTGATATGGCCATATCAAATTGGTTAATGCATTAATCTATAATTATTGTTATTATATTCTCAATAAATAAAATCAGCTTGAAATGAAAGCTATAAATAATAATTATAAATCTAAAATCTGTATTTTATTATCTTATGCGCATAACTCATGTTTGTAGCATAATGACTATAAAAATAAATATATTTTTAGGCAGTTGAGTGAAACCTACTGCTTCACCTATATAGCCTGGGGTGAGTACAAAATAAGCCAGTCACAAACAAATATCGATTTATTAATAGTATAAAATAACAATCCAAAGATACTAATATTAGATATAGTAAATTTATAATATGCTGTATACGACGCATTTCAAGGAGTTACCTCTCATCAGCAGCATTAAAACCGAAACATGTGGAAGACCAAAAACCAAACTTATATTAAACAAGAAGTACTCAACCAAAAATACCGAAATAGGAAGCCAAATTTCAGCTAAGGAGATCTACCATGTGCAATACAAGGAAGAACCCTTAGTATTTCTATTATATTCGAATTTTGCTAAATACTGTTAATTTCTGTAACAAATCAATGAATAATCATGTCAGACAAGTCTGACGACTAGGTTGGCGAATACCCTCGGGGACCTAGGGTCCACCAGCAGAGGCATCATCCCAGGAGTTTCAAAATAACAATCCAAAGATACTAATATTAGATATAGTAAATTTACAATATGCTGTATACGACGCATTTCAAGGAGTTACCTCTCATCAGCAGCATTAAAACCGAAACATGTGGAAGACCAAAAACCAAACTTATATTAAACAAGAAGTACTCAACCAAAAATACCGAAATAGGAAGCCAAATTTCAGCTAAGGAGATCTACCATGTGCAATACAAGGAATGAACCCTTAGTATTTCTATTATATTCGAATTTTGCTAAATACTGTTAATTTCTGTAACAAATCAATGAATAATCATGTCAGACAAGTCTGACGACTGGGTTGGCGAATACCCTCGGGGACCTAGGGTCCACCAGCAGAGGCATCATCCCAGGAGTTTCAAAATAACAATCCAAAGATACTAATATTAGATATAGTAAATTTATAATATGCTGTATACGACGCATTTCAAGGAGTTACCTCTCATCAGCAGCATTAAAACCGAAACATTTGGAAGACCAAAAACCAAACTTATATTAAACAAGAAGTACTCAACCAAAAATATCGAAATAGGAAGCCAAATTTCAGCTAAGGAGATCTACCATGTGCAATACAAGGAATGAACCCTTAGTATTTCTATTATATTCGAATTTTGCTAAATACTGTTAATTTCTGTAACAAATCAATGAATAATCATGTCAGACAAGTCTGACGACTGGGTTGGCGAATACCCTCGGGGACCTAGGGTCCACCAGCAGAGGCATCATCCCAGGAGTTTCAAAATAACAATCCAAAGATACTAATATTAGATATAGTAAATTTACAATATGCTGTATACGACGCATTTCAAGGAGTTACCTCTCATCAGCAGCATTAAAACTGAAACATTTGGAAGACCAAAAACCAAACTTATATTAAACAAGAAGTACTCAACCAAAAATACCGAAATAGGAAGCCAAATTTCAGCTAAGGAGATCTACCATGTGCAATACAAGGAATGAACCATTAGTATTTCTATTATATTCGAATTTTGCTAAATACTGTTAAAACTGTTTCCAAATTCTATTATCAAACTCGCTTTGTAAAGTATTGGTCAGTAAGTCTATGTCTTGTCTATGGGAAAAGCATTAAATGGCTTACGTATTGAGGTCTCAAAAATTATCCACATGCCGTTGAATGACAGAAGTCATTTTAGAAGACTATAAATAATTATCATATTCAAATAACATTTGTAAAAACAACAAAAATCATAAACCCTGGTTTGACGAAGAATGTAAAGCTGCCAGACGAACTTATCGAAAATCTAAAAAGACATATAAAGTTAATAACACAATGCAAAACCGTTCTCATATGATTAAAGCGGAGCAAAAATATAAGAAAATAATGGACAATAAATATAAAGATTATTGCAAAAAATTATCAGAAGATTTGAACGATGACTCAGTTAAAGACCCTAAACAATTTTGGAATACATTAAAGCAACACAAAAAAAAAGAAACAACCCGATAAAGATATTAATATATTGCACGAATTCTTTAAAAATCTCAATATGAAGGACAATGAAAACGAGCTACCACAAAGACCAGTTAATGAATACCCTGGTAATGTAGATATAAATGGATATATTTCACAAGATGAAATTTTTAGATGTATAAAAAATCTGAAAAATAATAAAGCCTGTGGAGAAGATGAAATTTTAAATGAATACATTAAATCAACTGCCAACAAGTTTATAAATATTTACGAAATACTTTTTAACATTATATTTGACTCTGGTATATTACCTAGTTGTTGGTTAACCGGAATAATAAAACCTATTTATAAAAATAAGGGTGATCCTAAAAATTATAGACCAATAACGATAGTTAGTTGTCTAGGGAAATTATTTACTGCTATATTGAATACTCGGTTAAACAGATTTTCTGAAGAATTTAATGTTATTAAGGAAAATCAGAGCGGGTTTCGTAAAGATTTTTCAACTCTTGATAATATTTTTTCTATCTTTACAATATTCCATATCTTAAAGTCAAAAAAGAAGAAACTCTATTGTGCTTTCATCGATTTTGAGAAAGCATTTGATATAGTTTGGAGAGATGGTCTATTTTACAAATTTTTAATGAATAACATAAATGGAAAAATGTATAATGTAATATTTAATATGTACAGTAATATAAAGTCATGTATTTGTTATAATAAATGTACATCAGAATATTTTAATTGTGAGAATGGCGTTCGGCAAGGAGAAAACTGGTAACCTTTTCTTTTTGCCATTTTTCTAAATGACTTAGAAGATTTTATGTTAACTAAAAATGTAATTGGTCTTGAAAGTGTCAATGAAGCTCTTGAAAGTGAACTTAACATTTATTTGAAACTTTTCATTTTATTATACGCCCATGATACTGTACTTTTGGCTGAATCAGCTGAAGATTTACAAATACAACTGAATTGTTTTAGTGAATATTGTGACTCATGGAAGATGAAGGTAAATGTCGATAAAACAAAAGTTTTGGTGTTTGGCTTAGGTCGTTTGAAAAATAACATAAATTTTTTATATAAAGATATCGAAATAGAAATAGTTAAAGAATTTAATTATCTTGGCGTTACTTTTACAAAAACATGTAATTTTGATATTACTAAAAAGAAATTAGCTGAAAAGGCACTTAAAGCGATGTACGAACTTCTTAAGATAGGAAGATTATATAAACTGTCTATTAAAACTCAGCTTGATCTATTTGACAAAATGATTAAGCCTATTATGCTATACGGTTGTGAGATATGGGGTTTTGGTAAAAGTGAAATCTTAGAACGAATCCATCTAAAATTTTGTAAAATTTTTCTGAACCTGAAATCTTCCACTCCAAATTATATGGTTTATGGTGAACTGGGCAGACATTCAATCGAAATTGATATAAAGATTAGACTTATTAGTTTTTGGTCACGACTTGTAAGAGGTAAGCAGTCGAAATTCTCTAATATTCTATATAAACTTTCTCGTAAATTAAACGATCACGGTAACATGAATTTTAGCTGGATCCAGAATGCGAAAAGTATTTTAGACGATTGTGGCTTTTCGATCATATGGGAAACAAGTAACTTTCAAAGTATTGATTGGTTAAAACATATGTTAAAGCAACGATTATTAGACCAATTTATACAAAACTGGCACTCGACCATGTTTGAATCATCAAAAGCACTTAATTACAGAATATTCAAGTCAAAGTTTGAGTTTGAAGATTATTTCAACATTCTAGATCAATCTAACTCTATCAAATTGTGCAGATTTAGAACAACAAATCACTATTTACCAATCGAAACTGGGCGCTGGCAAAATATTGAAAGACAAAACCGGCTCTGTAATCTTTGTAATCAAAATAAACTAGGCGATGAGTATCACTACGTTCTTGAATGTACTTCTTTAAACGAAATGCGTAAACAGTATCTGCTCAAATATTACTTGAAAGCTCAAAATATTTTAAAATTTCACCAGTTAATGTCATGTAAAAAAGGTATTTTGTTAAGAAAACTATGTTAATTCATAAGGCATATCAATATCTGTGTTTGTACTCCTGGCTTACCTGTTGCACCTCTGTAATTGTCTTACCTGCATGTTTGTATTGTATATATTGTATATAGTATTGTTATAGTATTTGTTATATTATTTGTTGTTGATTTCTCTGTACCAATGTATTGGCTGTGTGAGAATAAAGAATTGATACAAGTGAAGGTGATTTTAAAAGTAATTAACTGGCGTTAATCTGTTTTATCGACACAGCGGTAGACAATATGATTTCACACTTATATAAGAAAAGGCTTATTCAATGTTTCGTATTTGTAAGCATTTTTTTCACTTCATTTCATTTGTATTGGGTTGGGATGTTATTTCTTGATATATGTAATTGTTATCTGGAATAAATTTTAACATTTTCAAAATGAACCCCTGAAGCTCACTCGCTGCAGATACAGAAATATCTGACAGGAGAAAGAAAGGAAAGAAATAAAAAATTGTCAAAAATATAATATGATGTAATATTGTATTTAAATTAGATCATGATCCTTGTGCCAGTGGACCTTGTCATAACAATGGAACTTGTAGTAGGAGGGGTTCTACACAGAACTACGACTGTATATGTACTGGGTTTACTGGAATATTGTGTGAAACAGGTACTATTATTTGGAGCATAAAAAAACGTGAATAAAACCAGAATCAATCTTTACACTCATAAAAACAGAAACAAAAACAAAACCGAAAACGAAAAAATAAAAAAAAATAACAATAAAACAAGCAAAGCAAATGAAAGTTAACAGATCCGATAGTGTGGGCAGTTTTCATCATCTTTCACCATTTTTGAGCGCATTGAATCAGTGATACATAGAAAGGACATATTATTCTAGATCTTTACCTTATTACGTCTTACTGCAAAACAGAAGGACAAAAAATATTCAAACTTAATTAAAATGATTTCCCATACAAAAATGGAAAATTTTAAAATGTTTGCCTCTCCCAAACACTGCCCATGTTATCATACTTCATGACAGATTTTGACCGACAACCTTTTAGTGGCTGTACCAAGTCAGAATATCTTGTTTTTCGCATTTATTTTTCCTGTGATCCCTATAAGTAAAAAAAAAATACCAACGCGATATTCGAAGGAGAAAAAAATCGAAACAACTGACAATTCCGGAGAACAATGCAGACAAGACAAAAACAATACATGCATTACAATTAAAAACTAAAAACATATGAACAACATGGACCCCACCAAAAAAACTGGGGGTACACTCAGGTGCTCCAGAAGAATAAACAATCTTTGCTTCCTGCAGGACACTCGCCATGCTGCTATAACGTTCAAATGCTGTCATTTGAAAATTCTGATGTTTATCTTGTGTGGATTTTATATATGACTTTACGGCCAACAGAACTTTTCCAAACTTGTAATCAGATACAATCTCGTTGGTTTTCTACGGGCCAATATTGTAAATTACAGAATATATGATATTTACAGCATTTACGTATAGTTTACGGAGAAAAATGAAGTATTTTAAAGCTTTTTCTTCCCAAATAGATTTATATCAAGATTAGTAATCTATTCGCAGAGCTTGATGAATGTAACAGTAATCCCTGTCAAAATGGAGGCACATGTAACGACAAGATAAACGGATATACATGTACTTGTCAGCTGGACTATAGTGGAACCCATTGTGAAACAAGTTGGTAATTTACATAATTAGTAGACTCTTCGGATTTTTTTTTCCAATTCATCTTTCCTTTGTTTCAAGTGCTCGATCACATCATAAAATAATTGTAACCAGACAATTACAACAGAGAAAAATGAGAACAAATATACTAGATATTTTTTCAAGATAAAATGAATTTATTTACTCATTTGAAAGCAGATAGCTTTTTCCTATAACAAGACTTATGGATTATCTGCGCCACTGCATTTACTAAAATGCGTTGAATGCTTAATGCAAGCTAGAGCAAAATATTTTCACTAAAAGTAGGTAAGTAAAACCCTTTAACCATCGGTACATTTTACCCGTTTGTGTTTTGTCCATAACCACTCAATTTTGTGGTAGTACCCTTTCAACTTTAACCGACAAATTTCACATTGGACCAAGGAACTTCTTGAGATGAGGAAAGTAAACTATTCAAAAGGTTGCTAAAAGTCAGAAAATTTTGTGTTATATTTACACTGGAGAACTTCAAAAAGTTATGAACTTATTAAGAAATTTGTCATTACGTTTTCTCTTTAAGCCTTTAAAATGTTCTTCTGTATCGAAAAATGAGTGACAAGTACTAGCTTTTTCCATACTCCATATACGTCACCCGGACTAATTTCTGAAAATATACCAGCATCGCCTGCATATGACGTCTACGTTTCTCAGCTTATCAGATTTTCAAGGGCATGCGTGAGTTACCGTGACTTTCGACAAAGAGGATTACTGCTGTCACAAGAGCTTCTTAACCAGGGTTTTATCAGGGATAAGTTGATGTCATCACTTAGGACATTTTACGGTCGTCATCATGAACTGATTGACCATTACTGTGTTCCAATATCTAAGATATGTTGGACATGTTCCCACTGTCGTAACCAATGGATTACGTTTTTTGATTGCCCCTTATTTGTCCTATTTCTGACAAAGTTAATCTGCTGGTAAAACCAATCAGTAGGTGTATGAATATGATCAGGTTCATCCTCTAAAAAACAAGTGAAAAGATATACTAAGATATCTATTTCTCTGTTGCCCTTTTGTCTATCATTTTCATTCTGTTGTTACTTTTAGGTATAAAACACTTATCTAGTAATTATAGAGAGGGAAATTGTTTTACCACAACAGATGTCTTACCTTGGTTGATATTTATGAGTATAGTCATATTAACAATGATGGCTGCTTTTGGATTCCTAATTGTTGCTACCCACAAGCTGAGGACGAAAATATCCAGTATGAAGGAACGCATCGCAATGAATGACGTACCTCCTAGAGATGGATTTTTGAACGCAAAATACAAGATTCCCAACCATTAACGATGCAAAATTACGATTTTAATTTTTTATGATTTTCAAAAAAATAGCAATAAATTTTTCTGAGCAAATTTCTGTATGTTTATTACCAGTAATTATTCATAAATCATTCGGTAGAACTGAAATGACAGAACTTTAAAAATATAGAAATCTGAGATGTAAAGCATTTTGTTGACATTATAAACATACACATTTTATACATACATGTATAAAGAGTTCAAACTTTTAAGAGTAGTGAAAAACACGGTTAACAGAAAAGGTCAACAATGACATATCAGACAATTAACGCTTCCCAAACAACATACCTTCAAACATAAATTATGTTTGTAACACTTCTGTGATTTTTGCGAAAGTACAGATTTAAATAAAATACTATTCCACATTAAAGGCTTATCATTTTTCCGCATTATACATGGTCACTAAACATTAAAACACCAACGAGAGAAGAAATTCGATCTCTCTCTCACATGTACGCGGTCAAGATAGAAAACATACACACAAAAACAGAGGAAAGAAATGCATTACATATGATGGATGCACAAAAAGGTTGTTTCATTGCTTGAAGAATGCTTTTAAGTTTTATCCACTTACTTACTTGTTTAAACTTACTTACTTACTCTGTTACTTGCTCAAAAGTGCTTACCATTGTGAAGAATACAAATGGGCATAACAGATTTACCTGTCTATTCAAAGAGGCAAATTAATGGCGGAAATGTATACCAAATATAATGAAACATCAACATGATCAATGACAAAATTGAGGAAAGGAAGCCGATTAACTCGCGGAAATGTAATATTTTTTTTCAGCGGAAAATATTATTTAAATTTGTTACGATATCTTAGAATGAAAGTCATCAACTTTGAAAAAACATAGGAACAATATATGAAAAATGTGTTGATATTTTGTTTAAAACAAGATTTATCCATATATTTTACATTCCAAAGTATATCTGACCAACGCAAGATTGGTTTTAACCATTGTATATCGAACTTGGTTGTTATTAAATCAAAAAATTTCACTGCAAAAATTCCAAAGACTTTGTACGACCAATTGAAAGCAATGTTCAATGATATTATAATTTCGGTGTTTTATAACTGAATACAGGTAAAGTACATGTATTCCTACAAAAACTGTCATATGCTGCTTTATAAAAAAATAAATTGCTACTTCCTCCTTTGTAAACAAACTGTTAATTCAGTTCTAAAACTTATTGTTCCGACACTAAGTACTGAATAAGTTAAAACAATAAAGTGTTCGTCATACACCTTGTGAAAAATTCACATGGTTTTACACTTTTTTAAAATTTTGTTAAACTCAGATATATTATTTGTATTATTTAGTACCTATCTAGGATCCCACTTATACTCATTCCTCTGATCTGATCTGGACGTTCATTTCAAACTTCAGTCCGACAGATTTCAATATCTTTCAATAATTCTAAATGCATATGTTATAATCCAAAACAGTTTGACTTAATGTCGATATATTTGGCAAAATTGTTTGATTGTGGTTATAATTGAAAAATAGATTTTTTGTGAAAGAAGTAAATAAAAAAAATTAAAAAATTAAGAATAGTCTCTAGGCATAACTTACAAATGTCAAAAATTAAATACATCAAAATAGAACTTGATCCATGTTTTATGGTCACAAATAACATTTCCAAAATACAAATGGCTCTGTTTTGGGTATTCTTAAATTACCAATGCTTGGTAGAAGGTGCATATTATTAAATTAATGATTATTTTGTTCTTTTTTTTTGCACAATGTCTAGTACAAGTCCATGTGTGATATATATATAAGTATGTAACAAATCAAAGATACGATGACAGCGCCCTCCGTTAGAAGAATTGTTTACAACTACTGAACTCAAAATACATTGGAAGCATTCGATCATAATTCAACATTTAAGATTAATATACAAGTCTTTAGTAATGAACGCATCTTCACATGCAGTCGGCCACTTGACCTAGTTTTCCCCTCTCTTCATGATAAAAATTTTTTACATGACAATCTATGTCCATGATGTAGGTCAAATCCAGGTACTCTAAGTAAAAATATGCTTTTAAAAAGGCAGGATTGGATCTACACCAAAGAAATAGATTGTACTGCCATACACAGGCAGTGATAATTTTTCAGTCATGCTGAAAAGGAAAACTAGGTCCTGTCCAGTGGTAGTGCGCCTTTTGATATACTGTCATACTTATGATTCTTCATGGAGACGCTTATCCATTTTTTAAATGAGTTTTCAAAGAAATTATAGTGTTGCTTACTTATTCAATAATTCAATTACCAAAATATTGGTTTCAACCACAATTATCATTACAGTATAAAAGTAAATTGTTTTTTTTGTTTTTGTTTTTTTTTATCATAGAAATATATTTTCAGCTCTTTAGTCCATACATGTGATAAATCTAAATAATGAGGGGTCAAATTTATCACAAGACCGTTCTTCATTCCTTCGGCATTTCTACAAGGGATGAAGAAATGGACCTTCCTGCTCTTTATTGGATTCCTAAACTACATAAGAATCCGTTTAAACAAAGGTACATTGCTGGGTCATCTAATTGCTCTACAAAACATCTTTCAAAGATTTTAACATCCATATTGACATGTGTTAAAGAGGGCCTTCAGAATTACTGTGAAACATCATATTCCACCAGTGGCGTCAATCAGATATGGATTCTTAAAAACTCCAAAAATTTACTTCCATATCTAAAATCAAAATCTTTGGCTACATGCAACAGCATAAAAACTTTCGACTTCTCTACACTCTACACTACCATACCACATTCTCAATTAAAAGATCGCTTAAAGCAACTAGTTCATCACTGTTTTTTCAAGAAAAATGGGACACGCAGGTATAAATTCCTTGTTCTAGGTAGAGAAAAGTCTTATTTCGTGAAGAACCACTCTGATTCTGACAAAAAGTATTCTGAAGATGAAATTACAAACATGTTAGATTTTCTCATAGACAACATATTCGTTGAATTTGGTGGTCTAATTTTTCAACAAACAATCGGCATTCCAATGGGAACCAACTGTGCTCCTCTCCTCGCCGATCTGTTTCTGTACCCATATGAAGCGGACTTCATTCAAGGGTTACTACGTGAAAACAAAAAGAAACTAGCCCAATCCTTTAATTTCACTTTTCGTTATATAGATGATGTGTTGTCGTTAAATAACGACACATTCCAAGACTTTCTACATCTTATCTACCCAGTGAGCTTGCAATTAAGGATACTACAGATACACCAAAGTCCGCTTCATATTTGGATTTGTTTCTTGAAATAGACTATGAGGGACGTTTGAAGACAAAACTTTATGACAAACGTGATGACTTCAACTTTTCTATTGTTAATTTTCCCTTCTTAAGTAGCAATATACCAGCATCGCCTGCATATGGCGTCTACGTTTCTCAGCTTATCCGATTTTCAAGGGCATGCGTGAGTTACCCTGACTTTCGACAAAGAGGATTACTGCTGTCACAAACGCTTCTTAACCAGGGTTTTATCAGGGATAAGTTGATGTCATCACTTAAGAAATTTTACAGTCGTCATAATGAATTGATTGACCATTACAGTGTTCCAATATCTAAGATGATGTTGGACCTGTTCCCACTGTCGTAACCTTTCATGTGCCTCCTACGATTTGTGACTTCCACCGGATTGACTTTGTTGAACTTCACGATGGGTGCTGTATACGGAGCAGGAACTGCTTACCCTTCCGGAGCACCTGGGTTCACTCCTGGTTTTTATAGGAGTTCGTGTTGTTCATTGTTTTTAGTTTTCTGTGTTTATTTGTTGTGCTTGTGGTTGTTCGTTTGTCTTCCCGGGTTTGTCTGTCCAATGGATTACGTTTTATTGATTGCTCCTTAGGTATATTTGTCCTTTTTATCCCGGTTAAGGGTAATATTTAGAACATTTACAAAGAATGTTAAATAATTTTAGTAATTTATGTGTGAGACTTCTAATTTTAAAAGAAATTTAATCATTTTCATGTGTTTTTGGTTAGTCTTCACTCTAAAGTGTAAGATATAATTTGTCGAAAAGTTGGCCTGTTAAGTAGTTCTTCAATGAGAAAGTAAAGGTACGATTTCTAACACTTTTTTCCCAACATAGATATTTCTTGCCTTTCTTATGAAGATATATTACTTGTATGTGTAACATGTGCAGACTGCATGCTTTTATATTTTTTACATATCATATATTTATGAAAATGTAAGGATATGGTGTAATTGTCAGTGAGACGACATTTAAAGACAATTCCTTCATAGTTTGGTCTCTATTGGTACAGTAGTTTCAAAGAAGAGTTTTGTGATTTTCTATTTTTAGTAGTAATGACCAAATTGTTCATGGTGTTTACCCTGAAAATAATTTATAAGGGGAACCACCAAAGTTTGTTTCAAATATGCCTAGTTGTTTCAGGGTAAAAGATTAACAGTTTATGGACGACACTGCTGAAAGATACCAGGTTATGGTAATAGAGCACCTGTGGTATGGGTAAGTACCGGATTTGACATGGGCAGCATGGCGGATGTCCCGCATGAAGCAGAGACTGCTTCCGGAGACTGCTTACTCTTCCGGAGCAACTGAGTCTACCCCCGTTTTTTTGGTGGCAAACTAAGGGTGCAAAATTTTCATTTTAGTATCGTCTGCAAGTAACGCGGCGCCAAACTTCAACAATATCCTTTTAAACGGTCATAAAACTTAGTCATTTTCTTTCAAAGTAGTGCAGTGTATCAAAACCTTGTTGAAGTAATTTATTTGTGATGTTTTTTTTTCTATTTTAACGGTAAAATGTTAGTAAAATTGCAGTTTAAAAAGACTTTTTGAAATAAATTGAAAAAATATAGTGTGCTCCTTTTCGATATTGAAAAGTGTTTCAAATTTTATTTGAAAAAAGTTTGACCCTAGAAAATACCCATACACAACAAGATGAGTGGATAATGTTCCTTGTCAACATGTATTAATAAGTTATTCAGGAATATTCCTCTGATAAATCATGTATTTAAGTGTGCCGTCTATTTCTATTTTTCTTTACCAGATAGGAAAATCTTAAGTTGAATAACTATATTTATTGAAAAAATTATAAGGGAAAATTTGTAGGTTTTCGTGGTAGAACAATTTATGTGATACTCGAACAAATGGCTAATCTGGTTAAAAAAAATTCCTAGATGTACAAATGGAGTTCGCTCTAATGTCTCAAATATCAGAATTTTTTTTAAAAGGCAATTTGATATCGGGAATTTCAAACTAGTAAGCTATAAGATGCAAAGCACTTTAGTTCTCATATTTCTATTGTTCAACTATAGTCTAGATATCTATACTACTAAAATTAAGGACTCGATTTCTTTGGGCCGTCATGCAACTGCAACAGACACAATTCAAATCAGGATTTGACTGATTGAGGATAAATTTGTTGTCTGAAAATTTCACACTATTAGGTCGATACGTTTCTTTAAATGTTGGAATTATCGATAAGTTAACACGATCCGATCCAATCTGACATGTTTCCATGTTTCCATGTTTCGTCTTTCGTCTCCACTTCCGTTCTATGAATAATTGTTCAGCTATAAGGTGGCAAGAGGTAGCCGTACGCGTAGTAATTATACCACAGACGAATTAAGTTATCAATAAACCACTTTCACTTCTACTTATTGAAAGAGTGGGTGGTTTTGACATTTTTTATAAAAACAATAAGAAGGTAAGACAATGACATAGAGACTACGCGCTGAATATTTTTACACAATACGGACTAATAATGGAACAATTATTTAAGAAAACTGTATTTCATACTTGAATGAAAAATAGAATCATATGTTTGAGTAAGCTTTTAAAACGGACACACTTAATATAGATACGACAAGCACATAAACAAGAGATCTTTTATTTTGAAGGGAATTAAAGTATAGTTCAGAATATTGTTTCAATTTATTACAATAAATTGGTACTAATAAATGATAATCGTTATAGGGAAAAGACCAGCCTTAGTAACAACAAATTACAAATGTAGTATATATAAAAACAATATCATGATTTTTTTTCGCCCACTGCCTTACATGGAACAGATATCTCGCCCTCCGAAAATGGCGGAGGTGCTTTGTTCCAAGGGTAAGAAAAGCTATTCAACCTTTTTATAATACGCGTGGTTGCACGGGTTACCTAGTAATTATATATAACAACCTACAGATCTACATGACAACCCCCAACAAACGATATCTGCATAAAATGTGATTTAGTTGTAATACAATATGCCATACGTCAGATTTATGACCTTAAAGTGTACAAAGAGCATTTAAATGTGGATTAAACAACACAAGGAACAAACTGAAAAGACATATTTACACGTGTGAAGTAAACCTTCAAAGACTTGGAGATAAATTTCCATCTTATTATATTTGCTCTACTTTAGAGTATCTATGCATATGAGATATCTGTTGAATAAGAAGAAAGCCGATGGTATTAAACAGATAAATATATAGAACTAATAAGACATATTTGATTTATTTCCTGATAAACTGAGACCATTTCGACAATATAGGTTATTGAGCCAAAATATATAACCTCTATCATGCCCATATATTCAATCATTTTCAAAGTTTTTAATAGAATTAGCATTACTTAAAGGCGTAATTTATAAAATGGCACAGCATGTTCTAATTATTGTAATTGTGTTTACAATATTTTGCGATGCGTCTCATTTCAGAGGAGGAACTATCAGCTGGAAGTCAATTGGTGGACACAAAGTAAGATATGAAATATTTCTATGGTAATAATTTTTACAACCCTATGTGCACCTACTAAATGATAATTTTCAACCATCTCTATAACCAAATATACATGTACATGTACTTGTTATTCAAATCAATGATGGTAAATATTTTCTCTTAATAATGTCATGGCTATTTTAGTAAATATTTCTTTAATTAGTTGAAACATATATTTCATTTGCAATTCATCAATATAGAAAAAAAATAACAATCCAAAGATACTAATATTAGATACAGTAAATTTACAGAAACAATGACTGTGAGTAAAAAAGACGACAAATATATTTAATATATTATTTGCAACCTCTATTGTAAACTATAATAATCATGACCAACAAATTAATTTAAACTGATTCCTCTTTATGATTTCAACAGACAATAATTTAATTTGTCTCCATACGTAATCGCCGTTAAAGAGATTATTTTGGTTTTGGAGCTATAATTCCTTTTCCAAGTTAAAAAATTTAATAAACTTTATAGAATATAAAACAGAAAAATATATAATAAAAATGTTTTATCTGCAATCGGAGTGTCATGCTATGTTCCACCCAAATTTAATCAGAGAACTTAACTACCAGAAGGACAAATTCAAGTTCCCAGGTACTTTATAACGGGATTCGAGGGCGTGACATTTAAATTGCTTAGCAGAAGCGAATCCCAAAATTTGATTTATGGAAGTAGTATTAGAAAACAATTGCCACAAATGTTCATAGATGTTCTTCTCGTATAATTTATAATGGCATGATACTAAACCCCTAACTGGAGGGATTGTGGCTGATTTTCTATATGATAAAGACATAATCTTTCGATCAGTTTAATTGAGACCTGGAGCTGGCATGTCAATAACTGCTAGTAGTCCTTTGTTACTATATATTGATGATTGTCATTTTGCTTAGTTTCTTCTGTTACCTTTTCTAATGTCGGACTCGGACTTCTTTTGAACTATGTTTTACTGTGCATATCGCTGTGTGTTTGTTTATTCCACATTGGCTAGAGGTATATAACTGTGGGTTGAGATCTTAACGCATTTTTGCGCCTGTCCCAAATAAGGAACCTCTAGCCTTTGTTCATTTCTTTTTGGTATAAACATTTCTCAATTTTCACTATGGTATTTTCATACGCGTTTTTGCGGAATATTTTTGCAGTTGTTTGTCACTTAAGTATTTAAGGAACTTTCCCGCTTTTTCATTCGTCGACGCTTCCACACCAGTAAATCTATCTCGACGGATTAATATCAGTTGCTGTTTATGGATGTACATTGTATTCTTATAGTAATAATTATATTAAGTATAATAATTTTCATGTATTTTTCTACTTGAAGACAGCTGTTCCATTGTTCATCCTATACACTTGACATTTATTTAATATACTTAAACAAATGTTATAGTTTAATAAAGCTTACTGGTGTGCATCTCATCCCCACTTATGTGTTATGTTTTTTCTTAACAAAGAAACATTTTATGTTCTTATGGACGCAGTTCAGGAGAACAAAACTTGTGTGTTTATTTTAAATTTGGTTCAATTGTATGTTTCTGAGTTTAGTTTGGCGTCCATTTCGCTGAACTAGTATGCATTGTTGTTTAGACGCCAGCTGAAGCCCGCCTTCGGGTGCGGGATTTTCTCGCTGCGTTGAAGACCCATTGGTAGCCTTGAGCTGTTTTCTGTTCTTTGGTCGGGTTGTTGTCTCTGACACATTCCTTATTTCCATTATCTATTCTATAGAAACTAAATCCTGGCATTCTCGGCACGTCTCGCGCTTTTCATTCATTCGTCCATCAGACTATATTTTTAGGGCGAGGTCATATGGGTGTATATAAATCGTAATTTCCGATTAATTGAGTAAAGGTGGTGAGGTCAGGTAATATTTCGAGAGGGGTCAAAGTTTGACATTGTTGATTTAAGCTTCTGACCTAGAGTCTTCTTTCATTTTTAAATTTATTCATTGTAATGATTAATGGAAACTTGATATCAAAATTTTCATGACAAAGGCTTTTAATGATGCAAAATAGTTAGTGAAAAAAGATTGAAAGTTTATTTGAGTAAAATTTATATTCAAACATGTGATTTTGTGAACTTACTGTAGTATATGAAACACTAGGTGTGCAACACGTGAGTAGTGCGTCTATAGCTATCGTTTTCAAGTGCTCCATCTAGTTGACTTTGATATCGAGACTTTGCATGAAATTAATGTTTTTACCACAAACATTTTGGAGGTGTAGAATAACTTTTCATTTCATACAGGCGAGATATATGAATACTGCACAACTATATAATGCATGGTCACTCTTTTAGTTTAATTTAAAGGGTCCGATAGCCGACTGGTCTAGAAACTTCGTCATGACTACTAATGATAACTAGCCTGTGAACACTGAGGTTGTGAGTTCGAATCTCACCTGTTGCGGGATGTGGTCGACTCCAATCTTAATTGACAAGGATTGCAAATTTTCCTACTGAAGGTCGGTGGTTCTCTCCGGGTACTTCGGCTTTCTCCACCAATAAAAACTTGCCGCCGCGAAATAGCCAAATGTGCTGAAAACCGCAACTAAACAAACAAACAATGGTTTAATCTAAAAATTGTATTCAACTAACAAAACACATAAATATATTTTGCGTTGATCACTTTTTTCATATGTTATAATGTCTACGATTTAGCAAATAATTGTACTCCATTAATTATCACCACACATAATTCCTAATCTTTGTTATAACTTGACATTATATTCTATAAATATCAGTTACTATGTCTTTCGAGAAAAGTTTACAATATGCCATAATTTTACTAGATATTTTAGTCTTTAGTATCATAGGTTGGTACCTCAGATTATACTTAGTACAGAAAGTACTATTTGTAGGTTGATTTCAAATTCAAAATGGCGTGGGGGTACGGAAGTGGTCCAGGTTGTAAAGAGAACAAGATAGGGCAATATGTTAACGGTTCATTCATTGGTGAGAAAGTATGGAAATGTCACAGTGGATGTAGTACACAAATAACACCAGTCGGTCCTGCATACTATTACTGTACAGCGGCAGATAAACAAGAAAACTGGGAACAGGGTGAAAACACGTTTCAGTATACATTTCCTGGAATTGGACCATATGTTATAAGGTAAGGAAAGACGTTAGTTCAAGTAATATGGTAGGTTTTGTTATTTGGCATATTTGTATAGTCTTTCGATGTTCTGGTTTTATTCCTTTTCGTATTTTGACATTTATATATAAAGTTTTTAGTTTCGACTTTTTACTTTCTCGTTTCTTGCTTGCTGAAATGTATATACATAGGGAATCAAAATTTGAAATATAAAATGTTATATTGCACTCAAACTCTGACTAATCAATCGAAATTAATTGAAATGTGAGGAAAACCCCAGCACAAGCATGACAAGAATGAATTTTATGAAGCAAAATTCAGAGCATAATATGTTAAAATAGTCTTTTTTATCAGCTGATGGTTGGGTAAATAAGAAGGAATTTACATATAACCCGTGGGATATTTTGGAATTGGACACTGAAAATTGTTCTATTACTAATATGAACAATTTTAAAAACTGAAAGTTTATTATAAAATATATAATAAAGTTAAATTTGTAAGATATGGCTCTGGTTGAAGGGAAAAGTTTTTAATTTCCATTCTCAGGGAAAATTTACTTTCGTCGAGTTATTGCCATTTATTAAATTTAAATTATAACGTATAAACTAAGACAAATATATATTTTTTAACTAACATTTTGACATTTGAAATATTTTCAGCTATACTGGAGCTCTGTGGATGAATCTTGCCCTTAGGTTCTGTGATACAGGGAATTGTGATGGCGCATGGAATCTACAAACTATTGTAAATCTGGAAACTAGAAATGACACAGGACTTCCAAATGCGAGTCCTGTTACTGCTAGTAAACCACTGTACAGGTGATTATATACAATTAGTGTTTTGTGATGGCTTGTTTGTCTATTATAAAAATAATTCTCTCTTGTTCCGGGATAAAAAGAATTGAAGCTCGCTGATTGGAAGACCTATTTTTTCCTCTTATTTCAGTTCTAAAGTAACAAATTGCAAAAAAAAATAACTAAAAACAGAGATAACGGATATCATTCAAAACGTTAGAAATCCTGTTAATATTATTTTTTTCTTTAATTTAAGCAATAGATATTGACCGCTATCAATGAAACAAATAATGTGAAAGCAAAGCTATAAACAATAATTTACAGATTGCAGTTTGAATGCCATCATGAGTTACAGTTACCAATGGTAGATCCAGATGGTGACAATGTCAGGTGTCGTTGGGCTGTCGGAGATGAATGTCACAGTATTTGTCAAGCTGTTCCTGTTGTAACGTTAGACGAGGTCAGTATCCATTTAAAGTATACATGCCATTGTATCCTCAATTGCAAGGACATAAATTTGATAATGTAAAAAATTCTACAAGTTTTGATGCACAAGATGTGGACATTTCTTCGATATACGAATCATCAGTTGCTCGCGGTCTAAGCTGTTAAATCCAAAACAATAAATCAAAAACTTAAAAATCAGATTCTAAAATGCCAGAAAAATAATTAGAAATCAATACCGCATATTTTGATTCCCTTTTATTCCGATGTGGCGTGAAATTTCAGCATTGTGACCTCATAACAAGCAATTGCTTCAGACATGCTTTTTACTAGTCATTTGAAATATACATAATATTTTGTTTAATTTACAGTGTATTTGATTTACTATAGTTTGTACCATTATCCTTTTCATAAATCTCACTGTGAAATTAGTTTAAGAAACCAAATTAGGAACATATCTTTTGTTTTCCAAGCATTTGTAATGTTATGGAAATTCAAACTTAAATTTGAACAAAAAACTGAAAACGCACCAATTTTTTTCAACCTTTTTATTTTATTTACACAGGATACCTGCACTTTAAAATTCGACGCGGACAACAAACATTTTATAGACAATGGCTGGTATGCAGCAGCACTTACCATAGAAGACTTTCCAAAAGCACCAATGACGATTGGTTCAGATTCATATAATACTACTACTCCAATCTCGGCAGTACCATTACAGGTTAAGTATGGTTATTTAGCCTATTTTCCCTACAGATAAAATATGAATTATTAATTTACTACTCAGTTCTTTATTAATTACAGTAAACCCCTGTTGATATATATACTACATCTCAGTGCAGTTTTATATAATTACAATATATCTGTGTATATTAGAAAAGACGCGGTTATATCCTATCATCTATAAATAATGGTACTAATTTATAAACATTAGATGGAATCTTACTTATAAAATCAATCTACTTCTTGCAAAATCTTACGGGTTTTATACATGGTTACCTTAATTACACACAATCAATAATAGAAGGCAACAAGTATCTTATGAGTGTAAACATCGCGATATTAGTCATTTGCCTTATTATGACAACCAATTGGTCAAAGCAGTTATTGAAATTGACTTTTATATTAAACTTGTGTGATTTCAGTTTTTGATACATATTGTAAAGAAACCATTGGACTGTGATTGGAAACCATTTTTTGTACCACCAACACCTGCAAAGGGAAGTCATATAACCGTAGCTGCTGGTGCTAGTGTCCACAGTAAACTGTATGCCTCAAATGCGCGCAATCCCAAAGCCAAGTAGGTATTCTCAGTAAATTACTGACATGTATTTTATTTAGAAAAATCCTCTGTTTAATTTTCTTCGAATACAAAATAATCTATTATTCCAATTTCATCGTACGAAGTTTTTCGTCCGCATTCATTTTTTTCACGTTATGAGGTATTGGTTTTATTTGCTAAGGTAATTGAGTTAATTGCAATTTATTACTATCTCCATCTTTGTCCAGACATTATCACAGACGCTAAGGTAATAAAGTACATTGTAGTGTTGTTATTCATGTATTTTGGAGTAAAGTTTTTTCACATATTTTATGAGATCCGTTGAATTTCTCTGCAGTTTTAAAAAGGTTCGCAAAGAGTTTGTACACAGTGTGGGTCACATAAACCACCGTCTACTTGTTTTACTTTTCGTATCCTTTGTCATTGCTGTCTACTCTATCCCATGTCCCAAGTACAAAAAGGGACGAACATGAAAATTGATAAAATAATATTATCTGAGGAGCAATCTAAAATAATTAAATTATACTAAAATACTAAAAATGAAAACAATCAATGTAAATAAAATGTAAACTGATGTTCAAATATAGCATATTATAACATTATTGGTATATGGGACAAGACGCGCAATTGTTTTCCTGTTACAGAAGTCATGAAATAATAGGCTGCCATTAAGTCTGTAAGTTCAGTTGAAACATGGGAGATCAAAACGATCGCCATACTCTGACAAATATCGTGTTAAAATTGCGGGGTGTGATGTCAGTCTATTTTTTCCGTAATTTGACAAATCACGAGCCATCGTAAAAAAGTCTCCTTCCGCAAAGCAAAATGTACCTCTTTCATGCTCTCCATGTAGAATAAATTTGTTTTATCTTTTCAATCCTTTCAGTATTTCTATGTCAAATGCCTCAGGTAAATACACTTTAAAAACAACACTAGTTATTCAGTTATTATGGTTGGTTTTGTTACAGTGGGTCCATGTATCATGGTGCAATTGTCAAATGGCCCAGGTAAATTCACTTCTAAAACAACAATGGCTATTCAGTTATCATGGTTGGTTTTCATACAGTAGCCTATATCATGATGCAATTATATTTTTTATGGACTTCTTTCGTATCCCTCAGGTCAAAGTGCATTGCAGGTTTTGATCCATATGCAGTAAAATATTTCATTAGAAAATTCATTAATTTATTCTAGTGTAACAGCCATATCCCTAACAAGTCCAAGTGGAATGACGCATACCGGACCATTTCCTGACACAAATCGTAAGGGTGTTGTATATTGGAATCTTAAATGGACTCCTAAACAATCCCAGAAAGGCGACAATATTTTTTGTGGAATGGTAGAAGATAAGTCTGGGTAAGTCATATAAAAAATTGGTATTATTATCGAATGACAGTAGCGTTACGGTAACAAATCATAGTACCTCCTGACATCAATACTGTCGACAAATTTTCATCTTTTTATAAGTTATTTCATAATTTTTATGATCTATATTATTTGAATGGCTTGTATTGGCGAAGAACAAAGCAAATTATTTACACCAGATTGATTTTGTTGAACTTCACGACGGGTGTCGTATACGGAGCAGGAACTGGTTACCCTTCCGGAGCACCTGGGTTCACTCCTGGTTTTTCTAGGAGTTCGTGTTGTTCATTGTTTTTTAGTTTTCTGTGTTTGTTTGTTGTGCTCGTGGTTGTTCATTTGTTTTCCCGGGTTTGTCTGTCCAATAGATTACGTTTTTTTATTGCTCCTTAGGTATATTTGTCCTTTTTACACTTTATAGAAAGCAAAATTACCTCAGTATCTAACATTATGAATATAGTTATAACGAATAAACAACAAAAGAAAGGATGTGAATGAAAAATACACGCTTTTTTCCTATCCATCTGATATTAGTTTTATATTCACCTTTAGCAAGTTTAACAATACCGACAAAAGAAAAAAACAACTTATCGATGACGTTTTACAATACAAAAACCTAATTTTCTTCTATTTCTGTGTTATTAGCTATTTTTAAACAAAACAAGACATTTTTTGCAAATCTTATCAGTACAGTGTGTTTCCTAAAAATAAATTATGCAAAATTGTGCTTGGAAGAAACTCAAATATGAGTAGGAAAAAAATCTAAAATACCAGTGTTAGAACAAATTTCGACGAATAACATAGTCTGATTATTTTATTTATTTCTAATTGCAGTCAGTTGAGTGACACATATTGTTTCACGTACATAGCGTGGGGTTAGTATTTTCACATGTTTTATCATCTTTGATATAATAGTATAAAATAAAAGTAAAATTATTTTATAATAAACAGTTTCTATTATCAATACTTTCCTTTACTTACATGTATATATACCTAAGGCAAATTGTGAGTAGAGCTGATCATTTATTATTAAAATTTTTAAAGTTTAAAAAATACACAAATCGGTGGAGATACATGAAATGTTACGACAGTGGGAACAGGTCCAACATCATCTTAGATATTGGAACACTGTAACGGTCAATCAATTCGTGATGACGACCGTAAAATTTCTTAAGTGATGACATCAACTTATCCCTGATAAAACCCTGGTTAAGAAGCTTTTGTGACGGCAGTAAAAGTTTAGGTCACAAGCTTAAATTCACCATTTTTTTTACATTCATCCCTTTTGGCATCAAGTTTTGAAAATCTAAATTTTAAAAAGCTTATTGCAGTCTACATACCGTGTATAGCAATACTGAATATAAATAAAATTGAAAAACGAAAGAAGAGTTTATATCACAAGCTTAAATTGACAATATTTGAAATTAGACACCCTGTGGCCCCAATTGTAGAAAATTAAACTTCTAAAGCCTTATTGCTTATCTATTTTTTGTGCATGACAATACTGTTTAGAAAAAAATCATATATTGGAAAATGAAAGGCAAGTTTAAATCGCCAATTTTTTAAATTTGACCCCTGTGGGCCCCAATTTTAGAAAATTTAAATTCTAAAACCTTATTGTACATCTAAATATTTTGCATGACATTACTGTTTAGAAATTAAATAAATAAATTTTAAAAAATGACTGAGGAGTCTACGTCACGGGCTTAAATTAACAATATTCGAAATTACAGAATTACCGTGAAACATCATATTCCATCAGTGGCATCAATCAGATGTGGATTCTTAAAAACTAAGAAAAATTACTACAATATCTAAAATCAAAATCTGTGGCTATATGCAACAGCGTAAAAACATTCGACTCTACACTCTTCACTACCATATCACATTCTCTATTAAAATATCGATTGAAATAACTAGTTCACCAATGTTTTGAAAAATGGCACACCCAGGTATAAATTCTAGTTTTAGGTATAGAAAAGGTTTATTTCGCGAAGAACCACTCTGATTCTGACCAAAAGTAGTCTGAAGATGAAATTACAAACATGTAAGATTTTCTAATAGACAACATATTTGTTGAATTTGGTGGTCGAATTTTTCAACAAACAATCGGCATTCCAATGGGAACCAACTGTACTCCTCTCCTCGCTTATCTGTTCCTTTACTTATATGAAACGGACTTCATTCAAGGGCTACTACGTGAAAACAATACGAAACTAGCCCAAACCTTTAATTTCACTTTTTTTTATATAGATGACGTGTTGTCGTTAAATAACGACAAATTCCAAGACTTCCTACATCTCATCTACCCCAACGAGCTTGAAATTTAGGATATTACACATACATCGAAGTCCGCTTCATATTTGGATTTATTTCTTGAAATAGACAATGAGGGACATTTGAAGATAGAACGTTATGACAAACGTGATGACGTCAACTTTCCTATTGTTAACTTTCCCTTCTTGAGTAGTTATATTCCAGCATCTCCTGCATATTGCGTCTACGTTTCTAATTTATCCGATATTCAAGGACATGTGGGAATAACCATCACTTTCGACAAAGAGGATTACTGTTGTCACAAAAGCTGTTTAACCAGGGTTTTATCAGGGATAAGTTGATCTCATCACTTAGGAAATTTTACGGTCGTCATCACGAATTGTGTTCCAATATCGAAGATGATGTTGGACCTGTTCCCACTATCGTAACATTTCATGTACCCAACCGATTTTTGAGTACCACCGGGTTGACTTTGTTGAACTTCACGACAGGTGTCGTATACGGAGCAGGAAGTGCTTACCCTTCTGGAGCACACTCCTGGTTGTTATAGGAGTTCGTGTTGTTCATTGTTTTCATTGATTATTTGTTGTGCTTGTGGTTGTTCATTTGTCTTCCCGGAATTGTCTGTCTAATTGATTGCGTTTATTGGTTTGCACCTGGGTATATTTGTCCTACTTACACCCCTGTATGCCCAAATTTAGGAAAATTAAAATAGCAATACCGTATAGAAATAATGCATATATTGGAAAATGAAATACAGTTTTATGTCACAAACTTACATTGATAACTTTTAAAATCCGACCCCTGGGGGCCTCAATTTTAGAACATTAAAAATTCTATAACTTTATTGCACACCTAAATATTGTGCATGACCATACTGAATAAATAAATGCATAAATTGAAAAAAATTAAAAAGGTGTGTCATAATCTTGAATTGAACATTTTTTAAATTCGACCCCTGTGGGTTCCAATTCTGAAAATGTAAATTATAGCCTTATTGCATATCTACACGGGGCGCCTAGCACTACTGTATAAAAATAAAATGTTTACATTGCAAAATGAAAGAGGGGTTTACGTCACAAGCTTAAAGTGACAATTATTCGAAATTATTGGGCCCCGATTTTAGAAAATTGAAGTTCTTAAACCTTATTGCGTATCTGCATACGATGCATGACATTCCTGTATAGAAATAAAATGCATATTCCTAAACTCAAAGGTGAAGGAGGAGTTGATGTCACAACAAACTGTGACAGACAGATTGGCAGACGGAGAGCCGGACAGAGACAGTCGCTATATGATAATAATGAAACTTGAATAAATATCACAACTATGAATTATGTCAATGTTACGGCCGAAATCACCTTTAAATTGTAGCCAACAAAAGACACAAATCAATAATTAAATTTAACAAGATTTATTATATACAAGTTTACGAAAAAATATTACACAAACTAAAATGTCAACTTAACTGTTCAAATTCATTTGTTTTTTCCGGAATTCTTCTCGTCACTGTTGCGGGAATCCAAACGGAATATTATATCCAATCAGTCACAATCTAGTATGATGTAACGTAAATAAAAGTGTGTCAATCCAACAGCTGAGAACACAAGAATGTTAACGTCTGGTCCGATATGTTATGCTCTGAAAGTCTAACTTTCTTGTCCGTATATATACTGTAGAACGGAAACTTATGGAATACGGTAGAAGTTTGAATTACACCAGAATTACTACGTAAGTCAAATAGAAAGTTCTAGTCATTCCATCAGTATCTATTACTGTTCCAGTGATTTCTAAACTGCGCAGTTATAACATTATTTGGTAAACAACTATAAGTATTATGTAAACATATTATACATGTTATAAGGCCACACAAAACAAATTAGGCCAAGATAAATAAACATAATAATTACAATATCATAACATCAACATAAGGAATATTAAATAAATTTACATTGTAAAAGTAAGATATTTAAAACCAAACTATCAGAAATATACGTACTTTGTTTTTTTTATTAGACGACGATCCTTGTACCAGTGGACCTTGCTATAACAATGGTACTTGCAGCAGACGAGGTTCTACACAGAAATATGATTGTATATGTGCTGGGTTTACGGGAACACTCTGTGACACAGGTATTGCTTGATAAATTTATAAAAGAATAAATGAAACTGGAAAATTAAGCTGTGGATTTGACTAAAGATACAAATGAACAATAAAAAACAACAATGGAATGTAAAAGATAAAAGGCCAGGCTATTACTATTACTACTGTTGATCACAAGCTACAATAGGTGTGAAAGTTCAAAATTACTTATAATTGATAACTTTGAAAATTTGTTAATTTATGAATATCAATCAAATTTCTAACACGAGCAACTACAAATCATTTCGCAGTTCAAGATTATATATTTTTTTCAAGTTATGAGCTAAGTGCCTATTACAAAGGTAGAATTATCGATAGGTAGTACATGCGTCAAAATATTGTATTTGCATTTAGTCTAAATATGACTAGCAAAAAAAGATACAAAACTTTGATATATACAAAATGAACTACATTTTTGGATCAAATATCGACAAAAGAATACCTTAGCGATAAAAACTGGGAAAAGTCCACAAATTCGAAGTCCAAGGAAACAACAAAGTAAGGAGAATGGAACACAACAAACAAACATAACAACGGACACATTTATAACTAAAAGAATAAAAACGTATAAACTAATCAAACTAATCAAGAGAACAAACTTGTTGAATGCCTAAACATATGATGAACAATATGAGCAAACTAAACAAGCCTAAACAGGAAACCAGACATGCAAGCAAGGTAAATATTTGCAGAGGGAGCTGTTATTCTGTTAATATCCTCGCACTTTCGAAGAAATTTCGGGGATATAGCGATTGTCTCCGTTCGTCCGCCCGTTCGTCTGTCACACTTTCTTGTGACATCAACTCCTGCTTGACTTTTGGGTCGAATTTTGAAAAATTATCAATTTAAGCTTATGACATAAACTTGTCTTTTGTTTTTCAATTTATTTTATTTATATTTCTATTTCTATACAGTATTGTCAAATACCATATGCAGGTGTGCAATAAGGTTTTAGAATTTGAATTTTCTAAAATTGGAGTCCACATGGGTCGAAATTTGAAAATTTTAATTTAAGCTTGTGACCTTAAATTCTCTTTCAGTTTGCTTATATATAGTATTGTCCTACACTATATTTAGTTGAGGATTTAGAATGTCGATTTGATCCGGGGGCTCACACAGGCCAAATTTCAAAAATTGTCCGTTTAAGCTTGTGAACTAAGGTTTTTTTCATTTTTCATTAGGTTTATTTATTTAGTTTCTTTATAGAATGACTGCATACTATTTTTGGATGGGAATAAGGTATTATATGTTTGACTATAGGTAAGTGGCCCAACAATAAAAACAACATAAAAATGACAGTTTAATTACAAGTACAATTTTTGAGGACATCCAGCTAGATTTGGACAAAGAGAGACAACTCCATCATTCTCAGATTTGCCTCAGTAATAAATCACGACTTTCTGTTAGTTCTGATATCATATTAAATATAAGTTTTATAACATAAATATCTTCATTAGTCATTAACCATAAAAATTTATCCTCTGAAGACAGTTTAATAAAGTTATAATGGTTAATAGAAAATGCCTTTAATCTTCTACATTTTCTTTACACAAGTTACATTTTCTGTCTTTGATTTCTAAATTAAAATATCTACCCCTTTCTATATTAAGGTTATGATTACTAAGTCTAAATTTGGCAAATACTTTTCTTTGCTCATCTGAGCCTTTAGTTAAATAAAGTTCAAGTTTATACATATATTTAAATTTTATGTTTAATAGTAGGATTAATTTGTGTGTGTGGATCCGTGAGTTAAATGTTATTTATACAACAAGGAATCTCTTTGATGTTTTGATATAATCAAACACACTTTAAAATATGGTTTCATTCTGTTGATTTGAAAGTAATGTGCTACCACAAGTTAAAATATTTAAATCAAGAGTGCAATCGTCAGGCAAGCAGTCTAGATTATTAAATAGACTTGGTCGAATATTGATATACAGAAGACAATGAAAAAAGCAATGGCTTGCGTCTTCGCGAGCATAACCACACGCATATGACGGGTCTGATATAATATTGACTCTGTATGGATCTTTACTTAAGAATGAACATTTTTCAATTGTGATCCACCATGATCTGAAAATCTGAAGGAAGTATCATCCGCAAATAGTATGCATAACGATAACAGATTTTCTGCTATATCGTTGATATAAATTACAAAAACTAAAGGCACGAGCACTGATCCTTGTGGTACCCCAGCTTGGACAACGGAAAGTGGAGACGACGAGTCTTTCATTACAACTCTTTGTTTTCTATCTTGCAAATAACTATTAAACCACTTGTGTAAATTTCCCCGTATCCCATATGATTTCTTTTTGTGTAATAACCCTTTATGCCAAACTTTGTCGAACGGAGGTTCGGGTAAAGATATCATAAATGCTTTCCAATGTTACTGTGTAGCTGGTCACGAGGGTGATGGATGTCAAACAAGTAAGTTATATACTAACAATTTATTGCATGGAATATATCTATTTCTTAAATTTATTTAGATGTCCAGACATTAGAGTCTTTTTGTAAGTAAATTGTAATAACTAGTTTTTCTTGTCCAGGGTGATACAATGTATTGTAGATTCGACACAAGTCCTTACATATAGTGATATACGTGACAAAAACAGTCCTTTTTTTATACATTCTACAATGCTAATATCCCTATTGATGTTGGGATTAATGAAGTGTCATTGCTTTATTTAATCAGACATTGACGAATGTAACAGCAACCCATGTAAAAACGGAGGGTCTTGTGTTGACAAAGTGAATGGTTACACGTGTATGTGTGTTGTTGGGTACACAGGGATCAACTGTGGTGTTGGTAAGATATTGAAGGACGACTGTTATGTGAGGGAAGCACTGCCAAGTCATATCGACTTCATCTAATGATTTCTTTAATTTTAACTTAAAAAGATGAATGATAAAATGGATAAGAGGAAAGTTCTCCAACGACATACCAATGAATTATACTCATCCTATCTACAAACATTAACACAAAAACTATATAAAATAATACAAAACAAACATTAAATCGACATCACCTTTACTTCCCATTTGTCTTTCCAAAATGAAAAAAATGTGAATTACTAGTATTCTATAAAATATTGACTAAAAATAAAGTGTAGGAGTGATATATAAATTGTTTAAGAAAAACATATACCTTGCATAAAACCATCCGCAGAAAAAATGACATAAGATGAACAGAACATAAACGAAACGGGGAACCAGAATAATCTGATTGGAAAAGACGTATTCATTTTGTTGCATTATAAGACTATGAACCATTGACTTTCGGAATAGAAAAACTTAAATACAAATGCAAAAAGACTAATTTCTTATTTGAAGTGCATACTCTCTACAAAGTGACATACATATGCAGCAACGTGATGTAATATAGGATTAAGTTTAAAACGGGTACTTGTAGTAGGCCGCTTTACATAAATAGGTTTACAGTGGTAACTTTTCCGATGAAATACCACGAATAAAAAAATATTTAAAATGCTTTGACATCGTGACTTGGTTTCAGAAATTGATGAATGTGAGAGCAACCCATGTCAACATGGAGGTACCTGTACAGATAAACTAAATGCTTACACATGCGCATGTGCAACGGGCCATGAGGGAACCAACTGCGAGACCGGTATTATTTTGTATTTATTTATGGATCGCTAGCTGCAATTCACATGTAAAATAATTGTGATATGACACCGGGCAAAATTTTGAATTTGACATCTGCTAAAAATGATAGAATGGAGAAATAGACTTAGATCTTTTCAGGCGATTCGATTTATGTAGTATTTGTTATTTAATTACTTTATTTGTAGGTTTATGTAATGAAATTAACCCTTTCGACAGTATTCCATTTGAACATTAATAAAACAATTTATTAACTTACACATATATTTTTTCCAAATGTATTGACACATTATTTCCTACCCTTTCCAACTTTTACGAAATTTTAGTTAATCAAATATATTATACAGTTATAAATAAGTGTTTAAGTAGCCCATGTAAATTTGAAAACTGTAATGATCTGATAAATGATTATAACTGTACATGTACACCTGGCTACGGAGGAAAGAACTGTGACAAATATATGTAAAAGATGGTGATGAATGTAAATTATTACATATTTAAGACTTTTTCTGTTTTATGGTCATATTCAGTTTTTCTTTCATTGTTTCGTCATGAAAATTTTACGTGTCGCTAACAAAAAATACCCCTGATCACTTTAAATACTGGGTTTCTACCCGTTGATGTATCAAGAAGGTTAACTTTATCATAACAATTAGGAAAATCCTTGTGAACAAAGGTAAGCATCATCATTTAGGTTATTTACGTCAACATAAGTCATGATAAAACAAAGAAATTTGAAATCGTAAGTTTTGAACGGTAGATATCTCGTTAAATTGTTTGTTAAATGATTAGTCAAAGTGACACTCAAAGTATTCTATTGCAAAAACTTAACTATATGACGGGTACATGGCGGGTATTAGACTGAATAATTTTATTTCAGACATAAATGAATGTCAAAGCGACCCATGCCAACATGGAGGGACATGCTCTGATCACATAAATATGTACACGTGTCATTGTCCACCAGGTTATACTGGTCACAGCTGCGAAAAAGGTCAGAATAAGCTTTATTATTCAATCCACGTTAAAACCAACTATCTTTGTCAATCCTTTGTAACCAGATGAAAATTTAAAGACTTATTTTTATGATTTTTACATATTTCTTTTTTGACCCTAATGTATCATTTTGTACCAAAATTGAGTATAAACTTTTGGTATTCATGTTTTCTATATAATACACATTGTTATTGACACACATATATAGTTATTAACATTTGTTTTGACTTTGGTTTTTGTTGAATGTGCTGTTCTAATATTGTCATCCAATAATTTTTTAACTGTGGAAATTCACACATCCAATTACCTTTGTCAGAAAGCTTTTGAAAAAAAGTTTTTTCTTCGAGTTTTCCCCTTTCGTTAATGGTACCATTTACAAATATAATATAACTATTAATCCAATTTTCAAAAATAATGCATTTTTTAATAAACTGATTTCTCCAAATGACTTGTTGACGAATATCTTTGTAATTATTGGGTATAAAATGACTATTTTTTTTCTATTGTTCACCAAACGTTTTGCAATATTTAGAAAAAAATCTGACAGGTTCAAAGCATTATGTAACGAATTCATGGAATCTATATTCATTCGGAAAAAAAGAAAATCTTTTTTGTATCTTTTGACCCAACCTAATTTAATGGCATCAATATGCTTGTCTATATTTATCATTTTTACACCCCCCTCAGTCATACTTAAACTTAAAGCTGACCGTTTAATTTTTTTCCATTTTACTGTTCCATAAAAATTCAAATATCATTTTTAGCTCACCTGACCCAAAGGGTCAAGTGAGCTATTCTCATCACTTGGCGTCCGTCGTTCGTCGTCGTCCGTCGTCCGTTTTTCCTCTGAAAACTACTGGGCCAAATTGAACCGAACTTGGCCACAAGCATCGTTAGGGTATCTAGTTTAAAAAATGTGTCCGATGACTCCGCCTGCCAACCAACATGGCCGACATGGCTAAAAATAGAACATAGGGGTAAACTGCAGTTTTTGTCTTATATCTCAAAAACTAAAGCAATTAGAGCAAAACTGACTGGGGTAAAAATGTTCATCAGGTCAAGATCTACCTGACATAAAATTGTCAGACAATTCGGTCAACCCTTTGTTGAGTTATTGACACTGAATTGTTAATTTTAAGGAAATTTTTGCAGTTTTAGGTTATTATGTTGAATATTATTATAGATAAAGACAAATTGTAAACATCAAAAATGTTCAACAAAGTAAGATCTACAAATAAGTCAACGTGACCAAAATCATTGATTGACCCCTTATAGAAGTTTTTGCCCTTTAAATACGGCATCCAGCATAAACTTTCATTTAAAGACCTTTTTTCTCTCAAACCACTGGGCCAATTGAGACCAAACTTTGGTGGAATGGTCCTTGGGTGGCCCCTTCCAAAATTATATCTGGCATCCCCAACTTCCAACTGACATGGCTGCTGTTACTAAAAATAGAAAAAGGGGGGGGTGAATTTAAAAAAATCTTCTTATATGAAACTTCAAGGCCAGTTGGAACCAAAGTTTGCAGTAATGGTTCTTAGGAGGTTCTTTTTCAGAAATATGTCCGATGACCTGGACTGTTAACTAAGATGGCCGCCACAGCCGAACTTAGTTTAACATAGGGCCCTATGGGAAAATTGATTGAAAAATCTTCTTGTATTAAACCACTTGACCAATTGGAACAAGACTTGGCAGCAATGGTCCTTAGATGGTCCTCTTAGAGAGGTGTGTCCGATGACCCGGACTGTCAACCAAGATGGCCGCCACAACCGAACTTAGTTTAACATAGGGCCCTATAGGAAAATTCATTGAAAAATCTTCTTGTCTGAAACCACTTGACATATTGGAGCAGGACTTGGCAGCGTTTGTCCTTTTCAGAAATGTGTCTGATTTCGTGGACTGTGAACCAAGATGGCCGCCACAGCAGAACTTAGTTTAACATAGGACCCTATGGGAAATTCACTCAAAAATCTTCTCGTCTGAAACCACTAACCCAATTAGAATTAGACTTGGTAGCAATGGTCCTTAGATGGTCCTCTTTCAGAATTTTGTGCGATGATCCTAACTGTCAACCAAGATGGCCGCCACACCCGAACTTAGTTTAACATAGGGCCCTATGGAAAAATTCATTGAAAAATCTTCTTGTCTGAAATCACTTGACATATTGGAGCCAGACTTGACAGCATTGGTACTTAGGAGGTCCTCATTCAGAAATATGTCCGATCACCCGGATTGTCAACCAAGATGGCTGCCACACCGTCCTTTGTTAAATATTGGACCCTTTAGGAAAATTAAAAATCTTCTTGTCTGAAACCACTTAGCCAGTTGGAACCAGACTTAGTAGATATGGTCCTTAGATGGTACTCTTTTAGAAATGTATCCGTTGACCTGGACTGTCAACCATGATGACTGCCACAGCTGAAATTAGTTTAACATAGAATCCTATAGAAAAACCAGCCAAATTGACTGCAACACTTAAATTTTTAGGTCTGCTCATGGTGAAATGTTAAATCCAGGTGAGCGATACGGGCTCTTGAGAGCCTCTAGTTTTATTAATTATCTATATATTCTTTCTCAATATATGTAACATATGCCCAAAATGTTATATTTGGTATGATATGATCAAGGATCTAACTACTGTTATTTTTCCCAACATAGTACGATTTCTTTTTTTTTCAGTTATGTAGGACTTCTTCAGATTTTTCAAGCTGTTTTTTTTTTTTTTTTTTTTTTTTTTTTTTTTTTTTTTTTGGCATCTAACACCTGACAGTTCTTTTTGTTTTGTCCAAAATATACACCATGGCATTTGACTGCTTTACTAGACCAACTGATATTTTCATATTTTTCTTTGCAATGTTTTTGCTTTCCCAGCCATATACCCTCTGTTTTTGATCGGTTTAATTTTAAACCAGATAGTGATCCAAAGAGGTCAATAGCATTAAGTGTCTTAGTGATATCAGTTTTATTTAAAAAAAAAAACAGTGTTGTGTCATCTGCAAGTTGTGATATTTTAATAGGATGTGTTTTCCCGTCAATTTTAAGTTCAAATCCTTTTATGTTTTTATCTTGTCTTATTCTACAGGCTATAAAAAAAGTAAGTTGATTGCAACTTTGCTAATTAGGAATGATATCTATTCCCAAAACTAAAAGCTTTAAAGACCAAAAATTATTAAATCGTAAGCATGTAATACAGCATTAATTATATTATGAATATCATTTTTCCTAAAGATTCAAATTTAAATAATAAAGTTATGGCAAACTTTATTTAATCAGTTACTTTGCATTAATAACTGAACATTTCTATGCCTAAAATGGACGTATCATCTAGAATAAAAAATATAAATGCGTATTAGATATTGGCGAATGTTTGTCTTGTCCATGCTGATCTAAAGATTTTGTCAACAAATATCAGTGTATTTGCTCAGCTGTTTCATAGATTCATAAGTGTTCTTTCTATTATGAATGGGATATATGACAAACACTTTTATAGGGTCTGCGTTATTCGCAACACATCAAAGACTGGAAAGACTGAACCCAAAGTCGCTATATAATCCCTTTAATTGCATAATTCGTCTAATTTTTTTCGATAATATTTATACAGATGACGTCCAAGCCTTAACAATTGATTGATTTATTAGAAGGATGGAGATATTTATTTCCAAATGTTCGTTAATCGTGTATTTCTAGATGTAAATGAATGTTCCACTTCTCCCTGTAATAATGGTGGAACTTGCATTGACATGGTGAATGTTGTTTTGGGATTCACAGGGAATTTTTTGTTGTAATTGTTTTTTTTCTGGGTTTTTTTTAGGGGATGGGGGTGTTTCTAGCAGTTAATATTTCTTGGAACAACGTCATCTGATTCAATTACATTCATGTATGCTAATTGGCTATACAATAACTATAGCTCATCATGTGACTTTCGATGATTAGAAAACAGACCATCCCACAAGACAAGCCCTAACTTCCCCCAAGCTATATTGAAATCAAAGTGCAATAGTTCACATGTACAATTTTTTAATAGGATACTAAAAAGGAACAATGTACCTAAGGAGCAATAAAAAAAAACGTAATTCATTGGACAGACAAACCCGGGAAGACAAATGAACAACCACAAGCACAACAAATAAACACAGAAAACTAAAGAACAATGAACAACACGAGCTCCTATAAAAACCAGGAGTGAACGCAGGTGCTCGGAAGGGTAAGCACAAGTCGTGAAGTTCAACAAAGTAAATCCGGTGGAAGTCACAAATGGGTGGAGGCACATGAAAGGTTACGACTGGATGCCGCCACTGTCGACTAAAAAATCAATATTTTCGATGTTCTTGGATGTTTACTTTACGATAAGATATAACTAGACTTATTCGAAAGAAATTTTGCTGAAAAATGCGTAATGTTTAAAAGTTCAGTGAAAGAATATCATACAGCCGGTCCAATAGTTTTTTTTTATGAAAGTACATGTGATAATTTGATGGTTTTTTCATTGGCCACTATATATCGTGGTCGTGACAAAGACTGTGGCCAGTATTTGCCACGCTATTTTACAATGGGATACCACTATATATCGAGTTTTAATCGTGGTGCTACGGTGGGTGGTCAGCCCAACACGATAGAATACTATGGCAGATCGTGGTAACGTTTGTTTCGGGTAATACTAGTACACATTATTATGATCGGTCTTCTCCTGGAGTAAAAAAATCCATAATTTACCAACAAGTAATTAATAATCAATATGTTTACCCTCATTTTTGCAGTAAACAAAGTTTTATAGGAAGAAATTTTAATAATTTGAAATAACAGGTGTTTGGAAAGAAAACAGGTCAACAAAAATTATGAAATCTTCTTCTTGAAAAGAAAACGACATATAGTGTTTCACCACTCTTATGTTACCGATTAATATCACTGGGACATGCATCTGCTGCCACTTTCCGTGCAACGATAGCTGGCACGATGTACCCATGATGTTGTCAGCGTGGACGGCCGTTATAATACTTATTTGGCATGGTCAGATTGCCACGGTAAAATAATGTTTTTTCCGAAAACCACGCTGCGAGATCTGTACTTTTGACCGAACAATAGTACTTTGACAAAAACAATGGAAATTAAATGAACAATAGTAATTTTATTTCCTGTATTTTTCAAAATGAAACTAATACACTGAGGTATAATAATATGATATAGGGTTCATATGATGTCTTCGATATTTCATTGATCCATGGTACTCTGCGCTGTGTGATTTAAGGTTAGCTCATTATCTGACTCTTATCTCACACACGCAGATCTCTTGTTAATAATGTTGACAATGATAATGATGACATTGTTGACTTGTATTTCTTACACCTGTTGTTGAATACTGGTAACTACTCTTTTTATTATGCACTAGTGTGTCAGGATGAATAAGAATAGATTTGGTTATAACCCACCACTGTTCAGTGTCTGTGCTAAGTCAGAATATCCTGCATCTCTGTT
Organism: Mytilisepta virgata; assembly: GCA_028015205.1. Taxonomy (NCBI): domain Eukaryota; kingdom Metazoa; phylum Mollusca; class Bivalvia; order Mytilida; family Mytilidae; genus Mytilisepta; species Mytilisepta virgata. The sequence goes on along the minus strand of CM051518.1, from coordinate 49,546,025 downwards.
ATGTTGTGTGTGATTTGTGCTCTTCTCTGTTATTTTTTGCCCGGTGTTCTTTCAATTAGGTGGCGTTGATTGATTGGTATGTCCTGTTATCCATTTTGTTAATTGAAATCCTTGTTGGTTTTTAGTGTTTTTGGAATTCATATGTTCATATGACGTTTCTGATTTTGTCATTACTAAAGTTAGCTATAATGTAGCTAGGCCGTTTTTAAAGACGATTTTGAAAAAAAAAACTTTTTAGGTTACTATATTATAATTATTGGACCATGAATTATAATACCTGCATCTTATCTATCGAAGCAGATTTGAAATTAAAGATATTATCGACATATACATGTACCTATATTTATACATACACAATAATTGTCTAAAATATCACTATTCAAAAAAAGGAAGATGGAACTATTTGTTTCCTAAAATATAAACTTTTTATTATCACAAGGTTTTCGATCAATTACAGTTCTGAAGACTAAATATCACTACTCTATCAAACAGTTATAATCTATTCACTTTTAATTTGCAGCGACGACTTTTAATATACCTGGAACCAAACAACGTATTGCTGTTTATGCTATGGTCAAAACATTTCCACTGGATGTACCAGAAAATAAGGTCATCAAATTTAATGACGTAAGGACAAATGTGGGAAACTCGTATGATCCGATGACAGGAATATTTACTTGCAGTGTCAAAGGACTTTATATGTTTTTTGTCAACCTTCGTATTGTAAGCCACAAACCCATAGAGGGTGAACTAGTTAAAAATGGTATTCCGTTTATGAGAATTTATGACAGTGGCAACACTTACGATGGTGCCGGTACCAATATGGCTATTATCCACCTTGACACTGGTGATCGTATTTGGTTCAAACTTCATGGTAGATATACCAATGGTAATGAAATTGCTGGGATAATTGATGGACATCATTTTCTGCATTCCTTCTGTTTTAATTTTCTTTCAGTGTCCTTATGATATCGTAAATATGTATTTCAACAATATTTAAATTTGCAATTATAATTGTGTTTCTTTTGAATTTGTAAACACAAACAGGCAAGTGTAGAGGAATTAGTCTTCCAAATGCACCTCAGATGCTTGCGGGAAGAACAGTTGTTTTGTTTTCACACATGAAAATTTGTGAAGAATATTTTCCGACACAATGAAAGTATGCTTAGATGTTTGAGGAAACCTTCGTTTTCTAATACGTATTTAACTGATGAGTCTTAAATCGTTAAAATGTGGACATCTTGCCCTTCAACAATAGTATCAAAAATCGTCAAAAGAATACCGAAGTGACAAAACGTGGCCATGGGTAAAATCCACAAATTCGAAGTCCAAGGAAAAGACAAAGTCAGGAGAGTGAAACACAACAAACGCCACAAGGATACTTGTATGTCTGACAGAATAAAAAACGTATAGTAAATTAAACAAAACTAGAACAAGACAGCAATGTGAGCTCCCATTTAAAACCGAGAGTGACATCAGGTGCTCCAGTGCGGAAGCATGTCCTACTCTGTTAACGGCACCCGTCACATTACCAATGAGTAAAAGCCGGTAAAGTGTCACGTCCGGTGAGGCGTCAATTCCAGAGGACGTGAAATCGAGTCATTCGCTGTCTTAAAAGTGTGTGTGACAGCAGTGTCGCCTTGCCAAGAAAGTCGCCGTATAAATCACATGCGCGGCAGTAACGAGTCATCTGTGAAATGTACAACCCATAGGCTGGAGACCCTGGTATGTTACAGCTAAGAAAGAGGAAGGTCTCAATCGGAAAATTACAATCATCACGTTTGTCATAAAAGTTTGATTTCAATCGCCCATTATTATCTATGTAAAAGTACAAATCTAGATATAAAGCAGACGTTGGTGTGTCTGTGGTCTCTTTAATTTCAAGTTCACTCGGGTAGACATGGTAGATGAGATGTAGGTTATCCTTAAAGTAAGGATTATTAAGTAACAAAACATCATCTTTATAAGTGAAACTGAAATTAAAGGACTGGGCTAGTTACTTTTCATTTCGCTGTAGTAGTCCTGTAAAAAATTAGCTTCATATGAAAACAAGAACAGGTTGGCCAAAAGCGACACACATGTTATACCCATTGGGAAGCCGATCATCTGTTGGAAAACCTGTTCCCCAAACTCAACAAAGATGTTGTCAATGAGAAATTCGAGCATACGCGTGTTAACGGCATAAGTGTCAGAGTACTTTTTATTAGAATCAGTATGTTTTTACAAAGTAAGCCTTGTCCTCACCTAATACCAGATAGGCATATCATTGGGAGCCTTGTTTAGGGCACAGACATTGGTGAATTAGCTCATGAAAAATAGATTTTAGTTAATCATGTGCGAGGGTCTTATACTGTGTAGAAAAATCAAAAGTTTTTATGCTATTACAATATGTAAAGTAACTAGAAGAGATATTCCTGTAAGTCTTTAGAATTTTTTTAGAATCCACATCTGATTCACACCACTAGTTGAGTAGGCCTTACCACAGTAGCTCTTGAGACCGTCCTTAATTGCTGTAAGTAGTAAGGATTTTCGAAAGCCTGCTATGAAACTTTGTTTGTATGGACACTTATGAAATTTGGGTATCCAGTAAATGGAAGGGAGGTTAAAATTGTCATAACATTTACCCCTTTTTGGTCATATTGGCATTTTTGAAATTGCACTCAAGCTAACCGAAAGTGGCATAACCGAAAAAGTCTGAATTTCCCGTAGTTCTGGCGTTACCTTTGTACATAATTTCAGTATCCATTATCCTTTTTTTTAATAATTACACAACATTTTACGTCAGGTTACACAATCAACTACGACCTCAAGTAATAATTCTTTCATAAATATATTCACAATAGGAAAAAAAGCTATGCCTCAAACTAAAGATTCGAAACATAAACAACGTCGAAACGCGAAACATACTTAATCAACACAGTTACTAATTTAAGACAAAACAAAATTACCTTCAGAGCAAAATCAACCAGACGTCCCAAATAAATAAGTGGTACAATCCGTAAAGATTTGAAGCTAATTCACAAGAAACATTGCAAAAGATTCCAAGAACTTAGTACGACCGACTGAAAGTAATTTATGGATTCGGTTGAGGACTATGCCAGAAAATGGACTTCAAAAGAACAGGAGCCTGCTGACACACTTTCAGAGTGGGTGAACGCTATTAGGTCAATGATACAAATCAGAATTAAAAGCCTCCAAGGGTCTATGAGCACTAAAGCTATATCCATCTTTAAAGACCCTAAGGTTGTTGAAAACTTGACTCGCCTCCATGACAAATATGTAGTTGTCCCAGCTGACAAGGCCCCCAATAACATCGTTTTTGTTTGTAAGAACTATTATTTTGAGTGTCTTAGAAACGAATTGGGAATAGATAACACTGCGGGTAACCCAACTTATACACCGACCACACTCACTAAGCAGGAAGTCCTTGATAACCACAAGACCGTTCTTCATTCCTTTGGCATTTCTACAAAGGATGAAGAAATGGACCTTCCTGCTCTTTATTGGATTCCTAAACTACATAAGAATCCGTTTAAACAAAGGTACATTGCTGGATCACCTAATTGCTCTACAAAACCTCTTTCAAAGATTTTAACATCCATATTGACATGTGTTAAAGAGGGCCTTCAGAATTACTGTGAAACATCATATTCCACCAGTGGCGTCAATCAGATGTGGATTCTTAAAAACTCCAAAAATTTACTTCAATATCTAAAATCAAAATCTTTGGCTACATGCAACAGCATAAAAACTTTCGACTTCTCTACACTCTACACTACCATACCACATTCTCAATTGAAAGATCGCTTAAAGCAACTAGTTCATCAATGTTTTTTCAAGAAAAATGGGACACGCAGGTATAAATTCCTTGTTCTAGGTAGAGAAAAGTCTTATTTCGTTAAGAACCACTCTGATTCTGACAAAAAGTATTCTGAAGATGAAATTACAAACATGTTAGATTTTCTAATAAACAACATATTCGTTGAATTTGGCGGTCTAATTTTTCAACAAACAATCGGCATTCCAATGGGAACCAACTGTGCTCCTCTCCTCGCCGTTCTGTTTCTGTACTCATATGAAGCGGACTTCATTCAAGGGTTACTACGTGAAAACAAAAAGAAACTAGCCCAATCCTTTAATTTCACTTTTCGTTATATAGATGATGTGTTGTCGTTAAATAACGACAAATTCCAAGACTTTCTACATTTTATCTACCCCAGTGAACTTGAAATTAAGGATACAACAGATACACCAAAGTCCGCTTCATATTTGGATTTGTTTCTTGAAATAGACTATGAGGGACGTTTGAAGACAAAACTTTATGACAAACGTGATGACTTCAACTTTCCTATTGTTAATTTTCCCTTCTTAAGTAGCAATATACCAGCATCGCCTGCATATGGCGTCTACGTTTCTCAGCTTATCCGATTTTCAAGGGCATGCGTGAGTTACCCTGACTTTCGACAAAGAGGATTACTGCTGTCACAAAAGCTTCTTAACCAGGGTTTTATCAGGGATAAGTTGATGTCATCACTTAAGAAATTTTACGGTCGTCATCATGAATTGATTGACCATTACAGTGTTCCAATATCTAAGATGATGTTGGACCTGTTCCCACTGTCGTAACCTTTCATGTGCCTCCTACGATTTGTGACTTCCACCGGATTGACTTTGTTGAACTTCACGACGGGTGCCGTATACGGAGCAGGAACTGCTTACCCTTCCGGAGCACCTGGGTTCACTCCTGGTTTTTATAGGAGTTGTTGTTCATTGTTTTTAGTTTTCTGTGTTTATTTGTTGTGCTTGTGGTTGTTCGTTTGTCTTCCCGGGTTTGTTTGTCCAATGGATTACGTTTTATTGATTGCTCCTTAGGTATATTTGTCCTTTTTTTTCGACTTTAACAGTAATATAAGTCAATATAGGTAAAAAAAAACAAAAAATTATTGTCATCTGTTTCACATGCTGGGGCAATTGATCAAGAATTTCCTGGAAAATTATGCATCTTCTATCTGATTAAGCTATATTACTTTATGTCCGTAAACAAAATTTACAGTTTTCCACTAACTTTTTTAACCAGATTGTGTCAACAGAATTTGAATTTTAAAAACTCTTTCTTTTTCATGTTTTGCTTAACCTTTATGATGAAAGTGTCTAATCCTTCAATCTAACGAGAAAAGGGTTTGGAAACAAGTGAAAAACTTAGATCAAACATGTTAGAACAAGAATATTTAGATATTCGATATCCCTTTATCCGTACAATATGATTATAATTATGACATATGACACTTATATTACGTATGCTGTCTTGTTCTAGTTGTTAAAGCGGGCTTAACCACATGGAATTATCGAGGGTTTTATCACTTAACAGAATAAACGTAAACATATATTAGTTTTGTCCTTTCTAGACTTTACCATTCCTTTCACGTTGCATAGCCATTTGTTTCAATCTTCCATTTGACTGGATTGAAGCAAACCGATTTAAAATTTACGAAGGTTAAAAGATAGTTTGATATCTTTAAAAGAGTAATAGGTTCTTACACGACTTCAAAGTACAGTCTGGAAAATCTTCAGTGAGTTTTTAAAATTCATGTCTTTCCCGAGTAGAGCGCAGCGGAACGTGGGGAAGACGCTGAATTTTAAAAAGAGTTCAAAATGGTCCAGTTCTTCACTTTTGAACGAGTATAAGTACATATTTCTACCGTAAATACTCAACTTTTTAGGTTTCCTGTACCTAGGTATGTCAACGAAGTTAAATAACGTTACGCCTGATTGGTCGAAAGGTATGACAAAATAATTCTGATTGGATGTCATAACAGTGGGAGATCGATGCACGTGCAGCGATCTTCCATGGGTCATCTCCCACTGAAAAAAGCCATTAACGGAAGAAATTTTATTTTATCGCTAAATGTATCAATTGATGACCACTACTAGTCGAGGCACCTGAGGATAAACATGTAATAGTAAGTTTAGTGTAGTTCGTGTGTAGATATCTACAATCGATTGTCTATTACTATCGGTTGATGTCTACCAGGTGACAATTGGTTAAAAAAGGCTGCATATTCATTGGTTTTTCGTTCAATTTTTATGAGTTACAAAAAAACATTACTCTCTTGCTCAGTGTGAAGACCATATTAATGAATGATATGACAATGATATCTACATAATATGCACTAATAAATAAGTAAAATTTCAGATATTTAATATTTAGATATTGCCATATTTTTTCCATTTAGTTAAGAGGTAATTCAATTTAAAATTGATTAAGAATTTTTGGACGTTATATCTAGTTGGGAATAAATCATTTATGGTTTTATTACATTAAAAACTATGGAAAAATGTACAATTTATATTTCTAATTTTCTTTTGCTTTCTTTAAACCATTTGAGTCATGTTCCACGTACTTTGCTAAAACTAGACAGTGGTCTTGCGAGCATTCGCTTTGTGTTTTATTTTTAAGAATATTTTGAAAAAATATAATTATTATCTAAAATAGTCTTTTAAAAGTATATTTTCTTAATCTATTTTTCGTATAAAATCAAATTACCGCAATCTAGTAATAGCTGTATGCAAACCCGTATGAAGTTTCCAACTGTAACCACAAAATATTTTAAATAAAACTGTTCATATTGGTATCATGGTTGAACATGACCTGGATATGAGCATATTATACTGATTTCACGGTTGATGGTTTTGAGCAAGTGTTATAGAACTTATAAACATTGTATCTTGTGTGAGTAAGTCATGTTGTGCAAGTTGTTATTCATCTTTTGGTAGATTTTGTTCATATTTGGTACCATGGCCGGACATGATCTAAACATGTCATTCATTTTGTTAGTATTTTGTAAGTTTCTTATCTTACCATGTGTACATAACAAATCATTCTAATATGACGTCTCCGTAATCGGCATATGAGCAAAACCGTGGTAAAATTGCCAGTCAAAACATGCTCGCACAACCTTTTATTTTTGTTCTTTTGTTGTCGCTGTTCTCTTTGTGTCACCACTAAAAGCACATTACCAGTCAATAAATGTAATTCCGGTTCGTTTGCATTCATAATACTTTCGCTGCTGCAAAATGTTTGGGACAATCAAAGTTTCGTTCGATTGTTGTTTATTTGTGCTAATGTCAGAATGTCTTTTATGACGTCATTAAAGGGAATTCCGACTTTTTTTTAAGCCAAAACACCCGTTGGAATAAAATTATAATTAACTTGTAAGTGTAAAATAACAATCCAAAGATACTAATATTAGATGCTGTATACGACGCATTTCAAGGAGTTACCTCTCATCAGCAGCATTAAAACCGAAACATTTGGAAGACCAAAAACCAAACTTATATTAAACAAGAAGTACTCAACCAAAAATACCGAAATAGAAAGCCAAATTTCAGCTAAGTGTAACGTACAGATAACGTAAGCGGATTAATTATTACGCACCACGTGATTGAGGTCATTTCTTCATTGACTGAAATAAATTACGGTCAATCATTAATTATTTGTAAAATAAGAGAGAGCTCGAGTATGTATCTGTTATCTGTAAGTTACACTTATGAGATATATCGACATTTTGTGACGTCTTGATATTGCTGATATTAATGACTGCTGAAGATCCAACGGCGAAATTCAAAATAAAGTACAGCAATAAAAGTACTATCAACTTTCTTCTTTAAATTTTCTTTTGTGTATGGCATGGGTTTGTTCCTTTTATACATTAGTAATTGTTCCTAGAATTATCTTGATTGGCAAGAGCCGGTTGCTGACTTTATGATTCCTCTTATCATATATTTGTAAGGCAGACAGATTTCCGTTTTTGTACGATCTTTTACTTGTAGTCTTGATTTATGATTTATTGGTAAACTCACGCTTTTATCTTAAACTGATTACGGTTAGGCCAGAAAAGCACGCACTGACGTTCAAATGTACTCGCACACATTTATAGTCAACAGATACATATAATTGTGGCATGGGTACATGAAAAAAGTAAATCCGAGAGATATTAAAATTTCCCAAGCCCTTAGGCGATAGAAATTTGGTTTCTTTGAATATATCCCTCCAGTACATTATGTTATATCGTTTTAATATACCGAATTATTTGAGACTGTTTATCTAAGTTATTTCTTCGTCTGATCTGTACCAAATCTTTGTAGGACACCACCGTCAACGGCCGACACTATTTAGTTATTTTTGAATACTCACATCTATCAGTAATGATACTTACATTTTAATTAAAATTAGATCTACTTATTGCTCCTTTCAGTCACTGCATGTAGATCTAACAATACGCAATTTTACTTTCTGTTTTGATGACCTTTTCAATCAGCCAATTAGATTTTGAAGGCATTAGCTTAAGGATAAAACCCGAGGATTCTATATAGGTCATCAGAACAGAAAGTAAATAGAGTGTTGTTAGATCTGCATGCAGTGGCTGAAAGGAGCAATTAGTAGGTCCAATTTTAATTAGATGAGGGAACGTTCCGAAGAAAAAGTATGCGCGAATAATCTCCCAAGGAAAAAATATTTTCAGGTTAAAAGGGTATCTGAAAAATCAATAAAAAGGGTACAATGTATATGTATCTCTAGTTTGAATATACCCAATGACATGGCAATATGCAGATTTAAATAAAAGATATGTGAGGAAAAAAAACGGCAAGGAATAAACGACTCTTGTTTAAGATATACTTAGTTATGAAAATAATCACTTTGATATTAACAAAGATATTTAATAAGTTTCCTAGTCAGAACAGGAAACATTAGTGAGATATCAAATGGACCGGGGGACACGAGAGAGCACTCTAGAACTAGGAAACGTGGCAAATGTGTTAATAAATACTTGATGTAACTGATGTTTTGGTAGGTTTGGTGTATTTGTATTTGTATATTGCTTGACTAGAACGGTCAGTATTATGTTGAATATCAATATTTTGGAGATAAGTTTTCAAATAATGACACAAGCAAAATGTGTGCAGTAAGGTTTCCGCTGTAGAAAATTTATTTTAAATTCGAAAAAAAATCGGCAAGGTTTATATGTTATGTGTGCTCTGACGTCTTATGGTCCCAGAAAATTCTTTACAATTTTAATTGAAGAAGAATTTCGGAGTAGAAAGTTATAAGATGCAAAGCATTTTATTCCTCTTAATTCTACTGTTCTACTATAGTCTAGATAAAATTATATATTACAACGGCCAGATCTTCATGTCAACCCCCAACAAATGTTATGTGCATAAACTGTTATTGAGTTGTAATACCCCATACCATACATCAAATATTTAAACAAATTTTTGACCTTAAAGTGTACAACTGGCATTTAAATGTGGATTAAACAACAAATGAAACAAACTGGCGGGACATATAGACACGTGTGAAGTAAACCTTCAAAGACTTAGAGATAAATTTCCATCTTATTATATTTGCTCTACTTTAGAGTATCTATGCATACGAGATATATGTTGAATAAGAAGAAAGTCGATGGTATTAAACAGATAAATATATAGAACTAATAAGAAATATTTTATTTATTTCCTAATAAAATGACAATAACATAGAAAAATTGGGTTATTTTGCCAAAACTGAGGTTACCTCTGTCATGTCTAAAGAATTAATTGTTTAAAAACTTATTGATGGAATAAGTATTCCTAAAGAATGGCCCAGCATGTTCTAATAATTGCAATTGTATTGGCAACAGTCTGCGAAGCTTCCCATTTCAAAGGAGGAACTATCAGCTGGAAGTCGGTTGGAGGACACAAAGTAAGATATTATCAAAATATTTTTGGTGCTGATTATTATTAATATTATTTTGTAGCTTTATATCCCATTGTATTAATTATAACCAAACGCTATAATGATAAAAGACCGCATAAACCATGCTTCAAAGTTATGCATTGTTAAACGACAAAAAAATGAATTCATTGTGTGATGTATGAAAATAAAGTAACGTGGGAAAGTAACACTAAATTAAATCATTACTATTAGCCCTCGTTCAATATGGGTTTTACACTTATAAAGTTTTTCTTTTATAGAACGGAAATACCACCATTATATATACAGATAATCCAAAGAATGTTCGTAAATATTTAAATCTTTGTTATAAACTACAACAAAATAAAACATCATATTTTAAGGAAGTAGTTGTTATGTTTTCAATGCGGAAAGTACGTTGATGTGTTAACCTTTTCTGGTTCTGCTAAATTAAGCTTATATAGAAACATTATATTGATACATAAGTTAGTGCTAATTTTTTAGGTAGAATTTAAATTCAAAATGGCGTGGACGCACGGTAGCGGTCCAGGGTGTACACAGAAAAAAATAGGGCAATATGTCAACAAATCATTTACTGGTGACAAAGTATGGAAATGTGTTAGCGGTTGCAGTGGTACTCCACCAGTCGGTCCTACATATTATTACTGTACAGCAGCAGATAAACAAGAAGGCTGGGAGCAGGGTGAAAACACATTTCAGTATACATTTCCTGGAAATGGACCATATATTGTTAGGTAAGGCAAAGCTCTTGAGAAGTTCTCATTCACTATGTGACCAGGCCAAATTTATCAAGGAATTGGGACCGGTGCAATTCAGTTTTACAGTTTAAAAACGTCTTCGCCCCACTGTCAAGAATTAAAAAATAATTACATGTCCCATTATAAATTTCAAGAAAAAAGTACGTATCCCATCAACTTTTTCATATTGTACAAATTTATAACAATTAACTAATAAAAATACATAAAATCAAAGATAAAAACGTTATATGTCTAAAACGTTAATGTTTCATAGACAATAAGGTATAATTTTTACTATAAAGAAAACATGTTATGAGTAAATTTGATCAAATATGGTAAAAACCTTGCAAATGTATTGTATTTAGGATATTGCATTTAGGATATACAAGATATCATACAGTTTAGATAAAAGAATTGAAAATAATTATCCTTCGGGTATTGACAAAACTGAGCAATTTATAAGGAATTTCAAACATGAAATCTGTCAAGTATAAAAAATTGTCCTTAAATTTTGGAATTTCTATGGTTCTTGGCACTCCATATATTCCCGTATCCCCTCTGTAAGGGACGAGATCAAAAGTTCAAGGTAGGATAAAAAACTTAATTCACATAGTTTTTTCACTGACCCCCCCCCCCCCCCCCAACCCCCAGTCTTAACATTATTTGGGAAAAATTGATTGACCAATATGGGCATATGCTTTGAGAGTATACTTTTTGTATCATGGGTCATGTTTTCCTCAACAATGTGTGTTTGTTCTGTATATTGACTTGGACATCACTTGAATCCGTATTTTTCAATCCGAAAATTGATGTCGGATAACAAAACTTGCAGCGATTTTTACCCCCACCCCCCAAACTATTTGAATTAAGTTTTTTATCCTACATTGAACTTTTGATCTCGTCCCTAACTGACTGTATAACGAATTTATCACGGCGATGAAATTTCCAAATCAGGAATTTTTTATATTATGGACTTAAGTATAGTTTTTTTCTTTTAAATTTGTTTTATAGAAAAAAGCAAAACTACTATTATAAAGTTTAAAACAATTTGTTAACAGAAAATAGTGAAAGCGAATCACGTGATTTCAAGGAAGGGGGATAAAGTTCGCGGAGTTGAGATACACAAAACAATTTGGGGCATGTAGCGAATCACGTGATTTCAAGAAAAGGGGATACAATAATTGATTATGACACTTTCTTGCCAATGCAAAGACGGTATTTTTAACAGAATCAGGATAAAAAAAATTATTCTCTATACTCCAGCACCGTTAATTTTTATCAAACCAGAATTAAATTAATTAAATGATCAGTTCAATAATATATCAGTTAATAAACAATTATGCTATAATAACCAGTAAGACTAAATCTTAAATTCATCTTGGACAATGTTCAATCACCATTCAAAGGTTTTTTCACCTCTTAGACTTTTTTGAAATTGGTTCGGAACCTCCCCATTACAGAAAAAACCTGAATTTATATGTAAATCTAAAATGCTGAAAATATACATAACATACAAACAACGAGCGAACTAGGGTGAGCGTGTAATAAAAAATCTAAATCTACCGTTAAAAACCATCACCGCGGTAGTTTGAATACACTGCGAAAGTTGAAATGTTTTCTGATAAAAGTTTCTTGCAGTGCACGTGTAAAGTTCAACAGTTTATTCCTCATCAGCAATGCTGACGATTGAAAATGCGGTAGTTCAAAACAATAAAAATGTATAAAATGACTCCAAAAGATTGAAACAAATATAAGAAACAATCTAAGAACAGAGCTACTCGAGAGAGATCATCCTCAGTGTTCAAAAACATTGTATGTAAAATGTTTAGTATCAGATTTATGATACTAGTGACGAAGCTACTGTTGCCCTCGGGAGCTAGTATCTATCAGGAGAGACATCCAGTCACTGGTAAGAATACACTGTATTGTTCACATTTCAAAACTTTAGAAAATAGCAACGACATTATGAAATGTTTGTAAATCTGTGTTTTAAATGTATATAAGTAAACTGTATTTTTAATGATTTAGCATTATCGCACGATTCTATATCTTTTAAATCAATACCTATATCTAAAGAGAGATTATTTGCATAAGTAAACCAAGTATAGATGCCTTCGGAGTCTAAAGTTTTATTCAATGTGAAGGCATTTTTTAATAAAGGGTTTATATAAATAAAATATGTCACAAAATACCTAAATAAATTTAACGCAGTGTATGGAAGTGCTCGAGATCAAAATGTTGGAAATACGGTTAAAGATACAACCCTGAATTAATAAGCACAACCTTCAAAAACCAAAACAATTAAAACAAACAGGAATCCAAACTCAGATAAGGGTTACCTCTGCATCAAAAGGAAGAGCCTTAGAAATTTCTGGAAATTTTTGTCAAATCTTTTAACTGAAAATTAAAAGGCATTTAAGTAATGAATCATGCCAGGAAAAAAATTCTGGCTAAGTGGCTGATAATGCCCTCGGGGACTTACAGTCCACCAGCAGTGATCGTAGTAATAAAATATATCACAAAATACGGAAATGAATTTGATGCACTGTATGGCCATTTCGCTGACTGAATTGATCAGCGGTGTTCGAGATCAAAATGTTGGAAATAATGATGAATTAATAAGCACAACCATCAAAATACAATCTAGAAAGATATTTCATAGTTTGCATTGCAATATATTTTTCTAATGGTTCTCTTTCCATCTCGGACCTTACGGCTATATTTGCGGAATTTCTTTTTGTCCAAAGTGTATTTCTACAAAACTATAGATGACTTTTTTTTTCAAGAGGTGTTTTATCAATAATGCTTTTATTATCATTGTGCTATATACTATTCACTTACTAATATTGGAAAAACATGAAGGGCCTACCCCTATCATTATTAAAAAATAATTAAAATACTTCCATGTAAAAATTTATCCGATGCCTTTAATCATTTTATTTTCAAAAGGAATGGTCTTTGGTCTTCCAAATGTTTCGGTTTTAATGCTGCTGGTGAGAGGTAACTCCTTGAAATGCGTCGTATACAGCATAGTATAAATTTACTATATCTAATATTAGTATCTTTGGATTGTTATTTCTTTAACATACAATACAAGTTATATTTGAAACTTTTTTTCATTTTTATTTTCAGTTTTGCAAAGTTACATTTATATTTGAATACTTTAACTATTCTAACTCAAACAAGTATATTTTTCACTCTTTTTTCATAAATAAATATTTTTGCATAATTTCATAAAATTATTAAATTAAGAAATAATCTACATTTAACTGAGAGTTTTACATCTGAGATATTTTCAGCTATACTGGAGCTATGTGGATGACACTTGCTCTTAGGTTCTGTGATACAGGAAATTGTGATGGAGCTTGGAATCTTCAAACTATTGTAAATCTGGAAACTAGAAATGACACAGGACTTCCAAATGCTAGTCCTGTTACTGCTAGTAAACCGTTGTACAGGTGATTTGATACAATCAGTGCTTTGTGAGTTCTTTTATAGCTAAAATCCAGATTAAATGGGGCAGCTAAATGCATTACTTGAAATAGATGTAGTAATTTATAGAGCAGAAATCATTATGGATTCTTTCGCAAGAAAACATTTTTGGACAATTTTGAAAAGATTGAGCCCTTTTGATATTTTTTCTTTTATGTCTATTATGAAAAAATCCTCTTTTGTTCACAGATGATGGCATTTGAGCTCATTTATCGCTCTTATTTAAGTCCTGAAGAGACTAATTGAAAACCAGAGATAACAGCAATCGTTGAAGTCAAAACCTTAGAAATCCTCTTAATATTATTTTTTTCTTGAATTAAAGAAATACATATGGATCGTTTTCAAATGAAATAAATAATGTTAAAGGAAACATATAAACAATTACAGATTGCAGTTTCAATGTCATCATGAGTTACAGTTACCGATGGTAGATCCAGATGGTGACAATGTCAGGTGTCGTTGGGCCGTCGGAAAAGAATGTCACAGCATTTGTCAAGCTGTTCCTGTTGCTACATTAGACGAGGTCTATGTCATATCAATTTATGATTTATCCAAAGATTTATTAATTTACTTGTTAGAGCACAAGGCCTTTGCGTTTGAATTAGTGTGATGTCTAATGTCACAACAGTGTGTTTCAGAATAAACAACTTTTTAGCTCATCTGGACAAATGGAATTAAACTTAGCAGGAGGCATCTACAACATGTATGTAAGGTCCTTTATAAAGTTTGCTCATTTCGTCTTGATCGGACAAAAAACATGGCCGCCATGGGCAATTGTTTTTGATTGGCTGAGTTTTCAAAAATCTTCTCCTCTGATACTGCTTGAACAAATAGATCAAAACTTGACAGAAAGCATATATGGGAGGTCCTTTATAAAGTTTCCTCATTTCGTTCCGATCAGACTACAAATATGGCCGCAATGGGTAGTTCTTGTTTCTGATTAGCTGATATAAAAAAAATCTTCTCCTCTGAAATCGATTGGCCAAATGGAACTAAAGCATACATGAATGGTTCTATACAAAGTTTCCTCATTTTGTCCGGATCGGACTACAAATAACCATGGATAGTTCTTGTTTCTGATTGGCTGATATAAAAAAATCTTCTCCTCTGAAATTACGTGGCAAAATGGAAGGAAACTTGACACGAAGCTTAAATGGGAGGTCCTTTATAAAATATCCTCATGCCGTCCCGATTGGACTACAAATATGGACGCCATGGGCAGTTCTTTTATTTGATTGGCTGATATAAAACAATCTTCTCCTCTGAAGTCGCTTTGCCATATGGAACGAAACTTGAAAGGAAACATCTATGGGAGGTTCTTTACAAAGTTTCCGCTTTTCTCATTTTGTCCAGATCATGCGACAAACATGGCCACCATGTGCAATTCTTTTTTCTGCCAGGTGAGCGATACAGACTCAGCCTTTAAACCTCTAGTTTTTAATACGATTACGATGTTAATACAAAATCATCAAAATTATCCTCAATTGCAAGCACATAAATTTGTAATATAATAATATAATAAACTCTTTGATACCGATTCTGATGCACAAGATGTCGACATTTCGTCGATATACGACTCATCAATTTCTCCCGGCCTAAACTGTTGAAATCAGAAACAAAACTCTACAAAGTTAAAAATCAAATTCTAAAATGCCAAAATAACCAAAAATGGACAGCCAAAACCATCTAAGGACAGAGCTTTGCACGGGCTTGGGACGAGCTATTTGAGAGAGATAATCATATTTAAAAGTAAATTCTAAAAGAGTACGGATTAGCAAAAAATAAGTAGAAATCGATGCCTCATATTTTGATTCCCTTTTATTCCGGTGCGGGATTAAATTTCAGCATTGTGACCTGATAACAAGTATTTGCTTCATATATATGGCATGCCGTTGTTATATTTATTCAATTTCGAGATATATTATTTAGTTAAATAAGATATCTTATAAACTAATTGAGATATCTTATAAATTAATAGAGATATCTTATAAATTAATAGAGATATCTTATAAACAAATAGAGATATCTTATTAACTTATAGAGATATCTTATTTAACTGGTTATAAAGATATCTTATTAAATATATAAGATATCTCTATAAGTTAATAAGATATCTTATTAACTATATAAGATATCTTTTATATAGCTAATAATAGAGATATCTTATTTACTTAATAAGATATCTTATAAACTTATAGAGATATCTTATTAACTAATAGAGATATCTTATTAACTTATAGAGATATCTTATTTACTTTCAAATTAAATAATATATCTTATAAAAATTAAAGATATCTTAATACTTAATAAGATATCTTGTTAATAAATAAGATATCTTGGAATTTGAATAAATATAAAAACGGCGTGCCATACATATATGCTCTTTACTGGTATTTTGAAAGATGTATAATATTTTGTTAAATTTACACTGCAGTTAATTTACTTTAGTTTGTAGCATTATCCTTTTCATAACCTCACTGTGAAATTAATTTAAGAAACCAAACAAGGAACATATCCTTTATTTACCAAGCATTTGTAATGTTATGGAAATTCAAACTAAACATTTGAGCAAAACACTGGGAAAACACACAATTTTTCAACGTTTTTATTTATTTACATAGGATACCTGTACTTTAAAATTCGACGCAGACAACACACATTTTATAGACAATGGCTGGTATGCAGCAGCACTTACCATAGAAGACTTTCCAAAAGCACCAATGACTATTGGTTCAGATTTATATAATACTACTACTCCAATCACGGCAGTACCATTACAGGTTAAGTATGGTTATTTAGCCTACATTTCCTACAGATAAAGTATGAATTATTAATTTACTCCTCAGTTCTACATTAATTACAGTAAACCACTGTTGATATTTATACTACATCTCACTGCAGTTTTATATAATGTCAATATATCAGGGTATATAAGAAAAGACACGATAATATATCATCAATGGATAATGGTACAAAACAATGTAGAAACATTAGATGGAATCTTACCTATAAAAGCAATGTAATTCTTGCAAAATCTTACGGGTTTTGTATATTGGGATCCTCAGTGGACACTTAGATAAACCAAGATAACGAGTACCTACTGAGGGCAAAAATCACGAAATAGCCAATAGCCTTATTACGACACCAATTGGTCAAAGAAGTTATTAGAATTAAGGTAAGGTTTGCGCTCTCTCTGGATTTTTATAATTATAATATTGTAGTAACGTGACATATTTATTTGTTCATTGGGGGAACCTCTCGTATTTCGCGGCATTTTTAAGAAAATCGCCCGTCCATTTTTTTTGTAAAAACAGCTCAAAATTTGGATTTTTGGTAGTTTTGTCATAATGTATTTATTTTACTATTTTCAAGAAATAATTTATGTAAGTATCAAAACTATTAAATTTGTTAATGAAAATTGTAAAAATGATTATGTTCTAGATATTATCTATAAAATTTGCTTGAAAAGTTGAGAAAAAAATCACGAAAACACAACATTTTCACATTTTCTTGCCAAAATAGAGACGTTGCCATGGCAACAAAAAGATGAAAATGTCCTGTTTCCCGATCCCACGATTTCAATAAAAATTGAGAACTGATAGATTTTAATATTTCCATTATAATAAAACAATAAAATTCATATGTCCCCGATCTCGTTTCCATGGAAACGGATGCTATATGAACCTCTCTTAAACACACAAATAACGTATTTTTCGCGTTTTGTAAGAAAATCAATCACTGAAAGCCGTTTTCAGGGCATAAGTTTTGTCCCCCGCCGGAACGCAATGCGGGGACATAGAAATGTCGGGCGTCCGTCCATCTGTCCGTTCGTCCCCATTGTAAGCGCTCTCATGGCTATATTCATTTGCGGATTTTTGATGAAATTCTATGGACGACTTGTTTTGATAGGATCTAGATCAAGTTTAAATTCGAGTGCATTAAAACAAAGTACTAAGCAAATATTGTGTTGGATCTGTTTAACTTGCATCGTGGCGCATTGTATATTCAACTAGAAAACATGCCTCATGAATGGCATGTGTGTGTGTTTTTTTTTTTTGTTTTTTTTTTGTTTTTTGTTTTTTGTTTGTTTGTTATGTATGAAAAATACTGCATAGTTTTCCCTTTTTATATTCTAAATATAAATAAGAAAAAAACATCAAATTATCAATGTAATAGGCCCTGACCTGCATGAAGGAACCCTTCCCTCAGCTAACCATATCCCTACCAAATCATAGCTCTACAGTAAAAGAATAGCCCTAAAGTAGATGAAGACCAGAAAATAAATTAACATTTTTATTGAACTTATGAAGTCAAAATACACGTAGCTATTCAAAATCCCTTCTTGAACTGTTAAAGGTTAGATTTTTAATCCGTGGAAAGATCAGGATTTATGACATCCTTGAGTTCGTTGTTTGGATCTTGTAGCAAGTTGCGACTCTAATAATGATTTATTCACTGTATCCTCATAATTTCTGGCCATGTTAAAGACTATCAGTTTCTGAAATATCTAATAATTCAAAGGATCGGCAACGATGAAGTCGTTCATAAACATGAGACTTTGTCGTTTGAAGAAATATTCTCCCAAATCAACGTTGATCAATACAATATCCAACACATAGATACACGCTTCGGCAGTTGCGTAGACTTTCAACTGTTTCTGGCAAAAAACTTTGCTTAAATTGACATTGATATAGTTCCCGAATGCATTCCAAGCAATAGAGCAGCATTTTGATTCTTAATCGTTAAACATGCGATTCAATTCACTGCTATACGATGTGTTGACATTTTGTCAGACGATAATTGTACGCAACGCGCTTTTTCGACGTTGTTAAAAATTCGACGGAATAAACGCTCAAGTGATCAGAACTTTAGGCAACTTTTCAATTCGAGTTATCTCCCTGTGACCGCAAACCTTACCTTAACTTTTATATTTAACTTATATTATTTCAGTTTTTGATACATATTGTGAAGAAACCATTGGACTGTGATTGGAAACCATTTTTTGTACCACCAACACCTGCAAAGGGAAGTCATATAACCGTAGCTGCTGGTGCTAGTGTCCACACTAAACTGTATGCCTCAAATGCACGCAACCCAAAAGCCAAGTAGGTATTCTCAGAAAATTACTGACAGATTTTCTCTTATTTAGAAAAAGCCACTACTAAATTTTAATCATATGACGTTAGTCGTCCGCAATCATTTTGATCATTGTTTAATCTTTCACGTTAGTAAGTCTTTAGTGTGAACTCTGGAAGGAACCCCCAGTGGAATACAGTCAAAGCTGCTTTAAAGGGTACCTTTATGATAAAAAAATTATAGCAAATCACTGTCAAGAAAGGTCACAGTGAAAAAGTCCCATTTATGAACAAAACATGTAAAAATAACCTCTGTATAAAGGGCACTTTTTTCTGGTCCCTTGTGTGCACTTTATAGACAGGTTTGACTGTATGTCAAAAAAGTAATTTTCAATATTTGACAACCTTATTATTTACTTTTTATTTTACAGCCAGCATTCATTAGTGGTTCAGTTAGATCTTATTTACGGGCTCGTCTTTCAATTCAAGTGCCTAAGGAATTGAGTTAATTGCAATTCCTTTCTGTCCATCCATTGTCAAAGGCTTATAGGTAATGATTGGAATTTTAGTGTTGCTATTTATGTTTTTGGAGTATAGTTATTATTTCAAGTATTTTATGGAATTTCTTTGCAACGTCTGCATATGAGGTCGTAATGAGCATGTATACAACGCGGTGCATATTGTACCAAACATTATGCTGTACGTCCACTTTTTTTAATTGTCGTATCCCTTGTCAAAATTGTCGCCTCGTCGTCATCCACCCCATGTTTTATTTTATTTCCATATAATTTATTTTGGGAAATTATAATTTGAATAAGGGCGAAAAAGGAAAATAACATTTCTGTAGCAAGCTAAAAGAAACAAGTCTTGGGGAAATATCGGACTGGTCAACGTAAATTACATTGTAAATGTAAAGCGAATTCCAAACATCGATTTAAATAACATAAGTATATGTTCATGGTGTATAACTGGTTTGTGATGTGAAATGATGTTCCATACTGTCAATATAATAATCAATTAAAATGGCAAACATTTGTATTTGAAATTGTATATCTGATAATCAAACACATTTTTTATTGAAAAATGACATAAATTCATTGTAGTGTTACCGCCATATCTCTAACAAGTCCCAGTGGAATGACACATACCGGACCATTTCCGGTCCCAAATCGTAAGGGTGTTGTATATTGGGATCTCAAATGGACTCCTAAACAATCCGAGAAAGGCGACAATATTTTGTGTGGAATGGCAGAAGATAATTCTGGGTAAGTAGAATACAAATTGCTAATATATATTTTCAAATGGCATTAGCCTTATATATTTCTTTAGTGCCTTCATTCGGAAAGTATGAAATGATCATAATGCATAACCAAATTTACAAACAATTAATGTGATTACACTTTATAAAGATGAAAAGGTAAATATAAAAGTCAGGTTAGCCATTAACATAAATGAGTAGAAAATTTAGATCGTAGATCACACAGGTTTTTCCGAAAACTGCAAAGTTCATCATTCTCTAGCTCGAAATCAGGGCTACACGACAGGATTGTCAGACAAAATTCATCATCGGATAAACTTCCAAGGTAGGCACTAAAGGATATAGGTTCTATATTGATAAGACTACACCATAGCTGGTCACGTGTCTCTACAAGATAATCACACGAAGTAACCCCATGAATATATTAAAAAATTTACCACATTTTTCGCATAAGAATGAGTTTATGTTTTCAGTTCGGATCAGGCATGACAATGAAATTAGAAATCTAGCTTGCTTAAGAAGGTTCGGGTGGTTAACGCTACATTACGAGCTGGATGATGATGGTGAGATCTGTAAATTTTACGGAACGTGGAAAAGTCAGGTTCATTCATATTAAAATGGAAGGAAAAGTTCCGTCATTTAAAAAGTTCCAAATACATTTGTAAATCATACGTGAGGAGTATGTCAACACAATCATGCGTAAATCCAAGTCTTTTAGAATCATTGCGTAAATGTCTTCGCGAGAAAGGTCTACGCACCAATATGCGGAACGAGATAGCTTCATGCGGTAAATTACATATGCGTCCGAAGAAAAGAAGCTTCTTTTCATACAGGTAAGTTTCAATTGACCACCATCCAATTAATAGAAGACACATATCAGTTCTGGTAAGTTTAGGCAGTCCTTGGATGTACTTGCAAACATATCGATGAGTACGCTCTAACAAAAGCATCTCTGTGTCCTTTATGCGACCCCATAATTCACAACCGTAAAAAGTTTTTGAATAACATTCTTGTTTGAATATTTTCGCACAAGTTATCGGGTTCACAACAGCCGGGTGTATTCCACAACGTATAATAGATGCAACTGATGCACGAAGTTTTCTGCACGTAACATGTTTTCGTTCCATAGTTTGCAATGAAGAGTCTAGAATAGTTCCTAAAAGCTTTGCAGAGTCCACAAGTTCGATGGAATTATCATAGAGTAGTATGCTTGAACCTAATGATGGCTTTCCAAAATGTAACAGTTTGGTCTTAATGGGTGACAAAGAGAAACACCAATCCTTACTGTATATTTCGCATATCTTTACCATTGACTGCAGTAAATCATACTTTGTATACACTGAAGCAATATCGTCGGCTTGTACTGGTGTATTAGCATTTAAATCTCCCAGGAGAACACCTTTCTCACTTGATTGCAGTTGATTTATCAGGTTATTTATGAAAATGAGGTACAATCAGGCAAATAGCACACTACCTTGGCGTACGCCCCTTTGAAGTAAAAATGACTTTGATAATATCCCAGAACAAAGAACTGAGCTTGTTAGATTGGAGTACATATCATCTAAAAGTAACCATAACTTACTGTCGCATCATATTCTGACAGTTTTATTTTCAATCCATCATGGGGCACAGTGTCAAATGCCTTGGTGCAACCGCAAAGTGTCACAACGATAGTATCGTTCATTTCAAGATGTTGGAACATTAACTCTTGCAGATTAAATGCAGCATTTAAACTCGAAAGACCTTTCTGATATGCGACCTGTTGACGATTCGGAACGTCTGGACGCATTTTTGCCAAAAGCACATCTATAAGTTTTTTTCCAAATATCTTTGAAATACACGGAACAAGTGAAATTCCTCGATAAGAGTTTGTATCCGCTCGAGGTTTATTATCGCCATTGTAGATTAGAAAAATGAGCATTGAAGTAGTAAATTGAACAGATAGCACGAGTGTTCTTACAAAAAAGGACAAATATACCTAAGGAGCAATAAAAAAACGTAATCCATTGGACAGACAAGCCCGGGAAGACAAATGAACGACCACAAGCACAACAAATAAACACAGAAAACTAAAAAAAACCAATGAACAACACGAACTCCTATAAAACCCAGGAGTGAATCCAGATGCTCCGGAAGGGTAAGCAGTTCCTGCTCCGTAGACGTCCACCATATTTGATATGTTCATATTCAGTTCGATCATGTCCGCTTTCTTTTCGGTTTTTAAGTTGGCTACATACTTTTAAAATATCATCAAATTCGATACGCATATTGTCACAAGACTTCGCTCTTATTGCTGTTTTACGTATTTTAGAGACTCTATCGGCAAAGTCATCGTCATTTTGGAGTGTCATTTTTCACTTATATCTTGCGCTGATGTATACGTTATTCCATCCTTCTTAAGTGCATGACACCCAGCCTTTTATGACTTTCGACGGTTGATAATTGACCATACTGATTTTTGGTCAACGTCAATATCTGATTCTATTTTCCGGACTAAAGAGCTTTGGTAATCATCGAAAGATTTTCTTAGACAGTTTCTGAATTCTCTTTTACCACACTTGTACTGAGTGCAAAAATCGCAGGTTGAGTCATGGCAACCACAATTATTTTACCAAGAGTAACGACAGTCACGCGTCGTATTTCGTAATCGAGTAAGTTCCAGATTCCAGTATGGTTTCTGATTACGTTTAAAACACTTATGGGGGAGAGTATCTCTTTCGGCCTGCTGATGGCTATTACAATTTTGCTATAGTAATTTTCAATAGTGCTAATATCGCACTCGTTGGGAAACTTAAGTGTCCACAAATTATGTGATACTGGATATGTATAATTCTCTAATTTGTTAGAGCTTTTCGCTATGTCTCACGTAATACTTGGATTAACCTCGAGACACGGAGTAGAAGTTAAGATTTATGCAGAGCAGCGGTCTATGGTCTGATATCTCAAAGGTTAGACTGTCCAATACATATGCGCTAAGGACGTCATTAAGATCACCTTTGTTCATAAGAATATTATCAATGCAAGTAGCTGGTCCATCTTGATGTGTTTGGAAGGTAAAAAATGTCCTTTACATAACCCATCAAGATTCATGGAAAAGAGGATAAGTTCCCTCATGTAAAGAACAATCGACATCTTGTATCTTCACGTATAGTCAGACGAGGTCCACTTATTTTAGCATTATAGTCACCCATTGAATCCCTGTATACGGATGTAAGATCAAAAAGATTGTCAATGTTACTCTTAAAATATTCAAAGGATTGAGTCCCCACGTGTAGATAAACCGAAAAGATGAAGTACGGTTTTAGGTTTGGTAGATTCAATTCGATCCCTATAATTCTATCGCTATCCATATCAATGGAAGTCACATCTTTTATTACTATTCAGGGCTTCTGGATTAATATAATCAGTACCCTTAGCTATCGCTATATAATCACTGTGGATCGTATTAAAAGCATGAAGTTGATATTTTCTTAACCAATGTTTCCACAACGCACACACACTGACTGAATGTTTAGTTAAACACTCTTCAAGGTAATTCATACTTGAGAATATTCCACGACTGTTCCAACAAATAACTGTTAATTTATTACCAGCGGGATCCTTACTTGGATTCGATGTTGTGTTCTCTTGCAAATTGTTCCCATGACAACCATGGTTTTATGCATATTTCCTTAGGCCAAAAGTCGGAATTTGTAAGACATGTTCATCTTCTGCTCTAATGTTCAATTGCGCCGCGGCGGTTCTCTTCGGTGGTCTATTAAAGTAATGTAAGTAAGTCATGTGAACGTGAATATTATTCTGATTAAGAAAGTTGTGCATCGATTCCTCTGACGCTCGGATTTTATTGATTCCTCCATTATATAACCTACTGATTCGCTTCGAACTGCGAACATAACCTTTAAATTCGGATGATCCAGTTTTACATACCGAACTTGGGAATTGAACGTTTATTCTTTGGATTTCTCCACTATCGACATTTGTTGGAGAAACACTTCCTGAAACCGCACTGTGATCAAATTTTGAAACGTGGTCAGGCTCCGATCTAGATTTATTACTGTTGAAAAAGGTATTGACGTTATTGTGATCATTTTCACTAGTATGTGTATAATCACTGG
Source organism: Mytilisepta virgata (assembly GCA_028015205.1). NCBI lineage: Eukaryota > Metazoa > Mollusca > Bivalvia > Mytilida > Mytilidae > Mytilisepta > Mytilisepta virgata. The sequence continues at coordinate 49,521,594 of CM051518.1, read as the reverse complement.
TTGTTACTGGGAGCATTTTTGGTGTGTTTATTGAAATAGATTTGTCATTGTTCCTAACATGATTTTCAGTGACGCTTGCATATGTTCGTGTTGAACTAAAGGATTTAACGTTACGTTCTACAGCTAAATACCTGCTTGCGAATTTCGTTCACAGAAGAGCAGAAAGAATCCATTTTAGGTTGTATACTTTCAATAGTTGACACAACATTTTAATTTCATCATTCAGAATTTTTACTTGTGTTTTAATATTATTCACATCAGACGCTTTCGAGTCACTTATTTTTGAAATGCGAGTTGTTTCAGAATCGAGTCTTTTCTTTTAATCGTTTGTTAAGGAGGTAATAATTTCTGATTTTGAAATGTACTTTTTCATTGAAACTGAACTAATTTCGACTTCATCCTGTAGTGAAGTGATACAGTCTTGAGTGTGTTTTAATCTGTCAAGGACCTCTGATTTTTCCTTTCGGATTTTAGACAGATCTTGTGACAAATTCAAGATTTATTCTTCAACAATGCTAATGATATGGGCATTATAGAAATAGTATCGAACATTATAAATACAATTTTTACGAATATAAAATAACTAAACGGATAACAGGAAAGCTGGGAATGTTAGGATATGCTAGAAAAAATACACTGCTCTTTTTTAATCGATCAGAAATTGGTGGTCATGTAAATTTTAGTTTTAGCACTTTTAACATACCGAAAACAGAAACACCTATCATTGACATTTACAATATAAAAACGTTTTCTATTATATCTGTGTTAATGGCCAGTAACCCCTGAGGCTTGCAAATATAAACATACATTTTCTGCAAAACTTATCAGTACATGTACAATGTATTTCCTAAAAAATAAATTGTGCGAACGTGTGATCATACGAAACCCAAATATGATGGTTCATTGCCACTTGGTCTACTCACATTTGGTCTTTGATTGTACCATTCCCGTTAGGTCTATTCCCATTTCGTCTATTGTGGAATATGAAAAATTTCTAATTTCGTCTACTTTGAATTAATAGTGCTTACTATGGAACAAGAGACATTTCCTATTTTGTCTACTCATTTAAAATAAGATTGCGTCTACTACGGAACAAAAAAAGGTGTAGATAAAATGGGAAATGTATCTTGATCCCTAGTAAACACACTTAATTTAAACAAGTAGACGAAATGGGAACTTTTTTCATATTCCACAGTAGACAAAATGGGAATAGACCATCGGAGTAGACCGAGTGGGCTGTTACCAATATGATTGAGAAAAAAATCCATAATACCAGTGTTAGTACAAATTTTGACAAGTTACATAGTATTCGGAATATATATATATATATGACTATTTAATAATTTTTCATTGCAGTCAGTTGAGTGACACGTATTGTTTCACATACATAGCATGGGGTTAGTATTATCACATGCATTTTTATCATCTTGGATATAATACTCTGAAATATAAGTAAATTTATAATAAATAGTTTCTATTTTGTCCTTTATTAACATGTATATACGCACTAAAGGCAAACTTGTGAGTAAATCTGATCTTTATTCATATTGTCTTATTTCTTTACTGTGAAATTCTAGGTACATATGTTTACCGTTCAACTAAAAAATACATTATATTTTAAAGGCAAGATTGTATTACAACGTGTGCAATTCTGAAATAAATCATCAGCCAAATAAAACATTTGCATGACAAAACTTCCTCGCAATGCTAATAAACATTAAAATTTGCAAACTTGATTATCTATTCTAAGTTTTCTGTAATCCTGATATATGTTGTCCGTAGCAACAGCTTTTTTTCTTTCATTTTATATAATTGTTTATTAGAAACTATGTACATTCAATAAAAGTAATTCAACGTGAATAAATATTTAAACTATGATTTGTTATCAACATAAGGAACACTACCTGTATCTAAATGTAAGAAACATTAAATTGCATACTAAAAAATAAATTTTCTGATGTGTGATCCATTCAACAAACTGTTTTAAATTTATATTACGATACACTTTTAATAAATGTACTTGCTTTCATTAGACCATGATCCTTGTGCCAGCGGACCTTGTCATAACAATGGAACTTGTAGTAGGCGGGGTTCTACACAAAACTATGACTGTCTATGTCTGTTTACGGGAACACTCTGCGATACAGGTATTGTTTGACAAAATAAAAATTAACAAATTACAATAGGTCAATCAGAGGTGAAATGAGCTTAAGTTTAATATTACCATTAAAATACAGAAACAATGATAAAAAGTAATCGACAATAGGACAATGTGTTCCAATAGCTAGCCTTGTTCAGAAGATCAAATTGGTTTCAAAGCTAAAAATTAAGAACTATGAAAATCTGTTCATCTATGAACAACAACTTTCTACAACGAGTATCGTGCAGCAACTGCAGAGTAGTTTATCAGTTTTGTTCAATAATGAGTTAAATATCTATAACAAAGGTAGACTTATTGATAAGTAGTAAATGCGTGGCCGAAGGGAAAAATGCAATTTTCACTGGTTGTCTAAATGTTATTCGTAGAAAAAAAGACTTTTAAGGGGATAGGGGATTTTCCCAGTTCATGATATTGCTATTCAATTCTCACAGAAACCTCTTGATTGTTGTCCATGGAATTATTATAAAGGTATCAAAATATTGTTTGTGCATTTAGTCTTATAGTGAATAGGAACCAAAGGTACGCTATATATATATATATATATATATATATATATGTATACACACACCGGTATACAAAATGAACTCTAGATGACTGTCGATTAGTGGTCGTCAATTGCGATCGTGAACAAATTTTTTGAATGCCAAAAAATGTTATGAACAATATGAGGAAAGGAAAAATTGAAGCAAAGTCATTGTTCCCCGACAGATAGGTGTTTCTGTTAATTTTCGGTTTATCTTTTTATATTTAGAAATAGATGAATGTTCATCAAACCCCTGTTTGAACGGAGGTTCGTGTAAAGATCTCATAAACGCTTTCCAATGTTCCTGTGTAGCTGGTTACCAGGGTGATGTTTGTCAAACGAGTAAGTTAGATAATCACAATGTATTGCATGGAACATAACTATTGCTAAAATTAGTTTATTTTTATAAGTAATTTGTAATATATCGTTTGTTGTTCCCTTTGGTAAAAATGTGAAACAATATATTGTGGATTTATTCTCGATGCAAGTCCATATATATACGTGAAAAAACTTTAAGCAAAGCAGCAAAGTTTTTATTCATTCTACAGTATATATACAAGCTATTCGAGTTATGATAAATGATGTGTCATTGCTTTATTTAATCAGACATCGACGAATGTAACAGTAATCCATGCAAAAACGGAGGATCATGTGTTGACAACGTGAATGGTTACACATGTGTTTGTGCTGCTGGGTACACAGGCATCAACTGTGATGTTGGTAAGATATTTAAGAACGACTGTTATGTAAGAAAAGCACTGCTCGGTCATATCGATTTCATCTAATGATTTCTTTAATTTTCAATAAAAAGATGCTTCTATTAAAAACATTAATACAACAGATAGCAGGGACGGCCACCCACAACATACCAATCAATTAAGGCCATCTCATCTACAGACCTTAACACAAAAACGATCTAAAAGAGCACAACATAAACTTATAATCAACAGAGTAAGACTCGGGTTTATGGGTACCCTTACCTCCCACTTGTCTATCCAAAGTGACTAATTATTGAATTATTCTATCAATTAACGACTCAAAATAAAGTATCGGAGTGATATCAATTAATAAGCAAAGTCATATACCTTGCATCATACCCTCTGCAGCAAAATAGACATAAGATGAACAGAACGGGGAATTAGGATAATCTGATTAGAAAAGAGGTATTCTTTTGTTTCATCGCAAGACAGTGATCCGTTTGACTTAACTTTTGGAATAAAAAAAACTCAAATACAAATGCAAAAGGCTACTGTTTGGACATACCCATTTGTGGAATTGATTTTTTTAAATCTGAATACCTTGTCTAGTCACTTGGGTTAAAAATGCAATGAGATATGTCGTAACTGAAACAATTGAACTTACCTGATTTTGTTCAATCGTGTGTTCCAGAGAAACAAAAAAAATCCGCCTATGAAATTTTCAATGTAAAAGGGAGACAACTCTTCCTATGAGATTTTATAAAATTAAGTATTACAACCACGTGTTGCATGAAATTTGCACAAAGTGCATTAAAAACATTTAAAATAACAGTTTTACAAATTTTAAGATAGATTTGAGTTGATAAATTAATGTTATTCTGACTACTATTTTTTTGAGAAATTTTCAAGTGCATTAATTTTTCTTTTGGAAATTCCAAATTATTTGTTAGGTATACAGACATAACCTTTATAAAAAACTTTACAATTTTTATTTTTGGTTGTACGATTCAGTAAGGTTAATTAAACAACAAAAGATTGTCTAATAATTCTAACGTTTAGACTTTCAAAATGCGAAAAAATCCTTCCCTCGAACTATATTGTTGTCAATATAATGGAATTCTATGCGACTGTCATACAAGTGAGAGGTTTAGCTAGCTATGAAACCAGGTTTAATCCACTATTTTCTACATAAGGAAATGCCCGTACCAAGTCAGGATTATGACAGTTGTTTTCCATTCGTTAGATGTGTTTGAGCTTTTGATTTTGCCATTTTATAAAGGACTTTCCGTTTTGAATTTCCCTTGGAGTTCGGTAGTTTTGTTATTTTACTTTTTTCCATACAGTAAGTTCTTATTTACAGTTGACATATGCAAGTAATATGTATACGTATGTCATATGGGATTTGATTAAAACTGGTACTTGTAGTCGACCGCTTTACATAAACAGGTTTACATTGATAACCTCTCCGCTAAATACCACGAACAAAAAATGCAGTAAAAATACATGGGACATCGTTTTTTGTTTTCAGAAATTGATGAATGTGACAGCAACCCATGTCAACATGGAAGTACTTGTACCGATAAACTAAATGGTTACACATGCGCATGTGTACCCGGTTACAAGGGAACCAACTGTGAGACAGGTATTTTTTATTTTGTACTTATCGCGGGGTACTTATTCAACGTAAAATAATTATGATTTTATTACATATAGAAAAAAGTTTGAATTTGCCATCTGCCCAAAATGGTGAAGTAGACTCCTTTATAGTCGATTCATTCGTGTATGTTTTGTTAGTTAATTTCTTTATTTGTAAGCTTTAGTTCGTTTTTTTATGTAATGAAATGTACCATTTCGGCAGTACTCCATTCAAACATTATTTAAAAAAAATATTATATGAAATATATTTACATATTTTTTCTAAAGTATTGATAATTTGTTATGAATTTAAATTAATGAAATCTATTATACAGATATAAATGAGTGTTTAAGTAACCCATGTAAATTTGGAAGCTGTAATGATCTGATAAATGATTATAACTGTACATGTACACCTGGCTACGGAGGAAAGAACTGTGACAAAGGTATGTAAAAGATGGTGATGAATGTAAATGGTAACAGATGTAAGATGTTTTTTCGACCTGAAACTAACAGGCCGCTAGTAGAAAAAAAATAACAATCCAAAGATACTAATATTAGATATAGTAAATTTATACTATGCTGTATACGACGCATTTCAGGGAGTTACCTCTCATCAGCAGCATTAAAACCGAAACATTTGGAAGACCAAAAACGAAACTTCTATTAAACAAGAAGTACTCAACCAAAAATACCGAAATAGGAAGCCAAATTTCAGCTAAAGAGAATGAACCCTTAGTATTTCTATTATTTTTTAATTTTGTTAAATACTGGTAATTTCTGTAACAAATCAATGAATAATCATGTCAGACAAGTCTGACGACTGGGTTGGCGAAAACCCTCGGGGACCTAGGGTCCACCAGCAGAGGCATCATCCCAGGAGTTTCAAAATAACAATCCAAAGATACTAACATTAGATATAGTAAATTTATACTATGCTGTATAAGACGCATTTCAAGGAGTTACCTCTCATCAGCAGCATTAAAACCGAAACATTTGGAAGACCAAATATCCCCCGAGCCCTAGAAAGATTGGCTTTTTATCCGTTAATGGTCGAGTATCTAGTACGTTTAATATCATCAGGGAAACCTTGCAAAAAAAGGTAATTATCATCTTTTAGGTGTTTACCTCCACATAAGATAAGATAATTCTTGTGGATTTATGATCACTTATATAAGACTGTTATACCGATTTAACTATATGAAATTAAGGATACGACAGATGTGAACCATTATTTTGATGTGTTCTGATTTTTTAATCCACGTCGGTAAGTTTGAAAATGACGGAAAAAACATTCTATACATGTACTTGCTATATAATTTTTGAAATGATAATTCTTAAATTATTGAAGGTTGTACCATTTCAAAACTGGTAAAATTTTGGTGTTTTTCATTCGCACACGACAGCAGAGAGTATGCAGAAAATGTATATTTTTATTCGTACATCTGTTAATTATTAATTAGACATCGGGCATCTGATGGATTTAAACTTATCTGCTGGCTAGATACATGCATTCAAAATGTACGACGAATACCCTACAGAAATAAATATATAAAATTAAATAATCATGAAAACTGAGAACGAATGATTTTTAGAGCTTGATGAATGTAACAGTAATCCCTGTCAGAATAGAGCTACATGTACAGATAAGATGAACGGGTATACATGTACCTGTCAGCTGGGATATAAAGGAACGAATTGTGAAATAGGTTCGTATAATTCCTTGTTTAATATTCTAAACTATATAACGCCCATGCAACTCATGATCATGTCAATTCAGACTATTTATTATATACGGATATCTTAACCACATACTTTAATAACAACATTTAAAATAATAGAAATGAAATAATAGTTCAAACCAATATATATATTGTATTTAATAATTTTTAATTCAGTTACTATTACTAACATTTTACATCATCAATCGTTCTGGAAATGATTTTTACGTAATAGTCATTGGAATAATTCTTGACTTTTTCTTCAGATATTGATGAATGTAAAAGTTCACCTTGCCAACATGGAGGTAAATGTTCAGACAAGGTGAATGGCTACACATGTGCATGTTATCTAGGATTTACGGGAAAGAATTGTGAAATAGGTAAGATATATAGAGAATAATACATGGCAAAATCCGTATCAAAGGACGTATGCAATTTTCCTTTATTTCGTACTAAGTATTTGATAAAGCATTTTACTCTGTCTTCGTAATGCCCCCGCCGTTGGTCATTTAACTTTACCCTTGTCCGTTCTGGAGTTATGCCCCTTTATAAATGGAAAAATTACTGAATTTGTCGTTTCCACACTATAACTTTACTTTGCTTCAACCAAATGTTATAAAACTTATACACAATACTTATTACCACAAAACTCACATCAAATTTGAATTTGGGTGGCGTCACTTTTACTATTCTTGAGTTATGTCCTTTATAAATTGATAAATTGCCCAGTTTACTGTTTTCATTCTCTCACTTTACTTTGCCTCAACCCAATGTTATGAAACCTATACACAATGCTTATTACCACCAAACACAGATCAAGTTCGAATTTGGGTGGCGTAACTTTTACCCTTCTCAAGTAATGTCCTTTTATAAATGGTAACATTGCCGAATTTGCCATTACCACACCCTTACTTTACTTTGCCTCAATACAATGTTTTGAAACTTGTACACAATGCTGTTACTACCAAACACAGATCAAGTTCGAATTTGGGTGGCTTCACTTTTACCCTTCTCAAGTTATGTCCCTTTATAAATGGTGACATTGCCGAATTTGCCGTTTCCACACTTTAACTTTACTTTGCCTCAATGAAATGTTATGAAACTTATATACAATGCTTTTACCACGAAACACAGATCGAGTTTGAATTTGAGTGTGGTCATGTTCATTGTTCTTGACTTATTTCTCTTTATAAATTGAAAATTTGACAAATTGGATGTTTCCGCACTCTAACTTTACTTTGCTTGAACCAAATGTTATGAAACCTGTACACAATGCTTATTACCACCAAACACTGTTCAGGTTCGAATTTGAGTGGCATCACTTTCATCGTTCTTGTGTTATGCCCCATTATAAAGTGAGAATTGCCAAATTTGCCGTTTTGGTTTGAATTAGTACATTTAATCTTGGATATGTATAAGCGGGGGAATCCGTGTCACACGGAAACATTCTTCTTTTATTTATAAATTATTTACATTTCTTGTCTGAAAAGCAGATACTGTGAGGAATGAAGAAGTTATTAATGAAATAAATTAAAGTTTTATCGTATTATTTTTCATTTAATCTTTGCAGACATCGATGAATGTGCCAGTTCTCCCTGTAAAAACGGAGGTACTTGTAATGATGAAGTAAATGGATATACATGTACCTGTATGCCGGGATATTCTGATGACCGCTGTGCAACAGGTATATACATTTACAATTGTATTGATGTATCCAACATTTAACATATTTGTTAATAAAGAATTTAAAAACATTTTTTCACGTAGGAATAGGTGTTTTTACCCCTTATAATAAATTTTAATGCCAGTTTGAAAATATAGTTCAGGGAGTTCTAACTGATACAACATAATATAACTTTTTGTCTTCACTTTAGATATGTATCCATGTCTACTTTTTGTACTCAAAATTAGACTGAATAATTTTATTTCAGACATAAATGAATGTCAAAGCGACCCATGCCAACACGGAGGGACATGCTCTGATCACATAAATATGTACATGTGTCAGTGTCCACCAGGTTATACTGGTCACAGCTGCGAAAAGGGTAAGGTTAACGCTCGGTTATTCAATCTACGTTAAATCCAACAGTCTGTGTGGGTCATTTATAAGCACTGACAAATTTAAGAAATTCTGTTCCAGTATATGTAGTAATCTCCGATATTTTCTTTTAAAGAGGACAGATATATCGAAGGAGCAAACCAAAACCCGCAATCCATAAGACAGACAAACCCGGGAAGACAATTGAACAACCACATGCACAACAAATAAACACTGAAAACTCCTATAAAAACCATGAGTGAACTCAGGTGCTCCGGAAGGGTAAGCAGTTAAAAACAGAATACATTTTGCTTTTTGGACAATCTAAGTCCCCTAACTCTGGAATGACAAAAGTCGAAATCGTCAAAAAGTATACAGTCCCTCAGACCACTATTTGTAATAATGTGTTAAATTTTGTAGAAAATCAGTTAAGGCGTACTCGAGTTAGTGCGCAAAATGTGAAAAATTGCTTGTATTTGGACGATCTAAGGCGCATAATTCTGGAATGACAAAGTGATATCATCATCAAAAAGTATATAAACCTTCAGACCACCATTTGTAAGAATGTGTAAAAGTTTGAAAAAAATCAGTAAAGGCATACTGGAGTTAGTGCGCGACACGTGAAAATTTGCTTATATATGGACAAACTAAGTTCCATAACTCTGGAACGACAAAAGTGAAATCGTCAAAAGTTTGTGCAGACCCTCATACCACCATTTGTAATAATTTGTTAATGATTGAAGAATATCAATCTAGGCGTGCTCGAGTTACTGCGCGACATGTGGAAAAATGTTTTTTGTGGACAATGTAAGTCCCATAATTAGGAAACGACAAAATTGGAAATTGTCAAAAAGTATACAGGCCCTCAAACCATTTGTAATAATGTGTTAAAGTTTGAAATAAATCAGTCTAGGCATACTAGTACGCGATATGTGAAAAAATGTCTTTTATTGTATCTAAATCCCATAACTTTGGAATGATAAAATTGAAAATTGTCAAACTCGAAAGGGAGATTTCTTTCGTCAATCCTAATGTTGTGTTAAAATTTCACGAGAATTAAATGAAGCAAATTTGAGTTATGGTACGAAGTGTTGACGGACGAATGGGCGGACAGACGGACATTGGTATACCATAATACGTCACATCTACGAGCGTATAAAAATGAAAATCTTTTTTATAAATCAAATCACTTTATAATATCCTGTCAACAGCCTATCTGATAAATCTTTGAAATATTACTTCTCCACAATAGCTCAATTTTTGATGAAAAAAATATGAATTAAAAGTTAAGTCGTTCTAAAAAGGACAAATATACCTAAGGAGCAATCAAAAAAACGTAATCCATTGGACAGAAAAACCCGGGAAGACAAATGAGCAACCACAAGCACAACAAATAAACACAGAAAACTAAAAAACAATGAACAACACGAACTCCTATAAAACCAGGAGTGAACCCAGGTGCTCCGAAGGGTAAGCAGCTCCTGCTCCGTATACGCAACCGGTTGTGAAGTTCAACAAAGTCAATCCGGGGGAAGTCACAAATCGGTGGAGGCACATGAAAGGTTACGACAGTGGGAACTAAATTGCTTTGTCTTTCTTTAATTGATTCTATCTAGAATTATTCATGTGATAAAATTTCATAAGTATATGACCCGTAAAATGTTGATAAAAAGGTATATTTTGCATTTATGTGAATCTAATTATAATTTTATATTGTATTGTCTGGACGCGTTTTGTTTATAAGAGTTGAAAGACAGAAAGATAATAAGCATTACAATGTCTGTTGCACCTAACTTAATATTTTTTTATTATACTTCGCAAGACATATTTTTCCAGATATTGACGAATGCGCAAGTTTTCCATGCCAACATGACGGAACATGCCAAAACCATTTGAATAGTTATTCCTGTGTGTGTAAACCTGGATATTCCGGGGTAGATTGCCAGATAGGTAAAATATTTAATAAGTCTTTCTCGTAATATATACATGTATCCACCTTTGTTTTAAAACTGGTGTTTTACTTATTATAAACGAATGTTATTGGTACTAACATGTACCGTTTCAGACAAATTATACTTGAAATGTTGAAAACTATTGAATAATGAAGCTAATGAGAAATTAACTATTTTACATCAGAAGATTGGTATGCCTCAGTTTTTTTAAATAGAAATATATACATGCATAATTTTGGTATTTCATATCTCTTTCCAATTTTACAGATATTGACGAATGCGCCAGCACACCTTGTAAAAATAATGGCACATGTACTCAGTATGTGAACATGTATACATGTAGTTGTCTTCAAGGATTCATAGGAGATAACTGTGAAATTGGTAGTATTTTTTATAGGGAACAATCAAACAGATATAATTGAAAATCACAAACTCGGGAATATAAATGAACAAATAAAAAGCCACAACACTAAAAGCTGAAAACTAATGACAAAAACGGGAAATCAGGAATGAACCCAGGTGATCCGGAAGGGTAACCTGTTCCCGTTCCACATACAAAACGCGTATAAAAAAATCAGCGGGGGAAAATTATGTGCCACGACAGCGGAAACAATTCCATCATTACTTGGGATATTGATACTTTGGGATAATTAGACATTCCGGGATGATGACCGTAAAATATCCTTAGTGTTGACAGAAAGCTATGCCTTTCAATACCCTAGATTTATAGATATATTTTATGGCCGCAGTAATCATCTTTCCATGAAATCGTCTTAGTGTGTTTTTGGATATCATTAAGCTGAGAAATGAAGACACCATAAACAGGATATTTTTGGTAAATTCACAAAGGGACAAAGGGCAATTAATTATAGTTGTCAGGTTTTATGTACAGTTTTGTAGGTCTTTAAATTTCCCTCAATTTTGAAAAAAAATGAATCCGAAGTAGAATAAGGTAAATCTAAATGAGTTTGGGTTCCGTCCTTTGTGTTATTTTAACTCCAAACACCATATGCTATTAACATTGCACTTAAACCTTAGTTGCATTTTCATCTGTATTTGCATACATAAAGAAACTATTAGCAAAAAATATAAATATGACATCAAGTCAATTAATTATACTTAAATATGTTTCTTTCAAAATAGATGTAGACGAATGCCAAAGTCAGCCATGCTCTAACGGTGGTACATGTCATGATTACGTAAACAGTTACATGTGTATTTGTATGCCAGGATATACTGGAAAGGAATGCGTCATTAGTAAGTCATTTAACATGCTTTACGTTCATGCGTAAATCATAAATAGTGCACATTTAAAAGGATAATATTAGTAATATTATTAATTCTTATCTACGTTTTTGATGTGTTCATAAACAGATGCACAAAGTAGTTAATCTGACAATTCAATGAACCTAAGAATTGAAGCAAATGTATTTTTTTCAAAGCCATTTTTACTTAAAATATTATAAACCAAGTCAACTGTACAGTGACAGGAAATGTAGTGTTCTCAGAATATATGTAGATGACTTATCGATGTACAATTCAAAGAAATTTCTGAATATCTCATTTCTGATAAAGTAAGGTAAATATTGCAGATATAGATGACTGTCAACCAAACCCTTGCATGCACAACGGGATATGTCAAGACAAAGTGAATGGATACCTCTGTAATTGTCCATCCGGATACACAGGAACAAGATGTGACGGAGGTAAATTTTAGCCCATAAACTTCTGTAGCAATGTCAAGCATGCTGTATATACAATCCCTTTTTGACATATTTTATTTGTGAAAAGTTTCCAGCAAAATCTGATACAGCACATGTTTGTTTGAAACAAGGTATAATCTTTACTAATGCTTAAAGAATATGGGTACCAGTCAGAGAGACAACATCCCAAAATTGAACAGGCAAAAAAATGTTAAATTTAGGATTTTTCGTCTTAAGAAGAAACCGTCTCCACCACAAGACGAGCACCCAATTGCTTCAGAAACAATGGTGTCTGAAATTTAATTGAAGTAACCACAAATCTCAAATAAACATATAGCATTCGATATGATGAACAAATATCAATAAAACATGGGACAGCAACAAGAAAATATATGTCGTGGCTTGGGACGAACACATATAGAATATGTTATGGTTTAACATGTGTATGAGTATAGTCTTATAGACATTATTATTTATACATTAAACTGGGGTACGTTGCTTCTAAGCTGAAGTCATCCTTATTAAAGTTTTATGGGCGTCATCATGACTTGGTTGACAGGTATGAAAAAACCGTTTCCCAAATGAAAATGGACCTGTTCCATTGATATTATCCCTTCCTCATATCGGATTTGACATGAACAGCATTGCGGGTGTCCTGTAGGAAGCAGAGACTGCTTACTCTTCCGGAGCACCTGAGTCTACCCCCGGATTTTTGGTGGGGTCCATGTTTGTCAGTCGTTACGATTTTTCTCTCCTTCGAATATCCCTTTGGTATTTCTTGACTTTACTGATATATTCCTTTTTCGATTAGAGGTCTATCCTGTAACCAAAGACCCCTATAACACTGCTAAAAATTTTTATTTTTGTTTTGAGTAATTTGAGGTTAAATAAATTTCTTTGAGATAAAAACAAATCGTTCGTTGAAGTCTTCAGCTTTTTTGGAAACAAGTGCAGAGCAAACTTATAAAACATATCACAAAATAACGAAATAAATCTGATGCACTGTATGACCATTTCCTTGACTGACAACTCATCAACATGGCTCGATATCAAAATGTTGGAAATATGGTTAAAGATATAATGATGAATTTATAAGCACAATCATCAAAAACCAAAACAATTAAAACAAACAGAATCCAAATTCAGGTAAGGGTTACTTCTGAATCAAAAGGAAGATCCTTAGAAATTTCTGGTAAATTTTGTCAAATTTTTAACAAAGAATTTAAATGCATTTTAGTAATGAATCATGCCAGGACCATAATTAACTTAGATATACTGAGAATAAAAAACTAAAACAACACAAGAGCAATTTGTAAAAGAGGGAGGTAAGCTTTTCATATTCCAAATTTAACCAAATTTTACCTAAAATTTGCGAATTTTCTTGTGAGAACAGAGTGCCTGCTACATGACTGATAATTGCCTTCGGAGACTTAAGAGCTATTGGCAGCGGTATCCTGCAAATAACAGAAAACCTGAAGCCGACAATAAACCACATTTTTTAGATATGAATAAACCAAGATATTTGGGGGGAAATGATTAAATATTAATATCAACCTGACATTAAGAATGATTATTTTACTATAGTTAACAATTGGTTTCTTTTCATTTATAGATGTAGATGAATGTGCCAGCGATCCATGTCTAAATGGAGGTTCATGTAAAGACCAAATTAACGATTACAGTTGTTCCTGTATTCCTGGGTACACTGGGAAACAGTGTCAAACAGGTAAGCATATAAATCTTTTAGAAATTAGCAATCCATCAAAGAATTCTCAAAGTTTTATAGTAGGGTGCATTTTATTGGGGATTCGGACTTTAGGATCCAGCTATTCTGAAAAAGCTGGTTGACCCAAAAATTGTGTGAAAATTTGTTTTTGATATCATTTCCTTTCATCTGATTATTTGTTTTTCTTTAGACATAGACGACTGTTTAACAAGACCATGTGAACATGGAGCTAAATGTATTGATTTGGTCAATGATTATAACTGTACATGTGCACCCGGGTTTACTGGAAGGAACTGTCAGACTGGTATATATTTACACTATTTATTGACAATATAATGGAACTGTTTATAGAATCGTTATGATACAATTTTATCAAAAAATTCAAAAAAATGCCTGATAAATTTTGGAGATGGGAGGTTGTTTTCTTGCAATTTACTCTACACCAAGGCTTTCTTGTGTAAAATCATACCATAAAAGATGTATTTAAAGAGGACAAATATACCTAAGGAGCAAACAAAAAAACGCGATAAATTAGACAGACAAACTCGGGAAGACAAATGAACCACCAAAAGCACAACACATAAACACTGAAAACTAAGAAACAATGAACAACACAAAATCCTATAAAACCAGGAGTGAACTCAGGTGCTCCGGAAGGGAAAGCAGTTCATGCTCCGTATAGGGCACCCGTCGTGGAGGTACATGAAATGTTACGACAGTGGAAACAGGTCCAACATCAACACTGTAACGGTCAATCAATTCGTGATGACGACCGTAAAATTTCCTAAGTGATGACATCAACTTATCCCTGATAAAACCCTGGTTAAGAAGCTTTTGTGACAGCAGTAATCCTCTTTGTCGAAAGTCAGGGTAACTCACGCCTGCCCTTGAATTCGGATAAGCTGAGAAGCATAGACGCCATAGGCAGGCGATGCTGGTATATTGCTACTCAAGAAGGGAAAGTCGAAGTCAACACGTTTGTCATAAAGTTTTGTTTTCAAATGTCCCTCATAGTCTATTTCAAGACACAAATCCAAATATGAAGCGGACTTTGGTGTATCTGTAGTATCCTTAATTTCAAGCTCACTGGGGTAGATGGGATATAGAAAGTCTTCGAATTTGTCGTTATTTAACGACAACACGTCATCTATATAACGAAAAGTGAAATTAAAGGATTGGGCTAGTTTCTTTTTGTTTTCACGTAGTAACCCTTCAATGAAGTCCGCTTCATATATGTGCAGAAATAGATAGGCGAGGAGAGTAGCACAGTTGGTTCCCATTGGAATGCCGATTGTTTGTTGAAAAATTAGACCGCCAAATTCAACAAATATGAAAATATAATATGTTTGTAATCTCATCTTCAGAATACTTTTTGTCAGAGTAGTTCTTAACGAAATAACCCTTTTCTCTACCTAAACCTAGAAATGTATACCTGCGTGTGCCATTTTTCTTGAAAAAAACATTGATGAACTAGTTGTTTCAATCGATATTTTAATTGAGAATGTGGTATGGTAGTGTAGAGTGTAGAGAAGTCGAATGTCTTTATACTGTTGCATGTAGCCAAAGATTTTGATTTTAGATATTGTAGTAAACTTTTTTGAGTTTGTTTTTAAGAATCCATATCTGATTGACGCCACTGGTGGAATATTTTTCACAGTAATTCTGAAGGCCCTCTTTAATACATATCAATATGAGTGTTAAAAGCTTTGAAAGAGGTTTCGTAGAGCAATTAGCTGACCCTGCAGTGTACCTTTGTTTAAACGGATCTTATGTAGTTTAGGAATCCAATAAAGAGCAGGAAGGTCCATTTCTTAACTCGTTTCTAAGACACTCAAAATAATAGTTCTTGCAGACAAAAACTATGTTAATGGGGGCTTTGTCCGCTGGAACAATTATATATATATGTGATGGAGGCGAGTCGAGGTTTCAACAACCTTAGGGTCTCTAAAGATTTAGCATTTAAAGGATCAGTGCACTTAAAATTAATAAAATGGATAAAGAGATAGTTATAGTAAGATAGAACACAAAATCTAGTTTAAATGAGATCATTCTGATTTTGATTTATTGTTTTTTTTAATTCCTTTATAAATGTTGTCCAAACACCTTTCATTTTGTTAATAAAGTATTGTTATTATTGGGAATTATGTTGGATATATATTACAATCTCGATTCATAACAAAGAGAAATATATATAACTTAACAACATCATTTAGAAATTGGATTTGTAACAGTTTCTTGTTTTCAGAACTCACACATATAAATCTATGTCACAAAACGTGTTCTTTTTATTCCCACCGTTACACAGGTAATACATGTATGTAATATATATGTTAAATATAAGTATATATCAAATTTGGTTCTAATTATGATTTATGTACTTTATTTTTCGGTCAGATATCAATGAATGTAATCCAAATCCTTGTTTGAATGAAGGAACATGTTTTGATTCTGTCAACAACTATACATGTGTTTGTAAAGCAGGATACACTGGAAATAATTGTCAGATAGGTACGATAAAGACAATCATATATCTAAATCAGGATCACAAGGCAATGTTTAAGGTGGTACCCAACACTTTCACTAAAATTAATTTGGCTCGTTCGTTTAATTTTCATAAAATTTTTACAAAGTATTTACTTTGACCCATTAACAAAAATTTTAAAATTTCAAAACATTTGAACCAACCAATTCATCAGAAAAATTACACTGATTGTATAGCAGTTTGACAAACACTAATATTGATCATTGAAAAGCTTAATATTCCCTTAACAACACAACGTTATTAAAACGTTTAGCTGATTTTACAGAGTTATCTCCCTGTAGTGTTAGGTACCACCTTAAATAAAATAAAAATAAATGTAATTATTACATGTATATAACCATTGTATGATATCATGTTTTATTAACTTGCGCACATATCGCCACATTAGGATTCGTCAGCAGTAATCAACAGTAAAAATGTTGAAGGGTAATGCAATTTTATCATTTTTTAGATGGATTCAAAAGAACAAATGACAAAAAAGACGGAGTCAGTGTATACTTATATCCATACAGAACACTCATTGATTTTCAAAAAATTAATATTAGAGTTAAGATTATTGATAATTAACAATTAACAATTTCAATTCAATGATTAGACAGTAGATTTAGAGTCGATAAGTTAGGAATAAAACCTGTTGGCTTTTAAGTCATCGTGAAAATGTTATAATGACATTAAGTGCTCCATAATGTTCTCTGTACAGTTTATCGCTTAAAAAAAAATTATATTTTTGATGCCTAACTAAATTATTTTCTATTGTACCTCAGATATTGATGATTGTAAGTCAAAACCCTGCAAAAATGGTGCCACCTGTCTTGATCTTGTAAACAGTTACAGTTGTTCTTGCTTACCTGGGTATACTGGTCATGATTGCGAATCAGGTATCAAATGTATTATGAAATCTTCACTTAGTGTTAAGGTGCATGATGCAAAATCATCTTTTTAATTTTTGTCTAGGCATAAATAATTAAACCTATGCTAGAATGTGTAAGTGTATTTCTCCTATTTTTTGGATATTTGAACAGCCCTCAACAAGGTCAATCAAAATAATTTAATTCCCTAGATAGATTAAACTACTACGTGCAATCTCTCATATACTTATTTTCTTGATTCGGAGGCTGTTTGGTCAAATAATTTTTTGTGACTTTACGTTCTTACCAACGTCCCTCGCAATATCACAAAATACTGTCGTCCAATACACTAAATGGCTTAAGAAGTAAGTCATAGAAGTACCAAGAAACAAAACCCATTCTATTTGTATTTAACAATCTCGACTGTAGAATATATATTCTATGATAAAAACGCAGAAGATGTTTTGTCGAATACGACTCGCAAGTTGTACCTAGGACACAAAATGTTGAAACGTTTTACAAAGTAAAGGGTACATCGTTACCTATTGACAACAGAAGGCAAGTTTATATTTCTTTGGTAGAACTTTCCAAAATTAAACTGCAAGGAGAACTATCAATTTTGGGGCGAATCTTATTTTCTCCACAAAAAGTCAAAAAAGCAAATGTACTGCGAGCGAATTATTTAAATAGACAACTATACAATTTTTTTTGGTAGTTTTTATATATTTTTATGTTCCCACTATTTGCTATATCTTGCATTAATAACTGAATTTATATTACACAGGTATAAGGTGATTTTTGATGTTTAATTATATTCAATCTGCCAATTTTAATAATAAAGTTATAAAATGTTGAAAATGTGGAATATTCTTGAATATTTTATGAAAATCATATTCTAAATGATATGAGCCACATTTTTATTTAAATGTATGTTCTTTTTGTCAATGTGATATTTAAGTTAAACTATTTTTGTAGTAGTTAAACGCGATAAATATTTCTTAACATTTTCAGATATCAACGAATGTTTAAGCCAACCTTGTAGAAATGGAGGGACTTGTACAAACTTAATAAATAACTACACATGTACTTGTATGCCTGGTTATGCAGGTTATAACTGTGAAGAAAGTAAGTTAATTGCAACTTTGCTAAACAGGAACGATATCAATTTTCAAAACTAAAAGCGTTAAAACCAAAAATCTTCATTACAACGTAAGCATACAATTACCAAAAATTATATTCTATTATTTTTCCTGAAGCTTTACATTTAATAAAGTTATGACGAAATTTATTTAATCAGTTACTTCATATGGATAGTTGAAAATTCATAATATCATTTATTCATGCCTAAAGAGGATATAATTTTTAGTAACAAATTTTTTTTTAGATATTGATGAATGTTTTTCTTCTCCGTGCTTACATAATGGGACTTGCAAAGATCTTGTCAACAAGTTCCAGTGTATTTGCTCAGCTGGCTACACAGGAAACAACTGTCAAACAAGTAATTTATTTTAAGCCAATGTTTATGTTAATGAGAGGATAGATGGTGAACTTTTTTTTCGCATTGGGATCCGCCTTGTTTGCTTTGAATGAGCAGACGAAAATATCAAATATAAACTGTTTAATTCCTAGCATACACTGTATTTATCTTTATTTCGTTTATCATTGATGTATGTTATATTTCAGACCGTCACAAATAATTGAATCTAATTTCATAATAATCAAGACTTTTATGCGAAAACTTCGTTAATCGTGTATTTTTAGATATAAACGAATGCTCCAGTTCTCCATGTAATAATGGTGGAACATGCGTTGACCAGGTGAATGGATACATTTGCACATGTGTCATAGGATTTACAGGGAAGGAGTGCCAAACAAGTAAGTCGTTATCTTTTTTATTTTTTGTGTCTAAAAGACACCACTGGCATTCGAAAATGCAAGGATGCGGGTTAGCGTCAACATCTTATTACATTTAATATTATATGATGAGTTTTCTGAACAATTTATAGGTTGTCATGTGGTCTTTTACGACGAGACACAGACCGCCGAGCTAAATTTTGCAATGCAATTGTAATAAATGTAACTAGAAATTACAAAATAAAACAATATTCCATTTAGAAGTTTGATATGCCTTGGGTATTTTTCTCTACTATTTCATAATTGTTTATTACAGATATTGATGAATGTAATAGTTCACCGTGTAAAAATGGAGCAACTTGTATTGATGGAGTAAATGGATACACCTGTGCGTGTGTTGCAGGATATACAGATATTCACTGCCAAACAGGTTAGTTCAACTTCTAGTAAAATTTATGTTCTTGAAGTTCTTATTCTTTAACATGGTATTAGAGAAGACAAATATACTTAAGGAGAAAACCCAAAAATGCAATCAAATTAGACAGACAAACCCGATAAGAAAAATGAACAACCACAAGCACAAAATAAAACACTTAAAACTAAAAAACAATGAATAACACGAACTCCTGTGAACTCAGTGCTCGGGAAGGGTAAGCAGTTCCTGTTCCGTATACGGCACAAGTCGTGAAGTTCCACAAAGTCAATCTGGTGGTAGTCCCAAATCGGTGGAGGTACATAAAATGGGGGACAGGTCCAACATCATCTTAGATATTGGAACACTGTAACGGTCAATCAATTCGTGATGACGACCGTCATATTCTTCTGATCTCAAGGCAAGGTTACTAAGCCCAGTAATGAATAAATGGAGATAGATAGTTATTTTTAAGACGATTTTAAATAATTGTTTTACTTTTTTACATGTATATAGACGATAAAAGGCAATTGAAATATAAATTTATGACAAACATGGTGGTTTTATCTTTCATGTTGCGAATTTCTCCTTTCTTAGCAATAATACACGAAAGTTAATATAGGCTACCTCTCCTGACTTCGTCGGATGTTACCCCACTTACAA
Source organism: Mytilisepta virgata (assembly GCA_028015205.1). Classification (NCBI taxonomy): domain Eukaryota; kingdom Metazoa; phylum Mollusca; class Bivalvia; order Mytilida; family Mytilidae; genus Mytilisepta; species Mytilisepta virgata. Next base: position 49,501,118 of record CM051518.1, on the reverse strand, counting down.
TGTTACGGTCGACATTAACGGAATGGGACATACTTTTCCTTTGGAAGTGCCTAATGTCAATCTCGGTTTATTGTTGGGATTTGTATTACTAGTGATTTAGTTTTTGTTCTAAATCTGTTCAGTGTGTTTTGTTTTCTATAATTTCTAGTCTAATTATTATTTATTGTTTTGTTAATTTTGGTTATATATTTGTACTATTTATTTGCCTTGTTACTGCCCTTAGGTATTCACTTTGTCTTTAGATTTTGATCCTATAAACCTTCTCTTTGTCTCACTTTGGCATTTTATTTTTTGTCGATTTAGTTAAATTCAATAAGAGTTAAAAAAAAAAAAAAAGCAATACCAATATATATATTTTTTATCAGTTCAGAATTGTTTATGGAAAGACCCATAACCATTCACATTATTAAAAAGTTTTTTTGTTTTTTTTATCAGATATATATGAGTGTGGGAGTACCCCATGTCAGCATGGTGGAAATTGTACTGATAATGTAAACTTTTATACTTGCCAATGTCCAGCTGGATATACAGGAGATAATTGTGAAACTGGTAACTATTTTTTGTTCATTATCAGCATTAATGCAAGTACATGTGACCACCAAACTTTAAATACAATAACAAAAAAACAAATTTCTACGAAGAAAACCAAGTGTTGGATATATGCAAGAGGTCCTCAGAAATGATTAAAAACTACACTTTTACTGTAGATTAATACATTAACCTAAATTAATGAAATCTCGTAAGCATTTGCTATCGGATATAACAACACAGTTTAGCAGTACTATGTTTCTAGGATTTTTAGAAATGATTCGTTTCGGACCTGAACATAATACAAACCTTAATTTCAGCTTCCGCTTCATAGATGATGTTTTATCACTCAACAATTCACGTTTTTGGGAATTTCTTACATCTCATCTATCCCAATGAGATCGAACTACAGACACTGCCAAGACTGCATCTTATCTTGATCTTCTCCTCGAAATTGACCCCAGAGGAAGGTTGAATACAAAACTTTACGACAAATGGGATGATCAACTTCCCATTTTTGATCGGCAATATTCCAGAAGCGCCGGCGTATGGAGTATATATTTCACAACTCATACGCTTTTCCAGAGCTTGTGAAATATACATTGACTTCCTGGACAGAGCCCGGCTCCTGACAGAAAAGTTGCTCAAACAGGGGTACGTTGCTCCTAAGTTGAAGTCATCCTTATTAAAGTATTATGGACGTCATCATGACTTGGTTGACAGGTACGAAAAAACCGTTTCCCAAATGAAAATTGACCTGTTCCATTTATGTTATCCCTTCCTAATACCGGATTTGACATGCGCAGCATGGCGGGTGTCCTGCAGTAAGCAGAGACTGCTTACTCTTCCGGAGCACCCGAGTCTACCCCCAGTTTTTTGGTGGGGTCCATGTTGTTCATATGTTTTTAGTTTTTAATTGTAGTGCATGTATTGGTTTGGTCTTGTCTTCGTTGTTTTCCTGATTTTGTCAGTTGTTACGATTTTTCCCTCCTTCGAATATCCCTTTGGTATTTCTTTACTTTACTAATTCATTAAGAAAGGAAACAAAATATTATAAAGTATTTTCAGAACGTTTAATCATCCATCGAATAATACTTCGTTGAAAGTCATATTTTACATACTGCAAAGGTAAAAACGGTAACAAACTTTACTGCAAAGTACGTTCTCTCAATGGATCGACTTTATTCTGCATATTGTCATGACATTAATTTTATTTATAGTTTAACTTGCATCTTTCAGACATTAACGAATGTGCAAGTTCACCATGTAAATATAATGGTAACTGCACAGATCATATCAATGGATATACATGTTCATGCAAGCCAGGATATTCAGGATTCAATTGTGATGCTGGTAAGTAACCTTGTACATTTCTGAAATTGGAATTGATGATTAAGTACAATGTTATAGAAATACAACGATTTGGAAAAAAACAAATTTCTTTTCCAGCAACATTGCGCGGATTTAGTCACATTTGTAATTTTGCTCTCTGAATGTTTTGATTGTAATCCGGAAAATTGTATAATTCTAAAAACAGACTAAACGGTTAAAGCATCGCTGCTTCTTGCTCGGCATGACTTAATCTTGAAATATAAATTTAATCAGTTTAAATCAATCAAATAAGATGGTAGATGTTTGCGGGGTTACTGTACACGAGAACTTAATGCATGAAATACAGGGAAATATTAAGTGAATAGCTCTTTTATTCTTATTCCTCATCGTTGTATGGACTTCGGTAGAGAATCAAAAAGCTCACACCCCATATATTATACAACACCATGAGGGCCCTAAGCAAATACATTTGCTATGTCAACAGATGTAAGGCTGTATATTTTGGACTCCTACTGTATATGTACATGTATAATGTTAGAATTAGATAGACGAAAAATATTTATGTAGAATAATAAAGAAGTGAAATATTGCATATTTTAGATATCGATGAATGTTTAAGTTCGCCTTGCAAAAACAATGCGACATGTACGGACTATATTAATAAGTATACATGCCAGTGTCAACTTGGATTTAAAGGATACAACTGTGAAATAGGTAAAGTTACCTTTTATTAATATTTATTGAATGGAAGATGTTTAAAATGAATTTTATGTTTCTGTATCTAAAATAATACGTACGTATATAACTGTTAACCAAATTCAATGTATGATTGACATCACAAATAAACATAGTTAAATGAACTTATGTTAATAATTAATCTTTAAGCAACTTTCTAGCAAAGGAAACTAAGCAATAAACTGGTAAAACAATAACACTAACTACGTAACCGTTCCAGACATAGACGAGTGTGTAATCCAACCCTGTATGCACGGCGGTACGTGTCATGATCAGATAAATGGTTATATTTGTTCCTGTATGCCAGGATATACAGGCAAGGACTGTGCAATCAGTAAGTACATTCATTTGTATTTATTTGGCCATTTTTAATCGTGTTTTGTTTTGTAAGTTGTACTTTTATTTGTTTTACAGTTGTGCTCAGTTCTAACCTCTCTTGAGAACTATCATAAACTCTCAGAAGAACTGTTACTGTCATCATGACACCGTTAGAACCGTTTATGACAGGGTGTGTCCTGACCTAGAACCATTCTGGACGGCTCTTCCCTAGAACCATTTATGACGGTTCTACCTTAGAACCATTCTGGACGGTTCTACCTTAGAACCATTCTGAACGGTTCTGAATGGTTCTAACCTAGAACCATTGTGACCCTGGCAATAGTTTATAAATTTTGAACATCAAAATTATAAGAAATAAAATAATTTCAAAATGGCGGTACTGACAAAGTAATACGAACAAAGAGAATTAATTATATAAATATCAAATGTTTACCATAATTAAATGGTAGATAGATAAATAAAGATAAATTATTAATTTAAAATAAATTAAAATGTTACTTATCTAACACATTTGATATCTCTGCATTGGAATTTGGGACCACCTTTTACATACTTCTTTATTCAAATCCTGCATTAATTATTTTAAAATGTAGCGTTATAAAATATAATTTTGTCAGAAAACGGTTTACCTGTATACATACTCATGTATCTGTGTACCTTAAAGGTTAGAACAATAAACATCCGGACAGTCAAGGTACAATATACATGTCAAAACGTTAATTAGTTATAATTACCTGAAACACATGTTACGGAGAACAAATTTGTTTACCTTTAAATTTACTTCAGATAAAAATCACACAAATTTTAACAAAAACAATAATTCGTTTCTTGTGGGTTAAAAAAATGAAAAAAAAGCTTGCACCATAGCTCTTCATTACATGTATGTACTTTTGCTGTTTTGTATAAATAAGTCATAATTTATTATTATTAATTATTGTCATAATTTCATATATTGAAATTATAATCGATGTGAAATGTTACTAAATATTTCAAAAAATATTTTTAAAAGTTTGGAAAAAGTGAAGAGGAGGAGTACGTGCCATAATCAATAAAGGGTTATCGGACATGAAAATGGACGGTTCTACCCTAGAACCATTTATGACAGTTCTATCATAGAACCATTCTGAATGGTTCTACCCGGGAACCATTTATGACATTTTTACCCTAGAACCATTATGGACGGTTCTACCCTAGAACCATTTATGATGGTTCTACCTTAGAACAATTTATGACAGGGTTGGTTCTACCCGAGAACTGTTCTAGAATGGTTCTAGAACCGTCCTCTCTAACAGAATAGTTGAGAGGTTAGAACTGATCTCAACTGTATCTTAACTTCATGCCACAACTCGTACAACTCTTAGTACAGTCTGCCATTGATAAAATACAAATTCCCACGTTTCTGGCACCACAATGACACAGTTGAAATAAATACTGTTCTACTACCTCATTAGATCAAGTAGAGCAGACGTTCTCCTGTCAATACGTCTATTCAGTTAGATGTTTACCGCGACAAATACCTTTAACAGCAGAGTATTTAATTCTTATTTCAGATATCAATGAATGTTTGCCGAATCCATGCCAAAACCAAGGGATATGTCAAGATCAAGTAAATGGATTTAAATGTATATGTCCGAATGGATATTCAGGAGCCAGATGTAATAACGGTATGTTTTTTGTCACGATTTTACCTAAAAATAAGCATATCTTTCTTTCTGAAAACCTGCAGAAAAATAAACTTTGATACCAAATATATGTTGTAACACTGCGCATAGTGTCCATTGATAAATATCATTGATTTAATTTTTTATGTAACTTTAACTAGATATATTATATTTTGGATGTTTTAGAAATTATATATTTGTTTTTGTTTTCAGATGTCGACGAATGTGCCAATTCCCCATGCCAAAACGGAGGAACATGCTCTGATCAAATCAATGATTTCTCTTGTTCTTGCAATCCAGGTTATACAGGGAAAAAGTGTGAGACAGGTACAGACATATTTGAAGATTTAAATAAACAAACAAATAAATCAATTTTGATAATAAAAAATGAAAGTATTTTATTGAAAAAATGACATAAAATTTGTAATGATAGAATTGGTAGGTGCCAAAAAAGTCCTGTGTATCTGGTCTGTTATATTTAAATTAAAACAGCTAAGTAATATTTTGTAGAAAGGTTAATCACAATCGTATTTATAAAAGCAAATGATTATAAATTAATGCTTTTGGTATATTAAAAAAAATAATTCTGAAATTAGTTCATAATTTATATCGAATGAATAAGTGGATTTTTGTATGCGTAATCTAAAACATGAGTATTCTTGCTAGAATTCTATATTTTGTACCTATAGGATAAAAGGAAGGTATATAAAATGCCCAGATCTAAGATCCTGTTGGTAATTCTTTTATATACCAAAATTAATACATATCTATAAAGGGCGCCTTGGTTGGCTGTTCATGAAATATCAAAGACACATCACAAAACATTCTTACTTCTCAAACACCTGGAATCATGATATGAAAGATGTAAGTCATGTATGTCCAAAGCAAAATTGACATCAATTTATAGCATGCTTTGTTAGCGTTCATTGTAATCCTAGGAATATTCACTCCTTCAAATACTGAATACATAATGTTTTATTACCAAATAGTCTATTAATTACCTTTCTATTGGCCATGATTTAGTTTTAATCATATTTCACTTTAAATTTGTCTATCGGGCAATAGAACGACATTCTATTGCCCAGTGTAGCGTTCTATTGCCCGCGACCTTTTGACCCGCTTTATGATCAGTCAATTACGCCTCATGAATATTCATTAGCATTAATGGATTTAATTCATATGAAAAACTCGTATCTTTTGTTATTGTTTTATAAAACTGTTTTGAAAAATACAATTTCATTACTTTATTTTTATCTCTTTATCCCAAAACATGTGCATCCCAAAACTACTGTTAGGTAATAAAACAGTTGTATGTGTAGCCAGGCAATAGACCAGATGTTTTTTCCCTCGGTGCCGCTGGCTTTGGGCAATATAACACTAAGCTGTTTCCAGTACCTTTGGAAAAATATTCTAGTCTATTGCCTGGCTACACATTAAATAACTGTATAATATTCGCCATACACTATGTTTAATTCTAAGCTTGTTTAATGTACTATATCCAGTATACTTTTTCTCTCCAAAGATTTGGTACCTTTAGCAGTTAATATAAGACGACCTCTTTGAATTTATTTGGGTTTCTGTTTCAATGTAACTTTGCTCGAATTATTTGCTGATATATTTATGTACTAAAACAATTTGTTGCACAGATATTGACGAATGTCTACCACGTCCTTGTGAAAATGGGGCTACATGCACCGATCTTGTGAATGACTACGCCTGCACTTGTTCAGCGGGATACACCGGAAGAAACTGTCATAAAGGTATTCATAGAAATATGAATTACTATTTAAGTCTTTTATATTGTGTCCACTTCGGAAATATCCACACATACATTATTCCCCCTTGTGTTTTGCATAATTTTTATGTTTTATGGATTTGAATATGAAGGTTAACTACAAATATGGGGGAAAATAATACTGTGTGCTTAAAAAACATTTTACTAAATTCTATACAACAACTTTATGGGAATTGTGATCCTTTAATTTTTATAATAGGAAAATAATATTAATAACTTGTAAATGTGCAATATGTCGGTATGATAATGCATCGGATTCTCTCTTTATATATGGTACAGAATGCACAATATATTTTCATTTGTTTAGTTCAATGAAATTGCTGGTCTCTTCACAACTCATAACACAATAAATAAAAAGATATTACTGTCTTATAACAAAAATTATTATGTAGTAATCATTATGCATGGCACTAAAATTCCTTTTCGATTTATGGAAAATAATTTGGTATATATAAGTCTAAACACCAATCCAACACTGTTAAAATCAGATTGCAATACTTTCAAATTTGTGTGCGCCTACGGCGGGTCTCGCTATGACACCTTTCGTCTAGCACTATATCAACACTATATAATGACTTCATCAAAGAATTAAAAGCTCACATTCTGCAACAATATCAAGAGTATCATTAACCACATACATTTTCTAAAACAATAGAAGTAAAGCAGCATTTTTTCGGACTACTAAGGTAAATGTGTAATGTTAGTATTATATCGTTGAATAGAATCCAGAAAGGAATTTTAGTAATATACAAATGAATACGGCATGACCTTTACGTTATTACATAGTCATATTTAAAACCGTGATTTCTACAGACATCAATGAATGTTCAATTGGGCCATGTGAGCATGGAAGCCGTTGTATTGACAAGATTGATGATTATGAATGTGTTTGTTCACCTGGATATACAGACAAAAATTGTTCAACAGGTATGGAAGTCTTGCTAGTAATAAAATTATCCGTAAGTAAGATCAATGTAGTTTGGCATTTAATTAATAGAAATCAAAAGTTACCCAAAAAGCACACTATTAAATACTTGAAAATGTGTTATTAAGATAGGATCAACAACGAAATCGTGAACTGTAGGAACACTTTGTATCGCTGTCAATCTGTGCGCCAGTTTTTTCTTTGTCCTTTGATAACTATAAAATTAGAAAAACTATAAAATTAGAAAATTTTACAATTTCAAAATAGACGTTCTCAGAATGTCAGAATCAACAAATGAAACTTCACTTTCAACCTATAAATTTTGTGGATCTAAATTTGAATTAAAAAGTGGCAAAATAAATATATATTAAATAAATAAAGGGTTATTGAGCTGTTGTATGGCCTAAAGTGTAAATAATCAAACAACAAAATGGATAACAGGAAAGGTCAACAATGACATACCAATTAAACCTTGTTAAAACTGTCAATTAATGTTAACATGCTTCTTTAGAGAATTTATCATTATTTATTATTTCATTAGATATTGATGATTGTTTACCGAACCCATGTAAAAATGGCGCAACGTGTAGTGACCATGTCAACAGTTACAGCTGCGCATGTGTACCAGGTTATACCGACAAGACCTGTGGATCTGGTGAGATAAATAACCCACCGCATTAATGTACATGTGTTACGAGTAAAATAAGGTTAAAACTTTGCTTAATAAGAAAATTAGAATATGATGCGTAATGTAGCAGTAGCTTCCAGAACATATACCCCCCCCCCCCTATCCGAAAGAAAAAAATACAAATCAAAGCTGGATGTGATATTTTTCTACAGGAAACCACTTTTTCATACTTAATCATTCTTTTTACCGGCCGGATCCCCATGTAGTGGACAGAGGTCATCATTAATTATTCAAAGTAAAATGCCCATTTCCATTTCTACATATCCCGTTAGCTTCCAGTGCGCTTCGCTTTCCTTGACCCCCTACCAGGGCTCTGTCCTGGGCACGCTGGGGCCCTCAACGGACCTGGATCCCCTGCCAATTTTTTGCTTCCAGTATATCTGTGTCTAGCTTCGCCAATGATAGAAACTTGAAAATGTTCAAGACTCGTGTTCATTGTGAGCAAAATGCATTTATTTTTTATTAGATAAGTATAATATGCTGTCACAATGTGTGGTTTTTTCAGATATTGACGAGTGTTACAGTTCTCCTTGTCAAAATGGTGGAAAATGTCATAATTTAATCAATAATTATACATGCAATTGTCGGCCAGGATATATTGGATATGACTGTGAAACAGGTCTGTAGTTTACTCTGGTGTTTAATATTTGTTTTTAAAATTAATAAGCGCTTTTAAATATCGGATGAGAATACGGAAGTAATAGGACAGTGGGTCATATGGCAAAATTGCGGGTACTTTGGTAATTTGCATAGCGGCCATTTTGGATTTCTCTGACGACATTCATTACAAAGCATTAAACTTGCCCCAAAAAATAAAAATGCAAATATTCAAATTCTTATAACTCATAAGCAATTTGTCCGCATATAGGTACATTCTACACAATATTAGCTTTCCTTTCGTGTGCAAATAAACATTGTCAGTATTGAAAACTTTCGGCCAATTCAGTTTAAAAAACTGAAGCGTAACCGTAGTATAACTGCTATATGAATTAACAAAAATTAGTTAAAAATGCAAATTCAATCTACAGATACAGATACAAGGCGAGATCATACATAAATTGTCCGCATATAGAGAACAACTTTGGAGGATGAATTTAATGAGGAAATAAGTTTTATCTCACCTGCTTTCATAACTTTTCGGCCCAAATGTTTTTAAAACATGATAATTTCAAGTCTCCCATAGCGTAATCCTTCAAATATGAAGCCTTTCCCTTCAGAATTAAACAAACAATTTGTAAATATCCGCCAAAGGAAGTTTTCATAGAAACATTAGTTTAAGAGCCGAGACGGAAAAAGACTCGATTATCCGTAATTCAAACAATTTTATCATTTTCGATCTACAACTAAGGGAGGTAATTTGCTTAAAAGGGCTGAAGTCACGTGATTCAAATGCCATGAATAATGTACCCAGCATTTTGCCATATGTAAATTCGAATTCGTGAGAACAATAAAAGCAAACACACACTAGTGTATAATGATATTTGAAAAAGAATATTTATTCCAGATATCGATGAATGTTCGTCATCTCCCTGTCAAAATGGTGGAACGTGCTTAGAGTTCGTCAATAAGTATACATGTGTTTGCCTACCTGGATTTACAGGGTATAATTGTCAGATTGGTATGTTATATAGTAAATGTTTATCCATAGTTCATGAATTTACATGGTTTTTTTAAGGTAAATAACAAAAAGGCTTTGGATATTTTTTATCAGATTTAATAGCAGTCGGTAAATACGACGTAATAAAATAAACTGCAATATTCAAACTTACATTAAAATGTTTTATGCTTGATGTAGAACTTGTAAATAAACAATGTGTCCTGTAGTGTGTAAGTATAGAATCTAGTCATATATTGGTAATCGAGAAAAAAGAAATGCTTGCCTACTTTTCAAAACATTATGTCATAGAAATATGTTCTCGTATGCTTAATTTTGCAAAATACATAAGCTTTTAGCTAAATTTGCAAATGCTTAATGTAGGATGATTTGCACTTAAAAATTTTGTGGTAATAAAAAATAAGTTTCTTTGATACCAATTTTGATGCACAAGATGTGCACATTTAGTCGATTTACGACTCATCAGTAAATTGATTCATTATACCTTTGGACGTTGATAACGAAACACATTATTAAAAGAAGAACGCAAACTTTGGTGGAACAGGTTTATAGCCGATGTCACAGACTGATTTATTATTATATGTACTTATAGTCAACCATTCTTTCAAGAATTTCAGGCTTGTTTGAATTTTTTTCGTCGGAATAAAGTGCATATTAAAGTAGTAGGTGGGGTTTAACGTAATAAGATACTAAATTACCTCCCTTGAATTGCGTATTTTATATAAATGGTTATACTCAAGCAGTTATTCAGAGATAAACTGAAAATTGAATCAAAATTAATTACCATTGGCTTAATCATTTTGGACTAGTTAACAAATTTTATCTTAAAATATACAATTATTTTGACATTTGCCAAAGATTTACAATAAAATACTGTCAAATGATATTCTGTTTGTATGTATAAGGTATTTTCATTAACAGTTCTCATTGACGGACGCAAAGTGATGAGCATATTGACTTACGAGTCTTGTATCGCTCACCTAAGTTATTTAATATTTGGACTGGTTATTACCAGACAAAATTTCTAATATAAAGTCTTACATTACTTGGATTTAATACTTATGCGAAAACACCCGCTTAAAGGGAGTTTCAGTGTCTCAAAATTTCTTTAATTGTGAGGTTTTCAGTGGGCTATAGCATTCTCAACATTGTCCAACAAGTATAATATAGTACCATATTAGATATTATTACATTTCGTACTTTTAGATTTATATAGAAACAGTGTGTTTCAAGCTAGTCGATATTTTGTGATATTGCACGGTTAATCATTTTTAGAAACAGGTGATTTCCAATCCAAACTCTTCAAAGTGAAATGTAAAAACAAACAATTCTATCACTTCAATGTTGTGCAATATCATGTTTTATGGACCACGTAGAACAATATTGACCACGGCTTTGAGCAATATTGCTGTTAAGTGCTCCATAAATCATGATATTGCACCCAGTAAATTGCCATAATTGTATGATACACTATGAACTCCTGCAAAAACAACAGATCAGAATATGAAAAATCTAAAAGAAAAAGTTACTAATATTTGTTTGAAGATATCGATGAATGTATCAGTAGTCCTTGCAAACATAATGGTACATGCGGAGATCATGTAAATGGTTATCAATGCTTTTGTGAACCTGGGTATACTGGATTTAACTGTGAAACAGGTAAGTAGAATTCCATCATAATCCGTTGAACTGGGGTATACATGTATAACTGTTTAAAAACTTTAATGACGTTATTGTTGAACTAAAAAGTAGCATAATTACTAAAGTTGAAATACCAGTCATAAAAATTCGTATGAAATGCAAACCCATTCTGTCTTATAGGTCTTTTTTACGGCTGAAACGTTTATTTTCAGCCACGACATCTCTAAATGCTTCACAGCTATTACCATCAGTTTTAAGTACTTTCTCCTAAATATTTAGATATTTAATAGAAACAATAACTTCTTAGTATAGATGGCGAATTTGTGTCTTCAAATTTCTTTTTGCCTGTTCCTTAACGTCAAAATCATTTTAACGAAAATAATATTTGGAGGTTTTCATGGCAGAAATTCAATTTGAAATTAAAAAAAAACATGAAAAGATGTTTGAAATATTACCACGGCTCCAGCAAAATTTAAAACAGACTTCAGAGGAATCTCGAACTTCGTTACAACTTAATTTGAAAAAAGGAAACATTTAACCAAAAACGTAATGCTCACATTTCTTTCAGATATTAATGAATGTGCAAGAAATCCGTGCAAAAATGGTGCCACGTGCAATGACCTTATAAACTTTTATACATGTACATGCTTACCTGGATATACGGACTATAATTGCAGTCAAGGTAAGTAGTGTTTAGTGTGCCATAATGATCTCTGACGTTTCTGACTTCACATTGTTTTTTACCAGCGGTTAGTTCATTCTGTTTAATTTCTTTTGGAGTGAAAAGTTACAAAATTCTAGTAAAACAAAAAGCCAGAAATTAATTCTTAATCAATAATCCAGTTAAACTTTTTTCTTTTCAGCGAAAACTAGACATTAGTCGTTTCTTGAAATTCGACTGCTCCACAATAATCATTTTATGCATGTATATATTGTAATTACATACTTTTTTAATACAGATATAGATGAATGTATTAGCTCTCCCTGCCAAAATAATGGTACATGTATTGATCAGGTTAATGGTTACCAATGTAGGTGTGTTGCTGGCTTCTCAAACACGCATTGTGAAACTGGTAAAGAAGTGATTGTTGTACTATTTTAAATTTTATAGGATATTTTAACAATACTCTTCAATTAATAATTTAAAGTCTTCGTTTTTTTTACATCTGGAGGTGTTGCTTTTTTCTGATAGAAAACAATAATATGCTAGGTTTGAGACATGTCTCCGTAGCGTTGAGTATGTATATGCTTTATAATTCATCTTATTGATATATGTTAAACAGCGAATTTTTATGACAACTACTCAAAGAAATAATTTTTAAAATACTTTATTATTTTTGTCATTATTTAAGTTATTTTGTTACCTTACTTTCAGAGATACATAAACTTATAATTTAAAATCATTCAAGTGTACATATGTATTTATAAGCAACAAAAAGTCATAGTATAAAAGGGGGAAGCTTGTTTACCAAATAAATTAGTTAACCATACCAATAATAAGTCACTGTTGATGTTGAACCAATCCAGACTATCAAGACTCTGTTTTATTTCATTATCTTTTCTTGGTGTTTTTTTTCAAAAATATGACGTTTTGTTTGTTATTTTTGTTTCATTGCAGACCTTTCGTGTTATTTTCATTTTTTTTTCATTATTATGTAGTGCAGACCTTTCGTGTTATTTCCATTTTTAGCTCACCTGGCTATTGCCAGGGTGAGCTTTTGCCATCACTTGGCGTCCGTCGTCCGTCCGTCTGTCGTTAGCTTTTCATTCAAACATCTTCTCCTCAGAAACCATTTGGCCAATTCCAACTAAACTTTGCATGAGTGGTGTATGGAAGGTCCTCAACAAATTTTCCTTATTCAGTTCTGATTAGTCAAGAAACATGGCCACCAGAGGCAATTCTTGTTTCTGATTGGCTGATTTTCAAAAATCTTCTCCTCTGAAACCGCTAGGCCGATTTGCTTGAAACTTAATAAGAATGATCTATGACATGTCCTCTACAAACGATCCTCAATTTATTTTGATCTGACATGAAACATGGCTGTCGTAGCTAAAAATAGAATATAGGGGTACATGTGTTGTTTTTGGCTTATAACTTAAAAACCGTTACAGATATCAAAAATCTGACATGGGGTAAAATTGATCAGCATGACAAGATCTACCTACCCTGAAATTTTGAAGGAAATTCCAAAACCCATTTAGGAGTTATTGCCCTTTTTTGTCAAATTTTCAAAATTTTATCATTTTTCGTCATTTATCTCCAAAACTATTTGAGATAGAAGTGAAATGTAATTTGAAAAATGTTTGCCATGTTGAGATCTACCTACCCTGAAATTTTAAAGGAAATCCCAAAACCCATTTAGGAGTTGTTGCCCTTCTTTTGTCAAATTTTCAAAATTTTTTCATTCAAAAATCTTCTCTGAAACCGCTGGGCCGATTGGTTTGAAACTTAATAGGAATAATCTATGACATGTCCTCTACAAACGGTCCTCAATTTATTTTGATCTGACGTAAAACATGGCTGTCGTAGCTAAAAATAGAATATAGGGGTACATGTGTTGTTTTTGGCTTATAACTTAAAAACCGTTACAGATATCAAAAATCTGATATGGGGTAAAATTGATCTACCTACCCTGAAAGTTTGAAGGAAATTCCAAAACCCATTTATGAGTTATTGCCCTTTTTCCTCAAATTTTCAAAATTTAACATTTTTCGTCATTTATCTCCAAAACTATTTGAGATAGAAGTGAAATGTAAGTTTGAAAAATGTTTGCCATGCTGAGATCTACTTACCCTGAAATTTTAAAGGAAATCCCAAAACCATTTAGGAGTTATTGCCCTTTTTGTCAAATTTTAAAAATTTTAACATTTTTGCATTTATCTCCAAAACTATTTGAGATAGAAGTGAAATGTAAATTGAAAAATGTTTGCCATGTTGAGATCTACCTACCCTGAAATTTTGAAGGGAATCCCAAATTCTATTTAGGAGTTATTGGTTTGTGTGATTTTAGGTCGGGTTCTGTTACATTTATTTAAGGTTCACCCTTATTCCTGGTCAATTTTATCAACTTCCTGCCAGGAGTACCACCATCAGGGGACATATTTTAACATTAAACCTTATGAAAAATAAATCTTCAACAAATTTTCCCTGAACAATTGAACCAATTGCAACAAAGTTGGTCAAATAGTTGATTAATTGTCCAATGAAAACCAAACTCCAGGTGAGCGATACAGGCTCTGGTGAGCCTCTTGTTTTTATTATTATGTAGATATTGATGAATGTCTCAGTGATCCATGTAGGAATGGTGGTACCTGTCACAATCTTATCAATGATTATAGCTGTACATGTCAACCTGGATACTCTGGAAAAAACTGTGATGGAAGTATGTCATCAGTTATTGTAGTGTATTAATATCAACATCATATTTCCCTGTAATTATACAAAGTTGAAAAAAATGAAAAAAAAGCAAGGGTACATGGGTGCAAATAAATTTTCATTTGAAAATGTGAGGATACGAGGTCGGTGGTTAACCAAAGCCATTTAAACAATAAAAATCAGTTCCAATAAGAACTTAATCCGACACAACAAAACACAGATCGCTGGATATTCAAATGACATATTTACTGGTTTTTGTTTCAATATATAGATTCTGGGTGGATGAATTCTTGTATAATGCATTCAAATTCAAAACATAGATTCGGCAATTATTTCTATTTCAAACGGAAAAGTCTTTTTACAAGAATTTCACACAGAGATGTCCATTAGTCAGTATTTTTGAAAATCGATTTTTTTCGCAGATAATTGTGATGAAACAACTACAGGTACATTTTATTTCATGTAAAATTGTGAACGTATTGTTAATTATAATGACTTTTTGATGGAAACACGTAAGGCAAAATTTCTGCCAAATATGTTTCTTTTTCGAAATTGTAACATTTTGTATTATATTTCATGACTAGATATTGATGAGTGTGCAAACAACCCATGCCAGAATGGACGCTGTATCGACAGAGTGGATGATTATGAATGTATTTGTCATCCTGGATACACTAACAAAAACTGTTCAACAGGTATTATCTTTCTATCCAACGCACCAAACTCGTAACAAAGCCTTCGCATGTCGTTTGTAAATCGCAACTGAGATTTTTTTAATTCCCTTCAGATTGAAATGATTTAAAGTGTTTTTGTATATTATCATTAAATTTTGAAGTGTCAAAACATTTGGCTAGAACGTAGGAGTAGTGACCTAGTTGTCACGGTTATGTATTCCTTGATATGAACCATTAAAATCTATTGATAACAAATAATAATACTGTTGTCTTAAATTGCTGGATTGTCATACTTCATTCATGTCATACTAAGGCCAATAACATAGCATCGTAAATTTTAATAGATATTAGTGCTGATGAAGTGAAAATGTTTTTATATTAGTCAGTTAGTTAGAATTCAAAAGTAATGACTTCGTTTTCAGATATCTACGAATGCGCAAGTAATCCATGTAATAACAACGGCACGTGTATTGATCATGTTAACTGGTACCTTTGTAACTGTAATCCGGGGTATACCGGAATTAACTGTGAAACAGGTAACGTTTATTTTTCATTAGCATGTTTTAGTTGTTGATCTGGCTTTTTTGACTATCCTCTCAAGTCAGTATTTGATTCAATACAATTTCCTTCAGTTTTTTTCCATTTTATTCATTCTTAAATCGAGTCACGTGCTTAAAATCAGTTTGGTGAATATTTATTATGCACTATAAAATGTAAAGCCAGTGACACTAATTGTTAAACTTTGTAGTTTCGCTGTGAAATGAATAACATCACTCTAAGAAATGTTTATGACAGTATTCATTTTTACCGTTCAATTTAGAGGTGAGAATAAGATCAATCAATTGTTTCTGTACTGAGCGAAATTGAACAGTTGTAAGCTTCATGTAGATTAATACTGCAAATATTCCAGATATCAACGAATGTGCAAGATATCCATGTAAAAATGGTGCGACGTGTAATGACCTCATAAATCTTTATACCTGTACCTGTTTACCAGGGTATACTGGATACAACTGTAGTATTGGTTTGTACTGACATTCTTATTTCACGTTTAACTGATTTGAAAATGTAATAAAAGGGGAACAAACGGGCTTGGAATAATTTTCACAATACAAGGTACACGTAACAGTGTTTTTATTCTGTTCCAAACAAGCCAAAGGCTTGTATTCTAACATCGAAACATAAACGTCGAGTTGAATTTATTTTGTTAGTATTATATTTTCATATTTTAGGTATGAAATATTTATTTGTAACTTTTGTGAAACTTTCTTTCATTATTAAAACAAAATATATCAAGATAAAATATTGATTGGTCTGTTTTATGCTTGAATGTGGAGTGTAGTATTAACATGATTTCCTGAAAATGAATGTGAGTATTGGTGAATGTAATGTATAGTATTATTGTTCTTTTGTCAGTACTTAAATGTTCGTTTGTTAAATAACAAGTAAGTAATGTTTACTCGGTAAAGATGGAAGACAAAGACGATGACATCAAGTTTACAGGTACTTTATGTACATATCTAATATGACGAAGTAGTTTTATGGGCCTATTTAAGTGATATCAAACTCAGGCGCAGTCTTCGGTAGCCATTTAAAACGTATCAACTTTGTCAAAAATACATAATTGATAAACTGTATCACGAAATACCGAAATAAATTGATGCACTGTATGGTCATTTCATTGACTGACAACTCAATGTCAAACTACAAGTTACTCAATGGCCAATAGAATTGAATGAGTAACGGAATTGTATATCTTAAATATTTTTAGGTGACAGTTGGTAAACAAATTCTTTGATGATATTGTTAATGCACTGTCTATGGATATTTTACTATTTTCATGATTCATCAGAAATAATCATGGCCGTATGGTATATATAGATATTAATTGTCGAATGAAGACAACGTTAAGTCCTTGAATATTTGACCTGACTTTTCACCAGACTTCCAATCAACAGGACATGCTTATGCTTCCAGACAAGCTGAACTTATTTTCGACGTTTAAGGCTACATGGTTTTTCTATTTCATGTGCCTGATTGTAACTAAGATTTATCTTATTTCTTTCCTACTCTTTTGTTGTATTTCCTCTATTAAATGTGTATTTTTTATAATTTTTTGTATATATTTCTACTGTATTCTTTTTCTAAATATGTTTAATTTGAAATGAATCATTTCAGATGCTAATGAATGTGCAAGTAATCCATGTCAAAACGGGTCATGTGAAGATCGAGTGAACGGCTACATTTGTCACTGTACACCTGGATACACAGGGAAACAATGTGAAAAAGGTAAATTTATATCTTATTATTTACGGTAATAGTTTGCATTCAGCGGAATTAAAGAAAAAAATTTACAATGAAGTTATTATAAAACTATTCCAGGAAAATGATTTATGAAATATTCAGCTTTATAATCTAACAGCATTCAAATTTAGAAACAACAGAGGTTCAGGCAATATAAGGGTCAAAGGGGAATACCAAATAAACCAGTTTACTCATACCAATGTAAAGTCACAGTTGAATCAGTTCAGACTATCCTGACTGTTTTATTTCAGTTTTTATCTCTGTTCAAGCTATTTGGGCGAAACATATGACGTTTCTATTTGTGTTTCATTGTTGACGTTTCATGTTATTTGCATTTTGTTAATTATTATTTAGAAATTGATGAATGTCACAGTGATCCATGTAGGAATGGTGGAACCTGTCACAATCTTATCAATGATTATAGCTGTACATGTCAACCTGGATACACTGGAAAAAACTGTGATGGAAGTATGTCATCAGTTATGTTATAGTGCATATTACAATATCTTATTGTAGAAAGTGAGAATGAAAAGTTCAATAAAATCAAAGAAACATAGATGCGCATAACGATTTGTATGAAAATTTAAGGATTCTGAGTAAGGTGAGACAGTGTCCTATAGGATTGAAAACGGAACAAAATACCACAGCCATTGTAAATTGTTTCCAAAAAGGAGCAATAGTCCTATTACAATATAACCACTTAATTCCCCCGGACGCAAAGGTGTCTAAATTCAACACGTCAAGTAAGTGCAGATCCCAAATAAACATTGTGAAGCCCGCCTTCGGGTGCGGGATTTTCTCGCTGCGTTGAAGACCCATTGGTAGCCTTGATCTGTTTTCTGATCTTTGGTCGGTTTGTTTTTTCTGACACAATGCCCGTTTCCATTCTCTATTATATTGTATTCCATATAATAAACATTTGACAGTAAGTAGACAAGCGACAGCTCTAAAAATACCTAACCCTGACATATATCGAATATGGCGATGTTAAACATGTTTGCGGGTATTCAAACCACCGCTTTTGGATCGGGTGATAAACAAAGACATAACAACATCAGGATTCAGTCCCAATAAGAACAAAACACTTTCCTCTAGATAAACAAATGACAAATTTACTGATATGTGTTTTAATATATAGATTCCAGATGTGCTTTCTTGTATCATAGAAGTTTATCCCATAGAGACAAAATTAATTTTCATTTTAAACGACTGAATCTCTTTACATATAAATTTTCAAATCGATTGTTTTTGCATATAAATATGATGAAACGACTACACGGAAAACTTATAATTTCATGCTAACTTATATACACATAATAATTTATCATCAAATAACAAGATGTAAGGCAAGACGTCTTCTTATATTGATCTTGTATTTCGAAATTGTTCTAATTTTGTTTAATTTTTTAACTAGATATTGATGAGTGTGTAAACAACCCATGTCAGAATGGACGCTGTATCGACAAAGTGGATGATTATGAATGTATTTGTCATCCTGGATATACTAATAAAAATTGTTCAACAGGTAATATCTTTCTATCTAAACTCGTTACAAAGCCTTCTTACCTTGTATGGATTAAAGATTACCAGTTGAGAAATTAAAATAATTTTGTTTCACGCGATTTCTATTCAGATTAACGTAATGTTCTATGTCCATTTAGTTAAAAAGTGTCAAAACATTATTTGGATTACGCCAGCACGGCATTAAACAACAACCAATCAATCAATATTTGGATTACAAGAATGAGCAGTGGCATAGCCGTGTGTTTTATTCTGTGTTATGAACCAGTCAATTGTATTGATAAAAAATATTAATAATATGATCTTAAATCTCCGGGTTGTCATACTTCAATCATGTCACAATGTTACCAATTTGTAATAAATCAGAGTTTCTGCATGAATAAGGGAAAAAGTATTTATATTGGTAAAGTACATAATAAACGTTTTCGTTTGCAGATATCGATGAATGCGGAAGTAATCCTTGCGAACACAACAGCACGTGTATTGATCATGTTAACTGGTATACTTGCAATTGTAATCCAGGGTATACCGGAATTAACTGTGAAACAGGTAGCATTTAAGTAGTTTTTATGTGTTTTTTTATTTGTATTTGCTTTCTTAAGCTATCATGTCAGATCTTTGAATCCATAAGATTTCCTTCAATTTGTTAATTACCATTGTAAATGTATGCTTAACACACAAAGTTCGAAAAATAATATATTTGTTTAGTAGCCAGTGACAGCCATTTGTTTGTAGTTTCTGGTATCAAACACTTGACTCATCAGTGAAATAATTAATATCATATATCTATGGCCATATAAATCTTTTTTTTTCATTTTGAGCAATCTGAAAAGATAGCAAAGTTTAAAGCTCCATGTAAATAAATACTGTAAATATTACAGATATCAACGAATGTGCAAGATATCCATGTAAAAATGGTGCCACGTGTAATGACTTTATAAATCTTTACACCTGTACCTGTCTGCCTGGGTATACCGGATACAACTGTAGTATTGGTTTGTACTAGTATTTCTGTTTATCCTGCAATTAGAATATTTAGTAGACCAATAAAGGGTGTCGAATATTATTTTCGAAATTCGTCTAGCAGGCAAATATGCTCTCTTGTTACCCTTGTCTTCACTTGCAATAAAAGTTTGTATTAGTGTGCTGGATCACAGTGTCTATGATGTCATGTTCTCTCTAGAATACGCGCCAAGAATAGCCTTCTGAAAATAGGCTAGAAATGTCTACATTCTAAATAACATATACTTGTTATATATTTTGAAACATCCTGTCATCACAAATGCAAAGTATGTACTATTGCTTGGTCTGTTTTATGCTTGAATGTGGAACGTATTTTATTATGAATAAAATTCTTTGATACCAATTTTGATGCACAAGATGTGCACATACGTCAAATTAAGACTCATCAGTTGTGCTCAAGACCTAAAATGTTGAAAACCAAAATAAAAATCCAAAACGTGGAAGAGAAAATTAAAAAATGCCAAAATGACCAAAAGGGGTAAAGCCAAAACCACCTTAGGTCAGAGCAGATTCTAAATTTATCGCCTTTTGAATTGGAATTTATACCGGATTTGACATGGGCAGCATGGCAGGTGTCCTTGTCTTCGTTGTTCTCCGGAGTTTCCTTCCTTCGAATATCAATTTGGTATTTCTTGACTTTACTTATATTTCCTCTTTCAATCTATTGAGGTTTTCTTTTTCTTATATTTATTTATTTGAAATGAATTATTTCAGACGTTGACGAATGTGGAAGTAATCCATGCAAGTACGGTTCATGTGAAGATCGTGTGAACGGCTACATCTGTCACTGTTTGCCTGGATACAGAGGGGGAAACTGTGAAACTGGTAAACCTTGTTTCTTATTATTGAATGGAAATGTTAGATTTCTGGACAAATATTTTTTTCATTGAGTGGAATCAAAGATATTGATTTATAATGGAGGTATTATAAGATTATTTAGTGACAATTTTGAAAAAGATATTGAGCTTCTTATTATTGAAGTGTTTTCTTTTTCACTCAAAACAAAATTTCTATATTTCTATCTAGATATCGATGAGTGTAGTAGGAATCTGTGTGAAAATGGAGCCACCTGTAACGATTTAGTGAACAATTATACTTGTGACTGTGTACCAGGATATGACGGTTATAACTGCCAACATGGTAAGTATAATATACTTTTGACTGTGTACCTGGATATGACAGTTATAAATGCCAACATGTTAAGTATAATATACTTGTGACTATGTAGAAGGATATGACGGTTATAACTGCAATCACGTTTAGTATGATATACTTGTGACTGTGTACCAGGATATGACGGTTATAACTGCCAACATGGTAAGCATAATATTCTTGTGACTATGTACAAGGTTATGACGGTTATAACTAGAATCACGTTAAGTATAATATACTTGTTACTGTGTACCTGGAAATGACACTTATAAATGCCAACATGGTAAGTATAATATACTTGTGACTATGTACAAGGATATGACGGTTATAACTGCCAACATGGTAAGTATAATATACCTGTGACTGTGTACCAAGACACGACGGTTATAAATGCCTACATGGTAAGTATAATATACTTGTGACTATGTACAAGGATATGACGGTTATAACTGCCAACATGGTAAGTATAATATACCTGTGACTGTGTACCAAGATACGACGGTTATAAATGCCAACATGGTAAGTATAATTTACAATGTTCCGTTCAAAATTTGACAAAAATTACCAGAAATTTCTAAGGCTCTTCCTTTTGATGCAGAGATAACCCTTAGCTGAGTTTCGTTACCTGTTTGTTTTCATGGTTTTGATTTTGATGGTTGTGCTTATTAATTCATCATTATATCTTTAACTGGTTTTCCAGTATTTTGATCTCGAGCACTGCTGATGAGTTGTCAGTCAAAGAAATTGCAATAAAGT
Source organism: Mytilisepta virgata (assembly GCA_028015205.1). NCBI lineage: Eukaryota > Metazoa > Mollusca > Bivalvia > Mytilida > Mytilidae > Mytilisepta > Mytilisepta virgata. The sequence goes on along the minus strand of CM051518.1, from coordinate 49,479,053 downwards.
GCATCAAATTTATTTCGGTATTTTGTGATACGTTTTATTACATCTGCGTGTGACTGCGTACCTCGATATCACGGTTATAATTGCAAACAATAAGTATTGTCAAATATGTATACTAGGGGATCGCAAGTAATACAAAATACATGTAGGTGCCTATTATACAGAGATTAATTTTAGAATATTTTGATAGTTCTCTTGATAGGCAGAAACTGCTACTAAGAGGCTCGGTAGTATAGATAACGAAAAACTCTTATGACAGGTAGTTATCGTTTTTAAATGAAATATAAATAATATCAGTATTGTTCGGCTCATCATAGAATGAAAATGTGATTTTATTGTGTCCCCAGTTATATTTTGGCGCCGTATCTCATCATTTAATGTTTTACCCATTGCAACATCGGTAGATAACGTGGTTTATGTATGAGTTTCGACCAAAATACACATGGTTAGTTGGTAAAGTTATGAGAATATCTGAGGGTTTATAGAATGTATTTCCATTTTTGGCTTTTAAAGAACAATATGTATTTTTGATTGGGTAAACAGAGAAAATGGGTGAATACTAAACATATATATTAATAAATTACATTGAAGCAATTAAAGTCCACATTTAACTGCCTAAAAGCTATTGATGGGGTTATTCTTTATTTTTACAGAAATAAATGAATGTTTACCTTCTCCGTGTATGAATGGTGGATACTGCCAGGATCACGTGAACAATTACACATGTGACTGTAAACCAGGATTTTCGGGATATAACTGTTCAACTGGTATTCTGTGTTTGATTTCGTTCAGCAAAGTAACGAAACATTATTTAGAAATGTATTAAATAATTTTAAATTTACAACCATTGGCAAAGCTGTTTATATTTAGATCTAGTACTATATTGCACAGATCTCAATGTGATAGCATACTAATAAATACAAATTCGGAAAACGTAATATTAAATCTTATTTCATCTTAACGTTCAATGGTCATCATGTTCAGCACTTGACTCTTCCCAATAAATCTATACATTACATGTATTTTCATCTTGAATTCCAGATGTGGATGAATGCTCTTCAGGTCCATGTCAAAATAATGGATCTTGTTTTGACCATGTTAATCACTACACATGTAATTGTATGTCTGGTTATACAGGTTCTCACTGCCAAATAGGTTAGTAATAAATAGAACATTATTCTACATAAATGATGAGGGTTTTATAGGGTCAATAATATGGATTCCAATTAAAAAATGTCATGGTATGCAAGTTCTTCCAGCAGTTTCTGGAAACCTTGACTTTATGACAAAATGATATTGTTGATAAGCCCAAAATGAAATCACACCAGTTACGTTTGATTCATGGTATATCATTGTTAACCTTTCCTGTTATCCATTTTGTTGTTTGTTTCACATAGGCATCTTGTACACTTAAAAGGAATCTCATGAAATGACTATTCGTTAATTCTTTGACGTTTCAACATACGCCAAAGTGCTCTATCGTGTTACTTATTGAATTACATAGCTTCATTCAAACAGAAAAAGATAAAATATATTCTGTACAGAATTTCTTTCAAAAGTCTTAAAGTCAATATTAACAGTGAGAAAAGAGATCGTTCATACTATGTATTAATTTATTCAGCTGTATATTCAACATCAAATGTATATTTGATCTTGAACAGTTTCTAAGTACCGAATTTAAAATGAACGTCAGATTTGATAAAAGATGAATGTTTGTGTATATTCTTTTTTCAACCTAGACGTTAACGAATGTGCCAGTAACCCATGTCTGAACGGAGGTAGATGCAATGATTTAATTGACATTTACAACTGTACCTGTCCGCCCGGCTACAAAGATTATAACTGTCAAACAGGAAAGTATACCTATAGAAGTTATATAACAGAACAGAATGGATTTTTTCATTTTGTTTACTCAAAATAAAGGCAGTAAATATAGGCTGCGGCAGCAAATTTTTATAGGAATGCTGATTTACAATAATGGTGATAGATATCCTACATAAATCGGTTTAGTTGATATACTCTGGAGACTTTTAGACTGGAATATAATTAAAATTTATTTTAATTTTTTACATGCATTTATGAAAAACATCTGATCTGAAAGGTATAATATTCTCAGTAGTAATTGCTTGGGCATTGACATAATATTTATATATATGTGTGTGTGTTTGTTTTTGTGTTTGCTTGAAATTTTGGAGTGAATATAATTTTAGATTTTATCAAGAATAATGTTTCGACGCATTACTGTAGTCTAGTTTATCCTACTTACTTTTGATTTTGCTTTATTGTTTAAGTACCTTGGAATTTTATATCCATAATGTTTTGATAATTTTTTTGATTTCAGAGGTTTTGTCATAGTGGCGATAATCCATAAAAACACATCTTGCCCACTCAATGTTTATTATTTACTATTAGTCTATTATTTGTGTTGTGTAAGAACGGCAATGTATACATTCTAAAGAAGGCTTAGTGGTAAAATCGCAAAACAGACTAACTATATTTTTACAGATAACTCGGAAGGATATTTTTGTAATACACTTTGATTGTAGAGTTCAATTTTTGAAGGTTTTATTAAATGAATTAATTTATCTTTGTCAAAACCTGTATGTTAACATTGGTACATCTTTGCGTAGGTGTAACACTTCACTTAACAAAAGATAAACATTTGCTTATATAATGTTGCGTACATAATAACAATTTGCACATACATGTATATGTTTTAAACGATAAATATATAACAAATTAATTTTATCTGGTTTTACAAAGAAAATGAATTGGCCCCGGGGAATTGGCAATGTCAAGAAGTCTCTAGTGACTGTTTTTATCTGCTACTTTGTGTTCTTATAGTTAATTCTGTAGTGTAGATCAGTAGTATATAATAGCTTAACATTCCGCGCCTGCCTTATCTTACAGGTTTAAAAACTATCTCCATCAAGCATAAAACAGATTAATATATAAAAATTGAATTAAAGATGTTTATTAAGTCTAACTCTGTGGGGTGTTTTTAAATACTTTATGTACTTCTTTATAATAAAATCGATAATCAATCACGATTTTATTACTTGGTTATTTTATTACAGATATCAACGAATGTTTAAGTAATCCATGTGAAAACAATGCAACATGTCACGATGAAATAAATAAATTTACTTGTACATGTCCCCCTGGATATGCAGGATATAACTGTTCAATAGGTTTGTTTGATTGTATTTCAAAGTAAAATGTCTATGTAGTACTGTGAGATGTATTTCAAAGAAAAAGTACTATATACTACTGTAGAAATGTATGCATCGTCTAACATGTAAATAGAATGATGATAAATTACTGCAATATATGTTTATTACATTTGTACCTTTAATACCACTGATACTTAAAACCAATGTATATTACTTGTTTACTTAATATTAAAAGTATGCTGTCAGAAATTATAGTTTGGCATTTCACTGACAAATTTAAGTCAAAACACGTTTGAAATCAATGATATTTGGTGGCACGAATGTAAATTTAAAAAAGGGAAATCACAGGAATATTCGTGACAAATGACAAAGATTTCCACTGGGAATATTCCTCTATGATGTTAAACTATTGATTTAATATCGTGAGGTAAATTTTTTTTTTTTTTTTGGAAAGATCGTCGCGTCAAGACAAACAAAATCATTACATCATAGTAGACTAAACGCACTATTAATTTATTATGAACTTATCCCGAAGCAACCGTTTTCCTATAGTGTTGTCTGGTAAGGTATAGTTCCCGAGCCGGTATACCTTACCAGACAAAACTATATGAAAACTGTTCCTGACGGAGAAGTCCATAATACATTTAGTACATAAAATGTAAAAATCTTGGCATTATAAAACAACATTCACTTTATATGGAGATTTGTTTTTTTGCCTTGACTTCGGGAGACTATACCTAGTGACGGGCACTATACCCATGACACTTTTTTCCCGAGGGACTATACTTCATGGTTGATTGATGTCTCTGTGATAAGTTAGGATTAACAAAAGACTGTTCAAAAATATGAATGTTCATTGTCCAGTCAATTGTACAGATTTTTGCATATTATATACTTAAAATTTTGTTTTTTCACGTGTAATATGTATTGCTACCGTTACTGCTTTGACTCTAGTATGTGTCGAGTCTAGCAGTGACAACTGAGGAAAAAATAATGAATGATTAACATTTTAAATGTACTTCATTAATTCATCATAATATCTTTTAAAATCGGTATAATATTGTCCGGTTTCATTTATTTTAATATCTAAACAAGTTATATTGATTAACAACTCTATGAAAAACTTTACAACATTCTTGTTCTTGTTTCTCCAGTAACACTTTTTTTCTGTTTAGATATTGATGAATGTGCCAGAGAACCATGTATGCATGGAGCCACATGTAATGATCTGATTAACAATTACACATGTGACTGTATACCTGGATATACAGATTATAATTGTCAAACAGGTCAGAATAGACGTATTGAGAGTAGAACGTCAGCTCCACTTGACCTTATGACGTAGTGGAACAATTTCGTTTTAGTGAGCTATTGTCATCACTTGGCGTCCGTCGTCTTTCGTCGTTGTAACTTTCCATTAAAGATCTTCTCTTCTTGAACAACTGGGCCAATTGAAACAATACTTGGCAGGAATGGTGCTTAGATACTCCTCTTTCGGAATTAAATCCGATGACCCCATCCGTCATCCAAGATGGCCGCCAGAGCCGAACATAGTTATACCCCCCCCCCCCCGCAAACAAAGTTTGGGGGTATATAGGAATCAGCCTGTGAGTCTGTCTGTGTGTCCATACTGTTAGATTCTAGTACGTATATTTGCGCGTGCGAAGTATGTCCTGGTCCAATACCTTTTCCCATAATTTTATACCCTTTTGGACTTAGATATTCTGTCTATCCCCCAATTTATTTTGTACCCGCAGTTTCTCAAACATGCCTTATCAGAGGTTAATTAAAGTTTGCATACTGTTAGATCCTAGTACGTAGATGTGCGCATGCGAAGTATGTCCTGGTCCAATACTTTTTCCCATAATTTTATACCCTTTTGTTCCCTCAGTTATACCCAGTTGGACTTAGAAATTGTGAGACAATTCACCATGATAAGAATGCCCTAGTCCATTAAATTAACAGCAGCGGGGGTATAGTTAGTGAGGTCCCCTCAAAGTTCTGGTTTAACATAACTTAAAGATCTTCTTTTCTGAAACCACTAGGCCAATTGGAACAAATCTTGGCAGCAATTGTCCTTATTCCTCTTTCAGAATTATATCAAATGACCCCGCCCGTCATACAGGACCGCCGTCATAGCTGAACATATTTTTTCAGACGACTCTATGGGTAATTTACTTAAAGATCTTCTTGTCTGAAACCAATTGGCCAATTGGAAAAAACTTAAAAGCAATGGTTCATACGTAGTCCTCTTTCAGAATTGTATCCTTAAAGATCTTCTTGTCTTAAATAACTAGGCGAATTTTAATAAATTTTGGCAGCAATGGTCTTTGGGTGGCCCTCTTTCAAAATTATATCCGATGATCAGGCGCGTCATCCAAGATGGCCACCAGAACAGAACAGTTTAACAAATGACTCTATAAGGAATTTCCTGAAAGATATTCCTGTCTGAAACCGATTGGCCAATTGGAAAAAACTTAAACGCAATGGTTCATACGTGGTCCTCTTTCAGAATTGTATCCGATGACCCGTCATCCAAGATGGACACCAGAGTCAAATATACTTTAACAGTGCCCTATGGAAAATTTACTTAAAGATCTGTCTGAAACATAGATTAACAGTACCCTATGGAAATCTTGAAACAACCACTGGATCTTGTTTGAAACCAGTGAGCCAGTTGGAATTTGATAGCAGCGTTCCATGCTGCCAGCCAAGATGGACATAGTTTCAACGGAACCTCTAGTTAAATTATGACGTCAAAATTTTCTTTATGATGTCAAAAACTACGGAAATTTGTATGAATTGTAGGCATTGGTGGCCGCTACTATCAACTCGGGTGTATATACTGTAAAAATAATTAATTATAGCGTGTATAACGTACATGTAATAATATGTGTCCAAAAATTGTAGGTATAGCACGAGATACGTAGAACGTAGACGTCTATATCTGCGTAAAAACATCAACCAGTGGAACTAGTATCTAAGAGGCTGTATTATAGAACACACATAACATGTTGAACAGGAAAAAAAACAGGGCGTGCTTTGAAATCCTCTTGATGGCAATATTAATACAAAATATTTTCCAATGACATTTTTGCATCTGAAACGTTTTTACGGTTACAATTTCCGATTGTAAACATTGTATAAATGGTTAACGAGTTAAAGTGACGAGTTGTCATGTTTCTTTTCGTTTTTGTTAATTATATACTTTATTTCCTTTAGTTATATCTTTTATTATTTTTATTAGATATTGATGAATGTACTAGCCATCCTTGTAAAAATGGAGGATTTTGTCGGAATCTTTTAAATCAATACCGTTGTGATTGTTTAGCAGGATATACTGGGCTCAACTGCGAGAAAAGTAAGATAGAAATAAACAAAAAGTATTTTTATGGTTTTTGTCTTATTAATATATGTGTAATAGATGACAAACAGACACGTATACAAATGATCGCGTAATGGCTGAAAAAAAAATTGTTTATTTGAGAATTTACTAAATTATATCCCTCGCTCGCTACGCCCCACTCTGAGTTCAAAAATTTAACTATATAATGGTCTACCCATGCTAAAATATCTGATAAACCACGGAATCCAAATGAAGGGAAAACTTCAAATTAAGAAGTTCACATTGCTAGTGCTTTAGTTTCTGTGTTTTCTTGTTCTAGTTTTGTTTAGTTTATTATACTGGTTTTATTTTTATAGAAATACGAAATACATGTATCCTTGTGGTGTATGTTTGTTGAGGTCCATTCTCCTGACTTTGTCTTTTCCTCGGACTTCACATTTTGGGACTTTTCCCACTGTTTTGTCGCTTCAGTATTCTTTTGCCGGTATTAAAGAATAAAAAGGACCAATGAGCTTTCGAACCAGTAAAATAAATTAATCTTAAATGAACCAGAAAATAAAGACAAGAATAAAAAGTAAAAGATAAGAGGCAAAACATTTAGGTTAAGTAAGCTTGATAACGAGAACATGAAATGGGTGATAACTATTCAAAATCTTATCAAAACCTCCAAATTGATCTTTTTCAGATATTGACGAATGTGAAAGTAATCCCTGTCTTCATAGTGCTACATGTAATGATCTTATCAATGCATATAATTGTACATGTATAGCAGGGTACATCGGCTATAATTGTGAAACAAGTAAGGAATTAAAAGTTCTTATGGTATCCTTTATCCGGGTCAGTATTATACAGTGTTTTTAAATGTGTACAATGTAAGACAAACTGAATTTAGTTGTCATCAAGTTTTTTTGCTATTTGTGATTTAAAATCATTTTTAAATTTTTGAATGTTTGTATTTCAAACTTATATTTTTTCTCAGAATTTGATATTTATAGTACGTTTTATTGTGTGCATAAGACGAATCGTTTTTTTTTCGGTAATACTTTCATAGTCATAATTAATCATTCCCTGGCTGAAATGTGTCATGAACGCAAACATTTTCTGTATCCAATTCATTGATTTACCACAAACGAATGTGACATTGTTGCATATTTGCAAGTTTTGTTTAATAATTTTTGAACCATGTTAACGTTTAGAACATATTTACTTAAGTGGTATTTGAAATTTTTTACAATTTTTGTTTTAAAACTAGGACGTTTCATCCAGTATTCAGTTGATAAAGTATATGGTACGCACGATTGAAATGTTTCATTATCTATAATCTTTATAAATGTATTTTGTTGTAACAGATTATAACGAGTGTTTCAGCAAACCATGTCAAAATGGTGGTAAATGTACAGATCTTGTAAATGATTATAACTGCACCTGTCCACCTGGAATAACAGGCAGGAATTGTGAAAAAGGTAACACATTAGCTACTGTTGTTTTCTTCTTTTTTTTGAGGCGGGTCATTTTTGACTGAAAATAAATGAAATATTTGAATAAATACCGCTTGAAAGAATGTGTGCCAATTGTGATTGTCATTGAGGTTGTCAAGGTGCCTTAAATAAAATCCAGTTATGTGTATTCAGTAGAAACCTTTGTATCCACATGAAAAATATTGGACAGAAATAGTGAAAAGCGTTCAAATTACCGGCCCTACAACTTCCCTGTAAATTACGCATGCAACTGGCCTTACTCTCCATCATGGCGTGTGCCTAGGATGCTCAATCATAAATAATTCATTCAGCAATCCGATAAATAAAATTAGAGATTTTCACGAGATAAATCTGATCAGTTATTGAACAAGGGCATCCCCTCGCGTGGAAAAATTTAACCCTAATATTTGTAAATGTATAAATAGTTTCTTGTCATTTGATTTTTGACCTGTAAAAACAATATTCTTATACATTTGTTTAGTTGAGGTTTTACGCCGTTTTCAGCAAATTGAAGGATGTTGAGACAAAAGTGTTCACAAGAGTGTTACGGGCGGACGGAAGGACGAACGGTAGCGCTACTATATCCAACGGGGATTAAAAAGTCTCGTGCAATTTCCCCGCCGCATTTTACAGATTTTACGTTTATTGGAACGATAAACTAGAGAATTTGTGAATGGTGTTCATGTAAACAAAATGCGATAGCTCGCTAAAGCTTGCCTGTTGAAAATCAAAAATTTAACTATCTCGGGTGGAGAAATTCCATAACTCACTCGTACCAGAGACATGGTTTTCTGAACAAAGTCGCCGTCGTCTTCATCAACTTTCAACTCGCTGTCTGTAAATTCACCGAGAAGAAAGTCTAGTTCAAAATCATTGAGATCGTCGTCCCACGATAAAAAATCGGACTTTGACATTACAAAAATATACACGTAAAGATGCGTTCAAGTTTGTTAACCAATTAAAATAATAAAAAAGTTTATTTATATTGAAGTAAAACAACGCGTTGAGGGAAGCCATGGATTTTACCGACAAAAATATCTTATAATTGCATTTGTTTATGCAGAATAAACACTGGTCTTAATTACGTCAATTTATTTTATTAAATTATATAATAAATGTTTGATCTCTAACAGTCCCAAGCTATTATTTCACCCGAATCACTAATTATCATTAAGGTGATCAGTTGATTAATTGTTTGTTTACATGTCGTTAGGTGATAAAATATTTGGTTAATTCCCCTTAATTAAAATCTCGAACGAAACGAAATCCCGAGTGGGGCCGCGTGATATCACGTTATTTCGGCGAGTTGCCAATCTCTTGTAATATATGTCTCTGCTCGTACCTAAAGGAAAATCTATATATAATCTCCACTATAACTGTATGTGTTAAGTAAATGAAAAACAAATGAAATAATCTAAAAAAGGGAAAAACTTACATTTCCAGACGGTTTTACCATGCAAAAGTTTTCATTTAAAAAAACAAACCAAAAATTTCTTGTTTCGATCGCTTTTTGAGACTGCAACTGTTTAATTCATATAAATTTTGATTATATGCATTTCCCTTTTTTACAGATATAAATGAGTGCAAAAGCAATCCCTGCCAGCATTATGCTACTTGTATTGATAAGGTTAATGGGTACATTTGTCAATGTCTGGCTGGATATACCGGAACTCATTGTGAAACAGGTAAGTATGTTCTAGTTGTTTGTCAAAATCAGTTATACATTGTAAGAAATATTAATTTTGAAAAAAAAACGTGGTAGTGAAGTTATCAGGAAATAAAGTCCACACGGATTCTTATGAATTAGTGTTCAGAATAATATATAGTTTCAGAAACAACAAAATGGATAACAGGAAAGGTCAACAATGACATACAAAACAATCAACTCCAGCCAACTGACAGAATCCCGGCCAAAAAAGTAACACAATAGAGCATAAAAAACAAACACAACAGAGAATCTGGATAGTCTGTTTTAGTACAGTCACTGAATAGTGGTGGGGTTAAACCGATTATATGGGTACCCAACCTTTTCCATGTTTTAAGAGTTTGTTTTATAACATCAAACTAGGACAAAACTGTAGTACATTTATTGAGAGGTATTAATAGTATCTTTATTCTCACTTTATAGATATTGATGAATGTGCTAGTTCTCCATGTTCCAGTGTTGGTGGTTACTGTGCTAATCACGTCAATTCTTTTACATGTCTTTGTAAATATGGATATACAGGACGATTATGTAACTCAGGTGGGTAGTTATAAAACCATGGGTACTGTATGTTATTGCGACCACTGAATGAGATTATGTCTTAGCTGGTGAACTCGAGGAAAGCACCAATTCTGTTCTAGTGTTTCAGTACTAGCTAAGAGTTGATATCAATCTTGTATTAGTTTAAACATATTTATTTAAAGTGGATCGGGAAACAAGTTATAAAACTTATACTAATCCCTCTCCACTTGGCGGGTGTGAGAGCGGCCCCTGTAGCGGCATTATAGCCTAGTCTTTTTCCACATCTATAGAGGAGTCTTTAACGTGCTAAGGGTGTTGCTCTCCCTTAACACGGGACAGCCATTTTTCGTCCCCATTCGACTGACTATAGCTAGCATATTATATCGAGACCATTCTCGCAAATAGTGTCGATAGGGCATCGCAAATTTGATCCCTGAAATTTTCATCCCGACCGGGAATCGAACCTTTGGCTTCGCAGTCCGATGCGCTAACCACTACACCACGTGGCCCTATTCTTGTATTAACCAACCTCCACCTCTCATCTTATTTGGTATCAAAGAATGTATTTATTTACATTTTTTATATTATATTTTCAGGAGATGAATTTTTATGATTTAACAAAAATATGTTATTTTTTTATTTATTCGATATATCAGCTCTGCTATATTAATTATATCCTTACAAGCAATCTCAGGCATGCAATACGGATACACCACACAATTATATTTTAAATGCACTACGTATTAGTTACAAATTGATTGTTTATGGTTAACGTATCGTCTATATACGTTATGGATATTATTGAGAAGAATTAAACCAGAAAACTGTGATTTGTTCAATTGTTTTAAATTGTTTATGATAAATGAAGTGTGTAGTTTTTATCATTGGCAAAACTTTAAATGCAATTAAAATTTAGTTCAAATTTCAACCCTTTCATTGGATAACTTTCTATAATGACAAATGGTTTAATTTGAAATTAAAAGTAATGCTGAATTGTATTAATATGATATGCTGTTTGGCTTTTTGAAGTTAATATTGTATTATTGAGAAAATCAGCGATATGGCAAATTTCGCTGGCATTGGACATTCTTTGAATGATAAGGGAAAAAGAGCAATATTTTGTCGAACACATACATCAGAAGAAGTTATATTCTTTTGCAATATATGTGAAAATCTTGTCTGCCGAGACTGCATTACAGGTTTCGACCATGAGCACGACCGTGAGCCAAAGAGCGAAGAGTCACAATTTATAAAGTTCGGTGAAAGAGTTGGTTTATCTAAAATTTCTCTTGAAAAATTATTAGACAATGCACGTGATGATAGACTTCCGAAGTTGCGTGAAAACTTGGCCAAGGTTAAAGAATTAAAAGAAAACAAAAAGGCTGCAAATGATCAGCTGAAACGTCAAATAAATGAACGCGCCGATACAATGATTAAGGAAATAAATGATATTCGAGAAAAACTGCTACAGGAGAGTGACGAAATACAAGTAGAGAATGATAAAATCTTAACAGATAAACAATTTACAGTTGAAGAACATATAAATATGTTTGAAAGATCCCAGGTAACTGGACGAACAGCCCTTGAAAAGGGATATGATCCGGAGATTATATATGAAGAAATAAAGGTAAGGGATTTTATCCGAGATCGTGAACCACTTGATATTCACGATCAAATTGACACTCCAAAATATATGATCGGTGATTCGGATTATGTTGTCATCAAACAAATGGTTGGCAATGTGTTTTCTAAGAAGAAAGTTCAATTAAAGAAAGATGATTCTAAATTTGAGGTAACCGCTATTCCGTTTACTTTTGGACAAACGGATGTTGAAGGTTTATGTCCTATCAGCAAAGACAAAACCTGGGTTCATCCAAGAAAATCGAACAAATGTTTTCTGATCAATCGATATGGTGCCCAAGAAAAGGACATGGACGTGGGATTTAGCATAACTAGCTTTGCTCTTTGTCCTAACGGAGATATGTACCTTTCTGACTATACTAACCAAAATGTGATGATTCTTAAACCAAAGGCCAAACCAAAAATGGTGTACAGCACTGCAACTTCACGTCTATTTCCTGTTGGAATCTTTCGTTGTATGAACGGTGACCTTCTTATATGTCACGTTGATGAGTTAACATACAATATAAATGATAAAAGTAGACGAATGGTCCTTCGCATGTCTGAGAAATTTAAGAAACAATTACAGATAGACAGAGCGAAAGACGGTAGTCGCCATTTTGTTTTACCTGAAATTGTTGCTGAAAATAAGAACCGCGATATATGTGTTGTAAATAGAACAGGAATTAAAGCTGGTAAAGTCATGGTTTTTAATGATGACGGCGTTCTTAAATACGAACATACCAAATCTTCAGGACCTTTCAATCCTTCTGGGATATGCTGTGACAGTGATTCTAACATAGTGGTTGCTGACGCAGCCAGTCATAGTGTTTACATAATCAATCCTGAGGGCAAATTCATTCAGGAATTTGCAGCAAGTGAAATAAGTCCAACAATACCGTGTAGCATAGCTATTGATCAGGAAAACAAAGTATGGGTTGGTTGTTTTAATGGAAAGGCATTTGTGATTATATATCGAAAGCCAGTAGAACTTTGAAACCCGTTACTGTTTTCCGGATAGTAAACAGTAGTAAGAACAGTACAGTTTATAAACATTTATTCTATTTCTCTTTGACACTAAAAGTCTTAAATAAAACACTTCTTCGTATATTTCGCTTATTTCTTATTAGTACGGGTTTTTTGCATACAGTATTCTCTACTTCTTCAGACATTTTAATTTGGGTCATCTTATTTCATTTTCTTTTATGTTGTTGCAAGTTGCTTATTTCTAAAGTAATAAACAGTCTTTGATACCAATTATGATACAACATTATCCATATGTCAGCTTATGAAACGCTAGTGATACCCATCACGCAAAAAGTTGAAATCGGAAACAATTGAGCAAAATAATGTACACCAGTTCCAAGTGTCCAAAACTTCAGAATGTAGACAAAATCCATCTAAGGGCAGAGCTATGTATGGTTTAAAAAAACAAAATTAATTCACTACCGACAACGCTAAGGGGGACTATAGGAATGGACAGAGTCCGCAAGTCCCTCAGTCTGTCAGTCCGTCAATTCGTCCTTCAGTCACACTACAGTTTTCCGGACTTTTTTCAGAAACTGTTTAACCAATTGATCTTACATTGGTATATGAGCTTATAATGATGAGTTAAAGTAATTTGACTTTGACGCTGATTGGATAATTATTGCGCTTGGAAATAGGAATTACATGTATTGTCCAAATATAGCTCTACCAGGTAGGAGACATTGTATTGCTCAGCAATACTGTCAGAATGCTTGTTATGTTTGTATTTTTTATATTTGGGGTAACAAAATTTTTTTTTTTTTTTATTTTGAATTCTCCACCCTAGATTTTTTCAATTTTCCCGTTAAACAGCAAATCATAAAATTCGTGCCTTACTCGCGTATTGGTTGGGGTTAAAAATTGAAACAGAAATATTGTAACTTTTACTTGCTCAAAAGTGCGCTGACAAGTAACAAGTGTTAACGTTTACTTTTCTTTTCTTAAATCAATTTATTCTGTGTATCACAGCTGTCATTGATTTCAATGAGCAGAAGTTACCTGCGACAGAAAGGTTCAAATATAAAACGTGAAAACTGCATAAACTTTTTATGTTCAACTTACCTTTTTAGCTCTAGGTATTACAAAAAAAGCTATCAAATGTGTTCTTGAAGTAATGGCTGCCAGATTGAAAGAAATCCGTTGGAATTTCAATCAAGTACATATGTATGGTTACCGGATATGTTAATCTGGCCAATCGGAATTCTCAGATATAAATAGCTATCTATAAGAATCGGACGTTCCTTTCGAAGTGTAAAACCGATGCCGTTCTAAATTAAATTTATATACTGGTAGTTGCAGTAGTATTTTTTAATTGAAGGAAAAATGAAAAATAATAAATTCAAATCCAAATTAAATATGTCAAGCTTTCAAAATATGAAAACATTGATCAAAACTGGAACTCGTACCAAAAACTTTTAATCAGTTTTGTTCAAGTCAGGATGGGGAATCGCATGACGGTTGATCTATCAAGGACTCCGTCTATTATTTATGAAGAGTCATTCGGGTCACAATGCAATTGTTGAAACATTCGCTAGAGAAACGCGTTACTGTTTATTGCTGTTTGTTCGCGTACCCTATAGTTACGCGTTGCTGTTGGTTCGCGTACTCTAGACAACGCGTAACAGTTAGTTCGCGTACCTTAGAGCAACGCTTTGCTGTTGGTTCGCGTACTCTAGAGTAACGCGTTACAGTTCCTTCACGTTACATAGAGTAATGAGTTGCAACTGATGCACTTTTGAAGTTTTTCACGGTACAAACGATATCCGTTACATTTGTAATGAACTCGTCTGTTCTAGGAATTCTAAAATATGTTCTAACCAGTACAATTTGCCCTTACTTCAGAATTTGAAATGGAGGACACAAACACGAGGCAATTTCTGAGTGATATCAAACGAAAATTTAGTGTCTGTGTCAGAGAAGTATTGTATTCGACCCTATTAATGACGAAACGCTGTCATCAGTTCTTCCAAGGTTATCATTATATAACGAGACATATGATATATTGCACTGTGTATTCCATGATACTGCATTGCAGGGCCATTATGAATTTTAAATACTTAGATTTTATTGACCTCCGACTTCAAGTCTAGGAGCTGTGTTTATGTGTGTTTGTTTGTATATAAGTTTGGGGACATGCTGACATTTCAATTTCATTGGCCAATTAAGCATCCAATTAACGGTTGCTGATGCAGATAATTCTATTAATCCTTATTAGGGGTGACAGGTTTTCGTATGATACACGTTCCCTACAGGAAGGCAAACCGCATTCTCTGTTAAGGATGTATTCTTCTGATGTTTCAGTCTCGTTGAAATCTCGTTCGGGAATTATTTCCAAAACATGTGATACAAGTGGAAAATATTAATGAATTTAAAAAATATGATAATCCAACTAAATTTTATAACCAATCTGGTTAGTGTCATCAGCCAAAATGCTGAGAAAATGGTTGAGTGGTACAAAGAAATGATTTTACCAAAAATATGTACATCCCATATAATTTTTTTTCTTTTTAAAATTCTTTAAAATGTATTTTTGCAATCATTTATAACAAAGACGTTGAAATTATATGCTATTTGTTCTAAAAAAAAAATGAGAAAAAACCCAAATTTACTAAATTGACTGCATGGTCATTTCGACACGAAAAAACAACAAAATTTTATAAAATTTTCTTATATTAACCCTCTATAGTTCTTTTAACTTAAATTTATTCAGATTGGTCCACTTCATCTTTAGGGAAAGTATGAAAAAAAGTTTAATTGTGGAACTGTTGATAATAGCCCAAAAATGCATGTGTAAAAATTGATGAAAAATGGGAAAATCATAAAAAATGGGGTACTTTCAAATGACCGTAGCAAAAAAATAAGTGTACCACCATATGATTTTTTCTTCATAAATTACTTTCTTACAGTCATATAAACCCAAAAATCAGATTAAGAAAAGCGTTTAATTCTAGAAATGTTTGGCTCCTCAGAGGTGTACACCCTGGAGAATGAACGCGTTGCTCTACCGTACGGAAATGTGATACGTTTTACTCTATAATACGTGAACTAACTGTTACGCATGCTCTAGGGTACGCGAACTAACTGTTACGCGTTGCTCTAGAGTACGCGAACCAACAATAACGTGTTGCTGTAGGATACGCGAACAAACAGTGATGCCTTTCTCTAGCGAACGTGTCAACAATTGCATTGTTGCGTTGACCCGAATGGCCCTTCATAATTATTGTCATCTAACTTTGATACGTGGAAATTGCCATTGGGTTTCTGATTCAAAATCAAGAATATACACCCAGACTTAGATTTGAGAAGTAAAAAAGAACAATTGAAATGGGGTCCTTCAATCCATAATCCATAATCCACACCCCAAAAAAAATAACACAAACAGTATGTTTCAAATGGAAAGTCCAACTTAACCAGCAGTTTATTACATACAAATTTAGATTGTCTTTTTGTCAGAGGATAGATATTGGAAATGTAAATTTCTTATCGGGCAAACATTTTACTTTTAGGAAGGGTCAATTGATTATAACAGGTATATTGTCTCAGGCAAAGAGAATGCCTATAGTATTATTTATGAAATAAGAAAACAAAAAAATCTAAATGTCTTGTTACTGCAGAAAATATTTAAAAACTTAAATTAAGAATTTTATAAAGAATGTTCTACCACTTTAAAGCCGTGGTATGTTTATATGTGATCCTGCACATCAGTACTGCAGACATAATTAAAAATTACGTAAATAAATATTAGATAGATATGTTTGAATTGAATTTCAATCATCTGATGGGATACGATTTTTGAATTCACACAGACAGTTCGACAGTAAAAGAATTGAACAATAGGAATTTATAATGTCTCCTGTGTAATTTATATAAAATGTCGAAGAAAAATGAAATTTTTCTACCTGTATGTAGCATTAACCACAATATTTAACAGACTTAACATTTTCTACAACATATCTTTCAATGTCTGATTATGCGTGTTCTCATTTTACAAATCGAAATATACATTGTTGTGTTGTAGTGTATTATTTTTAATTGTGAAAGACCTCTTATGATCAAAACAGAAACAGTAACAATATTTGTAACTGGACAAACATGATTTTTTAGTGGACACATTCTACTTGAAGCATTTACTTTACAATGAGGAAACAGTAGAGTAAGGTCAGTATAGACTGTGCGCAGTAGAAATGTTGTGTTTCATTAATTACAAATACTGTTGCTGTTTCTGTTTTGAATCTACTTGGTAGAAAAAAAAAAAAAAAAAAAACAACAATTTAAGAACAGAAAACTATTAAAACTTTATCGGTAAAAGAAAAATGTTTTATTTCATAAACTGCATTGTTACGGTATTTCTTCCGAAATTCCAAACGATTTACAAACCTAGACAGAACATTGCAGAAGACCAAACACATTTTTGTTACTATTATTAATCCAACTTTATTCAATGTCACAAAATCATTTCATTTAAATCATTTTGGCAGCCTGTATCCATATTTCAGTATTATGCATTTTCCATGTCCGCATCCGATCCAGATTTTATCATCTTCGTCCTTCCCAAGTGACAGAGGAAAGATGCATCCGCTTTTTTCAGTAATAAGATAATGTAAAAATTCCCCTTCGCTAGAAACTATTTCCACCACATTATTAGCAGGGTCTGTAACAATTATGTTTGAATGTTTGCTACAGCATATAGCGGATGGATCAAATGGAAGGTCTCCACCAGGGTGTTGGTAGATACAGCGTATTTTTCCCATGCTGGTTAAAACACAAACACGACCTTTATCACTCGAAATTTTATCCACAACGCAAACATCGCTGTTTATGTTTTCTGCAATGGCTATTGGGAGAGTAAATATATTGTCACCTAAATCATCCATTTCAAAAACCTGCTTTTCTTTGAATTCTTTTGACATGCGAATTACTTTTCTCTGAGATTTAGACGTCGTATTGTAAATCCATTCGTCAGTCAGGCAAATCAGGATGTCCTCGTTAGAGCAGACGTGAATACCAATAGGATGAAGGGAAAGAGTTATTTCTGTGTGAAACCTTCTGGACGAATCCATTGAAATAATTCGGTTTATGGAATAATCTGTCATGAAAACTTTACCACTCTTTCCGGCGGTAAAAGATGTAAGGACGAATCCAAAGTCACGAGACGCCATTCGATGACCTTTTGCATTTATCATAGTATTGGAACTTCCTTTTCTTGTGTGTATCCATGCAACATCGACATTAATTGGACAAATTCCTACGATATCATCAGTTCCGCTAACAAACATGGATACTTTCTGCACCTTCAAAGCAGGACGTCCATTGTCTAAGTGTGATAAATCTCGTATTTCCGACATAACTGTTCCAAACATGTGTTTTAACGAAATTTCATTTAATTCGCCGTTTACATACAGTGGCCGGTCGATGTTTTCGTAAATATCTATTGGTTGATAATGATGGAGTTGACGTCTAAGTTCAAGGTCACCATGTATAATTTCTTCATCAACACCATGCTGTAAAGCACCTTTACCGAAGGCCTCAGAATGTTCGAATATGTCGATTCGCGTGTCAATTTGTGATATTTTTTTCTCAATAAATTCTATATTTTTCTTGTGTAAAAGCTCGCATCTATGCATGAGCTTTTCCCGTATAAAATTAATTTTCTCTATCATAGTGTCAGCTCGTGTTACTATATCAGATAACATTTCGTTGTTCTCCCGTTCTTTTGATTCCTTTAGAGAAATAACATCCTGTAAATTTTGGCGTAGTTTCGGTAAACGTAGTTTCTCTAAGGTTTGCAGATTGTCCTTTAAGCATACCTTTGATTCTTCAACCTTCTCTTTGAATTTTAGTAAGGAGTGAGATTGGTGTTCATTTCTAACACAGTCTCTGCAGACCAAAACTTCACAGTCGTCACAATAGAAAATAACTTCCTCTGTAGAATGTACTCTACAAAATACATTTGGAGTTGATGCCTGTGTTTCAGACATACCGATCCTAGTCGAAAATAAATATTGTATGTTTTGGAAATGGTATATTAGCTAGCGATATGTGAAATTTTATAGGCGATTTTCGTAGTCTGTGCAAAAACATTCAGTGTTCCGTATAAATGTATGGAATAACAATTGTCAGTTTAATAAAGGCAAATTCGTAAATTTCTTTACCATTAATTTATTGTCTTTTAAATCTATTTCAGTTAAAAGGAAAATATATGCCTTTTGTTTTAAAGAATAGAATTAAACCCTCTTTACACAAGTTACAAATAGTCAGTGGTACGATAAAAAAGGCAAATTGTAAATAAAGTTGACATTATATTTAATCTGTTAAATCCTTTAATCCTTTATCCATGTAAACCTATCGTATTCACCGTGTACAGGCAAATATTAGGGAAGAAGCATATGTATGTAACACCGGGAGGGGGGGGGGGGTTACCCATTAATCTGCATTCATCATTGCAACAGGTGAGTTTTAGGCTGACTGGTTTTGTGTTGCAAAAACATTATATCTCATGGGGCTCAGTAATAAATAATCTGTTCAGCCATAGTGACGAATGTCGTCGTGTCATTCAGCCTGGAAGTGAATATAATATACGATCACTGGATTGGATAAAACCCTAAAGAGAACCCTAACGAAATTAGTTAGGAAACTCTGTTGAATCAACCGTAATACCAATTGTGAAGTGGAATGTTCGAAGTCGTATCATAAGAATAGAATAAATCCCCGGAAAGGCCACATTCTTTACTAAGCTTGTACATTCGAGTCTATCAAGGATTAAACCTGAATAGTAGGGAAAAACATTACAATAATAAAAAGGCAATTGTATTATTCTTTATTCTAAAGGAATTGTATCATCACAATCGCAAAAACGAAAATGCTTCCCCCCACCTAAGGAAATATGAACCCACCCCCCCCCCCCTCCCGTATGGACACAATCCAAAATTGAAAATATTTCTTCAGAACGGAGTCACTTGTGCATAAAATGCAAACGCTAGGTAAGATAAAGAACGTAGTAAGTCGTTGGAAACTGGGTGTACAAATGTAGGCGGGAAAATGTGATTCCAATTTTTGGTACTGAAATTCCGACTCCGAAGCTGGATAAAAAAGTCTATCATTACTGGGTTCCGTAAGCTATAATGTTCTGTGCAACACAAAAACAGTCAGCCAAATACCCACCTGTAATGAAGAGTGCATATTTATGGGTTAAAGCCCCCAAAACCCCACCGCCTCCCCCCCCCCCCCCCCCCCCGCCCGTGGTATTCCCCCTAATATGTGCTTGTACACGGTGTTATTAATGCCAGTGTCATTGGTTTTTCTTTTTTTTTTTTTTTTTTCTTTTTTTTTTGCTATAAAATTGTTCGTCATAATTTTTCAGTTATTGACAACTGTTCTCCATCTCCATGTCTCAACGCCACGTTTTGTATCAACAAAGTTCACGATTTTGACTGCAGTTGTTTACCTGGGTTTACTGGAAAGATCTGCGGCATTGGTATGATAACATGCAAATTCAGTCTCATAATTTTATATCTGTAATATATATGTATCCTCATTAAATACTTATCGTTGCAAAATAGCGCACTGACTAACTGATCAAAAGTTCAAAAAACAAAATATTAGAATTACGTTATACGTCTCATAATTCATATAACTAGTACTACATTTACTTTTATATCTAATTTGATGGCTTTAAAAAAAATTATATTTAAGTTATCTTCACACGAATTCAGTATTATATTATGTAAATATTTGATAATTAATTATACCAACCGGAAATGCAATCCCAATCAATCTTAAACTGATTCTGATTCAAACAGTCTCTTTGGTATCTTTGACATATTTTTGTAACGTTCTTAATGCCAATTCTCTCTTAATTTCCGCTTTAACAAACGAGTGGAAGGGAAATTTAAATTTTGAAAGCATTAATGTCTTTCATTAAATTTTACTAAGGCGAAACTTATTTTCTAGAGTCTCCGAAGGAAGTTTTAAAGAAGAAAATATGTGTTCTGGATCAGGCTTATATAGGGTTCCAGTCGTATGCGTGTTGGCAGTTGGATATTTCTATCAGAATTAATTTCTAATACTGTATCATAAAATGTTTAGCACCAAAAATAGCTGACACACTACGGATATATTGGTTTGTTTAGTTGGGGTTTTACGTCGTTTTCAGCACATTTGGGTATTTCGCGGCGGCCAGTTTTTTGGTGGACGAAGCCGGAGTACCCGGAGAGAACCACCGACCTTCGGTAGGAAAATTTTCAATCCTTGTCAAGTAAGATCGGAGTCGAACACACCCCGCCACAGGTGAGATTGATGAACTACCTAGACCACTAGGCCACCGAGCTCCTCCCCCCCCCCTCCCACCCCTCTACGGATATATAAAAGGCTAAAAAAAACTTGTTGCTGTCTTATTGTTTCATTCAGATATAAATGAATGTACCAGTACACCCTGTCTACATGGTGGAACCTGTATCGACATCGTAAATGGGTATATTTGTCATTGTCCGATCGGTTATACTGGACGGAAGTGTGAAATAGGTTTGTAAATTGGTAAACCTTTCATTGTGAAATGGCATGTATCGTTCGGAAGTGTAAAATGGTTAGTAGATTCATATATTGTTCAATGGCCTCTTCCGGACGGAAGTGTAAAATGGCTAGTAGATACATACATTGTCCAGTGGCCTGTTCCAGACCGAAGTGTAAAATGGTTAGTAGATACATATATTGTACAATGGCCTGTACCGGACCGAAATGTAAAATGGTTAGTAGATACATATATTGTCCAATGGCCTGTTCCGGACCAAAGTGTAAAATGGTTAGTAGATACATATATTGTACAATGGCCTGTTCCGGACAGAAGTGTATCGTTCGGAAGTGTAAAATGGTTAGTAGATACATATATTGTTCAGTGGCATGCACCGGACCGAAATTTAAAATGGTTAGTAGACACATATATTGTCCAGTGGCATGTACGGAACAAAAGTGTAATATGGTTAGTAGATGCATATATTGTTCAATGGCCTGTTCAGGACGGAAGTGTAAAATGGTTAGTAGATACATATATTGTCCAGTGGCATGTACCGGACCGAAGTGTAAAATGGTTAGTAGATACATATATTGTTCAATGACCTGTTCCGGAAGCGTAAATGGTTAGTTCATGTTTAGATACATAAATCCGTGATTTCTGGAGAAAAACGTGGGATAGGTTAGTAAGATCTGCAAGAATCCAGAGGAAAGAAATGTGAAATCGGGAAGTAAATTGATATAACTATTTCAGTATATGGATTTGTCATCCCAGCAGTGTGAGAAATAGAAAGGGATATATATGTAGAGCTTTACGGAACAAAAGTATGCGGGTGGAAAACTTGTATGAGATACATGTAAGTTAGCGTAAATGCCTACCATTGTTCAAATAGCTTGCTGGACACAAGGTGAGAAATTAAAAGCCATTCTATGAAACCGATTTTCGTTTGGTTTACTAAGGTTTTACGCCGCATTCATCGCTATTCTTTATTTCGTGGTAGTCAGTTTTTATTGTGACTATTCGGAGCGACTGACTGGTATTCGACAGGAAAAATGGCAATCCTTGTTCTATTTGAAACACCTTGTTTGGTGTTGGATTCTAAATCACAGTTTCATTACCTGGAGCGCTCAGCCAACGAAGCCACTAAATCCGTTTTAAACAAATGATTTTAATGAAGCGGAAGATGTGTAAAAATTGGTTTGTAATACAATTTACCAGCAAATGTTAGCCAATCAGATTTAGAAGTCGGATATAGAATAATAGAGTTTTCATTGTAAATACTACAATATAACTAATATTTGAATAAAGTTTTTTTGAATTTCCGATATAATGATCAGTACAGATTTTAAACTTGCTACTTACAGATGTCGACGAATGTGCTAGTAGGTCTTGCAAACATGGTGGTACGTGTGTAGACAACATAAATGGTTTCAGCTGTCGCTGTATCCAGGGATACACTGGAACTTTGTGTGAAAAAGGTATAATTTCTAGCATTTTTTCATGATGCAATGTATTTGTATAACGTATATTTCTAAGTTTATACGTGGTAATACGGCTGCACTGCACGTAGACCGTCTCATCTCTGTAATAATCATTGTGACAGCACTGATCTTACGATATTTAGAATAAAATTGTCACTTGACAAATTTTGAAATTCTAGTTAATTTAACTCCAGCAATCAAACTATACTTTGAATACGGCTATACTACAGTAGACCGCTTTCATGAGTATGTGGCCACGTTTAGCCTATTCTTTTACAGCCTTTTACCTGCTATGGTGTTGGTTACCCATAGTATGGAACATCCGTTTTTCGGAAATTTCGTCTGTATGAAAATTATAACAAAAATCTAACAGGCATACTATTATACACAAGAAATAGCACAACAATTTTATACTACTTTTGAATGCAGGAGGAGCAAATGGTACTATACATTTAGTTTAGATCCTGACCTCTGTTTATTTGTCAATATGTTATATTAAAACTTTGATTTATCAATACAAACTTTTACTATAAAACCATATCAACTTAACTGCATAATTTCAGGTATCAATCTCTGCCATACACAACCTTGTAAAAATAGTGGACGTTGTATAACCAGTGGCCTTTCCTATAAGTGCATCTGTACTAATGGATGGACTGGTCCAAACTGCGAAACTAAGGTTTTGAAAGAAGAGGTATTCTTTTGATTTCTAAGTGAATTAATGTTTGATATTAAACTTTTTCAAATTACAAAAAGGAAAATGTTCATAACTGTTCGTATATTTCATTCTCTTAAAATCATTTCGTATATTTCATTCTCTTAAAATCATTTCGTATATTTCATTGTCTTACAATCATTTCGTATATTTCATTCTCTTAAAACCATCGATGAATATTGAGATGTGTTATCATGATTATAGAGATTTATTTTACTTCTCTAAGTACATGCTATGGGTATTCATGATTAAATTTTCTAAACCTTTTGTTTTAATAAAAAAAGATATTTTATGAAATATTTATGAAAATAACAAATTGACAATACAATTCTTATGATCAGACACGTAACACGAAATGTTTGGTTTCATTGTCAGCCACCTTCGGTTCGTTCATTGTCAGTTACCTTCAAATTTCCGAGCACATTTTATTGGGTGGTCCAATTATAAAAAAAAATGATAAAAAATAAAAATCTAGATGTCCAAAACATTTAATGAATATTCTTTCTTTGCATTGATGATCTATATTTTCCACAGAATTGTTACGAAACTGATTACGCCGATTGTAGTTGTATGTTGTCTAGAGATCCCAACAAAAAGATGTTTGTTACCAATGTTATCAATAAAAGAAGCATACTGTCATGTCTTGTGGGGACACTTGTCGGACTTCTATCAACTCTTGGTGGCTACTATATCTATCTGAGATTTTGCTCTGGAATGACATCGTCATGGACACCCTCAAAGTGGCCGAAACGAATTTTACCGTCTGAATATTCTTCCAGATGGCCATGGCATGCTGACAGGAGTTTGACACCTGTAGAACGACCTGGTCCTACGAATATTTATCGTACATCGAATGACAACTACAATTTTGACAGGATCAAACCAGATCATACAAATAAACCAGACTGGTAATCACCGCATGACTTGTTATTTACAAGTACATTTTGTTTACGGTATGACCTTTGTGCTTTTAGCAGAAAATATAGTTTTTTCTAAATAAAACAAGATTTGCAGATTTTATTTATTTCTACTACATGTATTTATACAGTTATGTTACTGTTTTAACTAGAAATTATTAAGCTGAAGTTTATAGAATAAAAACAAATTTAAAATCTGTTCCCTCCTTGTTCTGCAAATACATCACTCACACAGTTACAATAAAAAAAACTATAGCTTAACCTCAAATAGAATGCCAGGTGGGAATCTCGTTTTTCAGCGGTTACGAGTGTTTCTACTGTTTCTGTGCTTCTAAAGGTTTTAAAAAAAGTTTATGCTGGTGCATTGCTTTTTTTTAATTCAGATGGGTGTTTAAATAAACAAAACTGTAGTTTCGAGACTTTTATTTTTCCCCAATTATGAGGTAGATTTACGCAGTAAAATAAATACTTAAGAAGCTGTTATTTTTCAATGGAAAAACTGGTACTGAAACCAGATTTTGAACTCTGTGTTCCAGAATTTTGATTGGTTGTTCAGCTTGTAATTGGTCAATATATATTAACGATCTAAGCTTCCGCGTTCATTCATTAATCATTCGATTTAAGCACTGTTTACAGAACAACTTGACATTCAATTTGTTATCAGAAAAGTTCACAAGTAATATATATATTTTATAAAGACAAAGTTGTCGAATGTGTCAATATTTTACTTTCCAATATACACAAGATATATATACCTTATGTCTCAGGAAGGGAAAACATAACGTGAATGAGGAAGACCATATATTTAAATAAGTGGGTAAAATGGTCTACATATGTCGTATCTTAAAATATGAACATGACACTTCGGGAATACTCAAAAACAAATCACTTATAAAAATCTACGGAAAATTTCAAATATGTATTTCGAAAGACACATTTTGGATATAGTAAAGTACTTCGTGATACAGACATAAGTAATTGCTACATTTGCATAAATTTTAAAGTCTATCTATATATTTTTTATAGTTTCTTTGTCTTTCATGACATTTTTTCCAGATTCGTATTTAATTTTGTAAATAATCTCCACATTGGTAATTTTAGTAGTTAATTCTATTCATTTATCTTGATCCCGTCATCAGAACTAAGGATGATTATGATTGTTTGTCCAAATCAATGTTCATTAAGGCTAAAAAGGGATTTGGGATTAGTGCAGGTGAGAAACTAACAGTAGAAATATACGGCAAGTCGATAGCGCTGTTTTTTTTTTAACACGAACAGTCCTTATCCAGCTTATGCCCCCATAGGAATCCACATAAGATGCAAAAGAAAACGAGACTTTAGTTAGAATTGCTGATTTTCAACATGAAAATTCTTTATTCAGCCCACCCTAGGGATCCGCATAAGATGTAAAAGAATGTGAGACGTTAGTTAGAATTGTAAAATGTGTTTAATGTAGATGAGGATACTAGAAATATTTACCACTTATATTGCTGTTCTTAAACCTGAAGAGTCTTTTAACCAGACGATACCCCCTACCTAGGGTTGTACATAAGATGCAAAAGAGTGCCAAACTCGTATACGATTTTTTAAATGAAATTCATAAAACATCGATGATAATATAATTTGTTTGCTTCCATTATTAAGAGTTTCACCCTACGTCAAACACTTTTTTGACTTGATAGGGAACATGGAATTCAGAGATTACTCAACATTTTTAACCGGGGAAAATGACTTGCAGAGTTGGGTTTTGGTACACTTAGCAACCCTATATTCACTCGTACGAAAGATACCAACCATAAAACATTCAAGTGTTTATCACGGTAGCAGTTATATTATCTCCTCTCTTTGCTGCGTGGACAAGATAGGAATTCCTGTGTGAATAAACTCGCTTTTGACCGATCTGTCCTTATATTCGTATGACGATTTGTATAGTCCTTTGGTGACTTCGGGTCATTAGCTCTAAATATCGCATATAATAACAAATTTTTTTTGTCTGTTTTTGCAGGTTCGTTTGGGTTTTATTTTTGCCTTTATGTTTTGTATTTATTACCGTCTTTTAATGATAATATATTTTGAAGCAAGGCTATTTTCCATTAATTCTGTTAATAACCCGTTCTGCCCCATAGTGGATATAAATTTTGCATTTTTTTTTTCTATAAGCTTGCAAATCTCCAAAATATGATAACTGTGAATTGTTATTAGTTTTTAGTTATTGGTCCGAAATTTCTTTGGCATCTAAAAAAGGGCTGCCTTCGTAGATTAAAAGGTCGCTTGAGTCAGAGGTATTTCTGTAAACACCTGAAATTATTTATTGGAAAGTTAAATTGAGTGTGTTCTGAAAATTTTGATGGTTTCTTTGAATTAAGGTAATTATAGAAATTTTCTTTTTGAGAATCTGATAACCAAGATTATGATATGTTAAGATACAATTCAACGAATATAAACGTGTATTAAGATAAGGAAAGATAAAATATGATGAAAATTTTCTTTGAAATCGTTAATTCTTGCCAAAAAATAAAACGAATCGTATGGATGAAAAACACGTTTAAAATCTAAAAACATTGAAAATTTAAAAAATGTTTAGATTAAGAAATGTTGAAAATCGAACACAAAACATTTGTATTTGGGATTGTGTTTAGAATCTAAACACAATTTTTAGATTTTACTTGTGCGTTTAAACATAGTTTTTCTCTCGACTAAATTGAAAATTTGCGCCCTCCAATCGACAGTCCTGCTGACAACTACAACATGACACAGTCTAAAACACATACACAGATTCAACAGACAGTCGGGATGGTCTGATTTGGTACAGACACTTAGCACTGGGTTTAAACTCGTTTCATGGGAACCTAACCCCTCTTATCCCTGAACATCTCGTGTATAACGTCACTATAAAACGAATAGAGTACGTGTATATTAACGAAGTAACTTTTAGCTAGAAATGTTAAAATTAGTTGGACGGTACATTATTTAGATAGCAGGGTCAAAATTTGTGCTCGTTTTAAATGTAAGACATACCTACAGGTCGGAATCTGTCGCACTATTAAACAGAACAGTCATAGATATAACGGTTGTAAAGGATTTATCTTGTAAATTCAGTTCAACTGAACTGGGAAGTATATGTGAGAGGCCTGTGTAAGAAGCACTTTTCTTGAAGCCTAGATGAATCTAATACATTTATTATCGTTTCGGCTTTCCATATTTTTTATTCTTGAGCGCTGCTGATTTGACAAAATTCGTTAAGTTTTGTATATACACTGCATATTCAATGTGTAGAAATTGATTTTATAAAATGTTTATTTCATCTAACGCAACCTTTACAAAGATTTGCGCTTCATAAACTCCTATAAAGGGAATACTGTGAATAGCTTTATTAAATCAAAGGCTATTAAAATGAAGAAAAGATTGTAAAGGAATTACTTCATATAAGAATGATAAATTAAATTTTACATAATTTCGGGAATGTACAATTAATATTTACACTGTACTATGGTCTCCGCGTATCATTTCATTTTATTCGGCATTTTATTGGATTTAGAGCACACCGCCTCTCGAAAATCTTTAGAATTATGTTCTTTGTTATTATTATATTGCACTTTTCATCAGACCCACACAAAATATGCTTCAAATATTTGGAAGAGGTAAAACAAATTTGGAGTTATTATGTTTAACATTCTATAATAAAAAATACTTATTCATATTACAAAAATCAAGCGTAAACATCACTTTTATTACCATTCTACATCTTAAAAGTTGTTGTAGCGTCTTCTTCAATGAGCAAAAACCTCACATGGCTCCAGCGTCGACTAAAATCGTAATGTCTTGTATGCCAAATTTATGTCTGTTTATCGCGATAAAGTAACACCAAAACTAAGACCCTACGAGAATAAAATGGAGGATCATATGATGTTGTGAATATATAAGCAATTTGTACATATTATATGAAAATATGCAAATATTTTATAAGTTAAAACTTGAATTAAGAAATCATAACCAGCTCCATACAAACTTAGGTTTACAAATATTAGTTTTGTTATCTAAAGAATAAAACTACGGTGTAAAATATGCATAAAGTATCTTTATATAAACAATTTCTTCACAAAATTCAAAAGAACAAGATAAATATACAATAATAGTGTTAAGAATCTTTGTATAAGTTATTAATTTTTATAACAAACTTTTGTACGAGAATGATACAATAACTTGATTACATCAAATCTGATCAGTATATACTAGTATAGGATAAATCCTTGATACGAATTCCATAAATGCACGTAGCAAAAGTTCAAACAGAGGAACAGCGTTGTTATTGCTGTTCTTCAGCTTAAAGTTAAATTGAGACATTCAACACTTTAATTACGGAGAAAAAACTCGCACTTCATTGTAAGTTATAGGCGGCGTCAGAACACATTTAACTGGAATTTGTTCCCAAAAGAATACCTAGTTGTATCTGTGCAGTTGAACTTTTACACCGGTAATATCAACAATCTACACATTAGCGGGCAAACAATCTAACGAATACTGATATGCTTTGCTCTACAATTTCCCAATAACATCCCAGAACACAATAACCCCATGATGTTATAATTTTCCCCTTGATCAATTCTATGGGATGTTGTCTATTAACACTTACCCCATATCCTTGCATTTTCACATAGGACATGCTTTTTAAGAATAGATATGGCACAACTGTAGTAACAAAGCAACATTCAATTCAAACACGGGGAAAGTTTTAATGGCTTCCATTCCCTATTTGTGGATGTTGGAGTTGTCTCTTCCAGAAGGTGTCTTATATTTAACATGAAGTGCAAAAAGTACATATAATATGTTCTGAAAATATTAAATTAGCAAGGCCTTCATTATACATCGAAAAATGTAAGACGGTATACATCCAAAAACATATCACTATTGTGTATGGAGGATAATGTTGACAAGGAAAAATATTTTGCAACAAAATGACAATTTGTACATTGATGTCTATGGAAGACACCTTCTCCAAAGAGCAGATAACTCCGTAAATGGGAGACAATTCACATGTGTCAAAAATGGGGCATACGGCGCACTGGGTAAAGTTTATAACTTGTATGATGCCAACAAACTTTGTACTTTCGAAAGTATTTTCAGAAATATTATTTGATGTTTTATGTTATTTTATATCATATTTTAATTTGATGATGCAGTGCATTGATTAAAAACGAAACTTTTGACATTGGCTTGCGAAGAATTCTTCAATAATGTTGAATGGATGTTCAGTTTAATCTATTGAACTTGTCTATAATGTATTGCTTTGTAAAGCTTTTGAGAATATTTATCAAAATGTATTATTGAGTTCGCTCTGACAATTTGACAGTGAAATTCTAGGAATTAATATCATTACACATCTACTTTCTAAGAACCAATTGCTAATTCAACCGGATTTACTTAAAGCAATAAATCAACAAGTGTGGACACAATATTACAAATAAAATATAATTAAACCTTTCGTCGAAATTGTTGCGAATTTATTTCAGAAAGGTAAAGTGCGCAAGTTTCTTTATTTATAAAGTATAATTTTTATTCCTACGGTGGTTTTATTTGTTAGTAAGTTTTATTAGTCCCCTATCCCCTTGCTCTCCGTCCGTCCGTCTGATTGTCTGCTCGTTCGTCCATCCGTCCATCTTTCCATCCGTCAGTCCGGCAAATCAGTTTTCCAGACTTTTTTCGCAAACCCTGTTACCAATTGATCTTATTTTTGGTGTGTATGCTTATAATGATGACTTACATAAGCTGATCGGCTAATTATGTTGTACCCCTTGCAAATTTAGTTTCAGGATTTTTAGGATTTCACTGAATTACTTTAAAGATTAACGAGAATCTATCTAATTTACATCAATCTAAATGACATGACCTCCAAAACTCCCGATGGTTCATTTCCTTTTCGGTACACCTATTCTGCATTTCCCCACTGTCACCAGCCCTCTTTCATTGCGTCGAGTTACATAAAGATTCTTGACAAAAAAAACAAATATTTTAAGTGTTCAAAATGGTTTACCGAATGTTAGTTGCTTTTAGGAGTTTGTTGACGATCATTGCTGTTTGTACAACGTAATTGCCCGACTAGGCTAGTCGACCGACTGTGCAATTTAACTGCCGTCGACCGATTACGTACACTATCTCGTATTGTGATTTGAATTTCGGAAGGCCAATTCTTTCTTCACAGAAGTAAGCATTGGGGGGTTGTCGCGTAGGATATGTTATTGCATCGCATCCTTAACTTCTGTTGCAGAGAAAGTGGTGTAATTGACATTTAACAAAGAATTCCTAGTGGCGTGGATTTCCCTCCCCCATTGTGACAGTAGGATGAAGAAGAGAATACGAACCTTGAGAAAGTGACATAACCTTATACCCTAAATTTCATAACTTCCCAGTATTGGCCAATTTGTCAACACATGTTGGCACTGTTACAAATTTTTATCAACCTGTATTTAAACGGTTCGACACGTTATCCTCTCAGTTAAATGAATTACTTTCATTGGAAATTTAAATGAAATAATAAAGGAGTATTACTATCGTATATCATAACAGAAATTTAATTTTAGAGATAAAAAGTGTTCATCAGTATATATTTCAAAAGAAAGTGATTTTGTTTTGCTGTTAAAATGGATTCAGTTATGATTTTTACTTTATTTTTTTTCAATTTCGGAATTATTGATGCTGGTTTGTTGAGTACAACTCTCAGTTGGACAGCAGAAAAGCCACCCAGCACTAAGGTATAACAATAGTTTCTCATTTTTTGTTTTCAAAAATTTCAAAACCCAACCCTAAAAAGAATTCAATTTTATAACAAAATGTAAATGATTTTCTAAAACGAAAAATACATTGTAAATAGCTATAGAAAATGAATCAAAATATAGAAATTTTTAGGTTCTTGATTTTAAAAAATTAGACAGTTGTATAGTTGAAAAATTGAAACGTTAACGAAAAAAGGAAAAAACATGGGATGTCGTGCTCCTTAGACAACAATGCTTACAATTCGTTAAATTATAAAGTTATATTCGTTATGAAAGTGTCGTCCATGGTTGATATTGGTGAAATTTTCATCTGAACTTACTGCATTCTGGTTTCAAGTATTTGGCTACCAGAACATTTCTAACGTCCTGATTTTTGCTCCGAGTACTTTTGAAGAAATATTAATTTTTAAAAATAACAAATAGGACTTACACTGTAGTTTGAATTACATAAGTATGTCTTTGTATGATTGGTGGGTCATTATGGACTTTTCATGTTTTTTCTCTTTAAAAGACAAGAAATTCAAGTATAAATAGTATAATGCTAATACTTGAATGTTCAAATTTCTACAGGTACATTTTCATGGACGATATGGATTTGTCGAAGGCCAGGGACCTGGTTGTGGGGCTCCGTTTCTTCCAGGTGTTTTTGCCAGCAATTTGAGAGATGGTAACATGTTAGCCTGTACACAGGGATGTTCCAATGTACAGAACATAACAGCTGGTGGAGATCTAAATTATTACTGTGCTTCATTTAAACTTCACGAATGGGAACAAGGTGACAAGTACTTCACATTTAGCCCAGCTCCGTCAACTGACCAATTTACTGTTTCGTAAGTATCTGATTGTCTAAAGAGAAGTATTCAATGGTAGAAATTAATTTTACATGTGGTTCCAAATTGCGGAAAGTGTTTAGTATTTATTCTTTCGCTTGCCTTTTTCCATATTTAATATTGTGGGTTTGTTAATCGTTTCATTAACGCTTATCCCGTTCAATTTCATATTGGTAACAAAATATGATATCTGATTAGGAAGACACATGGTTAAAAGAAATAATTTGGGACATTGGTAGTCGGAGCGCCGAATATAATAGGAACTTCATAAAAGCTATCGGTATATCCACTGACGGATTTTTCAGCTATTTATTACGACTTAAATGTTTTTGTTGGTTTTTTTTTTTTTTTTTTTTTTTTTTGCATAATGGACAAGCCTTTTCTATTGATGCTTTTCATTAATAGGTAGCTGGCGTTTATATATATACTCTATGTATAATATTTAAGAACATTTTGAAATTATTGTCTATTCCTGTGTACATCGTACACATCTAGTAATTGTTTTAAACGACACAAATAATTATGCAGGATTAAATTACTGCTGGATCGTTTCTATGTTTCCGGCGTATGTTTTTAGTGTTGTATTAAATTTCTATATTCAACACGAAATAAGTTTTAGTGATCAAATCCTTTATTCATTTTATTGGTGGGTTTACTTGTTCTCAGCTTATCGTAAGAATATATTGCTTTCATTTGAATGAATGGATGAATGAATTAGAAAAAGTTAATCGTACGATCGATAACAACAAGGAAGGCTGCCCGAACTTCGTTTTGACAGTAATACAGGAAGTCGTTGCTTATTGATTTTATTGGTTCATTGAAATATATATACAAATCAAGAGTATAACTTATCTACAAATGTAGAGAATAAAAATAGAAAATAGAACTGTTTTATCCACCAATCAAATATACGATAAAATACCGCCTGAAATACAATAAAAGATCAGTTTAAATAAATATATATACAAGGATATATAACTCATGTTACATGGTTTGCGTGCAAATATTTGATTGGGTGCAAAACATTTTTAATAACACATATGTATACTTGAATGGACATAAATGACTAAAGATTAACGCTGCAACAGAGTATTATAAAATAATATTTTGTTACAAGTGAAAGTCAAACATCAAACAACTATTTTCTCACTTTATCAAGCCAACTTTAAAAACTGTTAATTGTGTTTAAAATTAATCCACATGTACATTTAATACAAGTTTTCCCTAGATGGTAAAAATAAAGTCTTAAATGAAAATAATAAATACATCTTCAAACTTATGTCAAATTGTATAAACTAGGTACACAGGACAACCCCGTATACATCATGACTTTGGTGGAACAGGAAATGCTTATTTTCAAACCACAGTAGACCTGAGGATAAGAAATGATACCAGTAAGCCAAACACATCACCTATAACCTCATCTTTACCTGTATACTAGTACGTACGCTTTTTTTATATCAGGAACTGAACCTTTTTTATCTTCTCATTCAATGTTGGTAGTAATGTTGAATTTTCATTGGATAATGCTGAAATTTTCGAGCCATCAATTCTTTGATGAGATGACGACATGTGCAAACATTTCGATTTAATGGTTGCAAATGTAAATTTACAACCCTAAAATCTATAACTGATGCTGGCAAATATTAAAATACAACTATAAAGCAGCAGAACTATACGGTGTGTATGAAGTACTTATACAATTGATTTTTTGATACTTAATATTCGTACAATTCTGTACTTTCAAATAACAACCAGATATGTCCTAAAAGTCAAAACGATTCAAACGTTGCAAATCATATGTATGTGGTGGTGTCATATCTCACATAAAAATCAATGAATTTAAAAAAGATATGAAATTTAAAAGATTCATTTCACTGTTTTCGATTAAGTTATTCATAGTTTCTAAAAAGCTTTTGACACGACCAAGGGGAGGACTAGGAAGTAGCTACACCCATCTTTATTCAATACGTCTAGGTCTTACATTAGTACAAGTGCTCAGTATACATGTTATAGCTGAGTGAAAAGTTTCTAATGTGAAATTCGTGAACAATAACGGTTGGTTCATTTGTCAATTTTGATGCAGTTGGCTCAGATATAACACGCCGCCACAGGATCAAATGACGCATGAGGAGGCACCCCTTAATTTCTTATATTTCTAATTATTGATTTTATGTGTTTGACACAAACTGTATTCCCGCATACATGTAAACACATTTTTGTACAGATATATGATGTATAGAAATGAACACTTTTAAAGTAAATTTTGAACCAGATGCACATATTAAAGCACACAAAAAGAGTTATGCGTGTTATACTTATTTTGAAATACCACAGAAATATTGGTATGATGCATTTCCAAACATGTTAATTCTGAACAGCAATAGAACATATTACCGTCAATATATGGCACGTTTAATGTATTGTAAATAAATCTGTTAATGTCCCCGAATTGATAAAAGTAAGTCGAGACCTATATTTGGTTTGTTTTAGACTTTCCACCTAAGTTCGAGTTTTCAATTGACATTGTGTCCGTATGATAAATATATTTGCTGAAAGATTTACCGCATGTGTGTAAACGTTTAAGCATCTCATATCTACCTTTATGTAGCTCTATTGTATATTCCAAGTCTGTTGTATAATGCATGCAGGGCGTATAAAAGGTATTAAACATGATGACTCCTGAAATAGTAGGAATTTATAGAATAAAACGACATGACAAAAATTAAGAAGTGGCAATAACGTCTTAACAACATATCGCATACCCAGGAAGTTAAATTTATGAGTAGAGTTAGGTAGATTCACAAAGTCTTTGACTTATGTTTTACTTTTATCGTCTGTAGTGTACCATTTGACTGTATATCAAGCATAAAGATTCCAGTGTATGACTCGGACGACGATTTGGTAACTTGTCGATGGTCAGCTGGTATTGAGTGTGGCGGTGTGTGTAATGGCTTACCAGAATCAAACTTGGATACGGTATGGTCATCTTACTAACGAATAACTAAACCAGCTTAAAAAATAATACAAAAAACTAAGTATTTGCGAAACAGCTCATACGACAATGAAATAAAAAATAATAACTTTGAGATATAAGTTGATTTGAGATAACGAAGGTAAAGTGTATTCAAATATTTAATTGTTTAAACACTATTACAGACTACAGGGTATGCATGTAAAAGAAACCTTGTTTGTTTGGCCTTGTTATCTCTGAAAAGGTGTATTTTTCAAACCAAAAAAATGAAATCTGAATTATTCATTGAAAAGACCTGCCATATTAAATTTTCGAACGCCTAATTTTTATTATGTATATATACAGCAAAGATGTATTTTAACCATACAACCTAAGCTGGTAACTGGATTTGTACACAATGGTACTTATATCGTGACGCTGACTGTAGAAGATTCTCCTAAGACTACCATATCAGTCGGAAGTTCTACTGTCCATCCTAATGATGCACTTAGTCAAATACCACTGCAAGTAAGTATATATGGATCACATTATAAAATCAGAGTAAATATATGCATATATATATTTTTTAAATGGTACAATTATCACATAAAAAATGTTTTAAACAAATAATGACAATATCAGAGACCAAATTTGAAAACAATATATATATATGTAACAGTACAACAAGTAAACATAGAAAAATAATATAATGATATACATGTATTGCAAAATACAACTAGGAATAGCAATGTTAACATTATTTTGCAGATTTTTTTTGTTGTTGTTGAATGAAAGTTCCAATTTAGTTTGAGATTTTGTTGTGTAGTCACGATCTGTCTGTGGAATCTCAATTATAGCTTGTCATTTGATTTTTTTCTCGTGCAGATTTGTAATAAAGAGCAATATATAATATTTCAGTTTGTGGTTAAAGCCACGAGTTATTCCGGGGTATGTGGCTCTGTTCCAACGATAACATTACCAACACACAAGAATGGCCAAGTGTTTATTATCCCTAAATCAGAAAGTTTTAAACAAACAGTATATGCTCGTCACCATTCACCAGCAACGTCGTAAGTATAAACATGCTGTAGTTGTAAATGAAAAAAAAAGAATTATCCTTTATAAAACATTTTCTTGGAAATTAAATAATTCCTTACAAAATTTTTTCGCGTCTTTAAATGCAACTTCAGATATTTTGAAAAATACTACAAACTAATATTTGAACCAACTGAAGTCAGTAGATGTAAAAAATTAAATTATATTTCGTTTAATCTAATAACACTATGATTAAATTTTTTTTTATCTCGCTGAAATTGGAATCTGCTCTTACCAATATGAAAATATCAGGATAGCATATTGTGTGTTTATTTTTCAGAATAACAGAATTCGTACATTCGGTACCCTTTGGAATGACACCGGGTCCAATAACAACGGCAGGACTAGATGTTCGCACTGAATTTACATGGATTCCAAAATTTCCGGACCAATACACATCTGATATCATGTGTTTCCAGGCTGTTGATAATAATGGGTACATTCATATATGTGTCATTATTAAACAATAAAATAATTAATGTTATTATATATAATTATGGTTTAAACTTAATGATTTATTTTAACATGAAATATTTGAAAAGATAGTTCGTTATTTCGAAATAGTTTGAAATAGCACTTGCTTTGTAGATTATTATAACGTCATGATTTATTATAACTTGAAATATCTGATTTGATAAAAACTATCGAAAACGATTTTTTTTTCTAATTTTCTACATAAATACAATTCTCTTTAAATTTTCACGATCTCAGGTTTCATGTTTTATTATGATCTGTTTTTTGTTGTTATTTGTAATTTTTTTCACAAACCCGATCGTTACGACATTTTACTCTATAATGTAACTTTTTTATAAGTCTCTACAATTATTTAAATTTTTTGTAAGGTACATGTAAGTTTGAATAGACCATACAAATGAAGGGTGTTATTTACTGTTTCCGGGTGCTTTTCCTCTCAACTTCTCGTTTGTTCTCGTCGTTTGAGGATTTTTCATATGTTTGTTTGGAATATTTTTAAAGCCTCAAATTATTATTAGCAGAAGTGTACAAATATGAGATTTATTATTGTGATTTTGCGCCTGTCTCAGCGTATTTGGCAATATCATTACGTTCAGACCTAGGTTGCGGGAAAGGACCACCGGTAACTGGTAGTCGAACTAACCTCAATATTGCCATTATGATATTCTACCTACATGTACCCGCCACCGAGGCCCAGCAAATATAGGGCTTCTAGCTTCTAATTAATTATTATATCGGCAGTTTCTTCAAATCATTAAAAACTTACTGCAACATATTACTTCAGTATGTTCCAAAAAGAAAGAAATTCTGTTTTCTCTCATATATGATCTCAGAATATAACAAACCAATATTGCCGTTCATTCCGTGTTGAAATACAAGTATTTGGTACTAATTTTCCCTTTCTTCTTCTTTACAGGCTTTATAGTGAACAGCATTGCTTCATTCTCCTCGCAGGAGGTATGTTTAGCCACACATATTTACATACAATCAAATCTAAAATCAAAATAAAGTAGTTTGATCAATAAAATTTTTAAAATGATTTTCATTAATTTTAGAACCTTTTTCAGAGTCATTTATACTATAAATTAAACCATTTAATCCATTGTACCAATAAAAATAAATAATAAATCATTGAAATAAAAGATAGATAAATAATAGAAAAGACTTTTAAGATGTTTTTCTTTTTAAATCAGACCATTATGTGTGATTATTATTTTTTTTCACATTTCCAGTTGAAGATCCATGCAAGAGTAATCCATGTGAACACGGTGGATCTTGTACAATAGAATTAGATACTTATGTCTGTGCATGTACACCTGAGTATGAAGGAAGAAACTGTCAATTAGGTATATAATGAAGTATTATCCAAGCCCAATTCAATATGAACTACATTTCACCCTTGATAACTTCGATCGAATTTAATTTTTAGCAATTCATTGTATGTTATAAACCAGTTATGGTAAATCAATAATATTTCTATCATATACCAGAACTCAGTAACTTGTGCGTCTCCACGATCTACATTTTATGCACGAGTTATTTTAAATATTATTTATTACATCCTTTGGAGCCAAGCTGCTTTATACAAGTGATACTGTGATACCATTGAAAATACAAAAAATATAAGAATGTGGTAAAATTTAGAAAGCCCTAATCTTCGCGAAAATTTACAGCAGTGGTAACAATGCTTGGGAAATTTTTAAATGGCTGTTGTTGTTTTGGAAACACATAAATTGTAAAAAAAAAAAAAAACATATTCTGTGTTAGATATACATGTATGTAAATAAAAATGGTAAATTTCATTAAATTCTATTTTTATGTAAAATCAGATGTCAACGATTGCCTCAGTTCACCATGTGAAAATGGTGGCACATGCTGGGATCAAGTGGGAGGCTTCCAGTGTTTTTGTCCAATTGGTTTCATGGGTACAAACTGCAGTGGTAAGTACTCTGATGACATTTTTTTGTATGCTTTGCCAATAAAAGTATAACAAGTATGAACAAAATGATATGCATATTAAAGGAACCAATGGTTCAAATACACATAGTAGTACATGTTACATATACGAGTACATAGTAGTACATTTACATATTCAGTAAATTTGCTTGAAGATGTCTACATAAAGCATGTTAAGTAACTCTTATAGCTCGTACCAAAAACCTTTGTCTTTTTGGGTTTTATATGTAAACATTTAAATATTTGCATCAAATAGGATTTTTTTTTTTTTTGGGGGGGGGGGGGGGTACTAAATTCAATGCTATTATCTTGCTTTGTGTGCATCTAATAACATGTTAATATATGATGTTCATTATTTTTAGATAGGCATAAAATTCCGTTTATTCCTGAATATTCCAGAAAGAAATTATCGTGTAATAATTGTTAAAATATACACAATGTATTCCATATATTCAGTAGGCAATCTTTCTGTGACGCTTATATTTGTTTTATCCACTTTTTTTTACAGAAACTGACTTCTGTGCATCAAGTCCATGCAAAAACTTTGGTACATGCACAACAACACCCACAGGATATACATGTACATGTAGTCAAGGATACTCGGGACCAAACTGTAATACAGGTGAATAAATTATATTTAAAAAAAGATTTATACAAGTTGAAATGGATATACCTTATTATCTTTAAGAGTTTTTATACTATTGTCAACAATGTTCAGGCATTTAAAATTCCAGTGGTGATAACCAATAGTATTAGAATAAACCTTTTGAAGCAAACGAAACATCCTAGAAGATTAAATACTCACAATTTAAAGTTTAATAGACGAACCAAAGTTACAATTTAAGACTTCCATAATTTGGGGATTTGGTGAAGTAGTATTTCATGTAAAGAGTATACATACCTTGATACAGATCTATTAATAATGGAAAACAAATGTTCTTTTTAATATCTAATAGATTTGGATGAGTGTTCAAGTGGTCCATGTGAGAATGGGGGAACATGTACAGATATGGTCGGAGATTTTTTCTGTGAATGTCCGATAGATTTTAAAGGCAAAAACTGTAGCATACGTAAGTAATTATATAATTCGTATAGATAGTTACTTATGTCCAGTTTACTAGTACTTAGTTCGGGTTGTATGTCCCTTCACTTTTTAAATTCAGTTTCATGGAATATCTATGATGCAGATTAAATACAAAATGTTCAATACAGAAAAATATCTTATGCAGTATTTTCCATATATGCCATTAATAGTAGTAAATACACTGCTTCTACGCCTCAATCAGATAATACTGTCAATAGTGTCTTAGTTAACAATGTGATACTAATTTGCATGTTCACAATTCGCCAAATCATACGTCATCAGCGTGCTTATGGCACAAACTGGAGGCTTACTAAACATGTGGAAATCCAAAAGAACCAAACAACAGATTCAAATGCCGGAAAATGATCACTGGGTTGAAATGATTGTATATCTATATCTCGTACTTTGAAAAGTACATCACCCTCCAGATAATATTCAGTATGTTATCAGATGTATCATATATTGCTAATGTTTTGTTGTTGTTTTTTTTTTTTTTTAATTTAGCTAATGACTTCTGTAATCCAAATCCCTGTGAAAACAATGGTGTATGTACAAACTATAAAGATAGCTACAGATGTTCATGTCCGAGTGGATATATCGGCCTCGATTGTGAAATATATCAACCAGAGGTATGTTAATTACATAAATATATCTGTTAGCATCCAATTATATTTAATAATACTTGTTGAAGATTTCTATTTGCTATCTTATTATCTTGTTTAGTAAATTTAAGATCTGACAGCAATCTGTCAGATAGAAGGCATATAGCACATACGACAAATGTTTCATCTAAAATCTTGGAAAAAAAATTCTAGGAAAAGCTACAATTCTGCTTTCATAGATTTAGGCATACCGAGCAGAACATTGTAAAGTCTGTTACATTGTACATGTAACAACCTCATTACGTCATCGTGAGATGTACGGTTTCACCACTGTTATTATCTTTCAGAGCTGTGGTTCTGATGATGATAATCATTGTATGTGCTTATTAAATGGCCGCCGTGTGAAGTTACCATTTCCACAACAAAAACAGGAGGGATTTACTACAGAAGATTTAGTAGCTGGGATTGTTGGTATCCCTATAGGGATCGTTACTGGAGTAATTGTGTGTGTTTTATTTCACAAACTTATCCGGCCTCGTTGTTTCAAGACTTCTGATGGGTATGGTTTTAATTAACAATCACTTAAAAGATACAATCGGTGAATTATCAATTTAAGGGAAAAAAAGCTGACTGCAGTCATATATTTTTCTAGTACCATTTTAAATCATATTCTCTATAGACAATGTAGGATGAAATTTGGTTTTCTCAAAAGAAATTAGGCAAATATAGGCATTTAACAAACAGAAAATTTTCTTCATAAACCATATAGGCATGGTGAAAAAAGAAAAATCATAGTCCACTTCAATTCTTTACCCAATGGACTAGATAAACTTTGAACCAACCAACGTTTACATTTAAAGACTTTGTACATAGACATAACATATCTATTCAAATATTCCTCCTCTGTATTTTTAATGTTTTGAGAGCACTGTGATTGTTATTTTCAGTATCAATTCACCTCGATCTAGACCTCCATCAAGTAGTTCTTTCAGCAGCTCTACAAAATCTCTAATTAGCAATGATAGTACAATCACTACTAGAGACATCAGACCTAGCCTTCAGTCACCTATATTCAGTACCAGTCCGGGACCATTACCAACCAATGTGTACAGGGGAAATCATTCAACAGACTGGAGGTAGAAAAGTATATCAGCTGAAATTCTCTACACACTTTTATCAGATATCTCATAAATGGAATACATATATGTTATATCATGCCTCAAATTTTAGCATGAGATTTATCGGACCAATATATATATATATTCATTCAAGAAATATGCTCATCATCACTGTCCTGTTTATTCAGATATTTTTTAATGTACTATACTGTTTGCTACGTA
Organism: Mytilisepta virgata; assembly: GCA_028015205.1. NCBI lineage: Eukaryota > Metazoa > Mollusca > Bivalvia > Mytilida > Mytilidae > Mytilisepta > Mytilisepta virgata. Next base: position 49,437,463 of record CM051518.1, on the reverse strand, counting down.
CTATATAGATAAATGATTTTATAGTAATTTGTACATGTTTTATAGCAATTAAATAAAGCTTAGTTTAGTATGCATTATAAATGTCACAACTATTTCACTACTATGTACAAAAAGCTGGATAGCAGACTGTATTTTCCTTTATAATTGTTTGGAGCCAGCTGCACATCCTCCTGCAGGTTGTAACTCGTCAAACTAATATCGTGACATTTTCCCTAAACAATCTCGTAAAAAATGAACATGTAGATATATGTATCCCAGTTATAACACCATTACAAATTAACGGAAAAACAGTTTTGGGCGATATATAATAATATCTCAGTTTTAACATCACCAAAATTATAGTTTTAGGCAGTAAATGAAGGTATCTTATACTGGGCAATAAATTAACATAGCAACAGTTTGAAATTTTATTGGAAGCAAAGCATACAACCAAGATTAAATTTTCCCAAAAGAAATATTGTTAAAATACATGTTTTTTTAACTGATATATAGGGAGTTGCAATTAAATACTACTACAAATACAAAGAGACGTTTACATTTAGTTGACACTACACAGTCATGTACTAGTAATCTTATTCTACTATAGATCAAATTATAACAATACGCAGTCATGTAATCTTATTCTACTATAGATCAAATTATAACACAAATTCAAGAGCACCTATATATCATTAATACCAATTATTTGAATTAGTAATTAAATTTTCCATTATTCCTCATATTTCATCAAATGTGATATTTTTATAATATATAATAACAAACTGACACCAATAAATGTCAAAACTCCATAATATTAATAAATTTCCTCAAAATAAGCACTGCCTACTAATTATTACATTTAGAAATAAGCTTCTTGCACAACACAAAACTATATGAACTGACAGTTCTTTTGTCCACTGACTACATAATCTATCCCAAGTCAGATGAGATAATTGCCACTCCACGCTCATAGAAACTATGGTCTTTGCCTGATCCTTCTCCTTCAGTCTCAAAGTCCAAAGTAAATAGCAGTTGACCTCTGGTGGCATTCAAGTAAACTGGAAGAGTTACCTTTCCTTGTCTGCCTTTCTCTGCATCAAGTCTATAAATGAGTTCAAAAACAAAATTATTTGGACAGCATTTTAAGTTTTTGTACATTATACATGTATACAAGTTTGGTTGCACAAGGTTATACACCACTTGCAGAGCAAATGTCTAAGTTTTATTGGTAGAGAAAGCCCGAGAGTCAGCAGGAAAACTAAAAATTGTCTACTGAAATTTGAGTCAAAACCTTGCCTTAAGGCTGATTTCAACTGTTGTCAGGGTAGTGAGAATTGGTAGTTATGACAAATTCTGCCATAAACATCCTAAATTTATTACTATTAAATTCTTGCTTGGCATCCAGCAAAGGGTTGGCATTTTTATTTTTTTATTTGATATATACATGTAGAAGGGATTCTTTAGATCCCATCAAATCAATGTAAATGATTTTTTGAACTATTCGACTCCAAAACTCACAAGTCAGCAATACAAAAAGTGTTTTCTTATCCAGTCCCAAATGTTTCATCCTTAATAAAGATTATAGCAAATTTATCAATAATTCAGTTGATTTATACCTCTAAAGAGCCAAAAATGTCTAGAATTAAATTTTTTTCTTAACGTGATTTTTGGGTTTATATGACTGTAAAAAAGTAATTTATGAAGAAAAAATCATATGGTTGTGCACTTCTTTTTTTGCTACAGTCATTTGAAAGTACCCCATTTTTGATGATTTTCCATCAATTTTTACTCATTTTTGGGCTATTATCATGAAAAAAATCACAGTTCCACAATTAAACTTTTTTCCCCTAAAGATGGAGTGGACCAATATGAATAAATTTAACTTAAAAAAAACTATAGGTAGGTGTTAACATAAGAGTTTTATAAAATATTGCTGTTTTTTCTTGTCAAATTGACCATGCAGTAAATTTGGGGTTTTCCTCACTTTTTCAGAACAAAGAGAATATAACTTCTTTGTTATAAATGATTGAAAAAATAAATATTTAAGAATTTTAAAAAGAAAAAATTGATATGGGATGTACATATTTTTGGTAAAACCATTTCTTTGTACCCCTCACCCATTTTCTCAACATTTTGGCTGATGAGACTGACCAGATTGGTTATAAAATTTGAAAATTTTATTGCTCAAAAACTACTTATTGTAAGTATATAATTTTTTACAGAGTTTAGTTGGATTATAATATTTTTTAAATTGATTAATATTTTCCACTTGTGTCACATGTTTTGGAAATAATTCCCAAACGAGATTTCAACAAGACTGAAACATCAGAAGAATACATCCTTATATAAGCACCAGAAAGGGATGTCACCCTTGAGTCAGAATGGGAAATGTAGACACAGGAAAAAGATAGGTTGGATAGGGTTACATATTAGCCTTGGAAAAGGCCACCAACAGATTCCTCTGAAAATTTTGCAAAGGTTCCTTTTTTTGTGCAGAAAGCAACGCTCTCTTACATAGGGCATCAAATATCAAGATCCCATTCTGACTGGACCCATCTAAGTATATATACTACTACATAGCCGTATGGATGCCTCTTCAGCAAAGGTTCTTTTGCCAGAATAGGAAAATCCACTTCTTAGATTTTAATACTGCCGTTCACTTCTAATTAGAATTTACCTGATCCATCTAAGTAACGTCAATGGTAAATCTGTAGATATTGTTGTTGACAGCTGTAGTTTGTTATTCTTGCATACAGCTCCTTGTAAAATCAAATCTGTAAATGGAAAATATTAAAATAAATTCTTATCTTCAATATATTTTCGTTACATCATCAAAATTCAGTATATTATCAAAAACATTATTCAACCTTTGGAATTTATATTAAACCCTTTTGACACAGTCATCGTTATCCAGGATTCTTGCTTCAAGAATTCTTTGTTGCATATCAAATTCTTGTTTACCAAAACTGAAAAAAAAATGATTTTCCTGCCTTGTACAGCTTAATTTGATTGAGGCAATTCCCAAAAACTTCAGATTAAAAGGTAATTAATTATTTCTACACCAATAATGATTGAAAATATCATTCAATAAGGCAAAGTCCAAAAATATGACAATGCAAATCATTACTTGTCAAAAATTTCCATACCTGAAATACCAAAACTACATGCATCGATGCTTTCCTTTCCATCACAAACTTTGACCTGAAAATAAACATTAGACGAGATAATTATGCTATAATTTACACAAAAAAAGTCTTTTAACAAAAAACATATAGTTCCCATATATACTTGCAATAAAAAAATTTCAACTGCATATTTATGGTCAAATACAGCTCATATGTGTGGTATGGTTTAATACTGTACAGGGTCATGATTCACTTCAAAAAGCATGATCATAATTAACAGATGCCCCCTACATGCCCTCCACGCAAAGGTCCGACTTATTTCATGTAACTTACATCTAAATACAGTTCTTCCAGTGACCAGTTGTTGGCCTGGGCTACATACTGTCTAGTGGCTGTGATGTATGCTTCTGATATAAATAGACCTCCTAACCAAACTGTTAGATTCTACAAAATAAAACCTTCTGGTATTATCATAAGTAACCTATCTTAAATACACACTGCCTAAACTTGTACAAAAAATTCAAAACGTCTGTTCATAATCCCAGTTCAAAGCTATCTATATTAAATCTCAAAAGTCTCTCAATTAAAATGTAACAATTTGTCCAAGTAATCTTTTAGTGGTCTGACTAGAAAAATGTGTTGCATTATAAAGAATTCAGCAATTAATTCTTAAATTTGAATTATATAAACGGAGATAAAACCGATATTACTTTTTATAAACAAACCTTTAATTCTTTAGCTCCACCTTGTTGTGTAGTCTGGACTATTTTCTGTAGCTGTTTTACACGTCCAGAGAAGTCTGTTATCCACTGTATGACAGTTATACCATGGGGTACTGTATATCTTCTCCAAGTCTGGGGTATAATACCTGTAAAATGTCCAAAACATACCTGAGGTAATAACTATTTCTAACTCAAAATTGATTACCTTCCCACAAGATTTTATTTTCATAAACCCAAAAGTAATAAGAACAGAAAATTGTCATTTCCTGAGGCCAAGAAAAAAAGATTTATGTTTTTACAAACTGGCTAACCTTATGTTTTGTGAATAACCTACATATGTTAGTGGAAACATAGTTATTTTTTTTCTTGGCATAATTCTAATGTATTTCAACCTGGTTAATTCCAAAGTCTTCTTTATAACAGATATACTGATATTTGTTTTCTTATTGAATATGGTGGAAATATTGTCCACTAAATTTTAACAAAAGTAATCAATAATTCATCAAAGTCTTTTTGGATATACACTTCATACAATCAATAGAAAACAAACCTTTAGCCAAATCAGCCATCATTGTTCTGTGGTGGTTTGTAGGTTTCTTATCCCCTGCACACACCAACATTACATCATGTAAATCTTGTCTGACATCATGTAGTAACTGGGCACCAGAATTCACTTCTCTCTCAAAGAATCTAAATAATGGATCCTTAATGTTATCAATAGTCCTCTTCATAGCTCCTACAGTCTGTAATATAATAATATAAATATTAATCATCTCTATGAATGAATGATATCCTGTGTGATAAAAATGAGGGTTTTCACTTTTCTATCCCCAACACAAAAAAATCTGAACTATATTGTCAACATTTGTTTAAACAATTTTTGAGGATTCAACAACAACAAAAAAGACAATTCATCATAATGATGATACATATAAAATGTACCTAAACAGTGTTTTCATATAAACTTATAAAATTTTTCATTCTGATGGGTAACAGTGCAGTAGGGGTGGGGAAACAAATAACATGTTGCTCATCAATATCCAACTATATAAAAAGGTTCAGGATAATTTTTAGGGAATCAAATCAAAATGAAAAGAAAACCCATTACCATCCACAGATAAAAAATATAAACAAAATCCTTAGAAATATTTGAACCTACTACACAATATTTTTCTGATTTCCAAGACTGGAATGTGCATTAGGACTGGATGGCAGAGGTAAAAAAAAAAGACTTTTCAATTCCTTTGGAATGCGTCTAGGTTGTAAAGTCAAAGTGGATTTACATCTAAAAGTGACTAGTACTTGTCAAGTTATAAAAAATTCAAAGTATATTTAGCCCATTTCCAAAGTCTTTGAAAAGTCAATATATGCCCCTCATATGACGTAAAAAAGAAACCAGGCAAGGGTATATACTCACCACTTCATCATAGCCCTAGTTAGTAAAGTATCATGTTAGATAATTAGTATTGTGTTTACTGTTCCCTACTATTTAAAGGAAAAGTATGACACTACTACAAGAATAATTTGTGAATGAGAACTGACAAGACTCTGTCAAGCTGTATTTAGCTAACATAGTTCAGTAGAATTATGTAAATACTTTATACACATAAACAACAGAAAAAAAATTCAGATAACTATTGGTAACTGAGAGATTTCTATATTCAATGTCAATTCTTAGCAGTATACATGTATATACTTCATAGTTTTCGAAAAAAGCATCAATATCGTGCAAGAGTTTTTATATTTAACTTTAAAAATATCAATAGATATATATATATATATAGGTGCAAACATCATGTGCTGTTATATAAAACAATGCTTTTGAAAATTCATTAAATATGTGTGATGGTTAAGGATTGATATTACTGGAAAATTTCTGACAGTTCAAGAAGTTCTTAAATTTTGTTTTTGATGTAGGAAAAAGCTCCTTTAACATACTTACATTCTCTTCAAAGCCCTGTGTTAGTAGTTTAACATGTTAGTAAATTAGTACACAAATAATTTTATCTGTGTCAGACTAAATTTGGATTACATGATAAATGTTTTTGTTTAGTATACATGTTAATTCTTAATGAACATGTTAGTCCTTAATGGAAAAAAACCAGCTTCTATACATGCTTGAAGTAGGACAAAACATTATTTAAAACTAGAGGCTCAGAGGGCTGAGCCCGTATCGCTCACCTGGCAGAAACAAGAATTGCTCATGGTGGCCATGTTTGTCGCATGATCTGGACAAAATGAGAATACTTTGTAAAAACCTCCAACAGATGCTTCTTGTCAATTATCGTTTCATTTGGCCAAGCAGTTTCAGAGAAGATTTCTTTATATCAGCCTATCAGAAATAAGAATTGCCCATGGCAGCCATGCTTGACGTCCAATCAGGATAAAAACTAGAGGCTCTCGGCTCTCAAGAGCCTGTGTCGCTCACCTGTATCTAATGTGATTTTGGAAATTATGTAAAATTATATAATGATTGAGACCAAGATTGGTTTAATTTGACATAGTATTTAAAATTAAAAACAGGTCATCTTAGTGTAGTCTTACAATAGCTACTGACGACATCTTATCATTATTATTTTTGAATATGTGGTCAAGTTGTGACCATTCAGTATTTTTTTTACAATTTTCTGATAGACTTCTAAACAGTTAACTTCTATGTTCTTTTTTAGCAAAGGCGGTTTGATGGCAGGGTCATCCGATACTTTTTTCAAACAAGTCATGATAACCTACTGAAAATTGTGGCCAAGTTTATTTCTATTCAGCCCAGATCAAGTGGAGAATTTTGTAAAACAAGAGGCTCACCAGAGCCTGTATCGCTCACCTGGAGTCTGGTTTTCATTGGACAATTAATCAACTATTTGACCAAGTTGGTTGCAATTGGTTCAATTGTTCAGGGAAAATTTGTTGAAGATTTATTTTTCATAAGGTTGAATGTTAAAATATGTTCCCTGATGGTGGTAGTCCTGGCAGGAAGTTGACAAAATTGACCAGGAATAAGGGTGAACCTTAAATAAATGTAACAGAACCCGACCTCAAATTACACAAACCAATAACTCCTAAATAGAATTTGGGATTCCCTTCAAAATTTCAGGGTAGGTAGATCTCAACATGGCAAACATTTTTCAATTTATATTTCACTTCTATCTCAAATAGTTTTGGAGATAAATGCAAAAATGTTAAAATTTTGAAAATTTGACCAAAAAAGGACAATAACTCCTAAATGGGTTTTGGGATTTCCTTTAAAATTTCAGGGTATGTAGATCTCAACATGGCAAACATTTTTCAAATTTACATTTCACTTCTATCTCAAATAGTTTTGGAGATAAATGACGAAAAATGTTAAATTTTGAAAATTTGACGAAAAAAGGGCAATAACTCCTAAATGGGTTTTGAAATTTCCTTCAAAATTTCAGGGTAGGTAGATCTTGTCATGCTGATCAATTTAACCCCATGTCAGATTTTTGATATCTGTAACGGTTTTTAAGTTATAAGCCAAAAACAACACATGCACCCCTATATTCTATTTTTAGCTAAGACAGCCATGTTTTATGTCAGATCAAAATAAATTGAGGATCGTTTGTAGAGGACATGTTATAGACCATTCCTATTAAGTTTCAAACTAATTGGCCCAGTGGTTTCAGAGGAGAAGATTTTTTAATAAAAAAATTTTGAAAATTTAACAAACTAGAGGCTCTCAAGAGCCTGTATCGCTCACCTGGATTTAACTTTTCACCTTGAGCAGACCTAAAAATTTAAGTGTTGCAGTCAATTTGGATGGTTTTTCTATAGGATTCTATGTTAAACTAATTTCAGCTGTGGCAGTCATCTTGGTTGTTAGTCCAGTTTCTAAAAGAGAACCATCTAAGGACCATTTCTGCTAAGTCTTGTTCCAACTGGCTAAGTGGTTTCAGACTAGAAGATTTTTAAATGAATTTTCCTATAGGGTCCAATATTTAACAAAGGTCGGTGTGGCAGCCATCTTGGTTTACAATCCGGGTGATCGGACATATTTCTGAAAGAGGACCTCCTAAGGACCAATGCTGCCAAGTCTGGCTCCAATATTCCAAGTGGTTTCAGAAACAAGATTTTTCAATGAATTTTTCCATAGGGCCCTATGTTAAACTAAGTTCGGGTATGGCGGCCATCTTGGTTGACAGTCTAGGTCATCGCACAGAATTCTGAAAGAGGACCATCTAAGGACCATTGCTACCAAGTCTAATTCTAATTGGCTTAGTGGTTTCAGATGAGAAGATTTTTGAGTGAATTTCCCATTAGGTCATATGTTAAACTAAGATCTGCTGTGGCAGCCATCTTGGTTCACAGTCAACGAAATCAGACACATTCTGAAAGAGGACCTCCTAAGGACCAATGCTGCCAAGTCTGGCTCAAATATGTCAAGTGGTTTCAGACAAAAAGATTTTTCAATGAATTTTTCCATAGGGCCCTATGTTAAACTAATTTCGGGTGTGGCGGCCATCTTGGTTGACAGTCTGGGTCAACGCACAAAATTCTGAAAGAGGACCATCTAAGGACCATTGCTACCAAGTCTAATTCTAATTGGCTTAGTTGTTTCAAACGAGAAGATTTCTGAGTGAATTTCCCATAGGGTCCTATGTTAAACTAAGTTCTGCTGTGGCGGCCATCTTGGTTCATAGTCCATGAAATCAGACACATTTCTGAAAAAAGACCTGCTAAGGACTAATTTTGCCAAGTCTGGCTCCAATATGTCAAGTGGTTTCAGACAAGAAGATTTTTCAATGAATTTTCCTATAGGGCCCTATGTTAAACTAAGTTCGGTTGTGGCGGCAATCTTGGTTGACAGTCCAGGTCATCGGACACACGTCTGTAAGAGGACCATCTAAGGACCATTGCTGCCAAGTCTGGTTCCAATTGGTCAAGTGGTTTAAGACAAGAAGATTTTTCAATGAATTTTCCTATAGGGCCCTATGTTAAACTAAGTTCGGCTGTGGCGGCCATCTTGGTTAACAGTCCGGGTCATTGGAGATATTTCTGAAAGAGAACCTCCTAAGAACTATTACTGCCAACTTTGGTTGCAACTGGACTTCTAGTTTCATATAAGAAGATTTTTGAAAGTCACCCCCCTTTTTTTTCTATTTTTAGTAACAGCAGCCATCTCGGTTGGAAGTCGGGGATGCCAGACATAATTTTGGAAGAGGGCCACCCAAGGACCATTCCACCAAAGTTTGGTCTCATTTGGCCCAGTGGTTTGAGAGGAAGAGATCTTTAAAGGATAGCTTACGCTGGATGCCGTCTTTAAAGGGCAAAAACTCCTATAAGGGGTCAATCAACGACTTTGGTCATGTTGACTTATTTGTAGATCTTACTTTGTTGAACATTTTTGCTGTTTACAATTTGTCTTTATCTATAATAAAATTCAAGATAATAACCTAAAACTGCAAAATTTCCTTAAAATTAACAATTCAGGGGCAATAACCCAACAAAGGGTTGACCGATTCGTCTGAAAATTTCATGATGGGTAGATCTTGACCTGATGAACATTTTTACCCCATGTCAGTTTTGCTCTAATTGCTTTAGTTTTTGAGATATAAGACAAAAACTGCAGTTTACCCCTATGTTCTATTTTTAGCCATGTCGGCCATGTTGGTTGGTAGGCGGGGTCATCGGACACATTTTTTAAACTAGATACCCTAATGATGCTTGTGGCCAAGTTTGGTTCAATTTGGCCCAGTAGTTTCAGAGGAGAAGATTTTTGTAAAAGTTAACGGACGACGACGGACGACGGACGACGACGGACGACGACGGACGACGGACGCCAAGTGATGAGAAAAGCTCACTTGACCCTTTGGGTCAGGTGAGCTAAAAAAGGGCAACAACTCCTAAATAGGTTTTGGGATTTCCTTTAATATTTTAGGGTAGGTAGATCTCAACATGGCAAACATTTTTCAAATTTACATTTCACTTCTATCTCAAATAGTTTTGGAGATAAATGACAAAAAACGTTAAAATTTTGAAAATTTGATGAAAAAAGGGCAATAACTCCTAAATGGGTTTTGAAATTTCCTTCAAAATTTCAGGGTAGGTAGATCTTGTCATGCTGATCAATTTAACCCCATGTCAAATTTTCGATATCTGTAATGGTTTTTCAGTTATTAGCAAAAAACAGCAATTTACCCCTATGTTCTATTTTTAGTAACAGCGGCCATGTTTTTCGACGAATCGAAAATCCCCACATCAGTTCTATGCAGGGTACCCCAAGGAACATTCATACCAAGTTTGGTTCTAATTAGTCAAGTAGTTTCAGAGGAGAAGATTTTTGAAATAATAACATAAAAAAAAGCCAAAAATGTCAAAAAAGGGCAATAACTCTAACATCAGTTGACAGATTTTCACGAAAATCAGCACACAGGTAGCTCTCATCATGCTGAACACTTTCATCCTGCCAGAATTTGCCGTAATCTAATGATTTTTGAGATATTTGCGAAAAACTGTTGTCTGACCCCTATGTTCTATTTTTAGTAACAGCGGCCATGTTTTTCGACGGATCAAAAATCCCCACATCAGTTCTATGCAGGATACCCCAAAGAACATTCATACCAAGTGTGGTTCCAATTGGTCAAGTAGTTTCAGAGGAGAAGAGTTTTGAAAAATTGTTAACGACGCCGGACGACGACGACGGACGCCAAGTGATGGCAATAGCTCACATGGCCTTTGGCCAGGTGAGCTAAAAAATGTTAAAAATTGCATATATAATGGCCATAAAGGGATCAGCTACAAAGTAACAACACTTGGTCAGCACCACATAAGAAACATTCATGCCATATTTGGTGTCATTCCATTCAGTGGTTCTCTAAAAGAAGACATTTGTATGTATTTCTCATAGGGTCTTATGTTAAACTAAGTCCCTTACTGGCGGCCATCTTGGATGATGGATCGGCTACAAAGTAACAACACTTGGTCAGCACCTCATAAAGAACATTCATGCCATATTTGGTTTGATTCCATACTCTGGTTCTCTAAAAGAAGACATTTGTATGTATTTCCCATAGGGTCCTATGTTAAACTAAGTCCCCTGATGGCGGCCATCTTGGATGATGGATAGGCACCAAAGTAACAACACTTGGTAAGCATCTCATAAGGAACATTCATGCCATGTTTGGTTTCATTCCATTCAGTGGTTCTATAGAAGAAGACATTTGTATGTATTTCCCTTAGGGTCCTATGTTAAACTAAGTACCTCACTGGTGGCCATTTTGAATGATGTAACGGCTACAAAGTAACAACACTTGGTCAGCACCTTGTAAGGAACATTCATGCTATGTTTTGTTACATTCCATTCAGTGGTTCTCTAAAAGAAGTCATTTGTATGCATTTCCTATAGGGTCCAATGTTAAACTAAGTCCCCCGCTGGTGGCCATCTTGGATGATGGATCGGCAATAAAGTAACAACACTTGGTCAGCACCTCATAAGGAACATTCATGCCATGTTTGGTTTCATTCCATTCAACGGTTCTCTAAAAGAAGTCATTTGTATGCATTTCCCATAGGGTCCTATGTTAAACTAAGTCTCCCTCTGGCGGCCATCTTGGATGATGGATCGGCTACAAAGTAACAACACTTGGTCAGCACCTTATAAGGATTCATTCATGCCAGATTTAGTTTCATTCCATTCAGTGGTTCTCTAAAAGAAGTCATTTGTATGCATTTCCCCTAGGGTCCTATGTTGAACTAAGTTCCCCGCTGGCGGCCATCTTGGATGATGGATCGGCTACAAAGTAACAACACTTGGTCAGCACCTCATAAGGAACATTCATGCCATGTTTGGTTTCATTCCATTCAGTGGTTCTCTAGAAGAAGTTCAAAATGTAAAATGTTAACGACGACGACGGACGACGACGGACGACGAACGCCAAGTGATGAGAAAAGCTCACTTGGCCCTTCGGGCCAGGTGAGCTAAAAATTATTTCATTAAAGACTTTCCTTAGATGCTTCCTGTCTGGCTGACAGTTTTGGCCAAGTAGTTTCAGAATTTTTTTTTTTTTTTAAATCAACCAATGAGAATCAATAATTGCCCATGGCAGCCATGTTTGTTGCCCAATCGGGACAAAATGAGGACATTTTATAAAGGACCTCCAATATATGCTTCTTGTCAACTTTCGTTCCATTAGGCCCAGTGATTTCAGAGAAGATTTTTTTTATATCAGACAATCAGAAACAAGAACTGCCCATGGTCACCATATTTGTAGTCTGATCAGGACAAAATGAGGAGATTTGTACAGAACCTCCCATAGATGCTTCCTGTCAGGTTTCATTACATTTGGCCAAGCAGTTCCAGAAAAAAAAAATTTTTAATCAACCAATGAGAAACAAGAATTGCCCATAACAGCCATGTTTGTTGCCCAATCGGGATGAAATGAGGAACCTTTGTAAACAACCTCGTATATATGCTTCCTGTCAAGTTTAGTTCCATTTGGGCAAGCAATTTCAGAGGAGAAGATTTTTTTTACATCAGCCAATCAGAAACAAGAACTGCCCATGGCGGCCATATCTGTAGTCCGATTGGGACGAAATGAGGAAACTTTATAAAGGACCTCCCATATATGCTTCCTGTCATGTTTTGTTCCATTTGGCCTAGCAGTTTCAGAGGAGAAGATTTTTGAATACTCAGCCAATCAAAATCAACAATTGCCCATGTCGGCCATGTTTGTTGTCCGATCAGGACAAAATGAGCAAACTTTATTAAGAACCTTACATAGATGCTTCTTGCCAAATTTAATTTGATTTGGCCAAGTGGTTTCAGAGGAGGATTAAAATGTGAAAAGTTAACAGAGGATGGATGACGGACGCCAAGTGATGACAAAAGCTTACATGGCCTTTGGCCTGCAAGTGAGCTAAAAATAAACAACAATGACAAACAAGAAATACTAATAAATGAAGGGCCAGCCATGATTATCATCTTCAAAACAAACATTCCTAGGAAGGTTTTTTTTTTATCAGCATTATGACAGTTTTCTGGTTTCATAGTTTTGACACTACCAAAATTTCTGTAAGTTTATTAAAATAAGGAGGCTGAAAAGTGCACTAATTGTACACATGTAAAAACTGTTAACAACTATGAATCACAACATTACAGAAAATATTATAACACACAACTACAACAGAAAACTGTAGATGTTAACAAGTTAGTCCTGGGACACGTTTCCATAAAATACCTTAGGAACTAGAGTCATCCATGTTGAGACTGAAGTATGTAATGTCTTCATCCAAGTTGGACGTCCATCTACAATTTTCTGTTCTTCATCTGGTGTAGAACCATAAGCCAAATCATCATCTTCTTCTAAGATCTGCATCTTCAGTAAGTTAGCAATTATCTCATGACCTAGAAATAATTTATAGTTTCTACATTTAGATTAAAATTGAAAATCTGAAGGGGGTTTCCAACACTCTGACTAAAATAGATTTGGCTCGTTGAATTTTCATAAAATTTTGATGAAATATTTACTTTGACCTGTTAACAAAAATTTTAAAAATTCAAGAAATTGGATATATAACAGTTTGACAAACACTAACTTTGATCATTGAGAAGCTTGATTTCTCTTAAATTATAGTATATGATTAAAACGTTCAGCTGATTTTTAAAGAGTTAACTCCCTTAGGTGTTCTGTACCCCCTTAAGCTGCGTACAAATAAAACAAAATCCTCTGATGGATTTGGAAATGAAGTTCCTTCTGATTAATTAAAACTTGTGAAATAACATTTCCGGTATAAGATTAAAAAAACAAAATTCACAAAACTGCTTGTTACCCAGTATGCACTGGCTTAAACATAATTGTATTGCAATGATATTGAAAGGTATCTGTGACTACACAGACCTTTGACAACTTAACTGTTGTGAAACAATAAGCTACTGATCAACACTTTATCTTACAATTCCTCAATCCAAAGTATGATAAAACTACCATACTTCAAATAAAATAAAAGTGACTAAAAGCATACAAGTTTTCATTTACTTACCAAGGTTGGTAAGAAGTACTTTCTCTGCATTATTTGGTAGTCCTAACCATGATGGGGTCTGTCTGTCCGATTCAAGACGTTCAGAAAACTGTACAAACTGCTCTCGTCTAAAAAAACATTTATCACTCAGACGTACAAAAAAATAAGTTATCTCACATAAGAATAAATCAAGTAAAGTCTTAAACTAATACAATAATAGAAAATTCTGAATACTCATTCCTTGCATTCATACTGTTGAATCTCAGCTACCAAATTTGACCTTCTCTTTCAGAAAAATGTTGGAAAATATTTATGAGAAAAGAATACAATGACTTCCCAAATCTATCCAGTGTCTTTGAAGCAGTAAGGTATGCAAATGAAGTTCAACTTAATACGGTTCACTTACTGTACACCATCAGGCATCAGGATTTTCTTTCCTTTCCCATCCACATTGGGAACCAATGTAAAATCTCCTTCAAAACTCTTTGGAGAGAACAACTTGTTTATGAATGTGGCCAATAAACGCTACAAATAATAAACACATTTAGTCTCATTTAAAAACCAAATACTACTTCTTAATATTCACAGACACCAACATATTTCTTTTTTGACTTCTTGTACATATTTTACTTCACATAACTTGAATCAAAATATATAGGTAATTATTGCAGTGTATGTTTTCAGAATTGGTCAACCGCACAATTATTCAGTCTCAGTGAAAAACCATAGCAAGTAATGTCATTTTAGAGAGCACAATCCACAATAACACTACACAGTCAAGTTTTGTTGTGCATTGAAGCATCTATCTAAGTCACAAAATCACTATTATATTTACTTTAAAATAATTGATCTACATTTTCCTTGATAAAAAGATCCAATCTAAAAATGATCAATGTTACTATTATGAAAACCATTTCTTTTTTTACCTGATCAAAATCATTGTCGATCTTGCCACCATAGATACACTGTGACAGCAAAGTCCTAATGGCATCCCATGGAACTTTGTTTGGGGGGACATTTGTTCTGCCCTGAAAATATCAAAAGCAAAAATTTGTACATGTATAAAACAGCTAAAGATGTTAACTTGCATTTTCTAAATTCAATTCAGTTTGTGAATTATTAACTTACAATATGAAATATATGCATTTGTACTTACCATTGCAACAGAATCAATCCATGTATCTAACATGTCACATGCAACTTTCAGGTCCGATTCTGTAAATTCATACTTCTTAGCCCATCCCAGAGGTGTATATCTCATTCTCTCCTGAACAATAGCATGTAACCAGGCTAACAAGAAGTACAAACGGGATCTTTCATTAGGTGCCTAAAAAACAGAAAAGAATTAATTAGAACGTTTACATCAATTACAAATTTTCATCAACAGAATTCAGGATGAAAATACGCCAATTTTTTCTTTACCTTTCAAAACATCAAAAAAGATAATATGATTTGACTTGATCAAACTTGTCTTTCTTAACATTAATGAAATAAAATCTAAAATTTTTGTACATACCTTACACATTCTCGATGCAGGAACAGTACTGAAAGTTCTCAGTAGATTGGCAGATACACCTGGTGGAGGTTCAAATACAAACACACGTCCTGCTCTCAAAAGGTTTGTTGGAATCTGTAATTATGCATAAACAGAAAATAAATGATCAGAAATTTACATGTAGATGTAAAAATTAAAAATACAAATCAGGTTTTACCTTTGCTTTAACCTATATGTAGCAAGTGAAAAAAAATATTTGATTGTTTTGCAATATCACAAAACTACAATTAAATGATCAATTTGACAAAAAAATATATAATACTGATCTTGTTTTTCAAAAATCACTGATATCTTAAATATTTAATATAAATATTGAAAACATACATATACAGCTTACAATGTAGTTTCATGAAAATCTTTTAGCATATCATGCAATTTTTCATAAGTCCAAGTGGTAAACTCAACTTATTTATTCAAAGGTTAAATGTGATGTAAACTAATTCATGCTTTGTACATTTGTATATCAATGAAAACTTGTAGCATGACAATAATGGAATGCAAGTAACAATGCATTTCTTCAAGCAAAAAAATACCAATCTTGCTTATCATGTGTAAATTCAACATAAAACATTATATATTCTAAATCATTTATTTGGATATTTTACAAGATTTTTTATAGGAACCTTACATGATTTAGGGAAAATTCTATACTGACTTTCGATAAAATATACAGAATTACAAACAATCTCACATCCAAGTACTTTATCATTGTAGACAGTAGTTATTTGAATTAAAAGTCAACTGTCTTACAACCAGTGAAGCCTGAGACATAATGACTGAATAGGGACTAGTAAACCAACTGAAAGTTTTGAACAATAAGAAATTTTATTCCTACTTTTTTTTTCTAAGGTCATTTGTTGCAAATATTTTCTTAACCACACAGTGTGCATATACTTATATAATTTTTATCTCAAAAACACACTGGTCAAGGAGAAGTCTCAACAAGTATCAAATCTTGCCTTTTTATCTCAAAAACACACTGGTCAAGGAGAAGTCTCACCAAGTATCAAATCTTGCCTTTTTAACATTTTTTATCAGAATACTAAGCATGGGTGAAAGTACAGAAGGTGACAAAAACTGGAAATTGGGAAGAATCCATTATTTTATATAGGAATATATAAAGACTATAATGGTCAAAATCCGTAAATCTGGCAAATTCCGGAAAAACTTTCAGGCATGTACTAAGTAGTTATTAAGAATTTGAGAAGTATTTACCATAAAACCATTTTACCAGAATTCTTCAAGGTAGATCAGTGGTGCTGACAAAAATACAGTACTAAACACCACCATGGCACAAGAACAGAATCATTAAAGAAACCATGGAAACATTATTCATATAAACTTATGTAATTCAAATTTCATATAATTAAACAACCTATCGAAAAAAAAAAATTTAAGTACACAAAAATTCAGATTTATTATTACTGCACAAACCATACAAACTGATATTAAGCCGCATGTTAACAGCTGTGCACTTGCTACATATAACTCAATGCAGCAGCAATTTATTTATTTTCTTCTTTTTTAGTTTTATTTTCAATTATAGTATAAATTGTGAATAAAGAAGCACTGCTATAGAGAATAGCACTGTATTATATCGGATATATAACAGCCTAAATATATGATATCTATATATATATATATATATATACACATAACATGTCTAGACTAATACACAACAAAATTTTTGTGTGGTTCAATGACCATCCTCCAAGGATGTCCCACCAGCCAGTCAAAAATTCTGAGACTTGACATAGTCAAGAAAACTTATCTAATCATTACCCATTTAAAACTTTCTCAAGTTTTTAGAGAGATTATTGAAATCTACTTCATCTAATATTAATGCATCTCTTTCCCACTTCCTATATGATAATGAAAAGATCAATATCTTACCCCTGAACATTAATTTAAATTCAACTATGAATTAGATTTTCAAGACGTCCTAAGCTTTCCATGTACAAATGTTTTTTCAAACATAACAATGAATGGAAACCAGTGTAATTACACTTTTCTATGCCTCCTATTTCCATAAAAAAAAAAAAAAATTCAACAAAAATAGTCCAGAAAATGCTTAGTAGATTATATTGCTGAAACCTGCAACTATCTTTATTATTTTTTAAATTTTAGCTAAATGTATTTTAAACCACACATAATTTGATTTTATTTATTTTCAGACACACACTGCAAATAAAAACAATTAAAAAATCAAAATAATAAACTAATCTAACAAGCCATTACAATATTAATAGCATCACAGCACACTAATTACCTTAAAACCTTGTTCGTGTATCTAAACAGGAAAAAATACATTTTATACTTCACACATTTACGTAAAAAGCAGCCTTTTTATCGCACATGCAATACAAAGCTCGTAACATTTCACCAAAAGCCAATGTTCTGAAGAACTTTTTGACAACTTGTCAAAAACTCCTCTAACTGAGAACTGAATGAAACCTTATTTAATATGCTTTACACATGCTTCAATCAAACTATAAGCGGATTGATTTTTTAAGCTATGTTGTTCAAGAGAGAAATTTAAACTCAGTTTTAAATCTGAATAAAAGTAATACCTTTATATTTCAGAACATTTTTTTTATTTTTATGTAGAAAGATTGTAAAGCAAAATTAAGAAGCTTTAAGAGACTGTGGTATTCAAAAACAACAGTGACACTTTGTACAATCTTATTCATGCTCATATTTAAGAAAGAAATACACGTTGTAGCTTATATTGACAATAATGAGGCTGAAAAGTAAACTTTGCAAAAATGGAATAGCTAGCTGAATTGTGCCTTCACTGGGGGAAAATTAACCAGACTAAAGCTTCCCAGGGTATCATGCACATAAAAACTATATCTCTGTATTACCTTAGGGTTTATCTCCATAGTTAAGAACAATCTGAAGTTTGGATTTGGTGTCAAGTTATGTAACTTTTTCTCTAACTGTACTAGCCATTGTGGTGCCAAGTGAACATTTTTCAACATCACCCATCTTCCTGATTTACTGGAGGCATTTATCACTTTCTCAGCTTGTGTAAAACCTTCAGCTGAACCTGTTCGTAAAATAAATGTAGGCACTTTATCATATATATCTGACTCTACCCTTTTATTTCCTTATACATAAGCCAATTTTAGGAAATATTACTACAATGCAGCTAGGATTTCCTGGGATATGAAACCATTTAGGGCAGAAGATAGACAAGTCTCTTTTCATGAACACAGAAAAAGATAACATCAAAAATTTTATAAATAATATATATTTTGAAGACACAATTGTTATATATGTTGTTAACAGGGAAGAGGAATGGTTTGGTGTCTTGAGGTATCATGCCACATATACACTGTAGCACAACTGGTATATCAGTGTAGCAAAATTTTATTAGAGGAGGAAGCAACTGTATGTAAAGCCTTTAGGTAGAAAAATTGGCAATCTTTGTCTAAGACAGAATTGAAGACATCACTTGGATTTGAACTCACAACCTTAGTGCTGATAGGCTACTGTCACTAGTAGTCTGCTCCTGACAGAGCAAGCAGTAGCACACATCCTGTGACTGTCAATCAAGTTCTGTATTGCAACCATAATTCAAAATGATATTGTTTTAAATTTCAATTCATATCTTACATCATTCTCAATTGATACATATTTAGCTACTAAGTATCTTCTTACCAATGGCAATAGGTGTTAATTGTTTCCCTAGCTCAGCAGCTAAATCATCTACCCATCCACTAGCATCATATCCTGGTACAGAACACATCAGTACTGGAGTATTGGCTTTCATCTTAAAGTATAGTATGGCAAGTTCATTAACTTGTAAAATCATTCCAGTATCCACTATTGTATAAGAAACTCAACTTTTTTCTCCCAACATTTTAGTCTATCAACAAGTCTGGGTGACAGGAAGCCATATTTTTCTCTTTCATTATTTGAAGACACCTTCAAGGTGTACATTGCCAACATAACCAAATAAAAATTTTTTCTATTGCTAAATCTGGTTTAAAAAACCAGTATCTATACCATTTGTTTCCTTTATGGTAATTAACAGCTTTTACACTTGCCTTGATGCCTTAATTCCAGAAGGTAAATTTTCAGTTTTGTGTGCTGTCATTGGTTTTTTGCATAAAATATAATGTTAACACAAATGCAACATTTTGGCATTAATGCAAGTTTTGTATCCTAATGTCTGATTTTTTTAAACTTTAAGGACATAACTGATTAATATTTAAATGATAGAATTTTAGTAAAGATTTTTCTTTAAGTATGTGAAACACTCAACAAATTAATTCGCTAATCAAGATTAATGAAATCTTCTACATGTATATCAAATTTAAAATTTTTAGAAGTAGAACCTTTTGAATTTTCAAAAAAACACCTACCTCATTCTCAACAATACCATCCAGAATAAGTTCTTTCTCACCACAGTGTAAGAATGCTGGTCCTAGTGACTTCTCAACAAACACACGAGCCATGGCAGTCAATCTGTCAGGTCTCAAAGCTTGGATTAACAATAAACCATTTACTGCTTTCCCAGTAGGAACTATATAGACAAAATAATAAAAGCAATAGATACACTGATCTTTCAAGTGATCCCTGATTTTAACTAGAACTGTGAGGGGACCTCAATAACTATACCCCCCCCCTTCCCCTCCTGCTGTTAGTCCAAAAATCATCTGAATCTAAATATAAAATAAGAACTACACAGGATATCCTTTGCATCCTCATATCTACATATTAGGATCTTGCAGTATACAAAGTTTCATGAGCTTCTGATGAAGCATGTTGAAGAAGACGCGATGACAAAATGCACGGTGAATTGTTTCACAATTTCAAAGTCGAACTGGGTATCACTCAGGGATAAGTAAAAGGACCAGGATATCCTTCGCATGCTCACATCTACATATTAGGATTTTGCAGTATACAAAGTTTCATGAGCTTCTGATGAAGCATGTTGGAGAGGTCACGATGACAAAATGCATGGTGAATTGTCTCACAATTTATAAGTTCAACTGGGCAGAACTCCATGGAAAATAGATGGACAACAAAATCCTTTCAACAGCAGAGTTTACTTGTCATTATCTTAATAAAATGTATCACAAAATACCAAATGAATCTGATGCACTGTATGGCCATTTTGTTGACTGACAACTCATCAGCAGTGCTCGAGATCATAATGTTGGAAATCCGGTAGTTATACCAAGTTTAGTTGAAATATGACAAAAGATGTGGAAGTTTGTTTGGACAGACAGACGGACAGACAGACAGGCTGATTCCTGTATAACCCCCCAAACTTTGTTTGCGGGGGGTATAAATATTCAAACTTAATACAGACTAAGTACATGTCTAATGTTTTAAAAATATGTTATCACAGATTCATAATACACATTCTTCCAAATCATTTTATTTTCAGCATAAAACTTACGAAGTGGTTTATCCTCTTCCCACAATTCTAGAAGATCCGATTCAGGTGCTGCACTTTCTACCCAGGTCTTGAAATTCTAAAATATTCAATACTGTATAAATAATTTATCTTTATGTAACAAATGAAAGTAAAAAGCAAACAAATGTACAATCACTCCTTGGTCTGTAACATGGTTTTAGAAATGTACTATATAATGGAAACTAAGGCAGATATTTTAGTTGTATGATTGATACATATCACAATGCTGAAAACATATAGAATATGGTAACCTTCTCGACAAGTAAATTATGTAAGAAAGACTCTGTAGCCTTCACCTCCTTAACCTATATTCTGTAATAAAGCAAATATGACTAACCTCAATTCTAGCCCGAAATTGATACTTAAAATTTTATGTTACAACATCGTAAAATTTGTGAAAACTAAGAATCTCCCTCTTGCATAGCTCTGTCCTTAGATAGTTTTGGCTTTACCCCTTTTGACATATTTGAATTTGCTCCAACTTTTTGTATTGTCGATTTGGTTTTCAACATTTCAGACCTTGAGAACAACTGATGAGTCGTAAATCGACGAAATGTGCACATCTTGTCCCTTAAAATTGGTATCAGAGAATTATTCTTCACAATGAAACATTCATGACTTGTCGCAATAACAAACTGAAAAACAATTCTTTCATTTATGCTCATCCATTTTTTTGCAATTTTTTTATTATTTCAGTAAGCACATTTGCCCAGGCTTAGAGTAGAATAAATTTGAAAATGGACCACCCAAGGACCATTTCACCAATTTTTTTCTGTTGTCTATACTTTGGACACACTTCTGAAAGGTGAAAACCCAAAGACTATTCCATTAATGAATAGTTCCAATTTTTGGTTTCAGAAAAGATTTTAAAGTACATGTATTTTTCATGATTTGTCTATTTTCAGTTACAGTTGCCATATTGGTCTAAAGTCCTGACCACTCGATATAATTCAAGGACAATTCCCACCATTGTTTAGTTGTGATAGGCAAAGTAGTTTCAGGGAAGATTTGTAATACATCATTGTCCTATTTTTCACATTTCTGTGATTGGATAGACGTTCCAATATTGGTCATAGGTCTGGAAAAGGGTCCAGTAGTTTCAGAAAATTGTTACCAATTGAAGACAATAGCTAGTTTGGTCCTTGGGCCTGATGACATATAATACAACTATGTGTTAAACTTCACATATCATGCATGTTCATATATACAGAAATACACATTGTCGTATAATATATAGATTTTTTTATTATTACCAGGCAACAATACTTACATCACTGGCTTTAATTTCTTTGACAATATTCCTAAATGCCCTCAATTTACTCAGTCTAACTACCGCGGCTTGCTGAAAAATTTTAAAATTAAGGTTTAAAAACAAACAGGTCAAATATAAAAACAAAAAGTATTGTGTAAGAATTACTTTTTGTTTATATGTACAATTATATTCAATATGATTATTTGAAGAGCTTTCTTACCCAACCTAAAAAAGTTCTTAAATGTTTAAGCAACTCTAAACTGATAATGTTCTATTTTTTATGTTGAATAATATGTTTTCCAAAAGAATACATGAACCCAGAAGGACAATCATTTGTCAAAATCACAGTGAATATAACTAGCAAACATTGCTGAACCTATACAAAATCCTACAATTTACCTTTCTTATTTGCTGAACATACTCAGGTCTGAGACATACAATTGTAAAATTTTGTACTTAATTTTTTTTTTTTTGCATTTCTAGTATAAACTTCATACTGCCATTCACTGTAAAAAAGACAAAGCATAAATTTGTTCCTGACCTGTTGTGGTGACAGTCCAGGTATAGTTATCGATGATTTTTCTGTCATCATGGCTTCCTGACTTCTCATGAATTGATTAAATTCCTGATCATAACTTGGTTCACTGTAAAAAAAAAAAAATTCTACTTATGATTGTGTCATAAATCGTATAATAATAGACATGTAATAAAATTTGTTTCCAGTATAGCATTTACATTTTCACTTGTGCTCAGCAAACTGTAGTATAAGAAGACTACTACTTAAGCTACGGCTGTTTCAATTTAATTATAAATTTAGATTCTGTTTGTTTCTATTACCTCTGCAATCCCTGTAGATATATCCTACACAGCTGAATTGCAATGGTGATTCTATCATGATGGAACATTCCACGTCCTACTCTACTGTAAGTTTCCTGTAATAAAATACAGCTAACTGTGTTTCTGATACAAAAACTATGATTTTCTGTAATTTTTAATAAACAAATTTACTAGGTATAAACTTTGATATATTGTCTATTATGCTTTATTTGAATTTATTATAAAAATGTTTATCGTGAAAAAATTCCAACTCTTAATGGATAATAACTTTGAACTGTACAAATAAAATCAGATGTCTCCCCCTTTCCCCAAACTACAACACTGAGATATAATGGGTTCTAGAAATAAAGCATCATAGCTACAAGAAGTATCTTTTCTCGTGATTGTAGCAGATTGACAGACCTATCATTCAAATTTTAAAAAATAAAAAAAAATATGCAAATCCACACGATACCTAAATCTTCCTTGACTTCTGTATGAAAAGTTGGACACAGAGTGATGAGTGGCTACCCTTAGAAATAAGAAGCCCCCAATTTTTTTTTCACAAATCTACACATAGAACTTAATAATTCACTCAAATTAAATGGACTTTCTACAGACAGTTATTGATAATCTTGTCATGTTAACTCACACAGACAGACCAATAAGACCAACAAAAAAAACAATGTTTCTTCTAGAATTAGGAAACAGTTCTTTTTTACATCAAAGTCCATATGACAAAATACAATGTAATTGAATCATTAATAAACAATACTTGTCAGTTTTAAGAGACATTTTGAACTAAATTAGTTGAATTATGAAAAGGAAAAGAAAACCCCACCATAAATAGCTCAGTAGTAATAATGGAGAGTCTAGCAGCATGATCCTTTTGTCCTTTCAGTTTTTCATTGTTACACAATACTGAATGGAAGATGTCCAGGAAAAACTGCAGAGAATACTGGTACAGGAAGTGAACCTAAAAAATACAAATTGTCATTTAAATCCTTGCTCAAATCAAGAAATAGATCACCAGAAAAAGAGGACTTGTCATCTGAACTTGTATTATTAACTAGACAGTTATTTTATTTCAAACATTTTCTTCCATTATTTTCAACGAGGACAAAATGAGGAAAACTGATGCAGACCAATAAATGCTGCAAAGCCAAACTTCTTCTTTTTTTTTTTTTTGCCAAACAGTTCTTAAGAAATATTTTTGACAAACATTTGAAATAATTAAAAAATTATTCACTTGTATGCAAAATTTCATAATGATTTGAACTTGACATCATAATTCCTTAAATTTTAATATAAATTCGAAAAGACTAAATCATTCAATTTTTATCATTTAACTATGACCACATTAAGCTATGATAAACCCTCATTTTTACAATACATGTACATGTATTGTGAAACAATTTTCGATCTATATTTTCTCCTGTGAAAAATTTACTCTACGCAGTTTTTATTTAAACAAAAACAGATGAGCTATACCTGTTTGAGAGCCTCTAAGGTAAAGTAGATACTGCTACATGACATGGCCAAAGGTACATATTGTTGTGATACAGTCTCAACTTCAGCCATAACAACGTCTGTTTCCTCTACCTTCTTGGCCACCTCAGCTGCTTCTTTCTTCAATGTCTCCAAGTGAGTTATAATGCTGTTATCATCCAGGATTTTACCCTTGGACTCATTCAGAGCTTGCAACAATGACTTCTCTAAATGTCTCAGTTTCAGCTGGAATTCACCTAAATTAAAGTAAAAATATTAAATAGTTAAGGACTATTCCATTAACATCGATTTGAGAGGAAAGGGGAGTTTTATCATAGGACATGGGTCCTGGATCATTTTTAGTGTCTGCCAATCAGTTGTTTATAAAGCTATCTAAAAAAAAGTTGCTGTTTTTAGGGGTATTTTGAAAGTCCCTTCCTACCCTCCTACTTTCGTTTAAATGGAATAGCCCTAAACTCAATCTTAAGCTGAATCTACCAAAAAACTTTAGTTTTCTTTATAACTTTCACATAAATTCTCGTTTTTCAATCAATAACAGATATAGACAAATTTCTTAACCCCTGCTCTGTGAGAAATTTTACTTGTTCAAGTGCAAATTCAACATTTCAAATGTTGTAAATGAAATGCTTATTTGTTAAAAGAGTTCTCCGATTACGTTTCTATAATTTTACTTCAAAACAATTTATTGTACTCAAGTGTCCATGTAATCTGACAGGCCAAAAATACCTTGTAGTTTCAACAGGTCAGATCTCTTTGCATCAACATCTGGTCTTTCTGATTTCAGTACCTACAAAAAAATTTTCATTTAAAGAACATGGATATTTGCAGGTTTTAATTACTTTACGGACAGTTTTAAGCTTTGAGCTACATGTAAGTAACATGCATTTATAAAAAATCAAAGGGATTTTACATTTTGATCATTACTGTTTCCAGATAAAACAAAAAATAACAAATTTTCTTGTTTATCAAGTTACCAACAATAAAGAATACATGTACCTTACTAGAAACAAAACAGAAATTTATAAACTTGCTTATAGAATATTCATGTACTGTATAGTTTTCAAGATATAATCTTACTTGATTCAAACACTGATCCTGTAAACTGCCCCTTGTTACAGTAAAATTAACAAATGTTACTCTGGAGCAAATATCTGGTGGGAACTCAACCTATTAAACAATGTAGAAAATAATAAGTACAATGTACCTGGAACTGATACGTACAAGCAGTTTATCATTTAATATTTTTACTTAAACAAGAAATTAAAATCTGTACTGACTACTGCATCTGAATTCCAAAAGTTGTTAATAGAGAATTTCATCAAGGAATTCAAATAAAATCTGATTTCTGTGAAGCATAACACTGACACATACACATATATTAAATTTCATGTGAAGACTTACCAGTGGATCCCTTGTTGATAAGAAGATAGTGAATGTTGGTGACAAATCTATATCCTGGTCTCCTAGAGTGATGAGGACACGTCCACCTGTTCGCCTTAATTCTCTATTCAGCACTGGATTCAGGATAGGATCGTAACTCTCTACATCCTATATAATGTGTAAGAAACACAAAAGGATCAGAAATTACTGTGTTGTAGAAAGTATGATTTAAAATATGTTAAATTATGTCTCAAAAAGCTAAATATGCTTGTAACACTTGAAGAAAGAAAACATTACTATTGTTCTATCTTTCACCTGTTCACTTAGACCACAATATTCACTCCACTAATTTAAAATATTGCAACATTTCAATACCTGTACAAGCAGAGGATTTCCAAATCTCAAAGCACTTTCCAGATTCTTCCTAAATGAGTCATCTAAGAAACTGGTCTTGGTAATTTTCTTTTCTCTGTATTCATTCATGATAAATTCTGTGGCCTGTCCAGATGGGTCAATAATCAGTGGATATCTATTATATCTCATCAACATGATAGCATTTTCTGTACACAGGTCATCAGCAGGAAGGGTGTTAGCTTGCCATCTCAGTCTGTCGTCAGCATTAGACAGGTACTACAAAAAATGAGTTATATATTTGACATGGCATTTTCTGTACTCTGCAGTGAAAGTATTATTTTGCCATCGAATTCCATATTAACATTACACAAGTACTACTGACTATATAACAATTATCAGCACCAAATCTAAAAATACCAAATATCACCATCTCCCAAAACTTTAGACTTATCTGTAAAAATTAACCTCCAATACCAAAAGTTTGATTTTATGCCACTTTCATTACTCTTGGCTTTATTGAGAGAGCCAGTTTTCATTGAGGAAGCCAAATTACCCAGAAAGAAATTTATTTTGTTTGAGCAACTGGCAATCCATCAATTAAAAGTGTTGTTGAATACAACTTGCTCCAGTTCGATTTAAAGTCAAAGCCTCAGTGATCATTAGTTTTTGTTTAGTTGGGGTTGAATGCCGTTTTCAGCATATTTGGCTATTTCGCGGCGGCCAGTTTTTATTGGTGGAGGAAGCCGAAGTACCCGGAGAGAACCACGACCTCCGGTAGGAAAATTGGCAATCCTTGTCAATTAAGATTGGAGTCGAACACACCTGCCACAGGTGAGATTCGAACCCACAACCCCAGTGTTGACAGGCTAGTGATCATTAGTAGTCATGACGAACTACCTAGACCACTCGGCCACCGAGGCCCCGTGATCATTAGTAGCTGCAATGAAATGCCTTTATCACTCAATGACTGAGAGCACAATATAAACGATGGTGTATTTTGATAAAATGTAAGGAAACGATAAATCGCTGAATGTACCTCTGTTCTGGCTAAATCATTTCTGAACTGTACATGTGCCTGCTGTAAATGTGCTGACCAAGCAGTAAACAAGTTTCTTCTCATCTGTTGGTCAAAGTAACCTAAAATATCAAATATATTATAAATTATATTGCCTCAGTTTATACAAAACTATATAATAAGAAAGTATAAATGAAATCACTACTTTTTTCAATAATACCCACTGCCTGTTAATAGTCTAAAGACTAACATCATTTGGGAACAAACTTTTCCTAGCATTGTATTATTCTGGAATAATCAGGAAAAACAAAAATAATTATTTAGCAGAAAACAAAATTAACACTGTATGAAAAATATCTAAATTATTAATTCCTACTAACCTGCATAAGCCATGAAGGCAGATGACAAGAGAACATCTCCAATAATTGTAGACATCTGACTCTTAAATGTCTCACTACCTGCCTCCCATCTCTGCTTTTCTCCATCTAAACTCTTTAACAAGGCTACACTTCTCTCAACCTAATGTATAACAAATCATTGTGTTATCGTAAAACTGTTGAAAATGCTTTAGGTCATTGTTACATTAGCTGGCTTTACCAAAAATGTAGGGACCATCATATGGTACATGTGTCAAATAGTTTAACATGATATTATAACAGTTACAATATTTTTATCTTGTGACAACAAGATTTTTAATACCTACAGTCTACTACGACGTTATTCCATTGTTTTATTGAAGCAAAGGCCATTCAAAAATGTTAGCATAATAATAAGAAAACAATAGACCAAATCCATAGTAGACTGTAAGCAATAACAAGTGTGTTTGTCATAGTTGTAAGTATTGTTAATGTTTTTGTTTTGATTCCAAAAAACACCAAATGCAAGCTGTATATTTATAATATACATTTGTACATGTATTTTAACAGCACATATAAATAACTTTTAACTATTAACTCAGATTTATAGCTAAACTGACAAAAACCATGTCATTTTAAGCATTTTAACGAAAATGAGTAACTCCAGCATCTATCCCCTACCACTATGATGTATTAAACAATAAATATGCATTCAAAAGCAATGATTTGGTAACACATGGATTATTTACAAATTTATTTTTGAAATATGTCAATAAACAATGTATAGAAGTAAATTTAACAAGCATTCATGGATGTTGTATGTTTTTAAATGGAAAAACCCTTACATACCTTAGATTCAACAGAGGCCAGATCTTGTTTAATTGCTTGGGCCTGACTAATCAATACAGCATATTCCTCTTTGTACTTTGAAATACTTTTCTCTAACTCAGTAATGAGTTTGTTAACTTCAGCAGCCTTCATCTTGTTCTCATTTGCCTGGTCTTCTAATCCTTGTAGGTCATTCCTAAGAGGTTCTACCCTCTTTAACATATCTGCATACTGAATCTACATAATACATGTTCTAATGTATAAACAATTCAAAAACAAGAAATTAAATTAAAACTGGAGTTTCCTTCCTTACTGTTGACCAACAAACTATTAACTGGAAAAGGTGGTTAACAAGAAGCTGTCTGAGCTGTCTGAATAAGAACCACCAACCTGTGGCAGGAAAATTGGCAATGGTTGTCAATTAAGACTATAATCCAACACAC
This sequence comes from Mytilisepta virgata, assembly GCA_028015205.1. NCBI lineage: Eukaryota > Metazoa > Mollusca > Bivalvia > Mytilida > Mytilidae > Mytilisepta > Mytilisepta virgata. The sequence continues at coordinate 49,408,726 of CM051518.1, read as the reverse complement.
ATGAATTCAGTTTGATGGGCTAGTGATCATTAGTAGATAAACTAACTACCTAAACTACTTGTTCCACCTCACCCCTTCCAATGCGAACTTGTAATAGAAAAGGCTCCTCCAAGATATACAGGATGTTTGTCTATCAATGGCATTATTACTTTAACTTGCAATGGAAATTTAAAGGGAAAAATCTTCTCTCTTAGTCTGAACTAAAAATTGATATTTCACAGTAAATAATATCTTCTAACCTGTGCAATTGCCCATTTACACATGGGACCACAAGCCAAACTAGCTCTGTTTACTTTTTCATATGTGTAATCAGGGTTGGATAGATAGTTCTTCCTCATCTTATTTCTTATCTCATCACTACAATAAACAAAATTCACATTGGCAGGAATGAGAAATCATACAGACTTTTTATCTGAATCTATCATAGTTTATTAAACAAAGCAAAACCAATGAAGTTTTTTTTTTTGGTCAAGGACTTTACCCAAAACTTTCGTGTATTTTCTACACCACCATATGGTATATATGTCACTTAGTTTAACCTGACATTATAACAACACTTATAGTGCTTTACATATGAATCTCTTTGTTCCGTTACTTTTATTTAGAATATGTCTTAAGATAAAGTAGCTATTTTAAATTATTAAAGAGAAAACATCTTATAATTGTACACTGTACTACTGAAGTGTAGGAATGCTTTAAGCATATCTCATTTTGGCGCATTAGTAAAATTTCCATTCTGCAAAGTTATCACATATTCTTGACATCACTTACAAAAGTATTTACACCAACATATTTCATGATGCATTTTAAATAAATGGACCTCATGTCAAATGGATCAAATCGTTGATAAAAAAATATTACCTACAGTATGAACACTGTAATCACCTTGATTACATCTGTAACAAAATTCTAAATTTAAACAAGACCAAAATTGGATCTGGACTTGCGTTGCAGCATGCAATTCATTGATCGGCAAACAGGATGTGGCTGCACGACAGATCCAAAAAGTGCTTACACTACAGCTTAACATTATCAAGCTGCAGACAAAATATAAAATCATTCCCTTTCAGGAAAATTTTTCTAGTCTTTTGAGTTTTGTTGAATTTTAAACTATCGGCAAACAGGATGTGGCTGCACAACAGATCCAAAAATTGCTTACACGCTACAACTCAACATTATCAAGCTGCAGACGAAATATAAAATCATTCCATTCTGTAGAGCCAAGAAAACTTTGATGAAAGTGTCCTACCCAAGGTCTTTTGGACAGACGGATGGACAGACAGACAGAGTCAAGATGTTACTAGACCTGCTTTCAGCGTTGACAACGCAGTTTAAAACAAACTACACAGGAATTATAACTTACCTGATGTCATTAGTATTCATGTTTACAATGTTAGTTATAAAGTTGTCCTTGACAATGATGGCACGTAGAGACTTCCAGTCATTAGCCTGTTCTCCCAGAAGGAGACAGATTGATTCTAATGTCAATTTAACTAGTGGTGGTGGATTGTTCATAGATTTCACTTCCACGAGATCCTTCTTCTTAATTCCCTTCACAGCTACAATTGTCAGAGAGTTTAATCATTATGGGGCCAGGTATAAAATATGTGCAGCATGTGAATGTACATTGCAACAGAATTATGATAGTGGATTTTAAAGATGTTAATAAGGGTACATTATTAACATCATGCTATTTTCATGAGGTTAGTCAAGTCACATCATGAAATGGAGAAAACCTTATAATCAAAATATTTTTTTTTGCACTTTTTTGTTCACTTTTCTGCAAGATATAAAGCCAAGGCCACAGAAATGCAATGTAACAAGATGAAATTAAAAATGTCTTTCTCCATTTCATAAAATGACATGATTTTAATATACAAAATTGTTAATATTCCACCACATCATTCCCATGCAATGACATAATTATGTGACCTGAAAGTTGTATTCTGGACTCCCATATTTCAATACACACTGTAACTTACCTGATGTCTTCTGTCTGGAAGTTGATGATTAAGGAAATAAAATTGTCCTTCATAACAATACTTCTTAGTGATTTCCAGTCCATATCTTGTTCCCCTAGCATTAGGCAGATGGACTCAATAGTAAGCTTGACTAAAATTGGAGGATCTCGCAAAGCCCTCACTTCAACAAGGTGTTGACGTTTTATGCCTTTGACAGCTGAGGACAAAAAGTGCAACATAAAAGGTACAAAGCATGCAAAGCAGGGAAAATAAACAAAACATAACAAATTCCTATCACCAATACATAACATGTGGAAATAAAATTACATTACATGCACTTAGATAAATGTGTATTATAGATAAACATTCAGTACAAATTGGTCATTTAAGTATATATACAGAAAGATGTAGGAAAAAGTACCTTCTACCACACAAAGTTTTATTAATGGTGTATATATACATATGTACATTTTATTCTAAAGGGAAACCAACTACTGTGAAATCATCTATTTTTCTTGACATTAATTTTTATGGATTTGATAAGACAATTTTACAATTTCTCAAGGAAAGCAATTCATTAAAATTAAGTTGTTTAGCTCCAACTGTTGCATAGCATATTTCAGAAAACATTCGTAAGGCGGCTTTAAAGTTTAATTTACACATTGATTAGATTCTGAGTATACATGTACTTGCTAACTGACAATTTTAAGATCCTGAAAATATTGACATTTCTCAAGAAGTAAGGTGATGAATTGTTTTATATTTTTTTCAGTTCTTTAATTTGTTAATTTATCTTCAACACCATTAATGATTACTTCTACTTTGGTTACAAAGGACTACAGAAATATACGTGGTTAGGTCATTCAGTTTGTACAAAATACATGTCATTATTCTTTTTATTATTTGAACATTTGTTTCACAACCATATGATATATGTTTAAGGTTTTTTTATATTGTTTACTTCATAGTCACGTTTAAATATAAATCATGCAAGTTCATTTTAAGCCTATATTTGTTATTTACAAGAATATTTATAAATATAACTAAAAAATGCTAAAAACTTTTGTGGCCTTTTGAATCGGTGAAAACATTATTTAATGACCTTTAATATCACAATTACAAATTTTACAAAGGAAAATATGCAAAGGTAATAAAGCAGACAGGTTAACTAATGCAAGGAAGGGAAAACAATCCACTAACACCTTTTCTACCATCAAATGAATCTTTTTTTCAACACTGCATGCAATTTGAAACAAAGCTTCTTTTTTTCAAAATATACATGAACATTTATAATGTATGCATGCAATAGTTTCCTTTTTTCTACCTTGTATTTCAAAATGTCAAATGCATAAGCAGACAAACATCAGTAACAATAGTGTATCTTGGTCATAAGTATTTTGTCAAAATTTTAATTTTCTGTAAACCTGCATCAGTGTAAGTATAGTTCAAAACTCTTCTCTGAACACAGTACAAGTGTAAATATATGGTAATTCCCAGAATATTGGTGAAAACTGTACCACAATTTTAATTTATCTCACTGTATTGTTGCTGTAAATTTACTGGAATTGCAATAATGCATACAAATATTTATGACTTAACTATTAAGGAGAGACATTGAGAACTCGCACAAACATAATTATTTTTTTTGTCTATGTTATACATTGTAATTCCACACTCAGATACACATTATTTACAAACTTTCTCGAAAATATCTCTAAGCGATACTAAACATCCAAGCTTTTGAAGGTGTTCACCAATAGTCAGCATCATTCTGTATTCTTAAGTTTGCTTGCCTGAATTCATCTAGATTTCAGCCCTTATTATTTAATTCAGTTACTCTTTTTATAAATTGTAAAGTTTAAGATTTTTTTTATGTTCCAATCTTACCTTGTTGAGCCTCAATAACAGCTGGCTCCACTTTAGCTAGATCTTCCATTACACTGGCTTGTTTCTCATTAATGACCTTTGTCTGCTCCATCAGGGCCTGCTGTATTTCCTGTGAAGTCACTTTCTTACGTTCTGCTTCCTGCTGATCTTTGACCTAATAGTTATTAAATATCATGTAAGTATAAAAATTTTCTGCCCACCTATAATTCCCAGTAACTTAATTTGCCATCAATCAGTTGTCTGAACGGCTTTCTGTCTAGCAAAGAATTCATGTCGGCATGGTCAAAAATGAGCTTAGCAACAAAAATTTACATTTTATCTCCATTTGTCCAAATTGTGTTTAGTATCAATTATATTGTATGTTCTAACATGACACTGGAGTATTGATTATTTTTAAATTATGACCATGTGATTTTCTTATTCTTGGTTGACAATTAGTGTTAATTTTGACTCCATTTTGTAACCATCTACTGCTACGAAGTTTCATGGCAAAAGAAATTACTAAATAATAATAACCATAATAAATATATTAACAAAATGAAATGAATATACAGGTAGGAAACTTGAAACATCTACTAGAACTTACCATCTGTTTAAGTTTACTATTGGCAGCATTGTTTTTCTCCTCTAGTTCTATCCGTTTGATTGACAGTGATTTCTGTAAGTCTTCCACTTGGTCCACTGTTTCTCTAATCTTCTGTAAACCAATATTCAGATGGAGCTGCTGTTCTTCTAAATCTGATCTTTTCTCATTGTAAAGTTTCACCTAAATTTTCAAGATTTAAATGTTAGAATAGTTTTCAATATAACTGTCAATAACAAATCCTGTTTTGTAAAATTCATATTTTCTACCTAATTGTTCGCAGTATCAGGCAAATTACTTGTCACTGAAACACTGCTGTTGATTCCAATGTCACTCACACATAGTATTGACGTAGAACCTAATACACAAACCTAGTAAATGGTGATAACACGTCTTCTTTACTTTATATCTCATCCCATTTTAACTTGTTTTAGAGAAATGGACCAAAATTCACAACTTTAACCAAAGTCACTCCAGCATAAAATATAGGTTGTAGTGACTCAAACTAAGTTGGGCTTTTGATATACTTTATAACATGACTGTAGATGTGGAATACCATTGAAATATTACCATAGGTCTTTATTTTAAAATAGAAAAAAACCTGAATAGGTATGTAATCATTTAGAACAAATACTGTTAACATACAAAGTGATGGATGAAGTCAAGATAATGTCTAGGTGTGATAGCCATTGTACGTCCTCCTCTCTTGGAAACTCTGGAGTTTGCTTGGTGTAGAGATTGATGCACAAACACAAAAGCATTGATAACAACATCTCTGTGTGCCAGTGGCAGTGGCATTCCCTCATACAGCGGTTTCAGGTGATCAGGAGCACGGTACTGAAAAAAGATACTTTTGATTACACAATGCATTTTACTTACTTTGTTGTCTTAATACATTTATATTCAAAATTATTTGTTGCAAAAGCAATAACTAATACTTTTTATACAATTAACAATGTGTCTTGCATATTTTATTGTCTTTTATTTGGTTCTCAACTGAGAATTTACTTTTTTCCAGGATCAATTTTTTGAATATACATGTATATGATACCAAATTCTACATGGTTCACTTTGTAGAGCTGATGAATTTCCTTTTGTACAAGAAAATTCAATCTACTAGTTTAAATTGTGCAGGTAAAAACATCAAAGGTATAAGGTTTGCTATAAATACTGAAATTACTCCAGGCTAATATCTTGTCTTCTTCAAGAAATATAACTCTGACAGACAGTAACATTTACCTTAGGTTTTTCTAGGTCCACTTTATTGGTAAACTCTTTTCCAACTTGATACAAAGCTCCATTAGACCAGTCACCAAACCAATTCAATACACACCTACAAAAGATAGTATTGTTTTACTTCAGTATTCTCACTATCGTTCCTGATGAAATTACGCATATAATCTAACACAGTAAAGTTTACATGATTAAAATATTTATGTACTGAAATCAATAAATTTTCAAACCACATGGGTTGTCGAGCATGGATTGAAAGTAACCTATAAAGAGAAAATAATAAATTTTGTAATAAACTAGCTGAAGTTAGAGAATCTTGTTCTGTAGTAATGTAACAGGAAATACTCAACAGAATGTAATATTCCAAACTTATTTGGGAAGAAATTACCCAGGACAATCAAATCAACATGTTGTGTCAAAATTTATCAATGCAAGTTTATATGCATACAGAGGTAAGAAAAATGTAACTATTTTATCAAACCTCATTACTACACATATATTTCAATGAAAGGATTTAAAATACAAAACTAAAATTTAACTTCACAAGGATAACAGATTTGGAAGTGACAATTGTTTGAATGACAATTTAAAAGTCACCTACCCATTTACACTAAACACTTAACATGCAGTCTAGCTAAGCATTATTTACCTGTTAAACAAAGCAGGTGAAGTTGATGCTCTGTCTTTAAGTCCTTCACTAGATGGATTCATTGTAAATACAACATGGAGATTTTTCATCACCTAATATAATAGAATAAAATTTGAATAAGATTTTTTTTCTTAAGCTAATCCTACATTAGTTGACATGCAAGCTGGTGATCTACAAATAAAAAATTGTAGGTGCCATATTCATTCTCAACTATTTCACAGAAGGTAACAATTTTTTACTCCTAATGAAAATCCATAAATGTAGATTATAATATTTAGGGTTCATTAGATTTTGTAAATGGCTGGCTATCCATGAAGTTCAAATCTTAATGCTATCAACTGGATATATACCATTACATACCTGTTGTGTGAACCATTTATATAACTCCTCTCCAGAATCTAACATCAAACCTTCTCTCTGAGCACCTTCTTTACATTGTGTCATTAAAGTGGTGTTCTCATCTCCCTCAAATAATCCAGGAACTTCTCCGTTAGCTAACAAAGTGTTCATTCTTTCTAAGAAACTAGAATCTAATACATTTGATTCATCCATTATGAATGCTATCTTCTCACCCTGCAAAACAAAATTTTGGAATTTTTGATTTTTTAAAATGTGACAGAACACAAAGTACAAAGTCTATAAGTTGTTATACATGTATGGTTCAAACTGTTAAGCACTATATTTCTTAATTCTCCACTAATGAGAAAATTTAAACAAGTATGATAATAACTATAAAACCATCATTAATCATTTGTAATCGCTTTAATTCTTGCTGTCATATAAACTTGCAAGACCGGGTTATGTTCAGTCTATCTCACATGTAAGATCAGTTAGACCATGTTCTTCCGGAATTACACCTCACCAGACTTAACACTTCACCGGATTTTACTAACAGGCAATTTGACAGGTGCCATTAATGGAGGATATGCTTACCCTCCTGGTTTTTAGTTGGAGTTCACATTGCTAGTGCTTTACTTTCTGTGCTGTCTTGTTCTTATTCTGTTTACTTTATTATAAGATCTTTATTCTTATCAATGTAACATTTGTTTGTTATGTTTCATTTTCATGAGTTTTTCTTGCCTTTGGATTTAAATCTTATGAATTAATTTTTAACAACTGTTTTGTCACTTTAGTATTCTTCTGTGAATAATTAAAATCTTTCCATAATGTAAACAAATGTAAACTCAGTGTCTAATAATTTTGTGCCTAAAACTTTATTTAAATTCATCTCACCTTACATCCAGATCTCCTCAGTACAACTCTGAGGTCCTCATCAAAATCTGCTGCTGTGTATTTGTTATGAACCTTGATTTGGTATGTAGACAAACCATTCATCCATGCCACAAACCTGGAAAGAGTTGTCTTTCCTGCTCCACTAACACCAATAAGTAGGACATGACCAGATGGCTGTCTGAAGATTCTGTCAATTCTCAAAACATGGTCTAGTACTTCATCAAACAGGACCAGAGGTACATCTAGTTCCTCTTCATAGAACACCTAATAAGAAATAAAAGACACATTTTTACACTTTCATTTTATTTTCAACATACAGGTTCTCAAAACCTTTAGAGCTTCTCTAAATTTAATGAATACATTGGTATCACATCAGCTCGATCCCTTTTTGTTTAACCAGTCAAATTCATGAATTATCTAAAACCTTACTTTCAATCTGGCTTTTACATATTCCCTTAGTTCTTCTCTATCAACTGGTACGTAGTCTTTACACAGCCAGTTACTGAACAGTATAGGTCTAACAAGTGATTCGTCTTTCTTGATACTAGGGAAATGTTTCAATGCCACTCTGTCTACATTTTCATCTGTCCATCTTCTTTCATCATCCTCTATCAATCTAAATTATAATTGAAATATGGCTAGAAATTGTTTCCAATAAATATATGTATATTCAATGTAGTTTTCAATATATTTCAGGTAAATTATATACACATCAAAATCAACTTTTAAAAAAATATACTTGTAGTGAGCACAGCAAGCACTATAGGAACATATGCATTTTCTACATCTGGGTCATTGAGAAAAGTCTTTGTTTAATGGGGGCAGCCATATTGTGCTACATACTAAGGCTAGAAAAAGTTTCGTTCACCGGAAGTAAAGTAAGGGAAATAACTTGCTTCAAATTATAATTTTAGTGTCAGAATCATGATACCGGAAATCAGTTTCTGAAAACGGCTAATATTGCTGTGCTCGCATCATTGGCCACACCAACAGCATATTAACATTGAAAGTAAAAAGTTGTTTCACATTTATCTTAAATTTGAATTAAGGCAAAGAACATCAATAAAATGACTTTATGTCAGTTCAACATGAATCAATGTTGTACATAAATTATTTAATGTTTTATCATTCAACAAATTAAAGTTTTGACAATCATAGTAAAATATTTCCCAAGTTCAAAAAATTCCAATAGGGAATAGAATATCTTTGTTATTATACTGACCTTTAAACAGTCCAACAATGGCTGACAAACTCTTACCATGTAGTACAGAAAAGATATTAGCAACTGAAGAAGGCCAAATAGGCCAAAATGTCTTGTTATACTGTTCAAAGATCAATATAACAAAAGTAAAATAGTTGACATAAATCTTTATTTTTACTAACCTGTCCTGGAAAAGCCTTAAAGCTTCATGCGCCCATATCCTGACTAATCCTTCTACCGACAAATTATCTAGGGGTTTTAGTGCCTCACATATACCTCTCACCCATCTAGTCATTTCACGAGGACTGTATATGTAATGAGGCTGCATATCTTGTGTAAATCTCTCCTAATAAACAAATATAAAGGCATTACTCACTGGTTGTCACAAGAATCAAGAAATTTAAAACTAAAAAAATCTCACATTTAACAACATTGATTGATTGATTGCTGTTTAACGCTGAGCTGGCAGTACATTTACTAAGAAAATTTGTTCAATCTGAAACTAATTTCTAAGTCAAGAGTTGAATTAAAATTTCTATCTAAAGCTAAATGTAGCTTTACAAAGAACTTAATACAATGTACATGTATGTTTTGAAGTATAAAATCCATTGTAAATTTTATACCTGTGACATAAGATAGAACTCCACCATGGCATTTGTCAGAGGATCAGCATAGGGTTTCAGACTAGGAACCAGTCTTAGCATGGCTCTGTTAAATGTTCCATAGATCTGTGTTAGAGATAACTGACCTGGGTAGTCTACATATACTACTGGTACATGTCTCAAAAATCTGAAAGGAACAAATGCAAAGTAACAATTGAGAAGGGATACGGTATATACATTTTTTAATATAAAATTCATATATGCACATGATAAAAATTCAAGTTAAGTAACATTTGTATTGCTGTTCTTCATCTGATAGTTGTAGTAAAGCCTCCAGCAAATCCTTCAATTCAAGACTGTCCTTAGCACTGGTCTGAACCAAATTATTTGCTAAATTTCTATCAAAATCATACCTGTGCAATTTCTAGCATTCTTAAAGAAATATAATAAGACAAAAAATCCAAATACAAAACTTAGCAGCAGATAATTTGGTGCTTTGGTGCTCATTGTGGATAACCTAAAATATACTGATGTAAACATAACAAAACATTCAGCACTATGCTGAATATCAACTAAGAATATCTACCTGTGAGACAGAGGTTTTCTGCCTGGATCTGTGGGAGGATTGCATGCTCCGACAAACTGAATCCTTTCAAATTTCACCCATGCCTGGTCGGAGTACCTGTAGAATCCACCATATTCCAACATCTGTCTGAGGAAAGAGATTACTCTTTGGGTGCCTGTTATAAGTAAATGAACATACAAATTTTAGAAATACTGAATATGGTTCAATCAAATGAAAACCGATTCAAGTGGAACAATTGAGGAAAACTGAAAGCTATACATTATTACTGTTAATTGAGTAAAAAAAAAACATTTGAAAGAGTTGTATACTTAAATATAAGTATAAACTGATTTCATCTAATGAAAACATTAACCTTTTACCTCATCACAGATTCCTTCTTTATTGTTTTAATATTTTAACTGTAATGTAATATTGTATTTGTAAAGTTTTTAAGTATGTCCTAACTTTCATTCAAGATTCTTTCATTTTTAAAAGTTTAAAAAGCATGAAATTATATTGATATGAATTATTTAATTGGTACATTTATCCTCTGAAATACAGTGCAAAAGATACATGTATTTTAAGAGCATAAAAATGAAAGGTTGTCAATTGTGTGCAAGGCCACAGCAACCTGCCACAATAATGTGGAAAATACTTTTCAAGTCTTCAACTGCTACAAAGAATCCATATTCCAGAGAATGAAATGATCCTATAAATCTATTTTCCCTTTTATCAATACTGTACCATATTTATCCATGTTAGGGAGATTGATTTCATCACAGAAAAGAACCAGCCATTTGTTCAGTTGTATTGGTGCCAAGACCACTCCATTTGGTGTACGTCTGTATTCACAATAATGATCAAATGTCTTCAGTAGTAATTCTGGTGATGTAGCACTGGAGAAATTTAAACCAACCACCTGAAAGCAGAAATCAATCATGTTCATTATTACAGTGGACTTTTGGTCACTCAATCTGAAATAACTGAAAGAACTTTGATATCTTGATTTCAAATAACTGGTACACCACTTATATGTGAAAATATTTCAGTCCCTTCACTGTATTTTTTATTCTCTAGAATACCAATTGCTTGAAAAGACAAACTCAGTTTTTTTTTTAGTCCCCTGTGTTTGAGAGTAAATGCTGGAAAATATGATGATAATGGGTCAAGAATGTAGTCAAACAAAGACATTATAACATGTATAATGTGTATTTATATAATGTGTAGCAATAAATTGGTGTTTTATTTTAAAATGCATGCATGCATTTATTCATCAAATCACATTGCTTCTTAAATTAAAAATTTTAATTTCTTCATATCACAAAATCATTACTATTTGAAATGAAAACTGATTATATAAAGTTTTGAAGTCAGCTTGAAACATCTAAAAGCATCCTCACATTAAACTACATAGAAGTTATGTCAGGATGATACCTCATGTCTTCACTGAATATATGTACTGTCAAGTTCTACCAATAACTTAAATCATATTTATCTTATTCATCATTTATTACCATACCTCCATGTCTGGTAGTGACCTAAGTGCACTAAACAATGTCATTGTTTTTCCAGATCCAGGAGGACCACAGAGAACCAATGGTTTGTGTTCAGCTAACCATGTGTACAACAAAACTTCATGTCTGACAGTATCAATAGTGGGGATAACTACATCAGCTGCTGCTACCTTGTGTGTCTCTACTTCAATCTGTGGTACTTTGGACTGCCATGGGATCCATTCTCCTGATATATTTACCTGTAACATAATTAGTGAAAATTTCCTGACCTTAGCTTCAATAAATGAAAATACAATGTATACACACATATAGCTTCAGCTTTAATATATCTTGGGTTCATATAGGATATCTGAGTTGTCCATAGTTTAAGTTTGGGAATTTTTCTGCCTTTTCTCTTGAATTTGTTCAGGTGCCTGAGTTGATCTATCACCATTATTTTTATCTTACAAGTCAGAATATTGTGCCAAAACAAGACAACATAATTCACTCAAATTTTCTGATAAAGAGAATTTACTTAAGTAAAAAAATTGACATTACAAAAACTGAATGTATTTACTACACATGAAACCTACCTCATAGTCAATAATAGTATTGGCGGTAGCAGGAGGAAGTGGTATGGTAGTAACACCTCTAATGAAATTTCCCATCTCTTGTCTAATTTTCAGTCGACCATCTCCAGACATTGACCATAACAATCCATATATCAGATACTTAGTGATGTATTTTTCTAGCTGATCTTGCTGTAATATATTAAACAGCTGTCAATAAAGGCATGTACTTTTCAAATAACTGCATATAATGTGCTCTACTTTTCACTTACGACAATGTGTGCTCTTTATTTACTTTTCATCGGTGTTTTAAGTGTTTTATCCTTTTTTTCTAGAAGTTAACAAATATTATAAAGATATTTTGTTGTAAATATTAAAAAAATATATGCATTTTTTAATCAGTGCAAATTATTTATAACTACCAATGATTCTACATAAAATGAGATTTTTGTACATCTGTAATGGAATAAACTGTGACTTTTGATTATTGCAATCCTCATTTTTTCATTTAAATGAAAAGTATTTACACAAGCCGTGCATCAAATTTCCAGTACTAAATTTAACATATTAAACATATATTAATTGACTAACCTGCATAATAAAGTCTGCATGGCTGTTATTGTAAGCTATCACATTTCTAACACCCTGATTTAACAGTGAGAACAGAGAACTTAGAGCTCTCAGTCTGGTAAAGTCCATAATATGTTCTAAATCATAGGCATACTCCAAACATTTGATAATAATTCCATCTGATGAGAAGTGTGGTTGCAGGATAGCTGCACAATCATTCTGTGTCTATAAAATAATATAATACAGATTTAATTTCTTAACTTATATGAAAGGCATTGTAAGCGAAGTATAATTAATTATGTTCTATAAATTTACAAGAAATGATCAATACGATAAACTGTAACTAGGACATTCATCTTGAAATAGATATCTATTACATGATATAATTTTATCTAATAAATATATTGGATACACCACTGGGTGCATTAGCCAATCAGGGGTATATCCAATTTATATCATGATACTCAGAAAAGTGCAAATGACAGGTTTTAATAATTTAGAAAGGGGGTCTCTCAGTCATTCACCTTGTGCAAAGATAAACTATGTTAGATGCAGATTACATTCTATGGCATCATGATATAAATTGGTTTATATAAGTGTTGTAAGGAAGATTATAAGGATAGTATGTACTTGTATAGAGCAAAATTTTCCAAATGTATTAGATAATTCTGTGACAAAGGAATTTGATAGTAGAAGAGTAGTTCTCTTGTTCAATACATACATGTACATGAAATTACATTTTTAGACTGGTAAAACAATTTTGACACAGTGATGCATACAACATATCCTTTAATTTTAATACATCTTTTTTAACATGAAGCTTATACTAACTATATTAACATGAAATTAGTTTACCTGTAAGGCAGGAGACAAAACTTCTTCTTCTTTCGTTACACCTGGTTTAACAAACTCCTCCTCACTGTCCTCAACAGGAACATGTCTGAGGAGTTGCAGGAAGTTATCAAATATCATCTCAGTAGACAGGACATCTTCACTGAACCATACCATACCACATCTTGTCACTGTAGCTAAGGTAGCATACTTCAGATCTTGTACTTCAAACATTATCCTCACCTAAAAAGAATGAAAATGAACACTGACATTTTGGAATACATGTAATTCATTGTTGCTCAACACTACATGGAAAAGGTTCATGGTAAAAATTTGTACTTTAAAGAATCTTATTGACTTCTGTTGCGAGTGGGTTACATTACGTCTACACTTGAGATAATTAAATTTTAGATTTTCAATCTGCCTCTTTAATGAGATATTCTTCTAACATAAGCATCCCTGTTACCAGTGATGCTCTCAATAATGTTACCTAGTTATATGTATCATTTTCAAAATAATCAAAAAAAGGAATCTCAAATAGCAGAAATTTATAAAAATATTTTAAAATACAGTGTATTGAAATATTGCAAAATCTCAGAATAGGAGAAATGTTAACTACAAATTTAATTAAGTTAAAAAATGTTAAACTGATTCTTACTGTGTATTATGACTTACATTTGGTGGGATAGCCAGACGTTCACCATTAGGTAGTGTCAATAATTTATTACAATCCAGTACAGAGTTGAGATTTTCTACCCATTCTGGGTCTACATCACCATCAAAGATGATCCATTGTCTCTTCTGTAATTCTCCTCTCACATTATCTATAATCCTGGAATCAAAAGTATGACTCGTTATAATAAACACCTTAACTATGCTATTCTTATGTAACCAAGCAAAATTTTCATTATTCCGAGGAGAAAAAATTTATTGTGTTATTTATATAATATAATACAATTCACATTGAACCTTGACATATTTCTTTCATTAAAATAATGAATAACTATTCTGAAATATTGATATCATACATTGTATTTTAAACTTACTTCCTGAGAATGTGAGTAAACAATCCATCTGTCCATTCTCTTGTATTTGGATCCAAGTTTCCATACAGTAAATCTTTAGATATAGACTAAAAGGAAAACAAGAATACTGAACTTAAAATCATTTTCTTTTATACAATTATCTGTCTGCAATTGAATTACAGTTGGTTAATTTTAAGGTTTCAAATCACTACTTCAACATGTATAACGCCCAATAAAGACTGGGGCTATTGCAATGTACTACATGTAATTCACATTTTGAAGGGAAAAAATCATGGAAATTTTTTGTTTGTTAATCTAGACTCCCCAAAAACAAATAATTCTAACCACACTATGAGTATCTCTTATTTTTTTTTTCTTCCACTGTCCTAATTTGTTTTTGTCAAAACTTCAATAACTCAAGCTTCCCTCTACCCTGCACTATTTTCTGTTGATCATTGTGTCAGAAGGATAAAGTTGTACAGTTATAATTATTAGAACTAAGAATGCAAACAATAGTTCCGTATAAAATTCCAGTGGCTTTCTCCTAAATATATTATGTCATAGGTATGGAATTCCCTCTATTTATAAGTTCTAGATATTGATTTCTGATTGTTTTTTGGTTTCATTATTTAAATTGGAGTATTGGCTTTATTCTAAGAGGATTACTGCTGTCACAGAAGCTTCTTAACCAGGGTTTTATCAGGGATAAGTTGATGTCATCACTTAAGAAATTTTACGGTCGTCATCATGAATTGATTGACAATTACAGTGTTCCAATATCTAAGATGATGTTGGACCTGTTCCCACTGTCGTAGCCTTTCATGTGCCTCCTACGATTTGTGACTTCCACCGGATTGGCTTTGTTGAACTTCACGACGGGTGCCGTATACGGAGCAGGAACTGCTTACCCTTCCGGAGCACCTGGGTTCACTCCTGGTTTTTATAGGAGTTCGTGTTGTTCATTGTTTTTAGTTTTCTGTGTTTATTTGTTGTGCTTGTGGTTGTTCGTTTGTCTTCCCGGGTTTGTCTGTCCAATGGATTGCGTTTTTTTGAGTGCTCCTTAGGTATATTTGTCCTTTTTAAAAATGCATGAAATATAATTTTTTCAGAAAAGTTTTATAAATGGGAGACTACTCTGAAAACATCCAAAAATAGGGTAGGTGAAAACACATTTTTATACCACTTCATGTAGCAATTTTAAAAGGCGGCAAATGTACCCTGAAACTACATGTGCTGAAACCATTTGAATGTGTACTTTGGAAAACACATACACCCAGTTCTCTAAATTACTCAGGAATCCTTGCTAGGATGCTCTGAGGTTGGTCTGTTTTTTTAAATATTTGAAGGGGGAGGCCTATTTTTTGTCAGTTATCTTTCTGTAAAGGTAAGAATTTGGAAAGGATTTCCTTAAAAAAATTATATCCAGTGAAAGCTTGAAGTAATATGTTTCATTTGATATATGGTTGTTTATGGGTATATGATACAGCCAATTGTCCAGCTATCAATCTTTTGAGTATGTTCCCTCAATTCATGACGTCATGAAAAATACTAAGAAAAACTGTTTTGTGCACTCTAAGAGGATCTAGAAACTATTTTTCACCTTGGGATCAATAACATGAGCAACTCCTTCAGTGCCCTCCAACCTTTCCAAAGCTTTCAGCAATACTCTCCAGGCCTTAGATTTACCACTGCCACTGGGACCAACCATCATCAAACCATGGTGTAGAATTGTAATCTGATACAACTGTAAGACCTACAAAAGAGTTATTAAATGGTTTGAAATAAATTGTTGCCACCATGTTTTTGCGCGACTTGTATCTTTTTACAGGTATTTCAATCTGAATTCTTTTCCACTGAAACAATAACACGAGACAAGGAAGTAAGTTTCATTATTGTGAAGCTCAAGAAAATACTCAATTACAGCACTTGCTAATCATTCAGGTTCATACCTTGTCAACCCACGGTGCACCTGGTTCATCACCTTCAGCATATGTCAAATACATCTCTTTGCATACTTTCTTGATCTCTGCTCTAAGGGCTGCCATTGGTGCTGGCTGATATTCCACTCCAGGGAACACATCATGTAACAGGCTATTCAGTAATGGAATATCCTCTGCCACCAGCTTGGGTACAAGTGTTTGCATTACACTTTGGATCAAAATCTGCAAATTTTTTAGCATTAAAGTTTAAGAAGATATAATGATGGTGAATTCACTTTATTAAACTGGATTAAATTCAGAACTAAAACAGTTTGGAATAATTATCTATACAAATACAAGAAGGGAGAATAAAACTTACAGAGGCTAAACACAGTAAAACATCTAATGATAAGTTAAAACTACAGAAAAAAAATTGCAAGTAATTTTAATATGCTTCTGTATCTGTATTCTAATTCAAACAAAAAAATTACCTCCTGCTCTGGTAGATTTTCAGCTATGCTACCCTCATCCACAGTTTCTCCTCTCTCTGACAAACCTGCTTTGACTGTCTGTATTCTGTCACGTTTCACATTACCAGCACTTATCAGTACACTCTTCAGAGCTCTTAATCCAAAGTCATAATGTGACTGTGGTGAAAGCTGTTCATCACACAACCTGTTAAAAAATATAAATTACAACATACAAGTTTTGCATTTCAGTATACATTGTACATTTAATTATTAGCATTGTTAAAGAATCAGGTAAAGTTTTCACCTGTTCAATAACTGGAAACAAATCATGTGAAAAACAAGTCTATTTTTCTAAAAATAATAACATGTATTTCTTGGGTAACAACCTCTTAATGAAATATAAATCTTGATGCACTGTTTAAACCAGAAGTCTTGTAGATATATATTTCAGTTGAACTATATAAAACTGAGAAAACAAGATGTACTGTGAGCCATTGCTCACTAGTGATAGCCCCCGCTTTCCGATAAGGTCGAAAAATAAATGAAGTGGTCAAACAGGAAGTTGATGTCACCTTGGTCCAAAAACGTATCCCACATTATGGCATACTTATAGAAGGCTTGTGACAAAATATCAATCGGCTGTGATGAGTAGAAACAGAGAAAAGTGTGATGAAAAATTTTGTTACGGACAGATAGACGGATGCACACATGCATGGACGGAACCACAAGGCCCCCTGGTATAATAAAAAGCTCATTGAACTGACTGAAAGATGGACACGTGGACATAAGGATGTCTAAGTGTATCAATTATACTACATTACATGATACAAATCACAAATATTTTTTGCATGCAGTTGACTTACTGGAAGAATGGAACAATCTTGCTGGCTAATTTTTCTGCAGTTCTAAAGCCTTGTGAATATAACATGACTTCTGCAATGAGTAGTCTGTTAGGTTTGGTCATAGCAAGACTTCTAAACAGTTTCTTCAAGTTATCTGGGAGGTTAGATCTACCAGCGTATCCTGGATTCATTGTTATAAAGATAGCCATGTCTGGATTCAGTTTTACTGTTTTACCAATGATCTCTACTGAAACTCCTGAAATTATAAAGTCAAAGCTTTTCATAATGTACTGATATTACCCACTCTCCAGAATGTTAGAGATGCCTTTATGAACTTTACGACTTAATCATTTACTACTTACTTCAGCAAGGTACAATATAAATGTTAACTAAATGACAATTTACTCAATATATAATGAATTTATAAAAAAATTGATATTTTTTTCTTCTAAATTCAACCTAGTTGTTTTCTATTCTAATATTTTCAACATAAATTTCCAGATTACCTTTCTTTTTGTCTGTAATTCCAACAAGTTCTTTGAGTCCTTCCTGAATGGTCTGTATTTCCTGTGAAACAGCTGATAACATTCTCTCTTCCAATCTGTTAAATTCATCAAAACATCCCCAAGCTCCTACTTGACACAAACCAACAAAGATTCTACCCATTGCCTAAAATACAGACACCAGTACATTTCAAAATATAATCATTCGTTTTTTTTTCATATTTTAAACATAGAAAACTTTAATCTTTACAAAAGCATTTATGTATGACCAAAACATATTTATCTCCGTATGAAACATAAAAGTAATTCTTTGCAATACAAGCAGTTAATACAACAAAAATATATTTTAAAATTAACAAAATTACTCACCTGGAAGTCAAAAGTTTCATCACAATTGAAAACCAATACAAATCTTCCAAGCTGATTACCCAAAGCCTTTACAGACTCTGTCTTTCCTGTTCCAGCAGGTCCTAATAAACAGACAATATATATCATGTAATGATGTAAGAAACATGTACATAGCTACAGTAGTATGTAAAAACAAATGATCACAGTCGTTTGCACTGAGTGACAACTTAAGTATGAAGAATATTGGTGAAAAATGTTTGTTACCAATCAAATATATTCTTGAGTAAAAAAAATAACTGCTTTATATATTAAACAGACTATAAAAAGAATTTAGAAACTTACCAAATGGTGATCCACCTAGTCTGGCCTCTAATGCCTGTGTCATTGTCAAGTAACATCTGTCTGTCAGTGGTGTCTGTACAAGTTTGTCTTGTATACCAAGGTATTCAAATCCATAGTTAAATTTAGCATTGGCCATGTGTATAGATAACTGTTGTAACACATCAGAGTTCTTAGGATCAAAGTAAAATCTCATCTGACACAGCCAATCAAAGTTCTTAGCACTATTTACTTTATGTGAAATCAACATCCTAGTGACATCTCTCTGGTGAACCAATTCTGTAATCTGAGTTAAAAAGTTTCATATGATGAACGGAAAATGCTAACTAGTCAAATATTCATTTGTAAATACAATTTGTACTTCAA
The DNA here is from genome assembly GCA_028015205.1 of Mytilisepta virgata. Taxonomy (NCBI): domain Eukaryota; kingdom Metazoa; phylum Mollusca; class Bivalvia; order Mytilida; family Mytilidae; genus Mytilisepta; species Mytilisepta virgata. Next base: position 49,389,537 of record CM051518.1, on the reverse strand, counting down.
TACAGTTTATAATAATGGTTAAATATAATATCCCTTTTTACATGTATGACCACCACATAAAGGCCACAACTGAAACTGATTAATATTAGACAACAGGTTTCAACAGAATTACTGTTAAAATGTCAAGAAAAGTCATTTTTTAAATTTCAGTTTACAAAGATGTTGAACAGGACTGTCAAAAAACAGTAATTTATTATTTTCTTAGTAACAGAATCACTAAATGTATATCAATTAGAAAGAACCATCATTTAGTAAAATGTTTGTATTAGGAACTACACAAATACAAACCAAATGTTCCAATTTGACAGTCCTAACAGGTGGTTGTTCATGAAGTACACAGTCAGCTAGAACATTTAATGTAGATTCTACAGCATGTAGAGCTGTCTGTAATGGTCCTAAATCATCTGGCTTGGCTGAATTGGCAATATTCTGTAAACATGTATCAATACTCTCGCACCAAGATATCTGTGATGCCAATACTACCAACTGGGCCTGTTAAATATATTTAATGTAAACTGACGGAAATGCTTGTTGAAAATTTCTTGGAAGGTCAACTTATTTTATCTAAATGTGTAATAAAAAATTAAGTGTAAATATCATCAGCAATTACATGTAATTCTTTATAATACATTCACGCATTACATACGTGTCATATACTTACACAGTATTTTTTCAGAAATACATGTATGTATATACCATTAATTTTAATTGTACATGTATATTTAGTTTAGGGCACTTCCTAAATAAAAAAAAAATTTTTGTTTCAATCATATGAATACAATATGGTATATTTAAAAACATGAATGAAATAACTTTGAAATAAAGAAAATATTGTTGAAACAACTTCTACATTATAGATGAGTCAGATTAGTTGAGTTCTCTAGATTAGAAACTTTAGTGAAAAGACCTTAAAAGGTTTTTTAAAGAGGCTCATGATGCTTGAGAAATTTGATCCACTTTACACTACAGATTTTCCAATATAATGAAATAAATCATACCTGATATCTATCAATCCATTCAACATACTGAGAAGGATCAATTTTACCAGACTTGAATGCTGCCACTTCCTGTACAGCCTGGGCTAATAACTTGGCAAGCGTCACTCTCATTTCTTTCTCCACTAATGTCAGCCATTCGTTAATCTTCGGATGTGCTGCTATTGACACTGGGGTAACAAACTGAACCTATATAGGTAAAAATTTCAAAATATTATTGAAATAAAAATAAAATTTAAAGCTAATCTACCCTCTAATTCCATGAAAATAAACTTTGATTGTAAAACAAACTGAACCTAATGAGAAAGAATCAATTATGAATTTTGGACCTATTTCCATCACTTAAATAATTTCTTATATCATCTTACATACCTCTTCTCCTTCCCTTGACATTAATCCCACAACTTGTGACTCATCATCATTTAGTATGATCGTAGACACACCAGCAAACATCTTCTTGAAATGTTTCTGTAATCTTCCTACGTTCTTACTGTTACCAATAATCTCTAATAAATCTTCATCTCCCACAAAGTAAAATCTATAATGAAACATTACAGAAAAACTCAGAATTAAATTCTTTTACTTGTACTTATGCAAAAATGTAACATAATTAACATGGTTACAACATCAAAGATAATAACAAACTGTAACATACATGTATTTTACATGGTTACAACATCAAAGACAATAACAAACTGTAACATACATGTAATTAACATGGTTACAACATCAAAGACAATAAAAAACTGCCTTTCGATTTCAAAGAAATTTTCTAACACACATCTGGATGATTTTGATTATTCACACTTACTGAACAATATATTGTGCACCTTATCTGCACTTACATACATTCATACATACATACATACATGTGTACATTAAGCAAGCTTTCTAAAATGTAAAAGTAATCATAAATGTGTAATACTGAATCATCAATATTACTGAATGCTTTATAAATCTAAGATATAGAATCTTTTCAGAGAAAAAGCTCATCAAGTTGACTCTATATATTATTATTGTTAACAATTTCCTTGCAACCGTATTAAAGGTAACATGTTATCATGTCTTATAACATGACTCATTCAATAATGAATTCTGATGGTTTTAATTTAAATCATAACAAATAACATACCTTGGGAATGATGATCTTTCTCTTTCCAGGTACTCTCCCAATGCTTTCTGTATCTTGCCGAGTAGATCAGCTAATCTCTCCAATTGTTTTTGTACATTTGTGATATTGACAACATCCATCACTAGTGGTGACTTGGTCACTTTCTTCATCAATCCTAAAAATTCTGTGCTTACTCTGAAATTACAGTATATACATATGTAAACGGTAAACTGGATTTGGCTAAAATTAAACCCTTCCAAAAATAAGCAAAAAAAATGTCTTCTTTGAAACATAAAAACAAATTACCCTTGGAATCTTGTTGTTTCAACTGGTAGTAAATGTTTGATATCTGCACTGCCAGTAAATATACCCTCTAGGTATACCCATCTTCTCTGTACATCAATCCATACGTCAAACAGAGCATTGATACGATTCAGTTTGTCTTCCCAGGCTACAGCATCATCTTCAAATTGCTAAAATAAACATTTGGAAACCTTGACATACTGAATTTTTTTTTTACTTTACTTTTGAAACTATCACTACTTTCTGTGCACCAATTTACCAGGTATTATAAGACACAAATTTAACAATATTAGTATGAAACCTTTAATCACATGCTTCATCAAAACATGAAAAGGTTCAGTCATAATTTATTGGCATCAATGCAATGTATTAACTACACAAGAAGTGTGTGTACTGAATAGTAAACTTTTTCAACTATATGTAGACTAATAAACCCTGGCAGTTAAAAGATAGCCTCACCTGGAATATTTTCATTTCTTTTTTTATGTTTTACAGAAACTTAGTCATGAATTAAGAACCAAAAAAAAAACAAATAAGAAATAGCAGATATATACTTGTTTATATAGAAAACCTAAGTTTACTCTTTACTGTAGAATCTTAAAAATTACCTTATAGTAAGGTGATAGTTTCATAGCAGTAACGCTGTTGATGTGTTCTTTAACTTTGGTAAAAAGATCATCCCATCCTCTGATCAGTTTACATTTACTCTGGTAATTCACCAATTCTAACTCATAACTTCTCCATACTTCAGCAACCTAAATATAAAAGTTCAACACATGTATATATATTTACATCTACTATAATGACTCTGTTGTACAATGTATGTACTATTTTATATACTATGTATATTCTATTTACTCCTTTGTTGTGATGTTGTTCATTGTTTGGTATTTCAGTCTTGACATTATCTGTGAATTATTTTCCAAATGATATAAGACTACTTTTAAGTTTTTAATTTCAGTCATACATAATAACAGAAACATAAAATTCAGAATTGATTCACTGTGCATTCAGGAGTAACCATATAATGCTTCTCTTTTCTTTTCTCTTAGAATAATCAATACTCATGTCTCAAATAATAGAACATAAAATTCAGAATCCATTCACAGCACACCAAGGATTAACCAAATAAAGCTTTTGTTAAATCTTATTTTTTTTGGGGGGGGGGGGGGGGGGGGGGGAACATACCTGTTTCAAGAACTCTTCTAGAGCCATCTCACCCTGTGCTATAAGGATAACATCTTTGACTACCATTTCATGTTTGATCAGATCAGCATCCCATACATGTCCTAGAGTAAGGTCAGATAACACCCATCTTACTCCCAATTTCCTTGTCAACTGTTTCCAATGTCTCTCCTTCAGAGCCTCAGATTTTAACTCTACGACCATCATATTCACCTAAATAACAAGTCCAGTAAAAGTGATGAATCTACTGTATATTAAATAAAAAAGCAAAATAAAAATACATGTGTGGCAATTTAAAACTGATCTTCTTACCCCCTTTTCCTAATAAGCAATGTCTTCACTTCTTTACTACATAGGAAAAGTAATTAAAGACTTTTCTTTAGGTTTTGCTTATATTGGCAATATTTGTTACCACAAATAAATGATACTGCTTGAAATTGTGCATTAACTGAAACATTTTATAGATTCTACCTACTACAATATTGAGTAAAACTCTTATACAATTGTAAATAAGACACTTTTCTATTACTCATTATATCTACATGTAATTTAAGAAAGTTAAAATTTCCTTTTTTTTCTTGCAAAAGCTAATAATTACTTGTAAAAGATAAGAGTATGTCAAACATGATAATTTATAACAATACTTAAACTATTTTGTAAACCTATTAATAGTACCTTGGCATATCCCTGTACTTTTCTCTTGACATAGTCATAAGAATCATATGTTCTTAGTCTAGCTGGTAATTCTTTCAGTTGGTTCAATAAACCATCAAGTGCCTGACGTATCTAAAATGACAATAAATTACATATTTAAAAGATTAATCCGTAAGTAACACCACACTTTTTATTCAATTTTTCTTTTTACAATTATTTATAAATAATATATATGTATAAGAGATTTTACACAAATATACACAAAAAAAACTACATATATAATTATTACACTGTCATTTATATAAGAGATTTTACACAAAAATACAAAAAAAAATCTACATATATATTACACAATCTCATGTATACACATAGTTAGAAGTCAGGGGAGGTAATAGATATTAAATTGATAAGTGGTCAATTCTGTATTTTGTGCAGAAAGAAAAACAAAGAAAACCATGTGAGAATGTTATCTTTTAAAAGAAATTTCACCAAAATCATTTCATATTGTACCATAAATACTTTCTTCGTATTCATATATTTTCATGCATGTAAATAATTTATTATGTTTACAATAATTTTACATTATATGCAAGTAAAACAAACCTTTCTTGGTTGTACAGATAACCATGGCTTGTCTTTAAGCTCATCAATCTGTTCCCAGATTTTGGACAATTCAACCCAAACACCTTTCAAATCCTGCAACTCCTCCAAAGCTACTTGCATCTTCTCTTCACTTGGACTTATTTGGCCTGGTAATATATCAATAAAGTATATAATTTCTAAATACATGTATTTTCTTTAAAATTAAATAAAAGGATTATTTCATTTTATAAAAAATGACTCACTGAAATTTGTATGTATAAATTTTTTTTATTGAAAATAAGAAAATATTTTGCTAAGTGAACAAAATGTAAGTACCTGGCTCTGATAATTCTAGTGCCTCTTTGGCCTTGGAAACATTGTCTCTTTCTTCCTTAAGTCTTGTAAACTTTCCTTCAAATATTGTCAATGCCTTCATTGCAGCATCAGGTGTCAACTCTCCCTGTAAATAATAGTCATACTTTTAATAATATTCACGATTATACAATTTCACCACCGTTTTATACTTTTTATACGGCTTTAGGTTTCAAGACCTTAGAATTTAAAATAAAACTTATACTAGTATTGGACACACAAAAATCAGAATCATTAATAAATTTTATAGTTAAAACAACTTCTTCTGGAAGTATATAAATACCGATTTAATCAAAATGAAGACCCCAAAACAAGCAAAATGCAAAATCATTACCTCAATAGGTTTCTCTTTTTCCCATTCTGACATCATGTCATGGGTCTTACTCTCCACAATCTTATCTTCTGATACTATCTTCATCTGTAGACTGGCTACCTGTGTCTGGATAGAAGAGTCCTTACGTTTCATAATGTCGGAAAATGCTCCCCATTCTCCTTCTATATTGTCACTATATAACCAGTTAGATGGAAACTGGAATCTTTGTCGCTCTAATATTCTCTGACTTTCATTAAACATCTGAAAAAAGTTTTAAAATAAATTTACAAGTCTTTAAAAGATATCAAAGGGCTAATCAAACTTATATTTTATGTTCATATCAATACTAAACAATAGTTATAAGTGTTATCCAAACCATATTTTTATTCTGAATTTTATTCAAGGTAATTCCAGACAGGCCATTGAATATAAGTATGATTTACTACTTATTTGACCGTTTTCATCTACCTTCTTACTAGAAAAAATTTTTTTTCTTCAAATTCTGTGTAAAGCACATACATTTACTTAGAAACAGGAATATACATTTTTTGAACATACCTCAACATTTTTCTCCCATCCGATCATTTTACGTTTGAGGGCCTGAACCTGTGTAATCAGACCTACTGCTTCTGATGTGTTAGCTGTATCTATGGACTGTTGTTCCAATTCTGACCTTGCCTGAAGATAAAACAAATTGTCCATCTCGAAAATATATTCAGGTGGTTTATATTTTTTCAACAAATATTTTCACAAAAATCTAAAATGTTTTACGTACATTGTACATGTGTACTTCTCAAAACTGTTTTGTAAGACTTGCGTAACAAGATCATCAAACAAGAAATGCTGCAATGCAACCTACATTACTTATAAAAAATTCTTTGTATTTCAAAGTTTTATTAGATTTCAATACGAAACTGGAAATCCTTGTCAATTAAGATTGGAGTTGAACATTTCTCTAATTCTGTGCAGATTTATACATCTCTTGACCATTTTGATAAGTTCTGATATCACCACACGTTGGATAATAAATGCTCGTGAAATTTCCCACCAGTTTAAAAATGAAAACTTAATTATCTCGAGTTAACAAATTTCATAATCAACTGGTCATTGTTATAGAATCTATCTATTTCTTGACACTAGATGGTATAGGACTACCAATATATGCACATGCATATGAAATTTAAATTGATCACAAGAAATTTTTTCAAATGGGCTTTTATGGTTATCTGAAATAATGTTACAAGAACAGTGCCATCTAAATAATATTTATTACCTTTGATATTGTAGAATGGAAATCTGCCATTTCATTGCTTAAGAAACTTCCAAACTTGGTAAGAACCTCTTTATGCCAGGAATCATATTTCAGGCTCACTTTGGATTGTACCTGAAAATAAAAAATATAATCTACATTGTATCTTCTCATATTTAGATATAAAATAAAGACTAATATTCGGTATATTTGAGATACTTTAAAATTCATTTAACTGTTCATTGAATATATTTAAAAATTATTTTCATCAATGTATGTGCTTTTATAGAAGTGGGAAACTATATATATATTTTTTTTTTACCTTGCCGTACTGTATAATAATAGGTCCAAGTTGTTTCTGTGTTTCTGATGTATCAAATGTTTTTCTTGAGGCCCTGTAAAAGTTACATATAAATTTCAAATAAAATTTAACATGTGTAAATCATCATTGTTTATACCAATATTTGCTCAACTTAGCTTTATTTACTGTAGTTGAAAAATAAATTTTCTTTTCTTTTCATGTCCACAAATGTGTTATTTGATCAAATTTAGCAAGGTAATTACTTGATCTCCTCCAATGTTTGCATCCATGTCTTCAGTTTTGTACCCAGTCTACTGTAAAGTACATCTGGGTTCAAATCCCACAGTGATTGGTATCTCAACCATACCTAAAATATTGTAATGTGTTCAAGAGTCATTAGAAATACTTAACCTTATTATAGTTATATTTATAATCCAATGAGAAAACCTTATTCATGACATAGATACTGTATAAACCGGAAACGTACAGAAAAAGCCGTATTTTTCCCATATTGGACGGCAGATGCCATCTTGGTTTTAGCTGAATATTAAATAGGTCAAATATGTTTTTATGCATTATAGCCTTGTGACTGTGATACATTCTGAAGAAAATAATATTTTTTCTGCATCCAACTTCAAAGTTTGCTCGTGAATAGAAATTGAAATCATTTTGTTATTCTTATGTTGCAAGTTAAAATTTATGTTAATATTCTTGTTACTCATAAAAAATCCAATTTAGAAAAGCCTATATCTTCCCATATTGTACGTTATACTGTACTTAAAAACTTTGTTATGTATCTTTTATTAGTTTAGTTCATGTCTTTTAATTATCTGTTGATTCAGATCGTATTTATCTGTAATACAAGTTGTTATAAAATACTGTTACTTGTTTGATAATATAATTACAATTTTTCACTTTAATGTTTTCTTGAAATATGTTGAACTGTACAATAAATTCTGTATTGTACATAACACTGTAAAATAATATATTATTATATCTTACAATATCATGTATATGGCTCTCTAGACATTGACTTGACATAAAATCAAGTGAAAATGCGAGGGTTTCCCTAGCATTTTCCATGATCGTGGCGAATTTGATGTCAAATCAATGCAGTTATTGTCTTTATACTGCAATCTTTGGTGACATTAGTGGACATTACTACCAATTTCAAAACTATTTAAAATGTTTGTAACCCTAAAGTTGATTTAGCGGGAGAACTCACCTTTTCAAAGATCGATGAGCAGGTGTACCATAGAACGATTGCACTATATAGAAATACATGTATATCCCTCCTCCTCCCAAATAAAAACAAAACAAAAGAAACTTCAAATACTTTTATAATCTGATATTTTCAGTTTTATTTCTCTAAATTCTTTGTCAGTGAGCAGGAAAACTTTTCGCAATTTAAACCAAACTAAAATCCAATTTAACTGAAAAACCAACATACATGTACAAGGTTGTATCTTCTACTTTATCATACAACATCAATGTCTAAGAATTACTTACATTAACATATTTAGAGAAATCCTTCATGACAGCCTCGATACCAGAGTAAGCATCCTCTAATACTCTCTGTCCTGTAGGTAATTTTGTCAATACTTTCTTGTAAGTGGTTTCTGATTCTGACTCAGCTTCCAAACCAACCTAAAATGTTTCCACATCTATTATTAAAGATTTATCACAATTAATCTTTTAAAAATTAAATCTGTACATTTCTTCTTTTCAAGTCATTTCATGATATCTTCGTTTTAATCTATGGCATTCTAGATTATTATTTTATCTTTCCACATACCAAAGAATGTTTACTGCATAAATTTACAAAATTATTTTTCAAATCCAAAGCATTGAGAAACGTTGGAATTGGGTAACTAAAGGCTCTCAAGAGCATGTATCGCTCACTTGGATTTAACTTGTCCACTTTCAGCAGGACTGATAGTTTAAGTGTAGCAGTTATCTTGGCTAGTTTTCCCATAGGTTCAATGTTAAACAAAGTTAGGGTGTGGTAGCCATCTTAGTTGACATTCAAGGTTATCAAACATAATTCTGAAGGAGCACCATTGCTGGCATTAGTTTGGTGTCCAAATGACCAAGTTTAAGGTATGGTGCCTGCAAATCAAATTTTCCCATAGGGTCTATGTTAAACTAAGTTCAGCTTTGGTGGACCATTTCTGCCAAGTCTGGTTCCAACTGGCTTAGTGAATTTTCCCACAGGGTCCTTTGTTTTAATAAGTTTGGCTGTGGCGGTTAACTTGGTTGACATTCTTGGTCATCAGACACAATTCTGACAGAGGACCATTTAAGGACCATTTCTGCCAAGTTCCAACTGGCTCTGTAGTTTCAGACATCTTGGATTTCAGATCGGCACAAAAAACATAAACTTTAAAGAGGACAATGTAAGGATCATTCCTGCAATATAACAATCCAATTGCTTTTGTAGTTTCAGAGAAGATGATTTTTTAAATTTCAGCCAATCAGAGTGCATAAATGGCCCAGGCAGCCATATTTCTAAATTTTGGATCATTCCTGCAATATAACAATTCAAGTGCTTTTGTAGTTTCAGAGAAGAAGATTTTTGAAATTTCAGCCAATCAGAATGCATAAATGGCCCTGGTAGCCATGCTGAATTTTGGATCAGAACCAAAATCAAACTTTGTAGAGGACCATCCAATGAACATCCCCATCAAGTTTGATTTTAATTGGCCATGGGGTTTTGGTGAAGATTGAAACGTGAAAAAATAACGGACGGACAACAATGGACGGCAGACGCAAAGTGATGACAATAGCTCACATGGCCTTTTAGGCCAGGTAAGCTAATAAAAGTAAGTGTGTCAACTATACATTGTACATATACACGTATATCTGTATTACCATAAAATCTGTTGTTGAACAAGAATGGAGACCTATATGAACAGATAAAAACAATAACCGAGATGCTGGCACTCAACTATATTTCTGAGTATTCAAACGAAGGGAATAAAAAGTCTGGAAATAAGACTCAAACGTAGGATATCCAACAATCAAGAAAATGAGGCATGATAATATCCAATGAACACAAATCTTCAAACTAATTAATACTCTTGCCTTAGTAAAAATTGGAACAACCACTTACAGAGTATCTAGAATGTCTGATCCTAGGCAGACTAGTAATGACAGCTTCCCAGGCAAACAATTCCTGCATGATATGAACTCTAGCTCCTTCTATAGGTGGATTTACATAGATCACTTGGTTTGTAATTCTCAGTTCATGAATCAGTGGCTGAAATGAAGAAAAAAAATATATATTTTGGAGATGCCAAAATCCAGATATCGGGTAAAAATGGGTAAAAATTAAATATCAGAACAAAAATTGTCAAACTCCGGAAAATTCTGGAAAACTTGCAGGCATGCATTTTCATGTAAAGGTTTGCTTTTCAATTTCTTATTTACAATTCAATAAAAATTTTATTTCATGTATCGTTCAATTTATGCAATAAAATAAAAACAGTGCACATAGTAAATTGTGTCCAGACTATCTATCATAATATTGAATTATTCAACAATCCACACTTTTTGGGTGGCAGTCAATATTGGTTCCCCTTTGTGTCCCGACTCACTCCTATTTCTGAAATGTGTTGAATGTATTGTTTAACTGGTTCTTGTCCTGAAGATGCATAAAATATACACGACTGGAAGTTAAACAAATAAATATCAATCAAATGGAGGATAAACAGATGAGATATTTAAATTAAAACAGAAACATTACTAAAGAATAGTCTATCTTATCTTGGTTTAAGCTTTTCAACATCAATGATAACAAACCTTGATCTGAGGTTCTCCTCCTGGTTTGTGTGCCTGTTGTTGTGGTGCATCAGTGTCCATGGACTGGTCAACTGTGTCATCTTTATCATCAGCTTTCTTCTTCAGACATTCTGTCCAAGCCTTTAAACCTGCTTCCAATCTGGAGGCCAATGCTTCCTCTACCTATAAACATTTGACATAATTGTTGAAACTGTATGGCTTGATCACTTATTGTAGGTAAAAATTTCGGTATATTTGCCATTAAGTTTAAAAGAACTGCACATTAATTCAGAAATGCACATATGTAATAATACTTCCTAGAGTGAAATACAACTTTGTGTTCACTATACAATTATTAGATTTTCTTTCACTTGGAAATCACAAGTGTTTTATCACTCTCAATGTAATAACAAGCAACTATTTATCTGACTGACAATTATACATGTTATACTGTAGTATTAACAGTCTGCATGTTTAACTTTTATAGTGACTTCATACATTAATTTCATTTTTTTTCCAATGTATAGTGCTATGTTGTATAAACTGAGAGCTGATTTTTCAATAGTATGATTCCATAAATTGCAGATAACATACCCTTTGGTCCAGTCTGGCAACCCACTGTTGTAGATTGGAGTAAGCATGAAGACTTAGGTTGTCTACGGCTTTCTGTATACGGTTCAGGATCTCTGAGAATGTGGCATTACTGTAGGCACATGTCATCAAGGCTTTAACCTCTAATTCTATCTCTGCTTCCATTTCAACCAAATCATCAACCTGAATAATAAGGATTATGAAAATCATTCAAGGCTGGAATTCCTTACAAATTTGCAAACTGCAAACTTCAACAATCCTTTCTCTTAAAAGAAGATGACAAATTCTAAACAAAACTGTTATAATAGAAAATTCAATGATAAAATTTGTATAACATTAATGATTACCAAAAATGGCATACCTTTTCTTGAACACTGAAGTTTGTATCAGCAAGTCTTTGGACATATGGGTCAAGTTTGTAAGACTCCCACACAAGAGCACAGCCCTGTAATAAATAACAAACAAAATGTACTCAGGGTTATACCGAGATTGTATACATTGTGTAGCTTTTGGTCGATAACAATCAAACTTACTAAATTTAAACTGTTTATACATATCAAATTTGAATGCACTAGATTTGAATTGGTTTAAAATATAAAATTCCTACATGCCAGAACATTTTGAATGTGTATCTATTTGTCAAATATTTTCCACCAGGGGTAATTGCAACAATACAAGGTATTCACTACAACCCCTTTTCACTTTTGGCATGTCTTGCTACAGTTCATGAATTAAACAATGAAGTGGGTTTGCAATATATAAAGAATTTATTACCTCTCCAATAAGATTTTGTACTTCCTTTCTCAGTCCTGCTACAAGCAAAACAATTGTTGGCCTCTCTTCAATCTTCAAAAAATCAGAATAAATATTAATATATTTTTGTACATTATAGAGACTTTAAATCCTCATAAGACATGAAAATGATCTTAAAACCTGAACTTATTTTTTAGCCTGGTGATTAACAGCCACCATGGCAAACTTTCTTAGAATGTCTATAATGTTTGCCCCAGTTCTTAATTGAGGTTTCACAAAAAATTCTACTCGTTATTTTTCCTTTAATTTTTAAAACATTTAGTTACCATTAAAAGGTTTCTTTACCTGTAATACTATAATTTATCAGACATTACTGACCTTTTCAAGAGTCCTTTCATAGGTCTTCACACTTTCTATCAGAGAAATAGCAAATGGATATAGCTGATTGGCCTGATGAGCTTTGTTGACAATAGCTAATGGTACTCTAAATCCTAACCATCTCAGATTTCTAACCTGCAATCAAGTATACAATGTAAAAAATTTTTTTGGAATGGCAAATTTCACAAGAGACATATACAGTGTTTTGTACACATTTGGAATGATGTATTACAAATCTGACAGCACTCTGGAAATTTAATCATTTTATCAAAATGTGAAATAACTCACTGTAGGTTTTTCCTTTCTCCAGGTGTACATTGTTTATAGTAACGCATTATTAATTGAATATGTCTTCATGTCAAATCGTACAGTAATTATTTCTTTTTGTATTTTTATCCTGTAATACCACTTGTACTTCTTACATTTTATCAAAACACATAAAATTATTCATCAATTTTTCCAATATTTTACTTGTAACTGCTAATCATACAAGGACCATCTGACAGTAAATATACTGTAACTTACATACAGTTGTGTATAAAACAACATTTAATATCAGATGTTAAAGGTTGATTTTATAATATGTATACTGTAGCTTTATTGACATACCTCCTTGGATAGTGTGATGACTTCAGGTTGAAAGTTAACAAACAATCGGAGCACATTTCCTTTCTTCATGGACTTGTGTTTTACACTCTGTATACTGAAGATTCTACCTGTGACAACTAATTGTCTTCCTTGTACCTGAAATTAATAATTGTCAAGTCATTTTAACAATTTTCACAAATATTTTACAATTAACTGCAAGTTATAAATATAGCCTCTAAAAACATGTGATCCTTGATCATTTTTTTCAAACTGGACAATGTAACTAAATCCTTTTAAAGCTTTAAACCCTCTAAGTGTTATAAATTACTCATTGAATATTTTCTGGTACTTAACACCTCATATCCAAAATGTGTTACAGAATGCTGAATACTGTAAATTCGGAAATTATTGCGATGTTTATATTATTGCGATAAATGCGACAGGGTTGTTATTGCAATAATTTAAATTCGCATTTTGGAATTTTTTTATACGAATGAAGCGTGATTTTTCTCAATATCGCAAAAATTAAAATCGCATTTTGATCTAAAATGACAATATCGCAATAAAAAATGCACGCAATAATTTCTGAATTTACAGTACTACTGACAAACAAACTTATCAAAATATTCATGGCTATGAATCCTTTTGAACCTTTCTGTTCAGTATATAAAAACACATGCTCAATATACATACATCTTTCTGTACAATCCAATAAAGAGAATTTCTATATACCTTTCTGGACCAATCTTCAAACAATTCCTGTGTATTCAGCTTCATTCTAAAGCTGTCTCCATCTGCTTTTAACTTCTGTCCTTCTACGTGGTTTTCCCAACCTTTACCAAGGACATCCTCTACCCTTCTCAAGTAAGCATTCAGTTGGTACTCAATCTGCATTCAGAATTCAGTATATAATTTACTGTTTTATCAAAGATCAGAATATATGTAACAATTTTTATTTTTCTGATTAATTTCACTACAAAATATAAATTAATTTAATTCACATTCTGACAATATACATGTGCATAGGAGATAATAAAATATTACATGCGTACCTGTCTGGACCAAACAATTCTTCCTGATACTTGTGGTAAATCTCTCACTTTACTCATCTTGTATGATTTACTCTGGGCATACTGAACCTACAATCATAAAGAAATATATATGATAATTTTTCAGTTACTACTTTATTATACAATGTATTATACCACTGATTAATCAATGAATTCAAAGTTCACCTAATGTACTATAAACCACCTCTACATTTAATTTTAACATAATTCTTCAGAAACTGAAATCGACAAATTTTATACTTATACAGTATTTTAGCTTTCACGTCAAATTACATGTACTATGTAAATAAAATGTTTACCTTAAATTTTTCATGTAGAGATTCTATATCTACTTTCACTCTCTGTATAAGCTGTGTTTGATATTCTCTTATGGCACCTCTAATGTGTGGTCTGACAAACAAAGCATTGAATCTGGAGAAGATTCTGAACATTTCATTGGCATTCTTAGCTGTTCCCAGCTGATCCCTTAGTCTAGCAGTTATTCTGGTTTCTACACGATCTATTCTCTCGTCATATCTACAAAGTAAATGTATTTGTTTCAGAGTCAGATAAAACTGCTCACTTAAGCTTTCCTAAGCCTTTCATTTTATATAAAACAAGAGTGGACACACTACATGTCTCGACTGAGTATGCACATGGACACAGAATAATGATCTGATACCTGACATTTTGCAAGTCAAAGGAAAATGTGTTAAAAGAAATGAGGTCAGGGTCAAAAGGCAGGTGTCATACTGACATGTATCCACTAAGAACTATCTATTATATGGTGGGTCTAGGTATTAAAGTTGCTGAGAAATGGACCTAATCTCAAAAATGTGACAACGTCACTCAAGCATGAAACTGAGGTCAAGATCCAAAGACAGGTGTCAGACTTGCATGTACCCACTAAGAACTATCTATAGACCAAACACGGATGGATTTAGGTATTACAGTAGCTTAAAAAAGGACTTCATCAAGAAATTTGGATGAAAGTCACTCAAGCATGCAATTGATGTCAAGGTCCAGAGACAAGTTTCAGACTGGCATGAACCAACCAAGAACTATCAATAGACCAAATACAGTATGTCTAGGTATTACAGTTGTTGAAAAATAGACTTAATCAAGAAACTTGGATGAAAGTCACTCAACCATGAAATTGAGGTCAAGGTCCAGAGACAAGTGTCAGACTGGCATGTACCCATCAAGAACTATCAATAGACCAAATACAATGGGTCTAAGTATTACAGTTTCTGAGAAATGGACTTAACCACAAAAAAGTGACAGTCACTCAAGCATGAAATTGAGGTCAAGGTTCCAAACCAGGTGTCAAACTGGCATGTACCCACCAAGAACTATCTTTAGACCAAATATGGTTGGCCTAGGTATTAAAGTTTCTGAGAAAGCACTTAACCACGAAAATGTGATGCAGGTCACTCAAGCATGAAATTGAGGTCAAGGTCAAAAGACAGGTGTCAGAATGACATGTACCGACCAAGATTTATCTACTGACCACATACAGTGGGTCTAAGTATTATAGTTTCTGAGAAATGGACTTAACCACGAAAAATTTACAGTCACTCGAGCATGAAATTGAGGTCAAGGTCCCAAGCCAGGTGACAGACTGGCATGTACCCACTAAGAACTAGCTATAGACCAATTATGGTTGGCCTAGGTATTACAGTTGCTGAGAAATGGATTTAACCACGAAACTTGGACACAGATTTTAAATTCATGTTTATGAAGTCAGTGAACCATGAAAATGAGGTCAGAGTATACTGCGGGAAACCTTATACCATAAGCTACATTGTGGACCATAAATCTTAATTGTAGGTAATACATGTACAAAGTTATTAATGTTTTACAAAAGTTTACGTCGTCGCTGCTGCAAAGTAACTGCAACTTTTCGTTGCAGGCGAGACAATAACAATTTGGTTAACCACAAGTCTTTACCAACACTTAGGGGTCTTATTTGTAAACAGTTTTAAAAACTAACACAAATCTATTTTAATACTACTTTTTACATAATGTGTTTTCCAGTGAAAAATAAGGTTACCTTTTAATAGCTGCTTCCCAGAATTCTGATCCCTCCTTTGAAACATCAAGTCCATCTACTTCTTTCACATTCTCGTATGCTAAATTAACCTCCTGCAACACAAGTTCAAAGTATGGGAGTTCATACACCATAAATACAAAGATTACATTCAATATTTTCACATGCAGAGGATCTTGTATTAAGTGTCTTTTACAATTTTTTTTTTTCGGTAAAGTAATTTTTGAAATGGTATTTGGGTATGATTTTGCATTTTTTTAATAGCTGTGGATTTCAGCTCATTGTTGGAGGTCACATAAAGACTCCTACATATTTGTTCTTATACATGGGCTTATTTTTATAAATGTCACCTCACCGACATACGTATATTATTTTGTTTCCAGTCAATTACTTTCAAATTACCTCTATTGCATTAGCATCAGCAGCTTCATCAACCACTGGTTCCGCCAGCTTCTTCTCGGGTTCTTCCGTACCTGGTGTTGTTGCTCTAGCTGATGATTTTGTGGTAGCTGGACGTAGCACTCTCACGATCACTTGTCTCAACTGTTCATGCTGACGACGAAACCTGTGTGAAAATTGTTAGTACAGATTTCTTTGACAAATACTAAACAAACATTACCTTCATTGTATTTGTATGTGTGATTAAACAAGTTTCATCTGCAGTAAAAAAAAATAATTTGAACATAATATTCTGAAGTTATGTACAATGCATTTTGTTTAAATTCCAAACTCATAACTAATATAACTATGCTTGTTTATGAAAGTAAGTTTAGTAAATAAGATATTTATCTTACTTTCTCATATGATCCAGCCTAGACTGTAGACGTTTGTGAGCAGGATTGATTCTCCATACCATTCTCAAGTGCTCTTCTCTCTTCTTCTTAACCAGATCTCTAAGTAATCCTTGTAATCTATCATATTCATCATCCCATGTACTGAATACTTCAAAACAAGCATTCATCACTTTTTCAAATTCATCATAGGCAATATGCATCAGTCTTCTTGTTCCCAACACCTGTCAATGTTTACAAAAATACATAAAAGTGCTTGTGTATGGAAGAACATTTATATAAAATACAACATTGCGCAATAATTAAAATTCATTAGAATCTATGTTGAAGAAGAAGGTACATATTAAAGGATCATTTCTCTAATGCATAGCAGTTCTTCAATGGTTTTTGGCTTACCCTTTGGTTTCAAATCTGCTTTAAAATGTCAGATAAAATTAAGTTTGTTTGACCTTCCCCGACCGACCCAACAAAATTTGCCCATCACAAATATATTTTAATTTTTCTTGCTGTCTTTAGCAGTCCGTATTTTAAGTCTGACACGATTCCTCAGTATACACATTTCAATCCATTTCAGAAGTTTGTATAATTTGAAAGGTCATGTCTTTAAACATCTATTAGTAATTTTGTCATGCTTAATGTGTACCAATGGAATGAGATTCAAGTATGCTATGCTCATGAATAAAAATATTTTACCTACCTATCTACCCAGTCAAAAAATTAAGGGTCAGAGAAGGGCAAACAAACATATTTTTAATCTTGGCCTCAGGGTTTTTGATAACTGACTTAGATCCCTCACAATTGTCAGGGACTAGTCACATTTCTTGGAATCAGGATCAATTTTTAAATATTGATTAGGGACCCATCAAAATGAAACCATACCAAAGGCCCTAAATGTTTTGCTTTACTTTAAGGGTTTCCATATTTTTACCCTTAAAAACTGATAATAAGACATAAATTATTAGAATATGCACATAAAGTACCTTAATATTTCATATGAATAACAATTTTTATAAAACAAACCTTTAACAGTTGGCTGCTGAGATCTCGAGATATAGCCTCAACCAGTCTAAGAGCTCTTTGGATTGGATACTTTGTAGGTCTAATTTTTCTAAGATGAAGAAATATGGCCTGTAAAGCCACTCTGATTTTGTCCAGTTCTGATGCTGCTAGCAAATCGTTCAATGGGAAATCCTTCATTAACTGATTATAGTCATTTACAGTTGCCATAGCAGTTTTCAGTCCTAAAAAAAATAACACAATTACCATTGGAAAATAGTGAAATAAACATATTGACATTTGTGACATATTATTTCTACAACATCTGTGGATGAATATTTTTGCCCATGAGAAGTGTTTCAATTTTTTTTAATTAAATTTTTGAACACTTTTATTAATGTTTTATTATTCTACTTAACCTTTTGAATTAATTAGTATAATACAGAATATTTAATAGCATAAAGAAGCACTTACCAGTATCAGTGTCAAAGCTAACAGTTGCATGGAATCTCTTGCCATGTTTAAGAATATCTAATGTCAGTACAATCTCTTGGCTTTCTCGTTTCTCCTGAATACGTAATAATGCTCTCTCTAAATTCAACCAAAATGTTATCTCTTGTAAGGCTGTTCCAGATGATGGATCTCTATCCAACTTTGTTACCTGTAAATTCAAACTGAATGTTTATGGATGAATCTCTTTTCAAAGTAAATATTTTAATTTCTACTTTGATCTTAGAGTTCAATCAAAACTTTTTATTGTGGAATACAACAAATCATTAGAATTTCATATTTGTACAATTTGCATATTATGGAAAAATAAGTTATTTAAATGACCATGTCTAAAAGAATTTCCTTTATTATACTCTACAGCTTTCCATATGCAATGTTATAAGTTATTATAGATGTTTTATCAAGACTTATGCATTGTTTTAATTTAAAATAAACTCTAACAATAAGAAATATTTGTTAATGTTCTACAATTCAAGCTCCCTTTAATTTTCCTACTACACACATAAATGTATTGAGATTGTTTACCTTTTGAATTTCTCTGATCCACCTGTTTACACCACTCTGTAAGGCATTCAGGAACTGTGCATCTTCTACTTTATCACCAAAGTCTTCTACTTTAGCTTTCCTGCCTTCCTCCTGACATTTCTTTAGAACTGCCATCACATTAGGATGTATAGTTAATGTTATCTCAGGGATATCTATATTCTGTTGTAGATGTAACAGACCCATTTCTAATTCTGATATCTTCTTCTCTACAGCAG
Organism: Mytilisepta virgata; assembly: GCA_028015205.1. Taxonomy (NCBI): domain Eukaryota; kingdom Metazoa; phylum Mollusca; class Bivalvia; order Mytilida; family Mytilidae; genus Mytilisepta; species Mytilisepta virgata. Next base: position 49,370,225 of record CM051518.1, on the reverse strand, counting down.
GAGCCATCTTATCACCATCTCTGTTTAAAATTCAAATCGAATACAAATAAGAGCAAATTTCTATTATCATTTCATATTTTATTATCCCTGTGCTTCAGCAAAGCGTGAGGATATTATTAAGCTGTTCGGCATATGTGTGTGAACTGTGCCAAAGGTTTCGGAATTTAAACAGTGCCCCTAGGGGGCCGGGCTACATAGAGAGCCTAAGGGTAAAATAATCCTTTGTCACGCAACTCCTCTCAGGTTATTTGGAATACAGAACTGAAATTTGGCTCAGTAATTGCCCTATCAATGTAGATTGTGTCAAAGGTTTCAGAATTTGAATAGCCCCCTGGGGGCTGGCTACACAAGGAGCATAAGGGTACATTATTCCTTTGTTGCACAACCATTCTCACATTATTTGAAATATGCAATTGAAAGTTGGCTCAGTAATTGCCCTGCCAATGTAGATTGTGCCAAATGTTTCGGAATTTGAAAAGCCCTTGAGGGCCAGGGTAGCCTTAGGAAACATTATTCCTTTGTCACACAACTCCTCTCATGTTATTTGGAATATGGAACTGAAAGTTATTGTACCACTAATGCAGATTGCACTAAAGGATTTGCAATTGTTTTAAGATGCAGTTCCAACATTATTGGGATCTAGATATCAAAAATATGTGATTCCAACTTTGGTAAATTTCCTGAAAGTATCCAAGACTTTATTTTTGGAATTTTACTTAGCAATTATAGATTTTTTTCATCATATTAGCTTTAAGACTTATCAAAAATATGAGATTCCAATTTTCGTAAATTTCCTGAAAGACCCAAAGACAAGTTTATTTGTGATTTCTACTTAGCAACCATATATAAATTTGGAATCACTATAGCAACAGCACTGGTTTGGATTGTATGGATTTCAAAAACACAAGAGTAGCGTGGGGATATGCAGCAGGGCTGCTTCGACTAGTATTAAACATGTGATTATTACAAGGATAAAAACTAATAGGTAATGGAAAGATTGGTAAAAATTTCTGCATAAATTGGATGCTACATTTTCTTAAATTGCAAAACAGGTAACTTTTATCATTTAAAAATTGTAGAGATCAAATACTAAGTAAAAATGACATTGCTTCCAAATTTGTAACAATAATTCATCAGCAACATATTTTTTTTTTTCAATTTGGAATTTGAATCTCATGATTTAATAAAACATTGCAATTAAAACTTCATTAATTGAACTGAATATTTAAAATATTTGTATGATGCCATTACTACCTCTCTGCTTTTCCAGTTTCCTTGATATAAGACTTGAAATATGGTGCTACAGCATTACTTATGTAAGCATGTAGTGTTTCATATGGTGATCCTTCACTCAAGTTCATTACACGTAATTGTTGTGGGAAAGTTTTGTCTGCTTCAAGAATCTGTCCTCTTTTAATCAAAATCATACTGAAAATAACATATAAAACAATTTTCATTATTGCATAAATTTCAGTTTTGTTCCAATGTGTTGTATTTTCACCATTCTCTCTCTAAAAACCTTTAAAGAATATTATCTGTCAAGATTGGGTTCAAATCAGGTCAGTTACCCTTGGAAGAAATTTTCAAACTTTAAAAAAATCAGAAATTAGATATAGGCCTTGCAGTCATGTTTTTTTACCATTTGTTACCAAATTTACATCATTTTTAAAGGACCTCTTAATGAGCATCTATGACAAGTCTGTTCATTCGTATCAAGAAGCTGCTATGGACAATAGCTGATAGACACAAAAGCAATGGTTATAGCAATCTTTATCTTATTAAAATTTGAATATGATTTGCATTTATTCAAAATAAAAACATTGAGTAAAAATTTCCTTTAATGCCAGAAGCTTAGACAATTTTCAAAGGGGGGCTTTAATTAGGGATACAAATTTCTTATGGCTACACTGACCTATAGTTGAAACAGACCATAGATATCTACATGTTCCCATTGTTGACAGCATAGTATTGTCAAAATAAAGCATGGAGAGAGTTTTGATTTTTGTCTGAAGGACTGGATTGATTTCTTCACATGTCTCAGTGATGAGTGTAAATCTGTTTTTATATAAAAAAAAATGTGCCAGGGAAGTCAATATAACTTAAAGTCTAGAATTTAGATAGAATTAGAAGAAGTATACCATGCCTAATGACTTCAACAAGTGGAAAAAATGCACTTCATTACCTTGTGATCTTTGAACTAGAATAAAATACTTCAGAAGATATATGGTATGACACAACACCTTCTCCATCTCCTTCTCCACTTTCTCCAACCTCCTCAGATTCATCTGTAAAATATACATATAATAACCAGTTTGTAATTTTTATACTTTCAATTCAAATTCAAAAACAGCTTTATTTTCCTGGAAACAGGAGATAAATAAAGTAAGAAAAAGAAAAAGATTTCCTCCATTTTTTCATTGCTATAAATCTGAGTTATCTCTCTTGACCCAGAGTTCACTGTTCAACAAATAGCAGGGCTCGAAATTAACAAACTAGAGGCTCAGCTGAATCTGTATTCCTCACCTGGCTTTTTATTAAGCCATTATAAAAGGTAACTTCTTTTGTATCCGCAAGTCTTTTATAGAAACGCAAAATGTCAAAGTAACCTTGATATTTGACCTTTGACCTAAAAAGTGGATCGTTTGCACCTGTCCTTCCATATGAGATTCCTGTCAACTTTGGTTACAGTCTGCCAATTAATTCCCGAGCAAACGACAAAAAAGTCTTTTCCCATATTGATTCAATGGAAACTTTGAACAGCCACAGCCATCAGTTGAGCAGATGAATCTCAACCAAAAGTAGATCGTTTGAAGAGGGTATTGTTTTCATCAATCCTGCAAAGTTTCAAAACATTTCATACTGTAGTTTCAGAGAAGATTTTTTGAAAATTGGCAAAAAAAATCAAAATTGGCCTCTGGCGTCATTTTGTTCATCCATCCGGATCTGGAAAGAGCCAAAATTCCGAATTTTTTTTATCGTCAATAAAATGTTTAGGGTCTGCAACAGAGGCAGGGTCAGAAAACACGAAAAACACAATTAATTTATTTTGGCCTTATTATTTATATAATACACTGTGGCATTGTACAAAGACAACAAGGAATCTCAGTCAATCCTTTCAAGGAAAATGTCGAGCAACCTGGATTGTTCAGCTAGTTGCCCTGATTTTACACAAAAAACTTCAAAGGGCAACCAGGGATTTTTTATAATTTTCAGCCCTCCTAATATACAGTAACGACCCAAAATATGTTAACTTTTGATTTGCTTGTCAAGTTCAATAGTTTAATGCCCATCTTGGTAAAATGATTATTTTAGAAATCATTCATTTTGGAGGAGATTGAGGGCAGATATGAAATAAATTGTCATTAATGAAAAATTTTAATTGTATTTTAATCGTAGTACGGGTAGGCAATCCAAGATGGCAGCTTATATCGCTTAAGGTTTTTTTGGTATAAGGACTTTGTGGTACACGTATATAGCTAGTGATTTTGTTCAGGTTTTTAAAAGCTGCCCCCACCCTTTATTTTGGGAAATTTTTTACTGCGTTTTCCACAAATTGGGAAAATATTTTCAGTGAAGTATACTAGACCATAAACTATAATTACAAATTGTAAAATGTTTAATGAATTTGTTTTAATGATAGATCAGAGTCAGTCACAAGACAAGTTCACAGCTTAAGTATTTTGTCTTTGAATCCTTTAAATTTAACAACAAGATTGTCTAAATCTTGGTCAGATAAAGGTTTGATAGAAACGGGTCCACGTACCGGTGGCAGATCCAGAACCGAAACACGAGCAGATATGGCTACTAGGGAATTATCATGGGGGTGCTCTTATTAAAGGAGGAATATACAGAAGACAGACACACTGTACAATTGGCAAACCTTGGGTGACTCCGCTTCTCTCCATGGAGGTACAGAATCAGCCGGGTTTTGACAAATGAGACTAGGTACGATTTGCCGAAATGAACATGAACCGGAAGTAAACAAAGTCCTGAAATCGAGAAATACAACTCTGGAACATTACACCAGCTTTCTTTTATCTAATTATGTCTAACAACTGGGAAATTTCCACTGTTTCTGAAAAATGTTTGTCAACATTTTGGGAAAACTCTCCAGGGGAAACAGCCGAAATTCGGCTGTAAAATAAGGCTAACAAAATCAGTGATAGCACATTGATAATAAACACAGAATATTTGTTGTTTGGTAAATATCTATTAAAAGTACTCGTGAAATAATACTGGATCTCCTGTAGTTGGTGATCGCAATACTGGCATACCAGTATTGTGCACAATACTGGTATAAAAATTTTGTACCAGTATTGTAACTTAAAAAAAAACCAATACTGGTAAATTACTGATGTACCAGTATTGTAATTGTATTGTAGACAATACTTTAAGGTGTATTATGCTATGTCCAAGTTTTTTTTAAGTGTATTTTTCAGCAAATTTTTCATTATGTTCGTAAGAATCAGGATGAATTATATTTTATTTGTATAATATAGATGATATAACAATGATTACATAATATAAATATACTTGGATGAATGACTCACTACTATTGATCTAAAATGCATCATGAGCAGACACTAATAGGTCAAAGTTCAACAGTGAGGTTTTTTTTATATTTTATGAAATTACCTTTAGTTGAGGATCTTTGAATAAGTAACGCTGGTGTTTGCGGGTCAGTGATGAACTTTTTTATGCATTCAGTGTGTACTTTTTCCACTAAACTAGTCTTAAGTGCTGCAGAAGCTGAGTCTCGATCCTCCAACAGGGCGGGAATAACTCTGCATAAGTATTCCAAAAATAAAGTGTGGTCAGCTACCGCTTGGACAGGAACTTCGGACGGAGGAGTTCCCTCCTGTTCCGAAGAATCTGCCATGTCTAAAAGTCCTTAAATGTTTCCTCCTTCCAGCTAGTCGGCTACCTTTAGTCATACGTCGGCGAATGCAAATGAGCAAAAGTATTTCATCCGGGCATCTGTCACTTATTTTGAAACGTGCTATAACATGGAAAACTTAATTAAATAAATGCAAAATGTGCAACGAGAACCATTTCTTATTAAATTGTAAAATAAACCCAAATTTGCAGAAGGACCTCCTTCCTAATTTAAATAGACCTTCAATTAATCTTACTTTTAATAATTTGGACCGAGATGAAACATTTTCCAAACTCTTAATCCTATTTCCAACCAGAAGCTGATATACAATAATAATACAATGATACATTACATAAACTGTGTATATAATATATATAGGTCATACTGATTTAATTATGCATTACGTATGTTTTTTGCTTCGGTTAAGTACTGGCATATTTGTTTTGTTTTCAGAGTATTTAGGGTTAATGACCTCTCTGATAAAATCATCTTCAATATTACTTATGTTTTGGAATAATTCATCGCAACTATATCTTGAATTTTGTTATTTTGGACAATATAGTATAAAATGTTTTTCAGTTTCAACTTCTGATGGACAAAATTTACAAAAGCGTTGGTCGCGGGGAGTACCATTGCATCGACCTGTCTCTATATTGAGGGAGTGAGCACTAATTCTGATTTTTGTAAGAATGGATCTATGTTTTTTTGAAAGAGGAAATTTTAAGTAGCATTATGATTTAAAATTGTTAAGAATGTTGCTGAAAAATGCAACTTGCTTGTTTTATTTATTCAGATGTTTTCAAGTTCTTTGAGTGTTTTATTTTCCCAAAAACTGAGTAATTTATATTTAAAATCTTGGTTTGAAACGTTCAAAGATAATAATCCAATTTTTTGTTTGATGCAGTTTAAAGTTTTGTTCAGAGATTTATTAATCTTTTATCTTCTATAAAAGCTGCTTTTATCAGAGAGATCCTGTGGTCATTTTCAGATTCAATTTTTTTTAAAGCTGTTATAATATTTGAAAATTAATATCATTGATTTAAAACATGCAGGTTATGTACCCAGTTCAATATTAACAGCAAGATTGGAAGCTTTACCATGTAATTCAAGAATATTTTTGAAAATCATGTATTGTACCTTTTCAAATGGTATTCTATCGAAGGTGTCTAGGTTCATATTAAAATCTGTAAGCCAGATTTCTGATCCGTAAGTTATAATAGATAGAATTATAGAATTGTATAACTTTATCCACGTTTTGGCTTAAAATTGGTCTGATTGTGAAATTTTGGATTTTAACGAGTAGAAAGCTTTTTTTTGCTCCATCGGCAAGATTTTCACTTGCATGTTTCAGTATACCTGTGTTTTTAAATACCATCCTAAGTATTTGTATCTGTCTGTAATTTCAATAATATTTTGTTTAAAGTCGAATCCAAATGTATTATTTGGGATTTCTTTCTTACAGAAAATAACCACTTTTGTTTTGCTTGGATTAATGTCTAGGTTCCAGTCATTGCAAAAGTTCTCTAGAGCATTTAAGCAATGTTGGAGACCAGTGGATGACTGAGATATTAGAACTAAGTCATGAGCATATAGTAAATGATTAATGTTATTAAGACAGACTTGGTCCGTTTGTTTTTTATCTAGATAATATGCAAAAATATTGAAGAGTGTATGACCCATGTTATCCCCTTGTTTTACCCCCAGAATTCTCTGTAAATGGTTCACTGTAAAAGCTAGAACTTTTATATGAATATGTAGTGTTAAAGTACACATGTTTTATGATTTTGTAAAAGTTTCCCTCACTTCCTTTGTCCAAAATTTTGTATAAAAGTGCTTGTCTCCAGACACTGTCAAATGCCTTCTTAAATTCTAGAAAAAGGGTATCATTTTTCGAAAAAATGTGTAGAACCTAAAAAAATTATAATGATCGAAAAAAAATTATTATGTTACGTAGATTAATATAACTATATAGTTTTAATTTTTCTAGCTGTATTGCATGATTTACAATTAACATCAAAATTTATCAACAATTTTTATTACAGCTGTATCATGTGAAGGCAAGAATTATTTTTTCTGAATCCAGATTGACCTTCAAAAATTAGATTTAACTTTAATAAATATTCATAAAGACTTTTCAAACAGCTAAAAAAGGGTAGGAAGAAGAGTTCTTGGCCTATAATTATTCATGTCAGAGGAGTCACAGGCAAATTTATAAATAGGGGGAACTCGTGCACACTTTAATTTAGATGGAAAAATTCCACTATAAAGACATGGGATAAGGATTCACAAATTACTCGAGCACTAATCTTAAGTATATGAGGTCCAACACAATCTAAACCCGTGGATTTATGAATATTCAATCTACTCCGTGAATTAAAACATCTTTTTGCAAAATACAGATAAATTTAATATTTATTATCACTAATTCTATTCATCGCAAAATAATTTTGCTTCCTTGAACTAAAATGTGATGTATGATGTGTAATAATGGATTTAGCGATATTAGTAAAATGAATATTAAAATGTTCCCATATTTCTTTTGAGTCATTTACTTCAATACCTTTATAATTTAAAAATGATATTCGACATTTAGATACGAGAGTTTACGGCTCTCAAATGTTTCCATAATTCATTTGTACCTCTGCCTGATTAACTGCTTGAGAAAAGTAATCTGATTTATAGAGCCTTAATTTATTTGCTAATTTATTTCTATAAAATTTATTTTTCCCAACATCTTTGCGTGTGTGATAAAAATCTCTCTGGAACCTCAATTTGCCAATTTCTTGACAATACCAAGTGTTGTCTTTTCACCCTTTTTGAGACAAGAAGGGCATGCTTATTAAGAGCATATAGAAAAACTTTGAATACCACATTTCTGAAGCAACGTCTGCATTACTAACATTCAAGATTTCATAAAAATTGTTGTCCTTCAAAACATTGTTAAACAACTGGTGATCAAAATTCTTAAAATTTCTATATTGAATTGATACAAGTCGGCATAGTCCTGGGTTTTTCGCTTAATGCCTTAAAATAGTGTATAATGGTCACTAGGACAATATGTTGGAAACTATACGTTTGTTATGTCCTCGGGTCTGGTAGAATATATATGACCTAACAAAGTCACATACTTACTATACTGACCTTATAGTTGGTTCAGTAACCATTTGGTATAAACTATATGCAGTTAGAATATAAGACCATTTTCTGACAAGTCTTTTAAACAATCAATATTAAAGTCACCATTTAAAACGACATTTTCATTGAGAAATTGCTTGAATTAATTTTAGATTTTCTTCAAAATTCTGATACCACGAAACCGTGCTATCTGATGGTCTATATATAAATAATATCAAAATGACTTCTGATGTTTAGGAAACACTTCAAATCACATTGACTCTAACTGATCACTTTCAAACTTTTCTTTCTTTCATATTTTAAAACATCTTCTAAATAAACAATTAAACCGCTCCTAGAACCAAAGCTTCTGTCGTTTCTTTCATACCTACAAACAAATATTTCTAATTCCTTTGAATTTTGGATAAAAAAGTCTCACACATTTGGTTTTTTATTTCTATTCATATTGTAGATATTGTACTTATTTTCATCTAGTTCTGGTAAAATGTGTTGCACAGTTAACCTTTAACCCAGGAGAATTTTCATGACCGTGATAAACATGAATATTTAAATTATTTTCAAGTATTGATGCATTAAACTTGTCTCTTGGGGTACTAGAGAAAAAATTTAGTTGTTCATAACCGTTTCCCAAGTGAACTTAATGAACCTGTCCCATTGATGTTGTCCCTTCCTCATACCGGATTTGACATGGGTATACACCCGGTTTTTGGTGGGGTCCATGTTGTTCATATGTTTATAGTTTTTAATCGTAGTGCTTGTATTGTTTTGGTCTTGTCTTCATTGTTCTCTGGAGTTTGCCAGTTGTTTCGATTTTCCCCTCTTTTGAATGTCCCTTTGGTATTTCTTGACTTACTCATAAAATTATCATTTGAAAATTAAAGGGTATCATTCTGCTGTCTTATTTATGTTATCAATTGATTTTGTTTATGGAAAACTTTGGATATTTTTTCACAGACATGGTCTGTGGTTGGCTTATAGCAACTGAATTACATATACAAGAAAAAGAATCATTTTCACAATTAATTTTTACATTAAAAGATTCAATATTCATAAAAAAAACCATTATATGTTGCGGCAACCTCCTTTTGCAAATCCCCTAAATACATTGAAATAATAACCTCTGTTTGGATAGTAGCGATCTCGAGCACCTTTATCATTTTGAAAATTAGTCAGTCCTCTGTTTTTTTCATCTTTGAGTCATGCCATTGTTTTCGTAGTTAACCAGTAGTTTTGTTCCAGTTCCGTCAGTTTTCAGTGCATCTTTAACTGGTTTCCCGTTTTTTAAGTAAAACATGATCTGGTTATTAACAAAGGCAACTTTTTCTACGCATAAGTTTTCAAACTCTCATTAAAAGTTTCAATGTTCACACTTTTTTTTCTGGGTAGAAATATTTATTTTCTTATATGAGTAATCTTCAGTCTAATTAGCTTCATAATAGATGTGTATATGGCAAGCCGTTTTACTATTTATTCTAACTTCAAGATATCTAATAAATGTTATAAGATATCTCATATAGCTTATAAGATATCTCATATAATTTTCTTTTTAAGATATCTTATAAATTATATGAGATATTTTATAAACTATATGTTATATCTTATAATATATGAGATATCTTATAAAGTATATAAGATATCTTATATAAACTAGATTATATAAGATATCTTATAAAAGCTATATTATATAAGATATCTTATATATTATATGAGATATCTTGAAGTTAGAATAAATGGTAAAACGGCTTGTCATATCTGTACGTTTCTATAAAATCTAATTAATCTATTTTCATTTGCATCGTTCCCTACGAATTGCAAAATAATTGTACCGTTAAGTCATTTTATTGTATACGCTGCTTAATACATGTAAGTAGAAACAACGGTCCCACCTCAGTTTGTATTCAAGTAACATAATTTCACCATTTTGCACAAAGTCAGTGTTTGTATTTGTCAATTATTGGAGATTTTAAATGAAAATAGAAATAAAATATTAAGTTAGATTATCTTTTTTCATGTCTGTATATAAGAGATATAAATATATATCATCATATTTGCATACACATTATTTACAATTAATAAATAATAATAATACATAGAGGTGTGCTGTCCAGTAAGGGGACCAGAGCAGGGATCATATAATACTATCATATACAGTTCCTGACCAGAGTAACAAACAATGGGTCATACACGTGTACATATTTTCATATTACCAAGGACGTATAACTATTAAATTTTACAGGGAAAAATATTTGAAGATGGCAAGAAGAAAATCAGAAGCAAAGCGAAAGTTAAAAGATTTGTCTCATGATACGGACTCTTCGTTTGACTCACCGTCGAAATCCCAAAGTAAAAAACAACAGAGGAAAAATAAACAGATTGAAGTTAACCCTACTGTTACTGAAAAAACTATAAACAAATCACCCGATTCCAAAATGTCGAATAAAAAAAGTCCAGATGGAACTATACATAAAGTTGCTCATGATCTACAGCATAGTACCCCTTACGTATATCCACCCTTTCCTTTCCCCCCTCCGGCGCATACAGGACACTTAACATCTTTTGGGTGGCCATTATCCCCTGTAAGTGATTCCAACATGTTTAGCAAAATTATGGATTCTATGAGTTCTATCGACGCCAGGCTTAATAAACTAGAAAAAATTGATAAAAGATTAGAGTGTGTTGAAACTCTGTGTCATAATATCGAAAGCTTGTTTGTACGCGTCCAAAATACTGAATCTACGCTAGATACACTTAGCTGTAAGGTGAATGATATACAAGAATCTTGTGATAATTTTAGTACTAAAATCGATGAACTTTTTGTCGAAAAGGATAACTTATGGATGGCCGTCTCTTCAGGGGGGACCGGGAGTCCAGGAAAGAGTTCCAAACTTAAAAAGGAGATAGCACAAATGCATCAAGAAAACAGGGACTTAAAAGCAACTGTTTCGGATCTTCAATATGAATCAACAAAAAACAATCTGATATTCTATGGTATCTTTGATTCGGCCGGTGAAAATGTGAAAAATCTGTTAAGTGGTTTTGTGCGGAACGAGATGAAAATTCGTAAAAATATAACTTTCCGAAAAGTTCATCGTATGAAAAGTAAAAACAAGCCGAGGCCAATTATTGCAACTTTCGATGATTTTAAGGATAGAGAGTTAGTAAGATCGTCGGCACATAAATTGAAAGGGAGTTCGTTCGGGCTCAGTGAGCAGTATCCACCAAATGTGCTTAGCGCAAGGAAACGATTGGTTCCGATTCTGAGAGAGGCGAAAAGGCAACAGGTGAAAGCTACGCTTATTAAAGATAAACTTTATGTAAACAATGAGCTATATGACCCAATAAAACACAAACATTTAACTAAAACTGATTCAAATGCTATGGTACAGGATAGCGTTGTCATTACTGAGGCTACAGTACATGGGGTTCTATCGGCTAATGTAGGCGGTGATGTTGATCAGCCAGCTACAGGTGACATTGAAATAGATACCGAACAAACTGCTCCTAAAATCATTGACGATGGTGGGTTTTAGGATTGCGCCGAAGGCGGTGTGACAAAGGCACAGACTATATGTGGCAAGCTGAAACTGTTATCCTGGAATGTAAATGGTGGCGTTGTAACTAAACTTGGTAATAAAGCTTTTGTGAATTTTTTATGTACATATGATTTAATTTTTCTAAATGAGTGTTGGTTTGATAAAGATTTTAGCATTTGTATACCAGGCTATAAGTGTTTTTGTATCCTAGATCAAAATCAAAGTCCAAACAAGGTGGTGGTATAATTGTTTTGATTAATAATAATTTTGAGAGGTTTATTCATATTGAATCATGCATTCACGACAGTATTGTTTGGTTGAGAATTGACAAGGGTATTGTTACTGATGATAAATGTTTATATATTGCTTCTATGTATATACCCCCAACTAAATCAAAGTTTTACAAGAGGTATGATTGTGATTTGTTTACGGAACTTGAAAATAGCATCGAACTATATTCTGCCCTTGGTCATATTATGTTGGTTGGTGATACAAACAGTCGGACAGGAACACTGGACGATTTTATTCGTAGTGATAGTATCCACAGTACAGTTAGAAATCAAATTGAGGGTGTGTTAGAATATAAATCTGACATTAATATCCCAACAAGGATTAATCCGGACGCTAACACGAATTCGTCTGGACCTAAACTTCTTAATCTGTGTAAAAATTCGAGACTTTGTATAATGAATGGTCGTCATAAAAACGGTTTCTCAAGTGACTATACTTATTGTGGACCCAACGGCTTGAGCGTTATAGACTATGTATTAGTTCCGTACGCACTGTTTCCAATGATCGACCAGTACATTGTGTCTAATATTACAGACTACTCCGACCACGCTTTTCTTCATTTGGAACTTAAACTATATATTGAACGTGAAAATCTGGAAATACCTCCGAGCAGTGAAGGGATTGAGGGCGAAAAATCTGTTAAATACCGATGGAAGGATGACGTTCTGGACCAGTGTGCCGAGTGTATCCGTGTCAATATGGACACAATTAGTCAATTAAGTAACGCTATTTGTTTCGAAAATCAACAGAGTTTAGACTCCTCATTGACTGATTTTACAAAGGCAATCGAAGATATTATGTCTCCATTTTTTAAGAAGACTCATAAGACTTTCCGTATGTTGGATCGTGAACAGTTCGATAAACCATGGTTTAATGAACGATGTAAGGTACTATACTCAACTTATATGAATTGTTTATATGTGTTCAACCATATGAAAAATCCTGAAAATCATAAAAAATTGATTGAGGCCAAAAAGGATTATAAAACATTTGAGAGACGAGCAAAGCGTGAATATATGCGCATTGAGGGTAACATGTTGGATACTCTGAGATTAACTAACCCCAAGCTGTTCTATTTGAAGTTTCGTAAAAGAACCACTGTTAAAAACGATGTTACCATTTCATCATTTTTCGAACACTTTAAAAGGGTCGCGAATCCCGATAATGAAGTTAATTTTGAAATCCCTTTCAGTCAAGATGCATTAGATGATTGTGTGTTTGAAGATTTAGACAAAGCCATAACAGAAAATGAGATTCTAAATGCAATATCTAATTTAAAACGAAATAAAAGTCACGGTGTTGACGGAATGTTGAATGAGTACTTTATTGAATTTAAAGACGTCTTTATGCCAATTTTGCTTAAAGTTTTCAATGGTATTCTAAGATCAGGAATTTTTCCAACTTCTTGGACTATTGCGATTCTTGTGCCTATTTTTAAACGCGGTAACATTAATGATCCTAATAATTACAGAGGGATAAGTCTTGTCAGTAATTTTGGAAAGTTATTTACTTCAATTATAAATCAACGTTTATTAGATTGGTCTAATAGCTTTGATGTTATATCGGATGTACAATTCGGATTTCGACCGGGGTTTGGAACTGCAGATGCTATTTTCGCTTTGTCTTCCATTATTTTCAAATCACTTTCATACAAAAAACGATTATACTGTTGTTTTGTTGACTATACTAAAGCTTTTGATACTATTCAAAGAGTAATGTTATGGTATAAACTTGCCAATGTGGGTATATGTGGTAAACTTTTAAAAGTTATTAAATCGATGTATTCTAATGTAACTATATGTGTACAAGTTAATGGGTTTAATTCAGATTTTTTCACAAATGAGCTTGGTTTAATGCAAGGAGAGGTGCTGTAACCTATTCTTTTCTCACTGTATGTTAACGATTGTGAGATGGCTTTTATAAATAGTGCTTCTGTTCCCATTGATGTTAAAGAATTGAATTTATTTTTATTAATGTATGCTGATGACATGGTCATTTTTTCTGAATCTATTACTGGATTACAAGATATGTTGGATACTTTATATGATTATACAAATAGATGGGCTTTAAGTGTAAATACCACCAAAACTAAAATTGTTGTATTTAGAAACGGTGGAAGAGTAAATAATGATGAGATATGGTTTTCTAATGGGCAAGAGATAGAGATTGTAGATAGTTTTTCATATCTTGGTGTGTTATTGAATTACAATGGTAAATATAATATTCTACAGAACAAGTTGTCTGAACAGGGACGAAAAGCTGTTTTTGCACTGAGACGTAATATCAATTCTTTATGTTTGAATTATACCACACTATTATCACTGTTTGATACATACATTAATAGTATTTTGAGTTATGGATGTGAAGTTTGGGGTGCACATAAAGCCCCTGCTATAGAAAGAGTACATATACAGTATTGCAAAAATATACTCCATGTAAAGTCTTCGACGAATAACGTTATGGTGTACTATGAACTAGGTAGATTACCTTTGATTTATCATAGAAAATGTAGAATGATTAAGTATTGGTTTAAATTACTCACTACTTCAAATTGTATATTGCAAAATTGTTATAATATGCTATATGATGAATTGGAAAGACGTCCAAGTAATAAGTCAAACTGGCTTTATTTTATAAAGAATGAATTGTTCCATTTAGGTCTGGGTGATGTATGGTGTAACCAATTATTTTTTTGTAAATGGTGATTTTTGTGATATGTATCTTTCTGTTATAAAGCAGAGATTGTTTGATAACCTTAAGCAAGATCTGGATAGCCAGATACGAAATTCTGTTAAATGTTTCAATTATCAGTATATGGTTGACAATTTTTGTTTACAATTTTATTTGAAAAAATGTATTCCAGAAGTATATAAGACATGTATTATTAAAATGCGACTAAGTAGTCATAATCTCGCTATAGAGAGTGGCAGATTTACAGGAATATCTAGGGATAATAGATTTTGTATTTTTTGTAAGAATGACATAGAGGACGAGATGCATTTTATTCTCAAATGTCCAGTTTTTCAAGCATTTAGAAAATGTCTCATTAAGCCATATTATTGGAAAAAGCCATCTATGCATAAATATATTCAATTATTAAGTTCAAATAATGTTAAAGATTTGTGTAATCTTGGTAAATTCATATTTAGAGCCATGAAGTTAAGGTCTGAATTAATATAAAGTATTATTACATTATCGTGTTACACAACCTTCTGCTGTATCTTTTTCTGTATACTATTATTGTACCTATAGTTATATGACTTTGGTAATAAACATATATATAACTAACGTCTAATATACGTCCTTGATATTACAAATTACTTATTTCATTTACTATAATAATCAATTAAATCAAAACTAATCAAGTTATACTTTGTTTAATCTATTTCTATTTTTATTTTATTTTATATTATGTTTGAAAATTAACATTGTATAATTATTCTCCTCATTTTGGGCGACGTGATTGGCAAATAAAGTATTTGTTTGTTTTGTTTGTTTTATATTGAACTTCCTTGCAATTGTCAAGATATTACCCTTTTTGGTTCCTTTATTTCTCAATGGAAGTTTTTGCTTCTGAAAGAAAATATTTGTCTTTATAAAATATTGACGCTTGTGTTCTTTTTGTCGAACTGGTGTAGAAGTAGATTTGATCATGTTGATACTGTTATTGAATAATTTTTTTATCGCGAAATTCAGACAACTTCACTTTTCTTTTTTCTTTATATATTCTTCCCTCCACTATCTGGAGTACCAATACTTTTGTTCTCTGAATTCAAAAGACCAACATTAAAAACAAAATTCAATTATCATTTCCAGCTTCCATATTTTTCAAACAAATTTATTATTATCTCGAAGTATCGTTATGATAAACGGAAGTGTTACAATAATATTAGCATGTTTCTCTAGCTGTACGCATGCCCAAATGACCGAGAAGCGCCATATTTGAATGTCGGTGTAAACTGTAAACACAATCGACATGCCTCCAAAAACACGGAAAAAGTCGGGAAGAAGTAAAGCATCAACAGATGAATCCGGTAAATTTGTAGAAAACAAGAAACCATTTAATCAGGTGTATCCATAATGGGACAGGACCCCATTAAATTTTAGTTCTGCCTCAAGTTCATGTTCAACTTCAAAAGCTTTATTTATAGACGAGATCATTTTACATAAAACATAAGCTCTATTGAGCTTTTATATCGTCTTATTACAAACAAAACATCTGAAACGTGCACGTTTAAAACAAAGCAAGCATGCTACACACACAAAAGGTACACAAAGCAAATCATTACATTGAAGCATTCATGTACAGTATACATAACATGAAGAAGTTAAATATATGTAATACCATGCAGAAATATTAAAAGTACAATAAGCAACCCAGTATTAAAAGCATATAAAGCACTTTAAAACACATAAGCAATTACAGCACATTAAGCAGAAAAAAGCACTAAAAATTAAAACATTAATTATTTGCAGGCATTACATAATTTGGCAAGAACTACCATTCCAGGTAACAATAAGTTTAGAAAATTGGTTAAAATTGTTTTCATCTCTAAAACTGGGGTAGTTCATTCCAGAATTTATCAGCTGTGTATCTAAAAGAATTGATGCCATAGCTTGTTGTTCTCACCTGGGGCTGTTCAACTGTATTTTTATATCTGCAGGAATATTTGTGATTTTTTATATTAATCAAATCATGTAAATAAGACAGACTCTTTTTGTGTATAATTTTAAAAGTTTCTAAAACTATTGCCTCGTAATCTTCTGACTTTAAGAGATGGAAGTTTTGACTTGTGTAAAAGATCTTCATAGGAGCTATTATAATCCTCATAAACAAATCTCAAGGCTCTCTCCTGGATTTTTTCCATCTTAACTGTGTTTTTATCACTACAAAAATGCCAGGTGACTGGGCAATAATTAAGATTAGACAAAATAAAAGAATAATAAATTGTTAAACGACCAAGTCTATTCAGATATCTACCAATACGTTTAAGAACATTAAGTTGACGAGAGGCCTTCTTACAAACTCAGATATGGACAATAATTTGGTATTCGAATCGTTTCCTGTAACAATAAAAGTGAATAAAAAAGTATCAAAATTGCATATTTCTTTGATATGTACTATAATTAAGTTGCAAAATAATTGGTTGTGTGTTCCTTTTATAGCTGCGATTAATATTTTCTAAATTTTTTTTTTTTAAAAATATTTTATTGCCCATATTTGTGTTTTTATCCTTGGTTTCTTACCGTTACTTTTGGTTTCCTTAGTGCATAATGCCATGGTATTTCATCACATCTATTTCTTACAAAACTTTGAGGTCTCTTTTAAAGTTTTAAGAAACATTTATAATGTAGAATGGAAAAAAGAAAATCTTGGAAAATGTATGTATTTCTTTCATAGATCCCCTAAACTACTCGTTACATTTGGTTTCCTATTTGTCACGGTATTTTAAAGTTTAAAAATTGACTGTGTTAAAAAAGTTTCCAAAACAGTGATTAGGATTATTGAACTATTGCCTATGTTTTAAACAATGAGACAAAGATATTCATATTTGAGCTTTTTCTTTTTCATTTTTTTTTTCATTAGAGTCCAACTAAACCGTTATGCGTTACATGTCACACAAAAAGAAAAAGTTATTTCAAGAAGTATATAAATATGAATAATAAAAAACTCCCACCACATGAGAGTCCAATCAACAGTTAAACATCCTTGTTATGGCACTTTGTGAATTTGAAGTTGCTTTGTAGGTAATAACGTAATTTTTGTTTCCTAAACCAAGAAAAGGATCATTTTCTTAAGGAGTTTTTTTCATGTTAAGGAACTAGATAGCCTGTTTAAGCTTAAACAATTTAACTGATAGTTATTTTTGTCTGTACACTACAAAAATACAAGTGATTGAAATTCAAATTTTGGTCCCTGACATTTTTTACAGCAGTTTCAAATGCTTTGTTTGTTATATTACACTTGGTTTCCAAATAACGCTAACCAGATTTTTTTTCCTAAATATTGGAGAAATGCATTGCTAACAGGAGGTGCAAAAGCACAATACAAGAACCCAAAATGGCCATCTGAATTTGGTGAAATATAATTAAATTTTGAAATCTGAGAAATCGAGTTTGAAGAAGCAACATTCATGGTTTCTTTTGTAACACCATCTTTTTGTCCCTTAATTTGCTATAAATTACAAAAGTTCAAAGAAAACAAAGTTTTTTTTCTTGTTGCTCATGGTTGAGAAAATGATCTATGGTCCAACAACTTGCAAGTAATCACACATAATAGGTAAATTATAGATCATACTTGTTTAGTTTCTTTTGGTTTCCTGTCACAACTTTTTTCAAGTATCGCTTATGTGATGAACCATATGTTAATCTTTGTTGTTTTAAATATGTGAGAGAGATATTACTCAAAGAGCTAAAAAATGGAGAAAATGGCTTGTATATACTAATTTTTGTGTCGCCTGCGGAACGCATGGTCGACACATAGGGATCACTATCTGTCGTCTTGCGTCTTGCGTCATCACACTTTTCTTCTATCCTCAACTACTCGTAAACCGCTCAAAGGATTTTGATGAAACTTTCTCTGTGCATTAACCTTAATGCACAGGTGTGCATATATATTTCATTTTTAGAAAATTAAAATTTTTTTTTTGGTAATAATTGACATTTTTGCAAGAAAAGGGGGGGCAAAACTTCTATCCTCAACTACTCCATAACTGCTCAAAGGAATTTGATGAAACTTTCTCTGTGCATTAACGTTAATACACAGGTGTGCATATATATTTCATTTTTAGAAAATTTTTAATTTTTCTCTATAAAAAATGACATTTTCGAAAAAAAGGGGGGGTCAAAACTTCTATCCTCAACTACTCCATAACCACTCAAAGGAATTAGATGAAACTTTCGCTGTGAATTAATTTTAATGCACAGGTGTGCATATATATTTCATTTTTAGAAAATTTTAAATTTTTTTGGTAAAAAATTACATTTTTGCAAAAAAAAAGGGGGGGGGACAAAACTTCTATCCTCAACTACTCAATAACCGCTCAAAGGAATTTGATTAAACTTTCTCTGTGCACTACCCTAAATGCACAGGTGTGAATATTTATTTCATTTTTAGAAAAATTTAAATTTTTTTTGTAAAAATTGACATTCTTTGAATGCATAAAGGGTGGGGTCAAAACTGCTATCCTCAACTGCCCCGTAACCGCTCAAAGGAATTTTATGAAACTTTCTGTGCATTAACCTTAATGCACAGATGTGCATATATATTTCATTTTTAGAAAATTTTAATTTTATTTTTTGTAAAAATTGACATTTTTGAAAAAAAAAGGGGGGGGGTTCAAAACTTCTATCCTCAACTACTCCATAACCACTCAAAGCAATTTGATGAAACTTTCTCTTTGCATTAACCTTAATGCAAAGGTGTGCATATATATTTCAGTTTTAGAACATTTTAATATCTTTTGTAAAAATTGACGTCCGCAGGCGACACATGTCTTCCTTGGAAGACTCACACATTTTTTTTATATTTTTAATTAGGAAACAACAGACATTGTTTCTTCAGTTATGATGTCTTTTTAAAAATCAGTATTTGCAGTCCAGAAATTGAGCAGGGAAAAATTTGAAAATTCTCCCTATCAACTGCATGTAGTTTGCAATTTATCTTGCATTTGCCATAAATACATACCATTTTTACAAAAAAAAGAGATATTTTAAAAGCTCTGTTTCTTTTTGTTTCCTGTCACCCTTATAAATAAAAATAGAATGTTTGGCTTTATTGATCCTTCATCTGATAATAAAAAAAATGTCTCATCAATAAGTTCATTTTGACCATCTATTAGAGTATACAAAACATGATAGAATGCAAATAATATTGGTTCTTTTGAGGAGAAATATCTTGACATGTTTCATTGTGGTTTCTTTTGGTTTCCTGTCGAAAATTGAAAGTATAAATTCAGCATTTACAAATGCATCATGCATGCATAAAAACTTATGAAAAAGACAAAATCGGTCTTGGATAATGCTATTATAAACACAAAATTACACAATTTTCTAATTTTCATTTCGGTATCTCATGGTATCTTGTCACAAAAAAAGGTGTTGAGCAAACAGGGTTTAAAGAAAATCTTTTGTCCATCTGATTCTCTTATAAAATGTTGTTTTATACATATTCCTAAGATCAAAAATTCAAATTCAAGTGATTAAAAATTTGGAAACCAAAGAAACCAAAGGTTCGAATACCAGATTATGGTCCATATACAGTTGACTCTCGTGATCTCGAACTCCACGGGACCACAAGAAAAATTCGAGATAGGCGAAGTTCGACTCAACAGGAGTTGACATTTTTTCGAGAAAGAACAGGGGGAGATAATTTAGCGACTTCCGGTAAACCTAAAGAGAGTATTGTGTTCCGGTAGCGAAGTACGTTTTAATATTCGTGATTGACAGTTCTTGTTGTGTGTGTACAATATGCTACTTTTGTGTACTTTTGTCTTATTTATGTACATTTCCAACTTATTTGTGTATTAGGTATTCCAATAATGAGTTGAAGGAAACTTTTCTCGGCCGAAAATAACACAATTTCGGATATCGTAATTGTGTGATTTTAAGTTGACAAAAGTTTTACTTCCGTATATACATTCATATTTATAACAAACTGCTTTAAATTTCTCAAATTTCTCAAAATTAATTTTTTATTCATTTGAAGTTATTTATAGAACATCGATACAATAGATGAAACGACCCGGTCGGTTTACATAATCCATAATTTATACCTACCAAGCGCATGGCCGTAAACAAATAAAAGTGTTGATTAATGTCATTAAAAGCTCTTTATAGATCATGTGTCACTAATTAATACCTTTTGTAAGGTGATGACCTGTTAATTGGCAATCAAGGTAAGACGACAAGCAATTTAGGCTGATCACCGGCGAAGCCATGTAATCCCCGAAATTGCCGAAAGCGATGTTTT
The DNA here is from genome assembly GCA_028015205.1 of Mytilisepta virgata. Taxonomy (NCBI): domain Eukaryota; kingdom Metazoa; phylum Mollusca; class Bivalvia; order Mytilida; family Mytilidae; genus Mytilisepta; species Mytilisepta virgata. Next base: position 49,349,419 of record CM051518.1, on the reverse strand, counting down.
GACAGGTGATAATTACTTCGAGATAATGAACAAAATTTGTGTTGTTTTGTTAATTTGGGACCCTGAGATTAGTTCGAGATAGAAAAAAATTCGACTTACAAGAATTCGACTAAACAGGAGTAAAAATACATACATTTATATGGGACGAGTTTTGGGACCAGAGAAAAAATTTGACTCATCCGAAAATTCGACTCAAGCGAGTTCGAGACAACGAGAGTCGACTGTATGTTTATCAAAATTTAATCTGTAGTGTAGTGTGACTCCCAGTAGCTTTACATCATTTTTGCATTCTATTCTATTTCCTTTAAGATTAAAAACAATATCATGATTAAAAGTTTTTTTGCCAATTGCCAGAGCTTGAAATTTATGTGGATTAGCTTTCATTAAATTCAATTGTAATCAAACCAGTCCAACATTTTTAGACTATCACTTTCTAAATTTTTTATGACATTCTGTATATCAAAATCAGCATAGGATAAGGTGTTGTCATCCGCATAATTATATATAGTATTATTGTCAACTACACCAAAAATGTCATTTATGAATATATTAAAAAGCATACGTCCAAATATGGAACCTTGCAGAACACCTTTGAACATAATTTCAAAATTACTGCAAATATTATTAATCTTTAGACATTGTTTTCTGTTTTGTAAGTAGCTCTGTAATAAATCTATAAAACTATTTGATAAACCATAAGTTTTCATTTTTAATAATGATAATAATTCATGCGGCAAACAGTCGAATGCCTTTGATAAGTCCATCAATAATGCTGCGACAAATTTGTTATCGTCCAATGCCTTCTTCCAATCCTCAATAACTTTGAGGAGGGCAGTTTGACACCCATTTCCTGATCTAAATGCAGATAACAGGGGGTTAAAGTGCTTTTCAAAAAACTCAGCTAATTGATCAAAAATAGCATGTTCGTAAAATTTGGATATACTTGGCAACACACTGACTGGGCGATAATTTCCTTTGTCCAGCATATTGTTTTTCTTAAATAGTGGTCTAACCTGGGCCACCTTTAGCTTATCTGGAAAAACTGAAGTTTTAAAACTTTTATTTATTAGTGTTTTAATAGGACTAATAATTATACGTTCTGCCAATTTTAGCATTTTAGCCGAAATACCATCATACCCTCACTTACCATACATCATTTCACGCCAGCTTACCGTTTTTGGAAACTTATTTTACTCTTTCTATCAATTTTTAATTGACTTATTTTCTTTCTTTTTGATTTTTTCCTTTCAAATCTAATTTTCGGCAATATTTAAGTTCAAATAAATATTAATTAGAATGCTGATTAATGTCCAGATATTTTTCCTTTTATCATGTTTTGAATTATTGAAATTTAAATTTTTATTAATTTTACATCATAATCAAAATTTTAATCATATGTGAATAGCAGTTTATTTAAAAAAAAATAAAATAAAATAACAAGCCATTTGATGTAAAAACTAAATATCTGTACCCCATAGTCCCATGTCAACTTCTCCATGTTACAACCTCAGAAAGCCATACATTACCGAATACAAATAAGTAAAACATGATTTTATACAATTCCCTGTGGTATACTTAATACAACCTCTCTACCTTAGATTGCGTGGAAAATGGAAATGAAATGCACATGGATTTGTTGTAATGTTCACATGCAAATGTTTGGCAGATATAAAAAACTGCAATTCATTCTGATATTTGGTGATTAAGTCCATTTCTCAGGGTACTTATAAAGTGAGAAATGGAATCGAAACGAAACAAAATATAGCGAAACGAAATAATACATGTACCCAAATAATTCTTGAAGACAGAATCAATCTAAGCATTTGGCGTAGTTTTGATCGTCTACATGGCAATTTTGGAGATGCTCTTCATAATAATCATTGTTTAAATGGAATATTTAAGATGAAGGGAAATACCTCTTTGTTCTCTTAATAGGTGATTGTTTTGTTTTTTATTCAAGGTATTTTTTTGTTTTTTGAACTTGAATTTTGCAACTACAATTTGGAACTTTTACTATGATTTCAATCATGTAAACTCGATCCATTGTTTTGCATTTGCAGTTGTTCAAAATGAACCCTACCGCATACAGCTCATATTGCATATTGGTTTGGAGTTTTTAAATTTTCCGGCCTCTGTTGTAACATTCAAAGACATTAGCGATATGTGTTGCGTTCTAAAAATTGGTAAATCGTGGATGCTTTGTTGTTTAAAGACTGCATACTGGATTTAGTACTCCAAGAGGACAGACTGTACCTGTAACATACAATAAAGCTTTGTTGTTTCACAAGTACTTGTTAATTGAATTTAAATATTTTAAAGACATTGGAGCCTATTCTAAAGACCCTGTACCGCATTCGTAAGATATCGTGACATAAAAAGGTGAAATAGGTCCAAAATTCAACATTGCTTAAGGAAAGGTCTACAATATATATTATTTCGAAGGTAACCAAACTGTTGAAAGCACATGTCAAATTTAATTACTTCTTAAACTATATATCCACATAGACTCATTGACTTTTTGACAGACTTTGACAAAATCTGCTACACTTTAATGCAGGATTACACGTAGCTGAACCTTTGGATCAGACTATTAAAGACCCTGTTTCATTATAGTTGGTTTCATTTTGTTATATTTCATTTCATTTCAATTCTTTTTCTCACTTTATCAGTACCCAATTTCTCAGCAACTCTAATACATACCCAACATATTTTGTCTATTGATAGTTATTGATGGGTACATGTCAGTCTGATATCTGTCTCCTGACTGACAACCTCATATTCATGTTGACTGACCTGCATCACATTTTTGTGATTAAGTCCATTTGTTTGCAACTTTAATACCAAAGCCCAGCATATTTAGTCAATACACATGTAGATAGTTCTTGGTGGGTATATGTCAGTTTGACACCTTGAGCTAAATTTCATGCTTGAAGGACTTACGTTACATTTTTTAGATTAAGAACATTTCTCAGCAACTATAATACATGTACCTAGGCCCTTTATATTTGGTAGATATAGATAGTTCTTGTTGGGTACATTCCAGCCTTAGACCTGTCACCATATCTTGCTTGAGTGACTTTCAATAATTTTAAATTTTCACAATTCAGGCTATTTCTCAGCAGCTGAACTAAAATATGCCTGTATGAGAGAGACCTTGATGTGATTTTCACACTTCAGTGACTTGTGTCACTTTTTCATGATTAAGTCCATTTCTCTGTAGCTGTACCTATATCCACCATACTAAATGGTCTGCAGATATTTCTTGGCAAGTAAGTTTTATCTGACACATGATCTTGACCTCAATTTCATGCTTGAGTGACTCATTTTCAAAGATAAGTCCATTTCTAAAATGTGATATGTAAACCCACCATTTTGGTATATAGATACTTTTTGGTGTTTGCTTTGGCATATTGCTTTTCTTTAACAGCCTTGTGAATACAAAGCTTACATTTTCAAATTGGCTAATAGAAGCCAGCTGAACCTCAGATTTTTAAAATTTTCTCCCTTATGCATTGATGGGAGTTAAGGTTATCCAAATATTGAAAATGCCACCCAACAATGTATGTATCACATATTTAAAAACAAATTATTTCAAGGGTTTCTTGTTTGGTTTGTTGGTATTTTATTAGCTCACCTGTCCTAAAAGGCTAATATCTCAAAAACTAAAAGCATTTAGAGCAAAACTGATGGGGTAAAAATGTTCATCAGGTCAAGATCTACATGCTATGCAATTTTCAGACGAATCGGTCAACCCTTTGTTGGGTTATTGCCCCTGAATTGTTAATTTTAAGGAAATTTGGCAATTTTAGGTTATTATCTTGAATATTATTATAGATAAAGACAAACTGTAAACAACAAAAATGTTCAGCAAAGTAAGATCTACAAATAAGTCCCCTTATAGGAGTTTTTGCACTTTAAAGACAATTTTTTTTTGTCATCTTTGTAAACTTTTAAAAATCTTTTCCTCTGAAACCACAGAATCAATTTCAGCCAAAGTTAGGCTGAAAGATCCTTAGGATATCTAGTATTAATTTGTTTTATTTTTTTGTCCATCAAGAAACATGACTGCACTGGCTTAAAAAGAACATAGGTGAAAATACACTTTTTGGCTCATATCTTGAAAACTGACAAGTATTAAAAATTTTTATGAGGTCAAGATGTACCTGTCGTGAAACTTTCAGACGAATCGGTCGACCCATTTTTGGGTTATTGCCCATGAATTGTAAATTTTAAGGAAATTTTGCAGTTTTAGGTTATTAGCTTGAATATTATTATAGATAAAGACAAACGCTAAACTGCAAAAATTTTCAGCAAATAAGTCAACATGACCAAAATCGTCAAATTGACCCCTTATAGGAGTTTTTGCCCTTGAAAGATTATTTACCTGTAAACAGAAAATAGTGGTCCGACATTGTCACAGATGTTTAGGGCATTACTTGAAATAAATTAAATGGTAGCTGTACAAGTAAAATGGAGCATCAAGGTCATTGAAAAATTCTATAGCAACTGATGAAAAAGTTCCTAGCAACAGATGAAAAAGTCCCTAGCAACCATATATATTTGGGTTAAGGACCTTATAACTTACCTGTACAAGTAAAAAAAAAGGTAAAGGGTCAAGGTCATTGAAGTCCATAGCAACCGATGAAAAAGTCCCTAGCAACCATATCTATTTGGGTTCAGGATTCTATATTTTAGCTGTACAGGTCAATATTAAGGAGAAAATTGCAATGGTATACATTAAAAAGCAAAAATAATGATTGATGGAAGATCTACCGGTACAAAAAATATAACAGGTGAGCAATTCAGACTCTTGGGAGCCTCTTGCTATATTTACCCTCTGACTGCCAAAGTTCTTGAAATCTCATATTCACCTGTCAGTCAGTTGGAATTCAGTGCAGATTCATGTGTCAGTCCTACAATTTTTTTTGTAGAATATCCCTTTTATTTTTAGTTAGTTTGGTATAAGTGGGTGTGTAATGTGTTTAAATGGTTATTTAAGCTTCAAAGAGTTTTGAAGTTCTATTTTAGCAAATAGTCCATAAAATATCGTTAAATTGTATGAATATGAGATCTAATATTTGGTTTTATTCTTCAGAGACAAACTTCATAATAAAATAACGATACGTGACTGCCATGCTTTCATTCACTACTGATCCCGTTTTAAAATCGATACCTTAAGTTACATTGCAATATAAGAAACCAGTTCGTTGTGATTATGCCAATAACCAAAAAGGACAAAAAAATAACAAACGGTAATGGCAGATAAAATGGCTTCTTTGACCTACAAGGAAGTAAGTTTTCTGAAAAAAAAACACGTTTCATTTTGTCGTAGTTTAATATATAAAAAATACAATAGGATAAGATTTAAGTTTTGTATGATATATTTTTGTATATTGGATTTTTCAGGAACAAATTCTTCATCAGAAGGACCAGAATATACTAAGTCCCTTGAAATCATTACCAAACTATCACAGAAATATCTTGTAAGACATTAAATTAGATCCAGTTGATATTGTCATGGGTTATTACAACCCTTCTTAGTGTTTTCAATGAGAATACATTTGTACTTCCCAAAACAAATGTTCAAGTGATTTTAGGCAGTTATACTAAATTAACTATAGATTCTTATCAAAATTATTTAAATATTGAGAAGGTAAGATGGATATATATCATTACATTTGGGTTTAGAACCTCTATTTAAAAATGAATCCAAATATTTTTTCTGTTGAAAAAAAACAGATTGGAATAAGTATCTGTAAATGGTTTATTCTTTGCCTTTTTGTAATATACATTGTATCAATCTCCAAAAATATTTTTCATTAAAAAGTATAAAGAGAGAAACTTAAAATATTATTAAACTGATGTCATATCGACTTTCGAAACATTGACCTGATTCATTCACTGGTTAAAGCTATATAGATTCTACAACGATGACCAGTTGATTATGAAATTTATCAACTCCAGATAATTAAATTTTCGTTTTTAAACTGAGAGTCTTGTATGAGCAGTTTAAAAATGAAAATTTAATTGTCAAGAGTAGATAAATTTCATAATTTACCTGTCAAGAGTTTTAGAATATTTTTCTCTAATGGCAATGTAAAACTCAGAGGTCTTCTGAACATTTTTGGCGGGAAATTTCACGAGCATTTATTATCCAACATGTGGTAATATAACTTATCAAACGGGTCAAGAGATGTATAAATGTGCACAGAATTAGATAAACCCAAAATTCAAATGACCCTCTGTTGTTAACAAAAAATATGAATAACACTTGATTTGAAAAGTGTGTCACTCAGTAATATTCATCTTCTTTGTTCAGTGTCAGCAAATTCAGGAGACCTTAGTTGAGCCCTGACCACACCTAATAGGTGGAAACAAGAATTGACAAATGATTTTGTACCAGAATAGTAAAATGTGTTCCCTTAAAAACAGCACTGCCTAGCATTAGCTGAAGTGATATCAGTTTTCATTTGTTCTGTTACATGATTCTTTATTCATTTCACGAGATTAAAAAATATTGTCCAGATTTTAATAAAAATTGAGAATATTAGAGTACATAAAACATAAAACCATACCAGTAAAATAAAAAATGATAAATATAGATTTTCCTTCAGGTATGAGTGAGTTATGGAATTTCCCCACCCAAGATACTTCAATTTTTTATTTTCAACACGCGATCTTTAGTGAGTGTGTTAAAATGTAAAATTTAACTGTCGAGGGTGGAGAAATTCTATAACTCAGGAGTAAATTAAAGAATAATCTGTTTCTCCAATGATTTTCAACAAAAACCTCAAGAAAATGCTGTTGCTATGCATTTTGTTTACGTGTTCGCCATTTCGGAACTTCTCTAGTTTATCTTTCCAATAAATGTTAAAAAATGGCAGGAATTCGAATGCAGAAATTTATTCACCGGGAAGTGGTAAAAAAATATTATGTATTTTTATCGTAGCGATTAAACATGTCAATAATAGGAGAAATAAGTAATCGTAATAATAATTAATAAATATGTTTAACTGCTTTAGGTCATCATTAATCATATGTTGTTACCTGTCTACTTTTAGAATACAGGGAAAGTGGAATCCTCCAAAAAAGGAAGTAGAACTGTTGTAAGTTGTTAATATCACTCAAAATTTCACTTTAATTAAAATTTGACCTCTCACTTTGCTCTGATATTCTGACTCCCGTGTCGCTACCTGTCAGAATATTGGAGCAAAGTGAGAGGTCAGATTTTAATCAGACTCAAAATTTTTAACACAATTTATTAATAAACAGTTATTAGTTTGGCAATATGAGGCACATAGGTCATACAGCAATGAAGGAAAGCCCTGTTTATTTTCACTGAAACCACCTCCTTTTGAAGAAATTTATTGTAAGAGATGCATAGATAATAGTTATAGTTATCATTATATTAAAAATGCTTTTTTTTGCTGCACATAGTTAATTATATATTCACATTGTTGTCTTTTTTAACTGTGCACTTGGATCCAAATCTCTTAACTGATGCTAACTATTTTGAAGCTATATAAGAATATTTCATGTACATTTCACTTGATAAGAAATAATTGTTTTAATTTTTTGTATTATTGAGATGTAACTTCTTATTCTTCACCAGTAAATGTGTGAAGAATGATAAATTATTTCCCCTTGATATTTTTTATAAATTGATTGAAGGTACTTTTTCAGATGAAGTCTACAGTGTAAGTTAGGCATTTTAAAAATGTAAGCATCGATTTGCTTTTAAAAAGGAGAAGACACATATACTCATAATAATGATGTGTTGTAAATTTCTTCAATGGATTGACTGTAAGAAATCCCAAAGAATAGAGTATAAAATGTCAAATAAGGGGGGATTACTCCAGGGTCTGTATTGAATAATTGATAATTTCATAATACTGTTCATAAAACAATCCATAATACACAAAGTCAACCCTCTGTTTCATCTAGTATAAATGTCATTCTAGGTTTCTAACCTAAAGTTCTACAACTTCATTAAAATTAAAATTAACAAAACTTTCCTTAATGTTTAACAGGATCAAGAGATAGGTTATGAAGGAGATGAAGAAAATTCCACTGGGTCTGCAACGTCATCTAGTGGTAGCCCTTATGATTTTGAGGATGAACCCATGTCTGAAGATTCTCCCACTATAAAGAAAGAAAAATCCAAAAAGAATAAAAGTAAAAAGAAAACAAGTGAACAGCCAAAACAAAATAAGCAAACAATAAAGACAAAAGAAAAAGCTCAGAAAAAAGTACAAAATAAGAGTGTGACATTTAAAGGAATTCCAGAATCTACAGAGGACAATCTCAAATTTCCCAAGACTCCTATACGGAAATCTCCAGTGGTAGCTCTAGAAAAACTTGATGTTCAAATGATTGAAGATTCACAGAGACAGTTGAGAAAGCGAAAAGTCGATACTCCAGAAACTGTTACAAGTGTCTCTAAAAACTTATCAACAAAGAAAGAATGTGTTGAGAAAATAAATCCAGAACCTAAAATTAAAAAATCAAAGATCAGTGCCTCAGTTGTCCAGCCACCATTACCTGGTAAAATTGTACATGAAATGGTGCAAGATACTTCAACACCAAATGAAATAGTCAGAACTAAAGCATTAAGGAAAAGTGGCAATGATTCATGTTTTGGATTTGATGAAATAAAACGCACTTCTTTGCCGGTATCTCCTGTTAGACGTGTACCAATTACACCAATGTCTGATTATGCATCAATGGATACTTTTTCACATGAAGTTTCTATGGAAGACAGTGTTCAAAAGTCCAAAAGTCCTTCACCAACATTGTTCTCCATGGAAGAAGATGGTATGGCTTAAGGGTTTTAAATATTCTATTCTCTTCATGTAATATTTATACAATGTACTCCTAACATAGGAGTGTCATGAAAAAGCACTTACAGTATTATCAAGGATTCCATTATTTGAACAAATACCTTTCTTTAAAAAGGAGGCAAATTTTTTAGATAACAGCATGATTTACTATTTTTTTTCAACTTTATCAAAGGTGCTATGTGAATTGTTTTCTTCTTCACTGGAAACTCAGACAAATGAATTTCTCTGATCAAGGTTGTTTTACTCCTGGTCTGACATAGATTATTAATTAGATCACTGTATAGATTATAGACTAAATGACTTACAGTATATTATGTGATTTGCAGATTTTGTCGATCTTCAAGTGAACAAAAGCATCAACAAGTCATACAGTAAATCTAAGAAACAATGGGGAACAAAGAAACAACAGGTAAAACCATTTTACAGTTATGAAATACAGGGTTCTCACTAAGAATTTTTCATGATGAGTCCTGGGACTCATTTTTCGGAATGGTGAGTCCAACCTGATTTTGATGAGTCTCAGGACTCAGCGCCACTCTTTTAACGTACATTCCTGCATGATTTTGACCATGGTAGGCCTATTGTACTATTGTTAAAGTTTTAAATCATGTGCTGCCTTAAGATACTGACGAATATAATTTGAAAAAAATAAATAAAAAAAATTTAACATGGAAGAAAATTTCTGTTACAGATATGAGCAATAATCTTTGCACCTTTTGACACAACTAAGAACTCCAGTGAAGAAGAAAACAATTTTATTTCCATTTTATTTTTTAGATACCTATAATCTTTACTATTATTTTTTCTCAAACATACACTTAAAATCCTCCCATTGACCTTGTTTGAACATCTTAATAATATTGACAAAATTTCCATTTGTGCATAGACAAGTCAAAATCCGCTAAATTTATTTTCAAATGTTACCGGTCGGTAAAAAACACTGAGGCCAATGAAAAATCACGAGAATTCCGATTGCCACCATTTTCTAGATTACTTTTGTTGTTTCTTTCCCCTTCTCCAAGAAAACAAAAAATGGTGACTCAAGATTTTTTATGAAAATAGTCTTCGGACACAGCTGATTAGATCAGTGCCTTAGCGAGAACCCTGGATATAGAATAGAGAATGGAAATGGGGAATGTGTCAGAGAGGCAACAACCCGACCAAAGAGCAGAAAAAGCTCAAGGCTACCAATGGGTACCAAACATGTATTATTTGTCACAACCATTTCAAAACAAGTACCCATAAAGCAGCACCAAAAACTTTTATCATCGTTCCAGTGGAAAGTATATTAAAGATTTGTATTGGGATGAAAATTGCCCTACATTGTTATCATACCCAAGAAAACAAAGCATTTTGTTCGTTACATAGGAACCACCAGTCTGAAATTAATAATGAAATTTAGTACAAAATTGAAATAAAACACATGAAGATGTGCAAGAAGCAAAATATTTTATGGTCTATCTATGAGTATGAGCTTGAAATTATGTAAATGAGTAAATGAATGTTTTTATTTATTTCAGCAATTTAAATCTAATGAATGGGCAGAAAAAATAGAGAAAATGAGTGAAGAATTTAAAGAAATTGAAAGTTTTGAATTAAGTATTGAACAAGACTGATAACAGTTTTATATATTTAGTGTATTATTTGTATTTATATAACATACATTTGTGTACATGAAATTGGGTAGCTTTAAATTTAATTTGTTGTGTAAATGTAGTTGACGAATATATTATAGAGATATATGTAGATTTCTTCCTAGTAGGGTATTACCTAATTTTACCTGTATACATGTATATAAATGTTTATGTGTAAAACTATTATTATTATAATTGATTCATCCTAGGTAACTGCTGTTGAAAGGTATTGAAACTATCTTACTTAGTTATAAGTTAACCTCTTTTCTTTCTTCTTGTTCTATATAAATTATGAGGTACACACAAAATATTTTTTTCTTAATTATGAATAGTGTATAAGACAAAACTCAGCTCTAATCAGTGAAATTTACAGGAATTTGTTAAAATCATTTTGCATTTGTTTTCTAAATACAATGTATGATGACTTTTATGCACAGATTTTTGTCCTGATCAATCCATAATGGTAGGTGTAATTCAATAAGTTCTCCTTAGCTTGAATTTCAACCCCTCTGACATGTTTTAAAAATTCTATTTGTTGGGATCGGGATCAGAATGATTGGCCTTTAATATCAAAACATGGAATTTTTGCCAGAGTCAAGAACTTGCAGAGATCGATGTCTGAATGATTTTCCTATTTGCTGATATTTTTTTGACAGCTTTGAAATGAAAATGATACATTATTTGTGTGTGACAATAGAAAGGGAGAATTAAATATAAACATTTTAATTAAGAATAGAGAAAATAAATTAAATAGGAGGTTATGTTATATTGTCAGATAAGAATTAAAAAGTCCCCCCCCCCCCCCCTTACACCACATCAATGTTACACTTAAAATGATTGTTAAAGACAATTTTGCATTTTATAATATTTCATATTTACAATTTACAATTTACAATTGCCATAATTATATACATTTAATCTTATATATAAATACATGTTTGTATACAGTGTACTAACTATTTTATTTTTTAGTTTTTCATAGATCATTTCAATATAATGATGCTACAATCTAAAGATAAGGAATAAAATACACATCCAAGAGTACAACTGCTCTTTACTATGTGTATATCCACATATTTCTAAAAGTCAATAGATAACAGTTTACTTTTTATATAAATTTATTTAATAAAAAGTTTAAAACATGTAAATTTTTCAGATTGTTTTTAAATAAACTGTATTTTTTATTTTTTTTAGTCCAAAAAATATAAAAGACATGTAAGAAGGGAACAAAAAAATACATATTGATTGTAAATCTGCATTTTAATTCATTGTGTGTAGATTAGGGTCATAATGTTTATTTATATGTAAAAACATTTTTTAGTAAATGTGTATGAATGAAAGAGTACTGAATATCATAACAAACAGAAACATATGTAGGTATTTATTTAAATACTCGCACATGTATTCAACTTCAAAATCTACTCGCACATGTATTCAACTTCAAAATCTACATGTAATTTGAATTTATTTCATGTCGTTACATGTAAAAAGTATATAAAAAATTCAATAAATCTATTAATATAAGGGCTATTCCAGAAAAAATGGTATGGGGGGGGTTGGAAGGCATTTTTTTTCAGCACCCACTACCCATACAATTTAAAATAAATTTCCTTATGCTTCCTTTAGAATTTTGTTCCAGACCCCCGACCACCCATACAATTTTATATAAAGTGCCTTCCAACCCCCCCATACATTTTTTTCCGGAATAGCCCTAAACAGAAACGATGTTTTAAATGTATTTATTAAAGGTTGTGAAATTTTGTTGTCATAAAAATGTCTAATATTGCAGTCATAAGAGACATGCTCAGATTTTCAAATAGTATTCCTGCAGTATTGTTTATTTGATGTATGGTCCTAGCATTTACTAGATATGTTAAGATGTATTTACTTAAAAATTATTTACCATGCTTGCTGTGTCGCAGGTAATTTTTATATAAATGATGTGGCAGAATGGTGATGAATATTTCTGCCCAAGAAATGGAGGAAAGAAAGAAAAACCAGTCAACACTCAGAAGATCTATTTTTATTTTTTTACTGTCAAACACTTCAAGCTGAGGGATTTGTTTGTTTGAAATGGCTTGCCCAATGATCTGGTTTTTTAGGACAGATATATTTCTTGTAATAGCAGAGATACTGCTTGTAAATTAAATATACATAATAATAAACATTTAAATTTGTGTAGATCATTTGTTTTTAATAGGAGGCAATATTTCTTAGTTTATTCCCTTGACCATGTGATAGGTATTAAATGAGTAGCAGTATTAATTATATATATATATATATGATGCTTCATTTTCATATAAAACCGCCTCGGTGGTCTCGTGGTAGCGTGCTCGCCCTGAGTGCGGAAGGTCGCGGGTTCGATCCCCGGCCGGGTCAAACCAAAGACATTAAAATTGGTATTTGCTGCTTCTCCGCCAAGCACGCGGCATCTAGGAGTAAGAGCAAAGACTGGTCGGCTCGGAGTCAGTATAATGTGTCCGAGTGAGGTGATATGTCTTCCTGTGGACAGTTACTTGGTGAGCTAGCACATTAAAAATCCGACTTAGCGTGTCGGTCTAGTACAAAGCAGGGATCATTTTCATTATCATAACATGTTCTCGTCCTGATATGCACCTGGTTGCCACTGGACGTTAAACAATAATCCATCCATCCATCATTTTCATATAGATACCACCTAATGATTTTCATAGACTAGGGACAGTCTTTTGTTTTTATTAAGCTTTGGTATTCAGAATGTCCTAAATGATAGAAATTTGTTCAAAACGGTCAAGTGCATTCAATAAATAATAAGTTAACTTTGTTCATTTAATTGGGGTTTTATAACACTTTCAGGGTAATTGACTAAGTTGGGCTGGAGAAACCAAGGAAAACCACTAATTTGTCAAGGAAAATCGGCAATCTTTGTTATAACGGTGGCAGTTGGACACACTTTGCCATGTGTCTAGTGATTATTAGTATTTACGATGAACTACCTAGATGATTGGCCACCATGTCCTTTTGAAAGTGTCTTATTTGCTCAAGTGAACAAACTTTTTCAATTACACTCTCGTACACTGTTATGTACTAGACTTACTAAAAGTCCCTTATAAGTTTGTATTTATACCCCCCCCCAAAAAAAAAAATTGGGGAATCAGCCTATCTGTCTGTCCAAACAAACTTCCACATCTTTTGCCATATTTCAACCAAACTTGGTATAATTTCAAATAACAAGTCAACTCTGCTGTATTTAGGATTTTTTCATAGTTCTGCCCAGATGGACTTAGAAATTGTGAGACTTCTCTAATATGCTTCATCAGAAGCTCATGAAGCTTTGTATACTGTCAGATCCTAATATATAGATGTCCATATCCATTTATTTTTCCCGAGCTATACCCCGTTGGACTTAGAAATTGTGAGACAATTCACCATGCATTTTGTCATCATGACTACTCCAAAATGCTTCGTCAGAAGCTCATGAAATTTTATATACTGCTAGATACTAATATGTAGATTTGCACATTTGAAGGATATCCTGGTCCATTTATTATTCCCTGAGATATACCTAGTTGAACTTAGAAATTGTGAGACAATTCACCATGCATTTTGTCATTGAGACTTCTCCAACATTCTTCAACGGAAACTTATGAAACTTTGTATACTGCAAGATCCTAACATGCAGATGTGTGCATGCAAAGAATGTCCTGGTCCATTTATCTATCCCTGAGTTATGCACCGTTGGACATAGAAATTGTGAGACAATTCACTATGAATTTTGTTACTGCCAGATCCTATTCACCATGAATTTTGTTGCTGCAAGATCCATATATTTAAATGTGCGCATGCCAAAGATAGTCCATTAATTTTTGCTTGAGTTATACCGAGTTAGACTTGGAGATTTCAAGACAATTCAAAATGCACCCTTTCTAAAATAAGCGTGTACTGCACACTTCACATTTTTTTTTTTTCCTTCATATAATAAGAATTTATATTTAGACATTCTCCGTGAATTCCTGTGTACCATGGATCATATAATACTATCATATACAGTTCCTGTGTGTACTTAATATTTCTGAGCATGCGCGATGAATTGTCTGCGATCTGATTAAAATGCATACCTGCAAACTCCGTCTTAAAGGCAAATTAGTTTATAATTATTTAATATAAACAATATTTTATTCATAAGTTATCATGAATAAGATTGGCCAGCAGGCTAAACCTATATAAGTAGCCTTTCTACTTAAAAAAATGAAACTTTATTAATAAGTACATGAAAACATTTTCTTATTGTTTCCAGTGTAAATATTCATAATTCTTCTAAAAAACCTTAAATCATTGTTACTAAAATGGTGAAAAATGGTTACAAAATATTGCCAAGTTCTTTTTGTCTGTCACAGAAAGTTTGAAGTGCTGAAAAGAGTCACTAGACTGAAATTTCCTTAGGCTCCTCTGTACTGTAACCTTATTAAAGTCAGATATTGTTCTGGAGTTATGTCGCCTTGTCCATAAAACAATCAAATATGCACGAAAAATCACAAAATTAGCAATTTTCGGGTAAATTAAATAAAATGCTCCGCTGGGCGCAGCTAGATACGACCACAGATGTCGAACCCTGAATAGTTGGGGCAATTATGAACACAACATTCAAGCTTGATACAATACTGAATTTGGATTGTGAATAAATATTTGACACAGCATAGGTTTCTGACACAGAATGAATGTTGTCTAAGAACTTAAAAATTTTTAATTTACCTATTCAAACCATATCAGTATTATTTGTTTTTATATATAAATCAGAAATAACCAATTTAAAATTTAAAATTGGGCACACATATCAATTTCTTGCTATTGCGCAATACTGTGCAATTGAAAATTAATTGAAATATTTGACACATAATAGGTTTCTGACACAGAATAACTGAAATCAAAGAACTTAGAATTGGTCATATGATTTCAATTTATATTCAATTTTTTGCTTCTTGTGCAATACAATATGCTGTGGAGAATTGCCCCCCCCCCCCCAAAAAAAAAAAAAAAAAAAAATTTACCCCTTTTTTAGCTTTTGTGCAATACACTATGACGTTGCACATTGACCCCCCCCCCCCCTCCCAAAAAAAAAAACCAAAAAACAATAAAATTTAATGTAACCCCCCCCCTTTTTTTGCTAAAAAAAATTTGAAATTTCTTTTTAATTTATGAAATATGAAATGAGAAAAAAATTGCCCCCTTCCCAATTTCTCATTTACCCCCCCTAAATTTTGTTTTCAATTCCCATCCCCCTCCCCATTTCTTTATACTTTGCAACCATAACAGCCCATTTAAATACACCATAACGTATTAAAATAGAAAATGACATCATAGTCATGGATGGCAAATTTTAAATATACATAATTTAAAAGCAGTTTAGATGAGATAAACAAAAAAGATTCAACAGCACATTTTATATTGGCAAATTTCCAATGAAGTTCATTAAACTAAAGTTATTGGCAAATTTCCAATGGAATTTGTTAATAATAAAGTTTTGATAACAGGGCACACATATCAATTTCTTGCTATTGTGCAATACTGTGCAATTGAAAATTTCTTCAAATATTTGACACATAATAGGTTTCTGACACAGAATAACTGAAATCAAAGAACTAAGAATTGGTCATATGATTTGAATTTATATTCAATTTTTTGCTTCTTAAGCAATACAATATGCTGTGGAGAATTGCCCCCCCCCCCAAAAAAAAAAAAAAATTTACCCCCTTTTTAGCTTTTGTGCAATACACTATGAAGTTGCACATTGACCCACCCTCCCAAAAAACAATAAAATTTATTGTAACCCCCCCCCTTTTTTTGCTAAAAAAAATTTGAAATTTTCTTTTTAATTTATGAAATATGAAATGAGAAAAAAATTGCCCCTCCCCAATTTCTCATTTACCCCCCCTAAATTTTGTTTTTAAACCCCCCCCCCATTTCTTTATACTTTGCAACCATAACAGCCCATTTAAATAAACCATAAACGTATTAAAATAGAAAATGACATCATAGTCATGGATCAAACAAAGTTTAATTTTGGACCCTGATTTGGACCAACTTGAAAACTGGACCCATAATAAAAAAACTAAGTACATGTTTAGATTCAGCATATCAAAGAACCCCAAGAATTCAATTTTTGTTAAAATCAAACTAAGTTTATTTTTGGACCCTTTGGACCTTAATGTAGACCAATTTGAAAATGGGACCAAAAATTAAGAATCTAAATACACGGTTAGATTCGGCATATCAAAGAACCCCAATAGTTCAATTTTCGATGAAATCAAACAAAGTTTAATTTTGGACCCTTTTGGCCCCTTATTCCTAAACTGTTGGGTCCAAAACTCCCAAAATCAATTCCAACCTTCCTTTTGTGGTCATAAATCTTGTGTTTAAATTTCATAGATTTCTATTTACTTATACTAAAGTTATTGTGCAAAAACCAAGAAAAATGCTTATTTGGGCCCTTTTTTAGCCCCTAATTCCTAAACTGTTGGGACCAAACCTCCCAAAAACAATCCCAACCTTCCTTTTGTGGTCATAAACCTTGTGTTAAAATTTCATAGATTTCTATTTACTTATACTCGAGTTATTGCGCGAAAACCAAAAAAAATGCTTATTGGGCCCTTTTTTGGAACCTTTTTATGGCCGCCGCCGTCATACCAATATACGACCGCAAAAATTTTGCAGTCGTATAAAAACGTGTCGACTTTGATGTGCTCAATATATCTTGTTAAAATTTGAAACATACCTTGTTAAGATAAATATCTTTTAATGGTCAACTGCTAATCAATGCTAAACATATAGCTTCAACTCCTATTTTGTGTTTTAATTTTATGAAGTTTACGCTTTACCTAATGAAAAACGTCAAGTAAAAAGCCTAATATAAGCCCTCTCCAAAAAACACTTAGAAAGATGCGTACGAACCTCATAAATTGTCAATACCGCCCGGTTTGGGGAAACAAACAAACATTTATTTTTTGGTCAGACACAAAAATTTTCATGAAATTATTACGATATCAATAACTCCAACAGCACATGTAAGCGTGGGAATTCATATCAGTTATGTGACGACTGATATTGACAATGAACTTGTTTAAATTTTCAACTGGCCGATGTGATGTAACATTGAATCGTATTAATAGATTAGGTGATGAACTTGACTTATCTTTGACATGGTTTCTGGATTGTATAAACATCGAAATTAAAGGCTTATAACGAGTCGCATTGTACAAGAATTATGTAATTAAATCTATTTAAAAAGAAAGAGATCAAAATGTCCCCAGGTAATGCACAAGTCTACAACTGAGACTGGTTCAGGTTGAACAGGGCCTTGATAATGGAGACTGCACTACTTTCAAACATTGTATCGAAACACCTGGGTTAATTAGCATTAAGTAAACTGTTCAATTATCATAGATAATATAAAACTTACATATGACATCCCTCAGTCAACATTGCAAAGGTTTTTCACTTATGTGCCAGATTTGAAAAAAAATTAATTGAAAATTTTGTCAACTGAAATGTCACCAAATATAAAATTCTGTCACCAGAAGGAATAAAAAATTGCATTTTGCAACATTGTTGAAGCCCAGCTCGGCTGCCAATTTCATGAGGGAGAAAGATCATGCATCTTGTTTCAAGTTCAAGACGTCCCATAGAACAGGTTTAATACCAATCTTTTAGTCACAACTGATGTTTTATTTGGACATAATTCTCATGTAGGACTTTATAATTACTTTGCATGTATATATACTTTAACAGACTTTATATGTACTTAAGATATCAAATAGTATCCACATCATGCTATAAAAAATCAATGAAAATCATACGGTTTTATTTTCAAATCATAAAATGGCTACAATATAAGACATGTGATCATGAAATCCTTTTTACATTATGTTCAATTTGCCATGATATATGAGATTTAATGCTGCATTTTACATTTCATAAAAAGCATTTATACATGTTATTTGATCATAAAACAGTGCATTCTTTACACAAATGAAAAAAAAATGAAAAATGACATCTTGTTAATTTATTTTACCTGGTGAATAAGTTCAAAGCATCTTAAATGGTCTATTGAAAATGCATGCAAGTGCTTTTAAATAAATCCAGTACTTTGAATTTGCAAGCTTTCTGTCAATTACATCAAATTGAAAAAAACATTATTTTATCTTATATAAATGTTAATCTGTTCTTAAAAGCAGCTTTTCACAATCCAAACAAATGTACATATATTTTGAAAACATCAGAATTCTTATGATTATCTTTTAACTTTTCTTTTTTCACATATTGTTTTGTGCCATTGACCTCTCATGATATGACAATTTGTAATATTTTGGAAATTATGTTGGCTTGATAAGACAATTATCATTTGTAAGTTGACATGAACCAAATAAACATTTCCCATCGCCTTTCTTCACATGAAAACTGTTTCATCATAATTTTCAAATAGGACAAATTATTATGAAATATAAATGGCATTTTCATGCATCCAGTAATTTTTGGTTAAGCTAAGAACCATAAAATTCATGAATATTCTGCAAACATATTTTCTAATAACCTTCTCAAGTGAACATGGTGAAAGAAAACTACATGTAGATATCATACTAGGAACAAAACAGTTTTTTTTAGAAATCAAGACTTCACTGTTGTAAAAAATTATTTACTTTCCTTAAGATAAATCCTAAAATAATATACATTATGCAATATAATATAAATAATATACTGCCTTTAATCATATAGGTCCCATATTAAATATTTAACAGTACATTGTGATTGAAAGTAAGTATTGTTTTACATTAAATAAATATTGTTTTCATTCATTTACGTAATCATTTATATTGTTCTTATATGTATTCATGCCAGAGATGGCCCATAATTGGTTAAATAAAGTTATTCTATTCTATTCTATTTTATACTTACTGTAGTACTTAATATGATGGTTTTTGCATATGTGTAACGACCGAAGTGAACAACCCATATTTTCACAGCTCAGGCCAATAACCCATCATTCAAGTGCTATTTGAATGTACCCAGGCTGATATGGCCATATCACACAGGGTATGTCACATGGTCAGGCTGATGTGGCCATATCAGACTGTGTGCATTCAGACTAAGTAGTTAGGCAGTATATGATAAACAGATTAATAAATAACCCAATCCATATAGGACCAGTATCATCCCTCAACCAATATCAGACTTCGGGCCCTCTGTCCGATATGGTAGTCTCAGGATGAAACCCAGTCCGATAAAGATTAGGACATGTATCAAGTCTTATTATAAACTGCTATAAAAAGAGGTACGCTATATTTTAGAAAAAAAAGGTTCAAAAGATGGATATAAATTTGTTTCTTGACAGCAATTAACATGATTAACAAACAATTTTCAAGATCTTTATAATGGATTTTTTGATAAACTATAATAAAATGCTCCGCTGGGCGCAGCTTGATACGACCGCAGAGGTCGAACCCTGAACAGTTGGGGCAAGTATGGACACAACATTCAAGCTTGATACAGCACTGAATTTGGTTGATTGATTGTTGCTTAACGTCCAGTGGCAAATATTTCATGCATCTTCATGATGAGAACCAGTTCAATTTATCAAACAATTCAATTAGGGGTGGGATGGGACACAAAGGGGAACCAATTTTGACTGCCACTGTAAAAGGAGGATGGTTGGGTAGGGTCGGATAATTTAGCCTCCTGTAGCGGCCATCAGCCTACTCTTTTTCGAAAACTACAGAAGGGGTCTTTAGCGTGCAGGGAGTGTGGCATTCTCCAAACACGTTACCCACTATGGTCCGCGGTCAGGCTTTCCGTATTATGACCTGACAACCCCCCCAACGAGACTGAATTTGGATTGTGAATAAATATTTGACACAGCATAGGTTTCTGACACAGAATTAATGTGGTCTAAGAACTTAAAATTTTTTAATTTACCTATTCAAACAATATCAGTATTATTTGTTTTTATATATAAATCAGAAATAACCAATTTAAAATTTAAAATTGGGCACACATATCAATTTCTTGCTATTGCGCAATACTGTGCAATTGAAGATTTCTTGCTATTGTGCAATACTGTGCAATTGAAAATTCCCCCCCCCAAAAAAAAATAAATAATTTACCCCTTTTTTAGCTTTTGTGCAATACACTATGAAGTTGCACATTGACCCACCCCCCCTCCCAAAAAAAAAAACCAAAAAACAATAAAATTTATTGTAACCCCCCTTTTTTTGCTAAAAGAAATTTGAAATTTCCTTTTTAATTTATGAAATATGAAATGAGAAAAAAATTAAATGTGTTTGGATTACCTCCCTTAGCCCACCAAGATAATATCATACATTTCTATTTACTTATTCTAAAGTTATTGTGCAAAAACCAAGAAAAATGCTTATTTGGGCCCTTTTTTAGCCCCTAATTCCTAAACTGTTGGGATCAAAACTCCAAAAAATGGTCATAAACCTTGTGTTAAAATTTCATAGATTTCTATTTACTTATACTAGAGTTATTGTGCGAAAACCAAGAAAAATGCTTATTGGGCCCTTTTTTGGCCCCTAATTCTTAAACTGTTGGGACCAAAACTCCCAAAATCAATCCCAACCTTCCTTTTGTGGTCATAAACCTTGTGTTTAAATTTCATAGATTTCTATTAACTTATACTAAAGTTATAGTGCGAAAACCAAATGTCTACAGACTCCGACGGACGACGACGACGACGACGACGCCAACGTCATACCAATATACGACCGCAAAAATTTTGCGGTCGTATAACCAGAGGCTCCCAGGAGCCTGTAATCGCTCACCTGGCATACAGTTGCCAAAGTTGACATTAAAATTCATCTTGTTTGGCGGGTGGGGTCATCGGATACAATTCTGAAAGAGACCTACCTAATGATCATTCCACCAAAGTTTGGTTCCATTTGAGCAAGTAGTTCCAGATGAGAAGATTTTTTAATGAATTTCCCATAGGGTCCTATGTTAAACTAAGTTCGGCTGAAGCAGCCATCTTGGTTGGTGGGCGGGGTCATTGGATACAATTCTGAAAGAGGATCATCTAAGGACCATTCCATCAAAGTTTGATTCAAATTGAGCATGTGGTTCCAGACAAAAAGATTTTTTAATGAATTTCCCATAGGGTCCTATGTTAAACTAAGTTCGGCTGTGGCAGCCATCTTGATTGGCGGGTGGAGTCATCGGATACAATTCTGAAAGAGGATCATCTAAGGACCATTCCACTTAAGTTTGACATAAATTGGTTGAGTAGTTTTGGAGGAGAAGATTTTTTAAGAAACCACCCCCTTTTTTCTATTTTTAGTAACGGCAGCCATGTTTGTTGGTGGATTGCGACCCCTGATACAATTCTGGAAGGGGACCACCCAAGGACCATTCCTGCAAAGTTTGGTTGAAATTGGTCCAGTGGTTTCAGAGGAGAAGATTAAAATGTGAATTGTGGACGGACGGACGGACGGACAGACGGACGGACGGACGGACAGACGACGGACGCCAAGTGATGACAAAAGCTCACATGGCCTTTCAGGCCAGGTGAGCTAAAAACCAATCAGACACTGTTATTCTAATATCTAACCTCTTTAAAAGCTACAACATTCATAACCACAGAGCTGTAAAGCACTGCAGTCTGAGTCTAAAGATACATTTCTTGCATAATCTCTTATAAAACAAAAACATAACAGAACTGTCAATCTTTCAGGCCCCAATCATACAATGATATCAAATGTTTGTTCATGATATTCACTTTCCAGCCTGCTTCCTTAACATAATATAAATCTTTTCTTTCAACCAATCTTTGTTGTGAGGAACATAACTACCAGAATTCTTTTGAAATCTGAAAAACATATGTATAAAATTAAATAAGGGTCCCATATAGTCAAGTAGCAGAAAACTAATTTACATGCATATGTGTATGAAAGAGACATATATTTTTATCCCTCTGATGGAAGTAGTTTCCAGTTTTCTTGTCTTATGTCAAGGAAATAAAGACAATCAGAACAATCAATTTCAAGCGAAGAAGGTTAATTTGTACTATACGTACATATATAACAGTATCAGCCATTACCCCACCTCTGAAAAATTTTACCAATCCCTGTCCCTAATTAATATCATGTGAAGATGGTATATTTCCCATACCCGGTCACTGTTTTAGCAATACCCTGTCACTGCTAGAGTTATCGTTCTTTGTAAACAAAATCAACATGGTGACGAAGCGGTTTGCCTGTCTTGCAGCAGACAAGATTGAAAAAAAGAAATTGCTTATAAATGCAAAGGAAACAATCAAAAGCAACCAAAAGGCAGCACATTTTATACTAAAAACCTATTTGAAGGAGGGTGGTCAGGAGGAAAATTTTGAAGAATCTGATGCAGTAAAGCTCAACTAAGAGTTGGGACACTTTTACATGAACGCACATAAACAAGATGTGGAACACTACAAGGCAACACTGTTTGAAAATATCAGAACCGCTTTGAACAGATATTAAAAGGTGTTCCGTTCAATTGCAAGATAGATATTATAAAGGATACAGAATTTTCTGATGCTAATGAGTGTTTTAAGGTCACGCTAGCGAGGCTAAAACGGATTGGGAAAGGTAGTGTTGATCACCAAGCAGTTATTAATAAGCCGCCATGTTCTTGACTAATATGTGGACATCTCACAATTTATTTTTACAATTTGGATTTGGAACATCTCAGAATTGATTTTTACAACACATGTTACGTTTGTAGTCTCATCATCTTTTTAGAACATATTATAACTATTAAATTTAAATGTCTTATAAACAATAATAAGAGGATTTGTTTTGTAAAAACATTATTCATTTTATTTCAAATTTTTAAAATTTTTTCTCTGAGAAATGCCACTACGCAATTCCGTTCTGAACTCCTTTCGGATTTCTTTTCCAAAGTAAACTTCCAGGTAGGAAAAATTCAATAAAATTTACTTAAAAATTGATCTTATTTCAACAAAATGTATTAAGACAGATAGTTTAAATGGTTTAGAAAGACGAAATAAACAATCGATGAGGACTGAAAGTACTTAACTTACCTAAGAAGTTAAAATTACTGACTGTCACCACCTGAGAACAACGATCGTAACCTTGACAATTTTGAAATCGTCGAAAAAATAGAGTTATCAAAAAATTCAATTTTCCTTGAATTTACAAAAGTGTCGAATAATAAGGCCGTCTAATAATTAGGGTTATTACGGCAATCTGGTTTTAAATTAACAAATGAAAAGTATATGCAAATGTTTTGTTATAAAAACAAATTCATCGTATATACCAGTTTTATTTACTGCTAGTGATTTCATAGAATCAATACACCTTTTACTTTCAGGGAATTGCTCAAAAAAAAAAAAAAATTCTAACTGGACATGGTAATAAAAAAAATAATTTGGTTTGATTGTAGTCAAAAAAAATAAAATTACGCCATACCTTGAAAAAACCAATATAATAAACCACCCCCCCCCCCCCACTGGAAGTTAAATGGTTGTTCCCATATAAATGATGTATGTTCTGTATTTATTCATTTGACTTACACTAAACAACTTAAGTCTGTTAACTGGTCAATGAAATCAAACAACTGACTGATGTCATATGTTATTGAAGGACAGTCTGGATTTTGTCGCTTCAGATGTTCTTCATAGATTTTACAGATTCCTGCAAATTAAAGGTACAAATAGTATTAAAAGACTTTATAAAAAAATTATAAACTTACTATAATCAGAAAGGCTCTATCAATTAATGGATGATTAAAACATGATTTCCCACTAGCTACAAAATCTGCGAAAAACTGGTATCCTACATGTATGAATAATATTAATGAATGCATTCTACACGCAAGTACTTGTGTGAACAAGAAATGTTTCTGTTTATTTAATAAGATAAGAACTATTTCTTTTCACTTTTTAGGTCTATTTATAGTTGATAATTCAGCTTGATAAAAATATAAATAAAAATAGGTAATATATCTTACATTTACAAAGAAATCCATGACTTATTGACAAATTCAGGTTAAAATTCATGATTATTCAATGTACATTTGTACTCACTACTGTAACACAATTTTAACTGGAGGCTCCCTGGAGCCTGTATCGCTCACCTAGATTCAATTTGCCAATCAACAGCAATAAAATTATTAACTAACTATCCAATCCTATGTTAGGCACTGGTAGCCATCTTAGTTGACAGTCTTCATCATATGATAAATATCAATGCTTCTGGAGACACAATTCTGAAAAAGGGCCATCTATTGAATTTCCAGGTCATCAGAGACAAATCTGAAAGAGGACCATCGAACAACCATTGCTGCCAAGTCATGCTGCAATTGGCTCAAGTGGTTTCAGATGAGATTTTTAAATGAATTTTTCATACTAGCTGAGTTCTACCTCATTGTCGAAACTTCAAAGGCAATTGTTCATTAGTAGTAACAACATACTATCAACACCACGCTGCTTACGGTTTTACAATTTAACTAGTAGGACAATATGTACCAAAAAACACCTACCTTCCAAACATTCATTCAGTGATTCATAATCAGAATATGTTCTGGTGTCTGGACGACTGTTCGGTTGTACCAATAAAATTGTGTGAGACTGAAATCAAAATAAATAATTTTATAAATACATATATATATATTGTATTGTGAACATAAACACTTAAAGTACGTAGCCACAAGGGGTATTTTCCCAAAAGATTTGACACACTGATCACACATAAATATTTGGTACAGTTTGTATCAATTGTCAAAGTACTGATGTATCAAGTATCCTACAGAGACTTTAATGAATTTACCATTAATTTCCAGTTTCCTTAAAACCCAAACTTAAATTCATGTTTACTTCCCTTTTAAAATTGAAAAATTTCTAGACTTTAAATACACAAATCCTTGATTTTCAGTCACATAATGTTTCCATAAGAAGTGATGGAAATCAAGATGTAATATCAATTTTTCACAGCATGCCCACTGTTTTTGTCACTTGGAAGCACTGGTTTTTGGAGGTACATCATAACATGTACATTTTTGTGCAACAATTTTTCAGTTGGAAACACAAGAGTCAACAATACAGCATTGTGTAAAACCAATTCAAAGGAGGGAACCATCTAAAGAGTTAGATCATACTTGTAAAATTGAGGACAAAAATACTAGGGGAAGCAAGTAAACCTGTACCAACTCCTGTCTAGTTCTAGTGCTAATCACAAGAAAGACTTCTCGGGGTAGGATTAGCCAGTGGTACAAGTGGTGGTATGAGTTAACTTTGGTACAGGTTGACTTTGATACAAGTTGAATTCTAGTTGTACGTGTTCACATTGGCGGTGTTTGAAACTCATTTTTTTCAAACTTTAGCATTCAGACCAACTAGAGAAATTTTAAGGTAGTTGGAACTGAACTCGAATTGAACTTGAGTAGTCTGAACATTTTGTACAAACTATAATAAAGACCAAGATAAGAAACTTGAGACACTGTCATAGGTGTTTACCCTTTTCTGATGTTTTCAGTAATGTTAATGATTTTTGTCAGTAGTTTGGGCCCTTTGTCAGTAATCTCATGTTTCACAACTACCATAGAGACCCGCCATCAAAGCATCTTATATTGTGTTAACTCTAGAAACAATCCAATCCGAGTTTTTATCATCAATCTCGTAAAAATGCTTTTCATAACAGGAAAATCAAGTGCAATTACAAAGCATTTATACAACCAGGAATAAAAAAAATTAATTTGGTACAAAACTGGAAAGCACAATTTGCGGAGGTAAATCCGCAATCCATATTTTGAATCTAAAATCTGGGACAATTACAGAATTCCGTAAAAGTAAATACCTCTATACTGTATGCACTTTTATAGTATGTTTTATATACCAGAGGATCAGGATAGATAAAGGGAAGGTTTGTCTGCCAATAAAACCACTTTAACCCTACCACTGTTCAGTTTGTGTACCATGTCATACTCACACGACTTGTGTTGGTTCAGCATTTGTGTTTGTGCTTTTTTGTTTGTTATTTTTTGTATGAAGTTCTGTCATTTGGATGGTTTTAACTGATTGGTATTTCACTGTGTACCTTTCAAGTAATCTTATTTATTTATTGTTAGTCATTGGATGATGTATGAAATGTACTATGAATTATTAACTAGTTGTGTAAAATATGTTATAAATTGGCTATGCAATACTATAGTGTTATTAACTGGCTGTTTCTGTATTGGCACTGGTATAGATTCAAGGTTTTCTGTATTGGCCTCGAGACCTGTAGGACCAATATGGATTTCAGCCTCAATATGAAAATAAGGCCTAGCCCCAATATGGATTTGTTTACTTCCACCATGTTTGCAAGCAGATGACAAAAACCTAGAAAATCGATGCAAATAATATTGGGAGGAGACAAAGCTATAATTTCTTTCTATAATAGTTGCTTGCGTAAGTATTTAAAAAAATTACTACAATAAAATGCTCCGCTGGGCGCAGCTAGATACGACCGCAGATGTCGAACCCTGAATAGTTGGGGCAATTATGAACACAACATTCAAGCTTGATACAATACTGAATTTGGATTGTGAATAAATATTTGACACAGCATAGGTTTGACACAGAATGAATGTTGTCTAAGAACTTAAAAATTTTTAATTTACCTATTCAAACCATATCAGTATTATTTGTTTTTATATATAAATCAGAAATAACCAATTTAAAATTGGGCACACATATCAATTTCTTGCTATTCAGATACTGTACAATTGAAAATTTCTTGAAATATTTGACACATAATAGGTTTCTGACACAGAATAACTGAAATCAAAGAACTTAGAATTGGTCATATGATTTCAATTTATATTCCATTTTTTGCTTTTTGTGCAATACAATATGCTTTGGAGAATTGACCCACCCCCCCCCCCAAAAAAAAATAATAATTTACCCCTTTTTTTTAACTTTTGTGCAATACACTATGAAGTTGCACATTGACCCCCCCCCTCCCAAAAAAAAAAAAAAAAAAAACAATAAAATTTGTTGTAACCCCCCCTTTTTTTGCTAAAAAAAATTTGAAATTTTCTTTTTAATTTATGAAATATGAAATGAGAAAAAAATTGCCCCCTCCCCAATTTCTCATTTACCCCCCCCCCCCCCCCCCTAAATTTTGTTTTCAACCCCCCCCCTCCCATTTCTTTATACTTTGCAACCATAACAGCCCATTTAAATACACCATAACATATTAAAATAGAAAATGACATCATAGTCAGGGATGGCAAATTTTAAATATACATAATTTAAAAGCAGTTTAGATAAGATAAACAAAAAAGCTTCATCAGCACATTTTATATTGGCAAATTTCCAATGGAATTTGTTAATAATAAAGTTTTGATAACAGGGCACACATATCAATTTCTTGCTATTGCACAATACTGTGCAATTGAAAATTTCTTCAAATATTTGACACATAATAGGTTTCTGACACAGAATAACTGAAATCAAAGAACTTAGAATTGGTCATATGATTTGAATTTATATTCAATTTTTTGCTTCTTGTGCAATACAATATGCTGTGGAGAATTGCCCCCTCCCCTCCCCAAAAAAAATAATTTACCCCTTTTTTAGCTTTAATTTTGGACCTCGATTTGGACCAACTTGAAAACTGGGCCCATAATAAAAAAAAATAAATACATGTTTAGATTCAGCATATCAAAGAACCCCAAGAATTCAATTTTTGTTAAAATCAAACAAAGTTTAATTTTGGACCCTTTGGACCTCAATGTAGACCAATTTGAAAACGGGACCAAAAATTAAGAATCTAAATGCATGGTTAGATTCGGCATATCAAAGAACCCCAATAGTTCAATTTTCAATGAAATCAAACAAAGTTTAATTTTGGACCCCGATTTGGACCAACTTGAAAACTGGGCCCATAATAAAATAAAATGCTCCGCTGGGCGCAGCTAGATATGACCGCAGATGTCGAACCCTGAATAGTTGGGGCAATTATGAACACAACATTCAAGCTTGATACAATACTGAATTTGGATTGTGAATAAATATTTGACACAGCATAGGTTTCTGACACAGAATGAATGTTGTCTAAGAACTTAAAATTTTTTAATTTACCTATTCAAACCATATCAGTATTATTTGTTTTTATATATAAATCAGAAATAACCAATTTAAAATTTAAAATTGGGCACACATATCAATCTCTTGCTATTGCGCAATACTGTGCAATTGAAAATTTCTTCAAATATTTGACACATAATAGGTTTCTGACACAGAATAACTGAAATCAAAGAACTTAGAATTGGTAATATGATTTGAATTTATATTCAATTTTTTGCTTCTTGTGCAATACAATATGCTGTGGAGAATTGCCCCCCCCCCCCCAAAAAAAAATAATAATTTACCCCTCTTTTTAGCTTTTGTGCAATACACTATGAAGTTGCACACTGACCCCCCCCCCCCCCCCCCTTCCCAAAAAAAAAAACAAAAAACAATAAAATTTATTGTAACCCCCCCCCTTTTTTTGCTAAAAAAATTTGAAATTTTCTTTTTAATTTATGAAATATGAAATGAGAAAAAAATTACCCCCCCCTCTAAATTTTGTTTTCACCCCCCCCCCCATTTCTTTATACTTTGCAACCATAACAGCCCATTTAAATACACCATAACATATTAAAATAGAAAATGACATCATAGTCATGGAATTTGTTAATAATAAGGTTTTGATAACAGGGCACACATATCAATTTCTTGCTATTGCACAATACTGTGCAATTGAAAATTTCTTCAAATATTTGACACATAATAGGTTTCTGACACAGAATAAATGAAATAAAGAACTTAGAATTGGTCATATGATTTGAATTTATATTCAATTTTTTGCTTCTTGTGCAATACAATATGCTGTGGAGAATTGCCCCCCCCCCAAAAAAAAAAATAGTTTACCCCTTTTTTACCTTAAATTTGGACCCCGATTTGGACCAACTTGAAAACTGGGCCCATAATAAAAAAAAATAAGTACATGTTTAGATTCAGCATATCAAAGAACCCCAAGAATTCAATTTTTGTTAAAATCAAACTACGTTTAATTTTGGACCCTTTGGACCTTAATGTAGACCAATTTGAAAACAGGACCAAAAATTAAGAATCTAAATGCAGGGTTAGATTCGGCATATCAAAGAACCCCAATAGTTCAATTTTCGATGAAATCAAACAAAGATTAATTTTGGACCCCGATTAGGACCAACTTGAAAACTGGGCACATAATAAAAAAAACTAAGTACATGTTTAGATTCAGCATATCAAAGAACCCCAAGAATTCAATTTTTGTTAAAATCAAACTAAGTTTAATTTTCGACCCTTTGGACCTTAATGTAGACCAATTTGAAAACGGGACCAAAAATTAAGAATCTAAATGCACAGTTAGATTCGGCATATCAAAGAACCCCAATAGTTCAATTTTCGATGAAATCAAACAAAGTTTAATTTTGGACCCCGATTTGGACCAACTTGAAAACTGGGCCCATAATAAAAAAACTAAGTACATGTTTAGTTTCAGCATATCAAAGAACCCAAAGAATTCAATTTTTGTTAAAATCAAACTAAGTTTAATTTTGGACCCTTTGGACCTTAATGTAGACCAATTTGAAAACGGGACCAAAAATTAAGAATCTAAAAGCACGGTTAGATTCGGCATATCAAAGAATCCCAATAGTTCAATTTTCGATGAAATCAAACAAAGCTTAATTTTGGACCCTTTTGGCCCCTAATTCCTAAACTGTTGGGACCAAAACTCCAAAAATCAATCCCAACCTTCCTTTTGTGGTCATAAACCTTGTGTTTAAATTTCATAGATTTCTATTAACTTATACTAAAGTTATAGTGCGAAAACCAAATGTCTTCGGACGACGAC
This sequence comes from Mytilisepta virgata, assembly GCA_028015205.1. Lineage (NCBI taxonomy): Eukaryota > Metazoa > Mollusca > Bivalvia > Mytilida > Mytilidae > Mytilisepta > Mytilisepta virgata. Next base: position 49,319,041 of record CM051518.1, on the reverse strand, counting down.
GCAGACGACGGACGACGATGACGCCAACGTCATACCAATATACGACCGCAAAAATTTTGCGGTCGTATAAAAACTAAGTACATGTTTAGATTCAGCATATAAAAGAACCCAAAGAATTCAATTTTTGTTAAAATCAAACTAAGTTTAATTTTGGACCCTTTGGACCTTAATGTAGACCAATTTGAAAACAGGACCAAAAATTAAGAATCTAAATGCACTGTTAGATTCGGCATATCAAAGAACCCCAATGGGTCAATTTTCGATGAAATCAAACAAAGTTTAATTTTGGACCCTTTTGGCCCCTAATTCCTAAACTGTTGGGACCAACACTCCAAAAATCAATCCCAACCTTCCTTTTGTGGTCATAAACCTTGTGTTTAAATTTCATAGATTTCTATTTACTTATACTAAAGTTATTGTGCAAAAACCAAGAAAAATGCTTATTTGGGCCCTTTTTTAGCCCCTAATTCCTAAACTGTTGGGACCAAAACTCCCAAAAACAATCCCAACCTTCCTTTTGTGGTCATAAACCTTGTGTTAAAATTTCATAGATTTCTATTTACTTATACTAGAGTTATTGTGCGAAAACCAAGAAAAATGCTTATTGGGCCCTTTTTTGGCCCCCAATTCTTAAACTGTTGGGACCAAAACTCCCAAAATCAATCCCAACCTTCCTTTTGTGGTCATAAACCTTGTGTTTAAATTTCATAGATTTCTATTTACTTATACTAAAGTTATGGTGCGAAAACCAAATGTCTTCGGACGACGACGCTGACGACGACGACGCAAAAATTTTGCGGTCGTATAAAAACAACTGTAAGAAAAGAAATTTAGCATGTCACATCACACATCCATCAATGACCTGAAGGTAAGAAAGAAAGAATATGAAGATGTGGCCATCGGAAACTTGCCAATGAAGGTAACAAAAATATCACAATATTTTTTTCAATTATTATTGATAAGTCATACATTTTCATGATTTTACACAGCTAGTTAATAAAGGGATCATAGAATGGGCTTTTGTCATATAGCTCCAGTATTATGTCCTCGGACAGGTCACATTGGGCCTCGGACAGCTGCATTTGGCCTCGGCCAAATACAGCTATCCTTGGCCCAATATGACTGTCCTTGGACATAATACAGGACCAATATGAAAAAGCCCATTCAATAACCCTATATTATTGTTTAACGTCCAAGGGAAATTATTTGATTCATATCCAGAACAAGAACATGAAGATATGAATATGTGTCTATGAATCTTGCTTCAAATTCTTTTTAGGGGGCTCTTTTCCTGGGTCACAAACTTCAACATGTAACCGGAATGTAGTAAATTCGGACCAATCATACAAAGTTAAAGTATGCCAGATATCATGGACCAGAAGATTCCTTTACATACAGTAAATTATATTCACATTTTTAGATTTGAAATAATTATTTTTAATATCAAACAAAAGTCTTTAATAAAAATCAGCAGTCACCCATCGGATGAGTGGGATATAATTTTTGGTCGATCATCGTAAAGTTAATAAGTCATATCACCCCACTTGGACACATTACAATGACTCTGAGCCGACCAGTAGATCTTTGCTCTTACTTCTAGATTCCGTGTGCTTGGGGGAGAAGCAGCAAATACCAATTTTAATGTCTTCGGTTTGGCCCAGCCCGGGATCGAACCCGCTACCTTCCGCACCCGAGACAAGCACGCTACCACGGGACCACCGAATAAGACGCAAATGTGAAGTTTTCCCATTTTCACTAAAAAGTGAAAACATAAAATTTTACGCTTTGCCTGCTGTCAAGGTCACACCCGTTTCATATTAGGTTATATGTAAATTGAAAGGTGGTAGACTTTATATTTTTTTATATAATAGCAAGCACTAGTGGAAGCATGTGGGCCACTTAGAAAAGTCTTTATGCAATCCGAAGTGAATTCATTTGTTAAAGCGAAGATGGCCATATTGTGCTATACACTAAGGCTAGAAAAAGTTTTGTTCGCCAGAAACGGAAGTAAGTAAAGTAAGGGAAAAAACCTGCTTCAGATTATAATTTTAGAAATAGAAACGTGATACTGGAAATGAGTTTCTCGAAAGGGCTATTGCTGCGCTCGCATCATAGCCCACGCCAACAGCATATTATGTTTTTGATGTGTTCTTTGATCACAATCCTAACATGTAAACAGGATTTTGTGCCAATTCATTTAAAATATTTAACTGTGATGCGTGCATCTATTAAATCTGGGCCAAGTTTGCAGTATGCGAAGATACAAATGTACCGAGTTTGTTTAGTGCTGAGATGTCCTGGAATCGTTACAAGTATTGGTGATATTCGGTAGCACTGTCATTGAAATGCTGCCTTCTTTGAAAATGTTTAAATTAATTCCTGTTGCAAGACATTTAGTGAGTTACAACCATGTAAACTAAAGTTCTCATTATAAAACTATTAAAACATTTCGAAACTGACGAAAAGCTTCATGCCAATCATGGTAAAAGTGGCATATATAGGTGTTTTAATTCAGAAAATATTAAACCTACGGAACTGCAAAAGTTAAAACGGGTTATTTTAATTATTATGCATGAATTTTAATAATTATTACCATTGCTGCAAGGCTGCAATTTTCAAAATCAATATATTTTTGCACGTTTCAGCATCCAAGATGGCGCAAATATCTTGTCGGAACCTTTCGGTCATTTTCAAAAAGGAAATAAAAAAGGTCTCTCAAGCGTTTTTTCAATTATGTTAAAAGCTTGATATTTAAAAACTTTTAGAGAATATTTTTATTCTTAGTCGGTTAAGTCCCCCTGATTGACACGACTTTCCGATTGCTATGTCAAAGAACAAGTAGAAAAATGGACGAAATATGGACACTTATTCTGTTGTGTATTGCAATGTTAATTGGTTGTTATCTGTCAGGGTTGATACCTCTTGCCATCACATTTTCAGAGGTTCTTATATTTGAAGAAAAATTCACCAAACAATGTATTTATGTCAAACTCAAACACAAAATCATTTGTTTCTGTTAAAAAATACCATATCCTTATTATGTTTTATGATAAGGATTTATGGTATTTTTTTAAACAAGCACTTGTTCAATTCAACTTGGCGATTGCAAATACTAGTACAAAAATAATTACCAGTATTGTTGTTTTTATAATTAAGTATTGTAATTGTAGTATTTTACTTTCAGTACTAATGTCAGTTAATGATATAAACAAACTTTAAATAAACCTCATGAATAAGTAAATAATGAATTTAAAAAAAAAAATCATCTAAACTAGAGAACATGATTCCGGGACATCTCGGCACAAAACAAACTTGGTACATTGCAAACTTGGCCTATACAAACCTGGCCCATATTTAATAAATGAGCACATCACAGTTAAATGTTTATTAAACAAAAGGGATAAACACAAAATCTTATTTATATGTTTATGACTGCAATGAAACAATACATAAAAATATATATATGTAAAAAATAAAGTACAAAACAATATTAAGGCTACCATTTCTCACTCTACATATAATCTATAATAAACAAATGGCATACTATTATATCTCAAACCTTATTTACAATCTTGAAACTGAATTTTATAATTATAAGATAACATTGGACACAAAAAGGTTAAACATCGAGATGTATGGGCACGAAAGAACGTGAAATAAAATTTAAAACCAGACTACGCGAATGATTTTTTATTTTACAGGACATTCGGTCTGGTAAACAACCTAGCTTTACCAGACCGAATGTAATTTTACCAGACCAAAATTTCTAATGGGCAAAATTTCTTTCTTAACTTAAATAAACGGAAGTAGTATACTACCGGAAATACGATAAACCAAAAAAACAATACCGGACATTTGGTCCGGAATTCAACAAAATTTTACCGGACCGATCCATTTTTTACCGGAAATGTCTGACGGTCCGACGAATTTCGCGTAGTCTGTAAAACGAAAAGTAATTCATCCCAAAAAACGGTGCAGGAGAAATAAGGACACATCAAACGATTACTACTGTCGTTTATTACTAAAATCATTATACAACTTTTACATTGTTATACAACTTGTAGTGGTTGACATTATAAGATCAGAGATCCTTATTGTGCAACTAAATATAGTGTAGAACAATACTATATATCAGCAAACTGAAATAGAAGTTACGGTCACAAGCTCAAATTAAAATTTTCAATTTTCGACCCATGTGGACTCCAATTTTAGAAAATTAAAATTCTAAAACCTTATTGCACACCTGCATATGGTGTTTGACAATACTGTATAGAAATAAAATGCATAAATTGAAATACAAAAGACGAGTTTATGTCACAAGCTTAAATTGATAATTTTTCAAAATTCGACCCCTGTGGGCCCCTTGTTTAGAAAATCAAAATTCTAAAACCTTATTGCGCATCTGCAAGTGGTATGCAACCATTCTATATAGAAATTAAATTCCTAAAACCGAAAGTGAAGGAGGAGTTGATGTCACAAGAAAGTGTGACGAAAGGAATGACGGACGCAGACAATCGCTATATCCCCGAACTTTCTTCCAAAGTGCAGCGATAATTATGAAACTGAAGCATTATTTCATGAATTCCACTAATAATAGTAATTTCTCAAAAATGATCTGGTAATCTTTAACAAAATTCAGTGATCATATTTAAGTCTCTTTTAGAATTTATCTCTTGAAATAATTATGTTGATATAAGTCCCTATTGAAAAGCAATTATATAAATAAAACAAAAAACACAAATCTATAATTTATCACAATAATAATAGAAACACCAGTTTATTTCATTAAGTCTACTTTATTCACTACTAAATTTATATGTAAGCTGAGTTTGTACTATGCCGAGAATGTAGTGTTCCGAGTTTGTAGTGTATCGAGTTTGCAATGTGCCGAGATGTCTCGTTTCATTACTGTTCGATCATGGCTTGTGAAAGTGTTGTTACAAACTCTCCACCTTTATTGTGTTTCTTTTCTTATCCCCACACTTTCGAAGAAAGTTCTGGGATATAGCGATTGTCTCTGTCCATCCGTCACACTTTCTTGTGACATCAACTACCCCTTCACTTTTGGGATAAGGAATTTAATTTCTATATAGAATGGTTGCATACCACCCGTAGATGTGCAATAAGGTTTTAGAATTTTGATTTCCTGAACAAGGGGCCCACATGGGTTGAACTTCGAAAATTTGGAATTCAAGCTTGTGACCTGAACTCCTCTTTCATTTTTGTCGAGCCTGCGACTTTAGTCGCAGAAAGCTCGACATAGGGTTAGTGATCCGGCGGCAGCGTTAACTAACTTCTTAAAAGCTTTATATTGTAGGAGGTGGAAGACCTGGATGCCTTATACTTTGTATATAGATGCCTTATGTTATGAAGTTTCCGTCTGTCATATGTACATTGTCCTTGACCTCATTTTCTTGGTTCAGTGACTACTTGAAAAAAAATCAAGATTTTTTGTAATGTTAATTTTTCTCTTATTATGAGTAATAGGATAACTTTATTTGGTATGTGCGTACCTTACAAGGTCCTCACCCCTGTCAGACAGTTTTCAATTGACCTCGACCCCATTTCAAGGATCAGTGAACAAGGTTAAGTTTTTGTGGTCAAGTCCATATCTCAGATACTATAAGCAATATGTCTAGTATATTTGGTGTATGGAAGGATTGTAAGGTGTACATGTCCAACTGGCAGGTGTCATCGGATCTTGACCTCATTTTCATGGTTCAGTGGTTACAATTTTTGTGTTTTGGCCTGTTTTTTAAATACTGTATGCAATAGGTCTACTATATTTGGTGTATGGAAGGATTGTAAGTGTACATGTCCAACTGGCAGGTGTCATCTGACTTTGACCTCATTTTCATGGTTCAGTGGTTATAGTTAAGTTTTTGTGTTTTGGTCTGTTTTGCGAATACTGTATGCAATAGGTCTACTATATTTGGTGTGTGGAAGGATTGTAAGGTGTACATGTCCAACTGGCAGGTGTCATCTGACCTTGACCTTATTTTCATGGTTGAGTGGTTGTAGTTAAGTTTTTGTGTTTGGCCTGTTTTTCAAATACTGTATGCAATAGGTCTACTATGTTTGGTGTATGGAAGGATTGTTTGGTTTGCATGTCCAACTGACATGTGTCATCTGACCTTGACCTCATTTTCATGGTTCAGTGGTTTTAGTTAAGTTTTTGTGTTTTGCTCTGTTTTTCGAATACTGTATGCAATAGGTCTGCTATATTTTATCTCATTATTTACAGCTTAAAATTTATAATGTACATGTATGTCTAATAGCATTTACTTTCATTAGAAATACACAACAGGCGAGACATTTTTGTGTGTCCACTCTTGTTCAATTTATGCATTTTATTTCTATACAGTATTGTCATGCACCATATGCAGATGCGCAATAAGATTTTCTAAAATTGGGGCCCACAGGGGTCGAATTTCGAAAAACTAAATTTTTTACAATTTATGCACAGTATTGTCATGCACCATAGAAGGCTCACCAAACTGGGCTAAGTGGGCGAAAATGTTGCCTTTTTAAAGACGAAATCGCCCTAAGGAGACCCGTGCATTTGTTTTTTCGTTTTGTAAATGAAGACGTGAGTAAAATGATAAGTCAGGTGACGAACTCCCAGTACTGTGTATATACCTGACCTTGCAGAAAATAGTTAATATATTCATAATTAGGGTATATAGACGTACTGACAGTAGAATTTCAGCTCCATTTGAACAAATACAGAGATGTATAACCTCTTAAGCCATCAAAAGCATATTCTAAACATGTATCATAACAGAAAAAAATTCAAGGGTGGGGGAAAATTGGAATTTTCTTCTGATACAACTGGTGGTCAAACTAATTCTGTCTTACCATTAACCAGGACAAACTATAAAAAAATTAAAAAAAATAAAAACATTAAAATTTATATTTATTAAAATTACTTTGGCCCATAATATCTCTGAAGAAGCACTAAGTTAACATATTGCCATAAGTATTCAGCAGTCCTATTCATCAATCAAGTGCCCTGCTGGCCAAATTAAATGTTTTTCCAGTCTTTGCAGGATGTTTTAAATCATTGTTACAATTTTTATTTAAGGCAATAATGGCCATAAAATTAAATAGTGAATGTACATAAATTTACACCAAACATAAGTTTGTCCAAAATCAACAATCTTAACATAAAAATTACTTTACAGCTGTTCAGATCTATTTGTAAAGTCCCTTTTGGAATCATTCTATGTTTAATTAGATATGTATTACTCATACTGGTGTATTTTTTTATACGACCGCAAAATTTTTGCGGTCGTATATTGGTATGACGTTGGCATCGTCGTCGTCGTCGTCCGAAGACATTTGGTTTTCGCACTATAACTTTAGTATAAGTTAATAGAAATCTATGAAATTTAAACACAAGGTTTATGACCACAAAAGGAAGGTTGGGATTGATTTTGGGAGTTTTGGTCCCAACAGTTTAAGAATCAGGGGCCAAAAAAGGGCCCAATAAGCATTTTTCTTGGTTTTCGCACAATAACTCTAGTATAAGTAAATAGAAATCTATGAAATTTTAACACAAGGTATATGACCACAAAAGGAAGGTTGGGATTGTTTTTGGGAGTTTTGGTCCCAACAGTTTAGGAAGTAGGGGCTAAAAAAGGGCCCAAATAAGCATTTTTCTTGGTTTTTGCACAATAACTTTAGTATAAGTAAATAGAAATCTATGAAATTTAAACACAAGGTTTATGACCACAAAAGGAAGGTTGGGATTGATTTTTGGAGTTTTGGTCCCAACAGTTTAGGAATTAGGGGCCAAAAGGGTCCAAAATTAAACTTTGTTTGATTTCATCGAAAATTGAACTATTGGGGTTCTTTGATATGCCGAATCTAACCGTGCCTTTAGATTCTTAATTTTTGGTCCCGTTTTCAAATTGGTCTACATTAAGGTCCAAAGGGTCCAAAATTAAACTTAGTTTGATTTTAACAAAAATTGAATTCTTGGGGTTCTTTCATATGCTGAATCTAAACATGTACTTAGTTTTTTTATTATGGGCCCAGTTTTCAAGTTGGTCCAAATCGGGGTCCAAAATTAAACTTTGTTTGATTTCATCGAAAATTGAAGTATTGGGGTTCTTTGATATGCCGAATCTAACTGTGCATTTAGATTCTTAATATTTGGTCCCGTTTTCAAATTGGTCTACATTAAGGTCCAAAGTGTCCAAAATTAAACTTAGTTTGATTTTAACAAAAATTGAATTCTTGGGGTTCTTTGATATGCTGAATCTAAACATGTACTTAGTTTTTTTATTATGGGCCCAGTTTTCAAGTTGGTCCGAATCGGGGTCCAAAATTAAACTTTGTTTGATTTCATCGAAAATTGACTTATTGGGGTTCTTTGATATGCCGAATCTAACCGTGCATTTAGATTCTTAATTTTTGGTCCCGTTTTCAAATTGGTCTACATTAAGGTCCAAAGTGTCCAAAATTAAACTTAGTTTGATTTTTACAAAAATTGAATTCTTGGGGTTCTTTGATATGCTGAATCTAAACATGTACTTAGTTTTTTTTATTATGGGCCCAGTTTTCAAGTTGGTCCAAATCGGGGTCCAAAATTAAAGCTAAAAAAGGGGTAATTTTTTTTTTTGGGGGGGGGGGGAATTCTCCACAGCATATTGTATTGCACAAGAAGCAAAAAATTGAATATAAATTCAAATCATATGACCAATTCTAAGTTCTTTATTTCAGTTATTCTGTGTCAGAAACCTATTATGTGTCAAATATTTGAAGAAATTTTCAATTGCACAGTATTGTGCAATAGCAAGAAATTGATATGTGTGCTCTGCTATCAAAACCTTATTATTAACAAATTCCATGACTATGATGTCATTTTCTATTTTAATATGTTATGGTGTATTTAAATGGGCTGTTATGGTTGCAAAGTATAAAGAAATGGGGGGGGGGGGGGGGGGGGGTTGAAAACAAAATTTAGAGGGGGGGGGGGTAAATGAGAAATTGGGGAGGGGGTAATTTTTTTCTCATTTCATATTTCATAAATTAAAAAGAAAATTTCAAATTTTTTTAGCAAAAAAAGGGGGGGTTACATTAAATTTTATTGTTTTTTGTTTTTTTTTGGGAGGGGGGGGGGTCATTGTGCAACTTCATAGTGTATTGCACAAAAGCTAAAAAAAGGGGTAAATTATTATTTTTTTTTGGGGGGGGGGGGGCAATTCTCCACAGCATATTGTATTGCACAAGAAGCAAAAAATTGAATATAAATTCAACTCATATGACCAATTCTAAGTTCTTTGATTTCAGTTATTCTGTGTCAGAAACCTATTATGTGTCAAATATTTGAAGAAATTTTCAATTGCACAGTATTGCGCAATAGCAAGAAATTGATATGTGTGCCCAATTTTAAATTTTAAATTGGTTATTTCTGATTTATATATAAAAACAAATAATACTGATATGGTTTGAATAGGTAAATTAAAAAATTTTAAGTTCTTAGACAACATTCATTCTGTGTCAGAAACCTATGCTGTGTCAAATATTTATTCACAATCCAAATTCAGTATTGTATCAAGCTTGAATGTTGTGTTCATAATTGCCCCAACTATTCAGGGTTCGACATCTGCGGTCGTATCTAGCTGCGCCCAGCGGAGCATTTTATTAACAGACAATAAAGTGTAGATCATGTGTTTTTCAATTATATCCAATAAGATAGAATTAGAATGTTCCAATCCATCCTGTGGTTTGTGATAAAACTTGTAATAAACAAATTGATTACATATTCTTACCTCAAAAAATATCACAATCATAATTCATTTGTCAAGCCTAAATTGATATTTGCTGCTTTACCCCATTAGCATGTGGCAATCTGGAGTAAAAGGAAAGACTGATCACTCCGAATCAATATAATATTTCTAGATGGGGTGACATATCTACCTCTTAAGCTACATGTAGCTCCTTAAAAATCTGGCTCAGTGTGTTGGAAGTCTTAAAAGAAGGGTTCAAAGTCATATCACATTAAAATATTCTCATCCTGATAATTTCACGAACCATTTATGTATATTTTTTGCAATTCTAGGAGAAACTAAAACTGGTTACAGTATTTGGAGCAGGATTATTGGTTGGAACTGCATTAGCTGTGATAATACCTGAAGGCATCCATGCCATGTACAGTGGTGGTGCAGGTTTGTAATTACATTGATTCAGTTACATAAATTTGTAAAATAAACCATGAACACTTTTATAATCAAGACTTTTATTTAAAACTTTTGCAAGTAATACCTGTATGCTACAAACTATGTAGTGGAATTGCATCAAATATTCTAGTATTATAGTTATTCCAAAGATTTATTGCATGTGTTAATTTATAGTGCAGTTGTTTACAGTACTGGACAGAACCAGATTATACAATAAAAAGAAATTTTCTCAACATTTAGCAATTAAAATTACTGTAAAATACTAATTTTTATGGATTTTGTGGACAACCCAATGAACTATCTATGTAAATCACTTTTATTAAAACAAAATATCAAAATTTTCTGAGCCATTGCAAAGATTTCTAGGTCCTTGTGTGAAGTTTAATGACTATGTACATTCAAACGGATGAGGTAGTTTGAATGACCATGTTTTGATGGGAGAAAGATGCTAGTTTGCTAAAGAAGATTGACGATTGGCTTAGATAATGAAAATATAGAAATACTTCAAACAGTGTATGCGTTATTTTTATTTTTTATGGTAAACCATGGGAAAGTGTTCATTTAAGGTCCGATTTTCCACAATATTTACAAGGTTTTGATTACTCACTTAATTTTTTAAATTAGGTATTTCTTTGGCTTTGTTTCTAGCTTGGGTACCAAACATCATTAGTATAATGTTATGTTTTGATTAAGCCCCTCATTGTCATTTGTAAATATTATTCAAGTCTTTAGACAATCGATATCGATGACCTTGTTGATTAAAATCTGTTGCACAATAGAAACATGTTTTATATTTAACTTTTGATTATGAAAGCTTTTCACCAGTAATATTATAACTGTTGTGATTTTTTTTTATTTGTATTATTTATTATCATTATTCATTAAAAGAAATTTAATGTCCACAAAATTAAGGACCCATGAATATGTCTTTTCCCAAATCCATGAAAATTGATGTGAACAAAAAGAAATCACAGTATTTGGGACATCTCAAGTTAATTTCACTAAATTTGAAATAATATAATTACAAAGAAATACTTGCGCCAATCTGTTAATTATTATTATCTTATTAAATAATGTTTAGTTTAACATGTAATGGTGATCCGAAAATTTGTTATAGTGTAAAGTTATTTGGTTGAAATTGCTAAAGATAAAACATTTTTTAAGACTGGATTTCACATATATTCATACAGTCATAATTGTGATCTGATTTCCGGTCTACTGTGTCTTTTATCTATTGATATCCTGGAACCAGCTTCGGTCGCAGTTGTACAGATACTTGTGAAACTGGGTCCAGATTCTTAGTGCTTCAGCAAGTTTAGAAAGAATTATAATGCAGATTTTGGTTTAAGTCAAGAAAGTAAACTGCCATTATTCTTTTTATTAACAAAGTCACATATACATGTAAAATATGATAGAATGGATATTAATTCTTTACACAAAATCCCACACATATATGTCACAAAAGTTTAAGCACAGAACATGCTTCATTTTACTGATTATAATATTTTCAGTAACAAAATCTTGCAGAATAACAATTAAAATGCTGAAAATATCAGATACCTGTAATAAGGTCATAGAAATATGTACAAATATTTTTATATTTAATTTTCCCTTTGTTGGATGCATTTTACAACCTCACAGATTCTGTGTCTCACCACCCTTTTATGGAAATCTTTTTATCTGACTCAATTCAATATATGCTACAAAATTTGCTATGAAAGAGAGAAGACGAGTTTTAATATTACATGTATGTACTATTAATCTTTATTTTTAACCTTTCTGCTATTTGTACATATTTCTATGACTTTATTACAAGTATTCAAAGATAATAATGAAAAATTAAAATATAGAAATTTGTTTGAATGAATTTTTCTCAAAATGAAATTGTAACCAATAATTGCCATAATGGCTATCATAATTCTTGCAGATCATCACCATCATGAAACACCAAAAGCCACATCAAAGGAAACCTTAGAACAAAATGCAGAGACACATGAACATCATGACCATGGTACAGAAGATAATCACTCTGTTATAGGTGTTACCTTGGTAATAGGATTTATATTTATGCTATTGGTTGATCAGATTGGAGGATCACATATGCATGGTTCCACAGGTTAGTTTCTATCCTGCTTTATTATACCCCGAAACAATGTTTAGGTGATATAAAGGAATCGCCCTGTCGGTTAATCGGTCTATAAATAAATCCTCCTAAACCATCTGATCAAATTTAATGGATCTTCACAAAAAGGTAGTACACAATATGAAATTAATTGCTATCTGGAAGGGGAGATAATTTTGCTTAAGCATTTATTTGATCATCATATAGTATTGTATAAGTATATTGTATCTTATCTTTTTTTATGAATGAAGCAGGATTATTCTCAATATTACAAAAATTAAAATCGCATTTTGGTCTAAAATGACAAAATCGAAATAATAAATGCATGCAATAATTTCTGAATTTTTTATATGAATGAAGCAGGATAATTCTCAATATCACAAAAATTAAAATCGCATTTTGGTCTAAACTGACAAAATCGAAATAATAAATGCACGCAATAATTTCTGAATTTACAGTAGATAAATTGGTATGTTCACTTCAGATGCAGAATCACCAGATACTATAGTGCAACAAAACAGACATAAAATAACAGCTACACTTGGATTAGTTGTCCATGCTGCAGGTGAGATTTAACTTTATATATCAGGGTTCTCACTAAAAATTTTTCATGATGAGTCCTGGGACTCATCATTTTTCAGAATGGTGAGTCCCAGCTGATTTTGACAAGTCCCAGGACTCATCGCCACTTTTTTAACGTATATTTCTGCATGATTTTGACCATGGTAGGCCTATAGTACTATTGTTAAAGTCTCATTAAAATCGTGTGCTGCCTTAAAATACTGACGAATATAATTTAAAAAAAAAAAATTGAATATATGCAGTTGTGATCCAAACTTGGAAGATGTTTTCTGATACAGATACGAGCAAAAATCTTTGCACCTTTTGACACAACTTATTATTATTGCCATTTTATTTTTTAATATTTATTTATCTATAATCTTTACTATTATTTTTTCTCAAACATACTCTTAAAATCCTCCAATTGACCTTGTTTGAACACCTTAATTATCAATATTGACAAAATTTCCATTTGTGCATAGATAAGTCAAAATCCATTAAATTTTTCAATGAGGTCTACATATTGTTACCTGTCGGTAAAAAAAAACTGTGGCCAATGAAAAATCATGAGAATTCCGATTGCCGCCATTTTCTAGCTTACTTTTTGTCGTTTCCCTCCCCTTCCCCTTTGATCTCCAAGAAAACAAAAAATGGCGGCTCGAGATTTTTTATGAAAATAACAGTCTTCAGACACAGCTGATAAGATCTATATGCGTCCCAGGGATGCATGAGTTTGAAGGATGATGCATCCAGTCCAAATTTAGTGCGTCCAGGACGCATGTACGCGCCTTAGCGAGAACCCTGATATATAGCGATTCCATAGCTTAATTCTTTATTTCCTCTCCTATTGGGGATGAAATATAGTTCATCTCTTAGTTCATCAGTTCAAGTTAGATTTTCTTTAATGGTCCAGATCTAAGCAACTTCAGGTCATGGAGAGCTTTTGTCAATGTAAATAACTTGATAGAAATAAAAAGTGATGCATGAATTAAGTTACCCTTGCCTACATTTTACACATGAATAACTTTGGATAAGCTTTGTTTAGGTCCAGTTGTGGAAGGGTGTTTTTGTAATTGACATTTGGTATGTAGAATCTTTATGGTTGATTTCCATGTAGATATTAGTAGCTCTCTCCCTTCAGTCGTGGCTAATAGGTTGAAAATTTACCGTTTAAAAGTTTTCCAGTTTAAAGGGAACTTATGCATGTGTTATAATTTTATTAATGTTAAATTTGAAACCTTTGGGTATGGTGCTACTTGAAAAGTTATTGATATATTTCATCAATAACATTTGACCTGTAATAACAGTGGGTAGAATTTGTGCAGTTGTATATAGCTGTTTGCTTAAAAAATAGCATAATACTAAATAATGAAAATGATGAAATAGCTCAAAATATTTTTGATTATTTAGTAGTGAAGGATTTATTGGTTTATCCAGTACATGTACACAAAATAAATTTATGCTATTTATTCTGCCAAGGAAGAAAGCAGTGTTGAACACAAATGACATCAGAATTGAAAGTGCCCTTGTTTGGGACTTTTCCAAAAGGTTCCATGATTTTCCTGTCTTTTTTTAGATGTAGCTGGTAGATTTTGAAGTTTTTGAATCTTTACTCAAATGGCAGCCTCTCTAACCAATATATATCAAGAATATATAATTTTCACTAAACATTTTGCTCTCTCCCTCTAATGTGCCCTTAATGTCCCTCTAAAATGTTAACTGGAACACTCTCACTAATTTTGAATGGATTATCTCAGTACTTTATTATTTTCAGCTGATGGAATAGCATTAGGAGCAGCTGTTATGTTAAATCATTCATCACTAACATTTATAGTATTTGTAGCTATTATGTTACATAAGGTGAGTGACTTCTTTAGTAGATATCTACTAATTTCTCTTTTTAGAATTGAATGTTTCTTAAGATGGCCTAAGGTAGGCTGATGCAAATTGTGTGACAGAACATGGCTACTGATAACACAGAAAAAACGGAAAAATTCACATACTGGAAACAGGTCCATTCAAATTCATTAAACAGGATCAAAACACTTAATGATTCTTTTTTGTGTCAGGAAATAAATCATAGAAAAAAATATTTAATACAGATATTTTTTAAATAGTCAAGATATCAATCTTCTCTTTGGAAATATGATTTGGATTCTAAATTAAAACTAAAGTTCTCTGAGTAACAAATTTTCTCTATTTTTGAATTAACAGAAGATATAAATAAAAGAGAATTTATTTTATATTTACAGGCACCTGCAGCCTTTGGTTTAGTATCGTTTCTATTACATGAGGGATTTGATCGTCCTAGAATAAAAAAGCATTTATTTGTTTTTTCTGTAGCAGCACCATTAATGGCTTTTATAACATATATTATTCTAAGTCAGGTATGTAGTCTAGTATTTAAGTTAATATTGGCCATGCTTTTTTGGCTAAACACAATAGTAGTGTATATATGAAAAAATTATGTATGTCAGGTGGTAGTTGAAAATGTTCACACATGAAAGTTGTTTTTTATTTAGATTAGCTATTAATGTAAATTTGAGATTTCTTTTAGACCATAACAACCTCACTGGTCTTGTAATAGTTTGCTTGGCACAAGGTTAGGAAGTTTTGGGTTCAATCTGGATTGGCACTAACCAATAACTTTTAAATTGCTGTTTCTCCACTAATTATGCAGTATAGAGAAGTAAAAAAAAAAATTGTTCATATTAGACTCCAAATACTTTGTCCAGGAGGGGAGACATACAGACTGTTACTTTTTTAGCTAGCATTTTAAAATCTGGCTCAGGATGTTGTTCTAGTAAAAAGTAGAGTTCTTATTGAATCGAAATGTTCTCAACCCTAATATCCCTGTAATAATGACCACTTGAAGTTAAACAACAAATAATAAAGCAATCTTGAATTAAAAAAGAAAAATATAAAAGAACCAGAACTGGTGGTAGATAGGTTATTTTAAATAGTTGTGCACATTTGGGATTTCCCATGCTTCAACAATGATTTAGCTATTTCTACATCAGCAGATATACAGCTTTCATGAAATAGGATCCAAATTGAGAGAGTAACTACTTTCAATTAGGAGATAACTGTTATTATTTGACGGGATCAATTGAATGATTTGATGGTTTGAAATTGTGTTTACTGGTGACGCGTAAGCAGAGCCAGTAAACAGATATTTCAAATAATAAAATACAATACTGTTATCTCCATTGTTCAAAACGTAGGAAGTAAACGTCTGCTCTTGCGAAATAATTTCATGGCATCAATTGTGCATTTGATGTCATGAGATTTTCAACGTTGTCCAATCAGAATCGATGTTACATTCAGTATTGCATTACAATGTGCATTTTTTAATAATATGGATATATTGGCTTTCACATATAAGTATTCACACAAGAGAAAATGGGGAGACACATATGTATGTTTCCTTGTGAAAAAAGGTGTTTGATATGAGGCCTCACATACATTAAAACCTTAAAATCAATATAGTCATGATGGCTGAATGAGAATCCGTATTAGTACTTTGTCAGCTGGGAAAAATGATAAATATCATTGTTTCATTGTCCATATCTGTCCCATCATAATCTATCTGTTTGATATGGAAATCTTGAGATGATACCTGTTTGGAAAATGCCATTTAGAAATCTTATAGATATCTTGAACAATTACATCATAAGGCAGTTTTCAATGAAAAATACTTTTAGTGAAAAGTCAGGTTATTAGATACTTTGAAAAGCAATTTGTGCATAACTTTGGAATCGTTTATTTGAAGCTTATATACATGTAACTCCAAAGAAAATGTAAGCAGCACTTTTTGATAACCAATAAATTTTGTTCTATTTTTTCAGAAATCTGCAGAATCATTTACAGATATTAAAACTACAGGCATAGCTATGTTATTTAGTGCTGGGACATTTTTATACGTAGCAACAGTCCATGTTTTACCTGAAGTATCATCAGGACAAGTCAAACATACAAATCCTGACGGAACTGTAGTAATACATGAACATAAAGGATTTAAAAGCGTAGAACTTGTAGCTATTGTTATAGGAGCTGTTATACCTGTATTATTATCAATTGGTCATAAACATTGATTAAAATGAAGATTATAAAATAGTTGATAATGATTTGATCAGTTAGTGAAGGAAAAATGTTTTGAGATGTGACTGGTTTAAAAATCTACTGTTCTGGGTAAGAATTGGTAAATGAGTGATGGCTTATTTTTGTATGCAGTTCAGTTCCATCTGATTGGTCAAATATATTGATCTGTATGTGCATTCAACCTTTGCTGATATTTTTTATTTTATGTATTAATTGCTCAGTTAATTGGACATTAAATTTAAAAAACCGTCGAGGGGCCTCGGTGGCTGAGTGGTCTAGGTAGTTCGTTATGACTACTAATGATCACTAGCCTGTCAACACTGGCGAGGTGTGTTCGACTCCGATCTAAATTGACAAGGATTGCCAATTTTCCTACCGAAGGTCGTTGGTTCTCTCTTGGTACTCTGGCTTCCTCCACCAATAAAAACTAACTGCCGCAAAATAGCCAAATGTGCTGAAAACAGACTAAAATGCCAACTTAATAAATAAATAAATAAAAAACCGTTGCATTACATTATCTTTAATTGACAAGAATTTTCCAGGTCTCCTACTGAAGGTCGGGTTTCTTTCATCAATATAGATTTGCCACCATGATTTAGGCCGTCATCCTACAATCCAATTAAACCAAACAATAAAGTTTTTATCTTTTTTTCAACATTACTCACATTTCTCACTTTTTTTCTGTTTTTCAAAATTTTGGTACATTTTCAATAAGATTTTTTTAACGGTCTTTACAAGGTCTCTATTTGACTTAACCATAAAGCCAAAACAAATTGATTTTAAAATTTAGGTGTATCACTTCCGATTTCACATATTAATGAGTTAAATTTATAACATTTAACAATCTCAAATATTATTGCCTTGAAAATTATGAGCAAACGAAATGTTACAGTATGTTTTGATTTTTTTAACTTTGTCAGTTCAGTGTGGAAATTTACATGTAACTAGGCATATTTTTCATTATAATTTCAGCCCGATACCTATTTCATACCTGTTGACTTTTTTGATAGATGCACTTTTTAGCTCACCTGACCCAAAGGGTCAAGTGAGCTTTTCTCATCACTTGGCGTCCGTCGTCCGTCGTCGTCGTCTGTTAACTTTTACAAAAATCTTCTCCTCTGAAACTACTGGGCCAAATTGAACCAAACTTGGCCACAAGCATCATTAGGGTATCTAGTTTAAAAAATGTGTCCGATGACCCCACCTGCCAACCAACATGGCCGACATGGCTAAAAATAGAACATAGGGGTAAACTGCAGTTTTTGCCTTATATCTCAAAAACTAAAGCAATTAGAGCAAAACTGACATGGGGTAAAAATGTTCATCAGGTCAAGATCTACCCGTCATGAAATTTTCAGACAAATCGGTCAACCCTTTGTTGGGTTATTGCCCCTGAATTGTTAATTTTAAGGAAATTTTGCAGTTTTAGGTTATTATCTTGAATATTATTATAGATAAAGACAAATTGTAAACAGCAAAAATGTTCAACAGAGTAAGATCTACAAATAAGTCAATATGACCAAAATCGTTGATTGACCCCTTATAGGAGTTTTTGCCCTTTAAAGACGGCATCCAGCGTAAACTATCCTTTAAAGATCTTTTCCTCTCAAACCACTGGGCCAAATGAGACCAAACTTTAGTGGAATGGTCCTTGGGTGGCCCCCTTCCAAAATTATGTCTGGCATCCCCGACTTCCAACCGAGATGGCTGCTGTTACTAAAAATAGAAAAAAAAGGGGGGTGACTTTCAAAATCTTCTTATATGAAACTACAAGTCCAGTTGCAACCAAAGTTGGCAGTAATAGTTCTTAGTAGGTTCTCTTTCAGAAATATGTCCAATGACCGGGACTGTTAACCAAGATGGCCGCCACAGCCGAACTTAGTTTAACATAGGGCCCTATGGGAAAATTCATTGAAAAATCTTCTTGTCTTAAACATCTTGACTAATTGGAACCAGACTTGGCAGCAATGGTCCTTAGATGGTCCTCTTACAGAGGTGTGTCCGATGACCTGGACTGTCAACCAGGATTGCCACCACAACCGAACTTAGTTTAACATAGGGCCTTATAGGAAAATTCATTGAAAAATCTTCTTGTCTGAAACCACTTGACATATTGGAGCCAGAGTTGGCGGCATTGGTCCTTAGGAGGTCTTTTTTCAGAAATGTGTCTGATTTCGTGGACTATGAACCAAGATGGCCGCCACAGCAGAACTTAGTTTAACATAGGACCCTATGGGAAAATCACTCAAAAATCGTTTGAAACAACTAAGCCAATTAGAATTAGACTTGGTAGCAATGGTCCTTAGATGGTCCTCTTTCAGAATTTTGTGCGATGACCCAGACTGACAACCAAGATGGCCGCCACACCTGAACTTTAACATAGGGCCCTATGGAAAAATTCATTGAAAAATCTTCTCGTCTGAAACCACTTGACATATTGGAGCCAGACTTGGCAGCATTGGTCCTTAGGAGGTCCTCTTTCAGAAATATGTCCGATCACCCGAATTGTCAACCAAGATTGCTGCCACACCGACCTTTGTTAAATATTGGACCCTATAGGAAAATTCATTTAAAAATCTTCTAGTCTGAATCCGCTTAGCCAGTTTGAACAAGACTTAGCAGAAATGGTCCTTAGATGGTTCTCTTTTAGCAACTGGACTGTCAACCAAGATGACTGCCACACCTGAAATTAGTTTAACATAGAATCATATAGAAAAACCAGCCAAATTGACTGCAACACTTAAATTTTAAGTCTGCTCAAGGTGAAAAGTTAAATCCAGGTGAGCGATACAGGCTCTTGAGAGCCTCTAGTTTTGATTTACACATAATGTAAACATCCATCAACATTGTTATTTTTTTATATTTGAAAAATATGTCAGTGGTAGTATTTCAAACTGACTTTATGAACGCATTGACTTCACCAAACATATCAAACATTCCATTTATAGGTAGAGTAGATGGGAACTAACCTAATTCTAGTGACATTTCGGTCTAATATCTGACCTTTGCAGAAAATATTTACAATTCAGTTGTATGTAGAAACTTTGTGTCAGACAGATGATATTTTGTTAGATTTATAGAAGGGGTATAAGGAGCTCATAAGTATTTTTAGATGTTGATTGTTCCATGTGTTTTTGTCTTTATGATAAGTATATTAAAACATTGTTATGTCACATCTGTTGTAATTTACTTGATTTGACAGGTTTACAAAAAAGTATGTTTTGCCAAAATAATCATTTATAAGGTATTTGAGTCAACTGAAGAATCGGTCAGTAGAATTACTGCTAAATAAATTTACCTATTTAGTTCTTTTCAAAAGTACAAGCCAAATGGAAATTGCTTCCATTGATAAAAAGTGTTGGGAAGAATTAAATTTTTTTCCTAGAACTAATAGCCTATTTGGGTCTATATGTTTGTACATTAAATGAATAAAAAAGAAACACCTGCCATTATTTGTACTTATCTGCCATTTGTAGCGAGCGCAGTAGGAGCATATGTATTTTCTACATATTGGTCATTTAGAAAAGTCTTTGTTTAATTGGAGCAGCAGTATTGTGCTACATACTGAGGCTAGAAAAAGCTTTGTTAGCCGGAAGTAAGGGAAATAAATTGCTTCAAATTATAATTTTAGAGTCAGAATCGTGATACCGGAAATGAGTTTCTGGAAAGGGCTATTGCTGTGCTCGCGTCATTGGCCACGCCAACATCATATTCGAAGACAAATTGTATCCTGTATCTTGTTTTATTATTTTATTTTTCTAAGTACATGTGTATTTCTTTTTCAATTACATGATAGTATTGTTAACATATGTGGTACATGATATTACGGATAAAATGGTAATAGATCTTACCAGTAAAATTGTAATTGTATGGTAAAGTGATTAGCTGTTTTTATTAGCTCACCTTTGCAAAGGCCATGTGAGCTATTTCCGTCACTTGGCGTCCGTCGTCGTCATCGTCGTCGTCATTAACAATTATACAAAACTCTTCTCCTCTGAAACTACTTTACTAATTAGAACCAAACTTGGTATGAATGTTCCTTGGGGTACCCTGCATAGAACTGGTGTGGGGATTTTTGATTCGTCGAAAAACATGGCCACTGTTACTAAAAATAGAACATAGGGGTCAAACAACAGTTTTTCGCAAATATCTCAAAAATCATTAGGTTACTGCAAATTCTGGCAGGTTGAAAGTGTTCAGCATGATGAGAGCTACCTGTGTGCTGATTTTCGTGAAAATCTGTCAACTGATGTTAGAGTTATTGCCCTTTTTTGACATTTTTGGCTTTTTTTTATGTTATTATTTCAAAAATCTTCTTCTCTGAAACTACTATTCAAAATCAAATGAAACTTGGTAAGATTGTTCCTTGGGGTACCCTGTATAGAACTGATGTCGGGATTTTTGATTTGTCGAAAAACATGGCGGCTGTTACTAAAAATAGAACATAGGGGTCAAACAACAGTTTTTCGCAAATATCTCAAAAATCATTAGGTTATGGCAAATTCTGGCAGGTTGAAAGTGTTCAGCATGATGAGAGCTACCTGTGTGCTGATTTTCGTGAAAATCTGTCAACTGATGTTAGAGTTATTGCTCTTTTTTGACATTTTTTAGCATTTTTTAATGTTATTATTTTAAAAATCTTCTTCTCAGAAACTACTTTTTAAAATCAAATGAAACTTGGTAAGATTGTTCCTTAGGGTATCCTGCAAAAAGTTATTGCTTGGATTTTTGATTGGTCAAAAAACATGTCCGCCCTTACTAAAAATAGAACATAGGGGTCAAAATGCTGTTTTTTGCTATTTTTCTTGAATTATAGAAAGAAAATGAAGATGAAAGCCACTTTCAAGGTAAACATGGTATCCCGAGTTGAGTGGTGATGATGAAAGTTTGTTTTGGACGTCCATTTTTAAAATGGCTGCCATTTTCCCGCTATTTTTTACACTTGCTCAGATTTCAACAATATTTGGTTTTTAAAGTAAACATGGTATCCTTAGTGAATGGTGATGATGAGATTTTTTGTATGGAGCATCTATGGAAGGTCCTTTAGGAATTTTGCATAAATCTTCCTGGTCCGTGAAACAAAATGGCCGTCATGAGCATTTACATGTTCTGATTGGTCGAAATTTAAAAGTTCTTCTCCTTTGAAACCGTCAAGCCAAATGAACTGATTTTTGGTATGGAGCATCTATGGAAGGTCCTTTACAAACTTTGCAGAAATGTTTCTAGTCCGTGAAACAAAATTGCCACCAGAAACATTTATATGTTCTGATCGGTCAAAATTTAAAACTTCTGCTCTGAAACCGTTTGGCCAATGAACTTATACTTGGTATGAAGCATTTATAGAAGATCATTTACAAAGTTTCCAGAAATCAATCTAGTCTGTCAAATCAAAAGTTTGTGACTGCCAGGTGAGCGATACAGGCTCAGCCCACTAAACCTCTTGTTTTATATATTTTATGTAAAAAGTAAAAATTATAATTGGATATTAACATTTCCAAGAAGGAATCATTTATCTTGTGTATATTTATGCAAGACATACAATCGATTATTAGACATACATATAAATGGTTGTAAATAGCTATAATTATATTGTGATATAATAAAGTAAGATTTGGATCGTTAATTGTTTGAGAAAATTCTATATTTATTCATTTAACAAATGTTGTATATTATTGTATCATTGAAAAGTATAAAAAAAAATTCAAGTGGAACTTTATGTCTCAACTGATAAGAAACAAAAAGAGAAGGATTTGTTGTTTAATAAAATTTTCCAGATTTTATACTAATTAGTTAGGATAGTATCTGTTGGAAATATATATTATTGTCTGTAAACCTTCCATCCATTGAACAGATTTTTCATATACCTTTATTAATTTGATTTTTTGCTTCTTGGCAAACTAATGCAATTACCAGTAGCTAAGTTGTAATTAAAACAAAAGAATTCACAGGAATTGTTTAGTAATGTGTTCAAGAAAAAGCAAAACAATTTGCCAATGGAATTTTCAATGAGACTTAACTCTTCCTGTGAGATTTTGTTTTTTTAAGTACCCAGGGTTACACAAAATATGCTCATAGTGCATGAAAAATAAAAAAAAAAAGGTTTTACAAATTTTAAGACATGATTGAGTTAACCGTAGTCAATTCAATTTTTTTATTTTTTCGACTGTTTGAGATTATTTATTTTTTTATGTACATTTAAAGGTTTATCATTATCAGCCTTGAGAACATCTGATGAATTGTAAATTGATGAAATAAGCACATCTTGTGCATCAGAATTGGTATCATACAATAATATATTTGAATCATTAAATTAGTACTGTGAGGATCTGATTCTTATTTGGAATATATGAAATTTTATATAAACAACATTTTCAAGAAGGAATCAGTTTAATTAGGAAGTAATGGAATCATAATTATCATTTATTAAGAATGTGGTTAACTCAAAGTTGTGTTCATGATTAATGTCTTTTTTGATAATGGTAGATAGGTTTCACAAAACAATAAGGTAAATTAAAAAAAAGATGTTTTTCGATGAAAGTCTGTGTGAATGTATTGTAGTGTTATTATATGGGTATTTTCATATAAAGCCTGTATTATGTGGTCGAAGTAAGCTGTATAGGACTGAAGCAATACTGTTCGATGCCCAGTGCGATTGTACGAGGACATAATACAGGCTTTGTATGAAAATACCACAGTTCTGACACTTTTATTAACCAATGAATTAAAGTTACAGTAAAGTTTTAGTTTTTATTGTGGTCATAACGCTTTAATCTAGTCAAGAATTTTCTATTATAGTGTATTTTAAAAAGTCAGGCAAGTGGCCGTTCAGGTTATTTTTTTTTCAACAGCAACAAAACGTAGATCTAATTTTCTAAGGAGAACAGGAACCAGAAGTTTAAAGAGGGCCATGTTCTGTATAAATTTCAGGTTTCAAGAGCTTGCTGCTTTATTAAATGGTCCATTTCTACTGTATTTTAAGTCATTGGTTAATAATAGAAAGTGTCATATATGTCCGTCTTTTGACTGTATTAGAAAATAAATGGACTTATTATTACTTTGTAATGTATGAATTGTGCAGCATTTAAGAGGGTAAATTATATTTACATGTAGTATTAATTTGTATGAGTGGAATAATAGGTGGATATTTTCAAATATATATGATTGAATGGTCCGTGATGAGAATTGACTACCTTATTTTCTTCTGCTTTAAAACGGAATTATGCTTTTTCGAAGTCCAGATTTGTTTGTTATTATTATATATAGTAAAATGGCTGCCAATGGTTGTCAAGATCTTGTCTGAGTACCACCGACTAGTTCTGCTTTAATATGTTAATAACATTATCAGTACTTAAAAAGCTTTCTGAAAATTAATAATTTAGGAAGTTAATCTTTCTGGCTGAATACTGTGACTGTTTAACTAAATTGTTAAATGTTGCATATCTTGGTGTGTTATAGCCTAATTGCAAAATAAACAAACCTTAAAATCCCCTAGAAGGAAGGTTTTTACCTTTTTCATAAACTTTATAAAATTATAGTAGTTCAATTGGGAGAACTGGTTTATTATATGCTCATGGTGCAATTGTTTATTTTAGAACTGACAACAAGCATGACATTTTTTTTTTCAAACATGCAAGTAAGTAACATACCCCTAAAAGACTTGACCTTTTATTTTACTTCTACGAGTAGTCTAATTTGATTATTCATGTTCCCATTTTATTAAATTGGGGTACCTCTAATATACAGTATTAGAGGTATTTTTAGCTCACCTGGCCAAAAGCTTTTTCCTTCACTTGGCATCCGTCGTCTGTCCGTCATCCATTAACTTTTCTCATTTTAATTCTTCTCTGAAACCACTGGGCCAAATAAAATTCAATTTGGTAGGAAGCATCTATGTAAGGTCCTTAATAAAGTTGCTCATTTCATCCTGATCGGACAACAAACATGGCTGCCATGGGCAATTGTTGATTTTGATTGGCTGAGTTTTCAAAAATCTTCTCCTCTGAAACTGCCAGGCCAAATGGAACAAAACTTGACAGGAAGCATATATGGGAGGTCCTTTATAATTTTCCTCATTTCATCCCAATCGAACTACAAATATGGCCACCATGGGCAGTTCTTGTTTCTGATTGGCTGATATAAAAAAATCTCCTCTGAAATTGCTCAGTCAAATGGATCTTAACTTTACAGGAAGCAAATAGGGAGGTTGTTTACAAAGTTTCTTCATTTCGTCCTGATCGGGCAACAAACATGGCCATCATGGGCAATTCTTGTTTCTCATTGGTTGATTGAAAAAAAAAATATTTCAGGAACTGCTTGGCCAAATGGAATGAAACCAGACAGGAAGCAACTTTGGGAGATTTTGTACAGAGTTTCCTCATTTTGTCCCAATCGGAATACAAATATGGCCTCCATGGGGAGTTCTCGTTTCTGATTGGCTGATATAAAAAAATCTTCTTCTCTGAAATCACTGTCCAAATGGAACGAAACTTGACAGGAAACATTTATGAGAGGTTCATTACAAAATTTCCTCATTTCGTCCTCATTTCGTCCTCATTTCGTCCCAATCGGGCAACAAACATGGCCACATGGGCAATTCTTGTTTCTCATTGGTTGATTTCAAAAAAAAAAATTCTGGAACTACTTGGAAAGTCTTTTATGAAAAAAATTTGTTCATCCTGATTGGACGACAAGCATGGCAGCCATGGACAATTCTCGTTTCTGATAGGCTGATATAAAGAAATCTTCTTCTCTGAAACCGCTTGTCCAAATGAAACAATACTTGACAAGAAGTATCTGTGGGAGGTTTTTTTATCAATTTTTCTCATTTTGTCCAGATCATGGGACAAACATGGCCGCCATGGGCAATTCTTGTTTCTGCCAGTTGAGCGATACAGGCTCAGTCCTCTGAACTTCTAGTTAGTTTTACATGCTAGTCAGGATAAACAAGGGCATTAATTAGTTTCAGTCACTTCAAAATCTCTATTAAAAGATTTTAAGTCATGTAAGCGTTTACATGGGTTAGAAAAATAGGAAATTTGTGGTAAAATTTACCAATGTAAAACAATTTTATGTTAATTCTGCCATTATATACTCAATTACTGGTTTTCTTCATTAAATTGTTTCAAATGAAGTCATATCATGTTTTATAATGTTTTTATCGGAAGTTATTAATAAATATTGATATTTCAACAGAATAAGTTCATTTCATTTGTTGTCAGTTAGATATTGGCAGCAATGTAAATATTTGATAGTTCCACTTTAATCCGTATCATACAAAGTTTGTACAACATCTTCTCCTGCCTTTCATAGACACAGAAATACTTTGTCAACTTTGTCTTTCTTTGTTTATGGATGATAAACTACATGACTAAGATAAGTAATACTTGTTTAGGGAATAAACTGTGGTCAGTGCTCCCTCAAATATGGAAGTGTACAGTATTGAAGATTTCATTAAATTCTTCATCCCTTTAATCTGGATCTTATCATAGATTAAGTAGGCTGATGTGAAACACACACACACACAAATTTACATAATTGTGAATAATTTTTGAATATAGTTCATAAGTGAAATTTCAAGGTTATAATTAGTTTAAACTTAGAGGTTACTAGCATGGGTGAAAGTTTTCCGAAATATGTCAGATTTCTGCACTGCTAGAAACATATAAAAAAAAAACAAATATAATTTTCTGATTTCTGGTTCTTGACAACTTCTGTAATTTCAACCTAATCTTAAATTCATTTTCTATTCCATATATATGTATCTACCTAGAGAAAGGGCATTTTTCAGAAGTTAAAAAAAATGAGAAGTGGCCATAATGGTTTAAAAACAGAGAAAGAGTGAAATATACCTCTGTTTTCCCTCTAGACATACCTATATATACTGGTATGTGCATTAAGTTATGCAAATTGCAGATCTGTCTACTCATTAGAAATCATTTGAAGATACTTTGTACTATTATATAATATGTACTATATATATATATACATGTACATTTAGGTTTTAATTCTTTTTTTTGACTTTTTTTGTCAGATATAAAAGTGCTGTACAAATTTTTGCAGTAGGAAATACATGGTGCATGTATGCTTTGTCAATATGGCCTGTTATTTTACAAAAATGTCTTGTAAAATATATGAATCTCAATGAATAAATGAGAAAAACTCTAAACATGCTAAAAGCCACTGTTAATGAAAAAATTGAATTCATGACATATATTTGATGTTTTGACAAATTTAAATAATATATTTTCATTAATTTGTATATATTTCATTTAATATTGTTAAAATTAATGTCGTATAGTTTATATTGAATAGAAACTGTGATACAATGTAATTCTAAATTGAACTTTTGTGAACTTTTAATTTTTAAGATATCTTTACTTGGTAAACATTGAGTTAATTGAGAAATTTGCATAATTTACTGTCACAGAAGGATTGGTAAATAGTAGGTCAGTATGTTATTTAAAGTCATAAATCTGCATATTGTAAATGCCCATAGATAGTATGAAAATAAAGTGTTCAGTCTTCCAAAGACAAAACATGTTCTTCATTTGTAGCCACCAAGATAGTGATGACTTATCGTAATAGATAATGTTGTTATTAGGGCCTGTGGGACCCTATAGTTTTTACTGCATCCGTCCGTCATAGAATCCGTCTGTCTGTCCATCTGTCAGTCAACATATGTCGTTAGAGCTCTCAATTCTATATTTCTCAATGGATTTCTATTAAATTTATATGGACAATACCTTGATCAAGTTCAAAAAGGAGCGCTTTGGGTAATTTTTGCGGGAGTTACTGCCCTTGACTTAGTTTTTTCCCTGTCAACTTCTTGGTAGCACTCTCAATTCTACATTTCTCAACTGATTTCAGCTAAATTTATAAGGAAAGGTGTATGTGGGCATTGCCTTGATCAAATTCAAAACGAGTGCTATCAGATAATTGTTTTGGGAGTTACTGCCCTTTACAGAGTTTTTCCCTATCAGCTTCTGGTTAGCACTATTAATTATACATTTCTTAATGGATTTCAACTAAATTTATATGGAAGGTGTTTATATGCAATATCTTGATCAAGTTAAAAAAGGAGCACTATCGGATAAATTTTGTGGGAGTTACTGCTCTTGACTGTTTTTCCCTGTCAACTTCTTGTTAGCACTCTCAAATCTATATTTCGCAACGGATTTCAACTAAATTTACATGGAAGGTGTATATGGGCTATAACTTGATCAAGTTTGAAAACGAGCGCTATCGGAAAATATTGGTGGGAGTTACTGCCCTTGATTTTGTTTTTCCCTATCAACTTCTTGTTAGCGCTCTCAATTCTACATTTCTCAACGGATTTCATCCAAATTTATATAAAGTGTATATTTGCAATACATCGATAAAGTTAGAAAACGACCGCTATCACATAATTTTTTTGGAAGAAACTGCCATTGACTTAGTTTTCCGTATCAACTTCTTGTTAGCGCTTCAATTCTATATTTCTCAACAGAATATACCCAACTTAACATGGAAGATGTATATTAATGATACCTTGATGAAGCTTGAGAGGGCTCTTGGATAATTTTTATGTTAATAACTACCCTTGACGTAGTTTTTCCCTATCAACTTCTTGTTAGTGCTCTAGATTCTACATTTTTATTCCCCGACACGAATGTGGCTGGGGCATATATATTTACCCTTGTCCGTTTGTCCGTACATCCTAATTTGGTTAAGTTTTGAGTTTAGGTTCATTTCTCAGAAAACCTATAGTAATATGTCAATGATATTTCAGTCCTCTTGTATAGTACAATGCTGTTCAGCAACACTTGGGTCGCTATGACCTACATTTCATGCTTCAGTGACTTTGGTTTAATTTTACTACATTAGGGTCAATTAATCAGAATCTTATGGTAATTATCAATGATTTGTACCTACATTTTATTCTTCAGCGACTCTGGTTAAGTTTTGCATTTAGGTTCATTTCTTTGGAACTAAGCATAGTGTACAAATGAAACATCATTAGTGGATGTGCCTTGGATAGTACTGAGTATTCATACATGATGACCTACATTTTAGGCGAGGCATCTTACAGACACAATTTCTAGTTTTTATCTATTCTAACCAAGTTTATGTGGAAGTAGTATATTGATAATGCCCTATCAGTCACTTGAAATATTTTTCTGTTCTCTACAACAATAAATATGCAGCAGGGCCGTTTGCGATGATCACATCATAGTATTCTAGTTGTATTTCGTTATCTTTCTCCAAATTTTGTAAATCATTAGGACAATAATTATGTTCACTTCATAATGATTCCGTGTGGATTTTATTTATTTTCAGACAAGATGGATGGCGTATTGTTTACTGTCCTGTGGCAATTATTTAATGCATATCAGGATGAGTCCGACAAGATTTTA
Source organism: Mytilisepta virgata (assembly GCA_028015205.1). Lineage (NCBI taxonomy): Eukaryota > Metazoa > Mollusca > Bivalvia > Mytilida > Mytilidae > Mytilisepta > Mytilisepta virgata. The sequence continues at coordinate 49,289,678 of CM051518.1, read as the reverse complement.
CAATGTCAAATTATAATGAAATGGAAATGTGCAAAAAATGTGGCTCAGTCATTGTTAAATTTAAATAGCCTGCCATGCACCTTATGCATATTAAATCTATGATTAAATGAAATACTAGTTGACAGCAAATCTGGAGGGAATGAAATTTTATTACTGTGCTTTGAATTATTTGAAGCCATCCTAATTGAGTGATTGCAATGTAAATATTATGGAAATACAATATTTTGTCTTCCAAGTTTTCCAGCTTGTGTCAACAGACTTAATGAAGAACTCATTTATATACCTTCAGCATCCGTGGATAAGTACATGCCTGCATCCTCAGCCAGATCTGTAATCACTGCACCAAATTTCATGCAATTCTTATTCAGCTTCAAAGAAGTAATTTCTCATATGATAAATGAATTTTTTGTCCAATGTATGTTTAATAAAGTTGATTTTTATTCTATCAAGTTCACCAAAACCTAGTCTGATTAGTGTTTCACCATCCAAGCAAGTATTTTGTAAATACATGTATGCATTCGTATACTCTTCAGATAGCTCGTCAGGCTTTACGTTGATAGTTTGAAGTCTTGTATAATATTTAAAATATTTTAAAACTGTTAAAAAATCTAATATAAATTTCTTCAAGAATACAGACGTCCTCTATAGTTTAAATTTGAGTTTTTTGTACAGTTATTTATTGATTAGTAAACGACTTAAGGCACCACTGACAAGTAAATGAACATCAAAAAGTCTTGAATTTCGTAGCATAGTAGTATTCTAATCCATGAAATTTAACAGTATTTTAAAATATCTTTGGAAGGGTAAAAATCTCTTTTTTGTCTGTTTTATTTCTATTTATGAATTATAATTGCAATAAATCTTCTGGCAAATTTTGTTTCTGAATAGTCGACATTTTGAAATCCTTTTTCCGAGAAACAACGCAGCCTTAAATGAAAAAGAACGTGAAATTGGGCATTTACAAAGTTTCTTTATATCGCAGCGATCAGACAGCCAACTTAAAAGCTTCTCTATTCTCGCTTTAAGTGCTGACTAAATGAAATGGGAATCTAGATTTAATACAATATTGTGAATGATTATTCTTGTCCTTGATAGGTCAATTTCATGAAATAAAACATTCAAAAAACACTTAGTGATATCACCTTTGATACAGTGGTTTGTAATAATCAGACAATCGCATCGTAACAGTAGCGTTAAAGGCGTAGATATGTATCGTCATCTACTTTATCTAAATACACAGCAGAAGGGGGGTCTTTTGAAACTGTTAGGCAAAGTTCACTACTTACGCTGACTTTACCAGATTAGTTACTTTGTTTCTTTTCCCGGCCAAGTTCAAGGGCGCCGCTTCCTATACCCACTCTACGCACGCGGGTAGGTTTTTTTAAATCAGATTTTTTTATGTAAAACAAAATGCCACCCCTTACTAAAGAAGAAAACTAGTGACACGTATATAATTGGTCTCAACTGCTTTTGTAAGAGCAAATTTACAACATGAATTTTTAAAAGGATCGTTAAATTTGTTAAAATTCGAACTCCTCCTTTGTTAATGTCGAGAGGTATACATACTGTTTGAATGCTAGATCTTTTTTCTTGATAATATATTTTAAATTTTTACTTGCATCGCAAATGGCGAAAGCAGGTCTAGAAACCGCTCCACCCCGTTGTTTAATCTGTACTGACTCCAACGTTTTCATTCCTCGTTATTCAAAGTTTCAGTTTGCACATTGATTGCACACACATTGGAAATGTGCACCTCCTATTTTGAAAAAAGTTGAGTCAACATGTTGGCGACGTAGGTCTGGACCCGACTCCGGTCTTGTTCTTTTTATTCATGCAAATTAAAATCTTCCTAGAGTTCCTTTAAAATATCGGTGCACCCCGTCACCTTAACCAGTTTGGGACCAGTCCTGCGTCTGCTGGGGCCTTAGGCGGCCAATATCTCTAAAGCTCTTTTGTTAAGCCTAGTGCGTATATTTTGAAAGTATTTAACGGCGCCCTTGAAGTTCATGTTTGTTATAATATAAGGCCCTAACCTTATTTGGCTAAATGGTGCCTTTATGGCCGTAACTTCTATAATTCGTTCAAATCAGGAAAACTGCAGTGTTAAGATAAGCAATAAATTCATTTATTCAACAAAACCTCAAATATCTCGCTGCCTTAAAGCTTTCCTCAGTTTTCATTGAAAAATTGGTGATTCGCCTACTGAGTTTTTTTTTATCTTAACCCTTCATACCATGAAAATAAACGACAGCCATTTAATTAGAATTTCTCCCAAGAAGTAAGCTTTCTTGTAGTCAAAGTTGATCTAATCTGAATTTTGGATATCATGTTTCGACCTGTCTTGTTTTATAATTCACAGAGTTTTGATGACCTTTCGGCTCTCCATAGTTTTGGCCATGAGCGGAGCTGATGCACATTTGGATTATAATTCACACAGTTTTGATTATATTTCGGCTTTCCATAGTTTTGGTCATGAGCGAAACTGATGAATTTTCGGTTTATAATTCACAAAGTTTTGACGTCCCTTTTGCTTTCCATAGTTTTGGTCATGAGCTGACATGATGAAGTTAATCAAAAACGTACTGTGTAAAAAGAAATTTATTTACTTTATTTTTGTATTCCAGGAATTTCAAATTAACTGATTTCAAGTATAGAAAGGTATGGCGTGTAACTTACCTTTTTTAATAGACAAAATAAGGGTAAAAGCGAAACTGACAATTTTTAGCACAACCGATATGTTTCATAGTCTTGAAACAATAATAAATGCCCAAAAAGGCCATCTGAAGTGAGGAATATCGAACTATATAGTTTCAACGCAATACCAGGTCAAATCGCCGTACGACAGATCCCGTTTCTTTTTAGTTTGATAAATGCAGAGTTTTACTTGTACGTATGCAACATGAGTGTACTTTCTTCTAACTGATGAACTGGAGACTGCAGTAAATTGGACTTAGTTTTACATGCTGTGTTAGAAAATTTTAAACCGTTCCTTTACAGCAAATATCTTTCCAGGGTATAAAATTTGTAATAAAAAGATCCATTGACTTTTGAACGGTAATTGTTGCATTAAAATAACATATCATATTGTCAATAGTCTCAGTAGCAATATCCCAACAGTTAAAATGACAAAGGGAATGACTTTAGTAATTTACCATCAATTAATAAAGATGAAAATCGATATAAATTCCTCGGTTACAGACATGCCTTCACCTTCAGGACTGAGTAATCATCATCAATGATATTTTATTGATTCTTATGAATCAATGTCCTGATAATTACGGTGTTGCTTAGGAAGCCACAGATTTACACGAGTTAACAGGAAAGTTTCTAGGAAAAGCTTCAGGTAAGTTGTTTTGTTTCTACATATGTATGTGACTTTATATTTTAAATAAACGTTTGGTCTATCAAACAAATTTATATTAACCTTAGTTATAACTGGAGCATTCAGTGATAGAATACTGACAACCGTGTACACGATTTAAGTCAATGAACAAAGTATCAAAGTAAGCAAGAGACCTTTCATGAGAAATGTTATCTTAAATGGTCATTTCCTTTAACTGCTAGCGTAGACTACACTTGGTACTAACCGCCAAAGAGTACTTTACGATAACGTACTAGCATAAGCAGAAATTATAAAATTTATAAAATAAAGTTTTAAGATGAAAATTGTTGTACGTTCGGTTTTAATTTTATGAGTAAGTGGTGTACGAGTTTTTTGTACCTAATTCCAAGCCATGTGAAAAATTTATGAAAAAAGAAGATTCGGAGACAAAAAAAAAATGGAAAAAAAATCAGATATAATCAACGAAAAATACCCACCTTTCCTGTTCTATGTGTACGGCAATATTTTTGTAATACATATAGCCAATTTATGTTGTTAAGTCTGAGTATCTTTGCCGTTAGATAGGCTATGCCTTTACTTTTAAGTCAGTTTGATTTTAATCTGCTACCCAAAAACTTTGATGTACTTTAAAGATTTCTATTTTGTGGCCTTCAGGACTTCTGATATTACAGGACTTGTCGAAATGTAGACACTGAAGATTGATATCATTAATTTTTATTACCGTATTTTCCCGAAATTCTTTTCAACAGCAGCACCAAACCCCGTATATATCTGTATAAATTTAGTACTTGTTTAACCATGTCTTATATATATATATATATGTGTGTGCGTGTTTTTACAAAAAAAAACCGTCACCGTAACTTATAGTCTGAATCCGCTAAATTTTCATGAAATTTTACGTGCAGTTGGAATATTCTATAAAAACGATATGATATTGCTGTCAACATTTTCGTTTCAATGATACTAAATAAACATATGGTCACCAGCTTCGTTTTTGTTGTGGAAATCATTCAACTATACGCCCTGTATGTAAAAACACTAAAAATCTTATTCATGTTTGATCGCGTTACGCTTATTTTGGCTTTTTGACGCTTATTTTCACTCTTCATTTAGTAATAAATCTTATATACTAAAAAAAAACCAGATGTGGTGACCCCTAATAAATATGATATTAATAAAAAAGAGAATTTCAATGGCAATAATATATCTTTTTTTTAAATTCTAGGGACTGGATTTTGAGAAATCATAATTTAAAGTCTAAATATTTGACTTTTTGCAGCGATTTCTACGTGCATTCTATGTATTTACACATCTGTTTGCTGAAACTTGAAACACCATATTTCGGGGAGTATTAAAAGGACATACATTATTTTTTTTATATTCAGATGCAGTTAAACATACTCTAGTTGCATGCTAAATTTTTATAAAAATCTGAAATATAGCCCAATTAGATGGCTCGGTTGACAATGTTTTAGATGGGTTTAATTTAGTGGGATTGGAAACAAGATATACCAACTTATATTAATCCATATCCACTTGGAGGGTGGAAGAGCGGCCCCTGTAGCGACATTTTAGCCTACTCTTTTTCGATATCTATAGATATAGAACACGGGACAGCCATTTTTCGTCCCCATCCGACAGACTAGCATCTTTTACCGAGACCAAAATATTTCGATTTGTGCATGGATTCGTCTTTCCTTTAATTATATCGAATTAAGAAATCACAATGGCAAGACTTGTAAGGCGATACTGTTAATTAAATTAATACTTTGACAGTAATCTCACGTCTTTTGAATTTAGCCAATAATAATCCAACCACTGTATAGAAAATGGCAACGATCCCTAACTTTTTACATTAATATGTTATATAGTGTGAAATATTAATTGCTAAGAACAATCAATAACTTCTAATCAAACTATTTAGTAGTATATCACGTGTAAAAGTCTCGTTAACGCTCACGCAAAACAAGTTCAGGGAAATTATGTCCAGATTTAGTCATCTATTTCTGAATAAAAAATTCTGTTCCAATCTACTTGGACGTTTCATATTTCTGATTTATTTCCTATGTGATATAATACTAAATAGGCTATTCAGACATAATATTAAGTCAGTATTTAAATGTCTCAAGATTGTCTTGATTAAGTTTTCGAGAGGTTCTTCTTTCCTGGATATCGATCATCATCCATCGCCTTCCCTGCCTTTGGTTCTTACTTCGCCAAAACAGTTAAATATCTCATATGATGCCAACTGGCTTTAGGAACTTGATTTTACGTGAAAAACAAAAGCATAAAACACTGGAGGATATTATAGAATATCTAGCTGTCAAAATGCAGATCATATATATATACATCGCCAAGCGTCTAATTATGCTCAACGTCCCAAACCTCATATTCTGGCTCACGGGATGATATGTACATATTATCAGGTTTTCTGCAAACGTATATCGTAAAATGTCAGCCGCGAGACACAATGTGAAGCTTTTTCGGCGAGTGAGCGTAGCGAACGAGCCAAAAAACTTCATATTGTGTCGAGCGGCTTTTATTTTAGAATATTTGTTTGAAGAAAACTTGATGATAAATTTATCGTATTGATAACTAGCAATCTTAACGGAATTTCTTACTTTTCAATGGTCATCCGCCTATAACCGGATGTTTTCATGATATATTCGGGTCAATGTTGGGTCAAACATTATGACGTCGCTGATATATTCGGGTCAGCTCATATTAGGGTCGGGTCAACTCTTTACGACGTCACAGAGCCGAAATACGGGAAATTCTGAAGGCCTCAGCAGTTCGATATAGCCATTGGGAAATACGATAATTTACAATATCTAGCTGTCAAAATGCAGATAATATATACATCGCCAAGCGTGTAATATTTTCAACGAAGTTTCATAGTTTAAATATCGGTTTGTTAACAGAAGCAGGCAATTGTGAGTCTTTGTTTGTTATTGTTTTTTTTCTTGAGAAAGAGTGTAATTATTTATTGGTGAATAAATTTCTATAAAAGGTTAAACTTTCGACATATTTATTCGATAATTTCTCTAATTCCTTAAAATGTCGTGCGAACTATGCATTAATTAAAAATCGCAAACCTTGATTTATTTCCTTGCTGTTTTAAATTCAATATTTTCTTGTATGATGACCATGGTGACAGACAGTATATTCTGTTCAATCATGCACATTAATCATTTGCGTGTTTCAAAACTTTTATTTACAATCTAATCGTATACCTGTTTGTCATTCTGAACCTAGACCCACGATGCTTTCCTCAATGGGATATAATCAATTTCAGGATTAAATAAACATATTGTGTAAATGCCTAAGTACTCAAAAATAGCTGATAATTGTCTGCAGTTAAATTCATTTCAATACTATAATGTAACGATTGTTTTGTCAAGAAAACCTACGCACTCCCACATAAAGACAACTAAGGGATGCTAACGATTACAATGAAATTTACTTTACGTAATCTCGATATGATAACTAATTTGTTTAACTTATCTATCAGTCAAACAATGAAAATTCAGTTGAAACCCAGTTTGGCATGATTTATCGTTATTTTTTTTCTTCTCTTAACAAAGACCTCAAATGGAACGTCGAAATAAGTTAACAAAGGCCTGATATTGGCCACTTGAATTCCAAAATCAAAAAGTAATGACAAACTTACTCTCAGCTATCATTAAGTACTCTTAAATTGTTGCATTTCTTATTTAACAAGAAATTTCTATAATAGCTGCAATATGCTGTCAAAGATAGCTAATTTTGAAAAAATCAATGAAAAACGTCACATTTTACTTATTTTTGGACCTTTGAATTAATATTTTGACATGAGCAACAGCCTTGCCCAAAAAGATATTTCACTGAAATTTGTCTTTTTGTATGACAAACATTATATTTAAAAATGTTTTTGGGCAAGGCTGTTGCTCATAGTTGTTTGGACCAAAACCTTCTGTGAAAACACTCACTTTTCTTCAAATCCTTCATTTAGCAGACGTTCATGACGTCACTGTTGCATCATGATAAGAAACTTTGTACAATGATTGATAGATTGTGAAAATCTGATGTCTTTGATTTTAATTTTTCATGTCAGATGGGGCCAAATATTGGCTGAAATCAGACCTTTTTTATTTTTTGGATGTACCGTTAGTTTCTTTAATAATTACATAAAGTTTAAAGGATTATCATTTTGACTCTACACATAGGGACACGTTGATGAACCCTGTGCTAGATCGACAAACTGAGCCGAGGCCTCCGGACTTGTGTCGGGTACGCTGCCACTAGACCACAAATGGGACCTATTTACCTACAAACAAACAAACAATTACTACAGTTCATATTATTAAAACAAAAATACAAGAATGCTTATCAGTTATTTACTGTGTGAATGGCTTTACTAACTCTCCATATACACTCTTGTAAACTAGCATGCCAATCATCGTGTTTGGAAACTAGTTGATAATTTCTTATGATGTCAAATTAGTTGATTATATCTTTAGTTATAAAATTATGCCTTATTTGTGGTGATAAAAGTTCAAAATCATGTGATATTTAAAAAAAAAAATCATTATAATAAGTCATAATCATGTGGTAAAACTCCATAAATATTTACACTGATAATAACTCAAGATTATACTTTTGTGGAGAGTTGTTTTTCGTGGAATTCATAAACCGCATTTCTGTTCATCCATTTTTGAAAGGAAAAAAATGTTGAAGTTCTTATATTCTTATAACCTTTACCTTACTCTTGTACATGTTTTAAAGATACCTGTTTTTTTTATATGAGAAACATCTTTTTGCAATATGTGTCCATGATTTTTCACGAATTTCAGAAGGAGATTTCAAGTTTGGAAATTTGACTAAATTTTTCGGTCCTTGATGTTATCATTAGTTATTATTATAGTATAACTAATCTTGAAATGCGAATACCTAAAAATCTACAACGAGTTACCGAACAACACATTAATTCACGAATGCGCGTAGATAGCCGAAGTTCGATAAAATCAGCAGATCTTAGTTGTCCATATAATACTTTAGATCAGTTTTCGATGTAAATATACTAAAGTGATTCTGAAACATTTGAAATATCGATAAGTTCAGTCGAAAAAAGGATAATTAAATTAAAAAAAACATTTACATGAGAAACTAACGCTTGCGTTTTTTTACCTATTTGATTTACTAAAATGCTTATACAGAATTGTTACAACTTTTGGTGACAGAAAAAAATTCATTTGTTCCAATCTATTTAATGTTTTTGTATGTTTCTATACAGTATGCGTGGAAAATGTTTGCTGTTAATAATTAAGTACAACCTAGGTGCTTAGCTTGCAAACTTGGTCTTGCTTTAACAATGGGTTCTCCTACACTTAATTTTTTTTATTAACAGTATTTCTGATCGCAATATATAATCGAGTAAGCATATAATGTGACCACTTACCTTTTCAAGTACTGTTTGTTCTATGTACAGATGTACTTAGTATATATCAATTTCAACTCTAACCTCTTGCCTTGGGTTATTTGGCTTTAATATTCCCGTTCTTCGCGTTTTAATAAGCCTTATTTAAATGAACTCAGTTTTGTTACAGACAGAAAACCTGTTATTCTCAATAGTGGCATTTATTAATTCTATCAGATCAATAGTGGAAAATGTTTGAGCAATTGTTCATAGCACAAAGTCTTTTTTAAAGCCCACATGACGACCCATGGATGTAATATTTTTTAACCAACTGTTACATTCTATTATATATATTGTCTCATTGATACATACATTTCCATATTTTGAACTGACATTCTTTTTGTGTACATTTTTGTAGGTTTCAGATTTGTTGAGCATGTCCATAGAATTAGTAATGATATATTTCACATTTTTCATGCGTGACAGGACGTCCATTCAGTGAGATAGTATGATATTCCACTGACGTCAAGCGTCATTTTTTACGTAAATGACTGGGATTGTTGGATATAACAGCGGATTCCATATGTTAACTGGAAACTTTGCCGAATGACATTTATTCGAATTTCCTATTCATTGTCTGAACAAAAAACCTTATATATTTATCTTTAGCAATTATGTTCGTCAACGGGTGGTTGCCGATTTTGAATCGCAAAATGATTTGATTTCATGAAAAGCATGCTTTATCATGCAGTTAGGATCTGAATGCTGCTTAAAATGGTGTATATTAAGAAATTTCATCAATGGAACACCAAAATAAACAACATCTTGATCTCCAGAGTTCAAAAGAGGACAAAATTTGGTACAATCAGTTCATTAAAATCGTATTGATCGGCCTTCAGACATTCTTATTACCTATCCTCTCTGTCTTGAGTTTATTCACGTGTGTTAAAAGCATGTGGCAGAATGATGTCAAAAAGTGAAACAATGTAGAAAAATTAAACAGCAATTTAAAAAATTAGAGGGCCTAATAAAAAACTACCAACTTTAATAAAAACTTCTTGAAAGTAATCCAAAAGACGTACAATGACCAATTTAGAAGGGATAGACGAACCAAATAGAAATGATATGGCACAATGAAATCGATCTGGTAGCAGATGCAATAAAAATTCTATGATACCAAACCTGATGCGCAAGATGTTCACATTTCGTCGATTTACGACTCATCAATTGTGCACAAGGCCGAACTTGACAAAAGCCGAAACAAAAACTCAAAACATTAAAGAGCAGCTTTGGGAAATAAGTAGGTCAAACTATTATTTTCAAAACAAATCCCATGCAGTTCCATATGTAAATAGTAGAACAATTATATTGACTTTCAAACAGAATTACAATATCACAAATACATATTACATTTTGCTGTAATATATATATATTAACAACGTCACTCGAAGTGAAAAATCTTTGAATTCCCTATCGGTCTAACAGGTGATTTTTTAACCTATAACAGTTAATTGTTCAACTATTTAGATTTTCCTTCAAAAGACATTGCAGTTGGAAATCACATGACAACTCAAGAATATGAAAAAAGATGACGATTGTCCTTTGCATGGTATCTATAATCACTAATTTTGGGCGATGAAAGCAATGATAAATTCAAAACATCAAACCATGAATATAACAAAAGAACTGTCTGAGGATATATTGATGTGAAGTGTAATTGACAGTGCTTTAAATGTTTTTATTTCATCATCACTCGTTTGCATTAATATAACTGTGATCACATTAGTGATACTAGGTTCAACAAAAGTGTTTTGTTCTGAGCTTTATTACGTTTTCAAGCATACTTACCCATGACAGATAACAAGACTTTTCCATTTATATTTAGTAAAATCGTTCGCTTATCATGAATAAGTCTCACATATTTCTTGCAATACAACTGATTTCTCTATCACAGCTAGACAAGTCTGAGGGTTTAACCATATGCTTATTTGTCTTTACAACTGAAGAAGGAACGTTTTTTGTGGTTGTAGTGGAGTTTTAAAAGAAGATATTACCCCCAACTTGCCCCCTCTATTCTATTCCATCTTATATACCCGTGTTAAAAGTTTAATGACAAATGTCTATAACGCGCGCCTACTGAAACTGACAATGAAAATAAATGCTTTTAGAGATGTTGCAATTTTCTTTGTAATTACTCGCTATAAAGTACACCGAATAAGCCTAAAAAACTTTTAACTATTCGTATTTGAAGTGCAACAAACTAGAACATCCGACTGGATAGCAAAAACATAAATCTGCCAAATATTTCCATTACCTTATAATTCTATATCCTGATAAAAGTAATAACAATAGAACACTAAAAATGTAATTTAGTTCCAGGAGCAAAGCAACTTCAAATATATTTGAATCATTGAGTCTACGCAAATTTTCCATTGAATTGCTAAAACCAAGACGAAATGTCATCGATCTCTGTTAACGGAAACAACGTTGACAGATAGATAAAACAGTCTCTAGGCAAATTGTTTGTTATAACTTTGTGGACAATTACACAGAGCTTTGTGATGAATTGTCCAAAGAAATGAATACACAGAAGTAATAGACCGACCAATATAACTATTATTACTTTATGACATGTTTCCAAGTAAAAGGTAGTTTTAGATGCCAGATGATTGATGAAAAAAAAGAATCGTTAGCATATTGCTGCTGTAATCACGCAGTGACAAATAATGGCAGTGAATCTTAGTTTTCAATATATAGTTTTTATATCAGCCATTTTGTGCGTATTCTCATGTTTCAGTGTAGAGAGATTCCTCATGTTGAACGGTGTGAGAGACTGTGCCACCCTTTTTTACTTTTCAGATTCCGATTTTTGGTTGTAATCAACAGTTATCCTTTCAATTCTACAAATATCACAATAAGATTCCAGAAGAATACATTAAAAAGAAACAAAACAATGAATACGGCTAATTATTTTAACGAAAATAATTACGGTTGTGCTTATTAATTCATCATTTTATCTTTAACATGTTTTCAAACACTTTGACCTCGAGCACTGCTGATGAGTTGTCAGTAAACGAAATGGCCATACAGTGCATCAAATTTATTTCGGTATTTTGTGATACGTTTCATTGTAAGGAAAACTTTTGATGTCGAGGAGACAAGTTGGTGAGAACAACTCAGATTTAAATGGGATGAAAATTTAAGGAAATCTTGGATTAAATAATACGGGAGAAAACCATATATATCGATAAAAAAAAAATACGCTCAGATAAAGAGGTCATTCAGACCAAAATCCAATGACAAGTTATGAAAACAGCGGAATAGAAAACATATACTACATAGATATCACTAAAAAATAAAGAGACATAATAAACAAAAGAGAAACATGAAAGAAAACACAAATAAATCTAACGGATTCAAAATTACTTTCTTACTCAGTCCCCCCCCCCTCCCTCGAAACCTCTTTAATATTTTATTTTATATGTAATATGTTATTACTAGTTTTGTGTCGTAATATTTGCCTCTGATCAGAATAAACTATTTTGAATTTGAATGAATCCAAATGATTTTCTTTCTATCTCATGTCTATCTTGACTGTCATACTTTTGATTGAATTATGAGGTTTGTGTAACTTTGTCGGATAAAAAGTTATAATACACGAAATATTCTCTCACGGGTCTACTTATGTGCTATTTAAAACGTTTCCGACATAGCGGTGCTAAAGAAGATTTGAATATTTGTAGCGATTGTCACTTATTGTTAGTCTTTAATCTAATTTAGAAGCATTGTTATCAAGCAATCATTTTGATTAGACTTTGCTTTTCAAGTAGTACGTGAAGTTATCTTGTACCGTAAACGTGGTTCTAGTTGAGATCCTGTTTTGTCTCAAGAATAAGAACTGAAACATCTTTTAATGATTAAATTTAGAATAGTTTCAATAATTCAAAATGCTATTATTACGAAACGCGAAAATAACCTATTTTATTGGTAATCTTGAAGAAATAGGACCATTTCCCCATAAATATATTTCACATCTTGGGTTTTTTCAAAACGTCGTATAATGCCGTTGAAAACATTAAAAAATAGCCTGGTATGTGTCCTCTTAGGATTTGCTCAATGATATAAATTAGTTACACCAAAAATGTCCTACTTATCTGAATGTCGTAAATCAGTACATATATCTCCTTTCACTAGAAAGAAAATAGTTTTTGTTGTCAGTATCCTTCATGGAAATATCCAAAAATATATAAAAAAAAATTATGCCCTTTAACTATACCATGTATATATAATTTCAATTATCTATTTTTCAGCTTTGTTTCAGTACAGTCACGAAATTTCCCTACCAAAGGGTAAATGAAAACACATCAGTCTAGAAAATATATTGCAAACGTCAATTTCTTGATTTGATATAAATGGACTTGATTACTTAAATTACCAGGGACATCGATCAATTGGTAAGTTTTTTTTACTATTAAATAAATTATGCATACCCATTATTAAGAAACACATTAAAGATATAGTTATTTCATCTTCAGAGGTATTGGTATCAGATTTGTTCAGGGCGCTGTTTCGAGTTCTACAAAGTTTTCTGGTATACATGCATTTCGGGCTGTTTTCAAGTAACCCATAGAAAAATGTAGTCTTTAATATCAAGCGCATATTTATTTGCATAATAGAAGGTACTCTTTTTATGTAATTTGTTGGCTTACTCATTGATCCATGGAAATAATTTTGTTTTCCTCGCTCTTACAAGATTTCGTAAATTTTGCTAACTAGTTTTCTGCATCTATTGACCGAGGAATAAGAAACTGATATTGCATCTTGCTTAAAAGACTGTCTATTTTCTGTCTATTTTCTTCGTCATTATCAGCCTGTCGTCTAATATCTATACACTTTGAGGATTTTGGTTTATTTTGAGGTTCAAAATAGCTATAATGGACGATTTAAATGACATTAACGAGAACAGCTTAATAGTTTAAGGGTTGAGATCTCACAAAACAAGTTTAACCCCGCCGGATTTTTGCGCCTGTCCCAAGTCAGGAACCTCTAGCCTTTGTTATTACTTGTGTGTTTTTTTAATTTTATTTCATTTGTATGTTTCGGGGTTTAGCGTGGCGTCCATTTTGCTGAACTACTATGCTTTATTGTTTAGGGGCCAGTGAAGCCCGGGTTCGGGATTTTCTCGCTGCGTTGAAGATCCGTTGGTAGCTTTGAGCTGTTTTCTGCTCTTTGGTCGGTTTGTTGTCTGTTTAACACATTCCCCGTTCCCATTCTCTATTCTAATAGGGTGTGCAGAAATCTCCTACTACAGTTAGAAAATATACCAATCACAAACTCAAGCAAGACTATATACGTCAAACATAGATAAACAATAAATAAAAGGAGCTAGATTCTTATGCAAAGATATCGTTGTTAGAACCATATAACCCTTTGCGTTGTAATGTTGAAAGTCAGCGAGATCTCTTATAGATGTTTTGTCGATAGAAAATTATTCAGGATGGCAAAATTCTACGATAGCAATTTTGAGCCCGAACTTTTATCGACGATTGAAATCCCGTTGCTTTGAACCAATGAAAACAGAGAATTTTGAGTTTCTATTTACATAAATTTATAACTGCCAGTTATTTATACCTATAAAAATAAATTGATTATAAAAATAAAAATATTCATAATGCAAAACGTTTTGAATTATGTGGCAAAATAAGTGTATATACCTTATTCTTTATTAAAAAACAAGAAACCAGTTACAATCAAATAAATATTTCTTTCGTCGTCTAAAAATAACATAAACTATATTTGACATTCATTATAAACTATACTTCATTCTCGGGTTTAATGTTCTGCAAGTTTCACTTTAATCACAAGGGGCAAGGCAAATATAAATTAATCAAGTAAAATATATCAGAAATGTCAAAATGTGTTAGAAATTAATGTGGTAAATTCTATAATTTGTCTTGAAATCAATAGATTGAGAGATATTTGATAGTTAATTAAATTACTACAACGAAGTCGTAACAATTGATCCCTAAGAGATTTGTGTGAAAACTGGAGGTTTGAAAGACATTTTCCTGTCGGAACTCACAATCTTGAACACTCCTTTTATACATTTCGTTAAATAAATATCGGGTAATGAATATGAACGCTTTAAAACAATGAGAAAAGTCCCTATAGGTCGAAATGCAAAGGCAAGAAAAACTCATGACACAACGGGAAAACCAAATTTGTAAAAACATATAGCGCTTCATCAACCATAGCAGTAAAAACATATAGGAAATTAAAAAAATCAGAATAAGACAGCACAAAAACCAAATCACTTGTGAATTCCCACAAATAAACTGATAGTGACATTAGGTTCTCTGGAAGGTTAGGCCTGTTCTGCTTCGTTAACGACACTCGCCACATCCAGTGAGGTCCCAATTCCAGGAAGACGTGAAATCTAACCAAAGATATCTAGTCTGATTTGTTAGAAAGCAACTTTTTATTGGCCAATCTATTCGTGAAGACGATCAGCGGAAAATGTTTGGAGTGATGAAATCAACAAGTACTGAACATAACCCCGACCAACTGTTGAAAAACCTTTCTACAAAACGCAACGAACTTGTTGCGGCTGATGAGTTCCAGCATATAAACAACATCGATATCAGATTATTTTTGTTAGAATAAGTGTGTTTTTGACGAAATAAACCTTTTCGGCAGACATATTTTTGTATTCCTTGTTTAGTCCAATAACATTAGTGAATTAGATCACGAAAAACAGATTTTAGTTTATCATATGGAAGGGTAGTATACATTGTAGAAAAATCAAAAAGGTTGTAATGTTTTACTGTATTATACTAACACTAGTAAATTTCGACTGTATACACAAACAAAAATGCACACATGTGTCACGCATGAACCTGGAAACGCATATGTCACATGCGTGATATGCAAGGCATAGCTTTATTCCACGCATGTAACACATATGTGAAACGCACATGTGAATGTCATAGATCTAAAAACGCATGTGACACAGATTTGTTTTCTCACGCATGACATTCACGTGTGAAACGCATGATCACATGTGTGAATCATGCGTATTACATGCGTTTTGCAAACATGCGTCACATGCTTGGCATGAAACGTCTGTAACATATATGGTGACACACATGTGTGGCATTTTTGCCAGGGTATTAACCAAATCCAGGAGAATGAAGTGATTTCATATAAAACTACATAATCTTCTGTTTCAATAGATCGTAAGGAAAAAACATAAAATTGTATATGATAAAAAAAATTATGTTGGATCCAATTCTGATTTAAAACTAAAAGATGTCTTTCCTGTGTTAGATAAATCGTACTGTAAAACGTCTAAAAATATAGGTAGACCCTTAAACAAAGGACAAAGTATAAAATGTTTGGAAAAAATGGAAGATGTTCACACATTTTACTTGATATATTTTAATTCTGTATCTCCAATATGTTATACGTAAGGACAAGATTAGTGCCCTTACCAGCCTCAGCCAACCACTGGAGTCCCACCGGACTGAATGGGTCTAAAACAAAAATAAAATCAATAGTATAACTAATCTTCAAATTCAAATGACTGGTATCTTTGACAAGAGACCAAATTGTTATTAAATTCACAAATGCACACATTCGAAAAACGTAAATTTTCGGTAATCAAATCTTATGTTGAGATTGAAAATAAAGCTCAGTATTTTGCTTCATCTGTAGATTAAACTAATAGATCTTTAAAGCGTTTGGTGTATGTATTGCTGTCTCACGAATTCGCCATATCTATAAATTTAATCTTCGATATTCGTTCCGCTATATCTATGTTAAAATTTCATTTCACTAAAATGATGAAATCACATGGAATTTTATTGTGCTACAAATGAAAGTGTACGGATTATGCATAACTAATTTATTATTCATTTATCACATTTCTGTACACTTTAACCCCAGAGAATTTATCTTCTTAAATTAAACAGGACACCATATACTTTTCATTTCATGCCTTTATTACGCTTGTAACCTTTTTGTTTAGTCTTTTCGACTTTTCCTTTTGGAATTTTCCTTTGTATATTTTTATAATAGTATCAAAGGGATGTTGGGTTATGTCTATCAGTCAAATATTCAATAGAATCATACATAAAAAAAATTACAAAAAGAGGGCATTGTTGTTTAGATGCCAGTGAAGACCTCCTCCGGTTGCGGGATTTTCTTGCTGCGTTGAAGACCCATTGGTAGCCTTGAGCTGTTTTCTGCTCTTTGGTCGGTTGTTGTCTCTTTGACACATTCCCCATTTCCATTCTCTTTTCCACCATTCAGCCTCTAACAAAGGTCTCTATTGATTCCATGCAATGAAACAGAACCCCGAAATAGGTTTATCATACTTACGCTGTTTGGCATATAAAATATGAGGCATGATGACACTCTCCAGCCTCCCAATAATAATTGTTCTTTTTATTAATTAACAAACAGTTTTTATCTTTGGAGTCGTGCTCTGGTGTATTACCATGTCGATAGTGTGAGAAAATTATTGACTCTCTCTTTGATGCCCATAACCAGTCTCCCTCTCTAATCATGTCTGTACCACCAATCCAAAATGAATCTGCTTTGATGTCTGTTTAAAATATTTAATTACTGAAAATCATGTTAAATCTCGTATTAACTTTTGTAAATAAATTATGGCACCAGACAATAAAATCCGATATATATAGCATTTAAAATTTAAAAAAAAAGAAAAAAACTTCTGAAATCTGAGGTGTTGATATCCTCGAGGACTTTGAATCCACCAGCAGAGACATTCACTCATCAAAACCATAAACATTCTTGGGTACCAATTTCGATTCACTAAATATACATAGGTCAACAATTTATGTTTCATCAGCATTTGGGGAATAGACAATAGAAAAATATAAGTGAAGGAAACATGCGATACAATAATTTTTTATGTTTTGAAAATACGTTTCCAGTTTATATATAATGATAACTAACAGGTCAGTTTATTGTCTGTTATATTAATAAACTTCAGAATGATTTACTTTACCTCTTATTAAGGCAGACAGAGTTGTTTGTACCTGCATATCTGGAATAACAGCTAGTTCCCCTTTGAAAGCTTCGCAATCTGACTAAAATGAATAATATAATTGAAATAAAACAGAAAAACAAAAGAAAGCAATCAAATATCAATTAAGAATTGTTACAATGGATATCTTACCGATGCAGTTGCCCAAGAAGCGGTTTCATGACTTACAAACCAGCACGACCCCTCAGCTTCAACCCAATCTCTTGGACATCTGCCTTCAGCGGTATTTGCTGATAAAAAAGAAAATCATAATAAGATGCAATAAGAGCTGGTGTCCACGCTTATAACGAAAATAACTCATATACCTAACTAATATAGGGGAAACTAGTAACATCTGTAAATTAGATTCCATATTGCGAACTTTGACGCATGTCGGTTCAACCACATCCGATAAAATGTGAATTTAAAAATGTGTCAGATCTTCTTACAGAACAAATTTACAATGAGATTTATGTTGCGAAAATGCTACCATATGATACCAGCGGGTAAATGATGGATAGTAGAAATAATGAAATCATTAAATGTTATGAGATTGTGATCTTTTACAAATAACAAGTTCGATATGTCCCATAATGAAACAAGTTTCTTTCAAAATTGGAAAAATATAAAAATATTTTGATATCATAAACCTACCTATTATGCCGAATAGACACGTTATTAGTAAGTATTTCATTTTCTAGACGTGCTTTGTGTATGTCTACAATCACGTTCAGTGTCTAGAGACTAATCAGTTTATGTACATATAATGTAATGCCCTAGCTTCACACGAGTCAATTTCGTGACTAAGAGATATTCATTATCATAAATTGGATTCATATGAAATTCCTTTTCTTCTCTCCAATATTTTACTATTTATGTTTTTAAAATGTTTTCAAATAACATATATTATACACATGGCATTGGTCAATACTTTTTGAAAACTTTAAGGAAGGCTTACGCGTGTTTATTTATGGACATTGACAATAATGGACATTATTAGAGCCTCAAGGAACGACTAAGTTACCTTTACTTCCATGAAAAAGGATTTTTGCTGAATGTCAGAAAGGCTATTAAACCGGGATATATTATTGTCATAGCTACGGAAATGTTGTGGTCGTTATTACAACTTGTAACACAAGTGACTGAATTTTCTTTGATCTTTTTCGAAAATAATTGGTTTATTTCTGGTGAATTTACAAAAGCATCGTATAATATGCAGATCTTAATATTATACCATAATTCCAGATTTAGTTTCAGAAATCCATTGTATTATATATACAGAATGGGTCGAGCTTAAGCTATGGTATAAAATGGACAAGATGTATGTTATACGATAGCTGAAGCTCCACCTCCCACAAAGCCACAGGCATCTGGAGAATGGATTTAGTATGTTACACACCCATGTTTTGCAACACCCTACGATCTTCATTATTTTTTTTCAAACGACTGAATGGTACTTCCTTGAGCCAATGAAAACTTACAGCATTTTTGCTTTTGCCTTTTCGATTCAATGTAAATACAAAGTAACAAGACATCCGAAATAACTGTCACCTGATTGGCTAGTTGAAAGTTAAAAAAAAAAAAGACAAAAGAAACATGTCAATCAATTTCATTTCTGTCGCAAGCGCTCGTTTCATTAAATATGTTTACTCTTAAAAGCCGTGGTATAAATAGTACTTAATTAATCATTACAATATACGAATATCACAAATTACTTTAGACTTGTATCCGTTGTATCAACGCATGATGTTCTTACTTCCGGCCTGATACGCTTTCGCATTATCGCAAAGGCCGCTTAATTGCAACATTTTCTCTAACAAATAGGCTTTGCAAATATGCGGAATCCATTGTACTACCGGACCACACTGGTTCACTGTTGTTTTTTGGGTATTGATTTGTATTCCTGGGTTTCTCTGTTCGTTTTGATTAGGTCTTTTGGATTGTTTTCTTGATACTGATGTTAATTTTATCTGCAGATTTATATATAATGGATGAAGTGATTTGAAAAATAAATTATTGTAGAAAATTATGTTAATGTTAAGAAGTCTTCTATGTTTATTACAGATATTTTTAAAAAATACAACAAATGTTCTATTATCTTGTTAAATGTGGGTTTTTCCAAGAACATGGAACGTTTCTGAAATGGTGGTCTTTTATAAATACAAAGTGATGATAAAGTATTCGATTAGATTTAGTATAAAGTCTCACAACTTGCGTTTAAGCTAAAGTCTATAAGACCTAAATTCAAAAATAAAGGAAATAAGACAGAAGAGCGACAGGGCGAACAAATATTACATATACACAAACTGTATATGAATAAAAAAATAAAGACCAGTAATTTTTAATGTGACATGCTATGTAAACGTTTCTTCGTTTAATGTCGAATCTACATTAGTACTGGTGAAATATATGCAAACATGCTGCGAATTATTTAATCCGATTTCATTAATAATAGTTATAAATAATAATGATAATTCTCAGAATTTTATGCTCTTGAATGTTTCTCTTAATTTTACAAAAGCATGATTTTATTTTTCACATTGAGAAATTGTAATGCAAATTCAGTTCTTGGTCACGAACGTAACATTTTCGATTTGATGTTAACAACCTATACCCGATAAGCTTTTTAAAGTAGTTCTCTTGAACTTAAATCTCCAGTAAAGGCAAAGCTGAATAGGAACACGGCTACTTTCCCCATATTTATTTTACTCATAATTGTAAATGTTTACGTATTTCTATCGACAGTATATGATGTAGATAAAAAAAAAAAGAAATCGAATGCCTAATTATTAATATTAAATTCAATTTTTCTATGCGTAAAATCTTGAGTGGAGGCGGTCAAATTTAAAAACATTTTCTATCATTTAATGGAATATTATAATGAAGGACAGTCAGCACCAAAACCATTTTACTGTCACATGAAAGGAGATCACTCAAAGCAAATTTAAAATGTTTTTGATTGTGAGTGTCCTACAATTGTTTTAAACTTGAAGACCTATATTAACAAATTTGATCAAACTGTCTGAAAAAAGTTTATTGATGTAGTGTATTTGGTAGCTATAATTGGCAAATCATTAATATTAAAAGAACATATACCAGGCTATGTACTAATAGACTTTGAAAGACATAAAACAACTTTTTGAAATTGTCTAAGACGTGAACAAAAATCAAGGGGGTTGTTTCATTAACAATATGGTATTCCCCATCTCACTTGGTAGTATTTCCATAATAGCCCAATATTGATACTTAAATTGTAAAATGTAGTGTCTCCCTCGTGCATAGTTCTGCCCTTAGTTGGTTTTGGCTTTTGGTGATTTTGTCATTTTTGAATTTGCTCTACAGCTTTTTGGATTGTTGTTTTGTTGTTTTGGTTTTCAACATTTGAGGCCTTGAGTACAATTGACGTGTCGTAAATCGACGAAATGTGACATCTTGTGCATCAAAATTGGAAACAAAGATTTTTTATTTTTAAAAATATAAAGGCGTCACGTTTTTAGTAGTTAAATCTTCAACAATACTAGGAACTAAATCTAAATATGAAGCTCTTTTCAAAGATTTAATGTAAACACAATTGCTGTATTAAGCCTTTAGAGCTTTTCTGATTGACATTAATGGAATAATTTGATATTACACGATTATTTTAAAGACATTATCTGATACTAGTAGCTGTAGATATTGACGTAAAATTTCTCAAATGGATTTTTGCGTTTGCTTTCAATGCGTCCTTCAAAATTTGACCGACAAAAACAGTGTTTATAGTGTTTAGAACTTAATATATATGTTATGGAGGCTATTCAGGTTTTCAACAATAAGACTTTGTACGTTTGGCATAATATCAAAATTACCACAAACAACAAATAATTTAGTAAAAATCAGAATATATTATTAAATGCTAGATGAATAAAAAGAGCTTCAGTAATCTAGAAGAAATGTATTGTCACTGATAAAAAAAAAACGAAACGTAAATAACGACAAGTAAATACCTATTAGGTAACCCGTACGAAATAATAAGGCGTATTACGCCTGGAAATCTGGGGTAAACCAGGCGTAATTGTGATTTTTAAACAAAATCCAGGAGTAAAGGAGCAGGACACGTCAATCTTACGTAGTGACAGGCGTAAACCCAGTAACAAACCTGGCGTAAACTCAAACATACCAGGCGTAACTGTGCTTTTGAATCAAAAACCAGGCGTAAAGGAACAGGACACGTAATCCCGAGTTGTGATGGGCGTACAACCATTTAAAAACCTGGCGTAAATTCAAATGTACCAGGCGTAAATTGTTTGGGAGGCGTAATATCAAGACTTTTACCCAGAATGCTCTATTAATCAAAGAATCATGGGAAAAATATTTAAAAATTTGGCTCTCAGTTGGCATGGAGGGAGTGGAAATGCAGGCTGCATGTTATAAACAATTTTCATGTGATAAATTTGGTTCTTGCTCCTTACAAGAATTAAAATTGGATTATTTACAAAAAGAACAACAAAACTGTGTTAAAAAATTGTAAGTTTTATAATTTATTGAATGATTTCCAATGCAAATAATGTCATTATTTACTGTCTGAGTAATCACAATTGAATTTAAAAATTGCAACATTCATGTTAAGTTACTTTTTCATATTGTTTTTTTTTTCCCTAATTTATAAAGAATAACATTTTTCCTATGGTAATTATGGTGTAAACAATGTTTAATTAAAATATAAATTAGATAATAGATTATACATTGTAAATATTAAATAATCTTAAATTTAATTATATCACAGGCACTAGCAGAAATTTAGTAACATAAGATATACGTTTGTCATTCTATGTCATTAGACACTGAAATTTTAAAGATCATTCAGTGCTTATATATTTTGTTTCAATTACACAAAATACACAGAAAGTTGTGTAAACCACTAACTCTTTGTTTTGCATCTAAACATAGATTTACGCCTGGTTTTGCAATTGACCAGGCGTACTCATTTGCATATTACACCTGGATTTTTTATCAACCAGGCGTATTCATTTAAATATTACGCCCCATTTTACGCCTAGATTACGCCTAAATTGACGCCTGGTTTACTCCATTTCTTTAGACATTGGGATGACGCCTGGTTGCTAAAGAATTTTACGCCTGGATTCCGTGTGATGACCAGGCGTCACACTTCGTACAGGATGTAATAGAATACGTAGAGATTCATTTTAACTGTTTAGAAAATGGGAAATATAACAATTACATATATCAAACGTTCGTTTTACTCATCCAAGACTGTTAAAAACAGTAAAATTATACATTTTGTATGACAATGAAATACTGCATTTTTAATAATCAGACTTGCCTGAACATCTTATTTAAAAGTATACAATTTTAATCTTATAATATAAGTTGCTTCCTCTTTGACTGGCTACGCTTTATATTATATAATTTTCTTTAGGTAAGGCAACATCAAAATATACGTGAAATTCGTCAGAAAAGAAAGAAAGAAACATGAGAAATTGCTTGGTTGATTTGCCATAAATATTTTGATTACAGACTAGGTATATTTTCTACACAAATTTTATATAGTTTTTAGCTCACCTAGTCCGTCATCGTAAACTTTATTTGGGAAAATATTTTCCTCTGAAACCACAGGACTAATTGGGACGAACCGTTGGTGAAATGGTCCTTGGTGGCCTTCTTTCAAATTTTTATTAGGCGTCCCTGACTTCCAACTAACATGACTGCTTTTGCTAAAAATGGGAAAATGCGGGATATATTTTTACAATCTTCTTCTATTGGAGGTAACTGTCAAGCCTGGACTGCCAACCAAGATTTTTGTTTAACATAGGACCCAACTGGAAATCTCATTTAAATCTTCTTGTCTAAATCCATTGAGCTACTTGGAAACTAAATTGGCAGCAATGGTCCTTAGGTGGTCATCTTTCAAAATTATGTCCGGTAACGCTGATTATCAACTAAGCTGGCCAACGCAGCCGAAATTATTTTAACATAGGACGGAAAATTCATTTTAAAATCTTATTGTGTGAAACCACCTGGTCAATACGAACCGGAGTTGGCAACAATGGTCCTTAGATAGTCCTCTTTGTGTGTGATGACCCGCTCTGACAACTAAGATGGCCGACACTATAGAACTTAGTTTAACATAGGACCCTATGGGAAAATTAATTTAAAAATAGTCTTGTATAAACACACTTTGCCAATCGGAAGCAAAATTATCAGCAATGGTCCTTTGGGGTACTTATTCAGAATTGTGTCCGATAATCAGGAATGTCGCCAGTTACCTATGGGAAAATTCATTTAAAAATCTTCTTGTCATTTAAAACCAGACTCGGCAACAATGGTCCTCAGATGGTCCTCTTTCAGAATGGTGTCTGATGACTGTCAACCACAATGGCCACTTCAGCCGAACTTAGTTTTACACAGGTCCTTATTAAAAGATTTATTTTAATTTTTTTTTATCTAAACCCACTGAGCCAATTGGAATCAAATTAGCAACAATGGTCTTTAACTGCTCCTCTTTCAGATTTGTGTGTTTAATCATATGAAATGCTAACCACGATTGCCACTAAATCAGTTGATCCTTTAATAGATATAGGACCATGTTTGAAAATTTTAAAACAGTCTTTTTTGAAACCACAGAGACAATTGGAACTTAACTTGGTAGCTATGGTTCTTACGTGATTGGTAATCTGTCATAATTTTCATTATTGTGTCTGGTGACCCTGACCATCTACCAAGATGGCTCCAACACCAGAACTTACTTAAAACACAGGACTCATGTATTTTTTTTTATCTATAAATCTACCCCAAATCTAATGGGCAAAAGAAAAGGGAAAATAATTTGGTAGCATGATATTTGTCTTATGACCAAGATTGTCAACTATAACATAGATACCTAACATAGACGAGAAATTTCACTTCATGAAGTCTTTTCCTGTGAAACTTGATTCAGCTCTGGCTGCAATGATATTTACTTTAGATGTTCAAAAATAAAAAAAATGTTCTAAGCATCAACCAAGCAGCCTTTCGGTTACTTTCATGGTCGTTAATTGGCAAATTGAATCCAGGTGAGTGATACAGGCGCCTGGGAGCCTGTATTTCCTTATTTCCTACAATTCATAGCCGACACTGAACGAATCCTATTACTACTAAATTTAGAGATTATAACCATTATATCTTCTAAAATAGTTTTATATGGTCGCTATAAACAACTGTGGGAGCTCTGTTGGGAAATTCCTAGTTATGTTATGATCATAAATTTTCCATTTAATTTCCATCCATGGCAATTATTTGAAAATTGGCATCATTTTAAAGCCACAAGATTCAACAACCATCCGAGAAAAAAACATTAGTAATAGCAAGATGCAGTCTATAAAACAAGATATTTCATCCGGAATGTACTTCCTTTTACTATTGATTATGCATGGGTGAAGTGCACAGAACAATTGAGTTAATTTCTATCAATTTCAGTCTCAAATGCTGTAACTACATCACTTCCAATAATAACTTTCTCTTTCAAAATATCTTAGTTAATTGAATTTGTTGTTTTACTGGAACAAAAACTTTAGCCGTAAAATTCATATTACTTTCTATGATCTTTTATTGACACAACAGTTTTCTCATACCAGGCTGGAATTATACTGGGTCATGCTTGACTTGCTCTCAATGTTCTCTAGTTGTTTAATTGAACTTTCTTCTGCTAGATTAGGAGAGACATTGTTTTCTCGAGAGACTTCTTTGGCATTGGCTTGATTGAACTTTTAGATTTATATTATTGATTGGCATACCTATATAGTCACGTTTGATGTTTCTTGGCCACATTAATCAAGTAATTCTGGAAAACTAAATGACAATAACAGACTATAGAACTCTAAGGGTTATTATTATCCCGGGAGCAAATAACTAATACTATAAAAATAATGCAATAAATTCTAATGATTGATAACCTTCTGTCACCATGGCAACAGTCATGATAAAGTGACAATTACCTGATCTTAATACGCTCAATATTCAAACTTAATATTGCTAACTTTTGTACATCTGTGACCAAAGAGTTTTTCCTGTCATGATCATGTTGTTAGCCTCATGGTGCTGGAGAATGATAGAATTTTCGTGTTTAATTACAAACTTATAAAATATGCAACGTATATGAATTCTTCAAACTTTTGTTATTACTGTTGGCTGTTTTATATATCTCTTTAGATATGAAATTTGGTAATATTTGTGTTACAGCACTTATATTGTTTTTATATGCATATGATAAAGAAAAAAAAAATCGACTAAAATAAAATGCCTGTCAAAACCGGATCAAGAAGAAATAAAGAAAAAAAAGAACGATAATAATCTTTTACCAGTCAACATTTAAACACAATACAATAAACCAACAATGTCAAAAGAGTCTTAATAATGGGGGTTATCTTGTATTATTGGTTCCAAAAACTCCGCTCTAAAATCCTGGCCCTTTTGAGGTATTAAAAAACTATTGAAACTATGAGTTGCTATATGTTTTTACTCTTTTGGTTGTCTCGTTATCTCACGAGTTTGTCTGGTCGTTGGATTTCGATCTTGCTGACTTTTCCAACTGTTTTGTCGTTTCGGTACTCTTTTATCGATATCTAGACCAATACGGTGTGATTAATATCTCGTTCATATCGTTCTATTTGATTCCTCCAACTTTTGCGTCTCAGTACGTATATAGTCATTCTTGATTTTTTGACGCATTACCAATGTTAATTAAGTAATCAAGGCTGGAAGCTTAAATGACGATAATGATGTGAGTGATAATTATCTCGAGAACAGATTACTGATAACTGAAAAACAAAGATTAATAGCGAAAAGATCTGCTACCATGGGAAAACGATAATGTGACAATTTAGCAATTTTAAAGCGCTTGAAAATCGGATGAGTACTAGTATAACCGTATTTATTCACGGTCATTTGAAGAAAGTTCGGGGATATTGTGATTGTCTCCGTCCGTTCGCAAATCACACATCTTCTGACATCAACTCCTCCTTCACTTTTGGGTTTAGGAATTTATCTTCGATATAGAATGGTTGCATATTACCTGAAGATGCACAATAAGGTTTTAGAATTTTGATTTTCTAAACTTAGGTCACAGAGGAGTCAAAGTTCAAAAATTGTGAATTCAAGAATATGATGTAAACTCGTCTTTCATTTTTCAATTTATGTATTGTATTTCTATACAGTATTGTCATGCACCACATGCAGATGCGCAATAAGGTTTAATCATTTTAATTTTCAAAACTTGGGGTCCAAATCGGTCGAATTTTGAAAATTTAAGCTTGTGACCTGAACTCCTCTTCTGCATTTTGTTTTTTACAATATTGTCAGTCACAATATGTAGATGTAGAATAAGGTTTTGAATTAAGTGATTATTTCTTCGTAAGATGATTGCATAACATCTGTAAATGGACAATAAGGTTTTAGATTTTTGAATTCGGGTAAGTGTCCAAACTAATTGTGGGGGTCCGGAGAACACTGTCGATTCCGACAGTAGCTTTCTAGTCTTATATGCATTCCCTAGTCAGAAACTTTTGTCTTGTCTTTGCATTTTGCAATATAATTCTAATAAAATCAGACAGTTTGGAATTTTGTGGAATTTCTTCATAATGTTTATCCAAACACTTCCGAAGAGACATGAGAAAGTTCAAGGATATTGCGAATATCTCAGTCCGTTTGTCCGTCCGTCACAATTCCTTGTGACATCAACTCCTCCTTTACTTTTAGTTTCTTCATAGAATGAATGTATGCTACCTGTAGATGCACAATAAGGTTTTAGAATTTGGATGTTCAAAACCTGGGGCTCCTAGGGCGAATTCCAAATTGTGAATTTCAGCTTGTGACCTAAACTTCTCTACATTTCTCATTTTATGCATTTCATTTCTATATAGTATGTCATACATCATGTGTTAATGCGCAACAAAGCTTTAAAAATTTGATTTTCAAAGCTTTTGGTCGAATTTTGAAAATGTTAAGCTGAAGCTTCGGTCCTAAACTGTTTTTTTTCAATTTATGCATTTTACTTCTATATAGTATTGTCATACATTATATATGACTGCCTCCATCTAATTTTATATTGTCTCATTGAAAGCTTTTTATACAGTGTAACAATCAATACCTTTTGTAGTTTTCGAATTTTAGCGCTTTAATTAGTGGCATATCATATTTAGATATATATATCTCAATTTAATTATTAAAAAGGGTTCTTAAATATTTAAATTCTATAGTAACGTTCGCACATATTTTTTAACTACTTGATTCGACCTGAGCTTGTTTTGGGAGGGGTCATTAATCTTATGCAATTGGAATTTTGGATTCCTGTTCTTCAGTATAAATCTATGCTTGTAAAGAGTAAGACCTTTGTTCACTTCTGGTTTTTGTGTGAGTATTTAGTCTTCAAAATTTCTTCGGTTTTCAGTTCTATCGTGCTGTATACCACATGGAATAGAAGCGTTCTTGTCCAGTTTTGTTGAATCATGCAAAAAACATTATGATTGATATCTTTTAACTGTATCTATTTATGTATGTCAATTCAAGTTATAGATTTTTTTTTCGTTCAAGGTCGTAAATATATATAAAATAGCAAGCTGTATAAAGAACTATCGGTCAAACATTTGCGCCTTGAACAGATCAATATGCATAAATAGCAATGAAAACGTAAATAAATTTGATTTATGCACCTACTGGGATATAATTAGACTTATTTATACTGCTTGTTTTTAGTTTTTTCTTGCATAATCGATTTTATTTCAAGAAGGCTAATTAAAGCCAATAACTCAGTATTTCTAATAAAAATAAAATACCATGAAATAATTAACTTAAATTAAATTTGTAGCAATGAATTTTCTATTTTGTCAATTTGCATGAATATCAGGACGAGAAAATGTTGATCTGATATGAATACCTCATGGGATGACAGTCTTCAGGAGGCATGTAGAATGATAGATAACAAGAAAAGATATGGGTAACCCCATACCATTGTATTCGCGGTTAAGATAATTTTAGTCACAGGGAAGATTTTTGCGGAAATCATATATCTTACATTTCTATCATGATTCATAACCAGCTTCAACATTCAGTAATGTCGCAGAAATCTTAACGTTTCGGCCCAAGCTCCAAAACAGCGTCTGAGGTTCGAAACTCATGCTACTAAGAGAGGGAACGAATGTCTGCCGCTGTGTGGAGTTTGGATTAGGCCAAGAAAAAAAAATACCTGTGTTTTCGCTTACATGTTCTTATAAAATAAATTAGGGTTGGTAGGCATAAATATTTTTTACAAATGTTTTGGACTGGTTTATTTAAGAAAGCTTGTTCAATTGCGTCGTTCGTGTACAGTATGAGCCGTGATATCGTCGTGTCAAGTTTTCTTCCGTCATATGTTTTCGTATCATCCTAGTCAGTATTGGCAATATTATATCACGTGCACAGGTTTGTGTTTTATATTTGGACCAACAAGAACACTCCATCCTGACAAATTCTAAAATTGTACAGGTTGCTTTTAAAGACGTTAGTGACATTTTAATAATATTAGCTGTTCAGTCATGTTTTTCCTAACACAAAAAAATGTCGCAATTGAAATTTTATTTAATCAGATTTGTGATGGTTCACACCAAATACATTGTCAGACTATGGATTAAGTGATGTGACTTTCATGTGGTATTGTATCGTACATCTAACAAATCGAGATGCAAAAGTTCATGTTTTATATATAAAATACCTGAACGTTTTTTTTTAAAATTTTGCCTGTTTGAATTTTAAATTTGTTAAGCTCCTAAAATGAATAGAAGCAATAGTTTACAGTGAAATAATACGAAAACACATATCACGAGGATAACTCAAATTACGTATCATTACATGTTGGGGAAAAAACTTCTAAGTTAAAGATATACCACTAAAAGTATGCACTATTCTTCACTTGTGCTTCTGACAATAATGTACTAACCATAACACTGCTGGGAATCATCTAACGAGTTGGTAAGCGGAACAGTTGCTGTAGATCTAATTCAGCCACAGAGGAGACTATGAATTCATACGGATGCCTCAGATTATTCAGTTGTTAAAATCAAAACAAATCTTGTTATTATTTACTTTGATAATACTTCATTCATAGTTTTACATATAAACTGTAATGAAAATGCTTTTATTATTAGTATTTTGACCAACAAACGTACGTAAACCAGGCAATGTAACTCTGCGCGCTGTAATCTTCCCATGACCACATCACATTTTTTGAACCCAAAACTAATGATACTCTAGAATAAATGTTAGTATGAACAGTTCCGAGTATTGAAAACTAATAACAGTGAGTTAAGAACTTCAGAAAAAGACTGAGAAAAGTTTCTAGCACATTGTGAAATGTTTATTTACTTATGTCAGAAAGTAAAATGAAAGCAAAGATGACTGACTTAGTATCTCACCCGGTCATTTGTAAAATCAGTCCTGTGCACAATGGTATGAATATTTTTTTTAAATTGTATTAAAGCTGTAATGATAAAACTTAGAATCTAAATCCCAAAAATGTATGTCTATCTGATCGTTTTTGAATACTAAATCTCAGAAAATTCTATGGCTCTCTGACAACGTCAAAGATGTTTTCCAATTCCACATGTGATTACTGTGTTGAAACAGACAAATTGAATTTCCTTTAATTTAAAACAAAAATAATTCCTTTTGATAGGAAAAAAACCTTTTTAGTTCTTGAATTGTAATTACTTTTGCTTTTCAAATTCACGGAAGCTGTTATTAGGCGTTCCGTATTAATTCAGCTAAATTCAAGGACATTGCAATTACAAATTTTAATAGAGGAACTCGTTGAATATCAATAAGTTGAAAGATGTTTTCTTTGAGAGAGTTACAAGGTTTGTCAATTTTATTCAATTCAATTGAATTCTGACATTCATAAATATATAATGACAATGGTTTTTGTACATGTTTGTTTGAAATGACTGACAAAAACTATGTTTGAAACCTGCCGTGAATTCGCTTTTTGTTTTGACTTGTCTTTTCATTTTGACGAGATTAAGTCTTTTTCTAGCGACATATTCATCACCTGCCAAACGCATTTTGTTATTTTCGATAATGTAACGTTTTTTCACATTACATAACTTGATTGTAGCCCTATTATGTGTGATTGGTAGAACAATTCTAACTGGTTTGGCTGATCATAAATTATGCAACTGGACTTCTCTGGCCAGTTTTTTCTTTAATAAGAGAAATTACATGCAACTGGATCAAACTATTCACTACCAATTACTACTTTGCTTTATGTTCAAGCAATTTATTCAATAATTAGAAATTTCCTATGAACAGTTTACAAATCAAGACGCCTCTTATCAATTTATTTAAAAGAATCACTTCAGAATAATTTTATAACATGGAAAACTAAAATGTATATCAATGAAATATATAATGATATTTTCAGATTCTGAGTGCAAATGCTACCCATTTTCTACAGTAAACTATTCTGAATTTAGTCAATTCAGCCTCAAATATCTTTACATACTAATTATATTTTGAGTATGTTAATTTTATACTTAAATTAAATTATTATTCGTTTTCCGTATGATTATGGATATGTTGAATAATATTGGCTTTTCAATAATATAAAAACAAATCCTGTTAATTAGAATTTCTGTATTGATTTCTCTTTACAACATCTCGATTCATATCGGCACCGTAACCATGACTGAACGACACTTGTGAGATTATTTTACTATGAAGATCGCCGTTGATGCTACACTTGCAAAGGACACATTTATATTCTAATATTACTTTAGAGAGTAAAAATAACCGAACAATTCTTGTGAAAAAAGAATCGCATTTGCCATGTTGCATTTATTATGATTAACGTATCTGAAAGAGGATTATTTACGCCAATATATTCATCTAAGGATTTCTTTATTTTTCAGCGCAAAACCCTTCATCATGAACAGCTCAACTGAAAGTTTTCCTCGTGTTGATATGAATATAACAGCAAGAAATAGAGGGGTTTCTTCAACCCCGTATACAACTGTGAGTTTGTTGGAAAGTACTGTAATTTACGTTCTGAACAATATTACTAACGGAAGTACTGTTTTAAATGTCACTATATTAAAACCAGCACCGATCTGTACGGCACCAGGTAAGTTTTCTTATCTACTTTATGTAGTTTTTTCTCAGATTTATATATATTATTTTGAATATATGATTAATACAAAAATGTTACCTGTAAAAATGACAGCAAGTTATGACAGAAAATATGTATAATATAGAGAATATAATACATGGCAAAATCCATATCACATGTCGTAACAACCCGAGTAATAAATATCAGTAAGAGGGCCGAAGCATTGATAACGGGCATTCGAGCCCGGGCATGCGAGACGGATTTTGTTATGTATAATTCACTTTATCATATATTTAAACTGGGGAGTGATAGAGGGTATATGCGATACAGGTTTCAGCTAAGCGTCTGTATTAGACATTCAAAATCTATGTAATAACTACTATATATATATGATAAATATAAATATAGTTCTTTGAAAAGGGTACAATTATTAAGGAATTACAATGGAGGAGATAATATTTTAAAATTCAGAATTTTAAAGATTTTTCTTGTTATAGAAGTATACACATTTTAAAAAACGAAAAAAAAATATTTTTCTTAGTCAAAATTACACCAGGAATTGGTTATGTCATGTACAAATGTAGTACTTACCACTCCATTCGACTCTAAGTGTGAGTACTGTGCTCGTTGTTGAAGACGGCGACTTTCAAATTTTCAATTGCCTTTGTTATTTTCAGTATTGGATTAGTTTCTCCTGAAAATTCTTCCATGTTTTTTCCTTATTGCATTCAAATACTCCCTACGGTAATGCAATAGGTACATTTTTCTTAGTTTCAAAATACTTTCCAATTTTTGACAAATAAAAGTTTACTCTATTACCAAATTTTGAGCTAATGATATTTTATAAGATCTCCATAATCTTAGCTGCAGCAAGCATAATCCTTAATACAATATATACTTACTAAAAATAAAAAAAATATTTCGTCTATTTTCGTTTGAACAGGTTAATCTATTCAGAAATCATTTATGTCCAGCGTATGGGTAAACACAACATTTATTGCCATAAGATGGTAAAAACGTAACCATACATTAGCCGTCCTCAGCTTATTTGATAATTAAAATTTACTCTTATAAAATTGTGCATATTTGGGAAACTAAGTATTTCTCTAACGCTTAGCTTTTTCCCCTTCTTTTTTAATATAACAATTTGGGCTATTCTTTTAAATTTCAACAATCTCTGGCCACAGGCATTACTCATAAAACATCAATATGATATGCAGGAAGGCATGAGGTGGATTAATTTTTGGTACAAATACATGATATATGTTCACAGCCAGTGTATAGATATCGCCATTATGCAACGTTTATTGTAGTCATAATACCACTAAATTTATTTTTAACGATAATCTTCAGTAACAAGTTGTACCACATACTAGAAACCCAAAGCGTCAACGCTTTCAATTTATATCCAAAAGACAAATGGAACTCGGAAGCCTTTCTTCTATTATGTTTGAAATCGATCGAAACAAATTTTCTATGATAAATTACGTTAAGAATAAAGTCGTTAAACGTTCATCTATACCGTAAAACATATTATATTTGACAGATTGTGTTTGTGAATCTGTCAAAACACCAGAAACCTTTCTATACCACGCTCGTAGCATTACTTAATTACAAAATGGATACTTTGTGACTTTGTTTAAGTGATATTCATGTAACAGGTTAATAAAAGATATGTGGATAAATTCTTGAAAAAAAGTAAAGACTACCCCAACGTTAGGCTGCCGGAGGAGGTCGTATTATTGTTTCTTCTCGAGTAAAAGTTACGGCAAAATGACCAAAAGCGTTGTAACAATTACTAAAAGGTGGATTTTAATCCGAGAAGCAAAAGCGCTGAAGAGAAAATTATCTTTGGACCAATAATCTGAAAACTGCTTTTCAATAATTTCTTCCTTTTGAGATGTCCATCCTCTACTTAATCAATAAATTGCTTTTATAAAGACAACAGAACTTTTTCAGTATATTTTTATATTTTAATTCCTGTTATCGTTTTGTATTTTGTAATACTGAATCAATAATCGGAATTATTTTTAGTACAAGTGGTAATAAAGTATTCAAAAGTAGTATGAAAATTGTTTAATTCTACTTACTTTTGGGAAATTATTAGGATCATACATTTTAAATTTTTTATACAAAAATTCTAATTTTTGTAAGGCTAATGCAAAAATAGCAACGGTTCCATTTATAAACATCATTTTGTTCAAAATGGCATAAAAAAAACCCAAATGAAATGGCTTGTATGCTTGTTGTATATGATCAATTCAATCATCTTGATGCGATCAATTTTTGTTCGCCAAGTTATTCCCATCAGTTCAATAGGACTGGTAAGCCTTTATGTTCTGTATAACCGCATTAAGGTTATTTCAAAAATGTCACTGTTCCATTATCTTAATTATTGAAGGATTGAACAGTTTTATAACAACAACATTTGTTAGCTGACTATATATAGCATTATAATTATAAATTATATAATATAATATCAATTGGTACTAAAAATGTCCATCTCAGAGGAAATATCATGTTCTCCAGAGGTGTTATCACAGAAATGACGTAAAACCCTAATTTACCTGTATGCTATTCTATTTGATTTCACACGCAGGACATATTTTATACTAAGCTTCACAAAACCACAATGACATATGGGCTGAAATTTTATGTAATCGATAAAAGACTACCTTCAGTCCCTATTATAACATTTCTGCTCATTTACCTACTCGCGTTCTATTTTGACTTTTGCTTGTCCTTATTGGCGTTTCCTTTAACTCCTTCACTGCATAATTGATGTACAGTATAATAGAAATAATCATGTTTCGTATATACAATTCTATAAACTGAATATGAAAAGTTGAGTAAATGTCCCTTATTTACAAAGACAGTTCTGCGATATTGTCGTTGTATTTGTCAGTCTGTTTGTCACTCCGTCAAACTTTTCCTGTGACTCGGCGTAATTACTCCCCTTATATCTGGGACAATAAATGTTACAGAAAGATCGTTGTCTCTATATATGGAATTAGGATATGCAAATCAACGATGGTAACACCACCTAGTATTATGGAACTGACATAACACTGAACTACAGGTCGATGCTCTTAAAATTTAACTAGCTCACGTTAACACATACATTTTTTGCTCCAGCATTTCATGAATTTCCACCTGACGCATTTAGTAACACCCAAAGAGAACATGGCGCCTTAATCGTACACATGCTGGTGGTGATTTACATGTTTGCAGCTCTAGCAGTTGTATGTGATGACTATTTTGTCACATCGTTGGACAAAATATGCCAAGTAAGTTAACGTATGGAATCAATACAGCATACCGAATAGTAGTAATTTGTAAAGCTAGGTTAACGCAGATAAGATTTTGATCGCGATCAAGCAGAGATATATAAATAGTACGGATTAATTCCCGTAGTGATCTAATCAACTTGTAAAGGGTTTATGAAAATATTCCATTGACAGGGGATTGATTTTATACCGCTACCCTTTTTAAGACTTTCATTGAGAAAAGGAAAACTTAGTAGAGCTAATACTTCTAATTTCACTTCGATTAAAATTTAAAAAAAAAGAATAAACGTTAAAGAAAATTAAAAAAAAATACAAAAAAACCAGCCAGCTGCTGGAAAATTTGATCTGTTTATATAAGAGACATTTATCGAGTATTAAATCATGACATTTTTAGCTGGTATAAGTGTAAGATATAAGACTTTAAAACCACACTTTACTTTTAAAAAGGGTCTCCTATTAGAAACATACACTTGTGATATTTTTGCTTGATTAAAGATAGGCTTCTATTTCTGTTATATTTTCAGTAAAGTATATGGATTCTTACGAACGTTTTAATGGTTT
The DNA here is from genome assembly GCA_028015205.1 of Mytilisepta virgata. Taxonomy (NCBI): domain Eukaryota; kingdom Metazoa; phylum Mollusca; class Bivalvia; order Mytilida; family Mytilidae; genus Mytilisepta; species Mytilisepta virgata. Next base: position 49,253,936 of record CM051518.1, on the reverse strand, counting down.
CCTTTCTGAAAAACCATAAAAAAGGAATACTTAATTATCGCCATGCTATTTCTTGTAATCTTTTTTCTTGATCAAGAAATAAGATATTACTAACATTAGGATGGTTATGTCATTAATGATAGAGCAGTCTAGACTTCCGGAATGAAACGTGGCGTCTTACATGAATTATTTGTTACCTTTTTAGAAGAACAGTAAAAACGACCGAGAATACGTTAAGTATTTTTTAAAAGAAAGAAAACATTGGATTTTTTTCCTGTTCACATACTATACAGGTTAAATTCATCAGGTTAAGCATCACCTCTCCTAATAGTTGTACTGTAATAGCAAACATAATGCAACTTTGTTTCCATTTTCATCGTTGCTTTACGATGTGTATAAATATACACTTTTACCATATAAAAATATTTCGGATAAATAATTAATAGTCAGATTTAGCTAAAGTAAATTATTCTGCATAATAAAAATAGGTACACATGAATAAAACCCACCTTTTATTCTCACGTGTTAATTGTTTTAAATAAGTGACGAGTCCTGAATTTCCTGCGTTCAGTAAAAACATTCTTTCTTATACTTTTACCTTTAAAAGAGTTGAAATTATAATTTGGCAGACATTCAGTGGAATGAAAAAGAATCTGAATACATGTACTTTTGTTTATTTTCTTGTAGGCTCTAACGTCTATGTGTTTTATTTACTATGACAATATTGTTTATTGGACTTCTTTAAGGCTTTGATATTTTGAAAATCTACTGTCAGTTTTAAATTATAATCACAATTTGTTGTATTATATATACCCCCTCTTTTTTTTTTTTACAGAAACTAGGTTTTAGTGAAGACGTTGCTGGAGCAACCTTTATGGCTGCTGGAAGCTCAGCACCAGAATTGTTCACCGCTATTATAGGTATAAAAACTAAGATATAAGCAAATTTTAATATACTTGTTTTAGTTCAAATGAACATAGACATTAACAAAAACAAAATATTATAACTTAAGCTGAATATGTACTTTATTCTTACCACAATTTTTATTATCTGATTATATAACTTATTCAAACCTTAAAAAGAAAAAAACTTCAAACTTCAAAGTTTAGGCAAAATAATATGATTTTAGTTTAATAATACTTTACTGTTAAAATACACTATCAGTTAGATGTCCACAATATACCTGAAGTATCAGCTCGAGTTTTATGATTTTCAATTTACTTCCCGATCACTAAAAAGTGCAAATGCTAAGCACGTAAATAGTTTTCACTATTTTAGGTGTATTTATAACTAAAGGTGACGTAGGAGTTGGAACAATAGTCGGCTCTGCTGTCTTCAATATTCTCTTCGTTATAGGCATTTGTGCCTTATTTGCAGGACAGGTAATAAATAGTCTTAGTATACCATTAGACAGGTAATAAATAGTCTTAGTATACCATTAGAACATATTTACTTACAACAACTGTATTGATATTACCAAACAAAACCGCACTAGACAATGTGTGGTTTTATTGACCCACAGACAAGTTTTCAGTTAAGAAAATATAACACATATCAAATACAGCCACGAAGTTATTAGTTTTTACCGAAGTTTCCACCACTTGTACAAATGTTGTAAAAAATGAATTTCACGACCTAATTTATTCTCTAATATATTATTTATAAGTATAAGTTTTTTCCTGATATATGTATATATTATATTAATTCTTTGAACTAAAATCATTCGAAAACTCTAGAGTAATGCTATCAGCTAGTATATGATAAAGGGATTCTATTTTCATGTAATTTTTACTGTTTAAGCGATCTAAGAACGGTAATTTGTTTAACAACCTTTTCGTTGCATGTTCCTTATTGAAAGTCCTCTGTTTTAGTACAAAAATTATTTATTGAATTATAGTTTATTCTTCTTATCTTACACTCTTTTATCTTGAAATTCCTGATATCTCGAAGTAAATTGCATACCACTATATAATAGTATGCAAGATATATTTACTTCTGATAACTCAGAATTTCTGTAATATCACCGTACTCTAGATGTTCCTTCACCTTTGACATCACGATAATGATTATTAAAACTTTTAAGGAAAATAATAGGATATAGTAGATCTATTATTCCATGAAACAATTTCAAAATTTAATTAAACATGGTAATAGATAATTAATATCAAGGGCGCATCAAGTTACTATAAATGCTTAGAATCAGCAAAGACGCAAAACACGTCACAAATGGCTCCCGGAAATATGGATAAAAATTGGCTTACATAGTTTTGTCTTTGACTACGAAATAAAAGAAAAACCTGAGAATGTGCATGCGGTGTACCATATCATCGTAAACCTTTCTGTAAAGTGTATATTAACATCTATTTGAAATTTATTGAGTTCTAAAGTTACATCCGTCTTTTCGTGTGTAGAGATTCATTTGTATAAGATAATAGCACCTAGTAACCGATGTCAATTTTCTATAAGCAAAATAGTTCAGACCTACCCTTTTATATTCTGTCTGTTCACTGTTTTTAAGGTATACTAATGTTTTATTTCCATCTTTTTTGCTGGTGGACCCTAAGTCCTTGAGGGTAGACCAGCTCAGTTGTTAGTATTTCGACATTAGCCTTAAATTAATAATATAATATAAATTTACTGTTACAGAACTGTTTAATTTGTGAAAATTAAGGAGTGCATAACTATGTCCTCAGATGGTTTTGGCTTACCCTTTAGGACGTTTTGGATTTTTCGAACTTGCTCTTCAACGTTTTTGGATTATTGTTTTTGGTTTTTAATATTTTAGGTCTTAACACAACTGATGAGTTGTAAATCAATGATATCTTATATCCTAGAAATTATTTCCATTGTTTGGATTCCAGAAAAGGGATTGCTCAAACAATTTTATTTATACATCTTTCTTGTAGTTCTTATACAAAATATTTGTGGCAATCATTCATTTGCAGCTCATAGGAATACCGGGTTTCGAAAAAAAAATAATCCAATTCTAGATTTAGATTTTAAACGAGTAATAAAGATAAAATTTTATATGTTTAGATTTATAATCCTTTGGCGTTTTATCTCAACGACGCTTGTCAAATATCCTTACATTTTCATGATTATAACAATTAATTCTAAGAAACAAAATATATAATCATATTATTGAGTAATCTGTTAGGACTAAAGTGCTCATTATCCAAAATATCAGGTGAAACTAAATTTGTATGCTTGTTGTAAGGAGCTACATGTATGTGCCGTATCCATATATTATTTAATTTTTGGTTTATTAAAAAGAGATTGACCGGTTTAATAGTAAACGACATGCTTGAATAAAGGATAACAAACGCTTGTCCTTGAACAGCATCTAGTAATTGATTTCTTAATCAATATCGTGATCTGTAAGGAATGACCATTACCAACTCTTATATAAATGTGACAGAAAGTTAATGAAAATGTCAACAACATGTTTGTCTCTCGCTTATGAATATATTTTAGCTGTTTTGTTTCTTTTTTCCCCTGTAAACATCGGCAAAGAATACCGAAGAAATAAGACTGAAATCACAATTTAATACAAGGCGAAATAGTTCAGACAATAACATAGAGAACAGATTCTACATAACAATCCAAATAAAAGCAGAACGACAGTGACTAAAACATAAAGCACTTCCCGTCTACTTGTGTTACAGTTGAGAAAATTACTTTTCTAATATATACGGTGCAGGAACTTACTTACCCTTTTGGAGCACTTGAGTTCACTCCTGGTTTTTATAGGATTTCGTGTTGTTCATTTGTTTTAGTTTTCAGTGTTTATTTTTTGTGCTTGTGGTTGTTCATTTGTCTTCCCAGGTTTTGTTTTTTTAATGGATTGTGTTTTTTGGATTGATCATTTGGTAAATTTGTCCTCTTTCCTATAAACTGAAGGTTACATTAAGAAACAAGGAGAAAATAAATTACTTTGCATAAGTACTATCTAAAAATCTCGTTAGTTTAAGCTGTACAGTTGATTGTTAACGACAACACTAAGATTTGGTTTTGATTCTAAAGTCAGTTAAGGTTATCATTATTTCATTTGTTTTGATTACAGATAAGAACAGTGTCGTGGTGGATGATGTGTTAACATTCTTTCCACTATTTTGATCACGGATGATAACGTTGTCTTGTTGGATGATGTAGAGATTCATTCTACTGTTTTTTTGAGGTGAAAACATTTTCTCGATGTAGAGATTCATAAGGGCCCCGCCACTTGGTGTCTTTCGCTCTATTATGATCATTTTGTCCGTCCGTCCGTACTAAATCGTGTCCGTTCTATATCTTGAGACCCTTTATGACTTCAAAGATTATACTTGGCGTGGATATTTACTAGCAACAGAGGGTGTGTCATAACGTATGTACAGCTCTGTTGGTCAAAGGTCAAGGTCAAAAACTATTGTCAAAGTTGAGCACCCCATGAAACTATCCAGCAGTGCAATACAACGTCCAAATATAGCACTTTAACTGAAAATACATTGAATAAGATCCCTCTCAGTACATAACCGGAATTGTTTATTACTTCAAGTGCTTTATTACTTAGCTTAAGTTCAGTTTATCCATACTAACTTTTGACCACAAGTTATCTACTGCCGTATTGATTACAGCTGAGAAATTGTCTTGTTTGGATGATGATGATTCTACTGCTTTTTTTTATTACAGCTGATAAAGTTGTCTTGTTTGGAGGATGATGATTCTACTGCTGTTTCGATAACAACTGATAAATTTGTCTTGTTTGGATGATGATGATTCTACTGCTGTATTGATTACAGCTGATAACGTTGTCTTGTTTGGATGATGATGATTCTACTGCTGTTTTGATTACAGCTGATAAAATTGTCTTGTTTTGCTTGTTTTGATGATGATGATTCTACTGCTGTATTGATTACATCAGATAACCTTGTTTTGGTGAATGATTTGTAGATTTATTCTACTATTGTTTTAATTACGGTTCATAACTTTGTCTTGGTGGACAATGTACTGTAAAGATTTATCATACTACTTTATTTTTGTTATTACAGGTGACATTTTCTTGCTTGATGATGTACAGAGATTCATTCTACTATTTTTATTCAATACAGGTGATAATGTTGTCTTGGTGGATCCTGTGTAGAGATTCATTCCACTATTTTAAATTTAATTTCTGGTGATAAGCTTGTCTTTAATTTGTAGCTGATTTGTAGATATTATTATACTACTTTTTGTTATTGCAGGTAGTAACGTTGTCTTGGTGGATGATGTGCAGAGATTCATTCTATTATTCTCTCTCAGTTATTGTACTTATTTTGGTACGTATAATTATATGAAAATGATCTGGAATGAAAGAAAACAACAAATATCAACACAAATATTTTTTTTAATTAGGTTAAACTATTCCAAAATTTATTTAACATTCTTATACATGGAGAAATTCTGATGTTGTCTAGATATTGCCAATTATTAAAATCACTTGATTTATTGTTATTCTTGTTTAATATAAGTCTGGTTTTTGGTCTTCCAAATGTTTCGGTTTTAATACTGCTGATGAGAGGTAACTCCTTGAAATGCGTCGTATACAGCATATTATAAATTTACTATATCTAATATTAGTATCTTTGGATTGTTATTTTGAAACTCTTGGGATGATGCCTCTGCTGGTGGACCCTAGGTCCCTGAGGGTATTCGCCAACCCAGTCGTCAGACTTGTCTGACATGATTATTCATTGATTTGTTACAGAAATTACCAGTATTTAGCAAAATTCAAAAATAATAGAAATACTAAGGGTTCATTCCTTGTATTGCACATGGTAGATCTCATCAGCTGAAATTTGGCTTCCTATTTCGGTATTTTTGGTTGAGTACTTCTTGTTTAATATAAGTCTGGTTTTTGGTCTTCCAAATGTTTCGGTTTTAATGCTGCTGATGTTTAAGTGTGTCTTGTGAATATCTAGGCAAAATAAAACAATTGTTTGATCATTCTAAACAGAGTTATTCACTTTTTGTACTTCTGATTTGTTGAGGTATTGGTTCAGACGAAGGTTAGATTTAAGTTAGGTTTGGTGTGAATTGTAAGGTTTGATTATTGGGATTTCAAAGATTTTTACCAAAGTTACGTCGCTTTTATACTTAGAGTCTTCTGAATCATATGGGATGAATAGTAAGGTCAAGTTTGATAAATGCGGTTTTTAATAACTTTTGTGAAAGTAATGACCCTTTTTAAAAATGAAATTTACCGATTTTTTAGTTTCCATACGGGATCCAGTAGCATTTTAAGTGTATTTTAGTATACATATTTTTTTCCATTTAAATTGTCTTTACTTGCATTTGAATCGCATTTCACTCCGTATTAGCTTCGTCATATATATGATACAGAAAATACCTTTAAAATATTTTCAATTATCATTCATCCAGTTGGATTCCAATTTCGGATTTAATGCTGCTGATGAGAGGTAACTCCTTGAAATGCGTCGTATACAACAAAGTATAAATTTACTATATCTAATATTAGTATCTTTGGATTGTTATTTTATTCATTTTTTTTTTAAAGAATACAGTTATGTGACATAAAGCACGAATTACGAGTTCATAATAAGCCTAGATCAATTTTTACATCGAAATAAATAGGATATGGTGAAATCATGCATCTTGCTTTAGAAGCCTTAAAATCAATAAGTTGCAGAAATTCAGATAAAATTGAAGCCGAACTTTCTAAAATGGCTAAGTTAGATTTTTTCGTTTCATTTTTTAAACGAAAGATAAAATTCCATCAGCAAATCAAAACCATATATAGCGATAACGGTTAACATAAATCTGTTATCACCATTTAGTGCCTAATTACATTAATGTGCATCTCTGGTTAACCATAATATCTTTCTATCAAGCCACCAATTATGCAGGTGTTCTGAGTGATCAAACAAGCAATCAGCAAGACAGAAACATCAGAGTCATTGAAATACGACAAGATCTATTAAACATTTTGTGCGTCACTATAGTATCGTTTGAAGGATTTTTATATCCGTCCCTCTAAAGATTACTATTTTTTTTAGTTTCAATCCAGAAAATGACAGAGAATAATTGTACTTGGTGTTGATATAAAACTTTGTATTATATGCGCATGCACCTCACCTTAAATGGGTTTATTTTTTTAATTTGGTGTCATGTCTAAAAGCTGGTTAAGATTAACACCAGGACCAAAGAAGTAAATGAAAGTCATAACATTGGCATAAAAATTTAAAATTAAAAGAGTAAGAAACTGAACCAAGGTGCCAGAATATCAAGTTTATGTGTATAAATCACATGATGGAGTAGATCGTTATCATTTGCGACAAAAAAATGTAATCAAAATCTCAAGCTTTGGCATATCATTATCTAAATTCTAAGCATATCTGATAAACAGGTTTTTACCGGAGTTCATGTTACCTTTAGTTTATATTTTATTTTTATTAAACGCTTTTGTATTTTCTTTATTTGTCTTCAAATACGGTTTGCCTGTTTTGAATTTCTCTGCAGATTTTCTTGTCAAAACAATTTCATTTTTGCAAATGCTACCGACAAATTGGTAAGGAGGAATGGAAGCATAGTCAAGAAAGTTACTGAATCTTCAGTTGTGTGTAGAAACATTTCCTTTTCATTCAATGTAAACTCGTTTTATTTTGCAGGTAATAGCTGACGGTATAGTCACTTGGTATGAATCACTTATTATGCTCATTTTATACATAGGATACATAGTAGTTATGAGGTAAGTTTTGCATGTCCTGATTTCCGGCCCTAATGTCACTCCCAGGTTTTTTTTGAGTTCACAATACTAGTGCTTTATGGTTGGTTCTAAGTCCTTTATTATGTATTTTCTAAGCCTTTGTTTATATAGTTATAGCATTTGTTTGCAGGAAAGGAAATTAATAAATTCAGTATTTGTGTCAAATCGTTCACCCTCCTCCAATAGTCGAAATTGTTACATTTATGTATTTCCAAAATCTTTCAATTCCTGAACTTTCAGAATACCTCCGATGTATTGTCTTACCCGTTTCTCACACCTTTCGTGTCCTGAACTACCAGTGGTCTTTACACAATTGTAGTTATTAATCATTACTTGCGATTTTTCACAAATGCCAGCGCGTAAAAAAATTTGATTGACCCTTTGATCCATGAGAAAAAGCTACTCAACAATATGTCCATTTCATTTTTCAGTTCTTTCTGTTATATTAATCACAGTGTTTCATTCCTTGGAAAACCAAAGCTTGCTCTGTTTACTTTTCATTTTGATTACGAGAAATTCCATAGGTCTACTTAACCTTATTAAACAAAGCTATAACAAAAATGCAAATGACAGATTAAACCGTCCTTTTTTTTTAACAGACACTTAAATTCGACAGGTTATCATAAATAAATAAATAAACAAATAAATGAATATAAATGACAAAGATTTATTTAAGTAAAATTGTTCATAAAAATGTATCTGCATAATAAGAAATACTATATATAACCATTGTTCTTATAATTGGAATAAAGATATTTTTATGTTCATCTTTCCAATTTTCTTTTTACAGTGATTATAAAATTGTTTCTAGTTCTGATTTTTTCCAAGTAAATGCATGAGTGTAGAATAAAGTCAGACAAGATACAAATGTTTAATTGACAATCATGTCGCCCTTTCGAGCTGTCAAATTATAACTGAATTTAATACGATTGACAATTGAAATTATTAGGCATAAAATATTATATATACACAAATAATAATAATAACAATAATAATAATAATAAAAAATTAAAAAAATTAAAAAAAACAGCATCAATTGTCTAGGAAATAGTTTCTATAATAAGCACATTGACCCCATTCATCACTATGCAGGTATAAGGGCAAGGCTCCCAGTGGTATCTGGTGGTAGAATCTATACCAGTGCCAATACAGAAACAGCCAGTTCATAACACTTTTATTAAATAATACAACTTTTTCAATACAGACTTGTTCTGAATGCTGTATTACATACATCAAATGTGAATATAGGGCCAATATGTCCAATACGGACTGGCAATGATGTGAATATAGGGCCAATATTTCCAATACGGACTGGCAATGAAACGACCGAAAGTGAAAAGGCTGTATTAGCCCTAGGGCTCATACGCTCTTTTTCAGTATTGGACCGGGCCGAAAAGCAATATAGATCACGTGATTTATATGACCAGGACGATGCACCAGTATGACAAATGCCGTTTTGGTAGTGTTAGGGCTGTTTTAATCGTATTATTTAATAAGTGGTGTTTTTGATCATTTAAATTTACGAGCAGCTTGTATAATTGACCAAATATTAATTTGTCTTCAGAAGACATTAACCATACAAACTTGTTATTAACATCAAAATGTTGAAAATGTTTGTATTTGGAACAAATAATTTCTAAAATTTGGTTCCGTTTGTAGATTTAGGGTATTAAATTATCGCCTGATATACCGATTCCCCCAATCAATATAGAAGAAACCTTTGTAAAACACTATAGTTAATTGTATCTGTCAATCACAGAGAAACCAGAGATTAACTTGCTTACTTCCAATGTCTGGTAGACTAGACAGTTATTGGGGCTGATCGCAATTTCTGTATTTTGCGTGAAAAACTTAGACCGGTAAATTAAGTTACAAAACAAACGACATGTAAGAAAATAAATAAATGGATGCGTAATAGACAAAACGGTTTGTTTTTACATATATCCAGGGTGTAAATCATGAAGAAAGACAAATGAAGAAACACATAACACAACACAAAACACGAAAAACTAAAAACATGTTTTTTTAAACCAGGTTACATGTAAGTCATATAGAAATCCACAACATTTAACCTGCGGTTAAATTTAACTCTCGGGTAAACGAGTTCAACATATAGAAAATTTTGATCCGTGTAAGACACCCGTCATCATAAATCAACTTTGAAAGTTCACAGTTAGAAAACTAAGAATAAACACGTTTATCAAAAGGAATACATGTATTTGACAACCGTTCAAAATTACAGCAATGTAAATTCTTAAATATTCGCTCCTCAACTTTTTGGATTATTGTTTTGGTTTTCATCATTTTAGGCCTTGAGCACAACTAATGATTCGTAAATCGACGAAATGTCCATATCTTATGTATTACAATTTGTATAAAAAAAAAAATTATTTAAAACTATAATTTAGTTAACCCTTATATGGAAAAAGAATCCGTGAACATATTTAAAAAAAAATATACTTATACCAATAATAAAGAACAGTTAGAATCAACAGGCACGCGAAACTGTTTTCAAAGAGGACAAATTTTCCTAAGGAGCAATCCAAAAAAAACGCAATCCATTAGACAGACAAAACCCGGGAAGACAAATGAACAACCACAAGCACAACAAATAAACACTGAAAATTAAAAAACAATGAACAACACGAACTCCTATAAAAACGAGGAAGGGTAAGCAGTCCTGCTCCGTATACAGCACCGTCGTGAAGTTCAACAAAGTCAAACCCGTGGTATTCACAAATCGGTGGAGGTACATGAAATGTTACGACAGTGGGAACAGGTCCAACATCATCTTAGATATTGGAACACTGTAACGGTCAATGAATTCGTGATGACGACCCTATAATTTCCTAAGTGATGACATCAACTGTCAAAACGTGTCGCCTGTGGTGCCTTAAATACAAATTATAGAATATAAATTAAGTTTTATACAATAATCTACAGCTGTTTATAGATCAATAGGCATTGTTACATCATACAAAATACGAAAATGTTAAGTATAGTTTTTCGCTTATGATATTGATTTTGCTTTTTGTAGGTATAATACCCTGTTACAATCATGGTTTGCTAACAAGATAGATAAAATAAAGTCTTCCAATATTTTACCAATCAATGGTGCTAAGAGAGCCTTTCCTGGGGATTATGGTGTGTATGATCATTTGCGTTTTTCAAACAACAGTTCAATAAAAAATTTATGGAAATGATTTAAATATTCAGTTTGGTTTTGTCTGTTTGACCTTTATCACATGTTTATTCCACTTCAGAGCAATTTTCCAGTTTATATTGGTAAAGGAAGCCAGAACCGACGACCATCCTCAAGAAAGCTGGCAATCCTTGTCAATTAAGATCTGAGTTAAACACAACTCGCCAGAAGTTTAATTCGAACTAGCAACCCAATATTTACAGGCTTGTCATCACAAGTAGCTAAGACGTACTATTTCAACCATTATGGTCTTTTGTGTATCTCACAATCGCGTGGTTATTGTCATGATTTGAAATACATGTAGTCAGGAAAATTCTCTGATTTTTATGCACTACATGCACATTTTACAAATTTTTTCATCAACTGGTGCTGAAACAATAAAATTAAATTAAAAAAGATGACAGAAAATATCTGAATAGACGATTTGTATGTATGACGTAGGTAAAGGAGACATTTTATTTCATTTGTGTGTAGACATGTCCTTCTGTAAAATATTCTTGTTTGTCTGATTGGTGACCAGTATAATCTGTTACAGAGGTCTTCACGGACGATGATGACGAAGTGTTTACAACTGTCGATAACAGAAAATGGCGGGAAAGAGAACTTCCTCCAGATGAATATGCAAAAGCAAGCAAAATCAAGTACACGTCTTTCTCTCTTTATTCTCTCCTTATATATAGTCATGTTTTGGTGAGATTTACAACAGTTGTATTAAAGGAACATTTTTGTAAAAATATTAAACAAAAGTCAGTACTGAACTAATCGTAAGTATCAAGGCGAGCCTGACCAGATGAAAAGTTTTTTTTAGTTTAAGATCTTTTAATGGACGGAAAAGATTTTTTCCTGTATATGCATATGTTAATAGCTCGCTGTATGCATACGTCTATGATATATATTTGTATTCCTATCTAATCTTTGTCACTATTAATTTTTTCAGACCCCATTTTTGTGATTTTATATTTCGTTTGATGATGATGAAGAAATTTAAACCAATTACCAGGTTTAGATCTGCCGCTTTTCTTATGATATCATATGTAAGTCTTATTACGACAGTACATTCTACTAAGTATGACAATTGTATTCCTTCTGCTGTACTTATACCAAGTAATAATAATAAAACTTTCCTTTCTGGTAATTAAATGTGAAACAAAAAAGACAAGTATTTGTATTGTCAATACCAATAACAGAGCCGTAAATTGGCTTTAATGATGGGAGAAGCAGTATAGAAGGCGCGGGTCTGGGGAAACTAAACACCTTAACGCAAAGTAATTGATACTTGGGCGTTTCCAAGACGTTAGTGTCTTAGATAACTGATAAATACAATAATATCAAACGTTCTTTAAAATGAAGATCATTTTTTGTCTTGCCTCATAATCCCTTTCAAGTTGTGAATTCAATATTTGACTGTTTAGATGAATATTTTTCACATTGGTTGGTGGGGAAGTCCTGATCATATTCGTATAAAGGGTCATTACCTTGTTGAAGACGATGAAGTAACCTCTTGGTAGCATTTTATTTTGTATTTCGATTGCATTTTACTAAAAGACCCGTGTGAATTATATTGTTTTGAAGGAAACAAAAAATGTCAAAGATTCTAATAACCGTTTAATTTAGTTTTTGTGTCAAATGATGTAGTTTATTAAGTCGTAAAAGTAGACTGCAATACGAATAGAAATTTTCGGCGGCAAAGTCTCTGAAGTTGTCCGAATGCCCGAAATCACTCTTTGTTGCACTGAATTACTGAGTTTTTATCTTTATATACATACTAATCCCTTTCTCTTTTAAAGTTCATTTCGATTTAAAATATTAGAATACATTTTTGTTCAACAAAAGTTAGGGGAGGCAGCTGCCTCTACGGAATTTATGCCCTGTCCACCGATATCAAGAAACACTGAGCGATTGAGCGTACCAAACATTTTGATATTTGTTAATATATTCGGGTCAACTCGTTGTTCGAGGTGATAATGTCGTAATACGGCAAATGATGAAGGCAATATCCTGCAAGCCGTCTCATAATACGTCGGTGTTTGGTTCATTAGTAAATCTTGTTTCTATATAATTTTGCAATATATTTGAATTGTTTATATTAGCATGCTTAATATATTTGACAGTCTCTCTAATTCTTTATGTATTATCCTAGCGTTATCCTATACCTGCAAAGTTTCTTTTTTCAGAGAAAGAGTATGCTCAGAGATGAGGCTTTTCAGAAAAGACAACAATTTAGAAAAATGGCTCATAAATCAAGTGTTTTATCTTATACAAGATCTATAAGAGGATGGTAGGTAATGAAAGAACATAACTGCTAAATTGCGAAAACTTTAAAACATATACAAAATACCTGTACTGGTATGTCGTTGATCATGATTTAATTGCTTTTCTTATTTAGGGGTAACTATTTTTATAGTAGATCAAATTTAAGTTAAGAGACAGATTCTAAAACTAACCTGGCATTCATCTCATTGAGGATATAGAGATAATACTGTGAAGAATTATCTTAATAAAAAATTGATAAAATGAATCTATTCATTTTTAATATATATGTATGAGTCCCCTTACATTTTTATTCCCCATAAATAAAAACTACATAAACCAATTCTCATTTTAAACAAGAGGAATTAAACAGAAGTGGAATTTAAACATTACAGTTTCCTCTTCAGACTCTCATATTTATTCTTAATTGCGGATGTAGAAACAAGGCTATTGCATGGAACAATAGATAAAGGATTCGCTGCGTTTTGACTGTTATACATGAAAAATCTGCAAGACTTTGAAGTGTTTCGAGTAGGTAATATTTTGATTGCTTTGGAGATAACATACTTAAGGTAAAAAAGTGAAAATATAGAAAAAATATTTCTGGCAGTCACAATTCTAGTTTATTTTTTAAATTAAAGGTTTAATATAACAATGGAGGGAGAAGACTGGGATTATTGGAGGAAAATTCCAAGTTTAGGTAAGACACTGGGTTTTTGCATGTAGAATCTTTCTTAAAATAGCTGATATAGTCATTGGTGTTTCAGATAATATAGTCCTTTTTCAGAATTATTTTGATACCCCAGTCAAGATGCTTTTGTATAATAAATCATTATCAGTGAATGGAAGGTTAACTTGATATTACCGGTTTCACCCTATTGGAATACCCTGAAATATTTGTTCTGCAGTAAGAATAGCGAATCAAATGATATAGAATATGTGTTCACGTAGAAACATTTATTATAGCATTGTTGGTAATAAGTTTTTTAGGAACATCTGTTATGAGGAACAACTATACATTGACATTTTCAAGATGATGTTCACTGTGACGTGCATGTCGCTTGTATTATTTTTATTATCGTTTCAGATGAAGGTTATTTTGTAATTGCTAAATGGGCATCAACTTATCCATTGCGGACGATACTATATTATACAGTTCCAGACTGTAGGAAAGATAGGTATGTATTTATAAGGCCGGTTAACTAAATTTAAATTAATTTAAAAGGGATAGATGAATTGGCACCACTGTTAAAATGTCTATAACAGACTAACTTATCCTAGATTCTTTGCTGTATTCATGTTTGTGGTGGTCGTGTCATTTTTTACTTTCTTTGATTTCACTTTGACTTGGCACTACAACAAAACTTTTATTGGCCCCTTCAACAGCACTACCTGCTTAATATATAATACTCGAAGGAATGCACAAGTGACGACATTCAAAAGAGAGAACTGTTCTTTCAAAACAATTACCCAGGGTTTTATTACGGATAGACGTTGGGCATCATTTCCAAAACTGAACGGTAATGATGGTCATAATTGTATCCCAATTTCTGAAAACGGTCATTAGACGTCTTCTGTGAGAACTGACAGAACAGTGAAAATGCGAAAACAATATGATATAATACAATCAAGAAGCTGTCTGAGGGACGAAAAACTGCGATTTCCTTCATTACTGTTTAGAGTCACCAAATTATAACAGATTTTGTTTCGTTTGGAACTTACCAACTACTATAATATGGATACCTTATTTTTATAAAGAGCTACTGACAGACAGCAGATTACATATCATTAAAAAATAACAAATAATGTCGTACCAAATTAATTTTTTGTTCTTTGGATTCTTGGATGGCAAAAATAGGTGCGACCTAGCGAAATTTTAATTTTAATTTTTTTTTCTTGACGACTTTTTTTGGGGGGAGGAGATCAAATTTACGGGCGGCAAACATTTTTTAAAATAAAATATTGCAAAAATTGGAAAAAATCTCAATTTTTAAAAATTTCTTGAAAAATTAAAAATTTGGGGCGAATTTTCAGAATTTTGCAAAATGAAGCGGCAAAAAAAAATTTCTTTTAATTTACATAGTCTGAAAATCGGAGCGGCGAAATCCAAAGAACTAAAGATCAATTTGGTGTTGCCTAAAGATGTTACTTTCACTGTATCAATAATATATTTCTGCCTTTACAGATGGGAACATTGGTTTCTACTAACATTTGTAATGTCTATAGTATGGATAGCTATATTTTCATATGTTATGGTTTGGATGGTAAGTATTAGGACTTACTGTATTTTTAAGTTTTTGTATTTCTTTGTTATCTGAATTATAAGAGTCAAAATTTATACTGAAAAGTGTCATGAAAATGAAGGTTAGCCAGCACCCACACTTCGAGACAGATATTAATTGACTCCATCAAAAAGCGTCTTTTACTTAAAAATTTTGACTTTTTCAAGCACCAGTTAACTATAAAAGATGCACAATTAAATTAAAACAAAAATCTTTTATGAAAATGTATCTTTTGTATCCATATTCAAAAAAGCTATTTTCCAGAATATACTTTTTTCTCAGGTTACAGTAATAGGTTACACTCTAGACATACCTGATAGCGTTATGGGAATAACATTTTTAGCAGCTGGTACCAGTATACCGGATGCAATGGCTAGTTTGTTTGTGGTAAAGCAAGGTAATTATGAAAAGAAGAGTAAATCACAAGGTTTTCATATAACATGTCAAATCAGAGGCGTTTTGCTAACCATCTTCAACTTTAATATTTACCAACAGGTCGCAGGAAATTTTGTATTTGACATATTTTTAGAAGCCTAGAATTTTTTGAAACGGAAACAAAATACGTTTGAAATTGTGACACCAATCAATCAAAACGTTAAAATGTTTGAAAAAGGTATACGAATCGTTCATAAGTATTTAAAAAATTTTAAGTAGGCATTGTGTATATTTCTGTTAAATGTTTGTTATTAGAAGACAAAAAGATGTGGATATGCCTATAAATATTGGAGAAATTAAGGTAGATCATACCAAATACGCTGAGCATCTTTTTCGGGCATCTTGCAAATTTGTATGTAAATATATATTTTCAACGAGCAAATAGTAATTTGATATAATGTAAAATTTATATCTTAAGTTTATTTAAATAAAAAAGTTTACAAAAATGCATATAAATAGCAAAATTACAATATTTTATTCTAAAAAGAACCCTTTCATGGAAGATAATTGCCGGAAAATGTAAAGGAAATTTTATTTCTTGGAAATAGCAAGAAAAATGAACGGTGACCCCAATTTGTCTTTTAAGAATATAAAAGCATGTCAGATTAGTGTTCTTTTCACAATTTGATAAAAAAAAATACTATCTGCCAGTTTATTTTCCCTATATAATCGATATAAAATTTACCAACAGTAAGCCTCAATTATCTCAAAATCCAGAACGGTGACCTTTGTTTTTTAAATTCAAATTTCAAAGTATATGCATCCAACATCCTGTCTGAAAAAATGGAAACCCTATTGTTCTACCTTAAGAAGAGAAGAAATAAATTGTTTGTCATTTTGATTTCATTCTACAAATCAGCAGTTATAGTTATATAGCTACAAATTCTCGAATGTCAACGATGTGTCGGAGATGCAAAGACAACAAAAGATTTCACAACGTTGTGTATTTACTGGCATTGTCTATACTTAAAACGTGGTATTTTTTTTCTAAGGTAAAAAAAAACTTTGTGTATATAAACATTTCGCTGTATGTAAATAAATTATGATCAGACTTATTTTAAATATCGGCAAAAGAATACCTAAGAGACAAAACAGTGGGATGAGTCCACAAATTTGAAGTCCAAGGAAAAGAAAAAGTCAGGAGAATGGAACACAACAAACAAACGCGACAAACTAAAAGAATAAAGAACATATAATAAATTAAAACATTTTTTCTATAAAATATATTTTAATTTTTGAATCTCAGTTTGCATTCTTATAACAAAAATCCTGACCAATAAACATTTATTTTGTAGGTATGGGAGATATGGCTATTTCAAATTGTTTAGGAAGCAACATATTTGATATTTTATTAGGTTTATCGTTACCATGGTTTCTTAAAACAGGCATAGCGTATGCTGGAACCACTGTAAGTGTATATAACTGATGTAATTAAGTAGGAAATACAATATAACTAGTCAAAGCAGCCCCGCTGCTTATCCCCGCGCTACTCTTCTGTTTTTGAAATCCATACAATATAAACTAGTGCTGTTGCTATAGTGATTCTAACTTTGCTAAGGAGAAATCACAAATAAAGTAGTTTTTGAGGAAATTTACTAAAATTGGGATCAAATATTTTGAAATTGGCGCAGGACATTTTAGCGGAAACTTTAGTGGACATTTTAGCGGAAGAAAAATTGTTTACCTGTACGAATTCAAGGGACATTTTAGCGGAACATTTTTACATGTTAATTTTATTTATTGGTTATATTCATTTGGTGAATACTTCATGTTAATTGCCCCCAGAACACCAGAAATTTTCAGCATTAGTGACATAGACCGCTAATTCTGAAAGTGTTAGATTTAGATCGATACAGAGCAAATGTTGATATGTTCATATTATAAATATCTTGCTTTTAGTGCTCACTTGAGAATATAATAGTGCTTTGTTTTTTAAATATTAACTGTACTAAAGTGAACAAAATCCTGCTCAAACTCCTAAGGGAAGAGGCAGATGCTTAAAAAATTCTAAACTCTTCCGCTAAAATGTCCACATAATATTTTAAATTTCGCTAAATTGTCCTTTAAATCTTCCGCTAAAATGTCCACAAAATTTCCGCTAAATTTTCCTATCAATCCGCTAAAATGTCCTGCGTCGTTTGAAATTCAACTGATCTAGATTAGTCTTAAAGCTAATAGGATCCAAAAAAATCTTTAGTTGCTAAGTAAAATTCCAAAATTAACAGTCTTAGATACTTTCAGGAAATCTACCGAAATTGGAATCGCATATTTTTGATATCCATACAATCCAAACTAATGCTGTTGGTATAGTGATTCCAAATATATATGGTTGCTAAGTAGAAATCACAATTAAACTAGTTTTTGAATCTTTCAGGAAATTTACCAAAATTGGAATAAAGTATTTTTGAAATCCAAATGATCCAGATAAGTTTTAAAGCTAACAGGAAAAAAAAATCTATAATTGCTGAGTAAAATTCCAAAAATAATAGTCCTAGACACTTTCATGAAATTTACCAAAGTTGGAATTACATATTTTTGACATCTAGATGATCCTAATATGTGTTACTGCTGATGTGATCCAGAAAATACATGGTTTCTTGTAAAAAAAAATCCCAAAATAATTGTCTTTGAGACTTCCAGGAAATTTAACAAATACGGAACCGCATATAAAAACAATTCTTAAACCTTTAGCACAATATACATAAGTGGTACAATTACTGAGCCAACTTTCAGTTCCGTATTCCAAATAACATGAGAGGAGTTGCGTGACAAAGGAATAATATATCCTAAGCCTACCTGTGTATCTCGGCTTCCAGGGGCACTATTCAAATTCTGAAACTTTGGCACAATCTACATTGACTGGGCAATTACTGAGCCAACTTTCAGTTCCATATTCCAAATAACGTGAGAGGAGTTGCTCGACAAAGGAATATTGTACCCTTAGGCCACCCGTGTAGCTCAGCTCTCACGGGCGCTTTTCAAATTCCGAAACCTTTGGCACAATCTACATTAGCAGGGCAATTACTGAGCCAACTTACAGTTCCGTATTCCAAATAACCTGAGAGGAGTTGCGTAACAAAGGAATAATATACCCTTAGGCTACATGTGTAGCCCCCCCCCCCCCCCCCCCCCAGGGGGGCTACTCAAATTTCGATACCTTTGGTACAATCTACATTGACAGGGCAATTAGTGAGCCAACTTTCAGTTCCGAGTTCCAAATAACCTGAAAGGAGTTGCGTGATAAAGCAATAATGTATCCTTAGACTCCCTTTGTAGCCCGGCCCCAAAGGTCGCTATTCAGACCGAAACCTTTGGCACAATCCCCACACACAGTGCAATCAATGGTCCAAGTTTCATCTTTCTACATCAGAGGTTACTGAGATTATCCTGGACATTACTAACGTGCGTACGTACGTACATGCGCTGAACAGCAAAACAATATCCTCTCGCTTCGTTGAAGCGCGGGGATAACCAGTATAAATTGCTAAACTGTCACATTAGTCCATAATTATATATATGTTTTCCAAAATAAAGAATTAAAAGGAAGATACAATTACACACCATTAAGAAAGAAACCTATTTTCACGTTTGTCCTTCCCTTGATAATATAATTATACCGTTGAAAGAATAATTTTCTGGTTTTTATTTCAGGTAAAGATAAACAGCAATGGAATGTTATATTCAATAATTTTGCTTTTTGTAACAGTAATAATAACAGTAAGTTAGTACTTATATACATGTATAATTGATATACCATTCAGCTGCTTGTTTTTCCAAAGCTTTATACTAAACCATAACCCTCTGATTGTACAATAGTATTAATTCAATTTAACATAAGGTCCTTAGCACAATTAAAAAATAGCTGATACCAATTTGGATGCATAAGGTATGTACATTACGACTCATCAGTTGTGCTCATGGCCTAAAATGCTGAAAACCAAACTAATTACCAAAACCGCTGACGAGCAAATTAAAAAGAAAATGCTAAAATGACCAAAAGGGTAAACCCAAAACCACCCAATAAAGGACGATCATGGCAGTTTTATTATACTTTATACCGCATGAAAACTAACAAAAATTAATGAAAATTGATTTATAAATACACACTTGAATACAGAAAAAATGAAATTGCACATTAAGTGCCAAAAAAAAAATTATCAGGTTAAATATTTTACCGAAAATAAAATGAATTATGTATTTCTATGAGAATTAATATAAGGATAAGTTAATGAGAAAACATCCTACTAAACCAAACAAGGATCATGGAGATTGATATAGAGTGGTCGCAATAAGAACTTCTTTAAATAGATTCTGTACTGGAACAACTATATATAACCATAGTCGCGCAACTGGATATAGTTTCCCAATTCATGCATTTTATTGCAAAAGTTATTTTAGGAATATATTATGATGCGAGAAAAAACGGACATGGAGTGAAGTTGCAAAGAAAGCACAAAATCACAAGTATATATAGGCAAAATCTGTTTCTGCGATGTAGGTATAACACCCCCCTCCCCCACCCCTTTACAACGTATCAGTATTTTCTTATACGGCGTAGGAACGAGGTTAGATCTAAATATAAATCACGGAAATAGAGTGTAGTCATATTTAGCCCCAACCATACAGAAAAAGGGAAAACTAGATCCATTAAGTAGCCGAGTTCCTGTAATTATAATTGCAAACAACTTGCAGCCTAAATATAGTTCGTTTAATAAATATAATTATATTATTACAATCTTTTATTTCAGATAGGATCTATAAGTTACACAGGATGGCGTCTTACCCGTCGTGTAGGGATTTTATTTCTTGTGTCTTATGGTGTTTACTTGTTGTTTTCTGTGATGACAGAGTGTAATGTATTTGGCTTTGTTAATCCACCAATGTGTGATGAATAATTATATTGGTAATCATGTTACGTGGCTTCATACTCTGTATCTCATTATCAAACTATCACTCGACTGTTAGTCTTCTACAAAATTATCATTCCATTAAATATTTGAATTGAAACTCGTTTGTATTGGTGTTAATAGAAACATTCAATCTCATTAAAGTCAGTTAACTTTATCCTAGTTAATTGACATTGTACATGGCAGCATATAATTTCATCTAGAATATGTCGACTTTTCGACGATAAGAGTTTTGAAAATCATGACGTCATTTAACTTTAATTTCTACTACACGGTAAAATAGTTGTATCCTATAAAATATTTTCTCTTGCAATTGCAGACTTGTTTAATGTAATCTTTGCCACCATTTTATTGTGCAGTAATACTATGCCCGCTATGCTTTATGGCGTTGACATTTATCGAAATAAAACTAATTGTGCGATTTTGTTATTTCTACTGGCTACTAAGTCATTTGCTTAATCACCGTGTCCATCCTACACAACCCAATAAAATTGCTCGAAAAACGTAAACAACGTTTTTAGAGCAATTTTATATAAAATTATTTCTTCTATCCAATCGAAAATACATCTAACGCTTCGGCGTACATAAATTTTGTCCGCTGTCAAAATTTTCATGGGGTTACAGTTTCTAGGTCTCACTACTATTGTACACCATTCCTTAGAAAAGTTTGTAAATACATCACAAGCCATGTACATGTATTGATGTAGTTATCTATGTCCACCGTCCGTCCGTCCGTCCGTCCCACACTTTCTTGTAACATCAAATCTTCGAATTTTGATTTTCTAAACTTGAGGCCTCATTTTGAAAATTCTAGATTTAAGCTTCTGACGCGGTGAAGTCCTCTTTCATTCTTCAATTTCTGCATTCCGTTTGTCATAAACCATATGTAGATGTGGAATAAGGCTTTAGAATTTTGATTTTCAAAACTTGGGGCTGGCAGGGGGGAATTTCAAAACAAGAATTTAAGCTGGTGATTTAAACTTTCGTTCATTTTTAATTGGATTTAATGATTTAATTTCTTTATAGAATGATTGCATAACATCTGCAAATGGGCAATAAATAGATTTTAGATTTTTTAATTTGGGTAAGCGTTCTTATTAATTTCGTAGCGTGCGGGGGTCATGGGGATCATTATCGATTCCGACAGTACCTTTCTAGTTTGATTAGAGATGAAAACAAAATTTAGATGCTACCAAAGTTTACAATTAGCACTAGTCCGTAATCACTAAATTCTCCTTTATAAGTAAAATTGTCGAAAATTTGTGCTCACTGGAAATCAGGCTGTGAAAATGTTGCTCTTACTTCGGAAGACACCTTCCCGACCAGAAAGAGTAAATGTTAGCAATGAATATTGACAATTCTTGCTGTGCATTTCGTAAGCAATGGGTCTTTTTCATCAATAGCTACATTGATACATATTAAATGTTAATTGAATGTATGTAATATGTTAATTATGTATCACGGATTGCCAACATTTTCCAAAATAAAAAAAAACTGTCCACACTAATTAAGAGGGACAGCTAGTGTTCTTACATGGTTCCGTTGGTGTGTTCCTGTACTGCCCAATTTTCAAAATATAGGTCAAAAATGTAGTGGGCAGAATAGGAATGGTAGTATAAACACTCTAATTAGATCTAATCAGATAACAATATATTTGAAGTTATAGTCTTGTCCAAAAACTTTTTAGTGGAAATTAACAGAAAGAAATATTTATTTAAAATAAATTAAAATATCCACTTATATTTCTATCGTTGCTTTTGGTGGTATACTGGTACATTCCCCCATATCCTTTCTTTTGTCTTTGGTCTGTTAGTTTGTCATGCGTCAAGCTGTACGCGTGTAATTTCATTTGAAGACTATATAACTCTGATCATGGTGTAGATGTGTGGGTCTGCGTGCTGTACTTTTTTCTTTAATTTGTTAATCACATATCATGAGTTTAGCTTTGGTTCTCAACTCGTTACAAATTCATTAGCGTAGATATTGACTGTCATGGAGTGAAGTTGCAAAGAAAGCACAAATAACAAATTAAAAAGTTTAAATCAGATTCAACATGATTAATGTTTCTAATCAACATCGGAAAAGACGACAGAAGGCCTCTCTTATTAGATATAATTACGAATGAAAGGCTTAATACTTTTTGTCTTACCTGCCTATGTGTTAAATTCATATCAATTATTGATCCGGTTATTGAATTCATATCTAAAACACTTACCACTCATTTGAAAAAAAGAGGTGTAAGACAAAAAAAATGAATCATACTTTCTTTTACACAGATGTCTGTTTCCGTTCGATTCCGTTAAATACCAATTCCTCACAGCAATTGGTACTTTGCAGAACGGAACGGAACGAATAACAAATTTAAAAGTTAAAATCAGAATAAATGTTTCTAATAATTGTCGGAAAGGACGACGAGAGGTCTGTGTTCTAAGATATAATTACGAATGAAAGGAGTAATACTTTTTGTCTGACCTCCCTATGTGTTAAATTCGTATAAATTTTTTATCCGGTTATTGAATTCATATCTAAAACACTTACCACTCATTTGAAAAAAAGAGTTGCAAGACAAAAATAATGATTCATACTTTCTTTTACATAGATGCCTGTTCCGTTCGATTCCCTTAAATACCAATTCCTCACAGCAATTGGTACTTTGCGGAACAGAACGGAACGGAATAACAAATTGAAAAGTTTAAATTACATTCAACATGATCAATGTTTCTAATCATCGTCGGAAAGGACAATGGACGGCCTCTCTTATTAGATATAATTACGAATGAAAGGAGTAAGACTTTTTTATTAAGTCCAAATAAAATAACGAGAATTGATATCAATTTACTCTGTTGAATTTTGTAAGACTGATCGACGGACGACTAGACGCAAAGCAGTAACTAGAATAGATGACTTGATGCAAAGCAAGACTCCATTGAAAGTTATGAAATAATTAAAGCAGAATATAATTAAACATTTAATATTGGCAAATTACATTTTTTATACATGAAAAACAATAATAGAAGTTAGTCAATTCAATCAATGTTCAGAACCAAACCAACGGCCAAACAGTCAGCCAAATGAGCACATTGATTGAAACTGAAATATTTAAAAAAAAAAAAAAAAAAAAAACAATAAGTTACGGGGCTTTCTCAAGCCATGTTTCATCTAATAAAATGATTAGAATGAAAACAAAAACAAAAAATACTGACATGAATAGTCAATAACTCTGGCAGGAATGGCCAGAAAACAAAATATTCCCACAAGGTATACACTCACAAGAGTCACCCAATAATGCAAGCTGAAAAACAGGCTCCGTTCAGAATAAGATTATTCCTTCTGACCAAAGTGACAATATGAGATTGAACATCCTCTTGTTTAACAATGAGCCAAAACTTGAACAAAAAAGTTGGCCAATTTCAAATTACCAAAGTAATTCAAATGTAACTTGCAAATGGGTGAAAAAAGTTCACAAACTGGTTCCCCAAACTTTAAAAATGGTTTATAAGTGGCTACAAACTGTACTTAAGGTAGACTGCATAAATTCCTTAATCTACGATTAACAGTGGTAACAAAATAACAAGTATTTTGAAAATCAACAGGTCGTGGAATAATTGCTGACATAACTATGACTGTATTTGGTCTAACCAATTTCTTTAGTATAGAAATAAGCACATTATAGGCAAGATCGAAGTCAGCAACCTGAAAACTATCAACATTATTGGTTCCTACCTGTATCAAAATTATATCATAATTTACCTGAACTATTCCACAATTTAGCAGGTATATTATGTCCCAAATATTAGCACCAGGAAAGGCTTGTAGTCGACACCGTCTGATTGTCTTAACATTCTTGGCTATAGAATCACACACCAAAGTTGACCTACAATCTATATAGTAAATTCATTCCAAAACAAAATTTCTAATCTGTTTAGCTACATTAATCTTATCAGAAAGTAAATTAACAATATATTTCGTATAGCAGTTGCTTTTCCAATCACCCATCAATTGAATTGAACTAGGAGAAATCCCCGCTTTAGACGCCAATGTAGCTCCACCTCTTCGGAAACTATGCGAAGAGAATAAATTTCGATTCATCCCAATTTTACAAAGTAATTCTCTTAACTTATTTTGAAACTGACTATATGTAATTGGAAAACATTTCCCTTTTTTGATGTATGAAAAAACGGCATCTTCTGAACTACAGGGATTCAAATTACACATTCTTTTATACGCTTGAACGGGGCAAAATTTAGATGATGGATATGCTATCAATGGTATTTTTAAAATACGGTTACAAAACTGAATAGTTTTCGTCCACTTAAATTTAACTATTAAAAAAGAAGGAAAAACTGTTACATCGCCTCTACAAAGTTGTTTGCTTTCGTCAAACTTCTTGGTTGATACTGGAACTAAATTGGATTTCCTGCTTAAAAGGAACAATGCAAATAGAAATAAGCACCAATATGTTGTATCAAGAGGGTTATCAAAATTTAAATGTTTGCTAAAACTATCTAAAATTTCTAAAGTAATAGGAAAGGCTTGCTTCGGCAAGTGTTTTAATTTTCTATCTAACCCTTTTAGTGTCAACTTCAATTCGTAAGACGAAAATACGTCTACATGTAATCCCAACAAAATAAATAAAACTTTTACTCCATTTAAATAGTTACGAATAGACTGAGCTGATTTGAAACTTCGACTGAGAAATTCTGAAAAAGTACGTAAGTCTGCTGTAACATCAAAAGGTTCTAATTGAAAATAATCGCAAAACAATAAATATGCTCTCCATTGTGTTTTAAAATTAACCAAAGTACCTTTCGCGAATGCCGATATCCTAGTGCAAAACATATCTCGTCTAAGTACTTGCAGATCTAAAATTACATAACGAAACAAATTACCATTTTGCTGAAAACGAAAATATTCAAATAGAACTAAATCTCTTATGAGAGACATGTCTTTAGTCCTCTCCCAAAATTCTTGTTGAAATTTACTATTCAAATCCCATCTAGATAACAAATCTGGCAAACGATTATCACAACCTGAAATATGTGTAGCTTTTATGTCAAAATTATTTAAGGCTGCAATCCAACAAACTTCTCGCAAACAGGACTGAAGAAAAATATTTCTAGAAGCGCCTGTATTCAACACACGAACTGATACCAAATTGTCGCAATTGATAACAACCTTCAGATTCGAAAAATATTTACCCCATAATTTTAGGGCTACCACAATAGTCAACATCTCACATAAATTTATATGCAAATTTTGAACTAAAATAAATTCCGGAAATGTACAATGAAAATATCTACCGTTCATCCATCCTCCGCATCCTGTCAAACATGCATCAACAGAAAACAACTGATCAGGATTAGACCAATTCTCTGACAACATCATAGAGATACCATTGTAACAAGGCAAAAATTCCTGCCACCGCAATAAGTCAAGTTTAAAATCATTCGAAATAACTAATTTCCCTCTATCTGGAAATTCTCTTAACCAGTTTAAAAGCCTTGAAACAAAAATACGTCCAGAACGCACACACTGAGATACAAAATTTAATTTGCCTAATAATGATTGTAATTCTCTCTTTGTACAATCATTAAATGAGAGCCAATCTAAAACTAACTGTACAATTTCTGACAATCTCTGA
The DNA here is from genome assembly GCA_028015205.1 of Mytilisepta virgata. Taxonomy (NCBI): domain Eukaryota; kingdom Metazoa; phylum Mollusca; class Bivalvia; order Mytilida; family Mytilidae; genus Mytilisepta; species Mytilisepta virgata. The sequence goes on along the minus strand of CM051518.1, from coordinate 49,227,499 downwards.
GAATCAATAGAAATTGTAAAATTTTCGGAATCAAATAGAATGCCGATAAAAATCATTTTAGTACTAGGCGGACAAGCTTTCTCAACTGTTTCCTCAATACCACACTGCTGCAGAACAAAACCCAATTTAGTATAGGCATCATCACTCTTTGAAGGAATTTCACAACCTGCTAAATCATCCAAATAATTTAAAATATCAACACCCATATTCTGACAAATAAATGCAATAGCACTAGTGGTTTGCATACATACATATGCAGCAGATCTTAAACCCATAGTTAAAACTCTATCATAATATAAATGACCTCTCCATTTGTAACCCAAGAGATCGATGTCACCGGGGTCCACGACTAACTGTCTGTAAGACTGCTTCAGGTCCCTCTTAAACATTTTACAACTTTGACCTTTAGTTTTAATCAACTGAATAAAGTCATCCACAGTAGGATATGAAACAAATTTTTTCTCCTAAATATTCCTCTTTCAAAATACCAGAATTAACTGCTTCCCCTTCTGGAAAGCTTAAATCAACAATAACCCTACGTTCTACTGAATCCTTTTTCGGAAACAGAATTTAAAGGAGACAGGGCTGATGGACAATTAAAAGGATTTTTCTTAAAAGATCCAACGACTGCTTTATAAGAACTTTCCTTCTTCAAATATCTGGCAATATCGTCGGGAAAATCAGTGGCCCCCGAAATAGACCTGAACGGGCTATCATCATGACCCACCGGCCAACCATACTCCAAAAAGTCACAAACCTGGGCGTCACTATACTTTAGTAAAGAACTTCTTAAAAACGGTATATTAAGTTTTGAATAAACTGGAATTCTGCAACACTGAAAATTGTACAATCCAGAATTCTTAACAAAATTTTCCAACTCATCTACGTCTAAGTAGCTACTACAACAAAATGTACATTTCGCTGAATGTCTAGAACCCCACAAAGCTATCTGAAAATCGGGTAACTTGACTTGTTGATTTAGTCATTCATCATGATGAGGACAAGCAGACGAACACTCAGGATGCTGACTTTTAATCTTGTCTAGTCTATAACAAGTAGCACAAAAATGATGAACCTCACGTTCAACGCCTCTTATCATGGTTTTATGTGGCGATGTTTTAGAACATTTATTTTTCTGAAATAAAGCACAATACCAAAATAATGGTGCTTTGGACTCTTTTTTAACACCGAAAGAAGACTTTTTATTAAAGTCAGGCTTAATATATTTTGACAGAAGAGGAACTTCTAAATCATCAGGAGTGTCTTTCCAAGTTTTAACCCCTGTTTCAATTTGTCTCAAGAATGCAGCGTAGAAGTCGAGTAAAGACTTCCACTGATAAATGGAACTATAATATACAATTTTCTTTAAAAGGGATAATCTAGAATTTCTCTCATCCGTTTTAATTTTCTTGGAACTAATAATTTCGAGTTCCCCTGGTACAAAAAGTTTCAAATCTAAATCTTGAAAAGATACAGCTTTATTTATATATTTATACTGAAGTGTTGTATGGGGCCAAGTTTGTGGATTCTGCACGTCATCACTCGCTTTAGCAACCATGCCCGATTTAACCTTGCGCTTTTTCTGTGTTTTCTTATGTGACGAATCTGTATCAGACGTACTAGAAGTGACTTATTAGACTCGGATGAATCAGAATCCGAACTATTAGAACTATCAACATCTACTTTAGATTTCTGTTTTTTAACACTAGAACAACCGCCCTTTTTAGACTTTGAACTTTTAACAGATTTAACTTTCGGAACATGAAAACTTTCGTCCGAGACAGAATCCGATGTATACAAAACATGCGAACTTTTCTTATTTGAAGATTTATTTGACCGTAAATGTGAAGAAAAATCAGAATTACTTTCTGAACTATCTTGCGAAAATTCACTTGAATCAACTAAATCTATCAAATTACTCTTTTTTAAAATGTTAGACAACTGTTTTTTCGACTAACTCCGACAGAGCTTTCTTTTTTCTTAATTTTTCTAAATTAACCTTACCCTTCTTTTTCCCACTTCTTGAGCGTCTTGACTCTTTACGTTTAGGGACCTTCACCTTCGTTTTCTGACCAGCAGGATCAGTTGATTTCTTTTTCAGATTAACTGGATCAACAGGCGTGCTTGTCTCTTTCAATGTTTTTTTATGCGGCCTGCTCGACTTGTGTCTATCGGACTCAACAGGAGCACTCGACTTCTCAATTGGTTTATCAGCATTGGCCACGACACGTATTTTCGGAATTGCCCCCTGCTTTTCATAATCGATCTTTTAAGCTGCCGTTCTTTCTCAGAAATACTTATTTCTAAATTGTGAATACGTTGTTCCAACGAATCTACTTCACCGTCCGGAACATGAACATCTTCATTGTCAAACATGTCGGACGTCGGGTCTGTCACATCGAGTACATCTTCATTTACTTGCGACATCTGATTCAAACCGAATTCATTAAACAACTTATAATCTTTTCTCGCGTTTTTTCTGGTAAGTGGCATTGCAAGAAGCCTCCTGTGTAAGACACAGCAACTCGAAAATACTCTCAAAAAATACGAAAATTGAAAAATTACAAATATACAAATGAATTGTACTTACGAAAATTAGCAAATTAAGAATAAAAAAAAATCTCAAATCCAGAAATTAAACAAAGTTGCCATGCCTCACAGGATGAACTTCCTACATAGGAAACACAACCTTATTTTTCGGCAATTGACGGCAGAATGAACAATTCAGAACCTTAAAAGCACATGTGGATAGAAGAACAAATCAAAAATCGTTGTTCGAATAACAACTTTCATAACAAGTTGTAACAATAAATAAATGTAAAGACCCGAAAGTAACCTAATGATATATAGTTTATTCCAAAATCTCAATCGCCAATTATATATTTTTAATTTTTATTAAAAATAGCACAAGTAATATCTAATTTTTACGTGTTGTTAAACCTATTTCTCTTATGATTCTTAAGGAATATTTGTTTGTTTGTGATTCGCCTTCCGACCCGCGGGAAATCTTAACGTTCATTTTTCTGTGAGTCAAATGTTGCTATGCAACGATGGCTTTCAACGATGTCCGCGCAGATTTCAACCAATCAGAAAACAGCGACGTTTAGATCAAAGCCAATCAAATAAAAGAATTTTTCGTAACACTTGTTCATAAAATAACAATCCAAAGATACTAATATTAGATATTGTAACTTTATACTATGCTGTATACGACGCATTTCAAGGAGTTACCTCTCATTAGCAGCATTAAAAGCGAAACATTTGGAAGACCAAAAACCAAACTTATATTAAACAAGAAGTACTCAACCAAAATACCGAAATAGGAAGCCAAATTTCAGCTAAGGAGATCTACCATGTGCAATATAAGGGATGAACCCTTAGTATTTCTATTATTTTTGAATTTTGCTAAATACTGGTAATTTCTGTAACAAATCAATGAATAATCATGTCAGACAAGTCTGACGACTGGGTTGGCGAATACCCTCGGGGACCTGGGGTCCAACAGCAGAGGCATCATATCATATGATAGAGAATTAGTTATGACAAATAATTTCTTCGCGCGAGAAACAGATAACAACGCACCATCATAAAAGAAAGTATATTTCTTGATGTTAAGGGAATACGATACAGTAGCAGGGGGAGATATGACGTCGCCAAGAGATACACATTGTGACGTCATAGCATCCTTCAAGAAAAACCTTTCTACCATTCTTAAATTTGGGGTTTTTCTCAAATAGCTCTGCAATAAGCACATGGACCCCACCTTTTTTCCTTTTGTAAACAGAAGCTCATTACTTAAAGTTAAGTATACTAAAATAACGTATTATATATCATACCATAATATTATTGTGCAACCTCAAATGCAATGGGCTTGACAAACAAATACAATTAATACATTATTACACATTTTACATGTGAAGATGAGATTTAGTATAGAATTGTGTTAACTGTATATTGAAAACCGTGAACAGAGAAATTTTAAAGTTTGTTTTATATTAAAGATTTTTCGAAATTTTGATAGATGCCCCCTATAGATACCTCAAATGAAATTCCGTTCCGTTCCGTTCCGTAAAGTACCAATAGCCGTCAATCAGGAAAATTTTGGTTTATATGAAAATGAAAATTTAGGCCGCAACTGCGGCCGAAAAAAAATCTAGAACCAGTTTCGACGATAAAAATAGGCAGGATCAAACATTTGACGCCAAGCAAGCCTTGGAATGTCTCAGAATCGAGGGTTTTACACCGTGAAATTCTGAAATCCCCGTCTTATTACTGTCTCCGGTTGCACTCCACAAATTAATAGTACCATTTTCTATGTGAAGTGAGCTAACAAATGTCATGGTCTTGTGCCATCTTCAGAGTAAATAATACCCATATACATATATATATATTCTGAAAGGCCATTATGTTAGCATTGTTTCAATCATGATAAAATAAATAAAAAATATCCATGGAAACCTAGTTGGCATAGCAACATTTCAAAAATTGTCATAAAAAAAGCTTTAAAAATGTTAAATTTCACTCCACTTCGGCTTAAAATTGAGGTCTGATGCAGCGTTTCAATCCAATTGAGACATAATTTTTCAGATTCTGCATAAAATTCCATTACATATGTGGGGAAAAAAAGGTTTACTTTTCCGGCTCTTTTTTTCGCAATTTAACTTACCAGTGCAGGTGCCGATTATCACTGTCAAAGTTTTACACACCACATGTCAATTCACAAGTCCCAGTTTATGACCTCTCATTACTTGTCAGAAGCAAAATCAGTTAATGTTTTCGTATTTTTTTAAACTAAAATCTATCCTCTTTCAGTCAATATTACAATTTTGAGGTTAAGACATTTATTATTTATCTATCATGTAGTCAAACTTTACCAACTCTAATAATTAATAAAATTCTGGGGGTGCATTTCTCCGAAACTAAGATAATTAGTGGAGTGTAACCTCCTCATAGACGAGGAATAATTTACGGCCATGTAAGTGCGAAGTTTTTATCTCACTAAGGAATCTAGATATCTTCAGTCTTATTAGAAATGACACATCACCGAACTAGACACTTCATTTGCAATCACTGATGTGACTGATGCGGACCGTACAAGACAGTTCACCTGTTTTATCCATTTGTAATAATGTGACGGATGCAGATAAAAGAGGCGGAAAACTCATAAAATTTTATTACAGTAGGAACAGAGTATATTATCAAGACTAGAAAGAGGAAGTAACCAGATGTAACGTCAACACAGTAATAGTACAATAGGGATTTATGACAAAAATTCCCTGACACAATCACCAAACAGTTTATGTTGACAATAGCATGAATAGTAGAACTAACGTTTGTTCGGGTAGTCAGTACTGAATATGTTATCATATATGATAGATATTAAATCACTTTAAAATTGGTTTAGGGAATGATTAAACTTTTTTTGAGGGTATATATTCTCTATCTTTATTTCGATACTATTTTGTCGATAACTAATGATTTGGGATTTTGTGATTTGACAGTGAGCGAGATGGTGTCGTTGGAGAGGCTAGACACTATTTTTTCTATCGTTCGATACTGGCATTTTAATTTTCTTTTACTCTGTAATTCAGACGAGATAAACGGGAGAGGCGATCGAGATGTCAAAAATTTGTAAAATACGGCACTGCTTACAAAAAAAAGTAAAAATTAAAGAATTTTGGCATCCTTTATTTCATATCCTCTTCTTGAAATAAAATCTTGTTATATCTGTAAACAAATAAATTAAAAAGAGGGAAACAAATCTGAAATAATGTCGATTCTAACTAAAATCAAAGTGCTAAAAAGCACCACTGGAACGATTGCAACTGTAGTTGTGTATAATTTCAAATGGAATTTTATCAGAGATTTTTTTCTCTTCTATGTGAGATCAATTACAATGAATGTATTCCTTTTTTCCTAAAATATTCAGCATTTTTTTATTCAAAATCGATGTACATTCCGGGGTCCAAAGAGAATTTTGAATAAGAGTTCAATGTGTTCAAGCGATAAATTTTACTTAAATATTTGTTATTGGATTGAAATTTTACTTGACATGACTTTAAAAAATTTAGATTCACGCGCATGTCTGAGTTAACAGATAATCATAAGGTTTTCTCGAATAATGGGTCAATTAAAGAAATAATCGTTACAGTTCCCGAGAACGGATGATAACTTGCTACCCAATTATACCTGAATGGAACAGAAGGTAAACAATTCAAAATGGCTGTATTTTCAAAATATGGACGGAAACGTGTCAAAAATGTTAATTTAATTTATTTGGGACCAGGGCTCAGCCTACTTCAGGATGACAGGTTGAAGTGACTTTCTCTCTGAAGCTAACACGGAGAAGTGGAGGGAGAGGTCATTACATGACACTCCAAAGCGTCAATCGGCACTGATTTTTTTTTTATTTGAAGAGCTGGTCATATTCCAATGTTTCTTTTTAAAGAAATTAAGATTCATTCTCTGATAAACAGTTCAACTTGGTTAAGGCAAATTAAACTTGCATGCCTTCTAAGCCAGTCTACAAAAAGTGTACAACAGAATCAACATAATAAAGAAGTTCACAATATCGAATCATTACTTCATTCACAATATCTTTCTCGTATTGTTTTAAATTATTATTATTTACTGATAGAAAAAAATTGCGGCATGGATTTTATTTTCACTATACGAGTCGGAGTTTCCTTAAAATAACGGCTGTTATATTCGCGATTTCGACCATTAAATGGTCCAGGCGAGTACTTAAATTTATATTCAACTCAAACGTCGCTTTTGACACGAGTTCAGGGCGACTTCAACTTCGCTTTTGACGAGAGTTGGGGCAAAGTGAAACACTACAATGCGACTTCTTCGCCCGAATCGCACTCCGGGTTGAGCCCTGTTTGGGACAATACAAGTATTTTATATATAAAACATAGAGATATAGATTCTCCTTCAGGTACGAGTGAGTTATGGAATTTCTCCACCCTCGATAATTAAATTTTTAAATTTTCGATTTTCAACACGTGAGCTTTTGCGAGCGTGTTAAAATCTAAAATTTAACTATCGAGGGTGGAGAAATTCCATAACTCACGAGTAAATTGAAGGAGAATCTGTTTCTCCTATGATTTTCGACAAAAACCTCAAGAAAATGTCGTTGCTGTGTAGTTTGTTTACATAGACGTCATTTCGGGACTTCTCTAGTTTATCGTTCCAATAACTGTAGAAAAAACGGCGGTAATTCCCGCGTAGAAATTTAATCACCGGGAGGTGTATTTTTATCCCATCGATTAAACACGTCAAGAATAGGAGAAAGATTAAACATTCAATCTTGCTTTTCAAATTTCAACTCTAAAAAATCCAACTTCCAAGTTATTCTAGATAAACGATTATGTACCACATGGAAGTTTTTCTATACCTCATGTATAGGGATTCCCGGAGTTATTTTTGGGTTCCCGAATAACTTTATCCATTCTAAAATTTTTGATCCATTTCACCTTCAATATTTTAAATTGTGATATACATAATTATCAATGAAAATTTAAGCTGAGGTTCGGAAGATCGATTTTTTATAATAAACAATTCAAATGAGTAACTTAAATGCCTACAGCACGTTTCTTTGACCGGAATTTAAACATACAAAATGGCTGAAAGTTCAAAACATGCATAATTTAAAAGGGTCAATCCTAAAAGAATAAATATTCGTTAACATTTATAAAAGCAACATAATACTGTTTATTAATCGATATTCTCTAAAATAAAACTATGAATGGAAAAACCTTCTATATCTGTATATATGCCCTCAGTAAAAATGTAACGGGAAGCTGCAGATTCGTTGATTCGTTTTGATAAATTCATCCGTATGCCTTCGAAATAATATTCATGTATTCATTTTATTTCCTTGGTAATTTCGGTAAATAATAAAGATTATGTTACTTAAAAATATTAGTTCAGATATTAAAGTAAAGTACTCGTAATTTAAACTAGAGACTCTCAAGAGCCTGTATCGATCACCTGGATTTAACTTTTCACCTTGACCAGAAATAAAAATTTAAGTGTTGCAGCTCAATTTGACTGGTTTTTCTATAGGATTCTATGTTAAACTAAGTTCGACTGTGGCATTCCATCTTTGTTGACAGTCCAGCTCAATGGAAACATTTCTAAAAGAAAAACATCTGAGGGTCATTACTGCTACGTCTTGTTCCAACTGGCTAAGTGGTTTCAGACGAGAATATTTTTAAAGCCCAAGTTCTAGGGACAATTTCCAAAACATATTGTAAACATTACACCTAGATTTTAGTGTGTTTTATTGATCAATTCTATAAGGTATTCATAAGGGATCAAAAAATAATTTGATATGAGCGATCTGTGGAGGCCAGTCATATATATATTGTATAGGTGGAAAAACAATCGATGTGGATGGAGTCCTCAAACCACAAATTTTCCCATAGGGTCCTATATTAAACTAATTTCGGCTGTGGCGGCCATCTTGGTTGACAGTATGGATCATCAGACTCGATTCTGAAAGAGGACCATCTGAGGACCATTGCTGCCAAGTCAAATGGTTTCAGACAAGAAGATTTTTCATTAAATTATCCCCAACGGCCATATGTTAAACTAATTTCGGCTGTGGCGACCATCTTGGTTGACAGTCGGGATCATCAGACATTATTCTGAAAGAGGACCATCTAAGGACCATTGCTACCATGTCTAGTTCTAATTGGCTTAGTGGTTTCAGACAAGAAGATTTTTTAGTGAATTTCGCATAGGGTCCTATATAAAACTAAGTTCCGCTGTGGCGGCCATCTTGGTTCACAGTCCACGAAATCGGACATATTTCTGAAAGAGGACCTCCTGAGGACCATTGCTGCCAAGTCTGGTTCCAATTGTTGGAGTGGTTTCAGACAAGAAGATTTTTCATGAGTTTCCCATTGGGCCCCAAGTTAAACTAAGTTCCGTTGTGGCGGCCACCTTGGTTGACAGTCTGGGTCATCGGACATAATTCTGAAAAAGGACCATTGCTGCCAAATCTGGTTCCAATTGGTCATGTGGTTTCAAACAAGAAGATTTTTCACTAAATTTTCCCATAGGGCCCTATGTTAAACTAAGTTTGGCTTTGGTGGCCATCTTTGTTAACAGTCCAGATCATCGGACATAATTCTGAAAGAGAACCTTTTAAGGACAATTACTGTTAATTTTAGTTCCAATTGGCCTTGTAGTTTCATAGAAGAAGATTTTTGAAATTCATCCCCCTTTTTCTATTTTTAGTAACAGCAGCCATATCGGTTGGAAATCGGGGATGCCGGACAAAAGCTCTGATTGGGGCCACCCAAGGGCCATTCCACCAAAGTTTGGTCCCAATTGACCAAACAGAAGATCTTTAAAGGAAAGTTTACGCTGGACGACGCCTTTAAGGGGCAAAAACGCCTATAAGGGGTCAATCAATGATTTTGGTCATTACTTTGTTGAACATTTTTACTGGTTACAGTTTGTCTTTATCTATAATAACATTCAAGATAAAAACATAAAACTCTTGCTGTTATGAGCAGATAAACCAAATAACTCCTTGAATCTCAACCTGTCAACCTCATAGCATTCTTCTGAGAAGTGTTCTGAACATATGGCTGAGTGTTTAGTTGGCACAGTAAAATCCACACAGGTTAGTTTTACAAAACGAACCCACAAGTTACGTTGTCGGTCATCTTTTGGAAAAGCGTGTTGAGTAGGTCCCGTTTTTGCAGAGTTGCTGCATCCCGCAACTGCACAATTCCTTCCCATTGTTGAATTGTAGATTTAAATTAAGTAAAATGTTTCATCAAACAAGTGTCGGTGAATATATAAGAAGCACTGTCAATCGATAATTGTCACCAATAACGTATAAACAATCAACTGAATCTGCTTTCACTTTGCAAATGACCTGTACCTATTTATGTACAAGATCTGAACCGCACAGTACGTCACTTCCGGTGAGTAGTACTATTAGAATAAGTGGCGAGTTTTTTAACAAATCGTTCAGGTGTGCAAATGACGATCGGCCAGTATTTTGCTAATATCTCGAAAACTAAGTTACCAGATTTCATCGGTTTTTTTGCGTTTTTATACGTTTTTTAGTACTATAAAATGAAAATAACTTTCTATCAGCGTTTTAGTTACTCTTTAAAATTAACAATTCAGGGGCAATTACCCAACAAAGAGTTGACCAATTCGTCTAAAAATTTCATGGTAGGTAGATCTTGACCTGATGAAATTTTTACCCCATGTCAGTTTTGCTCTAAATGCTTTAGTGTTTGAGATTTAAGACAAAAACTGCAGTTTACCCCTTTGTTCTATTTTTAGCCATGTCGGCCATGTTGGTGGGCAGGCGGGGTCATCGGACAAATTTTGTAAACTTTGGTTCCATTTGGCCGAGTAAGTATTATAGAAGATTTTTGTAAAAGTTAAAGGACGACGACGGACACCAAGTGATGAGAAAAGCTCGCTTAACCCTTTGGGTCAGGTTAGCTAAAAATGCTCTGTCCTCATTGGAACTACATTTTATGAAGTATAACACAAGTCTAATGGTATCGAAGAGGCACATTTCCAGTTTTGGAGACCGATGCTATAGGAACTTACTTTAAACATTTTTTATTGTAAAAAGTAACAATATGACACAAGTTTTAAACTTAAGAGGTCTTCTCCGCCATAGAAAGGATTTGCAATCTTTCCAATCATTTCAAGAAATTCTTTAGAACATTCCACACGACCACCACTTCGTTTCTTATACAGGAAACTCGAAACAATGCGGATATATCTCAACCAGGAATTCTCCTATTATTTTCTATGTTACATTTCGGTTCCAAAATTTTGTTTGTCACTTCAATTCGCTTTAAATTTTCGATCCTTACACAATGTATAATATCAGATGACTTTTTGGAATTTCTGTTGTGTGCAAGGTAAAATTTGTTGTCTTGTAGTTAAGGTGAATGGTGCGGAAATTCTCATGTATTGTGACTGTTTCGTCTATTTTGAAAAAGAATCTTTCTATAATATTTTGTGTTCTTATGAGCACCACAGTAACAAAATATAATTTTAAGAACTTTCTCGTGGATGGGGGACGAAAATTAAAGCAATCGAACTTCCTATAATATTTTGTGTTCTTATGAGCACGACGGTAACAAAATATACTTTTAATCACTTTTTCATGGATGGGAGACGTAAATTAAAGCAATGCTCGGTGCACGATGGAAAACATAAAAATATTGAGTGGATTTTGTGCATTTGTTTATTTAGGAGTGTGCTTGTTGTTCATTTATCTTTCCGGACTTGTCTGTCTAATGGATTGTTTTGTCTATTTTTGTTTGCTCCTTACGTATATTTGTCCCCTTTATACAATGTCAAGACATTGTCCGCCATTCATGACAAATATGTCGTTGTTCCATGCAGACAAAGCCCCTAATAACATCGTATTTCTATGCAAAAGCTACAATATTCAATGCTTGATTAATGAACTAGGGATTGCTAGTTCACTTGGCAATCCTACTTATAAAGCTACTACACTTTCAAAGGAAGAAATAACCAACAATTATAGATCGGTCTTATCGTCATTTGGTATTTCCATCAAAGATGACGATTGTGATCTTCCTACCTTGTACTGGATACCCAAGTTAAATAAGTGTCTATACAGACAACGCTTTATAGCTGAATCTGCCAAGTGTTCCACCAAACCATTGTCTCAACGTCTAACTTCTATTTTAACAGCTGTCATAACGGGCCTCCAAAGTTATTGTCAGACAAATTATTCAAGAAGTGGTATAAATCAAATGTGGATATTAAAGATCCAAAGACTTAAAGGATATTTCAGTCTGTATCAGCATAAAAACATTTGATTTCTCTACCCTCTATACGCCATTCCTCATTCACAACTGAAGGAGAAGTTGAAAGATCTAATCCATCGATGCTTTCAAATTGAATAGCAACAGCAGATACACATACCTTGTCATTGGTATAGATAAATCATACTTTGTTAAAAACCACTCTAAATCTAACAAAAAATATACAGAGGACGAAATTGTGCTGATGATTGAATTTTTGATCGACAACATATTTGTTCAATTTGGTGGACGTGTCTTCCCAACAGACAATTGGCATTCCTATGGGTACTAATTGTGCGCCACTCCTGACCGACTTGTTCCTTTACTCATATGAGGCAGACTTCCTTGACCGGCTTCTTGAGGAAAAACAGAAATTAGCCCGTACCTTTAATTTCAGCTTCCGCTACACAGATGATGTTTTATAAATCAATAATTCATGTTTTGGGAATTTCTTGCATCTCATCTATCCCAATGCGCTCGAAATTAAGGATACCACAGACACTGCTAAGTCTGCATCTTATCTTGACCTTCACCTCGAAATTTACATCAAAGGAATGTTGAATACAAAACTTTACGACAAACGGGATGACTTTGACTTTCCAATCGTCAAGTTCCCATTTTTGAGAGGCAATATTCCAGAAGCGCCGGCGTATGGAGTATATATTTCACAACTCATACGTTATTCCAGACCTTGTGACATATATATTGACTTCCTGGACAGAGCGCAGCTCCTGACAGAAAAGTTGCTCAGACAAGGGTATGTTGCTCCTAAATTGGAGTCATCCTCATTAAAGTTTTATCGACGTCATTATGACTTGGTTGACAGGTATGAAAAAACCGCTTCCCAAAGAAAATGGACCTGTTCCATTGATGTTATCCCTTCCTCATACCGGATTTGACATGGGCAGCATGGTGGATGTCCTGCAGGAAGCAGACTGCTTACTCTTCCGGAGCACTTGAGTCTATCCCCGGTTTTTTTGGTGGGGTCCATATTGTTCATATGTTTTTAGTTTGTAGTGCATGTATTGTTTTGGTCTTGTCTTCCTTGTTCTCCCGAGTTTGTCAGTTGTTTTGATTTTTCCCTCCTTTGAATATCCCTTTGGTATTTCTTGACTTTACTTTATACCATTTTAGTACAATTAACTTTGTCCCAAGGAACAAGATTACGTACCCAGAGTGACTCATTGACCTATGTCATGAAAGTTGACCATCTTTGTCAGATACAAATATCTTTCTACAAGTTAGGTTCAAACTCAAAATGTCAGTGCAACAGGTTATTGGTCATTATTAGCTGCAACAACATTTGGCTACCAAGACGAATGATTTGTGATACTGACACCCAACCCATCTATCCATTTTTGCAAGATTTCAGAAAATGACGTTTCAATACCTTTTGGAAATAAAAATCATGTTTATTGGTTTGCATAACGATTTAAAATACAATGTCACAATATCAACAATAACATGATATTTACAATGAGGCATAAATAACCATTAAAATAAACAAGGCAAAAAATAAACAATTATCACAGTAAAAATAAACAGACTTCATTGATAGTTTTCATCAGATTACATATACAATAAAAAGTACATACATTTTTGTTATATTAAAAGTGTCTATGTTTGGAGAGACAGAAACAAAGCATTCTTACTTTTCGGATACAGACATGTCGTATCAAAACCAAATTACTGCATCTCATTTTTTTTCAAAATATCTCAAAAATTTCTTTCATATAACAAAAAATAAGAGATTTTTCATAAAAAGAATCAGTTGCAGAATTATGTGGGACATATAGTCAGTAGAGTTCAACTTTGTTTCACTTCAGGCCTTTGTTAAAGAAGAAAAGTATTTTACTACTATTTAAGGAACAAGTTTTTAACTCATATAACTTCTGTCACATGAACTCGGCTTGTACAGTAGGTATATGATAATTTTTGTGGAACTAAATTCCAACCAGTTGTCAAGTAATGTTTTAGGATATACATGAACTAATTATGAAATATACTGACCTTGATATTATAATGCCAGTATAAAAATGAAACCATTATAATGCAGAATAATTCCAAAAGTCTTCTGTATCACAATTATTGACAATGGGAAATAAATACAGACACAGTTTTAGCAGACTAAAACCAAGGAAAACCACAATGTCGAGGTAAATCTGGGTATATCTGAAAGAGCTAATGTGTCATTTTAAGTTAAAAATAAATATCTTTTATTCATTATCTTAAAAAATATCTTGAAAAACTGAAGAACCCCCCTCTGTGAAATTCATGACGATAGTCTAATAAACTAAGACTATCCATACTGTTTTATCTTCCTTCTAATTGTGTATCCTGTTGAATACAGAAATTATATGTGTCAGAAAAAAAAACTTTTCTGATATGAAGAACACCTTGTACATGTATGTTAGTAAAATGTGGAATATTCAAGATTCATAAAATGTGTTATTTGAATTTTTTCTTTTCAATGTCAGTAAACTACAAATTGTTGCAAATTAAAATAATAATATAATCTGAAGAGAACAAAATAACATTACCAGCTGGGTAAAAAGTTTTATGTTGTTATTGAGTAGGTAAAAGTATAAATTTTCACCATAATACATGTGAATCTACATTCAAAACTAAACAAACACAAATTACAACTAAAATCAATGGCTTTAACAGAACTTAATGTACATTTTTGTAAAAAGTGTTCCAACTTATTATAAACCAGTGATGCTTTCGAACAACTGGTAAATACATCCAACCTCAAAAACATTACATACTGAACTATTATTAAGCAAACAACAATTTATTATACAAAAGTTCAATCCTGTGTTTATTGACCATTGACATTGTATTTGTGATATACAATGTAAGGTCATTATATAACAGAGAATCTTTATCGATTTCACTAGTTATATCATTACTTGTACATTTGTATTTAACTAATTCAGACAAAAGATACCACTTTATTGACAGAAAAATAACTTTTTCTTTAATATCCCGTTTCTGTGCAATCATTTCACACTGAGGTATTTTCAACAGAGATTCTAATGATTGAAATACAATGGATTCTGTCTATAGAAAACACCTACTCATCATATATGTTGATACAAGAGTTCAGTTTAGGCAAGTTTTCAGTTTATACAGGGTTTAGTATTGACAGGTTTTGCTGTAAAGGAAAACAATACTGACTCCATAGAACTAAAGAAAAGCACTTCTTATGTACATTAACATAATATAAATCTCTGTATAAACTTAATCAATATATCAACTATACTACACATTTTTACGTAAATTTTATAAACTGTTTATCAGGTTATTTTGAGGGGTATAAAACTTTGAAAATTATTTTTTTAAAATGGACAAAATAAAATTTGGTGGATTAAATTTGGGTGATTTTCAATTGACTTCAAAAATCATCAAAATTAGCACCAAATAAAAATGACCCCAAATAAAGTATGAAATATTCTGTATTTTTATAAAGATCTGAAAATTTCCTTACCTAACATCTCTGTAAATTATAAATAAAATGTAGTATATGAAAGTCTGAGTTAAAACAAAATATTAGAGAGAGATATCTGTTCAAAGGCAAATAAGTACAATATAATGGAATACAATTAAGTCAAAAATTATTACAAAATAAGTTTTTATTTGAAATTTAAATAAAAAATTGTAATTTTAGCTGGAGCATTCATTGTTGTCCATCTACAAAAAATTATTTACAGTGTGCTCATTAAACTGAAACACTGAAGTGAATTTTGTTACTACAAATCTATATTCATCATTACTGGATTGTGATATTTTCCATATAATGGTGTAAACCGTATTTCTACATGTTCTTTACATATATTTTCTTTCTCTTGGCTATGAGCTATCAGAAGGTGGCTCTTAGAACATAGAAAGTAACCACAGTTTATTCACATACTGGTATGTAGCAACAGGAACCTTATTTTTCGTTTGTTTTTCAAATTTCCTCAAAAATAGGTATCATGAGTATTTAAAACTAATTAAAAGTCCCTTCATCCAAATTTTCTCTCTATATTAAAATATCCTACAACCTGAACTCTTTTTGTAAAAAAAAGGTGTAAAAGGGACCAAACTTCCTGTTACATGGCACTAAGTTTCATCATTTTTCTGGCACTTTAAATACATGTAATTTACTTTTCTTTTGTCAATACAAGTGACTCTTATCTCTTTCATTAACTGAAAAATAGATGGTAAACAGGACTTTATCCATCTATCATACCAAACACTAAAACCTTGAAACAAATATCAACAAAATCAACTAACAAAACTATCAAACAAACAAAGTATAAAAAATAAACTCTTTGTATGACTTACACATAAAAAATATTAATGCCATGAGAAAGGCACTTAAGAGTATCGATAATGGCTTCTTTAACTGTGTCTTTAGTTATCATATATCTATTTACACCTACACAATACACTAAAAAATGTACAGATTTACCATAAAACAGTAAATGTTAACATTTTTGTAACTCATTATTAAACTACATTATTACAATGAAAAAAAAAATCAATTTCGACTATTTTATATCTTATTACATTTTGTACTTTTAGATAGAAAGAGTGTGTTTCAATCTAGTCCATATTTTGTGATATTGCAGGGTGAACTATTTTTATAAATAGGTGATTTTCAATCATGCTCTTTATTCTTTAAAGTGAAATGTAACAAAAACCATTTTTAGCACTTCACTATCGTGCCATGTTTAATTGACCACTTAAAGCCATATTGCCCGTGGCCAACATTGGGCAACATTGCTGTTAAGTGGTCCATTAAACATGATATTGCACTCAGTAAAGTGCCATAATTGTTTAATATGTATTTAATTGAGATGTAAGAGTCAAAGTAATCAAATTGTAGAACTTCTTTTTTTTTTTGAAAGATTCAAATTAATAACAGCTCTGTGTAATCTAGTCCCAGAATATCAAAGATAATAAAAAACAAATGTTTTCTTTGTTTACATGTACAAGTATCTGTTAGAATGGTACATGTATATAAAATAACGTAAAATGTCAGACAATTTAATCTTTAAACTTACGTTTTCAAAAATAATTTGAGAAAATCTTTATATTGAAAAATAACTGTGTTATAATTAGTCGATAAATTTTGTGTCAAGAAAACAACAACACAGCTTCAAATAATGGAATGTTTGTCTGCAACAATGACAAATAATATAACAAACACAAAATTGTACATTCAAAGTTTCATGTCTGTGTATTCAAATCTAAAATATTACCCAGTATATCCCATTTTACAAACCAATTAATATTGTCAAGAATCCAAATCTTATAATTTCAAGGCTATAGCTACAGTGTACTAGTTTGTGACAATAAAGAAAAAGTTAGATAATTATGTATCACCTGAATATGTTAGTATATAAAATTTACATACATAATGTACCAAGTCTCATTAAGGTTAATTATTAATTAATTTATATACATCAAACATATATGCATATATATATAGATCAATTTGAATAAAAAGTATATTATCATATACTCTTTACCACAGAAACACATACAACAATGTACTGAAGTCAAAGAACTCCTTTAAAATTATAGTTTCAGTCAGGTTCATAACACCAAAAATGTGTTTCTAAAAAAGCCTAAGGGGGTGGGGGGATTTTATTTCATCAATACAATGGCATGTTTTTACAATTTATACTATTAATTTGTTTTTGCTATTTACATCAACATCTAAACAACAAAAGACTTAA
This sequence comes from Mytilisepta virgata, assembly GCA_028015205.1. Classification (NCBI taxonomy): domain Eukaryota; kingdom Metazoa; phylum Mollusca; class Bivalvia; order Mytilida; family Mytilidae; genus Mytilisepta; species Mytilisepta virgata. The sequence continues at coordinate 49,209,939 of CM051518.1, read as the reverse complement.
ACGGTTTCCATAATGTTCAGTGAACTAAATTACATTTTCAACACAAACAACACTTACAATGAAAAGAGCCTCTGACAAACATTGAAAGCTGCAGCAATTGAGTTTCAATACCAATAATTAATCCATTACAACTAAAGCTAATACACATAGTCATGGACAACTTTGATCAATCTAAAAGCTAGTGTTATGTATATCTGTTTAACTGAATAATATGCACGACATACAAATGCATAAAATAACATATATTTAAACTAACTCTGCAAGCTTCTGTTTAGATAAATACACAATGTTCTTTTTTCTGTTTCTACCATGAACCAATAATCTGATCCCAACTTGAATTACAAGCATGTGTATTTTTCTGTTTAATAAATAAGTTTTTTTTGGTGCTACTAGTATATCAAATAGGAATGTGTAATTTTGCAAAATATTTTGACTTTCTATTGGATAACACAAGCTTGTGAATTGTCACCATCTCGACCAGCTGCCTTAGCAAAACAAATAGCTTGCATCCATTCATGTTGTGTATTTTCACTGTCAGCCTGCATGTAATATGTTCTATTGTTCTCTTTTGCCTTTATTCTAAATGTATAGTCTTTTTTATCTATTTTGGATTCAGAAATTTCAGCATCATTTAGAGTTATCCTCTTGCAAGCAGTCTGAAATAAATAAAATTATAAGTTTATGTCATAATTTATACTTAATGATTCTTCTTCATAAAAAAATATTTTGATCAAGTTTCTTCTTATAAAGAAATTTACAAGCATGTTATGATTGCATACAATGTTGATAAATTGAATACAGGTAAAATCTGCAAATTTTTAATATTAAATTATACAATAATTGATGCATAGAAAGCTTCAGATAAGGTAAACCATGTAAAAGTGTGAAAACATATTGAAAACTTAAAAAGAGCACAAATAAACATATTGGGTTTTCCATTTCCATGTTGTAGATGTGTTAATATGCATTCTGGAAATGGCAGAGAGAAACTTGACTTTTTTATATATACATAATTATGTTCATTTGAATAGGATGACCAAATCATTAATTGAGAATTTAATGAACCATGACCCTTTGACAAAGCATAATTTTTAACCAGAGGCTCCTAGGAGCCTGTATCGCTCACCTGGTTTACAAAAAGCCCAAAAAATCTCATTTGAAGACTAGCCTGTCTATTTTGCCCTTTGAAGATGAAATGATAAATCTTTGTAGAAGGCCTCAAACACTTCATTTGTACCAATTAACAAAGCTTTGGATTTGTTCAATTTGGAAACAAAAATTGCCAATGGCAATGGTTTAGCCATATCAAGAAGATTTGAGGACACCCTGTGGAGGACTTCACAACAATCATTTGTACCAAGTTACAAATCATTTGCACTTAAAGTTTCAGGACAGAAGATTTTTAAAGTTTCAGTTAATCAGTAACAAGAATTGCCCCTGGCAGCCATAGTTTTTGCCAGATCAAGTCAAAAAAGAGGGATCTTGGGAGAAGATCTAAAAAAAGTCACTTGTATCAACTTACAAGTCATTTGCAACTGTATTTTCAGAGGACATGATTTTTCAAAATAAAGCCAATCAGAAACAAGAACTGCCCATGGCAGCCATGTTTTTCACCCGACCAATACGAAATGAGGAATCTTTGTACAGGACTTCACAAACATCATTAGTATAAACTTACAAATCATTTGTACTTGTAGTTTCAGAGGAGATGATTTTTTAAGTTTCAGCCAATCAGAAACAAGGATTGGCCATGGCGGCCATGTTTTTGTTCCAATCAAAATAAAATGAGGATTTTCATAGAGTACTTTTAGTACATCATTCCTTCAAAGTTTGGTTCCAATTGGCCCAGTAGTTTCAGAGGAGATGATCAAAATCTGAGAAGTTAACGATGACGACAGACGGACGACGGACGCAAAGTGATGGCAATAGTTCATATGGCTTTGCCAGGTGAGCTAAAAATGACTAATCAGAATTAAATTTTAAAATGAATTGGATATTGTATCCTAACTGAGATATGATATCCTAATTTTGATATAATGGTATATCCCAACTGAAATATCTAAAGATCTTTGGATTCTTACATTTTCATTGAATATTCGTGAAGGTTTTTTCTTGATTAATCTTCAGGTCAAATCAGTGTCCATGAATTTTCAATACGATTAAGAAAGAATTCAATTCAGTACAAATAAACAATGCAACATTCCAAAACTATTTATAACCATCTTTGAAACCAAATAAAAACCATGGTATTTCAATATATTCTTACACTTATATGCAGAAAAATATCACAAAATGATCTTATTTTAATTTTCTCTTTAACCAGTCTTTTAAAAATGTTTTTGTGGAAAAATAGGCAGATGAAAATTAATTATAAAAGTTAATTTTTATGTTGCAATTGAGACTGTACAAAGAGAAATAACCCAATGTCTTTAAGGAAAAAAGTCAGAAAAAAAATGTGCTTTAAAAATAAATGAAAAATCAAAAACCTTTTTTCTTTTAGATGACAAAAAGAAATTACAAAGAAGAATGCATGCATATGGATTTACTTCTGATGGCATAATTAATTACCGCAAAAAACTATTACATTGCAAATTTGCAAGATATCTCATTTTTACAAATATGCATGTGCTTTTTTTTTTATTTTTAAAACAATTTCTGTGCACCAGGTAAAGTATTTATGAATAAGGATGTATCATCACATTAATATCCCAATTGGCCATTTGAGGGTTGTCTCCAACCTGTAAAGTAGCCTAAAACTAGAAAAAGGAATAGTTACTTTTTTTCAGATAATCTACAATAATTTAATATTGGATATTACGTGTTATTTGATTGGTCAATTTTTTTTGTCTATCATATCTATAATACTAAATTTACGAATGTGCAGTTTTGTCTATGTGCAAATGGAATTTGTATGCACTTTTCCAATATGAATTCTCCGAACATATCCCTTAGAAGGTTCTCCAATGCATCATTTTAACACATTGATTTAAATAAACAAGTATGCACATATTTTAAATGCATTTTTGTTTGAAATTACGGAAGAATAAAATAAATTAAAAACATTCTCCTTCGAGTGGGATGTTTCTGCTTCATGTATTCGGTATTGTTTTTTCTACAATAATGCAATTTCTCCTAACTGTAAAGGTTATGAACTTTGAAGATTATGAAGAAGTAAGGTAAAGTTCAGAGGAATTCCTAATTTAGTTGTTTTTTGGATTGCTCGGATGTTTACCTTGAACAAAGTGATAAAACCAACCATTATCTATTGTTACATTATTTGTCATGTGACCTGTCTAAATATATCTCTACCATACAATTCCCTTTAAGCCCTAGATCCAAATATTTTTAACAAATGCTCATCTTTATCATTAATGATGAAATTTATCTCGGACATCTTTATAAACATGGACAGCACAGACAGCCACACACCAAAAATGCTTTTATCGTCTGATTATTGGATATATTTGTGAAATTAAGCCTCGCTTGCCCTGCCCATGATGACAATGGAACAATTGGAACAATTATTTTCCAAAAATATGCTCTACCTAACTCACGGCATCTTTTGAAAAATTCATCCGTCACTAAGGAAATGTTTACATCTACATTTTCTTTTTAATTTTTATTCTGAAGGAAAAACGTAAATGCATTATGAAATGTGTATTTAATGAAAACTTTTCATCAAGTTCCACTTCAGAATTAATTGCAACAATAAAAATATTGAAAATTTATGTGGTTGTGTTTTCATCATAGATTTTGACTTTGATGGAACCTTAAGGTCCATTTTGGTAATTCTATGTGGCACACAGTCTACTTCATCAGTGGATACATCAACAGCCATATGACAATTGGGTCACATTGACCTACATTTTATGCTTTATTGACTTTGGTTAAAGTTTGCATTAACATCCATTTCTGGAATACTACAGCATATATAGACATGAAACTATCAGTTGATACCACCTACTTGACAGGAAAGTTTATGGGAAGCCTGCCACAACATCCATATTGAGTTCCTGTTCCATGAATGACATATAGCTGAAACAACTTTTTAAAGTCAATATGGCCACCACAAAAAAATGCTCATTTTCCCGCGCTCGCACAGGTTCAATGTCTAGTCACAGACTAAATTTTCTACTCTCCTATGATGTCATTAAAGGGAATCCCACCGTTTAAGATGTCAAAACAACAGTTGGAATTAAATTATAAGGATTTTGTTAGTCTATTCGAAATAAAATGCTACGCTGGTTATTTAGTGTGCACCACATGATTGAGGTTATTTCTTCAGTCTTACGCTGGTTATTTAGTGTGCACCACATGATTGAGGTTATTTCTTCATAGACTGAAAAAAATTGCAGTCAATCCTTAAATAAATATATTGTTTATACTAATTAAATATTTATATATTGATTTTCATTAGGCTATTGACTGCGTAAAATTGATGTTCTATTTGTTTGGGGTGCATCACATATTCATCCACCATTGTTGACAAACAAATCGGTTGATATTTGAAAAAAATATGTTCTGAAAATAATCTGTTCATTTAAACTTACGTATATGTGGCCAAGGACTAATCTAGATGGTAAAATAGAGGTTTTAGTGGCCAAAATTTTTTTTAAATGCCTTCAAGTCGCCTGCTTAGCATTTTCAGAGTGAAGAGAAGTCACCAAGAAATTTTGGCAAAGGTAAACAAATCTTACTCGTTTTTTTAGCAGCAAATTGTAGACAAACAAAACAGCACCAATCAAAGTATTGTTCTGTTATTTTCATTGCTTCAATTTTGAAAAATACTTAAGATTCCAATGATGCCACGTGATAAACAATATATTTATATACAGAATTAACTTTGATATTGACTTCATAATATTATTTTAATCGGATATTAATAACTGAATCTGTCAACAAGAGGAATGAACTTGATCATGTCAATTAATTTCATCTTAAACCGAGATCAGTACATTCACTCCTCCTACCGTCTCAACCAGGGCTCACCAAACTGGGCGATTAGGGCGATTAAGTCGCCTAATGCTCGCCAATGTCGCCCTGTCATCGGCTCCAGAGCGACAAATGAGTCGCCCTGTGTTTTTAAGTAAGGCGCCTCCGAACAACGTACGTAATCAGCTGCGTCTGAAGACCGTTATTTTCATTAAAAATCTCGAGCCGCCATTTTTTGTTTTCTTGGAGGAAGGGGAAAGAAACGACAAAAAGTAAGCTAGAAAATGAAATGGCGGCAATCGGAATTCTCGTGATTTTTCATTGGTCACGGTGTTTTTTACCGACCGGTAACAATATGTAGACCTTATTTAAAAATAAATTTAGCAGATTTTGACATATCTATGCACAAATGGAAATTTTGTCAATACATGTATTGAAAGGTGTTCAAGTAAGGTGAATGGGAAGATTTTAAGGGTATGTTTGAGAAAAAATAATAGTAAAGAGTATAGATAAATAAATATTAAAAAATAAAATGGCAATAATAAATAAGTTGTGTCAAAAGGTACAAATATTTTTGCTCATATCTGTAACAGAAATTTTCTTCCAAGTTCGGAGCACCACTGCATAATTTCATTTTTTTATATTTTTTTTTATTTCAAATTATATTCGTCAGTATTTTAAGGCAGCACATGATTTAAATTAAACTTTAACAATAGTACAATAGGCCTACCATGGTCAAAATCATGCAGCAATGTATGTTAAAAAAGTGGTGATGAGTCCTGGGACTGGGACTCATCAAAATCAGCTGGGACTCACCATTCTGAAAAATGATGAGTCCCAGGACTCATCAAGAAAAATTCTCAAAGGATATTGATTAAATGCACATGAGACAAAATCTCAGATTATGACTAAAATGGAAGGATATGGAGTAAATGTAGATAAAATCTCAAACAACACAGGATAAAACACAATAAAGGAATGTATAGTATACACTATAAGACACAAAATAACAGGTATTTACTCGACAGGCGACAAATTGGGGGAAAAAACACAGTCTCCCTGTCATGCCCTGAAGTCTCTCTGTTGCTACCCTGAGGGAGACTCTGAGTCTCCCTGTTATTTTCAAGTGTGATGAGCCCTGCTCAACATCTCCAAATTCTGTCTTGGAGGGAGAATTCAATTCCCCCAGAAGCTAAAGTCTAGGTTATACCCTTTGTGGCCCTTTAATTTAAAACAAATTTTTACTCATTGGGAGGGTCAGAATATATTATACAATGAGTAAACCGTTGGAACTATATTTTAGCGGAAGGGTTATTTCGATTTACTTTATCGATCCACCTGATCAGCTTATCTTTTTTACCACTTTTAATTTGAGGCCAGATTGGATGGGTGGATGAATTGTTGTTCAACGTCCAGTGGTAGCAAGGTGCATATCAGGACGAGGGCATGTTGATATGATAATGAATATAATCCCTGCTTTGTACTAGACTGACACGCTGAGCTGGATTTTTAATGTGCTAGTTCAGAGGTAACTGTTCGCAGGAAGACACATCACCCCACTCGGACACATTATACCGACTCCAAGCCAACCTGTAGATTCCTTGCTCTTACTCCTAGATGCTGCATGCTTGGCAGAGAAGCAGCAAATACCAATTTTTATGTCTTTGGTTTGACCCGGCTGGGGATGGAACCTGCGACCTTCTGCACTCGAGGCGAGCACGCTTCCACGAGACCATCGAGGCAAGATTTAGAATGATTTAATTAGAATAGGAATAAATGTGTTGCATTCGATGTGGTTCCTGCATAAAACCTAGATTTTACTGTTACAAATATATTTTTATGTGGCTCTGTCTTCTACTTTTTACATGTACGCAGCAACCACATCAAATACAACACAATTATGTCCTAAATCTAATGCAGTGTGATGTTGGACATCCCTTTGAAGGGATGAAAGTTTCAGCATTGTGTCTGGGAAAATTGGATATCTAAGCTCTTAAGTTTTAATAAATAATTTATGTTTCTTGTAATCTTGGACATTTCAAAATGTACCTCGGGTGTGTCACCGTATAACAAATCAGTATTTTTCAACAAGAACCATTGTTTCTTCCATTTTCTTGACATTTTTGAACGCTTCAATAACCATCCTTTAAGTTCATTATGCGTTAAATTGTCGTCATTATGACTACTGGTCGTGTTTAAGCTGTTTGTCCGGCTGTCAGATGATTCTGAAGAAGCCATGTTTGTTTTGAGTTACGAGGTGCGTTCGATATTTCGTTGATGTTATGTCTTGGTGCTAAATACTGGAGAAATTCAACAAAAGAATATAAGACCACAATTATATCTAATTTTGTAATGGTACTAATATGTTAATATAACAATAGTGCAATTGTTATGCAACGAACGAATAAAAGGGACCACAATTATTTCACAGTTAGCACCAATAAAATAAAGAAACAGCTGCGCAATTACTTTGAAACCGGCTCGATCTTGCTTTTTATCATTTCTCCAATAAACAGAGGTAAGACATTTCGATTGGTCTAAACGGCGGTCTAAGCCATTACCAGGAATTGTAAGAGTGATATGGGCTTGAATGTAAAATCAAAGCACTGCAAGCGCTGTGGGGCAGTTTTTAATTGTTGGCCATATCAATATGTGATTCCTTCATCAACTATATATACATTATCACAGGGATCATATAATAATGGCTCTACCGGTATTCGCTGGAAATACTTGTGACCTTGCAAGTATGATTTCTTACAACTTTTGTAATAAATGTAATATGCATGTTTAGATTTTGTGACAGGGTCATGTTCACCATATTCTTTCTTACACTGTCTACCTATTGTAAGTTCTGAAAAATATAATGCCCTTTGGTGATAGTCACCATGTAAACATGAAGCCATTTCAGTGATTTTTTTATTCTTAATAACAGGTAATACAGTAGATGATCAGTAGATTATTTAACAAGGAAATATATAGAGTACGTAAAATATGTATAATATCACAACACCAAAGCCTTTCAGGGTAACTCTATATTGAATTTATTAGATGTATATTTGGAATTAACATTGTCTTCAAACAAAATTTCTTTGAATATTGCATTTTCCTGTAATTTTCTCATAATGCTCATGATATACAATGCTACAAAAATGGGGTCAATTGAAAATTAAAGTAGGTGAATTGTTATTATAATAAGACATCAACCAAACGAACTTTATAAAACACCAAGCATGTTTTCTATAAATAAGTTTTCCACGGATTCATCTTAAAACTTTTTGCAAAATAATATTCCCTGTTATACATCCAAGTCATATTGATCCATGAAATACATATGCCAAACCCAAATAATTACTGTTTCCTTGAATTTATTCATACCATGCTTTTATTTAAATAATTCAATTTAAATCATTCCAAGCAATTCTTGCTGATATATATTCCATGATTCAAACTTCCAACATGTTTTATGAAATTACAGTAACAAGACAATTTTTATTCAATAAAGACTAAATGACAGTTCAATTATTATTTTACCCAAAGAAAAAAGAATTATTAATCTTAAATGTGTAATCAGAGGGATTAAGATTTATTTACATACAATACGCATGCGCCTAGATATTAAGTTTGTTTTTATCCTGCGCTATCGCTACGTTTTTTCTGGTAGTACAAGGTTTAATATTTTTTATTTTAATGTAAAAATGGAAAACAATCCGGGTTTGTTTGTATAAACCATCACAATGTACACATACTACGACTGAAGTCGGACACTCGACCTTATAAAATTCTACGCATGCGCACAAAATTTGTTTACATGTGACAAAATTAATGTAAACAAAATACTAAAGTCAATCGATAATGCCGGGCATCATAATTGGAATGGCAATCCTAATTAAATTATTCTACCCGAATTTAATCAAAGACATGCATATATGTTGGGCGCTGCAAAAGTCTTCTTCACTATGACTGGTAAGAAAATTCATACGCATAACAGCTGGGGACTAGTTTTCTTTTCGGTGGCATACTTTCTGTATGCATACGACAGTCGTTATTTACAAATCCCGCAAATACAAAATTTCACGATTTAATCACCTTATTTTGCATAAAAGAGAGCATTAAATTATATGAAAAATGATACTATAACAATGATAGATGACTGTTTCTTGCATTGTATAGCAAGGCATGTTGTTGTTTATGAGCTCCAAAGCCAAACCATGGCCAAACTGAGTGGTAGCATAAGGGCAGAAAAAACTGCCCCAAAAATAACAAATAAAAAATTTAATAATTAAGCTTAATTAAGTCAGAAAAATCAAAAAAGAGAAAAAAATCATAAAATAAAAAAACTAATTATCAAATTAACGATTTAAAAAATTAATAATAATGAAATAAAAAATGAGCCTGCACACAAGCAAAAAAATGTTTTAATTAAATAACTTTGACAATGTTATAGCGATCAATATAAGAAAGACAATTTTTGCACGTGATCAATTCCAATATGGTGTGTACGTATTGTTGATTCTGATTGGTTGACAACGTGGAGTATGGTATCTTTTATTTTCCGATAAATGACGTTCAGCGTATGAATATGTGACCCAGTAAAAGAGTACCATTTTAAACCACCCATTTCTATCTTATGTCTAAAAGTGTAATTAGTATGGAATTATAAGTAATAAGAGTTGTTTTTATGCAATATATCGGTGTATAAACTCGACAAGGTCAGTCACAAAATTTAACAAATTAAAAGTTTTTTCTGTTTGAGAGTGAACTGGTCTCATTTTTACACCGTTAAATTGCTTCAAACAACCGTTATAACAATAATAAATATAGTGTAATGAGTCCTTTATATAAGAAGTTAGGGGTGTTTTATACACATGTATGAGTTTATCAAAATAGCATATATCTTATAAACCACACTTCTTTTGTTCTCGTTGTATACTGTATATGTTAAGTTGTACTACAGTCCAAATATTTCACTATAAACTGGACCATTGCTGTTGTTTCATTAGTACATGTATATGAATTACTTTTAGGTACTGAATAATTGAAATATTTTTTAACTGTATTTTCCATTACCTCTAAAAAAATTAATGAAATTCACCCTTTTCAAAAAACCAAATAGAAGGGGCAGAAAATCAAAATTTAGGTGTAAAACGTCTACAATGAAACATAAGTGTAATCCCAATTTTAAATACTTGCACTTTGTGTAAACTGAAACAAATTTTATAATAATTATTGAAATATTATTCTCCATGGTTATGAGTTTTTAGTTATGAAAATTAGTTTAAAATATAGAAAAAAAAGTTTTAAATACACATATTTACCTGAGCTTATCTGAATATGTACAGTAAAAACAAAACATTATTACTGTAAATTGATCATTGTTTAGTTCTGTGTGTAATACTTGAGTTTATCTGGGGTGGGGGAATTGTGGCATTAAACAAGATAGGGGTGGTGCTATAAATCTCAGCTAGAGATAATACCTAGTTTTGCAATACATTTGTACATAATCTAGATATATTGAAATCAAGTAATTAGAAAACACAAAACTGATACAAATAATAATTCAACGAAAAATATTAGATTGGTTGTAAGAAGGTTACGAGATTAATTTCTGTTGTTTCTAATGCGGGGAGTAATAAAACTTTATTTCATTTGGAACACAAACAGAATTTTTTAGAAAGATGAACACATAATTTCACTCTTTCTAAATAAGTTCTTAATTGTTTGGGGTTTTAATTTTGGATAATAAAAACGGTATTTTATTTGCTTCCCGTCAAAAACTGCGTGAGTGAGAAATGTTAAAATATTTTCCGATATAAAAATAATTCTGCAGGTAATTTTCTTTTCAAATTTACTATGCATTCAGAACTTTCTCTACTTTCGCTTCCTTTTAAAAAAAAGGTGTGTCACCCGTTCCTTAAAGAGGCTATATTCAATGTTCATGGATTTGATTTAACCTTAAATGTCTTCATCATCCCTCATTTCTTTATTCGGAACAAAGCTTTTTCACACGCTGCTCCATACTTCTCGTTTGTACCATAGACGATTTAAAGAAACGAGCTTGTGCTTATAAATACTCTCTATTAATTGTATATATCATCAAAGAAAGGGGATTCGAGAAAAAAATCTAATAGTAAAGGGAGATAATCAAGTAGACTTATTTTTGTCAATGGTGTCATATATTATGCTGAAAACTGATAAAATGGAATCATAAATCATAATTTTGCTTTCTGTCTTTTCAAAGCTGACAGTAATATACTCCAAAAAACTAGTAAAAGTTCAATCATGTATCATGTGTATTATATGTAAAGATTGCAATAAAAAGGACAAATATACCGAAGGAGCAATAAGAAAAAACGTAATCCATTGGACAGACAAACCCGGGAAGACAATTGATCAACCACAAGCACAACAAATAACAGAAAACTAAAAAAAAGCAATGAACAACACGAACTCCTATAAAAACCAGGAGTGAACCCAGGTGATCCGGAACGGTAAGCAGTTCCTGCTCCGTATATACGGCACCCGTCGTGAAGTTCAACATAGTCAATACGGTGGAAGTCAAAAATCGGCGGAGGCACATGAAATGATACGACAGTGGGAACAGGTCCAACATCATTTTAGATATTGGAACACTGTAATGGTCAATCAATTCCTGATGACGACCGTAAAATATGTCAATATGTCAATATGTAATAAAACATGTCAATTATTTTGATAAAAATAAGGTGACCTCGATTTTTATGACCTCTTTAATCAAACATGAAACAAATATTGGTTCGATAGATTCTATTATTTTCGCTTTGTATTTGTAAAAAAGACATATCAAAAATTGATCGACTATAATATTCCAAACTGACATCCGAACGCCTCCTATGTTTATTTTTATATCACGTGACACAATCCGGTGTTCTGTAGAATTTTTATTTATCTACTTTTATAGTTTTAGCGTTTGTCGTTTCTCATTTATACATTTTCATCCAAATTATAGGATATTATTTTATCGAAAATACCGCTAAGAGTGTTCTTACACAATTATCTAGGCCCAAAACAAATAGGAATATATTTACGGGCTTTCTTTCGGTCAACACCCGGAAGTCACCAATGAGCAAGATGACATTTTGATGAGGTGACATCTCCAACATTTATGGGTGAGACCTTTCCATTTCAAAAATGGAGGACACAAATAATGGCAAGAAATCACTTAGTTTTCAGATGCAAATAGGCTTAACAAGGGATCAAATAAACGTTGAAGGAGAGCTCACGTTAGCAAGTCTAAAGGAAATAGCTTGCTCTTTTGTTGACAGGAAGGTGAGTTTAATAAAAATAGTCACAGCATAACAATCAACTAGGCATTAAAGGTTCACGAAATTACATCTATAAAGAAATTAATTGGGTACAATAGTATCTAGTATAGTATCAGACTGAGGTTAATCTTTTTGCTAGATGTGCAAATGTCTGTATAAGAAATAATGAATTTTGTTTTATCCTCATAATTTTTCTTTGCATGATATATTTGTGTTCACATGTTGCACTCAAAATTTAGGCTTCCCCCAACAGTTGCTAATGTATAAAGTTAATTCTGTTTAAGCTTTGTAAATGATAAACTCTTGTGTTGAACCATTCAGACTACAGTAGATTGTTTTAAGAAACAAAGATCTTTCCTTTCTACCTCGACTGAGGAGATTACAAATAAGATGCATTATGATGGGCAGACAGGGCATAAAAATGTATTAAAGGGAAATTAATGCAACAATAATTATTAATTTGACATCAATATAATGAGTAAGAATACAAAAAAATAACTCTGCTTGATAATTTGTGGATCTACGTTATTAAATTTTTGATTTTTCACCAACTACAAATGTATACAAACTGTTAGCGAATGCCAAATAATCATTTAGGGATCAAGACTGCTTGACATCTCCTTTTGAAAATAAAACATTTTTTTTTTGTCGGTATAAGACAGGGTTAACCATGGTCTATTTAAGCGTTGGGGTCCACCACTCTTAGCTTCATTAAACCCATAAAATTTGAGTGCTATGCTACATTCTTCACAACGCAACGTGGAAAGGAAAGTAAGAAGTTTATGATTATAAGCTCTTACATTCCATAAGATTGGTAGTAATTGCGAAAGAGATCAATGAAATCTGAGACAACTGAAATCAAATAATAATCTAAATCAATCGTCTGCTTTATCATCTCTTAAAAAATATATCAGCTATGCAACGTTATGAGTAAGAAATATTCAGTACTCCGAGAACGATTCCAAACAAGACAGGAATAGAAATTCGTAACTATTAGATCTGAACCGCTATGAAGTAATTTTAAAAAAAACACATATTGTGTCAGTTGTGGACAAATCCCAATGTTTGGCATAATTTTACTATTTTGTGTTTTTTTCTCTTCTTCTGTTTGTTAGTTTAGTTTTTTTTTAATTGTTGTAAGGCAAAAAAAATATGCGTGTTTCAAGTTACCTGACAGACCCTTTTGCTACTGACCCCAAAGTTTTTTTCTCAGATATTAGCAAACATATTGTTTTTACATTTAGTTTGTGTAACTGCTAACGTCTTTTTGCCAAGAATCATGCTAAAATTGATAAGAACTGCTTTGTTGTAAATTACTTCCTTTTCAGTGTGCAAATGGTGAACTTTCAGTTAACTGTATGAAATTTTTGCTCACCTACTGACCCAATTTTTTTCAGGGATGTAAACAGAAACACACATATATTTTTTCTTGGCCTTAGACATAATTTATATGAAAAAGGTTACATGTATCTTCTGATAGTGTTTTCCTCAGAAATTGGTAATTGCATAGTAATTTTTCCAAGTGAGGGCATTTTATTGCATAAATGTTTCTTCTAATGGCACAGCATGAAGTAAAGTGTTAATAGATAAAACAGTTGGTGAAATTATCAATCACCATGTACACCCTGTAATCAATTAGTTAACACACTTATTCCTTAAGTGGGCAATTAAATACTGTCAGAAAACAGTAAAATACCATAATTTCAAAGAAAAAAGGCCCCAGAAAGGGTTCATGATTAAAATTTGATAGGGCATAAAAAGCGTTGTCAGGATACTTTACATGTAGATAAAAGTATCCAGAAGGCACATGTTGCTCGAAGAAGGCATGGTTGAGTACCACGTTAAGAATTCCTAGTAAAACCAGTATTGTACTGTATCCAAAATGTTAGCATATAGTTAATGTTTATGTACAATATTTCCCATAGAGTGGTAGAGACTAAAAGATATATAAACCAGTCATCCATTTTGATTTTGACATCCTGAGTTCTTACATGTTTTTTCTAAGAATGAATTGTTAAACAATATATTAGTATAACGGTCAGGAATCTATTCAGTGGCTTTTGTCTAATTGTGCTTTTGTTCTTTTTGGGATTACATGTACATGTATCTGTAATTGGCGGTTTTATATTCTGTTTTTTGAAGGGGTCAATATTAAATGAATTTTCTTCTCGTGAAATTGAAGGTTAAGTGGTGCCATCTTTTTGTGATTTTTGGTATCTCTTGTGAGCAATTGCCTCCGTTTTGGCTTTATACATTAATATGCTGTTGGCGTGGCCAATGATGCGAGCACAGCAATAGCCCTTTCCAGAAACTCATTTCCAGTATCACCATTCTGATTCTAAAATTGTAATTTGAAGCAAGTTATTTCCCTTACTTCAGTTTTCGGCAAACGAAACTTTTTCTAGTTTTAGTATGTAGCACAATTTGGCTGCCCTCATTAAACAAAGACTTTTCTAAATGACCCATATGTAGAAAATGCATGTGCTCCTATAGCGCTCGCTATAATAAATATTTTCAAGAAATTTGGAAGGGATAAAATCTGCCTCAGAATAGTAAATATATTGTATTTGTGACTTGGAAGATTGAGTCTACACTGTACCGGTAAATTTTACTCTATTGTCATTGGCAAAAGATGGTCTTAAGAAGATTTGAGGATTGTGACTAATTTCAATAAATTATGGACCATGTTTTATTGTTAGGCATGTGAAAACAGAAACCTAACTTCCGTAATATTGTGAGATTTGGATTGCGTAACAGTTTATTTAATCATGGCCAGTATTTATTAGTAATCATGGTCTAAAGTTATATAGTTCTGTTATGTATATCAGTGGCCTATAAAGTTTGTGTCCTTACTGTGTATATAGTCTCTTAAATCAATAGTTGAAATTGATTGAAAAGGCTCAGAAATATCTTCAGCAATGTAGAAATAATTAGAAAAGACATTTATTTTACCAAAACTGTCACCCATTAGCAAGATTTGTATAAAAATGTCATTATTCTTTAAATTTTATATACATGTATAAAGTAAGGTAATCACTCAGGTTATAACATGTATTGTACACATGTAGATGTAGTAATTCATCTCAATTACATGTAAAAATGAAATTAAAAGGTTTTCAGACATGATTAAACTATTGTCTGCAGGCAATTGTCACAGTAGGAAGCTAGTGTCACTTCCTTATTGCCATATATATACCTTTTGTCTGTATCATAGTTATAAACAATTTTGTTTATACATGTATGTCAGTTTTTGAAATGGAACATCAAAATTGAAAATACATTGTTCTAGCTAGCTTTAAATTTGCGGAGTGCACCATTTAATAATTTCATCTAAAGGCCTGTCACTCTTTATAAAACATTTTTTATATTTGTTATTTAATTTGAATTATATGTTATTCAGTTTATCGAAACAGGATGAAAAAGCAAGCTAAGCCTATTTCAGTCTCTAACCATATATATTTTGGTGCTATGGATAGATGGGGAACATGTTTAATGCAAGCAATTCCTGACCATTTAACTGAATGTTAGTTGAAATGAATTTGGGAATTTATGTAGATTAATGTTATATTACATTAAATTTTGGTATCATTTGAATGTGAAACAAAATAAACTGTACTGCCAAGTGATGTAAGGAAAAAACTTGTGTGAATTTTCTAACAACAGGAAATCAGATGTTACTGTGGGAAGAACTCAAAATTTCATATTTCTGATTCCTGTCTCAGATAATAAGATATAAGAAACTGAGCTATGATTTAATTACATTTGTATATGTGAATCCCCAAATTAAATCAGTTTATGTGAATTTTATCTCAAATCTGGAAGCTTATCGTGTTGATTACAGACAAAATTCTAAAATTATAATTAAGACATGACACTTGTAAAAGGTGTGGTTGTTAATTTAGTATATACAGGTAACTTGACCCACCTCCTACACAGGTATATACATGATGATAAGCATGAAAACATGATCGTAAACTTTGACAAAGTCACAGAATAGATGTAGAAATGTTCGTAGTCAAATTTTGCCATATATTTTCCATATTTCAATCAATAGAAAAGAATATGATTTGAAATTATAATGAATATTATTGCCTTAGGTGATTACATATATTTTGTAAATTGTACAGATAAACAAAACTTTAAATAAAAATTTTTCTAAACTTTAACATAATTTTATGCTGCAGAAGTTATATTGTTTTTTTGTATAACTAAAATACATGTATGCCAGCTGCTTTGTTCATCAGTGCAACACTGCTGTTTTGTTGGAGTGGCAAAATGGTACTATGCTTCTGAGTCATTAACTAGCATTGTATTATTCTTCAAATTAATTAAATTGAATAAAAATTGTAAATAGAATTTGAAAGACAAAATGGTTATTGGAGCCAAACATAAGTTTTCCTGTCAGATATACAGTTTATGAAACATTAAAACATTTTGGTTCAAGACAAAGTATGAGAACTTCCTGCTTTAATATTGATACGCTTTGATAATGCCCAAAATAATATAAAACGTGTAACAAGATTTTAGGTCAAATAGATCATGTGATTCCAAAATAATGTATAACAGTGAAATGTGTTGGCCAACTAACGTTTCTCAATATATTGAAGTGGGTTTGTTTATTTATTTTCTCTCAAATCTTGTAAGTCTTATAATTTTCTTTTGTATGAAGAAAACTGTAAGCTGAATTGGTAGCTTATTGATCAATTAAAGGGGAAATGATCATCCACCACAAATATCAACTGAAACTTGGCATTGTCATTTCCATAATTCAAACAACCTAAAATTTAAAATGAACTAGATGTCAAAAATACAGAGGCTGAAATTTCCTGCACTTTAACAAGTGACATATTAAATCTAATAAGTTACTTGGTAATAGACAATGTATCTAATAGTATGGTAAAGATTGGTCAGATGTACCTAAGCTATATAATACATGCCTTAAATATCCTCAATCTTGGTCCCATGGATATCATATTCCTATTCACAAAGGCGGGATTGAATCAGGCCCTTACAATTACAGGAGTATTACCATTACTAATGCAATTTGAAAATTGTTAAATAAAATCCTTGACGATTGCCTTGATAAATTTTTTAAAAAATATTGTGTTATAAATGATTGACAGATACAAATGTAGGTTTTACAAGGAAGGCCTTCAGAATAAACATGTGGTCAGATGTCCTATCTGACCACATGTTTATTCTGAAGCTGTCATTGATAAATATTGTGCATCTCAAGACGGTAGAGTGTTTGCCTTCTTTGTTGATTTTCAAAAGGCTATTGATACAGTCATATATATACATACCTGAATTAAGATAAAATTATAAGAAGCTGGGGTTGGATCTTCTTTTTATAATATTGTAAAAAAGTATGTATTCTAACAGTAAATCTTGTATCGAATTTCAAAAATTTAGGGGTGAAACAAGGTGACAATTTAAGCCTAACTTGTTTTAAATTTTTATAATTATCTTCCAAACTAGTTTAAAGATACTCCAAATTTATCTGACAGGGAAATTGAATACCTATAGTAAAATTAAAACATTATCCAGACCAATTCATAATAAATGATCATAAAAATTCATTGTTTACTCTATGCAGATAATGTTATATTATTATCCACAACGTGATCTTGACTTCAAGAAAAGTTGACCCTCTTCAAACTTATTGTAAAGATTGGTATCTCAATGTGAATGACAACAAAACAAAGGTCTTGATTTTCAACAAGGCAGGCAGATGAATTAACCATACGTTTTCTTTTGAGACATACATTTGTGTAATGTTTGAATGTGTCTTGCAATATAAATACTTAAAGAATTTTTTTCTTTGCACCTGGGATTTTTTCTGCTGCTGAAAGAGACCTTTATAACAAAGGCTTCAAAGCGTATCAAAAATTGTGAATGAACTTTCTGTCACATGGACCCAGCTTACATGTATTTGACCATACCATAAAGCCTATTTAACTGTATGGTTCTGAGATTTGGGCATATTTTAACCGATCCAGAAAAAGATTGATTCAGTCACAATGTTTTTTGATTGATCAAATAAAAATGTCAAATTTTGTAAATTACTTCTTGATGTTAACAAAAAATGTTAATTTTGCTGCTTTATTAGAGTTTGAACGGTTCCCCATTCATTATGATATTTTAAAATCCATGTTGGCCACTTATGGTAAATAAAGAATCTTATATGTTGTAAAACTTAATAGCATATTTTTATTGTTTTTTATTCGTATCAATTTTGTCAATATTTCAGTTTCCAGAACATGGCTTTTATAGTCTGGTAGATAAAATTTTACTCTTTCGCCATGACAACACGAGTCCAAATATTCTACAGCACATTTCCAGTCCAATTGATGTCAAAGATGGATGTCTGGTTGAGATTGTTCTATCTGGTATGTATTTGTATAATACCTTAAAATGGATTTCCAACAGAGATTAGTGCCGAGATATGCTCTGAATTGACAAAGATTGCCATGTTTGTATATGTGCATGAAAAGGAAGTTCTTGATAAACAACAACAACAAAAAACCCATTATTTTACACTTTACTGTATACATTTGTACATGTATTATTATGATCCTCATTTCAAAAATTTTCAGAGGAAAGTTCAAACAAAAAGCTAGACTAAATTGAATTGATCAAATTTTCAAGGATATCTTTACTTAGATAGAATGTGAAGACAATGGAATTTAGTTTCTCCAACTCAAATAGCACAAAATTTGGCTATCTCAAACTTGTTTTTGCAGTTCCTTTACATTGAACTCAAAAAATTATGTTTTTTTAAATTTTGTTGACACAATTAACATACCCCATGGATCAAACTGGTTTCGATGGTTTTTGGGGCATTGGGATGGCTGAAAAAGTTATATAGTATATGTTTGTGTATTTTTATTTCTACTGAGTATGAATCTGAGCAGTTAATGCCAGGATCTACAGTATCAAACAATCAAATGTAGTTTGTACATGTACAGGGTATACTTTTGAAGAAAAAAAATATTTCAAAAAAAAAGTGAATGTTTTTTTTCATTTAAAAAAAATATTCGATGTAGTTTTTAGTGGCAAATGAAATTGTCATTTGGCTTTTTGGCATTATTTTATTTGATTATTTTTGACATTTGTATCAGCCCTCCAGTATTTAGGGTATATTTGTTAAGGCTTTCAACATCTTTGGCCTTGAGCATTGTTGATGAGACATAATTTGTTTAACCCTGAAAATATAATAACCTGGTAGGAATTGGTGACTGCCTCAGTGGTCTTGTGAAAGAATGCTCACCTGATGTGTGGAAGGTGCAGGTCAAACCAGTCTTTAAAATTGGTATCTTTGCTGCTCGGCCAAGCACGTTGCATGTACATGTAGAAGTAAGAAAAAAAGACTGATTAGCTGGGAGTCAGAAAAATGTGTCTGGGTGATGTGACATGTCTTCTTGACAACTGTTAGCTCGTGAGCTACATGTAGCTTGTTAAAAATTATGTCTAAGTGTGTTTGTCTAGTACAAAGCATTGGGTTTATATCAAATTAACAAGTTCTCATTCTGATATGCATGTAATAATCGCCACTTGACCATTAAACAATAATTTATATATCCAAAAGAATTGGTACCATAAATTATCTTATTTAAAATAGCAAGAATAATTTGGAATTTAAAATATGTTTTGTAGCTATATAGTAAAACATTCATATGTGTGTCACCGTTTTTGACCTAAGAAATTTTTTTATAATTTTGATTCGTCATTAGTCGTCGTCTTATTAAATTGAAGTTTCATTTCCCATAGTTAAAATTGATCTGTAGAATTGATATTGAGACAAAGACATCTTATAAACTGTAGGAAACTACAATCTAATTTACACCAAAACATTGATAAGTAACTGATAACATAATTGACACAGTGACATATTTAGTTAACTGTAGTCAATGGGAATCTATCTAATTTACAATAAAACATTGATATATTTGTAAATACCAGTAACCTATATTGATTTTTCACATGGAACAATAATACTGATCATGAGAAAAAATAATTACAGCTTGATTGCAATTTGATGCAAATAGGCATTAGGGAAAAATAAGTAAATACCTGTGGATTTACAGGTAGTTCTCAGGTTACGTTCTACATCTGTGAAATGTATTGATTTATCTACAGATAGAGGAAAAGTAGGTGCGTCTTTGGTTTCTCAGACTAAAACACTTGCTTATACATGTACATTGCCGTCATTGGGTAATCTACATACATAGAATCTGACAGTTCACCAAGTTTATTCTTATAATAATAGAATTAACTCCATCTGCTGTTTACCTCAGGTTGGTTTTTAAGTGAAAAATGATGCATACAGTGATTAGTATCATTGAAGACCACTTGTACTACTCAGTGAAACAAAATTGTCATCAAACTATTAGTTATACATGTATTTGCTGTGATACATCAGTGCATACCAGACATGGGTTTTTGTTGTTTTGAAATGAACTTCTTTTTTGCAGTCTGGAATTGTCTGTTAAGTTTTTTTTATTGTATATCGCAATATCATATGGCTTTCTGTACAGCATTTCTGTTTTTTTTTCCTGGCTAACAAAATCATCACTGCCCATTTCCACCATGGTTTTGTTTAATAAATTTTTCAGTAAATTGCATTGTGTTACATATATGTATATTTGTGTAGCTTCTGTTACATGTATATGACTTTCACACATTCAGCTTAGCATTATACTCCATTTAGTCAGTTTAAAAGAAACTTTTTTCAGAATTGATTATTCAGTATATTACAATGCCTTTAAAAAAATAATTATATTAATATTTTCAGTTTGCATGAAGTACAGTCCTGCATTTACAAAACATGAAATTGTTGAAAAAAAAGTTCATACATGTATGATCCCCTTGACTAAATTACAGTCTTAGAAATAATATTATTTAAAATTGACCAACTTCCTTAGCAAAAAATGTCTCTTTTCTGTCTATCCAGTGCAATAATTAAAGAACTTCCTGAATATCATACACAGACTAAAGTTATAAAATGAACATACCACTTTAATTCATTTTACTTTTGGGAAAAACATTTGTCTTGTTTCAATAATTTAACTGTGCAACAATGTTCTTCAATATATTTATTTAATTGCTTTGAAATTGAGGACATGTTGGAATTTTAACAAAATTTTCAATACAAGAATTTTTTGTATACATGTAAAACATTCAAACACAGAGAAATGCATTACATGTACAAGTATAATTTCATTTGAATAAATTTCATTGTATTTAATTATTTTCTGTCAGTAAAAAGTGAAAAATATGTACTGCGTGAAAAATCTTAACTGGAACTTCAAATTGTTTAACATACAAAATGAAGCAAATTAGGAAAAATTCTAGCTCTTTTAAAAGACCCAGATCATCAATTACGATGACTGCAACAGCCAAGCTTAGTTTAACACAGGACCCTGTATGCTATAGGGAAATTCACATAAAGATAGTCTTGTCAGACATGTCTGGAAAAACTGATCCAGTTGGAACCAAATTTTGCAGCAGTATAGCCTTAAAGAAATTTTTTTCATGAATCCAGCCCACCAAGACAGTCGATCTTTTTAACATTTTTGTATGCATGCTTTAATGAGATTTAGTACATACATTGTAATATGTAAAAATCTGTACATTTGATTGGACAATGTGAATTCACTATTTTTGTTTATCTTGACTACCGGAGCACTATACCTAATGATGGGACTATCCTTATTTAATTTTAAAAAGTTTTTTATTTACAATTATTCCCCTTTGATAGAGGGTGTAACAATTAGTTACCATTTGCTACAAAATGGCTGAGCTGCTGAGGAAAAAGTTTGGCAAGTTTTGTGATTATTGATTTCAAAATGTTAACAATTTGCTTAAGTTAATAATAATTACATGTTAAAAAAATGTTTACTATTTTGTCAACTATACTATAAACCACTATACATAAAATGACATATTATGTACTAAATGTATTGTGGACTTCTACCCTACGAACAGTTTTCCTTTTCTGTCGCCTGGTGAGGTATAGTGCCTACGCCTTATCTGGGGCACTTTACCACAACAGGCAACACTATAGGAAAATAGTTCCTTCATGAGAAGTCCTAAATAGATTAACAGTGTACGTGTATATAATGAATTTCTGGAACTAACCCCCCCCCCCCCCCCCCCCCCCCCCCCCCACCCTCTTCCTTTAAAGTATGTACATTCAATGATTTGTACATGTATATATATTAAATCAAAATCAGCATTTTTAAAATGATTTAAATTAATTTACATACTTGAGTTACTACTTATACATGTATTATGTGATGTTATTGAGTGTAATTATATTAAAATACTGTACTCATTAATCATCTTCTTTAAATATAGTAAATGTATGATAATATTAATGGTGATGGCATTGGTTATTTAAGCCCTAAAGATCCTTATACAAGTACTTATTAACAAAAATTAAAAATAGAAACAAGAAAAAGGACCTCATTTTATTGTTCATGTGTCACATTAATAGATATTTTTAAAATTTGCAAAAATGGAGGACATCTCCATATATATTTGAGAGATCAATTTGTTAATCTAAAATTTCAAACAGCTCCCTTCAACGAAATGTTTTGATTACAAAAAAAATTGCAGAATGAAAACTTCTGTGCATGTATCTAGAAAATATTTGTATGATGAAAATAAAGATAAAAAAATAAAATGCTGTCTTAAAAATTTTTTCTCTCTCTCGATTGTAAGGTGTATATAGCAAACAATTTTTAACAAGCAGCATTGTCAAAGGTTTATGATAAGCCCAGTTTATTAATAATCACAAATCAGACAGTAATCACACACAGGTTTACTACAAAAACTGGGCATAAATCATTTGACCTAATTTTCACAGTTCTAATTTTGTTCAGTTTATACGATTTTCTTTGTTTTTATGTAACTATACATTAGAGAATAGCTTTTGAACAATTTTCAGAATTGAATCTTTACCTCTTTTCATTCTTTACAGATATATTTGTAGGTACATGTAATATGTTTTACATTATGCAAAGTGCATAGTACATGTAAGAAAGACATGTGTGTTAGTCCTTGTACATATGATCTTTAGATTAACTGTTCCTCTAAACATACATTTTTTTTCAAAGTTAAGAAAGAAATTCACTTCAATTTATAAAAAAATCATCGGTTACCCTATAGCTTTAAAGTAAAACAAGGATAATTATGAGGACTGATGCAGTTTATTTTATTAATCCACCATTTTGCAGAAAGCTTAGACATGAATAAAGATGCATTAGTAATGAGACCAAAAACTGGAAAGAACAGGTCAACCCAATCAAGTAATTTTAGTGTGTTTTTAGCTCACATGGCCTTTTTTGCCATCACTTTGCGTCTGTCGTTGTCCGTCCGTTAACTTTTCACATTTCAATCTTCTTCTCCAGAGCCACATGGCCAATTGAAACCAAACTATACAAAGTTTTTGTTTTTGGTTCTGATCCAAAATTCAATAACATACTGCCAGGGCCATTTATGAACTCTGATTGGCTGAAATTTCAAAAATCTTCTTCTCTGAAACTACAAAAGTAATTGAATTGTTATATTGCAGGAATGATCATTACGTGGTCCTCTACAAAGGTTATGTTTTTTGTGCTGATCTGAAATCCAAGATGGCTGCCACCACAGGATACATTTAACATAGGATCCTATGTGAAATACATACAAACATCTTTTTGTCAGAAACCATTTGACAGATAGAAGTAATATTATACCTGAAATATTATACCTGAATGATCAGATAATGGTCCCTGACAAAACGGATGTTTTTGGTGCCGATCCAAAATTTAAAAACATGGCTGCCCAGGCCATTTATGCACTCTGATTGGCTGAAATTTAAAAAATCTTCTTCTCTGAAACTATAAAAGCAATTGAATTGTTATATTGCAGGAATGATCCTTACATGGTCCTCTATAAGTTCTATGTTTTTTGTGCCGATCTGAAATCCGAGATGGCCGCCACCAGGTAATATATTTAACATACATGTAGGATCCCATGAGAAATACATACAAACATCTTCTTGTCAGAAACAGTTTGACAGATGAAAGTAATATTATACATGAATGATCAGATAATGGTCCCTAACAAAATTGATGTTTTTGGTGCTGATCTGAAATTCAGCATGGCTGCCAGGGTCAATTATGCACTCTGATTGGTTGAAATTTCAAAAATTAATCTTTTTCTCTGAAACTACAAGAGCAATTGAATTGTTAAATTGCAGGAATGATCCATACATGGTCCTCTACCAACTTTATGTTTTTCATGCCAATATGAAATCCAAGATGTCTGAAACTACAGAGCCAGTTGGAACCAAACTTGGCAGAAATGGTCCTTAAATGGTCCTCTGTCAGAATTGTGTCCGATGACCCAGAATGTCAACCAAGTTGGCTGCCACAGCCAAACTTAGTAAAACAAAGGACCCTGTGGGAAAATTCATTAAAATATCTTCTTGTTTGAAACCACTAAGCCAATTGGAACCAAACTTGGCAGAAATGGTCCACCAAAGCTGAACTTAGTATAACATAGGATCCTATGGGAAAATTTAATTTGCAGTCATCATACCTTAAACTTGGCCATATGTACACCAAACAAATGCCAGCAATGGACCTCCTTAAGAATTGTGTTTGATAACCTTGAATGTCAACTAAGATGGCCACAACACCCTAACTTTGTTTAACATTGAACTGTTGAAGGTGAACAAATTAAATCCAGGTGAACAATACAGGCTCTTGAGAGCCTCTAGTTTTTCTCTTTCTAACTGTAGCTTTTTAATGATATTCAACATCAATAGTATAACAAATCTTTAGTTTCACTCTGAATGCCTCCTACTGTGTGGTGTGTAGTGATTTTTCTTGGTAAACAGTTACACCAGAGTTTAGAAAATAAAAACGTCAAGAGGGATTTTGTATCTGGTAGATAGAGCATTGAAATTTAGTTTTAATTGCTAAGCTAGTCTAATTTAAACTCTTTAAATAAGAAGAGTGATTGTTAAATACTTTTTAGCTAGACTTGTCCCTGTCAGGTTACCAGTACATTGCCATGACTTTGTGTTTACATTTGATAACCTTCCTGTTTCTCTGAAACCATGCTGTTACTATTTAGATCATACTTTAGTAATTTTTTAATCCTTTTCAAAATAGTTGTACCTTCAGAACAGGTAGGTGCATATCAGAACACAAATTTATGTATCTGTCTTGTCTGAAACAACTTGACAAAATAATGCTACATAACATTGGCAAGTTCATTTTTCAAAATTTGTGTTGTAATTTTAAGCCCAACCCCATTTATAGTTAAACATAGCAAAATTATTTCTTATTTGGAAACAGACTGTGGTAAAATGGTAAATGCTTGCACGATGGCCCTGTGTTTAAAATAATTAATTGCTTTCCATTTGTATTATGAATGCTAAGCTAGTACAAATGTACTTAATAATCTCTGATTTGCAGAATTAATCCAGTTAAGAAATTCTGCTCAAACTGTCTTATACAAGGTATATCTTTCATGTATCACATGCTTTAAGGACTGGTTGATCAGCAATATTTATTTATTTTCCAGGTTATTCAATGATATAGTTATATCAAATTGACAGGCAGCTTAATTAATTTAGGGATAAAAATGATACTTTTTTAAAAAACGAGAAAAAAGTTTTATATTGTTTTATTTATTGATTTGACTAGTTTAGAAGAGATTTCTACTCTTTTTATACATTTTATATTCCACTGTATTGAATGTTCAGCTTTGGACCTTATCTAAAACCTAACACATGGGAAAAGTTTGTTTTTGTGGTTTTCATAAAATCAATTTCACATAATATACATAGTATCTATTATAATAAATTCTCGTTGTAACTATTATAGGTGAACTTGAAAAAAATTGTCAAATATTCCATCTGCAATTAATCTTGGTGCACACTTTTTATTATCAAATTTAAGGCTTTTCGATTTATAGTAAATTATTATCTGGATGTGGTTATTGTATACACTCTACCATCAAGTGTTGAATTTTTATTATTGGACAGTTTGGTTGTGGTTATTGTGTACACTGTACCACCAAGTGTTGAAGTTTTATTATTGGACAGTTTGGATGTGGTTATTGTATACACTCTACCACCAAGTGTTGAAGTTTTATTATTGGACAGTTTTGTTGTGGTTATTGTGTACACTGTACCACCAAGTGTTGAAGTTTTATTATTGGACAGTTTGGATGTGGTTATTGTATACACTGTACCACCAAGTGTTGAAGTTTTATTATTCGATAGTTTGGTTGTGGTTATTGTGTACACTATACCACCAAGTGTTGAAGTTTTATTATTGGACAGTTTGGATGTGGTTATTGTGTACACTTTGTACCACTACCACCAAAGTGTTGAAGTTTTATTATTGGACATTTAAGATGTGGTTATTTTGTACACTGTACCACCAATTGTTGAAGTTTTATTATTGGACAGTTTGGATGTTGTTATTGTGTACACTCTATCACCAAGTATTGAAGTTTTATTATAGGACAGTTTGGTTGTGGTTATTGTGTACACTGTACCACCAAAGTGTTGAAGTTTTATTATTGGACAGTTTGGTTGTGGTTTATGCGTACACTGTACCACCAAGTGTTGAAGTTTTATTATTGGACAGTTTGGATGTGGTTGTTGTGTACACACTATACCATCAAGAGTTGAAGTTTTATTATTGGATAGTTTGGTGTGGTTATTGTGTACACTGTACCACCAAGTGTTGAAGTTTTATTATTGGACAGTTTGGTTGTGGTTTATGCATACACTGTACCACCAAGTTTTATTATTGGACAGTTTGAATGTGGTTATTGTGTACACTCTGTACCACCAAGTGTTTATGTTTTGTTATAGGTATAAAATTTTGCATCCCCAGCATGAGGTATAAGTTTTAACTTGACAGTTTCTTTAACAGTTTACAAGATGTAAACCATTTAAGATAGGATTTGAATGACAGAAATAAAGTATAGTCATTTTGAATCCTTTTGCTCACCTGGCTCAAGGGCTTTTATTGTCTCTTGGTATATCCTAAAATTTTCCTATCCTCTTTCACAAATTTAAACCCTACTCTGCAGGTGTGCTCCAAATTTAATTTTTTTTTTCATTGACACGGATCTTTTAAACCACTGATCCAGATGGAATCAAATTTGGCAGTGGTCGTAAAGAAATTTATCAAATGACCAAGACCACCAGCCAAGATGGCCCTGACAGTGAAACACTGTTTAACATAAGATTATTTGACATGTTCAATTTTCATGTCTACAAGTTGCATCATATAAATCATCACTTGTAGATAATTTTATTTTGTTCAGGTCTGACAATTCCCATATTGGGAGATTCATTTATTTAGAGGGAAAGGTAATACTTAATGGATTTGTATATGAACAGACAATGTTGTTTCTCTTTATCAATACTTGGTTGAGTAATGAGATTTAGATATAGTATATATATTAGTCACACTTGTGATGAATAAGGTTTAGATCTATCAATTTATTATATTGGAGGTTTTTTTTGGAAGAAAAAGTTTGATTTCTTCCCCAGTTGTTGAGAAATATTCCCCAGCTTTGGCTAATCAGCATTATGTCTGCACATGCTGATCTACATATACATATAGTATTCTGAGTGTTCCAATCTGTTACTATGTGTCATCTCTGGGTTTTGAGCACATTGACAGTTAGCCCATATCCTTTCATTTTCACAGTAAAGACATATTGGCAGTTGAAATTTGTCATAATCCTTAATATACAAATAGTCATTATAGATTCAGGACATAAACAAAAGTTCTAAGTTTTCTACAAAGAACAAAGGCCACATGTATGTTTATAATGTCTACAATTTTCAAATGCATTTTTTTCAGGTAACAAAAATAATATTAACATGATTAAGAAACTAATTTCATAAATCAGATGGGTAATTTTTTAAGATTGATAAATAATGATTCCTGAGAGAAAAAAAAAAACAGAAAAGGGTTTTTTTTATTACATAATTTGTCCTTATGTACACATTCATGTGAACTAGCAATCAGGAAAGGAAATAAAAAGTATATGAAGGATAAAGAAATTAGAAACTTACTTCGATCTTCAGATTCAATTTAACACAAGCCTCTGTTAGGACATAAATATCTCAGTGACTTCATATTGGCGAAAATACAAAGTAACTGTTTTGTCATTGCATATTTTATGTTGTTACTGTTACTGAGCCCCTGTTTAAAGAATAAGTAACATGTCTGTCACAAGACTAAAACAGTGGAATTAAATGCATAAGCAAGGTTTGAATCAAAAAAGTAATTTTGTATCTATCTAATATGTAAATTTTCTTTTTATTTCTTGTCATTTCATACTATTAAAAGAGACATATATGAACATCATTGATACATGAATTTGTATGCCTTTATGAAGTAAAGTCAAAATCCCCCTGTATTTAGTATGATTTAAAAAGGATCATGATGCACAATTGTGTATGCTTCATCTAGAGATGAAGCCGAACAGAGTCATACATTTATTAACAGATTTTGACAAATATATGTAGTATATAAATGATATTTGTTTTGTTTCAGCACAAACGACAATGGAAGACTTACAGATCAAGCCACATTTACTGTTTGTACATTCATATAAATCACCACACTTCTGTGACTTCTGTGGAGAGATGTTATGGGGGCTTGTTAAACAAGGACTCAAGTGTGAAGGTGAAATGATGTTTACTTAGTTAACTGTTGTATCAGTATTGTGTCTTATTGTTTTTATGCATTTATATAATTTCAGATTTTTAAGTCGCAAACTAAAATGATGAGAATTGCTTACTTAAATGTTTAGGCCATGTACAACAATTCTTTTACAAAAAAAAATTTGTAATAAAATTGAATTACAATGTAATTTTTGGTGAAACAAAGTTTTATTTGAAAAACATCTTTATCTTCTGTCCATCAGCCCTTTGGTGATATTTTACAGTCATGATAATGTATTTTATTTAGGTTTAACTGGGTTTTAACAATTTTCATACATATTTTGGAAAATAAAATCAATAACATGTATGCTTGTGCTCTGATTTACTAAATCTAGATAGGTAGTGGAGTTATATGTTCAGTTGTGACATAATTGACATAAAGAAAATTGTTCTCAAATGGGTCTTCTTCAACTTGTGATGAGGTCAAAGATTTTGGTCCATGTGAATTCTTCATAGTAGTAATTAAGATGAATAAACCTAATACATTTGCTGTTTCTTTGCTTGTGCATGAATGGATTTATTATCAAGAATTTGGAATGCTTTATCAATTCTTCCTGCTGAAAAGAATTATATGCATCGAAAATGTTTACCATCAGATGTTTCTTTATTCCATAAAATCTGGCTGTTATATCCAATAACACAAAAAAATCTTTGCTACAGTGGGCTTCAGTTTTCAATGACATCTGAAGTTAGTGCTTAAATATAGTTAGAATTTATATTTAAGACGATGAGAATTTATCCACTTGCTAACAATTTGTCCATTGTCCAACTGTTATGAAATTCATTGTTTTCTCCTGAAACTTTGACCCTCTGATGATTTTATGGAGCATCTACTGATGGGTCTCAAAAATTTGTAAATTTTATCCAGTTAGACCACCATCACTAGCATTGTGATGATCATCGGTTTTTATACAACAGCAAAGGTGCAGTATTTAATAAGTTGAATTTCAGTAACTTTTATACTGCAGTCTGAATTTTGAGACATATCAATTGTAATATATTATATTTCCCTTGAGGAATGATGAAATTAACATTGTTTCCACATTCTATAACTTTTTTTTATGGCAGATATAACTAGAATGTGCATTGCAAAACCTCAGTTTATTGTTTTGAAGTACAGTCAAACCTGCTTAATCGACCACCTATTTTAAGCAAGAACCTCTCTTAAAAGACCATTATTTCAAATAGTGCATTCTATATAAAATAAACCTGTATATAAAGACCACCTTTCTTTAGTGTCCATAATTTTGCTCTCCCTTGGAAGGTCACATAAGACAGGTTTGACTTTATTGTACTTATATGTGCTATGAATGTTTTTATCTTGCAGTGAATTTTTTATGCAGCTTTCCTTATGAAAAGCATTAAAAGGCCCACGTAAAAAAGAATTCTTTAATTTTTTAGGTTGTGGCTTGAATTTCCATAAACGTTGTGCCTTTAAGATTCCTAATAATTGCTCATATGATCGTCAGCGCAGACCATCGTCTAGTAGTATCACATATCCTAACCCAGTCAGAGAGAAATGTGATTCATTGGCCGTGGAGGGCACAGCACAGGTAGAATCAGGAATACCATATGTAAGATATCCATATTACATTCCTGGATGTTGTAATCTGTTGTAATGTGGATATCATTTTTATTACATTTTCTTTTCAGTAGCAGTGCAGCAATATACCATAAAATAACATGACATTCAGCTGATAGACTTTCAAAATTGTCTATATGAAAACAGTTATTCAAGAGTTGAAATTAAATTTCTTTTGATACTGTAAAGATTTACTGTAAGCTTTAGACATACTATTTGTCATTTTCGTGTATTGTTGCACCTCTACTTTTGTGTTGAAAAAAAAATATATATGAGAAGTGGAAAAATGAAGCAAGAAACAGAGCGTATTACTATGCTTTATTATGGAAATTTCCTGGTAAGATCTTAATGTATACATATGAAAATACATTGCTATAGTCAGGGTATATACATTGGTGTACATGTTGTTTATTTGGTATACATTTTGTTATTTATTGGATGTGATGGCACCACCCTTAAAAAACTTAATTACATAAATTTCATAGGTTTTGCAACGTTGGTATTTTCTGTCAGCTTAATGATTTTTGGTATACTGTTTTCATTCCTTTGTTTAGATATTTAGAAAAATTCTGGTAATCAGCAGTTTTTACCAAACATCACATGTTTTTTTGTCTATATTCGTCAACTACCAATTTCTCCAGATACTACAGATAATATTTAACTGTTAATTTTAAGTCAGTATAAGTACATGTATTTGTTCATCAGTAAATTTACTGAAACGAAATAGGCCATTTGCACAAGGTTAATATTTAAATTGATTTGTTTTCTATATTGGGAATTTTTGAAACAATTATGTAACTGCCCTGTCTTGACTTCTAATGTACTTGATCAAGTTTAGAGAAGAATTTTTACACCCTGGACTTTCTTCTGTTCTAAAAATTTCAGAGTAATGCTTTAACTGTGTTATTTTTATGTTGTAAGCTTCAGTGATAACTGTTGTGAAAATTAATGTTTTTATATTGGATGTAAGTACAAAATGTATCTTATTGAGGTATTTAATATCTTAATAGTCAGAAGTTTTTACTTTTTAAAGTCATATCAGATTAGTGGAATGAACATTAATGAAAATATTATTGGTTAATAAAGGGAAATAATAATTCTATGAATTCAGTCATCATAAAGCTTTTCTTCATCCACAAATTATAATCCAAATCTTTTAGAAACTATCAATAATTCAACCAAACTTAAGCATTTTTATGCAGTATAGGTAATGAAAAATATGTTACACCATATTAAAGCTGAGTTGTTGGAAGATAAACTGACTTACACATGGGTTGGCTGTAGCAAGAGTTTTGGTGACTGATTCACATGGGTTGGTTGTAACAAGTGTTTTGGTGACTGATTCACATGGGTTGGCTGTAACAAGAGTTTTGGTGACTGATTCACATGGATTGGTTGTAACAAGTGTTTTGGTGACTGATTCACATGGGTTGTCTTTAACAAGTGTTTTGGTGACTGAATCACATGGGTTGGCTATAACAAGAGTTTTGGTGACTGATTCACATGGATTGGTTGTAAACAGTGTTTTGGTGACTGATTCACATGGATTGGTTGTAACAAGTGTTTCGGTGACTGATTCACATGGGTTGGCTGTATGTAACAAGAGTTTTGGTGACGTATTCACATGGATTGGTTGTAACAAGTGTCTTGGTGACTGATTCACATGGGTTGGCTGTAATAAGTGTTTTGGTGACTAATTCACATGGGTTGGCTGTAACAAGAGTTTTGGTGATCGATTCACATGGATTGGCTGTAACAAGTGTTTTGGTGACTGATTCATATGGGTTGGCTGTAATAAGTGTTTTGGTGACTGATAAAATGTATATTGTAACAGTGTATTTCGGGAAGATATACAAAGAAAATCTGAATTTATTGGCAAATGGCTTTCTTTCATTGACCATATTTGAGTTATACCAATTCAGTCGTACTTTTTCATCCTTGTTGCTAAGTTTGGTATATTTTTCATATAAAAATAAAACAAATAAGAAATATTTTTCCATTAATAAGCAGATTTTTGCATATTTATGCAATCTGCTTAACTTCATACTTTAAACCTACAAGTCAAATTTTACAAGAATGGGATTATTAATTAGATGATGACAGTGTTATAAACAAGAAAACCTATGCATGATAGGTCAACAATATTGAGTAATGTCATAATGACCTTATTTTACTCCAGTGGTCAGGTTAAGTTTTGTTAAGTTTGTTCCTTTTTTTCTATCATGGCAGGTCAGTAATATTTGGTTGCAGAATTCATAGATAAATGTACAAGTTTGCTTGATTGTTATATGGTTGCAATTTCTCCTATATATTGGTGTACCTAGTTTAATAAAGGCTTCACATTTCAACATAGGAACAATCAGTGATGCATACAAGACATATATGGATGTCCACTCTTGTTTGTTTCTTACTGATTACAGCCGCATTCATTGGGAGGTTCATTTTGCCATGTGGCCGAGTGGTCTAGGTAGTTCGTCATGTGGTTGGGTGTGTTTGACTCCGATCTAAATTGATAAGGATTGTTTTTACTGAAGGTCGGTGGTTCTCTCTGGGTACTCCAACTTCCTCCACTAATAATAACTGGCTGCCGCGAAATAGCCAAATGTGCAGAAAACGGCATAAAACCCCAACTAAACTAAACAAAAATCATTTAGCCATTGAAAGATTTGTTTTTTCAAACTCACACACCCCATTTAGGGTTTAATTGTACTGATACACAATTATTCAGTCTCCTAAAAAATTCTACGAAATTTCTCATGAAATGTTGACTATTTTGGTGACGACAGCGATAACAGCAATCATTATTAAACTCCTTCAAATAAGTGAAGTTTCGTGGCTTATAAATTTGTAGAAATAATTCTGTCTATCAGCTGTAATAGATCTAACTGAAAGCACACAGACTATACAATGCAAACTTCGCAAAAGGAAGGATGTTCTAAACAGTTTTGTTTTTCCAGGGTGTTGCACTTTGTAATTTTGTGTGCAGTCATTATAGTTCATCTGACATTGTTTGACAAATACATTTTTAGACCGTCGTGGAGATTTGCATTTGGATAGGGTATTCCTATTTATATTTTCCATGTTAATGACCATTTTAACTTCAGAATTCTGAATTTGTACCATAGTCTTCTAATCATATCTTCTCTGATGTAATTTTTAGGATACAAATGACAGTTTGTACTTTTTAAGATCATCATATACAGATGTGCACCAATACCTCCTGATTAGGATCTTTTGGTGCATTTTTTTTTTTTTTTTTGGAGTTATGGCATTTTAGACCTATAAACTTTTACCATTTCATTGCAAGTCTTTTGGGTAAGATGCTGCTGAAAGTTACTACATTGTTAGATCCTGATGCCTGAGGTAGACGTTTTGAACTGATGAAATTTTACCTTCTTAATTTCATGCTTCTCATCTGACATAATTGTTTTACATACACATGGATGTTGGTACATACAACAGTGTTGAAGGTAGAAGGTACATAATTGGGCTATATTTCAGATTTTTCTAAAATTTAGCATGTAACTAAAGTCTGCTGAACTGCATCTGAATATAAAAAAAAAATTTATCTGCCTTTAATACTTCCCGAAATATGGTGTTTCAAGTTTTGGCAAACAGATGTGTACATACGTAGAATGCATGTAGATATCGCTGCAAGAAGTCAACTATGAAGACTTATAATTATGATTTCTCAAAATCCACTCCCTAATTCCCTAGAATTTAAAAAAAAAGATATATTATTGCCATTGAAATTCTCTTTTTATAATTGATATTAAATTTTATTAGGGGTCACCAGATTCGTTTTTTTTCAGTATATTAGATTTATTGCTATATGAAGACTGAAAATAAGATGTAGATTTTTAGTGTTTTTACACATATAGTTGAATGATTTCCACAGCAATAACAAGCCATTTTTATAGAAAATTCTAGGGATTAGTTTTTGAGAATGATGATTTAAAGTCAAATTATTAATTTTTTGTTGGCAGTTTTTATATGAAATCTACAATAAAAGACCATTATTTTAAGGATTTTAAATCAACTTTATCAAAGAAATATACAAGCTAAATATAAATTTTTTTTGACATTTAGATGCAGTTTCAAATATTCTAGCCACACGTAGAATTTCATGAAAATCCGTAATTTAGCAGATTTAGGTACCTCCTACCTTAATGCTGAGGTTTTAGTACATTCAGTTTAATGAAAGATTTGATATTTTTCGAATCTTCAAACAAACTACCTTGACCTATTATACACAGCAATGTAATAGATACATGCAACTTTCTCATAAATTTGTTTTGCAAGCGAGACCATTAACTTTTGCCATTTTTTAGCATCATTTTTTCCCACCTATATTGATTGTTTAATGGCTATTTCAGACAACAATTAAATGACACTGACATGGAATGGGTCGTCTCCTAGTCATTAGCCGTATTATTACACACTTGTAGACAATACAGTTTGATAACGCTAGCAATAAAATACGAGCGTCTAAGAAAATTGACAAAATGTCAGTCAGTCGCAAATGAGATTAACATGTTCCATTACTTTCAGTTCTCTTTTCCCATTTATTAAGAGTAGCTGTAATTTTGATTAGCTTTATATTTTCTATGTCTTAGATTTTGTGGTTTTAATATGTAGACTTGACACAGAGAAAATGTTCAGGTCAAAGTTTCCTCGAAAGAAAAGTGTCAAGAAATCATAACAAGGTTTATTATTATTTGTTATTCATGAAGGGTCTTTGAGAAAATGAAAGGACAAGTATCTTTGTCTTAAAAGGGTTAAATAATTCCTTATAAGGTTAGCATGGTTCAGAATTCCAAATTTGTTTTTTATATTTTTCAAGTTGAAGTGAGCTGGCCATGGTCTCATACAAATTTTTTCTGCCTGATCAGCCTTGGAAGATATTATTGACAAAAATTATAGAATCAGCTTGCAAACATAGTTGTAGGATATAAAAGGCAAGCTTAATTTTTTACTTATAAAATTTTTTACATATTAAATGTATTAAGGCAATGTATCAACGGGAATTAATTTAAAGATTTATTTCAATGTACATTGAAATTAATGAATATACACTTAAATTTTACATTGGAATGGAACAGTAGTTTTAATGCTGCACGAGTGATGCTGTTTTAAAATCTCTAATATCTAGAGCGGCAGTATATATGGATTTATTGTTGTTTCATAAGGTTAGCTGATTATCAGATCTATCACTCAAGTCATTTGGTGACCACTTTCCAGTCTTAATTAACACACTTTCAGAACACTGATATTAAAGCTAGGCTTAGTAATATTATTTTCTTAGAAAAATCAATCCCCCAGTCTATATAAACTTGACTGTCATTTGGTTGTCACCTGTTTGTGCCAGGTGATATCATGTATTTAATTGGCTTATTTAGTTTAGCAGAGTATATAGATAATTACATGTCTGTTAATGATATATCATGTTGTCAAGCTGAGGAAATATTGGTTTCATTAGGCCATTGCTGGCTTTGTCAATGTTTAATATTTATATCATTGTTGAATGAGCTGTTACACTTAACTTAGTTCACCTAATTGTAAGGGTTTGAATGCTTTGAGTGAAAAAATGATTAAAACTTACAGGTACTTCGTGAATATATTGAAATTGTTGTTTTAGGAACACGTCAGATGTTTATGATTGCAGTCCTACAGTTAAACAATCATACATTCCAAAGGGTTATATAGTTTCTGTGTTTTAAATTCTCCTATTTTACAGGCATACATTCAAGTCATATAACTGATCAATTATCCAAATTGAGAATACAGGACTTTGCTAAGTTCAGTATGTTGACAGGTGGACAATTGAAATTTGGACACACAACGACTTTTTCCATAATTGACATGTTAATATGTTGAACCTACATGTACAATAAATACAAAAACTTGAATATATAGCATATTCTGATCTTTTGACCAATTTAATCTCCAGAATGGAAAAAGGAAAAGGAAAGAAAAAACTTGACAAATGAAAAAGTACCTGTACTTGTTTAGACAAAAAAAGGAGAAAACATTCACATCAAAATCAGATGAAAAAATTAATATTTTACTGATCCTGCCACAAAAGCTCTTTCGGTCCCTTTGGCTTCTTTCATTTCCAAAACCTCCAAGCATTAAAATGTGTAGATCCACAGTTTTTTCTTATTTCTGCCACATATTATTCCTTCAATAAAAGTACATGTAGTCTCTAAAATATAAAGACAAAATGTATTAATTTACATGTAAATGACAAATTTTTGTAATTCCTGTATTAAATTTATTTATTATATTATATAAAGTGAATAAATAAACAAGATAATTCAACACAAATTTTATATCATTAAGTATTTCAATTTGTATAAATTATAGTAAAATGTTTATAGAATACAAGTAAGCTGATAGCTTAAATGCTTTAAATATAAAAAAAAATGCTAATGATATGACCTTGAATGGGAGATAAAATATTTATGTGCACGTCAAAGATGGGACCTTTATGATGTGCCAACATCAGCCTGTCCATCAGTCTGGCCACATTCAAACATTTGCACAATAAATCACTTAACTCATACAAATCATACAAAAAGGTTTGACTTAGTTCAAAGGTCAGTAACATTAAACTCCCCATTTTTTCACTTCATATCAATGTTGTGGAATTTTGTTCATGAAAAAATGTGTAATTTCCTATTCAAGTTCAAAATGAAATACCATTTTTGGATAAAAATTAATATTGTATTGACACTGGATGTCATATTTCATTGTGCTTGACAACTGGCAAATTGTGCACTCTTAGTGCAAGTCATTATCAAACACAGAAAGACGGTTGAATAAAGGGGGTAACATTTTATAAAAGGTCAATGTATTACAGTTTGTTAAAAAAAACTGACCTGACAAGGGAGCTTGCCTTATAATCTAGGGACTACAGTATTCAATTTTCATACTGTAATCAAATGAATTACTTCCAGAAGATTGGGTGTGGGTTTTAATTACAGGAGTCATCACATTTAATTTTTTTTTATATTGCTGTGAAGTGTCAGTAGTGTATAGTATTGGATTGAAGATTACCCAAAGTTTTAGTAATCAAATAGTTGATTGTTTAATTTAAAGTGAATGAAGATTATGATGTGTTTTACTTCCTTAAAAGCATGTTATTTTTACGAGGTCTATTTGGAACTAAAAGGGAAATATGGTTAACGTCTGGATTGACATTTAAACTTAAGTAACACCCACTTCTGGAGACTAAGTACTTCCTACATATCTCTTCCTCTAGTATCCTATTACATATGACATTCGCATACAAATATTTAATTAATTAATACTTGATACATCAAATAAAGTTAGGGTAATATGCTTTAAAATCCAACATGCACTTGAAGTTATGTGAAAAAATAAGAATTTTAGTTTATATAAATCTTTTTATTATTTGAACAAGCTTCAGTTTGATTATACATATTTTATTACATTATACACGAAGCTGTAATTTGAAGGAAGTAATATGTGGAAAATATATAGTCATATATGCTCATGTTTGTAGACAGGTTATATTAAATAGGGAAGAGAATGCTATCTCTGCATGAAAGCGACCTATTTATCAGTTCAAGGTCATATTTGTTAATTTCATGTAGTAAAAACTAATTGCGGAAAACATCTATTACACTTGACCAAGCAATATATGTTTTTTTATGATATAAGGCAGCATATTATTAAACTGATAACACTAAATAAAACACAATAACAAGTTGTTATTTTTTCTATCAGTAGCAGTATTTTCTTTTCTGTAAAACTACTGTGCGTCTTTTTTTAAAACTGCAAGTCATTTTTCATGAATATCTGAAATAGTTCATTAAAATTATTTTAAAAAGTATTACAATACCGTAAGTTTCCATTGTCATAATTAAATCTTTTTTCCACTGCTGAAAATATTTTACCAAAGCAGATTTTCCATTTTTTGAATGTGATTCGTTGAATTTGCTTTAGGTATGATGTAACCACAAACAAATGTGATGAATATGGACAGGTTCTGTTTCCAAGATTTTAAACCATGTTAACTTTTGAGATATACGATCCAAATTTTTATTTGAAATGTAAAGAAATTGATATAATCTCCAGAGATTTGCCATAGTATGTTGGAAACACAATAACTTTTACAGTCAAACTTGCATTAGAGCCCACCTCAGTTGCATACCAGTACATGTTTAAAGGGCACTGTTAAAATATCTCTCTCATGAACAGTGCTTAGGCACTGTTGAACTACTTACCAAGGATTTACAGGATTTGAACATTTTTAACCATGCCTGTGTTTTCTGGGAATTCGTATTTAATTTGTTGAATTTTTGACACCTTAGATTTCAGGGTCTTTTAGTGATTGTCTTATGGTGAGACATGTTACTACACAACAAACCGAACATGTAATCCCTCTTTTTACTGTTTTTGATTTAAAATTGATGTTGATTCATTGAAGCTTACACCATAACCTTATATTTAAGTACTTGTAATGTTAACCATTGTATACAAGGCACTTGTTCATAAAGCGTTTTTTTTAGACTTATATTTTTTTCATTTATACACACATTTCAATGTTGTAAAATATTTTGTAGTATTTGGATTTTTGAGGACGTATTATGGTATGAGCCCGTTGGCATCAGTGTCCGTAGACTGTTAGGTTTCCGCTTATTTACTTTTGTTCTATTGAATATATCCTTATAACAATTTACCCCAATGTTCCCCCATAAGAAATACAGGTTGGGATTGATTTTGGGGAATCTGGCCCCTCTGGGGGTCATTAAGGGTTTTTTTTGATAATTTTTGTGTATCTTTTTAAATATTTGTCCAGTTTTTACGATTTTTGGTTTTTAGTTTTCCTTGATGAAAATGGAAAAATTTATTGGGATCCATTTGAAATTCACTATCTCATACCATTTTCGAGAAATAAGGGCCGAAAATGGACAAACCTTAATTTTTGAAACTTTTTTATTTATTATCCGATTTTGTGGAAGGTCCAATATTTCTGTATAATGTATATTATATGATCAAACAGATTATTTGGTAAAGCTTAATTATATGTCCACATCTACTTTAATTCTTTACCTGTTGCGTGTTGCGGCCATATCATGCTGCGCTTAGCGAAGCCCTTTATTTGTTTTTAATTAACTTTTGACAAGAATTTTATTCATAAGAACTATTCTTATATTGCTAGTTGATTTATTATAGGCTCTCATGGTATCTGGTCAGCCATCCTTGTCACTGAGTTTAGGTGGGGATGCACGTAGTAACCGTTCAAAATCCTGGAGCGGTAGACCAATATGGATGGAGAGGGAGGTATTGGGCAGGATAAAAGTGCCTCATACGTTTGTCGTACATAATTATACCAGACCAACAATTTGTCAGTGGTGTAGAAAACTATTGAAAGGATTGTTCAGACAAGGAGTGCAATGTAAAGGTATTATTTCTTGCTGTAGAGCATAATTATTCTCAAGAAGAAAAAAAAGGGGTAATATGTACTCCTTTGAAATTACCTTTTATCTGGTATTTTCTTTGAGGTATCGGTTCTTATGTTTTTGAAAATTTGTTTTGCAGGTATCACCAGGATAAATATTTAACCACCTGGATAATTGCAGTAAGAAAAGGAGAAAATGAATCCGTTTCCACAAAAGATTAATTTATCTCATCATGAGAAATAACAGATTTGCCCTTTGATTGGAAATTAATTTGTATTGTAATTTTATTTAGCAAAGTCCTTGGAAAAAATAAAAAATTCAAATGGCAGTTGTCATAAATGGTATTTTACCATTTGTAAAATATAATATCGTGGGAGAAACACTCACTTTCTGTTGCTTGTAGGTTATCATATTAATGCACTTTCATAGTTAAAATTTTAATGCAGAAATTCTGAAATCTAATTGTCTTTAAAAGTGTAGAAACATTGTTATCCATGAACAGCAGAAGGAGAATTTATATTTTCTGCCTGTTTGATTGTTTAGTAAATGGCAAAATAATGTGAGAAATGCTTTTTTTTCATGAATTTCAGATTGTAAATTTAATTGTCACAAGAAATGTGCTCCACAAGTACCAAAAGAATGTGCTGGGGAACTACCAAAAGTTGGATGTAAGTTATTAATAATGATATGATTATCTGTAGTACATTTTTTGTATGTGAATATTATATTAAAAGTAAAATTGTAAAAGGTGTTCATTACTATTTTGTAAGTTTGTAGAGATTTATTTTATACGCAAAAGCTAGTGGTGATGCTGACAGAATTTCTAAATGACTGTTTTATTGTTATTCAATATTTTCTAAAGCAGGTGGATAATATATATAAAATGTAGTTTAATAAAGAGCACATTCTATTTAAATGTATATTTAAAAAGTCATATTTATAAATCATTTAATTTAGTAACCCAGGAACAGAGTATAACATCTGAGATGGATGGTTCTGTGGATACAAACTATACAGATATACAGGAGGATGAAATGCCTCTACCTGAGGAAGACGATGAGGAAAATACTCAGCAAAAACCACCTCTCAGGTAAATTGGTAGAATTGTCAAATTCATCTATATTAGCTTATAAAGGTTATTGAAAAAGAAAGTACTCTGCAAAAACCACCTTTCAGGTAAATAGGTAGAACTTGTCATAAATTCACCTGTGTGTTATATAGGTTATCAAAAAGGAACTGAAAAATCTAGTTCTTCAATAAACTAGTATGAAATAATGGAAAATACTCATAAAAAAACTATCTTTCTGGTCTATTTTTAGAAAAAAGTTCAAATGATCAGCATAACACACCAGTTATATATATTTCAGAAAAAAAATAATAACCTTTTTCATAAATATTGAGGATATATTTTATTTCCAGCTCAGAGAGGATAGGGTAAATACTTGGCACTCAAAGCATACATTTTTTATAACAATTTTTCCTAATTTTTGGTACAAGTTGGCTACCTTAAATTTACATATAATAGAAACATTTGGTTACTTTACTAGCAGAAGAAAGTGTTTGTGAAAAGGATTTAAAAAACTGTATTTCATCTTTCAGTCCTACACAGAGTAGTAACATTCCATTGATGAGAATTTATCAGTCAGTAAAACACACCAAGAGAACTGGATCGAAGGTCATGAAGGCTGGATGGATGGTTCATTTTACTCAAAACGACCAAATGGTATAATAGTTCAGATGAAAAAATATTTCTTTCAGATTTATATGAAATTTTATTAAATTTTCACTTCACATGTTTTTGAGAAGTTTTAAGATTCAATTTCTAGGATGAAAACAAATACACTATTTGAATTAAAATGCCATAATTCAGTTTCCATTCAATTATATGAAATATGTAAAAGGTTAAAGAAAGAATTTATAAAATTTCAGGAATTTTTTACTTTTATTGCACAATTTAGTTGCAGACAGTTATGTTATTTTAATACATAAAATCAATTTTGCAGAGAAAAAGATACTATTGGAGGCTGGATTCCAAATGCATTACATTATTTCAAAAAGAAGACTCACCTAGGTATTATAAGGTATGTAGCAATTAATATATATTTACAACCAACTATAGACTTAAAAAAGTTGTAAGATAAAACATGTTTTTCTGAGGGGAGAAATGGGGTAAAATTTGACAAGACATCAACCTTGGAAGTGGAATCCAAAAATTGCTGAGATTCTTTGGACAAATAATATTTTATTTTGTGTTAGATAAATATGTTGAAATTGAAAAAAAAGTTTTCTGTTTTTGCTGAACAATTATCATGAAAGAATATGGTATTTTACTTGAACATTCTAATTTTTGCAAATGAAAAAAAAATATGTAAAACTCATATCACTGTAAAGTGTGTGACGAAAGAAGCCCATCCCTAATTAACTGATTCTTTCTTCATGAATGTTTGGCTTGAACATGATTTCATGCACTGAAGGTCATGGCTGGATTGTATTAAAAGTTTGGTTTTTTTTATGAGAAATCAAAAGAAAAATTGCTAATGGGGACAACCACCCACCTGTGCCCCCCCCCCCCCCCCCCCCCCCCCACAAAAAAAAAGAAAATAAAATGAAAACTAATTCTATAATGTTTTTTGTAGGAGATTCCATTGTCACATATAGTAAATATAGAACCGGCCAAAATTAGACCAAACGCAGACCCAAACAAAGCACCACATGTATTTGAAATGAGAGTTAACTCTACTGTATACTTTATTGGCGAGGACCCAACTTTTGGAGGAAGGGAGGGTAATATTGTTGTCTCTCCTGAGAGTGGAGTTGGATTAGAACAGGCCAGGTACTGGGAACATGCCATTAGACAAGCATTAATGCCAGTCACACCAACATCCAGTCTTGTTGGAGGTATGCAATTTATTTGTGTGTATAACATATATACCTACAGTATATAAGTTACGCTAGGTACATTTGATGGATCACAGGTTTGATTTTTTTTAGAACATTTTAAAGACAGGATGTAAAAAATAGCACAATTTTTATAGCCCACAGAAAGAAGTTGTGAAAGAAAAAAAAATAGAAAACAGAAAAATCTGCATGTCAGCAGGTCTCTATAGGCTGTTGTAATTTACAAGTATGTTGGCATAATTATGTGAGCATGCTGACATTTTGAAAATATTAAGGAAAAACTTTGATTGCAACAGCAATGTAAACTAATGAATACATAATTTTATATTATTTGACATTGTTGTTTAGGACCAACTACTGAGAATGGAAGTTCTAAGGAAGAAGAACAGGACATTAGCCAGTTATACCAGATCTATCCAGATGATGTTCTGGGATCTGGTCAGTTTGGTATTGTCTATGGAGGTAATTTTACGTCAGTTATTAGAGTATCTCAACATTGTATTTAATGTAGACAACCTTGGAAGTGGAAGGTCGTGGTTCTCTCTGGGTACTCTGGCTTCCTCCACCAATAAAAACTGTCCGCCGCGAAATAGCCAGATGTGCTGAAAACGGCGTAAGACCCCAACTAAACCAACAAACAAAACAATCATAATAAAATTCATAGGAAAATAAGCCTAAAAATTGTTAATTCAATTCTGCCAGAAAGCATAGTAACTGTTTATAGCATCTGATTCCTGTTAAAATAATTAAAAGAGGCTATTTTACCATCATTCCGGATATCATAAATGTAAAAGGATTTTTGTTTTATCTTGGTGGTCTTGGTTGAATTGTTATGGCTGGGATGTTGTGGTATATTTATTATATTTTATCTCTAATTCTTGTCAGGAAAACATAGGAAGACCAACAGAGAAGTGGCTATAAAGGTTATAGATAAACTGAGATTTCCCAACAAACAAGAGGCTCAACTCAAAAATGAAGTGTCTATTCTACAGGTATGAAATTTAAAAGAAAAAAGCAAATTTTTTAATTGTTGATTTTAAAGATTTCGAAAAGTGGGAACATACAAAGTTCAAAGATAAAAACTGCTTTATTACTTGTGTAATAAATTACTTCATACTTTGGTCACTT
Organism: Mytilisepta virgata; assembly: GCA_028015205.1. Lineage (NCBI taxonomy): Eukaryota > Metazoa > Mollusca > Bivalvia > Mytilida > Mytilidae > Mytilisepta > Mytilisepta virgata. The sequence continues at coordinate 49,165,911 of CM051518.1, read as the reverse complement.
AAGCTGAAATTAGTATTCTACAGAATTTTGAAAGTTTGCATGAAACTACAACTTGTACATTTTATTGTCCCGTAGGAATTAGAGCAACCAAAATTCTATGGTTATACTAAATATGAAATTTTTATTGTGGCAAAATGATCCAAGTTTTCATTTAACCTTGTTAATCAAAGTTTCATATTATTTTATTTCTTGATCATCTATTGTTTTTTTTATAGAATCTCCATCATCCAGGTGTAGTCAATTTGGAAAAAATGTTTGAAACTCCAGAAAGAGTAAGTAAACTTTGTGCAGTTACCTGTTGGACTTTTTTTGGATAATCTAGTCCATTTAAGGAGTAAGGAAATTGTTAGCCGATGTTGATCTAGTAAGAAATAACTGCAATCACATGGTACACACTATGCAACACACAGATTATTTTTTTAAAGCATGTACTTGGAATTCATGCATTTGTATTTTGAATAGACCAAAAACCAAGTTACTGTGTGATTCAATTGCCAGTATTGCTTTAAGGCATAAAGCAGAGTGATTCCCCTTTATGATATCACACTAGAATGAAATATTAAGTATGTTGAATGGTATACTAAAAATTTATCAAGACATGTTACATCTAATAATGAATTATTGTGTAATTGAAATATTTGTTAAATATATGTATTTCATGTAGATAAATAATAGTACATTTATGAGACAGAACCTTACATCTTACTTTTAAATATCATATAATATTTTCATAAGTTGAATAGAAAAAAAGAGAATGATTTTTTCATTTAAAGTTTTGATTTTGGCTGAAAAACATATATTATTGTACAAAAACATGTATGTGTTATTACAGATATTTGTAGTTATGGAGAAACTACGTGGTGATATGTTAGAAATGATTTTGTCTAGTCCTAAAGGTCGTCTGAGTGAGAGAGTAACGAAATTTCTCATTTCTCAAGTAAGTAAAATCAAACCAGAGGTAGAATATTTAATTACAGTCAAATTCAAATGTTCAGCCATTATAGGCTAAATTCATGTTTTGATATTTTGAATAATTTCATTTTTTTATTGTATCTGATTTATCTCTTGATTATTTGAGTGATAGTTTTTGACTTTATTTTTAAAGATAAGATATAATAAATGCAGCAAAAAAAAAAAAACAAATGATAATAAATGCAGAATTAAACTTAATACACAATTTTTGACAGTTTGTTTATGTTTAAAGATAATGATATGAAAAATGTTACAAATGGTTAAGAAATGCAGAATTATTCTCTGTAAACCTCAGTTGATGGAATGGATTTTAGGAATTTCGAAAGTCTAAATGTTGAAATTTTTTCTTGTTTAATTAACCTTCTTGAGTTGTCAAAGAAATCATTTTTTCTGTTTAAATTGTGTACAAAGATTATATTTGTACATCTCAAAACTAATTCTGAATGGGAAATTTCCAACACAAAAATTAATGCACTTTAAAAAACTGAAAATTTGAATTGATTAACTCAGACCTATCCTTAAATTAGTAAAAAATAATAACAATCCAAAGATACTAATATTAGATATAGTAAATTTATACTATGCTGTATACAACACATTTCAAGGAGTTACCTCTCATCATCAGCAGCATTAAAACTGAAATATTTGGAAGATGTACTCGTAACCAAAAATACCGAAATAGGAAGCTAAATTTCAGCTAAGGAGATCTACCATGTGCAATACAAGGAATGATCCCTTAGTATTTCTATTATTTTTAATTTTTTTTTGAATACTGGTAATTTGTGTAACAAATCAATGAATAATCATGTCAGACAAGTCTGACGACACATATTTTAAATATTTTCCATGCACTTTGTGCATATTTTGTGCAACACCGGGATCTAATAATTTAATAAGATCTGACAGGAAAAGTTATCTCCCTTTTACATTAAAAAATCTCACAGGCAAAATGTTTTTGTTTCTCTTGAAGACATGTGTGAACAAAGTCATGCAAGTTCAAATGTTTTAGTTATGACTTAGCTATTTAGACGTGTCAGCCAAGTAGCCAATTCATATGGATTAAGGTACTCAAATTTTGAAAATCCCATTCTGCGGACTCAGGTTTACAGACAGTAAGTTCATTTTAGTTAGATTGAATGATACTGAGAAAGGCTTTGCTTTTAGACATCTCTGTTAACATTGAAATGTATTTTGTTTTATTTTTTACAGATTTTAGTTGCTCTCAAACATTTACATTCGAAAAATATTGTACATTGTGATCTTAAACCAGAAAATGTTTTATTATCATCAGAAACAGCATTTCCACAGGTAAGTTATATTTTTGTTGTTAATTGTGTGGCTTGATGTTTGCGTAGGATATGAAATATTTAATATTATGTGGCAAATGTTCCTATATCAACTTGTATTATTCATGTGTGAATTTATATATGAGTGTATGTTGAGTAATGTATGATTTATAAAACCATTTAGCAGAATTAAAGCTATGTTGTTAAAAGTGTGGAATGTATTTTGCTCTTGGTTAAATGCATAAAATAATACTGAATTTCCTCTCATGGTTGGGTGACTTTATATTTTGGACAGTTAGATATAGCCAGTATTGTTTGAGAACTACTTAATGATATAAGAAGTGTATTTGTTGAATTGTTCATTGTGTGATGCGATATCATTCAAGGCCTACTTTTGTTGGTTATTTATCTTGATACACAACATTATTGTTATGGAACTTCCTTGTTTATCAACTGTAAAAGCAACAGAGAGATGTACATGTATGTTGCACAAGACATACAACATGTGCAAATATTCCAAGAGAACTGGGATTCACAACAACTGGGTGAAAATTGAACATCAGTGAATGTCCACTATCTTTATTTAATCTCATTTCAATTACAAACATTCTGAAGTCTTGCTTTGAAATTTTGTATTTGGCAAAAATATATATACATATTTCAGGTAAAACTTTGTGACTTTGGGTTTGCAAGAATTATTGGTGAAAAATCATTCAGAATATCAGTTGTAGGAACACCAGCATATCTTGGTAAGTGTAAGATTAGTATTCTTCAGGTAATAAAAATCAATTTTATTAAATTAAAGAAAAGTTAACTCTTTTGGACAAATGATTAATGAAAAATGGCAGTATGGTGAAAACAACTTTAAAGGCATTTACTTGCCTAGCATTACCAGCTACAAAAAATGTCATACGTGGACATTATAATGTTATGGATTTACACATGTACTGTGTTCAAAGTTGGGAAAAAACCTTTATTTTTTAATAAAAAATTTCCTTGATTAGCCAGATAATATACAGATTTGTTTTTTTTTCAGTTTCTTAACTGAAGTTTCTAGTACACTTGAACTTTGTGACCCTTGAAGGGAAGTTCAAAATAAGATCATGTAAATTAGGTCCAAAGTTTAAGATAACTTGATTTTTCCACTTGTTTTCTTTCTCAGTATTATATGAACAGAGATCACTTTTATTTTGAAATGCAAAATTTATTACAATATTCAGCCTTTATTAAATTCATATGTATCGTCATATACAGTATGAAAAACACTGAAAATTTAGAAATACTCCAATTTTATTATAAAATAAAGTGTATTTGTTTGCCTTTACATTGCATTCTTGAAGAATTCAAGGCTTAATTTATGTAAATAGTCCTTTCTTGACATGTTGTCATCACTACATTAAGTGAATTTGAAATACTTCTGCATATGTATATTTTTGATATGCATTTTAGCAACACCAAACTTTTGAAACTTTCTTATAGGCCAGTTTTCGTGAGTTGAGTTTTTAATTTCTTTAAATCTTTTATTCATAGTCACCAGTTTAAACAACTGTAAAAATAGTGTTGTGAGAGTCACAATTGTAGTTAGTATATGACTAAATTATACACTTCTAGTTTTACCTGATTATTTAAGATCAAAGTCTAATAACGCAGGTTTTCAACTTTTGTTAGCAAGAAAAAGGAAGTTTCTTCATTAAGTAGGACAAGAAATGTAAAATATATAGTAACACTTCATGGGGAGTATAAATAAAGTCATATAAGATAGGAAGTCATTGAATACACAAGTTATTAAGTTTAACTGCATTTAAACAATAATTGATTTAAAAGTTAATTATAATATGAAAGATCATGAGAAATGCTGTCTTTTCCAAGTTAAGTGCAACCGATCAAGATAAATCATGCAGAAAATCACTCCAGAAATACAAAGTACTGTATATTTCATATTAGAACACTGTGAGATACTATATCTTCTAAACTTTTAATTTTGGTGGTCATTCCCTTGATGTCCTGCAATGGTCATATCGTTAAGCTGTCGAGGTTTTTGGTATAATCCAATTGTAGGTATGTAATTGTTGAAACAAATGTTTGATTGGATATAAAGTACTACAGTCTTACTTGACACTCTCTGACATTGAAGTGCCAAATTATGGGAAAAGATCTTACATTTTTAGCGTGATGTAGGAATATAAAGTTTTTAAATTGGTACTCTATTGATTTTCATTTTTATATTTCAGCCCCCGAAGTCCTGAAAAGTAAAGGATACAACAGGTCTTTAGATATGTGGTCAGTAGGTGTAGTCATATATGTCAGGTAGGTACATAATGTATCAATATATACAGCACAAAATGTAAATGTGTTTTTGTTTGACTTTTTAAAAAAAAAATTGGAGAGATAAATTTGCACCCCTTGTGACTTTGCCCAACTCGTTTTTGTTTCTCTTGCAATCACTACCTTACAGTTTAGATTGTCTATGGTCAAATGATTTAAATTTCAATTTATAATAGTATTTTTAAGTATTTACTCTAAAAAGTAGAAAATTTGTGGAAAGTTAAACAAGATATGTATAGCCAAAGCTAAGTGTCAAAAGGTAGTTGTAACAGAATTCTTACTGTATGGCTGAGGCGTCCATCATTATTTATTTGCACATATTTCTTTTCTCACTGTATGCATTAAAGGTCACAGTGACATAACTTTTTCATGAAAAAATTAATTTCTAATAGTATATTTTACCAATTCAAAATATGTTTATAGTTTGAGTGGAACATTCCCTTTTAATGAAGATGAAGAAATCAGTGACCAAATACAGAATGCATCTTTTATGTACCCACCTAACCCATGGAAGGAAATTTCTCAGGAGGGTATGTAGTTTACTTTATAGTCCATTGTGATAATTTGATCATTTTTCTTGGAGGACATGATTTGTTTGTGCCATATCAGACATAACCTAATCACTTTATAAAAGATTTTCCATTGGTTAGCTTTAAAATCAATTTGTCTAACTACAGGCATGTTCTTTGAAAAAATATGACAAGTTTTGTTTACTGCTTATATGTGAATTTATATGATATACAAATATAATTGACAAAAAAGGAATTTGCTTTAATGAATTTCTTACCACACACACAATATGTGAAAATAAGCAGGGATGATTTTAGTCAGTTATTTAACTGATTTCAGTTGTTTGGTATTGCAAAATTTATTTTAAAAGTTGTCAAACTGGGCAGAAGCTGCCAGAAAATATTTTTGCACACTTAACCCCCCTATTTCAGTTATTTTAGCAATTTTCAGTTATTTCCTCTGCTCATCAAAATAATCATTGAATAAGGGTTAATCATGGTACTTGTATTAGGAAAAGAATACGAAAATGTACATTATTTTAAAATTAATAATGGGACAATAATGAGACTGGATTGTGTTGAACTTGTAAAAAAAATTAGGATGTACTTTACCAAGGCTGTTATTAAGTTTAATATTCGTCTCAAGGCTAATTAAAACATAACTTTAGATGCTAATGTGCTTTGCACAGCTGATAAAAATATAACAATCTTTAGATTCACCCTGTTAGACTTTCAACATAATAAATGCATGTTTTGTTCATTGGATAACAGATGTTGCATGTATATGTATAGTACTTGTGCATGTTATTGTGGAGTGGTAGTATATATTTATCTTTAAATGTTGTGACCTTACATTTTTTTTAATTAAAAGTGTTAGAAGTATTAGTAATACTGATAAATTTAAATGACAGAAAAATGATAATTCCTTTGCACTCTTTTCATATACCGAATTTACTCCAATTTTTTGCCATCTATTAAACATAAATGTCTGGTTCTCAGACACGACAGCCCCAGTTAAAAAGTTGCCAACGGAATGAGTAAAATTGGATTATGGTGAAAAAAATTAGCGTCATTTGTCCATAAAAATTTGAAATTTGGCCCCAAAAGTATGTTTCATGCATCTGCCAACCCAGAGTCAATTTTCAACCGTTATGTGACATTGATTGATCTAGTCAAAAGAGGCAAGTAAATAAACAGCTGATAAAGGATCATCACTGTGAGTTTGACTTGAATATCACTCCAAACGAATCATTCCATGGACGATATTGCCTGTTGATTCCATAATTACCATAGAACAGCTCTTCAAAAGAGTTTTTGCAGAAGAAATGAAGGAAATTTGAGGCATTGAAAGCAGATATCCCACATGTATAATTCAAATGTCTTAGAAGTGAATGGAATCAAACTAGATTTGACCATGAACCATAGTGGGTCACTTGTTTGGAGAATGCCACACTCCCTGCACTTCTGTAGTTTTCGAGTAGGCTAATGTTGTACAGAAAGCTAAATTATCCGACCCTACCAATCTATCCAGTGGTAGTCAAAATTGTTTCCTTTCTGTTTCTCACCCCATCTCTGTTTGAATTGTTTGATAAATTATTGAACTGGTTCTGGTCCTGAAGAAGGATGAAATATTTGCCACTGGACATTAAGCAAACAACAAACAAACAAACTAAAAAGAATAAACTACTCAGCAATTTATTTAAAAATACAAAAAATAGAATTTGTCTTTCACACATGCAAAAAAATAAAACAGTGTTGGCAGAATAATTCTTTTAAAACAAAAATAGAGGTTGGGCTGTTTATTAATGAACTATTGAGTTTTAGTGTATTTTGGGTTGACTATCAAGTTTATTTCTCCTGCTATTTATTATCTAGATTTGTATGTCGACAAAGTAAACCATAAACTAAAAATTCCTTGCCTCTTTTGAAAAAGAAATAATTTAAAACTAACTAAATAAATTCCCTATGTACCTTGCCATTTTTGAAAAATCAATTTTCTTAGAACCAGAGAATTTATTTTAGGTGGCCTTAGATAAACCTATTTTGAGGAAAAGTGGAAAAATTAGAATTTTGGTCTTTCTGTCATTTTTTTTTACTCCAAAAGATCGATGTTGTCAATGCGCATTAACAATAGGAAAACAAAATAATAGGTCATACTTCAGTTTTGTTATTTCATTTTGCTTTTAGGAATTTATCTTTTTTGTTCTTTGAAATATATTTTAAACTTAAAGATGAAAATGGTAGGAAAGTTCAAACGACCCACCATGTTGTTGATAAATATGCAAGACGTGATCTGGAGCTTGATCTAGTTTTGGAGCATCTCATAAATGATTTTTTTCAACTCCTGTGCCATCTTGTTAGAATATCTATAGCTTTTAAATGTCTAATAAGAACATTGGTTTGTAGAAATTTGTTCATTTCATTTAAATATAATTTATTCCTCTGAGACAACACATTCAGAGTTTTTGGATTTCCAGGTCGAAAAAAATCAATAAAATTTACATAAAAATTGTTGTTATTTCAATCATAGTTAATAGATAGTTAAAATGTGTTAGAAAGAGGAAGTAAACACTCATTAAGGACTGAAAGTAATTAACTTATGGAAAAAGTTCAAATAACTGTCAGCAGCTGGTAGCAATGATTGTAACTTTCACAATTTTGCAGGTGTAGAAAAAGGTTATCAAAAATTCAATTTTCCTTGAATTTTAAAGTGTTGAAAATTAGTGTAATTACAATAACAATAACTGAAGAATGATATAGCTGAAGAGGAAAAAGGTGAAATTATCAGAAGTAAAACTTTCATTTCTTAAGATTTTTTGGGGGGAAAAAGATCCATGCACATATGTAAAGTTTTGTATTCATTTATTGCATGTTTACTGGACATAAGTATCTTATTGATTCTGTTAAATATATATATTGATTTGTATTTGACTGAAAAATAACCCATGAAAAAAAAATAAATGTTTGTTTTAGCTGTAAAATAAAATGTTTATTTTTCATTCCAGCAAAGAACTTCATTGGAAATATTTTTGTAACAAATTCCAGATCTCGACCTTCCGTGAAGAAGGTCTTACAGCACCCCTGGTTACGTCAGGTGCCCTTTTTGTATTGTGATGAATTTTGCTTATTACACTTAAAGCTCTTCAGAAATAATCCCCCCCCCCTCAAAAAAAAAAAAAAAATCAAATCAAATCAAATCAAATATAATAATAATGTGAAAGTTGAGGCATTTTGAACAATATATTTAATTTTACATTAGAATAACCTTGAAAGGGAATTACTATTTGTTATAATAGCTATGAAATGAAAGAAATATGACCATTTATAGGATGTTGATGATAGGAGGATTATCTTGAAGAGCTTTATTTGTGAGCAGCTTTAAGATACTAACCCATCTTTGCTGTGTATGTTTAGAATGTACAGAATACTCACTGGAAAAAGTTCATCAGTTACCTTGCTCGGTCTGTATGCATGATCTTACAATATACATATATTTCTTTTAAACTGGATAAACTTTTCTGAAGAAATTTGGGCTTCATATGTGAATTTTATGACTACTGCATGATCTAGAAGCTACCCTAGCAGTTACTAATGAACTTTTGAAGGTCTCATTGTGTTAAAACAGCATATTGGCAACACAGTGATTTTTGTAATCTGTAGTATTGAAGAGACTGCTTTTGGAGTGGCATACTTCAGTTTTGATCATTTAAAACCATTTTATATGAATCTGTCTTTTTAAAATATATTTTAGTAAGAACATGACAGTTAATATGTTAAAAAAAAATGTTGTATAGTGAAAAAATTCATATTGCTTATTCCATAACATGTCATTTGCATACACATTTTATCAGAACTGAAGTATGTCTCTTGATGCTTTTTATAATTTGAACACTAATCTTAATTTGCAATTTAAACCTGTGTTAACCACAGTTTAATTATGTTACTATTAGTGAACTGGAATCAAACAGCTGTTGTCTCCTTCCGGCTTATATTCTTTGACACATCCTATCATTGCTGTTGATACAGCTTTTGACATGCAGTTTATCCAGTCATGTTCTTTATTACAATTTCACACTCACAATCATTCAATTTCATTCTTGCAGCGTTAGATCTGATCAGTAACCTGCTACAGGTGAAAATGAGAAAGAGGTTCACTGTAGACAAATCCCTCGCCCACGTATGGCTTCAGGTGACGATTAATTCTATATTTTAAGTTTTATAAAAATTTATTTACATTCATTGAGAAAGAGTTGATATATTAAGTTTCAAGGAATAAAATACTCAGCAATTTATTTAAAAATACAAGAAATAGAATTTATGTCTTTCACACATGCAGAAAAATAAAACAGTGTTGGCAGAATAATTCTTTTAAAACAAAAATAGAGTTTGGTCTATTTATTAATGAAGTATTTGATTTTAGTGTATTTTGGTTGACTATCAATTTTATATCTGGTGCTTTTTATTAACCCTTAGACAAATTAGCAACTTCTGTTTTCTATTTTCTGTATTTTTAGCATTTTATCTCAATTATTATCTGGATCTTAATCAGTAAAGAACAGTTTCAGTGAGATACCCTTTTTGATCCATTTACAAAATCCTGTAATAGGAAATATTAGCAAAACCTTTTTTCACAGTCCAGCAATATTTAGTTGATGTATATTGCACTTTTAACACAATTTATATATGCCCTTCAAATATAGGACATACACTGTGTAATGGTATATCACTGTCTGCCATCTCCTGGTCTACACACTGTTTGCCTGTGTCAATTCCCCCTAAATTTTTATGTAAAGTTGATATTGATGAGATAATGCTTCCTTTTGATTTTATTTCAATATTTTCACAGTCACTGAATTTTGTCAAGAATTAAGCATTTCACATGAATTTATCAAAGCATGTCTCAACCAAATAGATAACAACCTACCTTTCATTTTTGATTATTTGTTTTAGTTGTCCAAAGTTTAAATCATACAAAATTTTGTAACACACTCATCTCAACATAACCACCCTGTCACTTTATCACAATATTTAAAGTTAAGCTTTTTGAGTTTTTCACAGATTTTCTGATTTTTCAAACAGCTTTTACACTGTTACATGCAATTTTGAAAGACTGCTGTAATTGTTTAAGGTTAACATCCATATCAGTTTGGACAATTTTTGGTTTCGTTCTTTTGAATTATTGAATTTTAATTACCAAAGGTTTTTCATATGTATACAATAACCAGACAATACCTTTGTCTATCTATATAAATGTTTATACAAGTGTAACTACAAAGTTGCAGGAATTAAATCATTGAAAATGTAGTGAACTAGCATAGTTTGCAGATATTTATTAAAAATTCAGTTATTAAAAAAATATAGTTAGAAACTTAATATATTAAATAACTCACAAAGTTCTGATTATATGGCTTATTAAATTGCATATCAAATGGATATGTTTTGCAAAGATATGAGTAAAAATCATAGTTATCTCCCTTTGCATGGAAATTTAACATTGAAGATCATCATGTACATGTAAAATAAAGTAAAATTATTTAAATAAATTCCAAGTGTGGTCCTGTTATTGGTACAATATAATCATATAATAATAGACATCACCCCAAAAAAAAAAGAATTTAGAAAAAATGTTATTAAAGAAAAATGTTTTACAATGTTTAACTGATTTAAAGACATTCTTTTTAAGAAAGTGTTTTTCCATGTTTGTAGGACTACCAGACTTGGTGTGATCTAAGGAAACTGGAAGAGCAAGTCGGACATAGGTACATAACACATGAGTCAGATGATGATCGTTGGGAACAGTTCCGTAAAGACAAAGCCCTGAAATTGTGGCAGGATATAGGAATGAAAGGTGTGAATGAAACATTTAATCTTAGCAAGTCTCGAGGTGATCGTAACAGCACCACTGCTTCATGATGTTCACAGCATTGTTGTTTAGTCTCAGTTGTCACAAAAAAATTACAGAAAAAAATGGGATATATCAAATTTAATTTGAATACTTTTGTGACAATTGATTATTTTTATATTTGTATTTAATTCTTTCTCACATGATATAGACAACAGTTTATTTGAGAAATTAAATTTAAAATAAATACATGTGTAGAAATAGAACTAAAAGGGGAAACAAATTTTTTTTTACTAAGAATCTGAAACACTTTATAAAGTTGTTTTTCTTTACTTATTTCTGTGAGAAAGTTTTCATTGAATATTGTATGCACACTTTGTAAGAAAGACCTTTTCCAATTTCTCAAAAGCAAAATTGTTAGTTGGCCGTTAACCATTCTGTAGAATTTTGTCAATCATTGCTAATTGTTTTGAATTTTATCATTATTTAATTTTTTTTACTTCTTTTCTATTCTAGACAATCTTCTTATTGGCCAGTGAATAAAAATTCTGATGATGAAATACCAAGCTTTTATAGTTTTTCTGTTGTATATTATTGTATATTTCAGAGAGTAATGTGACAGCTGTCACATGGATGAATTTGTTGATATAATCTAGTCTGAATTTCAAAAAAGTATTAAGACCACCTTTATTTATTTTTATATTATAAAATTTTCTGATTGAAAACACATGAAAAAATATCTACTCTGATTGCAATGTTACAAATAAGGTAACATATTCTTAAAAGTTAACAAGGTCAGTCGGAGGTCATGATATTTTGTTATTTTATTACCCCTTCTCTTCTTCTTTGAATCACAGTTAAAATTGATTTCACAGAAAAGATACTGAATATTATATTATTTTCTTAAGCTGAAGACAGATTCCTTTTTTAACAAACATGAAATACAGATAATAAAGCCCGCTAACCAGAAATGGGTGGACTGTTTTGTCTCCAGTCTGGTTTTGTGGGGGGAAAATAACATGATATGGTTCAATGCCATTTTTAAGCAGAATTCTGTATTCTTCAATATGGATTTTTCTATTGCGGTCCATTACAGTTATTATACATGTGCATAGTAATTTGGCCTCTGGTACAAACATTTCCACTATTTGAATATTTGAAAACTAAATGAAGAGATTTATCCCATTAGTTATGGATGACATGCTGTACAATAAAACAGTACAATGAATACTAAATGTTATTGATAGTTCTTTCTGTGACAGTGTATAAACACTTTGTGGAAAAGGTCTTGTTTTTTTTAGCATGAATTTTGATATTGTACTCTACGCTGGATGTAAGACTGTTGTGACAATTTTATATTGTGTATTTTGTTAAAATATTTAAAATTTTTATCTCAGTATTTATCAATTGGTATGCATAATTTTCTGCATCACTCTTAAAAAATCAAAAACCTTTTTATATTGTTGTATATATTTTATATATAGATATATGATGTTGTTGACATCTGCAGATTTTTATTGTTTTGTTTTTTTTCCATTTTGATGTATTTGTTTATATTGTTGGTAAATCACTTATTGTAAATACAGCTACTGGAGGGTATATATCGTCAGTGTCATAAAATTCAGGGGAGTGCCCGCAAGGGCTATTTTCAGGAATTGTTCTTTGTTCACCATAAGTGCTGTTAATTTATTATGCTGTTTTCATAATTACATGGAAATGGTTTCCTTAGAATATTTATCTTACTGTTCAAAATATTTTAAATCTTATTTCTTACAAATTTATTGTGAACGAAAATATGGAATATCACAAGTTTTGAAGTTCAAGATTGAAATAAAATCAGTATGGTCGTAACCCGAATATAATAAGATCATGTACAAATGGCGATTTCATCTTGTCTGTCAAAACCATTGTTATTCTTTATCTGCAACATTATTGATAAATGCAGATATGTTCAATATCACAGCCTGTGGGCTCAGGCATGACAGATACTGGATGTATCATGCAGTGGGACTGAAATAAAATTTCAATCTTGGAAACTGCCAATAATACAATATGTCTTCCTTACGGATGTTTAAAGGTAAGTTAGCATGTGTCTCTCATATCTTTGTTAATCTTCTAGTCAGTAAAGGTTACAGCTAACATACCAGGAGAGGAGGGTGGATTTAATACTTCAATAATATAATTATAGGTAGATAAATTTTTAATGTAAAATGAATTTATAATTATACATATAACTATAAATTTTTATAAAACTATCATAAATTCATTATTATTTATTATATTTAACATTTAAAGTTCATAAGTATCAAGCTCCCACCGTTTTCAGTGAAATACAAATAGATATTTTAAAGAAATCAAAGAAATCAATAAAATACCCTTCTAATATTAATAGCATTTTTAGCTCACCTGGCCCAAAGAACCCTAAGGGGAATTTAATTAAAGATCTTCTCGTCTGAAACCACTGGGCCAATTGGAAGAAAACCTGGCAGCAATGGTCCTTAGGTGGTTCTCTTTCAGAATTGTATCCGATGACCCCACCTGTAATCCAAGATGGCCACCAGAGCCGAACATATTTTCACATGGGACCCTATGGGAAATTTACTTAAAGTCGTCTTGTCTAAAACCACTGGGCCATTTGGACAAAAATTTGGCAGCAATGGTCCTTAGTGGATCCTCTTTCAAAATTATATCCTATGACCCCAGCTGTTATCCAAGATGGCTGTCAGAGTCAAACAGTGTGTAACATAGGACCTAATTGGAAAAATCAGTGAAAGATCTTGTTTGAAACCAGTGAGCTAGTTGGAACTTCGCAGCTATGTTCCAGGCTACCAGTCAAGATGGATATAGTCCAGGTGAGCGATACATGCTCCTGGGAGCCTCTAGTTTTAGTTACACATTTATTTACTAGATTTATCAATATACCCGTCGTAAAAAATTGTTTGTAATTCAAAATTGATATTAAACGACATAGATCACAAAAGCAATACAAACTGCTATACCATAAGTAATATAGAATCCATAGTATATTGTTGCCCATCACATATTGATGTGAATTTCTGTACCTAAAGCAATTTTTGAAGTGCAATAAGATTTTTTATCTTGTCTCTGACAAAAAGTCGCAAAAGAGAAACATAAATGTTTCTTTCAAAGTGGCTGTGACATTAACATTTCTTAAAGTTTATGCTTAGAAATATATTTTTAAAAGACAGTTTAGTAATATTTGGTATGTAGTTAGTATCGATGCATTTCATTTTGGTGGAGTTCATTGACTGAAAAGTTTTCATTTTAAATTTGGGTTTATATTTGCTGTAAACCTATATACCTATATTTGCAGGATGGATTTTTCATAATTTAAGCATCTGATCAACTTCAGTTGTGTTATTATTTGTTTACCAGATGCAATTAGCTCAGTCCTAGCTAAAACAATCCTGTCATCGAGAGAAACAAAAATATTTGGCTTGTGGAAATTTAAACATAAAAGGGAGGTAACACCTGTTTTGAGATTTGTCGGTTAGCTTTCACAACCTTCAGTTGCATCAAATATGCTCAGAATCAATGACAAACAAATTTAAGGATAGTCCTGAGTTAATCGTTACACATTTTTTATATCTTTCAAATGTGTTTATCCAATCAGAATCATATTTGAGGTACAAGAATACTCCAGTTACAAACAGTAATAAAATTTGTAGTTTTTCTTTGACATTTCAGTAAGGCTAATCAACCAACAAAAAAATGTATTATTTCGTTCTAACATTTAGACTTTCAAAGTTCCAAAAATCCATTCTACAAACTTATTTTTCCAAACACTAGTGAATGATGTTAGTTTGCAGTTGCATTACTATTGGTTCATTTTATTTCCTTGAAACAACCTTGTTCCCTTTGAAATTGGTAACTTAAATAAAGCACACATATAAATTTTGCTGCCAGTAGGTGAGGCATGTCTCTGTATCAAAATTTTATGAATTGTCAGAATTTTGTGTTACAAAGTTAGACTTTGCAGAATGACACATTTTTGGTTACATATGAATGACATTCTTTGGCATTAAGATGAATAGAAACTGTGAAGTTTATAATTAAGTTACTGGTAAATAGGATATCCACAGCTTTTCATTAAATAGATAATACTGTAAAAATATTTCATGGAGTTGGAAGATTTTGAAATATGAAAAACCTTAAAAGCAGGAAATGTTAAAATGTTAGCTGAAGTCTTGTTTGTCACTTTTGGGTTTAGTACATTGAAAATGATAATTTAATGTGTTCCCCAGTCATAAAAATTTCTCTCATTAAAAATAACCAAATTCATAGTATTTAAGAACTAACTATATATAATAAGGCAAGGTAGATATTATCTGTAAATCTGTAAATCTGTCTCCTATGTTTTAAAAGTGCATTATTATGTAAATTATATTTTAAACATTGTAAAAATGGAAAACATTAATTATTAAATTGTTCGTTATTAGTGCAATACTGAATATTAAAAATATGTATCAGTTTGACATTTATGTTTTTTTATCTTTAAACACATAAAATATTTGTGTACACTTTATTGAATCTTAAAAGGTAAATTAATTATTTCCCTCGCGTATAAGTATCCGACATTTGTTTATGTATTGTATAGCATGTCAACGGTTACAGTATCTATATTTCTACATTTTAATAGAATTTTTATTACATGTATAAAATTATAAATTGGTGAAAATTTATTTCATTTAATTTTGTTCATGTCCTTAACAAACTGTTCTGTTCCATTAACATGTGTAAAGTACAAAATATAAATGTATTAGGTATAACTCTTTATTTTCACACAACAGTCATATCATCTGAATCAGAGAAATACTTATTCACTTTTTAAAAATAAGTTGGATAAATTATATATATATATATATATATATATATATATATATATAAAGATTTTAGAATTTCTCAAAACTTACAAAAAATTTTATCTGAAGATTTTCATTGAAATTTCAAAAAAAGAATCATTGTCAATTTCGGTATTTATGGAGGAAAAATAAAAAATCAGTATAATTTACAAATTTTTATCAGTTTAAATTGCTTAAAAAGAAAGCAATAATTACTACAATACAGCACAAAAATTATTTGTTATTGACATGGAATGGGATAGGTATCCTGGAGAAGCATTCTATTTCAACCTGTTTTATAAGTCTTATAAAAATTCCAAGACTGTGATAATTCTATATTTCACCGAGCTAGAGAGAAAATAGATATTCAAATTCGAGCTGGATAAATTTTCTGATTTAAAATCATGCACAATAGTAAGTAACAACTTAACATACCATGAAAACAGCCAGCTTAAAACACTTTTATTAAACTCTTTTATGGTTTTATGAATATAACATCAAGGCAGTAAATTCCTGTAATGGGAATGACTATTGGTTGAATGCAATGAGAAATCAAGAGTAAGCAGTTCCAGTTGATTTGTTTATATAAATTTCTGAAATGTTTTGATTCTTTGATTTTTCCTTCTAACATACGTGTTAACAAACTTCCCTGTAAAGTTAAAATATGTCTGTCTAACTTCTATTTTCCTTTCTATATTTTTATGATCCAGTATTTATACCTGTAAAACGAAATAACTCCCAGGATTAGAGACAAGTTCTGAAATTTGGAAGGGGTTTCCAAAAAGGGCTATATATAACCACGTGTTGTATCAGTGCTTGATTAGAATGAAGAATGAGATAAAGAACATACAAGTGTTCATGGCTGAGTTAACTTTATCTGTGATAGGTAATTGGTTTCATAGTGATTTCTTTGACATTGATTTGCAATCAAAAGAGCAATTTAAGAAATGTTTCTTTCTTATAGGAATAAGGATTTCTTTTAATAAAATGAAAATGTGAATAGATGTTTGTTTATTTTCACGTAAAAATGGCCGTTTGTTTTGCAGAATGTATGTGAACTCAAATGCTTTATGCATCTGAATTATAACTTGATATACGTATACATGTGTAATTGGACTATTTGCAAATGGAAACTCCCACACCACACCTGTTTTATTAACACAATATCTTTACCAAAATATATTGGAAACAACAAGAAGTGCTCTGAGTTTGTCGTTAAATTTTGTTTATCTTCTTTCACATGTGATGTTTATACAAAAGATATATAAAATATGTCAAAAACTGAAAATATTTGTTTCTAATAAACTTGATTATTCATGTATCTCAGGATTTTGATTTCCTGCTTGGGTTTAATATTAAAAGTTTCTGTGAAAAGACGTAAGCATTCTATGAATTCTCGAAAGCTTGAATTTCAGAAATCAAAATAGATAGACCCTTTATTAGGCCCCGCCACTTGGCATTGGTCGCCCTATAGTGATCATTTAGTCTGTCCGTCCGTAACAAATCGTTTCCGCTCTATATCTTGAGAACCTTTATGATTTCAAAGTTTTTACTTGGCACGATATTCACCAGCACCAGAGGGTCTGTCACAATGTATGTACAACTCTGTAGGTCAAAGGTCAAGATCAAAAACTTAGGTCAAAGTTGAGAACCCCATGTCCTATGGTAAAGACTGTGTCCGCTCTATAACTTGAGAATGGGTTGAAGTTAAGTGAAAATATTTGGCACGGTTATTCACCACTGTCAAAAGGGGTGTCGCGATTATTGTGCAAATCTCGATAACTGATGTCAAATGTTCTTTGGTAAAGATTGTGATACAAAATTTTGACCACAAGTTATTTATGGCGGGGCTCAAAGAGATGGATTCCATCTCCTTGATGTCTGGTTAAAAATATCTTGTGTCTCAAAGTGGAATCTGTTATATGTTGTTTACATGTTCATGTAAAATATTCACTATATAAAAGTACGTCTTATCTTAGATACTGGTAAGTATTCCTGTCAGTATAACAACTTGACTTAAATCGTAATCAGTAAATTTTAGTTTAGGTGGCCTGAAGGGCTAACTGAGCTACTCCTATCACTTGTTTTTATAATTTATAAACTTAAAACGGTCTGCTAACTTGAATCAAACTGATGGAATGGTAAATGGATGACAGGCGCGGATCCTGGATTTGACGTTTGGAAAGGAGGGTCCCGTAAACGTTTGTAATGATTAATATAGCGCCGAGCAAGTGAGGCGAAAAATGTTGGACAATTTTATGCTAAAAATTCATATGAATTGACAGAAACGTGTGCCTCCGTCTGAATCTGTACCTGAAATCTTTCATTTTTAGCTCACCTGGCCAAAGGCCATGTGAGCTTTTGCCATCACTTTTCGTCCGTCGTCCGTCGTCCGTCTGTCCGTCCGTCCGTCCGTCCGTCCGTCGTAAACTTTTCATTCAAAAATCTTCTCCTCTGAAACCGCTGAGCCGATTGGTTTGAAACTTTATAGGAATGATCTATGACATGTCCTCCACAAACGATCCTCATTTTATATTGATCCGATGAAAAACATGGCCACTGTTGCTAAAAATAGAACATAGGGGTAAATTGCTGTTTTTTGCTAATAACTCAAAAACCGTTACAGATATCGAAAATCTGACATGGGGTAAAATTGATCAGCATGACGAGATCTACCTACCCTGAAATTTTGAAGGAAATTCCAAAACACATTTAGGAGTTATTGCCCTTTTTTCGTCAAATTTTCAAAATTTTAACATTCAAAAATCTTCTCCTCTGAAACCGCTGGGCCGATTGGTTTGAAACTTAAAAGGAATGATCTATGACATGTCCTCTACAAACGATCCTCAATTTATTTTGATCTGACGTAAGACATGGCTGTTGCAGCTAAAAATAGAATATAGGGGTGGATGTGTTGTTTTTGGCTTATAACTTAAAAACCGTTACAGATATCAAAAATCTGACATGGGGTAAAATTGATCAGCATGACGAGATCTACGTACCCTGAAATTTTGAAGGAAATTCCAAAACCCATTTAGGAGTTATTGCCCTTTTTTCGTCAAATTTTCAAAATTTTAACATTCAAAAATCTTCTCCTCTGAAACCGCTGGGCCGATTGGTTTGAAACTTAATAGGAATGATCTATGACATGTCCTCTACAAACGATCCTCAATTTATTTTGATCTGACGTAAGACATGGCTGTTGCAGCTAAAAATAGAATATAGGGGTGGATGTGTTGTTTTTGGCTTATAACTTAAAAACCGTTACAGATATCAAAAATCTGACAGGGGTAAAATTGATCAGCATGACAAGATCTACCTAACCTGAAATTTTGAAGGAAATTCAAAAACCCGTTTAGGAGTTATTGCCCTTTTTTTGTCAAATTTTCAAAATTTATCATTTTTCGTCATTTATTTCCAAAACTATTTGAGATAGAAGTGAAATGTAAATTTGAAAAATGTTTGCCATGTTGAGATCTACATACCCTGAAATTTTAAAGGAAATCCCAAAACCCATTTAGGAGTTATTGCCCTTTTTTTGTCAAATAAATTTTCACTGAACAGTTGAACCAATTGCAACAAACTTGGTCAAATAGTTGATTAATTGTCCAATGAAAACCAGACTCCAGGTGAGCGATACAGGCTCTGGTGAGCCTCTTGTTTTTTTTATTTTTATGGATCTTGGACCAATCTTCCCGTTGCTAGAGGTAGAAAAATCAAAAAAATATTTGAAAACCCTTGAAATTTGGCCATTTGCGACCAAACATTAGTTAAATGGTCTTCAGTTGATAAAAAATGCCGGAGGAAAAAGCAAGTTTTGGTGGAAGAGTCCTTGGGGCCTTGGTCATCTTTCCAAAATATTCGGGATTCTTACCTTAACTTTAATCTGTATGCTTGCCAGAAGAATAAGTAAATACTGGTATTTGAAAATGTTTTAGGAAGATACCAGCCTAACCAAGACCCTACAGTTATAAAACGATCATTATAATGTTTCCATTTCAAAGTTTTGCCCATACCTTGGACTAACACATTAACCAGTATTAAAAGTATAAAATGTCAACAAAATTCGCACCTTTGAAGTACTGTACGAATGAGTAACATCTTAAAAGCGATATAGCCAAATGCTCTGAACGTGGAGTAGAACCTCAAAATCAAACCACCGTTAGACCTTGTTTTCACAGTCAACAACTTGATTCGAGGTTCAACATAAAGTGTTATCATTCTTTCATGGGTCTTGGGCTAATCTTTGACAGTCAAATAACCACCATTATTTTATCACAAATAAATTTATGAGTACCAAATGCGAAATCTGTGGCAAGTCGTACTATGCATCTTTCGCATAGCCTTGACATTAAAGATCCAGTGACGAGACTAAATTTGTATGCCCCCACAACTAAACGTGGGACGCATATGGTTTTACCTCCTCCTAAAGATTAATGCTAACTTCTCACTTTGCAGGATGTTTGTACAATGTACACATATTAAAGAGGTGCATATTGCCAAGGATTAAATTTTTGTTAATTTTTACCTTTTTGGAGGGTAGTTGAACATAGTAATTTTTTAAGCAAATTTTAGCATTGATGGAACATGAATTGTCCGCGTAACTCCTCCTGTAGATTTAATGCTAGGAACTTCTCACTTTGCAGGATGTTTGTACACATATTGAAGAGGTGCATATTGTCAGGGATTAAAATTTTGTCTTATTTTCTCAATTTTTATCGGTAGTTGGACTTATATTAATATTGCGTGTCAGATGTTTAGGGTATATAAGGTAGATATTTTATACTGCCTGATGTGTGTTCAAGGCTTGAAGATCTGCATACAAGTGCTCCATTATTTTAATGTTATCACTGAACTTTCAGATTTTGTTATTCACTTTCCACCTTGTATTTAAAAAAATAGGTATGTGGGTCCATCATTTGTGTCTCCCAGACACAACAAGAAGATTTTTTCCCTGTAAATCTTGTGATCGACCCAGTTCTGTGTACTTCAAAAAAGTCCAACAATTTATGTGTCTTATATAAGAAAAACATGTTTACAAAGAAGTGGTTTCGAACAATGAAATACAATTATCGAAAAATGCCAAGTATTTACACCTAATTTATTCTTTCGTATACTTTTCATATGAAAGAAAGGATATTATGAATTTTTTCTTGACATCAAAAACCTACATGTACTTTGCAAATGTTTAATCAAAGGGTAGTTTGCTGACAAGCAATATATATACCAGTCCACAGTTGTCGTTTATATATACATAAAGCGGAAATGTTACATATATTTTAATGGCGAAGAGATGTTGTCACGATGACCCAAGTATTTTATTCAAGAAAACATGGTACCAGTCGTGTAGTCATTAAAAAATTTTAAAATGCAGGGAAAATATAAATTTTACACAATTCCCAAGAATTGAAAGTTTAAAATTTAAAAAACATGAACTAACCCTAAGGTACATAGACTGAAAAAAACTGATGTCAATAAAGATGAATTTAACTGCTTTTAAGGTGTGAAGATTGTTAACAATCCCAATCAATATTTTCAATCTTCCTTGCATGAAAGTCACCGTGAAGAAGAATCCATAAACTGTGAATGTTTAGACATCAGAGGTTATGAATGGCGTTGGCGTTAGTTTTAATTGAAATTTCAACACTTCATCATGTTTCAATGAAGTCCTTTCACACCATACATTTTGCCATATGAAGCGTTTACATTTCAATAACATGTATGGAAATGCGTCTTTATGCGGTTTCTGGCAATTATCTTGTTGAAAGATGCTATAAAATATATGTTGTTTGGAGAAAACAGCAACAAAAATACATTTCAGTTTAGGTCAATAGCATATTTATTTATTCCAAAACATTATTTTGACGACCTAACGATTTTTAAAGAACTTATGACAATATTTATAATATTTCACAGCTGCAATCGTCTTGTGTAGTCACACGAATCAGCAACGATCAACGTTTTATGCTTTAGAGACTGGTTAAATTTGTATTTTAGGGTATTATTAAAGAACCTGTGGCAATATTAACTAAGTTTAGAATTAGCGAACACACTCTTTTAATAGAAAAGGGTAGACATCTTAAGATCCCTAGAGATCAAAGGTTCTACAAGTTCTGCAAAGAGATAGAGGATGAAAAACACTTCTTACTCAAATACCCTAAATATAACTCGTCTAGGAAGAATTATTTTGACTTTATGAAAGACAATCCTGAGTGGGATGATACTGATATAAATGACATATTAAATAATGGTAAACCCCAGATCTCACATGCAAATTAAAAATAAAGTTTCCTTTATTAGACAATCATTAGAACTGACGCCGGGAGACCCAAAACTTTAATTTTGACTGATGTTTTAATGTTATATTGATTAATTTGATGTATGTGTGATTTATTTGTTTTGTTTGTCACAAATCATATATTTGATTTCTATGACAATGAGGTATTTGAATTGATTTGATTTGATTTGGTAATTTGTTCATGCCAAGTTCACAACTGCATTTATTGTATACAGTGTAACACAACTAAGCAAAATTTGAGTCACCATGACCTACATTTTATACTTGAGTGACTTTGGTTAAATTTGTTCATCAAAATGTAATTTTGAAGAACTTATGGTAATATGATATTTCACAACCGCAGTCATCTTATATAGTACAACACAACTAGACTACATTTTAGTTACTATGACCAACGTTTTAATTAATTTAGAGTAACTTGGTCTATTTCTCTTAAAAAAATCTATTGTATTTTACAACTTCAATAAGGTTTTTCAGTTCAACACACATCAGTAACATATCATCAAGACTACATGTCCTAAATTTCTTGTTTAAGTGTTTTGGTCCGTCTATACCAAAATTGAATTAGTACTGGTCAATGGACAACGATTACTATGACATACGCAGAATATAATATGAAACTTTCATATATTTTAAATAATTCTAATAAAAGATTTCATCTCATAAATCATTTGTAAATAATGGATTGCAATCAAACCACTCATAAATCCCTTCTTTTTTATAGATTGCAATTCTATGTTATTCATGCAATAAAGACATATGCGCTATTTGTTTAAAATTTCACACTATTGCTTCCATTTTATTGGTTACCTTCTATTATGCACCCTTTATCGATTTTAATACCTTGTCTGGGGAACTAAATATCTGTGGACACAATTTTAAATGAAAATCAGTTTTAATCTTTTTACTATGGATTTTTATAAAATTCTGTTTAAATAATTAATGTGCATATATACTTGGTTGAAATACAACCACACCTTGAGAAGAACGAAGTGGAAATCATTAATTCAATTTTCCCCAAAATTATCTCCACAAAAAGTCATACATCAGTTAATGTTTAATAATTATACGTCTGAATTCTTAGCCTTCTGTTCCGGGGCAGTTCTAAAAATTATGACAACTATAATTTGAGACAAAGGAAAGCAAAAAGTTTAACATTGCAAATTAGCTGAAATACAATTTATCTTTTTTTCTACGAGTATATTGCACTGGAATTAAAATTTTTAATTCGTTACAAATCCTCATCTTTAAAATTTTAACAAAAAGTTAAAAAAAAAAATTACAACAAAAACTTTTAAAATTTCAGGATCAGAGTAAATCTTCTAGACGATATGATGCATTTGGTAATCAAACAAACACTAAGGAGACAATTAAGAAGAAAGAAGCCGATTTCTGAGACGGACTACAGATGGATGAAGAGAGGAATTATCTATTCAAATTTCAGATTCATATTTATACATTTTATACAGTGTTTTATACCATGTTAATGTATATCTAGATTAAGCACCATTTTCTCGGATTTGTTACTCATTTTTTATTATATTTCAATAGATTTCTAAAAACCCCATTGGATTCAACGTTTAGCTCCAAAATTTATCAATTTTGATATTTTTTTATGTTCTTTCGTTACAGCCAGTAAAATTTTGATGCTATGGCTTTGTTGAAATAATTGTTATTGTTCAAGTACGATATGCAGGAAAGTATAGCGTGGGAAAATGATGCTACATCTAACACCAAAATGAAGAAAAATCTCATATATTTGAAGTCATTTTTTATATATTATGTATGTTGTGCTAGATTTCCCTCTTCCTAAAAAAAAGTCGTATTACACTATCACATTTTGCATGGAATCAAAATTACATTTACTTAATTATTCACAATTTGTATTTTTTTCCTTTTATTTTTCATTTGTTATAATTGTAGTCTGTGCCAGAGAATAAATTCTGTTGTTTCTTTAGAAGCGAGAATGAGTAGTATGCTGTGTATGAAAACTGTAATATAAAATTTATTTTATGATTAACTTTGTAGCTTTATTTGATGAAATATAAGTTCTAAAATGTCACATACAAATATTGCAAATATGGTTTTATTTTTAGTCATTTTTTAATTTTAAGACGATAACGTTGTTTTTTTTTTTTTCAATTTTCATGATTTTTAAAACAGCCGATCGTTAAATTTCGCCAAAATTCTAAATTTAGATCCGGATATCACCTTCCACCAATTTGGTGTACAAGTACATTTTTGCTTGTATAAACATAGAAGGGTTAAATCGACAGATTAAGTCCGCAGTTGATATTTAGTTAACAGGCAATGTGACTTTTAAGTACTGTTTACTCGTTACGTTTTATATTGACCTGGTAAAATCATATGAACATCGGGCTTTGTCCTCGGATAATATCTCTCTTCCAGGTCCAAAGTTATAATTTTAATTGATGAAATCTATTTGGTCTGAATTATACAGAAACCACCTTAAATATATACTATCAACGCAACTATTTGTTTAGTATACAAATATTTAAAGAGACTTTAATGTTCCTTTTAATGTCAAGAGCTTATTTAGTGGTATGTAGGTGTGGTTTTAAACTTGGGTATGTTAATATACTGTGCAAAGAATAATAAAAAGAGTACAGGACGAGCCCAGCTTGCACCTTCTGACGTTGAATATAATGCAACAAAAGCCTGTAAGGTTATACGTCTTAAGGATAAAATTTCTTAAGTCATACAGATTCTAGTATAATTTTCGAGATATTTTTCTCTTAATATAATTTGTGAATGACAGAGCTTCTGAATATTACTTAGGGACCAGTCATTATTTATTTCCGTTGGGAAAGGGGGTGGGCAAAAAATTATTTCATGAATTGCAAAAAAGTAAAAAGTTGTGATACCCCTTTAATACATATCACCATACCCCACTATTTCAAAATTGTGATGTCCTTTTTGTGTTTTTATGTTTATAAGATATCCCAGTCGTGAACTGGATTTCTATGGAATGATTTTGATTGTTTTTTATTCATTTATATATTTTTTTGTTAGCTTCTATTAGAGGAAGGTTCTTAGAGACAGAGCTGTTTAACCCTGCCACATGTATCATGCGCCTGCTTCAAGCCAGGAAATTGCTGGTCAATGTTTTGTCTAGTCTCGTTATATCCCTGTAGTTTTATATATAATAATTTGGTACATAGCTAATCAGGTGGATAATTTTACTAAATACTTCGTTGAGGCGACCCAGAGCCCGTTTAATGTGATTTTTTGCCTTGTTGAATACTATATGTTGACCTCTGGTTAACCTTTTTTGGGGTTGTGGTGGCAGATGTTGCCTTCATACCACGGCTCCTTATCTGTTCTTTTTTCCATATGAAATTTCTAAACATCTCTAAAGCTATTGGAGATATGGGTTGGATGTACATTCACTCTGTATATTACAGAACATGCCAACCTCACAACATAGAAATCCAGTACATTCCACATATTAAACTACTCAGGAATTACTCAGGAGCCATTCAGAGCTTCCAGCAATGTGTTGTTTTCTACTATTGAAGACTGCAAGTTCTGGATGCTTTTTGTTGTATAATTGTTGTCTATTGCTTTATTTGTGACACCACTCAATATCCGTTTTTTTTCTTCACATAGAGGCAATATTTTAATAACACCAGGGTCAAATTCCATGATTTTTATTATTTTTAAACCTAGACAACACATATCATATCTCGCATACACTTTAATTGTAATAGAGTCCTGTGAAGTTATCCGCATATATCTTCTTTTTTTTTCTCTTCACAATTAACTGTAGAAAAATTTTTTGATCCCCATCTCTCTCAGAAATGTACAATACACTGACCCTTCCTGTACAGTATTTTTTTTTCATGACCCCCACCTACTATTTTGCCGCCCCCTCTTCGGAGATAATAAATACTGGTCCCTTAGTATTCTGTTATACTTTGTTCACTAGGAGAGATATTAATGGGGATATTTTGTTTTATTTCTGTCAGTATTAAGATATTGTATTTTAAAAAGTCAAAACCATCAGAAGGAAATTGTTCAGCAATTGACAATTTCGTCTTGGTAAAGCATTGAGGTACAAAAGTTTATTAATGCGCAAAAAGAAATGAAGTAGGAGGCGCAAAAAAAAAATCGGCTCTCGCCTTAAATAAGGCACACTGAATTTATTTTCTTGTAAAAGAAATAGTTAGAAATCATTTTTTTTACAGGTGTGTGACATAAAAATAACTGTGTATGGTCTCTTATTCTGTATTTATTTTGTGCATTTTCTTTTTTGTATTGAACGTTACTGGGTTATTGACAGTATATTTATAAAGAAACCTTACAGATGCCATGTACCTCCTTTGTCTTAATAAATGTAGTAAATTCAATTTGTCTTTCAAACTATAATGACAAAAATGTGTAACTGAATGGAGACGGTGGAAATCAAGTACAAGGACCAGGTAGGTTATGGTACTAAAACAGATTCTTAGTATGAAAATGCAAATATATTGGATAGGCGTCAATGAGACAACATTCCGTATGATTGAAAACGAGGAACGATCGATCACATAAGCATGATAGAAACAGAACAGAGCTGAAGTGTTAAGTTGCTGCAAATACACTAGTTTAACATCGCAACATTTTCATGTACCTGTCATAGGTGAAAGAGCTTTCTTGTCGGTGGTTCAATTTTTCTTGTGTTGTTGTGTAATTTGGAGTATGGATTCAGATAATTAGAGGTTACTATGCTATGTGGCTATCACAGTAAGGACTATTAAGAGGTCGGAAAAGCCACCACACGTTTAGGATGGCATGCTATATGACGACACCTCTTTTTAAATTTTGAATTCCGTTTTAATTTTGCTGTGTTCATAAAGATAACCTTGTTCTTATTTGATGAACTTGACAAGCTAACCATTTTAGAGCCAGTTAATATCTGTTTTTAAAGAAAATATTTACGTTCTTGGCTTTAATCAATAAAACACTCTGAAATCACAATTCTTTTCCATAATGTATACATGAATTGAATAATGGCAGGCGTGCGAAAACGTTCTGACAATATTTCAACTGAAATTTATAAATTACATCTTGTTCAAAGATACATAACAGAAATTTGGTATTTAGATCTGTAAATCAGATAATAATTCCTACAGGTGATATTCAATCCTGCCTTCTTTCAGTTGTCTTCTCGTCCATGAAATGGTCTTTACATTAATAGCAGAAAAATAAAAACCCTTCATATCATTTATATTATCTCTGTGTTTGTTTTAATGTCTAAAATGTGTTCAACTAATACGGTTAACGCACAAAGTTTAATGTGATGTTCTAAGGTATTAGAGTATTTATTATTTTTGTCGTAAAGAGATGAAATTGGCTATCAGATAAAAAATGAGAAGTTAACTTCAAAAGTTCCACAGCTAAAATCTTTTGATATATATACAACAGTCATAAACTTGTAAATCATAAATAATTTATTGATTTGTTGTGCATGGTGAAATATCTGAGGAGGCAGTCTGTTTATAGATACAAAACTTTGTAATTCTTAAGTTTGGTTTAGTTTGGTTTAGTTTAGTTGGGGTTTAACGCCGTTTTCAGCACATTTGGCTATTTCGCGGCGGCCAGTTTTTATTGGTGGAGGAAGCCGGAGTACCCGGAGAGAACCACCGACCTTCGGTAGGAAAATTGGCAATCCTTGTCAATTAAGATCGGAGTCGAACACACCCCGCCACAGGTGAGATTCGAACTCACAACCCCAGCGTTGACAGGCTAGTGATCATTAGTAGTCATGAAGAACTACCTAGACCACACGGCCACCGAGGCCCCTCTTAAGTGTAGGTGTCAATAAGGCGAATAAAGTATTATATTGCCGAATAAACAGCATATAATGAATTTTATGTTTACTAATACTTAATGTAGTTTTTCAATTAAATACCAGATTCAACAAAAAATAATTATTACCCTTTGTTGAAAAGCCATCCCCCTTTAATATGGATATTGATCAAAATGACCATTTTATTTAATATTTTATAGATTTCAATTACGTCGGAATTGGTAGATGCTAATACTAGTATTTTTGTTAGCCTGAATAATAAAAGTTATTAATCCGGTTTTAATATATATATACATCTAGATGTTTCCTTTATAAAAAAGTCGGGGGAGATTTTCTCTAAATTCAGTTTTTGGCTTCTTTCCATATCTTACAAAACATTGACCCTAAAATTACGGGATGGATCGAAGATCGACATTATATTTTATTCACTGAAATTTTTCTCATTCTAGTGGAATACATTTCTAAGAATAACATGAATAAGACAACAACAGTCTTGTCACTTTTTTCTCCTATAAACGAAAGTTTCCATTTGCAGAATTTAGTTATTTTTCTTTCGGCTTTGTTATTTAATATTCGTAAAAAATTATTTTAAAATGAATCGTAAGGACGGTTGGGTGAGGAATATAGAAAACCTTTTTGGTGTAAACACCTCCTCATACTGCGTTTATTCCAAATCTTAGAAACTTTGCAGAATATGGACATTTTGAACAATGGTGTTCTTGAACTTCGACCATCACGTATGGCATCTATACGTGATGGTCGAAGATATTAACAATAAAAAAAAAATGACGAAAGATAAACCGAGAAATTGCGCATAGAGGTATTTAGTCATACTATCTGTTAAAAGTGCCAAAGTTATTACTTGTATTTTATAAAGATGAAAAATAACGGAATATTATTTTGTACATGTAATACAAAGGGAAAAATTAAACATGTTACTTTTCGTCTGGGTGTTAACTACAAACTTATGTCTTATATAAATAGTCTCTTTAAAAAATATCAAACGCACGTTTGTGTGTGGGTGTGAATATAATACAAAATTACGTAGACTGGCAAATGATTTGGTAGCTGTTTATTTCGCATAGAATATTTTTCATGGCATTTATTAACTTCTTCATATACAATTTAAATTATACAAACGTAGTTACATAGCATATCAAAAGCCACTTAAATATGTCATAGCTTCCCATTAAGAAACGTAAATGTTTAAAATGATTAAAATGCTGCAGATTTTCGTCTATTGTTACAACTGATGAGTCGCGAATCGACGAAATGTGCAAATTTTGTGCATCAAAATTGGTATCAAAGAATTTAGTACAAACAATGCTTTATACTATTTAAAAGAAAAGTTACATTTTTCATAGTTAAAAACCCAGAATGTGCAATCCTAGACCTAGCTTGCAAAAGGTCTAGAATTGGGCGAAGGCTTAATGCATTCAATGTAGGTCCAAATCCCATATTTCTAATAAATAAAACGAAATAATAAAATCTTGAATATCACAGGAAATAAAGAGTTATGTCATTTTTGTCTCATTTGGCAATATAACGTTACATTCTATTGGATTAAAGAGACAAAACAGTGGGAAAAGTCCGTAAATTCGAAATCTAAGTAAAATATCATGAGAACTGAATACAGCATACAAATTCCACCATGATACAAGTATAACAAAAGGAATAAACAAATTTTAATAAACAAAACAAAAAATGGAGGAAAGAAATAAAAACGAAAAAAACCAAGATACCACAGAAACTAAAGTACTAGCAATGTGAACCCTACTAAAACCAGGAGTGACACCAAGGGTGGTGGTCACTGTTCGTTCTTTAATCAACACATGCGTTCGGTTTCCGTTGTTCTGACTTCACTTGCTCCTCAATGCTTATCGTATTTCCCTATGGCTATATCGACCTGCTGAGGCCTTCAGAATTTCCCGTATTTCGGCACTGTGACGTCGGAAAGAGTTGACCCGACCCTAATATGAGCTGACCCGATTATATCAGCGACGTCATAATGTTTGACCCAACTTTGACCCGAATATATCAGGAAAACATATAGGCGGATGGCCATTGAAAAGTAAGAAATTCCATTAAGATTGCTATCTAACAATACGATAAATTTATCATCAAGTTTTCTTCAAACAAATATTGTAAAATATAAGCCGATCGACACAATATGAAGCTTTTTGGATAAAAAGCTTCACATTATGTCTCGCGGCTGATATTTTACGATATACGTTTGCAGAAAACCTGATAATATGTACTTATCGCTGCCCAGGACTACACTCACGTTTTTCAGGAGGATAAAGAAGGTAATACTGCTGCTGATGAGGAAGTTGAGAATTACGGTAGTGTTGGTTCACTCTCTTCCTGTCTCGGCCGTCGATAGTTACAGATGGTTGACCTTGGCACAGGCAATTGATTCGCATGATATCCGAAAGCCGTATGATGTACGAGATTTCCGATTAAAAAATGTAGATGTAAACAAAAAATCACGAAACGAATTAATTACACTAATTACTAGTATCTTTTTTGCCTTACAAGTGTATTTTTAAAGAAGTTAATTCATTTGATTCGATCTAATTAAAATCAGATCTTCGCACTTGCTCCTTGTTTTCATTCGGATGCTTTCTTGTTGCGCATAAGAGATCTAACAACATCACAATGAAGGTAGAATCAAGGGTCATCATGAATAAATTATCATTAAACAAATTAGCAGCTTGTCTACATATCTTTCGGACAGTACAATTTTGTACAATTTTACGCAAACGATCCGCGTGTTATCTTTTTTTATCATAGAACGGTCAACCATCTATACCTCTGAAAACTATTTTTGGATTGCCTGTCCTTGCCTTCTGTTTTCTTTTGCTTTTGGATGCATCGGAGTTTGAACTATACCTCTAGGCCTTACGACATGGATGCGTGATGGCTCGGTTCTATAGTCCATTGCTTGTCCTTTTTTGCCTTCTTCTTATCTTGTTGTGAACAGTCGCCATTGCCGCTGTTGCTGTGGAATTGGTTCTGTTGATGAAGAGAGAGAAAAGGCTTATCAACGATCAGTGTTACGTACAGTGTACCAAACGTATCATCAGTCAGTGTTACTTACAGTCCACCAGAGATATCAACAATCAGTGTTACTTGCAGTCCACCAGACGTATCAACGGTAAGTTACTTACAGTAATTCAGATGTATCAACGGTTAATGCGACTTACAGTCCACCAGACGTATAATTGGTCAGTGTAACTAACAGTAGATCAGACGTATCAAAGGTGAGTGGTACTTACAGTACACCAAAGGTATCAACGTTCAGTGTTACTTATACTACATCAGACGTATCAACAGCCAGTGGTATTTACAGTGCCACAGACGTATCATCAGTCAATTTTACTTACAATATACCAGATGTACCAAAGGGCAGTGTCTAACAGTCCATCAGACGTCAGTGATACGTACATTAAATCAGACGTACTATAGGTCAGTGTTACCTACAGTTCACAAGACGTATCATTTTTCAGGGTTACTTACAGTCCACCGGACGTATCATTTGTCAGTGTTACCTACAGTCCAACAGACGTATCATTTGTCAGTGTTACTTACAATCCACAAGACGTATCATTTGTCAGAATTTACTTACAGTCCACCAGACGTATCATATGCCAGTCTTACTTACAGTCAACCAGACGTATCAACGGTCAATATTACTAACAGACCACTAGACGTATCATAGGTCAGTGTTACATACAATCCACCAGACGTATCGACGGTCAATGTTACTTAGAGTCCACCAGACGTATCGTAGGTCAGTGTTACTTACAGTCCACCACACGTATCAACGTCAATGTTACTTACAGTCCACTAGACGTATCATAGGTCAGTGTTACTTACAGTCCACATGACGCAACATTTGTCAATGTAACTGGCAGTCCACCAGACGTATAAACGGTAAGGGTTACAGTACATCAGACATATAACGATCAGTGTTAGTTCAGTAGACCTATCAATGGTCAGTGGTACTTACAGTGCACCAGACGTATCGACAGTCAGTGTTACTTACAGTACATCAGACGTATCATCGGTCAGCGTTACTTACAGTACACAAGATGTATCAACGGTGAGTGTGACTTAGAGTCCATAGATCTGTTTTACTCACCTGCAACCATTTTTAGCCAATTGTGAAATATAACTATCAAGGTGTTCTGAATACTGATACAATAGAATCAAATAGGGTGTGATGCGGAGTATGCGATAGAGAATTTAACTTAGCGTCATGCTGTAATTAAACATGTTTATAATGAGAAGAAATATATGATGAATGAATATAATTTTTCTCTGATATGTCTTAACATTAAACAAAAATATTTCAGAGAATTTATTATCTTGATAATGTATAATTAACAAATGAAGCTTAAGAATGACATACCAATCAATAAACGGCTCCCAACAGACAGAAAAAACATAAAAGAGTACAAAACACAAATATAATCACAGCAGGGTCAGGATAGGTTTGACCTAATATAGACACTAAAACGTTTGGTTTATGGGTAACACCCCCCCCCCTTATCTATCCGGACATTCTGGTGTATAAAACATACTATAAAAGATAATACAATTTGATGGAACAAGATGGATGCTGGAACTGCAAAAATTGGTTAGACGGTACATAATTTAGATAGCCGGATCAGAATTTGCAGGATGTGTATGCATTATTTATGCATGGACTTTTGTGGTTGGAAGGCATGTCGATTGAGTGGCGTGATTGTTTGGTATTGACGGTACACTTTCCAATAATTCTTCAAACATATTGTAAATAATGTTCAAGTAATTATTACATCATTGACGCAATAATTTTTGGTTGTGGTAGAAAAGAACAAAAGAAATACGAGTATTTATAAATCTTATCTATAAGCATTTCAAACAGTATTAGCTGTTTTTTTTTGTGTGCATAGAAATCAATAGCATATTAGATAGAATAGGATAATTTAACAAGAATGTTTGTTTTGCATGAAAAGTATTTTTGTTTATGTGAATTTCTCTTTATGAATGCACTAAAGTGCACTAAAAGCCCTTTAAATTGAGAATACCGCATTTAAATCATTACAATCAAGAGGAAATATCTACTATTTGGTCTTTTCTTAAAACGTCTTCCATACAGACGCCATTTATTTGAATGTAAAATACACGTGGGTTGATATTGTCAAAAATTCATCGGAAGGAAAATGAATTCGTACGCTAAACTAAATCCTAGCTTGTGATATAATATTCTTTTTTTACAAATTATTATGTTTATGCAATTCTCTTGGTCAACGTACGTACGTATCCGGAATAATATCAGAAGTTTAGGATTTAAGTGAAAATGTCAACACATGATACCGGCAGTAAAAAATCAATGACAATCCCGAGTTAAAGTCTTTAAAGTTTCTACTGGACAAATACCCTCAACTAGGTTTCCTTTGTAGCACTATAAAAAGTCTAACATCTCTCTCATAGGATAATCAATTTCTCCCATGTCACTCTTCTTGTCCCTTCTCATGAAATATACTAATCACAAGAACGAGTTCGATTTTCTACGAGTATCCCCTCTACAGATGTGAGATAAAGTGATACAATTGGTATATCTTTATTTTAGATATGTTTGAACATTTTAAAACCACGATTCTACAAACGAAAATAGGGTACAATCAAATAATATTTTGACAACAAATTAAAATGCAAGAACAAACCGAGATTTCATGTTCGCAATCAATTATGTACGCTTTTTTTATCTTTACAAGATGTTTTTACTGTAATTTGTGAGAAAGTCTATATTGTTTAGACACACTTAGGCTTAATATTTTTCTTGAAATCTTTATTTAAAAAACGGAAATGAATTCCGCGACAATTTACATAGTCAAAATATTGTTAAAGAAAATAGTTTGAACGTTTACATATTACCAAAGACAAAATTACATGAAACTCTGTATCCTCTGTGCATATAGCTGACTCGTCATATGTAAGTACATACTGTAAAAAACGCAATTGTTCAATGTTGTCTCCGATAGGTACATCAAAACTCCGTGGTTTCAAACTTCAGTGCATTCAAGCTAAAAAATGTTATTTTTCGTTGGATATTTAAATTCGTGGTTTACTGGGACCCACGAAAACCACGAAAATTGGTATACAACGAATAATAATGAATCCACAGTAATATATTTCTCCCATGTCACTCTTGTTGTCCCTCATCATGTAATATACTTATCACAAAAACGAGTTCCATTTTCTACAAGTATCCCCCCTACAGCTGTGAGATGAAGTGATACAATTGGTATATCTCCATTTAAGGAGGACAAATAAACATAAGGAGCAATCAAAAAACGTAACCCATTGGACAGATAAACCCGGGAAGACAAATGAACAACACTATAAACACCAGGAGTGAACCCAGGTGCTCAGGAATGGTAAGCAGTTTCTGGTCCGTATACGGCACCCGTCGTGAAGTTCAACAAAGTCAATCTGGTGGAAGTCACAAATCGGAGGATACACATGAAATGTTACGACAGTGGGAACAGGTCCAACATCATCTTAGATATTGGAACACTGTAAGATATTTAAGATATGTTTGAACAATTTAAAATCACGAACCCACACACGAAAATAGGGTACAATTAATTATTTTGACAACAAATTAAAATGGAAGAACAAACCGAGATTTCATGTTCGGCATTAAGAAGTTAAACGTATCGCCTTTCTTCATAGTTCTGTTTTCGGATGGATTTTAGCATTGCCATTCTGTTTAACAATTTTAAGGTTCTTGTTTCTGCTTTTAGTGGTGCTGGTGAGACCTATGCGTACACTGTGCATCAAAATTAACTGTAAAATAACTTAAATAATATTAAGACTTTCATTAGTAATAGTGTTTGAAATGTGAAATAAGCTAACGAAAGTGACATTTTTCTAAAACAATTGTTTTTATCTCCCCAAAAATCTACAGCAGAGACCAGTTAAAATGATTCTCTTACAAAGGCTGTTTGTACTAAAAATGTCCAAAATAGGGTGAAAAATTATTTTTTTTTTTGTAATATGTATGTGCGTTCGTAGCGTCAAATCTTAATCTAAAGGTGAAAAACTTTTAAATGAAATGAAATGAAAGTTTAATCATCTGTAAGAAATTTTAAAAATGTAACCGTGTCACTCACTCGGTATTTTTTGTGTTGAGATTTCTTAAAGATGAGGATTGCTTCTTTAGAAAAAAGTTACAAAGTCATCAACTTCTAACTTTTGTAATTATTCATTCATTTACATACATATTTTCCTGTTAGGGGTGTTGACACTAATGAATGGATTAGGATTTGAAAAAAAGTAGCAAAAATGTCAATGTATTCGTACTCAGTCTGTTGTTTTTAAGACGTTCTAATGGATTTTCTTTTAATATTTATTGATAAATAAATTAACTATCAAACTGTGATAGTTTGGAGTGTAAGTAAACGTATTTTTGTTTATTATGTGGCATGTTGTCCAAAAAATTGTAGTATTATTTATGTATATGGGTGATTCCTACGTGCAGTATTTCACAGCAATGTTTTGGAATATTTTGTGTTATAAAAGAAGTGGTTATATCTTGAATTATAGCCCTCGGTAGTTGAGAAAAAAATCAAAGAAATTGCTTCAGAGGTTTACTCATTTACTCATTCTGGCAATGGGATTTGTCAATTATTTACTATTGGACGAGTACAGCTGCCCATCAAATCCACTGAAGCAACGAAACAGATATTTTCAAACCATAATAGTAGAGAAAAACGATAGCTATACACAATATCACCATTTTGCAAAATATATTGTTTGACCAAACAATAGGAATTCCAACGATTGGTTAAAAGCAGCGCAGACTCGCCACAAAAAGAAGCAAAGTACACGTATTCAGATTCAGAATATTTCAATTTTGTGTATTCTTCGAATTTGTTGAATGTTTGTTTATTCTGTTATTGAATATATTGGTATCACACAACATGATATGGTATTCTTAACATCCTGGAGCACCAGATATTACTTCTGCTTCTCATAGAAGTTCCCAGCATCCTAGATTTTATGTTAACTAAAGTATTCTTCATAGCCTCTGTTCTTGCCAAATGAAGTGGAATTTCGGTATATTCTCCACTTTTTATCATTACTTATGGCCACCATTTTAATTTGCAAATTGTATTTACTCATCGATATCTCTCGGAGTCATTAATTCTTACTCGTAGGATTATCAATGAATCGAATCGCAGTTTTGACGACCTTGTTCTGGAAACATGGTTGTATCTTCGTAACAATTGTTTCATTTGTAGTAGCTGAAACAACTTTTGGAAACATTATTTTAATGAAAAGGGCGCCATATTGACTGCACAAATATTCTGGAAAAATGGTTGTATCTTCTTAACGTATGCAAACATTGTTTTAATGCAAAAGGACACTATATTGACTTCAGTAAACATGGTTCTGTCTTCTTGAAAATTGTGTCATTTTTGCTAGCTGATGAAACAACTTATAGAAACATTGTTTTAATGCAAAGGATACTATATTAACTGTCTGATTAAGAAAGTTGTAATTATCAATTCACATGGCAACCGTACTTACACGCTCATTACAATACCAAAGGTAGCCACTATCAATAATTACAAAAGTTTTATCTTATTTCGGTATTGGTTTAATTGATGACAATAAAAAAAACTTTCTTCTTTTTTTACTGGATACTAAGTCCATACATAGATATATAGAGTTACAGTAGTATAAAACCAACTCTACTGAAGATAAGATGTTGATTGATAAAGAAATTTGTAGCCTTACTTAAATATCTCTCTTCGGAAATGTATACCTTATTTTAATAGTATTAAAACTTTTGGGATTTCTCTGTCTTTATATACTACAATTAAAGAATAATAGGTTCTGACACAAGATCAAAGTGAAGACTGGGAAATCTTTAACGAGTTTGTAAAATTGGCGTCTTTCCCAAGTGGAGCGCAGCGGAACGAGGGAAAAGACGCTGAATTTTAAAAATGAGTTCTTCCCTTTTGAACGAGTATAAGAACCTATTATTTTTTAATGGTAGTGTACAAGACAAGAGAAATCCCCATTTTCAATTCTAACTTAAACGTACATTTATCTGTAGTTCCATGGTTCATCCTAACGTTATTTCATATCTTTTTCATACCCTTTCAAACTGGTATCAGTACCAAACTCTACTTATCTATATTCATTTACGGTACTCTCTCCAAACTTTGCCATGGATACGGTGTTTACTGTTATAAATTTAACGGCATAGAGTCGATATTCTAATTAAATTGATGGTACCAATTTAACATTATATATATACCATCAATTATTATGGATGTAACTTTAAAGATATGAATCTGTCTCATAGATTTTTAAAAACGTTCGAAGTTTTTTTCTTTTTTGAAAAATACATTAATTATAACAGCCTATTTCACATACTAATAAAATCAAACCATAAAAGGTGACTTTAAAACGTGAAATTGCAGGTTTTCTTTCTCTACTTTTTCAATTATAAATG
Organism: Mytilisepta virgata; assembly: GCA_028015205.1. Classification (NCBI taxonomy): domain Eukaryota; kingdom Metazoa; phylum Mollusca; class Bivalvia; order Mytilida; family Mytilidae; genus Mytilisepta; species Mytilisepta virgata. Next base: position 49,128,485 of record CM051518.1, on the reverse strand, counting down.
AAAAGCAATGTTTGATCAAACAATAAAGCTTTGCAGTAATATTGACAGGTAAGAAAACCAGGTAACAATTAATATTCAGTATGACTCTAAATTTGAAATATGAAATTATTAGAAACGCAATTTATAAGTGAATTCATGTAATAAAATTTACCATAAATCAAAAACAAAATTAGATAAAAATAATTAAAGATAAGAAAAGAACAAACAAAAAAAAAAACAAATGAAAAACTAAAAAAACATAATAAAATACCAAAAAATAATAAAATACCACTACTAGTAATGTATGGGCCGCTTTTGGCCACGCTCGATATTTTTATATGGTTTCAGTTTTTGTCCCACAGAGATTTTCAAGATTAAGAAGCACAATAACGTACCCCATGTTTATTTATTTTATTTTCAAGTTGTTACATGCCATTGCAAACACTCACAGAGGGAGAGAGAAGAGAGAGTGGGAGTATTTACATTTGAATCAGAATCAATATATGACCATAAAGAATGTACTTTTTCTCTTGTTTACTCTAATAGCGGCAAAAAGACATTAAAATATGAATAATTTTAATTTCTACAAAAATAAACATTAAAACGTTAAGGTACAGCGGTGATGAAAGCAGCTAAGATACAAGCATAGAAAATAATTCAGGTATAAATGCACATATAAATATTTAGAATTACATAAAACGTGATAAAACACATTTGTATCACCAGTTAGAACATATATCAATATATTGGCTTTATATATAGATAATATTTTGTATCCAAGCTTTTTTTGACGTCACGAAAGTAACGGTACTTAAACAGATCACTATATGTAAATTGGTATATCAATATTTATAACTTCTCAAACAACGAGCAATTGAATAGAAATTACAGAAGCAGATATTGTACTTTACTGTACACGTTATCCCTTCCTACTCTCTTTTTTGAAGATATTGAAATTGTTGAATGCCAGTTTAAAGTGAAAAGGTCATATATATATTGATTTAAAAAAAATCCCTCTGTTTTTGTTTAGTTCTTTGGGCATTGCAAAATGTCTAATGCATTTCAAAACATATTAAAATCTATCAGGTTTGGTATATGTCAGCATATAATTTTATAATAATAACTACCAGAAAAGTTGGAGACAGTTGACACAATTTTGCCTTTTGGTTCTTTAAGACAGTCGTTCGATATGAAGGACACTTATCACAAAAAAGTGCCCCCTCTTATGTGGCAGTAAAATTTGGTTTTGGTTCTGAGTATCATTAATGGAATACATATATATTTTTTTAAATGAGACAAAATGCTCGATAACTAACCGAATCCATCTACATTCAAGATCCTTACAGCTAGAAACCTTAACTTATTTTAAAGCATTAAGCATTAATTAGGTTTGTTAACATTAAGATAATAAATACCATAGTTTACGATAAAAAAAATTGGTAAAATTGTACTTAACAAAACACAAGGGGGTAATTTTGTATCATTGATGCCTACATGTATCCCGATCATTTTTTCCTTTAAACATAAACTTTTGTTACCCGTACTTTGGGTTTTCCCACAAGTTATATGTGCCTATCCCAAATCGTTTGTGCATATTTATTCGTTGAATCTCTTCACAGCGTATGTTGTGAGCCCATCTGTGCCATAAAGATTTTGTCACGCAGTGTGTGGGAAATGCCCCTGTTTGTACTTTTATTGTTCTTTTTTATGGTTGATGATCCACCGACATGACCGACAGTTACCAACCAAATACTATCTTATCTTAAAATAACGTTCGTTACATTATATTTCAGTTATATCTCCTTATCTAAAACTCCTGTTAACTCAAAGTAATTTGTTGGCCGTCTGACTATAACTTGAATTTAAATTTCAAATTAACTTTTATGTCAAATTATTATTGACTATCTATTGTATTGGAGATACAAGAGTCAGCAGTGTTTGCTACTGCCAGAGACAACTTTGACGTTTTTCTACTGTATTAATATTGTAACATCGAAAAATTTAGCCGATTATAGTGTTATGGAGCAACTATTTAATTTTTAGGGGTGGAGGGGGGGGGGGGGGGCTAGGCTGAACTTTTAAATAAAAAGGCACGACCAGGATTGTGGCAAAATAAAAAGCCAGGATCACTTTGGATGTGAAAAAATTGTGTCAATCAAGAAAAAAAAATCCAGGACCTGCATTACGGCGAAAATAATAGGCTGGATCAAACATTTCATCCTAGTCCCCCCATAAAATCAAATGGTTGCTCCATTACTGACCTGCAAAATTTTTTAATTACAAGTGTTGTATGCCGAAGAATGTAGTTAGAAGTTCTAGAATATGCATGTTGATTTTTTTGTCTTTGACTTAGCATATGAAGCAATGAGCATAATAGATATTTCTCTTGATTTGGTGGTTCACGATTGAGATCAGAGTTCCGTTATGGAGCAATAAAGCAAAAAAACAAAAAACAAAAAACAAAAAAACAAACAAAAAACAAGTTGACAATTACATATAGTTGAAGCGTACTTGACAATAAATAAATAAATAAATACAATAAACAAATGTTTTTTTTTCAGTCTGTTATACAGGATATCAGTTATATCTAGTTCTTGGATTGATTTATTCATAAATTCCATTAATTTGTACCACTTCTTTATATTTCTAAATCAATTAAAACGATTTAATTTGTCTTTTCTTATAGGCTGGGGAATTTATTGTATTCGGTCGCAAATAGTAATAAGTACTACCAAGCGTAGGTGTTAGATAATTTGTTCACATGTGGTATTTCGTTCTCGTATAGATTCAAAACCCGGAGTGTGAGCTAATTTTTTTTTCGTTTTTTCAATGTCTCCTTTTCCTTTTCACAAGATGGCACGTCAGTGCTCAGGGTAAAGAAATGAACTTTAAAACTGTAAGTTGCAAAAGGTAAGGATACTTTTAGAATAAGGATATTCTTGTCATATATTATATCGAGATTTGATTCACATAAATTGCTTAAAAGTTAAGGCAGGAGTAAATAGTGGACTCTGCATACCCAGCTATATGCTTGATTACCGGGGGCATGAAGTTATCTATATCTGGGTATTGTATAAAGATTATAAATTCATTTAAAAATTCATAGACGCTGCGGGGCTCCTTATTCGAGAAAGATTTAATGAAATTAATCCTATCCTTAGATAAAATCCCTCTTTTATCATTTTACTGCGTTCATACGAAATATTATATTTTCTTTCAACTTTATATGCTGGGGAAAGGAGCCTTAATTTGCGAGAGCATCTGTCAACGTTTTGTTGGTTTCAAAGATGTTTATATTAAAAACACAAAGGATTTCGTCAATAAAATTAATTTTAAAAATTGTTTCAATTTATATTAAGTTTGGAAAACATCTTTTATCTTTATGATTAGGGGCCAGGTTTATTTCCTTTAAATTTTTTAACTATAAGAAGGGATATTTAAAAAAAAAAAAAAAAAAAAAACACATCGGCAAAAAGTCATTAAAGTTTTGAATTGAATCGATCGTTATGGTCTACCAAAGGTCGTTAAAATATGGATAAATGTAATCTATGGATGAAAGAAATTATTTTTTGGAATGAAAATTGATACCAGTGGAGCAGAGAAATAAATGGCTTGCAGAGTAAAAGAAATATCTCATAAAAACTCTTAATGATTCGCGTTTCTGCGTCAGTGTATAATTTTTTAACGAAAGCTATTTACGTGTGTAAGTTAAGGTATAAGAGGACAATTTTAACCAGCAAAAATTTCATGAATACTAATAGGTTTAAATAAAATATTAGAGATTAGGAGGTAAAATATTAATGAAACATTGGCCTATAAACGGTATATTCTAAAGTACAAACTGAGATAACCGTACAGCCTTTTATATTGTGCATGTGCGCAACAAGCGCTCTTGATGAGATTTTCGTTGAAGAGCAAACATTTATTTACCACATATAGTATTTAATTATGATATCTAACAAAATAATTCAAAAATATTAAGGGGTAATGTTTTACTAGAAAATTTTCTCTTTATAATTCGGTTTTTTTTTTGCATAATAACGCTTGCAGCCTTTATACATCACACAATCTTAATAAAATTATACAGAGGGTTTTTTACATGTCTCGTCATCTATTCCGTCAGCTGTCATCAATGCACCTCTAATATTTAATACAAAATCAACAACGGATAGAGCAAGCTTGTCTGAATAAATAATAAACAAAATGAAACGAGGAATAAACATGACAAAGCTCTATAGATTCGTTAACTTCTATTTCTGCTGGTCTGGAATTACCTCCTTTACAGAGAAAATTTCAGAATTGGTGATTAGAACTTGTTTGAAAGGAAAGAAGTCTTGACCTCTTAAATGAGAGTAGATATCTTCTGTTGCGTCTTTCGTGTAACCGGATTCTACATTGGACCTACTGTATTATTCACAAAACATCTTAGACATACTTTCAGGCGCAAATCGTAATGAAATGCCCAGGAATTACGTAAAGAATTACGTTTTGAATTTTTTGGAATATGAAGTGTGCCGTTAATGAAACAGGATAGGGCACCTGGTATTTCCAATCTGTAAATGCTTTGGGTTTTTTGTTATCCTGTTCTTTTTCTACTTCTTTTTGCTTCGTGTTTCAATAATTTTGTTATGGTTTTTATGTGCGCGACGTTTACTTGTCGTCGCGCGTATATAGACTTTTGCCTTTTGCCCCTTTTATTTATTGTTTTGGTTGTTTTGCCGATATTTAAAGTATATAAATGTTACTTATAAAAATTCATTCCAGCAGAGAAAAGAAAGGCTTACCAGGGTTATAAATATCACCTCAAAGAGAATTTAATATGTGTGTCAGTAGTTTTTTTAAATAAAGTTTTAACGACAACTATAACAGTTATAAGTAATGATGTATAGGCAATTCATAACCAATTTTTAAAATTCGCCGAAATAAAAAATTTAAGAAATAAAATAAGTCGTTAAAAACTTCATTGTTAAAGATCTTAAACATGTTAAAAGTGACTAGATTTGTGTTTTTTCTATTGAATTTCATTGCTTCATTAATATAACAATAAATAAAGTTCTTGTAAAACCATATTTTATTAATATTTATAGAAAAATTGTTCTCAATTAATAAATATTGATATGAATAAATAAAATAATGAGTTACATGTATAAAAATTTACTAGCATCCTGTTTTTATCGCATCATAATAAATATAATGCACAAAATTTCTCCAATCTAGTCAGATAACGCGTTTATTTTAAGCAGAAGGTTTTGTTTGACCACCACCGCCACCACCACCTCCTTTACCTTCGACTATCATCAACACTCCTCCCACAATTTCTAATAATAAAGCAACAATAGAAAGAGCAAAGGAATAACCAAGTTTATACTCTTCTGTAGCAGAATCCTTCCAGTGTTTATCCCACTTTGCAGCAAATATTATACATCCGATCAGGTACATAACTCCTGGAAAACACAAGGTCATTTAATACATTATGTACGGATTTTTGTTTGTTTTTTTTTGTTTTTGTTTGTTTTGTTGTTGTTCCCAATGACTTTAAAATTAAATAAAAATATTTTCCATATTGAGATTTCTGATACAATTTTATCATTACTTCATTATTGCATACATTTTATATACAAGTATATTTGAATGTTCAGTGGATATGTTTTATAGTTAAAGTAATGTACAAAGTTGATCTTGCCTGTACTGTTGGTAACCTGTTTAAGGTCATTTGCATTTGTTCTTTGGTCATTTTTGAGAGTACTTGAATATTTTAACAGATAATTTTTTCCTCAATACAGATTTGGTATCAAATTTTATCTCCTGTACAGTTATTTTTTTTAAGTTGTTATCTTTTCTGTATGTGCTGCCATCATACAGAACACCAAACGACCAAAAATATTTGCAAAGAATGTTGTATTTTTATGAATATAAGAATAAGACCGGTATTGTTACTATAGTAATAATGAATGGGTGTTTTAATAATGGCCCTGTAATGTGTCCAAGGTCTGTAATAATGACCCAAGGAAGGTTGTTATGACCCAAGGCAAAGCATTTTAGCTATAATTATACCTAGTTGGTTAATAAAAAAAAATATTGTAATTTACCTGTAATAATGGCAATAATTGCTGCAGCCATTCCAACTTCTCCATTCTTTTGACATTTCCCAACAAAAATATACAGTATAATCAAGAAAAATGTCACTAAAGTACCAAAAAAGCCAAAAGTGACAAAGGCCTGTACAACTCCATACCAATCTATAAAAAAAAGATTACGAAATTCTGATTTGTTCGAAAATAATTATTTTCTCAAACTTCAATGTTTCCACTTTAATTTGTATCAAAATACTTGAATCATTTGCAACCTATGTTTTAATCTTCAGATATCAAAAACTTTGAATTTTACCTCTCTTGAAGATAAATTATCATGCAAAACAAGTTTTTAAAGTATTAAATTTCTGTATTTTGCATTGAAATACAGACACTACTTACCATTTGCCCAACCGTCTAAAGCTTGACAACCTGTTGGAATGTCACTTTCTCCACACAATCTCCATAACCCCCAGTGCAACTGTGTACCAATATCATTATATCCCCAGGATGTTGTTGTGTAAGATATACATGTGAATAAAGACGCTATCAAAAGCAAAATAAATGCTACTTTGCACAATATCGAAGCGCCTTTAAAATCATCCAACACCGACATTTTGACTTCTTCTGATACTCGAATGTCGACAGAAATGGCTTGCTCTGATGACGATGATCATTTTAATGAAATTTGGTTGCCAAAACAATTGTTACTACAGCAAGAGAAACAGAACTCTATGTGTTGTCAACGTTGATGAATACATTAAGACTTTTTCAATATGCCAATCACTTGACGCATCAGACCAATAAAAATATGCAAACAACTGGTCCCGTTCAAGTCCGTTACACAATAAATTTTCATAAATGTAAATAAAACTGAACGTTGACGCCCATTTATTAATTTTTTCAGGGGTTTAAACACGTCTCATTAAAAAAGTAACACATTATTTTTTAAATTAAAACCAAACCAATGGAAAGGATCATTGATCATTACTGAAATTAAATTTTTAGAAGAGACAAAATACCGTGGATGTATGTAATAAATATCGATAAAGGAATACCAAAACAACAGGATAACGGGGGAAGCCCGTAAAGAACAAAACAAAAGACAAAACAATTTCCAGAATAAAAGATCAACAACCGTGTGCATGAAAATGCTGTCTTACGTTTTTAAATAAGTATTAAAAGAATTTAAAAATTGTGAAACAATCTATCCAATATATGTGACAATACGAATTCCATAAAGCCTGTATTTTTAAGTGTCATTTAAAGGTATTAAAGTAAACTTTTAATTTTCATTAATGATTTACTTTTTCTCTACTTTTTTACTATAGATATTCAGTGCTTGTTATCAGAATTAAATTTGAAAGTTAAAGAAAAATAATGAAAAAAGTCAAGAAATACGAAGATGTCTAGCTGCATGAACCTTGTAATACTGTCATCAGAAAACAAAGAACAGTACAAAAATTGTGGATCGAAATTCTTATATACATTTGACAAAAATCCAATCAAAGGAACAGTACTTTTGATGCTGTTCTCCATCGTAAAGTCACAGGCTCTTCAATTTTAGCTGTGAGTGCCTGATAGAGTTTTAGAGCTACAGAGATAATATTTTGACCATATTAGGTACCACATAGTAATGTTTTGTCATATCTTTCTAGTGCAAATTCTTGCCAGTTTTAGTAATAGTGTTTGATAGAAAAGATTCACAGTGAAAAATTCACAGTCATAAAAAATATTACAGGGCTAATACAGACCTGTAACATATTTTCCTAAACAACATGATATCATGATTTATATTCGAATATTGTTTTATATGGCCACTGCACTTAAACGTGGCCTTGATATGAAATCTGTACGATGATAAATATTTAAATTCTATGTCACTAAACAAAATGTTGACTCAGTGTATGTGTATGTTTTATTTTAATAGTTTGTCTTTTGTATCAAAAATCATTGTTTTAATTGTATGTCTATTGTTTTCATTTAATATGCAAATATTAACTAGTCCATGTCCGTGGGTACTGTTCTTTATACTGACTACTTTTATGTATGTAAAAGAATGGGCATGTAGAAAATATCAGTGAATCATTGAACGTAAAATTCACAAAACGTCTAGTGATCGCCACACGATCTTCGATGAAAGCACGAAAGCATCCGACAAAATAACAAAATTGATAACCAACGATTAAAATTCATTTATTTCTGAATTTGCGAGTCACATCTTTTTTTACATGGAACCATTACAATTAATATTATGATATATGTAGTATTACTTTTATGCTTGATTGAATATTATATTCTTATACATACCTGAATTCCAACGCATTACTTATCTATTTGGGAAAATAATATACTTGTCGGTATATCGAAAAAACCTATAAATTAAAACCAAAAATCTTTCACATTGTATCAATTTTAAAACGACGAATAAAATATTTGGGTTTTGAACATGTGGCGTTCTTATTGTATACGTTACATTTTTAGGTCTTACACTGTAGTTCACGTTATTGACTGGTGATTCTTAGGGAAAATGTAAAGTCCACATTTCAGTGTTCATTATAAGGGAGGTAAGTCTAATATCTTGTAAGAAATGAATTCGTGTGCTAAATTAGTTACGAACAGCGCTCCTTTGAAAAATAAACCTGTGCTTGGTAAGGACAGTTAATATATCTCAAGGAGAAGGGACGTAACGTTTTGAGCCAATTTATACATGTCATATGTTATAGTAAAAAGTAACTAATAAATTAGCAAATTTCAAACTATTTTATCAAAATAATTTAAAATTCAAAGTTAAAAAAATACATTCCGTTTGTCACAATATTTTTGTACACTTTGGCAGATACAGAGGTTTGTAGGTTCAAGTAACCATAAAACCGGTTTAATCCTATCCCTGTTATGTATCTGTACAACATCGTACCATCTATAGACATTCCCGACTCAGGGTTTCTGTTGTATTTATGCTTTGTCTTGAATATGCAAATGGTGCCCCTTATACCTTATTTCAAAAGACAAGCCTCTCAAAGGGAAATATAGTTATCAAGAAATTATCAACTAAAAATACAAGACTGGTTTAGTTTGTTCTGGTTTAATGAATAACTTTACAATTTATTTCTATTATTTTTTATTATTATTTGTTAAAACATCATACGCTAAATAATCTTGAAATGTCTCAGAATAAAGGGTTTTGCATGACTTGCTCAACATTTTGGGACATGGTCCCAGTAACGCAACTTGGACCACTACCTACTGTAGGACAAGGGTACAATTTACGACTATGAATTATGTTGCAGACAACAACAAAATTAATCATTGCCAAACTGCAAACGAACACAAAAAGCTAATATACCCAAAGTTTTACATATAATAGAAATACGTATTATTACAGGCTTCAACATTTAACTTTTTTCCTTGCTTGTCCCTTCGGACAGATGGTTTGAGAGATCTTTTAACATGTCCGAAAAAAACAACTGAAATTCTTTTATAATGAGGCAAAATTCCTATTGCAATGTCCCGAGCTTTCTCATCTTTTTTCTTGTCCTCGGCACGGTTGTTGTAACATCAAACTTTCTCAAATCTATATTAAGTTCTATGTTTGCTTCTATTGATAGAACTTCGTATACAAGAATACGCTTTTTAAAATATCTGTGTGATTTCCTGTGGTAGTTTCTACAATTTTCCTTCCATTATACGACAAGTCTGTGTGAACAGAAAACAGGCCACGTGGATAACATTTTTCTGATTTTTCAAGATTATCCATTATGTTTACTGCTGAATTTGAATATTATATTAAAATGAAATTCACAAATTCATTTTTATTTAAGGCAGCTTCATATTTAGTTGTCCCGTCGGACAATTTCAACAACGTTTTCGCTTGTCCGGAGGGATTTTCGGCTGGTACCGGACATTCCGACAAACGTTAGTGTCGAGCCCTGTTAATATATGACAGTCAGTGAGTTAAATGGGAACTTTTGTAAAGAATCGGAGAAACGATATCTCCGACAGATCAGAAACATTAACATTAACAGCCTTGAAATGAAGTCCAAAGTTTCAAAAGTGACAATTTTGTTTTCTTTTAGATAAACTGATATCTACCCGGCTGGTTTTTTGCGTGTTTAATTTTATTTTCAATGATAACGGACAATATTGCGATACCTGTGCTGGTGCCAGAGTTTATAACCTGCTTAGTTGCTAGTATTTCAATGCTAGCTCGGATTTGATATTTTTAATTTACTGATACAAAAATTTAGTTTTGTGAAAACTAAGGAGTATCTACTCCTTGCGTAGCTCTGTCCTTGGGGCGATTTTAATGATTATTTAAATTTCGGATAATGCACCCCAGAATTATATTGATTCTTGAATTTGATAATGTGTGACAGCATGATAATCGTGTAACGAATATATTACCCATTGATAAGGAACCGCCTCGGTGGTCTCGTGGCAGCTGCTCACCTCGAGTGCGGAAGGTCGCGGGTTCGACCCCCTTCCGGGTCGAACCAAAGACATTAAAATTGGTATTTGTTGCTTCTCCACCAAGCACACGTCATATAGGTGTAGTAGCAAAGGACTGGTCGCCTCGGAGTCAGTATAATGTGTCCGAGTGAGGTGAGTGGGGTGTACGAGTGCGGAAGGTTGCTGGTACGATCACCTGCTGGGTCAAACCAAAGACATTAAAATCGGTATTTGCTGTTCTCTGCCAAGCAGTAGAGGAGTAAGAGAAAAGGACTGGTCGGCTAGTAGTCAGTATAATGTGTCCGAGTGCGGTGAATGGGGTGATCGAGTGCGGACAATTACCTCGTGTGCTAGCACTTTAAAAATCCGGCTCAGTGTGTCGGTCTAGTACAAAGCAGGGATCATTTTCATATCATATCAACATTTTCTCGTCCTGATTTGCACCTAATGGTTGCCACTGGACATTAAACAATAATTCATCCATCCCATTGATAAGGAATATCAAGTGAAAAGGGATAGGTTTTCGAATAATAAAATGCGAAAACATATATAGATCAAGCTGCAAATATACACTGCAAATCTATGCGTTAAAGAATAGAACACTAATTGAACACTTTTTTGTAACACTTTTTGAACGTGTAATGGTGTTCCAACTGTTAACACCAGTGTTAATCAATTGAATGCTGTTGTTCCACTTGTAAATCTGTAAGCGTTTCATTATTGAACACTAATATTCAACTCTTATAAACTTGATGTTAAGATTTTAAACACTTAGGTGTTCCACTTTTGAATGTGTAGGTGTATCATTATTGAACACTTGGTGTTATATTTTTTAACACTTATGTGTCCTATTTTTGAACATGTAAATGTTTCATTATTGAACACTTGGTGTTCAATTCTTGCATAGCTAGTGTTATGTTTTATAACACTATGGTGTTCCATTTTTGAATACCTTGTGTTCCGTTTTTTGAATACCTTGTGTTCCATTTTTGAATACTTGTGTTTGATACTTGAACGCTTAGTGTTCAGTTTTTTAACATGTCTGAACGTTCAAAAAGGTAACATGTCGACACGTTCAACAGCGTTGTAACACTTTTTGAACACACAGAACATGATCAAAGCCAAAAGTGTTAAGATTCAGAACACTTGGTGTTTACTTTTAGAAAACTTGAAATAAGTGTATAAAAAGTTGGTGTTCAAAAGTAGAACATGTTTTTTGTTAGTGTTTACAGTTTTTCATCTGGCACATTTATGCAAAAACAATGAAGACATCTTCAATAATTAACAATTCTTTATTTTAAATCAAATGTGTAATGGCAATAAGATGTAACAATTGATACAGTTTTAAATTGAAAGTATTTTTTGTGATTTTGAGATACATATTGTATATCAGATATTTGAAAAAATATAAAGTTAAACAAAGGTTGCTATGTAAGTTTACAGAAAAAATTTTTCAAAACAAATCTTAATTTAAAGATTACAAATTATGAAAACAAATGATCAGAAAAAAAAATAGCCAAAGGAGTATATTTGACATTTTTCACAGTTTGAACAAATTAAGAACTTGGAAGTCCATTCAAATGCAAATATGCAAGACAAAATTCAAAAATATATATACTAATGTCTGACAGATAAATATTTTATTGACCACTAAAGAATTAAATTTGGTAGATTTATGCTATTTGTTTATTTTTGCCTACAAGGAAACAAACAAAGTTACAATATCAGACATCTATTTTATTTCATTAAAGCTAATAGAGCCTATTATTTTAATTGTGCATTACTAGTAGTAAAAAAAACAAATTACATGTCAGCATTATGCTCTCTTTGAAAACATGTCAAAAGGAATTAAAATTTAGCATGTCTTTCAAATTTATTTTATTGTGTTTTCTTCTGTTGCAATAAAAACTTAAAGAAAGTATGTGTTACCTTGCTTATTTATGAATTACAAAAAATCCAAATAAGTTACCCAGTTTTAATATTTTGTCTGATTGCAGTATATTTCTATTATTAGTAATATAATGGCTAATTCTGTGAAATTATGATTTTTTTAATTTTTAATCGAGTGCTAAGATTGTGTTATAAAAAAACACCAAGTAAAAAATGGCATTTATTTTTGCATTTGTAATTATCTCCCATTGAAACATTTAGTTTATGGGCAATGTCATTGAACTGATTTAAATTGAATAGGCTAGATATCTGTCTTGTCTATTTTTCTACAGTCTGTAATAAGAGTCTGAAATAATGTTCAATTTAAAAGTTAAAGAATTTATTCTCCAGATGGAGTTGGTTCTTGATCATGAAAGAACTTTATCTCCATGTTTCCCAACTTTCTTTGAATAAACATTTTAATCAGACTAATTTCAAATGTCAATAGAAAAAAACAACTATTAAGTCTATATTTCAGTGATATCCCTTATCTCAAAAATGATTCTGTTAAAATTCATAGAAATTCTACAAAGGTTTTTCAAAACTACATGTATTACACAGAATAATTTTCATAATTCTAAAGATGCACTTCAAAGAATATAACTATTAAAATATAAAATAACTAAAACATTTATTTACAAATATGTATGCACATACATTTCACTCCATATAAGAATAAGAAGATGTGGTATGAATGTCTAAGGTATCAATTTTTGAATTATCACCTGTATTCATCTTTAGTTTTTCAATATCAATTAATAATAATAATAAGTAAAGCAGTAACAAGATTCAACCAAGAACTACACAACAAACATGATATTACTTGGAACATCTATAATATCATAGGCAAATGCTGTTTCATAAAATATTCTTTTAGAACGTAAAATGAAGTAAATGTATAATTATTTTTTTTAAGATTTCCCTACCTACACTCTTTATTTGTTATATCTGAGGCTCACATCAAAGTTCCTTATATACTTTTATTGACATTTTATGATGGTAGTGATTAGAGAATATGTTGTGATCTCCCTCTGTACTCTAAGTAAAAAAATTGGGAATTTTAAAAAATCTGAAAAAAGAAATAAATATCTTTTTGCAAAGATATTAAAAAATAAAAATAAGAGCATGCATTATCAATATGGCACATTTTTCTCTCTCAGTATAACAGTATAACAGATATTAAAATATATATTTTAACAAAACTTGGAACTCGAGTATAACCATATTCTAATAAAAGATACTGGTAATAATCAATAATGCATATGAGACTATAATATTATGGATAATTGAACAATCCACAAGCACAAAAAAAAACACCAAAGTGAACATGTTACTGCATGCACAGATCTATTTGTCGTATTTAAAATTTAATATGCAACAAGCATAAAAGATGATTAAAATATGAATATTTAAACAGAAACAGAAACATACAATTCCTATACACAATCATAAATAACATGTTCTAAAAGAGGTTTTGGTTCAGCAAGCTTATTTTTTTTCAAAACAAATATAAAATTTTTAAATAAGGGTAATAATTATGAGATAACAGGAAAAAGGAGAATAGTCATTCTGTCAAATAAGCTGTATTCATCATATCTTTGGAAACAAAATAATACTGTTTGTCTTTCACTAAATCCTGTCACAACATTTCAAAAGTAAAGTTCCAGCATCAATATTTGTGAATGAATTCGGGTCATTTTTATGGAATCTAACATAATGACTGCTAAATTTTCTGAACTCGTTTGTGCTGAAGGGACATAGATTGCATATGAAGTCTTCCTCTTCCATGATAATACCACATAAAGAAGATTGTTTGAGTTTGGTGCGATATACGTAGATATAACTTCAATTAATTTCTGTATAGACTGAAGTAATTACTCACAAAACGTTTTCGTCGAAGATTTATGCTCCTGTTCCTGTTCCCTTGAAAATTCGCGCCTGGAAAACCTATATCATCGTTCCGGAATAGTGCATTGTGGTATAGAATGGGCGGGAATTTCAGAACACTAAATGTTAAAAATCCCCATCATGCTATACCACAATGCACTTTCACGAATCAATAATATATAATGGGCGGGAATTTGTAGAACACAAGTGTGTTCAAATTTTGAACACTAAGTGTTTAAAAGTCCAAACAACTCCAATACTGCAATGCACTATTTTGGAACGATCATAGAATGGTAGGAAATGTAGAACATTCTGTGTTAGTAAATCCCTTACCGGCATAATATACTTCAATGCACTATTCCGCCTGAAATGATGATATAGAATGGGCGAGAATTTTTGAACACAAGATGTAAAAATTTAGAACACTAGCTGTACAAAAAAACCCTAGCCATTTTGATTATACACAATGCAATATTTCGAAACGGTAACATTTAAATAGGCGGGAATTTTAGAACACATGATGTTAAAATTTAGAACACTAGGTGTTCATGTTTAAACGCAAGGTGTTAAAAAAAATGCACAACCTTGATATTCTACAATTCACTATTACGGAACGATAAATTTTTAACCCTAGCCCTAGGTGTTCAAAATTGTTTGCCTATTCTATACCACAATGCAATATTCCGGAACGATAATGATATAGCATCGGTTGGATTTGAGAATACAGGGTGTTTTATAATTTAGAACACTAGGTGTTCATAATTTGAACACTTTGTGTTCATATTATGAACACTTTGTGTCCATAATTTGAACACTTTGTGTCCAAAATTTAAACACGTGTTGTCTATAATTAGAACACTTTGTGTTCATAATTGGAACACTTTGTGTCCATAATTGGAACACTTTGTGTCCATAATTTAAACACTGTGTGTCCATAATTTGAACATTTTGTGTCCAGAATTTGAACACTTGTTGTCTATAATTTGAACACTTAGTGTCCATAATTTGAACAATGTGTGTCCATAATTTGAACACTAGGTGTGTTCATAATTTGAACACTGTGTGTCCATAATTTGAACACTTTGTGTCCATAATATGAACACTTTGTGTCAATAATTTGAACACATTGTGTTCACAAATCCTACTGGCCCCATCTAAACCACATACTTCTTTCTCAACGAATATTCATAAATCCCACTTATAAATTCAGAATGATGATATAGATAGGGCGGGAGTTTTATAACACATGGTGATAAAATTTAGAACACTAGATGTTCATTATTTCAACACTAGGTGTGCATATACCCCATCCATTGTATACTGTCGGAACAATACTATAAGTGTTCTAAACTGTTTGAACACCGAATAATAAAAAAAACAAGTCATCCATAAAACAGAATAGTTGTTGATATCGTTTGAACACATGTGTTAAGATTTTGAACAGTTTAGTTAGCCTTGACATGTAGAGAACACTTGGCATTAAAATATTGAATATGGCATGTACAAGTTTTGAACGCGTCCGGACGCGTCCGGCGTCCGCTAGATTTACAGTGTACAAGTAGGAGTTAATAAGTAGGACATGTGTTGTACCATGTGCGCTTGACTTTTGTGACATGAATTGGTATGTTAAATTGTAAGAACAGTTCTTTGTTTTTCTTAACAAATGTAATGAATTTTTATGTAGAATCTGAAAAATTAAGGCTCATCTCCATTGAAACGCCACATAAGACTAATTTATAGTTGAACATTGGTAAAATTGACATTTTTCACAAAAAAATTGAAATGTTGCTATGGTAACTCTGTTTCTGTGGTCATTTTCCATTTATTTTTTGGTATTTGAAGTGTTGCCTTTATTTGCCATTTCTGAATATATAAACATTTGTATGAAAATTAATAACTCTGAAACTTCCCCATGTTCAAGAAATCAGCGAGGCGGCTTAAAACGAAAATCTCCATTCTGATTGTGGAGTGTAACCTTACATGGTTTTGGCTTTACCCTTTTAGTCATTTTTGGCATCTTTTGCATTGCTCTTCAACATTTTGGATCATTATTTTTTATTGTTTTTATTTCAGCATTTAAAACACGGACAATTGATGAGTCGTATATTGATGAAATGTGCACATCCTTTGCATCAAAATTTATTTGAACTTAACTATTTTCACCACATTTAAACATTTCAGTCTGTTCTTTAATATTGGGTATCGGTATTTTGTTGTTTCACCGATGTTTCACAATTTTTGAGACATTTATTTTTAAATATGTATATGAAATGTATCAAAATTGTTTCGTATTTTATTTGATATTATCACAAGATATTCCTAACTCTAGTAATTTTATTAACTATTTACACATACATACGTTTATATTAAAGCGTAATTGTGCACAAGTTTTTTGGCTTTCGAAATTCATTGCAATTCTAACAGGCTGTCCGGAAGTTCTTGGAGTAGTAGTGAATGTATTATCACGAATCAAGGTGAGTACAACAATTCGAACTGATTTGGATTAAGATAAGGTTGAACATCGTGTAATTTTTATAACGCTGATCTGTTAATCATTATGCCTTTGTCCTAGCCGCCAGTGATATAAATTGAGAAACTTTTTTGCACTTTTTCTTTAAAGTCAGCATCAGACTTCCTTTAAATGTTGATGCTTGTTTCATGAGAGGAAAATTCATATATACATCACAAAGTGAACATGAAGGTCAGTTGAGTGAAGAGATAATTAGGTTCAGTCGTTATTTTACCTAAAATTCCGATTTCAAAGACAACCATTTCAACATATATAATAGTATAACTATTTTTATATATAAAAAAGTTTGCTTTAATACATTTTTTTTAATGTATGAGTTCATGAAGTCCTTTTTAACAACTTAGAATTCATGCTTGAAGAAATCGTATAGGTGAATGCATACATAATGTGTGGACATTCATGCGACTCTTTATTGGATTAATAATTCGATGAATATTGAATATTTACATTTTTTCATAGATGTTTCTTAATAGAAATATAAAAAATTAAAACTAATGTTAAAATTATCCCTATTACATTTTTATGTTCAATCATGTTCACACAATTTATGCGGAAGCTTTTGTTTTGTCATTGCCAACCCCTCTCCCTTCCACTATTATCAGCACCCCTCCTACGATTTCTAACACTAAAGCAATAATAGACAAAGCAAAGGAGTAGCCAAACTGATATTCAGCAACAGCATTATCTGTCCAATGTTTATCCCATTGTACTCCAAACACTATACACCCAATCAGATATAAAACTCCTGGAAAAACAAAATAATTAATAACTGATTTAGTGCCAAAATATTGGATCAAATGATTTATTATAATGTTTCGAAACAAAAATACAGTGAGATGAGATTGCCATGAATAAAAGAGCAAGTAAGTATTCGTTAAAGTGAAATAAGATAACCTTTTTAATAAAATACACAACCAATGAATCAGAAGCTAGTAGCAGTTTCTCCATCAAAGAGTAGTGTGTACTCAGCATGCTCAGAGCTTGTAACTTGCAAGTGCTTATTCAAGAATTGCCTCCGAGTATTTGCTTTGTTTTGCAATTTTAACTTTTGTTATGGCAAATTTCTGTCACCAAAACTAAAGTGACGATGGCAATTCTTATTTTCTGTAATCTGTTTAATCTTTAGTCATATGCACTTGTAGACTGAACAATGAACGTGTTTTTCTTCGAATTCAAAGTTTGATCAGAGTAATACTGAAAGGTTAGTTATAGTCCAGTCAATCTAGCATAAATTTGACCCTAACCTCAAAGTAATTGCAACAGAAGATTTTTAAGTTTTAATCTTTAGCATTATACCCCAAATATACACAGAAAAAAAGTCCAACAAAATCTAACTTCAGGAAGACTAAAAAATCACGATTTTAAAATTCCTATGGAGATTTGCATTGAAAATGGGAGATACCTCTGCAAAAAAGGCAGAAATATCAATAAAAATTGATACAAAATTATAACTTTACCGCTTCTATTCAGCAGAATGTATTGATTCTTGATATTTTAGCCGTCTTTAGAGTATAACAAACAACTCTAAAGGTGTTTTCATATCTTTTATCAAGCTACAACCTAGATTTCGTAATTCATTAGTTGACCATTTATTAAATTTTTCAACATGTCAAGGTAAAGAATCTCAAATTTAATAAAAATAATTAAGCATACATTCTTCTTTTTGTGGTTTAAAGTTTCTTTAAACAAGGTAGATGCTGAACAAATATAATTTACAGATATAAACAATACCACATTTTCACATTATTTTTCAAAATGGTCACAAAGCCGCAAATTTGCAATTTTTTTAATGAAAAATGCGCAAAAAAAATAAAAATACCCATAACACTTTGGTTTTGTACATTTCATGAGCAGAAGATTATATAATATAGTCAAATACGAACTTATAACCCCATCAAAGTATCATATTTTACATGGATTTAAGAAAATCAACCAACACCTGACAAAAAAGACTCATTCTTGCGGAGTTATCTCCCCTTTCCAATGTTAATTTCCATAGGAAATTAAAAATGCTGATTTTGAATTTTCCTCAAGTTAGATTTTATGGGACTTTTTTCTGTGTATATTTGGGGCTTAATTCTATAGATTAGAACTACAATATTTTCTTTTGCAATTAGTTTGAGGTTAAAACTTAGTTTGACGACTATTATGGCATATGAAACATGTATCTAGAAATTGGTATTACAAGATTAGAACACAATAACACGAGATTCTGTATACAAAATACTACCTGTTACAATAGCAATTATTCCAGCTGCCAATCCAACTTCTTCGTTCTTTTGACATTTCCCAACAAACATGTACAGTATAAGGAGGAAGAAGGTCACTAATGTACCGAAAAATCCGATAGAGACAAATGCTTGTACTACTCCGTACCAATCTACAAATAAGTAGAGGACTTCAAATAAGAAAAGTAATGTGTTACATATAGATTGATTGTAAAAAAAATTACCCCGGTGTTACATACAATACATTACATTACATTCAGTGTCTGTACCAAGTCAAGCTATCCTGACTCTCTGTTATGTTTGTGTTTGTGTTTTGTGCTCTTTCGTGTTATTCTTTGTCCGAGGATCTGTCTGTTGGGTGGCATTGATTGATTGGTGTGTCACTGTTGACCTTTCCTTTTACACAATCTATCGTTTATTACACACTGAACTTTCATTGAGGTGCGATATTTTCTCCATTTCGGAGAATTAACTACTACTAGTAGTATATCATTATTAATAAGATGACGAAAACCAATAAAAGCTCTGGTCCCTTTACTTTAATGTTTTCCATGTGCATGACTGTGTGGATTTTGTGTCAAGGATTTAACCAACATATTTTCTTGATTATTAACACTAGTCACTTTTTAAATCATAAGACTAAATATTATAATTTTGATTCCTTCAATATATCTTACGGTATCACAACTTTGGCGCGTACGGCAAATCGTTTTCTTGATTAACAAGTGGTCTTTGTAAAACATTCAAACAATATCACAGAGGCTTTACTCACCATTAGACCATCCATCTAAAGTTTGGCAACCTGTTGGAATGTCCGATTCGCCACACAACCTCCACAATCCCCAGTGTAACTCTGTGCCAATTTTATTGTATCCCCATGAAGTTGTTGTATATGATATACATGTGAAAATAGAAGCTAACAAAAGCCAAACAAATGCTAGCTTACAACAAATTGACGAGCCTTTAAAATCATCCAAAAGCGACATTTTGAATTTTGATGGTGTTTAAAAGACACTGAAAAAAGAAACATATACCTTCGAGGTAAATCATTTTTATTAACCTTCGTTGCCAAAACAAATAATGCCGCCAAAGTTGATGAATACATCAATAAAAAGCTCAATTTGCCAATCAAATTTACGCATCGGACCATTGAAACTATACAAGCGACAAATCCTATTTCAATCGAACATATGGTGAACTTGAGAATAAAATATTTGCAAAATAAGATGTGTAATATTTCCATCTTTATGTATGATTGCCAATAAAGTAAAAGTTCCAAACTCAACTACCCATCCGAAAAGTTTTCAAAGGCTCTTCAAGGGTCCGATGAATTAAACTTTTAACGAACAACCCTATATACATGATATAGTTTGTTTTTTTTATTATATAAAATGGGTTAACGGTGTGAGGCCACGTAGTTTAAATATTACCATATTAATTCACGATAATCGTTTTCAAAAATTTTTTAAGATGTCCTGTATTTTTTCTAGATATCGAGACATTTTACTAATAAAGTAGACGTTTTTATAACGTGTTTATAGAATGCGAGTATCCGTATAATTACATAATTTGTTAACCGCCTCGGTGGTCTCGTGTAGCGTGCTCGCACCGAGTGCGGAAGGTCGCGGGTTCGATCCCCGGCCGGGTCAAACCAAAGTCATTAAAATTGGTATTTGCTGCTTCTCCGCCAAGCACGCGGCATCTGGGGTAAGAGCAAAGACTGGTCGGCTCGGAGTCAGTATAATGTGTCCGAGTGAGGTTATATGTCTTCCTGCGGACAGTTACCTCGTGAGCTAGCACATTAAAAATCCGACTTAGCATGTCGGTCTAGTACAAAGCAAGGATCATATTCATTATCATATTAATATGTTCTCGTCCTGATATGCACCTGGTTGCCACTGGACGTTAAACAATAAATCATCATCATCAACATAATTTGTTGAAATGCGCAGTGTTGAAATCAGAATCTTGATGCAATTTTTTTTTTCAAATCCCGGTAGTTTTGTACAGTCGAAGATACCAGTTTATTTAATAATTGTTTCCAAGCAGTTTTAAACCAATCTATTATATCCTGTTTTTTTTCAGAATTCGTTTATCTTCTTTACTCTCAGACAATTTTCACAATTGGACCATCAGTCAAATCCAAGGCATTCTATTGGAATGTCGAGTGCAAATAATATATATATACAAGTGAACATAGAAGCAAAAACAAAAAGTACACATGTTGTTGATCAGACCCCAATCCTCTTGTATGAGATGGATATATATGCTTCCAGATTATAAATCGTTGAAAAAAATATATCATTTAAATATCCCTCAACCTTAATATTGGCTATATATGTGTATGAATAAACGAAACTGTTTCAGTTGGTTTATTTAAGTATACACCCTGACAAGAGCCACGTGTAGAGAGTTTCAGTAATAAACTGTATCACAAAATACCGAAAACAATTGATGCACTGTATGGCCATTTCGTTGACTGACAACTCATGAGCAGTGCTCGAGATCAAAATGTTGGAAAACCTGTTATAGATATAGTGATGAATTAATAAGCACAACCATCAAAAACCAAAACAATTAAAACAAACAGAAATCCAAACTCAGCTAAGGGTATATATATAATTTTTGTCAAATTTTGAACGGAAAATTTAAAGGCATTTAAGTAATGAATCATGCCAGGACAAAAATTCTGGCTACTGGGCTGATAATGCCCTCGGGGACTTACAGTCCACCAGCAGTGACATAGAACAAGTGGTAGAAATAAACTGTTCTTTATATCGAAAAAAAAACAACAAAATGGACAACAGGAAAGGTCAACAATGACATGCCAATCAATCAAAGCAACCCCACCGACAGAACGCTGGACAAAAAATAACATAAAAGATACAAAAAGTAAGGTAAGTTTTTTTTGCAATTTTTATTTTTTGCCTTCATCTCAATATATTTTGGTTAACAATATATACAGATCTATTATTGGTTACATTCTAGTTTATCTTGAAAGTCGATGAGCGGGTCTTCACCAATGAGCTCACTAAAGGTTTTAAAAGTTAAATCAGTCATAACTCGCATATATCCAAATGATTGACCATCCGTCGTAACTCTTACGACCTTTAGTGAAACAGTACCCTGGCGTCGAATAACGGTACTTCTTTCCACATACAAATAAATACTATCTATATGGAACTTTTCAACAGAAAAATTCAAGTGAGAAATTTAAAATTTAATTCAAATTTACATTTCAAATCAATTCAAGCATCTTAGATTCAAAATACCTTAACATGTATGAAAACAATACAAAGAAAATCTGATATAACGCAAAAAAATATTTAATGTATAAACTTTAAATAGCTCACTATGTTTTTAATCGAAGAAGAAAAGAGAAACAGAAGTTTGAAGCAGTATTAGTATGGTTTCTTTCTTTTATAAAGACAAAACAAAGAGTACAGATGTTGTTGTGCAGATTCAAATCCCCTTCTATGAGATGGATAAAGTGTATGTGTTTTTACATGAAACTTGGTTTACTAGACGATTCCAATGATATGTATTGAAATTTGATTCACCTTTGCCAAGAGAAAACAGAGCACCCTTTCGTGTAGGATGCGTGATTATATGCAGTATGGTATTGAAATAAAAATGGAAAGACAATAATAAATATATTTTTAGTTTAAAGGATTAGAACCGAGATGAATGCCAACTAAAAACAGCACCCTCATCTTGTACAGTCACTTTGGAAACCCAACAGTTATGTTATTACTGACGCTGCATACGATTGTTTTCAGTTAAGCATGTTTTTGACATATATTCTTCAAACTAAAATGTTACGCAGTTGGTTTAATTCCATCTCCGCCATTGCCCTTACATTCAACAATCATTAAAATGCCACCGATAATTTCCAAAACAAGAGCGACAATAGATAGAGCAAATGAATATCCAAGTTTGTAGTTCGTTCCCAGTGTGTCAATCCAATATTTGTCCCATTTTGCAGCAAATATTATACAGCCAATCAAATACAGAATACCTACAATAAAAAAGCAAAGATTGACAAAGTTTTCATCCATAATATGAATTTGAAAATTGTAAAATAATTTTATTGAATAATTGAAATTTAACTACTAGTATTTGAAAGTAAGCTCGTTTCATATTTTTATTCTTTATACTACAGATTAATCCCATGCCAGAAGTCACAAGAGATAACAACCAGCTTTGAAAAAATTCAACAACGAATGATTATTTTAACATGTGAAAGTTTATTTTTAAATCTTGTCAATTTGTTGCACTAAAAATACTTGTAGATGAATTAGGTTTCTTCCACGCTTCAATTAAAACATGCCTACCCATCAACTTACACAATAATCTTTCTCTCTGCTAAAAATTTATGAATGACCGTGTATAGTTCAGACAACTTTAATTACAGTTAACACAGAGTAAATCTTTTGACTTTTTATAAACCACATCCAACTGAAATTACTGTGAATTCTCTTTACTGCTGTAAAACTGCTATATAAATGATTTAAAATATGGGTGATCGAGAAGGTCCTTTTTATTTCTTCTATGGTAGAAAAGGTGAAGTTAGTTGTTAATGGCTTCTTTAACTCCAGTGGGAAAAGTTCAAATAATTGATTGTCTTATCTGTCTAAATAAAGAATCTATTCAAACCTTACTGCTTCGTTGGTAAATCAGGTTATATTAATCCAGTTAAATACCTGTAACTACAGCGATAATACCAGATGCCAACCCAACTTCTCCATTCTTCTGACATTTTCCGACAAATATATAGAGCACAATCAGGAAAAACGTGACTATTGTCCCAAAAAATCCAAATGTTACAAAAGCTTGTACAACTCCATACCAATCTGTAAAAGAACAACATAAATTTCAAATTAATTTAACACTTTGGTGTTGTTATTTTTATTGGTCATATTGAAAATACATCATATACTAATCTGTCCTTTTAGAAATGGGTCTGGTCACCCGCTTAAATATTTACAAAGATGTTTAGTATTTCTAAGAATAAATAAACAAATTACAGATTAACGATAACACAATAATAATTTTTTCGTATATTTTGTGAATACATTTCGAAGATGAGCAGTATAAAACAGAAATACGAAAAGAGGAAATCGAATCTTTATTCAGGTTAAACAATACATTTTTGTATTGAAGACAAATGTTTGGTTGTTTGCGAAATGATTTTTTTTAACTCCATGTAAAATCCTTTTAAACTAACTTCACAGGGTTTGAAGAAGTATTGCATAATGACGTCAAAAAATACTCACCGCTTGCCCAACCATCTAAAGTGCTACAGCCTGTTGCTATAAAATCACTATTACGACAAAGTCTCCATAATCCCCAGTGTTGCTGTGTACCTATTTCATTATATCCCCAAGACGTTGTTGTGTAAGATATACAAGTAAACAAAGATGCGATCAACAAAAGAACAAAAGCCACTTTGGACAAAGTGGATGTACTTTTAAAATCTTCTAATACAGACATTATAATGCAATTACTGTACGTACGATCCGTTGAAACATTAACCAAGAATATTCCAAAAGCTACATTTTGTATTCATTTTTATATGAGTTTGTTGTCATGACTAGTGTAACTAAAGCAAGAGGCTTCCATATTTATCAACCTTATCAATCCCACCCTACGCTTAACAACTTTTAAAACTTCAAAATATACAACTTGAACTTATCTACTAAAGTGGGCTATCTATTCGTTTTAAACGACGACTTTTCCACGAGAAAATTCTTATATCGTTAAATGTATCAACTTATGTCATGTCATTATTGTCTTTTTGTATTTTTCATTAATCATTTTTATCTTTTGATTATTTACCTTCCACGACCCATTCAACGGGTCACTGTCCCTTTGTACGCGGACTGTAGGAAGTTAGAAGACTATGGAAAATCCGCCTATTTTCCAGAAACAACATACTAAATTTTTCAGTTTTTGATGACTAATTTCCTGGGGGGGGGGGGGGGGGGGGGGGGGGGGCGAGGGACCAAATGATATTTAGATACGGACCGTGCGGCAAATTCGGGTCAAGATTTTACAAAACCTGCGGAGATTTCGGGTCGGGATTTTAAATTTTTTTTATAAAGCACTGAGGAGAATTCAATATATTTAAGTGTTAAATGTATAAATACGTGTCATCATGATAACTGCCTTCAATTATTTTTGGATAATTTCATGTATGTAATTTTAGCTTTCCTGGATATTTTCAGGTCACAAATTCGATATAACGTGGGTAATTTCGGGTAGGAATTTCAAGTTCACTGACGCTCAACCCCCCCCCCCCCCCCCCCCCCCCCGAGCTATTTTCCTACCAAAACAGCCTGACTTGTAACGTTTTGACAATCATGTTTCACATTCATTATAATGAGTTAATACGGAACTGTATTCATTTTGCATAAATATGTGGTTAATCTTTTACATTTATTAAACGTTAAATGTATTAATAATGAAAATTGAAGTCGGTGGTCTTCATGCTTTACTATAATACATGGAGGAACGTATGTTTTACAAACGAATCGCTTCGTACAGCTAGCACATGTAGCATGCTCGTCGGGATTGTTGGAGGCCGCCTGTCCGATTCCAGGCCGGGTCAAAATTAAAGACATTAAATTTGATATTTGCCGCTTTTCCTCTAAGCACGCGACATTTTGGAGTAAGAGCAAAAACTGGTCAGCCGGGAGTCACAACATTATGCCCAGACGGGATCACATATGTCTTCCTGCAGAGTTTTAATCGAGCCAATTCTTTTATCATATTACATCAACATGTTCTCGTCCTGCACGAGCTGTTCACTGTATCTTTGACGGTATGATGACAAGCCTCCAGATTAATTCTAGAAATGATATATTTTTGTCCATTTGGAAGAAATATTAGACTCTTGGTACTGAATTTTACATTTGAATCTCCGCTGTCGCGTATGTGTACTGAATTGGACACCTCACCGGTTTTTGGTTCTTCGGATTTTTACATTTGCAATGTAACTGATGTAGATACTAGAGGACAAGCTAACCATTCCGGAGAACACAGTGTGGTTGAAATCCACTTTACGTTCGATTTGTCTTTCTTTCGCTTTACTTTATTCATAGATTTACTTATGCATTTTTGTTCTCTATAAAATGTTTGTCCTGTTTACGCTTATTTGTACGTCTGTTGTCTTTGATGTTTTATTTCCCCTTACACAATATGTTTTATGTATTCTTCCTCCTAGTATGAAGTAGTTATCGAACGTTTGAGAGAATGTTTTGATAAAATACACGCATAGTTACGTTTCGACAAGGAAACTTTTGATTCAATATACATTGTTTTTTTCATATTTCCTTTTCAAAATGATAAATATGTAAAACCAAATAACCATTTAAGACATACGATTGGTCAATATTTGAGATTAGTATAAGTTAAGGAAAATCTTGAATTTGATATGTTGAAGAAACCCAGGCCAGAGGTGAAAATTGACTTCCCTCAATTTATACATTTGAATTTTGAAGGTTAGGTCAGATGGTGATTGTTCAATGTTAAAGAGAGAACTGTTATCTCCCTTTTCAGTATGATACAGCTTCCAGATTGTTCCTTATATCTTGTGGAGCGACTTGCATTGATTATCCTGTATGATAGAATGCTAACATCCCAGAGTCTCGGAGCCCACGGTTAACAGTCCTCTGATTGTTCAGATATTCAGAATTGCTTTTGTTTCTATTGCAGAGGTTCTTCGTACAATTTATAACACGTTTTTCCCTACTGCATAGCTATGTCCGTAAATGGACCAAAACCTGCAATGAACTTTGACCTGAAAGACACACCAGAAATCCGCAACTAAAAATATTGTTGAACCATGATTGAACCTGCTGTAACAAAACAGCTCATGACACATAAACAACTAACTGAGAAATTGTCCATAAAAGTTCATAAGAATTACATAAATAATACCCAGTATCATTTATTCTTGGTGGAGAGTTTTAAAGAGAGACATCTTACTTGGCATTCATCTGTTCATAGGTACTCGTGGACAGGACCCCATATGGTACCCCTATGATACCGGACCCCTCCCCCCTTTATGATTTTTTTTTTGCGATTTTTTTATATTTTTCTCTTGGAATACACATGGATATTACTATCAAGCCGTATTTTCTATCCACATACATATATGTATGAAGAGAGTAAGTAACCCGTTGCACGGTGAATTTGAGCTTTTAAAGGATTGGTTTCTGTTTATTTACACTTTTCAGAACTAGATACATCCCAAGAAATGCCCTTTAATAGATTTGCATCCTGCTAAATTAAATTCTGGTTAGAAAACTACTAGTATGCCAAGAACCTTCATTAGCTTTAATTCAAAATATGTATTTATTTATACCTTGCCATTGTAATAACCTTTGATGACATTTTTGGTGCTTGTGATCAAGGATATTAGCCAAAACAATGATCCTTTTATCTCAGAATTTTTATTGTTGATTTTAATTTCTTGTAATTCTTTTATGTTTGGTTTATTTACCTTTAGCCCATTCAACAGCTCACAGACCCTATTTTTTTTGATTCTATATAATAACTGATGCTTTTAAGAAACTTTACACATAAATAATATAATGTAAAATTTTATTAATTGTGCTTTATCTGAACAGATCTAACAGATAAACACCCATCTATGATTATATGTTTTATAACTCAATCACTTAACAAAATAAAAAATATCCATAAAGAGATAATAAATAAACAATTCTACAAAGGAGGAAATATTTTTGAAATATAATGTCATTTTCCTTAACAAAAGTATATCCTTCCTTAGAGATTTTATAACAATAGACAATACAACAAAATGTCCATTACTCTTAAGGAAAAGATTGCCCATCCGGGTTACTCATCAGCCCCTTTAAACAAAATTTATAAGAACACCTTGTCATGATATGTAAGGAATAGACTTGTAAAATGCACCAAGTCATAGAATATTTTTGAAATAAAAAATCTCATATGAACATGATGTATTATTCCACTATATATATTAATTCATAGTTATGAAGATTTGCTCACCCTCGAAAAGTCATGTTTCCCTCGGCCAAGCCCTCATGAAACATGACTTTCCTCGGGTGAACAAATCTTCATATTTCACTAATGCAAGGGAAATAAATGTATAATATTACAACTGAAACCTTATAAAAGTTTCACAAACGATATTAACAATTTACTGCCACATGCATATGCTATTGATTAAAAAAAACATGAACAAATTTGACAGACAACCAATTTATATTATTTGTCATAAAGCTGTTTATTCTGGAGACTATCCACATGAAAAACTAATGTAATTTAAATTTTCCAAAAACTTGTGATGTAATAAGCCCTGTCAATCTTGCCAGATATTTTTTCAACCAAAGGACTCCCCAAAAAACTTTGCTTATGGAATTTTGAATGCAAAAGGAGCTGACTCTTTTTACAAGATTTTCCTTATTATGTACTGCATCCCTGAGCACTTGAATGAACTTTGGTTAGAGTGTTCATGGAACACTTTTTTTGCCTGTAGGTTAAGGATGGAGATGTTTATCATCCCATTAAGCAATGACTTTCTTTAATTACAATACATGACACACTGTTCTCCCCAGGCTTATATACCACAGTGGTACCACTGTTCTATAATTTTTTACTACTGTGCTATAATTTTTTACCACTGTGCTATAATTATTCACCACTGTGCTATAATTTGTTACCACTGTGCTATAATTATTCACCACTGTGCTATATTTTTTTCACCACTGTGCTATAATTTTTTTTACCACTGTGCAATAATTATTCACCACTGTGCTATAATTATTCACAACTGTTCTATAATTTTTTACCACTGTGCTATAATTATTCACCACTGTGCTATAATTTTTCTCCACTATATTATAGCACATAACTTCTTAGCATTGTGCTATTAAATTTTACCAATGTATATATTTTCTAATTTTTATGCAGTGATCTGTTCCCTTTTACCTTAGTTTACATAAAGGACAACCAGTATAATTAAAATCCATTAAAATTCTACATAAAAATTTATTATTTCTCATAAATAATCAGAAATTTTATTCAAATTCGCATAAATTCTTTCATAACATCAATAGAACGATTCATTATAAACCTATCTGAATCTTTTACCACAATGCTATTTAAAAGTTCTGGGGAGAACACTGTTTGACCAGAGAAGACAAGTGATGTTTTTTCAAATTTCATTAGAGTAAAAATGACCAAGTCTTTTTTATTATGGAAAAACCAATATTATTGATGATAAAAAAAATAGAAAAAAAGATTTTTAATGGCATTACTTAGTTACTAAAGATTCCCTAAAATTTTCACGGAAACCCTTTGACTGGTAAGGATTTGCATGAAGGTGAAAGTGTGACAAAGATGCAGGCGACAGGTACTAGATATTGGGAAAATATATTGAACAGATACAGAAACAGCTTGCTCTATAACTATTCAAAATACCAAATAATCTACAAAAAATATTTTACAGCTTTTGATGCATATATTCAAGCTGCTCTTTTGCATACCAATATAAAGAGATTAAATCATTATGATATTAGTACCTAAAATTTTATATAGTAGCATATCAAGTCGTCACAAGTAAGAAAAAAAATATATATAGAATGCATACACTGAACATAGGTAATGTTTAATATTCCTACTGTACCTAACCTGTACTGTACAATTTTTTTTTACATCTGACAATGCTTTTGTTAGTCTTGACTGTATTTAATATCTTTCATTATTTGAGATGAAAAAAATTCCTGCATAAAATCAAACTTAGAATCTTATTTTCACCAAGAACCAATGAAGGTGGTACATCAAAATAATTAAAAAAAATCATCAGTTTTTTTTATATAATATAAAATAATTCAATAGATCTACCCGAATTATGATGAAATTAATACTGGCAAAATCTGTGATTCTGGTGTTTTTTGTTTTTTTTTAATTATCAACAGCTACCGGTAGGCAGTAAAATATTTTCCAAAGGAATTTATTGGTAAATCCCCATTAACCAATACAACAAATTTTACAGTGGACAAGTTGCTTTCCATACTTCAAATTTGTGTTAACATAAAACATTATCTTGTTCATTTATCTACCAGCTATTTAACATATGTTTTTTGAAAAAAGAAATGTATAAATACATTGTACATATAGTACACATTTAGTCTAGGCATTACTTTGAAACCAAAAGACAATGTAAATCTCAACACTATGATTTCACTCTCAGCTTTACTGTTTAATTCATCTTGTCCCCAACTATTCAACAAAATTATGTGCAAATGTTGAACAGTATTTATAACAGTGTTACATTCTGAAATCATCTACCAAAGGCTCTGATACTCTCACTCATTCATACAATTTAGGAACAAAATGGTCACAAATTTTATAAGTACATGTAAAAGGCAGTACCTACAAAAACTGGAGATTTTACATTCTCACATATATCTCTCTCCTAAATTGTTGTATTCGTGTGATTTGTGTCATTGTAACACAGAACAGTACACCAGTGTGTAACAGAATTACAAATGTAATCAGCTATCACTATGACTTGTACTATGTTCATCAAATCCTTCACTTTCTGTTACTAAAGCTCGTTCTAAAATCACTCTGCCTTCTTTGTACCTCTGATTGTCCTCTGTTGCAAACTCATAAACCCAGCCAAGCTTAGCTTCACAATTCTTACAAGACACATCTCTAACCATGTGACGTCCAGTCAACATGACTCTATCCTGAACTTCGCTGTAGCTAAGATTTACAACACGATTGAATAAAAATGCCCGACCAGTGGCACCTGAAAAGATAAAAGGTTATTTAGTTAAAAGTTGCAGTCTATTTAAATCAACAGTATTGGAATTCAACATACATGTAATACTATTCTTCTTGCTAACTACATGTATAAATATATGCCTAACCAGTTATGAATAATGCAGAGTTCCTCATGTCTCCTTATCATATGTGACTGTCATGACTGTGTCCTCAATGTTTTTATATAACCTTTGCAATAAGGCCAAAAAAAAAATGTGTGTTAAAGGTTACCCTACCTACCCGATTTTTGTGCCTATCCTAACACATTTTAGGACAAAAATGTCGCTGATATAATTATTTCCTTACTATAACACCTGCTGACCATTTTTCTCTCATAGGGGTCTATGTAAAATAATTTTTCAAAATAAAATGATTTTGCATACCTATGGTACCTACCCTATTTGTTGTCACAATGTAACCTTAAACAGACATATATTTTGTTTTGGCCTAATAACAATTTCATAATACAGTTTAAAGTAAATCTGTTATATATTTTGCTGTTTTTGCTCTTTTTTATTTACTTTTGGTTACATTCAACGGGAAAAGTAGAAGTTTTTACTAATTTTCCTGTATTATAATTTAATAAAATATATATATGTGTACTGTTTGAAATGATGCTTTAACTGAACTGATAATCTAGGGACAGTTCAACCATAACACAACTAAACAACTAACCAGTAAATCTTGTAGAGATAAGTTCTGCTCTATTTGTCAGTGGTGTATCACAATTTGAACAAGAGAAAAGACGCGTTCCACCAATATGTCTAAGAAATATTCTTCCCATGGTAAACCTTTAATAAAACTATAAATATTCATCATAATCATATATTATTTTTATGTAAACAATAATGTAACTAAAGGCTCTCAAGAGCCTGTATCGCTCACCTAGATTTAACTTGTCCACCTTCAGCAGTTACATGTAGCTTGGATGGTTTCCCCCCACGTACACTGTTAAACAAAGTAAGGCTGTGGTGGCCTGCATCTTAGTTGTCATTCAAGGTTATCAAAATTTCTAAAACAGGACCATAATTTTCTGCCATTGTCTGGTTCCAAATGGCCAAGTTTAATGTACATGTATGATGATCTGCAAATTAAATTTTCCCATAGGGTCCTATGTTAAACTATTTTCATCTCTGATGGCCATATTGATTGACAGGCCAGATCAGTGGCTACAATTTTGAAAGAGGACAATTGCTGCTAAGTCTGGTTCCAATTGGCTCAGTCTGTTTCAAACAAAAAGATTTTTTCATGAATTTTCCAATGTTAAACTATTTGCGGCTGTGGTGGCCAACTTGGTTGATTGTCCAGGTCATCGGACATAATTTTGAAAGAGGACCATCTAAGGACCATTCGTTTCAGACTATAAGATTATTTTAAGTGTCCTATGTTAAACTAAGTTCAGTTGTGGCAGCCGTCTTTGTTGACATTCCTGGCTAAGGGACACAATCCTGAAAGAGAGCATCTATAATGTATGAACCATCTCGGTCAACTTTTGTTCCAATTGGCTTAGTGTTTTCAGACAAGAAGATTTTTAATGAATTTTCCCATAGGGTCCTATGTTAAAATAAGTTTGGCTGTGGCGGCCATCTTGGTTGACATTCTGGGTCATCGGACACAAGTCTCACAGAGGTTCATCTTAGGACCATTGCGGCCAAGTCTGGTTCCAATTTGTTCAGTAGTCTCAGCCAAGAAAATTTTTTAATGATTTTGCCCATACGGTCCTATGTTAAACTATGTATAGCTGTGGCAGCTATCTTGGTTGACAGTCCAGGTCATCGGACACAATTCTGAAAGAGGACCATTGCTGCCAAGTCTTGTTCGAATTGGCCCAGTTGTTTCAGACAAGATTTTTAAATGAATTTCCCATAAGGTCCTATGTTAAACTTAGTTCAGCTGTGGCGGCCATCTTGATCGTCTGGGTCATTGGACACAATTCTGAAAATAGAGGACCATCTAAGGACCATTGCTGCTAAGTTCGGTTCCAATTGGCTAAGTAGTTTCAGACAAGAAGAATTTTAAATGAATTTCACATAGGGTCCTATATTTTAAACTAAGTTCGGCTGTGGTGGCTATCATGGTTGATCGTCCAGGTCATTGGATATGATTCTGACAGAAAACCATCTAAGGACCAATGCTGCCGAGTCTTGTTCCAATTGGCTCAGTAGTTTCAGACAAGTTTTTTAAATGAATTTCCCATAGGGTCCTTTGTTAATCTAAAGTTCGACTCTTGCGGCAATCTTGGTTGATCATCCGGGTCATCGGACACAATTCTGAAAGAGGAAAATCTAAAGACCACTGCTGCCAAGTTTTTGAAAATCATCCCCCCATTTTTTCTATTTTTAGTCACAACAGCCATGTTGGTTGGAAGTCGGGGATGGTAGCCCTAACTTTAAAACAAGAGGCTCAGAGGGCTGAGCCTGTATTGCTCACCTGTGAGTCACAAACTTTTGATTTGATTTGATGGACTAGATTGATTTCTGGAAACTTTGTAAATGACCTTCCATAGATGCTTCATACCAAGTATAAGTTCATTTGGCCAAACGGTTTCAGAGCAGAAGAATTTTAAACTTGACCAATGAGAACATATAAAGGCTTCTGGTGGCCATTTTGTTTCATGGACTATGATAATTTATGCAAAGTTTGTAAAGGACCTTTCATAGATGCTCCATACCAAAATTTAGTTCATTTGGCTTTACCGTTTCAGAGGAGAAGAAGTTTTAAATTTTGACCAATCAGAACATGTAGATGCTAATGGCAGCGATTTTGTTTCACGAACTGGGATGATTTATGCAAACTTTGTGAATGGCCTTCCATAGATGCTCCATACCAAAAATCAGTTCATTTGGCTTTACGGTTTCAGAGGAGAAGAAGTTTTAGATTTGGACCAATCAGAACATGAAAATGCTAATGATGGCCATCTTGTTTTACCGACCAGGATGATTTATGCAAACTTTGTAAAGGAGCTTCCATAGATGCTCCATACCAAAAATCAGTTCATTTTGTTTTACAGTTTCAAGGGAGAAAAAGTTTTAAATTTCGACCAATCATAACCTTTAAATGGTCATGGCGGCCATTTTGTTTCACGGAACAGGATGATTTATGCAAACTTTGTAAAGGACCTTACATGGATGCTCCACACCAAAAATCAGTTCATTTGGCTTACGGTTTCAGAGGAGAAGTTTTAAATTTCGACCAATCAGAACATTTAAATGCTAATGGTGGCCATTTTGTTTCACGGACTGGGATGATTTATGCAAATTTTGTAAAGGACCTTCCATAGATGCTCCATACCAAAACTCATTTCATTTGGCTTTACGGTTTCAGAGGAGAAGTTTTAGATTTGGACCAATCAGAACATGAAAATGCTAATGGTGGCCATTTCGTTTCCCCAACCATGATGATTTATGCAAACTTTGTAAAGGACCTTCCATAGATGCTCCATACCAAAAATCAGTTCATTTGGCTTTACGGTTTCAGAGGAGAAGTTTTAAATTTCGACCAATCAGAACCTTTAAATGCTAATGGTTGCCATTTTTTTTTTCACAGACCGGGATAATTTATGCAAACTTTGTAAAGGACCTTCCATAGAAGCTTCAGGCCAAGTTTCAGTTCAATAGGTCCAGGGGTTTCAGAGGAGAAGATGAAAATGTAAAAGTTTACAGACAGACAGACGACTGAAGCCAAGTGATGCTAAAAGCTCACATCCTTTTAGAACAGGTGAGCTAAAAAAGAAAAAAGCCTGGTTTCAAACCGTTCTCTGGATTCATGAATCTGAATGTAAAATAACTTCATAGTAGTTATTTTCCTTTACCAGATTAAGACTTGGGCAGAAATGCAAAGCAACTATGGGAAACGTATCAGATCCTGGCATTCGCCCTGGGTCCGTTTGCACGAGTTTGTTCGACCTCTTTTAATAAGAAGAATAAAGATAAGGACGTCAAAAAAATAGCTGTAATTGAACATAATATATACTTATTAATTTATTTGATCTATTATTCAGAAGTTTAAAATCATAAAAAAATATTTGAAGATCAGATCAAATGTATCTGATTGAGTTAATGAGAAACCAGAATGAGTTATCTTTTCCTAACCAATGTAGGTAAGGGAGATAATAAATTTGTCTCCCTTTTAGCCTCAGGTCTAACTCACTCTGGTTCCTCATTACATGTGACGTTTTAAATAATAGTTGTTTAAATCTGTTAAATGATAAATGAGGTAATTTTTATTGTTACCTGTTCATTGGTATCATGTAATTGAAAACAGAAAAAAAAAAAAAGAAACTTGACATGTTACATGATGTAAAAATGTAACTGATTGATTGATTTGTTGTTTGCCTAACGTCCAGTGGCATATATTTCATGTTTCTTCAGGACGAGAACCAGTTCAACAATTTATCAGTCAATTCAAATAGGGATGGGGTTGGACAAAGAGGAGAACCAAATTTGACTGCCACTGTAAAAGGATTGATGAATGGGTAGGATCTGATAATTCAGCCTTCTGTAGCGGCATTAGCCTACTCTTTTCTGAAAACTACAGAAGGATAAAATATAGATTGGAAAAAGGAAATGTATCAGACAACCACCCCACCAAAGAGCAGAAAAGAAAGAGTCTTTAGCATGTTGGTTACTTTTACTTGTTCAAAAGTGGAGAACTGGAAATCTGTGATCCACTCAGGAAAGATGTGAATTTTAAAAATTTATTGATTTTCCAATCTTCACTTTGAACTCATGTAAGAGCCTATCAATCTTTAAGTTTTACTTTTCCAAATTAAAAAAAAGACATGTGAAGATTTATGAAACACAAACTTTTAAAGTTGGACTTATTAATATAGTCTAAGGTTTGAAGATTATACAAAAAATATAAGATGAAAAGAATTTAAAAAAAAAACAAAATGAAATGTTTGTTTGTTAAGTTGGGGTTTATGCCATTTTCAGCACATTTGGCTTTTTCGCAGCAGTCAGTTTTTTTTTTGGTGGAGGAAGCCGGAGTACCTGAAGAAAACCACCAACTTCGGTATGAAAATTGGCAATCCTGGTCAATTAAGTTCAGAGTCGAACACACCCCGATACAGATGAGATTTGAACTCACAACCTCAGTGTTGACAGGCTAGTGATCATTAATAGTCAGGACAAACTACCTAGACCACTTGGCTATCCAGGCCCCACAAATGAAATGTAATTCATGTCATATATTTAAACACTGCAGATTTTTTTGGTTTCATCTAAGATTACAATTAAGTTGTAAAAGCCAAGACAAAAATTATGGTCTTTGAATACTATTAATTGCATATTAGATCTAAAAAAAAATCATATATACTGTTTAAGTAGATCTACATAATCAGAATCAAAATTTCCCCCACAATACCACATTATCTTTAATTAGGGCAAACTGGCAGGTGTGGATTATACTGTCAAATCCTGGATCTGTGCTTGAACAGGTACATAAATCTGCAGGGATAAAAATTGCTTACTCTTTACCCCCTTGAAATAATATTTTTCAAAACAGATTTGTGAACTGAAAAAGGGGGTTTCTAAAAAGACCTTTAGCATGTTTAGGGTAAAACTTGTTACCAAGGGCATAGATATGGCAAGAAATTAGTCCAAATCAATTTTGATATACCTGTTTTGTAACCAGTTACAAAATGGTGACAGTTTATCCAATTGTGAAAAGTATATATCTTATAGAAGTCTTTATTTTATAATTTTACATTACAGTTACAAATCTTTCTGACGATTTCTTATAAAAGGGTAACATACAGTTACATATCTTTTTTGCCCTTATTTTATAAACTGGTTACATATCAGTTACAAATCTTTTTTTCCCCTTATTTTATAAACTAGTTACATACCAGTTACACATCTTTTTGAGGCTTTCTTTAAAATGGTTACATATCAGTTACAAATCTTTTTGGGGATTTCTTATGAAAGGGTTACATACCAGTTACAAATATTTTTGAGGCTTTCTTATAAAATGGTTACATATCAGTTACAATTTATTTTAGTCTTTATTTTATGAACTGGTTACATACCAGTTACAAATGTTTTTGAGGCTTTCTTATAAAAGGGTTACATATCAGTTACAAATCTTTTTGAGGCTTTCTTTCAAAATGGCTACATATCAGTTACAAATCCTTTTGAGGCTTTCTTATAAAAGGGTTACATACCAGTTACATATCTTTTTGAGGCTTTTTTTTAAAATGGTTACATATCAGTTACAAATCTTTTTGGGGATTTCTTATGAAAGGGTTACATACCAGTTACAAATATTTTTGAGGCTTTCTTATAAAATGGTTACATATCAGTTACAATTTATTTTAGTCTTTATTTTATGAACTGGTTACATACCAGTTACAAATGTTTTTGAGGCTTTCTATAAAAGGGTTACATATCAGTTACAAATCTTTTTGAGGCTTTCTTTTAAAATGGTTACAAATCAGTTACAAATCTTTTTTGCCCTTATTTTATAAACTGGTTACATACCAGTTACAAATGTTTTTGAGGCTTTCTTATAAAAGGGTTACATACCAGTTACAAATCTTTTTGAGGCTTTCTTTTAAAATGGTTACATACCAGTTACAAATGTTTTTGAGGCTTTCTTATAAAAGGGTTACATACCAGTTACAAATCTTTTTGAGGCTTTCTTATAAAAGGGTTACATATCAGTTATAATTTATTTTAGTAAATCGAACAATATGGGAACTACATTGTACCTTCTCAAAAACCATTTCACACATTTAGACCAAATAATACTAGGGTTGTCCTCTTCTAATTTTGAGCTTTTTTTTGCCAAGTTGAAATTCTTGAACATAGGAACCTATGGGAAAAATGTTTTAAAATGCTTCTTCTCTAAAACCACTTCGGCATTTAAGAACAAAATTTGCAGGAATGCTCATTTAAGAGTCTTCTACAAAATTTGTTTTTGATATATCAGGTGAGCGATACAGGCTCTTGAGAGCCTCTCTTTTTTTATGTCACAAACATTTCAATGTTTAATGAGAAATAAAGTTTAAGTATTATTTATTGCATCTCATTCTCTATGTAGTAATTACAATTACATACACACCATTTAATTGTTGATTCATTGACTACCAAAGGTGAATTTTTCATTATCCCCGCACTTCGAATGAAGTTCGGGGATATTTGTAATCTTTCCGTTTGTCCATCCATTAGATAATCTTCTCTCCAGATCTCCTCGTTCATTTTTAACTTCACGCATTTAATTTCTATACAGTATTTTCACAAACTGTATGTAGAATAAGGTTTTAGAATTTTGATTTTCAAAAATAGGGGCCCACAGGGGTCGAATTTCAAAAATTGGAAATTTAAACTTGTGACCTAAACTCCTGATTAATTTCTCATTTTATGCTTTTAATTTCTATACAGTATTATCACATACTGTATGTAGATGCGCAATAAGGTTTTGGAATTTTGATTTTTAAAAATTGGGGCCCAAAGGGGTTGAGTTTCAAAAATTGGAATTTCAGCTTGTGACCTTAACTCCTCATTCATTTTTCATGTCATGCATTTAATTTCTATACAATATTGTCACATACTATATTTAGATGCACAATAAGGTTTTAGAATTTTGATTTTTAAAAATAGGGGACCACAGGGGTCGAATTTCAAAAACTGGAAATTTTAACTAAACTGCTTACTAATTTTTCACACATACTGTATGTAGATGCGCATAAAGGTTTTAGAATTTTTATTTCGACAACTTGATGCCCACAGGGGTTATATTTTGGAAATAGTAAATTTAAGCTTGTGCCTTAAACTCTTCTTTCATTTTTCATTTAGATTTAACAAATTTATTTGTATATATATATATATTGTTCTTTATTTTCTGTAGATATGCGAAAAGGTTTTTAATTTTGAAAATCTATTAAGGGACAGAAAATGGTGAAATTGCTGATTTTGCTTTGTCTCTGGAAATACTCATTCATTTGTTTCAATTTTGTATAATATTGTTCTTCACTATGAGTACAATGTAGATGTGCAATAAGGTTTTCAATTTTGAAATTTGATTCAGGGTTCCAATTTTCAGACTGAAATTGTTAAATTGATAATTTTTCACTGTTAATTGTTTTTTTACTTGTGCAGTGTGGGATTGACATTGTTTCTGATGGCACCAATTTGTAGTTTTATTTGCAAAATATCTTTTTATTAAAATAGATATCAAAAGTATTATTCTATTATAAATTATAACTATTTAAAAGAAATTTTCAATCCTGGATTCAATTGTAATTACTTTCTGTTTATAAAAGGTGATTGTATAATACCTGCATGGTTGTTTCTTCCAAAATGTTCAGAAAAATTTCAATTATAACTAATATGTCAAATTATGAATTGCGAGTTTTTGTTCTAAATAATATGTCAAACTTTAAATTATGATTTTCGTCCTGTGATTTTCTGTCATACATTCCAACAAAATACACTAAAGTGGTTGAAAAAATATGAGAATAAGATGCTGTAACTATTCCTATAATTGAATTTTTAAAATAATCAGTTAAGTAAAGGAAGGAAAGGTTGAAACTAAAATGAAATCAATAGCACTAACAACAATTTTAAATAAAAATATAAAGTTTATATAACTTAGTATATATAATTTGTCTCATTGTTTCTCCTACTAAAAAATAATTGAAATAACATCACCTTGTAAGTTAATAAATACTCAAAATTTAATAGCTTTTATTCAATTCAACTGTATTTCTATCTGATTAAACAATTTGCTCAGCTGCACACCTGTATATTAAAAATTTCAAATTACAGTTATAGGTGTCATAAAATTGATATTATTTTCACCTCACATTACACAACTCTTTACTGCCCCCAGGTATTAATACACATGGTGTGTATTCTACAATTAGAAGCAAATATAAGGTATACATTGTATATATTAAAAAGATTTGTGTAGAAACAAATGTATTTAATAATGTATGTATAGAGTCTCATGAAAAAAATTACTTAATGTTTTGAGTTTCTAAGAAAGCCTAAAAAAGATTTGTAACTAAGATGTAATTATTTTATAAGTAAGTCCCCAAAAAGATCTGTAACTGGTTTTCTAACCAGTTTATAAAATAAAGACAAAAAAAAAAGATCTGTAACTGGTATGTAACCATTTTATAAAATAAAGACAAAAAGATTTGTAACTGGAATGTAACCTTTTTATAAAGACAAAAACATTTGTAACTGGAATGTAACCAGTTTATAATAAGAACCCAAAAAGATTTGTAACTGGTATGTAACCATTTTATAAGAAAGCCTCAAAAAGATTTGTAACTGGTATGTAACCAGTTTATAAAATAAAGAGAAAAAACCATTGTAACTGGTATGTAACCATTTTATAAGAAAGTCCCAAAAATATCTGTAACTGGTATGTAACCAGTTTATAAAATAAAGACAAAAAAACCATTGTAACTGGTATGTAACCATTTTATAAGAAAGTCCAAAAAAGATTTGTAACAGGAATGTAACCAGTCTTTAAGTAAGTCCAAAAAAGATTTGTAACTGGTATGTAACCAGTTTATAAAATAAAGACCAAAATATTGTAACTGGTATGTAACCTTTTTATAAGAAAGTCTCGAAAAGATTTGTAACTGGTATGTATTTTTTATAAAATAGACAAAATAAAATTGTAACCGATCTGTAACCTTTTTATAAAATATCCCCAGAAAGATTTTTAACTGTTATGTAACCATTTTATAAGAAATTCTCAAAAAGATTTGTAACTGGTATGTAACCATTTCAGATTTTACATGACTTGTGCTTAATCTGCATCGATGCTTTAATTTGGCAATATATTGTCACCATTTTGTAACTGGTTACAAAACAAGTATATTAAAATGGACTTGGACTAATTTCTTGCCATATATGCAAGGGCAAGGAAGAACATGTAATAACTTCCACCATACTGACAAAATCAGTGATTTTTCTAACAACGCAATATCAAAATTAGTATATTTCAAAAGTGTTTAGAGCTATGGAGGACAGAAAAAATACAATAAGGTCAGGCACCCTAATTCCAAATATAGGAAATGACATGGATACATAATCAGGTTGTGTCATTAACTGATTACAAGTCATTTTTTCGTTGTCATTTCCATTTTAGTACGTTTAAAACTGGACTACTCTCGCAAATAATTGGGATATTGACAAGCAAAATTACTTCGAGTCCTCTTTCTGACACACGACGTCTTAAAAACTTCCTATGTGTATCCACAGTGTCAGCTGGAAAGAACCAAAACATTGGATGACGTTTAACAACAAATTGTTCTCTGGGTTTTACTTTGGCCACAGACTGAAAAACCCAGAAGGGTTCTGTACATTTTTATGTCCGTAGATTTCCAGACGCCTGCGTACATAATGATACTTCATCACTTCCGCAGTAACTGTCACGTCTGGTCATCGTAAAAGTGAAAGTGTTTTAAGGATTTCAAGATGAAGCGGTGGCTTGATGGGAACAACAAGAAAAAGGAACCAGAGGTATTCGATACTGTTGCTAATGGACTGAAATCGATATATAAAACGAAACTGTTACCGTTGGAGGAACATTACAAGTTTCACGATTTCCACTCCCCCCAACTCGATGATCCCGATTTTGACGCTAAACCGATGATATTACTTATAGGACAGTATTCAACAGGGAAGACAACATTTATCAGGTATCTTTTAGAACAAGATTTTCCAGGTATACGTATAGGTCCAGAACCAACAACTGACCGGTTTATAGCTGTGATGAGTGGAGAACAAGATGGAGTTGTCCCAGGGAACGCCCTTGTAGTTGATAGCAAAAAACAATTCAGACCATTAACAAAATTTGGAAATGCATTTCTTAATAGATTCCAGTGTTCAACACTGAACAATCCAGTTGTAGACAGTTTGACAATCATAGATACTCCAGGAATCTTATCTGGTGAGAAACAAAGGCTTGATAGAGGTTATGATTTTGCTGGTGTTTTAGAATGGTTTGCGGAAAGGGTTGACAGAATATTGTTACTCTTTGATGCACACAAACTTGACATTTCTGATGAATTCAAAAGAGCAATTGATGCTGTTAAGGGCTACGATGATAAAATACGAATCATATTAAACAAGGCAGATATGGTTGATCACCAGCAGTTGATGAGAGTGTATGGTGCCTTAATGTGGTCACTTGGAAAAGTTTTGAATACACCGGAAGTAGCAAGGGTATACCTAGGATCTTTTTGGGATAATCCACTACATTTTGATATGAACAGGAAACTGTTTGAACTTGAAGAGCAAGACTTGTTCAATGATTTACAAAGCTTACCAAGGAATGCGGCCTTAAGAAAACTAAATGACCTTATTAAAAGAGCAAGATTAGCCAAGGTAAATAATAAAAAACAAAAAAAATTATATAAGCTGATTGAATAAACAAAACTGAGCAGTACCATACATACATTTGTAGGTAGCAAGATCTACTGTAGATAAGATACAGTGGATC
Organism: Mytilisepta virgata; assembly: GCA_028015205.1. Lineage (NCBI taxonomy): Eukaryota > Metazoa > Mollusca > Bivalvia > Mytilida > Mytilidae > Mytilisepta > Mytilisepta virgata. The sequence goes on along the minus strand of CM051518.1, from coordinate 49,086,126 downwards.
TCCACTTCCCTTCTTTGTATGGTACATACAGTTACACTTTACAAATGTACCTTTGTACATACATGTATATACATGTACAGCAGTAGCTAGTTTTTTGTACTCTGAATCCAAAACTCCCAACACTGCAACAGTTTTCTTTCAACAAAATTGAAACTTCTTGCATATATATTGATAAATACATACCAAAAGTTTAATTCATTTAAACATTTTTTTCAAACAGACATATTATGTGTATATATGTACATGTACATGTTGGTTCACTGTCTACAAATGTATACAGGGCTTTTGGTATCATCTAGCTGATTCCAGGACTCATCATTTACAGATTGGATTCCTACATGTACATGTATCTGAGATTAATTAAATTGTGAGACGTCAATATTTTGAAAAAAAATTCATTATTTGCTGAATTGAAAATTTCAAATCCTGTCTGTACCAAAACTACTGCTATACACTGTACATGTCAGAAGATGTAATTTTAATTTGAACAGGTACACATTTAACATGTTTAATTGTAACTAAAGGATTGATAGCAAGACAATATATACACGTAAGGTTAATTTGTAAATTAACTACAGTTACATATTATAAAAATTCGATTATTTTTAGAGAGACTAATCAGAATATATATGTTTTAGATTGTGCTATATTAATCATGTTATTTATCCAGTAAATTGGTTGAAAGGCTTTTACCGGACCCTGCTGAATTGTAGAAAAACCCATCAGTTTCATTAAAAGCTAATCTGTAATTGTATTTTTAGCCAAAAATGTTTTCCATGGACAAGACCTTTAAACAGGTTGAGGACACCCCATCAAATAAGGAATAATCTTTTAATTGATAAAGAAGAGCTATCACTCAAATAAATAACAGTTTGACTGTGATCGATAATTTTTGGAATTAAGACTTCTTTTTCAAAATGGCATATACATGCATGTATTTTGAAAATTAAAGAAACTTTTAATATTAATTTAATGTACATTTATTTTCAAATTTGAGTTTTCAGTATAAACGTGTACATGTAACATATATCTTATATACAGCTTTATAGTTGCATTGGTGATATAATTGAATTTTTCATGAACGTGAAATTTTTAGCAAAAATCTTTGATTCAAATTTTTTTGGCATTGTAAAACTACATGTACAATTTCTTATTTTTAGCTCACCTGAGCTGAAGGGTCATGTGAGCTAGTGTCATCACTTGGTGTCCGTCGTCCACAATTCACAATTTAATTTTCTCCTCAGAAACTGCTGGGCCAATTTGGACCAATTTGATGGAATGGTCCTTGCATTGGGTGGTCCCCTTTCAAAAGTGTGTCCAGTGTCCCCGACCTTGGACCAAGATGGCAGCCAAACTAAAAATAGAAAAAAGGAGGGTCAAAATTTGAAAAATCTTCTCCTCTGAAGCTACTCATCTCAGCCAAACTTTGCTGAAATTATCCTTCGGTAGTCCCCTTCCAAAATTGTGTTTGTGGTCCCGACATCTGACCAAGATCGCTGCCACTGCAGAACTTAGTTTAACATAGGACCCTATGGGAAATTCACATAAAAATCTTCTTGTCTGAAACTACTTGCCCAATTAGAACCAAACTCTGGTGGAATGGTCATAAAGTGGTCCTCTTTCAAAAATGTGTGTGATGGCTCGGACCTCCGACCAAGATGGCCACCACAGTCGAACTTAGTTTAACATAGGACCCAATGGGAAATTAATTTCAAAATATGGGCATCCTTAATTTTGAGTGGACTCCATACCCTGCAGAATGCAGGGAAAATCACAGTTCCACCCTGACTGTTATAACTGTAGGACCCTATGGGAAATTCATTTAAAATATTCTTGTCTGAAACTACTGTCAGAACCAATTGCAGCCAAAGTTAGCAGCAATGGTCCTTTGATGGTCCTCTTTCAGAATTATGTCCCATGAACCGGACGATCAACCAAGATGGCTGGCACAGCCGAACTTAGTTTATCATAGGACCCTTTGGGAAATTCATTTAAAAATCTTCTTGTCTGAAAACACTGAGCCAATTGCAACCAAACTTAGCAGCAATGGTCCTTAGATGGTCCTCTTTCAGATGTTTGTCCGATGAACAGGACAATCAACCAAGATGGCCGCTACAGCCTAACTTAGTTTAACATAGGACCCTATGGGAAATTCATTTAAAAATCTTCTTGTCTTAAACTACTTAGCCAATTGAACTGGACTTCACATCAATGGTCCGTAGATGGTCCTCAGTCAGAAATATGTCCAATGACCTAGAATGTCAAGCAAGATGGCCGTCACAGACAAACTTAGTTTTCCTATGGGAAAATTTATTTAAAAAATCTTCTTGTCTGAAACCACTTGGCCTATTTGAACCAAACTTGACAGAAATGGTTAATAGCTGGTCCTCTTTCAGAATTATATCCGTTGACCCGTAATGTCAACAAAGATGGCCAGCACAGCTGAACTTAGTTTAACATACATGTAGGTCCCTATGAGAAAATTCATTAAATAATCTTCTTGTCTGAAATATCTGAGCCAATTAGAACAAGACTTGGCAGCAATGGTCCTTAGATTGTCCACTTTCAGAAGTATGTCGGATGACCTGGACTGTCAACTGAGATGGTCGCCACAGCCGAACATAGTTTAACATTGGACCCTATGGAAAATTCATTAAAAAATCTTGTCTGAAATTACTGAGAGGTTTGAACCAAACTTAGCAGCAATGGTCCTTAGATGATCCTCATTCAGAATTGTGTCCGTTAACCCAAACTATCAACCAAGATGACCATCACAGCCGAACTTTTAACCTCGTGGGAACTGTTCACTATATGTAATAGTTAATGCACTATCAGGTGAGCGATACAGGCTCCTGGGAGCCTCTGGTTGGGATACATCAACATGTACAAAAAATATAAGTACTCATTTGAAGGACCATTCTCTACATGTTGTAATTTACGAGTACACATGTACCTAACTTAAGCTACATACCGGTTAGCTACAATAACGTACGTTGTAGCTCCTTTTGACTCGGCGGATGCTTACAAAGGGAGATAATCCAACTTAAGGGTTTTACATGTTTAAAGCTTGTAAGTGCAACTCCTAGTATTGTAAGTGCGGTGTAACACTCAGTGAGGTCACTAATAGTTCTAGTTTTATACAGTTTTGTATGATATTCATTGGTTTGGCCACTACAATGGCGAAATATGGTACAGACTATTTTTATTTCATAGATAACTCTTTGGCAGATAGGGTTCATACAAAATTTTGTACATTTACTTTGGGTAAAATGTGCAAACAATGTGTCTACGAGATCAGAACTAGGTAGATTTCCAGTAGATAACTTGATTAAAGGGCAAGCTTCATTATAAATGTATGAAGACAGGCTAAATAGTCTAAATATTAATCAAATATTAAAAGAACGCTATCAGGTTTCGAAAGAAATAGATTCCAATGTATGTCTAACTCTGGTCACCTTATAGTATGTAGCTGAACAATTATCCTTAGAACCGAAGTGGAGACGAATAAAAAAACATGGAAACATGTCGGATTGGTTCAGATCATGTTAATTTATTGATAATTCAGGCATTTAAAGAAAGGCATCGACCTAAACACGCTAAACGTGTAAAATTTTAAGACAAAACATTCATCACCAATCATTCAAATTCTGATTTGAAGTGTGTCTATTGTAGTTGTTACGTGATGATGATCCAAAGAAATCAAGCCCTTAATTTTAGTATTATAGATTAGAAAAGAATTAGATTTACAGTATTCAGAACCTATTTCAAATTAAATAATAGAAATGCATATTACAAAAAAAAAGTTTTTTAGAAATTATAAAAAACATTTATGGAGAAACTCCAAAATATTGAAGAAAAGATTTGTTTGTTTGTTTAGTTGGGGTTTAACGCCGTTTTCAGCACAATTGGCCATTTCGCGGCGGCCAGTTTTTATTGGTGGAGGAAGCCAGAGTACCCGGGGAGAACCACCGACCTTCGGTAGGAAAATTGGCAATCTGAAGAAAAGAGCAAACTTTAAATATTTTAAATATTAAAAGAAAATTATAAAATGGAAGAATTAAAAAATCTTATAATGTAGAATTTAGAAAACTCATCTGTAAATTATGAATAATTGACCATACTTGAGCTACATTTTTGGATTTTTGTACATGTATAGAAAGAGGTAGTCTAGATATCAAAAGATACCCAGGGAAAACCGAATCTGCATGCAATGTAATGTAATTGAGGATGGATGCCACTTTCTCTTTCACTGTAAAATAAATAAAAATGTCAGAGAATATTATTTTAATAGAATAAATTTAAATGAAAATCAAGATGAACAGTCTAAACCTAAAGCTATTCTGAATCCAGGTTACAGCGAACATAAATTAAATTACTTGGTTCCTTTCTTAAACAGTCTTTTGCACTCTGAGGTCGGAGGAGATTTACATGTAGTTTCATTTGTATATTCTACTAATTAAGCTAATAAAATTTGAAATTAAATTAATTGTTGTTTATTATACATTTACATTTGTGTATACATAACTTATATTTTTTTGTATTGCACTTCCAGGTTCATGCCTATGTCATAAGTCATTTAAAGAAAGAAATGCCATCAATGTTTGGTAAAGATGCAAAAAAGAAGGAACTTATCAAAGGATTGGCTGACATTTATGGTACAATTCAACGAGAGCATCAGATATCACCAGGTGATTTTCCTAGTATGGACAGAATGAAAGAAGTTTTAGAACATCAAGATTTCACAAAGTTCCACACACTTAAACCAAAGTTAATAGAAACTGTTGATCAGATGTTGGCTAATGATATAGCTCGTTTAATGCAAATGATTCCACATGAACAGCAAGAAACACAGGAACAGGGACCAGATGTTAAGGGTGGAGCATTTGATACAATGAATGAGAGCATGTTTGGGTATGGTAGAGGTGAAGGTATTGATGAAGGTCGTGGAGAACATGAATGGATCGTTGGTCAAGAGAAATACAAGTATGATGAATCATTTGAAAAACTTAATCCTGTAAATGGAAAAATCACAGGTGCTGCCGCCAAATCTGAAATGGTCAAGACGAAGCTTCCCAACTCAGTTTTGGGAAAAGTTTGGAAATTGTCAGACGTTGATAAGGATGGGATGTTAGATGCAGATGAGTGGGCTTTAGCCAATCACCTTATTAAAATAAAATTAGATGGACATGAATTGCCAAACACATTACCAGACCATCTTATTCCTCCATCCAAAAAGGACTTGTAAAAGATAGGATACACATATAGTGTATTTTAGTAGCTGTTACTTTAGAATAATTACATCTACCTTGTCAAAAATCATAAGACCATAATTAAACACAGAATATTTCCCACAAATAGATTAATTGCCACACTGAAAAGGAATGTTTGAAATCGACTTCAGAAATTCAAGCAATTTAGTTTTGATGTGTTCATTAAAGTAAAATTTCAGAACTGAAGTTGTTAAAGCCATAATGGACATTTATTGTGTATGAACCCCCCCCCCCCCCCAACCCCAATAAAAGAAACCTGAAAGTCAGCAGATCATGATTTTTTTATTCCAGAATGTATAAATTACATAGATGTTATTGTGGTACATTTCATGTACATGTACCATAACCCAAAAAATAATGATTTCAAGACATATGAAAATGCAGGTAACCAAATACAAAAATATAGACATCTTTATTTTTAAAAATAGAGAAAATGAATAGAAAGTTTTTCCGTTTGTCATTACTCACATTACAGTTTAAGTTAAACATCTGTGGTACTGTGGTACTTTAAACAAGATTGACTGAACAGAGATAAAATTTCACTCTTCATGTCTTCAATTTCACACCTCTCTCTAAAATTTGGGTCAATTACATTTGTAGTTAATTAGTACATTGTATATCAAGTTCAGTTTCACTGTATAGATACATATATATAATTTTGAAAATGGAATCAGTACTGTAAATATAGAAATTGTAGGAAATAGTTTCAATTAAATAGTTAAAAGATTTGTATCATGAAGTTGTTCATGATGATAATAGATTACCAGAATATGCCTTAGCTTATATTTAGTAATGTATGTTCTGTTTGTCTAATTTATGTATATTGTAGAATTCATTTTTTTTAAAAAGAAATCCAACATTTTACACAGTATGCAAAGATAATATCTAGTCATGCATTGAGTGCATATTTAATTTCAATATAATAACTGTTTGTATTCATTTGCTTCATATCATTATTTGAGATTTGAAAGAAAATGTGTATTTCTTGTAATTAACGGAGGTTAAAACAATGTATGAAAATACTTTTGGCATACAATATTGAGGTAAAAAGATGGGTTCAGTTTTGCTTTCACTTGTAAATGTAGCTAAAGCTAGAGCAAATAAAAATTTAAAATTTTTAAAAGTACATGTAATATCATATTTATTTGTATGATTGCTTTTGGTTTTTTTTATTTATTTTTTTCATTTTAGCAATTTGACACTTACTCAGAATGGGAAGTATTTCAAAAGATGACAGAAACTCATTGAAATATTTCTACATGTTTACATGTACAAATGTATCCTAATATAATATATACATGTAGATACAATGTACATATGTGTGTATCTCCACCCTTTTCATATACATTAAAAGAATGAGTGTCTAATTTGGTTATCATTTTAAGCTTTATATTTTGCATATGTATGTTCACGTGCATTGTATATAGACATTAATGTTGAAATGCCCTACATTTATTTATACATGTATTATCTGTATAATTTACAAATGTAAACTGAATCGAACAATTTATATGTGCCCATAAGAGGATGTTGTCTCCTTGATGGATACCCCTTATCCATTCATTTCATACTTAATTAAAACATTCTCTTACAATCCAGTTCAAGTTTTACAGAAAATAGATAAGTGTAGAAAAAATAGATATCCACCACACCCCAACAATTTCTTAACTTAAGATGATTTGTATGACATAAAGGTTAGAGTCCTTGTTGACAACTACAATGTATGCTTTTACATGTAGTTGAATTTATAAAATCAAAATTGATTTATGGAAGGTTTTTTCACAGTTCCACCCTGACTGTTTTTTTTATTTTTATTTATTTCACTGTTTTTATTTATTTTATTTTTAGATCACCTGACCCAAAGGCTCAAGTGAGCTATTCTCATCAGTTGGCGTCCATCACCATCTTTCGTGAGCTTTTCTCATCACTTGGCGTCCGTCGTCGTTGTCTGTTAACTTTTACAAAAATCTACTTCTCTGAAACTACAGGGCCAAATGGAACCAAAATGGCCACAAGCATCATTAGGGTATCTAGTTTAAAAAAATGTGTCTGATGATGCCACCTTCCAACCAACATGGCCGACATGGCTAAAAATAAAACATGTGGGTAATCTGCAGTTTTTGGCTTGTATCTCAAAGATCAAAGTATTTAGAGCAAAACTGACAGGGGGTAAAAATGTTCATCAGATCAAGATTTAGCTGCCATCAAATTTTCAGACAAATCAGTCAACCCTTTGTTGGGTTATTGACACTGAATTTTTAGTTTTTAGGAAATTTTGCAGTTTTAGGTTATTATCTTGAATATTATTATAAAGACAAACTATAAACAGCAAAAATGTTCAACAAAGTAAGATCTACAAATAAGTCAACATGACCAAAATCATTAATTGACCCCTTATAAGAGTTTTTGCCCTTCAAAGACGGTGTCTGGCGTAAACTTTCCTTTAAAGATTTTCTCCTCTTAAACCACTGGACCATTTGGGTCCAAACTTTGGTTGAATGGTCCTTGGGTCGCCCCCAGCATCCCCCACTACCAACGGATATGGCTGCTGTGACTAAAAATAAAAAAAGGGGGGATGAATTTAAAAAATCTTCTATGAAACTACAAGGCCAGACTTGGCAGCAATGGTCCTGAGGAGGTCCTCTTTCAGCATTATGTCCACTGACCCAGACTGTCAACTCAGATGGGCACCACAGTCGAACTTAGTTCAGCATAGGACCATATGGGAAAATTCATTTAAAAATCTTCTTGTCTGAAACCACTTAGCCAATTAGAACTAAACTTGGCAGCAATAGTCCTTAGATGGTTCTCTGTCAACCAAGATAGCTGCCACAGCTGAACTTAATTTAACATAGGACTCAACTTGAAAATTCATTTAAAAATCTTCTTGTCTGAAACCGTAGGCGCAATTTGAATTAGACTTGGCAGCAATGGTTCTTAAATGGTCCTCTTTCAGATGATGTCCGATGACCTGGACTGTAAATCAAGTAACTGCCACAGCCAAATTTAGTTTAACATTGGACCCTATGGAAAAACCAGCGAAATTGACTGTTACACTTAGATTTTTAGTCATGCTTAAGGTGGACAAAGTAAATTCAGGGGAGTGATACAGGCTCTTATGAGCCTCTAATTTTATTTTTGTTTTTTATTTTGTTACATTGTATTTATGATTAAGGCACATGTATACATTTCTTGTGACCAATTTCTAAAAATACATGTACATTTAATTTTATAATAGAGAACATTTTCTGCAATGAAAACTCGAAATTTGGCATGTATGGCATAACAAATTTTATTCTTATGATTGTAGAGGATTAGTAAAGCTACTGCTGAAAAAAGAATTCTGTATTTTATACAAAAATTTGAATTTACACAGTGTACATTGTGGTTTTATTTTCAAGAAAAAATATACCAGAATTTTAATCCTAAATCACAAATGAATGGTTAAATATGCAAATTCCTATATGATATAGTTTAAAGTACTGGTTTAAATAATGTAACTTTCAAAGTGGTATTGAGATACCGGTATTTATAATCAGTGTGATACCATTAATCATTATAGACAATGTTACAGTCAGATGTAGATTTGAGAAATTAGCCAGCTAGAAATGTATTTATAATGTATGATAAATATTAGTTTCAAATCATCTTTATTTGTTTTACATGATAAATTATGATTAACTCTGGATAAACCATATGGCCAGATGTATATAGACATATGATCAATAAATTGTCAGAAATTATATATGTGACATATATATACATTATACAATATAACTACCGTTATTTAATTTAATCTGATGCATTATAGTTTGTAGAGTTTGTATAACTTGTTTGAATTTGTTCTTTTTTGTTTTGTTTTCAGATTATAGATTTTAGTATCAAAATTTACATGTGCCATAATAATTAAACTTTTTAGCTCACCTGACCCAAAGGGTTGTCGTCCGTTAACTTTGACAAAAATTTTCTCCTCTGAAACTACTGGGCCAAATGGAACCAAAGTTGGCTACAAACATCATAAGAATATCTGCAGTATGCACAAGGAGTTTTAGCATGAAATCACTTTCGTCCAACATCGGTGAAATCTAGAAAATGTCTGCAAATCTTGTCTGAAACAACTAAGCCAATTAGAACTAGACTTGGTAGCAATGGTCCTTAGACAGTCCTCTTTCAGAAATTGTCCAATGACCATAACTGTCAACCAAGATGGCCGCCACAGCCGAACTTAGTTTAATATAGGACCCTATGGGAAAATTCATTTAAAAATCTTCTTGTCTGAAACCACTTAGCCAGTTGGAACAAGACGTAGCAGTAATGGTCCTTAGATGGTTCTCTTTTAGAAATGTTTCCATTGACCTGGACTGTCAACCAAGATGGCTGCCACAGCCGAACCCTATATAAAAACCAGTCAAATTGACTGCAACACTTAAATTTTTATTCCTGCTCAAGATAAAAAGTAAAATCCATGTGAGCAATACAGGCTCTTGAGAGCCTCTAGTTAATTTTGCAATTACAGTCATATACCACTTATAATGATGCATTAATGCTTATTATGCTTAATGCCTAAGTGGTCAGGGCCATATAGTTTTACTCTTGTCTGTCATTCAACAATGAACACCTTTAAGGACTTTTTTTCTAAATGCCTTCAGATATTGTGCTGATTTTTGGTATGTGAGTCTACCACAAAGAATTTCAGATCAAATATATGTTTCGTTCCATTCCGCTGATTTTTGCTGAAATTAGGGTTTTAGACTGAAAATTTCATGAAATAACACCTTTTCAGATTTTTTTTCTAAACTCCTTCAGATATTGTGCTGATTTTTGGTCTTTGAGTCTTCCATGATGAGTTACAGATCAAGTTTACGTTTCATTCCACTCCGCTGATTTTTGCCGAAATTACAGGCTATGGACTGAAAATTTCATGAAATAACACCTTTCCAGATTTTTTTTCTAAATGCCTTCAGATATTGAGCTGATTTTTGGTATGTGAGTCTACCATGATGGGTTACAAATCAGGTTTACGTTTTGTTCCACTCCGCTGATTTTTGCCGAAATTACAGGCTTTGGACTTTGAAAATTTCATGAAATAACACCTTTCCAGATTTTTTTTTCTAAACGCCTTCATATATTGAGCTGATTTTTGGTATGTGAGTCTACCATGATTAGTTACAGATCAAGAGTAGGTTTCGTTATGCTCCGCTGAATTTTGCCGGGCTTTGGATTTTTGCAGGCAGGGCAATTCGTGTCGTTCCGACACATCTAGTTTCTGTTTATAACTGACCTACGTATACATGTATTTGAAAAATAAATTGATGTTTTTTTAACCATTGGCATTAATCATTATGTTGTCATGTTAACCTTATAAAGTTATTATGTACATAAATAGAAATATTTTCAATATTATATATTATATTTAAAATATCACTTCACAGCTAAATTGAAAGAATAATTATAAATTCTTATCAAATTGTCAGATTGGTAATAGTCAAATTGGTATTATTAGTGGTGATGTCGTTCGAGTGATCAGTTTAGGAATTAGTGAAAAAAGTATAATTAAAATAAAATTCATAACCAATATTAAATTGCAATAACAGATATTCATATATTTTAGCTTGTATGAAATGTGTTTGGTATAGCAGTTAAAAGAATTATTATATTTTTTACTTGTGCAATTAATCATGCACTTCTATAGCCCTTTTCAGAAACTCATTTCCGGTATCACAATTCTGACTCAAAAGTTAGAATTTGAAGCAAGTTATTTCCCTTGCTGGGACGTACTACAGGTTCGCTGCAGTGCAGAGCAACCAGTAGGAAGTAAATAGAAATTATTTATTACTTTGGCATACAAATACTTCCAGATTTATATTCAAGTTTGATTACAAGTATGTTGGAAGCAAAAAGATTGTAAGTAGTTCCCAAATTTATATAAACAAAACATTACGTGCAAATTAACAAGTTTTAAAAACAGCTTATCCTTTACTCTTCATTGTAGCGAACCAGTACTATGTCCCGGAACATTCCAGCAAGGGAAATAACTTGGTTCAATTGATAATTTTAGAGTCAGAATTGTGATACAGGAAATGAGTTTCTGAAAAGGGCTATATATTCCCCAGGTGTAGGTTTATATGGTAAATATATTCAAAGCGCAGCTACTGGTAGTTAATTACAGGGAAGTAATTCCAAAGAGAAGTGACTAATGATGGGCAAAACCATAATACAATTTCTTTTAATTTCAGTACTGAAATTTACACAAAATATAGCTCCAAAGGTTTATTTATAGTTTCTTTGATTTTCATTTTAATCTATATATAATTTTATACCATTTGTTAACAATATTCAATTTGTTAGTTGTATTGTTTATGGTTCTATCTTAGTATTGATATTGCATGAAGCTCTCATTTGATCATTTATAACCAGATTAATTAAGATTTCACAATGGCTAAACATTAGAAGTACATGTATATACAATGAAGCTGGTAACAGCAGTGGAGTTATACATGTATATAAAAACACAACACATTTTTTTCCAAAGCAGTGATTTTATTTCTGCTGTCAGAAAAAGTTTCGTTGGATAAACATTTTACAGGAAAATGATATTTTTGATCAAATGTGTTTTCATTTTTGTTGAAAATACATAGTGTGGGGTACTGGGTAAGAGATGAAATGCCTGCCCTGTTGACTGTTTCATTGTATTTGCTGTTTTAATGTTTCATTACGAAGAATATTGGGTAATCTATGTAAGTTTGTGTACATGATCTGTCCACCTTTATTTCAATATTATGAATAGTTTTATCCTTCTAGATGTAAAAGCAGTTTAATTACAACACTTTTGTTTATTTTATTCATCACTGTTTTTTTAATTTTTTTTATTTTGGTCAGTAATTTTACCTTAACTGAATATTGAAACATCATTGCTATTGAATCCAAAATGTAAAATTTGCAGATTTCTCCAAATTAAATTTCCTTTGTGTTTGGATTTAATGATAAGACCTTCTTTCAAAATATTCTTAAAGAATTTGATAGCTGACAGCAGTAGTGTTCTTTATTGACCAAATAAACACTTAATGACCACTTTCCAGTTTTAAAAATATGTATTACATCACTTTGTAGTAGTTTTTACATGCCCAATTATAAAATAACAGTGGTAAGAAAAAGGCTTATGTAATAAATTTTTAAATGGAAAGGGGGTCAATATGAACTCTCAATTCAGAAATTCAATAATATTACCTAAAACACACCCAAAATGGTTAAATAATAATTTTGATTATGGGAATTTATGTAACAAGTAATATACATACATTGGTATGGAGTACTGAAGAGAATACAAAGTTGTGTATATTGTAATGATTTTTCATACAAATAAATATTGCATAAGTTCTTCAATCTTATGTCAGTAAAACAAAAAGCTTTTTATGTTATGTGTATATTTTTTACTAAAATAAATAAAAATTATCAGTTAGTATAACATGTATTTGTTTTATGTTATATCAAAGCCTTTGGACAGAATGTAAGTTGTAGTTGGATTTATATGTACACCTGACTAATTTACAGACAATGTAAAAACTGTTTTATGTCACCATTTTACAAAATTTTGTCATATTGTACTGCTGTAGAGTACAATTTAATAATAAAAATGACCCCTCCCCCCTCCCAAAAAAAATAAAATAAATAAAATAAGATAAAATAAAATAAAATAAAAACGTAAAGCCAGAACCATCAAAAGACAGAGCTATGTACATGCATGCTTATCTCTCTCATGCATAACAATTGATAATGTTAAATATTCACATTATCCTGCTTTATTTCAGAAATCCAAGAATGTGATTCGATGTTATAGTACTGTAATATCATTTACTTAAGATCTGTGTTCAGTTCTTATCAATCGTATACGAGTAGAGCTGCAAAATGCATCCTGAACTAATTCCAATCTCTTTCCTAGCCAATATTTGTTCGAAACAGATTTTTCAATTATTATTGTGTGTATCTAAATGGAGTTATACATTCATACCAAACGGGAACTATTTCATTGAATCACATTCCCCGAGTTTTGAAATTAATCAGCATATTGTAAAAATTTAACCATAACAATTTGTTATGAATTGGAGAGATACGTTGAAGTAATATTTGCAAAGTTCTGATTCAAACTTAGCAAGTATCCCGTTGTTTTGAATAAAACCTGTTTTAAGTTTTTACTGCATTATATTTCATATGCAGGGATGGGTATCTTTTGAAAAACGTGTTTGCAGTAATTATCTTTATCAACATTAGCTTGTGTTTCTGATAGTTCTGTTAATAACCTATTACTAACTGTTTGACATAGTATTCTTTTGTTTCCCGTCTCATATATTCAGTTTGTAACCTTTCATATCCCCTGTTTATAATTTTGCCTGCTAAAGTCATTGGATGTTTGTTTGCATAGTTCTCTCAAAGTACATTGTTGATTATTGGAATACTGATACATAGCAGTCTAATAGGAAAAAAATATTTAAAAAAATTCTCCATGAAAGTCTACAAATGGTTATTTTCCGATTCATATATCCATATAAAAAAGATGATCTCAAATTATGTCGACAAATATATTCCAATTTTCATAACTAATATCAAAAGCAAAAGTAAAAGTGTATCAATTTACAAGGATGAATTTACCTATCTCTCTTGTGGTATCATTGTTAAATTAGTATTTCAACATAAACAAGCACCAATAACTAAAGTATTGAATTTCAAACATTCCTGGACGCCTGTATGCACTGATTAAAAAATGAGTTGGGTCCCTACGAATAAAGAACTCGAGAGTCCAATTGGCCCTTAAAGGAAAATCAAATCAAATTTTGTCGTATCATTTGTTATCTTTGCATTATCTTTAATATTAATCTATAGCTTTGTGTAATATTTAAACTTCGTGAGGTGTTGAAATTTGCAAATTATTCATGTACCATAACCACCTTTTTAGCTCAGCTGGCCTATAAGGCCATGTGAGCTATTGGCGTCTGTCGTCGTCCGGCGTAAAATTCTTTAAAGATCTTCTCTTCTGAAACCACTGGGCCAATTGGGACCAAACTTTGGTGGCATGGTCCTTGGGTGCCCCCTTCCAAAAGTGTGTCTGGCATCCCCGACTTCCAACCGACATGGTTGCTGTTACTGAATTTCAAAAACCTAAGAAACTACATGGCCAATTGTAACCAGAATTTGTAGCAATGCTTCTTAGCAGGATCTCTTTCAGAATTATGTCCGATGACCCGGACTGTTGACCAAGATGGCCACCACAGCCTAACTTATTTTAACACAGAACCCGGCTCCTGACAAAAAAGTTGCTCAGACAGGGGTATGTTGCTCCTAAAGTGGAGTCATCCTTATTTAAAGTTTTATGGACGTCATCATGACTTGGTTACAGGTATGAAAAAACCGTTTCACCAAATGAAAATGGACCTGTTCCATTGATGTGATCCCTTCCTTATACCGGATTTGTCATTTGCAGCATGGCGGGTATCCTGCAGGAAGCAGAGACTGCCTACCCTTCCGGAGCACCTGAGTCTACCCCCGGTTTTTTGGTGGGGTCCTTTGGTATTTCTTGACTTTATTCATTTGAAAATCTCGTCTGAAACTACTGAGCCAATGAGAACCGGACTTGGTAGCATTGATCCCTAGATGGTCTTTTAGAATTGTGTCCGATGACCTGGGCTGTGAACAAAGATGGCTGCCACAACCGAGTATTAGCATAGGATCCTTCTATGGGAAAATTCATCGAAAGACCTTTTTGTCTGAAACCATTGAGCCAATTGCCAACAAACTTGGCAGCAAAGGATTTTCACTGCCAACCAAGATGGCCGCCATAGCCGAAATTAGTTTAACATAGTTCCCTGTTGGAAAATTCGTTTAAAATCTTTTTGTCTGAAACCACTTGACCAATTGGAACCAGACTTGGCAGCAATGGTTCTTAGATGGCCCTCTTTCAGAAATGTGTCCGGTGAACCAAGATGGCTGCAACATCCGAACTTCGTATAGCATAGGACCCTATGGGAAAACTAGCCAAATTGACTGCTACCCTTAAATTTTAGTCCTGCTGAAAGTGAACAAGTCAAATCCAGGTGAGCTATACATGCTCTTGGGAACCTCTAGTTAGTTTATGAAGTCGTATCTGAATTTTTTGTTTAATTTTATTTACAGTGGTCAGTTTGTGATCTTTTGAATCTTTAACTTTTGGGTTGATCAGCTTCCGCTTTGAAAAAGTAATCTAATACTAGCGTTATGTGTTCAAGATCATATCTTTACTAAAGCTTATTTGGGTCAAAAGAAGAAAGACCATTTCCATATGCGTTTATTTTAATTCTGGTTATTTTAAGAAAGCCGCCTAATGCCTTTCAAAATATCTTGGGACAGAGCCTGGTATGTGATCGCTTAAGATTTACTAATAATAAATAACAAATAAGTTACTAAAAACTTTTTCAACATACATGAATATCGCTTTAGGAAACAGTTTTAACAGAAATATGCCAAATTAAAGTCTTTCAGACAGTTTTTAACGTGAAGGACACTAAGAACAAAAATTATTTTTTTCTGGAAGTGAGTTTATTTATCACTTTTATGTGAAAGTTGAATGGTCTTGTCCTTCAAAGTATTTCAAAAAGAGATACAAATTGCTTGGTTGTAGACCCAAATAGCCTCTATACACGACTTTTGTGGGTAGAAACCTTGAACTTGTTAAAAATAAAGCATAAAACTTTTAGCGATAAGAAATAATGTCATGAGTGAAACAAATGCAGGAAAAGTGTCCATTCTCTTTAATGGTGCAGAAAAAAAATTTATAATAGTTGGCCACGACTTACAAACTCGTGTCCCACAATATATAAATGCTTTATCAACTCGTGGCCACGATTTATTACCTCGATAATTAATAAGTCGTGGTCACGAGTTAATAAAGAGGGGCCACTAGTTAGTAAATCGAGACCACGAGTTACTAAATCTTGAGCAGCAGGTACTAATTCGTTGCCACGGGTCAATAAAGCGTAGCCACGAGTTTTAATTATTTCTTCAGTATAAATCTCAACCCAAATAAGCTTTCGTATTCCTCGGATATATAAAATTATTAGGAAATTAAAAAAGTTCATCCGAAATTCCAACAACATAAAACTTATGAGTTCATGCACTTATAGATTTATTACATACTTATCATAACTCAGTAAATATGTTAAGAGTATTATGATACGGCAGTCATATTTCACTTAACCCATATCACCGTTACAAAATAATAGTATAGTAAACAGAAACGGTTTATATACTTAAAAAGTTAAAGTTATTTTAATATTATTTCACACATGAAGGTCAAGACGTTGCTTTCTTGGTTTCTACTACGAGAAATATTCCTGCAGCTATTTCCAAGGCTAAAGCAACAACCGATAAGGCAAATCCATACTCCAATGAATAGTTAACAAGAGGTGTATCATTGTAATATTTGTCCCATTGTGTTGCGAAGACAATACAACCAATCAAGTATAAAATACCTGGAAAGTATAAGAAAAAAATATTTTGAAAACAATTCTCCAAAATTTTGCAGAAAAATGTAGGTTCAGGTATGTGTTGAGAAAAGACCGGAATAAATATTATCATGAATACTGTAGTTTATTTTGCGAAAGCACACACACGCTTCATGGATGCTGTGAAAAATTCCTGAACCCATGCAAGATCACTTCTCACTGAAGGATATCGTATGACATTTACTTTCAAAGTCCAGATAAATTTTTTAAATCTGCTTTGAGACTGACTTTAAATTAAGTCAGATTTGGCCGTTTAAGTTTGTCCTTCGACAATAACAAATGTATACCTTATTGGAACTTTACCCGATCGCAAATCAATAGCGCATGTCCCAAGTAACGACTATTTTGATCAATGTTTCATGTGCCTTAAACTTATTATGTCCTTTCAAAGAATGTGAAAGTGGGCAATTCCGCCCGTTTTCGTTAAATTTTTACGTACAAGTCCATTTATGATAGTATACCACTAAAATCCCCTTATTTACCGGTGACAATACAGATAATGCCAGCTACTAGTCCTAATTCACCATTCGTCTTGCATTTATTGACAAACAGAAACAAGATAACCAGAAAGAACGATACCAGGATACCAACAAATCCAAATATCACCATCGCCTGAACAGCTCCAAACCAATCTGAAATAAACAAACAATAATTTTAAGAACTTATGAAATTGCTGTCCCAGTGTTTTAATTAACTTTTTTTTTACTTTCATTTCTGTCATGATCTTGACGTTAGCACTTGTTTTCAATGTTATTACAGAAAGAGGGTTGTAAGATCATCATGTTAGGCTACATCAAATTGATTTTTAGTTCTTTGGATTTCGACGCTCCGATTTTCGGACTTTGTAAATTTTAATAAAAAATTTAGCAAAAATGCCGAAAATTCGCCCAAAATTTTTCATTTTTCGAAAATATATATAAAGTGTTCGCCAGCTCCTAAAATGTTTGCAATATTTAGTAAAAAAAAATAGTGCCGCAAAGATAAATTTGATATTCGCCTGAAAAAACTACTCCTCATGATAAAAAATTATAAAATTAAAATTTCGCTCGCTCGCACCTTTTTTTGACATAAAAAAAATCCCAAGAACTTAAAATCAATTTAGTTTGGCCTTATCGATGTTGCCATAGACAGGGGGTCAGCATTCGTTAATTTCACCTCGCACTTGGTTGCATTCGTTAATTTCACCTCGCACTTGGTGGATGTTGGTACAAAAGTAGTGAAATTTATAACTTTGTGTGATTATAAATTTGTAAATACATTTTCTTTCATTAAGCTGAAGGTTAAAAGCAGCATTTTGTAAGTCGAAGTTTTTATACATAGTCTTTTCAACATTTATTGTAAAAATATCTACTTTATGAATAATATATGTGAAGGATCTCATGTCATTCTTGATGCATATATGCAACAAATGTATGTTGTTAAGAATGATCGCTGGTCATGTTTTGGTCTTTTTGTCAGATTTTCGGAATCCTGGGGTTTTATCCATTTCTTAAACATGGAAATGTTTTGCCCATGAACCCCCACTTTTTCTTTTGTAATTCAATCATATATACCTTAAAATGGTATTTGACAAAATTTTATGAAATCCTTTTTATTTTTTCATACATCTTTGAGAGACGGAAGTTGTCAATGCAAAGACAATGAAAAATCCAGAGAAAATCCATTTCCTGCAAATTTTCAAGGCCTTATAGCTCTAAAATGAGCACATGAACCTATATTTTTTTCTTTCTTATTTGTTTACGATTCATATGTTCTCTCAAACTAAAACACCTATTTCAAATCCTATTTATTTTCTATTAGACCAGTGATTATCCTTAAAAATCAAGTTCTAATTTACTGAACTTAGTTTATATGGTATCAAATGTATTTGTTCTGTATTTTGTTATTCTATTTGTCTTTTTCTGCTGCAAATTTTTGAAATTTTAAACACAGTAACACTTTAGTTTGAACAACATTAGTACTTTTTTATTTCGAAAGCATTATGATGAAGACAAGTACAGTTTATAAAACAAATAAATCACAAACTGAAACTTAAAATTTACCATTCGCCCATCCGTCAACAGAAGAACATCCTCCCACTTGATTTGCATTTCCACATAGTCTCCACAATCCTAGATAATTTCCATTATTCGTACCGATGGTTGTCGCACTTCCCCAACCTGTTGTCGTAAAAGAAATACCAGACAATACGGCAGAAACAGCCAGGAAAATTAAAGCCAACTTCCCCCAAATAGATGCAGATTTGAAATCTTCTATCACGGTCATTTTTGCTAAATATACAACACTGAACAAGTAAGACAGAATAAGTAAATTTTACAAACGTTGGCGTATCATAAAATTGCTTTCAAGTAAATAAAGCATCTGAAGGAAATTATAATGTTTAAACAAAAGTTAAAGATTTAATAATTCTGTATCTCGTAGGTAATAGCTGTGTAAACATGGAATGTTTTATTGGCTATATCTTTATTACGGATGTAAAGATTTATTGTACAACGTGTATTTTTTTTTAATATCTTAACGTTGAAACAGTACCAAAACTATTTAATATTAAATTGATCTTAGCAAAAAAAAAAGTAGTCAACAGAAGTTTACAAAATCAACCTAAATGTTAGCAATGTAGAAAAGCAATGACAGATTTTGATGTCATCACTTAGGAAATTTTACGGTCGTCATTACGAATTGATTGACCGTTACAGTGTTCCAATATCTAAGATGATGTTGGACCTGTTCCCACTGTCGTAACATTTCATGTATCTCCACAGATTTGTGACTACCATCGGATCGGTGCCGTGTACGGAGCAGGAACTTCTTATCCTCCCGGAGCACCTAAGTTTACTCTTGATATTTATAGGAGTTCGTCTTGTTCATTGTTTTTTATTTTTCAGTGTTTATTTGATGTGCTTGTGGCTGTTTATTTGTCTTCCCGGGTTTTCCATTCTAATGGATTGCGTTTTTTTATATATATTTGTACTCTTTGATGACACAACCCTGTAAAACGGAACTCAACAGTACAAAAATGTCACCATATAGTCTTCACCACTCTACGTAACAACCTCTTAATAATATAATGAAGACATTAAGCGAAATGAACTAAAGAATTATAAATGACAAAGTATGCGAACTCTCTGGTGTCTCTATGTTTGTGTTTTTGTGCAGTTTTTCTGTTATATTTTTGTCTGAAGGAGTGTCCATTGGATGGAGTTTATTGATTGTATGTCTCGACCTTTCCTGGTACCCGTTTTGTTGTTTAATGTTGCTAAACTCAAAGGTAAAAATAAATCATTATTTCTGAAACAAACAACAAAATGGATAACAGGAAAGGTAAAAAATGACATACCAATCAATCAAAAGCAGCTCAACCAACAGAACTCCGGTCAAAAAGTAACACAAAAAACAAACACAATCATAGCAAAGAGTCAGGATAGTCTGATTTATACAGACACTGAACAGTGGTGGGGTTGAACCGGTTTATGTCCCCCTACCACCCCCCCCCCCCCACCTCTTCCGTCTATCTTGACACTCTGATGTGTAACACACAATATAAAAACCAATACAGTATGATTAGGCCACACCAAATTAATCTTTAGTTCTTTGGATTCCGCTGCTCCGATTTTTGGACTATGTAAATTTTAAGAAATTATTTTTTTGTCGCTTCATTTTGCAAAAATGCTGAAAATTCGCCCAAATTCTTCATTTTTCAAGAAAATAAAAATAAAAATTGTTCGCCCGCTCCTAAAATTTTGTAAAAATTGGGATATTTTCCTTTTTTTTTTTGTTTGGCAATATTTTATATAGTTCAAAAAATATGTGCCGCACATAAATTTGATCTCCGTTCGCAGCTATTTTTGTCATCCAAAAATCAAAAGAATTAAAATAAATTTGTTCTGGCCTTACCAACAAGGTGACAGACAACAAAACATATATAGAGCGTGGTTATATAAGTCTTTAGTGTTCCAGTAGTTCTTCCAGATTCTATACAATAAAGATTCTCCAAAGCACAAGAGAAACGTGAAAAGTTCAATATCTTAAAACGACAAAATTGATGAAAACTCCCAAATCATAGTAAAACAAGTACGATTTTTGAAAGACAATCAATATTTATGTCAAACAATGGATTATTCAAAGATTTAACAACGACATCATATCTATTTCCTTTTGTAATAAGTTTATTCAGCAGAGCAAAGAGATTCAATGGAGTTTTTCGAAATTTTAAACTTCTTCAATGGATAAAAATTACTGTTATCTCCCTTTGATCAAATCGTGTAATCATTGTAATTTTGTGGTCATTTATGGAAACATTTTTGGTCAATGTTTTTATATGATGTATTTTGTTACGACCAGCCCGAATCTCCCCTAAGATGTGAAACTCCAAATGAAGGAACACGTCCAGAATAAAAGAAATTTACAAGGTACTTTATAATAAGGACAGAAAATTCAACTTTTAGTAAATAATGGAAGGCCATAGCTGCCTTATGATGACATGTGTCTACCACTGCAGATATTTTCGATCTTATATTCCCTGCAACAGCAAACCGACACCGGCAACTTTGATGCTACTCATAAAACGATCAAAACCTTTCGCGCTATATATATATATATTCCATTTCCCTAATAGCTTGATTAGATTCGCACCATATTTTGTCATTCAGTTTCATACCTTTACGATTAGAAATTTAAAAAGAAAAGGTATTTCGCAATCCGTAAGAGCGGAATTATTTACACGCCCCAAATACCGAATCATTCAGTAACAGGTTCTTAAAAATATTGATGGACAACAAACATAATATGTTGGTAAAGATTTACAAGGATAAAATGAGCTGATAACAAGGTAACATACAAGGGAATTTCACTATGATGTTCCATCGTGGTAT
Organism: Mytilisepta virgata; assembly: GCA_028015205.1. Classification (NCBI taxonomy): domain Eukaryota; kingdom Metazoa; phylum Mollusca; class Bivalvia; order Mytilida; family Mytilidae; genus Mytilisepta; species Mytilisepta virgata. Next base: position 49,064,454 of record CM051518.1, on the reverse strand, counting down.
ACAACTCTGGTCTCTACATGTGGCCTCTAATCTGCTCTCTTATACTTAGAAATTTCCTGGTGACAGGGCGCGGATATTTGTGTGTAAAATCCTTACAAATATCCATGCAGAATGGTGTAAAACTAACAGGCAATGTAACGCAACGCTGGGGTCGGATTGTTGTCTCCTTGACACATTCCCCGTTTCCATTCTCTATTCTATTCTCAAAGAGAATGAAAACTATCATATTTCCAAACTCTACAAACAAGTGTAAATAACAAAACTTGAAAAAAAACTATCGTATCTTGGTACACTGAAAAAGGTCTGTAATTAAAAAACAAGGTTTTATCATATAAAAGTATGATTTCTATACTACTTTCTACATAAACGACAACAAAATACGTGTAATATAACAAGAGGATAATACAAAACATGCTATAATATATGCGAAAAATGACACATTTATATGTAGCAAGAGGAAAAGCGATGATTCGTTAATATATCTACAAAATGTGCACATCTGATGCATAAACTAGAGATCGTGTGCCTGTAAGAAACCGATGCCACGTCTTGCTGCACATCGAATTTCCATCTATTATGTATTAGATGTATTACGGGTAATATTTTTGCGAATTATTTTAGATATATGAATTTTCATAATATATCCTGCCTAAATTAACTTTTACACATTATAAATAATGAATCCACCCGGCGTACTAAATTTTTTTTATTATATAAGTACCCAATTACCAAAATTTAATAAAGTTACTCAAGTATGAAATGTTGGTCTTGTGGACTTATATTTTGGTGATCTGTGTTTAACTACAGAAGATGATTGTAATTATAAAATATCATTTTTATATCACCGCAGGCTTTTTTAGATAGAGACTAAAATGCAAAAAATTAATCAAAGTCACTCATCTATAAAATGTAGGTCATAGTGACTCAAATTTGCAAAGCTTTGTTGTACTATATAAAATGACTATAATTTGAAATATAATTAATAAATTACCAAATGTTCTTTACTAATACAAGTAACTGCAAAAATTTAATCAAAGTCACTCAAGCATAAAATGTGGGTCACGGTGACTAAAATGTTGCTGAATTTTGTCGTACTACATAAGATGAATACATAGGTATAATACATGTACCATTGATATGCCTCAATAGGTTTCCGAGAAATGGACATAAACGCGAAAACTTAACCGAGACAATGATGCATGAAATATGTGTTATAATGACCCAACTGAAATGCATTATACAATGTAAGAGGAGTATACTAATGCAGTATCATTGACATAACACCACGGATTCATAGGATATGAGGGGCCTCGGTGGCCGAGTGGTCTAGGTAGTTCGTCATGACTACTAATGATCACTAGCCTGTCAACACTGAGGTTATGAGTTCGAATGTCACCTGTGGCGGGGTGTGTTCGACTCCGATCTAAATTGACAAGGATTGCCAATTTTCCTACCGAAGGTCGGTGGTTCTCTCCGGGTACTCCGGCTTCCTCCACCAATAAAAACTGGCCGCCGCGAAATAGCCAAATGTGCTGAAAATGGCGTAAAACCCCAACAAAACTAACAAACATAGGATATGAAATTAAATTTAAAAGTTTATCAGAGTCACTCATGCATTAAATGTTGCTCGTCTGTGTTCAGTCTTATAAGGGAATTGTAGTGGTATTATATAATTTATACATCTCAATTGGTTTCTGAAAAATAGACCTAAACTCAAAAGCTTAACGAAGCCGGACAGAAGTACGCGGACGGACAATGGTAAATATATATGCCCTTCCACATTGATTAGTATGTCATTACTGAGCTTTCCTGGCGTCCACTGTGTTGTTTATTATCATAATTATTTAACATAGAATACTGCAGACGTTAGCTGTAGTTTGTATACGTTGCTATGCAATCTTGGAAGAATTTCGCCAATCAGCGATCGAGAACAAAAAATAACTCCTGAATTATCCTTTTTTTTCTCTAACTGATCGGATGTTCTGAAAACCACTTCAGAATTAGAGAAAGGAATTTATGAACAAAACTGCTGGTGGATACCAAGTCACCGAGGGTATCATTAGCCCAATTGCTGATATTTGGAAATTGGTAATTGTACAAAAATGTTAAATATATAAACCCTTATCCCGTCTCTGTTAAAAATACTGTCTTTCCATTGGCTACAAAGTGTCCTTATCAATTATTGTATTCCCCTAGCTTCCTTGAAATCACGTGATTCGCTACATGCCCCGAAATTTTTTTGTATCCCGTCTCCGCGATCTGTACCCCCCTTCTTTGAACTTGAAATCACGTGATTCGCTTTTACTATTTTCTGTTTTAAACTTTATAATATTTTTTTTACATCCCACAAAAATTAAAAGAAAAAAACATACTAATGGCCATAATATGAAAAATTCCTCATTTGAAAATTTTATCGCCGGGCCCCGGTACGAAATTTTTCAGGCACTCCATATATCCCCGTATCCCCCCTGTAACTGACTGTATAACTAATATTGTCCATTTCGTAGCTTGTTTGCGTTTTAACTTGAGCTATGCAGAGGGGGGGGGGGGGGGGGGGCGTTTCGTATTGATTGACTTGAAATGATGTTCAGTCAAAATTTCTTTGTACGTAAGATTTGGCATCCAGGTGGCGCTCCAGGTTCAAAAGCGCCTTGAGGTTGTCGTGTTACGGTAAGAAAGGAGGATGGTGTTGGTGCAGATCTTACAATATTAGGAAAAGCTTTACTATGCGCGACAACATGATAAATATCATAACAGTTTCAAACAACAAATAACCCAAAATAGTACATTAAGAAAATTCCCAAGGCAACACTTGTATATATTTTTTTCTTTACAAGACAGTTTGTGTATTCTACACACAAAGAAGAACTTAGTAAAATTGATGGCACCAATAAATATATATCGGGTGAACTTACCGTCGTAAATCAATACATCGAACTATTTGATTATAGCTGGATGATAGCTATATTCTTGCTTTGAAATCCATAAGATCTTCTAAAAAACACCTAAATTAAACTGGCTTTGTAAAACAATTTGAAAGAAGTGAACCCACAAATGAATTCTTTTGACAAAACATTTCCTCTTAGAAACAAAACACAAGAATCAGTTTGTTGGAGTCCGCATAGTACTTAAGGAAGCAACCATTTGATTTTTAGGGAGGGGGGGGGGACTAGGATCAAAAGTTTGATCCTGCCTATTTTTTTCGTCGAAATTCCGTCCTAGATATTTTTTCGGCCGCTATTACACTTAAAGCCAAAGATTTCCTGATCCTGCATTTTTATCACACCTAAGTTATCCTGTCTATTCTATTTTGCCAAAATCCTGTACCTGCCTTTTTATTTCAAATTTGATCCTAGTCTTTCCCAAATAAAGAGAGCATACGAGGTGCATTTTAAAAACCTTTTAATTCACTCAATCAACAACAATAATGGTCTTTGCTAAAACAGATGAAGTAAGAACATGACAGAGAACCTTCGAGAACCTTCGACGCATGTTTCAAATGCTTATTCATTCACATATATAAACAAGATTTTTAAAGTTAAAAAAAATTACTCATTACCTTATACTGAAAAACTGGTAAAACCTCCCAACAAACCACAGTATCCCACGAATTATTTCTTAAATCGCCTTAATATAATTTTACGTTTCGTTATTTTGTTTCATTTTATTTATTTATTTATTTATTGGATGTATTTGTAGTTATACCTTCATAACATGAAAGTAGGCTATGTAGCTTTTCTTATTATTTTGAAAGATTATGGAACTTTGAAGAATTTATTACAAAGAACGGTTGACATCCCAACCGTTTTTGTAATAACTTTTGTTTGTAATTTTACAAATTTTGGATAATTAATGTTGGGAAATATTTATCACTTTTATTAGGTAATAGTGTCACTTCATGCAATTTTACATCGATATTTTATGTTTTGAAATTTTATTACAAAAACGGTTGTTATTACAAAATTGGTTGCTACAAGGCTAGAGTTATGCAAGAATTAATTATTAACTGAGGTGATATCACATAAATTTTCTATTTTATTCAACAGAAAAAATGTTACAGGGTCAAACCATGTAAGTTTTGTTTTGATAAAATTTATATTTTAAACTCGAAGATCATTGGTAAGTGCCAATTCTCGATAGAAAAGGTATATTACCCATTTGTAGAATAAGCATGCTCTTCTTACATTTCACGACCCTAGTCTATTCTAAAACAAGACGTTCGTAGTCGGATGACTATCGGGCTAGAAAACACTTAAAGACTAGTAAGTACTAGCAAACGTTAGGACATGTATGACATCAATTTTATCCATGAATGGACAGAATAACATAATACAATCTCTTTGCTTTAGTAATGGTGTACAGCAACGGTTCTCGTTTGTGCTGTATTGTCTGATCTTTTATACGTAGCCACTTCATGATGACAAGACGGACAAGTATGTGTTACATCTTTACAGCTATCCATACAGAAAGGTATAAAACAACACAACACAAGTCTGTAAATAAAAAAATTAACAAAGCGTATGAAAACGATCTAATTTTCAAAACCAGCAAAAATCTTGTACATTAACATGATTACCTCAAGAATAATCTTGTTTTTGTACCCAGTAATACTGTATAAACGAGAAGAATTTCTTATCAAACATTATGATTACACTTACATCACAATAACATGTAATCAGATATCCTGCATTTAGTTTGTCTTTGCACAAGGTGATGCCCTCTGGGTTAGGCATATATCCAATACATTTATATAAAATGAAACACTAATGAAGGTTAAATAAAGAGTTACACAATGTGAGCCTCATTGACATAAACTTAGAAAAACTTTCTACTTAGAAAAATGAAACTTTATTAATAAGCACATGAACACATTTTTCTTATTGTTTCCAGTGTTCAAATATTCATAATTATTCTAAAAAAAAACTTGAATCATCAGTACTAAAATGGTGAAAAATGGTTACAAAATATTGCCAAGGTCTTTGTATCAGTGTTAAAAGTTTGAAGTTGCTAAAAGACTGGTACAAGACTTATTAGACTGACATTTCCTTAGGCTCCTCTATACTTTTACCTTAGGACATTCAGATCTTTTTCTGGAGTTAAGTCGCCTTGTCCATAAAAAAATCAAATATGGACGGAAAATCACAAAATTAGCAATTTTCAGATAAATTTAAAAACGTGTCGACTTCGAACGGCTCAATATATATTGTTTAAATTTAATACATACTTTGTTAAAATAAGTATCTCCAATGATCAACTGCTAATCAAAGCTAAACATATAGCTTTCAACTTTTTACTCCTATCTTGTGTTTTAATTTAATGAAGTTTACCCTTTACTTAATGTAAAAAGCCTACATAAGCCATTTTAAGAATTATCAAAAAATTAATATTTGTTAACATATACAAAGAAAATCCAAATTTATCATATGTATTATGGGCAGATTGGCATCTCAGAAATGTATTTATCCTGTAGTGCTTGTTAACAACTGAGGGAGAAGTTGAAAGATCTAATCCATCGATGCTTTCAAAATAAAAATGGCAACGATACACATACCTTGTCATTGGTAGAGATAAATCATACTTGTTAAAAACCACCCTAAATCTAACAAAAAATATACAGAGGACGAAATTGTTCCTGATGACTGCATTTTTGATCGATAACATATTTGTTCAATTTGGTGGACATGTTTCAAACAGACAATTGGCATTCCTATGGGTACTTATTGTGCACCACTACTGGCCCACTTGTTCCTTTACTCATATGAGACAGAAGAAGTTAGCCCATACCTTTAATTCAGTATCCGCTACATAGATGATGTTTTATCACTCAACAATTCACGATTTGGGAATTTCTTACATCTCATCTATCCCAATGAGCTCGAAATTAAGGATACCACAGACACTGCCAAGTCTGCATCTTATCTTGACCTTCACCTCGAAATTGACACCAGAGGAAGTTTGAATACAAAACTTTACGACAAACGGGATGAATTTGACTTTCCATTTTTGAGTGGCAACATTCCAGAAGCGCCGGTGTATGGAGTATATATTTCACAACTCATACGTTATTCCAGAGGTTGTGACATATACATTGACTTCCTGGACAGAGCCCGGCTCCTGACAGGAGTACGTTGCTCTTAAGTTGAAGTCATCCTTATTAAAGTTTTATGGGCGTCATCATGACTTGGTTGACAGGTATGAAAAAAAAAACAGTTTCCCTAATGAAAATGGACCTGTTCCATTGATATTATCCCTTCCTCATACAGGATTCGCATGACATGGGCAGCATGGCGGGTGTCCTGCAGGAAGCAGATACTGCTTACTCTTTCGGAACACCTGAGTCTACCCCCGGTTTTTTTTGGTGGGGTCCATGTCGTTCATATGTTTTTAGTTTTTAATTGTAGTGCATGTATTGTTTTGGTCTTGTCCTTGTTGTTACGATTTTTCCCTCCTTTGGTATTTCTTGACTTTACTTACTTACATGAACTGAGGATGAAGAGTTATACTAGATCATTCAATAAATTATATATTACATACCCTAACCAACCTAGAATACAACACCACACCCATGTCACTGATCCCACTTTGTAGTTGGTTTCTGTGTGGATTTGAGCTCTACAGTGAGGGCATTTTGTATTATAGGACTGGAAATTTGTCGCTGTAATAATTGGCACAGGCTGAAAAACAGTGGCTCTACCTAGGGGTTGTGAACGTCCAAAAGCGCTCTGTGTTTGTCCAAATCCGCTTTGTGTTTGTCCAAATCCAGTCTGACCGTAAGGTTGTTGTGTTACAGCAGTATAAGAGGGTGGTGGTGGTGCAGATAGATCTGGTGGCAACACGGGCGCTGCAATATCATAAAAAATATGTACAATTTACGACAATCCAAATATAGCATTACAAGTAAAGAGGTTAAAAGAATATATGTTTCGCTTCTGTAGTCAATATGCTCTTGATTAGTTGAATGACATGTTCTTCGAGAAGCTAGTTACATTCAATAAATCTGCTTTTAGTGTATGGATGATTTAGTGGCAAATACGCGAAAACAGTAACATTTGTATGCCTTGCAGATTAAAATAAATTTAAAATTGCTGTACAAACAAAATATGTAAGAAAGAGGTATGTTTAGTTCTTGTTTATATCATAACTCGAGGCATTTTGGATTAGTCGTCAGAATTTATTGGTTGTCCCCATATGTGAGACTAGATTTCACTTCTATGGCTGGTATTTGACCTCTTGAACTGTACACTTCAATGCATATTACACATATGCAATTCGGCGGGTGTTTTTTACGGACCAGAATATGCTTACACTTCCGGAGTACCTGATAACTGCTGGGGCTTTAATACTGTGCTGTCTTGTTCTAATTCTGATGAGCTTGCTCTGTGCTTTTATTGTTTTGTTCATGCCCTCGTTTGCTGTTTATTTGCCACCATGCTGCTCTCCTGAATTAGACCTGTCTATGGATTTTTTTCTTATGGACCTTCGCAAACTGGGCAGTGCACATCACTTCGGTTATGACAAAACACAAGAATCAATTTGTTGGAGTCCGCGTAGTAAATATTGGTCTGGAAGAAGTGGATATATGATAAAATAAAACAAATTAATATACTAGTACTCATTTTATTATATGGCAATAAAAGTTTGAACTGAATATGTATTATTTCGCCTACATTTGAATGTAATAAAAAGTCATAAAGCATTGATAAGGGCTGGTTCTTCGGAGTTTTGACTATACCAATCTATTTTCCTTGTCTTTGTTTTCTTCTATCAACCAAATCATTTCAGTAGCAAGATATTTGACTATAAATATGTTATGAAATTTTAATTATTTTGGTGGTATTATGATATTTTAATTATCAACTAAATCGTAGCTGTTTACCATATTTGCTTACAACATGGAGCGGTTTTGACTTTTTTATATACTACGGAATTTTACTAGTTTCTTTAGTCTGAGAATACATAAAGTATAAGGACTAGTCATGTAGTCATTTAAGAATTTTTATTCAAAATAACATAAGGTAAGCATGTCCTGTCCGTTTAAGCGCACTCGTCACATTGCATTTGGGTAACATCCGGTCAAGTGTCAAGTTGTTTGAGGTTTCAATGAAAATCAGACGTGAAATATTATACAGTTATTGACTGGCTCCGACAACAGCTGTTTTGTTGAACCTTCTGACTGAACTGTTGCCCTATAGAAACTTCTTATCGGCCGATCAACCCCTGGCGACAAACAGGACGACAGCATTCGACCAGCAGCTATAAGAGCCTTAGCTAGTTTAACAGTAAAAATTAATACAATCTAGCCCTGCTACCCAAATTAGGTTAGCTTTCGCTTTGTTTGCTATCATACTGAATTAGCTTTAAATGTACAGTATGACGCTCTATTGTGTTTTGTACTCTTTTGTGTTATTTTTTGTCCAGCATTCTGTCTATTAGGCTACATTGTGTGATTGATACGTCTTTGTTGACCTTTCCTGTTATTCATTTAGTTTTTTTTTCTTTATTTTGTGTTTAGTTTTGTTTTGTTTTGCCACTGTGCCAGGATAATTAACGGGGGTGGGGGGGTCCATAAAACCGGTTTAACCCTACCACTGTTCTGTGTTTGTCCCAAGTCTATCTATTCTGAATCTCTTTTGCGTTTTGTACTCTCTTTACGGTGTTCTGTCAGTGTGGTGGTGTTGCTTGATTGTTATGTCATTGTTTACCTTTCCTGCTGTCCATTTTGTTGTTCATTGACCATTCTTTGGAAGTTTTATTAATTGTGATCAATTTAATCTAAATCAGCCATTTTAAATCATTCTCTAGAAATGATTAATTGTGCTATATCCTTATTGAACTTTTCTTTGTGTCTTTGGAATGTATTCATAATCAAAAAGGGCTCCGACATATGAACATTTTATAGATGAGTTCAGTAATTTATTTGTAATTTAATATAGTTCTAATTTATTTTTATATTTTCGCTAAATTTGGTTTAATTGATGCAAGTGATTTTGGTCTTTTGCTTGCTTATGATGGTTCGTTTTTCAAAACATGTGGAACTCTTAGGGGATTTGTATTACTTTTTTAATAGATATCAAATGTAAAATTCCAATTACTAGTACTTTTTCGGTTGGTCTTGTTTTAATTCTAGATTAGTATTTGATAAAACGATTATCGTATTGTTTTTTTTTTTTTTTTTTTTTTTTTTTTTAATTTCAGAATAAAATTATTCCTACGCTGGTAAGAACGAGGAGAATAATATGTTTATTGTTCCTTTCAACGAGATAATGCCTTGTAAATGTATTGAATTCGTTCTATATCGTACTCTTTTGTGACATTAAAGTTAAATTCACTTGGTTGATCATCAGAGCTGTTTGTAAGAAAGCTTTTAATATGTTTTTAAAAATATTAAGTACAGGGTCAATATATATACAACAGTATATATTGTTCATGTTAAATGTGTACGCATTACAAAAATATCAAGAGGAAATGATCTGAAGAAACAAATTTATATTTGTAAAAGCTTAGGGAGCAACCATTTGATTTTTATGGGGGGGGGGGGGGGGTAGGATGAAATTTTTGATCCTGCATACTTTTTTCGTCGAAATTTGGGTCCTGGTTTTTTTTGCGACCTACATAAACCAAAAAAAAATCCTGACTTCAAACCTAAAGTGATCCTGCAAAAATCCTGGTCCTGATTTCAAATTTGATCCTAGTCCCGCCATTGCTTCCTTAGTTTTAATACAATTTGATTCTCTCAGTAATATGAATAAAAAGACAAATTAATTAAGTCTGTCGAATTTAGAACCAGCCTTCCAAAGATGTCCACATTGCAATTTGTATCGCGTAACGGAATTGTTATATTGAAGATGTAAAACTGAACGAGGATAATGGAACTCTCGGAGATGTAGTAACAGAACTGTACCTCATTAAGAAGAGTGTATACGTTGGGAAATGTTTTAAGGGTTCATCCATTTCATAAACAGCAGTGTTTATGTAATATGCTAACCGACCAGAATTATATACATGTATTAAGATGTTTCAATATTTCATTATCTAAAATCCATTTACAATATCTTAGGTCGGTTATGATGTACATGCCTAGTTGGCATATTACATTTATGACCTGAAAATCTATTGAATACATGTTACATTTCAATTTAAAGGGTAAAGTGAGCTATTCTCATCACTTGGCGTCCGTCGTCGCCCGTCGTCCATACACTTTTACAAATCTTCTCTGAAACTACTTGGCCAAATGGAACCAAACTTAGCCACAAGCGTCAGTAGGGTATCTAATTTAAAAAATATGTTTGATGACCCCGCCTGTCAACCAACATACCTGACATAGCTAAAAATAGAACATAGGGGTAAACTGCAGTTTTTGGCTTATATCTCAAAAACAATAACATTTAGAGTAAAATTGACACGGAGTAAAAATGTTCACCAGGTTAAGATCTACCTGTCATGGGATTTCCAGACGAATCGGTCAACCCTTTGATGGGTGATTGCCCCTGAATTGTTAATTTTAAGGAAATTTTGCAGTTTTAGGTTATTATCTTGAATATTATTAAAGATAAAGACAAACTTAAACAGCAAAAATGTTCATCAAAGTAAGATCTACCAATAAGTCAACATGACCAAAATCTTTGATTGACCCCTTACTTTAAAGACCGGCGAAAACTTTCCTCTGTAACAATGGGCCAATTGGGACCAAACCAAACAGCCGAACTTAGTTTAACATAGGGCCCTATGGAAAAATTCATTTAAAAATTTTCTTGTCTGAAACCACTTGACCAATTGGAACCAGACTTGGCAGCAATGGTCCTTAGATGGTCCTCTTTCAGAAATGTGTCCGATGACCCGGACTGTCAACCAAGATGGCCGCCGCAGTAGAACTTAGTTTAACATAGGACCCTATGGGAAATTCACTCAAAAATCTTGTGGTCTGAAACCACTAAGCCAATTAGAACTAGACTTGGTAGAAATGGTCCTTTGATGGTCCTCTTTCAGAAATGTGTCTGATGACCCGGACTGTCAACCAAGATGACTGCCGCAGCCAAACTTAGTTTAACATAGGGCCCTATGGGAAAATTCATTGAAAAATCTTCTTGTCTGAAACCACTTGACCAGTTGGATCCAGACTTTGCAGCAATGGTCTTTAGGAGGTCCTCTTTCAGAAATATGTCCGATTTAATGGACTGTGAACAAAGATAGCCGTCGCAGCCGAACATATTTTAACATAGGACCCTATGTGAAATTAACTCAAAAATCTTCTCATCAGAAACTACTGAGCCAATTTGAACTAAAGTTGGCAGCATTGGTCCTTAGATGGTCCTCTTTCAGAATTGTGTCCGATCACCCAGAGTGTCAACCAAGATGGCCACCACAGTCGAACTAAGTTTAATATAGGACCCTATAGAAAAACCAGCCAAATTGACTGCAACACTTAACTTTTTGCTCAAGGTGAAAAGTTAAATCCGGATGAGCGATACAGGCTCTTGAGAGCCTCTAGTTATATTTGTTATATACATCTATACTTCAAAAGTATCTTAATAAATAGGAAGTCTTACCGTATTGTGTTGTCTGAGGATTTGAATACTGCATCGTTGATCTTATTTTGACCTATTTTGACTATAACGACAAGTAAATATTTTATATGGACTTAACAGTAGATCAATATAAAGATTTCGAATTCTTTGTCATTTAAATTCAAAATAAGCTATAAATAACCCATGGTATATAATTTATCTTGTTCATATATTCTAAAATGTTTGTATATTCTAAATAATCCAAATTCTATATAATATAATACTTATTTTTTGTTATTTTGGATACTGTAAACTGGGATATTTTTTACGTGGTTTTATTTTTATTAAACCGATGCAAAGGTCGAAAAGGTGTAAATTGGTAAAATAATTCTGGAAAAAAATCAAAATAAATATAAATGTCTAAACAGCAATGGTATGTCTTGCCCCTAACATATACACATAATTCAAAATTTTCAGTTAACATTTTGTCAGAAATAGCAATTTTGTGCGAGAATAATGCAGAATATATATATAATCAAATAAATTGATATTTCATTATTTTTGTTATTGAAAGATCATACTAATAGAATATAAAAAATCTTATATATAATGTTTTAAATAATTAAATACGGAAGATGAATTTTGCTTTGCAAACTAAACCATAATATATATGAACACCAACCTTTAGTTGCAGATCTACATGTAAGTAATACAATGTGTTTTAATGATTTGTTAAAACAAACAATAACTAATTGTTACTCACAATAGCTAAGGTCAAAATACAAGATGAAAATTTATTACATTGATGATGGTGATTTGTCATAATTTCCAGTGAAAATAAATTCGATATTTTTACTCAGTGAAAGATCGGTTTTTATTTAACGTCGTCAAGGGCGTTACTAACAAATGAAGTTTGTGACGTCGACAGATTCAGGAAGGAATCTAAAGAAAATATGACACTTTTGAAGCATTTTTTGTCTATTTTATCAATGTAATAAATAGTGCAACTAATTCAAGAATTTGAATGTCGACAATATTCAACTCGTGACCGGAAAACACTAATAATTCCCTCATGCGCTGCTCGCATTCTTGAATTAAGGCGTTTTTCAGTCACTCGTTGAATATTTTGCGATTTTCAAATTCTTGAATTAGTTATCCTATAAATAAAATGAACATTATTTGGGATAACTAATGTAAAACACACCAGTAACATCCAGTGGCAACTATTAAGTGCATATGTTGGTATGAAAGGAAAATGAATTAACTGCTTTGTACTAGATCGACACTGGTTTTTAACGACGTAACAATGCACACAAATATATCACCCTACCCGAACACATTATACCGACTCCGAACCGACCAGTTCTTTACTATTACTCTTAGATGCGCGTGCTTGGCGGAGAAGCAACAAATGCCAGTTTTAATGAATTTTGTTTTACCTAGCCGGGGATCGAACCCGCGACTCGCATATTACAATTTACTGTATGATTCAAATTCTACGTTAAAAAATTAATCGTTTAAGCAAAATTGCCATAAAATATAGGAAAAAAGATTGACTGTTTATTTATTTATTTTTTTTTACTACATTACAAACGCGATTTTCTAGTAATTGTCAAATTTACGTACATAAACAGCACAGGATTCGATTAACCTATTCATGTCATTTCAATTTGATTTTTTACTCTTGCTTTAGCTTTGAGATTTCAGGAGTCAAATGTGTATACATAATAATTAAAATATAATCTGGATGTTTGACCTCTTATACATAACCACTATCTGATGACATGACGGACATGAATGCGTAGTATCTTTGCAGCTGTCCATACAGAATGGTATAAAACAATAGCTTCAATAGAAATAATCTAACTTTAACAACTGTATCAAAGTTTGAAGTGAGAAACGACAAAAAATATTAACACCGATCTGAAAAATAATATCGAATTCACAATTCCGAACTAAAGGGAGCAACCATTTGATTTTTATTGGGGGGGGGGGGGCTAGGATCAAATTGGAAATAAAAAGGCAGGACCAGGATTTTGGCAAAATAAAAAGACAGAATCATTTTATGTGTAAAAAAAAGATGCATGACCTGTGTCAATCATGTAGTTTTGGGGTTTAAGTGAAAATAAAAATTAAGGACCAAAATTTCGACGGAAAAAATAGGCAGGATCAAACATAGCCCCCTTCACCCTTATAATGAAAATTTCTAATAAAAAAGACAGTTTTTGGATTGTACAAAGGGTTTAAACATGAACGAGACCGACTTATAGAGTTTTATTTTATTTTTCATTTGAATATCTCTTTTGTGATTTTGAACATTCGTTTTCAATGCTCGTAAATGCCTTATAATCACGTCCTTTTCTGGATAATCCGTTTTCCCGCCATGTTTAGATCATATCGTGGGTAAATCGGGCAATTTTTCTGTGTTCTGTTCAGTACTTTGAGCTATAATGAATTAATTCTGAGCATAAATTAAGAACATGCATAGCATATAGCATATATCTATCACTGACGAATAAATTGTAAATGGATGACCATTACACGAATGTGTGTAAGAAGTTAATTGTGATGTAATATTTTTCATGAGAGAATTTATTATTTTGGTATAAAATGTGCCACATTAATGGTTTATTTATTATTTTGTGTCAGAAGAATGAATTTCTGTTGTATGTGATCTGTCTTGAGCATATAACCCTGCGGTAATGACTTGTAAATAATGAATATTTGAAATGCAAAGCGATGATGGACTTTAAAAGGTGTGACAAAGCACCTACCAGTTTATTTTTATCAATAATTTAAAATGGTTGATGAATATTTTATGTAACACTGCCATTCTGTTTTATACCACACTAATATAATAATTGCTTCTTGAAAGAATGTTTTTCAAAGCTCTATCATTTAGGTTCCTTATTTTAGGGAAAGTTTATATCGTCGGAGATAAAGGGTGAAAGGGTGATGGAAGTTCCTCAAACGCGGAACGGGAAATTAGCAGTTTGGTTAAGTCACCATATCTAGCAGATACCGGCAGATCGCACATAATAGAAAGCTGACATCAGAACAATTATAATTTTCTTGTTTTTTTTTCATTCCGTAGTCCGGGCTTTATAAAAGCCTTAAAATTTCCATAGATAATACATAAAGTTTTACATAGAAATAAAACGTACATTCTAAATTCCACTCACACTTTCATACACTATCAACTTTGTTGCATAATTGTAAGACGGAAGGGTTTTATCATTATTACATTATGCTATTCATTTAAAAAATCCTTTTATTTCAAATATAAAATATACTATTCATGGGTATTTTGATAATTCCAAGAAATCTGTTGTAAAGAGGGGGGGGGGGGGGGGGTTGTTGCGAAAAAGTTCTGAGGTAAAGGAGTAAGGCCACTTTCCCCTGTATTTGTATTACTCAAAAACACTGATTTTTCAACATGAAATATTTACCTACTTTTTATCTTCAACGGTTGTATTCTTATGCGTTTTATGTTAACAAACATAAATCTTGTGCTTCGTCATTAATAAATTTAAATTTTCTAACCGCAATAGTCGTTTTTAAAGGCGATTTGAACAACTTTTTGGAATATCGCCAAGAAGGAAATTCAAAACCAAAACTATTCTACAGTCATATGATAGGAGATGCATAAACTGGCTGACAGCAAAAAATTTGTTTTGGTTCTGACTGTCCTTCACGTTGAAAAACTGTCTTGAAGAAGACAAATTTGTGTTAAAACTGTCCCCAAAAGCGTTATTTAGGTATGTGGAAAAATGTTATTTGTTAGTTATTATTAGTAAATCTTTAGAGACCACATACCAGACAATGCTCACAGAGATTTTGAAACTTTTTAGACGACTTTTTGAAGATGGCCCTAAAAGTGAAATAAATACAGGCGAAAATGGCCCTACTTCTTTCTTACATTTTAAAAGGCTTTTCAGCTTTGGCGAATTTTCAGTAATCGAGGTTAAAGGGTAGGATGTGTTGCTCAAATTCTGAACGAGAAGTCCAAGATAGAATTTCTACGGAATCAACAAGGATACTTAAGGCCGAGCAATTAATTACATTTGGAACACTTTCATGGAAGAAATTATAAAAAGAAAATGTCAGCCCATAATTCAAAATAATCAAAATCAATTATTAAACTTTTTAGGGGTGGGGAGGGGGGTAATCAAAAGAATACTTCTACGGGTAACATTTTCCATGTGATTTATATTTCTTTTTTTTCAATTTAATTTTCATTGTATAGGAAAGAATGTATAATAATGTGAATTCATTGGTAAAAGAATACTGCAGGTTTTGTAATGTTTCTTGAACAAACAACCCTTAATCTTGATTTTGTGGTGACAAGTGATATAGTGATGTGCATTTGTATTATTTTTGTATGCAGTTAATGAAATTAAATCAAGGTTATATTTGTATATATTGGAGAGTTTTTGATTGTTTGTATATCAGGCATTTTATTTTACTGAATTAAAAAATGATTTAAATTTTAAATTGTGTCTTTTTTTAACTGTAAAAAGAAAATTAACATATGGCTACATTTTGCATTAAAGTTAGACATATAAGGCAGTAATCTTTTGCATTTTTTTTCAACATTTTTAATTCCAAATTATATGCATAAATTTTGTGAATTTGTGAATGAATAGCATAGAGGGGTCTTTGTAATACATGTGCAATAACTGTTGATGTATAGCTTAATTTGCTGCCATCAGTGGTTGCATTTTGTAACATCATAGTTACGTGTACAGGTATGCAATATAAATCTAATGTTTCCACCTTTAGGATGTCGTCTATAACGGGTTATCTCCCATTTCATGTTATTCCAACAGCTAGTGAATTCAGTTTCATTTAGAGGTGCAAACTAGACCAATAATTGAGGTATAAAAATTAGTCCACTCAACTTTGAATACAAACAAACAACTTAATATAAGAATAACATTTATTAGCATGAAAATATATACATAGAGATAGTATTACGCAGCTTTTATAAGTCCCCAAGTTTTCCTGCTATAAGTGTGTTTTCTGTACCAACAGAAGCCAACAGATTTGGCCATCAGCCATAGTTTACATTTCACCTCTAATTCTGAAAAAAAAATTTTAATTTAATTCTTAAAGACCTTACTTGGTTTTTGTTTACAATATAAAAGTTTTTTTTTAACAACATAAATAAGTTTATTGCACTTTTCAAACAGTTTAACAATTTACAGCGAAGATTCTGTTATTTCAACGCTGCACCCTGTTACAGTAAATTGAAGAGCCCAGGGTAACTCAACAAACAAATATATATGTACAATTATTAAATATATAATAGTTATCAAATATATATATATATATATCAATTTATAACACCGCATATTTGGATTTTTCCGTATTTGTTTTGTACAGTATATCTTATACAATATAAAAGTGTCAAGTTCATGAGGTTTTTGTTAACTTGAAATAAATTTTTCTTAAAGAACTTAAAAAACATTTAGTAACTTGCATAGGCAAATAATGAAATATCCAGTAAGATTTGTCAAGAAAATATCTTTTGATTTGGACCATTTTTATTGTGTGCTCACAGGATATATACTTTAAAAAATTTCCATGCATGATAAAGATGTTGCTCATTGCAAAGAAATTCAAAGGAAAATGCAATACTTTGTTTCAAGTTGTTTTTTGTTGTTTCTTTTGCATTTCATCCTAATCTCAAAATTTCATAGGTAATAGTTTCGTTTTTTTTTCATATTTATGGCCTCGTGCATCACTGGAGAGCTATGATTTCTAAAATTCTCTGCATCAAAATTGCAATTATAGCTTATATTGCCACAGAATAAATATAAAATAAGATTAACATAAAAATACATGTACCTTGTTTATTGTTTATGATTCCATTCAAAGGTCTTGATTTAGGTCTCACAATAACGGATGAAAAACCTTTTGATGCATAAAAATTACCTACAATGATTGTAAAAAAGTATCGTCATAAAATAAATACAAGTCATCTCAGTAGATGGGCATGTGTTAATGTATAAATTTAGGAAATGAATTACTCAGTTACTGCACAGAACTTGAAGAAATAAAACACAAATTTCTCATTTGGAATAGACTGAATAGAGCGTGATTATTTAAACTCATGTTTTACATACTATATATACTACAAATAACAATTTTATGCAGATAACTATTAACTGATAGCTCAAACACTTTTATATGAAAGACAAAATTATCAATTGAATTTTTCCCCTAAATTCATGAGTTGACAGTCTAATATAGGACAACAGATTGACCCTGTTCAGTATACCCAATTGAATTTGATAACTCACAGCAAGTGTCAGAGTTGTGGTTGAAATCATCAGTTTCTGGGATATTTTGAGGTAGTCGATCGGGCTGCTTTAGAACAGTCTTTGGAAGATATGTTTGCTGTCCCAATTGAGATAAGAGATTCTGCAAAAGAAAGGTGTATTTGTTATTCAGAACCCATAAATAGCAATATCATTTTTGGAAAAAATGTCAACAATATCAGAATATGTCAGAAAGGTGTATTTGTTATTCAGAACCCATAAATAGCAATATCATTTTTGGAAAAAATGTCAACAATATCATTTTGATTTCACTTATGTATTTCACAATTACGTTATGATTTGTTATATACAGAGATACAATACTGTCAGGATGGTGTTAATAGTGTTGAAATTAGGAGAAGTGCCAGTTTTCTCTTTTTTTGCCCCCAGTCATGTACAACCTTTTTTTTTCAAATATACACTACTATTTGAATCTAGGCAAAATTCAGTCCTTCAATCACTGTCTGATTGTTTTTACCAAATTTTGGATATTTGGTTTAATTCTGACACCTCCAACACCCCTGACTCTCATAGTCCTGTACACAAATTGTACACAAATAAGTGGTGTTTTTTTTATTACCTTTACATCCGGGTAGCTGTAATGTTGACTGAAATTGTGGATGAAAGATTTGGTATTTATTACACTATACAGTGATTCCACGGCATCTTCTACAGACTTCGTTCTAAAACACAATGATAGAAGTTATGAACTAATTAAGTATAAAATATAAATTTAAAATGTGGTACATGTATTTTGAGATGCCCATCCGAATAAATTGGATAAATTAAGTATTATTAGCGTGTTGTTTACAGCACCACTGAACATAGGTGTGCCCTTTCCTGCATTTTAAGGTTGATATATGACAGAACAATCATTGAATTCCATGATTTAGGTCCATTTAAAACATTTCAAATTCATAGTAGAGGACTTGGGTCGTAACCTGTGGAGAACGTCATCG
This sequence comes from Mytilisepta virgata, assembly GCA_028015205.1. Taxonomy (NCBI): domain Eukaryota; kingdom Metazoa; phylum Mollusca; class Bivalvia; order Mytilida; family Mytilidae; genus Mytilisepta; species Mytilisepta virgata. Next base: position 49,045,668 of record CM051518.1, on the reverse strand, counting down.
CGGGACGCAACGAACTTAGAAATGGCACAATTGTATTGTTCTCCCTTGTCGACGTCGACAGTCAGTGACGTCGGCTTGGGCGGAAGTCTAATTCAGATGCTATTTTAAAAATGGTTGAACTATTCAGTCGTCTTTACGAATATTTACGCCAACCCGCTGGCAATGGATGCTAAATTGAAAGCAACACGTTCTGGACACAAAGGAGCAGTTACTAGACTTTTGGACTGAAAACAACTACGAACATACCTGGTATAATCAAAGGCACTAGACGTTCGTACGTGAACTAAAGGCGATACCATAACACATAAACAAAAGTTAATGTTGGAACTAAACGAGAGAGTTTTGGATCAAACATCGTAGGAGGAAATGGAGCAAGAAGTAACAGATACAGATGAGTACATATATAATTTAGATTGTAATGTTAGAGAAGTGAAGTGAAGTGTAAAGTACGGTGAGGTGTAAGTTCCAGAAGGACGTGAAATCTAACTGAAGATATCTAGTCTCATACAAGAGGTAGAAACTTCGTTTCGGCCAATAAATTCATGATAAAGACCGTAATTTTTGGAGTGATCAAATTAACAGAGACTGAACTTAACCCTGTCTTAGAAGTTTGTGTGAGAGCAATCTCGCTCTGCCAAGAAAGTCGCCGTATATACCACACGTATATACCAGTAATGAATTAACTCCATAGGCTGGATATCTTAGTATGTTACTTGGGAGTTATTAAATCTCTTCAAGTCTGAAAAAAGTCTTTGCAACAGATTTATTAAAATTAATTCATTTTGTTATCTGCAATACAGATTTTGATTTCTACTATTAAATGCCTGCTGCATACTAGTGTATATCATGTATAACACAAGCCTTTAATTCACTGGGGCTAATTTATCACCTTTTATTCTTCTCGTAGTTATTCAATACCATCTTTAAGTGGTCTTGGATAGTTATGATTCTGTCGCTAATGCTCATTAGTGTCTGTGTTTCTAATTCTTTGGAAACCTGCAAAACAAATACATTTTTAGACGAAGTGTTGATGACATGTTAAATAACTTAGAATGGCGGAATATCTCCAACCGTCGGAAAGATTCTTCGCTATATGTTATACGTCATATTTAGTAGCCTATAAAAAAGTTACAATACTAGTACTCAAACAAACATGCAGAATGACACACTCAAGACATTCCAACTCCGTATTAACAATCTACTCTATCTTGCTGTATGTATCACCTCCCGTGACATTACCTTTAATTGGGTGAAGTTGGTCACTATTGGTAGGTAAGTAGATAGTTTAGTTTTCCATAACTTGCACATATTAAAAAACGTGTTAGTGCGCTTACCACATTGGAGTATGATCCAATTGTCTCTTGTTCAATTTTTTCATATATTGGTGAAAATCAGTTCAGGGATCAAATAATTGCTTTGGTTTTCAACGTTTTAGGCCTTGAGTACAACTGATAGGTCGAAAATCGACGAAATGTAGAGCATCAAAATTGGTATCGACGTCATTTCCGACAACTTCGGGAGGGTCAAGATAAATGATGATTATCCGTCGGATACGAACAAAAAAGACTACCCCACGTTGAGGAAGTACAATAAGCTTCCCTAACACTCTTCTTGTGATATCGAACAAGGGTATGCTAAAATTCTGCTACAGGAGCCGCTCTCTCACTCCTAGGAATCCCTTTACATCTGTAAATAGCAGTTTTCTCGAACTATCGACAAAATAATACCAAAGCGACGAAACAGTGGGAAAGATCGTAAGATATCCAAGAAAAAGTGATAGAATAGAATACAACAAACAAATACCAAAAGGATACGTTTATAATTAAATATAAAAAAAACATATAAACAAAAATAGAACAAGACAACACAGAAACTAAAACACAAACAATAAGAACTCCAACTAAAAATCGGGAGTGACATCAGGTGCTCCAGAAGGGTAAGCATGTCCTGCTCCGTTAACGGCACCCCTCACATTGCCAGTGAGTAAAATCCAAAGGAGTGTTAAGTCCGGTGATATTTCAATTCCAGAAGGATGGATGGATGAATTATTGTTTAACGTCCAGTGGCAACCAGGTGCATATCAGGACGAGAACATTTTGATGTGATAATGAATATGATCCCTGCTTTGTACTAGACCGACACGCTAAGTCGGAGTTTTAATGTGCTAGCTCACGAGGTAACTGTCCGCAGGAAGACATATCACCTCACTCGGACACATTATACTGACTCCGAGCCGACCAGTCTTTGCCCTTACTCCTAGATGCCGCGTGCTTGGCGGAGAAGCAGCAAATACCAATTTTAATGTCTTTGGTTTGACCCGGCCGAGGATCGAACCCGCGACCTTCCGCACTCGGGGCGAGGACGCTACCACGAGACCACCGAGGCGGTCCAATTCCAGAAGGACGTGAAATCTTAATGAGGATATTTAAATAAAAACTTCCATATCGACCAATCAATTCGTGCAATGACGATCGTATATGGGCTAATAATAAAATATATCTTTCTATACCTTCTGAATAACCTTGTTGTAGGTAGCAGCTCTTGCTATGAGTTCTGTCAAATTTTCATGCTCTTTTCTATCAGTTTCTATAATTTTGTCTACTCTTTTTGACAACAGGTTATTCCTTATTTTTAATTGAGTGTTGTCGTTATCATTAGAAATTTCCTTTTGCATTCTTTCGAGTTTGTCCTTGTACGATCCAAGTTTTTGGTGAATTTTTCCATATATCTGAAAAAAAACATTATATATAAATACATGTATATGATTTATTCATTTCCAGCGCAGTTGAAGAAAAAGAAAAGGCAATATTAAAGTGAAAATACCATAAAGCCAGACAAAACGAAAATAGAAAGAACCTTAATTCGAAAATATAATCTCTTCTGCATGATAAGTGAAAAAGTGCAACACTTTATTTTGATTATGAATAATTGTTCATTGCAAAAACTTCACAAAAGGCTTAAATTTATACCATTATAATAATGTGTTCACCTTCTTCCATCTCCCATACGGTAGCAGCTAAGGGTTTTGGGGAATGTACATAAATACGAAGATAGTTTCAGTCGGAGTGAAGACTTGAAATCCGATACTTCTGGTTAATAACGTACTAACTCAAAGAATAAGGATGGACTTTTTTCAATCAATCTTTTACAACAATTACGATTATATACCTTCTGTTTCTGATCCAGTATAGTTATAATATCCACATGCTTTCTGATCATGTCAAGCAGATTGGATCTTGTGTTGTTCTGACTCGGAGTCCTTAGAAATGTTTCGTCAAACCTGAAAAGATATCATGGAAAATGCGGGGATAATAAATTATAAATATACACATCCAGTGCACGCGGCTTCCATTTAGGCAGTGGCCTCACCTAAAAATTGTGAAAATATTAAAATTGTCCAAGAAATCTTAAAAGTTACACAAATACAGTTATATTTTCGGTGTATAAAATGAATAATTGAAATTCTTAATTACTGTAAGGGATAATTTTTTTAATTTTAGTACAAGTTCAATTCCAGTTTTTTAAGTTAATATGCACATTTGATAGTTTCGAAGCAGATAGAAAATAACAAGAAAAACTTAAGCGAAACTGTCTTATACAAACAAAGCTTTAAATATGGAGGAAACTTTTAAAAAGACACGTAAAGAAAAGGTTGTGCAATTTACGTATAGTTTACATTCTAACAAAAATGGTTACAAAGATGCAATTAACTCATTTTGTTTGATACTGGACTCATCCCTGCTAAGCTATATATCCATATAAAAATCTCAGGAGAATGTTTGATCGTAAAAGAGACGTTAAATTATCCGAAATGAGACAAAATCCTAAAAATCTGTAACTCTATGCTGTATGAAGGTCGAATGAGCTATTTGCCTCATTTTTAGAAAGACACTGACATCCTCATAAAGATGAGTGAATAATTTTGATTTCTGCAAATCGTATCTCATAGCATGTTGACTGGAATCTAAATTTTAGGTGTGTTTAATAGAAATTCAGACAGGCATCTCCCTCCCCCTACCTAAAAAAACACTCTCTAAAATATGTAAAAGGTAAACCTTTACTTACGTATAATTCTTACTGATGTTAGGTTTGTTCCGATCGGCATTTTCAATCTTGGTATTTAGATGAACAACACAAGCCACGTCGCATAAGCAACGAGCAATATCCAGTGTATCTCGAAAACCTAAAAACAAAAAAATTAAATCAAACACTGTATCTGCATTAATGTGTAAAACAAACAGACAAAAATAGATGAGTAATACTGGAGCAACAAAGAAAAATCTGGGATGGTTAAGTAGTTCCGTTTTTTTTTATATATAATGACGCCCGCAGTGTTGTACGTACATATTATCAGGTTTCCTGCAAACGTATATCGTAAAATATCAGCCGCGAGACACAATGTGAAGCTTTTTCGGCGAGTGAGCGTATTGAACGAGCTAAAAAGCTTCATATTGTGTCGAGCGGCTTATATTTTACAATATTTGTTTGAAGAAAACTTGATGATAAATTTATCGTATTGTTAACTAGCAATCTTAATGGAATTTCTTACTTTTCAATGGCCATCTACCTATAACCGGATGTTTTCCTGATATATTCGGGTCAACGTTGGGTCAAACATTATGACGTCAGTGATATATTCGGGTCAGCTCATATCAGGGTCGGGTCAACTCTCTACGACGTCACAGAGCCGAAATACGGGAAATTGTGAAGGCCTCAGCAGGTCGATATAGGCATGGGGAAATACGATAAATTGCCATGTCCAGTACACGTAGAACCCCTTTCCTGGTTATACAAGAAAAAACGAAAAAAGTCTTTGAAAATCGAATTACCAGAAATCATTTGATAAACGTAGAAAACATAAAATTGGTTTTTAAGTATATTTTCCAAATAGCATTATATACTTTTGCTCACCGGCTGATCTGATCTTTTGTTGTTTCTCAGATATCTTTTTTAAAACGAACAGCGGTATAGGCAAGCTATCCAACTGTCCCGGTTTCACGGAATGTTCTAGCAAGAGCCTGCTATACCATTCCATTTTATCAACACTGAAAAAGGAAATTACGGCAACCGTTTAATATTACATAACCTTTGGATGAGTTTTTATAGTGCTCTGTTTTTCATGAGTGATTTACGTTTAATCATAGATTAATCTTTAGATATATGTTAGGCCTTGTGCATAACTGACGAGTCTTAAAATCAACGGGGGGCCTCGGTCGCCGAGTGGTCTAGGTAGTTCGTCATGACTACCAGTGATCACTAGTCTCTCAACGCTGAGTATGTAAGTTCGAATCTCACCTGTGGCGGGGTGTGTTCGACTCCGATCTTAATTGGCAAGGATTGCCAATTTTCCTACCGAAGGTCGGTGATTCTCTCCGGGTACTCCGCATTCCTCCGCCAATAAAAACCGGCCGCCGCTAAATAGCCAAATGTGCTGAAAACGGCGTAAAGCCCCAACTAAAGAAAGAAAGAAAAAAAAACGAAATGTGCATATCTTGTGCATCAAAAGAGGTTTCAAAGAATTTATTGAACACGTTGAACAACATAGAGCCCTGCATAGGTTTTTATTTTAAACATGTTTTTGGCTTCCATTTAATGTTTGATTGGAATCGCTGTATTTTTGGTTTCCCATACCGATGGGGAGGGAGACCTGTTTTCATTGCACATTCATGAAGGGTGTGTCAGGTTTGTTGGGTGAACATTTATATGATAGGGATTGACTTCCTTTAGAACCCTCCACCCAATGAATGACGGAATTATATAAAATAAATATATATATATATATATTTATTATGGTGCATTTAATCCCTCTTCCCAGTTTTAAACTTCGTCTAAAAAAAATTGTCCATCATATTTAATTTCTAATTGTAGAGATAACATAGAACGTGAGGATGTTTGGGATAAATAGCACTGAAGCAGAATCAGAAACTTGTCGTCTTACCGGACTCGACAACGGCAATATACCCAAACTTTATAAATGATATTGCAATCCATTAAAGTTCAACCATTTCTAAAATAAATTACATGTACTATGCTCCGCTACCTACTTGGTACGAAAAATTAAAATTTGGTTGGTGAAACTATGCCAGCGAACACTTGCATTTCCCAGATCGTAATTCTACAGTAAAACTAGTACTTATGTACTTATGTGTTTATGTTAATTGTGTAAGTAGCATGTAGAAAAGACAATGAAATGTGCATGGACTTGAAATAAAAGCAAGAAGGAAAAATCACGAAAACATCTTTAATTAGATAAATATTGTAAAATCGCTAACTCCAGTGAATAGGAATCTTAATAAATTCGTTTTATATGAATTGACGCTGATTTGGTCGAGGCTCAAAAATTTCACTTTGTTTCACCGCAAAATTTGATGGAAATTTTTGTAGAATAATGTAAATTATACATACATTTCAAATTCTCTTTTCATCAGTTTAATATCTGGAACAAGTGCTGTTTCCTCTGTGTAATACATTTTGTATAAATTGTGAAACTATTACTGCTGCTGCAAATTGTGTTGCCACAAGTGTAACTGATGATGTTGTTAGGCAAACTCTAACTCGACGTCTTATTGTGACGTTACCAATATAATAGACTCAGAATTGTCTAAACGTTTTTTTAGGTGAAGTGTACGAAATTAACCACTCCGTAGATTTTTTTTACGTAGCGAGAGCTATCGGAAGTACTGCAGAAAATGTAAAAAAATAATAGGGTCACCTAGGATCTATTTTCACGACGTTTACAGCTAAAAGAAATGTTTGGTTTAATAAAATTCTTATCTATATATATCTGATATTCAATATTCTTATTCATAAAGGTTGTTTAACTACTCGATCTACATGCATGCAGACACGGTTTAATACCTTAAACTCTAGAAAGAGCCGTGCAGTTTAAGTGAATCAACAGTATTGCATGATCTCGTTTTGATGTCGATTTCTTAAAATGAAATGGGCAAGAAACAGATTTAACATAATTTTTTTTTAATCTGTAAAATTTAAGTATGTTTCACATTCGCCTAAACTCTTTAATAATCATGTGACCGTAATTATACATTATATTGAGAGCTTAATAAAGAAAACTTTACCAATGACTTTTTTAGTTTGTACTAAAGGAAAATGTCAGAAATCTATGATGATATAAACTCTTTTAGTATATACGAGAAGACATTTCAAAAGTATTTACCATATTTTTATCACAAATATGGATCCCCTGTATGCCTTTCACAAAACAAAACGACAACCAGCATCCAGAATTCGGAGCCCCAAACTTTTGGAGTAAAACAATGTACAAATATGTGTTGCTCCCACCATTCTAATTAGATTATTTTCCCCAGACGGAAATTATTATCCCCGCAATTTTGAAAAAAGTTCGGGGATATTGCTATAGTCTCCGTCCGTCCGTCCATCGTACCGACCGTCTGTCCCTCCGTCCGTCACACGTTTTTTTGTGACATCAACTCTTCCTTCACTTTTGAGTTTAGGAATTTTATTTCTGTATAGGATGGTTGCATACCACCTGTAGATGCACTATAAGGTTTCAGAATGTAGAGTTTGTAACAAGGGGCCCATGGGGGTCGAACTTCGAAAATTTTGAATTGAAGCTTGTGACCTAAACTCGTCTTTCATTTTTCAATCTATCCATTTTATTTCTATACAGTATTGTCATGCACCATATGCAGATGTGCAATAAGGTTTTAGAATTTTTGCAAAATATGTAGATTTTCAAAAATCTTTTTAAACTTTTGATTTTAAATAAAATGATGAATTTAAGCTTGTGACCTAAACTTTGTTTCATTTGTCATTGGAGATAATGATATAATTTCTTCACTGGATGATTGCATAACATTTTTAAATGGGCATAAAGTTTTAGATTTTTAAATTTGTGTCCCAACTAATTGCAGGCGGGTGCGGGGGATAACTGTTGATTCCGACAGTCAAGCTTTCTAGTTTAAATTTAAAATTGAACTATATAATTTTGTTATAATATGCTTCCACCACCAATAAATGGATAATAATGGATTTTTTTCTTTATTTAGTACAAGTTCAATTCCAGTTTTTTAAGTTAATATGCACATTTGATAGTTTCGAAGCAGATAGAAAATAACAAGAAAAACTTAAGCGAAACTGTCTTATACAAACAAAGCTTTAAATATGGAGGAAACTTTTAAAAAGACACGTAAAGAAAAGGTTGTGCAATTTACGTATAGTTTACATTCTAACAAAAATGGTTACAAAGATGCAATTAACTCATTTTGTTTGATACTGGACTCATCCCTGCTAAGCTATATATCCATATAAAAATCTCAGGAGAATGTTTGATCGTAAAAGAGACGTTAAATTATCCGAAATGAGACAAAATCCTAAAAATCTGTAACTCTATGCTGTATGAAGGTCGAATGAGCTATTTGCCTCATTTTTAGAAAGACACTGACATCCTCATAAAGATGAGTGAATAATTTTGATTTCTGCAAATCGTATCTCATAGCATGTTGACTGGAATCTAAATTTTAGGTGTGTTTAATAGAAATTCAGACAGGCATCTCCCTCCCCCTACCTAAAAAAACACTCTCTAAAATATGTAAAAGGTAAACCTTTACTTACGTATAATTCTTACTGATGTTAGGTTTGTTCCGATCGGCATTTTCAATCTTGGTATTTAGATGAACAACACAAGCCACGTCGCATAAGCAACGAGCAATATCCAGTGTATCTCGAAAACCTAAAAACAAAAAAATTAAATCAAACACTGTATCTGCATTAATGTGTAAAACAAACAGACAAAAATAGATGAGTAATACTGGAGCAACAAAGAAAAATCTGGGATGGTTAAGTAGTTCCGTTTTTTTTTATATATAATGACGCCCGCAGTGTTGTACGTACATATTATCAGGTTTCCTGCAAACGTATATCGTAAAATATCAGCCGCGAGACACAATGTGAAGCTTTTTCGGCGAGTGAGCGTATTGAACGAGCTAAAAAGCTTCATATTGTGTCGAGCGGCTTATATTTTACAATATTTGTTTGAAGAAAACTTGATGATAAATTTATCGTATTGTTAACTAGCAATCTTAATGGAATTTCTTACTTTTCAATGGCCATCTACCTATAACCGGATGTTTTCCTGATATATTCGGGTCAACGTTGGGTCAAACATTATGACGTCGCTGATATATTCGGGTCAGCTCATATCAGGGTCGGGTCAACTCTCTACGACGTCACAGAGCCGAAATACGGGAAATTGTGAAGGCCTCAGCAGGTCGATATAGGCATGGGGAAATACGATAAATTGCCATGTCCAGTACACGTAGAACCCCTTTCCTGGTTATACAAGAAAAAACGAAAAAAGTCTTTGAAAATCGAATTACCAGAAATCATTTGATAAACGTAGAAAACATAAAATTGGTTTTTAAGTATATTTTCCAAATAGCATTATATACTTTTGCTCACCGGCTGATCTGATCTTTTGTTGTTTCTCAGATATCTTTTTTAAAACGAACAGCGGTATAGGCAAGCTATCCAACTGTCCCGGTTTCACGGAATGTTCTAGCAAGAGCCTGCTATACCATTCCATTTTATCAACACTGAAAAAGGAAATTACGGCAACCGTTTAATATTACATAACCTTTGGATGAGTTTTTATAGTGCTCTGTTTTTCATGAGTGATTTACGTTTAATCATAGATTAATCTTTAGATATATGTTAGGCCTTGTGCATAACTGACGAGTCTTAAAATCAACGGGGGGCCTCGGTCGCCGAGTGGTCTAGGTAGTTCGTCATGACTACCAGTGATCACTAGTCTCTCAACGCTGAGTATGTAAGTTCGAATCTCACCTGTGGCGGGGTGTGTTCGACTCCGATCTTAATTGGCAAGGATTGCCAATTTTCCTACCGAAGGTCGGTGATTCTCTCCGGGTACTCCGCATTCCTCCGCCAATAAAAACCGGCCGCCGCTAAATAGCCAAATGTGCTGAAAACGGCGTAAAGCCCCAACTAAAGAAAGAAAGAAAAAAAAACGAAATGTGCATATCTTGTGCATCAAAAGAGGTTTCAAAGAATTTATTGAACACGTTGAACAACATAGAGCCCTGCATAGGTTTTTATTTTAAACATGTTTTTGGCTTCCATTTAATGTTTGATTGGAATCGCTGTATTTTTGGTTTCCCATACCGATGGGGAGGGAGACCTGTTTTCATTGCACATTCATGAAGGGTGTGTCAGGTTTGTTGGGTGAACATTTATATGATAGGGATTGACTTCCTTTAGAACCCTCCACCCAATGAATGACGGAATTATATAAAATAAATATATATATATATATATATTTATTATGGTGCATTTAATCCCTCTTCCCAGTTTTAAACTTCGTCTAAAAAAAATTGTCCATCATATTTAATTTCTAATTGTAGAGATAACATAGAACGTGAGGATGTTTGGGATAAATAGCACTGAAGCAGAATCAGAAACTTGTCGTCTTACCGGACTCGACAACGGCAATATACCCAAACTTTATAAATGATATTGCAATCCATTAAAGTTCAACCATTTCTAAAATAAATTACATGTACTATGCTCCGCTACCTACTTGGTACGAAAAATTAAAATTTGGTTGGTGAAACTATGCCAGCGAACACTTGCATTTCCCAGATCGTAATTCTACAGTAAAACTAGTACTTATGTACTTATGTGTTTATGTTAATTGTGTAAGTAGCATGTAGAAAAGACAATGAAATGTGCATGGACTTGAAATAAAAGCAAGAAGGAAAAATCACGAAAACATCTTTAATTAGATAAATATTGTAAAATCGCTAACTCCAGTGAATAGGAATCTTAATAAATTCGTTTTATATGAATTGACGCTGATTTGGTCGAGGCTCAAAAATTTCACTTTGTTTCACCGCAAAATTTGATGGAAATTTTTGTAGAATAATGTAAATTATACATACATTTCAAATTCTCTTTTCATCAGTTTAATATCTGGAACAAGTGCTGTTTCCTCTGTGTAATACATTTTGTATAAATTGTGAAACTATTACTGCTGCTGCAAATTGTGTTGCCACAAGTGTAACTGATGATGTTGTTAGGCAAACTCTAACTCGACGTCTTATTGTGACGTTACCAATATAATAGACTCAGAATTGTCTAAACGTTTTTTTAGGTGAAGTGTACGAAATTAACCACTCCGTAGATTTTTTTTACGTAGCGAGAGCTATCGGAAGTACTGCAGAAAATGTAAAAAAATAATAGGGTCACCTAGGATCTATTTTCACGACGTTTACAGCTAAAAGAAATGTTTGGTTTAATAAAATTCTTATCTATATATATCTGATATTCAATATTCTTATTCATAAAGGTTGTTTAACTACTCGATCTACATGCATGCAGACACGGTTTAATACCTTAAACTCTAGAAAGAGCCGTGCAGTTTAAGTGAATCAACAGTATTGCATGATCTCGTTTTGATGTCGATTTCTTAAAATGAAATGGGCAAGAAACAGATTTAACATAATTTTTTTTTAATCTGTAAAATTTAAGTATGTTTCACATTCGCCTAAACTCTTTAATAATCATGTGACCGTAATTATACATTATATTGAGAGCTTAATAAAGAAAACTTTACCAATGACTTTTTTAGTTTGTACTAAAGGAAAATGTCAGAAATCTATGATGATATAAACTCTTTTAGTATATACGAGAAGACATTTCAAAAGTATTTACCATATTTTTATCACAAATATGGATCCCCTGTATGCCTTTCACAAAACAAAACGACAACCAGCATCCAGAATTCGGAGCCCCAAACTTTTGGAGTAAAACAATGTACAAATATGTGTTGCTCCCACCATTCTAATTAGATTATTTTCCCCAGACGGAAATTATTATCCCCGCAATTTTGAAAAAAGTTCGGGGATATTGCTATAGTCTCCGTCCGTCCGTCCATCGTACCGACCGTCTGTCCCTCCGTCCGTCACACGTTTTTTTGTGACATCAACTCTTCCTTCACTTTTGAGTTTAGGAATTTTATTTCTGTATAGGATGGTTGCATACCACCTGTAGATGCACTATAAGGTTTCAGAATGTAGAGTTTGTAACAAGGGGCCCATGGGGGTCGAACTTCGAAAATTTTGAATTGAAGCTTGTGACCTAAACTCGTCTTTCATTTTTCAATCTATCCATTTTATTTCTATACAGTATTGTCATGCACCATATGCAGATGTGCAATAAGGTTTTAGAATTTTTGCAAAATATGTAGATTTTCAAAAATCTTTTTAAACTTTTGATTTTAAATAAAATGATGAATTTAAGCTTGTGACCTAAACTTTGTTTCATTTGTCATTGGAGATAATGATATAATTTCTTCACTGGATGATTGCATAACATTTTTAAATGGGCATAAAGTTTTAGATTTTTAAATTTGTGTCCCAACTAATTGCAGGCGGGTGCGGGGGATAACTGTTGATTCCGACAGTCAAGCTTTCTAGTTTAAATTTAAAATTGAACTATATAATTTTGTTATAATATGCTTCCACCACCAATAAATGGATAATAATGGATTTTTTTCTTTTTGGGACGTTTTCCGTAAAGGGGTCAGTCAGAATTTAAGAGTCATACATTGGCAACACTCTTGAACCGAGATTTTTTTCTTCCACTTTTCTTTCATAAACATTTTTCCGTAAAGTTTCAGCCCGGGAAAACTTCGATCCTTTATAATGGCATATAAGGAAGGTGTGGCACACTTTCCACCATCCAATAATTTGATATCAATGTTTCCCACTTCCTTGAAAATACCCATTTTTCCTTCTTCCCAATTTTTTTATCTCAATTTTCCCACTTCTCGATAGTGTGTCACCCCACTCTCCCTATGTTTTGCCTCTTTTTTCCCTCTTCCAGCAACTCCTTCACACCCCAACCCCCAATGTTTCACAATTCTCGACATTGTGTCATCCCCTCTAAGGACATGCGGCAGTTATGGATCCCAGAGAATATGAATGGGTTGAAAATACGGAAAATGTGTCCTATACTCCTTTGAATGTAGCCCCTTCACGTTTAATATGGTGGATCAAGAGAATCCCATAATAAATTGTTGAAGTAATCCTCCCATGTTGGAATCCTATGTAAACATGTTTGACATGATATATTTTAGGAAACAAGGGACTTTTGAGCACTACTGACCCTCAAATTTAGTCTCCAAATATTTATAAAGAACACTAATCTAGCCCCTGTAAGATTCTGAAATGATCTATTATATTGTAAATTTTGATTGGCAGGAGTAAGAAGGCCAGCAAGATTTGAAGGAAGAGTTAAACTCGTCGAAAAAAATTCAGTTTATAAATTAATATATGAGTTTTATTTCTAAATGTAGCCATCTATTATTAGATCTGGATTTTTTTTGTGGCGGACGGGACAGAAAACACCTTTTTGTATGTTTAAGATAAGATAAGATAATATTTATTGATAAAGAATCCAACACAGGATTGTAATCTCCAACAAAACAAATTCAGACAAACATTGATAAAACTAACATTTCAATGAATTCAATACAATTGTACATGTGCAGGTCTATCACGACTGAGAGGTTAATTTGTATAAGATATAATACATGTAGTTACTATAATAACAACAAATAAATATATAATAATTTTCTCATTTTACGCTTAGTATACATATCATCAATTCCTGTTATACAAACTTTCATGACATCATAATCGTTACTAGACATAATGAATTTAAATTTTTCAATATCAGATAAATCTAGAAATGCAGGAATAATATCACTAATATCGGAAAAAAGTTTGGTTCTTAAATGCTCTAAATCTTTGCATTTCATAACAAAATGAAACTCATCTTCAACATTAGAATTTTTTCTAAAGGAATATTTTGATATCTCCCTTGCTCTATAAGCAGCTTGCTATTACTTATTCTTATTCTAACATAGTTCGAAATTATGTCTTTCTGTAAATCTAAAAGTAAAAAATTTTCTAAAGAAAAATCAGATTTAAATTCTCTGTAGGTTCTCAATTTATGTTTGTTTTGTTCGTTTTCATCCATAAAGATGCTATTTTTCCAAAAGCTTACAAATTTTTCTTTTAAATATTTTTGAAAAGAAAACAATAACCTCTTTTTTGAAAATGTATTCTGATTAAGCCAAACACTATGAAATCCAGTTTTCTTAAATACTTGTTCCATCTTAGATGTGTAGCTGTTGGTTAATTTCATATTCTCAATATATGCGTTATTTACTAACTGTTTATCTTTTGCATTTATTACGTGAAGCCAAAAACCAACACTTAGTTTAAGTGCATCAATAGCCACAGGCATTAGACCTAGCTCAGACAAAACAGCTAAATTAACAGCCTTTTTCCCAACTCCTAAAAGGTATTTTGCAAACTTTAATTGTGTTTTAACAGGAGGGAATAATAAATATTTATCCTCCAAACTGCTATTACCTTTCGCCAAAAGGTCAGGAGCCCAAATTTCACAACAATAAAGTAAAATGGGCTTAATACATGAGTCAAAGAGTTTTAAATGTGCCTTAACATTCATGTTTGGGGAAAATAAAGATTTTCTAATACTAAATAAGGCTTTATTTGCCTTTTTACATAAATGTTCTGTTGCATTTGCAAAGGTACCTGAGGGTTTAAATATTATACCCAGATATTTATATTCGTTTGTACATTCTAATATTTTGTCCCCATAAGAAAAGTGGATATTTTTAAATACCCTCCCAGATTTGTTAAACACTATAATTTTGGTTTTTTCAACATTAACCTGAAGGTCTCAACTGCTAGAATAATCATGAAGGGTATCAAGACTTTTCTGAAGACCCTTTTCTGTTTCAGAAATTAATACAATGCCATCAGCATAAAGTAAACAAGGGATTTTAATGTTTTCTTGGGTGGGTGCATCACCTGAAATACAATCAAGGCAATCATAGAGATCATTAATGTATAAGGAAAATAAGGTAGGTTTTAAAATACAACCTTACTTTACACCCACTTTAGAAGGAAAAAATTCAGTTACTCTTTCATCTAGCTTTAAAGCATAATTAACCTCTTCATACATGCTTCTTATAATGTTAAGAAAATTTCAGTCTATTCCATAATAATTTAATTTATATAATAAAGCCATTCTGTTGACAGAGTCAAAGGCTTTCTTCAGATCCACAAAACAAGTGAACAACCGCTTTGCAGATCTGAAGGCCTTATCTATTAACGTTTTCAGTGTTAAAGTGGAACTAAAACGCTTATAGAAAGTTATTTTCATTTTATAGTACTAAAAAAACGTATAAAAACGCAAAAAGCCGATGAAATTCGGTAACTTAGTTTTCGAGATATTAGCAAAATACTGGCCGATCGTCATTTGCACACCTGAACGATTTGTTAAAAAACTCGAATATTACTAGTCGCCGGAAGTGACGTACTGTGCGGTTCAGATCTTGTACATAAATAGGTACAGGTCATTTGCAAAGTGAAAGCAGATTCAGTTGATTGTTTATACGTTATTGGTGACAACTATCGATTGACAGTGCTTCTTATATATTCACCGACACTTGTTTGATGAAACATTGTACTTAATTTAAATCTACAATTCAACAATGGGAAGGAATTGTGCAGTTGCGGGATGCAGCAACTCTGCAAAAACGGGACATACTCAACACGCTTTTCCAAAAGATGACCGACAACGTAACTTGTGGGTTCGTTTTGTAAAACTAACCCATGTGGATTTTACTGTGCCAACTAAACACTCAGCCATATGTTCAGAACACTTCTCAGAAGAATGCTATGAGGTTGACAGGTTGAGATTCAAGCCATTCAAGGAGTTATTTGGTTTATCTGCTCATAACGGAAAGAGACTATTGCCAGGTTCAGTGCCAAGCATTTATCCCAACCAGCATGACCAGTATACATGGTATAGTGACAGTCTGCACCAAAATACTTTTGAAAAAATAATTCTAACATGTCTGATCTTATTTGTTTTTATATACCATGCATATGTCTTTATATATACATCAACTTTATGTGTATATATGCACATGTTTGAAAATGAATGCATTATCATAATGTCATTGTGAGAATAAGCCTACATTAAGCCTATGCAGCCTCTCCTGTTGAATCAAATTTTTTTATGTATAACTATATTGTACCTTTACATCATACATAGGGTATATTTAAGGGTATTTTTAGAGTTATTGTGTTTGATTTACACCCCTTCTTTTCAAACCACCACAGTTACCAACATCCTGAACATAGGGCTATTTAAAAATATTATTAATGGAGTAAGTAGAAGGTGCATGTAAGGCCGCTTATATCAAATGCAGAGCCTTGACAGGCATGACTTTGAAAAGATGTAGCCAACAAGCTAACATAAGTTGTAGTACAATAAGAGGCTATTATAGCGAAATGTGTAGCTCCATAAAAAGTTATTCTGGTCCCATGTCCCTCTGAATTTTTTTCTCTTCCTATGAGTATAAAAGTTATACATTTGTAACCATAATAATTTCAAATATTAAGAGTCTGCTGACTATGGTAAAATAATACAATATAGAACAATACATGTACTTCCATGATATAACTACCTCTCTATTTATATAACATGTTCATGATCATAATCCTGATAATGCAGAAAATAATTTGGGTAAAAATGTAGCTTTTTTAAAGACATTCTATTTCATTAGCAATGTAAAGCTAAAGTAAAGTTTGAATGTCTAATTATTTATTAAAAGAATATGTATTTATTTATTCATTATTTATAAAAAAATATATATATGACACTTCCAATCGTGCAAGAAATTTTAATTTCCCCCTAAATAGTATTAAACACCTGCGAAAATTAAAACTAGTTCATGATATAAAACAAATTAGTAAACATGCGGATGGATATTTATCACCTTTAATCCTGGTAATTAAAACAGTTAAAGTTTTAGCACCTATTAATTAACATCCTGTTATCTAGTAATAAAGATCAAACAAAAGTTTTAATCCCTCCAATCAGGTAAATAACAACTTGGCCATGCACCTACCACCTGTGGGGTAAATCAATATACCGGTAACAAAGTCATTAGAAAGGTGTTATGAAAACCAGTTTTGACTGGTATTATAATTCAAATTACACAAAGAGCATAAAGTCCTATAACCAATATTAACCAAATTATAACTCTACAAACGTGGGAATTATTTTATAATTTGAATAATTTTTTTTTATTAAAATCCATCAAAATCTTTTATTAAAGTTTTAGGTGTACAGTGCAGTTTCTCCAATGATTCTCTGCATATTTTTATTATTACAAGAAGGATTGTAAGAAATTACTTATCCCTCTCTACATATATGTCTCTGATTAAACTAAGAAATTTATTATATTTTTATAAGAAAATTCTGAAATTTTATGAATTCAATAAAAAAAAAACATTATAATTCTACATCAAAATCTATATTACTATTCAGTAACTTACATCACTATTTGTAAAACATCTGTTTTAAAACTATCAATTAATATTGTGTCTTATATTTGCTTGTTTAAAAAATAGTGTTTGTTTTTTATTCCTATAAGATGGTCTTCCATTTGTATTTATGTTATACACACCTTTCTAAATATCTTTCACTTTCATTCTTTTTATATATATGTAAATGAGGGCATTTATTGAAATTTATTGGCTATACTATTATAAATCACTAGCATTGCTGTCTTCATCCATAATATATTCCTTCTGGTCAATGTAAACAAGTTCAAGAGTAGCCCGCACTGTACGTTATTTCCGGTCAATCGGGGTCACTCAGCGAGGAAACCCTGTTTCCGGAAATAGCGCTGATTGGATTTCCCACAGGTAAAAATAATCCAACTTCACTCGCTGTTTTCTCCGTTATTACTTGACCAAATTTCATCGGGTTTTTTGCGTTTTTATACGTTTATTTAGTACTATTAAATGAAAATAACTTGCTATAAGCGTTTTAGTTCCACTTTAAAATATGATCACTGGTACGACACTTCTTCTTAAATCCGATCTGAACCTTACTCAAGATATTGTTATTTTCAAGAAAAATATCTATCAAGTCTATTATGAATAACTTTTGTAAAAAATTTGCCAAAACAACTAGAAATTGCTATCCCTCTATAGTGAGATGGGTCATTAAAACACTCTCCCTTAAATATTGGTTTTATGTAGTTATTTCTCCATGCACAGGGGTAAACTTCAGATTTCAAAACGAGGTTAAATAAATTTCATTCTTTAAACCGTCAGTACGACTAGCCTTATTATTTTTCAAGGACTTAACTGCCTTAAGCACCTCCTCAGTCGTGATTTCACTATACAAGACACTCTTATCTAATTTTTTTTCATTATCAGGAACCATATGGTCAAACTTATGTACGTAATCAACATTCATCAAATCTTTAAAATGTGTGAGCCAATCTTGGTGTGATATGTTGGAACTAGGGTATGTCTTTTTATTACTTAACCTTTTGATAGAGTTCCAGAAATCAGAAGAGTTATTTAGTTCCTCTGCATCAACTATTTGATTCATAATTTTGTTGCGGTATAATCTATGTTTCTTCTTACATAATTTATTAAACTTTTTCTTTTCTGAATATACTTTTTGTCTTAAATGATTATCCCAAGGATTATTTCTCAAAGACCTTGATAAATTTTTTATATTTTTATAAATATTTTCACATTCAGAATCAATCCATGGCTTTTTCTTTATCTTAGACCTTTTGCATTTTCTAATACCATCATTCTTCCTGTTGCTGACTGAAGCAGCATTATATAAAGATGTAGATAAACTGTCTATATATTTATCAACATTATAATTTGATTGTTTATATGAGTTGACTTTCCCTAGATCCAACACATCCTTAATCTCTTTACTAATATTTTCAAACTCTATATTTTGAATATTAGATTTAAATAATAGTTATGTTCTCCTTCGCTTGCTCATCCGAACATAAAACTTTTCTGATTACTTCAAAGACAACTAAAGACTGGTGTGAATTGAGAGATGCACCAAAGCAGTTTTAATAAACATTTTCAACAACATGTTTCGTTCATATTCAATAAATATATTAAAGTCCAAATTATATTAAATTATATTGAAGTCCAAATTATCGGCACAATCTTGGAATCACACAATCTACAAATACAAATAATATGAATTAGAACAAGAAAAAACTTCCATATAAAAACATTGTAATAAATAATATCTAAATATAACTGTAGAACTCGCTTTGGTGTTTTCTCGATAATTAGAAAAAGGCACCAAAAGAATTATATAAAGGTCTTAAACCGAATTACTTCTAATTACGCAAAGAAAAATAAATACGATTATTTTATTAAATAAGAAATATTATTATGTTCTCCTTCGCTTGGTGCCTTATGGTATAGGGGCAATCAAATAAAACTATTAACTAATAAAATGCAGGAAACACTAAATTCCATAAGTAAATGGTCCAAAAAGTGGGGATTCAAAATCTCAGACACTAAAACTGTAGGAGTAATCTTTGGCGATAGGTCACCAGGCCCAATTAAACTCATATTAAATAATAAACCAATAACCTTCAAAAATGAGGTTAGATTCCTAGGACTAATTTTCGACCGTAAACTAACTTGGAATAAACACATCCAATATATTCAAGAAAGGTGTAAGCCTGTATTAAACCTAATGAAATATGTTAAAGCTAATAATTTTGGAATGGGCACTGAAACACTACTGACACTCTATAGGACATTATTACGTTCAATAATAGATTATGGGTGTCAGGTGTACAATTCAGCCTGTAAAACAACAAAAAATAAATTAAATATAATACAAGCCCAAGGACTAAAAATAGCACTCGGTGCATTACCATCAACCCCGACTGAATACCTACTAATAGAAGCTGGCGAAAAACCACTCCAACTAAGACGGGATGAACTCTCCCTTAAATATTACGCCAGATGTAAACAAAATCCTAAAAATCCCGCCAACGAATTGCCTACCGATTGCGTTGAATACAGGGCTAAAGCTCATAAATGGAACGAGCACACGGTCCCATATGGTTTCCGAGTAACCAAAGAATTAAAGGATAATAAATTAAATGATATAAATATAGTTAAACATCAAGTTCCACTTTATCCCCCTTGGGTAATCAAAACAGCAAAAGCCTCATGTGAACTAAAAAACCATCTAGACAAAAAAGACGATCCTAATATAATCAAGAATTTAACCTTACAACATCTGGACAATAAATACCAAGATCATTTAAAAATATATACTGATGGCTCAAAAGATCCTAACTCGGGTAAAACTGGAGCAGCCTATATAATACCAAAGGAGAGGGTGAAATTCCATGTGAGATTGACCGATGATGTGTCTGTGTATACAACGGAAATGGTAGCAATTTTTCAGGCACTAAAATGGGTCCACAACAATGACCGCAAATACGATAAAATTATAATCTTGACGGACTCTTTAAGCGCCGTCAAATCTATACAAAATAATAAATCAAGTAGACCAGACATACTGGAATCAATTCAAATTTTAGCTTTCAACCTCAAGCAAAAAAATATAAAAATCATAATAGAATGGATACCAGCCCATGTAGGTATCCTAGGAAATGAACTAACTGATAAATTAGCCAAACTAGCACTTAAAAATGATAGAGTTAACATCAATATCGCACTAAGCTCAGACGAATTTATCGCGCTAGTCAAACAAATATTTAATAACAAATGGCAAAATATGTGGGACAAGTTTAAAGACTCCTGGTTTTATAAACTTAATCATAATATTACTAAAAAAAATTCCTTTTATAAAGGTGGTAGATATCACACCAAAACTATCACACGATTAAGACTAGGACATACCCTTTTGGCTGGGCAAATAGGGCAATATATACGGCAGGTCTCACCACTATGTACAACATGCGGCGTAACAGAAAACATCGAACATCTTCTGCTGCACTGTACAGCGCACGAGCCAGCCAGAGAAAAACTTATACAAGCCCTGGATCAAATTAATATAGACAATCTTACCATCCAAACATTACTTAATCCCGAAAAGAATAACCAGCAATATGTCTATACACAGCTGGTAAACTTTATTTCAGAAATAAACTACCATAAATACATATAGGTAAAAAAAAATTTGGCTTAAATCTACAGATAGCTTAGTTTTATCTCAGGAACTACGTAAGAAAAGCGAGAACTCCTGTAAGATAACTAACTTTCTGTCTCATTTAACATACGCGATCCCTTCTAACACCCCCTAAAATAATACTGCTCAAAAAATAAAATAAAATAAATAAAATAAATAAAGAATCCCCTGTTAGGCCAGTAATAACTTTTGTCGCATCCCACATTTTGGCATTAATCCACAGATAGCTTAGTTTTATCTCAGGAACTACGTCAGAAAAGCGAGAACTCCTGTAAGACAACTAACTTTCTGTCTCAATTCAACTATTTAACATACGCGATCCCTTTTAACACCCCCTAAAATAATACTGCACAAATAATAAAATAAAATAAATAAAATAAATAAAGAATCCCCTGTCTTTTGTCGCATCCTACATTTTGGCATTAATCCGCAGATAGCTTAGTTTTAACTCAGGAAATACGTAAGAAAAGCGAGAACTCCTGTCAGATAACTAACTTTCTGTTACATTCTCAGTATAAACTAAATTAGTATAAAACAAAAAAAGGAAAATCATATCCAAAAAGCTGCTAGGTTGCTGACTAGTTAGAACTCCAGATTTGCAAATCACACCATCGACAACAGAACCGAAGATGCCGTTGCCTAGCTGTTCATCATAGACATAGCCGCCAACGACATTTATCCCTCCAGGACTTTGGAATACCGTCTATACCGCCGTTCCTAAATTCAAAATTCCGTTCCACATCAACTCTCATTTGGCTTACAACCCATCAAATTTCGGCTATCACCAGTTTTGAACATATTTAGGCCACTAACACTAAATTCTAAAAACTGTCTCAAATTTTTTTTTTTTTTTTTTTTTTTTTTTTTTCTCGAAATTATACTCTTAACTTACGTTACTTAATACAAAAGAAATCATATTAAATAAACCGTCCGTGCGAGACCTAAATAGGTAGTCAAGGACGTTAAAAACTCTCTCGATCGACCCTTCGCTTGCTCATCCGAACATAAAACTTTTCTAATTACTTCAAAGACAACTAAAGACTGATGTGAATTGAGAGATGCACCAAAGCAGTTCGACAAAACAAAGGTAAAAGTATAAATGTGTAGTGTGGCTATTGGCATTTCATTAATAACTATAAATTTAAACTTTTGGAAACTGACAATCTATTTTTAAGGTTTTCTTTTATGTAACCGTCTTTAGCCAAATCCGTCTTCCAACGACCGTGTGATTTTAGTAGTCTTTCAGGGATGCGATTATGTGCAGCTTCTGAAACCCCGCCGCTTCTTAAACTGTGAAGACCAAATTGTTCTTTTTTACAACCTACTTCTGACAATGTGCTTAATAACAGCTCTCGAGCTCGTGTGTATGACAATGGTTTGTTAGCTTTACACAAAATATGAATATTTCTGGACTTTAAAAAAGAAATAGCTCTAAAGATAAACTCATCTGAAGAAAGGGAAATATTTGCTGCTTTCAGATATCTTTTTAACATTGCAACTGGACATAAGTCAGAGTTAGTTTTTGCTATCACAACTACATTGCCTTGTCTGTAAACGTCGGTTTTGCTAGATACTATGGTGATTTCGACATGCGAATCGTAAAATCGTAAATTCTGTGCTTTCAAGTGAGAAAGTTCGCTGTATCTTAAAAATCCCGCATAACTCAAAAGGACTAAACAGCAAATTCTTAAGTCTGCTAAATTAGTAGATAAACCAAACTTGTCTATGACTCTCTTTATTATATCGTGAGTGATAGGTTCTTTCTTGTTAACTGGTTTTGATAAAAGTCTGACTCCACCTTCTAGAACTATTGACAAAAAATCACTTGAAAACACATTACTATACAAGTTTAAATCATGTTCCCATTTTATTCCGTAAAAAGCGCCATTTAAAACAGAAGGTGAAACTTCGGATTGTATCAAGAATGATAAATAAACTGCAACTGTTGTCACTGAAGCTGGCAGTGGACATAAATCGTAATTTGAACACCAAACACTAAATCTTTTAAAAGCATAAGAGTACTTTTTCACAGTGTTTTTGCTTTTGCTTGCTTCTGCTATATTGGGGAGTTTACTAGCAAAGTCACGTAATGACGGGTTTTGAATTGTTTGCAAATCTTTCCAATACGAAAATTGAAACCTCTGAAAAGATATTTAAAACGTTTTCAACAAAACTTAAGAACAGGAATGATATGAATAAATGTACGAAAAATTAATTAGCCAAAATTCAATTGAACAAATCGATTATCAAATATAAGCGAAAATAAATGTATTTTAAAAAAAACAAAATTACAACAAAAACTAAAAGAAAATCCCAATGACATTATAGCTATTAATGCGTCTTGCAAACTGTAAGTGTCCATGAAGTTAAACCCTATCGCAGGGAAAATACTTATAAATATAGACCCTTCGCGGGATGCAAATAAATTGTTAATCTCAAAACGAGAAATCAAGTCCCTTCACAGGCACAATAATAGATAAATACATTACCCTCCTTTCGTTATCCCTTCACGGGAAAACCCATAACAGGTTATATATGAATAAGATTTTTACTCCTTCACGGAAAATCATTCTTTTCAATATCCCTTCACGGGAAAACCCATAACGGGTAAAATATATGATTGCAATTTTTATTCCGTCACGGAAAATCCCATCACAGGGTGCAAAACTAACTATACCCATGCTGCTGATCACTATTACATCGGTTATAACTGGAACATGTTAGCTAGTAAAATCCAAGTATAATACTAGCACATTAAAAGACAAACGATCTGCGACGAAAATACTATTAGGATCTGATCCTTTTTGAAAAAATCCTCTGGGCTGTTTGTATTCTATGAATCTTTTAACGAATGAATGAAACGAGTTTTCTTTTAAAGACCATATGATTGGCCAAAAAACTGACGATGTCCATTTCGGCGTAACCAATACACCTTTACCTTGACACTTTGACAAATGTAACACTGACCTACTTATCAATTTAATAGGCGGAACAATCCAGCAATTATACAAAGACCAATCGTATGCAAAAACGTCTACACCTCCCGTTCCGGGGCACCAGTGG
Source organism: Mytilisepta virgata (assembly GCA_028015205.1). NCBI lineage: Eukaryota > Metazoa > Mollusca > Bivalvia > Mytilida > Mytilidae > Mytilisepta > Mytilisepta virgata. The sequence continues at coordinate 49,021,488 of CM051518.1, read as the reverse complement.
GGTGAGAAAAACATAGGTACTTTGTTATTATTAGAGTCTGCGAATACATCGCAAGTAAAAGGGCCCCATAAACTGTTAAAATATTTAAAATGAATATCTGAAATATGCCAATCGTCAAAATCAAAAATTTTTGAATAGAAATCGGCTATTTTGTTTTCTTCTCTTGGAACCCATTCGACTTCTATTGAAATGCTATTTTGCACACATAAATTAAATATTTCTATTGCTAAAACTTGTAATTCAGCATTCATGCTCCCAGCTGTAATAATCCTGACAACGTTTTGATTGTCTGTATAAATTTTTACCAAACGACTATGAAAATATTTCATTAAAGAGTTTAAAGTTATCAAAACAGCTTTTAGTTCTCTGTAAGTAGAACTCTTTTGTTTTTCTTCATATGTCCACATTTTGGATGGTAATAAATCACAATTATTGTGCCAAAAATTAATTTCGGAAATTGCATTCGACGTTAGCAAAATTTGTTCGTCCCAATACCGGCTAGTGGATATTAACATTAGCATATTTCTGCTCATTATCCTGCAAATATTTCCTGAACTAGGCATAAATGAAATAATTTTTCCAGTAATTTTGGCTAGTTGTCTGGCTGTAGGTGAAACAGAATGCAAAGAATTGACATCATTTTTAAAGCGCAGGATTTTTTCCGAGGGTATCTCCAAAGTATGAGTGTTTAAATCCCATACGAATCCTAACCATATAAGCTTCTTTGTGGGTTGCCAAATACTTTTATCTTTATTTACAAAGAAACCGGAAGATTTCAGATCTTGCTTCATCTTATTAGCCAAATCATTACAAGAATCGAAATCATGTTCTATACCCCAACCGTCGTCCAAATACATAACTACTCTAGAACCGTGTGAACGCCAATGCTTTACCAAAGGGCGTAAAACTTTTGAAAAAACGTGAGCAGCTGTGGAGAGGCCAAAGGGTAAAGCGGAAAAAACGAAATATTTTGTAACACCTTGAAATTTCCACGAAAAACCTAAATAAGTTCTGTGATCTGCGTGTATACTTATATGATGGTACCCGGATGTGAGATCGAATTTTATCATGAATCCGTCTTTAATTACATAATTCATAGCTTCAGAAACTCCTTCAAATTTAAATTTTCTCTTTTCCACGAATTGATTGACGTGGCGTAGGTCAAGGATTAACCTTTCTTTACCTTTTACATTGACTGACACCGTTAATGGGTTAACCACGTGAGGGATACAATGTTTACATTCTATTGCTGCTCCACAATCAAGCAGTTTTTTTTATCGCTGTCTCAACAAAACAAGCATGCTTAATAGCTGATATATTATTGTTTAAATGAGCTGCAGATGGATTTTTAAAAAAAGGAATTAAATAACCTCTTGATATAACATTTAAAACGAAGTTGTTTGCTTGTAAAGTATCTTTCCAAAATGCTAAATTATGATTAAGACTTCCAACTAAAAAAGTACTTGATGAACTGCTTAATTTTTTATATTCGTAATCCCGTTCTAGTAAATTAGGTATGTACTTAACTGTTTTAGAACTGCTTCCCAGGCTGGAGTCTTGAGGCTTTCTTTGGGCACTGGTACGCAAAGTGTCCTTCTGCGTTGCAATAGAAGCACTTGTCGCTCTTCTTTCCACCGTAGTATTCAGACTGGGAGTAAATATTCTGGGAAGTGTTGGAGGATCTGCCTTTAAGTGATTCTTCTGAATATGATGTGCCAGGCCTACGAAAAAGATCAGCATTAGCCTTGTCATTGCCGAACTCGTTACTTCTGCTGTACGGGCTGGTCCTCTGCTTATCACGCGCTTTGTCTCTGCGTTTTGCCTTGGCTCTATATTCTGCCTGACGCAACTTGGTTGCGTCTTCTGAATTGTCTGTAAGAGGGTCGTCCATATACTCCTCAACGACGTCCCACCCGTACTTGTCGGCGATCCTTATAACCTTGTTACGCTCTTTCAGGGCCTTTTCCGACTCCCCCAACAACTTTAAAGCGGCTTCCGAGGAACCCCTCTCGATGAACGATTTTACCTTGAAGATTTCGTCAAGGCGAAGAGAATTGAAGGAATGTTGCTTGCTGTTACCCTCAAACTTGAATTTCTGAGTGTGGGTTGCGGGACGGGTGGTGTTTTCTAAGACTTGTGAACTTAGCTTTTGGTCAATTTCGGAAACAATCTCCTTTTTCTGTCTGGCTAAGGCTGCATCTAGCTTTGTTGAAAATAATGAAAGCGCGTCCTCCGGAGAAAAGTGCTCGTCAGACTTTTGGACTGCTCGACTAGGCATATCTTGAACGTCAGGTTCATGCGAAAATTCTTCTTCGTCACTCATGGCTGCACTGGTATTTAAATATAACTGTAGAACTCGCTTTGGTGTTTTCTCGATAATTAGAAAAAGGCGCCAAAAGAATTATATAAAGGTCTTAAACCGAATTACTTCTAATTACGCAAAGAAAAATAAATACGATTATTTTATTAAATAAGAAATATTATTCTTTACTAACATCCCACTTGAATTGTTTTATTTTAGGTTGAAGTAAACCAGATGACAACACCTGATCTCTATATTGTATTAAATTTACTGTGATTGGACAATGATCTGATAATACAGGATTTAGACTATCAACTGTAAAATTAACAATATTTGAAAGAAAACTTGCATTACAAATGCAGTAATCAGTAATTGCAACCCCATTATAACTAAATATGTTGATGCCGAACGACTTCTTTAAATTCAAAATAATATGTAATTAAAAAAAGGATTTTTATGGTTAAATTTTATGATAATCAGTGGTAATTGCACTATTGATAGTATGTTTATTTGAAAAAGATGATCAAACGGGTCAACAAAACTGCCCAGCCAGAGTGCAAAGAATCTGTAAATTTCGATAATAATATGTACTTGAAACAAAGTTTAATAATTGGGCGTTTTTTGCCCTGTTTTATATGAGTTTATATGTATGTACATGTGTTGATATATGTCTTAATTGTACCTAAACTTAATTTTGTGTTGATATCAAATATCATGATCACGACACTATCTTTCCACTCGATGCTGCTTTCACGTAGATACACGGTTCATGTGGGGACAGTTTGTGCACTGGATGTGTAAGAAACTCCCACATCCATACCTTTTCTTACCACAGCATAGAAACAGTGGGGATGGACAGTTTTTACAGGCCTTCAGTTGTTCTGCGAGATGAAACAACTCAACATTTCTTTGTCCCTCTTTCCAGTCTTGTAGCTATTTCTCATTGTCTTTCGAATCTTGTCTTACCTCGGATGCAACTACCTCGTTGGGAGATCTTTTCTATTAAATTTACTTTGGGCTTTTATTGATTGTAGGTATCTTTTACCTTTGAATCTGCTTAATAGATCTCTCGAACTTGCGTCGTTTATTTTTGTACGACTCATAGTGTAACTCGCGTTACAAACGGCGCACGTTCTGATTCCCGATATCCGTTAGAGGCGCTGAATTACGTACACTTCACCTTAAGAAATAACTTCTTGTGTTGCAGTACGACTGGGGACACTTAGTGCTAAATTTTGCAAGAATATCATTTACGTTTGACAGTTAAGACTTGTTTTTTCCCCCAAATAATGAGGTCATTATCATTGATGTTTTATGCGTGAGTTACATGGTTTAGTTTTTTCATGGCGTTTTAAATAAATATTTCCACAGCTACTATTATCTGATGTAGTACAACACACCTCGTTTTCCTTTGAGTTACAATATGAAATTATTGACTTTTGTTGAGGTGAATACCAGGATTTATCAACTACTTAAATATATCTTGCATATGATATTCACCAAGACCAACGGCCGCGGTTAATATTATAACTAGGGGTAGATAATTCCTTGTATTAACCGATATCAAAAGTATATATGACTACATATTACTAGTACACGCGTATTAAAAAAATTTTTTGTAGTGGACATCTGGGAATTTTCTTTAGGGGTTTTTTTCAATATGTTGCCGATTGTCTTTTTGACATTAATAACTCTATACTCTTTTGTTTATCAGTAAAATAAAACAAAGATATTGTGAATATTGTAACTGAAAATTCAACATTCAAAGGTATGTTTATCGTGGAATTCTTTTCTGAAATATTTTCTTGGAACTCTGTCATTGCAATCGTGGAAAAAACGTTTCATCAGTTCAGCAACATTTGTCATCATTGGCGTTTTGTTGTTTTGTTTGTTGCCGTCAGCTACAGGGAAATATATTATACATGTTATAGATGCATTTTGATTATCACGTTTTAAACAAAGAAATCCCTATGCTTTTAGCCAATGAAAGACAAGAAATGTTATAGTCATATGATAATGTCCTATAGTTCATGCTGTTACTTAGTGTTTGCATTATGGTCTATTTCTAAGAAGCTTTGGGTCAAATGATATTAATAGGTATATGTCGACTTTTAATGCATGTCAGATCGTCAACATTTACTGTGATTCACATGAGTTAAGCTATTGTAATCCCATTTTAAGAACATTGTGCAGTTACATTTGAGTCCCCATGACACACATGCAAAAATTACCGTGGTTAAATGTTCATTGGACAGGTTTTATTTCACTGAACCACTCACGACATATGGTCCAATAAATCATGCCAAGGTTTCGTTATTACATGTGATCCATTTTTCAATAATTATATATCATAGTTACACTGTATCCCTTGAAATTGATCGTGTCACCTGACTGTGACCGTATTTCCACGGGGTGTGACTATACATCGAGTTCGAGTTAGAGTTAAAGTTCGAGTTATAGTTCGAGTTACAGTTCGAGTTCAAGTTAATCTTCGAGTTAACTCGATATATTTATTTCTAATGCCATTTATCGAGTTTGATGTCGAGTTAAAATTCGAGTTACGGATTGCCTGTACATAGGCTTATAAAAAAATAGCTAAATTTGTTGACACCCCCATAAAGATATCTCTGCCCTTTTCAGACCCAGGAAAATACGTTATTATTTTTGTCTTTTTGAACGCACCCCACAAAATACCTGCAATTTTTGGGACCCCTAAACAATATAGCAAAATCGAGAAATAAATAGTACTAGCCTACGTGCAGAACATTTTGCAGAGTACCCCCCCCCCCCCTTTTTAGGATTAAGTTATTATGCGTAGAGTTTTATTCTTCGCCGTTTATAATCATCTGGACACCGGATATAGCTATCAAATGCATGTGGATCCTGTATAATTAAAAAAAGTTTTTTTTCAAAACTTCCTTAAAATGATCCGTACACTGAATTGTGGGATTTAAAGTTGTGATACAAAATTATTTCCTTCAAAATAATATAAACGTTGTGAATAGTTTAGAAACCATTTTTATTGTTTATTGCTTTTTTATATTGCGTATTTGACTGACGCGGAAGCCGAACCACATTGCCTATGTTACTAAAAACAGAGCGTATGGGTCAGACATTAGTTTTTAAAATTATCACAGAAGAAATGTTTTTAGAGAAAATCTGGCAAGTTAGAAACGATGAGAAGGACAAGATCTACTTGTGTTTCATTTTTTGTAGAAATCGTATTACCCGTCTTGGAGTTATTGCCCCCTGAATTGTTGATTTTTAGCTTTTTGTTATTGTTTTTTAATATAAAAATCTTCTCCTCTAAAACTACACGGCCAGAAACCAATTGGCGTGTTCGTCCGTTATCCAAGATTGCCGTCACGGCCCGACATAATTAAACTTAGGACCCTCTGGGGAATACAATTTGAAAATCTCTTCTGAAACTGCTGGGCCTATTGGAACCAAACTTTGGTCGGGAATTCCTTGAGTGGTCCCCTTCTTAAATGTGTCTGTTGTCCTCGATCTTCAACCAAGATAATGCCGGAGCTAATTATAGAAAAGGGGGAAAGAAATTTTTAAAATCGTTTCCTCTGAAACTATACAAAGTCAACATCAACCAAATTTTACTCTAATGATCTAAAGATGGTCCCTTTCCAAAACGGTGTCAGCTAATTCTGACCTCTGCTACCACGGCGGCCTCCTCTAAATCACTGGGAAATTTGGCCTAATTAATCATTAGGGGTGTCCCGTTTCAATATTGTGTCGAAGGATGCACCGAACCAATAACATTTAGGAAACAACCATTTAACTTCAAAAGGGGGTGGGGGGTTATGGTTTTTTTGTGAAAAAAAAATATTCTGATTCCAAAGGGAGGGGAAAAAAATAATCTGTTGCAGCAAGGGCCAAAACAAATAATCTTTTTTACAAAACTATGGAAAAAAAATTCTGGTATAGATATATTTTTTTCAAAATAAATATTTGAATCCGAGAGTTGATTTAATAAATCACAAGCATTACAAGAAAAGCTTTTCAGTCATACTGGGCTTTCATGGATTAACCATCAAGATGAAGAGCAACAATCATGACAATCAAAGCATTGTTCCTTTTTTGGGCAGTTCTTGTTTCCGATTGGCTGAATAAAAAAAACTTCTCTGCAATTGTTTGGCCAAATGGGCATTTCTTGTTTCTCATTGGTTGATTAATTTTTTTTCTTTTCTGGAACTGCTTGATCAAATGGAATGAAACCTGACAGGAAGCATCTATTGGAGGTTATGCACAAAGTCTCCTCATTTTTTTTCCGATAAGACTACAAATAAGGCCACCATGTGCAGTTCTTGTTTCTTATTGGCTGATATATAAAAATCTTCTACTCTGAAATCGCTTGGCCAAATGGAACGAAACTTGACAGGAAACATCTATGGGAGGTTCTTTACAAAGTCCCCTCATTTCGTTCCGATAGGGCAACAAACATGACCGTCATGGGCTATTCTTTTTTCTCATTGGTTGATTTTAAAATAAAAATCTGGAACTACTTGGCCAAAACTGTCAGCCAAACTTGACAGGAAGTATCCGTTTGGAAAGTCTTATGAAATGAATCTTTTACATCCTGATTGGACGACAAGCATGGCTGCCATGGCCAATTCTTGTTTCTAATAAGCTGATATAAAGAAATATTCTTCTCTGAAACAGCTTTGCCAAATGAAACGATACTTGACAAGAAGCATCTGTGGGAGGTTTTTTACAAACTTTTCTCATTTTGTTTAGATCATGTGACAAATATGCCCGCCATGGGCAATTCTTGTTTCTGCCAGGTGAGCGATACAGGCTCAGGCCTCTGGGCCTCTAGTTTAAATATGCATACATGTACATATACCCAATGTGTATCTACTCATTACTGTGTGGAATTATGATTGTTATAATAAAATACAAAGTACAGAGAAAATGATGTTATATTCCATTTCTTAAAGAATTAATATACAAAAAAAAAAAAAAAAAAAGGCATTAACATATCAGAAATATGCAAATGTTTTATTATAAAAACAAATTCATAGTATATACCAGTTTTATTCACTACTAGTGATTTCATAGGAACAAATACACCTTTTACTTTTTGGGCATTGCTCAAAAAAAAATTCTGATTCGACTTGGTAAGAAAAAAAGTAATTTGGAATGATTGTAGTCGAAAAAAAATAAAATTGTGTCCATACTTTGAAAAAAAATTCAAACCAATATTAAAATTTGAACTTAAATCTTGTTCCCTTATATGCGAGCTTATATATGCTCCTTGCAGCCTCTAGCTTGTTTTAAATATTGTTTGTAGTATAGAGTACTTGTAGGCTTGATATGTCGTGTTCACATTTTTCTAAATTTGGGGCAAATATAGTGTGTAAATACCTCCGTCCATATGTTGAAGATCGTATGGTAGAGTCTGGTTGACTTGTTTTGCTAGGATTGTTGGTCTACAGCCGGAATAAAAGAAGGCTTAAATTCTTATTGAAATTTTATTAAAAAATTAGCAGATGAAGCACTCTAAAGGCCCACGTAGCAGCAATTTATCATGTGAACTGTGACTAAAATGTTTGTTGAACGTCACTGATTTCCGTATTAGAAAAAAAAAATTGTACCAGGAACAAGTGCCTTTATCTTAACTCGAACTGTAACTCCAACTCGTAATGTAACTCCATAAATGACATAAGAAATTGATATCTCGAGTTCACTCAAACTCAACTCGAACTCGATGTTTAGTCACACCCATTTCCGTGTGATTCATGACTAAGATTCGTAGGTCTATTTCTGAGTAACTGTAAGTGTTTGGTATTTTAATCCTCCCACGGTGTACAGGATATATTTGTTTGAGGGTTTTGAAAATTGTTCATATATAAAACATTTTATTCTAATGAATAAAATACTGATTAAATGTGTAATTTTCCAGTCTTTTTTCTTTTTGCTCAATTTTGAACTTTCGATTTGTAAGGGAGAAATCAAGCATTTATTTATTTTTTGGAAAAGGTTGGGCGTGTGTGTCTTTGTTGATTGTTATCTGTTTTTAATATTGTAGAATAATGTTATAGAGTTAAAGAATAGGTTTTTTCATATTCGTCCTGTATTATGTCCAATGACAACCGTCTTTGGCCGAGGCAACGCCGAGGTCCAATACGACTTGTCCGAGGACATAATACAGGACCAATATGAAAAAATCCATTCTATGACACCTTAATTAACCAGTTATGTAAAATAAGAAATTTATTAATTGGTATACTGCTAGGATTTCTCTATATGAGATTTTGTATTTTGCTGTAGTGTGTTCAGTTTTTGCCTGGAACTTTGATGTATTTACTATTCACAAATAACGTAAAACTGCTAGATTATTTTGTTGACTACCGGAAGTAGAATATCCATATTGAGCCTGTCCGGATTGGGCCTGTTTTTCTATATTGAGCTTTTTTTCGTAATGAGCCTGTTTTTCCGTATTGGTCCAGTTATTGATAGTTATTAGCTCTCGGTATCTAGAATTGAATGGGCAATTTTAAATATATTTTACATAACTAGTAAATAATAGACATTTTTTACTGTATTTCAACACATTGGTTAATAAATGCATTTATAATGCATTTATACACCTAATGATTCCACCTGAAGGGAGTATCTCCCATTCAAAAGCTAGTGCATTTAACTTCATTTCAGGTGCAAACCAGACTTATAATAACCAGAAAATTTTGTTATTGAAACAAGACAATAAAAAATTATTCCACTCAATTTTGAATACAAATACAAAACAACTTGTTGAAATAAGATTTATTATTATGAAAATTTACACATAGAGGGAGTATTAGTCAATCTCCAAGTTTATTTCTGGTAAAGGATTATGAGCATCGGAATGGTAAGAATGTTCCTATCAACATGATCCTATCGGAGCTTAAAGGGTAGCATGTGTTGCTCAAATTCTGAACGCGAAGTCCAAGATAGAATTTCTACGGAATCAACTAGGATACTTAACCGCTGATCAATTAATTACATTTGGAACACTTTCATGGAAGAAATTAAAAACATAAAATGTCAGCCCATAATTCCAAATAATCAAAATCGATTATTAAACTTTTTTAGGGGGTGGGGAGGGGGGTAATCAAAAGAATACTTCTACGGGTAACATTTTCCATGTGATTTATATTTCTTTTTTTTTCAATTTAATTTTCATTGTATAGGAAAGAATGTATAATAATGTGAATTCATTGGTAAAAGAATACTGCAGGTTTTGTAATGTTTCTTGAACAAACAACCCTTAATCTTGATTTTGTGGTGACAAGTGATATAGTGATGTGCATTTGTATTATTTTTGTATGCAGTTAATGAAATTAAATCAAGGTTATATTTGTATATATTGGAGAGTTTTTGATTGTTTGTATATCAGGCATTTTATTTTACCGAATTAAAAAATGATTTAAATTTTAAATTGTGTCTTTTTTTAACTGTAAAAAGAGAATTTTGCCATTAACATGTGGCTACATTTTGCATTAAAGTTAGACATATAAGGCAGTAATCTTTTGCATTTTTTTTTTCAACATTTTTAATTCCAAATTATATGCATAAATTTTGTGAATTTGTGAATGAATAGCATAGAGGGGTCTTTGTAATACATGTGCAATAACTGTTGATGTATAGCTTAATTTGCTGCCATCAGTGGTTGCATTTTGTAACATCATAGTTACGTGTACAGGTATGCAATATAAATCTAATGTTTCCACCTTTAGGATGTCGTCTATAACGGGTTATCTCCCATTTCATGTTATTCCAACAGCTAGTGAATTCAGTTTCATTTAGAGGTGCAAACTAGACCAATAATTGAGGTATAAAAATTAGTCCACTCAACTTTGAATACAAACAAACAACTTAATATAAGAATAACATTTATTGGTATGAAAATATATACATAGAGATAGTATTACGCAGCTTTTATAAGTCCCCAAGTTTTTCTGCTATAAGTGTGTTTTCTGTACCAACAGAAGCCAACAGATTTGGCCATCAGCCATAGTTTACATTTCACCTCTAATTCTGAAAAAAGAAAGAATTTAATTTAATTCTTAAAGACCTTACTTGGTTTTTGTTTACAATATAAAAGTGTCAAATTCATGAGGTTTTTGTTAACTTGAAATAATTTTTTAAAAGAACTTAAAAAACATTTAGTAACTTGCATAGGCAAATAATGAAATATCCAGTAAGATTTGTCAAGAAAATATCTTTTGATTTGGACCATTTTTATTGTGTGGTCACAGGATATATACTTTAAAAAATTTCCATGCATGATAAAGATGTTGCTCATTGCAAAGAAATTCAAAGGAAAATGCAATACTTTGTCTCAAGTTGTTTTTTGTTGTTTCTTTTGCATTTCATCCTAATCTCAAAATTTCATAGGTAATAGTTTCGTTTTTTTTTCATATTTATGGCCTCGTGCATCACTGGAGAGCTATGATTTCTAAAATTGCACATTGTCTGCATTAAAATTGCAATTATAGCTTATATTGCCACAGAATAAATATAAAATAAGATTAACATAAAAATACATGTACCTTGTTTATTGTTTATGATTCCATTCAAAGGTCTGGATTTAGGTCTCACAATAACTGATGAAAAACTTTTTGATGCATAAAAATTACCTACAATGATTGTAAAAAAGTATCGTCATAAAATAAATACAAGTCATCTCAGTAAATGGGCATGTGTTAATGTATAAATTTAGGAAATGAATTACTCAGTTACTGCACAGAAATTGAAGAAATAAAACACAAATTTCTAATGTGGAATAGACTGAATAGAGACATGATTATTTAAACTCATGTTTTACATACTATATATAGTACAAATAACAATTTTATGCAGATAAATATTAACTGAAAGCTCAAACACTGTTATATGAAAGACAAAATTATCAATTGAATTTTTCCGCTAAATTCATGATTTGACAGTCTAATATAGGACAACAGATTGACGGTGTTCAGTATACCCAATTGAATTTGAAAACTCACAGCAAGTGTCAGAGTTGTGATTGAAATCATCAGTTTCTGGGCCATTTTTAGGTAGTCGATCGGGCTGTTTTAGAACAGCCTTTGGAAGATTTGTTTGCTGCCCCAATTGAGATAAGAGATCCTGCAAAAGAAAGGCGTATTTGTTATTCATTACCCGTAAATAGCAATATCACTTTTGGAAAAAATGTCATCAATATCATTTTGATTTCTCTTATGTATTCACAATTATGTTATGATTTTTTATATACAGAGGTACAATATTGTCAGGATGGTGTTAATAGTGTTGCAATTTGGAGGGTTAAGAAAGCATCCATGAGCCAGTTTTCTCTCTTTTTTGCCCCCAATCATGAACAACTTTTTTTTTCAAAATACACTACTATTTGAATCTAGGTAAAATTCAGTCCTTCAATCACTGTCTGGTTTTGTTTTACCAAATTTTGGATATTTTTTTTAATTCTGCCACCTCCAACACCCCTGGCTTTCATAGCCCTGTACACAAATTGTATGTACAAATAAGTGGTGTTTTTTTTAATACCTTTACATCCGGGTAGCTGTAATGTTGACTGAAATTGTGGATGAACGATTTGGTATTTAATACACTACACAGTGATTCCACGGCATCTTCTACAGACTTCGTTCTAAAACACAATGATAGAAGTTATGAACTAAATAAATATAAAATATAAATTTAAAATGTGGTACATGTATTTTGAGATCCCCATCCGAATAAATTGGAGAAATTAAGTATTATTAACGTGTTGTTTACAGCACCACTGAACATAGGTGTTCCCTTTCCTGCATTTTAAGGTTGATATATGACAGAACAATCAATGAATTCCATGATTTAGGTCCATTGAAAACATTTTAAATTCATAGTAGAGGACTTGAGTCGTTATCTGTCGGGAACGTCATCGCGGGACACAACGAACTTAGAAATTACACAATTGTATTGTTCTCCTTCAGTCAGTGACGTCGGCTTGGGCGGAAGTCTAATTCAGATGCTATTTTAAAAATGGTTGAACTATTCAGTCGTCTTTATGAATATTTACGTCAACCCGCATATTTATGGTACCTTGACCGCCGGCAATGCTAAATTGAAAGCAACACGTTCTGTGCACAAAGGAGCAGTTACTAGACTTTTATCGACGTTTGGACTGAAAACAACTACGAACATACCTGGTACAATAAACTATTCGTACTAAATGAACTAAAGGCGATGCCATAACACATAAACAAAAGTTAATGTTGGAACTAAACGAGAGAATTTTGGATCAAACATCGGAGGAGGAAATGGAGAAAGAGGTATCAGATACAGATGAGTACATATATAATTTAGATTGTAATGTTAGAGAAGTGAAGTGTAAAGTACGGTGGGGACTGGGTGTAAGTTCCAGAAGGACGTGAAATCTAACTGAAGATATCTAGTCTCATACGAGAGGTAGAAACTTCGTTTCGGCCAATCAATTCATGATAAAGACCATAATTTTTGGAGTGATAAAATTAACAAAGATTGAACTTAGTTTTTGTGACCGCATTCTCGCTCTGCCGAGAAAGTCGTCGTATTTATCACACGCACGGCAGTAACGAATTAGCTCCATAGGCTGGATATCTCAGTATGTTAGGGACGAGATCAAAAGTTCAATGTAGGATAAAAAACTTAATTCAAATAGTTTGGGGGTGGCGGGTAAAAATCGCTGCAAGTTTTGTTATCCGACATCGATTTTCGGATTGAAAAATACGGATTCAAGTGATGTCCAAGTCAATATACAAAACAAACATACATTGTTAAGGAAAAACAGGACCCATGATACAAAAAGTATACTCCCAAAGCATATGCACATACTGTTAAATCAATTTTCCCCAAATTAAGTTAAGAGGGGGAGGGGGGGGGGGGGGGGGGGGGGGGTGGGGGTCAGTGAAAAAACTATGTGAACTTTAGATCTCGTCCCTTACTTGGGAGTTATTGAATCTTCGATTCTGAAAAAAGTCTTTGTAACAGATTTATTAAAATTAATTCATTTTGTTATCTGTAATAAAGATTTTGATTTCTACTATTAAATGCCTGCTGCATATTAGTGTATATCATGTATAACACAAGCATTTTATTCACTGATGCTAATTTATCACCTTTTATTCTTCTCGTAGTTGTTCAATACCATCTTTAAGTGGTCTTTGATAGTTATGATTCTGTCACTGATGCTCATTAGTGTCTGTGTTTCTAATTCTTTGGAAACCTGCAAAACAAATAAATGTTTAGACAAAGTGTTGGTGACATGTTAAACAATTTAGAATGAAGTACAACTAAGCTTTCCTAAAACTCCTCTTTTGATATCGAACAAGGGTAGGCTAAAAGTCTGCTACAGGAGCCGCTGTCTCACTCCTGGCAATTCCTTTACATCTGTCAATAGCAGTTTTCTCGAATTATCGACAAAAGAATACCAAAGCGACGAAACAGTGGGAAAGATCGTAAGATATCCAAGAAAAAAGTGATAGAATAGAATACAACAAACAAATACCACAAGGATATATGTATAACTAAAAATAGAACACATATAATAAACTAAACAAAAATAGGACAAGACAGCACAGAAACTAAAACACAAACAACTATAAATCGGGAGTGACATCAGGTGCTCCGGAAGGGTAAGCATGTCCTGCTCCGTTAACGGCACCCGTCACATTGCCAAGTAAGTAAAATCCAAAGGAGGGTTAAGTCGGGTGAGATTTCAATTCCAGAAGGACGTGAAATCTTAATGACGATATTTAAATAAAAACTTCATATCGACCAATCAATTCGTGCAATGACGACCGTATATGGGCTAATAATAAAATATATCTTTCTATACCTTCTGAATAACCTTGTTGTAGGTAGCAGCTCTTGCTATGAGTCTTGCTAAGTTTTCATGCTCTTTTCTATCAGTTTCTATCATTTTGTCTACTCTTTTTGACAACAGGTTATTCCTTATTTTTAATTGAGTGTTGCCGTTATCATTAGAAATTTCCTTTTGCATTCTTTCGAGTTTGTCCTTGTACGATACAAGTTTTTGGTGAATTTCTCCATATATCTGAAAAAAAACATTATATATAAATACATGTATATGATTTATTCATTTCCAGCGCATTTGAAAAAAGAAAAGGCAATATTAAAGTGAAAATACCATAAAGCCAGACAAAACGAAAATAGAAAGACCCTTAGTCCGAAAATATAATCTCTTCTGCATGATAAGTGAAAAAATGCTACACTTTATTTTGATTATGAATAATTGTTCATTGCAAAAACTTCACAAAAGGCTAAAATTTATGCCATTATAATAATGTCTTCACCTTCTTCCATCTCCCATACGGTAGCAACTAAGGAATTTTGGGAATGTACATAAATACGAACATAGCCGTCGGAGTGAAGACTTGAAATCCGATACTTCTGGTTAATAACGTACTATCTCAAAGAATAAGGATGGACTTTTTTCAATCAATCTTTTACAACAATTACGTTTACATACCTTCTGTTTCTGATCCAGTTTAGTTATAACATCCATATGCTTTCTGATCATGTCAAGCAGATTGGATCTTGTGTTGTTCTGACTCGGAGTCCTTAGAAATGTTTCGTCAAACCTAAAAAGATATCATGGAAAATGTGGGGATAATAAATTTTAAATATACACATCCAGTGCACGCGGAATCCATTTAGGCTTAGGCAGTGGCCTCACCTAAAAATTCTGAAAATATTAAAATTGTCCAAGAAAAACTTAAAAGTTACACAAATACAGTTACATATTCGGTGAATAGAATGGATTATTGAAATTCCTCATTACTGTATCGGATAATTTTTAAAATTTTAGTACAAATTCCAATTTTTTAAGTTAAAATGTACATTTGATAGTTTCGAAGCAGATAGAAAATAACAAGAAAAACTAAATCGAAACTGTCTTACACAAACAAAGCTTTACATATGGAGGAGACTTTTAAAAAGACGCGTAAAGAAAAGGTTGTGCAATTTATGTATATTTTACATTCTAACAAAAATGGTTACAAAGTTGCAATTAACTCGGAAGATCACTCATTTTGTTTGATACTGGACTCATCCCTGCTAGGCTATATATCCATATAACAATCTCAGGAGAATGTTTGATCGTAAAAGAGACGTTAAATAATCAGAAATGAGACAAAATCCTACAAATCTGTAACTCTGTCCTGTATGAAGGTCAAATGAACTATTTGCCTCATTTTTAGAAAGACACTGACATCCTCATAAAGATGAGTGAATAATTTTGGTTTCTGCAAATCTTATCTCATAGCATGTTGACTGGAATGTAAATGTCAGCTGTGTTTATATGAAATTCAGACAGGTATCTCCCCCCCCCCCCCCCCCGAAAAAACACTCTCTAAAATATGTAAAAGGTAAACCTATACTTACGTATAATTCTTACAGATGTTAGGTTTGTTCCGATCGGCATTTTCAATCTTGGTATTTAGATGAACAACACAAGCCACGTCGCATAAGACACGAGCAATATCCAGTGTATCTCGAAAACCTAAAAACGAAAAATTAAATCAAACACTGTATCTGCATTGATGTGTAAAACAAACAGACAAAAGTAGATGAGTAATACTGAACAAACAAAAAAAAATCTGGGAAGGGTAAGTAGTTTCGTTTTTTTTATATATATATATATAATGACGCCCGCAGTGTTGTACATTGTCATGTCCAGTACACGTAGAACCCCTTTCCTGGTTATACAAGAAAAAACGAAAAAAAGTCTTTGAACATCGAATTACCAGAAATCATTTGATAAACGTAGAAAATATAAAATTGGTTTTTAAGTATATTTTCCAAATAGCATTATATACTTTTGCTTACCGGCTGATCTGATCTTGTGTTGTTTCTCAGATATCTTTTTTAAAACGAATAGCGGTATAGGCAAGCTATCCAACTGTCCCGGTTTCACGGAATGTTCTAGCAAGAGCCTGCTATACCACTCCATTTTATCAACACTGAAAAGGGAAATTACGGCAACCGTTTAATATTACACAACCTTTAGATGAGTTTGTTTAGTGCTAAGAAGGGCTCTGTTTTTCATGAGTGATTTACGTTTAATCATAGATTAATCTTTAAATATATTTTTTTCAATATTTAGGCCTTGAGCAAAACTGACGAGTCTTAAAACCAACGGGGGGCCTCGGTGGCCGAGTGGTCTAGGTAGTTCGTCATGACTACCAGTGATCACTAGTCTGTCAACGCTGAGTATGTAAGTTCGAATCTCACCTGTGGCGGGGTGTGTTCGACTCCGATCTTAATTGACAAGGATTGCCGGCTTCCTCCACCAATAAAAACCGGTCGTCGCGAAATAGCCAAATGTGCTGAAAACGGCGTAAAGCCCCAACTAAAGAAAGAAAGAAAATAAACGAAATGTGCATATCTTGTGCATCAAAAGAGGTTTCAAAGAATTTATTGAACACGTTGAACAACATAGAGCCCTGTATAGGTTTTTATTTTAAACATGTTTTTGGCTTCCATTTAATGTTTGATTGGAATCGCTGTATTTTTGGTTTCCCATACCGATGGGGAGGGAGACCTGTTTTCATTGCACATTCATGAAGGGTGTGTCAGGTTTGTTGGGTGAACATTCATATGATAGGGATTGACTTCCTTTAGAAACCTCCACCCTCTGAATGATGGAATTATATAAAATAAATGTATACATATATTGTGGTAGCTTTTAATCCCTCTTGAAAAGATAACGTAGAACTTGAGGATGTTTGGGTTAAATATCACTGAAACAGAATCAGAAACTGGTCGTCTTACCGGCCTCGACAACGGCAATATACCCATATTGCAATCCATTAAAGTTAAAACATTTCTAAAATAAATTACATGTACTATGCCCCGATACCTACTTGGTACGAAAAATAAAAATTTGGTTGGTGAAACTATGCCAGCGAACACTTACATTCTCCTGATTGCAATTCTACGCTCAAACTAGTACTTAGTAGTATTTATGTTACATGTGCTAGTAGCATGTAGAAAAGGCAATGAAATGTGCATGGGCTTGAAATAAAAGCAAGAAGAAAAAATCACGAAACATATTTATTTAGATAAATATTGTAAAATCGCCAATTCCAAGGAATAGGGATTTTAATAAATGAGTTTTATATGAATTGACGATGAGTTTGGCGAGGCTCAAAACTTTCAATTTGTTTCACCACAAAATTTGATGAAAATATTTTGTAGAATAATGTAAATTATACATACATTTCAAATTCTCTTTTCATCAGTTTAATATCTGGAACAAGTACTGTTTCCTCTGTGTAATACATTTTGTATAAATTGTGAAACTGTTACTGCTGCTGCAAACAGTGTTGCCACAAGTGTAACTGATGATGTTGTTAGGCAAACTCTAACTCGACGTCTTATTGTGACGTTCCCAATATAAGGGCCTCAGAATTGTCTAAACGTTTTTGAAACAAAGCAGTAAGACTGGGGACACTTACTTTTGACAGTTAAGTCTCATGTTTTTTGTTTTTTGTTTTTTTGTTTTTGTTTTTTGTTTCCCAACAATGAGGTCATTATCATCGATGTTTTATGCGTGAGTTACATGGTTTAGTATTTTCGTGGCGATTTATAAAATATTCCACTGCTACTATCATCTTATGTAGTACAACACACCTCGTTTTCCTTTGAGTTACAATATGAAATTATTGACTTTTGTTGAGGTGAATACCAGGATTTATTAACCACTCACATATGCTATTCACCAAGACCAACGGCCGCGGTTAGTATTATAACTAGGGGGTTGATAAATCCTTGTATTAACAGATATCAAAAGCATTATTTCACGCGTAATTCCTGATTTTTTTGTAGTGGACATCTGGGATTTTCTTTAGTGATTTTTATTCATATGTTGGCGATTGTCTTTTTGACATTAATAACTCCGTACTGTTTTTTTATATAAGTAAAATAAAACTGAAATATTGTAACTGAAAATTCAACATTCAAACGTATGTTTATCGTGGAATTTTTTTTTGTGAAAAATTCCTTTGGAACTCCGTCATGGCAAACGTAGAAAAAAACAGCAACATTGGCCATCATTTTTTTTTGTTGCCGTCTGTTACAATGGACCATTATTGATTTGGTGGGAGTGGTGATAACCCCCTGGAGAAGCAAGGTATGTGTCATTTGGTGCGTCTTACCATGGGGAATAAGAAAATATATGGTTTGAGGGTGGGGATTTTAACGGTTTATGAGATAATTGATCATTATTGATTTGATAGGAGTGGTGATAACCCCCTGGGGAAGCGAGGTATGTGTCATTTGGTGCGCCTTACCATGGGGAATAAGAAAATATATGGGGATTATAACGGTTTATGAGAGAACTGAACATTATTGATGGGAGTGGTGATAACCCCCTGGTGATGCAAGGTATGTGTCATTTGGTGCGTCTTACCATGGGGAATAAGAAAATATATGGTTTTGGTGTGGGGATTTGAATTGCATATGACATTTTATTATTGCTCGACAGAATATGAAGATCTGGGACTCGTTCGCTACGCTCACTCGTCCCAAGCTTCATATTCTGGCTCACGGGATGGTATTTTACGATATCTAGCTGTCAAAATGCAGATAATATATACATTTGATATACAATTTGATATGGTCAAATTTTAAGTACCTATTTCATGGCAACTACGGGGATACTACCACTGATCTGATGTGTGCAGTTATTAATAACACCCTTTAAAGAAAACTTAACTCATTTATTTCTGATTGTCTGGCTATGCCAGTCCAAATATTAATAACTTAGGTGAGCGATACAAGACTCGTAAGTCGATATGCTCATCACTTTGCGTCCATCGTCTACGAATTGGTACAAAACCATAAGACTTATATCTACAATCTAAAAAATATCAATTGGTACATTATGCCTCAATAAATTGCAAAATATACATAAAATATATATAAGAATAAATATTTTAAATTTTCAAAATATATATATATATAATTAGAATTAGTTTACACATAATTTATTTTTTTATTTACAGATAATGATAGTTATTTATATTTTTGAAGAAATATACTTGTCAAGGGAAATAACCTATAAATGCTATAAATTTTAATAATAATAATAATAATAATAATCTTTATTGCATATTATACCCAACTGGGTTAAGCAATACAACACACAAAAAAAAAAACAAACAATATATATTACACATAGTTCATGTAAAATAGAAATAATTACTGGCCAATGTGGACATCATTTTCGCAATTCAAAGGACTGCTTTATAAAGTCAACTAGATTGTACAGTATTTCTTTATTAGGATTTAGAATAACAAATAGCATGTATAGTTTACCTGAGCTGCTGAAAATCCTGTTTAGTTTGTTCAGTATTTTGGGAAAAAATTAGGCCCCTATGTCTTTATTGATTTTGCAATGAAGAAAAAAATAAGATTCATAATCTAATATATTACAAATTTTACACACTCTAAGATGTCTAGGGACATTAATCTTGTAACGACCACGCTCAACTTCTAAATTGTGATCACTAAATCGAAATTTAGTTTTTAAAAGTTTTTCTCGGTTATTAAATTATTAAATAATTTTCTAATTTAATGTCTTTTTTCAATTTGCTGTATAAAAAAAGTTTTGATGTATTATCCAAGTTTGATAGTTTTTCAGACCACAATTTTTCATATTTGTTTCCACAGTCTTTTTAGATATACCTTTAAATAAAGATTTAACAACTTTGAAAGTCAAAGAATTATAATTTTCAAAATCGTCTCTGCTATATTCAAGTTCATCGAAAATTTCCATTGCAAACGTATACCATGTGAAAATGCCTTCATCGTGCATTGATTTATTTAAATTATATGCATCTTTTATCAAAGGATTTATTTATTCATCTTGAAGTCTAGCATAGTACAACATGACTTGCCTTTTTATGCATGAATCTATGGAAAATCTCCATAGCTCTGTTTTTGCTGCAATATTACAAGCAGTCTTTTTAATTCCCAAACTAAATTTACAAAATTTATGATGTATTTTTTCAATGAAAAATCTAGAGATAAAAAGTCGCAAATGGTACCATGAATCCTGGACCTATTTACAGCTCTATAAATCGAATGATAATTTCCCATAAACAAAACCTCACTATTATATAATAATATAGGTCTTATCAAAGTGTCAAACAGTTTACAAGAAAGATCCACTGGTATATTCTGAAAATCAGACAAATATTTCTTTTGTGAAAAAAATAACTTTTAAACCTTTCTTGGAGAGTTCCTGTATTGAACTCTTAAACCGACCTGTGTAATCCAAAATATTCCCGAGAAAATTATATTTTTTTGTTTCTGCTAAAAGTTCTTATAAAAAAAATGTGGAAAAGATGTGTCTGCTTTTTGAAACACCATAATTTTAGTCTTTTTAATATTTACTGTTAACTGCCATTTACAACAATAATTTTCTAATTTATTTGGTGCAGTTTGTAAACCATTATGCGATTCAGACAGAATTACTAAATCATCAGCAAAACTAAGACTGCTTATTGAGGAATTCTCCCAACAAACAGGATCACAGGCATCATTAAAATTACAATGTATATCATTAATAATCAATTAAAGAGAGTGGGACTAAGACTGTCGCCTTGTTTCACACCTTTCTTAATTTCGAAATAATTGGAATATTGATTATCAATATTTTACTACTGACTGGCAACAGTTATACATGTCATTGATAAGTGTAAAGAACTTTTTGCCCTCTCCGTTTACCATTAATTTATGTAGAAGCCCAGTGTGCCAAACAGTGTCGAAAGCACGGCGAAGATCAACAAAACAAGTTTTACTTTTCTTTTTTGTTAAATACTTGGTCAACAATGATTTCAAAATAAAAATACTATATCAGTTGTTCTATGATTACTTATAAAACTAAACTACTGATCTGAAAATTTGTCTTCATAAAAAGCTACCAGTCTCTCATTTAAGAGGGGTGGAAAGGGGGGTACCTTTCTCCTTTCTCCCGCCCCTCGTCTCCTTTCTCCCGCCCCCTCTCTCCTTTCTCCAGCCCCTCTGCTTCCATCTCCCACCTTAACAACCGTCTTTTTTCAGATCAATCGATTTTAATACAAATTTGAATTAATATATGACCATATATAGGTGGCATAGGTCTTTATTAAAGCATATACTGATTTTACGAACAAGGCCTGCCTCCGACTCGTACGCAAATTAATACACAATGTTGGAATGTTGTCAATGGTGCATTGTGCATGCCCCAATGTCAAGAAACTCATTTTTGATATGTATGGTCATGTATGAGGATCATGAAATTAGACATAGTTTTTTATTGTGTCATCTCTATTTTTCCCTGTCCTCGAGAACACCTTACTTTGTATGTATTGCATATAGCATGCACATTTAATAGGACTATTTTAAAGGGACTGACCATTTAACTTCATTACGTTTTTACATATTTATATTACACGTGTATGCAAGTAGAAATGCTGCATCAATTTATTTTTTCTGCTCCCATTTTAGTCAAAGAACAAATTGGGCCTAATTGTGTTTTACGAAATGTAGCAACAATTTTTTTTCTTTAAGGAAAAAAGCAAGCCCCCCTTTTTCTTCCGGTTGAATGGTCTTAACTGGGCCTGTAAACATGGTAAAAGTGTACATGGGACCTATAGTGTGGTGTAACTTTTACTAACCTGGTAATCAGTGGAAATATTTTTGATAAACCTCAAATATAACCCCAGGTCATCTCTGGCAACTTCTCATTGGACATAAGCGGCTGCCATTTTATATAAAATTGGCATTTATATCGCTAAAGTTCCTGCTGTTCAGATCATGTCTGACACTGCGCCCTCGTGTTTTTCCGATTAAATCAACATCACAGTATGGTTTACAAAAAATAATGTAACATTTTCGTGTAATTTCAAAAAGATTAAAAAACACATATCTTTTTACATTCAATTTAGTATCCAGTTTTTTCGTTTTTTTACCTCTTTAATTTTTTTTCAACATTAAAGTTCGTCTCCCTTTGATAGTTCTCCCTCCTTTCTCCCGCCCCCTTTCTCCTTTCTCCCAATACCCTTTCCACCTACTCATTTAAAGCTGAGCTAAACAACTTTGCCATACAATTTTGAAGTGAAATGCCTCTGTAATTACTGACATCAAGTTTGTCACCAGATTTATGAATGGGGATAATAAATGATTTTCTCCAGTTTGAAGGGTATTTACCAGAATCTAGAATAACATTAAAAAGATTAACAATGGACCTGTACTCCTTCCCCCTTTTAACTTTTTTTTATACATTTACTAATTTTGGACACGGTAAATGGTTTATCTGTAATGTTGGACACGGTAAATGGTTTATCTGTAATGTTGGACACGGTAAATGGTTTATCTGTAATGTCGGAGACGGTAAATGGTTTATCTGTAATGTTGGACACGGTAAATGGTTTATCTGTAATATTGGACACGGTAAATGGTTTATCTGTAATGTTGGACACGGTAAATGGTTTATCTGTAATGTTGGACACGGTAAATGGTTTATCTGTAATGTATAAATAAGGAATATCATTAACATTATCTGAAACTTCTTTTTCCGTTTTAGCTTCAAATTCTTTATCACAGTCTGATGTGTCACTATGTTGTGATTGAAAATGATAAACTTCCCCTTTGCTGCGAAATGCTAATTTAATCATATAGTCTAATTTTTCTTTTATCTTCTGCTTTGATTTATTTTGTGTTCTACTGATCCACAGGGTTTGAAGTAAGTTTAAAACAGAGGAGGGGGGTTACTCAATGTCCCTATAAAAATCAAAACAATGGCTTTATGAACAATGTTTTTTATCTTTGTATATTCGGTATAATTATGTTTTTGATTCTGGAATAATTACATGCGTATTTTTAAATAGCTACAATACCAGGCATATTCGACCACAGGGGCCCGACTTCAGGATATTTTTTTTTTTTTTTTTTTTTTTTTGTCGTCTTATTTCACGAGTACTTGGATATTTACCATAACAACGAATATTCTGCGTTTATTATCAATGTGCTATATAATATACACGTCCTTATACTAAAAAATCATAAGGACGTGGATATTATATCACATTGATAATAATCGCTCTTCCTTGTTATGGTAAATATTTAATAAAAGAACTCACGAAAGAGACAACAAAAAACAAAAATATAAAAAAAGAAATAAATATTTTTTTGTTGTTGTTTATTTGATGAGTACTTTTAATAAATATTTTCTATTACAACGAATATTCTGCGTTTATTATCAATGTGCTACACTAATTACGTCCTCAGGGCACAACCTTTTAACTTCTAGGGGAGGGGGGGGGGGGTTATGGTTTAGATATATTTTTTTTAAAATAATAATTGAATCCGAGAGTTGATTTAAAAAATCACAAGCACTACAACAAAAGCGTTAGACCATTATTTAATACAAACCTGACTTGATTTATTTTGAACATAATAAAAGATTTTCCTTAGTTTTACAGTCACACTTGACATTTCAGTGATTAACCATCAAGATGAAGAGAAATAATCATGACAATCAAAGCATTGTTCCTTTTTAGCTCACCTGGCCAAAGGGATTGACTGAGTTTTCAAAACTCTTCTCCTCTGAAACTGCTGGGCCAAATGGAACAAAACTTGACAGGAAGCATATATGATGGGTCCTTTATAAAATGTCCTCATTTCTTGTTTCTGATTGGTTGATATATATACAATACATAGTCATTGTCGGAAAATATAAGATTTATTTGGGCGAGCTTTAGAAACATGAGAAAATGTGAGCTTTAGTGAGCCTTTTCCCCATGTTTCGCAGCGAGCCCAAATAAATTTTATATTTTTCGACAATGACTTTGTATTGTCTTTATCCTGCAATCCCCTTTAGATGCGTAAAATGACTTAAAATTACGTTTGACGTTGAAATTCAATTTAGTGAAAACGCGGGAAACGCCACGACGTCATCTGGTACATTCGCTACGCTCCTTGCGCTCTTCGTGTAAACAAGTAACAGTAGACTTTATTAGGTCATTGACCTAATACGACTAAAGTTTATTCTACCCCATTTATTAGACCGGAAATGGTTTGATTGCAGGATAAAAAAAAATCTTCTCCTCTGAAATCCCTTGAAATGCATCTATGGGAGGTTCTTTACAAAGTTTCCTATTTCGCCCTGGTGTTGCAAAAAAAAAAACATGGCCGCCATAGGCAATTCTTGTTTCTCATTGGTTGATTTAAAAAAAAATTCTCTGGAACTGCTTGATAATAAACTCAGAATATTAGTTGTTATAGTAAATGTTATTAAAAGTCCTTATGAAATAAGACAAGAACAAAAAATAAAATAAAAAAGAAATAAATATCCAGAAGTCGGGCCCCTGTGGTTAGAATACATTATTCGGTTTCCTACCATACCTCACTTATTGAAATATTTGCAACGTTAATATCAGTCAAAATGAAATAACAATCAATATTTAAAATTCAACTTCGTCACTTTAATGTAATATTCGAGTGTTTCAAAATCACTAAAAAATCACAAAAAAATATTTTTGAAAATTTTGATTAATGAGGAAGTATTCAGTTAGTCATAGGATTCTCAGCACTAACAAAACTGAAGTGAGTCTGAAGTAATCCTGCTCTAAATCTCCTAAAATTATAACTTTATTAATAGCATATTTCACCCATATGGGTCAAGCTATATACATGTACAATCACATACAAATCCTAAATAAAATCAATATGACATTAAGGTACAAATACATAATATAAACATACAATCTGAGAACATGTAACCGACGTGGACCTCAAATCTAATGATTGCTTTATAAAGTCGCAAACATAAGGCAACAGTTCAAGTTGAGGATTAAGGACTATTTTTAATGTTTCAAATGGCAGTATATGATGTGGGAAGTAAGGATTATTTTGTTTTATTTTGGTAATAAGATTATCTCTGATATAATCATTAATTTTGCATTTAAAGAAAAATTGATATTCGTCTTCAGTTACTGAGCATTGTGTCGATACCTTTGTTCTCTGGGTATGTTTTGGTACCTAACCATTTCAATTTTTAATATATGGTCGCTCAGACGAAATTTACTCATCAGTTGTCTATTGATAAAGCTGTTATTTTTAATAAATAGTCTTCTAATTTAATGTCAGTTTTCAATTTACTATATAAAATTACTTGTGAACTATATGTTAGTTTTGAAAGTTTTTCTACTGTTTTTTATCTATAATTTTTTGTATTATCATTTTTTAATTTAGTTTTTAAACTGTCTTTTATTCTATTAAAAGAATTATCACACTGAATATCTACAATATCAATATTTAGTTCATCAGCAATGTTTTAGCAAATTTCTACCATGACTACTTCCCATTATTATGGAGATTTTTATTAATATTTAAGGCCTCCTTTACAAGTGGATTAATGTCATTTAGATTAATTCTAAAATAATACATAAGTACTTGGGTTTTAATAAATAACCTTAGAGGAAAGCTACCAAGTTTGGATTTTGCTGCTATATTACTTGCAGTCTTTTTTACACCCAGAACTGATGTGCAAAAATTATGTAGTTTTTCAAAATTAAATTTATCTCCTAAAGACAAAGTGTCACAATGTATACTATTTTTATTGGATCTATTTAAAGATCTGTAAATGGTTAAATAATCTTCCATTCACTATTATATACTACCTAAAATTATATATAAAAGTTAACAAAAGTTAATGAGGTTATGTACCTCATTGACATTTCACCACCTGTTATTATGTAAGTAATTGTACCATGTAATTATTGACGATTTCATTGCAAAATTATTCAATATTATTGGTAACGACAAAATTATCTGCCGCAAAAAATTATAAATCTGCTAATTAAACTTTTATTTGACCGAAATTTTGCACAGTTTTTCAACAAAAATAAGCTTTAATTCTTTCTTATCATCAAACTATAGATAGTTTACTTTTGTAGAGTCGATTGATCAAGTTGAGTCAAAGTGATGAGCATATTGACTTACGAGTCTTGTATCGCTCACCTAAGTTATTGAATATTTGCACTGGAAAATACCAGAAAAAAATACAATCCATTTAAGCAAAGATTCAGTCCCTCGTGTACAGTAGAAGTTATAGAACCATAACAGGTTTATAACCACCCTCCATCAGATGCGCTAGTGGAGTACTCCTTTAGCTCAATTGGTAGAGCGGTGGACTACTGAAATAAAGGTTCCCGGTTCGACCCCCGGTTGGTGCGGTAGGTAATTTTGGGAGACAAATCATGCTCGACTGTTACACAATATATTGCATTGTCGGCTACGTCTGTATCTTAAATAAAATTTAGTATTTCAAACATATGCTACATAGTTTAACGTCTTTCAGCCATCCATGAAAACTGGAATAATCCCGAAACATGTTCCAGGAAATACTATTAAAAAGAAAATACACCAGGGTCCATGTCACTGACATCATGATATTACTTCCCTTGTAAGACACTTATCATGTAAATATGTGTGCGAATTAGTTCTTCGGCACTTTATTAAATTGTTCATAGTATGATCACCGATGTAGACCAAAAATCATTTTGATATAATTGATAAATTTGAACATTCAGATTCAATGTTTTCAAAATTTTGTACACATTTACAACAAAATAAGCAATATTTGGAATTTGTAATTTATCTATAGTTAACGTTCTGTGTAGTGAAAATTTGACAGACGCCAAGTGATGAGCATATAGACTACGAGTCTTGTATCGCTCACCTAAGTTATTGAATATTTGCACTGGTAAATTACCAGAACATACTTTTAAGAAGAATAATAGGTTCTTACGCTAGTTCAAAGTTAAGAGTGGAAAATCCCCAACGAGTTTTTAAAATTCACATCTTTCCTGAGTGGAACTCAGCCGAACAAGGGAAAAGACGCTGAATTTTAAAAAGGAGATGAAGATTTCCAGTTTTTCACTTTTGAACAGGTATAAGTACCTATTTCTTCCGTAAATACTCAATTTTTAAGTATCCTATACCTAGGTAAATTCAATGAGCACAGTCGACAAAGTTAAATAATGTTACGCCTGATTGGTCAAAAGGTATGTGCATTTGTGAACGGCGCATTCTGATTGGTCTAAAAGCAGTGGAAGATGAGGCCTCTTGCAGTAGGAGATGAGGTCGTGTGAACCGATCTTCAACAGGTCATCTCACACTGAAAATGGTCGTTAAAGGAAGAATACAATAGTCCTCTTTTTATCTAACAGTGAGCTAATTGTTTTTAAACTCTTGCTTTTGGAGAAACGTAGCTGTTTACCTTATGAAGACTTTATTGACTCTCACATCAGCTCTGTGTAAAAAACCATACTGAAGCTCACCTAGAATCGGGTATTTTCTGACTAACTATCTTAAATATGCAGTTCTGCAATGCTTTCGAAAATACTATAAGGAAGTAAGAATGCATTCCGAGGTTTCCGTACTGACATCATGATATTACTTCCCTTGTAAGACACTTATCATGTAAATATGTGTGCGAATTAGTTCTTCGGCACTTTATTAAATTGTTCATAGTATGATCACCGATGTAGACCAAAAATCATTTTGATATAATTGATAAATTTGAACATTCAGATTCAATGTTTTCAAAATTTTGTACACATTTACAACAAAATAAGCAATATTTGAAATTTGTAATTTATCTATAGTTAACGTTCTGTGTAGTGAAAATTTGACGGACGCCAAGTGATGAGCATATTGACTACGAGTCTTGTATCGCTCACCTAAGTTATTGAATATTTGCACTGTCGAGAAGCGCGGGATACACGACGTCGCGTTTTCCTATTGTAACCAAGGTCGACGTCAGTGCGGCGGCGTCGCCTTAGTATCTGAGTAGCAAGTAAACGTAAAGCTGTACAGCTGTGTTTTGTTCTGTCTTACATTAGAGTGTAATCCCCGACATTTATGGTGCCGTGACCAATGGAGAAGTTAAAATCAGTTCGAACTGGAAACAGAAGTGCCGTAACTAGACTTTTTCGCAAGTTTGAAGAGGCAAAGCAGAATGAAAACTACGATCGGGAGGATTTGATGACCGCATTCGATAATCTTACAAAGAAGAAGATATTCTTGGAGAAACTTAATGAACAGATACTGGAGGAAACAGACACACAAGATGCTGAGAACGAAATAGTGGAAACAGATGAGTATTCAAATAATTTTGATACTAAGCTTAAACATTTTCGTAATTTCTTGCAAAGTACCCAAGACCCCGCACGTTCAACCACAACTCAGTCTTCTTATCAGGTGCTCAATGTAGAAAGTCCTCCTTTCATCCCCGCTAGTGTTGAAAAAGAGACCAGATTTCAAGGGACATCCTATTCCGCTCCGCCGCAAACATCTTACATTGCCTCAGAGTCACATCATGCTACTCCGCAAGTCAGCGCAAGTAATCACCGCTTACCCAAATTAACACTGCCAACATTCAACGGAAATATTCTACACTGGCAAACTTTTTGGGACTCTTACGAGTCGGCTGTACATCTTAACCCATCACTGACAAACATTGAGAAGTTTAATTATTTGAAATCGCTACTCGAAAATGAAGCCCTGAGCACTATAGCAGGATTCGCACTCACGCATGCAAATTACTTAGAGGCCGTTAATGTACTTAACGAACGATATGGGCAAAGTCACAAAATTACAGAAGCATACCTACAGGCACTTTTAGAGATCCCGCCGCCGAAGAACAGTCTGTCAAGTCTTAGGCCATTTTACGATAAATGTGAAGCGTATGTTAGAGGATTGGAATCGCTTGGACAGCCCGAGAGTACATACGGTACATTACTGATTCCGATTATAATGAAGAAGTTACCGCCCGAAATTAGACAGCATCTAGCCAGAGAACATGGCCCTTCCAGCTGGAATTTAAGAGAGCTACGGAAAAGCATACTGAACGAGATACAGATCATGGAAGCCGGACAGATCACAGACCTAAATTCCTTAAATGGTGAGTTTCCTACTACTTCAACTTTTCATACAGGAGCAAAATCACAACGCAAGTATCCCACAAACAACACAAACAGAAAACCATCAAGGAATATAGCTGTAAAACCATGCGTTTTTTGTAGAGAAGTGCACGCACCTACAAATTGCACCAAAGTAACAGACGCAAAAACCCGCATGTCAATTGTTAAGCGCAGTAACTTATGTTTTAACTGCTTAGGAAATCATCATGCTAATGAATGCAAATCTAAAAACACTTGTCGCCACTGTAACAAAAGGCACCACTCTAGTTTATGTAATGGACACGCGTCAAACAATGCCACTAGAACTACCGCATCACACAGTGAGAGTACCACAGAGAAACAGAAAACTAGCAGTAATCAAACTGAGAAGCAGAGCCCACCTGAACAACCAGCAGCCGTGATTATGGTGAGTGACAACGACATTGAAAAAGATGATGCCACAGTTCTACACTCAACACAGAAACAGATGCGCTCAGGTGTACTGTTAAAAACCGCCGTTACCCCCGTATGGTCAGACGATACATGTACTGAGACGAATATATTGTTTGATGAAGGCGCACAGCGATCTTTTGTAAGTAATGACCTAGCCATGAAGTTAAACTTGAAGACAGAATGCCACGAAACCATACAACTTTCTGCATTTGGAGAAGAAAGCACGAGCGCAAGAGAGCTACGTAGAGCAACTGTATACGTTGAAACCGAAAATAGACGAAAAATTCCAATAGAGGTTCTTATTGTACCTACCATAGCCGTACCGTTACAGAATCAAATACGTTATGTGAACAGGAACAGTGACTATTTGAAGGGATTAAAGTTAGCACACCCAGTTACTCAAGACGACATGTTCGAGATTTCCCTCCTGATTGGTGCTGACTACTACTGGGAATTTGTTGAAGATAAAGTGATACGAGGAAATGGACCTACTGCAGTAAAGTCAAAGTTAGGCTACTTACTTTCAGGACCCTTACAGCCAGGCAAGGTGCGTTCGAATACGACTTCGAGTATTTTCAACATATTAGTATCCCATAAGGCAGAGGAATTTAACCTAGAAAACTTCTGGAAACTGGAATCACTGGGAATTGATGCCCCGGAAAAGCACGACAACGAGAACGAATACTTGAAAAACTATCAGGAATCATCAATTGAGTTTCAAGATAACAAATATATTGCAAAGTTACCATGGAAACCAGATTACAAGGAATTACCGTCAAATTACAGTGTTACAAAAAGGAGAACAGAAAGCGTAATTAGAAGACTACGAAAGGATCCAGACTTATTACAGAAATACGGAGATATTCTACAGGAACAGGAACGACGAGGATTTATCGAAAAGGTTGATGAATCAGAGCAGACAAGCACCAAAGTACATTATATTCCGCATCATCCCGTTGTGAAAAAGGAATCAAGTACTACACCTGTACGTATCGTATACGATTGCAGTTGTCGTATGTCGCCAGACCACTCTAGTCTTAATGACTGCCTAATAAACACACCGCCAGCTTTAAATGATCTGTCAAAAATTTTAGTGAGATTCAGACTGCATCGTTATGCTATTACTACAGACATCGAGAAAGCGTTTTTACACGTAGAATTAAGCGAGGAGGACAGGGATGTTACACGATTTCTGTGGCTTAGTGATCCATCAGACGCAGATAGTCCATTAGTTACATACAGATTCAAGGCAGTACTGTTTGGTGCGACTTGCTCGCCCTTTATTTTGAGTGCTACTTTGCTCAAGCACCTGCAACAAAATGACAGTAAAACGGCAAAATTACTAGAGCGAGATTTATATGTGGACAATATACTGACTAGCTTACAAACTGAAGAAGAAGCAGTGACGTATTTCAAAGAAGCCAGAAACTTGATGAACAAGGCAGGATTTAACCTGAGGTCTTGGACTTCAAACAGTCAGCGAGTTCGAATACTAGCAGAAGCTGAAAATGTACTGGATACGGAGGAGTACACAAAAGTATTGGGAATGAAATGGAATAGCGAAACAGACGAACTTTCATATCAACGGAGGGAAATATCAAGTCATCTTGTTACGAAACGTGAAATTCTGAAAAACTCATCTGCGATATATGATCCGCTTGGATTCTTAAGTCCGATTACCGTAAGAGCCAAAATGTTACTACAAGAGTTATGGCGAAGGGGGCTCGACTGGGACATACCATTGGAAGAGGAACTTAGTAAATTGTGGATTGATTTAAAAACGGATATAGAAATTGCAACACAGACAGTATTTCCGAGATACTACTTTGCCGAGGATACGATGTCACAGGATTACAATCTACACGTATTTGTGGATGCTAGTACCAAAGCGTATGGAGCAGTTGCGTATTTAGTAAACGGACGTGACAGCGCACTGGTTATGGCCAAGACAAGAATAGCGCCTTTAAAAGAATTTACACTACCACAATTAGAGCTGATTGCAGCTGTTATTGGAGCACGCTTAGTTAATCACCTTCAATCTACGTTGAACTGTAACACCATTACTTTATGGTCCGATAGTCAGATTGTTTTGCATTGGTTGAAATCAACAAAAACACTAAAGCGTTTTATTGCAAACCGAGTGAAAGAAATACGAGATCTGACACAATTTTGCGAATGGAAATATTGTCCAACAAACTACAACCCAGCGGATCTGTTGACTCGAGGAATTACAATTGAACAGTACAAAGCGAGTACGTTATGGAAGAAAGGACCATACTGGTTAACAGACCATTCACAATACCCAGATACGCCCCAAATCGACAAATCTACAACATTACTATTCACAGAGGATGGAACTAACACGAGAAAGGACGATTCGATTTGTCAGACAGGAATACAGAATATAATAGATATTGAAAAGTATTCGACTTACCGAAAATTGCTACGTATTACAGCGTATGTTCAACGATTCATAGACAATTGTAAAGTTGAAAGGAATTTGAAGAGAATTGGAAATTTGAAACCCGCAGAATTACAGAAATCTGTCGAGATATGGATTCGGAACTGTCAAGAGAATACATTTACGGAGGAATATCAAGCACTTAAATCTAAAGCTACGATTAGGAAAAGTTTACCTAGAATCAGACAATTACACTTGTTTCTAGACGACAAAGACATTCTTAGATGTGGAGGACGTATACATAATGCACCCTTGTCAGAAACCGCTAAATATCCATATATTCTACCTACAAATCACCATTTATCGAAGCTAATTGTGATGGATGCACACGAGAGAGTAATTCATTCAGGAGTAAACTCGACAATTTCACAACTCAGACAAACATTTTGGATTCCGTCGATCAGACAATTAGTACGTAAAATATTGAAGAAGTGCGTTATCTGCCGCAAAGTCATGGGATTACCGTATACAGCGCCGGATCCACCTCCGTTACCAAAGATTAGACTACAAGAGGCGCCACCATTTAGTGCAACAGGGATAGATTTTTCAGGCGCATTACACGTTAAAGACAAGAACAATGTTTTGCGAAAGGATTACATATGTTTATTCACCTGCGCCACCACCAGAGCGGTACACTTAGAAGTTGTGACAAACTTATCCGTAGAGACATTTTTACAGGCGTTCAGACGATTTTGCAGCAGAAAATCAATACCCAGAATTATCATGTCCGATAACGCATGTACTTTTATTTCTGCTTCCGAGGAGATTAGACAGTTGTGTGAATCTGAAACTTTACGAGAGACTTTTTCCACCCAAGGGATTGAATGGCAGTTCATCACTAAACGCGCCCCCTGGTTTGGGGGTTGGTGGGAGCGGTTAATAGGTATGACGAAAACTTGTTTGAAGAAAATATTAGGAAAATCACTTGTTGATTTAGAGACACTACAGACCGTTGTCACCGAGGTCGAATCCATTCTAAACGATAGACCGTTAACATACATTTCTTCAGACCCGGAGGACCTTGAGCCACTTACCCCTGCTCACCTTTTATACGGCCGTAGGATAAATACATTGCCGTATTTACAAACTAGTGAAATTGAATTGACTGAAGTTTCAGGAATTCGTAAGGAAAACTTAACGAAACGTTCAGAGAGACAATCTTTACTGTTAAACCAATTTTGGAATAGATGGAAAAAGGAGTATGTAACATCACTTAGAGAATTTCACACGAAAACTGGAGATAATTCGACGAAAATTAAGATCGGAGACGTGGTACAAATTCATGATGATAGACACAGAATATTATGGAAAACCGGAATTGTTGAGGAACTTATTAAAGGAAAAGATGGACTTGTTCGTTCAGCTATTATACGAACTAAAACAGGAACTACATCTCGCCCGGTCGTCAAGCTCTATCCACTAGAGATTTGCACGGAAGAGGGAACTACAGAAGAGGAATCTCAACTCGAAGATGAAACTGCGACAACAGGACGGAAATTACCACATCGTGAAGCGGCCCAGAGAGCTAAAGAGAAAATAAATTTATGGACACATTAGCGATTAACTAGCATCATACCAATTCATGATACTTGTGAAATATGGACTGTTTATTAGAACTTTATGGACTGTTAATAGTGATAATGGACTGTTCAAAGTGTTAGTGATTATGAACTGTTTAAAGTGATATTGATGATGAACAATTATCGAAATGATTAATTTACATAGAAACTGCGTTCGAAACGTAAACTGTGAGATATATGGAGCAATTCGTTCGTGATTCATAGAGACTGTGATGAAGAATTTGATTTTATAGACTGTGTTAAAGTTTTATGATTTAGAGACTGCTAAAGTTTCGTATTTATTTATCTGAGAGACAGTAATTTTTTCTTTAATTTTCACAATATTGTAATGTAAAGTTAAAATTTTGAATTTCATTTCGCGGCCCCCAGGATGTCGAGAAGCGCGGGATACACGACGTCGCGTTTTCCTATTGTAACCAAGGTCGACCTCAGTGCGGCGGCGTCGCCTTAGTATCTGAGTAGCAAGTAAACGTAAAGCTGTACAGCTGTGTTTTGTTCTGTCTTACATTAGAGTGTAATCCCCGACAAGCATATTGACTACGAGTCTTGTATCGCTCACCTAAGTTATTGAATATTTGCACTGGTAAACTACCAGAACATACTTTTAAGAAGAATAATAGGTTCTTACGCTAGTTCAAAGTTAAGACTGGAAAATCCCCAACGAGTTTTTAAAATTCACATTTTTCCCGAGTGGAACTCAGCCGAACAAGGGAAAAGACGCTGAATTTTAAAAAGGAGATGAAGATTTCCAGTTTTTCACTTTTGAACAGGTATAAGTACCTATTTCTTCCGTAAATACTCAATTTTTAAGTATCCTATACCTAGGTAAATTTAATGAGCACAGTCGACAAAGTTAAATAATGTTACGCCTGATTGGTCAAAAGGTATGTGCATTTGTGAACGGCGCATTCTGATTGGTCTAAAAGCAGTGAAAGATGAGGCCTCTTGCAGTAGGAGATGAGGTCGTGTGAACCGATCTTCAACAGGTCATCTCACGCTGAAAATGGTCGTTAAAGGAAGAATACAATAGTCCTCTTTTTATCTAACAGTGAGCTAATTGTTTTTAAACTCTTGCTTTTGGAGAAACGTAGCTGTTTACCTTATGAAGACTTTATTGACTCTCACATCAGCTCTGTGTAAAAAACCATACTGAAGCTCACCTAGAATCGGGTATTTTCTGACTAACTATCTTAAATATGCAGTTCTGCAATGCTTTCGAAAATACTGTAAGGAAGTAAGAATGCATTCCGAGGTTTCCGTCTATTTTTTCTTATGTTCAGTTTTCTTTGGCGCATTTAGTGTCATTAATTTTCGATAGATTTTCTTGTACTGAGTTTCAGTTTTCCCGATTTCACTGACATCATTAGATTATTTCCCTTGCACAACTGTTATAATGTAAGTAGTTGTACCATGTGATTATTGACGTCTTCATTGCGTAAATTATACAATATTATTGGTAATGACAAAATTATTTACCGCAAAAATTATAAGTCTACCCATAATGCTTTTATATGACCGAAATTTTGCATAGTATCTAAATAAAATAAGTTTTAATTCTTTCTTATCATCAAACTATAGATAGTGTACTTTTGTAGAGTCGATTGACGGACGCAAAGTGATGAGCATATTGACTTATGAGTCTTGTATCGCTCACCTAAGTTATTGAATATTTGCACTGGAAAATACCAGAAAAAAATACAATCCATTTAAGCAAAGATACAGTCCCTCGTGTACAATAGAAGTTATAGAACCATAACAGGTTTATAACCACCCTCCATCAGATGCGCTAGTGGAGTACTCCTTTAGATCAGTTGGTAGAGCGGTGGACTACTGAACCAAAGGTTCCCGGTTCGACCCCCGGTTGGTGCGGTAGGTAATTTTGGGAGACAAATCATGCTCGACTGTTACACAATATATTGCCTTGTCGGCTACGTCTGTATCTTAAATAAAATTTAGTATTTCAAACATATGCTACATAGCTTAACGTCTTTCAGCCATCCATGAAAACTGGAATAATCCCGAAACATGTTCCAGGAAATACTATTAAAAAGAAAATACACCAGGGTCCATGTCACTGACATCATGATATTACTTCCCTTGTAAGACACTTATCATGTAAATATGTGTGCGAATTAGTTCTTCGGCACTTTATTAAATTGTTCATAGTATGATCACCGATGTAGACCAAAAATCATTTTGATATAATTGATAAATTTGAACATTCAGATTCAATGTTTTCAAAATTTTGTACACATTTACAACAAAATAAGCAATATTTGGAATTTGTAATTTATCTATAGTTAACGTTCTGTGTAGTGAAAATTTGACGGACGCCAAGTGATGAGCATATTGACTACGAGTCTTGTATCGCTCACCTAAGTTATTGAATATTTGCACTGGTAAATTACCAGAACATACTTTTAAGAAGAATAATAGGTTCTTACGCTAGTTCAAAGTTAAGAGTGGAAAATCCCCAACGAGTTTTTAAAATTCACATTTTTCCCGAGTGGAACTCAGCCGAACAAGGGAAAAGACGCTGAATTTTAAAAAGGAGATGAAGATTTCCAGTTTTTCACTTTTGAACAGGTATAAGTACCTATTTCTTCCGTAAATACTCAATTTTTAAGTATCCTATACCTAGGTAAATTCAATGAGCACAGTCGACAAAGTTAAATAATGTTACGCCTGATTGGTCAAAAGGTATGTGCATTTGTGAACGGCGCATTCTGATTGGTCTAAAAGCAGTGGAAGATGAGGCCTCTTGCAGTAGGAGATGAGGTCGTGTGAACCGATCTTCAACAGGTCATCTCACACTGAAAATGGTCGTTAAAGGAAGAATACAATAGTCCTCTTTTTATCTAACAGTGAGCTAATTGTTTTTAAACTCTTGCTTTTGGAGAAACGTAGCTGTTTACCTTATGAAGACTTTATTGACTCTCACATCAGCTCTGTGTAAAAAACCATACTGAAGCTCACCTAGAATCGGGTATTTTCTGACTAACTATCTTAAATATGCAGTTCTGCAATGCTTTCGAAAATACTATAAGGAAGTAAGAATGCATTCCGAGGTTTCCGTCTATTTTTTCTTATGTTCAGTTTTCTTTGGCGCATTTAGTGTCATTAATTTTCGATAGATTTTCTTGTACTGAGTTTCAGTTTTCCCGAATTCACTGACATCATTAGATTATTTCCCTTGCACAACTGTTATAATGTAAGTAGTTGTACCATGTGATTATTGACGACTTCATTGCGTAAATTATACAATATTATTGGTAATGACAAAATTATTTACGGCAAAAATTATAAGTCTGCCCATAATGCTTTTATATGACCGAAATTTTGCATAGTATCTAAATAAAATAAGTTTTAATTCTTTCTTATCATCAAACTATAGATAGTGTACTTTTGTAGAGTCGATTGACGGACGCAAAGTGATGAGCATATTGACTTACGAGTCTTGTATCGCTCACCTAAGTTATTGAATATTTGCACTGGAAAATACCAGAAAAAAATACAATCCATTTAAGCAAAGATACAGTCCCTCGTGTACAATAGAAGTTATAGAACCATAACAGGTTTATAACCACCCTCCATCAGATGCGCTAGTGGAGTACTCCTTTAGCTCAGTTGGTAGAGCGGTGGACTACTGAACCAAAGGTTCCCGGTTCGACCCCCGGTTGGTGCGGTAGGTAATTTTGGGAGACAAATCATGCTCGACTGTTACACAATATATTGCCTTGTCGGCTACGTCTGTATCTTAAATAAAATTTAGTATTTCAAACATATGCTACATAGCTTAACGTCTTTCAGCCATCCATGAAAACTGGAATAATCCCGAAACATGTTCCAGGAAATACTATTAAAAAGAAAATATACCAGGGTCCATGTCACTGACATCATGATATTACTTCCCTTGTAAGACACTTATCATGTAAATATGTGTGCGAATTAGTTCTTCGGCACTTTATTAAATTGTTCATAGTATGATCACCGATGTAGACCAAAAATCATTTTGATATAATTGATAAATTTGAACATTCAGATTCAATGTTTTCAAAATTTTGTACACATTTACAACAAAATAAGCAATATTTGGAATTTGTAATTTATCTATAGTTAACGTTCTGTGTAGTGAAAATTTGACGGACGCCAAGTGATGAGCATATTGACTACGAGTCTTGTATCGCTCACCTAAGTTATTGAATATTTGCACTGGTAAACTACCAGAACATACTTTTAAGAAGAATAATAGGTTCTTACGCTAGTTCAAAGTTAAGACTGGAAAATCCCCAACGAGTTTTTAAAATTCACATTTTTCCCGAGTGGAACTCAGCCGAACAAGGGAAAAGATGCTGAATTTTAAAAAGGAGATGAAGATTTCCAGTTTTTCACTTTTGAACAGGTATAAGTACCTATTTCTTCCGTAAATACTCAATTTTTAAGTATCCTATACCTAGGTAAATTCAATGAGCACAGTCGACAAAGTTAAAAAATGTTACGCCTGACTGGTCAAAAGGTATGTGCGTTTGTGAACGGCGCATTCTGATTGGTCTAAAAGCAGTGGAAGATGAGGCCTCTTGCAGTAGGAGATGAGGTCGTGTGAACCGATCTTCAACAGGTCATCTCACACTGAAAATGGTCGTTAAAGGAAGAATACAATAGTCCTCTTTTTATCTAACAGTGAGCTAATTGTTTTTAAACTCTTGCTTTTGGAGAAACGTAGCTGTTTACCTTATGAAGACTTTACTGACTCTCACATCAGCTCTGTGTAAAAAACCATACTGAAGCTCACCTAGAATTGGGTATTTTCTGCCTAACTATCTCTTAAATATGCAGTTCTGCAATGCTTTCGAAAATACTATAAGGAAGTAAGAATGCATTCCGAGGTTTCCGTCTATTTTTTCTTATGTTCAGTTTTCTTTGGCGCATTTAGTGTCATTAATTTTCGATAGATTTTCTTGTACTGAGTTTCAGTTTTCCCGATTTCACTGAGATCATTAGATTATTTCCCTTGCACAACTTTTATAATGTAAGTAGTTGTACCATGTGATTATTGACGACTTCATTGCGTAAATTATACAATATTATTGGTAATGACAAAATTATTTACGGCAAAAATTATAAGTCTGCTCATAAAGCTTTTATATGGCCGAAATTTTACATAGTATCTAAATAAAATAAGTTTTAATTCTTTCTTATCATCAAACTATAGATAGTGTACTTTTGTAGAGTCGATTGACGGACGCAAAGTGATGAGCATATTGACTTACGAGTTCCCGGTTCGACCCCCGGTTGGTGCGGTAGGTAATTTTGGGAGAAAAATCATGCTCGACTGTTACACAATATATTGCATTGTCGGCTACGTCTGTATCTTAAATAAAATTTAGTATTTCAAACATATGCTACATAGTTTAACGTCTTTCCCATGAAAACTGGAATAATCCCGAAACATGTTCCAGGAAATACTATTAAAAAGAAAATACACTAGGGTCCATGTCACTGACATCATGATATTACTTCCCTTGTAAGACACTTATCATGTAAATATGTGTGCGAATTAGTTCTTCGGCACTTTATTAAATTGTTCATAGTATGATCACCGATGTAGACCAAAAATCATTTTGATATAATTGATAAATTTGAACATTCAGATTCAATGTTTTCAAAATTTTGTACACATTTACAACAAAATAAGCAATATTTGGAATTTGTAATTTATCTATAGTTAACGTTCTGTGTAGTGAAAATTTGACGGACGCCAAGTGATGAGCATATTGACTACGAGTCTTGTATCGCTCACCTAAGTTATTGAATATTTGCACTGGTAAACTACCAGAACATACTTTTAAGAAGAATAATAGGTTCTTACGCTAGTTCAAAGTTAAGACTGGAAAATCCCCAACGAGTTTTTAAAATTCACATCTTTCCCGAGTGGAACTCAGCCGAACAAGGGAAAAGACGCTGAATTTTAAAAAGGAGATGAAGATTTCCAGTTTTTCACTTTTGAACAGGTATAAGTACCTATTTCTTCCGTAAATACTCAATTTTTAAGTATCCTATACCTAGGTAAATTCAATGAGCACAGTCGACAAAGTTAAATAATGTTACGC
Organism: Mytilisepta virgata; assembly: GCA_028015205.1. Taxonomy (NCBI): domain Eukaryota; kingdom Metazoa; phylum Mollusca; class Bivalvia; order Mytilida; family Mytilidae; genus Mytilisepta; species Mytilisepta virgata. Next base: position 48,981,592 of record CM051518.1, on the reverse strand, counting down.
CTGATTGGTCAAAAGGTATGTGCATTTGTGAACGGCGCATTGGTCTAAAAGCAGTGGAAGATGAGGCCTCTTGCAGTAGGAGATGAGGTCGTGTGAACCGATCTTCAACAGGTCATCTCACACTGAAAATGGTCGTTAAAGGAAGAATACAATAGTCCTCTTTTTATCTAACAGTGAGCTAATTGTTTTTAAACTCTTGCTTTTGGAGAAACGTAGCTGTTTACCTTATGAAGACTTTACTGACTCTCACATCAGCTCTGTGTAAAAAACCATACTGAAGCTCACCTAGAATTGGGTATTTTCTGACTAACTATCTTAAAGATGCAGTTCTGCAATGCTTTCCAAAATACTATAAGGAAGTAAGAATGCATTCCGAGGTTTCCGTCTATTTTTTCTTATGTTCAGTTTTCTTCCAAAGGTTCCCGGTTCGATCCCCGGTTGGTGCGGTAGGTAATTTTGGGAGACAAATCATGCTCGACTGTTACACAATATATTGCCTTCTCGGCTACGTCTGTATCTTAAATAAAATTTAGTATTTCAAACATATGCTACATAGCTTAACGTCTTTCAGCCATCCATGAAAACTGGAATAATCCCGAAACATGTTCCAGGAAATACTATTAAAAAGAAAATACACCAGGGTCCATGTCACTGACATCATGATATTACTTCCCTTGTAAGACACTTATCATTTAAATATGTGTGCGAATTAGTTCTTCGGCACTTTATTAAATTGTTCATAATATGATCACCGATGTAGACCAAAAATCATTTTGATATAATTGATAAATTTGAACATTCAGATTCAATGTTTTCAAAATTTTGTACACATTTACAACAAAATAAGCAATATTTGGAATTTGTAATTTATCTATAGTTAACGTTCTGTGTAGTGAAAATTTGACGGACGCCAAGTGATGAGCATATTGACTACGAGTCTTGTATCGCTCACCTAAGTTATTGAATATTTGCACTGGTAAATTACCAGAACATACTTTTAAGAAGAATAATAGGTTCTTACGCTAGTTCAAAGTTAAGACTGGAAAATCCCCAACGAGTTTTTAAAATTCACATCTTTCCCGAATGGAACTCAGCCGAACAAGGGAAAAGACGCGGAATTTTAAAAAGGAGATGAAGATTTCCAGTTTTTCACTTTTGAACAGGTATAAGTACCTATTTCTTCCGTAAATACTCAATTTTTAAGTATCCTATACCTAGGTAAATTCAATGAGCACAGTCGACAAAGTTAAATAATGTTACGCCTGATTGGTCAAAAGGTATATGCATTTGTGAACGGCGCATTGGTCTAAAAGCAGTGAAAGATGAGGCCTCTTGCAGTAGGAGATGAGGTCGTGTGAACCGATCTTCAACAGGTCATCTCACACTGAAAATGGTCGTTAAAGGAAGAATACAATAGTCCTCTTTTTATCTAACAGTGAGCTAATTGTTTTTAAACTCTTGCTTTTGGAGAAACGTAGCTGTTTACCTTATGAAGACTTTACTGACTCTCACATCAGCTCTGTGTAAAAAACCATACTGAAGCTCACCTAGAATTGGGTATTTTCTGACTAACTATCTTAAATATGCAGTTCTGCAATGCCTTCGAAAATACTATAAGGAAGTAAGAATGCATTCCGAGGTTTCCGTCTATTTTTTCTTATGTTCAGTTTTCTTTGGCGCATTTAGTGTCATTAATTTTCGATAGATTTTCTTGTACTGAGTTTCAGTTTTCCCGATTTCACTGACATCATTAGATTATTTCCCTTGCACAACTTTTATAATGTAAGTAGTTGTACCATGTGATTATTGACGACTTCATTGCGTAAATTATACAATATTATTGGTAATGACAAAATTATTTACGGCAAAAATTATAAGTCTGCCCATAATGCTTTTATATGACCGAAATTTTGCATAGTATCTAAATAAAATAAGTTTTAATTCTTTCTTATCATCAAACTATAGATAGTGTACTTTTGTAGCGTCGATTGACGGACGCAAAGTGATGAGCATATTGACTTACGAGTCTTGTATCGCTCACCTAAGTTATTGAATATTTGCACTGGAAAATACCAGAAAAAAATACAATCCATTTAAGCAAAGATACAGTCCCTCGTGTACAATAGAAGTTGTAGAACCATAACAGGTTTATAACCACCTTCCATCAGATGCGCTAGTGGAGTACTCCTTTAGCTCAGTTGGTAGAGCGGTGGACTACCGAACCAAAGGTTCCCGGTTCGACCCCCGGTTGGTGCGGTAGGTAATTTTGGGAGACAAATCATGCTCGACTGTTACACAATATATTGCCTTGTCGGCTACGTCTGTATCTTAAATAAAATTTAGTATTTCAAACATATCCTACATAGCTTAATTAACGTCTTTCAGCCATCCATGAAAACTGGAATAATCCCGAAACATGTTCCAGGAAATACTATTAAAAAGAAAATACACCAGGGTCCATGTCACTGACATCATCATATTATTTCCCTTGTAAGACACTTATCATGTAAATATGTGTGCGAATTAGTTCTTCGGCACTTTATTAAATTGTTCATAGTATGATCACCGATGTAGATCAAAAATCATTTTGATATAATTGATAAATTTGAACATTCAGATTCAATGTTTTCAAAATTTTGTACACATTTACAACAAAATAAGCAATATTTGGAATTTGTAATTTATCTATAGTTAACGTTCTGTGTAGTGAAAATTTGACGGATGCCAAGTGATGAGCATATTGACTACGAGTCTTGTATCGCTCACCTAAGTTATTGAATATTTGCACTGGTAAATTACCAGAACATACTTTTAAGAAGAATAATAGGTTCTTACGCTAGTTCAAAGTTAAGACTGGAAAATCTCCAACGAGTTTTTAAAATTCACATCTTTCCCGAGTGGAACTCAGCCGAACAAGGGAAAAGACGCTGAATTTTAAAAAGGAGATGAAGATTTCCAGTTTTTCACTTTTGAACAGGTATAAGTACCTATTTCTTCCGTAAATACTCAATTTTTAAGTATCCTATACCTAGGTAAATTTAATGAGCACAGTCGACAAAGTTAAATAATGTTACGCCTGATTGGTCAAAAGGTATGTGCATTTGTGAACGGCGCATTCTGATTGGTCTAAAAGCAGTGGAAGATGAGGCCTCTTGCAGTAGGAGATGAGGTCGTGTGAACCGATCTTCAACAGGTCATCTCACGCTGAAAATGGTCGTTAAAGGAAGAATACAATAGTCCTCTTTTTATCTAACAGCGAGCTAATTGTTTTTAAACTTTTGCTTTTGGAGAAACGTAGCTGTTTACCTTATGAAGACTTTATTGACTCTCACATCAGCTCTGGGTAAAAAACCATACTGAAGCTCACCTAGAATCAGGCATTTTCTGACTAACTATCTTAAATATGCAGTTCTGAAATGCTTTCGAAAATACTATAAGGAAGTAAGAATGCATTACGAGGTTTCCGACTATTTTTTCTTATGTTCAGTTTTCTTTGGCGCATTTAGTGTCATTAATTTTCGATAGATTTTCTTGTACTGAGTTTCAGTTTTCCCGATTTCACTGACATCATTAGATTATTTCCCTTGCACAACTTTTATAATGTAAGTAGTTGTACCATGTGATTATTGACGACTTCATTGCGTAAATTATACAATATTATTGGTAAGACAAAATTATTTACGGCAAAAATTATAAGTCTGCCCATAATGCTTTTATATGACCGAAATTTTGCATAGTATCTAAATAAAATAAGTTTTAATTCTTTCTTATCATCAAACTATAGATAGTGTACTTTTGTAGAGTCGATTGACGGACGCAAAGTGATGAGCATATTGACTTACGAGTCTTGTATCGCTCACCTAAGTTATTGAATATTTGCACTGGAAAATACCAGAAAAAAATACAATCCATTTAAGCAAAGATACAGTCCCTCGTGTACAATAGAAGTTATAGAACCATAACAGGTTTATAACCACCCTCCATCAGATGCGCTAGTGGAGTACTCCTTTAGCTCAGTTGGTAGAGCGGTGGACTACTGAACCAAAGGTTCCCGGTTCGATCCCCGGTTGGTGCGGTAGGTAATTTTGGGAGACAAATCATGCTCGACTGTTACACAATATATTGCCTTGTCGGCTACGTCTGTATCTTAAATAAAATTTAGTATTTCAAACATATGCTACATAGCTTAACGTCTTTCAGCCATCCATGAAAACTGGAATAATCCCGAAACATGTTCCAGGAAATACTATTAAAAAGAAAATACACCAGGGTCCATGTCACTGACATCATCATATTACTTCCCTTGTACGACACTTATCACGTAAATATGTGTGCGAATTAGTTCTTCGGCACTTTATTAAATTGTTCATAGTATGATCACCGATGTAAACCAAACATCATTTTGATATAATTGATAAATTTGAACATTCAGATTCAATGTTTTCAAAATTTTGTACACATTTACAACAAAATAAGCAATATTTGGAATTTGTAATTTATCTATAGTTAACGTTCTGTGTAGTGGAAATTTGACGGACGCCAAGTGATGAGCATATTGACTACGAGTCTTGTATCGCTCACCTAAGTTATTGAATATTTGCACTGGTAAACTACCAGAACATACTTTTAAGAAGAATAATAGGTTCTTACGCTAGTTCAAAGTTAAGACTGGAAAATCTCCAACGAGTTTTTAAAATTCACATCTTTCCCGAGTGGAACTCAGCCGAACAAGGGAAAAGACGCTGAATTTTAAAAAGGAGATGAAGATTTCCAGTTTTTCACTTTTGAACAGGTATAAGTACCTATTTCTTCCGTAAATACTCAATTTTTAAGTATCCTATACCTAGGTAAATTCAATGAACGGCGCATTCTGATTGGTCTAAAAGCAGTGGAAGATGAGGCCTCTTGCAGTAGGAGATGAGGTCGTGTGAACCGATCTTCAACAGGTCATCTCACGCTGAAAATGGTCGTTAAAGGAAGAATACAATAGTCCTCTGTTTATCTAACAGTTAGCTAATTGTTTTTAAACTCTTGCTTTTAGAGAAACGTAGCTGTTTACCTTATGAAGACTTTATTGACTCTCACATCAGCTCTGTGTTAAAAACCATACTGAAGCTCACCTAGAATCGGGTATTTTCTGACTAACCATCTTAAATATGCAGTTCTGCAATGCTTTCGAAAATACTATAAGGAAGTAAGAATGCATTCCGAGGTTTCCGTGTATTTTTTCTTATGTTCAGTTTTCTTTGCCTCATTTAGTGTCATTAATTTTCGATAGATTTTCTTGTACTGAGTTTCAGTTTTCCCGAATCCACTGACATCATTAGATTACTTCCCTTGCACAACTGTTATAATATAAGTAGTTGTACCATGTGATTATTGACGGCTTCATTGCGTAAATTATACAATATTATTGGTAATGACAAAATTATTTACGGCAAAAATTATAAGTCTGCCCATAAAGCTTTTATATGACCGAAATTTTGCATAGTATCTAAATAAAATAAGTTTTAATTCTTTCTTATCATCAAACTATAGATAGTGTACTTTTGTAGAGTCGATTGACGGACGCAAAGTGATGAGCATATTGACTTACGAGTCTTGTATCGCTCACCTAAGTTATTGAATATTTGCACTGGAAAATACCAGAAAAAAATACAATCCATTAAAGCAAAGATACAGTCCCTCGTGTACAATAGAAGTTATAGAACCATAACAGGTTTATAACCACCCTCCATCAGATGCGCTAGTGGAGTACTCCTTTAGCTCAGTTGGTAGAGCGGTGGACTACTGAACCAAAGGTTCCCGGTTCGACCCCCGGTTGGTGCGGTAGGTAATTTTGGGAGACAAATCATGCTCGACTGTTACACAATATATTGCCTTGTCGGCTACGTCTGTATCTTAAATAAAATTTAGTATTTCAAACATATGCTACATAGCTTAACGTCTTTCAGCCATCCATAAAAACTGGAATAATCCCGAAACATGTTCCAGGAAATACTATTAAAAAGAAAATACACCAGGGTCCATGTCACTGACATCATCATATTACTTCCCTTGTACGACACTTATCATGTAAATATGTCCATGTCACTGACATCATCATATTATTTCCCTTGTAAGACACTTATCATGTAAATATGTGTGCGAATTAGTTCTTCGGCACTTTATTAAATTGTTCATAGTATGATCACCGATGTAGATCAAAAATCATTTTGATATAATTGATAAATTTGAACATTCAGATTCAATGTTTTCAAAATTTTGTACACATTTACAACAAAATAAGCAATATTTGGAATTTGTAATTTATCTATAGTTAACGTTCTGTGTAGTGAAAATTTGACGGACGCCAAGTGATGAGCATATTGACTACGAGTCTTGTATCGCTCACCTAAGTTATTGAATATTTGCACTGGTAAACTACCAGAACATACTTTTAAGAAGAATAATAGGTTCTTACGCTAGTTCAAAGTTAAGACTGGAAAATCTCCAACGAGTTTTTAAAATTCACATCTTTCCCGAGTGGAACTCAGCCGAACAAGGGAAAAGACGCTGAATTTTAAAAAGGAGATGAAGATTTCCAGTTTTTCACTTTTGAACGCATTCTGATTGGTCTAAAAGCAGTGGAAGATGAGGCCTCTTGCAGTAGGAGATGAGGTCGTGTGAACCGATCTTCAACAGGTCATCTCACGCTGAAAATGGTCGTTAAAGGAAGAATACAATAGTCCTCTGTTTATCTAACAGTTAGCTAATTGTTTTTAAACTCTTGCTTTTAGAGAAACGTAGCTGTTTACCTTATGAAGACTTTATTGACTCTCACATCAGCTCTGTGTTAAAAACCATACTGAAGCTCACCTAGAATCGGGTATTTTCTGACTAACCATCTTAAATATGCAGTTCTGCAATGCTTTCGAAAATACTATAAGGAAGTAAGAATGCATTCCGAGGTTTCCGTGTATTTTTTCTTATGTTCAGTTTTCTTTGCCTCATTTAGTGTCATTAATTTTCGATAGATTTTCTTGTACTGAGTTTCAGTTTTCCCGAATCCACTGACATCATTAGATTACTTCCCTTGCACAACTGTTATAATATAAGTAGTTGTACCATGTGATTATTGACGGCTTCATTGCGTAAATTATACAATATTATTGGTAATGACAAAATTATTTACGGCAAAAATTATAAGTCTGCCCATAAAGCTTTTATATGACCGAAATTTTGCATAGTATCTAAATAAAATAAGTTTTAATTCTTTCTTATCATCAAACTATAGATAGTGTACTTTTGTAGAGTCGATTGACGGACGCAAAGTGATGAGCATATTGACTTACGAGTCTTGTATCGCTCACCTAAGTTATTGAATATTTGCACTGGAAAATACCAGAAAAAAATACAATCCATTAAAGCAAAGATACAGTCCCTCGTGTACAATAGAAGTTATAGAACCATAACAGGTTTATAACCACCCTCCATCAGATGCGCTAGTGGAGTACTCCTTTAGCTCAGTTGGTAGAGCGGTGGACTACTGAACCAAAGGTTCCCGGTTCGACCCCCGGTTGGTGCGGTAGGTAATTTTGGGAGACAAATCATGCTCGACTGTTACACAATATATTGCCTTGTCGGCTACGTCTGTATCTTAAATAAAATTTAGTATTTCAAACATATGCTACATAGCTTAACGTCTTTCAGCCATCCATGAAAACTGGAATAATCCCGAAACATGTTCCAGGAAATACTATTAAAAAGAAAATACACCAGGGTCCATGTCACTGACATCATCATATTACTTCCCTTGTACGACACTTATCATGTAAATATGTGTGCGAATTAGTTCTTCGGCACTTTATTAAATTGTTCATAGTATGATCACCGATGTAAACCAAACATCATTTTGATATAATTGATAAATTTGAACATTCAGATTCAATGTTTTCAAAATTTTGTACACATTTACAACAAAATAAGCAATATTTGGAATTTGTAATTTATCTATAGTTAACGTTCTGTGTAGTGGAAATTTGACGGACGCCAAGTGATGAGCATATTGACTACGAGTCTTGTATCGCTCACCTAAGTTATTGAATATTTGCACTGGTAAACTACCAGAACATACTTTTAAGAAGAATAATAGGTTCTTACGCTAGTTCAAAGTTAAGACTGGAAAATCTCCAACGAGTTTTTAAAATTCACATCTTTCCCGAGTGGAACTCAGCCGAACAAGGGAAAAGACGCTGAATTTTAAAAAGGAGATGAAGATTTCCAGTTTTTCACTTTTGAACAGGTATAAGTACCTATTTCTTCCGTAAATACTCAATTTTTAAGTATCCTATACCTAGGTAAATTCAATGAACGGCGCATTCTGATTGGTCTAGAAGCAGTGGAAGATGAGGCCTCTTGCAGTAGGAGATGAGGTCGTGTGAACCGATCTTCAACAGGTCATCTCACGCTGAAAATGGTCGTTAAAGGAAGAATACAATAGTCCTCTGTTTATCTAACAGTTAGCTAATTGTTTTTAAACTCTTGCTTTTAGAGAAACGTAGCTGTTTACCTTATGAAGACTTTATTGACTCTCACATCAGCTCTGTGTTAAAAACCATACTGAAGCTCACCTAGAATCGGGTATTTTCTGACTAACCATCTTAAATATGCAGTTCTGCAATGCTTTCGAAAATACTATAAGGAAGTAAGAATGCATTCCGAGGTTTCCGTGTATTTTTTCTTATGTTCAGTTTTCTTTGCCTCATTTAGTGTCATTAATTTTCGATAGATTTTCTTGTACTGAGTTTCAGTTTTCCCGAATCCACTGACATCATTAGATTACTTCCCTTGCACAACTGTTATAATATAAGTAGTTGTACCATGTGATTATTGACGGCTTCATTGCGTAAATTATACAATATTATTGGTAATGACAAAATTATTTACGGCAAAAATTATAAGTCTGCCCATAAAGCTTTTATATGACCGAAATTTTGCATAGTATCTAAATAAAATAAGTTTTAATTCTTTCTTATCATCAAACTATAGATAGTGTACTTTTGTAGAGTCGATTGACGGACGCAAAGTGATGAGCATATTGACTTACGAGTCTTGTATCGCTCACCTAAGTTATTGAATATTTGCACTGGAAAATACCAGAAAAAAATACAATCCATTAAAGCAAAGATACAGTCCCTCGTGTACAATAGAAGTTATAGAACCATAACAGGTTTATAACCACCCTCCATCAGATGCGCTAGTGGAGTACTCCTTTAGCTCAGTTGGTAGAGCGGTGGACTACTGAACCAAAGGTTCCCGGTTCGACCCCCGGTTGGTGCGGTAGGTAATTTTGGGAGACAAATCATGCTCGACTGTTACACAATATATTGCCTTGTCGGCTACGTCTGTATCTTAAATAAAATTTAGTATTTCAAACATATGCTACATAGCTTAACGTCTTTCAGCCATCCATGAAAACTGGAATAATCCCGAAACATGTTCCAGGAAATACTATTAAAAAGAAAATACACCAGGGTCCATGTCACTGACATCATCATATTACTTCCCTTGTACGACACTTATCATGTAAATATGTGTGCGAATTAGTTCTTCGGCACTTTATTAAAATGTTCATAGTATGATCACCGATGTAAACCAAACATCATTTTGATATAATTGATAAATTTGAACATTCAGATTCAATGTTTTCAAAATTTTGTACACATTTACAACAAAATAAGCAATATTTGGAATTTGTAATTTATCTATAGTTAACGTTCTGTGTAGTGGAAATTTGACGGACGCCAAGTGATGAGCATATTGACTACGAGTCTTGTATCGCTCACCTAAGTTATTGAATATTTGCACTGGTAAACTACCAGAACATACTTTTAAGAAGAATAATAGGTTCTTACGCTAGTTCAAAGTTAAGACTGGAAAATCTCCAACGAGTTTTTAAAATTCACATCTTTCCCGAGTGGAACTCAGCCGAACAAGGGAAAAGACGCTGAATTTTAAAAAGGAGATGAAGATTTCCAGTTTTTCACTTTTGAACAGGTATAAGTACCTATTTCTTCCGTAAATACTCAATTTTTAAGTATCCTATACCTAGGTAAATTCAATGAACGGCGCATTCTGATTGGTCTAAAAGCAGTGGAAGATGAGGCCTCTTGCAGTAGGAGATGAGGTCGTGTGAACCGATCTTCAACAGGTCATCTCACGCTGAAAATGGTCGTTAAAGGAAGAATACAATAGTCCTCTGTTTATCTAACAGTGAGCTAATTGTTTTTAAACTCTTGCTTTTGGAGAAACGTAGCTGTTTACCTTATGAAGACTTTATTGACTCTCACATCAGCTCTGTGTTAAAAACCATACTGAAGCTCACCTAGAATCGGGTATTTTCTGACTATCTATCTTAAATATGCAGTTCTGCAATGCTTTCGAAAATACTATAAGGAAGTAAGAATGTATTCCGAGGTTTCCGTCTATTTTTTCTTATGTTCAGTTTTCTTTGGCTCATTTAGTGTCATTAATTTTCGATAGATATTCTTGTACTGAGTTTCAGTTTTCCCGAATCCACTGACATCATTAGATTACTTCCCTTGCACAACTGTTATAATATAAGTAGTTGTACCATGTGATTATTGATGGCTTCATTGCGTAAATTATACAATATTATTGGTAATGACAAAATTATTTACGGCAAAAATTATAAGTCTGCCCATAAAGCTTTTATATGACCGAAATTTTGCATAGTATCTAAATAAAATAAGTTTTAATTCTTTCTTATCATCAAACTATAGATAGTGTACTTTTGTGGAGTCGATTGACGGACGCAAAGTGATGAGCATATTGACTTACGAGTCTTGTATCGCTCACCTAAGTTATTGAATATTTGCACTGGAAAATACCAGAAAAAAATACAATCCATCAAAGCAAAGATACAGTCCCTCGTGTACAATAGAAGTTATAGAACCATAACAGGTTTATAACCACCCTCCATCAGATGCGCTAGTGGAGTACTCCTTTAGCTCAGTTGGTAGAGCGGTGGACTACTGAACCAAAGGTTCCCGGTTCGACCCCCGGTTGGTGCGGTAGGTAATTTTGGGAGACAAATCATGCTCGACTGTTACACAATATATTGCCTTGTCGGCTACGTCTGTGTCTTAAATAAAACTTAGTATTTCAAACATATGCTACATAGTTTAACGTCTTTCAGCCATCCATGAAAACTCGAATAATCCCGAAACATGTTCCAGGAAATACTATTTGTAATTTATCTATAGTTAACGTTCTGTGTAGTGGAAATTTGACGGACGCCAAGTGATGAGCATATTGACTACGAGTCTTGTATCGCTCACCTAAGTTATTGAATCTTTGCACTGGTAAACTACCAGAACATACTTTTAAGAAGAATAATAGGTTCTTACGCTAGTTCAAAGTTAAGACTGGAAAATCTCCAACGAGTTTTTAAAATTCACATCTTTCCCGAGTGGAACTCAGCCGAACAAGGGAAAAGACGCTGAATTTTAAAAAGGAGATGAAGATTTCCAGTTTTTCACTTTTGAACAGGTATAAGTACCTATTTCTTCCGTAAATACTCAATTTTTAAGTATCCTATACCTAGGTAAATTCAATGAGCACAGTCGGCAAAGTTAAATAATGTTACGCCTGATTGGTCAAAAGATATGTGAATTTGTGAACGGCGCATTCTGATTGGTCTAAAAGCAGTAGGAGATGAGGTCGTGTGAACCGATCTTCAACAGGTCATCTCACGCTGAAAATGGTCGTTAAAGGAAGAATACAATCTAACAGTGAGCTAATTGTTTTTAAACTCTTGCTTTGGGAGAAACGTAGCTGTTTATCCTAGCAAGACTTTATTGACTCTCACATCAGCTCTGTGTAAAAAACCATACTGAAGCTCACCTAGAATCGGGTATTTTCTGACTATCTTAAATATGCAGTTCGGCAATGCTATACGGAAGTAAGAATGCATTCCGAGGTTTCCGTCTATTTTTTCTTATGTTCAGTTTTCTTTGGCTCATTTAGTGTCATTAATTTTCGATAGATTTTCTTGTATTGAGTTTCAGTTTTCCCGATTTCACTGACATCATTAGATTACTTCCCTTGCACAACTGTTATAATGTAAGTAGTTGTACCATGTGATTATTGACGACTTCATTGCGTAAATTATACAATATTATTGGTAATGACAAAATTATTTACGCCAAAATTTAAAAGTCTGCTCATTAAGCTTTTATATGACCGAAGTTTTGCATAGTATTTAAAGAAAATAAGCTTTAATTCTTTCTTATGATCTAGATATATCAAGTTTACTTTTATAGATTCGATTGACGGACGCAAAGTGATGGGCATATTGACATACGAATCTTGTATCGCTCACCTAAGTTATTGAATACTTGCACTGGTCACGACCAGAAAAGAACACAATCAATTTAAGCAACGATACAATCCCTCGTCTACGGTAGAAGTTATAAAACCGTAACAGGTTTATAACCATCCTCTATGATCTATTATCACAGATGTAGACTAAAACAAATTTGTAGCATATGTATAATCTTCCGTAAATACTCAATTTTTAAGTTTCCTGTACCTAGGTAAATTCAATGAGCACAGTCGACAAAGTTAAATAAGTTACGTCTGATTGGTCAAAATTAAGGTATGTTGAATGAGTGTTGTCAGGGGTTTGTAGGAACGACCGTGGATAAAAAGAAACCCTGACTTGGGAGGATATGCAAGAAAATCAGCTTTAATTGGATTTTGTGATTCACTTATAGTTAATGTGCTGTGGCGTGTAGAATTGACGAACGCTATTGATTCAAGTTGAGTCTAGTATCGCTCACCTAAGTTATTAAATATTTGTATATTAATTCCACTTCATCACTCAAGTGCCCACTGTTAATTTCACCCGAGTGGTTGAGAATCTTCATTGGAAAGCAAACTTCATTTTTGAATATTTTGTGAGCAAGTATTCTGTTAGTTATAAATTTTTTACCGCTATCCAAACTGAAATAATTCTGCAATTATCAGGTGCTATAGAATGTCATTGACATCAGTACCCGAGATTACTTCCCTTGCACCACCTGTCATTATGTAAGTAGTTGTACCAAGTAATCACTGACGACTTCATTACATAAATTATTAAATGTTATTGAAATATAAAAAATTATTTGTTGCAAAATTTACAAGTTTAATCATTAATATTTTTATGACCGAAATTTTGCATAGTATTTTAAGAAAATAAGCATTAATTATTTTTATGATCTAATGATAGCTAATTTGCTTTTGCACAGAACGACTATGGCGTAAAGTGAGCATATCGACCAATAGTTTTGTATCTTTAATATTAGATGCTTGACACCAGGCAACAAAAGAAAAAAAAAACAATTTCAATGTATATAACTAAGATCTTGTATACATCTTAAATAATAGTCCATCCCTGGCCTCAGTGACTGTTTTTTTTAGATTTTTTTTCTGCCATCAGTGACAGAAGAAAATAAATTCAAAAAAAATTGTCGCTGAGAGCAGGGCTGGACTAATAGTTTTCATATTGCTAAATATGTTCATTTTGTCGTTCAGGGCTGTTTGAGTCAAAAGTGGCTGCTAGCTAAATGGCTGCTGTTATGAATTTAAAAAATACACTAATTATTGTCTGGCGTTTGCCAGTCCAAATATTAAATAACTTAGGTGAGCGATACAAGACTCGTAAGTCAATATGCTCATCACTTTGCATCCGTCGTCTAACTAATGTGGCGTTCCCAATATATTTATAGCTGTACAAGAGAAACTAGACTGGAAGTTATTTTCTTACGTCCATTTCAAAATTTGTAATGATGTATAATATTATATATCAAATTATCCACTTTCCCTTTTTCTTTATAGCATTTAAATATTCTCATAATTTATTTTTCTAAAACTCTTTCTAAGTTAAACCAATTTAAACAACTTTCTACATTTATTTAATACAAGGGGAAATAATCCATGGCCGATTAACGAAATTATAGCACGACCAACGATATATAGTTTGATTATGTTTGCAAGTAACACTTATTTTTTAAAAAAATGTAAAATTGTACACCCTTTTACAACGCCTTAATCCGAATTCAAATGATATTTTAATTTTAAACGCTAATAGAAACAAATAAATTAAAAGATAAAAATAACCTATCTGTTAAAGACCATTATCAAAAACTTGCAAAAAATAAAATATCTACTTAAAAAAAGTGAAACTAAAGAAAATTTGTACTATTTATCTCACCCAAATAAAGAGAAACGTACAATAATAACAAAATTCAGAATTATAAGGGAACAGAGACTTTGTAAGGGATGTAATATTTTAGATGATGAATCACATTTTTTCTTCAATTGTAAGATTAATACAAAATTGAGAGAAACCTTTTTAAATAGTTATATAGATATTTTGAAAACTATTTTGAATCCATCAACACCTGATGATATTAAGACAGTGGCGTCTTTTATACAACAGTCATGAGACACATAAACTGTATTAATATACATATTTTTCTTTTTTGTGTTATATATGTATATCTGTCTGTATATTTGTATGATATGTCTGTATTGCTATGGGCCAAATGGTCTTTTTGTTTGCAATAAAGTTGAATCGAATTTATTATATATGCATAACTTAAAAATACTTATTATGATTATAAAAATATCTACTTTTACATTTGTAATATAAAGTGTTATTGAAAATCATTAACATACATTACTACATTTGCTAAATTTTCCCTTGAACTAAAGCATTTCGTTTAATATACATTTTGCTAATATTTTGAATACATCATTTTGCTATGTCATAGTCATTACTATGAAAAATAAAATGAATTTTTTTCTGTGTCAGATAGTTCTGAAAATAACGGAGAAATATATGTAGCTTTTCAAAAATGAAACACGTTGTTCAGAAAGTGCAGAACATTTTATAGAAAAATATATTTCATCTTCCACATCAGCTTTACAGAGTGGACACGTCTCAATGAACAAGTTACTATTACTTATTCTAACTTTCATGAAATTTGACAAATCTCTCTTTTCTAAATCCGAAATTTTTAGAACATTTTCGATTTCAAAAATCTTTCTTCAGTTTTCTCTGTGTTCTTAATTTGTTTCATTTTCCTGTTTTAACATCATCATTGAAAAGTGAGTGATTCCAAAACTTAATGAAACAATCTTTCAATTTACTAAAAATGGAAAAGTTAATTTTCTTTTACTGAAAGAGTTCGGTTTTTCCAAATATGATCAAAATTTATCTTCTGGAAAAGTGTCTTTATTTTCGTACAATACCAGCCTTGTTTATTTAGACTATCATACACTTGATGTGCTAAGTTAGCAGGGCCTGAATTAACAATGTGATACCAAAACCCAACTGAAAGCTTTAATGCATCGAATGAACATGGAACAATGCCTAAATCACCCAAGACTCCCATATTTAAAGCTGTCTTGTTAACACCTGATAAATACTTTGAAAATCTTAGTTGAATTTTTACTTGTTGATATAAAAAATGTCTGGAATCTATATCCCTGTTATCTTTCAATAAAACATCTAGACATAGGATTTCACTACAATACAATAAAATTGGCTTCACACAAGAATCAAATAATTTAATGTGAGGAGGTGCTAGGTATGTTCAGACAAAAGGGGTGGTTTTTTTCGCAAAACGACTGTAAAGGGATATACCTTTTTTCTCTTTTCTACAAAGGGGTAATATCTGACTATCTGGAATGGGGTTATATGTCAAGAACATCTGGAACGTTAGACTCTTGCAGCCATACGCAACTAAAAATTGGGAAGAATTTACAGAATATTGAAAATGAAACAATTTTATTAATAACATACCTAGAATACAATTATGACCCCGTTCTGGATACCAACATCGTAAAAGCATAACCATTTACGGTGGCACACTGGTGCTATCAAAATAATTGGTAGTACTCCACAATCCACCCATTCCTCACCCCCGGGTGTTTGAAGCTGCCAATAATCAGTTCAAAAATTATGTGTGAAATACCAACCACTGGTAAAATGTTCTGTATAAATTATCACTTAATGTTCTAAGCCCAGCCTAAAATAACGTTGCCACCAATCGTAGCTATCTATCATTGAACCGTGAGTGGATAGCTTTTCGACACTTCGTCTTTGAGGAATACAAGCTAACAGCATCTGGTGATGTCCAAACATATCTCGCATACTGCCTTATTATAAGGAAAAGATAAAGTCGCAGAGAGCAGAAAGCCAGAGAGATATTCAAGGCGCAAGGATAATATCCACGTGTCGAAAGTTTTAGCACATTGTGGTATGTAAATTATCGTATAAAGATACAACAGGACCTGCAGCCGACCGTATGCAATAAACATAGCTCTGTCCTCAGATGCTTCTGGTATAAACCCTTTTGGTCATTTTGGTATTTTTGAATTTTCTCTTCAACCCTTTGGGTGATTGTTTTGGTTTACAACATTTTAGGCCTCGGTCACAACTGATGTGTCGTAATTTAAATCGATGAAAGGTGCACATCTTGTGCATTAAAATTGGTATCAAAGAATTAATTTGGAATGTGAATCATGTCAGACCTGGTATGTTTAAAATCACAAGTGTTAATATGTAAACATAAACATAATAGTCTATAAGAAATATCTATTATGTAGGTTAAACAAAAATAATAAAAATAAGAATAAATACATAAAATAATAATAATAATAAATAAATAAATAAATAAATAAATAAATAAATAAATAAATAAATAAATAAATAAATAGTCCTTTGTATTTTATTCAATTATTTTTTGTAAGAATATGCCAAACAAATATTTATTTTATTAATTGAAAATAAAATAATATGTCAATACTCGCAATCTAAGAGCCTGATTTTTTTCTTTTGTGGCACTTTGCGGTTTTTTAAAAGATACTATATGTTGTTAAACTATTTGATTCCAAGTAATGTTAATTTTTTTTCAAGTTTGTTCCCATAAAAATGATAATATTGTTCCCCTAAAATACTGTAACTAGTCAGTTATAATTAGTCAGGGTTATCTTTCTTATAACGGTTTAAGAATATTCAAACATTTCCCTGCCAAAATTATTGAGGCTTGGCAAACAGAATTTGGACGATGCAGGTTTGTCATTTATACAGGATGATAAAAGCTTTTTTCCAAATACAAAAAAAATTATGAAATGGAAATATTGCAAAGGAAAATGAAAGAAAACTGTCATAATCATTGCAATCTTTATTTTTCTTGGAATATCCTGTTTTTTTAATTTGAAGTGTGAGATGCATCAAGTTGTATGTGGCAGAAAAAAAACAGATTTGTGCGATTTTTTTATTAATAATTTATTCAATAATAAATGCACAATTATACCAGTAAGGGTTGATGGCATACATGTCAATAAATCATAAACTAAACAAACAAGCAATAAACCAAGAACATTAATTGGTGTACTATGTTATTCTGAATCCTAATAAAGAAATACTGTACAATGTAGTTGACTTTATAAAGCAGTTCATTGAATTGCGAAAATGATGTCCACATTGGCCAGTAATTACTCCTATTTTACATGAACTATGTGTAATACATGTTGTTTGTTTTTTGTATTGCTTAACCCAGTTGGGTATAATATGCAATAAAGATTATTTTAAACTATGTAGTAGTAGGGTCCACTCTACTCAGTATTAAGGACTTTCTAATGAATGGAGCTGTAAATTGCATAATTTGATATGAAGAAAGAAGTGTTTCTGTTTTTTTTTTTTTTTTTTTTTTTTGTTGTTGTTTTTGTTGTTGTTTTTATCAAAATTTTTTAATTCTGTGGATATTTTATCGATTTCAGTTTCTAAATTTTGCCGAAGAGATTTACATTTAGGACAAGTTAGGAAAAAAATATTCTCATCTTTTAGTTTTCTAAATAACATTGCTTGCACATATACGGTGTACCCGTTTTAATCTTGCGTATCTTCCTCTTTCAATTTCTAAGAAGTGGTCACTAATCTCATTTTGCAAATTAGTCTCCTATTCTCAAAATTACTCTCCAGAATAAACTTGTCTACAACATAATATAATCTGTATTAATTTGACCATATATAAATATTTTATTGTTTTCTGTGAACGATTTTAATTTTTTAAAGAATAAATGGATCAAACGGAAGTAGATTGTTATTTCGTTCTCTAATATATATTTTTTTTTTAATATTATTTTTTGTATTTTTTATTTTCATCTTTTTATTTATTTATTTATTTTATGATAATTCATGATGATGACCATGAACAAAGCTAGGATAAATTCTGCTTTTTTGATATTATGGCTCCATCATAAATTTTGTTATCACTGCCAAATAACGATCTGACTTTCTGGTACGAACATTTTATCTGACGAGACTATAAGCTATAGGTTTTTCATCTAAATTGATTTGACACCTTTGAAGCTTCACCTACCTGGGAAACTGATATCACTTCTTTTTTTTCTTGAAAAAAAGGGGGGATAATCTCTAAGTTGTCTTCGGTACCGTCTGCTGTTAAATAAGGGTATCAAGTTATTCTTTGGACACAAGAATACCTTTAAATACCTAACTTTTATCTCATATCTGCTGTCATTTCTACTGCTTGTTTATAAGTACCATAAACTGTGTCTTTAGTATGAATGGTATATATCAGCCAGAGGGTTAAGGTAACAGATGTAGCTAAGACCTACATCAACATTTATAAATTATTTCCATTTGATACAAGAATTAAGATGCTCCGGAAGGTCACCATTTCGGTGTATACACCAATGTTTATATGTCCTTTACCGTTATAGAATAGTCGTAATTAAGAAACATGATAAAATTATATTAGAAATCATTATCCGAGTAAAATTTAAGGAGACTTTCTTTAAAGGTATGATGAGGAACCACTAAAAAATTCTCCATTATTCGAACTCATATACTTCCAAATTTAAATTGAAAAATTAAAGTCTGATAACAAGTTTCTCCGTGAAGCAGAACTCACTTGGATATTTTTTAAATTTGTCTGTGTTGACGTCATAATTTATACAAAAATCAATAAATACAAAATTAAAAAAAAAAAAAAAACCTCTCGTAAATCATTTGAAAAATTTCAACTGTAGAAAAGACGATAATTAACTACGACTATAGATTGGACACAAAATGTAGAATAATAATTTGTACATTCATTTTAAAGAAACTTTTGAGATATTTTCCAAAAAATTACTCATAGTTAAAAGGAGACACACGGTATGGTAAATGTGAGTAAGAAACAAACTCATATAATACTCTCAAATAATACAAAAAGGCAAGTAAACAGTAGTACTCATCATCTTGAAACTTGCTGTAAGGTTTTTAACAATGGATCAACGTTTATAACTTATAACAAGCAAAAGACGACCGTTGGTGTCGTTCTTCGACACTACCTTCTTTTGGATAAAATATAAACATTTATGCAAATAGCCGCGACATACAGTCGGTGATTTTAAAGTGGAACCCCTTTGTATTGGCCATGTAGTTATGTTTTTTCAGTTATACTTGAGTGTATTATTTTATATTCGTTAGATTTTGGTAAACAAAACCATAAAACTAAGTTGTATGCCAAAATATTCATATACAGTGGCGGATCCAGAGGGGGTGTAGAGGGTGTACGCCCTCCCTTTGGTCGCCAAAAAAAATATTTTTTTTATTAATATATATGATTTGTTTAGCATAAAATTGTCAAATAAAAAACATTTACGCCTCGCTCCGCTCGGCATTACATTTTTCAATTCTAAATTGTACGCCCACCCCCTCCTTTCAAAAATCCTGGATCCGCCCTTGATATATACATTTTATACATATAACCAAGAAATATTACCAATATGGTTAAAATATGCAGGTTATCTAAGTAATAAAAGTTTAAAACTTATAAGAATTGATTTATTTTTAAAGATACATATACAGAAAACAATTCATTTAAATTAAGGGAGGAACAGACATGAAGGAAAATTGAACCAGTCTAAGGAACAATTAACATTTCGATTTTGAGATCGATAGAAGAACGTGCAGGGTTTGGAGAATATTTCCAGTTATGTTTACTTTTTCTGTCCTGTTTCAATCTCCCTACAGATTGCAGTACATATAAATTGAATTTATGTCAAAAACGCTTTTGTTATAGAAATTCTATGGCGAGAAATGTAAATAAAGTATCGATGGTTTTACGCTACTTGAAATTGTATACATTCATAAATATATGAAAATGACAAAAGCATGGATAGGGGCCCTTGATATTAAACAGATTTCCATAATATTCTCTTTGCAGTTATCTAATAATTGAGTTTTATATTCACAATAGAGGACCAGTCCACAGGAATTACTTTAATTACAGCTGTTTATCCCAAATATAGTTTTTTGTATAAAAAGTTTATTTTTCATTTGTTACAATCAATATAAGTGTATGCAATTACTAAATTTACAAAAACCAATGAAAATTTCTTTACAATCGTTAGTACTGTCTTGTACCACTTGGAATCCAAGGGAGACATATTTATTATTAGTATTATTTTATGATGATTATTATTATTATTTTAAAATATTTTACAGCCAATTATTTCATTTCTAAATTAATAAAAATGCTTTACACACACAAAGGAACACTAATTGATATGAAATTAATACAAAAACCCAATAGAGCTATTCAAAAAATTTAATAAAATATATATAGTCAAGTGTAAAAAGACCCTTATTTAAATTCTTCTCGAAAAACGTTCATCGAGTGTTGTTTTCTAATATGAATGTTCTTCCAAAGAGTAATAATACCCGCCATATGCACGGTTTATTCCAAATGCTTTCTAACCGTAATTATCTCGGAGCTTTGTAGTCGGCAGTAGTTCCTTTAGACAAACAAGAGCTCAGGCAGGGAGGTCTTTGTATATGTAGATTTATTGTTAATGTTTACAACAGCCACCAGGGCTCGACAATAACGCTTGTCCGATTGTCCGGTACCAGCTGAAAATTCCGTCGGACAATCAACTTTGACTTGGTACTTGTCCGATGGGACAAGTAAAAAATTCTGAAAGAAGGACTTAGAAATAAAAATATTCATCGGAAACCTTCCAATTTTTAATTTGAAATTCAGGTTATGGTAGCGAGAATTATCGGTAAACCTTACATGCATATGCATGACAAAATTATTTTATTTTTGATTTCACTTTCGAGGGAGAAATATATACCGGGGAATGAATTTCACTGTTCTTCTATTTAATCTGAATCGCGTAAACGTTTTATCTGGCGGAATAAATATGAATGTAAAAAAAATTTGCGTCTTACAATTAACAATGACCGGAATTAATGTAAATAAATTACGATAAATGGATCTGTCAAAATTCGGGTTTACATGTTCAAATACGGCCAAAAAGAAAAAGAAAGATGATTTAGAGACAAAAGAGATAAAAACAACTCCTTAAATATTGTTTTATTATTTTAGACACCTTTCTTAAAGCGACTTTACATATCAAACTCAATTTTCGGACAAGTGTCAAATCCTTCCGGACAAGTGGATTTAGGAAAGCACTTGTCCAAAGGGACAAGTCAAAAAAAATGTTATTGTAGAGGCCTGGCCACTGTATACTGGAAGTCAAATAAAGTATGGTGATGTAAAAATCTGAAGAAGTTATAATTTAATCAGAAGGCAAGGATTTACACATAGTTTGTTGATGGATACCAAAAAGTACACAAGACTTTTAACACACAAAACATCCATCGAAAGCAATAAAAGACCAGAACAAAAAAAATATTTCAATGGACAAAAACTATTCTAGTTGTCGTATTGTTTGTTTTTCCCTTCATTTATGTTCGTTAACTGCGCTTTGTATTGATGTCGAAATACATGTACACATGTATTATTATGAATTATAAATTCAGTATTTATTTTTGAAATTTATATTGCTCTGTCTGAAAGCTGACTAATTGATTTTGCGGTCGAAAATATTATACGAAAAAAATATGATCCTTCCCCTACCCCCCCCCCCCCCCATAAAAATCAAATGGTTGCACCCTAATGTTATCGCATCAATACGTTTTCGTAATGATATGTATACAATAATTAACACAGGACGTTTTGTGTGTATAAAGAATTTTTTTTTTTTTTGGTGAACAATGTCACGAAAGTCGCGATGGATTTTACAGCTAGAGAAACCATATGAAAATATAGCAGGTAGTAAAAACGTTTCAAATGAAGTTTGAAGTAATGAATAGATCGTACATTTTACTAGAAAATTATGTGATTACAAATATATTAGGATGTTTATACATTCTACTTTAACCTCTTCCGTTGGTAACATGTTACATGTTATTGCAATATTATGTTATTGCAATAAAGAAAATGATCGGTGTAAATGGGGATTTATTTGACACAAACACTGAAAATCGTTTTTAACCAGTAATACACACGCATGAATATACCAATTAATTTCCGTTGTCAACATTATTTATGTATTTTCTTGGGCTTGTCGTTTCGTTATTCAATGTTTTACCACGATAAACATTCAGAAATTCAGACATCACAAATATTTAATAAATTTTCTTTTTCCATAATTATGAAATTTTCTTTTAATTTGAACATTTGCAAATTAATAATAAAAATGCAAAATGGTCAATTTTTATGACGACACAAGTGATTTAGTGAATATACCATCATCAAAATTAGCGAGTGCACTTTTCATGTTTTTGGAAGCACCTTTTGAAATTTTGAAATTTGTAACAGAAATTAAAAAAAAAAAATAGGAAGAATGTTATTACTAATGTTATTATTAGTTTTGCATTACTGGCTTTTTTTTTTTAAATTGCGTCCACAATGACAATCCCTTAATCGGTGTTATTTCTTATTCAACCATTTCGTTTACATTTAATTATTACATAAGATTTACTTTTTAGATAACACACTTTTCGTACAATGATATTTAATAAATCTGTTTCGAAGTAAAACAAATTGAAATAAAATCATAGTTTTCAAGAGCTTTCGGTTTGTACACTTCCCTTTTTGATGTCTATACGTATAATTGTACTTGGAACATCTCAGGACAACTTGAAACCTATCGACTTCAACAGACCTTATACCGGTAAGTGGTATTGAGTGGAGTCATTGTTTGCCAGAATAAGTGAGAGTTATAGCTAATAAGAGTAACAATATGTACATTTCACACCTTGTTCAATAGATCAGCGTGGAACTATACAGTCGTCAGAGTTCTTAGTTAACCAGCCGACAGGTACTATAGCAGGTGTGGTATTAATCGAACTCTTATAGCACATTGTGTAATAGCTTTTATTTTTCGGGGAGTTGGGTACATATTCTGATTTGGTTAGTTCAAGTATAAATGAATTTGCAAGCTTAAAAAGAAAATAAAAGGTGATAGTGAATTTCTGTTGTGGTATGATACAGAAATTCAGACATAACAAATATTAAATAAATTTTATTTTTCCATAATTTTGAAATTTTCTTTTAATTTGAACATTTGAAAATTATAATAAAAATGCAAAAAATACAGTAAGAATTCATAACTGTTCAGTGTCCAGATAGCATTAAAATGCTATAACTATACATACGTGTGCTGTCCATGTAGGCAGGTTGATGGACGTACATCAAGTTTGGCAAGACCACCTTCTGTTGTGATTTTTTTCTAGACATATCTTTAGTCGGGCAATTACAAGTAGATGCCACTTCTACAGAGATACAGAGATAAATTTTACAAGATTTGTTCGTTACATTTTCATAGATGTGTCCCTAGAAATAATATTGAAGAAGGTTAGGATTTATGTTTTCTTCTTGTGTTTATTTATGTGTTTGTTTGTTTGTTGGGGTTTTTAATATATAAACAACAGAATGGATAACAGGAAAGGTCAACAATAACACATCAATCAATCAAAGCAATCAAACTGACAGAAATCCGGACAAAAAAATAACATAAAAGACCACAAAACAAGAACGTAAACATAAACACAACAGAGAGTCAGGATAGCCTGACTTGGTACAGACACTGAACATTGGTGGGGCAGGCCCCCAAGCGGCCCTATATTTCCTAAAAAATCCTTATCTTTTTGAAAATGCCCTACAATCCCTAAAGTTTGGCATAAAATGGCGCTTTCCCCTATATTAGCCCTATAAATTAGA
Organism: Mytilisepta virgata; assembly: GCA_028015205.1. Classification (NCBI taxonomy): domain Eukaryota; kingdom Metazoa; phylum Mollusca; class Bivalvia; order Mytilida; family Mytilidae; genus Mytilisepta; species Mytilisepta virgata. The sequence goes on along the minus strand of CM051518.1, from coordinate 48,957,455 downwards.
ATGAATTGGCCGAAAATGTAATTTTTTCGCGTTCCCCTTCTTTTAAATCCTTCAAACGTATCGTAAATCGATGTACTTGTAGATATGGTAAAATCCAGTACTTGAATATTTCTAAGAAACTCACTGTCTTTTTTTATCAATTCATGTTCACAACAATCAAGTGATTGGTGATTGACTGCAGGATGCCAAGGTATAGTTTTGACGTTCTTTGTCAGACATTTAGAGTTAACTTGGTTGATGAAGTAATATCAAAGCTGTCTTGGTTTTCCCCAGTGTTATACTGTAGTGCAGTCATCTTCAAGACTTGATTAAAGTGTGTATACATTGTATGATGTTATTGGTATTACACAAATTGGTATGTATTTCATATAGTATTTTAAGAAAAGGGGTGAAGTAGAGAGAAATATCCCTTAATTTTCCTATAAATTATTAAATTTCCCGTATTAAACCCTATTTTTCAAGAAATAAGGCCCTATAAGAAGCCCAATTTTTGGAACAAAAACCAGTTGAAGGTCTGTGGGGAGTTAAGCCGGTGTTATGGGTAAACAAACCTCCCCCTTATCTATCCGGACACTCTGTTGTATAAAACACATTATATATATATATAAACCAATACAGTATGATTACCAACAAGGTGACCGCAAATGGTGTCGATAGGGCGTCCCAAATTTGACCCCTGAAATTTTCATCCCGAACGGGAATCGAAACCAGGGACCTCTGGCTTCGTAGTCCGATGCGCTAACCACTACACCACGGCTCCCTCGTTTTAGCTGTAAAACTAACTAAGGGTCTCATAGCTGTAGGTCAGATACTGTCGCTCTACTAAACGGAAAAGTCAGATATAACACTCCCATAAAGGGTTTAATGCCATCTCGTTGAATAGAAATCGGCAGTATTCGTGAGAGGCCAGTATTTTAAGAATTTTAAGACTTCAAGTCATTGGGGAAAGAGCAATTTTAACAGAATTTCACATAATTTCATATTTGTAGCCCTTACTGTGTTACCACGTTTCTGTGGGCTACTAGCGCGACCATTGCAATTATTCACAATATTACAAGAGAAACTAGGATGTGAAAACCCGTTCATGATCAGTGCTTTTCTGGAAGCCAGTGGGTATTAGATAAAAGATGTTTATATTTATTTTAAAACTTTTTATTAAAGTCTAGTCTTATCTTGTGTTGAAATTGAGACAATAGAGGTTTAATTTGCAGACAAAAACTAAAGTTTCAAGACAGATAAAAGGACAGCTATTCTCAAGTTGCATTATGTACTTTTCGTGTTTCAAAACAAACTGTATATATTTGTCCATTCTAATTTAAAATCCCTATTTGCAGTCTTTTTGTTTTATTTCTAAAAATTTTTGATATGAAGTATTACCAAAGTGTTATTTGTCGAAGAAATGTGCATATAGATGGGCACTATTGTAAATGTTTTCTGCTGTTTCAAGGATCAATATTTCACGAATTTTCAAATAATTTTGAGCTTCTTTTCGTTTATATTACAGATTTAGCCAATGAAATTATTTTGATTTTCATATAATTTTAATTCATTAAGGATTTTTACAAAATGCCTCTACCGTTGATAAGTATAACTAATTTTTGTAAAAACTGAAATATTAATAATATAAGTTTCAGTTGTATTTATTGAATTATCCATTTGGTTAAATACTTTTTAACAAATCGATTGGATATTTTTTTCTCTTAAAAATTGTTTGGTGACATTTCTTTATTCTCTTTCTTTACTTTAATTTTGGTATTCTATATTTGCACCTTAAGTTAAAGAAATATGTTTGAGACTACACTTTCAGTTAAATTTAGATGCATTTTAATACTATTTGACGGGAAAATACATTTGGCAGCAACTATTCAATTATACGAACTATAGTTGAATTTATTTGTATCAACTACAATTTTGTGTAAATATTGATTATTTTCAAACAATTTTATTCATTAACTGTATTCGTGACTTCATTGAAATAGCTACTTCAACGTCCTATCCTTTCCCTTATAATCAAAGAGAATTAAACAGGGTGACGAAATGGTAGGAGGAGTAGAATAATCCCGAGCAATTAAAATTCAATATTTACATGATCGGATTGTCTTCATTATCTCGTTTACTTTTATCAGAGAACCAAAGGAAATTCATTTTATAAAGAAACCACAGAAAACCAGCAGTGATATTTTACATAGATTTAAATAGCCCTTCAATACAAAGAAATATGAAACATTATACATACAAAAGTGGGTTTAGACTGAATGGATTTAATTGTAATTGCAGGTGTATTTACCTGAGTGTCATCAAATTATTATTTTATTTACTGGTGACAAACTTAGAAATAATTAAAGACATTTCAGATTGTCACAGCTTAAGCTTCTCCATACAGATCCATACATTATCTAAGAACACCTGTGATTACTTAGGTAACTACTAGATATCCAAGTCAGGTCATTAGTAGAATTTACAGGGCAAGGTTTCTATAATATTTATATTTTTCAAGTATCTAGATAACATTACGGAATGAATCTTCAGACATTAAGGGTATGCTGCACAGGTGTGATCTTTTTAATTTACAAAATGTCGATTTATACAAATTACACACTTTGTTGGCTTTCTGGGGTCGTTTTCATGCTCTGAAAACATCACAAGAATGTTTGGAAAGACAGATCTCAATGAACTAAATGCCCAAAATTTTGTTTTCTATCATGTTAATTAATATTGATATAGAAAGTCAAGTAGTTTGTGTATACAAATTACGAAAATGGTCATCTTGTCACCTAAACTGTTGTCCAAACTACAAAACGCAGCGAATCTGACAGTTAGATTTATTATGATTGTTCAAAAAATCATTTTGTTTATATTTAATATTTTGTCTGTTTTATTTCGTTTCATTTTTCAATTGTTAAATGTTGTTGTTGAAACTTTAATAAAACAAATTGTTTTTGTGTGCTGAGCATTTTAGCGGAGATAAAAACAAAGACGCAGATCCCCTGTCGATACTTGTCCTCACCAAAAATCATTGAAACAAGCTGAAATATTCCATTGATTTTATGGGAGTGTATATTATTACTGCTGTGATATTGTAACCAACCTATTTATATCAACTGTGTCAATTTTAGGATTTATAATACTATTAAACAACGTAACAAGGTAATTAAAAAGGGTTAGATAGTAAGATATATATATTTCATATGCCGTATGAAAGGAATAGGGACATTTTCTCTTGAATTTTGGGGGCCTCGGTGGTCGAGTGGTCTATGTAGTTCGTCATGACTACTAAGGGCCACTATCCTGTCAACACTGGGGTTGTGAGTTCGAATCTTCCTTGTGGCGGGGTGTGTTCGATTCCGATCTAAATTGACAAGGATTGCCAATTTTCTTACCGAAGGTCGGTGGTTCTCACCGGGTACTCCGGCTTCCTGCACCAATAAAAAATGGCCGCCGCGAAATAGTCTAATGTGTTGAAAACGGCGTAAAACCCCAACTAAACAAACAAACAAACAATCTCTTGAATTTACCTCTTTTAAGGTTATCAATCGTCAGAATTAAAACAAAATACAAAGAAAAGTCCGGGGAGTGGATTATATATATTTTTTATTCCGAGAATGCGACCAAGGAGTCATCTCGTACAATACAATGCAGCAGAGTATGTAGTGCTTTGAAGAAAACTAGCAAAATCCCTCAACTAGAAAAAAATAATGTAAACTCCAGACTAATTTAAGAACCAACCATGACAATTTATAAACATATCGTATATATCCCAAATATATATCGTGTCAATGATTATTGCTTTGTGCTTTGTCTCATGAATACTGGACTGGAGTACTTTTCTATATTTTGCGTTACGAAAAGGCTTGATATGATTTATTGTGTAAAAATCATCTGTTTTTCCCTCTTGGGCAAACCAATAAAATCTGCGACAGAAAAACAGATAATTGCTAGTAACTGAAATTTCAAAAATAAAAAGAAAACTGTACATTTTGATTTCGAGCACTGCTGATGAGTTGTCAGTCAACGAAATGGCCATACAGTGCATCAAATTTATTTCGGTATTTGCGATACATTTTAATACGTCAGACATTATTCTATATTTCTTATAAAATAATTTACCAGACATATCTAAGGGATATAAATTTATTGTTTAGGATAAGAGGTTTTTCTCGGTTGTATTTTTTTCAAATGTGATCTTGTAGCCGACGGACGGAAGATTCCATGTCATTTGATATATAAACCGAATATTTTCAATTACATTTAAACAATTTGATAAAAAATAAAAAATTACATGAATAACACATTGTCATGGTAACTAATTAAAATATTATCTTACTAAATTTCCAACATATCTGGAACCAGAACATATTTTTTTCATTAAAATAAAAAATGTCATAACTTGATAAGATAAATTAATATAGAAAAATTTGTCATATACACACACACACATATATCTATAAATGTGAATTTCGATGTATTTCATTTTAACAACTACATTGATCTGTATCGTTAACAGTGCTCTGAAACAATAATTCAAAAAGTTGTTGAAATTACCATGTAGATTGTAAATATTGATATCTAAAGAAATAAATGAAGCAAAATTTGCTTCTCGTCAATTATCACTTTGTAAATACCAAAATTTTTTCACCCTTACTAAATCAAGATATACAAAAGTCGCATGATTAAATTTGTATTATTTGGTTAAATATTGTGATCTTAAAAAGTTGTCCAGACCATGTTTTATTTTTTGTTGTAATTAGATAAACCATGCGTGTCAGAATTGCCTCAACAGAATATTTATTTCAGGCTCAGAGAAAAAATTTACTAACATTTTGAATATTTATTGTAGCCTGCGTTTATTTAAACTCTGTCAATTTGGGGATTTATGACAACCTATGAAACAATTACTATATATTTAAGCATATACAGAGTAAATACACACAAATGACTTTCTGCTATTGAGGGACAGGTCAAATGATGTAAATAAATTTTAGAACTAGCCAGTAGGAAAAATAGGAAACTATTCTTTTTTTCTCTCAAAAAGTCACCAAACGCAATTTGATAATAAGAAATGTTAACTATACATATACGTCGAATAAATTTGGAGAGATATATACAGGTGCACATCATTATTTTTTTTTTCAATTTTAAGGGTACGCACTAAATATAATAAAACAAATGTTAGCTCAATTTCAAAATTTTAAAGGGAAAATCTAGGCGCTCTTTGTGTGAGGGTCTTCTATCTAAAAGTATACTTTCCTTAATTTTGCAGTCCAAGATATATGAAACGGGAATGTATTGCCCATTATGCTATCAAAATTGCAAGACTTGCTTTGAAATTAAAAAACACATACCAACAACACGTGTATATATAATTTTTATATTATCTTTAAAACGTTCACATTTAACATTTATACGCCAGGCACTGGCGCCAAAATGTAGTGGTTTAATTCACACTTCCGGTAAATAAAATGAAATGTTGAAATATGTTCTATTCTCACCGAACCATCGGTCAATATTTACAACAGTATTTACAATGTTTGTAAGAATCCTTTGTAATTTATGACCACAAAATAAATTTACATAAAGAGACCATTATATTGTTTTATTATCATGGATTTATTGCGGAAAAGCACTCGAGAACATCCATATCTATATGTCCTGCACATTACACATGCTGCATTAGTATGGATTTTATATTTTGTTAGTCCGATTATGTCCTTTTCGGAATAACTACTACAGATTAAATGTAATTTGAGGTTTCTTTATTACCATGTTCGGCCATTTAAAATATACGGTGATGACGTCATACTGTTACCATTAATAGAGGCTGGATAGTGAAGGCCCTGACTAATTCCAGCATGACTGATTGAATGAGAATTTGTCAGACATTGCGTAGACATTGTTCCAGAACTCAACGAATTGGGTTGAGACAATATTTTAGAATTTGGAATTTGAGGGGAAACATGTGTTCCTGGTGTTCCAGTGTGTCCAGCACTCATTCTATTTTGAGAATTATGTTGCACATGCGTAGTTTGCGTATCCCCAGAATTTGAACATGGTTTCCCATCCTTTACAAGTACAGGGACAGCAACTCTTCTCGGTGAATGCTGACTCTGTGAACTTTGACTAGGTGATGAATGTTCAGATGGTGCGGAATCTTCCTGAGAGCTTTCTGGAGAACCCGGTTCACTTTTGATTTTGTCCTTTGATTGTCTTTTGTACTTGTAACGGTGGTTTTGGAACCAGATTTTAACTTGTGTTGGGGTCAAATTGATCATACTCGCTAAATGTTCCCTTTCCGGTGCCGATAAATATTTTTGTTGTTTGAAACGCCTTTCTAGTTCATAAACTTGTGCTTGTGAAAACAGAACTCTACGCTTTCTCCTTTGTGTGATCGGAAACTGCATCCCTGTTTTTGTGTGGTCATATCCTCCCAATGCAGACATATTCATATGATTCATTCCTGTAGACATTGGCGACATCGCACAAGAGCTTGGTCCTCCCATCAATCTTGAAACTGCAAAAAAAAAGAACCGAGACTAATAAACTCGTTTATTCTCATCATATCGTTAATGTATAGAATGTTTTCAAATTAAATTCATTAAATAATGTTTTTTGTGATTTCGAAGTACTATGAATTTTTTTTAATTTCGGTCGATTTCTATCGTAAAATGTTGTCTATGAATTAGAAAAAAACGAATAAAAAATAAATATTTTTGTTTTGTCGGATTGCTTAATTAACTATTTATTTTCAGCTTAGTTTACCTGCTGTTTGAACGTAGAAGTTATTTGTTAACTACGATTACAGTACGCTGTCGAGTCTGAATTCAATATTTGAATCCATTTATGCGATTAACTTTTGGAGTCGTTGATATTATGCTTCTATTAACTGTCAAAATAGAACTGTTTCGATAACACTTGCTTAAAATAAATGATAGTAGAAAAATCTAAATCTTTACTGATAATAAACGATAAGAAAATGATAATGGGTGATTTTCATCGTAATCAAAAAGTGTGGAAAACCTCTTGTATTTCACAAAAAAAACTCTTTATTTCGAAGGATCGTTCTTATTGTTTTTACGGTTTCGCTGACAATTTTTTTCTCTCATTTTGCTTAGATAAATTGGAATTTTAATTTATAAATGGTTTTTTTGTTTTTAACATATTTGTTGATTTAAAAATATATTTTAAAAAACATTCATAAATATTTCTGTAATTATTTACATTATTACAAATAATTTTTTATCTAAACTATTATGAAAGCACGTTTCCATACAAAACTTTCATTTTACTGGAATCAGATTCCACAACACATTATCTGTAATGGGATTAATTAGACGAAATGAACCCATGAGAACTCAAATTGACAATAAATGGAGCAACTGATTCAGTAACTGTTAATTGGGTATTACATTCCACTAACAGTTTAAATACTGTTATATCCCCTGTTATTATCGGTCTAATAGGTAGCAATTTTGTTCGTTAATTCTACAATAGAACCATCAATTAGTTTATATCGTCTGTCAATATATAACCGTGATGATGTTCTACCTCACAGCGACGACTGTAATCGAATCAAACATGTCAAAGAAATAATGTCAGGAAATTTGTCACACGTATTTAATTAAACAATATTTATTGAAAATATCTGTATTTTGAACAGAATTATTCTCCAAACGATATACCGGTAAGCACAATGTCATTTTATTTTTTTTCAAATGTTCGTTAAAGGTGTAAAGTAAGGATCTAATTTTTCAGAGTTTCTATATTTTTACACTTATTCTCGGCGCACAAACGTTTATGTCGTATTCTTTAAATGTAAGTTTCAGTTTGATTTTATAAGTTTTTTTCTAATAATAAGCTTGCAAAATAAATATTAAGCCTATTTCAATCTCTTTCTTGCTAAAATTTGTCTAAATAAATTTCTGAATAAAAAAAAAGATAAAAAGAAATAAACCATAAAAACATTGAAAAATCCTTTTGTACTTTTTAATCAAGCACTTTACGTAAAATAGTTCTCAATTTTCTGTGTAAAACACGATCCTGCATGTTTTTTGATGTTTTGGGTAATATTAAATTGAATAATTACAGATTATGTATTAAATTTATGGTTGATATTTCAATGAAATCTATTGAAATGACCTTTCCTTGTTTCTCATTTAATATATAGTAGGTTTTTTTTTTATAATTTGAACCTTTTCGAATTAACTATATAATAGATACTTTGCTACAGAAGTGAATGTCCTCAAATATTGTCTGTATTTACTTTCTATAAATTCATTTCCGTATTCAATAAATATTTTGACTTTGATTATACTAACATACCGTTTTAATATAAAAATAGAAAAAATATTTTCCAAGATCAGAATAATTCAAATTACCATAATCATGAAATTATTACAAAAGTTAATAAAAAGAGAACCGAGAAATTTGTTATTGCATTCCATCAAAAATTTTATTTATTTTTTTTTCAAAACAAGAATTGTACATGGCTCTTCGTAATTATTATTTTTTAGTTTATATCCCTTACGTTAAAATTCCTTGATACAAATTTTCTGTTGTGCATTTTGACAAATATGCGCCTCTAGTGACAAAGGCTTAAAATTTTGAATTCAAAACAATTACTCAAACTGTCATAGAGCCGAACTAAAATGGGCAAAATGGACAAGAACCAACACAAAAAACTAAAACAATCTACATCTTACAGGTTAAAATGGTTATAAAATGATACACAACAAAAAGAATTTCCATAATTAAATAGTAGAATTCTCCAATTCATTAAAAAAATATGAAAATAAAATCATTTCTTGATATTTATATTTTACTTAAATTAATTCACAAGGACAAAACACGAATTATGATTTTCGCTGTATAGAAAAATATTTAGCAATCATTTAAGTTTTGTAGAGACTAGAAAATCCATGGAAAAATTAGCTGACAGCAGTCAGTAAATTATACACAAATCAATCCATTAACATTTATCCTTTAAGAAACACGTAAATAAAACTTGAAAACATTTCTTACAACCGATTAAGTATCTAATGAATTATCACTAAAAATAATAACATTGATAAATCTTATCACGAGGAAGCAAACATTGACTAGTACATATTTAAATTCACATTTAATATTTATTAATAGTAAAGGCGGTAGTTCTTGTCAGTTTTTTTTTACAATTCTACTTAAGTATTTTGAACATCAATTTTGGTAAAACCGATTAGTTTCGAAGCTCTCAGAGAACAATTCTGGTTTAATATTGTGTAACAACAACCATTTTCTGACTTTCGAAAGTTATCAGAGATTATAAAATATTTTGAGTCATCCTTGAGAATCTTAGTTCCACTCCATTTGCCCCAAAGTGTTCTTAAATGTCTTTTAAGTACTTTCACTGAAGAAGGAGAAAAGCACTTCATAAAAACTTACTTGCAATGCGATCTGGGTTACCGCCGTACCAGTTTGATGTACTTCTAGGATCTCCATAATGTCCAAAGTCAGATCCATTACAGTACTGAGAAGCAAAGGACGGAGTATGATGAGACAGAGGTGGAACATATCCTGTGTGATACGGGTTAGACACTGGTACACTCATGCTGGCCATCTGAGACGAATGATGCTGAGAATGGTGGTTCCTGTAAGGAGCCAGAGGAGGAATGGCAGCCTCAATGGTTGTTCTTCTGTAAGTGTCTTCTATTGGTGACAAAATATCTGTAACTGAAAACGGTGTGGTGTGTTTTGGACTGAGGGACATCACCGTTCGAGTTCAGAGTGATTCCTCTCCGTCAGGTTGATGTTTTTAGGTCCTTCAGATATACTTTGTTACGTGAAGGGCCAATCTCGACGGTCAAAAGCATCATCTACAATGCAGACCCTTCAATCTTGACAAATTATGACTGAAAAAGTTTCAACGCATGCGTAGTCGACATATTTTTATTGACTAAACTTTAATAAATCCCACCCTTTTATTAAAAAGGGTGGTCATGATTAACATAATATCACGTGGATTCCACCTGTGAAACCGGATACAGAGTTTCTGATTAAACTTTGTATTTATGACATTCTTGATGATTTTTATTGTTTATCATTGATTTTAGGTACCCTGATAAAAATTCACTACATTTTCAAACTTTTATCAGCTTCACCGGATATCTTTGAAAATGTGAAAATTTAAAAAAAATTGTTGCAGGATTTTTCAACCCTAATTATTTGGAATTATAGTAATCCTCGATCTTTGATTACTGATTTAGAGGCGTGGCAGATTTTTGTCAAGTAGCATTTTGACACAGGTAAATCTACACCTAGGATAGAATAAAAGAGAAAAGCGTTTGTTAAGTATTAAACAAGTACCAATTTTATTTATATTCATTTAATAAAGTTTAAGTTTTTTTTATTTGAATTGACAATGACAATGCTTTAACTTGTCCCGGTAATTTTATATTTTTGTATCCAATTAAAAAAAGTAGAAACTTTTTGAGCAGATACAATTGTTAGATTTTAGTTGTATATTATTTTTCATAAATCTTCTTAGTTAAAAATGAAAGCACTTTTTTGTTTCCTTTATACACAATTTGGAACTTCTAATACTTATATATTTGCAGAATTCTATAATCTCTGAAAGCAAGGATGTAAATAGTACTACTATTTAAATCCTTGCTGAAAGTTACGTTTCTATTCTTGGGTCAGTACTCGACAATCCGAAAAACAAAAATACAACAGTAACTTGTAAAAATAACAATCTTGTTTTTACAAGTAATCCTATTTGAAATAGGATTTATTTTTCTGTTATAACACGTGTAAAAGTTTTCATTTCTCTATTCAGATTTCACACAATATATAATTCCTTTATCACATTAATAGAGTAATTTTCAATAGAAAACGGTATGATCCGACAAAATATACAAGTTAATCATTGTGGTATTCTAATATGTGAGAAATTAACAACGACCACAATTAAAACATTTTAATGGTGTCAAAATTGACAATAGATCTGTAAGGAATACCATATAATAGTTTTATTGATTATTGATAATCTCCTCTAAGGAACATTGATCTGCAGAAACTTTTATGAAAAAAGTATCAAAATAATACGATAAAAAATAGATAGAAGTTAAGATGAAATATATATACCCAAAATTGTAGTTCTGACCGAAAATGACGAAATGTTTATTGTACTATTAATGCATAAAATTTTATTACGAATTCTTTAAATGTATAAAATTTTCATAAAATATTTTAATACATAATGGAGATTTTTTTCATTGTTTCAACACACACTTTTTTCTAGCTGTTTTCGGAATAAAATAGTTTGCATTTATTTAATGAATTAGTGCATGCTGCAAATAATAACTGTTTTACTATCATTGGGAATAATAATACAAAATCAAAATTTTCAAACATAAAATAATATACTGACGAAGTGTGCTTATTGATTTATGTCAATAAAAAAAACAACAACAACACTTTTACGGAGTATATGAATTGGCACTTGCTTCAAAATATTTTTAAATTCAAATTTCCAAACACAGACAAATTTAAACAAAAATAAAAATATATAAATGTATTGAAAAATTTGAATTTAAACGACAGTTATTATGAAATTGAAATGAATATAATATTTTATTCTTTATTATCAAATAAATTTTGATGCCCGGCATGGTGAAGTGATAAGAATATTTCTTGCGTAGTGCATGGTCCGTGCTTAAACAAACAAATACTAGAGTGATACAAATATGTGCATTTCAACGAAAAGTGAAAGTTGGTCCGAAAAAAATTCTTTGCACTAAATAGCTAATGCTAATTCAAATTTCCTTTCATTTCAGACAATTCTTCTTCTTTGTTCTTTTAACAATCTTTTTAATCAATATTTACTTACTTTTTATTTTACGAATTTATTTATCATAATATTTTTTCTTACTTGTTTATTAAATTTTGTCCAGAACTGCACAATTTGTTTTGTTCCTAGAATATATTGCACTATAGTTTATCAATTATTAAAGAAATATTTAGACTTTTCCACATTTATTTTTAATTCTGGATGTGTAAATGTATAATAAGAAATATATCTTACAAAATTATTATGCCTTCAATTATTTCTATATTTATTTATTATTATTATTATTAGTTGTTGTGGTATACAAGCTTAGAATACTTAAACTTTCGATATTATTTCATGTGACAAAGCCAAAAAGATGGTCCTCTATATATATATATATATGAAAAATATATGAGGTTGAACTTTTAGAATTAGTGAAATATCTGCCAGTTTTTTTTAAATTCATATTTATATAATTTTTAAATTTTGAATTCTATATAGATGCAAAAGACATTACGATTGTCGTTTCAACTTGTGCCACGAATGCTTTATGGAGGTTTCTTTGTAGAGTGGGTAATATGCCATACTTTTCTAAGCTTTAATTCTGGATATAAGTTACCCAGATTTGTAGTTCAAGAAAAAGGTTGTACGTCAACAAAGTTTGGAAGGTCGTCAATACTTAGACCATTTTTTTTCTATTCCTTAAGAAGTATATGAACGGTTTATATAATAAATCTTGTCTGAACGATGTTGTTCAGTGCTGGTATATATCCCTTACATTACAATTCTGTGATGCAAATTTTCTAGTGTGCATTTTGGCAAATAATGCGTCTCTGGTGACCAAGGCTAAAAACATTTTTAATTAAAAAAAATATCTCATTCAAAATTTCATCAAGCAGAAACAAAAATGATCAAAATTGAACAGAACCTACAGAAAAAAGCAAACTCAAACAATCTATGTCGAGTCTGATCCATTCAACGAACCATTCTTGATATTTCATTACAAGAAAAACAATTTTTTATGCAAAACAGCTTTGAGCTGTGGTGATATTTAACACAAAGATTGTAAAATTTTAATATATAGAAATTTCATCTCTTCAACAATAGCGAAAAACATCGATTGTCCATGAAATTGTCTATTTGAGTTTGAATATCCAACTTTAAAATTTGATATAAAATGGACAATAATATAGCGTATTCTAATTCATGAACATTTTGAATCACTACTATAAACTGTCATAGAATCTTTAGTCCAAAAATTGATCGACCTATCTTTTTCAGATGCTTAATATTCTTACAATTTTTTATTCGTTGTTTACCAGTATGCAAAAAAGTAGAAGAAAAGAGCAAATGAAATATAAGCAAGAGCACGAACGTAAACAGAAACTAATTGAGCTCACTTCAAAGAGTCAATTTGCATAATGATGTAAAAGGGTTAGAAATTGTAGATTCCGTTAAATTTTGTGTATTGTGGTAAGAAATATGAACCGATCGCTATATTTACATAATACTTTCAATTCAAGTAAATTGAAATATAAACCGGACATATTACTTAATTACGTTTACTCCATTTAAAATAGCTTCAACAGAATTGATACCAATGTTGGATCCGTCGTCACGAATACGTTTTGTTAACTGACTACTGGGTAAACTGTGATTTATTGGAACAGCGGAGTATTAGTACAAATCTTGTTTGAGTTAGCTATTCACGTAAATGGTGGGGTGGGCTAGTCCTTAGTAGAAATCAGAAACTCTACAAACAAGAACAAATTATAAAACTTACGGCAAACACAGTTTTTGTTTCGTTTTGTTATTTTTGTCCATTTCTTTCTAATCTGTTTATTCACCTTTTCTGACACTATGGTCATTTTGGTAAACATTACGGACAGGTATTTAATTTTCTACCTTAATTTTCGACTGACACTTACTTAATTAGGATTTTATTTGGATAGATTTCTATCTTCTTCAAAAGAAAGTTGTCAAAAGTAAATTATTCTTTTGAATTTTCAGTATTTACTTGACGTTACAATATTCCGTTATAAAACAACCAGTTCACATCCCTGTTAAACTATATTTACTTTTTAACTTGTCATTTAATATGGATATACTTAATTTGTATACTTTCTTATAGTTTATAGAAATTATAAAAACAGACAGAATATTTCTTTTAAAATGTATTGATAAGAATTTGGTCAGCGTACGGACGTAAACCTGGAAACCACAAAACTATGATTCAACCTGAATTAACACTTGTTTTCGGTTATACAGGGGAGACAGTACATTGGCTTGGCCGTTGTATTTTTAATATTTCTTATATTTAGGTAATGGCGTAAAACCGATAACCAAGTAAATTTACTATTATGAAGATGTTAATTTTTGGAAAGTATCCCCCACGCCTAAAGCTTGTTCTATTTTTAGCTTATTTAGATATTGGCTTTCATTTGAAAAAAAAACGCCTACGGTTTTATTCATAAAATTAATGCAATCTCTCATATTTTAGTCATATTTTTTCGAACTATCTCATAAAATACTGCAATAATTTAACTATGGTATATATTTCACTGTATTTTATGACATAATGACATAGTGATATAGAGATATAGACTTCGTTTGGTGTTTTATAACGGTCTGAGAAATCCACATCCTGTCTCAAACTACAGTGTAATGTTTACAGTCCCGGGTTTTATTGGTAGGGTATAACGGTAGCATACGCCTGTTTGTGTGTTTATTGTTTGGATTCGTGATGTTTTGTTTATTTTATTACATATCTAAAGTTTATGACATCAAATCAGACAATAACGACAAACCGCAAGAAAAAAACATAATTCATTTTAAGATATATATTTTTTTATTGGATTTATATTTAGAATCACATAGAATCAGCATATTTATGTCGTCTTAATGTGCACAGAGGTAACTTCCCGTTAGTAACTCTAAAATAAGTCGATTCCATTGCGGCTTCATGGGAAGAAGCTTTAAAAACCCGTTAGCCAGTTGTATATCTTTGTATTGGGCATAGTTTAATTATTACGTCTAAAGTGTCAATTTATTGAAAATTAAAATTTTTTTTTATTAAATTACAAGAAAATCTTTTGGTTGCCGAAGAAATATCAGTGGCATCTGATAGTTTTTCACTTTTACGTGTTTTGTTTTTATTTGAATCATTCTATAGAAAATTCTGGGCAAACGTTTCTTCTTCACAGTGCATCGAAACGTCTAACATATCTAAATGTATACCCGGCATATCTTGGTCTTACTTCAACTCAAATTTCTGGTATTTGGTTGTATTCAAAGTGTTTTAATTCAGCCCTAAGTGATGAGAAATGGGTTTGAACAATTCAAATAAATTAGGTGCATCAATATATTTTTTGTCTGATACTAACGGTACATAATACATTTAGGAAGATATATCTACCGATAGTAAGTGTAATTATATTATTATATTTTGATATTAATTGCTATATCATATATAATATACCTGTGACACCGTTATAATATGTGACATAATCAAATAGTTCATAAAAATGGCAGTTTCCATCAAGCTATTTTATCTTGAAGAACCCCACGAAGTGTGAACACTTAACATCATGTCAGTAATAAAACTTCGTCACAGCTTTGAACACCTGTATTTTGGGAAAAATATTTTTTGCACGATCGGTAAACTTAAAATTGAAAATTTAGAATGGAAATTTCATAAACAATTAATATTTATTATGCCTTTGATTCTTTTAAGTCATAAATAAATAAATATATATTTCTGAGTGTATCGTCTTAAAAGTTTACTTTTCGTATTAGTAAGATTTTTAATTTATTATATGGCCGTGACGGAAGGTTTGTTTTAGAAAATTAACTGTAGAAAGAAGAAATAATATTGTTTCTTTTTCGTGGTCTTTGATGTATACACCACATGCAGGTGCAAATAAAAACTACCAAATCCTGACAATAAGAAATAGTTTAAATTATGTTAATATTTGCTTTATATATCATTTGTTCACAGGAACAGTTCTGCCTTTGGCGTTCTACGGGTGTATGAACCTTGTTCTTTATCAATAGTTAAAAACAATATTAGAGGTAATATTAAATTAAAAATTCGTCGCTCTTTTTGATAATTTAATTTTTTTATGTAAGAACAAATGAATTTTCAAGATAATAAAGGATGATTTGTTTTATTTTAAATTGATTATGTAGAAACCAAAATTAATAAGACTCAATGTGCTGCTGCAAACAATAAAAATTTAGAAATTTAGTGGTCCTCTCATTTATTTTTATTTGTAATTACAATGTCATTTTTGGTATCATGCGTTACTTAGTTTCATTTAATGAGTTGTATTTTTACATAGACAAAGAATTGTCCTTTGAGGAATATTGAAAGCTGAAAGATTTTTTTTGGTCCTTTCATAAAAAGTCCGTCGAAGAGCCGTTGTCTCTTTTCTATTTTAGATCCAAGTTCATAAGTTTGTCTTTAAAAATTCAGATTTTAGTTTAATTTAAATTAATATCATATATATGTTACGGAGTTACTTTCTTTTGAATTATTCGAAACTTATAGGAGAAATTAATCAAATAAATAATAAGAATAATATAATATGACTTCGAGGTGCTGCACGAAATGATACATGATTGTTTTGACCTGCAACTGCATACAGTCGTTGTTGTCTGTTTTAAGACTGCATACAGTCGTTGTTGTCTGTTTTAAGACTGCATACAGTCGTTGTTGTCTGTTCTAAGACAAACAATTCTTCATTAGTTTGCTGTCTTCCACATAACGATTTAATAGGTAGTATATACCTTGATATATAAATATATTTGTCAAAGATTAAACTGGAAAGATTAGCTTAAATGTTTACTTTTATTTCACTTAATCGACTAAAGTGCGAAAAAACTACTTAACTCATTATCAGATGTCACCCCTACTGACAAAATTAACACGAACGTGCGTAATGTTTATTAGAATTAGTTTCATACTTGGAATTTATTTCAAAGTGGTTTAAAGTTTTGGTAAGGATTTGTAGGAAATGATATTCTCTTCGAAATCTACGAGTTTTGGAACAATAATTTTATTTTTTTATATATGAACGAGGAAGACTAAAAATGGCGAAAAATCCAGTTACTTTCAGAAAAGAAAAGGATCTGTTAAATTAGCACAATTTTGAGGGTGAATTCTTGAACTTTGATAACAGTTTTAAAAGCCGAACAGTTGTCTCTTACTGTCTGTGGTGATTATTTTCAAGCATAGCCTTGCTTGGCAAGGTGTATCTAGTTTCATACATATTCATAAAATAGTCGGTTTTTTTTATTGTAACTCTCTTTTTGTACTGTAGCGTCAATCACCAATAAAAACTGAAAGATTCTATTTAAACTAAATTCCTTTAAAAGGGTAATATATTTCAACGAAAAATAGTACGTGTTTTACACTACGACTAGCCGAGGCAAATTAGTAAGTTTGAATATTTTCCTTTTTTTTATTTCAAAAGGATATTTCTTCAAAATTCAGTAGTGAGTTAGTTTGCATACTTTTAAAATCCCACCAGCCCATAAAGATAACGTAAAACCCAGTGCAGCGTTAATATATTTGAGAATTAAGCCAACCAGTGCAGCTCGGAAAAACAATACAAAAAGCAAGAGAACAATGTTTTATTGCAGTTCTTCATCTGCCGTTTGTTTTTTCAAGCATTTATTGTGTGGTATTATTTATCGCCTTCTTTTGTGGACCAACGTTCAACAGGCACCATCAGAACCCAAAACATAGCATGGTGGTCGAATAGCTATAACGTATTCTACCAATATGGAAAATTTACCTCGAAACCTTGCGTATGATTTTCTCGGTCTGTTAAATATTATGATTTACTACGACTGTGTGTGGTTTCTTTTACCATCTCAATGAAAGAACCTGAATAAAACCATCAATAGTCAACATCACACAAATTGTTCGCTTCTTCTCACCTGAATATTAGATTATCAAATCATTAATTATCAACCTTTTATAGTGTCAATTACCTCTAAGTAGTTAATAGATCTATTTAGTTAAACAAGTGCACTTACTGTCCTGTACGACAAACACACGATACACCCTTCAGTACAACTTTTCAAGCACTCTCGCTGTTACGACAATATTTAAACAAATGCCTTACTCAGGTTGCCTATACTTTATTTTTTGTTCATTTCAAATGTGAAATTGTCAGATCATTTTCTAGTATAGTATATTTCTTATCAACTTTGGTGGTCGTTGAAGATGTAATTAGCTGGCGAATGGTGCAAGTTTAAATTGAGTATGACATCTCTTCGGGTATCAAATAAAAATGAAATTATTTCAGTTATCAACAAATTGCAAAAAACACCCCTAGGAAATAAAGTTTTCGCAATAAGAAACTTTTTTGAAAAGATTATTTCAGAACTGCACAATAGATACAGTGACAAGGGACAAATAAACCTATTCAAAACGCCCTTACACGACCTTTTCCGTACCACGTTTTTGAAATTTGATTTTAAAGATGATAGATATTTTACCCAAGTTTAAGTCAGAACAATAAGAGAAAAGCTCCGGGTTATGCCCAAAACATAAAAGAAGAGAAAAAATCAAGAGGAATATCATTGTGCATTTTATATTTTAATAATTAAACTGGGATTTAATTAAAAGGAGAATATCGTATCAAAAGAAATTTAATCCACAACATTTTAATTTTACATTAAATGACTCAAGGAAATGGTTTCATTTAAACGCCGAGTTTTAACGAAAAATTTTAATTAGCAAACGTCTTTACAGTTAAATTTACTGTAGTATATGTATTTATAAGAACGGAAAGATTGACAGACAATTTTATTCCAATCCCGATCAAAATTATCACAGAATCTGCTTTAAACTCTATCTCACTAAAATGTCAGTAAAACCAAGTTACTTTTATCTGTTTGGTTGGATTACCAACTAATGAACAGTTTCGGCACGGGAATATCATCACTAAATACTATAAATACAATTATTTCAGATTTAAAAGTTCTTTTCCCTTCCCATATTTTTGCCCTCGAGCATGACTGAATAGGCATCCGAATGTTTGAAATAGGTACCATGCACAGAATTGTTTGTTCAATAATTTGTAGCAACTATATATGACCACTTTTTCAGGTTGAAAATAAACAGAACAGGAGCGTTTCCATTGAAGATGGGCTGACAAGCCTCAAATAGATCAGGACTATACTTTATTGAAATAATCACAACTTTTACTAGCTACTACTAGTATTTATATATCAGTCACCTGGGATTACTTTTACAGTGCTGTTGAGTATAAGATGAGGGTTCTCTTTTCACAACTAAGTGTATAATAAGTAGTAATGGTATAGTCCATGAACCGTATCTAGGAGATGTATACTCCTACCTCTAGATTTTCTACAGCCTTTTAAAAACCATTTAACACTTCTTTATTAAAATTAAATGGAACCTTTTTTATTCTAGTTTAGCTACGGTTAACTTTCAATGAGTACTTCAAACGGGAACTTGATTATATAGTATGAAAAACGTTTTATGAGTTAACAGGGTCTTTTGTTAAATACTATATTCTTAACGAACTGCAATTTACTTGGTCAATCATAGATGGTATAGACAATTCTGCATTCAGTTCGCTTCCACTGCGATAAAACATGTTTTGTTTCACGGAATAGAACAGAGTTGACTTAGCAGCTTTTGTCATTATCCAACTACAGAAGATCATTATCGGGTACTTATAAAATGAAGTTTGCGGCCATGATGTCAGTTTGGGTCATTAGAACGTTTTGTTGTACGGATGAAGTTTGTATGAAGACTAATTGTTTCCTGTGGATATGTCAGTCAAACGCTTTTGAGCGGACTAATCAATCTCCATATTTGTCTACTCTAAGGTACCATCAGCCGTAAAATACGCAATATTAGTTAAATTAAGTAAATGATTTTGTTTCTGGCTCGAGTAAAAATATATATATATTTAGAGGAAAAGACAAATTTTGTATACAGATACAGATATTTTTATTTGGTAATCACAGCGCCCACAAGGAGCAGATTAATTACAATAAATCATACATAAATCAATATAACTATAACAAATAAAGAAAAACAATGATTTGTGTTCATTTTCTTGATTACAATAATAATAATTTTAGTTATGACACCCCGAAAGGAAACAAAAAAGTAAAATAAAATGTAAGAACATTTTTAAAAGTAAAAGTAAAAAGTAAAGTTATTATTTATGAAATATTGAAATATATATTATCTGAGGGTCTCCAGCTGTACATCTCTAAGTGTTGTTTTTTTCCTGATTAAAAGAGCACGGTTCTCAAATAATGAACTTACCATTTTAAATAGTATATTAAAAATATACGTATATCATTTGTAACAAGATGTAGAAACCTACAAAAACATGTTTCAGAATTGTTCATCTCTATTTTATTTACTATTTTCAGCCCTTTTTATTGGAAAAACAAAACTACCGTGCAAACTAAAATGATTATTACTGCAACGACATAACAATTATAATAAAAATAATAAGATTAATAAGATAGTATTATTTTTATTGAACATTTTTGTTTAAGAATAGTCGTTTAAAAAAGAAGGCTCGAATATAGCTCTTATCCCGTAGTACCACAGATCAGTGCTTGATTCCAGGCAGCCAAATGAACACAGCGGAAAATATATATACACCATCTTGATTTTATTTAAATAAGTTGGCATGTAATAATAAACATGTCCTAACGGAAGCTTGAGTAACAATACCATTATTATATTCTCATAGATATTACAATTAAAACGAATACAAGGTCGGACTTTTTATTGAAACATGAGAATTCATATCCATGACAAGAAAATTACTTGCTGTGAAAATTAAAAGATTTCAATAATTTGGAATTTGTATTTACTCACGGATTCATACACTGAGTAATCTGAGATAATAATTCAATGTATTTCACAAACCCTGAATTGTAAAATATAAACAAAATTACCATATAGTACCCATAGGCGCTTGCCATATCCATACTATATTTCATAAGTAAGCAAAATGTCAATTTTGACACATTTTACAAAACTATTATCAAACTCTTTTTGTAAAAAAGTGATATCAAGAATATATATTTTTTCAATTTAATGTTAACTTTGCGGTGATATATTTAACAAAGTAAATCTTACATTTTTATGTAACATTTTAATATTAAAACAAAGTAACAATTTATAAAATAAAAATATTTAACCTGCTGTAATGCCTACAAAACTGTATCTAAACCCTTGCCTCTATCTGGCAACTCAGTTTGTTCAGATATCCCCAAAATTAATAGTCTTGATAGTAAGACAAATTGTTCAATTTTAAACCACATGAGTAAAAAAATAAACTAAACGATTTGACAGGTATTTTCCTGCAGACATGTATGGTTTTACGTTTCATTTAACAGTTATTTTATTCTATCCCGTAAGTGTTCTTAAATCCCGGAAATCAAAACTGCGGACAATTAGCTAAATTTCTGGCAAATGCAAATGAAAACAATTTTTAGATAGGAAATAATAGACCTAAAATTATTGCCATATCACAAATTGGCTAAATTAGGTCATGTTGAATCCGTTTGTCAACGTGGATAACCTATGGTAAATGTATTGCCTAATCGTGCGTGCGCGAGATCTTCCCGTCTCCGCCTTGGGAAATTGTCCAGAATCTCTCCTGACGGAAACATACTGCGAAAGTACAACCGAAGAGACTGCTGCTTAATACCTTAATATTAGGACTTTAGGCATAACAGTTGAAGAAAACTTGACTTTTATGTAATGTATCCATTAACAATCTTTATTGTTATGTTGACATTAGGGAGGGGGACATTTATAAAACTGAAGTCGAATTTGACTTAAATTTTGTAAGGCTTTTTTATTTATTTATTTTGGAATATGAGGCAAAAAAAAACCTCTCACTTTATAGTGACAGTTTTATCTGCTTTGGTCACAAAAAAAAACTTCTATACTATAATCTTGTATTGTATGTTGTTGTTTTAAAATACGGAGATAAAATAGCTTTGGCAAATATTGTTACCATAGATTCATTAATTTAAAAGAACCCTGACATTTCCTATTTAGTCGCAATTTTTCGTATGCACTCGCCTGCCAAGTGGTTTTCGGAGTAAATGTCATTTGTAAGATCTCTTCATTTAGTGTATTTTTCATTGTTTCAATTTATATTTGAACAGCCTGACAATTAAAGTCAGGAAATTCTCGGGAAACATTCTACTGAAAACTTTATGACAACCGACAATAATTTGTGTATTGTTCCGTTATCTAGGTAACGTTAGATAAAAAGTTGACAGAAGCAGATTTTTATTGCTAACGCCAAATTTGTTGCAGACGGGAGTTGGCGGATATTCTCGTGACACGTGCTTTAGCAGATGTTCACATGTATTGATATATATGTTCAGATAAGAGAAATTCTTGAACAAACATGGACACAACAACTCTAGTCCAAACAGGATAACTGCATTAGCCGAGTGGCTTAAATCAAAATACGTTACGTTGGATATTTGAAATTAGTGATGAAGCAGTTTTAATTTCTATATGTGGCAGCTTAAAACTATAATTTATTCATCAGTTTATTGCATCATATTTCAAAATTATTAATTTGATAAGATTAATATTCATTAAAAATTTTAATTAAAATGTACAACATCATCATCTAATTTTAACTTTCTCAATTCCTGTCAGTTGATTTTACCTAGCTTAAGACTTTATCGTAATTTAAAAAAAGGTCGAAACTTAACGACGAGAAAGACACAAAATTAATACTACTTTTTCGCCTGGTTAGTTTGTGTCGTGTTTTAGTCTTCAATCTCCCTAAATACCCATCGAGGTCTTGACCTGATCTGGGTCACCCACAAGCCAAAATACGGTAAACAGTGGCATGCACCCTGGATCAGACGAGAAAATCCGATAATTTGATTTTATCTTCAAGGACCATTAAAAAGATAAAACTTAAATATCTGCATTGTCTCCTGTCGTATAATTTTCTACTGATTTTCCCACTGTGAAATGTCTCTCCGAAATATAAATATAAAAGGTAAAGCAGTAATATTTTCTAAACGATATTGTTCAAACTTCTTAATTCTAATTTACAAGATGTAATTTTGTTGTTTCCAGTCTACTTGATCTGTTTGAAAAGGGGGTATTTAATTTACATTTACCAGTTCACGCGGCTTAAGACGTATTACATGGTATCGTCTGCCTTTCCTTTATAAAACTTGGTAAAATTTTGATGTTATCGCGAGTTATTCTACATAATTCACTTGAAACATTCTCTCGCGTTATGATGGCTCTGTGGGACCTTTACATCTAAAAACATGGATTGGTTTATTGTGAAGAGGGTTTTGTTTTGTTTTGGTTTTCTTGTTTCTTTTTGTTTGTTTGTTTTGTTTTTATAATTCAATTTCATTATTATTTTTTACAGCAAATTTCTTTATTTCAAATCCCTCAGTACACTTAGTCAGTGTTACCATCAAGGATTATTTGCACTCTAGTCAGCTTGAATTTTAATTTCGCTTATTCCTTTTTGTTCTCCGTGCATTAATCTCTAAAAAAAATATGCGTTGAAAAAAACCAAGGACTTTATCCGTGAAGAAAATATTGACCAAGATTTCTCTTGATTTTAGCCAGATGTTGTATACTACAGTAAGCTTGTTGTTGCAAAACAACATATTACTCTGAAAAACTATGTAGGCTGAAGTAGGCAATTGATAGATTATCACCCATCCCTTCTACAAAATTTGGGACGGGTGAGAGGATTTTATTTTTCATTATATATTTTTCCATGTTTGGCAGGGCCTATGTGCTTGGGCGTATGAAGGTTAGGGACAGACTTGAGGTGAGATTTGGCAACTATGTCAATTTCTTTAATGAATTTGCCAGAAAAGGACACAAAATAACAATCCAAAGATACTAATATTAGATATAATAAATTTATACTATGCTGTATACGACGCATTTCAAGGAGTTACCTCTCATCAGCAGCATTAAAACCGAAACATTTGGAAGACCAAAAACCAAACCTATTTTAAAACAAGAAATTTTCCGAAAATGGCATTCTGGAATAATAAAAAATATATGGGGCCGCCCAATTTTCGAGGGGCGGATGGGGATGATAATATCAATTAAGATGAATTCGCCTTTTGTGTATGTATCAACGCTTATCGATTTACAGTATTCGCCATAGATCGAAAATAGAGATATCAAGAATCGAATTTTCGAAGTTTGTTAGATTTGACAACACCGTTACAATGTTGGGACTTGACTAAGATTTGACCATATCTAAGCAAATTTCAAGTACATGTGTAGTAAGATGCATGCTTGGACATATATGTTTGTGATTTGTTTAATTTTTCATTTCAACAGTAGAAAAAAAATCATCCAGTAATATTACAACTTCAAAAATTTTTCTCCTATTCATAAAATAAAAACTTGATTGTATTTCATGCAGTTTCCTAATTTCAATCCACTCATTGTTCAAAACTGCACAAGTGCATCTTTTATCGATAATATCCAATTAAATATCATTTAAACAATTAAATTCTTAAATGTAAATCTGTCAGAGTTATTGTTATTAGATTAAATTTATCATAAGGACCTCTTTGGAATGTGAATGTCGACAAAATCGCAATAAATTACATGTTTTCGGCAGATTTGTAACATTTATATAAGTGTGATTTAAAGCTGGAGTTTTTATTCAGATATTGATGTTCGGCTATAAAGACATTTATATTTCAAGTTTGTTTCGATGGTGTCAACAGTTCTTTACATTCCTCTTCAGTTCTGAAGACGTTATAAATCAGAATAAATTATTGTGTTTGCTAAATGCCATTTATATTTAGAAATATTTTCATTTATTCATATTTTAGTCGCACTTTTAACAACCTGCAAAATTTTCAGATGATAATAGTTTTCCTATCCATTGAGTTTTCCATGAATTAAATTACATCATACATTTCTCTTCATGGTTACATGGGTTAAGAAATACGTTATGTACCGATTATTTTTCAGCATTTCATATTTTTTAAAAATATTTTATCTATATTTTTAATATCAGTTTCATTTGTTAAGAAAAACATATTCAGTGTCCTCATAAATAACAAAAAATAAAATATACAGTTGACTTTCGTTATCCCAAACTCTTTTATCCAAAGCTCCTGATGTCTAAAAGTAATGTTTTGGTCCCTAGATTAAACTTTCCACTATATTTCCTCCTGATATCTCAAACTCCTGTATTCTCAAACTATTTTTGTTAGTCCCTTCCAAACTGAGAATTTGACAGTCAACTGTAATGGATAACAAGAAATATCAACATTGACATACTAGTCAGTTAACACCATACAACCGACAGACCTTCAGACGAAAACAACATAAACAGAGTACAAAACACAGTTTTTGGTTTTACTTTTTGTGTTAAGTTTGGTGTTGCATTTTTTCTAAGACATTCACTGGTAATCAGAACTGAGGACGTGTTGTTAGTTTAATATTTTGTAAGTTTGTTTTGCAAATTTCCGGACAATAAAGTCGAGAAGATACCGAACAAGATTGGACAATACGTCAAAGTTAAAGCCATTTCGTGCATTTAGCATTTGCCCCTTTTTTTCCTTTTTAGATGTGTATTTTTTTTTGTTTTTCTCCTTTTCAGAGATAACTAATCTATTTGTCCCCCGACTTGCATGAGAATACACATACATACATGCTGTATCAATATTGTCCCACTGCAACAATTACTTTGTGCAAATGAAAATTTATCATTTATTGTCATGATTTATTTATTATACTTTGGTACTAGAAAGCAGACTTCTAACAATTTATCCAAAGCTCTTATACATTGTGTATCATACTCTCAGAGTTTGTAAGAAAAACGTTATCTTTTATAAGACTTGTATCCATGTACTAAATCAAAATTTACAGGTTAAAAATATCACGTGTGAATTTTTTAAATGAAAATATGCTTAACACGATTTTTTTGTAATTCATTCATAAAATATATTATAATTGCAGAATACTCGTTTTTTTTGTGTTTTACTATTACCCATAAGTTCCACCAATCCACATGTACATACATTATAGACAGTATAAGCTTTTTTTTAAATAAACAAAAAGCACAAAAATTTCTTTTGAATTTTGTATGAACTTTTTTTAATAAGAAACTTTGAAATTTATCTGTAAAAAGTTACGAAACGTTGGGTAATTCTCACCTTTTACTTTGGTTGTTGTTGTTTGTTTTTTTTTACGATTTTGTATTTGTTTTTTCCGGCTTGTGTATTTTGTACAAGTTGTTTTATGCTCCTTTTGACAGTTCATCATTTACATTAATTTGCCTCGTTTTCGTATGAGCTGTTTCGCAACATACTTAGTTTTTTGCTCATTTGCCTACACCACTAGTTTGAGCTGCCGCCCGCCTTACATCGTGAAACTAATAATCCGATTTGTTTTCCCGTTGGAATATCCGGTTAGTATATTACTAACAAGAACCGTAGAGATCGGTCTTGGTAGATTTTCTTCTTCAATCTTGCATGTATACTAGTATATATAAAATAATAATAAATCAGGTAAAACTGATATTAAAAGAAAAACAAAAAATAAAGGCTGAATAATATTTTAATGTTGCTGAATGCCATTCTACAAACCAAAATGTAGTACAAAAATGACAAAAAAAGAAAATAATCTGAGAGTTAAGCAAATGAGATATTTCTACATTTCTAAAACAATGTTTCATCTCGATAAATATTGACCGGGAATTCATGAATACTGTACTACAGATGGTAAAATCATCCGTCGTTCGTACCCAACAGTCAGCTGTGAACTTTATATAAATGTTGTATCAGTATAATGCCCCCGACAGACATTTCAAAAAGCAGTGGAAATTTTCTGTACCAAAGAAGGACCCATTAATCTTGTATTAGAGATTGGGCTTCTGGTACATCCAAACGATGTCAATCGATGTCTGAAATAAAAAAATATATAATAATAATACAATAAAATATAACTGAAAAAATTAAATAAAAACCCATTCTTATGTTTGCAAAGTTGTTAACTAGAAACTTTAATTATATAAATTTGTTTGTGTAAAAATACATGCATTTGCATTTAAGTGTGTTTATATATATAATAAAAGCCAAAGTAAAGGAGTAATTAAAATTTAGTTAAGTATATATTGTTTTTTTAAATTTTCTATGTAATGTTTATATTTTTTAACTACAGCAAAAATGTCTCTTCGAATGTGAATTCTGACTGATATGGTTTTTTTTTAATTACCTATACATGGATCAATTGGATTGGACATACCGGTAAGACTATAGGTTGTTGCACAGTATTTCGATTTTTGTTTGAAAGTGCAAAATGCTAAATCAACTTCATACTGGCATTGCTGGATTCAACCTTCATACTGACATTGTTAGATTCGATAGATCGACATTTTCTGCATATATAGAGTATCAGACTAATTTGTTAAAAGTTGTCTATCATGAAATATC
Organism: Mytilisepta virgata; assembly: GCA_028015205.1. Lineage (NCBI taxonomy): Eukaryota > Metazoa > Mollusca > Bivalvia > Mytilida > Mytilidae > Mytilisepta > Mytilisepta virgata. Next base: position 48,930,166 of record CM051518.1, on the reverse strand, counting down.
CAGGTTATCTTCTGTACCCCTGTTACTGTTTTTGGAGACGGATGTGAGGGTTGCACCTGTATAGTTAAGGGCTGTTCGAGAAATTTTCATACCAGGAATATATATAATGTACATTTCTTTGTTACGTAAAAATACAAAATGTGTTAGAAAAACTGGTTTTATAGTTCAAGTAGGCTTCATCAGCTATAAGTGTGACCTTTGGTAAGACAAAACTTTCCGAACAATTGCACCAACAAAATTCAAAACGGTCAAACAAGAAATCCAAAATCCAGATAAGAAACTCTCAATTTTGCAATTTTTTTAGAAGTTACTTACGGCAAATTCCAATGTCAACACCAAACAAATCTTTCCGTGGGATCCAACATATCTTACGATAGTAAGTTTAATCCATAAATGCGCTTCTTCTTAAATTGCAAAAGTGAGAGTTTCTTATCTGGATTTTGGATTTCTGTGGTGCTGGGTTTTTTTTATATTACCCGTATACAAGTATATATATGAAAGACGTAGTGTCTGATATAGTACAGCATATCTTAAGTATAATAAAAAGAAATTCTTGTGTTTGATACGAGGAAATTTATCATATATATACTCTCTCAAAAAAGAAACGCAACATATAGAAAATAGGAAATTTACTTCATATATTATTTTCATAATTTATGATATAAATAATTTACACAGGAATGCAAAAATTGGCACACTTCTTGTTCATGAGTTCTTTTACCTTGGAATATCACAGTTTGTCACATATTGTCAATAAATCACTCATAAATTGTCAATATCTGGTATGTCCACCATTTGCTTGTAACACAGCCCCGACTCTTCTTGGCATAGATTGAATTAAACGCTGAGTTCGAACACGCGGTATCCTTTGCCACTCAAACTGAAGTGCCTGCTGTAATTGTTGCAGATTTTGCGGTGGTGGTTGTCGTTGGCGCACGCGCCGATCCACTTCATCCCACAAATGTTCAATTGGATTAAGATCGGGTGATCGTGACGGCCAACGGATCACATTGACATTCTGTTGTTCTAAAAAGTCTACTGTTACACGTGCTGTATGTGGTCGGGCATTGTCGTGCTGAAAAATTTCTCTCCGAATGTCAATTACGGGCAATAAATGAGGTCGTAAAATTTCGTCTCTATACCTAACAGCGTTCAGATTGCCTTGGATATGTATCAGCTGTGTGTTTCTGGCATAAGAAATAGCGGCCCACATCATAACACTGCCTCCGCCAAAATTGTCTCTCTCCACAACACAGTTTTGCGCAAAACGTTCGTTTCGGCGCCTATACACACGTATGCGACCATCTCGCTTTTCCAGTTGAAAACGTGACTCATCGCTGAACCATACTCTTCTCCAGTTCTGTAAATTCCATGCACGAACTGTAGTACACCATCTAACCCTCGCTCGGCGGTGTTGGCGTCTCAGTGTTGCTCCAAAGTAAGGTCTTCTTGCCCTCAATCCATGAGAACGTAACCGATTGCGTACTGTCTGTGCTGATATACGGCGCAACCCAGGGACGTTTACAGCTGTTTCTGTTGCAGCAATAGTCCTATTCCGCAGATGGAAAAGTCTGATGTAACGATCTTGCGCCCTGGTTGTAACACGCGGGCGCCCTGAACGTGGCCGATCTGTCGTAGTACCAAGCTGCAGGTAGCGTCCCCAAAGGCGTGAAATTGTGCTACGATGAACATTGTACGTTACAGCAACAGCATTCTGTGATTCTCCGGCCTCTAGTCGTCCGATAGCGATATTCCGGGTAGCAGCGTCTAACCTTGGCATAGCGTCACCTCATCAGAATTTTATTTTACGAATGCATTCATGAAAAGAAATACCGGGTTTTTATACCGACTGACTGAGCTAAAAAATAACCCATGATTTGCACGTGAAAGTCGACCCAGTTTTTGGCAATGCGTAAATCGTAGGGTGTCCCAGATTGCGACCAAAGTCGTTTACGGGTGGATGAATTTAAATGATTGTACCTGGAAACTTTTTATGAAGGTGTAATTATGATCATGTGTACATATATTTTGATATTTATTGGTTATTTGTCCGGAAAAATAATATTTCAAAAAGATAATCTGATGTTGCGTTTCTTTTTTGAGAGAGTATATATGTTTAAAAATTAACAAGTAATAATCGTGTGAAATTTTATTTCGAAACTTCACAAAAACCAAAGACGGAAAATAGTATTTTTTGTATTATTATTTCAGATATTAGAATTTAACTTTGCCCCAAAATATACTCATGAAAACTTATGTCAAACAGAATTCTTACTCTAAAAGTTTTAACATATTATTTACCAAGATACATATATAAAATACAATTATTTAATTTCATTTTGAAAAATCCGAGTTACTATAATACAACCACCTGCGCATTACTGCCGCGCTTTATCAAAGTTCTAAGGCAAAATATTGAATAGTGCGTCATTTCCTCTGGCATATATATAGCGATTTGGACATTCTAGTATGTTTGAAGTGTCTCTTGAGTCCCTCAGCTGCCATTCCATACTTTCAAGTGGGATTTGGATTTCGTTAGGGACCTATTAATGAAGACATTGGCCAGAAAACCCTAATTGATTTTTTTGTTCTGATTGAAGGGTGACAGTTGGCAATTGGTCTTCTCTGGTTGCTGGTATTTATATGTTAATTTGGACTTTATTCCCATATCTTGTCTAGTATTTATATTTAAAACAATATTAGATTCATTTGATGATTATTTCACATTTCTATTTCATAGATTTGCTTTCTGTCTGACTTACTTTAAAGCACAAAAAGGTTTAGAGAACTGATCAACATACTTGAAATTTACTTGTTAATTTGGGTGGCTAAATATTATGCTATCTCTTCTACATATTGGCATATGTGTTTATATAAATGAGCCACATAAAAGAAACCTTTTATCCGAAACGTCTCTCCTGTTATCTAATCTGATAGCCTAGCTTAGTCTGTCTGCAGGAATTTTCGTCACTGACGTGACAGAAATGTTCGTTTTAAAATAGAATAACAAAAAGTACCAAAAATATATACATTAAGGATGATACTACAGACAATATTAAATTATTGAGAATCCGACCCATCTCTGAATTTTATTTATGTCTTTATTTATTTAATTAATTTATTTTTGTTGTTGTTTGTTTTTAAATTATCATTAATATTTAATCATATTGTTAATAAATCTGATTGAGAGGCAGTTTTATATGTGGTATGATATATAAAAGAAAACTTTATTCATTTATTTTTATTTCGTGTAAGAAAGATATAGTTTTGTTACTTCTTCAGTCACTGTTTTTAGAAAACGACCAGGCAATCATATTTTAACTACTGGTAAATACTTTCGATATGCTTTTGAAATCTATAATTCAGGTGCAGATATAGATCGGGTCTAACATGGAATTAAAATAATGCTGTTTCTTAAATTGGCATAACTTTTACTTATATTTTTCATAACTTTATTATAAATAATATGATTGACAGGTGTCAGTCTTGTAATAATCTCCGCACGTTACAATTTAAATAGTCCACCAGGTTTGTTTAACAAAATACTAAACGACAATTAAATACAAATTACTAAATGGGTTTTGTTTCGTCACTGCTGTTTTTTGTCAATCTTCTTAACCTGTATTATGTACAGGTGTGAGGGCTTTACAAACTTTCACACCTGCAAACAGCCTAGTCCCACAACTGGCATTGTCCTATGAATTACTTCACAGTAGGAGTAAAGCTTGCCGTAGCACCTCAACAATATTTCGGAATTTCCTCGTGGTCATTCCTGAAGAAATCCATGAAACAAGACTTGCTGCTGACTGTTGTCAAATTAAGTATAATGTTGCTAATTACACACGTAAATTTCAAAAGGATGCAATTTATCTGATTGTAAACAACTGAGCGATTTTGACTTTCTCCTTTAAAATCTCCTCCCACCAACAACTGTTATTATTTCTTCACAGTTTCTCTTTATTCTTCAGTATTTTGGATAATTCTTAAATAAAGATGTCAAAATGGTCTAGAAGATAAATTTATCTTGTAAATTACAAGTAACAATCCCCCACAGTACACCTCGAGGGCTTAGCTTACTTGGATTTTTTTCTATTTTTCTGGCTTTTTGGGGGACTTTAATTATTCAATATTACTACCCCACAGAGGACGTTTCCATTTTTTAAACTTTAAGTCATAGTATAATTATAGATGAAAAAATATATCTCTCCTATATGTTCGTTTCAATTATAAAAGATGTAAAAGATCTGAAAAAAGGTAAACACTGAATGCGAGCTTGTGAAAATAACTAACTGTTGTATCGAATATCCCGCAAATCGCGCATATGAAATCTTCTCCCATCATCTCCGGTTGATTTTTAAATCCGCCCTGTATTACAAGAAACTTTTTTTAATGTACTATATTCTTTAAAATCATTCCATTACCTGTTGATTTTCGACATTTTTTAAGCCAAGAATTTCAAGGGCCTTCAAAATACTTATAAACTAAGAGCACTCAAAAAAGCTTTGTAAAAACCTTATACTATGGGCAATTATATATATATTCAAAATGCGATCTTCCATCATTAATACAAAAAACCAGCATAATTGTTTAGTTAACACTAGAGTTTTTGCTGTTTTTTTTAGAACACACATTAAACAAGGTAAAAATTCCTTTGAATAATATGTTATAAGATACTACATATCATTATATCTTTGTTTGTCGATTCCTTCATTAACTGACGTGTCAAAATTACCCTTAACATGGATTAAATACTGAGGTTTAAGTAGTTGGCCGGTACTCAAGTGTTTGTAAGTACAAATTGTATTGTTGGTGGATTTTCATTTTGGTCTAGTCCCCTGTATATATGTAAAAAAGTATTTGTTGACTGTTTGGCAAAGCAAATCACTTATGTGTCATTAGCTTGATAAGTGCAGGTGCAAAACTGAAATAATGTAATGTATGAACAGGAATAAGAAAACAAGGCTAGAGGGCGTATTAAATAACCCTCTATAGCTTAATCAAGCGTTTTGGATTTGTCTGCTTTTCCAAACATTGACGGAATGAATTAATACGTTCAATTATTTCAAATACCTATTTTGATATTGAGCTCATTTAGATTTAGAAAGTCAACAACATTTACTTTAATATTTATTAATTACATTTAGTCGGAATATATCTTACAATGAGGGTGGCCAGCCTAAAACATGAGTGCATGGCATTATGATATTCTGAAATGCTTCACAAAGATATAATAGATAACGTATGATATAATTATTTCCTTGAATTGTCTGTATTTTGTCATTGGATTTAATTAAGTAACCTTCTTATATTAAACATAAATGTTCATTGTTGTACTTGCCCCAGTGGGCCCTTAATTGGCGAAATAAAGTGATGTTGTGTTATATGTTTAATTTTGGCACAGCAGTTTTATAATAAGAAGGTTCATTATAAAAAGAGGAGGTATTTCTTTTTCCTTGCATTTATCATAAAATAAGAAACAGTCCTAAATCATGAAAATCTCACGAAACAATTTAAGACTTAATATTTTCTTAAGAGCATGTCTGCATTTATTTGCCCATTAATCTCAGACGATTCTTAAGGTATTTGTTCATTTGTCTTACGGATCATTTCGATTTACCATCAACTATTACAAGGATTATGTTTAATGAAAAATGCTTCAGAATATTTTTTCTCCCCTCTAAAGTTAATAGGATAAAACTTAGATCATAGCAATCTTCAATTAAAATGAAACAGTCATTAGAAATCACTGCAAGGGATATTGATAATATATTAAATCGTCAATATTTAGCAATTTAATTGATAGCAGCCGGTTTCGTGAGCAAACCTTTACCAAAGTTGATACCTAAGCGGCCATAAGGAGCTTACTATAATACATCAACTGTCCCGGATAACTGTCCAAACAAACATCAAAACAAGCCGACCATAATTAGAATATTAACTTTACAATGATAATCCGATTAAAGAAACTATCACCAGATGATTTTGTTTGTCAGGTAAAGGTATACCTGTCAATTTTACTCACCTGATGCTGATAAAGAAACGAAAATGTTAGTATAACGGATCTACTTCCGGGATGGAGTACTTCGGAGTACCTCTTCAATAGTCCGAAGGGTCTCGAGATAGGCTTTCATTGCTTACAGAAAATGCAGAAAATCTCATTTATTCTCGAAAGTCAACATAGCATAAAATATCACTATACTCATTCTTTTATAGCTTTCTGAACAAGTTATTTTAAAATGTATGAGTGATGCTTATGGGTTGGTATAAGAGTCTAGAGAAAGTTGTTTAACCAAGAGATTTGTAATAGAAGAACAATATGCTCTAGACTACAGCTTTAAGTTGTGTTGGAGTGTTTCTCAACACCGACATTTCCACTTTTCTCACATTTGAGGACACAAATATTTATCTGTCGAACAATGGGGTAAATTGAATTAAATATGACAAGAACGAAAAATAAACTGCTTAAAATTTCAAGTCTATTGAAGTAATAGATACCGATAAAAGTAGAGGAAATGACCAACCAGAATTAACACTGCTGTAAGATTATTTTTTATATCTGAATTTTAAAATTCCCTACTGTAATGATCTCCATGTTCCAATATATTAAATTCAGACACCGTAGAAATGTATAAAATATATTCCGATGAGACAGAGTACTTGAAAAACTTGGAAAATGGTAGTCTTGTAATTATATCAAAACAATGTGGTCTGAAAATACGGTGTATCATTATCAGATGCAAACAACAAGGTTTCAGACTGGTTCCAATTGCACATGTATTAAATGAATGATTATTGGTTTACGTCCAGTGTGAATTATTATACGATTGTATATTCTTGACCAGAACGTACTGATATAATATGAATTAGTTTATACGGGTTTTATTTGTTCAAACATAACAAAAGGGATGACACAAGTTAAAAGATGTGAATTATACTTGACCCATACGCTGAGCAGGATTTTTTAAAGTACTAGCTCACAGAATAACAGTCCTCAAGACATGTAAAGCACTTGGACACACTCATTATTCTGACCCCGAGCCGACCAGCCCTTGGTACTAGTCAAGCACTTGGACACACTCATTATTCTGACCCGAACCGACCAGCCATTTGTAATAAGCCAAAATGCCGCTTGCTTATAGTGGAGAAAACAGTGAATACGAGTTTTAAAGTTTTTGACTTGACTGGTGACCTCGATGCGAGCATGTTACCTCTAGTCCACTGAGACGATTAATTACATTTTAAAAATTTAACGAAAAAAAATATAATATGGTATTGTAAAAAACGCAAAAAATATGTATAAAAGGCAACTTTTTCTCCCAAATTGTTCTGTTAATTCTTATTGATTAAAAAAGAAATTTCCGTCTCTCATTAATTTTAGTTGTCCTTTTCATGTGTTTTTATGTTGATAATACAAGATAATGGCATCCATATTTTTTTATTCCAAGTTTTGATTTTTTGATCAAGTAACATACAACAATTATAACTGTAGAAAAATATAAGTACATTTGTTCAAATAAACACTTCAGAATGTCATACGCAGTCGAATTGCGGAAATACCTCGAGGTAAATGGACTTTGAGATGTAACAGGACAAAACATTATTGTCTTTTATACTTGACAGATAACAACATTCTTTTTTAATCGTTTCACATTATTAAGCTGATCTTTGTTACCTCAGATTTGTTCACGCACTTATTTTTCAGGGCCAAAACTTGGCTATTAATCAGCCATTTCCCGCCAAGATGTGGACGTTATCGATTTCCAAATATTGACAAACTCACCGAGTGTAAGATATGGTCTGAATCTGTACTGATAAAATGATAACCCAAGCTATATAAAAACCATACCCTCAAGTTGAGAAAAATACTTTCAAGTGTGGCATAAAAGTTTTCATATTATCAGTGATGACGGGTTATGAATTTTAACGACCCTAAGAGTACCCTTATATACTTGTTAACCGGCTGTCCAGTTCTGTGGAAGAGTATGTAGACATTTTGCTACGATACTTTAATGTATCATTTCTTTGAATTAACCTCACCGATTTGTCAATTTTACAGCATGTTCCGGAAATGTTGATGAATGGAAACAGAGAAACTAGCTGGATACTAATTCGAGCCAAGACAGTTACATCATAGATGTGAAACATGTAATGTCGAACTGCATTCAGAATTATCCTTTGATATCTTTAATATTTCACGACTCGTTATTTAATGTAAAGAAACGCATAAAGTGCAGTTTAAGTATTTAATATGTATATAAGTTGTATTCATCAGGTGTACAATTTTTTTTCCATTGACAGGCTAAACAGAGAGAATTACTGATAGAGAACCAAAACATAATAAATGATTCTTGATGCATGTTTAAAAAGCTTAGACTGAAGTTTGACTTTAACTTAACTGCATATTTGGTCATTTGAATATTCTTTCATTTTTTTATTGATACTGCTTTCCAAATTGTGAAATTCTTTTAACTTCTAATTTTTTATTTAAATTGTAATTTCAGTGCTTGAACATTTCAGTATTAGAAATAAACACCTCGATATCCTCTTTTTTTAAGTGAAATTGCAACATCAGAAAATGTGTAAGATGGCGTCGAAATAACTAAAACGTTATGTGGCCAAATGAGGACGGTATGAAAACAATTCTTGGTGAAGAAAAACAATTATACTCGTGGCCACGCTTTACTAGCTCGTGGACTCCCTTTATTAAATCGTGGCCGCGACTTATTAACATGGAGATAATAAATCGTGGTCACGTGTTGATAAAGCGTGATTACGAGTTAATAAAGCGTTTCCACGAGTTACAGGATCCGTAGTGATTTAATTTGTACCCGTTATATGTACATGTATTGGAATTGGATTTTGTTGCCCAATTTCCCTTCTTTATATTTGTAGAATATTATCAGTTAATGGTAAATTGAAGAGTGAATTCAAAATGTCCAGACATCATTGGTAGAAACAGCCACTGTGGCGCTTGTATTTGACTTATGGGTTACAAACAACGCCTCTTATTCCTGACTTGTTTTGAGATGCACAATCTTCCACAAAAAATACATAAAGGTGAAACGAATGACTGTGACAAATGATTTTTTTACATTAACTTTAGATAGATTGTCTTACTTACTGCCTATAACCCATGCCGTGAATATATACCCAAATGTTCTACAGTTAAATAAAAGTAATAGTATGATGATGAATGCTGTCGGTTTTAGATCTCACGATCATATATCATGGAAGGTGGCAAAATGTAGATACAAAAGGGAAAATTTTAATCTTTCGAATCGCTTCTTTCCTATTTTTGACCGGATATATTTCTCTAGTACCATTGTACGGGGTGTAAATATCACAACTTTGAATTCGCACCAATTTGTTCTAGAGTAGAAGATTTTAATGAACGAAATCTACCGATTACAAAAAGATTTTTGTCACATGGTTGTAGATATCTAAGGTTGCTATATACTTTAAAAAAATCATATTTCAGCGCATACAAAGGTATTGCCAAAACCCGGTGTACCTTTCATTCAGTCAGTGCTACTAATACGGAACACTTTGTAATATCCCTTAAATAGTAGTGTATCCCAATCATCTGATGACATTTAAATCTTACATAACTTTTCACAAGATACTGCCTAATTAGATAAGAAAGAGGTTTGGATACCCATAACTTACCGGGTTTACTCTGTACCAAATCAAACTATCCTCACTCTCTGTTTTGTTCTAGTTTATACATAGATTGAGGTCTGCTAACTCTATTTCTGAAAAGTTTTTTTTTCAATCTAAAGATGTTAATTTGCTATTAAAATTTAAAGTTATACAATTTTATGGAAAATATGTATGAATGAATCAAATCAGTAAATGGAAATCTTATAGATGAATCTTATTTCTATATTGTCAAAAAGTATCTATCGATTTCATTAGAAGAATGCGCTTTTTAAAATCTCGTACACGAAAAGGCCGCTTTCCACTACGTAAAACAAAATATGCATAATACATCTTAAACAATCTTATCACCAAACGTTGACGCAATAGAAGCGAACGTTATACCCAGAGTTTTCTAGAAAGATTGCTGTTGCAAGTTAAAATCTATTTGACTGGAACCACAGATAATGACCTTTATTCTGTTACAACAATTTATTATTGTGCGAATTAAAAAGATAAGATTAAAAAAATATTTGCAGCCCTGACATTATATAAATCTTCAAATCTCTCTCTCTGGTTTCGGTTTTATTATAATTGTTTATTTATATTTTATTAAATGACAAAAATGAAAACCACTTCATTGTAGGCGAAATACATTAATTCAGAAATTCCTGCTTGTTTAATATATTAATAATATAAATTTTATTAAATGACAAAAATGAAAACTACTTCATTGTAGGCGAAATACATTGATTCATGAATTCAGAATCTCCGTTTGTTTAATGGAACCTATAATTTTATGATAGGTTCTGAAACGATCAAGATGACAGCAATCAAGCATAATTTATAATCCTTCTATAAAACAATAAATTTCAGGTATGTCACGGTTTTACGACATCGCAAGTTTGTCGACATGTTTATAATACGATGGCTAAAAATCGTATAAAAAATAACAAATATTTGTTTTTGAATATATTTTCGTGTACATTATGTTTACCGTTGCTTCCTTCATTTATTTTTAATATGTTAATTCATTTAGTCATTTGTTCTTTAAAGATAACCGACGAAAAATGTAGTTAGAAGATACCCTATTCAGATATATAGTACAAACTGGTTAAAAAAATTAAAATACAGTTTTCTAGATAAAGGCTGTTTTTATACTGTTTTCTTGGATTTGTGGTTCAAAACGATTTTACTGCATTTGATCTTCCAATAACTAGATACGAATAATAATTGAAAGCCAATATTAACAATGACAGGACAATATTTGGTATCATAATTCCAAACTACTGAGCTTAGTTTTTAAAAAAATCGCAAATTCCGTAAGAAATTTTAAAAGTCGATAAATTTACAGATCACGTTCATTAACTATACCAAAAATGTATTTATGAAGAAAAGATATCAACAGAAATAGGAGATTATCTTTAAAAAGTTATTAGCACTATAGGAATGAATTGAATTTCAGTTTATTATTTTTTTGTTTGCTTTTGAGATGTTACCCCTATTCCTATATCATGTTACTTTGTACCATTTCGCGGAATACTACTAGATCAAGATCACTGCAGGAGGAGGTCAAGTTCCTGTTTATATTCAACAACGAAGCATATAGTGTCGTGGTAAGAATGGTAAGTGAAAAATGGATTTGGCTAACTCATACACGTACATTAATACAAAATGTAGGAGAACAGCAGTTTAAAGACCAAGGCGGACTCTACCGTTTAATTAAGCGATACTACTTGAGTTCACTCTGGCACTTGAAGAAAAATCGGCCTTTTAGGAAAAAAAATCGTTAAAATAGTTGCTCACCCTTAATGCATATAGAACCACCTAAGTAGTCTCGTGGTAGTGTGCTCTCCTCGGGTGCAGAAGATCGCGGGTTCGACCCCCGGTCAGGTCAAACCAAAGACATTAAAATTGGTATTTGCTGCTTCTTCGCCAGGCACACGGCATTAGAAGTAAGAGCAAAGGACTGGTTGGCTCGGAGTCATTCTAATGTGTCCGAGTGGGGTTATATTTCTTCCTGTGGACAGTTACCTCGTGAGCTAGAACGTAAAAAAATCCGACTCAGTGTGTCGATCTAGTACAAAGCAGGGATGATATTCATATACCGACATGCTCTCGTCTTGATATGCACCTAATGGTTGCCACTGCACGTTAAACAATCAATCATCAATACAATTAATGCATATAGATTTTCCTTTACTGTTCTGGCTTTTTAGCTCACCTGTCCTAAAAGGACATGTGGGATTTTGCTATCACTTGGCGTCCGTCGTCCGTCGTAAACTTTTTCAAAGATCTTCTCTGAAACCACTGAACCAATTACAGCCATACTTAGTCTGAATGATCCTTAGGGTATCTAGAATAAATTTTATATTTTATTTTCTTGTCCGTCGAGAAACATGGCCGCCATGGCTAAAAATAGAACATGGGGGGGGGGGGGGGGGGGGGTGGTAAACTGCAGTTTTTGGCTTATATCTCAAAAACTAAAGCATTTGGAATAAAAATGTTCATCAGGCCAATATCTAACTGCTATGAAATTTTCAAACGAATCGGTCAACCCTTTGTTGGGTTATTGCCCCTAAATTGTTAATTTTAAGGAAATTTTCCAGTTTTAGGTCGTTATCTTGAATTTTATTATAGATAAAGGCAAACTGTAAACAACAAAAATGTTCAGCAAAGTAAGATCTACAAATAAGTCAACATGACCAAAATCGTCAATTGACCCCTTATAGGAGTTTTTGCACTTTAAAGACAATTTTTCACATTTTTTTCATCTTTGTAAACTTTTAAAAATCTTCTCCTCTGAAACTACAGTATCAATTTCAGCCAAACTTAGGCTGAAAGATCCTTAGGGTATCTAGTATAATTTTTATGTTTTATTTTCTTGTCCATCGAGAAACATGGCTGCCCTGGATAAAAATAGAAAATAGGTGAAAATGCACTTTTAAGCTCATATCTCGGAAACTAAAGCAGTTATGGCAAAACTGACAAGCAGTCAAAATGTTTATGAGGTCAAGATCAACCTAATTTTTGGGTTATAACCCCTGAATTGTAAATTTTAAGGACATTTTGCAGTTTTAGGTTATTAGGTGAATATTATTATAGATAAAGACAAACTGTAAACAGCAAAAATGTTCAGCAAAGCAAGATCTACAAATAAGTCAACATGACCAAAATCGTCAATTGACCCCTTATTGGATTTTTTGCCATTGAAAGATTATTTACATGTAAACAGAAAATAATGGTCCGACATTGTCACAGATTTATAGGGCATTACTTGAAATAAATTAAATGGTAGCTGTACAAGTCAAATGGAGCGTCAAGGTCATTGAAAAATTCCATAGCAACCCATGAAAAAGTCCCTAGCAACCATATATATTTGAGTTAAGGACCTTATAACTTACCTGAACAAGTCAAAAAGAAAGGTCAAAGGTCAAGGTCATTGAAAAAGTCCATAGCAACCATATCTATTTGGGTTCATGATTCTATATTTTAGCTGTACAGTTCAATATTAAGGAGAAAATTGCGTCGGTATACATTAAATAGCAAAAATAATCATTAATGCAAGATCTACGGGTACACAAAATATAACGGGTGAGCTATTCAGGCTCTTGGGAACCTCTTGTTTATTGTATCGTTTTGTCTTCGACATCAAGTAATTTTCTTTTTTTTTTGTTTAATCTTCTCGTGAAGTTGGTATACGAGGCATTACCTCATAGATTTTATTGTTGATGTGCATATTTTGCATATCAAATTATTTCTATACTTATACAATACTTGCTGTCGAATATAAAATGGTTAGTTGCCATTTTTTCGGTACTTGCATAAATTAAAACTAAAATAAACCACGTGATAAGACATTTTAAAATTATGGCGTATCTCTCAAATGCATCCGCGTCGGTGTATCACGTAATACTCATTTTTTTGTATAGCTAAAGGACTCGAGAGTAGCACTACTGAATTTATTTGAAATGTGCAGAATTTTAATATCTCATCAAGGAATAATTGGACGAAGAATGAGGAATATACAGTAGAGCAGTTATAGCAATCGCTGTCGATATGAACTTCACATGCACCTTTAAATATACTGCAATGAAACTGTTACATGTATATACTTTTTGAAGTTAAGAAAATTGTTCCATTTTTCCTTTCAAATTCTACCTTTAAGCATTGCTCTTTTACTCTTTGGCTGTTTCAGTGTTGCTCCAATACGTTTTGATTATTTTGGCTTTCAGTGCTGCTTATTTTGTGTTGTTCTATTAACTTTTGTTTATATTCTGCTTTCCGTACATCAACTAAATGTTCGGCAAGGAATGTAAAGAGAACTCGGAAGTTCCGATGGTAAATAGTAGTTTAGTACCATGCTTGAATGTCTTTTGTCTTTAACCGTCAATTTCCGAGATATTACATATGATGTGGAATTTTACTTGAAATTCATTTAGATTGTATTGTCAACGCCGTGATTGGTACACTACATTGGTCCAATACAATTACATTAGTGACAAGTATAACTGTTATTTCTAAGTACATGTATAACAAAATGCATGTTCTGCATGCTTTTAAGTATTCTCAATAGGAAGAGAATAATTTGTCAATTTACAACATTGTTCTGGTGTCATCCGTCAGCGAACCATACGAAAGGTTACTATACTTTGAAATATTTGTCGAAGATTGTACTTTAAATTTTACAATAAACTCTGGTCTACATTTTTAAACTGTTAAGAAAAAATTTAAAATAAACTTTTTTCCTGCCAATTTATGACTAATGATCCTCAGTCTGATTATTACTCTAGACAGCGACGTGCATCTAAGATTTGTTTTTACGAGAACGTATTAATTTTATGTAGTTCGTGTGGATTGTGGAGGAGACATGGGTGTATATAGTAGCTGGGACAAGAACGTGTTTAACTTTTCATTACCGATGTCAGATAAATTAAATCTACGGTGACAGCTTGTGTCAATCTGACTGGGTTTCAACACCAGAATACCACAAACATTCATACTTTCTGTCAAAACAAAGGCCAGTGAAGAAATGCTGAAATTTCAATGTTTATAAATTTGATTGACTAATTGACATTGATAAGTGGCTGACTAGCCAAACATTTTGATACGGCTTTAGGTTGACTAACCCTATGTCACCCATATCTCAAGAGGATATTACTACTTCAGTTAAATATTTCTTTTTTAATTCATCCTTTGGTTAAGTACAAAAACTGGAATCATCAAAGAAAGCTACAGTTTTGGATTAGTATCAAGACTGAGCTGATATAAAAGGCATTTCAAAGATCGGTCGGTTCTAAATAAAACAGAAGTTTAAAAAATCAAGTTTATCAAGTTCGTTGATAGTTATTTTTTTTATAGCAACATTTATTTTATAGAATAAAAGATCTAAAATTGAAGATTTGTAGTCAATGCATTTCTGAATCAGATTGTCTACCTTAAACAAAAGAACGATTATGGCAAAAGAACGATTCATTGAATGTGTTTGTTTGAAATAGGGTTCGTCTTCAATTATTTTAGCCATATTTTTATTGTAATTCCAAGAGATGTCTGAAACTGGGGCATTTTGAACCCTCCGACATCTGGAGCACATCAAGAATAAACACAAGCGATCTCTTCTAATCAGGACAGATTCTTTTTCTGTTAATTTTAACTTCCCTTTATCAACTGGAAAAGGACACTGCCCTTACACATTATGCCAGAACTACAAAATTAGAAATACGATCGAGGACACAGGTTCGCGGGCAGAGTCATCCACACTGTGACAGAAATAAACAGCTGTTATAGGAGATTCGTTTCTTTTTTCTGATTTTTTTTGGGTTCTAGACCAAGGTCGTGATTTTTGAACACTAGTTGAAACGGGAATCTTAGAAAAAATACACGTTAGAGATCAATTATCGTGTTAATTTTAAAAATAATAAAAAATATTTAGTATGATAAAAAATTCGTAAGGGTTCCATGGAACCCAGTCTCGCCTACTTTCGCTGCTGTCTAGGTTTTCAGAGTAATAGTGGATTGTACATAATATTTTAGGGATTGTGTTAAGGGTATTAATTACATTTACAGTTAATGGGATAAAAGTTATGCAATGTATGAAAAAAGTGATGCTTATAAAAAATGAAGTATGCAATCATATTGATTGATCGAAAACTATTATAATTTTGTAACCTATATCTGTAGACTTTATCTAAATGCTTACTTGAAAAAGGGTAAGTCAATTTAGCAGTGAAATATGGAAAGGAAGCATTTGTTTTTCAAAAATCATGCTATCTCTTGATTAAAATTATACATAAATTGCATATATGTTTGATATTTTAAAACCTTTTAAAAACTTTCGGCTTAGACTGTATGTAAACTAACTCCAAAAAAACTAAGTCGTTTATCAGTAAAGTACAGAAATATGGAAATAACTATTTTCAAAATTTTTCTCCACGTTATTTGTTGATCATGAAGAAGCTTCTGTCCAAGTTTGGTTAAAATCAAGGATGTTTAAGAAAACGTTAACTGCAGACTGTACGTAATGTTAACTTGGAGAAAAACTAAGTCCATTTATAAGTAAAATACGGAAAAATGGGAAAACAAATATTAAAATATTTTCCCCTGGATACTATCTGTTGATCACGAAGAAGCTTCTTTCCAAGTCTGGTAAAAATCCTGGATGGTTTAATTAAGTAATTAATGTTTTAAAAACTTTAACTACAGACTGTATGTAATGTTAACTGGGAGAAAAACGAAGTCCATTTATAAGTAAAATATGGAAAAATACGAAAAAAAATATTACAAAATTTTGGATACTATCTTTTGATCATGAACAAGCTTCTGTCCAAGTTTGGTAAAAATCCAGGATGGTTTAAGTAAGCTATTAATGTTAACTTGAACCACAGTTGACGCCGCCGACGACGACTGAAAGTAGGATCGCTATTTCTCACATTTCTATGTGTTTGGGAGAGTCATATTCCGTGTGAGACACCGGTGTGAGATTCGTGCATCTCACATCACATGACCTACCTTGACGTAACAATGCAAAAAACATTACGTCACAATGCTAGAACGTCAGAAAACACACAACTTCGCACAAATGGTACGACAACGTCGAAATTAACATCGCTTCAATTTGAAAATCCCTGAAGCTCAACCTAAAAGATATCTTTTTAAAGTTTTGTACCTTTGGTACAAAACCAAAACGTATACGATCTTTTCAAATATGTAACTTATTTTGCACTAGGTTGTCTAGTTTAATAGAACGAATTTTCGTGTCATGGCAGCCATGTTTATTTCTTTAAATATTCGGCCGAGAAATATGAGAAAAATAATCAGTCATGGTAAAAAATGTGAGACTGGACAATTCCACCCTCGGGTTCACATTTTCTATCATCAGAAACTCGGCAAGCCTCGTTTCTGACTGGAAAATGTGAACCCTCGGGTGGAATTGTCCCATCTCACATCTTAGACCATTTGGGACAGTCATATTTCGTGTGAGACACCGGTGTGAGATTCATGCATCTCACATCACAAGACCTACCTTGACGTAACAATGCAAAAAAACATTACGTCACAATGCTAGAACGTCAGAAAACACACAACTTTGCACAAATGGTACGACAACGTCGAAATTAACATCGCTTCAATTTGAAAATCCCTGAAGCTCAACCTAAAAGATATCTTTTTAAAGTTTTGTACCTATGGTACAAAACCAAAACGCATACGATCTTTTCAAATATGTAACTTATTTTGCACTAGGTTGTCTAGTTTAATAGAACGTATTTTCGTGTCATGGCAGCCATGTTTATTTCTTTAAATATTCGGCCGAGAAATGTGAGAAAAATAATCAGTCATGGTAAAAAATGTGAGACTGGACAATTCTACCCTCGGGTTCACATTTTCTATCATCAGAAACTCGGCAAGCCTCGTTTCTGACTGGAAAATGAGAACCCTCGGGTGGAATTGTCCCATCTCACATCTTAGACCTTGACTGATTATTATATTCTCACATTTCTATGTGTTTGGGACCGTTATATTCCGTGTGAGACACCAGTGTGAGATTCATGCATCTCACATCACATGACCTACACCGACGTAACAATGCAAAAAACGTCACGTCACAATGCTAGAACATGAGAAAACACACAACATCGCACAAATGGTAAAACGTCGAAATTAGTAAGTAAGTAAATAAGTAATGTCTTTATTTAAAGAGGGTAACACAGTTAGTATTAAAATACTAATCTTCCCTGAGGCCCTCAATTAAAATATAAATTAATAAAACACACACAATAAATTAATTAACATCGCTTCAATTTGAAAACCCCTGAAGCGCAACCTAAAAGATATCTTTTTAAAGTTTGTACAAAACCAAAACGCATACGATCTTTTCAAATATATAATTTATTTTGCACTAGATTGCCTAGTTTAATAGAGCGCATTTTCGTGTCATGGCGGCCATGCTTATGTCTTTAAATATTCGGCCGAGAAATATGAGAAAAATAATCAGTCATGGTAAAAAATGTGAGACTGGACAATTCCACCCTCGGCAAGCCTCGTTTCTGACTGGAAAATGTGAATTCTCGGGCGGAATGGTCCCATCTCAAGTCTTAGACCATGACTGAAATAATAACAACTTTGTTAATAGATTAAAAGCAATTTTGGAGAAATATTGTCTACCAAAGGCACATGAAATAATGAACAATAAACCATCAAAAGAGACCTGGAAAAGAACTATAAAAGAGGAAATAAACATGCATTGGGGAAAACAGTGGTTAGCAGAGAAAGAAAATAAAACCACTATGCAATATCTGTTAATAAATAAATCCACTACCTTTAGGAAAACCTCATCACATCTGGCAGCTAGTACCCAATACAACTATCGAAGTGAAAAAGGCCGAAATTAAAGCGAGGTTAATTACAAGAACCTACACACTACAATCAGACCGAGCAAAATTCACAAGCGGTCGAGAAGACGCCAAGTGCTTGCTATGTGAAACAAACCGTGAAGACACAAATCACTTTCTGCTAATCTGTCCTGCCCTAAAGTCAGAGCGAGATAGACATTTATCAGTTCTAAAATCCTACATGAGCAATAATGCACCTTTTGGAACATTTGACAAAATAGAGACACAAGGATCGCTTGTACTATTCATCCTTGATCCTTCTGCAACAAAATTTACAGAGCTATTCAAACTAAAGAAATCAAAATATAAGGATATTGAAGCAATAACAAGAACATTATGTTACAGTCTTCATATCAAGCGTACTACATGTATATTAAGTCAGACCAAGACTTAAATGGACTATCCCATAAGATCAAGTATATAAATAATATCAAAGAGACAATTCTAAGTGAAGGATATTTGTGAAAGGAATATATTGTACAGTGTTGATGACTTTTATATGGGTGATGGTGCTACTAACAGTAAGTTAAAAGTTAAAACTAAGTCTTTGTAAATATTAATATACGTTCTAATATATAAACTTATCCTTCGGGATTGCTCCTTAGATAGGAGGAACCTACCAGTAAACAGTAACAGATTACTATAGTCTCGCTTCGGCGACAAAAGTCGCAGGATCGACAAAAAAGGGGCCATGGGTAAACAATAGGATAGAATACGATACTGAACAAAAAATTTGTTTACTTGATAAAATGGAACCTGAAAGAATACTGTAACCCATCGTCGGAAACCCACGACCGGTCGCACTTACGCTTTGTTACACTTGTTGTCGACGATGACTGTAACCTAGCATGCAGTAAAAAGTACAAATATCAGATCTGGATTACGTGAAATTTGGTGGATATGTACGTATTAAAATGGAAAATGTTTAAGAGATGTAGAGTGGGATGGTGCATTTGACAACCTGGTAACAAGGATTGCACAACAATGCAATATACTTTATCAAGTAACAAGAGGCTCACCAGAGCCTGTATCGCTCACCTAGAGTCTGGTTTTCATTGGACAATTAATCAACTATTTGACCAAGTTTGTTGCAATTAGTTCAATTGTTCAGGGAAAATTTGTTGAAGATTTATTTTTCATAAGGTTTAATGTTAAAATATGTTCCCTGATGGTGGTAGTCCTGTCAGGAAGTTGATAAAATTGACCAGGAATAAGGGTGAACCTTAAAAAAATGTAACAGAACCCGACCTCAAATTACACAAACCAATAACTCCTAAATAGAATTTGGGATTCCCTTCAAAATTTCAGGGTAGGTAGATCTCAACATGGCAAACATTTTTCAATTTACATTTCACTTCTATCTCAAATAGTTTTGGAGATAAATGCAAAAATGTTAAAATTTTAAAAATTTGACAAAAAAGGGCAATAACTCCTAAATGGGTTTTGGGATTTCCTTTAAAATTTCAGGGTATGTAGATCTCAACATGGCAAACATTTTTCAAATTTACATTTCACTTCTATCTCAAATAGTCTTGGAGATAAATGACGAAAAATGTTAAATTATGAAAATTTGACGAAAAAAGGACAATAACTCCTAAATGGGTTTTGGAATTTCCTTCAAAATTTCAGGGTAGGTAGATCTTGTCATGCTGATCAAATTTACCCCATGTCAGATTTTCGATATCTGTAACGGTTTTTGAGTTATTAGCAAAAAACAGCAATTTACCCCTATGTTCTATTTTTAGTAACAGCGGCCATGTTTTTCAACGAATCAAAAATCCCCACATCAGTTCTATGCAGGGTACCCTAAGCAACAATCTTACCAAGTTTCATATGATTTTGAATAGTAGTTTCAGAGAAGACGATTTTTGAAATAATTAAAGAACCTTTGTGAGCACGCTCACATACCCCACGTCTTCATATTGTCACTGGAGAAACAAAATCTCACTTCACAAGTAAAATGAACACAATCAAATGCTTACCTTCACATATTTATCCTAATTTGAATGGCAGCATATTGGGAAATTTAAATTCCAAGCGAGAGTAGTCAACAGTAATAGTATAGTGAGGCAAATAAGTTCAAAGGGGTGTAACTCCTAGAAAAAAAATTGAATCGTAATTTCCTGTCGATATGCACATCTACGTAGTATGTCCTTATTATCTGAAAAGGTTTCATGAAATTCTGTTGTGTGGTTTGAGAGGAGTTGCGATGACAAACTGTTGCAGTAGTACATTAAAGTAAATTAGTTCAAAGGGGCGTAACTCCTAGAAAAAAAATTGAATCGTAATTTCCTGTCGATATGCACATCTACGTAGTATGTCCTTATTATCTGAAAAGGTTTCATGAAATTCTGTTGTGTGGTTTGAGAGGAGTTGCGATGACAAACTGTTGCAGTAGTACATTAAAGTAAATTAGTTCAAAGGGGCGTAACTCCTAGAAAAAAAATTGAATCGTAATTTCCTGTCGATATGCACATCTACGTAGTATGTCCTTATTATCTGAAAAGGTTTCATGAAATTCTGTTGTGTGGTTTGAGAGGAGTTGCGATGACAAACTGTTGCAGTAGTACATTAAAGTAAATTAGTTCAAAGGGGCGTAACTCCTAGAAAAAAAATTGAATCGTAATTTCCTGTCGATATGCACATCTACGTAGTATGTCCTTATTATCTGAAAAGGTTTCATGAATTTCTGTTGTGTGGTTTGAGAGGAGTTGCGATGACAAACTGTTGCAGTAGTACATTAAAGTAAATAAGTTCAAAGGGGCGTAACTCCTAGAAAAAAAATTGAATCGAAATTTCCTGTCGATATGCACATCTACGTAGTATGTCCTTATTATCTAAAAAGGTTTCATGAAATTCTGTTGTGTGGTTTGAGAGGAGTTGCAGTGACAAGATGATACTTTGGTATTTTAACTGAAAATAGTCTAAGTCCCACAAC
The DNA here is from genome assembly GCA_028015205.1 of Mytilisepta virgata. Classification (NCBI taxonomy): domain Eukaryota; kingdom Metazoa; phylum Mollusca; class Bivalvia; order Mytilida; family Mytilidae; genus Mytilisepta; species Mytilisepta virgata. Next base: position 48,908,704 of record CM051518.1, on the reverse strand, counting down.
TCCCACAAAAATTATCCAATCAATATGGTGGTATAGTATGCACATATACACATCATAACCAACAATCCTACTAAATATGAAAGCAATCCGTCAAGCGGTTACAGAGGAGTTGCAGTGACAAGAACAGGACTGACGGACGGACGGGTCAAAAACATTATACCCTCCGCAACTTCGTTGCGTGGGGTATAATAACATAAAAAAAAGCCAAAAATGTGAAAAAAGGGCAATAACTCCTAAATGGGTTTTGGAATTTCCTTCAAAATTTCAGGGTAGGTAGATCTTGTCATGCTGATCAATTTTACTCCATGTCAGATTTTCGATATCTGTAACGGTTTTTGAGTTATTAGCAAAAAACAGCAATTTACCCCTATGTTCTATTTATAGTAACGACAGCCATGTTTTTCGACATTTCAAAAATTTTAAACGATAGAAATTTTCCAGATGCCCTAAAGAACAATTCTGCAAAGTTAGGTTGAAGTCGGTCCAGTAGTTTAGGACAAGTTAACATTTGAAAAAGTTTACAGACGACGACGACAGACGACGACGACGACGGACGCCAAGTGATGGCAATAGCTCACATGGCCTATGGCCAGGTGAGCTAAAAATGCCAAATGATAACCCTGTGATGTTTTAGATATTTTTTGTCTCCATACTGAATATGAAATCCGTAATGAATTGCACTGTTCATGGCATCATTATTAATTGTCTGACTTGGACAAACTTTATATACAAGGGTCCTTCCACAGACGCTGTATGCCAAATTGGTAATGTGGTTTGAGTAAGGAATATTTGGCAAGGGCATAAAAAAGCGAACAACACCATAAACATGTGTTAAATGTTCTTTTGTTTTCTTCAAGTCAAAAATTACTACATACAATAAAATACAGCAAAATAAATGAATAAAAGTACAGATCTGATCAGAAAGTAAGAATGTTTTTTTTAATTCCAGTATTTATTATGCAGTATATCATATTTTAGACATAACATATGTATTTATTATTGTGTTTTAATGTCCCTTTCAATTACATTATGCAATACTCCCAATTATTCTGTTTACAGATATATTTACTACACATATATTTTAATTTTCATCCTTTAACATTCTGGGCCAAATTGTTCAACTTGTTTAACTGAGGATTAAATTTAACAACAGGTTAAAAGTGGTGAATTTCTATAAATTTGGTAAACTTTAACCTTGGGTTCAGTAAGTTGAACAAGTGTGCCCTGGTAATTATATGTTAATTTTACTTCCTTTTTTCATATTTCAGGAGAACTATGGTATAAATATATCCATTGTTTTACAATTATTATAAATGACTATATGCTTTATAAGAACAGTAAAGTGTTGTTTATATACAAATGTAATATTTATGTGTTGTAAATTATATTTCATCCATTGCACATATATGTATCATACAAATACATCACAGTAATTTTTGTAATAAAGTCTTTAAATAACTGGAAATTGTGTCTGTAAGACAGGGATGCCCCGCCTAAAATGTAGGTCATCATTTATGAATGCTCAGTACTATCCAAGGCATATCCACTGATGAAGTTTTGTTGATACACTATGCTTAGTTCCAAAGAAATGAACCTAAATGCTAAACTTAACCAGAGTCGCTCAAGCATAAATGTAGGTCATAATGACCCAATTAATGTATGACTGCTCAGTACTACCAAATGCACATCCACTGATGAAGTTTCATTGATACACTATGCTTAGTTCCAAAGAAATGAGCCTAAACACAAAACTTAACCAAAATAGTTCAGACATATGTACGGATGGACAAGGTAATTCTATATGCCCCAACCACAGGGACATAAAAACCTAATAAATCATGTCATTATAAATTAATTATAATGCAATATGTTTTTTAATTGAAATTGAAGTTTTAATCATGACATGATACAAGTTGGATTGTGCAGATTGTCAACTGTCCCTGTGTTTTTTTCATAAATAATTCTTGTTCTGATGTAACAAAATTCCAGCATTTTAATGATATGTACCAATCTGCTTTTCTTTCTGTTATTAAAATAATTCATAATATTTCTTTTTATTTATTTACATCAATTTATTAAATTAGACTTACACATAACTTTTTAGACCTTTTAAAATCATAATTACATATATACATGTATTATTATTTTTCACTTCAACAATTTACAAGATATCTCTGTCATGATTTCAATATGGTCTGTATCTGTCTTGTCCCCTGTTATTCTGAAAAAATACGAGAAATTTGAAAAATTTAATGTGCCATCAGACATTTAAGAATGAATCTAAAATTTTTATTTGCATCATAAACAAAAAATGTTTTGATATTTTCATTTCCAGTTGATAAAAATTTCATTGTTTGGATGTCAACACAGAATTAAATTATTTTAACCTTGCACAAATATATTACTTATTGTTGGATAAGGCCAGAATATTTTCTGTTTAACAGGAAAATCATGAAAACTCGATGCTTGAGAGAGCAAAATTAAAAAAAAAAATCTTTAAATACCCAAAATAAAAAAATAAAAAAACCGAATTTTCAAAAAAAAATAAATTTTATTATGTAATATATAATTTAATCTTTCTTTGTATTCTTTATATGCACACCTTTTGACAAGATCAGAAAGTGTAGAACTTCGATGACTTAAACTCCAAGGGACCCTCGAATTCTGTTCAAGTTATCGGTAGTTCGAGTTACCGAAATTTGTTCATGTACGAAAAATTGCCAGAACCATCAGAATACGAGTTGGCATAGCTAATCATAACCATGAAATATTTCTAAATTAAAACTTAACAGGTTAATTACTAATCAACAGTTATCATGACATCTTTATTATGTTGAACAATAAATATTTACCTGTCAGATTCATCTATTTGTATTAAACCTGTGATTGTTAGATGCATACCTGTAAGTTGGGACCAACATTTTTGTTCGACTTTTTGAGAAATTGGTGTTTGAGAAACTGGGGCCTTTTCAACATGAAAATAATGGAAAATTGACGGGACTTTCAAAACGGTTCGAGCTATCGATGGTGTTCCAGCAATTGTATTGTCAAAAAATGAGAAAAAAAAAATGAAAATTTTTTCTAAACTTATCTACTAACAAGAAATATATTAATGAAGATCTACAGCAAAAAAAAAGTTCTCATGATACAAATTTTATTAGTATTTATATATGGATTTATTAGGACAAACTGAACAAATGTTGTTTGTTGAGTTCCACATTTTTATTCCCGTACATATATATTTGTTATATTATTTATGAAATCGGAGTATTTTTTTTTTAAGTATGATGATTTTGTTGTGAATGTTTTGTCTATGACAGGTTCGTGTGAAAAATGCACTAAAATTTTGGGGCAATTCATTTCTAAATGATATTGTTTATATAACATAATTTCTGCTGTTTTTTATACACCAATCACAATAATTTTATTTTTTATTTTTTTCTGATCTAAAAAATTAGTCAGATGAGAAAATAAAAGTAAAAGTTTAAAATGTTCATTTTTTTTCTTTAATTAAGGTAGGCTCTCATGTAAAACTGAAAAAAAATTAGCCTAAGAAAAAAAACCATGTTAAAAATATTGCAGAAAAATGTGTATTTTCTCTATGAATTTTTTTAGAGCAAGTAAATTGAATAAAACAAATTTATATTATTTTGCTTACTCTGTTATAATTTCCTCCACCAGATTGTTGGTTCCAGTTACCTCCCCAATGCTGGTTTCCTCCCCTGTTACCACCTCTCTGCTGGTTACCACCCCAATTGCCACCTCTTTGCTGATTACCACCCCAGTTACCACCTCTCTGTTGATTGCCACCCCAGTTACCACCAGCTTGGTTACCCCAATTACCACTGCCCCCTTGATGGCCTCCATAGCCTTGTTGCTGTTGGTTTCTGTTATAAGCATTTCCTTGACCTTTCATGTTTCCTTGCCAACCAAGGTTACCCTGGTTACCATATCTATATAAAATATTAAAAAGAATACCAAAAAAAAACATTCAAGTAAAATGCATCAACAGAGACAACATCCATTAGATTGAATGTGGAAAAATAGTATATTTTACCCCTATCATGGAGAGAAGGGCTCACACCCAAGGGCTCAAACGTTTCTTGTCTCAACCCATGTTCTGCTGCGGTTGAGAAATAGAAATAATTAAGCCAAGGGTATGGGATAGCCAAATCTGCCCAAAATAGGGTTGACTGATACTTTTTCTCACATTTAGAACTTTGTTTTTAACTGTTGCTATGGAAAGAGAGACAATGCTATCTCACACCCTAGCAAAATAGTGACATACATGTAACTGTCTCAAATACGAAAAAAGAGGTCTCATCTAGGGGTCCTGTTTTTTTCTTGCATCAATGCACATGCATCGATCTCCCACTGTTGTCACATCCAGTCAGAATTCTTTTGTCATACCCTTTGTCCAATCAGGTGTAATATTATTTAACTTCGTCAACTATGCTCAATGGATTTACCTAGGTACAGGAATCCTAAAAATTGACTATTTACGGAAGAAATACTCATTGACCTAGTTCACTTTTGAACAAGTATAAGAACCTATTAGTCTTTGAAAAAATAGTACCTATTTGTATCCAGCTTCCAGTTTATGTAACAACTAGTGGCTAGCTTTTAAAGTAGACCTGATTAACAGTGGAATCCAATAATTTAAATCACAGCAGAATAAAATCTGTGTTTCAAAAATACTTCGAAATTTCCTGTGTATTTGGAATAAATATTTACAAAAAAGGGTTTTCATGGGGTATTGCCTTCACGGTGCAAAAATTTACTATGAAGTTTTACTGTGAATTTCTCAACAGAGCATAAATTTATCTATCAATTTTACATCATGTTGGAGCCATTTAACAATGAATGTTAAGGGAAAGAAAATAGTGACACTGAACTAATGAGATTAATTAACAATCTGTCATATTGCATTATAATGTTGTAATTGAACTATCATGAAAACCATATATTTTTTCCTGTCCTATAACCTTTCCAAATATCTATTGTAAAGTTTATCACTTCAAGGCAAATAACTGGAAAATTGCTTCAAATCTGAATAATTTTTGTTTATTTGTATAATACTTAACATGTTTAAGGTATCCGGACCATAAATAACCACGTGATTATTCAAAAGTTCCTGTATGTTCCATGCAATTGAAATGATCTCGGTAATTATCGGCAGACTTTCGGAAATGCCAATATAACTAACTTATTTTTACAGACTCTGCATATAAGAGAGATACAATATAAGAATGATTTGGTTTATATATCAAAATTTCAAGCAATAATGTTTAAAAAATCTGAAAATTTCAGAAAATCATTGTTTTAGGAGACAAAATAAAATCCTTTTTTTGGTGGGATATATATCAAGACTGGCTGCCATGGATATGAGATAATGTATTTACATGATCTAATAATTCTGACTGATTCAACATTACCATAGCATAAATAATCAGAATGTCTGACATTTCTAAAAAGACTTTCTTGCAATTCAACAACATTCTCAAATCTATGATTAATATGGTAAAAAAAGTCCAAAGAAGTACCATTTTCTAACCTTAAAGATAAATTCAATTATTTGCAAAGGATAAAACTTAAGTAAATTTGAAATTAACTATTAAACTTTATAAATTTTTCACAGATAAATATTTGTTGTTTCATGTTATTTTAGGTGATGCATTTAGAGTATAAATAATTTCATAAAGCTAGATCTCCTATAAAATCAATGAATCTACTGCCAGAAAACAGATATATGATAAATTGGTCAACATACACAGTGTCAAGTACTTTTATAAATTCCATTAATATTAAAACAATGGCAGGGGACAAAAGTTAATCAAAAGTTGGGGCAAACTGTCACTTAGTGATAGACATATTATTCTTTATTTAATACCAGTGGGAAAAAAATTATTTTGAATTGACTCAAAGTCTTTGAGTGAAAAAAAAAAAAAAATCTGCACCAACAGAACTTTTGAGTTTATAAAAGTTTATACCACACTGTATATTTGCATTTAACAGAATCAATATGTCTAAGGACAAATTTGTCAACAATTCAACTCTAAGGAAATGAAATACCAAACAAATTAAAAATTTATATTGAAATGTATGTACAGCATACGTCAAGTACTTTTATATTATTGTGGATAAAAGGAAAAAATGACACCCTGGTTCATTATCACCAATGATATCTATTCACAGTTAAAGTCCCATTCAAACTGTGATTTTTTTGTTTGTAACATTTGAAAGTCATAGGGAGCATTTCTTCCATAGCAGCACAGGTGTGCAGACTTCTATTTTAACAATCCTATCGCTCTCAAGTACCCCTCTCCAAAATTAATTGCTACAAGTTTTACTGGATCTATTGTGGGATCTGCGTTCTAATTTCCTTTGGCTTACGTCTAATGAGATCGTTTACTGCCTCCAATATCATTTTCTCTGTTTTCATTTGGCTTGGTATGATGAATCAGTGCCTAAATGTTGTGTCCTGCACTACTGTCAGAAGACACTCAACAACTCTTCAGCGACCCTGATTCGATTCAGAATGGAAATTGACATGAAACACACATCTGTCCTATCTTTATCAGGGATGTTTAATCATTAAATTAGTAATATTTCTTTTCAATCAATTTCAGTTCTTAAGATATAAATTTTGTCAATCTTATCAATTATGTCATTCAATTATGAATAAATTTGAATGACATGAGCATAAAAAATTAAAGAAAATCAAGAGGATTTCAAAAGCCAGAATTTCATGTAAATATAACAAACAAATTTATCAATATTGATTTTAAATTCATCTCACAACTCTTCATTCTAAAAGTGCAGAAACTAAGATTTATTTAATTAATTTTTTGTATAAAAGTTCATTTTAATATTTAGCTTCAATTCAAACTTGAAAATAATACTGGGTATGTCTTTTACATTGTTTATAATAAATCCCCGAAGATGTGTCGGAGTTCAATGTATAAATATTTTTTAAAGAAACTAAATAATTATTAATTCAGAAGAGAAGATTAAAATGTGAAAAGTTAACGGACAACGGACAGACAGATGGATGGATGGACAAAAGCTCACATGGCCTTTGGCCAGGTGAGCTAATAAAAAATAAAAAAAATGCATTATTACACATTGATGATGAGTAATAATTTAACAGATTTTGCAACAATTATACCTGCCAATCCAGAGTGTTATTACAGAAATGTCTTTGTTGGTGGACTCAAGTTGCAAAGAGTATCCTAAGCACACTTTTGGGGATTTTAACTTTGTTTTTTAATTGACTCTAGTCACTTCCACATGGAAAGGACCATTAAAAATGAAAATTAGGAATTTTCAGCTATCAGGATTAAATATATATATAATATATGTACATTGTCCGAAAATATAAAGTTTTATTTGTTCAAGTCTTAGAAACAGGTAGAAATGTTTATCAAGCATTTCTTGCCTGTTTCCCCAAGTTATATAGTATAACCTTAGAATCAACAAATTACTTCCATTTATCAGGAACTCTGAGATAAAAAAGCGGTATTGTGGTATATGTGATACTTATGTATCCCTTGTAAACTGATCGCTTCTTGCATCACTTCTAATGTTTTGGTCTTAAAATTTTCAAATTTCAATAGAAGATCTTGAAAATTAACACACTGAAAATATGAACTATTATGATTTCAAAATGCTACCACAGCTTGAAAAAATGAGATTTCCATAGAGTTTACATAAAATATATACAGGAATATGTGCTTACAATGAAAAGAATTCACACCCCTCTAATATTCTGAAATACTGAATCTAATTATAAACTAGATGTGTAGGAACGACACGAAAGGCCCATAATTTTGGCAAAAATCAGTGGAACTCTAACTGTAACACATCATGGTAGACTCACATACAAAAAATCAGCTCAATATCTGAAGGTATTTAGAAAAAAGTCCAGAAAGGTGGTATATTCACAAAATTTTCAAAGTCCAAAGCCCGTAATTTCAGCAAAAATCGGCAGAGCAGAAAGAAACTCGATCTGTAACATATCATGGTAGGCTCACATACCAAAAATCAGCACAATATCTGAAGGCATTTAGAAATGAAGTCCAGAATGGTGTTATTTTCAAAGTCCAAAGCCCATAATTTCAGCAAAAATCAACGGAGGGAAACAAAATTTAAACTCAATCTGTAACTCATCATGTCTGACTCACATACCCAAAATCAGCACAATATCTGATGGCGTGTAGAAATAAAGTCCAGAATGGTGTTATTTTCACAAAAGTTTCAAAGTCCAAAGCCCATAATTTCAGCAAAAATCAGCAGAGTGAAATGAAATCTGAACTCGATCTATAACCCATTACGTCTGACTCACATACCAAAAATCAGCTCAATATCTGAAGGCATTTAGGAAAAATTCTGAAAAGGTGTTATTTCATAAAATTTTCAGTTCAATGCCCGTAATTTTGGCAAAAATCTCATCATGGTTGTAGTAGACTCACATACCAAAAATCAGTTCAATATCGGAAGGCGTTTAGAAAAAAAGTTGAGAAAGGTGTTCATTGCAGAATTACGGACAAGGCTAAAACTATATGGCCCCAACCACTTAGTGACAGGGACATAACTAGAGATTGTAAAACACAGATGCCCTGTCCTCCTGTACATAGAATTCCGTCTATTACAAAGGAAAATTGTATTGTTTTGAGACTTATTTTAAATGAATCAAAGTTTTATAATATATCATTGATATATCAACATAGGTTTTTTTAAAGAAGTAGACTAAAATGCAATATTTAATAAAAGTCACTCTTCCATAAAATGTAAGTCATAGTGACTCAAATGTAGTATACAAGATGACTAACTCTGAAATATCATCAATACATTACCATAGATTCTTAAATAATACACGTACAACTAAATGTATAACTTTTATCATTGTCACTCAAGTTTAAAATCTAGGTCATGGTGACTCAAATGTTGCCGAGTTGTGTTATACTAATTAAGATGATTGTAGATGTGAAATATCATCAATATACAACCATGGACCTAAATGCAAAACCTTCACTGAGTTTCTCATGCATGAAATGTGGGTCATAATGACCCAAATGTTGGAGAAATGCATTATATAATGTAAGAGGATTATAGTTGTGAAGTATCATTGATATGAAACCATGGATTCCTAGGATATGAAATTAAAGGCAAAACTTCATCAGAGTCTCTCATGCATTAAATGTAGGTCAAAGTGACCCAAATTTTGTTGATATTTGTTCAGTGTCATAAGAGGATTGTAGTGGTATAATATCATTGATATATCTCCATGTGTCTCTGAGAAATGGATCTAAATGCAAAAACTTAATCAAGCCATATGTATGTAGGGATGGACAAGGGTAAATCTAAATTCCCTTTCCACATTTGTGGACAGGGCAAAAAAATACAAAAAAACCTCAAAGCAATAATAAATTTTGAACTAGATAAACAGTTTTTGATACTTTCTACTTCTGGTTATGATATAATAAAATCTAAAATGTAAATATATGTCACAATATGTCACTCAAAAATGATTAAAGAAAATCATCAAAAGAATTCAACTCTATTGTTAAATAAATTATTGAAGGTCGAATCTCTTTAAACCTCTACTTGTACACTACTCACCAGCACAAGGAAATTAATTGTTTTTTAAATTTTTAATATTTTTGAATATTTACTTATTATATATACTTATAGAAGTGATTTTAATCAAAGAATACAACATACAAAAAGAATTCAATTGATACATTTATGTAGTTTTTATAAAAAGAAATACTGAGAACTCAAACTATATGTTATACTTCTAAGGAGTCCATTTGAATAACACCAAAATATATAATTTTTTTATCAAGAGTTAGCTATTTCAGTATGATGAAAAAAGTGATTTTTTGTTACCAAGATCTCTCATTCTGTGAACTTTTAAATAGATACATATAATTATTCATTATTTTGATATTGTAAATTGTTGTTAGAACCTCAATAAAATTCAAACCAACATCAACTATCATATATAATGATATTAAAAATTAAAAAAGTTTCTTGAGAAGAAATTTGAGAAAAAATTACCAAAACCATTAATTTTTAAAGTGGTTCGCTTGTCAAAAATCCTTTTATAACTAGAAATTTGTAAAAAACAGTAATATCCCACATATGCTATTATACTATAAATCTAAAAACTGAATGCTCACATTTTATTTATAGATTAATTAATACAATTAATGAGTAGACTCTAATAAAACACCACAAGAAAAATTATCTATGCAGTTTTAATTACTTATATGCTCAACCCTTTACATTTTTCTCGAAGAAAAACCCAATTTAGCAATAGTGTGATATTTCAAGGGACATTACTCTTGAGCTATACAGGGCACAAAAATGAAAATTAAACTTGACCCATATTTTGTGGCACTTTAAAAGTTTCTGTGTATTCTTAGTTACATCTCTATAATTCCAATGTTGTTTTCAAAACATCAAATGCAGTAATTTCATTGGCTAACAGTAACTTCCGGTAAAAAGTTTATAACTTGATAAATTCCTTTCATGACGCTGTGTGTATGAATATGTATGTATGCAATATAGTGCATGAAGAAAATGTTAATTTCAAATGGAAAACATAATATTTCTGCATTTCTTGGAATTATAAGTAATAACGCTTATTTTTACGGAATTTGTCAATGTTTAAACTCAGATTTATAACTCACAAACTTTGCATAAAGTTTTTCAGACTTTTTTTACTTTGTGAGTGAATCGCCCAAGTTTACACATTGATAAATTCCCTCAAAATAACCTTTATCTATGCCTTTGCCTTGAATTTTCTGACTTACCTCTGTCCACCCCCATAACCACCATATCCATGGCTGCCACTTGCTCCTCCTCCACTACTAATACCACTACCACCACCACCATAGCCACCTGCTGAAAGATAAAGTCAAAGATTACATAGACTTGAAAAAAATTTATAGAGCAGATTTTTTATTTGCTTTAAAAAATTAAAAAAATAAAATAAAGTTTATTCAGTTTGTCTTTTTTGCATTGTGCAATCAGTTATTTTTCTCTTTAAGCATGATATTTTTTAAAATAATATAGAGCCCATTGATATACTTTAACCAATTCATGTGTACTCTACTGCCCATTGAATAATCATATTTTTTTTTAGAACATACACTGTTAGATTGTCAAGCAAATTATGACCCTGTAAGATTTCTTTGGGCGAAATGTTATGACTGACTTTGCAGATGTGTCTTTCTATGCACAGATGTAACATAATCCACATTTAACCATGAATTATCCTTAAATCACTGTTATATATATACTTTATTTACAAGGTACAGAGACAGTCAAAGTTTAATATTACATATGCAAGTACAATACATGTGAAAGGAAGATGAAAGGTGCTCAACCTGGAGGTCACTGTTAACAATTCCAAGAAATCTACAGATCATGCTAAGGACAGAAACAGATTTGGATGACATCAGACTATTATATTTAATAACATTCAGTCCATTTCTGTACCATGGTCCAATGTATAAATTTCTCTTTTTAGCAAAACAAGAGCATTTAAATAAATAATGGTTCAACTTATCCCATAATTCCCTTACCGAACATAAGTGACAAAATCTATGATCCCTATCAACACTACGCCATCTTCCAACTTCTATGGGTAGTTTATGATTAGATGTTCGAAATCTACACAACACGAATTTATCCTTATCTTCTAAAATATCAAGATAGTTCTCAAATTTTAACTCTTGCTTAAATAGTTTGTAATTATCCCCTTTAGACATCTCTTCAATAGATGACCTCCAGTTTTGCTTAAACTGATCAATCGACCAGTTTTCAGAAAAACAATTTTGTAAAGTCCATATATAAGATATTCCACATTCATTAAGAATTGTATGGATACGATTTAACCATGGAGATGCTCTTTCATTTCTATAATTCTTAATATATAGTAATTTATATGCCAATGATGAAAAGTTTAACTGTTTTCCTGATATAATTTTTGACCAATAAGAAATCATTTGAACTTTAATGTCAATTTCAAGTGAATATCTACCATTAGTTCCCCATAAACCATATAGTTAGGCGTAGATGTTTTTAGACGTGGTAAAAGTTTGCAAAATTTTAAATGAATCCTCTCTATAACATCATTTTTACCAAATCCCCATGTTTCACATCCGTACAACAGAATTGGTTTCACAGTTTTATCAAAAAGATCTATTTGATATTTGATGGACAAATTATAAAGTCTACCATTTTTCAAAACCTCATACATTGCTTTCATACCCTTAGTAACAAGTTCCTTTTCGCTATATTGAATGATCCCATTTTAGAAAATGCTATACCAAGATAATAAAATTCTGTAACAATTTCCAGTTTAGTATTAATATACGTGAAATTTAAATTGTTTAGTAACTACCCATTCGAAAACACCAGCACTTTAGTTTTCTCAATATTAACTTTTATGGGACCTCTTTAACTTAAGAGTGAGTGTGAGATTTGTTTCCATGTTGAAGAACAGAAATAAAGGCACAGTTCCTTTGCTTAAATTTTTGTCATGTATATATTTCAATTTTGTGCTATGATTTAACAATATTAATATGAATACATTTTGGAGTTATATTCTATTGCAAAATTTACACCAATCACTGTTTCAATAATAAATGTATGCAGGCAATTATTTCTGAATTTAGAGTATTTCAATGAAAAAATTTGGATTCTGTTAAGCATGTTTATATCTCTATATTTATATCCTACAGAAGATATTATTTTCAGGTTCTACAAATAATTCTTTCAAAATTCTGGAATCCAAAAATATAATATTTACAAATGTAAGTCCAAAAAACATGTATATGCTTTAAACGATCATGTTCCAAGAACCTTGTTGACAAAATCTACAATGACTTCTAAAGATGCCATTAATGATGGATGAAAACTTTTGATTAAGTAAGAAACAGTACTTAAGGACAATTCAATGGTAGTGAGAAAAAATAATTCTGAGGCTGTACATGAAATCAGGTGTAAGTCATTGAATTAACAAGCACTGTCTGTCATGGCCCTGGGGCAGAACTGCTTTTAACGCATATCAATGCCTCATTAAAGAATTAAACGAGTCAAACACACCATCATGGTACAATTTGTCTAATGTTAACTCGAGCAAAATGATTTGTCTATTTTGTTGAAAAGTCCTGAAGTAAAATCATTAAATCTGATCAGAAAAAGATGTTATAGGAAGAATAGGGAGTTTCGTCTCCCCGGTAGCAGCTGTCGCTTTCTGGGGTGGAAAATGTGGGGAGACCATCAGTTAATTGATGCTATTATTACCAGCCAGATAAACATATAATTAACTACTGGGATGATTTCAGGTTATTTTTTCAAATAAAACATTTTTAAAATGTAAATAAAAACCAAACCTAAAGATAGATTACAGAATAACTGGTTACATTTAAAAGCTTTTGTGAACAATAATTATTGTGTGGAAGAAATTTCCAAAATTTACCTATCCAAATACTATATCAATACTACTCAAAAGTTTTCAAAGAATCTCAAACCCTGTTTGATGTTTAAGAAAATTAAAATTTGATTAAAATTTAAAAACTGACACAATGCAACTTTACCTCCCAACACCTATATTTGTACAAAATTAAACTGAGAAATAATTTTCTATAACAGAAATTAATTTTTTCATTTAAATTATGTATCACTAATTTTAATTTGCTGTTTCTTAAGTAGTCCATAAATCTTTACTTAATTATTTCATCTAAAATTTTCTATGCAGTTAATGAATATAATACAAATGGTTGTCACACTATCAATTTTACAATTAAATACTTTCTAACAGTATCATTTTATCTTCAAACACCAATTTCAAATTTTTTTAGAGATTAAGAATGAATAATTCAAAGAAAAATCTGCATTTTCATGTATTTTGTCCATTTTACTTTGAAATGTAGAATAATAAAAGGTCCTGAATGTCTACATATGACAATTTCATCATATAATAAGCTGCAAATAGAAGAAATGAAAAATATCAATTCTGAAACCTAAACAACGCTTTGTCATATTTCATTCAGTTTGGGTTATATCTCAAAAGTTAACAAAAAATTTTGAGGACATTCTGAATTTATGTTAAACCCAGGCAATTTTGGTAAAAGAAATGTGTACATCAAAAAAGAGTTTACATTTATGTAAAAGAAGTATGAATTTATCAGTAAGCAGTATAACAATAAATTTTAAAAATTACATATTTTTTGTGAACAGGTTACTGAAACACTATAAAAAATATTGTCTGTCAGATCTATTTAAAAAAAAAAGATGAACTTATAATTCTACCAATAAATTACAAATAATAAATGAGAGAGAACATTTAATGAAAATACTGAGCCATTAACTAAAGTGTTTCTGAAGACATTTTGTCTTTAGATTTTTTAAATGTTAATTTGTGCCATCAATATTTACTGTGAAAAAACCAATAACCTTTAAAACTGCATAAAATTTTCAATCACAGAAAGAAACCTTGTTATAAAAATGATATAAAGTGTAGAACAAGTGATAAAGCTTCATCGTGATTAAATATAACGGTAATATCCCTCCGTAATTATTCTGAAGTACCAGCCAATACACATCAAGTTCTTCGCCAACCAAATTTCTTCCTATTTACACAGTTGGAATATTAGAATGTGATGGATTCATTATAAACCAAAGATTGCTTCTTTGAAAAAATCTGACAAGTTTTGACGAGAATTATTGGGCAAGAAATCCAATTTATCAGTGAGAAGTAAATCTTTTTCGTAGTCAACAATTGACTTAGTATGCCTATGAGGTCGCCAAGACGAGGCAATAACTATTAATTAGACATGATTGAGAAAAGAATTACACTGCCATGAATAAATTTGCATATTTAATCAATTATCTACTTTTGTACAAAATCTTGTAACCAGATAATATTTATGAAAACTGGCATCTACTTTAACGTGTAAAGAATGCATCTTTTATTTTCAGTTATAGGCCGTACTTAAACTGATTAGATGTTGATAGACTAACGTCAGAAACTTTGTCAGAGTTGTGATTGTAATGAGCGACAGTAGCTGACAATATGCCAATTAAAATGTTCCACCACAAAACTCTCTCCATAGAAAATTATAACATTGACTAATTGAGTTAATCATTTTGTCACATTTAAACTGTAATCTAGGAAATAAAATTAATCAACTCATATAATACAATCTATGACATTCTAATTCTACTCCGATGCTCTGTGTTTTTATACACTGGAATCTGTTTGTTATTTTGCTATATAATTTCATTTTTTGCTTCATATGAATTTTCTGTTTTCTTGCAAAGTACATTGTTTGTTATACAAGTCACTCAAAAATTAGGCAATCACTCAAATATCTTATAGCTAATTACTAAAGCTTGTTAATTGCCAGTTATATTAGATACTTGAAGAACATTTTATAGCTTTTAACCAGAAAAGAAAAAAAAAAGAACTTTTTGTTGCTCTCTAAGAAAAATAATGAATGATAGAAACTTTTATTCACCTGGGAAAACAAGCATTCCAAAATTTCCTTACTACAGGTATACTACACACTTAATAAGGTTTGTCAAATATCAGATAAACATAGCACCAAATATCCCTGTGTGCAAGGACTTGAAGGATAATGTAATGTTATAACATTTCTTCTGGAAAAACTTCCTTTAGTGTGTTCATTTGAATATGATACTGCATGAAAGTTTTAATAAATTGCATCAATTGAGCCTAAAACCTAAATTGAAAAATTACAAAATTTAAAGAATGACTCAAAACCATTACTCAATATTGTAATCCTAAAAAATCCAGTTTGTAATTAAACTAGAGGCTCCCTGGAGCCTGTATCGCTCACCTAGATTCGCTTTGCCAATCAACAGCCATAAAAGTACCTATTAGAAACAAAAGTCTGGAATAATGGACATAATTCTGAAAGAGGACAATCTAATAGCCATGGCTGCCAAGTCTGGTTCCCATTGCTTAAGTGCTTTCCGACAAGAAGATTTTTTAAATGAATTTTCCCATAGGGTCCTATTTTAAACTAAGTTCGGCTGTGGTGGCCATACTTCTGAAAGAGAACTCCTAAGGACCATTACTGCCAAGTTCGGTTCCAATTGGCCTTGTAGTTTCATAAAAGATTTTTGAAATGGACAGACAAACAGAATGATCACTATAGGGCGGCTGGGCCCTAATAATGTCTTTAAAAATTTATTACAGACATCTTAGGTCGCTATACTTTTTTTTGGAGTATATTTAATCAATGAAAAAAGTTCTCAAATTTCTTAATAAATGGAAATTAAAATACATCTACAAAATGTTTAGTATGAATGTTTCAAAAATAACTTAATAAATAAACTGATTGGCTTTTTTACTTTTATGTTAAAATATTCTAAAAGCTTCATATTCCATGCACAAAAAAAAAGAGACAAGAATAGGAGTACTAAACGACCATACCAATAGTTGATGACGGTTTGATGAGTCATCATATTTTTTGTTTTAAATATCATTCTAGTCAACAAATTACATAAAATGAGATTGACATTTTTTATCTATCAATTAACAGTTATTTTTGTTATGTAAAATGACACTCTATGTACAATAATATCAGAAAATAGATATTTGCATAAAAATAGAAAATTTGATCTATTTATTGTTGACAGGTCATTTATAAATTAAGAGCTTAATAACAGAAGCTAAAGGTTTACCATCACGAAATTTTATCTAATTGCTGTATGATTATTATACCAGCAATTTATAAAGAGTGTTAAAATAATAGTATAATGAGCCTAGATTATCTTCTTTCTGGAGCTATTACTAGTCTGATACATGTAGTTCTTTTTCTCTGGTTATGTAGGTATAATTTTGTGTTCAACATATAGTTGCATATAGTGTGTAGACGTGTAGTTTGAGGTTAATCTAGTATTTTACCTAATTTTTACTATTAATTATATATAATTAATATTGATTTATAGAATTCTATTTATATATGTTATTTTGTTCAGAAATATAGTTGCTTGAAAAACTACACCCTCACAAGTCTGGGGTTCTGAGTCTTGGTGAGGCAGTGGGACTGCTACATTGTTTGATTAAAAACCATATTGACTCCTTTCACTTTCGCTGTCATTCACATGGCAATCACATGGGTTCTTTTTCAATCCATCCAATCAGAATGAATTTCATTTCATTCATCATCCAATGAGATTTGTTATATCTTCAGCGCTTTGAATAACAGAAAAGAATGTCACACTGAAAGAACAGTCGCAGACGTAAACCAAGATGAGTAAAATTATGACTGTGGTAAAAGGTTATTTTTCGTGCAACGGTTTTGCAGTGTTTTATTTCACTTGTTTTCAAATTTGATGGTAGATATTCGTTTGTTTCGTGCAAATAGTTTAAACTGCAAATTGCCGGTACAAGGCACATGCCTTTTTTTCATTTTTCGTTCATCCTGTATGACATTTATAAGGTTCACCCATATATATCCCCCTCCTCCTGCATGAACCGAATGAAGTTGGAATCAAGTTGAAAACTGAACCATGCGAACAAACAGTCAATATTTTAGTGACTTGGAAAAGATTTCTTATCCTTGCATGTTGTATGCAAAATTAATCTGGGCAGTACGATTATCAAGCAGTCTAGATTTAGAATTACGGAGTTAATGAATTATTATGTAATAAAACAATTACAGTTTTTTGTATTGGTGGATATAAGTTTTGCTTTCTGTCAATTATTTTTTTGTCCTGAGGGCATATATCTAAATTCTGCAACCTTTGTCATAGATTACTCTTATAGCATTACAAGTACAGCTAATT
Source organism: Mytilisepta virgata (assembly GCA_028015205.1). NCBI lineage: Eukaryota > Metazoa > Mollusca > Bivalvia > Mytilida > Mytilidae > Mytilisepta > Mytilisepta virgata. The sequence goes on along the minus strand of CM051518.1, from coordinate 48,890,869 downwards.
TCATATTTCTGTCTTCAAAATTGTAAGAGGAATTCTTGGACAATCAATTTTTAAAATTTCAGACCTTTAGGGTAGCATCCAATGGATGATAGGAAAATGTCAACCCCACTATTCAACTCGGCACCAAATTTTTTTACTTTATAATTTGGGTACCACATAAGTTTCAAAATCTTATATTGAATTATCTAAAAGATTTTCACTATTACTGGATATTTGGATATGTTCAGCTTCCCAAGTAATTCTGACCTAAGGACATATAAATAAATTCTTAGACAACTCTAATAAGGAGTTTTTCGACATTAGATTTTAAAATTTTTGCAGAACTTAGGGATGGTATGAAAACTTTGACACAATTATTAAACATATGCATGTATATAATGTGAGTAGTATAAGTTTCAACATCCTAACATAGTCTTAGACTCTTCTTTTGGAGAAACTCCCTTTGTTTGTTGATTGATGATATTTCTACACTATCAATAGTTAAACCTTTATAGATAACTTAGGCATAACTACCAGTATATCAAGTATAGAAATACTGAAATCAATTCACATTTAAAAGAAGAATATATATGTTCAGGTTATTAATTACAGGATAAATAAAAACTTCAGCATTGATAAGTAAGTTTTTTCCCCTAAAGTTTGTATATTTTTTAGCCTTTTCATAATAATATAGCATCATCTTTTAGCAAATGCAATAAATATTTTAAGGTACACAATGTAGGAGGTACCTTATCCACTAAATTATGGATTTTCTTGAAATTTTTCTAAAATATTCTTAACTGCATATATCTCAAAAATATAATATTTACCACTTATATTTCTTCAATAAGGTTGATTTTAAATCATTAAAATACAGGTCATTTACTATAGATTTCATATAAAAAACTGCCGAAAATAATTAATAATTTCGCTTTACATCGTCAATTTTTAAAAACAAATCCCTAGAATTTTCTATAAAAACATGTTATTGCTGTGAACTTTTTTGTTTTAATGATACTAAATAAACACAGGGTCACCAGCTTCGTTTTATGTCCTGTCTGTAAAAAAAAATAAAAATCTACATTTTTTTATTGCAACGTCGTCACGACGTTATGCTTTTTTTGCTTTTTCAGGCTTATTTTCACTCTTCATATGGTAATAAATCTAATATACTGGGAAAAAAAATTATTCTGGTGACCCCTAATACATTTTATATCTATAAAAATATAATTTCAATGGCAATAATATATCATTCTTGGGACTGAATTTTGCAAAATCATAATTTAAAGTCTAAATATTTGACTTTTTGCAGTGATATCTACGTGCATTCTATTTATTTACACATCTGTTTGCGAAAACTTGAAAACCATATCTCGGGAAGTATAAAAGGGACATACATTATTTTTTTTTATATTCAGATGCAGTTCAACGTACTCTAGTTGGATGCTACATTTCATAAAAATCTAAAATATAGCCCAATTATGTACCTCCTACCTTAAATATGTATAAGAAGGGAGGTAACTGTGACAGATAAAATACCCCAATTCATAGTGCTTCCACTTTTAAGGATTTTATAGGAGGATAAATCCATGATTTTTAAAACTTAAATAAATATGAAACCTCTGTTTTAAAGCATTCCTTACAATGGTAGTAACTGATAAAATCGGCACACAGAGTGAGTAAATATTATGGAGGCTTTGAGCTCCAATATTGTCCAATAAAATAAAAAGAAAAAGGTTACATAGGAAAACAAATCAAATATAGGAAATATGTCAAATTATTTTTAGCATGAACAAAAAATTAAATAAAAAGTAATGAAGAAAACTGCCTGAAAAAAATTTTGATGTTTAGGGAATGTGTAACATTATTTCTAATAATGTAACATAATACAATTCAGTGAATAACAGAAAATATTTGAAAGTCATACCATGCTGTGTATCTCAAACTTATCTTTAAATACCGAAAATTCAGAAATCAATGCAGTCACTTATCACAAATTTTCAGCAAAGCAAAATAATGAGAGATTAATTAAAGTGATCTCTGTACATTTATTGACAAATATTGAATTATGAGTTTTAATTATGTCCATCTTCATAATGTTGCATTTTTTGCATTTATTTCTGAATTTAGAGTATTAAATGTAAACTGGTTTTATTTCAACAGTTCAATGCATGCTGCAACAAAGGCCCACTCCATCAAGATCTGAGGTAGGATTCCAAAAAAAAACTTTAGAGTATGGGTTGATAATCAAATTATATGACTATCAATATTTGGTCCTAACCTACAGATTTTAATGGATTAGTCCTAATTAAACTGCTTTAACTTATAACTGTATTAAAACTGTGCTGATAAAGAACAACCCTGGCCATGTCAGAACAATTCTTTACCAACCTCCTACAGACATAAGTGAGGGAGCACTAATAGATTTCTGCATACCCTGTCTATTCCAACCACCTCTATGTCCTTGATTATAACCTCCTCCTAAACTTCCTCTGTAAATAGAAAAATAATATTACATAAAATGTGCAATGTCTAAATAGGTCTGCAAGAGGATTGAGGTTTAGTAACTAAAGTGTGAATATAGTATGAAATAAGGCATATGGAAGATTGATTCCCGAAACAACATGAGGTTGCATGTGTTATCGTGCAAAGTATACCACCACTCTTTTTTAATTTACAAAATGGGGAAAACAGACTTGAAAAGTTTGACGAAAAATTTCATGTTAACATAAGGTATTGTAAAATTTGTAAGTATCGGCAAACAGGATGTGGTTCCTTGTCAGACCCGAAAATATGGGAGACGATACAACTCATGGTCATAAAGCTATAGGCCAAATATCAAAACATTCCGTTGCACAGAAGCCGAGATAAGTGTGATGAAAAATTTCAGTTTAAACGGATGGACGGACAAGGTGAATCCAGTATACCACACACTCTGTAGAGTGGGGGTATAAAAACCATACAGGCACAAATATCAAAAAATTCTTCCTCTTAAAGTTACAGCAGGGCCTTAAACATACAGAAAAATCATGCATCTCACTGTAAGCTCAAGCAGTGGCACTGGAGTGGAGTTCTTTAATAACTGTTGTTCATATTTCGTCTGTGTTACTGAAGGACTGTCAGGTTGATCAACAAATTACACAGGCCAATGTACATGTCATAATTGTCCACCAGTCTTACAGTGAAGTCTACTATGTAACAAACACACAAACAATCACCTTCTGCACTCGAGGTGAGCATGCTACCACTGAGGCGGTAGATATAACTTGGTGGTAAGGTATAAGTGCATTGTTCAGTGTATGTTAAGAAAAGCCTCTGTTTGCAGATTGCTTAATTTTTTATTTTTTTGGTTTTTATCTATTGACAAGTTTGTATTGGTGGAGGATGCTGAAGTAACAGAAAAGAACAACTTTTGTCAATAAGGATTCAAGTTGTATAGTGGTCATTTTTGACAATTGAAGTATTAATTAAAACACTCAGCCAATGAGTCACTTACTTTGGATACAGAAAAGTAAGCAATGAATAAAAGGGAAATATAGAAGTTCTAATCTACCAATTAAGCAATGAATAAAAGGGAAATATAAAAGTTCCAATCTACCAATTAATCATTATTAGTAGAAAATTTTAATGAATTAATGTTCAACATACCAAATAATTCATCATCAGATTAGCAAGCTAACTTTAAATTTCAAATGAATATGCTGATTCCTCAATACATGTACTTTCCATTTATATGTATATTTACAAAAGGTTTTCATATATATGAGTATGGAAGTAAAAATCAGCATTTATTCCAATAACATACCTTAACATTCTGTTAGCTGCTGAGCTGTCTTTTCTATCCCCCCTATAACCACTGTGTTTCTGGAAACCTAACTGAGGAATCCAGCTTTTCCCTCTATTTCTTTGATCAAAATCTTCTGGTTTCAATACTTTGTCTGGCATTCTGTAAGTATTACCATAAACATTACTTCCAAAATGTATATTAACATTGTACTTAAAATTCTGATATCTCACACTTTAGGACTTATGAGTGACTGTCTCTCTTTTTGTCACCTGAATTGCTTTATATTTCAAAAAATTTTAATCACATTCTTAAAATTGCTTATATTACACTTATAATATTTAAAATTCTAAAAAATCATGGAAAATTTCATCCTCCACTATTTCTGAATGATAATATATGTATGTATGTTTTTTAGTCAACATAAAAATCAAATTTTTACATATTTTCCTTAGCGTACATAATTATTTTGTAAGAAATGACCTGAAATTATTTTAGGTTTGTGAGGAAATATCTCAATTCCTGATATATATACACTACATGTATAACTATGCATAACTGCATAACTTTGATTATACACATGTTCAATTGTATACATGGTTTACTTTATTAAAAATAGACTGACAGAACAATTATTATCAATAAGATGCTTAAAATTTGGAGAAAAACAGATTTTTAAAAATATTTCAGAATTACTTCACTGATATCCCTACACAATGTATGATGCCATCATGACAATAAGAAAGTTTGGTAAAGGATAAATGGAATGGGTATTTAAAATTGATCAAAAACATTATCCTTATCTTTCGAATTATCATTAGCCTTCCAAATATTTTTATTTCTAATCAATTTTGATAAAAAAAAATTTGTTTTTTATTTTCATCATATGGAAAGTAAAGAAATTGTAAGAGATGCACACAAGACAAAAATTTAATAGTCCGTCTGGCTTTAACAATCACAAAATGTGGTAGTTCTCTGACAAAAAACACTAGCCCCTCACATTGGGCTAGTACTATTTTCAACACATAAATAACTATTTCACAATATCAATCAAATTCCGTGCCTATCAAATGTTTCTTCATAATAACATTTCTTTGTTCAAATCAATTGTATTTATGTAACAATCTCAACTAGAGGTACTGTAAGCATGCTTACATAATAATACCTCTGCTCAAAAATATCATATTGCTCCAGTCAGATCATTTTCTCTTCAAGATGTATAAAAAGGAAATATTTTGTTCCATTCACATTTACATATGGCAAACTAGCTTTGTGTGAAACTTCTCTGAATTCCATTTGATGATTTAGGAGTAAGTTGCATCAGAGTTCCACACCCAGACACAATTTTGAAAGGGAACCATATAAAGACCTTGGACTGACAGACTGACAAAGTGATTCCTACATGTGTATATATCCCCCTTTTTGGGTATAATAAATACTCATAATGAAATTTCACTTGCATGTATGGTAATGGATGGATGGATGAATTATTGTTTAACGTCCAGTGGCAACCAGGTGCATATCAGGACGAGTCATGTATGGTAATAATAAGGTTTATAAGATAAGCACTTCCTAATAACTGAAGAAAACAAAGAGTGGAAACAATAAATGTCTCATCTAACAACACACATGGATGATGATTATCTTATAGACAACATTTGAACTCAAAGGAAATGCATTAAAACCATGAAATTGAGGTCAAGGTGGAATGACAGGTGTCAAACTGGCATATATACATCAAGGTCCAGAGACAAGTGTCAGACTGACATGTATCCATCAAGAACTATCAACAGACCAAATATGGTGGATCTAGGTATTACAGTTGTTGAGAAATGGACTTGATCATGAGAATGTGATGCAATCTGCTCAAGCATGAAATTTAGGTCAATATCAGGAGAAAGGGGTCAGACTGGCATGTAACCACTAATGACTATCTAAAGACCAAATATGGTGGGCCTAGGTATTAGAGTTGCTGAGAAATGGACTTAATCACAAAACTTGAATGCAGGCGAGACAAATTTCCACTAATATATGAACGGTAAAATAAGAAAAAATATAACTGTAAACATTAACTTTAGTCGTAACATAAAGAAAAGTAACTGTAAAATAAAGAACTAAAGCATAAAGAAACATATAACATTCATGCATAATAAAAATAAATACTAAATTTAAAGCTGTTACAATACTATACATTATATACTACAGATTAAAAAAATCCAGTTTGCAGTAAGAATTTGTACGAAAAAAATGTATTTTTGAAAAAAACAAAACAAAACAAAAACAAAAAAGCCATTTATCTTACTTAATATCATGGTTATAGAGGTTCAGTCCAATGAACTATTGTGGTATTTACATGTAAGTTAAAATGTCTGGAATAGAATTATAGTGAGCACAGCGAATGCTATAGGAGCATATGCATTTTCTGGGTCATTTAGAAAAGTCTTTGTTTAATGGGGGCAGCCATATTGTGCTACATACTAAGGCTAGAGAAAGATTTGTTTGCCGGAAGTAAGTAAACTAAGGAAAATAACTTGCTTCAAATTATAATTTTAGAGTCAGAATCGTGATATCAGAAATGAGTTTCTGGAAAAGGCTAATATTGCTGTGCTCGCATCATTGGCCACACCAACACCATATTAGATTCTTACAGTGTCACATTTATCTAATTTTATAATCATTTAAAGGGCCCTTACTGGTTTTATAAATTCTGATAAACTACACAATTAATTTTATATTGCATCTAGTTTCCTGCCATATCTGTTTGAAATATCATACATGTACTTAGCATTTTCAGTTCTCTCATCAGAGTGATAATCAACAGTGATTTTGGTAGAATCTATATATCTCCAAAAGAGATATAGTAATTAAGTTATCAAATTATAATGTCAGGCCAAATATTACTAAGAAAGTTAAACTGTGGATTCATTTATTTTTGTGGATACCACTTTATGTAGATTGTGAAAAAGTTTATAATGGTACATGTATTTGATTATACCTAATTTTTGGCTTCATCATTTGATTGTATTAAAGTACAAATGTACCTAAATATTTGTAGTCTAGTGAGTATTTAAATTAATGGTTTCCCTCTACAATGAAATCAACAAACATGCTTTCCCTTAAATAATAAAAATCCACAGTATTTGAAAACTTAGCAACTCAAATGACAGAAAATATTATCAACTTTTAACTACACAAGAATCTGTTTCTCTGGAGAAATTGAGAATGAGAATATTCAGACAGTCATAAATTCCTTATATCTCAAAATTGATGTCAGCAAGAATTTACTAAAAATTATCCAAAAACAAAAATAATACATTTGTGTAGCAACATAATTATTAACAAAATATAGTGTTGCAAACCAGATTTTTTCAAATGATAAATAATGCTAGCTATGCATGCACTCTATAAAGCAGTTAATGAGCAGACAAGTTAGTTATTCAGGGCTGTTCTATAATCAATGTTCTGCCATGTCAAATATAACATGTCACCTTGAGGTAAGTCTAAAGCCATAGGTTTCTATAATTTGTAATTCTCTAGGATATCTGTAAAGCATAGCTGATGTATGATGTAAAGATACAAAATCTATAAAGCATAGGTGATGATTGGTATAAAGATGACAAATGAATAAATAATTTGTATTTACATTTATAATAAGTAAAGAATATGGAGCAGATCAATGAGACAATGTACACCATAAACCTACATGTACATGTACATGAAATTGAGACATCTATTGGAAACTATTTCTACAGTAAATTCATAAATTCAGAAATAACAAATATTTGTACGACTACAACAAGAAGTGTGATCTGATTTTTGTTCTTCATTGTATTTTTTCTACTGATGTCCTGGAACCAAATGGTCCACAGTCTTGATACAAATGTTTGTGAAACTAGGATCTTCTCCTCACTTGCAGATTTGAATTTAATAAATACACACACAGAAATACGAGATTACAGTAAATAAAGTGGTTTTATTCTTCAGTATAAACAATTGACTTAAAATATTCAAAATAATAAAGAAAAAAATTTCATTATTGGTAATTATAATTACATGTTATAAAATTTTGCATACTTTTATAACTTCACTCTTTGAGACCCATAGTTAAGTAAAGTATTCTCAATTTGTCAATCCAGAGCATAAAAACTCCATCTCGGCAGAAGCCTACATTTTATTCAACATCTGCACATTGAATGAAAAATTCTATCAACATGGATATACATATTATTCAACATCTGTATCATTGGATCAAAAATTTCATAAACATGGATATGTGTGTACGTGATTATATAAAATGTATGAAGAACTTGATAAGATAAATTTGCGATATAAATACATGGATACAAGATCCAACTACTGTAAATTCAGAAATTATTGCAAATCTTTGATTAACCACAATAATGAGAGAAATTAATATGAATTCCTTTACAGAAGAATGTCACTATGAAAATATTTAAATTTTGATTATTGCAATTACCATCCTTTTGAATTTTTTCAATTGTTAAAAACATTGAAATAATTTCTGAATTTACAGTACTTGGATATCACACTTTGGTCACATTGTCAGAAAAACCTTCACAAGCAGTAACTACTTACTTAGCACCTGGTAATACTTTAGCAGGAAACAAATGGTCCACATCATATACTGGGTCTTTGAACAATATACTGAAATAAAAAATCAAGGTTTCTTGTCAGTTTACTATATTTTTCCATTTTTTTCTTTAAGTAAAGTACTTTGTATTTAAGTTTCATTATAAATCCTGTTTCATTGCTTAAAAAATATGCAAAAATACCAAAATTCCATGTCAGGTGTCACAAAGAATTATATTATTTGTGTTTCCAAATTATTTTTTAACAGCAATTGCTTGAATCGTTGGAATTTTTAGAATTTACTTGGTAAACAAACAGTATAAATGTCACACATGAATGCATTACATATACAAGTATTATTTACCCAGGTTGTACACTGTAGGTTTCCAAATTCCATTAGAAGAGATAATCTATTAGTACAATGAAGTCTTTTGAAGTTTTAAAAATAAAATTTAAGGGTTTAAGTTTCCATATGGCTATTTTTTAAGCATTTCTGAAAATGCAAAGATATGGGGAATGCATCAGTGAGATAACATCCAATAAGACTGAATACAGGAAAAGACCGATTACACATTTGAATGGAAGTTATATTTTTTAACATAAAGTGATTTCTAAGTGGACTATTATTACCATAAAGTTTAGGATTACAAGATATTTTTACCTATCTAATCAAATAATTACATAACCTGTTTGTTTCATTGTAATCCGTAATTTTTATAGTCAAGTGGTTCTGAAAATTGCTTTATAACCCAATAAAAGTCAAAATCTTGTTTAGCCTGTACATCAAAAACGACGTATGTTGATGAGGCCGCAATGTAGCGGAGTAATATGCGAGCAAAGCTCGCTCTATAGTGTATAGGATGTGAGATTTGGATATCGTTGTTCTAGTTTCATCCTTCTATTTTTTTTCTGCAAGATGGCGGCTTTCAAAATCGAACTACTTCCTGTGAGAAAACGTGTGATTTTGAACATTCTTTATTTTTTTTTAAAAGTTTTAAGTCAATAAAATTAAACATTAAGTGTCATGAAATAAATCGAACAGCGTTCCGAAGTCCCCCGCCGCTAGAGCATCAGAAACCCTTGGACAAGTGAAACATAACAAAATTTTCTCAAAGAGAGAGGATAGAAGCACAAACAATTTGTGGTTATTGCTAAAGTTTTTTACAAGTTAATGAGTGGTATGAAGACATTTATACAATATGGGTATAGTGTTGAAATCTTATTTTACCATGTGTATTGAGAATTTATACAAATGTACATTTACTCCTTTTCAATAAACAGAAATGCTTTGATCAAAAGTATTCCGCCTAACAAACTCTTAAAGACAGTATGTATTTATTTATAAAACCTCCCTTTAGGTCCAAGTGTATAAATATTATTCCAATGGAAGGAGAATATAAATTTTCTAGAACACTTAGATGAACATTTTGTCAATTTTCAAAGTTATTAAGGGGCATAACTCCTACAAAAATATTTCGACATGACGCATCTTCGAACTCCCATGAGGTATCATTGAGTTAAAGCTACTGTATAAATATTATCCAAATTGGTCAAGAAATAAATTTGCTAGAGCGCTTACATGAAAATTTTGTCAATTTTCTAATTAAAATTTTCTAAGTTATTAAGGGGCATAACTCCTACAAAAATATTTCGACATGACTCATCTTCGAACTCCCTTGAGGTATCATTGAGTTAAAGCTACTGTATAAATATTATCCAAATTGGTCAAGAAATAAATTTGCTAGAGCGCTTACATGAAAATTTTGTCACTTTTCTAAGTTATTAAGGGGCATAACTCCTACAAAAATATTAAGACATGACTCATCTTCGAACTCCCTTGAGGTATCATTGAGTTAAAGCTACTGTATAAATATTATCCAAATCGGTCAAGAAATAAATTTGCTAGAGCGCTTACAAGGTGGATGGATGGACAGACGGACAGAAGCACGGACGGACGGACGGATGGACGCCCAGCATTACCATATCCCCCCGCATCGCGTTGCGGCGGGGGACAATTAAAAATAAATATGAAAGAATCCACCTGGAATGAAATTTGATATATAAAAATTTGACAAGAAAAAAAGATACAGATGCAGTGTCACATTTTCCTGCCATTACGAAGGTTTCACTAAACACCGACAAAGCAAACGTAAAAACCTTATGCTTTGCTCGCTTCTGGGTCACACTTGTTTCATATTATTTAGAGACAATACAGAGAATATTTTAAAATTGCAGTCATTTTTTACTTGTCAAATACAAAATGTAATTCTAAGAATTGAATGTATGATCTTTAAATTTCTATATTTTTTCGGTCAAGGCTTTTACACCCCAATAAAACTACAAAAATGAAGTTTAATTCTTAAATAAAATATCTAAACAATACTTTGTTCCTCACTGGAGAAAATGACTTTATAACAATATGCACGAGTGAAAATTGCAAAAAAAAAAAAAACAAAAATTAGAAAAAAATATTTGTATTTTATTAAATAAATGAATATCGATTAATTTTTTTTTTTGGTGTCCAGTGTTTATATCACTATGGGATACAAATTGTTGGATGAGGATTCTGTATATATTATGTACATTTTTATTATACTGGTAAAAAAAGAAACAAACCATAAACACTGATTATTAGGAATGTCTTTCATCTCAGGTTGAGGTAGTGGTGATACTATAGTTCTGAAAAATAAAAGCCTCATGTGAAATATGAGTGAATGAAATTCACCAATTACTTTTTTGTAATTGTAAATGAAAGCCACAAAATTACATAGTCGACTAGAATCTTCAGAAAGACTGAATATTCATTACAGTGCAAACATCTTACTGGTTAAATATAAATTTTGTTGGCCTGTGAATCCATAAATTTAGTACTAAACAAAATTCCTTTTTATACATAGATGCTTCACGACTAATAAAATTCATATATTATTATGTGTTATAACAAACCTACTAAATTTCATATCCTCCAAACTATAAATTTTAACTGAACATTGCAAATTAATATTCACAAAGATAAATGAATATCCATAGTAAATACTTTGAAATTTAATTGACTGTTATGTTAGTGCTAAGGTATAAAATTTGTGTAAAATATCAACAATCAACATAGACTGTTTAACAAGTAAAAAAAGTTTAAAGAAATATTTGATTAATGTACATGTAAAATTGTAAAACATTGCAAAAATTTTGTGAAGTGTTCTTTTATTGCTATTCTTCATCTGAAAAGTTATTTTTTCATTTGATTTCAACAAGGATTTATGTTATACTTACTCTCCACTCATTACAGCTCTGTCATCACACCATACTTGACCTGCCATTCCATGTGTTAAGGACGGATTCAACTCTGTACCCTTAAACAAACAAAACAATCTTATCTTTATATAGGATCTTAAATTGATTGTAAAGAAAGTGTTTGCACCTAACATGTAATACTAATTCTATATTGCTCTTCTAAAAGAGAATGCTCACTAACAATGAGGCAATTTTTTCTCTGTTGGTACTTGTTAGTTGATAAAATACGGTGGTTTAAAAAAAACTGCAGATAATCACATTCTTTATCCTTGTAGGTTAAAAAAATTGCAGTATAAATAGGTTAATAATGTTTGGGTTGTGGTTTAACCTACAAATTCATATCCCATAAAATAAAATTGTCCTGATTTGCATGTACTTAGGTACTTTCAGTATCCATACCAACCTGAAACATTGTTTTACCAAAGCTAAAACCTTTCATAAAAAATGTACCATACTTTAACTTACCTCTGTTGATCTTTCACCTTCATAAAGACCCTCAAAGAAGGAAAATGCAGGATGTCTCATCCCAACAAATAATCTGTCTTTACCTCTACCATTTCTGTGTACTGAAAATAATTTTATTTTTTCATTTAAGTTTTTATAATACATATATTTATACAACTCTGTTTTTGATATTACTAAAACTATCTATAACACATTTAGTAATATCTTTACTCACACACTTTTTGCTAACAGTTCAATAGAATAGTCTGGATTTTGTCTTTGGTCAATGCAGCTAGTCAAACACTGACATCTGTGGCCAACTACTTGTCTATATGATAAACATTTCCCTCTGGTTTTTGTTATTGAAATTTAAAAGCTGATCACCAACAAAATCTTATTTTTGTAGAATAACTGTATACCTTCTTCTGGAGTGAGATCAGGATATACTGTGGATAAAGCATCTAACAACCTTTTCTCATCTACAAATGGTAATAATGCTACACCCTGCCAAGCATACTTCTTCCCATTCAAATCTATTCTAAAATTTGTTGGATAAAAGTCTATGATTGGAGATTCCTATGAAAAAGAAAATAAAATACAGAATTATTTATCACGCGAGTATTTTCATGCATAATTCATGAAAAAAAATAGTTAAAACTGTGGTATTTTCATTAATTAAGTCATTAAATTTCTCATTAACAAGCTATATGAATTCTCTTTTCCCAAAACTTATATCCCTTATAAAAACATCCCTTTATATAGACAGTATAACAGTATATTAGTAATTATGTGTTATCCTGACACAATGTAAGAAAGGTGTCAGTATGGTAAAACAAAAAATCATGACATGACCATAAATCTTGTTTATAATGAAGTACATGTATTGTTCCTGAAAAAAAATCCATCGAGGCTTAACAAGTATTGAATATACCCCTGAGGGCATTAGCCCGACATAGGTATACCCTATTTATATCATGATACTCTGAAAAGTACAAATGATAGGTTTTAATAATCGAGAAGGGAGGTCTTTCAGGAATTTCACCTTGTGAATTATGATAATGGAGGATATCTGGTTACATTTTATGGCATAATGATATAAATATAAATATCTACCCCAAAAGCAGATAATAATTGTTTTATTAAATCTTTCCGAATTTGAAAATTATGTTCAGTATAGTAAAAATTCATCTATTTTGAAAGCAAGGTGTTCATTTCTTTAAGGATGTACACCTCTGAGGAGCCAAAGATTTCTAGAATTAAACTTTTATTCTTAACCTGATTTTTGGGTTTATATGACTGTAAGAAAGTACTTTATGAGGAAAAAATCATATGGTGTTGGACTTCTTTTTTTGCTACCATCATTTGAAAGTACCCCATTTTTGATGATTTTGCCATTTTTCATCAATTTTTACCCATTTCTGGGCTATTATCAGGTAAAAAATCACATTTCCACAATTTAACTTTTTTTCATGGAGCGGACCAATCTGAATAAATTTAAATTAATAAAACTATAGGTAGGTGTTAATATAAGAAAGTTTTATAAAATTTTGTTGTTTTTTCATGTCAAATTGACCATGTAGTCAATTTAGTAAATTTGGGGTTTTTCTCATTTTTTTAGAACAAAGAGCATATAATTTCAACTTCTTTGTTATAAATGATTCAAAAAATAAAAAAAGACTTTTAAAAAGAAAAAATTGATAGATGGGATGTACATATTTTTGGTAAAATCATTTCTTTGTACCCCTCACCCATTTTCTCAACATTTTGGCTGATGACACTGACCGGATTGGTTATATAATATGAAAATTTTATTATTCAAAAAAATACTTTAATATTGTAAGTGCATAATTTTTTCACAGAGTTTAGTTGGATTATAATATTTTTTAAATTCATCAATATTTTCCACTTGTATCACATATTTTGGAAATAATTCCTGAACGATATTTCAACGAGACTAAAACATCGGAAGAGTACATCCTTAAATAAAAAACTTGTAACAGTAATACTAATCATCATTTTAATTATAAGATTGCATTTACTTACATTTATTTAAAATGGAAAGAGAATTAAATGTTTTACAATGACTGAGAATTAGATATCGCTTGATATCGATTCGAGTTATTTAACTTGCGTTTCTTCAGAAATATTTGATTGTGATACGGTATCCGGGCCACGCTAAATCTTATGTTCATTTCTCTATGACTTCAAATGTTGCTATGCAAAGATGGCTTTCAACTATATTGCCATTGTGCAGCAAAATTGTTGACCAATCAAAATATATGAATTTTCATACACAACCATGTGAATGGGCAGATTTTTCATATCACTAGTTCATATCACTGTACATGACACGATACAAAATTGCCCTAACTGTCCAAGAGTTAGATAATACCAGTCAATCATAAGAGAAATGCTGAGGAACTATATAAAAAAATTTGTGAGTCTTCCAAGGAAGACATGTGTCCCAAGCGGACGTCAATTTTTACAAAAGATTTTAAAATTTTCTAAAAATGAAATATATATGCACACCTTTGTATTAATGTTAATGCACAGAGAAAGTTTCATCAAATTGCTTTGAGCGGTTATGGAGTAGTTGAGGATAGAAGTTTTGACCCCCCCCTTTTTTTTTTCAAAAATGTCAATATTTACAAAAAAAAAATTTTATTTAATTTTCTAAACATGAAATATATATGCACACCTGTGCTTTAAGGTTAATGCACAGAGGAAGTTTCATCAAATTGATAGAAGAAAAGCATGAGGACGCAAGATGATGCAAGACGCAAGATGACAGATAGTGATCCCTATGTGTCGACCACAAAAATTATTTCATTCTCTGTGTATCTAGGTCTTGTTATCAGTAAGATTTTTTTTCTGTGCCCAGTATCATCAGGCCAAATAAAATAAATTTCCAGATTCTCATCTTCACCCTCAAAAACATGGACAGGAATTGTGAAAAATATAAAATTTTTATAATTTTATATTTTTCACAATTAAGGAAATATGTGTTCTGACCATAAAAAAATTACTATCATTAGGGCAAGAAGTGTCCCTTCTAGGAATGAAAATCTAAAAAAAAAATGTATAAGACATTATTTTGATTCATAGAAAAACGTCATGTAATAATCATTTAGAAGCTACATTTTAGCTTAGATATCAAATTGATATACCCCACTATGCTATTTTCATAAACAATGGGAAGAGTGTCACTAGGGCATCACACACTGTTGGCGTGTTCATTACTAATAATGTCACCTGCCGTTGGGGGAGAGCAAGCACAAAACCATTATTTTTCAGTATAATGAAGCATAAATGCACAATTGAATACTTTTAATTATTGAAAATGACAGTCAGTATAATAATATTTATGTTGATCATGTGAAATACTGGCCTAGGCAGTGTACTCTGCTCTACACCGGGCACCATTTTGTCACTTCTGCTACTATTTATGCATAGTATATACCACACAGAACATTATTATATAAATATGAGATCTATTACCAGTTAACCTACATATACCTACAGGATCATACATAAGTGTCTGCCATGTCAGTGGTAAATGTTTTTTACTTGCTGCAGGAAATACACCCATTAACTGTTCTAAAGGTTTAAACTGTAAATAAAAAAATTACAATAGATTACTGTGGTGAGTTAATATCTTAGATGTCACAATAACATGAATTCTATAATGTGTCATCAATGTAGCCAACAGTAACAATTTGATATTAAACAATAAACCACTAAGAAGAAATTCAAAAAATACTTTATCAAAATATTCATAAAATTCAGTAAGATCCACATTAAAACTGATTTATGCTCTCTCAATGTGTAACTAACAAAAAATTCAAGTGATGCATTGTTTTTTTTAAATCAAAATTTGCCCCAAAATTGTTGCATATAAATCTAGACAATCTTTGGATCAATGAGTGACAGACAATGTGATCCTGTGAAGCCAATAACAAAACACGAAATTTAAATTTGTAAGACTGCTTCAGATTACTAATTCTTTATACTTACCGGACTTGTATTTTTCTCAAAATCATTTGGAAGATCACTTATATTTACAAAATCTGATGCAAATGGAGCATAATGATAAGGAAAATACCACTTCCACGAAGCACAGCCCTGTAAATATATACAATGAAAGGATAATGTGATCCTTTACTTGAATGTAACCCAAGGTCAAAATATCATGTGACATAATTGGAAGGCAGACATTTAAAAATTTTTAAATGTACATGACATTGCATATAATACAATAGGCACTTCCTGACAATGGATTTTAAACTAGAGGCTCCCAGCCTATTCCAATTGGCCAAGTGATTTCAGACAAGGTCTTTCAGTAAATTCCCCATAGGGTCCTATGTTAAACTATATTCTGCTCTGGTGGCCATATTGGAGGACCATCTAAGGACCATTGCTGCCAAATTTTGTTCCAATTGGGCGCATGGTTTCAGAAGATCTTTAAAGGAAAGTTTACGACAACAGATGCCAAGTGATGGCAATAGCTCACATGGCCTTTTAGGCCAGGTGAGCTAAAAATGGGCCAAAAATGTAAGGACAGGCACTGAAAATTTATGTTTATTGTGCCTTTATGGCTTTGTGGTAAAAGTTAAATATTCATTTCGTATAGTATGTTTTAGTTGTTTAAAGTGACAATTCACAACATAATATGCCACGTAATACAGTTGTATTTTCTGATACACAGAATAAATATTATAGCATAGAGAATGGAAACTGGGAATGTGTCAGACAACATCCTGACCAAAGAGCAGAAAACAGCCCAAGGCCACCTGTATTTCTGTATATGCTGAAAACATCTCTGAAAGAGTACAGATTTACAATACTACATGTTTATGACTATATTATTCAAAATTGTAAAATTTTAACATTCTAGGAATCTTAACAAAATATTTATGTATTAAATGTATATACATGTATGTAAAAAACACTTACCTGATAATAATATCTCAATACCCAACTTAATCCTATAACATAATGTTTTGCCTAAAAAATACAAAATACAGAATGTTATGCATATATCAAAACCCAGCAGTTAGTATAAGTTATTGCTTTTGTTTCTTTGTAAATTATCAATTTCTAAATTCTGCAATTCAAAATTTCTTCAACAATGGCATATTGAAAAGAAACATATTTCTTACTTTTTAAATGTATTAACAATTTTAACCTCTTTTTTTTTGGTTTTACAACCAATACCTTTTTATAACAATAATCCATACTTACAACAGTTTGTCTGAATTCAATATCATTTTTATCTACATCAAATTTAGCCTTATAGTATCTATCTTTCCATCCATCCTCCCATAATCTGAAATATGTTATTATACCTCAGTATATACAAAATATATGTTAAAAACAGTACATAACGTATAATACAACTCTTTACAAACATACTCAATGCTGGTTAATAGTTTCATGACTATTATCCGTGGGTATTAATGTCATAAAACTAATAAATAGGAGCAAACATTTTCCTGCATATCTTGTTCTGGAGTATTCTTGTTTTATGTTTATATAACTACATACTATGAAAACACACATGTATAATGATTATTTAGCAGACAGAAAAATTGCAGTATTGGAAAGCAGATGCTGTTATTATGCTGCTACAAGGTGTATGCCAGTTGCAAAAAGAACTTTTGTTTAAATTTTTTCCTTTTTACAATAAAATGAAGTGACTTTGAGCTCAATAGCTAGTTTATCTTTCCCCTTGCTGCCATAATATACTGTTCCAATGTAAAATGTTCTAGAATAAAAGATAATTTAAGTCAGGAATTCAAGAAAACAGCAGATTAGGCAAACAGAAATATATTTACTTGACATCATCCTCTGGCTCTTTTTCTTCCTCCTCTTCTCCATTCTTTGCTTCATCACTATCAGGAGCATTCCTTTTTGTTCCTTTTCCTGGTTCATCCCTGGTCTGTAATATTCAGAACAAAATACTTATTGCTTCTAATGCCCTGCACTTAACTGAATTAGATATATATGATTTACTTACAAGTTTTAATAGAATGTGATGGGAAAGAAAAATAATATAGAGTTTTAATTATTGCCATGCTTATTCCTTCACATTTTTCACATTAATTCCAGATAATTTATTATCACTGTAAAATGATGACCATCTTACACAACAAAGTCTACGATCTAAGGAATTTTGCTGTAGGATTTCAATTTTTTCTTATCTAAATACCAAAACTTAAATATAATGATTCTAGTGTATTTTAATTTTACTTATCTGAATGGTAAATTTTAATTTTAATCCTTATTTAATTCTATTCATATTTTATAAACTCCTGAATGACATGTTTTTCCTGTCTTAGGTTCGTTAAACAATAGCCCTTGGCCATGTACTAGTACATGACCTGAATATTGTACCATCATAGACTGCATAGCATCCACACGACCCTTGTAGGCTTCTTTTCTTGGATTGGATACTGCTGACGAATGCCCTAAAGGCTGAGGGGCAAACTGACCACCAGGTGTCCATCGGGGTCCATCCGAAAACTACAAAATCAATAACACGCAAAAATTATATCATCTAATCTTTAATTTGTAACAACAAAACTCAGTACTGGCATTAAAATATGATACTAAAGAGCTATAAACATTAAAATACATGCTTACAAAAACAGAGATACATATAATTCTATAGTAGAATTACTTATCAATTTATGATTATAGGATAATTTTGTGAAAGCAAATATCCAGATTTATCTTGATTTTAAGTCAGATCAAGAATGTACAAAGAAATACAAAAATTTTACCCTTTTTTCTCTTGCTTTCCTTTCTTTGTCTCTCCTTTGGAATTCTAACTGAAAATAAAAACATTTAAAATTAATAAATTTGTGTAATATACAATTTATAACAATTACAGCATCAATAAAATTTACTGAGTGTGAAGGTATTAATTAAAACAAAAATAATAATGCAAGGTATTTTCTCTTACCACTAAAAAAGTAATTAAGATTTAATTACAAATTCTAAGCATAATACAGTTATTGTTAGGGAGCAACCATTTGATTTTTATGGGTAGGCCAGGATGAAATTTGAAATAAAAAGGCAGGACCAGGATTTTGGCAAATGAAAAGTCAGGATAACTCAACGTGTGAAACAAGAGTCTTAAGAGAATATTGACCAAATATGGTAGGTCTAGGTATTACAATTGCTGAGAAATGGACCTAATATGAATTGTTCATGACAGCCGTGCAAGTTGTCTGAACGGGATGATTTATTTAAAAGGGACTTTCCATACTTGCTTGCTCAGGGGTTTCAGCAGGGAAGACTTTTTATATTGGACCAATCAGAACTATGTAAATGCTGATGGCAGTCATTTTAGTTGTCGGAGCAGGACAAAATATGCATATTTTATAAAGGTCCTTTCATTGATGCTTCATACCACATGTACCAAGTTTCAGTTCATATAGCTACAAAATGTACGTAGTTTCAGTGGAGAAGATTTTTAAAATTTGTCTAATCAGAAATAAGAATTCATCATGGTGGCCATATTAGCTGTCTGACCGGGACAAAATATGCAAACTTTATAGAGGTCCTTCCATAGATGCTTCAAATCAAGTTTCACTTCGTTTAGCTATGTGGTTTCAGAGGAAATTTTAAAGATTTGTCCAAACAGAAATAACAATTCATCATGGCAGCCATTTAGTTGTTGGACCGGAACAAAATATGCAAACTTTATAGAGGTCCTTCCATAGACACTTCCCAAGTTTCAGTTCATTTAGCTATGTCATTTCAGAGGAGAAGATTTTTAAAATTTGTCCAATCATAAATAAGAATTCATCATGGCAGCCATATTAGTTGTCCAACCAGAACAAAATATGCAAACTTTATTAAGGTCCTCCCAAAGATGCTTCATACCATGTTACAGTTCAGTTGGCTTTGTGGTTTCAGAGGAGAAAACCAATCAGAAATAAGAAAAATAGGCAGGGAGTCTCCCACCCAAATAAAAATCAAATGGTTGTTCCCTTACCTCAAACTCTCCTATCTCAATATACCCAACAATTAAAGTAACAGGTTATTTCCAAGATAATACAAAATTTCTGTTTTCTCATATTAATCTAGACATTTCTAAAACTGACAGACTATGAGGATCAACTGTAAATCCTATTCTTGAATATCAAATAGTTTGTTTGTTTAGTTGGGGTTTAACGCCGTTTTCAGCACATTTTTGGCCATTTCGCGGCGGCCAGTTTTTATTGGTGGAGGAAGCCGGAGTACCCGGAGAGAACCACCGACCTTCTGTAGGAAAATTGGCAATCCTTGTCAATTAAGATCGGAGTCGAACACACCCCGCCACAGGTGAGATTCGAACTCACAACCCCAGCGTTGACAGGCTAGTGATCATTAGTAGTCATGACGAACTACCTAGACCACTCGGCCACCGAGGCCCCAATATCAAATAGTAAACCTCTAAACTTTATCAAATCCTTTTGAAATGATACCAAATTAAAACATAGAAAAAAAACATGTTTCATATTTTACTTTCAATATTCCTATGTGCTTGTATTTACATGTATTTGGTAAAACTGCAAACAGTTAACTATTGTTTTTACTGAATCAACTTCAAACATCTGAAACAAACAAATGTCTCAGATCCATACTGTATTGTACTTCTACAAAATACATGACTTCAATGTGTTTAATAGATTGTTTGTTCAGTTGGGGTTTTATGTCGTTTTCAGCACATTTTGGCTATTTCGCGGAGGAAGCCGGAGTACTCGGAGAGGAACTAGCATTACCTTCGGTAGGAAAATTGGCAATTCTTGTCAATTAAGATCAGAGTCGAACACACCCGTGACAGGTGAGATTCGAACTTGCAACCTCTGTGTTCACAGGCTAGTCATCATTAGTAATCATGACGAACTACCTAGACCACTTGGCCAACGAGGCCCCATGCTTAATAGAGAGGGTTCCAATAATTTTTACATCACGTTCATTCAGTGGTAAATATCAAGATAAGATAAATACCTCTGTTTGTCTTCTTTTTTTGAAAATTTCATCCTCAACTTCACCTAGCTCTGTAAAATAAGATTACACAGAATAATGATTTCAGTTCAGTAGACATTTTTGTACTACACAGAAATAATTATTTTCTTTGGTCGGAGTACAGCAAAAAAATAAAAATTTTTGGAATTTAATAATTCTGGATTTGTACTTTGAACGTGGCCATGTCTGTTTTATCAAACTAAACTAAACACAAAAAGAATTAATTGTGCTAAAAATATAATCTTGGGGAAATAATCGTTCATTTGTATGGCAAATGCATACCAATAATCTTAAAATTAACGGAAATAACACCTTATTTACCAATAACAGTTATTTTCTGCCATTCTAAGATTCCTTTCTAATTACTGTTTGTTTATTCAAACATATTACAGTAATATTTAAACGAATATATTGTGTCCTTCAAAGTAATAATCTGTCCTACAACTCACCTTGCATTATGATTTGTACACGACTGAGATTTACTACTCCACTATCTGTTAAATATCCCTGAAAACAGATATGAAAATTTGCAATTCTAAGAATATTAACACATTTACAATGTACAGGGTTAAAAATTTATTCTGTCTATCAAAACTGTTTGTGACAATAACAATCAACTAACTGTACCACAATTTTATGCTACAAGATTAAACACAGCACGCAATGCTCAGATCCAGTACTGATGCTAACATCCTACTGTATAACAGATATGATTTAGCTAATTTGTAAAGATGATTTTTAAAAAGAGGAATCAAATTTTTGTCTGCTGTTAAAACATAGATGTAAATGAATTATGTCATGCACACTAATTAGCAATGGATTTTGAATTACTACAAAAAGATTTACAATTGTTCACTGGGCCCTTCATAAAAAAAAATTCTCTACCATTTTACATAACGTAGGAAGATAACAAAGGTACCTGTATCATTTGCAAATTCCAAGACTTTATTATCACAAGCAATCGTGACAGTTATACTAAAAGTACTGCAACTAAAATTCACAGAGGATACTCTAAATTCATATATGGTTATAGGATAGGAATCTCAAAGTTTTCAAATTAATAAAGACAAATATATTTTGAAGGGAAAACATACCTCATAGGGACCCCCCATTAATGTGTCTATTCATATGGAGAAAGAAAATATATGGTTATAGGGATTTCAATCATTTACAATTATTTAAAAATGTGTAAATTTAAAGGTGTTTGAGAGGATGGGCCCCCCCATTTTCAAAGGAATGTACAATATAATACCCGGCCCGGGACCGTCAACCTAGGAAATGTCATTAAAACCCACCAAACAGTATCCAAGCTATGGCTCAGACAAATCATTACGTTGTTAATTGTATAAGAAAGGCAGCAAAAACCACCACACAATGTCTACCAACTTCTTTTAATCTGGGAGACTTAATGACAATAGCCCAAGCATGTGCTATGATTTCTTTTTATAATACCTAACTGTAATCATTTTATTTTTTCAACACCAAAATACACCAACTTTCATTCTGTCCTCACTTCATAACATCATGAAGATCAACCTGATCAATGCACATTAACAACATCAAAACGAAATAATACATCCATAGTTCGGGCTATGTTATTTCATTTTGATTTCAAAAATTAATCTTTTTTGTTCCTTCAAATAGCCGGTTTATTGTTAAAGACGAAAACAGTTGCAAACTTCAAACAACCTGCCAGGTTGTCACTGACAAATATGCAACACGTGATCTGTATCTTGCTCCAGTTTTGGAGCATCTCACAAATAATTTTTACAAATTGTGTTCAACATTTGTTGATTTGGTCATCTTGTTAGAATATATTATAGATAACTATAACTTTTTAATTTCTAATAAGAGAATTTTTTTTCTAAAAATTTGTTCATTTCATATATATTAATAAATATTTCAATTTATTCCCCTGAGAAACGCGACTTCACAAGTCCATTCCGAACTTTGTTTCAGATTTCTTTTCAAAAGTAAACTTTGTTCCAGGTAGGGAAAAAATCAATAAAAGTTATTTTAAAATCGTTCTTATTTCAATCGTTATAAATAAAATTGATAGTTGAATTAGATTAAAAAGACAAATAAACACATGAAAAGGACTGAAAGTAACTATCCTGCTGAAAAAGTTAAAATAATCGACCATGCAGGTCCCGAAATGACCAGGTGTCAATTTTACGGGGTGCCGAAATGACTTGTATTCCTGTCGATCACCATCAGTTAACAATGTTCGTAACTTTGACAATTTTGCAGATGTTGAAAAATACAAATGAAATAAGGAATATCGATTAATTGAATATTCTTGAATTTTCAAAAGCTACAAAACAGAACAGTGATTACAGTAACTGATTACAGACACTCATTTGTAAATTAAATTGAATGTCCCCTTCTCTCACACTTTTGTCACCTTTCATATTCATATGCTCAATTTTGCTTGACTCAAAACACACTCTTCTTTATCACTCAGTTGTTGTTCAATATAGTTATCTTTCTATAAATGATCAACCATCATATAATCCTATATGTATGCACTGTACCTTGATTTAAATTTCATTCAGTTCATAGATCTATTTGCAGGTTGGGAGTAATTTGTCCCATTGAAACCGTAATGTCGACAATAGTCCACTACTGGACTAGAAACTAATAAGATCATAATAAAACAGAAAACAAGCTTAAATTTGACAGCAAAACACATTTTATATTGTTTACAGTTACTTTCTGCTTATACATAAATTACTCAAGACCTTATCAGAATGAAATCTGTCATAAAACCGTAACTGAAACAAATCTTTCCTTAAATGTTGCATGCAATTTTATATCAAATTATCAAAAATAAAAGTACCAGTGACTCAAAATCTAATCAATACTTACCCCTGTTTTCCTAACACAGCTTTTGTAAAGTCTTATAAGTCTGTCTATTGCACCTTCTCTGCAGAAAATAAAACACTCATTTAAAATACAGTAAAATTAAGTGAATTCATGGACTAATCTAGAAATAAGCTAAAACCTCTCCTTGCTGAATATTCATTTACTTCTCTTTTTAGAACAAGGGAGCAGTTTTTGTAAAAGACCTAAAATGTTATTCTTACTATGGCAATTTTGAGAAGAATTTCATATTTCATACTTTTAAAATGCGACCTAAATTTTGTCGTCTTTGTCAATAAGAACTTTACATTATGACAAATGTTACAATTTATGGAAAGTAAAATACCTATACTCTACAAATAACTATAAAATGATATAAATATACTATTTTTTAACTTGGGGACAAGAAAATGTGTTCATCATAACCAATATATTCATCTCAAGCATGTTCAAATTCCATGTGTTGAATTTAAATGAACAATAAGTAAAACTTTATGACTGTTCAACTAATGTAACAGATCCATGACATTTGAATAACTAGAAGCTCCCAGAAGCCTGTATCATTCATCTGAACTTACTTTGCCCACCTTCAGCAGAACTCAAAAATTAAATGGTAGTCATACTTGTCGGTGTAAGATACAAGTAACTCATGCAATTTTATTGCAGCGCTAAGTCTGCTTTCATTTGGCATTATGGTGTTTACAAGACAAGAAGTAGGGATCTACATGTATAATAAATTAAGGTTGGTAATGGCAACTATCTTGGTTGGCAATCTGGGTCATCATAGATACTTTTGATAAGGAATTCTACCAAACTTTGGTCCTCATTGGCACAGCGGTTTCAGAGGAAAAGGGCCTTTTAAAAATTTTTAAACAAAGATGTCATTGTGGCTCTCAAGATTGACATGCATAATTTTGGAACATACAAACCTAAGATCCATTGCTGCCAAGTTTGGTTCAATTTGGGTTTTCAGTTAAGACAAGAAGATCTGAATGTTAATTTTCGCATGTGTCCTATGTTAAACTAAGATCGGCTATGTAATCTGACACAATTTTGAAACACCTAAGGCCAATTCTACTACAATTAGTCTTAACTTGAGAAGATCTTCAAAGAAATTTCCTATGTTAACTAAGTTCCGTTGTGGCAGCAATTTCCATTGACAGTCTGGGATATGAAACACCATTCTGAAAGAGGACCATCTAAGGACCATTACTGCCAAATCTGTTCCAATTTGACAAGTGGTTTCAGACAAGATTTTTTTTTATGAATATTCCCATATGGTTCTTTGTTTAACTACATGCAAGATTAGCTGTACCAGCCATCTTGGTTGACAGTCCGGGTCATGGAACATAATTCTGAAAGAGGACCATATAAGGACCATTGCTGCCAATTCTGGTTCCAATTGGCCATGAGGTTTCAGACAAGAAGAATTTTAAATTAATTTTCCCATAGGGTCCTTTGTTAAACTAAGTTCAGCTGTGGTGGCCATCTTGGATTTCCAATCAGCACTAAAGTAACAACACTGGTTTAGGACCTTTATACAAACATATTTGCAAAGTTTGGGTTCAATCTAGTATATCATTCTTGAGAAGAAGATTTTCAAAGTTCAGCCAATCTGAAATTAGAATAGGTTCTGGCGGCCATGTTTCTCGACCAATCAGCACCAAAGTAACAACACTTGGTGAGGACATATCAAGGAAAATCTGCTAAGTTTGGTCAAATTCTGTTCATTGGCTCTCAAGATGAAGATGAAAAGTTAATGGGTGGAAAACAGACACCAAGTGACAGCATTAGCTCATAATGGCCTATGGCCAGGTGAGCTAAAAAGTGTTTGACAGAAACATGTTAAACTCTATTAATGTTATGACAAATATTTCCTACAATATTAAAATAAACAAGTGTTGTGATTTTCACATATCCAATTCAATGTGTTTCCATGTACAACGACATACATATTACAAGAATACTTATATACAAACCTAATTTCTAACGAAGGTAAATGTGGAAGGAAATCATTACCAACAAAGAAACACATAAACACCCAGTCATCTAAACTTCTCTGAAATATATAATATTCACATAAATTTAACTTCTCCTAAAAAGTCCATGGTACTGTTTCACTAAATGTAGTAAGAGTTACGTGGAAGTAACTTGTATATATTCAAAGGATTTACGACGAGTAGTAATTCTTACGACTTTTCGTAAAACAGTGCCCATGTAATTATTCAGATTTCAGGTCATATCCAATTTTAATAATGAACCATAAAAAAAAGAGAATGAATTAAAATTTAAATGTGTGTATTTATATTTTGGAATCTTTGAAAAGAAACAAAATTGAGTGATTAATTATCCCGATTCCAATAGATTTTGAAGTAGAATATTACCATGTTTTAACTATTAAAATATTACTTAGTTATAATTATTACAAAGGTCACTTTATCACATTTTCTACATTAATAAAAACATTGCATTTACACACATGTATATCTCAATTTACAGGACTTGCAATGTGGCACTTAAGAAAAATTCTGACTTAGTGGGACAGATATGAAAATATACCAAATTGGTCTTGTGAAAGCATTTTTTACATTTTGCTACTTTACACTACTCTGTAACTGATGTGAAAAAAAAAATAATAATAAATGTGAAGTGCAGAACAGAGTAAAAAATTTACGAAGCTTGAAAAAATAATATAAGATCATAATAAAACAGAAAACAAGAACAAATATTATCAAGACAATCAAAGAATTCTTCCTCTGACACGTAAAACGGTGAACAAAGACATTTAAAATTTACAACTTTAATTTTTTACAGAAATTTTTATAAATTCAATCACTAATAGATTTTTCTTATTTCTCTTACCTCAAAATCATATTTAAATGGTAAATTTGTCATTGTTAGTTCTCTTTCCAGATACTCTCGTAATATATTTAATCTGAGAAATATAAACTGTTGTTCTGAATCAAACATTGGTGGCTCTTCATCATGCTGTAATCAAGAGATTTAATCTCAATGTACAATGTAACATTGTTAACGAAAAATAAGCAATACATCCTCCATTTTCTTTTGTTTGTTTTTTTACCACCTGTTCATGCAATTAAAATACATTAAAATATTTTGACCAAGCTGTCAATCACAGAGAAAATCTTTTTGTGACTACATTAATTTCAAAATGAACAGCTAAATACATGTACAAAACCATTGAAAGCCACAAAGCAGGGTGTTTTTGGTTAATACCATGCTAAACCTCACCAATCCATCAACAGTATCCTTTTCATTTTCAGATCATTTACCTTATGTCTTCAAAACATGGTTTTGAAATGAAACATTTCACTTTTATTAAATTTAATGATTAACACCCAATTACAATATAATAGCTGATTAAATATAACTATTCATACAGCACATAGTTATTCAATAATATATTTTTACTTCTCCGCATTTTTCTTTAGGTAATCCTTGGCAATCCTTCATTTCATGTCCCATCTGTCCACACAGATCACATGACCTTGGCTTGTTGGGTTTAAATTCTTCTCTAATTATGGTAAAATTAGGCTCATGTGTTGCTAGACCTATAATCATATGTTTCCATGATATATTACAGTATTAATATCAGGTATCATTTAACAAATTAAAATGGTCCCATACCTTTAATATGATTGCTGAACAGAAATTAATTATTGAAATCAACATACATTACACCAAAATAAGTAAAATAATATGTTAATAACCATGTTATATTTATCTATAATCTTGTCAAATTGGTTTGTCAGTGTTGACCCATTTTGTAAATAATACAAATAAATTTCACAATCCAGATGAAAATTTTTAACAAATAGTAACAAAAATATTATTTTGATTTAAATTTGCAAAATTTAAATTTAGCATTGAGATATACATTGTATTTGGTGCAAAAATGAAATGGGTACAAATGTGCTACAAATTCAGAGGCTCCCATGTCCTTTAAAATATTGGTAATTGGATCAGTGGTTTCAGACCTTTGACAGAATTTCCCTGAACTTTCCTAACTTCTAAGTTAAATTACATTCAGCTATGGTGGCCATCTGGCTTGACAGTCCAGATCATTAGTTATAAGTCTGAAAGAGGACTAGCTAAGAAACTATTGCTGCTAAGTTTGGGTTCAAGTGAGTCAGTGTTTAAGAAGATAAAAATATAAAAGTTTATGGACAGAAAAACAACAAATGCCAAGCGATGGCAATCACTCAAATATGCATTGAGCCTGGATTACATGTAGGTGAGTTTATAAAGCATCAAATGTAAAAATATATACTGTACATTGTATGTGTCTATCTACACATATTTCCTTTTACAGTTTCCATCTTCAGAGTATAACTTAAAAAGGTACTTACCCAACATAATAAGATCAGCTGAAATACACATGTAAAATATCAATTTAATAAGTCAACAAATCTAACATAAATTCTTATCATAAGCTTGCATCTTTTAGTATATAAATGTATTATGTTATGACAGTTTTAAATTTTATTCTAAAAAAGTACTTTTCTCATTGTTTGTGATGACCTGAAATATTTCAAGCAGATTTCTTCAAGATTTTAACTAAAACGGTTGAACAGTATCTTTTAGAAAGCAATTATTAATGTTGCTATTTTTGTTCACAACTGAAGACGAAATTCATTTTTTTAAATACTGGAATGAGACATTTTCTTTTCATATACCATGTTAATACAACTCACCATCTGCACCATTGAGACAATGTCTAGTGTTTGGATCATGATCTGGTTGACCTACAATACAATTGATATCTAATGTAAAATAAACTCAAATTTTATTGTTAGATGAATAATTTACTTCCTGTCATTTAAAATATTTAGCCTTTATTTATTTAGGTAACGTCATTGATGATTAAGTTTCAATTCACATAGCAAATCTTTTTCTTATTTAATATTAAAGCATAATGAATCAATTGTTGACACAAATCCCAACATATACATGACAGTTCATGCAGAGGAACAACACTTATTGCTGTTCTTCATTTAAAGTCACTATTAGGCTTTCAATAATATTTTTTTTATATATAATTTGAATTGTAACAGACAATTTGATTGGTTGTTAATGGTTGAGCAAGTTATATTATATGATCTACTTTGGGTACTGTGAGGTCACCAAAGTATTACTTCACAGTCAGTGATTTAAATATTTCTGAATTAAATAAGATTCAAATTATCCTCCTTGCAATTTTGGATGAGAAAAATTTTGAAAATTCAATTATAAAGATTGTTAAAAATTTTGGAATACAGTAGGTTATACTTCTATAATCTACTTTTGTCAGTTTACACTTAAACAAAAAAGGCAGAAATTGTCTCAAATAGGTTATACTGGATAACCTTTTTCAAAATTTAGATAAATTCTGACTACTATGCGACAAAATGATAATTATACTGATGTTATGCTATTACATATGGTACCTCCTTTTAATTTGGTTTCTAAAAGTAAAGACTGCCTACCTCTCTGCCTTCTGATGTAGTCCATGATTTTATGTTCTCCTTCCCCAGGAACATTTGCATCAGATAAAATAACTTTTATGTTCTGCCATCCTGGATCATGGTTAATTCTGTCATGTATATAATATCGTAAACAATCTGCTAATCTGAACATAAATGGTGTTCCCTGAAATGTATAACAGTGTTCCAGCTAGCCCAAAATAGAGGGGCGCAGCACCCCTCTGCCCTTTCGGTGCGCCCCTCTGCCCTTTGTATTTATGAGATACAAATATTTGTAAAAAAGCTAATTTTAAAGAAAAAACAAAGGCTTATTTAGTTGATTTTGTCTTAGTATATAATAAACAGACTAGTTAGGCCTGATATGAGCCAAAATAACAATATAATATGTATTTAACCCATATTTTCCATTTCATTTGTGCCCTTTTCACTTTTGTTGTCGTGCTAAAGTGCCCCTTTTCTGGAAGTTGTGCCCCTCTGCCCTTAAATCCTAGCTGGAACACTGTATAATATACTTAACTTTAGATTCATTAATATTTAAATGTATATTTCATCGCTAACATTCCAATTATCAGTCTGAGCATAGCCTATCAGATAAAGTTACTGAATTTTTATCAAATTGTTCACAGACTTGTAAAATCCCTCTAGTAAGAAATTATTAAAGAGATGTAGCTACCTGTCCACCCTGTCGGATGCAAGAGGCAGAATTTATGATTTGTGCCAGTCCTGATGGCCGGCAACTTTTTCATTCACAAGGGTCCTCCAAATGATAGATTTTTATTGGCTCCAACCTAATTGCTTTAATAAAAGTTAACTATCTTATTAGTTCATGTTTATTTTTTGTCATACTCATCATTTGGTTCTTGTGAAACAATTCTGATCTCTCCAAAGAATTTGTATACACAGGACACCAGTCACTAATATCATACTACTGTACTATAACTATAACGCTCCTGTTTTCTGAAGCACCATTATGTGACCATAGTTGGCTTTGCGGTATAAAGTGGTACATTCAATGTTAACAAGAATCGAAACATAACCATGTTTTGGGTTTATTCTTCATAGGTCCATATTTTCCTACCCGAACTTCATGGTTTTGTAAAAACATGTTTTAATTTAAATGAATCTCCGGTTCTTGTATTCGCATCTTCACTGACAAATATTGTAATTTCTATGTACTTTCCGAAAAGAACGTGGAAAAGTAAATGACCTTGAATGACAGGTTAGTTTAAATTTTTGTACTTAGGTCTGTCAAAAAATCGCAGGGTCTGTCAAAGGTACTCCATCTTGCTGACCCCAATTGTCCAGCAAGAAAAAAAAATATCTGCATCTCTGCTATTGAATTACAGTAGGCTCCAATCTGTACTTCATGCTGAATTCATGAAAACATAGTTAACAATTTTGTACCTATCCAGATCTTTCCACTGGCTAGGAATTACTACAATATCCAAGAAACATAAAATTAAACTTAAAACTTGTGTTGTGTTGGTTAAAGTACTTAAATACCTATTTAAGTATTTCAACCTACTCACTTACCGGGGTGATACAATTACTGTCAAAATGTTCTCCTTTCTCTTTTTCTGGAGGCAGATTATAACCTTTCAGTGTTAGTTCCTCTCTCAATCTAGACATTTCATCTACTTTTTCTTTTGATTCTTTGGAAGCCCTAAATCGTCTGGATCTCTGTTGATTCATCTTTGCTCTTGGGGCCTAGTTATAAAATTTTACATTAACAATCTATCAATTGATGTTCATATAAAAATATTTTGCTTTGTCAACAATAAAACAATGACTTATTTTGATATTGTAAGTACACATTGAAGGCCTTATTGCAATGTTAAGATGAACCCTTAAGCAACAGAAGCACTGTTCATTTGCTTGATATTTTTGCCCCATACACTGTATATGTAGGGATTCTTACAAGAATTAATTCACGATATCATTTCTATATAATTAATATGGTTTATGCCTAGTGGATCTGGAAAAGTTTTAACATCTTAAATTATCAGTTCTGTAATTCAAAGGTGCCAGAACTGCTCTTGTAGCATAAGAAATTAACCTAAAACTCAGCTTAATCTTTTTAAGCTTGTAATAGAGGAGTCTTTAACATGCACCTGGTATTACTCTCCCTTAACATCCAAATGACCAGCACTATATACCTAAATCATTCTCAAAAATGTTTTCAGAATAGACTATTGCAAATAACTTCTGAAAATTTTTTTCCCAGTCTGATATCAAGCCACAGAACATTGGTTTCACTATAAGACAACACAACAAATCATTTTTAAACAAAGAGTAGTTATTTGTACGATCTATACTCAGATAATTAGTAAAACTTACAACTCCATCTATAGCCATATATAACACCTTTCTTGGTCTGACAATGGAAAAAATTCTGTCAATGTATTCAAAGATAAGGACCATCATTTCATCTTCATTTTTTGGTGCTGGTCTGAAAAACAATGAACATAATGCATATCTTAATTGTTAATAATGGACATATGTATAATATAACATTACACCATTAAGAAACAGATTCATTGTGACAGCAGGGGGTCTTGGTGGCAAATGGTCCAGATATATGTATTTGCTCTAATAATGATCATGGTTTTTGGTAAGTCATCTAGCCAAGTCATGGACTCATCAATTTTGGAAGAAGATGACCAATATACTAAGATTCAGGATTAATTCAAATGTGGGACTCAACAGTATTTGAAATAGTGATCCAGGAATCCCTATTAGGGTTTTAACTAGGATTTTAAGACCATTAGTCACTTTTGCATGTACCCGGCAAGAACTATCTATTGACCAAATATGGTGTGTCTAGGTATTCTAGTTGCTGAGAAATGGACATAACCATGAAAAAGTGACAAAGATGAAATTGAGGTCAAGGTCCCAAGCCAGTTGTCAGACTGGCATGTACCCACAAAGAACTATCTATAGACCCAATATGGTTGGCCTAGGTATTACAGTTTCTGAGAAATGGACTTAACCACGAAAAAGTGACGCAAGTCACTCAAGTTTAAATTGAAGGTCAAGGTCAAAAGGCAGGTGTTAGACTGACATGTACCAACCAAAAAACTATCTATTGACCAAATACGGTGGGTCTAGGTATTACAGTTTCTGAGATTTTAAATTCATGTTTATGAAGTCAGTGAACCATGAAAATGAGGTCAGGGTCACAAGACAAGTATACTGTGGCAAACCTTATACGATAATGACTTCAAAGAACTGTTTGCTCAGACAATACATTGATTGTTAATCCATACATACTTGTCCTCTGGGTGACAACATGGATGGATGATACCATTCATATCCAAGTATAAATTATCAAATTCATAATCATTTGGATTTGGCTGACTTGTATCTACTGGAATTTCTTCTCCATTTACTACTTTAGGCTACAAAATAAAAACCAAATTGTATTTACATATACTAGCTCAGCATTTAGGTACATTATTGTGTTTTGGCACACATAATTTACCTTTGGCAGTGATGACACCTTTGAAAAATAGTTGAACTCCAATACACAAGACTATAAACAAATTTATTATACAAACAACAACAATCAATCAACAATAATAATGTTAATTGGTATCTACAGATCAGATTTATCTACCAGTACAATGCAGTTCCCTAAGTCTGCACACCTAAGCCTTTTTGTAATAGACTGATAGCCAAGAATGACACACAAATATTTGTTAATTCCATAGAATAATTATTCTTTTGTGAAAACAATAGTCAGATTCATTCAAATTACCCCGGTATACATTTTTCCGATAATTTGTGTAGAAACAACATACCCCATATTTTTGTAGGACCATCAAATGCCCCCTAATTCTGCAAACCTGGCTAAGAAATTGGCGGTATTGTACTTCAAAAACAGTAATTGCATCAATGCAAGCAGATGCAAAATGGTTAAAAATGTTTAAAATTCTAAATTATTTCATCAAAGTGTTACAGTTTCAATTTGCCAAGAAAAAAGAATTACAGATGGGGTCTTAGTATTTTTAAAGCTATTTCAGAAATACCATTACACAGACTTTTGATTCACACTAAAATTGCTTGGATACAAATTGGAACAAAGTTTGATAATGAACATAAAACATTACAAATATTTCTAAATATTCATTTGGAAATTGCCGAAAGCAGAAGTCACACTGGCATTCAAAAAGATGTCTCCAAAAAAATTGTCACAGTAAATTTTTTTTTCACAATTTAAAAATTTGTGTGGCAAGTTTTAAGTTACCACCTCCCTTTTTAAAGATACATGACTGTTCTGTTAAAAATAACATGACCTAAAAAGCATTTTTGATGAAATAAAGTTTTAATGACAATTATTTTTCATCTGAAATGACTTCTGTAGTTTGATAGCAAGCCTAACAAAACATCGATTTCCACATGTATTTGTTGATGTTAAAACTAGAAGTGACATCACAATCCTTGCAGACTAGAAATTTTATGATTTAAGGCTTCTGAATACCTGTTAAGGGTGATAAAAAGCATACATAATTATTTTCATGACTAATATTACCCAATAAAAGTTTATGTAAATATTACCTTTGTGAAAAGCGATTTGTCCCCAGAGGGTGGTCAACCAATTGTGCAGTCAAGTGTAAAAGATCTCAGTGCCATGTGCTAATTATTGATTTTCATGTTTTTTACTTTGAAACAACTATTGGGTTAATTAACCTGAAGTAACCTGTTCAATTATCATAGGTAATTACATAAAACTTTAGAACTACCAACAATAGCACTGTTGATTGGCAAGTAAGGTAGGCGACGCCGCGTGTCATACATCGTGTTGATAAATTATTTTTTTATTGATCCAAATGTTTTGAGGAAAACCAAAAGGTGGAAGGGATAATTCTTAGGAAATCGAAGCAGGAGGTAAAATTGTATTATCAGAGTTGGGGACCTTTATTCTCTTAGCATATATAGTAAAAAAAAAATTCTGAGACAAGAGCCTGCGTATTTAGTGAAAACTTCGTAATGGTGGAAAATGTGACATTTGCGTATGCATCTTTTTTTTCTTGTCAAATTTGATGCCAGGTGGATTCTTTTGTATTTTTTTTACTGAATGTTAAAAATGTCCATAAAGAACTTATTTTGTTCAAGATAATCTTTATTCACCATGTTCACTTAATCATGTCAGGAGCAAATGGTGGAACATGATTTCACATGGCTTCCGCCATGTTGCTGAAACTATTTAGCCGGCATATTGGGAATAATTCGATTGACATCTATATCTTAAAGAATGAGCTTCGCTCCCTTATAAATACCTGGATATTTCACACAAATTAACAGAATAATTATGTTTACGTTTACCAAAAGGACAGATGTATTGGTTTGAGGTATATATCTACTGTGTACAAAGTAAAATTTAAATGAATAAAACTGGGCCTGGGGCATAATCAAATGCTTTACTACTGTACAGTAGTTTATAACATATAAGCCATCCTAAGGTAGCCAAATCAATACTTTACCTTTTCCTCTACACAATGAACAAGTATTGATGGATACTTCTTACTCAACCACCGAAAAAATGCTGGTACTCCCATTTCTGGATGTTCAATAACCTGAAACAATTTTCCACGCCGGCTGTACTGTTTACTACCCTTGACCCTTTATAAGCTTCCGTTGAACAAATTGAAAAAGGTATTTTGGGATTGGCTAAAATTCTTTCGCATAACCAATCAAAATATTCGTTTCTTAAGCCGCATATTTGTTTACAAAATGTCGGGTCCAATTTTAAAGGAACTGTGCAGTTCTATGAAATTAGAGCGTGACAGGGGATATCAGCACCTTGTATCTCATTTACAGTCCCTAGATGAAGAGGGGATCTACAACCTCCAGCTTGATTTATCTAAACTATTGAATGATTCAGAGTCTTCATGGGAGTCGAAACATGGTGCTCTCACGGGTGCAAAAGCTGTCTTGGAAAATGGAAATGTCTCGGATGATTTCGAAGTTGAAATAAGAAGGAAGGTGATGGAACTCCTTGATGATGATGAATATCGAGTGAGAATCGCATCAGGTAATGTTGTAAAACATGACTTGGCAATGTCAGTAACGCATTTACATTAACCACGACCACAGGAGGCCCACCCCATAAATTCAAATTCTTTTATTTTATAATGACAGGGCCTTTTCGGGCATAACAAATTTTTACCTTACACACACACACTTATGCACAGATAAAACTTTCTCACTCCTTACATTCTGATTAAAATGACTGGATAACACTTACAGTAAGACATGTAATGGAAGAGAGAGTATGACAAACTCACAAAGTAACAACCCCATATACTAAAGCCGTAAAAGCAGAGGGGAATTCTAAACTAACCCTCAGTCTTCTCCCCAGGCTAATATGGCTGTGTAGCACTGCAGCATCTTCCTTTTGAAGTTCTTGTTCACTGCATCCCCTTTACAAGCAAGACCACAGCATCATCATAATTTGAAAAAATTTTAAAGTAAATTTGCTATAAAAACATAATTATCAGGCTTTTTGTTATCGCTGAGATATATCTGTAGTAGACAATACATATTACAGTGCAGTCACCTATGTCTGGGCATCTAAGCCTTTTTTGTAATAAATTGAAGACTGATAGCCAAGAACGACACACAAATATTTAACGGCATAGAATAATTATTCTTTTGTGAAAAAATAGGCAGCTTAATTCAAATTGTAATACATTTTCCAAAAAATCATGTAGAAACACCATAACTCTTGTTTTTGTAAGACTTTCAAAAATCTAATTTTGCGCACCTGGCACAGAAATTGACATTGGTGGTATTATACATGTTTACTTCAAAAACAGTAATTGCATATGTAAAAGCAGATGCAGAAATGTAGGAAAAGTTTAATAATCTAAATTATTTCA
The DNA here is from genome assembly GCA_028015205.1 of Mytilisepta virgata. Taxonomy (NCBI): domain Eukaryota; kingdom Metazoa; phylum Mollusca; class Bivalvia; order Mytilida; family Mytilidae; genus Mytilisepta; species Mytilisepta virgata. The sequence goes on along the minus strand of CM051518.1, from coordinate 48,854,537 downwards.
TTGAAGTTATGTTTGCCAAGAAAGACATCTATGGATGGGGTCTTAGCATTTTTAAAGATTTTTCAGAAAAACCATTACACAGACAGACTGTTTATTAAATATGAAATTCAGTACTTTTCTGGCAGCAGTCATTGGCAGTGGTAGCCTAAATCATGTAAATGAAGGCGAATGAATACCTTTATATCTTTTGTTTAGGATAAAAAAAATGTTTATAAATGGCTTATGATGACAGTATCAGTCATTAATGCTCTTGACCTCATTCTTCATTTGTCAGGTTCATCTTTCTGTAAATTCAGAAATTATTGCATTAATGAACAATTTGACACTTGATGGATAAAGATAGTGTCTGAGATACAGGTTTAAAAAAAAATTAAGAAACTGGTAAACTGACATCATGAATACAAACATAATTAGAAAGATATACCAATTGACGGACATGATTTGAAACAGTAGTATTGGATGTGTGTTGCATATGACAATTGGGTAAATTGTGTTTGAAAAATTAAAAAAGGCTTCTTATGGATTTAAGTATAAATACATATAAAAGTCACATCTGGTTGAAATGAAGACTTGAAATATTATGCCATATGTACTTTTCAGAGGGGTTATGACCTTAACCTCTATTTTATATCATGTCACTATATGTACAAATGTATATTTTATTATAATATTATTATTTAAAGTTGAGATGAATAAGTTTTAGAATAATAAATTTATCATTTATAATCTATTTCAATTATAGGTGAAGTTCTTGGTGCCTTATGTAAAAAAGTTGGTCCAGAAATATATGGTAATGTTAAAGACCAAATTTTACAAGGGATTCGCTCAAATCTGGAAAGAGAAATTCCATCACAAATGGAAGAAGAGGAAACTGATGAAGTTGACAAACTAGTCCAGAAACTGAGTAGTTCACCAAGTGGAGAAATGGTGCATACATGTTTTTTTTACATTGTATAAAATTTCAGCACTGTGCAATTAAAAGAAGATTCATTCAGATAGGTTTGATTTAAACAATATTTATTTAACTAATCAATTGCAATTGCAAAACTATAATACAATAAATTCTATAGGATTCAGAAACAAGCAAAGCTGCTGTTATAAATCTCTCTCCTTATCATTTAAAAAAGAACACAAAAATCATATGACATGCTCTGTAACAATTGTAGATGGAAAAAAATAAATAGTATTTACAATAGAAAAAAAATAATGCACAGAACTAATGTGTACATAAGTAAACAGGTAGTAAACTGGAAAGGGGTAAATAGGATTAGTATATATTTTCCTTTTTTCTTTTCATTTTTAGGGTGGAATGATTAATTTTATGGTGTAAATCTTTTGCTTTTAATAATATATTTCTGTACAGAATTCATTATTATAGAGTTTCATTACATCCTTTATGTTTTCTTGAATTCCATGTACATTTGGTACAACATTGTATAATTCTAAGAATTATGCAAATCTTATTATAATACATTTAGATTCATAATGTATTTTTAGAACTGCTACCTCAAAGCAATAACAAAATGTGTCATTAATATTTGTAAACTTTAGTTTGCCCTGTCCAAACTTTATGAAACTCATACACAATGCTTAGAATCACAATACGCAGAGTTTTAATTTGGGCAGTGAGCCATTTACCATTAGCCAACTTGATCGGGGGCATTCGTGTCCTCAGACACATTCTTCGTTTATTTTTTCTTTACCGATGTGCATGTATTATTGAAAATGTTTGTAATAATAAGTCTGCATATATGTTTCAGAGAGTAAATGTAGATGCAGCACAGATATTCCATGATACAGCAGGATGGAAATCATTAGAAACATGGATGAAGTAAGAATTTATACATGTAGGGACCACAATGACATCAATGTCTCCTCGGCAAATTTTTTAAGGAAAAAGAAATTGTAACTATGTTATACACTGTTACATGTGTTTGCTGTGAATATTTTAGTCTTATGAAGTCATACCATTAAATGTTTAAATCATTTGTCTCATGGTTTCAAGATTTGGTCAATTATTTTTATAATTTTACTCTGCATTGTTTTGCTGCTTGATAGTTAAATCTTTACCATGAAATTCAGAAACTTTGAAGCAATGAATTTATATTGAATTAAATATCAGTTAAAAATTACTGGTACATTGAAGTAAATGTATATACATTTAGGTCTGGGGAGAATAATGAGCTGTCCAGAGAAAAATCGTCCATAGTATTATTTGGGACAAAAAAACCTGTTACAATTTTAATGGAATGTTCTGAATATTTACAATACTCCCTTTTGTAATCAAAAACGTTTCCTGATTTTATGTTCATGTCAACAGATATCTTCATATCTAAAATTGATTTAAAGCCCTTATTAGTAGCATTGTTTTCCCTAGAGGGTTTAAGCATGGTGGTACCCCCATGAATTTATTTTAGACCATCAAATCAAATAAGCTTTTTTAAAGTTGGCATGTTTAAAACAATATGACATAAGCGAAATATAGCTTTTGAACTAACATAGCATGCAATACATACAAATATGCACAAAATCAATGCAGTACTAAATATTAAGCTAAAATAGGTGCTTGAAATTTTTTAATTCCCTATAATACTACTAAAATGTTTTTTCAACCCATCCTGAATTCATGACAGCTAATCTTTCAGTCACCCCCCCCCCCCCCAAAAAAAAAAAAATTTCAATGGAAAACACTGAATAGAGTTAATTGTTATTCATTATTCATTATTTAGTATTTTCATTTTGTTTCTATGCTGCACTATATCGTTCATATTTTGTTTCAGATGTTTGGAATGTGTTGTTAATTCCTGTGGACATCGTTTTAATCCGTATGTTGATCAGGAATTGTTGGATTTAATATTTCAAGCTTTGTCACATACAAACAGATTTGTTAGGGAAACAGGATTTTATGTCTGTTCTGCGTTAGTGTCAATAGGTGTCACTGATGATGGTAAGGATTTTTGTTATATAAGCAGATTTTATCATTTTCTCTGCTTTTAGGTGTAAGTAAGTGTTTCCAATTATGGTAAGGCTGCATGTTAAAGAAACAGGATTATTATCATTTGTTTCTGCATCTTTAGTGTAAATAATGATACTTATAAACATGAGTTAACATTTGAATATACATGTATGTGCAGCACTGATGTCACTATTAAAGAGGACAATTGTTTCCAGTACTTTATAAACTGCCTAGGTGGTCTTGTGGTAGTGTGCTTGCCTCAAGTGCAGAAGGTTGCAGGCTCGATCCCCGGCAGGGTCAAATCAAAGACATTAAAATTGATATTTGCTGCTTCTCCTCCAAGCACGCAGCATCTAGGAGTAAGTGCAAAAATTGACTGGTTGGCTCGGAGTCAGTATAATGTGTCCAAGTGGGGCGATATGTCTTCCTGCGGACAGTTATCTCGTGAACTGGCACATTAAAAATCCAGCTCAGAATGTCGGTCTAGTACAAAGCATGGATCATATTCATTGTCATATAAACATGTTCTCCTCCTGATATGCACCAGGTTGCCACTGGACGTTAAACAGTATTCATCCATCCATACATCCAGTACTTTATACTTTTAACTTTCTTGATAATGCTAATTCATTTGTTTAATATTTGAAATTAAGATCAGTACTATGGCTTTGCCATAACATCTTGGTTATCATGTCAAGACAGTTTGCTTAATATATTTGTCAGATATAAGTGTAAAGATGTCTAAATGTATCTTGCATTGCCAGACTGCTTGATGATATCTTGGGATTTATCCAATCACCAACCTTGGATTTGAATTTCTACCCAGTTAACTTCTGCTTATTACAAATACGCCAAATTCATCACATTCATGCTTACTATATGGTAAATATAACCAAAAGAACAATGTTTATTTTGTGTAGGAAAAGCCACTTTGAAACTGAAAGAGGATAATTCTGTTTATCGCCACGGAAGAGAATTTTCAGAACATCTTGGTAAAGGATTAGCTGACAACTGGAGCCAGGTAATTACTCATGAATATTTAACTTCTCTTTGTATGATTTCACTTTCTTTTTTTCATTCATATACATGTAGTAAAAGAAATGCTAACTATAATTGACCTTAACAAAATGTTAGGATAAGGAAATGTATGTTTCTAATCCTTGAATGAAGAGGAGTAACAAGTCGCTGTGTTCTAGTCATCTTGTCCCACTTTGCTTGAATGTATACTTCATCTAATGAGTATACAATGAAACAAAAAGGCATGTTTAACTCTTTTTTATTTTATTAAAGGTGAGACTTGCAGCTTCTGTAGCTACTAGAAAGTTTTTACACAGTTTACCATCAGAGGAAGCCAAGGATCAATTTTATTCTATACTTATTCCGAGGATGTGTTTAAACAGGTATAGTTGATTACTGTGAAATATTTTTTCAGACTAGAATTTTTTGTTTTCACCTATGTCATAATAGAAAACTGCTTAATTGTTCGTTTTTTTTCACTACATGTATATACAGTATATCATGAATTTTTGACATATTAGAATAGAGAATGGAAACAGGGAATGTGTCAAAGAGACAACAAATGAACCAAAGAGCAGTAAACAGCTCAAGGCTACCAATGTGTCTTTAAACTCAGCGAGAAAATCCCGCACCCAGGGGCGGGCTTCAGCTGGCTCCTAAACAATAATGTATACTAGTTTAGCAAAATGGACAGCACACTAAACTCTGAAACATATAAATGAACCAAAATTTAAAAAACACTTTTTTTCATGGTTCTATGAAGAAAAAACAAAAAAGTTAAATTTTCGCTATTTGAAATGACTGAAAACTTTTTAGATCAGTGTCAATTGTCAATTAAGTTAGAGGTGTTTAATTCCATGTATTCAATCAATGAAAGATGACCAAAGGTCATGTCCATTAAGAGTCCGCCAGGGTTGGAATTATGTAATGAAGTAAGTCATGGTTATAAATTATCCCTAGACTTAAAGTGCAGAAAAGATGCATATTCTAATGCAGATTTATCAAGAATAAATTAATGAAGATATCAAATGAAAATTAATATTTTTTCATTCGGCAATAAAGACATTATCGATTTTTATGCCCTATACATGAATGTGGAAGGGGCATATAGATATATATACCTTGATCCATCCGTCTGCAGTACCTACGTACCTACATACGTCCTTCTGGCTTGGTTAAGTCTTTACGTTTAGGTTCATTTCTCAGAAACCCATTGCGATTGATCAATAATATTATTATACCAGTACAATCTCCTTATAACACTAAACACAGATGAGCAACATTTGGGTCATTTTGACCTACATTTAATACATGAGTGACTCTGATAAAAGTTTTGCCTTCAATGTAATATCCTAGGAATCCATGGTACTATATCAATGATACATCACCACTATAATCCCCCTGCATTATATAATGCATGACCCAACTGTAGGGTCATTGTGACCCTTATTTCATGCGTGAGTGACTTGGTTAAGTTTTTTTGTTTAGGTCCGTTTCTCAGAAACTTATAGTGGCATATGCTTGAGTGACTTTGATTTAAATTTTGCATTAAGGTGTATTATTAAAGTACCTATATGTATGATAATATATTAATGATATTTCACATTATTCTGCTGTTGTCTGATATAGTACAGCATAACTCAGCTACATTTGAGTCACCATGTCCTACATTTTATGCTTAGTGACTGATTAAATTTGGCATTTAGGTGTATTAAGAAGAACCTATGGTAATTACCATGTGAAGTCACGTTATATAGTACAAAACAACTCAGCTGCATTTGAGTCACTATGACATACATTTTATTGAAGAGTAACTTTGATTAAATTTTTGCATTTTAGTCTATTTCTAAAAAATTCTGTGATGTTATATCAATGTTATTATACAACTTTCTTTAGTTCAACACAGATCACCGACATATAAGTCTATATGACCTACGTTGCATGCATGATTGACTTCATTAAATTTTAGCAATAGTTTAAGTTTAAACTTATTTATCATCGTTGAAAGCCACCGTTGCAGAGCAACATTTGATGTCACAGAAAAATGAAAAGATTTCCTGCAGGTCGGACCCCGAATCACAAACAAACAAATATTCCTGAAGAATCATAAAAGAAATAGGTTGAACAACTTGTAAAAATTAGATACTGTTTGATATCAACTCACCTTATTTAATTTGGACTTTATAATTAACTCGCCAAAGGCTTGTTTATTATTATATCCAAAATAAACAACTCGATTTGATATCAAGCGATATCTTATTCTCAATCATTATGAAACCTATAAATATCTGTGACATCAAAGAATAATACGGATATTGAAAACGAAAAAGTATCATAAATAATAATGTCGGGTACAATGTTGACACCTTTCAAAGACTAATCGTTAAAGAAGTTATTTAAAAACCATACAAATTGGACATAACAGTAATATTTAGACAATAATCACCTGTAACCTGCCAATTCAATGAACTGATTATAATTTGAACTTTATTTCAAGTGAAACACCTTTAGGCCTGTGTGAAGTGTTCATTTATTAAATACCAATGATTAATGATCGAGAATTCCCAGTAAGCAGGGGAATTTTCGGTTTTGTTTAATTTTTGCTATTTTATGTTAATGCAAACATAGCGAAAATTATACGCACACTAAAAACCCCAAGATATATGGTATTGCCATTTTCAGTCCTTATAATATGTTGTCTCATTGACCCTTATCCTATATCTTTACATTTTATATTCACCTGCTAATGGTTTTATCTGTGGATGTTAAAATTGTATAGAAATACTGTTTAGATATACTGAGGGTATAATAAACATTTTCTGTATAAGCTACAGCATTGCTCATTCTGATACATTTAAATAAACTTTTTTCAGATGATAGATTGTCCCGACACCAGTGCTTAGATTTTACCCCACTGAGGTTGTGAGTTCAAATCTCACCTGTCGCGGGGTGTGTTCGACTCTGATCTAAATTGGCAAGGATTGAAGGTCGGTGGTTCTCTCCTGGTACTCTGGCTTCCTACACCAATAAAAACTGGCCGCCACGAAATAGCCAAATGTGCTGAAAACGGCGTAAAACCCCAACTAAAACAAATAAAAGATTTTACCTACACACCCTAACTCCTTAAACATCTATATTAATTACTGATCTTTTTCAGATATTATGTGGCTGAGGGTGTGAGAATATACTCACAAGAAACATGGAGACAGACAACAGAGGGAGAAGGGAGACATCTTGTAGAAAAATATATCAACGAAGTGGTGAGAAAACATTTCTGCATTATACCATCTCTTTTTTTCTTATTATAGATTGTTTTTCATCTTTAGATATTAAAAAGCTTTAAAAAATAAAAACAATGAAATGTCATTCTATGTAATGTTTAAAAATACCATTATTATTTCATTTCATTGAGCTGAAATACCTTAGGATTTCTCGTGTTGATGTACATGTATAACAAAATTGGTGCTGTTACATTTTTTACATATACTCCACTATATGAAGAGAATGAGAGTTTGGATGGTTTTTAGATTTGTATTTGATAGGAATATATATGTTTTTGATCTGTAAATGATCTCCAGCATTCAGAATTAATCGGGGCCAGTTTTTGGATGACTTTTTTTACTTGAAAATGTAGGGGGAAAATTCCAAACCAAAATAAAACATTTGGTTTTGCAGAGGAATCCAGTTTTCAGAGGGGCCGGTTTAGGGGAATTCCACTGTATAACATTATATCTATGGAGACAAAAAGTGTTAATGAAATATTTTGATAATTATATTCAGGTAGATTACTATATAGAGGCAACAAAGGCAGACAACCATGCTGTGAGAGAAGCTGCATGTGCTTGTATAGCAGAACTAGGAGCAAAGGTAGTATAGATCGTACATATATATATTATTTAAATGGTAATACTAAAAAAGTAATCAATTATGAGGTGAGATTTACTGTTTTGTACAAAGTATTTTGTGTGCATATACAGATATTATAATGCAACAAATTATAAAAACTGCATTTTCATTTTTATAATAGAATTCAACTATTTTATGTGTAGCTGTGATACATTGTAGGTGTATGAGGGAAGAGAAAAGTAATTAATTTGAATTCTTTGTTCTACATGTATATTTAATACAAATAGAATAGAGAATGGAAATGGGGAATGTGTCAAAGAGGCAACAACCCGACCAAAGAGCAGATGGCAATCCTTCATACTCAGATAACCAGACTACAAATCATCAAATACAGACTCTGTCAACCCACTTTATATTCTAAAGCAGTAGACAATAGAATAGAGAATGGAAACCGGGAATGTGTCAAAGAGACAACAACCCGACCAAAGAGCAGAAAACAGCCCCAAGGCTACCAATGGGTCTTCAACGCAGCGAAAAAATCCCGCACCTGGAGGCAGGCTTCAGCTGGAGCTGGTCCCTAAACAATAATGTATACTAATTCAGCAAAATGGATTGCACACTAAACTCTGAAACAGAAAAACAAACCAAAATTTAAAAAAAAACACAAGACTAACAAAGGCTAGAGGTTCCTGACTTGGGACAGGCTATGTCTATACTTTTAAAATACAAAATTAAGAAAATGGTTGTTTGGGTTAAAATATTACGCATTAAAAAGCTTATTTCTGAATTGGGTTCCATTGAGTTTGCTAAAATTTAAGTAGAATAAGCTTTAGTTGTATACTTCTAAAAAAGTCGTTACATTTCTACTTGCAGATAGACAGAACAGCAGTAAGTTCAAATATTCCTAGACTTCTAGCTGCATTAATTGTTTGTTTTAATGATGACAGTTGGCCTGTAAGAGATGGTATGTATTGTTTGTGTCTAACAGTCGTTATTTGAATACCTTGAAAGTGTTGAAGTTGCTGACCAGGCTTGAATTTTTGTCCATAAACTCTAAGTAAATTCAACACTGTTTATTCGAACAAGATTGAGTTGAATACATCTGTTGGGTCAACCTATTTTAATAGTCCAAAAGTTAAAAATTTCTATTATTTTAGCATTTGAAAGTTGATCCTGATAGCCTTAATTGATCAGATGTATTTTTCCTTTCATATAGTGTTACTTCTAGCTTACTTTTAAGTAATTTATTTTCATTGTAAAGACTGTTTTTTTTAAAATAAAATCGTTGACATAGATTTAAATTCATTGTTTTTTACACTTTTTATCACATTTAACGTGTGTGTGAATTGATCACAGATTAAAATTGATGAAGGGTTGAGTGGAAGTACTGAATATGTTCCTTTAATCCAGCCCACTTCGATACAAGTTTTACTGTATATAGGCCCTTAAACTTACGTTTTCTTTAGAAGATTATTTAGTATCTTGTACATTTTTCTGGTTTGATGAGCTTGGTAATGTAAAATGATAATGTTTCTCAAATTCTTTGGTGAATTATAATTTTAATGATTGATTGATTATTTTTGATGATGAACATGTGACATCTCAGCTACTCATTGGTCAAACTCTTATTATAACAAATGATTTCAATACCATTAACTGATTTTGGCAGAGCAGCCTTGTAGCTGTATTTTAGCCTACTGATTTTTTGATGTTATACATATTTTGAATAATTAAATTATTAATTTTTTATTTTAGCTGCATGTGTAGCCTGTGGAAATTTTGTTTTATGTTTTTCTGAAGAATCACGGTAAGTTTAATAAGTGGTTAAGTCCATAAACAATCTACAATTGATAATGATATAGCTTTGATAGGTGAAAATACTAAGTAAATTTTATTGGATCGTTCCTGCTTTCATTTTGTGAATTTTTAGCATTTTTAAGTGACCACAACATCTGAAAAGCTTTGTTTCAACAAGAAACTTATTAATAAATATTATGACATTGGTATACTTATTTTTAATGATGAGTTAATTTTATTTTGTGTAGGAGTTCTTTACCAGAATTGTATCCTTTATTTTTTAACAACTTACAAGACAACATAGCTTCAGTAAGACAAGGTGCAGCTCTTGCCTTAGCTAATGTTGTACAAGCTTATGGTAAGTTTTATACTTTTATGGTATTGCTTGCTTTGTATGCTTCTCCGATCGATTTATTATGAGTATTGTAATGGAAATGTATAGAATTTATTGAATATTTTCTTTTGTCAGCGAATGGGTGTTTATTGTATTTTCTCCTATTCCAGACGTGTTTAGTTGGTGGGATAAAAATACATAATATCTTTTACCACTTCCCGGTGATTAAATTTCTATGTGGGAATTACCACCCTTTTTTCTACAGTTATTATAACGATAAACTAGAGAAGTCCTGAAATGACCTCTATGTAAACAAACTACATTACAACAACATTTTCTTGAGGTTTTTGTCGAAAATCATAGGAGAAACAGATTCTCCTTCAATTTACTCATGAGTTATTGAATTTCTCCATCCTCAACAGTTAAATTTTAGATTTTAACACGCTCGCTAAAGGCTCGCGTGTTGAAAATCAAAAATTTAACTATCTCGGGTGGAGAAATTCCCCAACTCACTCGTACCTGAAGGAGAATCTATATTTCTCTATAAAAAGATGAAAATTATAATCCTTTTGAAACTCTGAGTGCATTTTTAACCCTCTTAATATTGCCATTTTTGTAATAGTTTTTCTCTCATCTGAAGTTTTCTATTACCATTCATTTCATGCATTGTAATTTGAAAAAAAAAACAGGAGAAGATTGTTTTCCTTTATGGGATTTTATTTTCTCACTGCAGTGGATTAATTTTATGCAACTCAGTAGAAGCTGACACAATTGTCCTTCCTAATTGGATCTGACTTTGGCTAAAATGACAGTTCATGTCACCGTTTAGCCGAATTTACATTTGTAAAATTAATATAGTCCTAGTTGTTTTATTAAAATTTATGTGTGTAATTTTCTGCTAAGTGTCTTATTGAGAAGAGCTCTGAATTCTATGTATTTATAGTATGTTGTTTATTATAATAATAGGCCAACCAAGTATAGAAACAATAATGACAAAGATAAAGGAAGGATTACAGGGTATAGAGAAACAGCCAGCATCATCTGAAAAATACAGTGGATTAGATAAAGGTCCTGCTACGTATGGTGTAGTCAAAAGATTGAGAGACAATGACATGGAACTACATACAGATAATCAAGTATGTCAGAATATCTTCATCATGGAATAGTTAACTTTAAATAGATTACATGTAATTTGCAATAATTTTGTTCAGCTTGAAAAACATGTTTGTGCAACAATTACACCAGCTAGGCTAGATTTCCTTCATCGTGCTATACTTAGCTTGAATTATACCACCTTTAATTTGAAAAAATCATGCTGAGCTAGGTGGCATATTTTGTGTTAAAATTATTATTATAAACGTTTATTGTGCAATAAAAAAAGGAAATCCATGTGGTTAAAGTTTTACTATTATTACAAGATGACCACCATTTAAGATTTAAAAAATGTTTTTGTATTCCTTTTAATATAGAGCCAAAATACATATAGGTTGTTCATTGATATATGGTAAAATGGATAACTGTATTATTACAAGATAAAAGAGACTTTATTGAATGCAGACAGAATATGTTCAAACAGGAAATACTTTGTTATTGAATTGAAATTGTTAATATATATGAATTTTACATTGCAGATGTATTCTTGTGGTTCCCTAGCACCTAAGATGGGTCGAGGTGGTGGCTGTATGGATCATAAATTTAGAAAACCTTCAGAACCATGGGAATTAACAGATGGGTAATTCATGAGTTTATTTTCTTAAAAGTTAATTATTGACATAACAGATAAGTATTCATTTATACATGTATATCAATAATGATTTATGTACAGATTCTCCATTCTGTTATGAATTGATTACAATATTTGTACACTAAGAGTTAGATATAATTTAGATTTTCAATAGAGAATAACAAAGCCCCTGAACAGAAAGGAGAATCTGAATCTCCATACTCAAAACATAAAAATCCCTGTTTTTTCTCCATGATAGCCAAGGATTTTGCATATAACTTTACATCTCAAATTGATTTCTATTTAATCAGAGCTACAAATTTTTTATTGGTTTATCTTTACACACACAAGTTGTTATATTGTTTGTTTATTTGTTAAGTTGGGGTTTTACACCATTTTCAGCACATTTGGCTCTTTTGCGGTGGCCAGTTTATTGGTGGGGAAAGCCGGAGAGAACCAGCGAACTTCGGTATGAAAATTGGCAATCCTTGTCAATTAAGATCGGAGTTGAACACCCCGCCACAGGTGAGATTCGAACTCACAACCTCAGTGTTGACAGACTAGTGATTATTAGTAATCATGACGATATACCTAGACCATTCAGCCACCAAGGCCCCCACACAAGTTGTTATAAGTGTATGAAACTTGAACAAACTTGATAAACAAGCTTTTGTTTAAGGTTGTTTCTTTGAATATGTAGAACTTTTAGTGTATTGCAATATAAAATACACTTGACTGAATTCTGTAAAATTATATATATTTCTAATTTTGACTTTTTTTATATACTGTTATGTAAATGTATTTCAGCTGCATACATTTAATAGCAGAGCTTTCAAACAATCCAGACCTTTCCTCTCTAGTGTCACAGACTTTACCTGAAGTAGCCAAAGCAGTATCATATCAGCATTATCCTCAACATGTAGTGGTGTTAGAAACATTATGTAAACAGGTACATTAGGCTAATCCTCTGAATATAACAGATAGGTTTCTTTACACCAGAGATTCTTGTTGTATGATGTCCAGATGTCCGATCAGTTTTTTTTGGTAGCACATACATCCTGCTTCAGTCTAAAAAATCTAAAGTTTAGATTGAAGGTAGTTTAATGGGAAGTAGATGTCATATATCAACATGAAACTTTGTCACTAAATACCTTAAGAAGGGATCTATTCAAAATTTAAGTCAAAGGTTGACTGATCATGATTTAGATGATTGTTCCGTTTTAGGTTAAATTTCAGATAGAAGGTAGTATAATGGGAAGTATATGTCATGTCATCATGAAAACTTGTCTGACACTAAATACCTCAATGTCATGGTAGACTGATCATGATTTAGATGTTTTGTTGGAAGTGGGGCACAGTGTCCATTGTTATGAATTAATCATGATGGTGTCTTCAGTATTGTTTGTTTTCAGTTCACTTATTTAAACAGAATATAAAAGCATTTGTCATTTCTCTTTACAGACATTTTCACCAAAAATTTACATTTTAAATATTAATGTTCTGTATAAAATTTGAAATACTTAGGATTTAAATTTATTAAAAAGTTTTATTTGAAAAGAAGTTTTGTCATATAATTATCCATTATGATAAATCATTAAAATCAAATTATTTTACAGTTGCCAAATATTGCCAAAGGTATTGGAAAAAGACATTTTAAGATGCATTTGGAGTTATTCTTTGATTCTGTGTTCTATAGTATGGTAAGAGCTTTTAAAAATTCACATTAACAGCAGCTTTACATTCAATTTGACAAATGCCAATGAGTTACTGAAACCTGAAGATTTTCACGCAATTTGCTACCAGAAACATGAATGACGTCTTTTAAATGATTTAGTGCTAAAATGTCAACAAATTTTAACAATACATTTAGAATTTCATAATTAAAATTAAACCATCAGATATAATAGTTATAATTGGTTATTGATTACTATTGATAAATATTTCTTTTTTACAGACATGTGATAATGCACTAACGGCTAGTGCAGCAAGCCAATGTATGAATCAGCTGTGCAGTTTTCTTGGCCCTAACATCCTTCGTGGCAGAGTGGAACAGTATAATCCTGGGTAAGATTTCTTACAACAGTCAGAACATAATGAAACTAAAGATTTTTAGAAGTTTGTTTTATATAAATCAAAACTATTTTGTGAGATTGGTTATAATGATTTCCTATAAATGCTCTCTTAAAAAACAGAGGTATTACTCTTTCTTGATAAAATTTCTGAAAAATTTAATTTATATGTGCTGTTCATCTCAGCAAGTAAAAATATAACATATATCGACAACCAGAATTTTAGATTTAGTCTTTTTGAGCTAACCTGCACCAAAGGCCCATGTGGCCTTTTCCATGACTTGATGTCCGTTATTGTACATAAATTTTTATTGTATTATTGTCTTCTCTGAAACCACTGTAATTGGTACCAAAATTTGGGCAAATGGTGGTCCCCTTTCAGAATAATTTCCAAGGATCTGTACCTCAGACCAATATTGCCACCATTACTAAGAATAGAAAACTTAGCAAAATGACAGTTAAAATCCTCTGAAACAACTGTTGCAGTTTTTCAGTGGCTTGAAATTATCAACCTTTGGAATTGGACTCTGTAAACTTTGCATTCTGGGCTCCTGTTTCTAAGATATTTTTAGATATTGTATATACCTTTATAATTGAATTTTTAGGCAATTTTTAGAATTAAAATTAATGATCTAAGACACCATTTAATTTCAGATACCTACAGCTCCTGAATGCCAATCAGTACATAGCACCATTATAGGACCTCAGGATATTGTAGTATTCTTTCAGGTATTTGTTTTTATATTTCTTTGTCAAACCTGTTTTTGTCGCGAGATATAAGTATTACTTCCAGCAGCGGCGGCGGCATAAACTTTTTAAAAATCTTTATTATTTTGCAAACATAATACCTACAAATAAGATTTTTGGTCCTCAGATACCTTATGGTATAACTTTGTCGCAGTATACTTGTCTTTTCACCCGGACCTCATTTTCATGGTTCACAGACTTCATAAACTTAAATGCTTGAGTAACTTTGTCACATTTTCATGGTTAAGTCCATTTCTCAGCAACTTTAATACCTCACTCGCTGAAAAAGCTTCACATTGTGTCTCGCAGCTAATATTTTTCAATATATGTTTGCAGAAAAACTGATAATATATACGTATAGTCTGTAGATACTTCTTGGCAAGTAGGTGTCAGTCTGATACCTAACCGTGACCTCAGTCTTAGGCTTGAGTGACTCTTATCCCATTTTTAAAAATAAGTCCATTTCTCAACAAATGTTATAAATGTATGTAGACCCACCATTTTTGGTCTGTAGATAGTTTATGGTGGGTAGATATCAGTTTGAGACCTGTCAGCTGACCTTGGACACAGTTTTAGGCTTGAATGTCCTGAATGAGATTTTTCAGACAGATTTTGCCTGACCATTACTATTTCTTTTAATACATTTTCCTTTGACTTGCAATGTCAGGTATCAGGTAGGCTTTATTCCATGTCCATATGCATACTCAGGCATGACATTGAGTGTGTCCACTCTTGTCAAAATATTCTTTTCAGCAAAATTTCACATTAAGAGAAATCAGATTATTATATTATTTATTTGTTTTGCTGACTTTGCACAAAGTTTGTCAGACGATACAAGGTTCAATTCATTATGGAAGAATAATGCATTCATGAAAATTAGATATCATGGAAATGTTATACATGTACTTATCTTTTAAACAGACATGTGACAATGCAATAAAAATTTGTCTTTTTATTAATTCCAGTGACTAGACGTTATCTCTATTTACTTTCAACTAGAAAGTTAGAAAAGAAACTCGCCTAGCCATTTGCCACCATTATGTATATGTACATATATTGTGTATAAAAACCACAGAAATCTTCTATGGGGGAAATTTTTTTCTGAATTCTTCTCCGTTAACAAAAATAGCAACTACTGCTAAAAGTATATCCCCCTCCCCTGAAAAAAAAGAAATAATTCAAACAAATATATTACTTCATCCCTTTATACCAAATATTAAATTGAAAGGCTCTTAAATGACCCTCATTTTTATAAATTGTCTAAACCAGACTGACTAAACTGTAGCTTAGACTAAAATTCATCAGAAAGTACTTACAAATTGCTGAAACATATAGTTAAGTTTGGATAAAACAACTCTGATATTGCCTTTTGATAGTCTTAATTTTAAACTGAAACTTGTTTTGTCATACATGTATGTACTATAAAGATTTAATAAGAAAAATGAAATTTTCAAAAAATTAAACAAATTTGCTATTAAGTCTTTAGAATATTGATCAGCAACAACAAATACTTGTAGATGTAAGTGGACTTGTTCTTGGTCCCTGTGATTTATTTGGTATTTTACCACACAATTGTATTAGACTTTGATTTTACAATAATGTGTTCTTTAATGTTTACCTTTTTTCTTTATCAATTTAGATTTTACCATCTGTGATACAAGAGAAACGAACAGAAACAGAATCAAAGATTATATATGTAAACAATGTATAACAGTGATAGCATTATCATGCTTTAATATACATGTACTTCAAAACTGTTGTACTCCTAGAACATTTCCATGTATTGTTAGTGAATATTTCTGTAAAATTTTCATTCCTAAAACATATGTACAACTGTGTTGGTATACAACACATGATAGAAAGTGGTGTGAACTGTATTACAGATATCAGGGTATGGAAATTTTTTTTATTTATCTTTATCTTTAAAGTGGACATACTAGGAAGTTTTTTTTACTTGTATACCATTAATAAATTCATATGGAAATTTATTTGGATCATAAAAAAGTCATTATTAAAGTCACTGAAAAAGGGTTTAGTTAAATATTATCCTGTTTAATGATATGATAATATATTTTTAGTACTTTTATTCCTAATTTGTTTATTTTCAGTTTGGTCTCATGTTCACTTGATGTTTGTTGTTAATCTGTTATGTATTGTATTTAATATCAAATTAAGTTTCTTACAGTGTTTTTGTTGATTAAAACTGAAAAACAAACAAACTTATTGTAGAGCTAGTCACATTAAAGCAAAAACATTTGTAAAAATATTTTTAATAAGGATTGTTTTTTTTTAATCATTATATGCGATGATATGATTACAAGTAAAATTATGTTGGTTTAATTAAAGTTAACATCCATTTAAATTTTGTGTAAAATACCAGAACACAAAATGATCCAGTCAAATTTAGAACTTGTAAAAACAGTAGTGGAAATACAATGTATCTTAATAATGTATTCTAATTCAGGTTGTTACGTAAAAATCATGAGTCTATATTGAAAACTTCAGTTTGTTAAAGGTAACATTTTATTTGACAGTTAAATGACTGTTAGCTGGGGACAAAATATCATTTGGCATATAGCTTTCTGAAGGTCAGGCCCACTTATCTCTCTAATTCATAACATTTGGTTATGGTGAAATTCTTACAAAATGCAGAGTAATTTCAAAATTTGGGGAATGTGATTCAATGAAATAGTTCCCGTTTGATGTAAATGTACATGTATTACACCATTTAAATATATACATGTACATTTATTGTTGAAAATTTTTTCCGAACTAATATTGGCTATGAAAGAGATTGAAAATTAGTTCAGAGTGGATTTTGTAGCTATACTCTATGTAATTAAATAGAACTAAACAAACAAAACAAGGAAATGATATAACAGTAGATAACACTTGTTCATTTTTTATATTAAACAGAACTGAGAATATTTAACATTTTCAATTGTTATGCATGAGAGATAAACAGGTGTGAAGAAGAAAAAATTAGTTTTAGTGATGTGTTTTTCCCCAATTGAAGTATTACTTTAAGTTTTGCAACCCATACTCCTAATAATAATGTTGGCAGGGTACATATTATACACTATATTGATCAAGGCAATGTAAACTACTTGGAAATGATACAGAAATTAATCTAGCTCTTATTATGCCTATGAAAATTTTTAACAAGCCTTTTATTAATTATTTAATTTACTATAAACAATATTATCATGTTAATGCAGAAAAAAAAATTAATAGAAATGTAGGCCAAATTTTAACTTGTTAAAAAATGTCATAAGTCTTGTTCAAACTTGGGCAGCCTGATATATTGTAAAATTTGTAATGTCCATCAAATCCATGTAGTTTTAGTATCTTTGCAAAACAAAACAAAAAAAATGGCTTGGTGGATAAAAAAATAATTTTCATAAAATGATCCCTTTACTTGGCAGATATCTCCCAAGAAATATTTCATTCTAAACTTGGTAAAAATCTTTCATTTTTTTTTTATAATTAACATTCTTTTTGTTAGTGCATGTATTGTGAGAAATGTCAAACTCTTTTTCGTCATGGTGCTAATAATAAATGCCATTTACAGACTTCATCAATTTAATGTCAATAGAAAACCTGCAATATAACATATAAATACAAGACAAAAATCTTACCTGGACGTAACATCTTGAGAGGACAAAAATAAATCAAATACTTGGTAAGGGAACAAATGTTTAATTTTTAAGGGTGGGGGAGGACGGGACAAGGTAAGAATTCAAAGAAAAGACAGGCTCCAGAGTTTGGATAAAAGAAAGGATAGAATATCATTTGGAAACAAATGGAATTTGTTATGAAAAAAGTTACATGTTCTTGTTTGCCATAAAAATCCATGCTTATCAATTTTACCATTTATATATTGAATTTCGGAGAATCAAATATTTATTTTTGACAAATTAGTTATTCAAATAAGAGGAGTCTACTATATCAAATTGTTTTTGCTGTTTTCGAGGCATTTATTTCTCATTTTCCATTTGACTATTGGGCAGATTTTTATAACATCAAATATTTTGTTTAAAATCAAATTGCACAAAATATTGTTGAATATCATTAGTTGAAGTTTAGCTTACTCGATTTTTTAATGGAAATAAATAATAATATAGTTTTGTGCTGAACACCATGCAACCTTTACTTGCTTTACCGCAGGGTATACCTAGATACTTCATGGTGCTAAAATCTCCATAGTATACGGATATGAATACAGAAAACTTATGTTATGTTGTGATGTTGATTGATGTTTCTAATTATCAACTCTGCTGAACAATAAAAGTTGGCTTCATTTCTTTATATTGTATAGTGCTTGATAAAGACATAGATATCATGTTGATGAATGCTATTGAACTTGGTACTCTCCAATTTTCTTTTCTGGTCAGATACATGTATGTATATAGTAAAAACAATTTAATCCTACTACACATTTGATTGATACAGTTTTGTGTATATTGTCATACATGTATAAATGAGCAGTCTTCAATGTACTCAGGGTAATAATAGCAAAAGTTTGAACAAAAAGTATGGTTTTTTTGTGTATACTGTGTGAAAGCCTTCCAGATCAGACTTGGTGCAATGAATTGTGCTTTCAAATTGTAATGTACTAAATTATTTGTTGTTGTTTATGTAACAATGTTGAAGAATAAACTAATGTATTGAAAAAATCGTTTTTTATTCAGCCTGTTTAATTCTTAGTGATAAGTTTAACTGTTGCATACACAGAGATTATGTTTAATATACATTGTATATAAATATAGTGTTACTCTCTATTTTATTCCAATACAGGTCCTAACTATGTATACACATATTTTAGAAAATATATAATGAATTAACAAGGAAAGAATACTGTTCCATTATAAATCCTCATTAAAATTCAACAATATAAACCTTGTTGGAAAATATAAAGTTTATTTGTACTGGTCTCAGAACAGCAAAAATGTTCAGTAAACCATGCATTTCTACATGTCTCACATGATGGATGCTGTATACAGATCAGCAAGTGTTTGTCATTCTTGAGCACTTGTACCGGTATTCACTTCTGGATTTTATAGAATTTATAGGGTTTCGCTAAGCACAGCATGATATGACTGCAACATGCTTTTTTGGCACCTTCAATCCCCTGTATCCTAAGAACTGTAGAAGATAGTAAAAATTTGTAGACATACTACTGAAAGTAGTCGTCAAGATGAATTAAAAGTTGAAATCGAATCAAAAATAAAAATTTTAGGCATCCTGCAAAATGTACAATTTTGGCCCCTTTCATCTCTTATCTCTGTAACACTAAAATGACTTGAGTAACTTTTATTGTATTTCTTATGAAGAACCATTAAAATTTTTTTTTATCAAAATCCGATGAGAAATAAAAAAGTTTTGAAAATTAGGGTGTGTCCATTTTTGGCTCCTTATATCTCTAAAATGGTAAGAGATAGTGAAAAACAGATCTTGCACAAGTTTTTTCTATTTTTTATCAGGGAACATTATAAACCAAAAAACATTAAATTCAGATAAAAATTTAAAAAGTTGCACCAAAATGATATAAAAAAAAAACTTAATAACCCCCAGAAAAAAAACGGGAGGTGCCAGATTTCCAAAATTAATCCCAACTTGTATTTCTTATGGGGGACCATTGTGGAAAAAGTTATAAGGATACGTTCAATAGAACAAAAGTAAATTAGCAGAAACCTAACTGTCCACAAATATTATAATAATTATATATGCATTTTTGTCAGCTTTCAGATCCACTCTATTTTACCTTGATCACAACTTTATGGTTCACTGAGGATAAAGAGGTCAGTGAATAATTAGTTTCAATACACATTAGTTTTTGCACATTTGGCAGTATCAGTTATTTGATATACATGATTGGGGATTAGGTTTTAAGCTAACAGAAACTTTGGTGGTGTCTTCCTGTTTTGCCAACTTTTGAAAATCAGGTATAATACAATATTCCCGTTTAGCCAACTTTAGATTGTAGTTAATTAGTGGGCTGTTTATTTAGTAATTATTAGGCGTCATCTTAAATTGTGACTGAAAATTTGTTCCTGTTTGGATTAACATTATATGTAAATAGAACAGTAATAGGGGGGAAATTGTTAGGATTTGATTCAAATATTTATGAAAATATATATATATTGAAATTATTTTGAAATTAATTGAAGCAAATGTTGGGTGAATTATAATATTATTACATTTATAAAATATTTTTGAAAGTTTAAATGTGATTTAAGGGTATTTTTTTTACACTTATCTTCTGTAAAATTAAATTAAAAAAAGAAAGAAAAAAAAAAACACATTTTTTATGAAATTGTGGGGAAACTTGAGAAAGTGTGGCTATGAGTAACTAGTATTCAGTCTTAATTATTCATGATCATCATAATTAACAATTATTACTATTTTAATAGTTTTGATGGTGAAAATGAATGTGCAATCTGAAACATCCCAAGCCAAGTCTTCAAGTGCTCAAATGTCAAACTTTTGAACAATGTTCACTTAGTTTATCCAAGCTAACAAATGTCTATATAAAGTGTTGAAATCCTACATTATTCATCAATCATTGCAAAATTACAAACGCACAAGTAATTAATACTTTCTTTTTAAGTAAGATTTTATTTGTGGCCAGAGTTGTTCCACCAACAGAATTTTTTAGTAAATTAATCAATAGGTATATTTTTGCCTTCTTTTGGGGTGGTAAATTTGAATATTTGCAGCGAAAATCTCTCACAAGACCAATTTGTAATGGCGGCCAAAAGATACCTGATATTGAGAAAAAGATAGAAGCTATGCTTCTTCATAGAATTTCTGAAATAACCAAAGGAAATAGATCACCTTGGACAGCAGTTTTCTGCTATTTCGTGGGATATACAGTGAGAGATATATTACCAGAGTTAGCCTTCAATAACCAACAAATTTTTGTATCTTAAGTATAAAAACAAGTTAACCCTGGTGGGAAAAGATTTTAAAGATATATACACACAACTTATTGATCTTGAAAATCATAAACACAAAATTGAAATAGAATTTCCACATGTAGCTTTTCATAACATATGGACAAATTTATCCGAGATTAAACCCTTATATGTTCGTGATTTTATTTATAAAGTTGTACATCGCTGTCTATCAACAAACCAAAAACTACAAAAAAGAAACGTACAACTTCCAAGTTATTTTTGTCCATTTTGTAAAGTAGAAATTGAAAATTTTGAACACTTGTTCATAAATTGTAAAAGTTTATTCGAGTATCGCAATTTCGTTTCTAATATAATAAAAGAAGAATTAAATGGAGACACGGTTACACTAAATGCAAACACAGTTTTATTTCATGTTGACAGAAAATTCTATCCGTATATCAATGCTTATGCTTATTCAATCTGGATTAGTAGAAGCATAGATCAAACTAACATTAAACAGAATTTAGTTTACAGATTTTTCTCAGCACAACATGTATATAAAAATAATAATTAATAAGTCTTGTACTAGATCCTTTGCGGTGTAGCAGTAGCACATACCCTGGTGCCAATGTTGCTGCTGCTACACAGCAATATCATCTATATATATGTATATGTACGCCCGAATTGTATCATCCTTAGTAGTGTTATTTCATTTACTTAAAGATTTGTATAATCTTTGTTTGAAATTTTAATAAATAAAATTAAATTAATTAGAGCACGATGATGACTCCCGTCTTGGTGAGACCTGAGGTCTTAGCAAACCAGGCGGGTTTTCTCGGACAGGTAAATTAATTAGTTTATAATCATTTAGTTAAACTATCTAACAATCTAATGCCATATGTTGCTGCTACACCCGTGACCACCCACCTCACAAGGAAAACCAGGGGGCAGGGGTAGTATTGATGTCTGCTTTATATTATAATTTTGTCAGGTAGGATAATTAAGTCTGAGTGCTCATAAAAAAGAATAAAAAAAAAAAAAAAGCACAAGTCAGAACTGAACTCATTCCACATGCACGCGGTCTCTATCTAGCTGTAGCTGGCTACAGATACCGTGTCAAGACCAGAAAACAGGGAAGAGATGCAGAACTGGTATACTGGACATGCACTCAAAAGGACTGCCCTGGTACCGTTAACACAAGAGACAACATTGTAACCAGCTTCCCAAAGGACCACAACCACCCACCATCTACATCAGACATCAAGGCCAAACTGTTCCTATCAACATACCACTCAACCCAACTACTATCTTTATGGACTTCGAATCAGCAGCACGCAATGCAGCAGAGACCTGAATCTGTTCCTCATCATCCAGAAACTCCAGAACACTCAGGCTGCCACCGATATCCAACTCATACAGTATGCTGCAGGAGGAAAACGCAAGACTCGCAGGCTGAAATACCGCAACATCGACACCAAACTAGGACATCTAAAGGAGCGACTGCAGCAAGGACAGATCGACGTTTTCCAGTACACAGAAGCTGTTTCCCACCTACTCAAACTCGGATGAAGATACAACTTACAGAATATAGAACAACATTTGATGCACATTTATGAAATAAACAACAAGAAATAAAAAAATAATTATAACAAATATGTTATCTAGTTACAATAAATGTCTGTATCAAGATAAACAATTGAAACAAAATATTTTTTTTTTAAAAATCACCTAAAAAAAAATACTAGAGTTACAATTCGCAAATGTCAGTAGTGCATTATATACTTAAGAAATATGTTCCTGGAATAATTTTCAGTCCATTATTACCTTTGTCATCCAACCCAAGCCCTAATCAAGAATCCTTTGTTCCTAATTACCTTTGATCTCATCTATCCAACTTTCATTTTTTACCTGTAATACCTAAAAATTCAAAAAGTTGGCAAAACGGGAATGAACCACTTTGGTACCTGTTACACCTAATATTATGTCCTGATACTCTTGGCTTTGAAAATAATTTTTATTGCAGATATGTGCATTAAACTATTGTGTCTTTTGAGTCAGAAAGTCTAGTCTTACTACTATGACAGTTACATGATGGGTCAGACAGAGATATTTGAATACAGGGTTCAATTTCATCACATGTATCAGCAAAATGTACTGTATACATCGTGATACAGATTGTGGGCCTGTTCCAAGAACAGACATTTGCAGATTTGAATTAAAAAAAAAATAGTTTCCATTTCTTTACATGTAATTTCTTGACCTCTGTGAAGAGTTTACAGACATTGAGGGTAGACGTACTGCATTCATCACTATACAAACCCTGCTGATGAGTGCATACAGAATACCATCCCAATTGAGACATTTGAAGACTTGAGGTTCAATTTCATAACATGTAGTCCTGAACTGTGCGAAGAGTTCACAGTTAGAGTATTAAATCCCTTGTACATATGCTTGATGACTTGGGGTTCAATTTCATTGCATGTAACTTTTTGAAATATGTGAAGAATTCAGATATCAGAGTAAAAGGTGCAAACCGTGTTGATTTGTCTATACAGATTGCTATCCCAAGTACAACCATTTACAGAAGATGGTACCATTTCATTACCCGGATATTAAAAAAAATAGGTTCTATTTCTTTACATGTAATTTCTTGACCTCTGAGTTCACAGATATGGAGGGTAGAGGTACTGCGTACATCACTATACAAATCCTGTTGATGAGTGCATACAGCAAACAATCCCAACTGAGACATTTGGAGATTTAAGGTTCAATTTCATTACACCTAATTCTCGAACTCTGTGAAGAGTTCACAGATATGAACGGTAGAGAAACTATACATGTACATCCCGATACACATCCTGTTGATGTGTTTATATTTGAAGACTTGGGGTTCAATTTAATTACATGTATTTTTTTTTAACTCTGTGAAGAGTTCACAAATATGAAGGGTAGAGAAACTATAAATTAAATTACATGTACAAATATGAAAAGTTGAGATACTGTATAGATTTCATTACATGATTTTATTAAAAAAAGATCCATTTCTTTACATGTAATTTCTTGAGTTCTGTGAAGAGTTCACAGATATGGAGGTAGAGGTACTGCATACATCATTACACAAACTCTGTCGATGTGTTCATACAGAATACAATCCTAATTGAGAAATTTGAAGACTTGAGGTTCAATTTCATAACATGTAGTCCTGAACTGTGTGAAGAGTTCACAGTTAGAGTAGTAAAGGTACTGTGTACATCATAATACAAACCCTGTTGAAGTGTTTTTGCAGATAAAAAACCCAACTGAGACATTTGAAGACTTGGGGATCAATTTCATTACATTTTCATTACATGTAATTTTTTAACTATATGAAGAGTTCACAGATATGAAAGGTAGAGAAACTATACATCACGATACAAATCATGTTGATGTGTTATATAGAATGTAATCCAAAGTAGAGACATTTGAAGACTTGAGTTCAATTTCATTACATGTAATTATTTGAACTACGTGAAGAGTTCACACAGGAACTATATACGTACATATTATCAGGTTTTCTGCAAACGTATATCGTAAAATATCAGCCGCGAGACACAATGTGAAGCTTTTTCGGCGAGTGAGCGTAGCGAACGAGCTAAAAAGCTTCATATTGTGTCGAGCGGCTTATATTTTACAATATTTGTTTGAAGAAAACTTGATGATAAATTTATCGTATTGTTAACTAGCAATCTTAATGGAATTTCTTACTTTTCAATGGCCATCTGCCTATAACCGGATGTTTTCCTGATATATTCGGGTCAACGTTGGGTCAAACATTATGACGTCGCTGATATATTCGGGTCAGCTCATATTAGGGTCGGGTCAACTCTTTACGACGTCACAGTGCCGAAATACGGGAAATTGTGAAGGCCTCAGCAGGTCGATATAGGCATGGGGAAATACGATAAATCACGATGCAAACCCTGTCGATGTGTTTATATAGATTAAATCCCTTGTATTTAGGCTTGGTGACTTGGGGTTCAATTTCATTACATTAAGTCTAGTAACCGCTCGACTCCGTCCGTCCGTCTGTCCGTCCTTCCGAAAGACCTTGGATATTAAACTTTCGTCAAAGTTTTCTTGGCTTCTTTGAAAGGGAATGATTTTATATTTTGTCTGCAGCTTGATAATGTTGAGTTGTAGCGTGTAAGCAATTTTTACATCTGCCGTGCAGCCACTTCCTGTTTGCCGATAGTTTGAAATTTAACAATACTCAATACACAAGAAAAATGTTCGTCAAAATTTTCTTGGCTTCTATGAAGGGGAATGATTTTATATTTTGTCTGCAGCTTGATAATGTTGAGTTGTAGCGTGTAAGCAATTTTTACATCTGCCGTGCAGCTACTTCCTGTTTGCCGATAGTTTGAAGTTTAACAATACTCAATACACAAGAAAAAATTTCGTCAAAGTTTTCTTGGCTTCTATGAAGGGGAATGATTTTATTATATTTTGTCTGCAGCTTGATAATGTTGAGTTGTAGCGTGTAAGCAATTTTTACAGCTGCCGTGCAGCCACTTCCTGTTTGCCGATAGTTTGAAATTTAACAATACTCAATACACAAGAAAAATTTTGGTTAAAGTTTTCTTGTCTTCTATGAAGGGGAATAATTTTATATTTTGTCTGCAGCTTGATAATGTTGAGTTGTAGCGTGTATGCAGTTTTTACATCTGCCATGCAGCCACTTCCTGTTTGCCGATAGTTTGAAATTTAACAATACTCAATACACATGAAAAATTTTCGTCAAAGTTTTCTTGGCTTCTATGAAAAGGAATGATTTTATATTTTGTCTGCAGCTTGATACTGTTGAGTTGTAGTGTGTAAGCAATTTTTAAATCTGCCCTGCAGCCACTTCCTGTTTGCCGATAGTTTAAAAATTATGGGAAATCATCTTCATCAGTTATGCTTCAGTACATATGTTACCCCAATAAATTGCACACTGTGACGAAGGTCCAGACCCGGTTTTGGTCTTGTTTTAACTCTGAAGAGTTCAGAGATATTAAGGGTAAAGGAACTGTATATATCACGATAAAAACCCTGCTCATCTGTTTGTATAAAGTGTTATTTCAAGTACAGACATTTGACGACTTTGGTTCAATTTCATTACATGTAAGTTTTTGAACTATGTGAAGAGTTTAAAGATATGAGGGGTAAAGGAACTTTACTTTACAGTTCTTAAAGTGAAAATTTATTTTAAAACTAAGGTTTATCTCCCGCAGGCATAGGCATCCTTAGATGGATTTGGCTATACTTTTTAGGACATTTTGGTTTATTTCGCTCTTCAATATTTAGCATGTTTGCATTTCTTAATATTTGGCTACGAGCATCACTGATGAGTACATAAATTGACGAAATATGCATATCTGATGCACAAAATTAAATTAGGTATCTTTGATTGTTTATTACTACCACTGGGTCGATACCACTGCTGGTGGACAATAAGTCCCCGAGGATATCACCAGCCCAGTAGTCGGTAATTCGGTGCTGACATAAAAAATGATACATTTCGATATATTTTTATGAAATTTACAGTTCTTAAAGTGATGAAATTTATTTTAAAACTAAGGTTTATCTCCCTCAGGCATAGGTATCCTTAGATGGATTTGGCTATACTTTTTAGGACATTTTGGTGAACTATGTGAAGAGTTCACAAATATGAGAAGTAAAGATACTGTATACATTTCATTATATGATTTTATTAAAAAAAAGGTCCATTTCTTTACATGTAATTTCTTGAACTGCGTGAAGAGTTCACAGATATGGAGGGTAGAGGTACTGAATACATCACTATACAAACCCTTCTGATGTGTCCATACAGAATACAATCCTAATTAAGAAACTTCATCACATGTAGTCCTTAACTGTGTGAAGAGTTCACAGTAAGAGGGTAGAGGTTCTGTGTATATCATGATAAAAACCCTTTTCATCTGTTTGTATAAAATGTAATTCCAAGTACAGACATTTGAAGACGACTTGGGGTTCAATTTCATTTCATGTAATTGTTAAAACAATGTTAAGAGTTCACAGATATGGGGGATAGAGAAACTGTACATACGATACAAATCCTGTTGTTGTGTTTATATCAAATGGAATTCTTATTGAGACATTTGAAGACTTGGTCTTCAATTGCATTTTATGTATTTTTTTTAACCATGTGGAGAGTTCACAGATATGTATAAAATGAAATTGTAATTGAGACATTTAAAAACTTGGGGTTCAATTTCATTACATGTAAGTTTTTGAACTATGTGAAGAGTTCAGAGATATGAAGGGTAGAGAAGATATACATCACGATACAAATCCTGTTGATGTGTTTATATAGAATGTAATCCAAAGTAGATACATTTGAATACTTGGGGTTCAATTTCATTACATGTAATTTTTTGAACTATGTGAAGAGTTCACAAATATGAGAAGTAAAGATACTGTATACATTTCATTACACGATTTTATTAACAAAAAAGGTCCATTTCTTGAAATGTGTGAAGAGTTCACAGATATCGAGGATAGAGGTACTGAATACATCACTATACAATCCCTGTTGATGTGTTCATACAAAATACAATCCTAATTGAGAAATTTCATCACATGTAGTCCTTAACAGTGTGAAGAGTTCACAATAAGAGGGTAGAGGTTCTATGTATATCATGATAAAAACCCTGTTCATCTGTGTGTATAAAGTGTAATTCCAAGTACAGACATTTGAAGACGACTCGGGGTTTAATTTCATTTCATGTAATTATTTAAACTATGTAAAGAGTTCACAGATATGAGGGATAGAGAAACTGTATACGATACAAATCCTGTTGTTGTGTTTATATCAAATGGAATTCTTATTGAGACATTTGAAGACTTGGGCTTCAATTGCATTACATGTAATTTTTTTAACCATGTGGAGAGTTCAGAGATATGTGGAATACAGAAACGGTATACACGATACAAATCCTGTTGTTGTGTTTATATAAAATGAAATTGTAATTGAGACATATGAAGACTTGGGGTTCAATTTCATTACATGTATTTTTTTGACTATGGGAAGAGTTCACAGATAAGAGGGATAGAGAAACTGTTTATACGATACAAATCCTGTTGTTGTGTTTATATAAAATGAAATTCTAATTGAGACATTTGAAGACTTGGGCTTCAATTGTATTAGATGTATTTTTTTTAAATCTGTGAAGAGTTCACAGATATGTGGGATAGGGAAACTGTATACACGATAAAAAAACTTGTTGTTGTATTTATATAAAATGAAATTCTAATTGAGACATTTGAAGACTTGGGTTTCAATTTCGTTACATGTAATTTGTTTAAACTATGTGAAGAGTTCACAGATATGTGGAATGGAAAAAATATATACACGATACCAATCGTGTTGTTGTGTTTTTATAAAATGAAATTATAATTGAGACATTTTAAAACTCGGGGTTCAATTACATTACATGTAATGTTTAACTATGTGAAGAGTCACTTATATCTGGTATAAAGAAAATGTATACACGATACAAATCCTGCTGATGTGTTTATATAAAATGAAATTCTAATTGAGACGTTTGAAGACTTGGGCTTCAATTTCATTACATGTATTTTTTTTAACTATGTGAAGAGTTCACAGATATGAGGGGTAAAGGAACTATATACATCACGATGCAAACTCTGTCGATGTGTTTATATAAAATCCCTTAAATTTCGCTTGATGACTTTGGGTTCAATTTCATTACATGTAAGTTTTTGAACTATATGTGAAGAGTTTAGAGATATGAAGGGTAGAAAAGATATACATCACGACACAAATCCTTTTGATGTGTTTATATAGAATGTAATCCAAAGTAGATACATGAGTGAGTGAGTGCATGTTGTTTAACGCCAAGTGCGCAATATGTCAGCTATATCATGGCGAGAACAAGACAACTGTGTAATGCAAGCTTTCATATGTCTGCCTTGTACTAAACCCGGCAACACGCTGGGCTGGATTTTTATAGTGCTAGCACACTTGAGTAACTGTCCGCAGTTAGACATGTCACCCCACTCGGACACATTATTCTGACTCCGAGCTGAGCAGTCCTTGTTCTATCTCCATAATATTGTGTGCTTAGCGGAGAAGCAGCAAGTACCAATTTTAATAAAGGTCTTTGGTTAGACCCGACCGGGGATCGAACCCACGGTTTCCCGCACTCCAGAGATACATTCGAATACTTGGGGTTCAATTTCATTACATGTAATTTTTTAACTCTTTGAAGAGTTCACAGATATGAAGGGTAGAGAAACTATACATCACGATACAAATCCTGCGGATGTGTTTATATAGAATGTAATCCAAAGTAGAGTCATTTGAATACTTGGGGTTCAATTTCATTACATGTATTTTTTTGAACTATGTGATGAGTTCACAAATATGAGAAGGAACGATACTGTATACATTTCATGACATGATTTTATTAAAAAAAAAAGGTCCATTTCTTTACATGTAATTTCTTGAAATGTGTGAAGAGTTCACAGATATTGAGGGTAGAGGTACTGCATATATCACTATACAAACCCTGTCGATGTGTTCATACAGAATACAATCCTAATTGAGAAATTTCATCACATGTAGTCCTTAACTGTGTGAAGAGTTCACAGTAAGAGGGTAGATGTTCTGTGTATATCATGATACAAACCCTGTTGATGTGTTTATGAAGTATACAATCCCAATTGAGACATTTGAAGACTTGATGATCAACTTCATTATGTGTTGTTTCTTGAAATCTGTGAGGAGATCTAAGATATTAAGGGTAGAGGAACTGTATACATCACGATAAAAACCCCGTTCGTCTGTTTGTATAATGTGTAATTCCAAGTACAGACATTTAAAGACATGGGGTTCAATTTCATTTTATGTAATTTTTTTAACTATGTTAAGAGTTCACAGATATGAGGGATAGAGAAACTGTATATACGATACAAATCCTGTTGTGTTTATATCAAATGGAATTCTTATTGAGACATTTGAAGACTTGGGGTTCAATTTCATTACATGTACTTTTTTTAACTATGTGAAGAGTTCACAGATATGTGGGATAGGGAAACTGTATACACGATACAAATCCTGTTGTTGTGTTTTTATAAAATGAAATTCTAACTGAGACATTTGAAGACTTGGAGTTCAATTTCATTACATGTAATTTATAAAAAAGATCTATTTTTACATTCAATTTCTTGAACTCTGTGAATTCCTGCCATGTTTGGTTTTAAGTGGTTAAGTTGTTTCAGAGAAAAACCTTTAAAAGCATTTTTGCCGTAGGATACTATGTTGATCTAAGACCTGCGGTGGCAGCCATCTTGGATTTACGATCGAAACAAAAGACATAAACTTTGAAGAAGATAATCAAATGAACATTCATGTACAGTTTAGTTTCAATTGACCCAGTAGTTTCAGAGAAGAAGACATTTGAACCTTTCCCCAGAGTCCTGCGGTGGTGGCCATTTTAGATTTCCGATCGGAACAAAAAAACTTTGTAGAAGACCAAGTAATGAACATTCCAGCCAAGTTTGGTTTCAATTGGCCTAGTGTTTTCAGATTGATTGATTGAAATGTGAAAACTTTACAGACGACGACAGATGACGACGGACGCAAAGTGATGACAATAGCACACATGACACTTCGGGTCAGTTGAGCTATAAATCCGAACCCTATAAAAAACAAGGTGAATTAAGGTACTCCAGAATGGTAAGCAATTCCTTCTCTGGCTGCGGCACCCATCGATTTATTCGTATGAAATTAAATTCCGGGGAAAACTCAATACGGGAAGGACTTGTTTGGATTATGAGCCCAAGAGATCAGTTGTAATTACTGCAAAGGATTGTGACATTTGTACTCCGTAAAGAGGGCCATGCTGGAATGGTGCCGTTAAGATTACTCGTATGGAGTCAATGAACCCTAAAGGCGACAACTTTCGGTATGCCTGTTCATTACCATGACCTCTATGCACTTGCACTAAACGACTTGTAATTGTTATTTTGCAAGAGCCATTTAAGCTGAAAACTAGACCACTCTAGCCCCCGCTGTTGAAATGTGAGTTTGTTGATGTTTGTGTCTGTAAGACACATTTGTAGCCCTCGCTGTGGCAGAAATTGGACAAAAAATTAATCAAAATTTTTAATTGACCACATGAACATTCTCAATATTAGTAGAATCATCCTGCAAATCTAAAAATCTGCTCCGCCTAACGGCAGCATTATACAACCGGGCTATGTCGTACACTTGTTTTTGCTAAAACTGAAGTTTTTCTCTAACTAAGGCCTCTTGGTTTTTTTTTAAATAACTAAAGCCCTTTTAATTGTAATCAGTTTCTTATAATCTTTGTACCTTTGTATATATATATATAATACAAGACTGGTTTTTTAAGTATTTCTGATTTTGGCCCCGTTTCTCCATTTTGGGCCCTTTTCCTTTTCACAACTGGACTCAATGTGCTTTTTATTAATATAATTTATTTCTAGTCTCAATTACCTTTCCATAGACATATTACAACGCTATTTTTAATTAAGTTTAATTTTTTACCCCTTTTGGGCCCCTATTCCAAAAACGGGTGGGGCCAGGAACCCCAAAGTTAAACTTTGTCTGCATTTTGTGATAGCAACATTGTACCAAAATATGAAAAGAATCGACCAAGGGAAACTAACATCAGAGCCTGGAAACTAACAGTTTACATTTTGACCCCTTTTTCAAAAACAGGTGGGGTCAGGACACCCAAAATCGAACTTTGTCTTCATTTTGTCAATCGTAATATTGTATCAAAATATGAAAATTGGTCAAGGGAAACACAAATTAGAGCCCGGAAACTAAATGTTAACAGACGAGTGAGTGAGTGCATGTTGTTTAACGCCAAGTGAGCAATATTTCAGCTATATCATGGTGAGAACAAGACTAACGTGTAATGCGAGCTTTCTTATGTCTGCTTTGGACTAGACCAACACGCTGGGCTGGATTTTTATAGTACTAGCACACTGGAGTACCTGTCCGCAGTTAGACATGTCACACCACTAAGATCAGTAACCTGTAATATTGCGAAAATTAATCAAACATCCTGAAAAGCTATATTCTAAATGGAAAACTGTAGTAGTAGTTAGCTGCACAAACCTTATTATCAAGGGTGCTTAGGTCTAGGCTGTAGTGCTAAAGCAATAGTGTTTTACCTGAGAGGGAATATCAGAAAAAGAACTACAATTTACCCAGGTGAAGGAACAATTCTTGCCTGTTTAAGAACACTGTCCTATTGACCATTACAAGATAGTCTGTACACTATTGGGACTAAGTATAGTCCGTTTGATTTCTATAAAACCCCACAAAACAATTAATTAAAAATCAGATTCATTTTTGTAATTTTTATCTTATAGTTATTTCATCTTGTACATTTTATACGAGCTCACACAAATATTTTCATATCTTTTACTCTCAAATAAAAAATTACCCATTACCAGCCATTAACATTAAAGCAACGTAAGAAAACTCCAACTTTGAAAAATTATTAAACATAGCAGCGTAATATTTGGAGTGTCAAAAATCTGAAATTTTTAACTACAATTCGTATAAAGTATACAAGATCAAATGTATTGAGAAAAAAATGGCAAAATTATGCCTGATTTTTAATTAATTGTTTTTGGAGGTTTTATAGAAATCAAACGGACTATACGTCTATTACAAAAGCAAATAAAACAACATCGGAATTTCTATTTTCGTTTAGATATTAATTACACATTTAAATGATTATTTTAATCATGTATTTGAATTTCGCTCGACTGTACAAGTTTGTATACATTTTCTCTCAGTGACTAGAAAAACGCCAATCATCAAGATAGGGCCGCATCAACACAATATCAAGGTTCGCCATATTCTGGCACAACTAACTCATCAGTTGAACGTTTTATGCGTTCTTGTTTTAAGTACTTCTCCTTTCTTCGCTCAACTTCCTCAGCAAAAGTAATTTCTCTGCTTTTTTCACTATCTCACTTTTATTTAAAGACGGATGCATCCGCGAAAGGTGAACACTAAATTGTTTGTAGTTTCGATGACAAACAGGGCAAGGTAAACTACGCCTTTCATGCCTAGAGGAAGTTTGATCATTGATACATTTACTAGCATCAATCTCCCGACCTTTATTTATCAGTTCTCTTCTTTTATTTGTGCAAGCAATTTTATGAAATTTTATCAAATGGTTTGAAAGTTTTTTCTTGTATGAAAAACAAGACGCATAATCCATCTCTCTGTGACGTGTCCTTTTTAGGGAAATTATTCCTGTTTTTGTCCTCCTACAAAACATCCACTTCAGATCAGGTGTTAAAGATTTCATGGTTTTAACTTCACTATCAAGTAAACATTTGATCGGATTTAATTTGCAGAAATAATCCAAAAACAGCTCATCTCCTACTTCTATCTTGGTAGCAGCATACATAGCAACTCTTGGGTGTTCGCCAACGTTTACTTGCAAAGGTTTGAAAAGTTTCACAGTTGGGTTCCTGGCATGGTTAATTAATCGCGAGAATCCGTATTCGTATTCTCGCGTTGCGTCAATATAGTACTTATCATTTTCAAAGTAAACTCTAGGCAATATGATAATTCTCCATTCCTTTCATACAGCTTTTGAAGGGAAACAAACTCCGTTTCACAATATTTCTTACAAGTCCCTTTATACTCCATAATGAATTGTCCTTTTTCAAAAGGTGATTTCGAAAATACAGATCTTCCCCTCTTTGGCATTTTTTTAATTAAGAAATTGGCCTTTAGATATTCCAAATTTTCGCCTTTTAAGCCATTTAGCATTATTTCAGTTGAAGTCAAATTATGAGACATTTTCTATTACTTCAAAAGTTATAATCGCTGTCAAAATTCATTCGGTGTACATATATTCACGCGCCATCTCCTTAATGATTTGTTATAATGCACTGTTGACAGCTTGAATTAGTTTCCTGCTGATAATCACGTTTTGATAAACTGATGCTGTGTACACATTCCCTCATATAAGAGTAGGATATAACATGAGGTTTGTTAGTACACCCCAAATCCTCTTCAATATATCATATCAAATGAATAATTTTATTAATGAACATTATCATTTCGAAGATATCAGAGTATCAGATATGTTTTGATATTTACCACAAAAATTTTAAGTGCTCACTGGATAACATGGAATATTTCAACTTAATGATTTAATAAATAAGATGATATTTAACACACAAATAGTTCATAACACTTTGGACACGGTAAAACCTGGCTATAAATTAGAGCTCCAGAATACAACCATTGAAGAAGGACAATAACACAAGATGAACGCAATACGGTCATAATATTAACAGTTAAATGATGAGAGAAAGGATAATAAATGTATTGACTTCTCTAAAAAAAAAAATCGATCCTATTTTATTTATAAAAACACAGGACAAACAGAGAAAATATACAATCCAGCCAATAACAATAACCGTAAAACACAATTTTCCAACCCATTATTTGACTGTATTGGTGCAGATGGGTTGGGTAAATAATTTTTTCTTCATCTGACATGTTCATAACTGAAAGTTTTAAGGAGATGATATTATGGTCTTGAAGGTACCAACCATTTTCTTGCTAAGAGACCAACTATATTTTTTTCTCAAAATTTACATAGGGCATATAGAGATATAGGGGGGATATTAAAGCATGAAAATTTTTTTTTGTCAGACAGGAGACAAAATATTTTTTTAAATAATCCCAGCCATATAAGAAAATTTTTGGTGCCTAAGCTCCACTTTTTCTAAAAATATTCTGTTTAATCACATGTTGAAAAAATGGTTCAAATTTAGTCCATGGCTTCTATTATTTTTATAATGCATTTAAAAAAAATTAATTTTCAACTCGCATTGGTTATGAAAATTTCGCGCCAAAAAAAATCCTCACTCGACATAAAATCCCAGAAAATGGTTGGTGCCTTAGACACCCTTTACTTTAATATACTGAAAAATAAATGCCCCTGTGTTTGTATGACGTAAGGTTTTAGCGAATTATGTGGTGCTGAGTTGACCAAATAGTGACAAGTTACTACCAAAAGATTGAGTATGTGAATATTGATTTCATTCCTATCAGTGTATTTAGCATTGAAGTCTCGTTAACCCGATTATGAAAGAAAGACGAAGTTTTAATAATTGAAACCTAAAAATCATTCTGGTAAAATAAAAACAAAGTTTGTTAAAATCCATCGACAGGTTTAGGAGAAGTTATGGATATGATTTCAACCCCATTATACCCATGCTTTGCTTTAGGGGAAACCCTAAAATCGTTCTGATAAAAAATAAAATAGAAAGTTCGCTTTGGTTCCAATTAGCCCAGTGGTTTTAGAGGATATTTTTGAACTACAGGTTCACCTGGGCTTAAATCTGCCCATTTTAAAAAGCAAATTATATTTTGGATGATCGGCGAGGGTGCAGAATATAATTTTGAGAGGGGACCATCCAAGGACTGTTCAGGACAAAGTTTGGTTCCAATTGGCCCAGTGGTTTCAGAGAAGATTTTAAAATTATTTTTTTGCTTACTTATGCCCAATTTGCATATTCGGCCAAAACCTGCAAAAGTTCAGTTCAAAAACAAACCACGGAATATATGTTAACTCACAATCTGGCTTAAAATAAAGTGGTTTCAGCTATATGAAGAAATTTCTATTTTTAGTTACAGCAGCCATCTTGAGCGATGTGTGTGGGGTGTGGCTGCCGGATATACTTTTGAACAGGGAACACCTAAAGAGCTTTCAGGCCAAGTTTGGTTTCAATTGGTCCAGTGGTTTAAGAGAAGATTTTTAACTAATTTTGTGCTAATTTATGCCTAATTAGCGCAATTGGCAAAAGTTCAAAGTTCACAAAAAAACCTGGAATATATGTTAAAGAGGTCATAATCATGCATCTAGAGTTCAAGTTTGAGCCAAATGTTGCTCAAAATAACGCGGTTTTAGTCATTTGAAGACATTTCTATTTTTAGTAATTGTGGCCATCTCGGACGGTGGGCGGGGCTGCCGAATATAATTTTTGAAGGGGACCATCCAAGGGTCATCTCTGCAAAGTTTGGTTCAAATTGGCTCAGTGGTTTCAGAGAAGATTAAAATATGAAAAAGTTTACAGACAGATGGACGGACAGACGAATGGACAGACGACGGATGTCAAATGTCCAGGTAAAAAGATTATGAGGCTGCACAGACAGACAGACAGATGGATGCAAAGTGATGAGAAAACCTCACACTGACCCTTTGGGTCTGGTGAGCTAAAAAAGGTATCATCATTTAGCTCTAGAAGTTCTCAAAAGAGGGAAGACAATTGTGAGCCTGCCAGTAGCATGGTCCTATTTAAAGCAATCCTGTCAAGAAAACATAAACACTGACAAATCAAGACAACACTCAATTAATACTGGTCTTGGAACAGGCAATGCAAGAGCAATAATCCATATAATTTTTCATACACATTTTCATGTTGATATCACATCTCCACCTTGAACAAAAACTTAAGTCCCAATCTTCACCAATAATTTAATTGTGGAAGTCAAAGAACTTTGACTGATAAAAATTCAGGCTATTTATTCTAATAAACAAACCAAATTTTCTGTATTGTGATATCATTTACTCATAACTTAG
The DNA here is from genome assembly GCA_028015205.1 of Mytilisepta virgata. Taxonomy (NCBI): domain Eukaryota; kingdom Metazoa; phylum Mollusca; class Bivalvia; order Mytilida; family Mytilidae; genus Mytilisepta; species Mytilisepta virgata. The sequence continues at coordinate 48,817,487 of CM051518.1, read as the reverse complement.
GGCACCAAATGGATACATTTTAATTGCAAGTATTTTAAGTGCTAAATATAAACAAATACTCTTCTGTCATGACAATTTTTATTGGGAAGGAGGAGTCATTGACAAAATTGTCAGGGTCAGGATCTAAATATAGATGAATATAATAGTTAGGCCCCAAAATGCATGGTAAAAAATAAGTCAGGTTCAGACTTCTTGGAAAAAATTGGGTGCAGGTAGATTAAAAACTGCCAGGATCAAATGATTTTGTGACAAAAATAGCCAGGACAGAAGTCTCCTGCCATGCCCCCCCCCCCAACAAAATCAAATTGTTGTTACTTTGTTACATTGATAGGTGTGATTTAAAGAAATTCCTCATCTTGTGAAATAAATCTCACAACTTCACATTGTCAATGTCATAGTCAACACCCTTTGTCTATTACGAAACAACAAAACATGAAGAATATGCGAAGAAAAAAAACAGTGTGCGAAATTTGTGGTAGACTGAGAGACAAAGTCTATGTAAAATCAAAGCCAGTTTCTTATAAAATAGCTGAATTTTATACACAATGTACAGCATAGTCTAAGTATACTAATGATGGGTCTATGATGGCAAAAAGTTTTGTTTCAAAAAGTGATGTCAATAGCGAAAGTTGAGGTTAAACCAAATTTTATATCATGACATCATGCAATAAACAATGGGTGCCAGAAGGGAGCATTGAAAATTAGTCGTATTTTTCCATTGAATTTTAAGCAAAAAATATTTTTCTTTTTATCAAATTCATTATCATTGAATAAAACTATATCAGATTGATCGTAATTTTTTTCAGTTTAAACACAGTTTTGTTGTACACACTTATATGTGACCTACTATGGTGTGTACAATGAAACTGAGTTTATTTCTTCATCAACTGAAAAATAATATCTTTCCTTAAATAAATAACATATACATAAGAAAATAAAAAGACCTTCGTACAGTTTTGAATAGAAATAAAAAATTTAAAAATCACATAATTGAAAACTGTTAGCACTTTCAGAGGTATGTTCGGCTCACCAGACAGTCAATGAATGTTGTCATGTACATGTAGCAATGTAGTAACTATTTATATGTTTTATGAAGAGCTGAGTGCGCTAATAGTTTTAAAATTATGTGATTTTTTTTGTGTTATTTTGTATTCTAATTTTCAAATATATATATAAATATAATAAACTGATAAATATGCTAAAAATCACAGAGATTATGTACACTGGGGAAAGTTGAGTATGAACAACACTTTACAGCAGAATGTCCAGATCAGAGAGGAATTGTTTTATAGTATTTCTATAACTTATGGTAAATTCAAAAATTTGAATAAGTCTGCAAAATTTATTTGGATTCTTACACATGAAAATTTATTATTTTTATGTAAATGTTAAGAACAGTTTTATGTGTCATACTTTATATTTTTTCTACTATAGCTTTAGCCTGACTGTGGTCATTGAACATTATTATTATTATATACTGATTTGTTACTTTTAATGCCTCTGATTATGTAAATCATTGTATTGAAACTTAGAATGACCTTTTTTTTTTTTAGATCCCTTTGTGGTGCATTTCCTATAATTTGAACATCTCCACCTGTCTAATGTGATATAATTTTTGCTGTCCCTTGGACGGTCATTACAGACAGGTTTGGCTGTAATTATGTCCTATTTTAAAACATTGGAACCATGGTTCTATAACAGCCTGCATGGAGAAAACAGTATAAAATCCATGTTAACCTAATTTCAATTAACAGAATATTTTCTCTCTTTCAGACTTTCCCACGTATATTAAATTCATGAAGCAAGCAACAATCCTATAAACAGTGTTATCTGACAAGTGCAGACATGTTCATACTTAACAAAATGTTATCATGAAAAATGATATTTAAAAATAATTAGGAAAAAAGTGTTTACTAAGAAATAAGATCGATGGGCCTATAAAAATACTAGCCTATATATCATAATGGTTACTAATATATAGCCATTAGGGAGCAACCATTTCATTTTTTTGAGGGAGACTTTGTCCAGACTATTTTTTCACAAAATTGTCAAGCCTAGATATTTTTTCAAATTATCAAACTTATTATTCCTCATAATTTTAATCCTATTTTCATCACTCACAAACTATTTTTTCAAATTTCTGGTTCCGACAATGTATTTCCAACTTCGTTCCATGCCCCCCCCCTTTTCTCCGCCTTAAAAATCAAATGGTCACACCCTTATACATATTTCGTGTGTATTATATTTAATATTTAAAAAGAAAACATAATAATGAAGGCATCTTGTTCATTATGAAGTAACTTTAATGAGTTCTAGCAAAAGGGATAGAAAACAAGTTTCAGAATACTGTAAATAGAGACAAGAGGCTCTCAACAGCCTGAATCGCTCACCTGGCAAACAATGACTATAAACTAAATTAATATATTAATGTTTTTTTGTAAATTAAACTGAGTATTTAAGGTCACATAAAATGCTGAAAATACCTTTAAAAGCCTTTCAAGAACCTCTGGAAAGAAATGGGCATGAGTTCTCCCTATGCTTGATTAAGATACAGTCATGGTCAATCTGATGATTCACAATACAAAATACAAGCTTTAATTCATCTTCAAATACAAGTATAAATCTTTTGGTCTATATGTTGTCTTCGTTTTTAAAATGTTTGAAAGAAGTTATGTAAAAATTGTGGGTTAAGGCTTTTTATTGTACTTGAAAAGGAAATATTGCAGGAACAATCATGCTAAGTTTCATCCAAATCCCCCTAGTAGTTTCAGAGGAGAAGATGTTTGAAAATTTGTTAACAACGATGATGACAGACACCAAGTGATGGCAATTAAACGCTCACATATTATGAAGTTTAATCATTGTTATACAACATTCTCATCATCACCATTCACTAAGGATACCATGTTTACTTTAAAAACCAAATATTGTTGAAATCCGAGCAAGTGTAAAAAATGGCGGGAAAATGGCAGCCATTTTAAAAATGGCCGTCCAAAACAAACTTTCATCATCACCATTCAACTCGGGATACCATGTTTGCCATGAAAGTAGCTTTCATCTTCATTTTATTTCTATAATTCAGGAAAAAATAGCAAAAAACAGCATTTTGACTCCTATGTTCTATTTTTAGTAAGGGCGGACATGTTTTTCGACCAATCCAAAATCCAAGCATTAACTTTTTGCAGGATACCCTAAGGAACAATCTTACCAAGTTTCATTTGATTTTGAATAGTAGTTTCAGAAAAGAAGATTTTTGAAATAATAACATAAAAAAAAAGCCAAAAATGTCAAAAAGGGCAATAACTCTAACATCAGTTGACAGATTTTCACGAAAATCAGCACACAGGTAGCTCTCATCATGCTGAACACTTTCAACCTGCCAGAATTTGCCGTAACCTGATGATTTTTGAGATATTTGCGAAAAACTGTTGTTTGACCCCTATGTTCTATTTTTAGTAACAGTGGCCATGTTTTTCGACGGATCAAAAATCGAAGCATAAACTTTGTGCAGGATACCCTAAGGAACAATCATGCTAAGTTTTGTCCAAATCCATTCAGTAGTTTCAGAGGAGAAGATTTTTGAAATAATAACATAAAAACAAATTTACACACAATCAAAAGCTTTTTTTCATTTTCTACAGTTTGCCATCTATAAGGCATCAACAGTTATTTTGACATTTAAGGGACAAAACTTTAACTCCTAAAGGGCTCATTTAAACATTTTGCAAACTAAGGGAAATGCTGTGAAAATGGTCAATTTTGATGTTCTAAGGGGAATAACTCCTAAAAGGAATGATCATACAACTTAAGTACAAATTTTAAAAAAAAATCAAGAAAAAGGGCAATAACTCCTACATGGGTGGTTACATCATCTTCAAAATTTCAAAGCAGGTAGATCTTGAGGTGTTGAACACTTTAGCTTCCCATCAGAATTTTGATATCTGTCACCATTTTTGAGTTATTTGCAAAAAACTGCAATTTACCCCTATGTTCTATTTTTAGCCATGGCAGCCATGTTTTTTTACAAATCAAAAATCCAAACGATAGTTTAGTAGCACTCATGCCAAGGAACAACTACACTAAGTTTGGTTGCAATTAAACTTATGGTGTAAGAGGAGTTAACGATTTTATTACAATGAATAAAGACTGCAAAAATGGTCAATTTTGACGATCTAAGGGGAATAACTCCTAAAAGGAACGAACCTACAACTTCGATCCTGTTACAAATTTTGTAGATCTTTGTGTGCCTAACAATATGAAATTCAAATTTTTCAAATTTCCTTTATAGTATCCAAGATATTGAGCTTAAGTGCAAAATTTGGAAAAAATGCAGAAAAAGGGCAATAACTCCTACATGGGTCGTTGGATCTTCTTCAAAATTTCAGGGCAGGTAGATCTTGAGGTGCTGAACACTTTTACCCTATGCCAGAATTTTGATATCTGTTATGGTTTTTGAGTTATTTGCAAAAAACTGCAATTTACCCCTATGTTCTATTTTTAGCCATGGTGGCCATGTTTTTTTACGAATCAAAAATCCAAACGATAGTTTTGTAGCACATATACCAATAAACAACTGTACGAAGTTTGGTTGCAATTGGTCTTATGGTGTCAGAGGAGTTAACGTTTGAAAAAGTTTACGGACGGACGACGGACGGACAGACGACGGATGGACGACGGACGCCAAGTAATGGCAATAGCTCACATGACCCTTCGGGTCTGGTGAGCTAAAAAAGGAGATATGGGGTACATTGTGTACATGTATATATGGATGAAACAACCCCTTGAAACAAATGGTAACCAAAAAACAAACACAAAGAAAGAGTATGTTGAGAGACTAAGAGAAATCATGGTTTTGTTATTTTTTCCAATGTAATAGCATAATGCTGAAAAACTGTCAACTTTATTAAGAGTAAAAATGCTTATATCTTTAAAATTTGTTACCACCACATGTCATATACCATTTTAAAAGCAAAATATTTCATTTACTCTCTTTCAATCATTTAAGGTTTTACGAGTGCTACGAAGTCTGAAGGAATAGATAGAAGTGTGACATTTATCATTTATTGTGATATCCTACATATGTATTTTTAAAAAGAAAATGTAGAATGTGTCCATGGGACATACTGTGACAGTACTTTTATTCGTGGGAACTGGTTTTCTTGGTTCCTGGAAAAAAGAGTTGGTTCTTGGGTTTTTTAATTGGTGGACTAAGATTTTTATGTAATAAATGAATTGAAAATATGTCTTTAATTTAATTTATGGTTTAACTGAACCATGAAATCCACGACAATTGGTACCCCATAAATAATAATTATCAACAGTAGATGCCACTGCCTCCATTTTTGCCTATCAACAACGGCAATATGAGATACATCAAACAACAAACACAACAGGTTTCAATCGTTATTGAAAGGAAACCAATTTTGAGACAGTAATTTTATGTATCAATGGGGCATAATTCAAAATCAACAAAATCCGCTCCTCCATCTGTTTAGTGGTCCTAACTAATATATCCAAACTTCAAAAAGTCTTTTCTGGTTGATAAGTTTTTGAACCGAAAACAATTTCGGGAAAGAATATGTATTTAGGAATAGCTGTAAATCTTATTGTCCCATTGCTTTATGGAATACAGGGGCATACAAATTATATATTCTAAAAAATTTCCTTCATACCCTACCAATTTATTTCAGCAAGTAAGCTATAACCTAATATTTTTTTCTGAGCCTAAGATTTTTGAAAGTTGGTCAATTGAAATAAAAAAATCCCTTCGACAATCATGTTTTTATTCATTCCAAGCCGCTAAGTGGTTCCAGAGAAGTAGATGAAAATGTGAAAAATTTATAGACAGGCACCTTATGATGGCAATAGCTCTACTGGTCCCTTGGACCAAGTGAACTAAAAATATAAGTACATGTGTACATGCTTCATAGGTACATGTACCTGCCATGTCCTATTTGTGTAACTGAATGTTTATCAAATGATTAAGTTTATGAAGCATTTTGACTGAACAGGTAGAACAAATTTCTTTTCAACTCCTTATACATGCATATTTGTACATTACACAAGCATTGTATTATTTATAACTTCTATATAAATGAAATAATCACTTGTATGTGCTTTCTCTGCAGCTTTCTATTTCCTTGCTGAATCTAAAGCCTTCATTGCTTTGTTAAGTTCAAGAATACAATTTAGAGCGAACTCCTGTGTGTCGAAACCATATCCAGCATTGTCATCAGAATAGGAATCTGATGCAATTTTTTCAGGATCCAATGGCTGTTGCATGTTGTTCAAGTACACTGAATAAGCATCATCTGATAGCAATTTCTTGAAATTTGATCTCTTTGTGTATTTAAGGAAAGTCTGATACTGTTCTGGACTTTTATCCATTGAACCAGAATAATTAAGGGCTAACCAGACCCTTATAAGTGTCATGACATCTAACTCGCCACTTTTTTCTTTATTCCATATTGGCAATTTTGTACTCATAAGAAGAATATCTAATTCAACATTGTATAAAACAACTCTAATGTATTTTTCAGTAACAAAAAATGATGGAATTAACTGATTGAGCAGAGATTTTTGTTTGCTAGAGGTAAAAAAAGCATTTACTATGACCTGGGATAACAATTGAGATTTAGATATATCTCCAGAAGCTAAGCCATCTAGTTCCTCTTTACATACAGATTTTTCTTCAACTTCTTCATCTTCATCTTTCAGATTCAGGTCTTCTAAATCTTTTTCCAAGCTAACCTTTACTATACTTCTTTGTAAAAGAATATCAACTTTCCCATGCCACACCCTTTTATTTCCTAAAATTAAAGAAACAAAGAAGACATAAGTTATGCTTAACACATTTAATGCAATCATCAACAAATTTTATTCTTTTTTTATATAATTTTTTCAATTTTCAATTGGATTTGCAAAAAATGCTGGCAGCGGATAAATAAAAATAATTAGCCTAATGGTGCACTGAATGATCTTGTCATGGCAACCAAAAATACATGCATGGTTTTTGTATGGAGGTCTAAACAGTATTCCAGATTCACGCCTGATAATCTCTCCCCATCATAAAGCAATATTATAATGGTGATATACAAGAAAAAGTGCCATGGATGATTTCTTCTGGAAAGACGAATATAAAGAAGTGATTCCACATATCATTTAATTATCAATTAACATTCTTCCTCCAAAAGGCATATGCATGCGTTGCAGTGAAATCTAATTTGAAGTCATGTCAGAAAATTAAAATGGCGATATCATTATAAAAAATGTCTCCATTTGGGCTGGGTGTAAACGGACTAAAAAACAAAAAAAATTACATGGAATTACATTCTTACTTTTGTGAAATATAGTTTAGGATATTGTATATCATGCATTTTGTTGCATTTTCTTTGTCATAACCAGTCTCTCTCCAGATTCTTCATTCATAACATTTATTATGATGTGGAGATGAGATGAGGCCTTAATTTTTTTCATACGTTGGTTTACGGATCCGCCGACAACGGACAAGGTTTTTTCAGGTTTGGGAATAAATACCAGAGGCTCTCAAGAGCCTGTATCGCTCACCTGATTAATATAGGCAATGAACAAAAAATTTGATGGCCACGGCCATCTTGACACATGCTTGAGTTTCAGATTGTCACCAAAACCATAAATTTTGTTAAGGACCATTATCTGATCATTCAGGCATAATATTACTACCATCTGTCAAACGGTTTCTGACAAGAAGATGTTTGTATGTATTTCCCATAGGATCCCATGTTAAATGTGTCCCGTGCTGGCAGCCATCCTGGATTTCAGATCGGCACGAAAAACATAAACTTTGTAGAGGACCATGTAAGGATCATTCATGCAATATAACAATTCAATTGCTTTTGTAGTTTCAGAGAAGAAGATTTTTAAAATTTCAGCCAATCAGTGCATAAATGGCCCTGGCAGCCATGTTGAATTTTGGATCAGAACTTTGTAGAGGACCACCCCAGGAACATTCCTGCAAAGTTTGGTTCCAATCTGCCCAGTGGTTTCAGAGAAGAAGATTGAAATGTGAAAAGTTAACGGATGGATGGACGACGGACGCAAAGTGATGGCAAAAGCTCACCCTCTCTTTTAGCCAGGTGAGCTAATAAAAATGACTTTGAAGATTTTTTTAATTTAATTCCTCCTGCCATAATGTTTTTTATGCAAGAACAAAAAATTAATAAAAATCAGCAAAGACTGTAGAAAGATTACAACTTTTGATATTCCTGCATTTTCTAAGTACAATTTCTTCTCTGACTTTGACACTAAATACACGTGTTTTTATGCAAAAAAATTCAGCAAATTTGAATTTTTAAATTTTTTTTGAACCCACCTTTTTTAGGAAGAGTTCCTGTAAACCAACTAATAAAAAAAATGGCCTTATACTTGTAAATTTGTGTAGCAACAGTCAATTATAAACTATTTTTATCTACATGTATTTCAGCATTAGTGTACCCCATGTGATAGTGTAGTGCACCCCACTCTACATGTATATTAACCCACATGACGTGAAAGGGAAGGAGCTTAGGTCAGTTGACAGTCAGTACAATAATAATAATAATAATAATTATGATGTTGTGTGTGGCATTGACAATGCGAAATAGTGGCCTTGGCCAAAGAAATAGTGCACTCCCCTGCCTGTCATGTACCCATAAGGTATATCCCTGTACCAAATATCATTAGTCTATTTTCTGAGATATAGACTTAATCATGAAAACTGAATGCAATTGTTAATGCCACCACCGGAAACAGACTACCGATGTTCGACAATTTAAATTTTTTTTTTTTAGTTATAGGCCATATCAAGTTAATCTGTAGATTCTCATCCACCTGTCACCAAAAATATGGAGCAGGTGGGAGGATTTTATCTATTATTTTTTGTTGATTTTCTCTAAAATTGCTAGGAATTTTGAAGAAAAATCTGAAAATGGTAAAATAAACCAGAGGCTCCCAGAAGCCTGTAATCGCTCACCTGAATTGACCAGAATCATGTAATTTGATATGTATTCCCATAGGGTCCTATGTTAAACTATGTAACATAGTGGCGGCCGTCTTGAATTTTTAATCAGCACCAAAAACAAAAATTTTGTTAAGATATGATCTGATCATTCAGGCGTAATATCATTTCAATTTGTCATACAGTTCCTGAGAAGTAGCTCTTTGTTTGTATTTCCTTTAGGGTCCTATGTTAAACTATGTCCCGCGGTGGCAGCCATCTTGGATTTTGAATCGGAACCAAAAACAAAAATATTGTTAAGATATGATCTGATCATTCAGGCACAATATCAATTCAATCTGTCATACAGTGAACTGAGAAGAAGTTTTTTGTAGGTACTTCCTATAGGGTCCTATGTTAACTATGTCCAGCGATGGAAGCCATCTTGGATTTCCGATCAGCATAAAAATTATAAACTTTGTAGAGGACCATCATATGATAATTCAGGCAAATTATCCATTCATTCTGTCAAACCGTTTCTAAGAAGAAGATGTTTGTATTTTTTTCCCCATTGGGTCCTGTGTTAACTATGTCCTGCAGTGGCAGCCATCTTTGATTTCCGATCAGCATCAAAATTACAAACTTTGTACAGGACCATCATACAATCATTCAGGCATATTTTCAATTCAACCTGTCAAACAGTTTCGAAGAAGAAGTTTGTATGTATTTCCCATAAGGTCCTATGTTAACTATGTCCGATGTTGGTAGCCATCTTGGATTTCCAATAGGCACCAAAATTATAAACTTAGTAGAGGACCATCTAAGGAACATTCCTGCAAAGCAGAAGTTCATCTGGTCTTGTGGTTTCTGACAAGTAGATTTTTGAAATTTCAGCCAATCAGAACACTATGTCCTGCAGTGGCAGCCATCTTGGACTTCCAATCAGCATCAAAATTATAAACTTGGTACAGGACCATCATACAATCATTCAGGCATATTATCAATTCAATCTGCTGAACGGTTTCGAAGAAGAAGTTGTTTGTATATTTCCCATAAGGTCCTATGTTAACTATGTCCCACAGTGGCGGCCATCTTGGATTTCCAATCGGCACCAAAATTATAAATTTGGTAGAGGACCATCTAAGGAACATTTCTGCAAAGTAGAAGTTCATTTGGTCTTGTGGTTTCTGACAAGAAGATTTTTGAAATTTCAGCCAATCAGAACACATTATTGGGCCTGGCAGCCATGTTGAATATTCGATCGGAACCAAAATCATAAATTCTGTAAAGGACCTTCCCAGAAACATTGCTGCCAAGTTTGGTTCCATTTGGTTCAGTGGTTTTTTAGAAGAAGATTGAAATGTGAAAAGTTAACGGACGGACAGACGGACGACAGACGACGGATGCAAAGTGATTGCAAAAGCTCACCCTGGCTTTTAATCAGATGAGCTAAAAATGAAATTAAGACATAAATTGGGGCGGGAGGGGATGGAATTGATGTGGCCTTATCACAGCAATCTTAGTTTGGTCTACAGGGGTATTAATTGGTAATGATTATGAAAGGGCACTTCTAGAGCACCATTTCACCAACATGTGGACCATCTAATGCACATTCACATGCAATTTGAGAATTATAACAATAATATGCATTTTGCCCCTATTTTCTATTTTAATTACAGCTGGGGTCCAGTAATTAAAGAAGAAAAGATTTTTGAAATAGTTAATATGATGTCAGATGGAAGTACATTGTAGCTACATAAGCTCGCATGGACCTTTGGTTCAGGTGGGCTTAAATTTTAGAACACCAGTTTCTCCCTTTTTTGACCACATTTATCAGAGATGGGCAGGACCAAAATCCCAAAAAATAAAGGTTGTTTTTGAGGGAAAAACGTATGTCTACCCCCACATTATTTTATCTTTTGGGAACGATACCTTGTAGAAGTTACGCTCAATCTATAAGTAGTTGAAAAATGTACATATCAAACTGACACAATAAAACACTGATTAAAAATGTAGAAGGAGTTACCCACAAAAAGCTTCTGTATTTCTTACGACATATTCTAAGTCAAAAGGGCAAAACTGGTTCTATCAACCAGCTAAAACAATAGCATATCTCCGTATCATAATAAATAAGAATTTAAAGTTTTGAGGAATTGCCATTTCAAATGTAGAAGGACATGCACATAGAAACTTTTTGATGAAATTTTCTAAGTCAAAAAGGGCAATAAATCCTTCAAAAATGGTCTGATCAAACTGCCATAATGATATTTGAATCTCCATATGGTAATAAGCAAGCATGCAAAGTTTCCAGGATTTCCCATTTAAAATTTAGGAGGAGTTACGCGTACAAACTTTTGCGACGGGACAGACGGACTGACGGACGAACAGCACGAAAACAATGTCTCCCCATGGGGAGGGAGGGAGGGGGGCAGTGGGGGAGAGAGACATAATTAATACCAAGATTAAATTTATGCCATAAATCTATATATCATGAAGCTTTATTCACCATGGCCAGAACTACATGTAAAGTTCTTGCACAGAAAGCCGTGTAGAATTTTAAGAAAAAATGAATGACCCATCAAAATTTGACCTTCGCCTTAATCATTTAATTTTCAAGAATTAAAATTAAAATTGTGCCCACCCACACCTATATTTACCTTCCAAAAATCTAAACAACGAAAAATCAAATTGGTGTTGCCTAAAGGACATTTTGTTTTTGATACTGATTTCATCATGGTGTATATTTTAGACTAGCCTGCCATAGCGAGCCTGATGTATTGCCGTGATAAAGATAGTATCAAAAACAAAAGGTCAATTATTCTTTTTATCAGTAATTCTAACAAAAATCATTAAACAAACTTTCAAAAGTATTCTATATGAAATAGCCATTTTAGCGGAGGTAATGCCGCTCGATGTTGTCCAGTTTTAATTGTTCATAATATATCATGATATTCAAACTGCTTAAAAAGTTTGTAGTAATGTTCAACTGTCAAGCCCATAACATACAAAATGTAGAAGCCGATTTATCTCAGAAATCTCTTCAAAAATCAAAGGTCTAAGGTAGTTTTTTCAAATCTGACCAAAACAGGAGGTGCATGTGTAATGAAAACTATTTATGCAGTTACAGATTACACAAAGTAGGTATCTTAAAAGTGTTGCAGAGGCACAGATGGACGGAGGCGATGCACGATAAATATAGAGGTGTCAGAGAAAGGGAGTGGGAACTGGGAGAAAGAGGGGTCCCCCAACTTGAGAGATGAAAGAATGTTTCACACTTTCTTATAAGTGTGAATACAATATAATAATAATTGATTGCACAGTTGCTCAATCTTGTGGTTGTAAGCACACACTTACCAATACTGGTATCCCCATAAACAATTCGCTCTGCACACAATTCACATTTAGCATGGCGTGATGGGTATGATTTGTCTACCACATAGGCACCGTTAGGAACTAATGGTTTGAAATAGTGGAGGGCCATTATAGTTGTGATTTTCACTTCACTGAGATTACCACTGCTGGACAAGTCTAACAATGACTTTAGGCACGACAAATGTTTCCCTGAAAAACAAAACAATTAGTATTAATAAAATATGTACTGCACAAAACTACAAATGTAACAGAAGAACTGATATAAAGCATAAAATTCATGAAATAATGATTACAAATCAAGGTGAAATACATTAAAAAAGAGAATTTTCCTTAAAAAGTCAGTGGTTTCAGACGAGACGTTTGAAAAAGTTTATGCCAGACGACTGACAAAGTATGACAAGTGATTGTAATAGCTCATATGGACATTTAGTCCGGGTGAGTTAAAATACAACACCAACATTTCTTTTAAAATTATCCCCTATCAATGTAACCTAAACTTGGATTAAGGCAACAACCATTTTATTGTCGGAGAAGGGGGATGGGGCTGGGATTTTATTTTGTGTGAGAATTTTTTTTTGTGCAAGCATGATTTTTTTTTTTTACAACTACGACGGGAGTTAAATTATTTTTTTCTTCTACATGTATATTTGCATTATAAAACAAGCTCACAAGTGGAATAATGAAAAAATGTGAACACAATTTTTTCACCAAAATTTGGGATCATACATTTTTTTAAATAAAAATCCCAGGCCCCACTGATAAAATATCAGATGTGACACAGATGAGTTCACTTAGGTTTGTGTGGTTTTGATAAGCATTCCTGTTTAAATTTAAAGGATACTGCATTACATCACTAAGTAAGTAGTGATTTGCATGTTCAGGGGGGGAATATTGTAAAAATGTAATTATACTTGTTAGATAACCTTAGTTTGATGATTAGTACAAAATTAAGGATCAGCATCTACATTTCCATGTACTATTCAAAAAGACAAACATACATGTACCAAAATATTTTGTTCTGTTGATCAGTTAATAACTTTTTAGTTAAATATCATCATTGGCCTTAATTTGTGGTACAAGCTGTCAATAAGGAAAGCTGAATCTGATATAACTTATACAAATTATTTAACAAAATTTTAATCATCAATTGTGATTCCGATCAAATCTAAGTATTACTTATCCCGCGAAGGTGTCAGCCGGATGGGGGATAACTGAAATAATTAAACCATGATAATCAGATAATGGGGATAATGAAAAATTTATAGTTGCATTTGTATCAATATTATAACCAAATCAATCAAATTATGATTAGGGGGTCTGAGTAGTCACTTAGGAATTCGACCAAATCTCAAGAAAAGGCAGAAAAATAATAAACTTGTTAATTTGCTGTTGTTCGCTTGCCCCTCAAAAAAGGGTCTAACCCAAAAAATTTGTTGGCCCTGTTGGAGCAAAAACAATTTTTCCCCGTCATTCAATCATATTTCATACAATGTTTTTGAAAAATTTTGTTTACATCTTAAATACTTTAGTTTGGTTTCTATTTTCTTTTCATTTAATTTGTTGTAATATTTTTCACTTCCGTCAACAAGCTTAACCTACCAAAAAAGAAAAACATGTTCATTTGAAAATTAGCTTTTGAAATCAATTATTCCAATTTGCACAATTTTAATCCACCAGTGTAAGGCACTTGTTTTTTTGCTTTACATGTAAATGAGAATTTAGCCTCTATGCAAATACAGTCAATTCTTGTTATGTCGAATCCATGTGGACTAGAAAATTTAGTTAGACTTAACCGAAAATTCGAGATATCAGGTGAAAATTTGTTTAGTTATTACTGTTGACGGCCTAAACACTTAATTCGAGTTACCCAGAATTTCGACTTAAATGTGTTCAAGATAATGAGAGTCGATTGTACACAATATGACATATACATACATACTACATGTACAGTCAATGGACAAAAGTAATGGAATGGTGCACTATTTTCCCTTTCATTCTTTGTTAAAACACACTTCACAAAAAAAATTCTCCTGAAGTCTTTTCTTTTCCGATAATGATAAAATTTTCATCAACAAAAGCAGAATTATATGTCATGCATATAGTTTGTTGTGATAATTTTCAAATATTTTTGTAAAGCATGGTTTTTAAATTTTCACGATTTAAATGCAGTCATAAATTATTTGCCCTTCCAACTACTATTGTTATATTGTGGATTTGGACAATAAAATTGAGATTTGTGTCTTGAAATCCTAAGTAAAAAAAATTATGTGAAAATTATGAAGAGGGTTGGGTTGGGTTATGGATGCTTAACACCACTTTCAACAATATTTCAGTTATATCATGGCGGTCAGTTTTATTGGTGAAGGAAACCAGAGTACCCGGAGAAAACCACCGACCTGTCGAAAGTCACTGACAAACTTTATCACATAATGTTGTACCTCGCCATGAGCTGGGATTGAACTCAACTTTAATGGTGATAGGCACTGATTGCATAGGTACAAAATGCGGATGTAAATCGAACTACCATACGATCACAGAAAATCAGCAAAACATAATAAAATCCTCCCACCCTATCCATTTTTTGGTAACAGGTGGATGAGAATTGATGTGGCTTTATTACCATTGTTTATTAACCTTTGCCATTAGGGGATGACCATTTGATGTTCCCGGAGAGGCCAGGAAGATTTGTTCCGGCATGAATAGTTATTTACAGTCATTCCGAGGAACAATCATTTCTTTGAAGGGAATGATGGGTTCGTCGTTAGTGAAACGTTCTCAGACCCTCTCTCTGTGATTTTTAATTAAAATTGTTCATGATTGGATAAACCTATAATTATACGTCCTTCGGGATTGGCAAAAAACATTTTTCATGATTTGTGATGGGAACCCAACCCCCCATCAGGGCCCTCTTATTTCTTCAGACAATGCCACATGAATATTTATTTCTATATTGATGCACATTTTGTAGGTTCAAAATCCTCCTGGCCTCGCCCAGAATATCAAATGGTCGTCCCCTTATTGCCAATAAAATATTTTTGTATTTGTAACTGGATACCTCAAAGACTTACCTGATAAAAAATCAAATAAACATTCAAAAATTGGTCTGTCATCATTTGCAATATGTTCGACTTCTCCCGCTAAAACATCGATCAATTTCTTGTAGCTAAACATGTACCACAGGTCGAAATTGAAAGTTAGTTTTTGTTTACGATATTGAATAAAAGCATCGGTAAAAGACCAAGGGTAACCACCGTTGCATATTTCGAAGATAAGCGGCTTCAATCGTCGCTCACTTTGGTGCAAGACGGAGTCTATTTTCATAGCTGGAATCGCAAAATCTGCAAATTCTTTTTTTTTATCACTGAACATCAACTTTGGCGCGGCCATTTTCAAACTTGTTATGGATGAAATATCACATCTGTACACAAACCGGTGTATGGTCAAATTAATATATACTCTATGAATGAAAAAAAACAGTGCCCCTGTAGCGTAAAATTTACAAGTCCGTAAAAAATGGAAGTTCCGTTTCCGGTTTCCGGTTTGTCTTTCAAATTTTACGCTGTTTACTGTAAATTTCGCAAGTCGTCGTAAAATTCACAAGCTAGTTAGAAACAAACTATTCTGTTAATTTTAACATATACAAAGGACTACAAACCATTTACACAATAATTGAATGAATTAGTACTTACTTAACTTATGAATGAATGAAATAAATTATAAATATGCTTGTGGCAGCTTTGAAAAACAAAAAACATCGGCGCTCAGGATCGCGGCGTTGTTTTGTTGGTTTTTTTTTCAAAGCTGCCACAATCCGTTTTCGATATAACATTTGAAGTCAGAAGCCTACAAATTTGTGATAAACAGCTCAAATTCAGAGATTTTTTGGGATTTTTTTTTGTTTTTGGGGGGGGGGGGAGAGAGAGACTGTTGGCGCTGTCCGAGGGATCTGCAAAATTAAAGATAAGCGAAGCCGTAAATTAACAGGTGTATGGAATATGGTAGAATTAAACTACGTCTAGATTTATAACATTCAATGAAAAGTCGTGAATAAATCTACAAGAAGAAAAATAATAACTTGCTCAAAGCCACAATGAAAATTCAATACTGAATTGCTCAGCAACATACAGTAAAAGGCCCTGTTAGTCATCACTTCCATAAGACATACAATCAATATAGTATATCATTAAACATGATTTAAGCCCTCACGCCACGTCAAAACCAGGGAAAATGTGAGGGTTGCCCACCTCAAGCTATTAAATTTTTTTCAATACACATGCCCGACAATGAATATGAAATGCATCAGAAATCATTATACCTCAACTATATATTAATATAAGAAATCTTTATACTCGTAATAGGGTTTGGTCAATCATCATCCAAAAATATATTAAATCCCATTAGAGTTACATATTTATGTCATAAAAATTGCAAGTCTGCCTCTTGGTCTCAAAATATCTATGTGTATGGACATGAAATACTACAAAAAGTAATTATTATACCACACTATGTATTAATAAAGGGGAATAAAATACTTCTCGACATATTTTGGTCATTTATCATCCAAACATATACCAAATTCCACCAGAGTCAAAATTCTTAGGCCTTAAAAAATGCAAGTCTCCCTTTCAGTTTCAAAATATCAACATGTTAAGACATGAAATGTTTCAGAAATTCATCATTATACCTGACTATGTATTAATAAAGGGAATTCATATACTTCTCAACATATTTTGGTCAATTATCATCCAGATATATACCAGATTCCACCAGAATCAAAATTCTTAGGCCATAAAAAATGCAAGTCTCCCCTTGATTTTCAAAATATCAACATGTTTGGAGATGAAATGTTTCAGAAATTCATCATTATACCTGACTATGTATTAATAAAGGGAATTCATATACTTCTCAACATATTTTGGTCATTTATCATCCAAACATATACCAAATTCCACCAGAGTCAAAATTCTTATGCCGTAAAAAATGCAAGTCTCCCCTTGATTTTCAAAATATCAACATGTATGGCATTTTAACAGCCTAAGATATGGAACTCTGATGGGAATTTGTATATTTTTGGACAATAAATGACCAAAATATCTTGTGAAGTATATTATTTCCCTTTATTAATATATAGTTAGGTATAATAATTAATTTCTGATGCTTTGCATGTCCATACATCTAGGTATTTTGAGACCCAAGGAGAGACTTGCAATTTTTACGGCCTAAGATTTGTAACTAGGATGGGATTTGGAATATTTTTAAACAATAAATGACCAAAATATGTTAAGAAGTATATTATTTCCCTTTATTAATACATAGTGAGGTATAATAATTAATTTCTGAAGCATTTCATGTCCACACACCTAAAAATTTAGTGACTCAAGAGGAGACTTGAAATTTTTAAGGCCTAAGATTTGGAACTAGGATGGGATTTGGAATATTTTTGGACAATAAATGACCAAAATATGTTGAGAAGTATAGTATTTCCCTTTATTAATATATAGTGAGGTATAATAATTAATTTCTGATGCTTTTTATGTCCATACATTTAAGTATTTTGAGATCCAAGGAGAGACTTGCAATTTTTACGGCCTAAGATTTGTAACTCGGATGGGATTTGGAGTATTTTTGAACAATAAATGACCAAAATATGTTGAGAAGTATACTACTTCCCTTTATTAATACATAGTGAAGTATTATAATTTCTGAAGCATTTCATGTCCATACACCTAGAAATTAAGTGACTCAAGAGGAGACTTGCAATTTTTACGGCCTAAGATATGGAACTCTGATGGGAATTTGTATATTTTTGGACAATAAATGACAAACATATGTTGAAAAGTATATTATTTCCCTTTATTAATACACAGTGAGGTAGAAGGATTTATTTCTGAAGCATTTCATGTCCATACACCTAGAAATTTAGTGACTCAAGAGGAGACTTGCAATTTTGTCGGGCTAAGATATGTAATCTGTCAAGTATTAAATTTGTTCTAATATTTAGAAATTTCTATGGTTACTCATATAATTTGTTGAAAACCTTGCTTATATTATGTATACTTATACCATACAAGATATTGTGTTCATTGAATTACTGAAATGTGGGGAAAAAAATTTAATATATGGTAAGAATACAGGAATTTCAATAGTTTTAATGTTTCATAGACAGTATGGTATTTTTTTTGCCATAAAGAAAATATTTTATAAGCAAATTTGATAAAATTTGGTAAAAAATTTGCAAATGTATTGTATTTAGGATATACAAGATATCCTACAGTTTAGATAAAAGAATTGAAAATAATTATCCTTCTTGTATTGACAAAAATGAGCAATTTAAGGCATTTCATGCATGAAGTCTGTCAAGTATTAAAACTGTTCTTAAATTTTGAAAGTTCTTTGGTTTTTGATATAAATTGAAAAAAAAAACCTTGCTTATATTATGTACTGATACCATGCAAGTTGCCAAGTTAATTCAATCATTGCAAATGTAAGAATAGTGTTAATGTTGAATAGACAGTAAGGTACAATGTGTGCTTTAAAGCAATTTTTTGTGTAAATATATAAAAAATGTTGGTGTCCTATGTGTTATGAGAAGGAGAAATTTTTTTTTATACACATTGACATTATTTTCTTCCCATTGCCCATATTTTATTATTATTGATAGAACGTCTAGTGCCTGTGATATAACGGAAACGGTTTGTGAAAGTGAAACTTCCAATTTTTACACCGGAAGTGCTTTCAATATTTGCACATGCGTGCTTGCATTTTTTACGGAACTTGCGATTTTTACGATACACCGATCGTTTCCAGCACAGGTTACAAAGTTTTCTTTGTTTGAAGAGGAACACGCTTTCATAGATTACTCCTCCCGGTTTTATCTTCCCACGGATGTTTTCTTACCAACTTAAAGAACATATATTTGTTCCGCATAATACTTATTCCCCCATGGAACCAAACTATGGATAATAAAACTTCTTGGGAACAAACATAACTTCCTATATACAAGGTGATAGGACGTGCCGCTGGAATAGGTCACCTTTTCAAGCTTGAAAATATGTGAATAGGTCGGGAAAACTATCATAAATATATCATAAGGTCAATAAAGTACACATTACTTGTTATACGAAAAGCCCTGTATTTTTGGCTCAGATTTTTCCTCAGATTTTTTCCTTAGATTTTTTCACAGGGGACACAGCCGAAATCTAAGCGTCATTTTCTCTCGAGCATTTTCTCTTTTATTCCGGAATGTGGTTCCCGTCCAATATTAATATGGGAAAAGGTTACATTTTTACCTATGCAATATATGAAAAGGTATACATTTTAAAAATTTTAATTATATGAAAAGGGTGTGGTTACAGAGCCCCAGCGGCACCCCCTATCAATTAATTGCTACAATGATAGAAATCAGTATATTTGTTATAGGGAACTTCTGTTACATAACAAAAATTCGGATTCGAAGTTTCATTCTGGTGGAAATGTCAAAACATTGTCCATGATATTTGTTCCAAAGAACTTTTAGCATATAACAAAAGTTCCATTTGGAACTTTCTTTATGTAATATTTTATCCTTTGCGAAGGAAATTTTCTTATAGCATTGGATAAAATATTATGTAAGGAAAGTTCCCAATGGAACTTTTGTTATATGCTAAAAGTTCTTTGGAACAAATATTATGGGGGAAATTATATTCTGTCACATAAAGTCAGTTCCATTCCGGAAAAAGTTCTGTAATTAGTGATTTTTAGACTGGAAAACTGAATGAGAATCAATCCCCAAACACGTAATTAAATTTTCTATCAAGATTTTTAGGTGTGATGAGAAATATTCATCGCATATTTAAATTTTAGGAGATTAAACAAATAATGTTCAGTATAAATGTTATTCATTACAAGTGCACTGGTTTTAATATTCAGAACTTTTCCGCAATGGAATAACATTAAAATTTTAATAAAATCGGCTATCAGGTCCCCCTATCAGATGAAGCTTTCCAAAACGCGTTACTTCCCAGTTATGTAATATAAAGGCAAAATGACATGGTTCGGACTTGCACCTTTGTTCGGTCAATAAACTACTAGCGGTTATCTATCAGTTGTTCCGTGTTATATCTGTTGCTGTGACATTATGAGCTACTATGTAACTAAAATAAACAAGAAACAGTGTATAAACTCAATATACTAGTGGTGTCCTAACCATGGTCATTTTGTCCTACTGTGTGTCCCACAAATCCTGGGTTTCCAACAGAAAAATCGGTTCGTTCTCGTCCCCTGTTTTTGACGAGGAAAGGGGACATGGGCACCACATTCTGGTATACGAACCATTTGAACCGGTATAATGAAAAGCACCCCCAGGAAAGTAGTTTTTCAGGGATATTTCTTTCTTAGCTTTAACTTTCACATAAAAAATGATATCCTACCTTCTATGAAATACTTTAATCTCATTGGATGACCGACGTCACGTGAAAGCCTAATATATAATATACACGGTCAGCAGAATCTATACACGGCAAACATGACGTTACTCTAGTGTAATGAGTACATTTTGAAATATTTTACACATATGGGAACTCGAGCTACGCCCTCGCCTCATATGAATTTTACTGACCCAATATATACTATATTAGGTCACTAACACACTGTGTAACTTATAATATCTTACCTTCTATAAAATACTTCACTCTCATTGGATGAATGACGTCACGTGAAAGCCATGTTTATATTATAAACGTTCAGTAGTATCTATACACGATCGACAGCCATGACGTTACTTTACAGTATTTAGTACCTTTTAAGATATTTTACTTATTTATAAGAAGTGGGTAGGATATAAATGTTACACAGTTTGTTAGTGACCTAATTATAGTAAATATCGGGTCAGTAAATTCCATATGGGGACTCGAGCTACGCTCTCGCCCTACATGGAATTTACTGACCCAATATATACTATATTAGGTCACTATTAAACTGATAATACCCTACCTTTTATTTTCTTTAGTCGTATTTAATTATTAACTTCATTACCACTAACATTATTTCAATCTGTGTCCAAAAATCATATTTACATTTTAGCGACCACTTGTGGTAAGTGGGACAGACAGTAACATATCCCGTTCAACCTCACTTTAGCGATTTTCAACTTTTAACATAAGAAGCACACCCCCTTTTTTAGCATTATGATTATATTGATTAAATATATAATATAATTAGATATACCTTGTTCTGGGCTGCTTCCTCCAACTACATGGCAGAAATTTGAAAATAGTGGTTCTATGAATATTCTGTTTTTGTTGTTTTACAGGTTTCAGTTTGAATGCTTTGAGTTGTTGGAACCCTTCATTTTTTATTAATCATTTTTAGGGTTAGGTTGCTAAGCAACCAAAACCCTTATGCCGTCGGTCGTTTGGTTGGACAATGAAGGAAACTTTGGAAATCTGGTGTTTTGTGGAAAAAGTTCGACCAGAAGTTTTTGAAACTATGTTTTTATGAGTAAATATGCAAGCTTATCTAAGATTGAAGCTTAAGCAAGGCTAGTTAAGCAGCTTTTTATTTCGATTTTGAGATGACACATGCGCAAAGAAACCTCCATATTTTCCGAATTACGACTATGTTTATATTTGAATATCATATAAGAAAATAAACATTCCGCGGTAAAATAGTCCTAATATTTGTTGTTGCTGTTGTAGTTGTTTTTTAATAGAAATGTAACTGAAACACACCGAGAAGTGTAATTGTCCAGTTATTTAATAAAAGATGTGTGTTTTATTGACGATTTCCTTTTTGTTTTGAAAGCCGTATAAAGTATTCGCGCCTTTTAAAATGTACAATGCTATCGGCGTAAGGATTTTGAATGTTTACATTTGCACGGATATCTTGGGAAGGATTACAATCAGGTTTATTTTCAAAAGATTTCAAAGGTAAGTTCCATTTTTGTTGTGAACGTGATTGTTAACTTATACAGAACATATTTTGCACATTATTTGCTTATTCTTCTTGTAATTCTGATGGTATTTTGTGTATTTGATTAACCTTTTGACCTGATCATCGTGACTTCATTTTGTCAAACCGGTTGGTCAGTGATAGAATTGCATACAGGTTATTTGAAATGCCGACAACTTGCACATTAAGATTGAAAAACAATGTGTTTATCATTAATTTAGAAAACGGTATTATCGAAAGTATAATGGGTTTATTTTAATTGAAAGCTTGAATGTTTACGTTCTGATCTACCTGCACATGCGCAATGTAGTGTAAATATATTGTAGAAATGACCCCCTTCTACAATTGTCCAAACTTTGTCTTTTTATATAACCTTAATAACTTGAAGACCTTTGATTTCTGTTTATTTTAATTCATCAAATCATTATTATGCGTTTGTCTTTTTAAAAAAATTCAATTTAGAGTGATAATTCAAGAAGCGTTAGCCGACTCGTGCTTTCTTTGATTGATTAGTGCATATTTATTGAAATAATCATCAGCAATGTTTGTACAAATAAAAGTCAAATGCTAGCAACCTAACCCTAGCAGTGCTATGCACTTTGATTATGAGAAAGTGTCGGTTCATGTCTTGTCCTCGAGAAAATCATAAACAATGCCACAGCAAACAAACTGTGCAAAACCTCATCTGGACAGAGATATTTAATATTAAATTGAAATTAATAACAAATCCTGTTTTCTTGCAAACGTTTCGGCCAAAGGCCTTCTTCCGTGCATTATTAAATTGATTTTTAGAATATAGTTGTGTTATAGGAAGTTAGAGACGTTCAAGTTAACCTACTAATTTACGGTCCTTGAACTTGGAAAAATTCACGAAAATAACAGTTCAGCAATCGTGGCAGCTATTGAGTTAATATTTGATATACAATTGTGCAAGATCAAGAAATTGTGGCTATCGAGGTACATTCGATTTTGAGACATGTCTTACCAACAGTTTCCGTACTTTCCTATAATCAAAATATTTATAACCTTATATCGTATTCTCTCTCGTATTCTAGATATTTAATAGGGGATATGAGGGGCGGACATGATCCCAGTGGATAAAACCTTTTGCTGAATAATTTTAAAAAAAATAATACCACATGAAAGTTTGAAAGTAATCTGAAAGAATGAAAAAAAACTCTTTACGTAGCCCTAACTTGTCAGTATCGTATACATGTACATGTACATTTTATGCAAATCCCTAACATATTTACATCAATTCATGACTTTTTTTAAAAAATTTTTGTGGTAATTCACACATTTTTCCAATTTTGACATAGATCCAAATAAGGCTTGAACCGACATGAAATCATTACTAAATCTCCCTTTAAAACACTGCAATAGTTGAGGATATCAAAATATATTTCTTGCATCTTTTATTGCAGGTCAAAATAGAGTGAATTCTAGCAATTGAATTGGATGTCTGTAACTCGAATTCCATGAAGAAGGCTCAACTTTTAAGGTTTGAAGACATATTTTTCTCCTATTGGAGCTGTGTAGCCACTACAAAGTTGTCCAGCTAACTGTGTAACAACTAAAGAGGTTCTTTGACAATGTTAGTATTTTCCTCCTTACATGTACTTCCCAAAATTTTTAATATTAAGTGAAGTATGTATTCCTTTCTAATTTTGACTACTACATGTGACCTCCTTAATAGGAAAAAAAAATTTAATGCTTTCATCCTCCGATATTTTTGTGACACAAGAACCTACTTATTAACTTGATGTGTCTTTAAATGGTTCACATAGGGCCAATTCAAGTTAACATATAGATAATCATCAATCCCTACCAATAAAATATGGGGAAGGGTGGGAGGATTTTATTTTTTATTTTTCTATGTTTAACAGGTCCAATGTGCACCAAAAGATTAGGTGTCTGCATAGGGGACATGTGACAGAATTTGGCCACTGATAAAGTCATTGTATACGTCAAACATTGTTTTTGTATAATAAATATTGATGGATATCATCCTTTTCTTTCATGTTGGCTAACAACCAAAGACCAGTAATTTTGTTTTCATTGACCAGGAATGGTCCCAATGACTTTAATCAACTATTTTATTGGAAAAGGACACGGAAAATTTTCGTACATCATATTCTTGAAAAATAAAAACAAATTATGGGGTGGTCCAATTTTTGAGGGGCTGGCAGGGATGATAACCTATCAATCAACTTCAATCGGCCTAATGAATTTTGCAGTTGAATAGTTGTATTATACTTTTAAGTTGGTTGAGTGACAGAAAACTGGATTTTTGTTTACTGTATAGAGCCTGACAGACCTCCCACCCAACTGATCCCTCTGTGTGCCAAACTAACAAACAGATATTTTCTGTTGTAAAATACATTTAATAAATACATAGAACAGTAGTTTCTTCACTCAGATTTACCAAACAATCATATCTAAATCTTGTTCTTCATTTCCTGCTCATACATTATATTTGTAGGAGATTTTGTTTTCTTGTTGAGCTACTATAATGAACACATTTCTTTGGATAGTCTTTCTTGTCTATGATGATGCCTGCTTAATAATAAAATCCTACCAAAAAAAAAATATTCATAATGACATTCACATATCTATACACTGAAATCGACTTAGCTTTTAGTAACTACAATAACAAAAATTATTGTTATGTTTGGAATCTGTGTGTAAAAGGATTTCAAGATTGTTGTTTGAAAAAAGTGAAATTTTCATTATCACTAACATAGAATCAACTACATGTACTATTAGCAATAATCCTTAATAAGGAATCAAGTAAAAACTAGACTGGTGAAGATGAAGAACACCAATAAAACAGACAAGTGTTGATTCTGTGTGAATAATATATAGTGTATATTCTATAGACCATAGCAGAAGTAAAAAGACCAATACGTCTTAGTATGTTAAATTTTCACTGTCATTTACATTGTGTACATTTGGATATAATATCTCATGCCAAGAAATACATGTAAAACAGCTTTAGTTTGTTGGTTTTTGTTTGTATACCAATACCTTACACTGTTTGAGAAAAAAAGCATATGTCAAATTATTCAATTGCTTTATTTTTTGTAAATTGATGCATATTGCATCTGATAGCAAAATTATGGGTATGCTTAATTTAAAGTTATGTCACGATTCTTTTAAATGAAGAAATTTAATTAAGGATTTAACTTTTAAAAGCAAAGTCCAATTTCTTATTTAGTACAAATTAACTTTCAAATTCATATTGCAAAGCTAGTCAAGCCAGTATTCAAACTCTTAAGAATTCTGAATGTACCATAAGCTGATTTAACTGAACTGAACACTAATTCTCTGTAGATTTCTAGTCTCTTGAGATCCAGATGATTGCATTAAGGAATGTCAACTTGTTTCTAAAGTACTGATTAACAAAAATAGTTCATACCTTCAGAAAAGGTAATGAGTTCACAGTTTGTAAACCTAGACTTCTTGCAAGCACTAATGGTGTAAAACTGGTATTGTATAATCTTTGTAAACCATCTATAACTCCTGCTACTGGGAGTACAGCTCTCTGTCTGTTTGTCTCATACTCTGCCAAGTGTAACAGGGATCCTGTAATACAAAACAAAACTATTACTTTACAACCTTTGTACACAGCTGTTTGTCTCTGTCATGTGTAACAGGTGAAACTGCATTACAAAACAAAACTGGTACTTTACAATCTTTATGTCGACAGTTCAGCTGTCCCAGATTCATACAAACTTTTGTGGGATTAGTTTGAAGACTTGAATGCCAGACTTCAC
Source organism: Mytilisepta virgata (assembly GCA_028015205.1). NCBI lineage: Eukaryota > Metazoa > Mollusca > Bivalvia > Mytilida > Mytilidae > Mytilisepta > Mytilisepta virgata. The sequence goes on along the minus strand of CM051518.1, from coordinate 48,791,459 downwards.
TTTAAATTAGTCTCATATTTCTTCAAGTGTAAAACAGTACAAATCTTTCATTTGGCATATCACTAAAGACAACTAGAAGCTCTCAAGAGCCTGTATCGCTCACCTGGATTTAACTTCACCTTGAGCAGACCCAAAAATTTAAGGGTTGCAGCCAATTTGGCTGGTTTTTCTACAGGATTCTATGTTAAACTAATTTCAGCTGTGGCAGTCATCTTGGTTTAGTCCAGGTCAATGGATACATTTCTAAAAGAGAACCATCTAAGGACCTTTTCTGCTAAGTCTTGTTCCAACTGGCTAAGCGGTTTCAGACTAGTAGATTTTTAAATGATTTTTCATATAGGGTCCAATATTTAACAAAGGACGGTGTGGCAGCAATCTTGGTTGACAATCCGGGTGATCGGACATATTTCTGAAAGAGGACCTCCTAAGGACCAATGTTGCCAAATCTGGCTCCAATATGTCAAGTGGTTTCAGACAAGAAGATTTTTGAATGAATTTTTCCATAGGGCCCTATGTTAAACTAAGTTCGGGTGTGGCGGCCATCTTGGTTGACAGTCTAAGTCATCACACAAAAGTCTGAAAGAGGACCATCTAAGGACCATTGCTACCAAGTCTAATTCTAATTGGCGTAGTGGTTTCAGACAAGAAGATTTTTGAGTGAATTTCCCATAGGGTCCTATGTTAAACTGCTGTGGTGGCCATCTTGGTTCACAGTCCACAAAATCAGACACATTCTGAAAGAGGACCTCCTAAGGACCAATGCTGCCAAGTCTGGCTCCAATATGTCAAGTGGTTTCAGACCAGAAGATTTTTCAATGAATTTTTCCATAGGGCCCTATGTTAAACTAAGTTCGGGTGTGGCGGCCATCTTAGTTGACAGTCTGGGTCATCGCACAAAATTCTGAAGAGGACCATCTAAGGACCATTGCTACCAAGTCTAATTCTAATTGGCTTAGTTGTTTCAGACGAGAAGATTTTTGAGTGATTTTCCCATAGGGTCCTATGTTAAACTAAGTTCTGCTATGGCAGCTATCTTGGTTCACAGTCCACGAAATCAGACACACTTCTGAAAAAGGACCTCCTAAGGACCAATGCCGCCAAGTCTGGCTCCAATATGTCAAGTGGTTTCAGACAAGAAGATTTTTCAATGAATTTTCCTATTGGGCCCTATGTTAAACTAAGTTTGGTTGTAGCGGCCATCTTGGTTGACAGTCTGGGTCATCAGACACACCTCTGTAAGAGGACCATCTAAGGACCATTGCTGCCAAGTCTGGTTCCAATTGGTCAAGTGGTTTAAGACAAGAAGATTTTCAATGAATTTTCCCATAAGGCCCTATGTTAAACTAAGTTCCGCTGTGGCGGCCATCTTGTTTAACAGTCCGGGTCATTGGACATATTTCTAAAAGAGAACCTCCTAAGAACTATTACTGCCAACTTTGGTTCCAACTGGACTTGTAGTTTCATATAAGAAGATTTTTTAAAGTCACCCCCCTTTTTTTCTATTTTTAGTAACAGCAGCCATCTCGGTTGGAAGTCGGGGATGCCAGACTTAATTTTGGAAGGGTGCCATAAAGTCTCAATTGGCCCAGTGGTTTGAGAGGAAAAGACCTTTAAAGGAAAGTTTACGCTGGATGCCGTCTTTAAAGGGCAAAAACTCCTATAATTGGTCAATCAATGATTTTGGTCATGTTGACTTATTTGTAGATCTTACTTTGTTGAACATTTTTGCTGTTAACAATTTGTCTTTATCTATAATAATATTCAAGATAATAACCTAAAACTGCAAAATTTCCTTAAAATTAACAATTCAGGGGCAATAACCCAACAAAGGGTTGACCGATTCGTCTGAAAATTTCATGACAGGTAGATCTTGACCTGATGAACTTTTTTACCCCGTCAGTTTTGTCCTAATTGCTTTAGTTTTTGAGATATAAGACAAAAACTGCAGTTAACCCCTTTGTTCAATTTTTAGCAATGTCGGCCATGTTGGTTGGCAGGCGGGGTCATCGGACACAATTTTTAAACTAGATACCCTAATGATGCTTGTGGCCAAGTTTGGTTCAATTTGGCCCAGTAGTTTCAGAGGAGAAGATTTTTGTAAAAGTTAACGGACGACGACGGACAACAACGGATGACGGAGGACAAAGGACGCCAAGTGATGAGAAAAGCTCACTTGACCCTTCGGGTCAGGTGAGCTAAAAACACCATTTTCTTTCATTTTCATAAAGCAAAATAATTTTTGTTACCATTCACATGTTTTACAAAATATTTAGGAAAGCTTTAGAAAGGACAAAGTAAACTCATGAAATTAATGTTACCTATATCACTACCATTCTTTACTGCTTCAACTAACACATCTCTCAAACAGGATACATCTCCAAAACCTAGATTAACCCCCTGACCTGCCAAAGGGTGAATTCTATGGGCTGCATCACTGTAAACAGATAGATCAAATATCAATTTTCTTTAAAATTTCAAGTCTGACAAACAAAAATATTCGAACAAAAGGTTTTAAGGATGTTCGCTGGTCATGTTTTTGAATTTTTGTCAGATGTTCAGAATCATCTGGTTTTATCCATCTGAATGCCATAAATTATTTTTCCCACTAACACCCATTTTTTTCATAAATCTTTTGCATGCTGAAGAATAAGCCATTTGTAAAAATCTTATAAAATCCTTGTTAATATTTAATGGTTTCTGAGAAATAAAACTTGTCGATGATAAAGCTAGGTAAAATCAAGAGACCATAATTTTCCCGCAAAATTTTCAATGGCTTATATCTCGAAAACGAGCATACGGTCCTATAAATTTTTTTCGCTATTTTAGTTCCTTTATTAATCCACTATCAATATTTACCAGTGTAATGAAAAACTTGTTATTTTGAAACTGAGCAGCCAACATCCTTAATGGATTTTTCATTATCTCAATGCAGATTTATTGAAGTCTGAACTGATATTATTTTATATACAGCTCTCTTTCTCATTGACAACATTGATAAGACAAATAAAACATAAGAAACAAAACATAACAAAAATTTTAATATGTTTAAGCTTAGGAAGTAAATTCACTAAAAACGTCAATGAAACCAAGAGGAAAGCTAAGCATACATGCAGTGCATGTTATACATAAATGTATTTAATACACACCAAAAGACACCACATGAACTAGAAACGATCTCTTCCATTTTGTAAAACTAACCCTATTAATGCCACTCTGTGACGTATATATGATGATGAATGGACTAGACCTAATGGAAAAGATGCTCTACTATTGGCTGCTATTCCTATAACTGTGGGAGGTAGTTGTTTTGACTGAGATAATCCTCCTGAAAAATTGGAATGGAAAAAAATCTATCAAATTGAAAAAAAAATATAGATTAATACTAGATTAATATGATTTCTCCTTAATTTTGGTAATGTCTGTCAGTTAATGATTGAATCAGTTACAGTAAAAGAGATATATTTCTATACCTTGCCTTATGCCATCTTTAATGATGAAGTAATTTTGTGTGGAACTAATTTGTTGACTCTCCACTTCCAAGAAACATCTTTGCCATTAAATTTAATGAAAAATTTCAATAATGTGATAAACAAAAACACCTCTTAAAGGGAAAATGGTTGTGTACATGAATATTAAATCATGAAAAACAAAAGTAACAGTGATTCTAATTTAAAATTACAGGTGATGAAGGAGGGAAAGGAGTTGAAGGTCGGGTGGTATATGTCTTCCCGACAAAAACCGCCATTGATCATAATATCTATCTATCTTTGAAAAATTCATAGATAACATCACTTTGAAAGATATAAATTAATGTATTTAAAAAACATGTTTGTTATAATCTTTAGTTGCAAAGATATTCTGCTTAGATAAAATTACAAATTAAAATATTCTTCTCTGTGTCCCACATACATGTACTTAAGAGATGGATTTTCCCAGCCAAGAAAAAAAAAGACGGAAATGCTATACCGCAAGCCAAATTGCTATGTGTAAAAAAAGAAACTACAATGAACAAATCCAGATTGCAATAAAATCCCTGGTAGCAATTTGTTGATGAAAAACTCTGGACTTTATTACAATTCTGAACTTTTTGCAAAACAATTAGGTGTCCTAAAATTCAGCATAATTCAAACTTTTGAAAACAAAACTTGTACATATCCAAAAATGTCACATTTGTATGTTTTGAAATATTTTATGCAAAAATCAATAAATTGCCAAAAAAAAAATGAAAAATCTGCTCTTGTAAAACATTTGAGATATTCCCAAGAAATGACTTGAAGTTTAAGAAGACACATAGTATGGGTTAGCTTTTGTTTTATATAAAACAGTTCCTTACATTACATGTATTAAATTTGTACAGCTTATACCTGGTAATATGTTATTCAATACTCTATCAAGTATTCCACCTGTTGACACAGCCAATGTATTCTTGTCCCTTTCATGCCACTAAATATATAAAAAAAATTAAAAGATATACTGATAAGTTCTACTTAGAAAATCTAAAACAAAGCTCCAAATTCTATCATTTTAATTCATGTGTGAAGTAATTTTATTTCCTTGGATATTATTTAGAATTCAGTATTTTGAAGATCAGAAAGTCATTATTTTCATAATGAAAAATATATCATAAATAAAACCCTATATTAGTGGCTGTGTACACAGACAATAGTGTTGGTGATTTAAATAGTTATCCCTGTCATATGGTATTTTGACCCCAATGGTAAATTGACCCCAATATTTTAAAACAGCTATGGAATTCTGACCCCCCTATTATGGAAAACTGAAGCCCCCATTTCTGAGGATAAAAATTGATTTCTACAGGGGGTCACTTTTCCATGATTGGGTTCAAAATTCTATGAGGAGAATATAACCCCAAGGTCAGAATACCATATGGTATTTCGACCCCAGGGTCAATATTCAATATGGTATTCTCAACCCGGGGTCAATATTCCATGGAGTCAAAATACCATATGACACTGGTACAAATTGTATTTTAAAGATCTAGTTATAATCAGCTGAAAATAAATGTCTAAACTGGATAAAATAGAAAATTATGATTCAAGTGAACCTCCATCAGTTATTGTTGTCAACCAAGTATATATATATTTTATCATCAATGTTTTATGTAATTCATGTACAATGTATTTTGTCCTCTTTCTCTGCAATTTTTTTATAACAGTTTAACTTGACTTACAAATGCATCATTAACTGCATCTATAAAGTTATCCTCTGTCATCTGTTTCAGGTGTTTAGCATCTTCTGGAGTTGTTGTCCATATCAAGCAACTGTCAGTGTTTGAGAGCTACAAAATAATGTATATGTATTTGATAACATCAAAATATAATTGTAGAAAACTGTACTAAAATGCATAAGAAAACAAAAGGCTGTCAGACAGCATACCAGTTTTTCCATCATTATTGCCCAGCCATCGTACTTCACCTAACTAATCGCCGTGATATTGGCTGCAATATCGCCTGCTCTGGGTTCAAAAATATTCAATTAATCAATCACTTAACTAATGACCTGAGTTTTTCCCTTAGGAAAATTCGGATAAATATGATAAATTAGGGAATAACAGTGTTGTATTTGATTTGGTTCCTGCATAAATGTAGATTTTACTATCGCAAATAGAGTTTACCTGGTGAGTTTTACGCAGGAACCACATCAAATACAACGCAGTTGTTCCCATTCTAATGCAATCTAACGAATAAAGGTTTTAATACATTTATTCTCAATTTATATGTAAAAACCAAAAAGTCCAGGAAATTCCATGTGTGAAGTTCGCGCAAAACATTGTGACGTCACTGGTGGGCTGAAAGTCTGAACAGAGGAATTGGGTTATTTTCAAAAGTGTCAGGTATATGCTACATAACTGTATCATACCAAATACTTCATGTTTTAAAATTCAATTAATAAAGCCTTACTTGAAACAAAGACCACATAAAATATATTCATACATGTATTCTATTTTGAAATAATATTATTTCAATTATATACTTACAGGTAGCATTGCAATAGGCCCTGTAGGTAAAAATCTCTGCCATGCAACATTATTCTCTGTATCCTGTAGTAACAATAGATATGGTATAAACAGTAAACACTAGGTCTGGTAAAAAGTGTAAATAGCAGTTATGGTATAAACAGTTAACACTAGGTCTGGTACAAAGTGTAAATAACATAGTTATGGTATAAAAAATACTGAATAACAGGTTCAAGTACTTTCTTCTTCAATGATATTATGTACTTTACTTTTAAAATAGTTATACTACACAAAGCGGATTTATTTCTGAAAAATAAAAAAATAACAACTGTAAAATAGCTGATGAAATGGAGAAAATGCTTCTAGAGTAACTCTGACTTCAATACTTAGGCTTTTGTATTTATTGGTTATATACAAGTATAAATACTCAAACACAGGTATAACAAGAATATTTGTGTCCATTGAACACCTAAATCATGATCAGTCAACAGTGACATTGAGGTCACATTGCCCCTTTGACCTAAATTTTGAATAGATCTATCTAAAGTATTTATTGACAAAGTTTCATGGTGATATGACATCTATTTCCCATTAAGCTACCTTCAATCTAAAACTTAACACAAAGAGGGACATACAGACGGACAGACACACACTATAACAATATATGCCCTGCTGCTATCACAGGTGTGGCATGGAAAGCATGATAAATGTTTAATAACATGTATCCCATGTTCTCCTTCCACTTTCTATAAAACATACCCCTGTTAATTTCAGAGTTGCTACAACTGCTGATTGACTGTAATTGGATTTTAATACATGAAATTCACACGCTTTTCTCACTGCAGAATTCATTCCATCAGCACCAACCTGACAATAAATTATATCATACATAGTATCATAGAAGTGATAAAGAGAAATACAAACTTCTTACCTGATATTTCTATGTTATGGAAAAATGTAAAACATATCTGTATACATATGTAGTTATCAATTTGGAAGATTCTTCCATATTTTTTCTTAACATTTGAACACTTTTTCTAACTAAATGCAATATATGTACATATCCAGGCCACTTTCCATATAGCAGTCTTTGGTTTTGAGACAAGCTCATATTAATTTTCTACTTAAGGTATCCAGATCATTAATGATATTAACCGTAATAAACTCATATTTATTTTTCATAAAAAATAAATTAAATTTTACAGTTGAAATTGCATAGATACGCCTTTTCGAAGTTGAAATACCCTTCATAGTTTGCGTATGTCGTCAATAAAAATAAGCTAGATATACTACATTTTCCAAGTTTGCCGACAATTACCGAGGTCTTTTGCCATTACATTGCATGGGACATTCGTGACATTTGAAATGATCACATTATCCCAATAACTTATGGCCAAAAAAATCGTTTCCTTGACATCCTTTTGATTTTGGCTGCCTAACCTATTAAACTCATTTTACAGAATTATTGGAATTTTCTAAATGTAGTACTGTCTAGACACCTCAGTTCATAAAATGGATTTTTCGTATTTCGAAAGTATAAACATTAGAATTATTACACAATCTTTTTTAGTTAGTTAACCTTATTGAGTCATCCAAGAAAACATAAAAATTGTAAATTTGTTTATAAAGGTTATGTTTGTATACCTAACAAATGATTCTGAATGGGAAATTTCCAATAGATAAATTCATGCACTGGAAAATTTCAAAAAATTAATAATTTGAATTTATCAACTCAGACCTATCTTAAAATTTGTAAAACTGTTATTCTAAATATTTTTAATGTTTTTTTGGAAGTTGTAATGCTTAATTTCATAAAATCTCATAGGAGGAGTTACCTCCCTTTTACATTGAAAATTCCATAGGCAGATTTATTTTGTTTCTCTAGAAGACATGATTGAACAAAATCAGGTAAATTCAATTGTTTCAGTTATGACTTAGCTGATTGTATCTTTCACCCAAGTGACTGGACAATTCACATTGATTAAGGTATTCAAATTCTGAAGAATCCATTTTATGAACTGAGGTGTCCAGACAGTAAATCCTACCAATAATTTAGTTTTTATTTTGCTGCCATCTTCTAATTCAACTGTAACCCAAGAATTCTGGTCCAATCCTTCATGACCAGGTGTAACACCAGGTATGATATAAGATTTAGCTGTTGTCTGGTATTTTATGTCAAGATTATCTGGAAGACATCGTTTTACAGCTTCTAATATCACATCATTTTCCACAATATATGCCAAATTTTCGTTTAAATCTTCATTGTTAAATGTTATCATTGAATCTGAACAGGAATCCCAAACCTACAAAACAGATATTTCAGACATTTAAAGTTTTTTATGAATTGCGGCTGTCCCTTTATGTTTAAAACTTATTTTCTTGTTTAATCAATGAAATATTGATAGTAATTCTGAATTCAACAACAGATTTAGTGTATAATATGTGAAATTTATAGGACCAATTCAATGTGAAATTTAGAATCCCTTGTATTTGAAAATCAGTACAAAAATGTCTTCTAAAACCCTTTACTTTTATTAAAGTAATGCTGAACAAAATAATGCATATCAAATTAGTCCCTCAAAATAAATAATTTGTGATTCATTTATTTGTAGATTGTAATGAATTATAAATACTATGCATCTATTATAAACTATGTATCCTTTTTATGTGGTGCTTATTTTACCATGGTGTATAGATAAAAATTATGTCCAACTTTCTCTTAGGTTTTATGTCTACAATATTTATTGGTATTTATAAAAGAATTTTATACAGTTTACTACGACTTCTTGTTTACTACAGAAGATGCAATTAAACTGTCATAAGTACAGACATGTGTAAATTCAAACTTATGCCACAAAAACATATTTAATATTTTATCAATATTTACATAGTAAAATTCAAATACATGAACATAAATTTGGTATTTATAGGTATTAATGTTTCAAAGATCAAGGTAAGATAAAAATACAAAAATAAAATTAAAATATAATAGCATTTGGTCTTGAGAGTTTTTTTGAGTTATCTCCCCATTTTACATTGTGTTTTTCTACTGCTCAAAAATAACATAAAAACTTATAATAATTGTAAGTTTTGTGTATAATTCTGATTTCAAAGTTCCAAATAATATTTAATTTAATCTAACAATGAATAAGCCTGTAAAAGACTCTTTGAAAGATTACTTGGACATTTCAGCGTTATATACAGATTGCACAATTACTGTTTTACGCAATTAAGAAATATTTTACATATCCTTATATCTGTTGCTTTATGCCTTAATTTTGTGTAAAGTTGTTTGTCAATAATTTATAAAGTACATGTAATAAACAGATACATTTAACGGTAAATCTATCTATCAATAAGTATATCACTGTCTTACTATCCAACCTGCATTCTTTTAACTGCTTGACATCTCATCTGTAATATTTCATCCCAAATTCCAAGACCTAAAAAAAATATAAAAATAATAATCACAATAACATACAATTATTCTATCTATTTATTTGGTGAATCTAGAAGAATTACAATGTAGGTTATGTATTTTGCATGGATGATTTTTGTTTACTGGAAAAAATGCGACCAGAAGCCATATGCCTACATATATATACCCGCAAAGAAAATATAGTAAACAAATCTGGATTGCAAAACGCAAGATTCTGCTACACAATAAATCATAATCATCCCTGATTGTTTACTGTAGTATGTGTCTCTAAATTATGTTATATACATTTAATAGACTAAGTAATCTTAAGATAACTTAGGGTTTTACATAATTTTACTAAAAGTTAACATTTTCTTATTTTTATTATCACAGAAATATAGCAGTTTTAAACTCATTGAACACAAAAAATAATTAAATAAGTCTTACCAGTGAACAAATATACGGTAGATGGACTTATTGCACATGTGCGATTACTATATGTTTCTGATAACACAAAATTTTTCTCTGGAGCTGATTCAAGAAGTACTATTTTCTTGCCTTGTAGACATTTTTCTTTTCCTGAAAATACAATCATAACGTATGTTTATTCAGATGGATGGATGGATGAATTATTGTTTAACGTCATGTGGCAACCAGGTGCATATCAGGACGAAAACAGGTTGATATGATAATGAATATGATACCTGCTTGTACTAGACTGACACGCTAAGTTGGATTTTTGATGTATTGTTCTCTACAAAAGGTGATGCCAATGTAAAGTAGAGCATGATTTGTCTCCCAAAATTACCTACTGCACCAACCGGGGATCGAACCTGGAACCTTTGGTTTGGTAGTCCACCGCTTTACCAGCTGAGCTAAAGGAATACTCCACTAGCCAAGCTAATAGAGGGTGGTTATAAACCTGTCATGAATCTGTAACTTCAATCGAACACGAAGGGAGCCCCGTTACAATATGTCAATATTAAGGTTCACCTATACACTGCAACAAAAATGGCAGTGTTTAAACCATGAAATTTTCTCCGAATGCAGACAAAACTGTGTAATTTTAATAATTTTAAATCCTGGCAGCACCTAGATATATACAAGTTGTATTTATTTTGTGTTTTAAAAAGAAAAAAACTTTTGTGGATTTTGCTAAACATTTTCTTTCCTTGCCACAGGTGGTGTAAAAATAAACAAAGTCTGGTGAAATCTTTGATATGGCCCCCCTCAGGTAATTATTGTATTGTATCATATTGATTGATATGGACAATAGAAATCTACTCACAACAAAGGTGATTTAAATAGTGTAAATGAGTGGACTGTATCAAAGAAAACTCAGGTGTTTGTTTATTTCACCATCTTTTGTGGCAAGGAAAGAAAATGTTCATCAAAATCCATTAAGTGTTTTAACTTTTTAGAACATAAATTGGATGTAACATTTATTTATCAAGGTGCTGCCAGGCTTTAAAACTTTTAAAATTACACAGTTTTGTCTGTACTCAGAGAAAATTTCATGGTGTAAACACAGCCATTTTTGTTGAAGTGTATAGATGAACCTTAAATCAGTTACAGAGTAGGATGCTCCCCATAATTACTGTTGCTTATTTCTGAAAATGTATTTTATCTTTTACATGCATTCTGCAAAACATCCTATCATAAGTAATAAACTGAGGCTATATTTTTTTACTTATATACTATTATAGGTAATGACTTGCTGATATAATTAAATAAGTAATACCAAGGGCACATGCTAAGGTTGTCCCAACCATTCCACCCCCAGATATGATGATGTCAGCTGTATTATTTGAATCACTTTTAGTCTGCAACGCTCTGTAGACATTGTAACTGACATTACAATGTCTTGCAAGTTTAATACAGCATGTGCCTTTCTTCAGAAGTTTGCAGGACATTTTGTCTGGAGTTACTCCCCCTGTGGTTAGAATAATAATTTATAGCAGACTTAAAATATTCATTTATATTTTTTATGAAAATAAAACAACATTCTTATCAAGTTTTTTATGCTAACAAAACAATATTAGCAAATATTAATATTTGTCCATTCAATTTCTGCGGACCATCCCGCATAGTTTCGGGCTCCAACATGGCAACAATGGCAACAAGTCACACTTTGTCAGTAATGACAAACTCTTGCATAAAACCACCGTTAGATCCCCAAACTGGATTATCATCAACAATGCACGAAAGACCCAAGCCGTCAATGAGTTACCTTTTCGATGATATTAACAACGAATACGCAAGTGTTGATGAGCAACGTTGGAAAGACAGTGTCAGTGGTTCGCCCGATCTTGTTAGGGCAAAACCCGCGTTACAGACCATAGCGTGTGATTTAAGTAATTGCACTGACGATGAATTTTATGAGAAATTAACACAACTAAAAAATGAACACAAGAAAACATTACTTTTATGTGAAAAACTTTACAAGGAAAAGTTAAGTCAGCAAAATCATTCAATATTTTCTGGCATGTCGCCAAGTCCAAAGCCAGTAACAGTGACATCAACTTTAAATGGACATATTGATGGACATGTTAAAAAATCTATTGAAATGGATTCTTATGAAAGGGAACAAAGGATTCGTGAATTGACATCAGACAGATCTTCAAATGCAAAACCTCCTCTTCCAGCATTTAAAACACAACGCCTAAGCAGATCACCATCAGATATCCCAGTCTGTAGACCGAGTTCTGCTCCAGTTCAAAGAAGGGGTTCTCTTACTAAAAGCTTAGAGGAGGAAGTTTGGAAGTCAATATCTGAAAGAAAGGAAAGAAAGAAAATGAGAAACTATGACCAGGAATATGAAAAAGAGAACCAGAGTTTTGGGGATGATGAAAATCCAGAATTTTCTGGTGCTATGTCACAAATTGAGGATATGTGGGAAGAATTTTCAATAGAGGATTATTATCCAAGGTCACGCCGAAGACCAATGTCTGCTTCAGTCACAAAGAAGGAAAAGGCAAAAGAATGGCGACATAGAATAACCATTCCCAAGCCTTTTAATATGACTATTAGGGAGGAAAACAAAGAGAAAACTATATCAAAAGCACAGATTGAACTTGAAGAAATACGGAAACAAAAAGAAGCAGAGGAAGAAATGGAATGCTCTAAAACATTTAAAGCTACCCCAGTGCCTGCTCATGTTTATTTACCTCTATTTGATGAGATAATGGAACAACAGGAGGAAAAACGCAGATATACAAGACAGCATTCCCAGGAGCTGTTGAAATCCCAGGAAAAACCATTTAAATTCTATAATAGAGAGAGAAGTAAAGAACGGCACACAAGGATTAATTCAGCTCCTCAGGCAAGAGAAATCAAAAAGTCGAAAAATGTTTTTAAAGCTAATCCTGTGCCAGATTATTTATATGACGATTCTGTATATGATAAAATTTTAGAAGAAGAAGAGTACAGGAAGATTAGAATGAAAATGCGCTCAGAAGAATTACTGAAATCTGCATCAATGCCACCAAACATGGAAGCAATGCAACGAGCAAAAGAAATGAAAGCTAAAGAAAAGGCTATAAAAAAGAAAAGGAAGCATTATCCTAAAACTAAAGTGAATCATGAGGTGCCAGATTATGATGAACTTTATTTACAGTTTCAAAAAGAGTTAGCAAGACGCAAAAATGAGAGAGAAGGAACAGTTGTGAAACCTTTCCATCTTCATACAGAAAGTCTTAAATCCAGCCGAGACAAAATAATTTCAGATATTGAAAGTGATGAAAAAACATTAAAAGAGAACAGATGGCCATTTAAAAATTCAAGAACAACCCCAAGAAGAAGTTTAGGTAAAAACAGTGTGTGATCAATCGTCGGTAGTTATTTCTAATTAAGAAATAATTCATGGCAACCACATATTTGTTGGAGATTTTAATATGGGTAACATTATTTGAGCAAAATTTTACTCATGTTAAAGTCTTATTATATATATAATACAAACGTATGGCTGCAATGAGTTACTTTAATTCTAATATGGAAAAAACATAAATTATGTAAACGAAGCGGTACGTTCAGGCTTTCAAATGACACCCATTTTGATTTGCCCAATTGTAAAAATAAAATCTAAAATGGTAGAACAGTATCTAAAATAATTTTTTTGAAACAATAAAACTTACTTTTTTAAAAATTTTATAGCAAAAAGAGTCAAAACAGTTGTAGTATTTCTCCGTTCTGACAGTTTGTAATTTTGATTATGATGTCAGGCATGTGCTACTCATAATAAATCCTAAATTTAAATTCATCTTTATTTGCAATGGGAAATGTAAAGCAGCAAGCCACCTTAGAATAATGAATTAAGATCAATAATTTGTTCATTTAGGCAATTTAATTTTAACTAGATACATGTAACCAATTGTAAAATAATTGATAATAGTAGATCTGTACTCTTTTATCTTTTTGTATTATACATGTAGCTTTAGCTCTTTATTTTTCTTTGTAGGACATTTGTCAACATCTTTAGATTCTATACCAGCAAAGATGACAAATGCTGCAGCACTCCGGTCTAGTCAAGCCAAGTAAGTGAACTTAATGTTTTTCTGTTATTTAATCACCCCCCCCCCCAACTTTATAATAGCTTGGAAATATAATTTTATTTCGTTCATACATGTACATGTATGTGTCTGTTTTTCATGTATGTACACATGTACATGTATTCAATCGTTATGCATACTGAAGCTTGGGTAAAGGTATCATTTGGAGACCATTAGTTGTCCATGACATTAGGAACTACACTTTTTTCATTAAAAAATAGTACACCGTATTATATTTTTATTAAATTGTATCATATTGGGTGCTTATATTAGCATATTGGTCTTACAGAAAAGGCTTTGTTCATTGGAGGGAACCATTATGCAGTTTTAAAAATTTAGAAGTTAAATAGAAAAGGATTTTGTAGGGCTACTTTTGCACATTTTTTGTACGAAAAATCTTCATCAGAAAAAAGGAGCATCTACATGCATGTGATAATCAACTGTTTTAGTGCTTAATAAAAAATTGTCATCTGCCACAGATACAGATACAGATACAATGTAATGAATATTGTTTTGCTTGCTTTTTTGGCTATATCAATTTGATAACTAGTCTTATGCTTCAGGGACCTAGATCTAGACTATTTCCATTGGACACTTTCCACCACTAATACTATGTAAAATATTTTGTTAATTTTATGCAAAGTGGAGCATACATGTATAAAGTGATGGGGGTGTCCATTATTTCGTCCATCCGAACCTACTAACTGCAATGCAACTACTAATATGCAAGTGAATTGATTTCTGTGAACTTTCAGTGAATATTCAGTTACATTGCCATTGTGTACCTTCTATTTATTTTATTTTTTAATCAGGATCATTTTTTGGGTTTCCACATGTGGACTTTGCAATTTCTTCATACTTGTTATATTGTTGGGGGGGGGGGGGGTTCACATGGACAAACATGGACTTAAACATTTATGTACGTTATTGTAGCCATAGCAGGGGATATACACTTGTGAGCTTCTAGTGTTGACTTACACAGTACAGAAGACTTGCAACTCATTCATGTATGGTTCATGTATATACACATATGTATGTATTGCCCACCTTTTTGGAGAATTTCATCCATAAGAATTTGTGTGTTTTTTCATTTGACTCTTGTACGTTGTTCACCAATGAATTAGCAAGATTTTTACCTTTGTTTTCCTGTTTTATCTGCAGTCAAAAGTTGTTCAAATGATGTTATTTTTTAGTACATTGTAATTAGTGGTTTCCATCAATATCTTTTCAAAGGTCCTTTCGAGACTAAACCCTGCAATGATTTTATTTTATAATTTTTTAGAAAGAAAATATCATATATGACACAACAAACAAGAAAAGAAAGGGAGGAAGAAAGAAGAAGACGCAATAGAGAGATGAAATATCGAAGACAAATAAATGAGAGAACATCAACTGAAAATTTACACGAGTCAACTGAACATAGATTAAGAAGATTTAGGTAAGTGATTATAGTATAATAGACATATTATTATAGTCCGAGATTCCTTTGAGTCTATCAGCTTGTTTTAGAATTGGCTCGGGCAGTCAGACGTCAGAGAGCATTCCATTTAATAATGTTTTCTGAATAAGAAATTAATTTCCTTTAAAGTACTAAAAATTAAAAGCAGAAAATTCAAGACAAAGATAGTTCTTGAATTCTACAAATAAAGGGTCCTTGATTGTCCTTACAACTGGAAATGCTTTTGACAGTCATAGTTTGTGCACTACTGAAAAATCTCAGAATTTATTGAACATAGTCCATCATAGAAATATCCCAGTAAATTTGTAAAAGAGGGTCTTGGTTAACTGAAATAATTACCTACATGTATACCGGTTTTTGCTTTTTTCGTATAAAAGAAATATAATATGGATTATTTGCAGAGAGGCCGAAAGGGAAAGAATGGATCAGTATGAAAAAGAATTACAAGATATGAAAGACAGAATAGATCAGAGACCACTTTTATTCGAACAAGAATCACAGGTACATTTACACATTCAAAAGTGATAGTATTATTATTACTTTTGGAATTTACATTTGTAACAACCGACACAACACTTAAATTTATAGATGCTTGAAGCACAATAGTAAATTAGTATTGTCAAGTTCTGAGTTGTAATATGAAAAATTTCTATTATTCTAGGGATGAAACTGGAATTAAAAAACTTGTCGCCAATAAAATCACGGTAACAATACTTTCTTCACGGAGAGGTCGTCTGCTGCAACAGAAATTAAACTAAATAAATCGCAAGATCAAATTTCTATGTGAATCTTCATTCTGACATAAGTAAATGTGTACACGTACACGCAGTTGTGTATGACTATTTCCACATCAAACAGCAAATGTATTATCCTATCCCATGTTCACCCGACGACATCCCGTCTCGAAAAGAAAGAAATAAACCATGTCTACTTCATAAAATGTAGTTCCAATGATGACAGAGCATTTTTTAAATTACGAGTACTTTCTTGTTGATAATATCTGAACTTATTAATATTTTTAACTAACATAATCTTTATTATTTATCGAAATTACCAAGAAAATTAAATGAATACCTAAGACATGACGCGCAGCAGATGGAATTTATCAAAGCGAATCTATGAAGATACAGCTTCCCATTACATTTTCACTGAGGGCATTTATTCATCTGTAGATTGGATCTGCCTGCCCAATTGCCTACCTGCCATCCATACATTGCCAGGCTTATAACATTACTGTTTTTGAAATGCAGATACCATAAAATTTAATGGTTATAACTGATCAGCACAATTATTATTACATGTAGCTACTGCAGAAGTGGGAGATTGTTAGTGAAATACTTTTCTCAAAAAAATGAAATGAGCTATGAAAGAAAACATCATTCATGTAATTATAAATATCTTGTAGAAATCTTCATATTAAATATATTTTCTTGAATTTATTTGGTATTTGTTTTTTGAAAGGTAAATGCCAAAAAAACTGCAGAGAAGAAATTCACAGCTAAATTAAGAAGCCATGGATTGGATGAAGACGCTTTACAGACAAGGAGTTCCCGTACTGTTAGTATACATGACAGCTACGACAGTTATGAAGATGATTTTGATGATACTTATGTAAAGAAGAAAGAAATAGAGACTGAATCATAAAGATACGTGTAATTACGATTGATCTTCTTTGCATTTTTTATATCAACAATGTCATTTCTATTACAGAAAAGGAATACACATGAATGTTCATTATGACATGCCTTTATAATTATTATAACTTTACATATTTTGTGTCAAAGGTTTGGATTATGAAATAGAAATGACAAGGTTGTATTTTTTTGAAAGTAATTATAAACAATACTTTATTAGATTTTGAAATATCAGGTATAGAAAGTTAAACAATATATTTTTAATGTTTTTGAGAGTTTTAAAGATAAGAAATCACGTTATGATTGTGTTTGAATTCCAAACTCAATTCTGACTTAAATATAAATGAAAGGAGATAATGAGATAAATTATGTCAATGTTAATTAGTCTAATAAATTATGTGTACATTTGTACAAATTACTCATACTTAAATGATTTCACTGAATTCAGTAAACAACAGAAAACTTTGTTTAATTGACTCTTTATTCGTATTAGCATTGACGGTAATTTTTTTTCCTACAAAACTGGAGTTCTAGTTTTGTAGTAAAAACCTGACCTTCAAGTTCTTGATTTCTGTAGGCATGGTTTTCTTGGTTTTTAAAAATTTTTACTTTATTTTTCTTTTTAAATTATTTCCTGAATTAAGGTATCCGGACCATAAATGACCACGTGATTATTTAAAAGTTCCCGGATGTCTCATACAACGCAATTGAAATGACTTCGGTAATTATCGGCAAACTTCGGAAATGCCAATATAACTAACTTATTTTTACAGACTCTGCATATAAGCAACAAAGTGTGTTTCAACTTAAGAAAAATATATATACAAAATTCCAGCTTTAAACTGTTTGGTTCAGACATTCACGGTCAAAAAGAGATACAATTTTCGATCATTATCTATTATGGTCCGGATACCTTAAGACTACTTTGAAAGAAGTTGAAAATGACATCAATGGTTAATCATGACCAGTAATTCTTTATAAATTGAAAGTAGATTGTGTGTAATTAGTGGACAAATATTTTAATCAGAAATTTAAATTGAGAGACAAGAGACTGGATTTTTTTTTATTGTAGGCGGACAGAAAAATATTCTTGGATACTTATTATAAATATAATTTAAGATTTGTTATTTGTTAAATCATTGTAATTTGAATTATTGGTTGGAATGTAAAATTATGTTGAATTAATTTATTGTATCTTTATTGATAATTTCTGTTTTATATAAATACTTTTAAAATATTTAGATGTAAAAAAGTCATGGCCAAGATAGATTCTATTATTAGATAGAATTTAGGGAGATCTTAAAAGGTATATGTACTTCTGAGAATTCCTTTGCAAAAATAAAGTCTATGTTTACCAAATATTCAGAAATTAGGAATGTATTTTTGACTGGAGCTTTTGTTATATATTAATGGATTTAACAAAAAATTCTAGTTCTTTAGAATAGTATGGAATGTTGATAGATTTCACATATATGGATATATATTTATTAGGTAGATTCGACAAAAAGAATTTATATAAAGATATAGATTCAATAAAATTCTTTCACATTGGGCTTCATAGTTAACAAGCTTTTCACTCATTATCATAAAATACCATAAACGTCAAATTGATACATACATATATTACCCGTTATCAAAATTCTGTCTGTGACTTTTTACATTCAAAGTAAATAAGTATGTTTGAGTAACATATGTAATATTATCATTAAATATACAGTGTACATCTTTGTATAAAACGCTTTCAACAGTGACTTGAATGTACAAATGTATTTCTAAAAAAAAAAAATTTTCTTGCCAGTGTTGAAACATATAATTAATTCATCCTTTGTATTTTCTTTTTCCGTCCAGTTGTTAATGCAATACTCATGTTAACATACATGTACATTTTATTTTGTTTTGTGTGGTAAATATTCCTTTTTCTTTGTTTATGTATTTTCCACTATACAAACATGAAATGCATTTATATTCCACAGATTTTTTATGTACATGTTAATGGTTTTTTTTTTTAATGGTTGTACAATAAAACATTTTGGTGTTGTCAAAATGTCTGTTCAAATACTTTTTGTTAATTTTATACAATTAGAGGCAAAAAACTAAGCTTTCATTATTCATCACTTTAATAGAAATGATAGAATGAAAGATGTGAACTTGAAACAGAATAAGTGGGAAATGAAGAATCATATACCCTTACATTTTCAATAAGATGTTTTTTCTTCATTAATATAGTCCTCTGATATTACTGACATTAGTTTTCACTTTTGATTAAATACATTTGTAGTTTTAAGCTATTATAAAATGGAGGTGTGTTTTATCAAGAACAGTTAAATGTTATTTAAACATGTATACAGATAGGAAATTTTACAAGTGTTTCAACTATATAATTTCTGCTTAAGTTCTTGCAGAATTCCCCAGGAAATCTAAGTACTCACCAATTTTCACCAAAGATCATAATGAATCCTAATTTCACACTTTTATGTGAGATGAGAGATTTTAATTTAGAATTCTGTTGTTTTTCTGTGATTATACATGTATATCTAAAGAACATGTTCTTCTGTAGATCCCTATACCTTCACCAAAAACCATTAGTGAAATACACAGCCAATTTAAAAAAAAAACACAGTGGAGGCAGGTTTTCAAGTTGAGAGTTGTCTCCCATCTAAAGAACCCGAAACTGGTAGAAAATAATAAGATTAAGATGAATATATATGTATATATTATTTGTCAATAAATACATGCCAGTGGCTATTTTATTTTAAAGTATTAAAATTCTAAGGTTAAATTATCTTTCTTGAGCAGTAGTGTTTGTGGTATAAGGTGAGTGATTGTGTCAAATGTTTTTTTTTTTGTTTTTGTGATACTGTACTGTGATATTACTTGTTATACAATTTGTGTTACTCTCACATTTCAGTAGGCCAACAATATTTATAGAAAGTTCTACTTAATAAAGGAATGTATTTTTAGTGAGTTTTCTTGTCTGTTTTACGCAAAATAATAAGATCTTGGCATTTGTTCATTATTTGTGTACTTGTTGACCAAATGCTCTAGATAATAAGTGGATCATATCGAATAAATTTTTTTTATCAATATTCTGTCTTGCTAAAATATATTGTAAAGTATGTTCAAATTTGATGATTTGCTGGTTAAAGTTGGTAATTTCTTTTGGAAACAATCAAATTTTGCTGATTGTCCTATGGCAAGGGAAATAACTCATGAATGTCATCAACAGTGTAAGCACTCAAAATTGATCTTTACCTGTATTTTATCATCTATGACATTTTATTGAAATGTAAAAAAAAAGTGGTCAAGCATTGTTTAAAATATCATTTAAAAACCTAAAAAAAACCCAATTTTCAAAACAGTAAAGGATGTATCAGTAAATGTTAAATCCAAAATTTACATCTATTTAATGGCCCATGTCACTGTGTTAAATTACCAAGTGATTTGGGGCCTTGGTGGCCGAATGATCTAGGTAGTTCATCATGACTACTAATGATCATTAGCCTGTCAACACTGAGGTTGTGAGTTTGAATCTCACCTGTGGCAGGGTCTGTTTGACTCCAGTCTTAATTGACAAGGATTGCCAATTTTCCTACTGAAGGTCGCTGGTTCTCTCCTGGTACTCCAGCAATAAAAACTGGCTGCCGCGAAATAGCCAAATGTGCTGAAAACAGCATAAAACCCCAACTAAACAAACAAACCAAATGATTTGGTCCAGCAGGTCTCTTTGTATACAAACGCCAATAAAACTACACCCATACTATTATAAATAGCTTTGACATGGATAAAATAGTCGAGAAGGAGTATGGAGACTGTTGACTGTACTTGATAGGGATACGATCCTTAAAACATCTGTTGTCACTCTTAAAGTCTTTGAGATCAAGATTCTTGCTAAAATTTTTGACAAAAGTAGAAACTTTATATACATTTTAACATTGTATGGAATCCTTTTTGTGATCACCGTACCAAACTCCATCAGGGTTATTGAAATTATTGGAAATTTGGAAATATTTTCACTTCTGTCATATCTGAGTAATCTCCCTTTTTGTGTCGCCTGCGGAATGCATGGTTGACACATAGGGATCACTTTCTGTTGTCTTGTGTCGTCACACTTCTATCCTCAACTACTCGTAAACCACTCAAAAGAATTTGATAAAACTTTCTCTGTGCATTAACCTTAATGCACAGCTTTGCATATATATATTTCATTTTTAGAACATTTTAATTTTTTTTTGTAAAAATTGACATTTTTGCAAAAAAAATAGGGGGGGGGGGTTAAAACTTCTATCCTCAACTACTCCATAACCGCTCAAAGGAATTTGATGAAACTTTCTCTGTGCATTAACTTTAATGCACAGGTGTGCATATATATTTCATTATTAGAAAATTTTTAATTTTTTTTGTAAAAATGTACATTTTTGCGAAAAAGGAGGGGTCAAAACTTCTATCCTTAACTACTCCATAACCACTCAAAGCATATTGATGAAACTTTTTCTGTGCATTAACCTTAATGCAAAGACGTGCATATATATTTCATTTTTTGAAAATTTTAATATCTTTTGTAAAAATTGACGTCTGCAGGCGACACGTCTTCCTTGGAAGACTCACATTTTTAATTTGGAAAATCGCCAAAATTCAGATTTATGTTCAGTAACTTGAGTATTGGTTTACCAAATCATTTGACATTTGGAAAAATTGTTTCAGACCACCATACACAAGCTGAATAGGAATTTCATTTTTTCCATTTTCAAGTTCAAGCTCTTAATAGTGCAGACCTAATTTGATTACTTTAAGTATATAGTGTTGATAGCTGGGGGCTGTGCCTCATGGTCACTGCCTGAAAGAAAAAAAAAAGAAAATGCCGTTATCAGAATTTTTTACCCCTAGGACCATGGCATATGGACTAAAAGCTTTAGAAAACTTTAACAGGATCAATGTACAGGTACTAAGTGTGTGTGGATAAAGGATTGAAAAACTGTAGTTCCCCTTTTCTTGCTTATATAGGACTACATACATGCATTGTATGATAACCAAAGACAAATTGTAACTAGGGGACCTAGTAATGGTCTGGGTCCGTCCATCACAGTCTTTCTTCGCAACTCCTCTAAGACTGTGGATCGAATTTTGTTAAAATTTTGTAGGATTATTAGTCACCTTTAGTACTTGATCCTATTGCACCACAATTTTGAATCAACAAATTTTACGGGAGTTATGGGACTTTAATGTTTTTGTGCATGTGACACTACAGGAACACTTTATGGACGCAAATTTTTATTTGTATTGTACTGCAATTTTTTTTATTATGTGTTGACATCCATACTGTGCCGCCATTTCAATAATAAACATTTTGTATATCTTTGGGGTTTCAACTGTTCTCTGCAGCGAAGGATATATGGCTACCTGTAGCAATCTTGTTTCATATCAAGTGAAAATTGTAATGGACTTTATATAGATGCTTCATACTAAGTTACATTACATTTAGCTTTGTGGTTTCAGAAAATAAAATTTTTGAAATTCTGACCAATCTGCAATAAGAATTCATTATGTCGGCCATATCAGCTGTCCAACCAGGAGGAAATGTGCAAACTTTATAAAGGTCCTTCCATAAATGCTTCATACCAAGTTTCAGTTCATTAAGCTATGTCGTTTCAGAGAAGATTTTTTAAATTTGTCCAATCAGAAATAAGAATTCATTATGGAGGCCATATCAACTGTCCGACCAGAACGAAATATGAAAACATTATAAAGGTCCTTCCACAGATGCTTCATACAAAGTTACTGTTTATTTGGCTCTGCAGTTTCAGAGGAAAAAGTTTTTGAAATTTTGACCAATCAGAAATTAGAATTCATAAAAGTGGCCATATAAGCTGTCAGACCAGGAAATTTTGGAAATTTTATAGAGGTCCTTCCATAGATGCTTCAAACCAAATTTCAGTTCATTTGGCTTAGGGGTTTCAGAGGAGAAAATCAAAATATAAAAGTTTACAGACGGACGACAAATGCCAAGTGATGACAAAAGCTAAAAAATTGATTGTAATGCACCTTTTTTCATCTCAAAGTATTTTGTTGTACATTTTTTCCTTGGTGGAATTTACCATTATGCTGAAGAGGTTCATAAAGGAGTGGGAAAAGAGGATCCAAATTTGAACAGTCCAACTGGAAATGAAATAATCATTTTGGGCTGCATGAAAATTTAAAATAGGACTTTCATGTTTTGTTTTTTACAATTAATCATGGTTAAAAGGGGCACTCTGTAACATAAATATGTGAAACAAAAAGATGCTGTCTGAGTGACTGGAGTTTCTCACCCTCTGAGCACTGCTTTAAAGAGCTTCCCATACTAGGCCAGAAATCTACAATTACAAAGTTTGCCTTGTTCCCTCAATAGTGTGTGGCTTTGTAGCTCCCCTAGATGCACCCTTACAGCAAGTAATATGATTGAAGGTTGCTTGGTATCGGAGAACTGAACTCTAATGTAAAACTTAACGTAAGGCAATGAAGCGCAATTAGTTGTTCAGAGTGACCTAATTTTGGTGGGAGGCTGTGTTACTCCCGATATGCATCCTCACACCAAGTAATATGATTGTAGATCGCTTAGCATCAGAGAACTGAACTAGGATGTAAAACTTAACCTAAGTTAATGAAGCACAATAAATAGGTCAGAGTGATCTAGTTTTGGTGGGAGGCTGTTTTACTCCCCAAGATGCACCATGACACCTAATTATATGTCTGTAGGTCCCTTGGTATCAGAGAACTGAACTCGGATGTAAAACTTGACCTAACTCAATGAAGTGTTAAATGTAGGTCAGAATGACCTAATTTTGGTGGGAAGCTGTGTAACTCCCCGAGATGCACCGTCACACCTTGTAATGTGATTGTAGGTCCCTTGGTATCGGAGAACTGAACTCAGATGTAAAACTTAACCTAAGTCAATGAAGTGCGATAAGTAGGTCAGAATGGCTTAATTTTGGTGGGATGCTGTATTCCTCCCCAAGATGCACCCTCACACCAAGTAATATGATTGTAGGTCAATTTGTATGTTAAAACTGATTTTTGACATAAAACTTAAATGCCAGGCAACCGTGTAATACGGGTCATGTGACCTCCATCTTATGTCACATGGTCAGTCTCTTCAAAGTGCAACTGCACAAAAAAATAGATGCCAACTAGTAACTGAGAACTGGGTGTGGACACGCACACAGACGCTCACACAAAAGCCAGGGTGACCCCATTAGTCCCCGTCAACTTCGTTCAGGCAAACTAATAAACGGTTATATTATTGTATCATATGAAGATGTTAAACTAAGAAATTGAGCTGTAAAATTGACAGGAAACCAGACAGTCCTTCATCACTGTTTTGAGTCAGTTAATCAACATCACCAAACTAACAGCCATACTTTTCCAAAGGAAAATCCAGTAAATAAAACAGTAAACGTAAGTTTTAACCTTTACTTTGTTCAGAGATATTACATAAATTTTCTTCATTGTGAATGTCAGAATTCATTAATTCAGTCTTGTGATCAATTTCTTCTTGTTCCAATGTCTGTATGTATCTAGTTCCCATGGTAGCAGGTAATTGTGGTAAAGGAAGGACTACAACACTTGTAGAGATTTCTTCAGTCATGTTGGCTCCTAACATAAAAACAAAATGTTAATGCTAAAAAATTATGCAAATATTAACAAAAAAAAACATTTTCCATTTTTAAATCAACTTTAGTACAACTTTTCTTTTATAAAAAATTTATGCCATCAAAATTTCTTATTCTTGAATTGTACCAAATATACTGGTAAAAACGGTCACCAATTTCAACAGGCAAGTTTATGCCCCCTGTATGCAAATGTTGGAAAATAACAATTCATATAGTGGTCAACACTAATATACAATACCAGGTAATCAAACACAGACACACAATTATGGCATGGAAGATAAATTTTATTTCAATATCATGAACATTTAAGTGGCAAAATGGGACTACTGCATGCACTGATCATTGACACCTAGATGTCTTTCTCTAACTTTAAGATTTATTTGATTTTTAATGTACTTTTAAGATGACCAACTTCACTTGTTATGTGACAGTATCTGACCAGCAGCTAACAGTACCTTGGATAGTTTTATCCTAGAAAGAGCACATTTTGACCCTGCTATTTAAATTAAGTATTTTCCTATCCTTTATTATTCTATTTAGTGATGATTTTTTTTAAACATCAGAGCCTATTTTTGTGCAGAATAGATAAAAGGGTGACTACCTATTAAACCACTTCCACCTTTTTGTAAAGTTTCTGTTCCAAGAGTCTGACTAAAACTGCAATGATTTACCAAAATGTATTTGTATTTAAATCTGCTTGTTTTTTCCCCTCTATTTGTGTTGGGAGTTTGGATGAAGGTGTTGTTCATTGGTTAGTGTTTCATTCTTGCCATTTGTCAGCAGTACAGACTGTTTTTCATATACTGGTTATAAATGAAACAACTGTGTATATGGTCAAACTGCTAAAACATCCAGATGTTATGTTTATAATAAATTTGGAAATCAGAACATACATTTATGATTTCTATTGAGCAAAAATGTTACAAATGTATCCATAATAGGAGGTGCACATGTCCAATATATATACAAACATCCTAGCAAGTTTGAAGACTCTGGATTGAAACTGTAGGAGGAGATGATTACACAAAATAGATACCCTCTTTAAAGAATGTTGCTAAAAATTTAGTAACTTTTTACAATCCAGAAATTCAGCAAAAAAGTTCCTAATGTATTCATAATAGGAGATGCACGTGTCCATTATATACACACTGTACCAAGTTTGAAGGCTCTGGATTGAAAACTGTAGGAGGAGATGATTAAATACAAAATAGGTACCCTTATTTCCTCGTCTGCCTGCCCGACATTCACTTCATGTAACACAGCCTATAAAATTACTGTTAGTTTTTGGAGTCTTCTACTTCTGACACAAAATAACATAAAACTAAATACAAATACTGATTAAAACTTCTTATTGTGTGTCCCACATACTCTAGAAACTGATTGTTTGATGTAAAAGTTATATTTCAAATGATTATGTCCAAACAATCAACTTGGTTGAAACTTTTGGAAATAAAACTTGCACTTGTACATCATATTTGATACTGAATGAAACCTGGCCAGGTTAAACAAAACACTATTAAAATTGGTATTTGCTGCTTCTCTGTTAAGCATGCAGAATTTATGAGTAAGCAAAGACTGGGCCCTTTGGAGTCAGAAAAATGTGTCCAGGTAGAGTGAAATGTCTTTCCGCAGACTGTCAGCTTGTGAGCTAGCATATTTAAAAAAATAGGCCTGAATGTGTCATTATAGTACAGAACTGGGTTCACATTCATATCACATTAACATATTCTTGTCCTGATACACATCTAAACTTAGCATAGGATTTTAACCAATAATTAACCAATCAGTCCATTATACTGTGAGCAATAACTGGGGAATCGCATGTAGAAAACGTACTATTTGCTCTTTTGTCAAATGAGACACATCTAAGCATTGGGAAGGTAATAATTTATCAAATGTAGTTACACTTTCTAATTATATTTTAACAACCAAAGAATTGAGCTTATTGGGACACACAGTAAGTAGACTAATCAGTAACAGAGTTTACAAAGAATACCTTCAACAAGTAACATTTCATTGGCCACTGGTATGTTACTATGTAGATCTGTTGTTACTATATTATGATCTGTCACTGTATTAGTACATACAATCTGGTAATCTGCAATAAATGTAATAAATAATTTCTTACAATGCTGTGAGGAAGGTGATAATTCCTAATTTTAGAAACATAATCATCCAGTCCAAAGTCTAGGTACCTGTGATGGGTCAACATGGCTCAACCCACAGAGCTGCTTAATTCATTCCCAAGTGGCAGATGGGGATGACCCTCTTATTGGACATTTTCAGGTCATAATACTTAATGTGACCAATAGAGTGTGCCATTCATGGGGAAAACCCTATTCCTGCTCTTTAAAGACCGGTTCTGAAAAAGAATAGGCTAATAGCAGCTGGAGTGTGTTGATGTATTGTTTTAATGGTTCTTGTCCTGTAATAATTGCCACAGCAATTTAATAAAACAACAATCAATCAATCAGTACTGAGTGAATAACATAAATTATATTATTGGAATTCAGTAGTGAATCGCTGTTTTGTGATATACAATTATATTAAAGAGAGAACTGGGCTGAAAATTTAGTGGAAAACATTTCTAATATGATAAGTTATATTTAATATTCCCATCAAGTGTTGTAAAGACAAAAATCCTTAAAATGATTATATAATCTTTCCTTCAAAAGAGTAGTAATTTTTCAATTAACACAAATAATCTAATTAGGTACATGTAATGACTGAGCATTTCAGATAACTATCTTCTTTAACATAATCATCAATTTTCCTAAATTTAAACATGGAAACCATCTGCATTGTTTGTTGTGTTCAAACTGAATACCACAATTTGAAATAGACCTTTCTTTAAAAAAAACAGAAATTAGGAACCACTTTCATTAAACTGAAAATAAACTATTCTTTTAGTTTATATAATATTGGAAACAGGAAAATTGCAGCCATAAAAAGTGATAACATAACAATGCTATAGTATGCCCCTTATACTAATACCTGATAAAAAAATTGATACTATTAAAAATTTACTATATATTTTATTTAGACAAACTTTGGTTTACAAGAGTATAATAATAGCACTAATTCTACATTAGATTATGTCAATAAGCACTAATAACTTTTTACATTAAATCATAAAAGTCTTAGTTTCAGGTTTCTATCTGTAGAAAGATCCTAATGTCAACCTCAAAAAACAGTCATGAGCAGACTGTGGAATTACAGGTACTCTCCTAGGAATTAGCTGTCGTAGGTCTGTGTTTGAGTGTGGTCGTCTCTTTTGTCTTAGATAGTCTCGTAAATCTCCTGTATTTTGTGAACTGTTGTTGTTTGCTTTTTTCTTGTTCCGTCTCCTAAACCTACGGTTGCGTCTTCTCTTATTGGTTGACTGTTGGTTAGTAGTCATCTCATGGTCGTCATGTCTTCCACCAAGTCCAGAAAAGACACTGGGCCTAAGTGATGTAGATTCAGTATACATGGTAGTACTTGGGTTTGAATCATCATAATTGGTCATCTCGCCTTTTACAGCTGATGTACCATCTACTTCCTGTTTAATATCTTGAAATGGTTCATCATAGTCCATTGGTTCTTGTTTGAAATACACTGCAATATTATCAGTTTCTGATGGCTCCTGTTTTACCTGGACTGGTGTGGTGGCAAGATCCTGTGCCACATTACCATACTCAGACTTAGGACAGATATGACTAATTTCAGACTCAGGTGTTCCATTACCAAATTGTAATATGAGGAAGTGACCAGCTGGTGTAGTCCTGGTGTGTTGTGTTATTGGAAGACCATCTGGTAGTGAAGACAAATAGTCCTCTAGTGAACCTTGTAAATACTGGTAGTTAGACATTCTATCTTTACTTTGAAAAAAGTTTACTGTGAAATTCATATGGCAAAAATTGGACTGAGAGGGGTATTTATCACAAAATACTAAATAAACAAAGGCATTTATTGGTGGAGACTGTGCAAACTGTTTTTATTACATCTAACAGCTTTGTCCAACAAACATTAGTAACATCATATGATTGGCTATTGTTGGCTTGGACAAAAACAAAGGATATTTTCTCAAGGAAGCCACTTATTCCTAATTTAGATTTTTTATTTACATGT
Source organism: Mytilisepta virgata (assembly GCA_028015205.1). NCBI lineage: Eukaryota > Metazoa > Mollusca > Bivalvia > Mytilida > Mytilidae > Mytilisepta > Mytilisepta virgata. The sequence goes on along the minus strand of CM051518.1, from coordinate 48,762,668 downwards.
AATTATCTAAATGGTTTCATTTGATTAGTAATTAATTAGCACCAATAAAAATTAATGACAATAGATGACTTATTAAGTTTTATATATGGAAGCTTGCTTTTGATCTTAATTAATTAAGGAAAAAATATTATTAATTTCAATGAAATAATTTTTTTTTAAAATACAAAAATCGTTTTTTATTTTATTCAAAGATTTTTCTATATGTGTATATCAGGAAATATAACTTCATTTGATAAAATTTACACTGGATATCTATTTTGTTGTGATCACATATACATATATAAACTAGAGGCTCACCAGAGCCTGTATCGCTCACCTGGAGTCTGGTTTTCATTGGACAATTAATCAACTATTTGACCAAGTTTGTTGCAATTGGTTCAATTGTTCAGGGAAAATTTATTTGACAAAAAAGGGCAATAACTCCGAAATGGGATTTCCTTTAAAATTTCAGGGTAGGTAGACCTCAACATGGCAAATATTTTTCAGATTTACATTTCACTTCTATCTCAAATAGTTTTGGAGATAAATGACGAAAACTGTTAAATTTTGAAAATTTGACGAAAAAAGGGCAATAACTCCTAAATGGGTTTTGGGATTTCCTTCAAAATTTCAGGGTAGGTAGATCTTGTCATGCTGATCAATTTTACCCCATGTCAGATTTTTGATATCTGTAACAGTTTTTTAGTTATAAGCCAAAAACAACACCTGCACCCCTATATTCTATTTTTAGCTACGACAGCCATGTTTTATGTCAGATCAAAATAAATTGAGGATCGTTTGTAGAGGATATGTCATAGATCATTCCTATCAAGTTTCAAACCAATCGCCCCAGCGGTTTCAGAGGAGAAGATTTTTGAATGAAAAAATTTTGAAAATTTGACAAAAAAGGGCAACAACTCCTAAATCGGTTTTGGGATTTCCTTTAAAATTTCAGGGTATGTAGACCTCAACATGGCAAACATTTTTCAAATTTACATTTCACTTCTATCTCAAATAGTTTTGGAGATAAATGACGAAAAATGTTAAATTTTGAAAATTTGACGAAAAAAGGGCAATAACTCCTAAATGGGTTTTGGGATTTCCTTCAAATTTCAGGGTAGGTAGATCTTGTCATGCTGATCAATTTTACCCCATGTCAGATTTTTGATATCTGTAACGATTTTTAAGTTATAAGCCAAAAACAACACATGCACCCCTATATTCTATTTTTAGCTACGACGGCCATGTTTTATGTCAGATCAAAATAAATTGAGGATGGTTTGTAGAGGACATGTCATAGATCATTCCTATTAAGTTTCAAACCAATCGGCCCAGTGGTTTCAGAGGAGAAGATTTTTAAAAATCAGCCAATCAGAAACAAGAATTGCCTCTGGTGGCCATGTTTCTTGACCAATCAGAACTAAATGAGGAAACTTTGTTGAGGACCTTCCATACACCACTCATGCAAAGTTTGGTTGGAATTGGCCAAATGGTTTCTGAGGAGAAGATGTTTGAATGAAAAGCTAACGACGGACGGACGACGGACGGACGGACGACGGACGGACGACGGACGCAAAGTGATGGCAAAAGCTCACCCTGGCCATAGCCAGGTGAGCTAAAAAAGTAGCTTTTTTCTAAAAATACTTGATTCGTACTTTAAGCACAAAATGCATTTCAAAATTTCTTTGTGTCAAAATAAATTTCCAGTATTTTCTTTATATCTCTATATGAAATACGTGAATGTTTGTAAAGTGTAGAAAAAGAAACATAAGGAAATAGTTTTAATTGTATTTTTTCAAAATGGCATCACAAACACTAAAATGTTTGCAAAATATGAAACAATGCTATTGCTAAAAAGTATTGGGCAACGTCTACTTTAAAAGTCTGACCATTGACCTGTAAGCCAATTCACATTTAACCCCAACACTAAATGGCCAAACATTTTAATTAATGACAGTTCCATGTAAGACTCGGACAAGAATTACATGTGTAGTCCATTGTACTAGCAGAATATTCAAATAACATAATATCTTTCGTTACTTCTGAATTTCATCATGATTTTATGTTTAGGGAACTTTTTTAGATTTATTGATTGCATATCAGAAATGAAAGGTTGTGCAAATTATTTTTTTAGTGTGTCAATATCATTTGAAGTCCTCTGTGATTCTTACAAAGATAAAACTACAAAGTCTTAAATATCCATATAGATAACTGAATTATACCTTTTTTTCATGTTGGAATAATTACATTCTAAAATGTATATTTTAATTTCTCTACAAACCTATATTGCTCAGGGTGCTGTTGTCAACCATTACAACTTCTGTTTCCTTGTTTAGACTGGTACCTGTGTGATTAAGTGTATGTTTCTTCATATGTACCCTCATACTACCGCTCTGTGTAAAACTTCTATTACATATACTACACTTAAATGGCTTCTCTCCTTAAAAACACAAGATATTTCAAATTTATGTGACTATTTATTTTTTTGAACTATAAAAACTTTCTCTAAAATAATGTTTTCCAAATAAATTGTACCTCTGGCAATTGATTCCACCAACTTGAAAATTAGAATCTTTCAACTGGTAAATTTCCCATTAACTGTTTTAGAATTTCTGGTCACTACCAGTATCTCTACAATATCTGCTATATTTTATGTTTCAAAATACATACATGTAATTACCTTTAACATGCTCAATAATATCCATACTTTGGACTGTCAGACAAAAAATATTATATTATTTCAAGCTTTGTCTATTTGTAGCTGTTGTTACTATAATCAAGAATTATCAATTTTCTTGCTTTTATCAAAACCAAGCCTTGTAATTCTTGTAATGCTATTGATGTTCAAATTTATGTGTATATGACACTGTTTTTCACTTAAGAAATAGTACCTCCCAAATATATGATTTCCAAACTTCTTCATTCATTTACAGATTATAGGATCAAATTTCCAGTTTTTATTGGATTGCATTAAAATTTCAAAGCATCAATTCGGCAATAAGACTGTAATGCTATCTGAATTCAGTGCATGTATAGCCTCACTTATAAATTTAAAAAATCTTTTTTACTTCAAATGTATTCACTTACATTAAAATGGAAACAGCATTACTGTATTTTAATGATTTATGGCATCAAAGCTTAATGTGATGGTTGCAAGTATTTGTTTATTGCCTTTGCATCAAATGTGAATTAATCTGCAAACACAAAATCTACAACTAAGCCGTGATGTGGCTGCAATATCACCAACACGGTTTTAAACATTAATCAATCAATCAATCAAAATCTACAACTGATGCCAGACAAGAGCAAGTAACAAATTACTGATGATATTGCAGTACAAAGACAATACACAATTAAATTATCTGTGTGAATATACTTTTAATGGCTAAGAAACAGGAGAGAACAGCTATTTATAGGTTCTTTATTCTTCCTGTTTCCAGACAAATAAATTTTATGGGAACTTATGTTTTTATATATTGTGTAACTATTTACCAGATGTGAAAACATGTGTTTATTTTTCCCACAGTTTACCTGAATGCTTAATTGAATGCTTTTTTAGGCTTGAATATTCTGCAAATTTCAGACAACAATCTGGCTCTGGACATTCATATGGTCTATCTCCTGCAAATAAAATCTCACACTGAAGAAAATATCATGACATAGTTGATTTGAGTATGTTAACTTCTCTTTAATTTTTTTTTTCTGTAACTGTTTCCTAGCCAAATTAATAAATGGTGTCAAATGTTTTTCTAGATATTCTTGTACTTGCATAAGGCCATCTCCAAGTACCTGTATTATCACTTGCAAAGATAGTTTGTATTCTGTTTCTTGTTCACAGTGCTTATGACATCATGTTCTCCTAAGTTAATATGCCAAAATTGTCTTCTTCAAACAGGCAAGAAATATCCCTTAAACCTCACATTTCTTCCTGTTTCTAAGGCTCATATAAAAAACTATATATTTTAAAAAAAAAAATGTAATGCCACTAACATGCATAAAAATAGACAAAAGAAAAAAAGAAATACAAGATACTAGGTAAATATTTGTGTTATTTACATATAGCTGTCAAAAAGTTTCATTTACCTGTATGGATTCGTATATGGTTTTTTAGGTTCCCTGCAGTTGTAAAGGCTTTCTCACATCGATCACATTTAAATGGTTTTTCACCTGTATGTGTCCGAGAATGTACTTTTAGTTGTTGTCCTGTTATAAAAGTTTTATCACAACCTTCAACTGAGCATTTAAAGTTTCTAGTTTTCCTGCACAAAAAATACAGTGTAATGTACATTATATTTACGAATAAATTATATTATGAATACATTTGTGTATTCATATTTTTCATTCTATAAATGTGTTTGTCCAATGATATATGAAGCTTGTACAAAAATTTCTAGAAAATATTTTAAATTGATACCCAATCTGTACTGTAACTGCTTAGAAAAATTCTCAGCAATCAGCACACGTATTGTAACAATATAGGCACCACCACAAACAACACATTGTCTACATATAAAGAAATAAATATGGAGTCATAATTTCAATTATGACAATGAGATTGGTAAGATTAAATAAAGCATACAGTTACCTAATGTAGCCTTGTGCGCATGATACCCCCGTCGATGGCAACAGCTATGAAGTTGTAAGGAGTAGGAAAATATTGATTTTTTTAGCAAATTAAGTGTCATGTTACTTTTTCAATGACTTAACATATCTAAATTATACCACTGTAACAATCAACTTAATATCATCTTTGTGTAAGCAGGAAATTTTATACTTATAAAAAATTACTTATATTTGGACAATCTAAGTCCCATAACTCTGGAACAAGTCAAAAGTGAAAATCGTCAAAAAGTATACAGACCCTGAGACCACCATTTGTAAGAATGTGTTAAAGTTTGAATAAAATCAGTTACGATGACTGGAGTTAGTGTGCAATGTGAAAAATTGTTTTTTATTGGACAATCTAAGTCAGTTAAAAAGTATACAGACCCTCAGACCACCATTTGTAATAAATTGTTAAAGTTTGAAAAAGATCAGTCATGGCGTACACGAGTTAGTGTGCAACATGTGAAACATTGCTTATATGTGGACAATCTAAGTCCCTTAACTCTGGAGCAACAAAAGTGAAAATCATCAAAAGGTATACAGACCCTCAGACCACCATTTGTAATAAGGTGTTAAAGTTTGAAGAAAATCAGTCAAGGCATACTGAAGTTAGTGCATGACATGTGAAAAATTGCTTATATTTGGACAATCTAAGTCCCATGACAAAACTGAAAATCGTCAAAATTCAAAGGGAGCTTTCTTCCGTCAATTCTAATGTTCTGTTAAAATTTCATGAGAATTGATTGAAGCAAATTTGAGTTATGGTATGAAGTATTGATGGACAGACATTGGTATACCATACATTTTGTAATACGTCCCATCTATGATAGACGTATAAAAATTTGATTTAAGATTTAGCTAAGCTTGGATCACACCATTAATTATTTTTTAGTTTTTTCACCCTTCGGTCCTTTTTACTTTAAATAAAAGCATGTAATTAACATGCCATAAAAACATAAAATTCAAATGCTAGTCTTTCTGAGAATGATGCAGACACTTTTTAAATTCAGAATTTTTAGTAACTCACCCATATGAGTCCTAAACTTCTAATATAGGCTTGGGTTCAACAAATGTCCTCAAATCAGGATCAATTAAATTCTAGGACTTGCAAATACATGTATATTTAAATATATTAAGTTGAGACTCATCAAAATGAAATGCTACCAAAAACCCTGTAAATTCACATGATTGTTTTTTGTCCATTTCCTTGATTTTTTTTAACTGCATAAAATTTGGTTAATAAAATATGAAAATATATTCCAATGTAATTTTATGAGTTATCCCCCCCTATATTACCATTTTTTTAGTGCATTCTGTTAATTTATTTCTTCAAGACCAAAAATGGTTTTGATTATTTTGCATATTGAAGATTTCTAAATGCAAATTAGTTTTCTTTTTACCATCAACAACCACCTACAACATGTACCAGTACTTAACATAATAAATATTTTTAATCCAACTGTAAACCAGAACTTACTGATGTGTTAGCAAATGATACTTCAAATGTGCTGGCCATGAAAATTTTCTTCCACAACCTTCATAGTGACATTCCAGAGACTTTTCTTTTTCATGCATTAACTGGTGATTTTTTAAATAGCCAGGGGAGGCAAACAATCGACCACATCCCGTCATTTCACATATGTACTGTTCTGAAAAGTGTAAGAAAGTTTTTTTTATACATGTAACTATATGAATGACTTTAAAGAAATATGTTCTCTTACTTCAAATCAGAAAATCAGCAAAAATTTGAATTCTGATGAAAGAGCAAATTTTTATTGCTGTCAAGATTTTTTAATAGAGAAAGCAAATACTGTATTTTCATTGTCTTACAATTGGTTAAATTCTTTCCCTTTTGTGCTTTAAACTGAATGTTATAACCATGTAAATGAAATAGTTAGTAGATGATGTAAGTTGTTTGCATTTTTCAATAGTTCTAATAAAATTGTCAGATTTTTAAAATCATTGAAAATATGAACAAAACTAAAATTTTGACACCCCCCTTTTTTTTCTATTTTTAGTAACAGCAGCCATCTCGGTTGGAAGTCGGGGATGCCAGACATAATTTTGGAAGGGGGCCACCCAAGGACCATTCCACCAAAGTTTGGTCTAATTTGGCCCAGTGGTTTGAGAGGAAAAGATCTTTAAAGGAAAGTTTATGCTGGATGCCGTCTTTAATGGGCAAAAACTCCTATAAGGGGTCAATCAACGATTTTGGTCATGTTGACTTATTTGTAGATCTTACTTTGTTGAACATTTTTGCTGTTTACAATTTGTCTTTATCTATAATAATATTCAAGATAATAACCTAAAACTGCAAAATTTCCTTAAAATTAACAATTCAGGGGCAATAACCCAACAAAGGGTTGACCGAATCGTCTGAAAATTTCATAACAGGTAGATCTTGACCTGATGAACATTTTTACCCCTGTCAGTTTTGCTCTAATTGCTTTAGTTTTTGAGATATAAGACAAAAACTGCAGTTTACCCCTATGTTCTATTTTTAGCCATGTCGGCCATGTTTGTCGGCAGGCGGGGTCATCGGACACATTTTTTAAACTAGATACCCTAATGATGCTTGTGGCTAAGTTTGGTTCAATTTGGCCGAGTAGTTTCAGAGGAGAAGATTTTTGTAAAAGTTAACGGACGACGGACGCCGGACGCCGCCGGACGACGGACGCCGCCGGACGACGGACACCGGACGCCGCCGGACGACGGACGCCAAGTGATGAGAAAAGCTCACTTGACCCTTTGGGTCAGGTGAGCTAAAAATATTAATTGGTCAATCAAATATTTCTTTATTCCTATTTACTGACTTTTTATTTTCAGTATTGTAGGACATGTATTCATTTTGGGCTTTCAGAAGTACCCCTACAAGCCTAATTTTGTCTAAAGCATAAACCAGAGGCTCCCAGGAGCCTGTATCGCTTACCTGATAGTGCATTGCCTTTACATATATAGACCAGTTCCCCAGGGGGTTAAAAGTTCACCTGTGGTAGTCATCTTGGTTGATAGTTTCAGACAAGAAGATTTTTTAATGAATTTCCATAGGGTCAATGTTAAACTATGTTCACATGTGGCGGCCATCTCAGTTGATATTGCCAAGTCTTGTTCTAATTGGCTCAGTTGTTTCAGACAAGAAGATTATTTAATGAATTTTCCCATAGGGTCCCATGTAAAACTAAGTTCAGCTATGGCGGTCATCTTGGTTGACATTCTAGGTCATTGGACATATTTCTGACAGAGGACCATCTATGGACCATAGCTGTCAAGTCTAGTTCCAATTGGCTCAGCAGTTTCAGACAAGAAGATTTTTTAATGAATTTTCCCATAGGGTCCTATGTTAAACTATGTTCGGCTGTGGCAGCCATCTTGGTTGATCATCTGGTTGATCGGACATACTTCTGAAAGAGGGCCATCTGAGGACCATTGCTGCTAAGTTTGGTTGCAATTGGCTCAGTAGTTTCAGACAAGAAGATTTTTAAATGAATTTCCCATAGGGTCCTATGTTAATCTAAGTTCGGCTGTGGCAGCCATCTTGCTCGGAGGTCGGGGCCATCAGACACATTTTTGAATAAGGACCACCTTATGACCATTCAACCATAGTTTATTTCTAATTGGGCAAGACAAGAAGATTTTTATGTGAATTTCATAAAAATGATTTTGGCACCACCTCAGTCTGAATGTCCAGTTCCTAACAAAGTTTTGGATATAAAGTCAACCTAATTGTAAGCTGGGGCATACAAGTTTCCGATCTGACTGAATATATATATATATTATAACATCAAGAATATTCTAATACAGGTAGCTTCCTTATCTTTTCTTACCTTCTTTATTAGCTTTCTTTGCTTCTATCACATTACTGACATTCAATATTTTATCATCCTTCCTATCAGATCTATCAGAGGAGAACATTTTCATGATGTCTTGCTGTGTCTGGTGGACTAAATGTGCTTGTGCAAGAGCATACATATTGGAAAAATTGTTCTGTCCACATTTTAAAAGGAATCTTCCAGGCTCCATTTTCTGTTGTCCCGACAAAGCTACAAGTGGTGATAATAAAGGTATCCTTGGAGAATGTCTGTAATCTAGTAATGTTGTCCTATTAATTGCTGTTTTCATGCGACTTGATGTTTCACTTGCTTCACTGGTTACTTTTGTTACTTCTGGTGAACTCATTGTGACAGCGTGAATGTTAACTGGTACCTTTTCTTTTTCTACAGGAAGATGAAAGAAAATATAAGTTAACTAGTGTTGGCCAAGACAGAAATGTCCTTTAAACATATATTGTCTCCCTCTTAGACTTGTTATCACTTATGTAATATTTATCAAATTAAAAAATTTGAAAAATAAAATTCTAAAGCAATATTTTTGAGGGATGCAATTGGTCTATCATGCTATGAAAAATAACTTTTAAACTAGGCCCCTATTGATTACAGATATCGGTATGCCATTTCGCAACATAGAGGTTTCATTTTATATATTGCCTTTTTCAACAATAGTTATGATAGTAGAGCAATATTAAAAGTTACAAATGTTATCCTTTTGACACATCATAATACTTTTATCTCGGCTTTAGATTATCTGGAGCAATAACTTAGTAGTTATGTATATTAAAAAATTTGCCATACACTGTGATACAGTATACTGTGAAAGGTATCAAGTCAAATCGACATCAGTACCAGTGGTTTAAAAGGGACCAAGAAATAGTCATTTCGGGACCTATCTATAGTTAATTGTGTATGTGTGTCTACTATTGTATTGTTATGTAAATTTAAAGCAATATAATGCCAAATCATATCATTTATTTAATTTGTCAATATCAATATACAACTTGATATAACACAGTGTTCCAGCTAGGATTTAAGGGCAGAGGGGAATTTATTGAGGATAAGGGACACTTTAAGGTGTTTCTAGATCTGAAAAGGGCAAACAGGATCAAGTCAAATTTTAAGAAATATCAATTATTTACTAATCTAATGCCCTTTTAAGAGTTCTATTAGTATCTCTGCACTCTTTAATTCAGTTTCAATTAATTCAGTATTGTTTATATGCATTAAAAAGTTATTTGTTGTATTTTATATTAAACTTATTGTAGTGGACAGAGGAGAGCACTGAAAGGGCAGAGGGGTGCATTGGAAAAGGGGCAGGGTGCTGCACTCCTCTATTTTAAGCTAGCTGGAACCGTGTAACAGGTATAAAGATTGACAATTTATTTTAAAACATTTAATTATTTTAAATAATCAAGGTATCAGTTTTGTACTGATAGTAAATTATAATTAATGAATCTTTGATGAAATAATTAATGATATAAATTGGAGAAGATCATCATCATAATTATACCTGATCAAAGAAAATTATGTTTGTTTTGGTTTTACTCATGTTATAGTTCACATAGTTTGATGGAAGCTCAAATCCAAGCCCATTAGAAACTGTTTTGTTTACATAACCCCAAAAATGACCATAAAATGAATGACTCTTTCCAATTATCATATTTTTCATTTCACTTTTTACTACAGGTTGGGAGACATCCCTTCTAGTAGTAAGTTGTCTACAAGGTTAGTCTACAAGGTCTGTCTTCATATCCACATACAAGGGTTGTAGGGTTCCTATATCAGGTATGTTATGCTAATAATGTGCTTCCTGGAGGGTTGTATTAACCTCCCATGAACCACAGTCAAACTTATATCCTGATCCCAATGGTAAGTACTGTATATATATGCTCTGAGCGAAATGTGGAAAAGGCGCCAATCCCCACTTATTCCGCTTAGAAACTACAGTAAATCAAGGATATAAGGAATAAATTCAAATTACGGTGTGGAAATGGACAGAACTTATTCAAAATTGGGTTAAATTTGTTATATTTCCTAAACCATATTTTATAAATTTAATTTGAGTTGTAATACACATAGAAATACACTTACAAAATGGATCTATTCAATATGGATTACCTAAGGGTCACAATTAAGATTTCAAAATTTCAAAATTTTACTATATAAATAATATTTATTAACAAACATCAATACACAATCGTAACGTGAGGTGCAGTCATATAACAATGGTCAATTTACAACACAGTACATCTATATATCTTTTCATATCTTTTGTTAGTCCACAGTAATAAATGTGTATTTTAACAAATTGTTTTATGAAATGAAGCATTCGATAGTCAGCAATCTTGCCAACAAAAATGTAGGTGGTGACGTCATGAACTACAAAATCTATCCTACAATTAATGAGGAATTTTCCATAGAATGCTACCATTTACATGCGGGCATTATATGGGGAAACTGGTCGATAATTACAAAACGATTATATCATAAGTTAGTCCGTGTCTGTTATTAATTCAAATTTGGTAAAATAATATTTACCAAATATAATTCATGTAATTATAATTATGTAAAGAAATTAATTCGATAAAATAAAGATTAAAACAATTGTAATGCAATTCTGAATTTCATCACATCGAGAAAAAAATTAGAAAACATTTTGTAACTTCTCACAGGCAATGCTGAATATTTACCTTTGAATTAAATTATAGGAACAACATACCCTTAAGGTTATAATTGCAGGTAAATATTTAATATTTCGGCTTGTTCCTTAGTTTTTTTAAAAAAAGTTATGTGTATTTGTTTGTTTGTTTAGTTGGGGTTTTATGCCGTTTTCAGCACATTTTGCCATTTTGTGGTGGCAAGTTTATATTGGTGGAGGAAGCTGGAGTACCCGGAGAGAACCACTCACCTTCGATAGGAAAATTGGCAATCCTTGTCAATTAAGATCAGAGTCAAACACACCCCACCACAGGTGAGATTCGAACTCACCTCAGCATTGACAGGCTAGTGATCATTAGTAGTCATGACAAACTACCTAGACCACTCGGCCACTGAGGCCCCTTTTTATGCGTAATAAACATAAAAAGTTCAAATTACTAGCAAATCACCTTTGATAAAGCAATAATTGAATTAATAAATTTGAATACCAATCGAACTTAATAAGCGGCAATTAACCGAGGAATCAATTAATATGCTAACAATCAGCAATTTTATTTTCTCAAATAATATTTAAGCTTCGGTGTCTCATTGTTACTAGAATATAAATTTGAAAAAGTCAACTTAGGGTTGAGATAATTATCCTATTTAGAAATAAAGAATAGAAGATTTAAAAAACATGTAAATAAGTTAATACTAAATTACAGAACATATATAATGGCAATATTATACACAGTTCTATAAATATATTATGATTATGAATACTGATGAGTAAACTGTATTGATACATTGTACAATAAACTTTATTGGAGATGAAAGAGCAAAGCAAATCTTGATTACAAACAATAGTGAATATGATTAAATCAAGTATCAACTATATGATATATGAGAATATTTTAATGTGAAAGCTTATATTTTAATGTCAATAAAATCTCACCCAAAATTACCCATTCTCACCACTAAATTATCAAAATCTCACCCATACCCATTCTAAATTTGTCATATGTATGTTATTATTTAGGAAAAAGGATGCAAAAAATAATACTTATAACAGCTGAAGTAAAGTTAAAACTCATCAAAACAAGAATCTTCCATTCCTGAATAGTGTTGAACACCCTGTCGCTCTGCAAGTCATTTTGATTTGTGGTTTTAGGACTCCACCCACATTGAGTGTGGCTCTACCTATACAAATATGACTGGCCTCCACAGATCACTCATATCAAATTATTTTTTGATCCCTGATGAATACCTTATTGAATTGATCAATAAAACTCACCAAAAGTTTCTTATCCAGGGTAAATGTTTACAATATGTTTTTGAAATTTTCCCTAGAACTTAGACTTTAATGATAATGAAACTTTCATCCTGGAGAGTGCCAATTTAAAAATATATAGGTGGTGATTTACATATATGTACTGGTGCCGATTTGAGAAGGCCCGAAATAACCATGTGCCAAAATGACTTGTATTACTGTAATAGTATATTGTGTATGTATGAACACAACCTCTGTAGCCAGGTAGCAGGGTCATTTGATTTTGGTTCCGTAATCGAGTATCACTCCACTGGGAAATTAACCTGCCTTGGCTTTGCCCAATTAACACAGGCTCTTGTGTCAAGAAAAAAAATTTAATATATATGCCAAGAGAAAAGAAAAGGTCCCAAACTCTGGCAACACAATTTTACGTGCCTGCTTCGATTTAAAAAGAATTATCGCTTCCACATTTCGGTCACGCAAGGAACAGGATAGTATTATATGATCCCTGGTCTCGCTCAAAACATTTGGATCGATAAAAAAATATTAATTTATCAACACAATGATGTATGACACACCTACCTTACAGCGCTATAGCATATATAGTAAAAAAAATTCTGACACAAGAGCCTGTGCCAATTAACACAGGACAAGATCTTGTTCCTTTTCGTTATGTGTGCAGATAAGTATATATTTATCTTTCACTTAATTGACCACTTTATAAAAGAGGTCGTATGAACACTGACGTTGTAAACAAAACACGCTGACTCACAAGCACTTCATTCTATTGTGCAAGATACGTTATCTGGAAAGAAGTGCCTGTCAGTGTCACACTGTGGCTAATCCCTTTTGTCAAGTTTTGGGATTCTGTGCCCTAAGCTATTTTTCTGACTTGGCCGCGCACTGAGCGGCCAAGTCAGAAAAATAGCTCCGGACAAGAATCCCAAAAAGGATTACCTGTGGCTGTGCGCTTACTCTATTTACTATTAAATCGCACTCAAGTCATCAGCTGGTCATCACATTCTGTCAGTGACGGAATTTCTGCTTCTTACCGAATTGTTTTTGGCATTATAATTATTATTCATAGTTTCGTAAAATCAAGAAACCTTGTAAATTTGAAATTAAATGTAATATTTATATATATAATAAAAATTCATAATTTATAAATTAATATTTTGTGGTACCGTATCTGTTATAAATATTCTTTAATTTTATTTCCGTACTTTTTAGACAGAATTATCTCCCTTGATATCACTGTTTTACCAACCATGAACCCATGAACATGTAGACCTCACCTGTATGACTGAAATATACCTCAATGCAGCAAGCACTCTAATGATTCGATGCCCCAAAAGATCAAATATAGATATTTTGCCAAAAAGACATTCTTGAAATGAATATCTTCCTTCCAGTAAGTATAATGCTGTTTCGTATAGTGGTTAAGTGGAAGGCATAAAATACATCTATGTATGTTCAACGTTGTATTCAAAACTAAGGAAGTCGCGTCATGTCGCCATGACGCTACATAAATCGCGCTACAATGAACGTCTTTTACGTGCGGTATTTACGACATACTGGGGCCACGCGAAAGTAAAATTTACAAAATACAATACTGAATTATCGCTACTGAAAATGAATTAACACTTTACAGTCTCTAAATAAATTAAAAGGTTAATGTCCTCAGTAAACGAAATTGCTATAAAACATAAATCACATTTACTGTCACTAAATAAAGTAATAAAGAAATCACTCTTTCGAATTTGTCCATTTTCTTATGTTTTCAATAGCATCACTTTTTGCTTTGCGATACAAATTAGCGGTACAGTCCATCTCACGTGAGTCTTTACAAGCTTTCACTTCCAGTGGATACAGTTTTGTAATTGGACGTGATGTCACTCCGTTCTTAGTCCTAATAATAGCGGATCTGGTTATCCCGTCACCTCCTGTGTTGAGCTTATCTACAACGGCTAAAGTCCATTTGATTCTAGGTGTTTCGTCGTACACTTGCACTACGTCACCAATATTAATAGTTTGTTCATTTTTCCCGGTGTTTCGTTGGTATTCTCGTAGAGAAGTAAGGTATTCATGTCTCCATTTATTCCAAAATTGTTGTATTATCTGTGATTTAAATTGTGATAACTTGTTCACAGAGTCATGAGTCACTGTATTCGTTGAACGTTCGTAATTTCCGGTGTCCGGGTACGGCACTGATGTGATCCTACGTCCATAAAGAAGATGAGCAGGGGTAAGCGGGTCTTCGTCCACTGGATCTGATGTAACATATGTTAGCGGTCGATCGTTGATCATAGATTCAACTTCTGTCACAATTGTTCTTAATAGTTCTATACTGATGAGAGAGCGTCCTAAAGTTTTCTTAATACAGTCCTTCGTAATTCCTATCAATCTCTCCCACCAGCCGCCATACCAGGGAGCTCTCTTTGGTATGAACTTCCATGTAGTTCCATAATTGTTAAGTTGTTCTATCAATGACGGCGATTTTGTAAGTTCTTCAATCTGTTTTGAAGCTGCAATATAAGTGGTAGCATTGTCTGAAATCATAGTTTTCGGCAATGACTTTCTACTCGCGAATCTCCGGAATGCTAGAATGAATGTTTCTACGGATAAATCTTCTACCACTTCCAAGTGTACGGCCCTAGTACTGGCGCATGTAAACAAGCATATATAAGATTTCCTTGTCTGTCCATCGCTGGCTTTCACTGTTAACGCGCCAGTGAAATCAACACCGGTAACTGTAAATGGTGGCGCTTCTCTTAGTCTGTCCCTGGGTAAGGGAGGTTGTTCTGGAGCCGAATACGGTCGGCTTGTAACTTTTTTACAATTCACACATTTCCGAATTATGCTTCTTACAACCTGTCTGATGGTAGGTATCCAGTAGGACTGTCGCAAGAATGTCACTGTACCCGAAAGTCCTGAATGTAAGTGAGTTATATGCGCATCCATCACAATGAGTTGTGTCAGTCTGTCTTTAGCAGGTATCAATAAAGGAAATTTCGTTGTTTCATCCAAGTGCGCGTTATGTATTCGTCCCTCACAACGGACCAAATTCTCTTCATCAATATATAGCTTAAGTTGTTTGATAAGGTTGTGTTTCTTTGAACTTGTACGCAGTTCACGGATAACAGTTGTATAATGTCTCTCTTGTACATCCTGTATCAACATTTTCCACGCCTTTTGTAATTCGTCTGTTTGTAAAGGACCTTTATTTCCGTCCTTTGATCGGCAGTTTGACACAAATCTTCTGATATATGCGATGACTCGTAGTAGTTTTCTGAATGAGCTAAAGCGTTTAAAGTCAACTATGTTACTTATTCCATTTGTTTGAGTAGAATCATTAGTAACTTCTGTGGTAAGTATACAAGTATTAGGTACGTTTTCCTGTTCGGCAATGGTTGACAAAATCTGGGTTTCATCTCTGTTCCATTTCGGCCAATCAACTTGATTTGTGAGCCAGTCTGGCCCATTCATCCATAATTTGCTTTGTTTGAATTTTTCCACTGATACTCCTCTTGATAACAAATCTGCCGGATTATCGTTAGACGGACAATATTTCCATGCGAATTCATCTGTAAGTTCCCTTATCTCTCGAATACGATTCGATACGAAAGGTTTTAAAGTCTTATTTGAATTCAACCAGTTCAGAACAATCTGGCTATCGCTCCATAATATTGCATGTGAAATTCCAGTATGCTTTGTAATGTGGTATAGTAACCTACTTCCAATCACTGCTGCCATCAATTCTAATCTCGGAATACTTAGTTGTTTAAGTGGTGCGATCCTGTTTCTAGCCATTATTAACGTACTTTTGTCCTTCGAAACTAGATAAGCGACGGCTCCGTATGCCTTCATACTGGCGTCAGTGAATACATGTATGGCTGTGCTTGTATCTGTATCCGAAACATGATCAAAATAATGACGCGGTATTGTGATTTGTGTGGCATCTTGAATGTCTGCTGCGGTTCCCATCCATTCTGTGACAATATCTTGCGGTAATGGTTCGTCCCACGTTAAGTGTTTCTGCCATAGTGTTTGCATTAACATCTTGCTTCTCACGGTAACCGGACTTATCATTCCAAGTGGATCGTAAATCCTAGATGACTGTCTAAGTATTTCACGCTTTGTAATAAGTGTTTTTGGTATATCACACAATTCAGTAGTAGCAAATCCAAGCGTGTCGTTAACAGTATCCCATCGTAGTCCTAAAATCTTAATAATCCGATCCTTGTCCAATACGTTCTCTGATTCGGCTAGTTTTCGTAGCATTGTGTTGTTCGACGCCCACGAACGCAAATTAAATCCTCCATCGGTAAATAATTTGCGGGTAAATCTAAAATATTCTAATAATGTTTCTTCCGATTTGAAGCTTGATACAATGTTGTCTACGTACAAATCTTTGCTTAACTTTTCCGTGATTTCGCAACGGTTGTCATTTAAATGTTTAAGCAGTACAGCATTTAGTATAAACGGTGAGCAAGTGGCACCAAATAATACTGACTTGAACCGGTATGTTGTAAATTCACTGTTTGGGTCTGTTGGATTACTTAGCCAGAAAAATCGGGTAACATCCCTGTCTTCCTCCTCTAGTCCAATATTTAGAAATGCCTTTTCGATATCTGTACTGATGGCAAAATTATTCATGCGGAATCTCATCAAAATTGCGGTAACATCATTCAATTTCGGCGGTATGTTTAGCAAACAATCATTCAAACTAGTACTGTCTTGTGTAGGTTTACAACTACAATCATATACGATCCTAATAGGTGTGTTGGCCGAGTCTTTCTTTACTGGATGGTGCGGTATATAGTTTAGTTTGGTTTGAGGTTTGACTTCCGGATTAACTTTTTCAATAAATCCTCGTTTTTCCTGTTCGTTGATAATCTCACCGTACTTGTGTAGTAGTTGTGGTTCCTTGCTTAGTCGTCTGATCACGTTCTCTGTTCTTCTTAAAGCGACTGATTTGTTTACTGGTAGAGGTGCGTGCTCTGTTTTGAAGGGTAGCTTAGCAAAATATCTATTGTCGTGATAAGAAATTGACGATTTCTTATAGTTCTCCTGAAATTTCTCCAGTTCTGTATTTTCAGTTTTTTCTCCAACTCCAAGCGATTCAATTTCCCAAAACTTTTCAAGATTATATTCATCCGTCCTGTGAGTTACCATTACATTTAGCATTGAGTTCCAACTATTTGTACTTGTATTCGACAATGTGGGTCCTGATAACAGATATCCTAATTTGGATTCAACAGCGGTCGGCCCATCCCCTCTTACGATTCTGTCACCAACAATACTCCAATAATAGTCCGCTCCTATGAGTAAATTCACTTCAAACATGTCGTCTTCAGATACTGGGTGGGCTAGTTTTAATCCACGTAAATGTTTCATTTGAGTTACTGAACTAATGTGATTCTTAATTGGAAGTGCAATTTCTGGTACGATTAAAACATCGATCGGTATATTAGTTCTGCTTCCGTCGTCTGTTTCTACATGTACAGTTGCTGATCTCAAGTGTCTTACCTGTCGCGTCTGTTCACCAAATCCCGATAAATGGACTTCTTCAGTTCTAGTTGGTGATATGTTCAGCTTACTTGCAAGTGCATCCGTGATAAATGATCTTTGAGCCCCTTCGTCTAATAAAATGTTTGCTTCGGTAGTCTGATTTCCTGATTTCACGTTAGCTATAGCGGTTTTCAAAATCACATTCGATGCTCTCTGTGTGAGTGAAGAGTGTAATACTCTATCACCGACGTCTGCGCTCTCTGGTGTACTCGATTCATTTCCGTTGCGTTTTTCACTACTCGTATTTCCACATAGGCTTGTGTGATGGCGTTTGTTACATTTACGGCAATTACTAGTTGATTTACAGTCTGCTAATTTATGATTTCCGAGACAATTAAAACATCGTCGATCTCGCTTTACTATTTTCATACGTGCTTCGTGACTTCCTACTTTGGTACAATTTACGGCAATATGACCGGACTCATTACAAAATATACAATTCTTTGTTTTGCGGTTAAACTCGGGTACTGACTTATGGTTTTGATCAGAAACTGACTTGTTTTGATTCTTATAAGACGGTTTTGCTTTTACCTTAGCGTTCGTCAAAAAAGCAGCGGTAGCATGTGGAGTCTCAAGCTTTTCTGGTAATTTACCGGCTTCCATAATAATTAATTCATCAAGAATAGATTTGCGTAGATCGCTCAATGACCAGTCGGTAGATCGGTGCTCTCTTGCTAAATTCTGACGTATTTCTGCAGGCAATTTATTCAATATCACGGGAACTAATAACGATCCATATGTTTCATCTGTCTGCCCGAGAGATTCAAGGCCACGTACATACGTTTCTGTCTTATCATAATAGGTGCGCAGACTCGCTAATGAGTAAATAGGTGCAGGTATGTCTAGTAAGGCTTGCATGTAGGTTTGTTTAATTTTATGAACTTGACCATACCTTTCCTGTATTAGCGCGATCGCTTTAGCATAATTTGTGTTAGTCATGGAGAATCCTGCAATGGTCTGTAAGGCCTCATTCCGTAATAAGGATTTCAAATAATTAAATTTCTGTGAATCACTGAGCGTAGGGTTTGTGTGTATTGCTATTTCATAAGAATCCCAAAAGGATTGCCAATCTAAAATTTCTCCTTCAAAACTGGGCAAACTGAGTTTCGGAAGTTTGTGGTAGTCACTCTGTGAGCTTGTTGTAGATGAAGAACGAATATTCGGTACGTTCGTAGGCGGGTTTGACTGATAGTTAAAGCTGGGTTCAACTGGTGTTTGTACATGCATATGAGGCGGAATAAAACTATCGGCATGTGGATTTAATGAGATAGATTCACTAGCGGGCGGGTTTGCGGTAAGCGAAGTTGCGGGTAATCTATGACTGCTAGTAATTTGACATGACTGTGCTAAGTTTGTGATTTGCCGAAGCTTGTAATCCAAATCAAACATATACTCATCTGAATCCTGTAATTCCTCAGCTACGTCTTCTTCCGATGTGTGCTCCAAGATTTTTCCGTTAAGATCTACGAGAATTTCTTTCTTCAATTTGACTGTCTCTAATAATGTTAAAATTTCATATTTGTCCAGCTCAGATTTCTGTTGAATGTCTTCAAATTTCCTCATTAGCTTCGTAATAACTCCTTTGTGCGCCGCTCGTACGGCTTTTAACTTTGTATCCATGACTTAAAATCCTGGTCACGGCACCAAATTTCGTATAGTGGTTAAGTGGAAGGCATAAAATACATCTATGTATGTTCAACGTTGTATTCAAAACTAAGGAAGTCGCGTCATGTCGCCATGACGCTACATAAATCGCGCTACAATGAACGTCTTTTACGTGCGGTATTTACGACATGCTGTGCTTCAGCCTTCACTTCAGACGTTCAGTGACAGTGCCTTCACTACCTTCATGGCTTCATTTAAGAATGTATACTGTACTGTGTACATTACGTCAGTACTGAAGACAGTGCATGTACATGTGCCAGGTGCAGTGCGTTCTGGTGTAACAGTAGAACATGATTTGTCTCCCAAAATTACCTACCGCACCAACTGGGAATCAAATTTATAACCTTTGGTTCAGTGGTTCACCACTCCACCAACTGAGCTTAAGGAATACTCCACTAGAGATGCTAATGGAGGGTGGCTATGAACCTATTACCTCTATCAGACATGAGGGAAACCCTTTACACTTTCCCCACCTACGATGACAATAACTTCAACCCTTTTACCAACTAGCTCTTTTTGACAACCATGGTTTTTTTTTATTTGGGTGGCAATGTAACAGCAGAGCATGATTTGTCTCAGAAAATTGCCTACACCACCAACTGGTGATTGAATGTAGAAGGGACATATATATTTACCCATGTCCATCCTTGGGTATGTACATTCGTTCGTTCGGCTTGGTTAAGTTTTTGCATTGAGGTCCATTTAT
Source organism: Mytilisepta virgata (assembly GCA_028015205.1). Lineage (NCBI taxonomy): Eukaryota > Metazoa > Mollusca > Bivalvia > Mytilida > Mytilidae > Mytilisepta > Mytilisepta virgata. Next base: position 48,742,405 of record CM051518.1, on the reverse strand, counting down.
CAAAAACCATTGAGATATATTTATGATATTATACCACTACAATCCCCTTATAAAACTGAACACAGATGAGCAACATTTGGCTCACTTTGACCTACATTTAATGCATGACTTCAATAAAGTTTTCACTTTAATTTTATATCCTAGGAATCCATGGTGTTATACCAATGATACTTCCTTAGTATAATCCTCTTACATTATATAATGCATTTCTCCATGAGTTGGGTCATTATGACCCACATTTCATGTCTGAGTGACTGAGTTAAGTTTTTGCATTTAGGTCTATTTCTCAGAAACATATTAAGAGATATCAGTGATATTATACCTATGCATTCATCTTACATGTATGTAGTAAAACAAAAGTCAGTAACATTTAAGTCACCATTGCCTACATTTTATGCTTGAGTTACTTTGGTAAAATTTTTGCATTTTGGTATATTTTCAAAGAACCTATAAAAGTATATATATAATATTATTCACAACTATAATCATCTTATATAGCACAACACAACTCAGCTGTTCTCCCCAGAATACTTTGAAGGCACAAAAATCAGAACATGTGAGCAACTTTTTATGCCCCGCCATGAATGTGGCTCGGGCATATAGATTTACCCTTGTACCTCCGTACATACGTCCCGATTCAGTTAAGTTTTGCGTTAAGCTCCACTTCTCAGAAACCTATAGTAATATATCAGTATTTCACCACTACAGTCCTCTTGTATAGTACAACGCAGTTCAGCAACACTTGGGTACCTATGACCTACATTTCATGCTTCAGTGACTTTGGTTAAGTTTTGCGTTTAGGTTCATTTCTCAGAAACCTATAGTAATATATCAATGATATTTCACCACTACAGTCCTCTTGTATAGTGCAACGCAGTTCAGCAACACTTGGGTCACAATGACCTACATTTCATGCTTCAGTGAATTTGGTAATCAGAATCTTATGGTAATAAATCAATTTAGGTCAATATTACAAAACCTATATTGTTTTTAGGGCGGGGCATCCATTTCTTATAGATGCATTTTCTAGTTTTTTCTAAGCTCAAAAATTGTTACATGTATTGACAAACAGAATATAATTGTTGTGTGCACTGTAGTAAATGTTTTTAACTAAATGAATAGTATTTTACATATACAATGTATATTTATTCATATGGGTAAGAGACAAAACAAATATAAAAAAAATCAGTTAAATATTATATTTTTCTGTTCCTTCCAGTCATTAATTGCCATCTTCATGTCTATGTCTTTTCCTACCATAGAAATGATCATCAGAGCATTTATTATTTAGTTGGATATTCTGTTCCTCTGGTCAAATACTGGAACATTCTCCTTGTTTGAAAGCAGATCTGAAAAAAACATTCTTCTGATTCCCACTCCAAGTGAACATTTAAAGGTGTCCAAAATAATTTGCAAATATACCATGGCACTAAATGTGAATTGAAGACACCAGATTTTCATGTCACATGAATTTTACCAACTCTGTGTTCACAAGCAAATAGTATAACAAACTAAAGGGCTTTTCCAGTCAAATGTGTCAAATGATGTTTCAATCTTTGAAATTATGTTATTCTGGATGTCATGCACATGCATGTACAATTTCAGGTACGATTGTGTTCGTTTTGACATGTAAAATGGTGATTTTCCACTTCCAGTAGCTCGTACATGTTTTACAACAGTCATGCATGATTGTTTTATCTTTTAATCCAGAAAACTTACACAAGTGCAATTATTTCGTAAAATCCATTTTCTAGATGTTTTATCATGTTTTTTTTTCATTGAACAGTACATATTAAAATAGATGTGTTAAGGTCAAATTTCGTCACTTCCAACCAATAGAAAAAAGTCGATCTATTCTTACTTCAGTGGAAATACACATATTTTGGCTAACCTGTAATAGATAATTATCAATTCTACATTTCTGTTGACATTTAAATTTAAATAGAACTTAATTACAATGCAATCAGAAGGGCTTAAATGTTGTCAAATACTTCTTTATTGCAAATTGACTTCTAATTACAACGACGCTGCAGTGTTGCTAATCGAGGCACTGTGGTCAATTAAGGTGCTGCTTTGATTGACAACTTCAAAAGGAAGGCACTGCAGAACTGCAGCGGCACTATGGGGCTGGCAAGAACGCTGCAGCAACATTTGAGTCACCGTGACCTACATTTTATGTTTGAGTGACTTTTATTTAATTTTTGCATTTTGGTATATTATTTAAGAACTTATGGTGATGTATTAATGATATTTCAAAATCACAGTCATCTTATATAGTACAACAAACATTTCCTAAATTGTTGAGTCACTATGACCAACATTTTATGGATGAGTGACTTTGATTTAATTGTTGCATTTTAGTCTCTTTCTAAAAAAAGGCATGTGATGATATATCAATGATATTTTACAACTACAATCATCTTCTTTAGTTTAACACAGATCACCAACAAATAAGTCCATATGACCTACACTTCATGCATGAGTGACTCCATTAAATTTAAGTGTTTCGGTACTTATATTATAAACAGAATTAAGTACTGTGGATTCATTGTTTTTAATAGGTAAATGTTAATGTAAGCAGGATATAATATGAAACTTTAAGATATTAAAATTAATTCTCAAAACTTTTTCTCTTTATAAATAATTGATGGGAATTGGATGTGCAGGAGGACAGGGCATCTATGTCTTACAGACACATAATCTCTGTAGCAAAAAAGTGAAAAGTCATTTTCAATGAACACGTGCCATTTTAAATAAAGTATTTGATTCAAAATTTAATATAAGGTTGATCTTAATCAATTGACAAACTAATTTTTGAAGAACTAATTGTAAATTGAATATATCTTCATTTCTTGCAGATCAGATTAACTCTTAGAAACTTGTCAAGACAAGCTGTATGTCCAAAATGTGCCAAGTTTATGCAAAGGTATATACATGTAATGACATTGATGACAAAAGTTTAGTGAATATTCTATCCAAATAAACGATATATTCTTTTTACCAGTATACAAATATCTGATAATTTTAACATTAAATTATATGGGAATGGTTTGGTGTTTTGATATTATATTCGAATTGCAGATTTATTCCTTAATCTGATATCTGATTTCATGGAGTCTACTGTATTTTGTACTGGTTCAGTAGTGTAATTTTAGCAGTACATACATACATATATCTAGAGGTTTGATTGATTCAAAGTTGAATATCATATTGTGGCCAAAGCTCAATAATAATATTAAAACACATTGTTAAAAAATAGTAAATAAGAAAAAACAGTAATATTTTCCTGAAAACAAAGTTAGACAGACATCCCCGTAACCATTTTAATGACAGTCAATGTTAAAAATTCTTAATTTCAGTTTCTACTAAGTATGCACCCCACATCATCTTGCAGTACATCTACCTTATACAAGGTACTTTTTTGTGTCGCCTGCGGAATGCATGGTCGACACATAGGGATCACTATCTGTCGTCTTGTGTCTTGCGTCGTCACACTTTTCTTCTATCGTCAACTACTCGTAAACTGCTGAAAGGAATTTGATGAAACTTTCTCTGTGCATGAACCTTAATGGACAGGTGTGCATATATATTTCATTTTTAGAAAATTTAAAATTTTTTTTTGTAAAAATTGACATTTTTGCAAAAAAAGGGGGAGGGGGCAAAACTTCTATCCTCAACTACTCCATAACCGCTCAAAGGAATTTGATGAAACTTTCTCTGTGCATTAACCTTAATGCACAGGTGTGCATATATATTTCATTTTTAGAATATTTAAAAAAATGACATGAAACTTTCCCTGTGCATTAACCTTAATGTAATGGTGTGCATATATATTTCATTTGTAGAAAATTTTAATATCTTTTGTAAAAATTGACGTCCGCAGGCGACACATGTCTTCCTTGGAAGACTCACACATTTTATCTGTATAAACCCAATGTCAGATAAACACTTTTCACATTTTTTACTTGTATTCACTATTTTGCAGTCCATCTACTTGTATAAAGTATGTTTCTGTGTAGGTGGGACATCACATGAATTTTCTTATTTCTTTTTGTTTACCTTTTATGTATGGACTCGGTCTTGCTCTGGGTTTATAAGAGTCAACATTTTATTTTTTTCATGCACGTTCTCTCGTACCATATTGGTCGAAACGTTTGGCACTTTTGACTTTTAATATCTGTTGTTTTTTTGTAATTTTGTATTTAGTTTATTTTTTTTTGACTTGTGTATTTTGTATATTTAAGTCGTTTGATATCCCTTTTAACAGCTCACCATTTCCATTTATTTTCCTCATATTTTATTAGATAAATTATTGCAGATAAAGGAATGATTGAATCTTAATGGTCAAATTTAAAAAAAAATTACAAACAGCCAGAAGAAAACAACAGATTTGAAACTAAACTCATATCAACAAGGTTTAAAAAAAATTGCATATCCCTCTCAATTCATTTAAATTTTGTAGGTTTTTCTTAGTCCACAAAAATGAATATCTGTAAACAGTTTCAAATGTAAAAATTTTGCCGACAGTTGGTTGATTTCAGTCTGCCCGGTGACTGATTAACCTGTATATGAAAATCACAATGTGGTTTTTTTGTCTGGAAAATGTCTGATTTGGAGAAAATTTTTATTAAAATAAGATTCAGTGTTCTATCTAAATTATCAATTGCTATGCTTGTCTAATTACAAACAATAATGTAGACTGTGAAAGACAATTCATTCTTGTAAAAAATTTATATAAATAAATGTACATGTAGTTTATTGTTTTGTAAATTTAATACAGTAGACTCCATGAAACAGGATATCTGATAAAGGAATATATTGGGAAATGGGATATAATATCAAAACACCAAACCATTTCTTAGTTATTCTATGTAGATTGATTGGATATTTGCATACCCGATAAAAGAATACTCCTTCTAATTGGATATAATTTTCATGTAACATTGGTGGCAAAGTCATTATAATAGAATATTTTTGTTTCTGTGTACAAGAAATGACTTCTTTAGTCAACAAATTTTATTTCAAGAAGACAAAATATCATTATATTTGAACATATTTGTATAACTGTTGATTGTTGTTTTCAATATAAACCTTCCCTGCTGGTACTGAAACTGCTACTGAATATAATAAAAATCTTCAAATGTAATGGTCATGTCTACATGTCTATGTCAGCAAATTGTAATGAAGTTGTATTTCATTCTGATTAATTTATAAACAATAAAAAATGTAAAAAGGAATATTACCTGGAATACTGCCACCCTCTTTATTATTTTGAAATGAGGGTCATGAACCTCTTTTGACCTTTTGGGGGTTGTCAACTACGTGTATGATATATTATGTGGATTATATTCTAGGATAATAGCTCACACATAATTATCATTATGTTTCTTTTATTATTATAATTATAGATTAAGGTACCATAATTTTAGATGTGGTTATATTATGGTTTATTTGGCACCTGTTTTAAATGTGCCAAAATTAAACACACTTAAATAAAATAAATCCAAAAAATAAGCTTCCGAAATAATTTCAAGTTCTTCATATCTGGAAAAAATAATTACCGGTAACATTGGTTATAGTTGCAATGCTTTGATTGATATTAATTTTTTCAAGCTAAACTGCTGTAATCATATTTGTCCAATTGTCATCATAGGTGTAAATTTACCCTGTGAAAAGTTCAATTTCAGAATTGAATTTGAAAAATAGGGAGTAACTACAATTTAGACCAAAAAATTACCTTGAACTCTGGGTTATAATTTGTTTAAAATGTTTGACATAAGGTTATTCATTGTGTAAAGTAATGAATGAAGTATAAATGGCTTTTCCCCATTGATGCACATTCTTCACAGTTTGTAGTTAATGAATTAAGGAACTATTATAAAGATGCAAGTTTTTACCGTCACTTTTGTGTTTTGTTATTTTTTATGCCCTGACCGCTAGGCGAAGTGAGCATTAAGTGTTACCTTTGACTGTCCGTCCTTCGGTCCATCCGATTTTGGTTTCCGCACTCTAACTCTAGATTGCCTCATCCAAATTTTATAAAACTCATACACAATGCTAAGTACCACAGCATGCAGACAGAGTTCGAATTTGGGCAGTGAGTCATTTACCATTCTAGAGTTATGCCCCTTTAGAACTTGAAAAAATTGCTATTACATGTACCTAAGACTAGAACAATAGAACTCTTTAAAAACTAGCGTGACATCAAATGCTCTAAAAAAAGTATTTTCAAGTATTATAAGCCAGCTTGAGGAGGGGGAGACATTTCTGTCTTTAAATGGAAGATGATTGGGAAAAAAATCTGTATAATATCAAGAGGTTTCTGGAAATCAGCTTACAGCAGCCAAAAATTTTACATTTCTATGTATACTGTATTTGCATATTTTTCGTTTATTTATTTCAGGTGTAATTACAGGGTTACTTCGGTCTCTTTCGGAAAATGGGAACCAGATGGTTTGGTAAGTAAAAAACTTCTTATTGAAAAAGTGGGGTATTAGCAGAATAAAGGCCTTTCTTACTGTGCAATGGTTTTCAAAATTTATGCCAGTAAATTTTAAAATGCAGGAAATAACATTCAGTACTATTTTAACAACAGATGAAGTTCACCCTGCTGATTGGCTCGAAAAATGTTTAATATTGGAATTTTTGTATTGAATAATTAAACCTATAAAATTCATCACAAGAAGAGAATTCCAAGGGCATATGGGGGCAAGGTAGCCGAGTGATTAAAGCGCAGGCCTTTAAACCACGAGGTTGACACCGCTGTAGGTTCGAACCTCACATGTGTCAAGGTTTCCAGGCACCTACCTTAGCTCGGGGGTTTCACTGATTTTCCGGCCTGGAATATGGGGCTTTCCTCCCCCACAAACCTGGCGACCATGCAAGAACACCATATCTACCAAACGGTCGTAAATCTCGCCGTCGGTAAAAAAACTCTACTGAGCTTATGTTGATTGTTGACTTGTACACACCAACGTTAAATAAAACTTACCTTAACCTTTTTTATTCTAGAAGAAGTCGGCCAAAATTCTGGTTGTTGAGCTTCTCTTTTTTGTTATAGATTGAAAAAATGCAGGAAAAGTTCAGTTTCATCAAAATTAATCAGATTTTCTAGTTTAAACCATGAATGCTTATGAAGATATGCTAACATAGATGTATTCACACTAGTTAATGCCAATAAAGTCATACATTACTGTCTGGACACCTCAGTTCATAAAATGGATTTTTAGCATTTTGAAAGTATAAACGTTAGAATTATTAGACAACCTTTTGTTGGTTAATTAACCTTATTGAGTCATCCAAGAAAACATAAAAATTTTAAAGTTGTTTATAAAGGTTATGTTTTTATACCTCACAAATGATTCTGAATGGGGAATTTCCAATAGAAAAATTAATGCAATTCAAAATTTAAAAAAAATAATAATTTGAATTTATCAACTCAGACCTATCCTAAAATTTGTAAAACTCTTATTTTAAATATTTTGATGCATTTTGTGCATATTTCATGCATCACAGGGTTGTAATACTTAATTTTATAAAATCTTATAGGAAGAGTTATCTCCCTTTAACATTGAAAATTCCATAGGCGGAAGTTTTTCGTTCCTCGTGAAGACATGATTAAACAAAATCAGGTATGTTCGATTGTTTCAGTTAAGACTTACCTGTAGCTCATTGCATTTTTCACCCTAGTAACAAGACAATTCACATTGATTAAGGTATTCAAATTCTAAAAAATCCATTTTACGAACTGATGTGTCCAGACAGTAGTCATACATTAAGATACAGTGTACTAGTTTTACATGTAGTTTAAAAAGTACATGTAATCAAACACCTGCAAAAACCACTAAGCAACACTTTAATAATGGAAACCAGTGGGAAGAAGAAGCTGTTTTTCTGTTATTAGTGTGGATATTATCAAAAATTTGATGTATCCTCAAAACAGCTGTATTCACTAAACCTAAAAAACTTGATGCTGTTAATAATGAAATCTATAGTATGTTGATATTGAATTCACACATATTTTTTGCAGAATGAAGGACCTGAAATACCAGAATATGAAATATTACATGTACAGATGAAGTCATATGATTATCCTGTATTAGAAAGTTATACAAAATATGTACATAAACTATCAAATTCATTTGGTTTAGAGTCGGACAGGTAATTCTTTAAGTTCAGATGTTTTTGTGTAAGTTTTAATTTAATGATTGATTCTTTATAGAATTAAAGGGTGAGCATTTTTATGTACACAAATAAATGGATGTATGGTAACTGTTCATGAAAAATCACAATATTTAAACAAAGAAAAAAACTAGACAGACTCTGAACAAACAAGCAATGAAAGTTCTTTTATATCTTCTCTCTGTCATTAAGTTGCCTGGAGCCTTCAACAGTTAGCCAGTGAAAATTTTTATACAATAATTTGATATACCAAAATATGTCTAAGATTAGAAGGCATAATGCAAAACCTGAAGGGGAGTGCATTATGCATTTTAACCATGGGATATATTTTGGTAGATTACTTGGATAACACACTAATATTATTATTTTTACTCTGAATGTTCTATTCATTGATTTGAAGCATTTCTTATAAATTTTTAGTTAAATGCATACAATTAGTTTTAATATTAAGGCCACACCAAATTTATTTTTAGTTCTTTGTATTTCCCAGCTCTGATTTTTCGGACTTCACAATTTTTTTTTTTATAAAGCCTGTGGCTTGGGCATTATCGGTGTTTCAGTCAATACTACTTTCCCATGGGCAGTCTTTATCTCTGCATAAGTAACTACAGTAGAATCTCGATATCTCAAACTTGAAGGTGTCTGTAAATTTAGTTTGAGGCATCAGTAGTTCGAGCCATCAAAGTCTGGAAAATTTTCAGTTACGAACCAGCAATAAATTTAAACATTAATTTACATCCATTTTTCTATCTGATCATTAAAACAACATCCACTCATCAAATCTTGATGTGGAAATAATGATAAACATCAAGTAGATTATTAATGACATGGAATTGACAATTAATTATCTTAGGTTAATCAATGATCTGACCTAGCTATGGTTTTTCACACTTATTGATATTGTCACGTACATTAAAAATGGTGTTTGAGTTAATGAGAATAAATAACATTATATAACTGTTGTATGGACCTGAAAATTAGTTCGAGAATTCGAGAAATCGGTGTTCGAAAAACCGAGAGTAAATTTACATAGACGTAATGGAAAAAATGACCAGACTTTTGTAAAGGGTTGAGAAATCCAGGATGTTTGAGCGATTTTAGTGTATTATATATATAAATTCTTACATTGTTGTAATTTGCCTGTCAGTGAGATCACAATTTTTAACCAGATTTTTCAGTGAAAAATTCCAGTTACTAGTTTGGCAATAGACATTGTGTTTGGAAAGAGGGGGGGGGGGGGGGCTTGTGACTCTATAAACAGTGATGAAGGAAAATCTGGTTTACTGTAGCTCTGACAGCTTCTTTTTAACTTGCAATACTTGAAATTTACTGTTATTGTTTAATTAATAGTTTGATAAACAAATTTTTCTTTATCTGTAGTTATGCAGTTCCTGGAAAGTCATCTAAAGTTGAACTGTTTTATCCACGATCAACTAGGATAGAACATGAATATAACCTTACTAAATATGAACGAGTTGTACAGGTAAGTACTAATTACATGAATAATATTTACATCCATCTGTATTTGTTGTACTGCTTCACTTGAAGTTATGACTAATGATTTTTGGCCAAATCTTACCAAGGAACCTGGACTTTGATTTATCTGATTTAGGTAAACCCTCGAATAAATAGTATGCAAGTTTTTGAGTACCAGGTATAAGGGACAGGCCGCGCAATTGTTTTTCTGTTACAGAAGTCATGAAATAATAGGCTGCCATTACGTCTGTATGTTTCGTTCAAACATGGGAGATGGTTCAAAACGATCGCCATACACTGGCACATATCCAGTTAAAATCTCGGGGTGTGAAATCAGTCTACTTTTTCCGTAATTTGAGAAATCACGAGCCATGGTAAAAAAGTCTCCTTCCGCAAAGTAAAATGTACCTCTTTCATGCTCTCCATGTATAATAAAAATTTTCTTGGTTTTATTTATTTAATTCTTTCAATATTTCTATGTCAATTGCCTCAGGTAAATGCACTTTTAAAACAACACAAGTTATTCAGTTATCATGGTTGGTTTTGTTACAGTAGGTCCATATATCATGGTGCAATTATAATTTTTTTTATGGACTTCTTTCGTATCCCTCAGGTCAAAGTTCATTGTAGGTCTTGAGCCATATAAACCATTAGATTAAATTGACTGAGCTAATTATCTGGTTTTCTATGCAATTCTAGTTTCTGATAGGAAAATTAAAAAAAATTCCTTTGAAATGGCTTTACCAAATGAATAAAATCTGGGTATTCATGTAATATCTTCTTTCAGCTAGAAGATGTACCATCAACAACATTGCCAATCTTTATAGAAGCAATAAGACTCAATGCACCAGCTGGAATAGAGGTCTCAGTGAAATTGGTATGTAGAGAATAATGAATTTATTTTATTTGGAAATTCAAAGAATCACATAAGAATTAACAGTGTAAAAATGAGCCACTTATTGGTGAGGCCATGGAAAGGGAAAACAAAATCTATATTTTTTTAATATAAAATATTTTTACCATAAAAATTATCCTGGCAAATTTTATTATCTGATATGTTGATATTTAAGTTTTTAAAAAGTTTTTTAAAAGAATTCTCCGTAAAAAAGCTTTGAGTGTTTATATCCTAACAAAATTATTATGAACTGGTATATTGATTTTCTATGCTGATTGAAATTTTAAATTACTTTCAGCCTGATCCTGTTGAAGAAGAGGACCGTTACATACCAGATCAGGAATTAATAGCACTGAAAGATCAAATAGAAGAGTTGGAAGAAAAAAAATCGGACTTAAAGAAGGGAAAATTTTAAAACAATTTGTGTCAACCTTTTTGTATAAACATATTAAAAATATTCACTAAAGTTTCAGTGTTAAAGTAGTATCTTACCTAAAAATGAACGTAAATTTTATGTAATTAAAATGTCATTAGCAAAGAAATCTAAATTTACATTTAGACCATGATGTTGCTGTTTCTTTTTTTAATGGATAGGACTGGCCATTTATTGTCTCATGCACAAACAAAGGAGGGACTTTGTAATGGTCTGCATCCCTCAAATTAACTTTGCATATGCAAGTCATCTGAAACTACTGGGCAGACTTAGTTAATATTTGGAGAAATGTTACCTATGGCATGAAGATGATCACACTTTACCTCCATTTTTGATTCAGCGATCTTTACAGGAGTTATGGGACTTTGTTGTTTTTTATCACATTATCATATACATTCCTTTTGGATGCAACTCCTCTGAAAATGTATTTTTTCACATCATATCATATGCATACCTTGTGGATGCAACTGCTTTTAAACTACTGAACAGATTTGGTTTATATTTTGCAGGATTGTTACCTATATGATGATGATCACACTATACCGCCATTTTGATTCACAGATTTTGGGAGTTATTGGACTTTGGGTTTTTTTGGATGCAACTCCTCTGAAAATACTTGGCAGATTTGGTTTATATTTTGGATTGTTATCTTTAATATGACAATGGTAACACTGTACTGCCATTTTGATCCAGATATTTTTTCAAGCGTTGTGGAATTTTGTTGTATTTTATCACATTGTATCATATGCATACCTTGTGGACACAGCTCTTCTGAAACTTATTAGCAGGTTTGGTTTATATTTTGAAGAATCGTTCCCTGTGATATGAAGATGATCAATACTATTTTGATGTATTGATTTTTATAGGAGTTATGGGACTTAGTTTATTATCACTGTATATCATATGCCTACCTTGTGGACTCAACTCCTATGAAACTACTCATCATATGTTGATTGTATTTTGCAGAAATGTTGCTTATGATATGAAGCTGATTATATAAATTCCGATTCATTGATTTTTACTGGAGATATAGGACAATTGAAGCGTGATTACACCATAACGTGCCAGTCAATTCTTTTTATTTGCTGATTTATCTATCGCATCAGATGACATACATATATGGCTACTTGTAACATTAACAATCTTGTTGAAAGTTTGTTTAGTCAGGAAATGTACATGTATGGTAGATAAATTCATGAGACAAAATCCAAACAAGCACATGACAAAAATTTGAATAAAGAAACAGTAAATCTATGGCTGTTCTGTATCTTCTTCCCTACAGTGAGGGCTTCATAACTGAGAAATATTAAGCAGTTCAAGTCAAGACATCCTGTAGCATCTATTTGCTAAATGCTGTATGTTTCTTCGTTTAGTAAGTTTGTGTTATATTGTTGGTTGTCACAGTTGGCTGTTTTACTACTCCTGTAAATATACTTAGCTCCTTTTCAGTAATAGCGGCTTTAGTAATATATTTATCTGCATAGACATGTATTTCTTAAAATTAGGTTTATTTCTAACACATTAGCTTTTCTTTTCGCACCACATTATTATTGCAAGTTGCTGTGAAACAATTTGCTTGAAACTTTGGACCTGTCAGTATGCAATGTCATAAAATTCAGTCAATGAAAAAGTCAATTTCAAACAAAATTTACTGAAAGCAGCAAAAACTGTTTGACATCAAAGAAAGAAATGAGTTTACAAATGACCTAAATTTCATGCTTGAGACTTGGTTTTCAAGTTGCCGGACATTTTTCTCTATTTTTCAGAAACTTAATGTATTATTTCAAGGATATTTTACCGCTACAGCTATCTTATATTCTTCAACTCAAGTATTTTATTTATTAAAATAACAATCATTTACACCTTGTACTCGAGTGGCTTTTGTTAAGTTTAATATATCTATTCTATTTCAAGGATGTTTCACAACATTTAACTTTATAGTCATTTTACATCAGTGTTCTTACTTAGAGAGTACTTAGATCAGAAACTTTGTCACTGTGACCTACATTTCCTGCTTGATTAACTTTGGTTCAAATTTTTATTTAACTTCCACTCTTGCTTTAAGTTAAAGGAAAAGGTATGTTAAGGGCACTTTTTTACCTCATGAATTCCTAAATTTGGCTAATCAATATTCTGCCCTCATCACATCTTCAAGAGTCACAGTCACAAATCAGTACTCCCATTACAAGTCATTATGATCATGCTTCATACCAACTATGAATTATTTACACTTACAATAACAAGGTTTAAATATCTGATAAATTTCTGATGACATTTCTTGCTAGGTAAACCAATATGCCTGCCCCCACATTTTGAGCAGGGGTATAAATAGGTAAACATATCAAAACCTGGTACTGTAGTTAAGGATGTCATTGTTTTACTGATGCATTGTCTACTTGTTTTTTTTTTTTTTTTACTTCTAAATGTGTATAAACAAAATATGTATAACAGACTTTAATACCAATTATTTAATTTATTACATACATGCTAACAAATCATTCATTGCACATTTAAAAACATTTCTGTAAAAAATATAAAATTCTGCTTATGGAGCTATGAGTTCTTGTCCTGTATTTTTGCAATTTTCTCTTTCCATTGGTCCTCTGGTATATCTTTGGCCCATTCTGGAATGTTGCTTTGTGGAAGTTGGATACGTTTCATCACATTTTTTATTTTTTCAGTATTTTCTGAAAGAAAAATAAAAATGTGACTTTTAAGAAATATTTCATGACACTAAGGGCCATATGGCAATATATGGACTGGCAGGTCGCTCCAAAAACAGTATATGGACCAAAGCGAATGTCCCAAAGTGTTATGAACTATTTCTTATATTATACTTGTAAATCATATGTAGATTTCCATACTGCATTAGCACATGAAGGGGTTAACCGCCTTAAATATATGTTATTAGGCTCATTATTTTTCCCCTACCCCTTCCAAAAAGTAGTGGTTTTTTTTCAGATACAACCTGAAATGTCAGTCTAAATAAGTTTTTTAAAGGCCTGGGAACATTCTGAACCCCTAAAATATCTACTTAAGAACATGTTCATGCCCCCCTTCCTCCATCCAAACATACCTCAAATTTGTGATGTTAATTGGAAAAATCTAGATGGTGGATGTCATGCTTACAATCAGTAACACTTATGCACACAAAAATACTTCAAAGTTTATTTTACCCCTTTAAAAAGTAGCCAACTTGAAAGAAAATTACCTTCCCCCAAACCATTCACTTTAGTATCTGCACAAAATTACGAACCAATCCAAAAGAATGATATTCTACACACAAGAAAAAGAAAAGGAAAAAATCGAATACAGTGTAGTTCCTCCCTTTTAAATGGTATTTACAGAATCAATTATTCTTTGTAATTGTACATTTGTCTGAGAAGCGACCCGAATTTTTACAATGAAATTAAAACAAAAAACAAACCCGTTATCAATTCCGGTAAAAAATCGTATATGGACCGGAGCAGTTTACTCAGATAAATAGGAGAAAAAAATCATTAAGTATAATATTCATAAATAACATATAAAACAAAGGGGAGAAATTCTCCACAGGACTTAGTAAGTTATTTGTGTGAAAAAAAGTTTCATAGTACAGTGACCTGTTTTGATATTAAATTAGTAGCATATTTATATAATAGTTACTAATGTTCAAGGGTCATATCAGTTTCCTGATCCATACCATGGCTCAAGGGCTGGGCATTTTTTGCAATATTGCCCTGAACACCAGTTTGGTCCAAACTGTGCAAGAGAACCAATAAATGTCTGTCTTTAATATAAGAATAGACTAAAGTTTTCTAGTGGTTAAACCTTGAACGGAGTCATAATTTTTTGTCATTTTCTTATTTATTGGACAAAAATTAGTAAGGTTTCTTATGAAAATTTCATAATTTCATACAGTTGGGAAAGTTTGTTACAAATGTTGGTTGTATCATGGTAAATGATATAAGGCAAATTAAAGTTCATTGATAGATTATCATTCCCTCAAAAATGCCCCCAACCCCCCAAATATTTTTTCATTCTTACGAAATGCGATTTATTGGAATTTATCTGGCATCTGTTCCATATAAAAATCTTTAACATATACAATGACTTTGTAAGTAGCCAAACTGACCAAAAGTCCCCAATGCTGGACCTACAGACAGCATGAATTTTCATGCACTTTTTACTTGCGGAACACGAATTGATGACAGAAATAGATCCATGTAATAAAACATACGACCCTGATTTTTTATAAGCGGTGGTTGATAATTGATCAATTAAATTAAATAAGCATAAGAACAAAATGATCAGCTACAACATTTTTGTATTATTCTTTTTTACTACTGTACAAACCTCTAATCAATCCCTTTTAAGACTTTGTCTAATAAACTTGAAATGAAAGCTGTTTAAATGAATTTTTAGAATTAAACCAACTATATATCAACATTCATTTTTTGTCTAGCCTTGAAACCCTTTTAGGACTATACCAAAGATTTTCTCTGGATCTTTATTGTTAATTTTAGAGGTTGAAAGCTTGTGGTTTATTTTTTGAAATATTTTGTTGCCATTGAATTTAATGAATGAATTGTGGGACCGATTATATATCAAAATGTAATCAACGAAAACATTTCTTCATGTAAGTGAGTGGTTGCTCATTATTTAAGATTGTAATACAGACACAGGTTATTTATTGTTTGGCTGCAACTTTTTTTTCGTCTCCCTAGCATATGGTCTGTGTCTTTATATTTCACATACCTTCATCTAATTTTATTCTTGAGTCTTCAGCTTTCTGATTCCAAAGTAAACTTTGTGGGTCTGATTTTGGTAATTCAGGAACCTTAAAAATATAGTAAGAGTATATATGTCTGTTGTAATTCATTCCAGTTTACAATAAAGATATTTTAATGTCATAAAAGGCAAGGGCTTGTGGTCTTTTTCTGAAATCTTTTAATTTTAAACAGTATAAATGCTTTTGTAATAGATATGACAGTAACAGAATAAATTTCTACGTTTGGCAGAGATATCCAATAAAACATCAGTAAAATTTAGCAATTCCTTCTGCGAGTCTAATAATTTATCAGCATACCTCCCAACATTTATATAACTTATTTAGTACCGTACGCCATATTTCTATCTCTTTGTCTTGTCTCTTCACAATAAAGTCTACTTTAGTTTGTGTATGCATGGCCCAAGTTAATCTTACTGTTGTGAAGAATCATTTTCCCTGTAAAACACCAAGGTAGAAATGATATCATAGTGTATGCAGATGTAAGAGTGTAACCTGCATATAGGATGGAGATCTTCCTCCGGCCTGGACATGGATACTGCTTTGTCTTATAGCTTCATCTATGTGCAAGGCATCAATTTCATCTTCAGGCGAGTCCTCAGCAGAACCTGATTCTCCATCGTCAACTTCCTGTGGCAGCATCTGGTACCCTTGAAAACCATTTTCTTCATTATCGTCTTGATCATCATCACTGTCCGAGCTTTCTACATTTACAAAAACATCTGGTACAGGAAAATCATCTACAGATGAAAGGTCAGAAGGTTTGGCATCATGTTCCCCTTCTTCAGGAACTGGAGACATCAGTTACTGAAATATATAATTTCTATAGAAAGTTTTCCATAGTGTGTATTTATATTTAAACCTAACATTACCTGTTCTCAACTACCAGTATATATAATTTAAAATGAATGCCTCTTTTCAGATCTTTTTGAACTTTTCAAAAGGGGTGAAACATTTACATTTTCTATGTCAGATTGTCTTTCATCATTTAAAAGTTAGTTTTTACTTCTTAAGACTTTTCTATGGCATAGTTTAAATTCATATTTTACATTTATATGTTTTTAACTACACTTATAAATATGATATCATTCCTAAACCAATTTTAACTTTTACATTTTACCTTTAATACAAGAAATTATGTGTGTAAATTTGTTTCAAGGGCCATAACTCAGAAAGCAGCATCACATTTACAATTCCAAGGAATCTCAAATAGATTATAAAAGTTGTAGCGCCAACATAACATTACAGATGTAAAAACGCTGTCAATATGTGACAGGGAAATTATTAAAGGGTATGATGACATTCTTAGAATTTTCATATTCTCTTTAAAAACCTCATACAGGACCATAAATGTACGACCTACCTGCAAATGGTCACATAAATTGAACGTTTTTCTTTCACAGCATTTGGCTGTGACTTAGAGCGATTGGTGGCCATGTACATGAGTCTTTGGTTTTTGATAAAATGATAGTTACAGTTTCATTTTTCAAATAATTTAAATAGGTGTTTGTATGATCCAAAAACTTGGATGAATTTAATTTACTCAGACCAGCAAAAACAGGGGAGAACAAGTTCACAGTCACTTGTATAACAGTAAATTAACTAGACCAGAGAAAAACTGACTATAAGGAGATAAAATAAAATAACTTTCGCTGTCAATTAAACAAAAATTAATAAATTAATAAACTTTCCACATTGTCTAATATACATTTTTTGTTCGTCAAACAATAATTCATACCTTTTTAGTAATAATCAAGTATTAGACAATCCAGGTGATATTTCTCAGTATGTTCAATAGATCTTAACTCTGTTAAAAATAAAATACAAAACATTTTACAATGATTTCATGTCAATCCATCCCCTTGTTACGTTCGATTCGTCCCAAATTGAGTAATTAACAGTGTGACATTGAAACAGGAATGAAAGAGTTGATGTATAGTATGTACATGTACAAATGTATGAATGAAAAATAAACCTTTCTTTTTTCAAATGTTTTAGGTAGGGCTATGCCAATTAATAATTAACTTCAATGCTCCAGCTTGTCCTAATTTGGAAGGCTGCAATGCCCTTAATGCCCTTCTGTCCCTACAGTTCCAAAAATGTGTCCCTCTGCCCAACAAATACAAAAGCCAAACCGTCAGCTATGCATAACAGCAATACTTCTTTGTTTAGGGACAAACAGAAAAAAGAGAAATTAAATATAATAAAACATAATAAAGGACCACCATCTTAGTGCACTTATTAAGGACTACTAAGAAGCACTTCTATAGAATAGAGAATAGAAACGGGGAATGTGTCAAAGAGACAACAACCCGACTAAAAAGCAGAAAACAGCCCAAGGCCACCAATGGGTCTTCAACATAGTGAGAAAATCCCACACCCCCACACTATAAATATGCACTAAAGCCCTTAAAATTCTGTAACAATAAGTAATAATGTATGTTATCATACTTCATGTGAATTCTCTACTTTTAATCATTTTCATTGGTTTACAAGAATGTGGTATTTTATCAATCACCTGCTGGAAAAGAAACAGGTGGTGAATTTTTATACTGTCACCCACTCATAAAATTCAAGATATTCAGTATAATGAAATAAATAACAAATTTCTAATAGGGTGACGTAGTACTCTGTATATTGTAACCCCTCTGAAAACATTGTCAACGTTAGCTTTGCCTCTATTAACAATGTTTTCTAGGGATTACAATATACTCTGTCACCCTCTTAGAAATGTGTTATTTATATATTACTGTTTCAAAATATTTTAAGAAAACAGAAATAAGATAAAAGATCACATTTAGCCAGGAATGCCAAAAATCGAGTCAGACCAAATGGTAAAATTGCATTGGTTACTTTGTTGATATATTCAGATAATATCTGAGGACCAGAATCGAACGAAACAATCCTGTGTATAAGCCTGGTTTTGACAATATTGACATTTTTGTTTATTATATACTACAAACAACATATTATGTACGTTTGTTTGGTTTACAGAAGAAAGGATAATGGTTAATTCCAGGAACTGTATTATGATCCCTGAACTTTATAATTCTCACAATACGAGTTTTTCAAGGCTACAGATTTAGAGATAGCCGTAGGCCTACATCATTTTGTAATCCGTTTCTACTCTACCTACCTCAGAATATCCGGAATTACTTGTGCTTTCCGTTTTGCTTCGAATCTATTGTGATTGGTACATTTCCTGCAATTTCACCTTTGATGTTTATTTGTTTCCAAGAGGTAATTTTTATTTAATAGGGACAAGAATAACTAGCTATATACAGGACGTTTGTACTTTCCCCCAAAGATACAGATATCTTTATTCTCCCGTCACGGAGCCAATTACTGGACATGACAATCAATTATAATCAATTGATATTCACCCTTTTCCAAAAACCAGATAACAGGGGCAGATAATCCAAATTTACATGTAAAACTTCTTTTTAATAGCTACAGTAGACAGTACAGTCAAAATACGTGTGGGCTCTGTTAAATCTCATATTTAAACACTTCTACTTTTTATAAACATAAACAAATTTTGTTTTCAATAATTGAAATATTTTTCTCCATGCTTATAACTTGTTTTAGGTATGAATAAATAACTTGTTTTAGGTATGAATAATGAAAATTAGTTTAAAACTGAATATTTTATTGATCAAATACCTTGTGATGGGATGTAAAAATCTGTTTGTTGTTTGTATTATAAATTGACTATCTGTTTTGTTCCAGTTCATTGGTATTACGACGGGTGTTACACCTGAGTTTACCTAAGGGAAAAATTATGCCATTATACAGTCAGCTGGAAATAACTGATTTTGCAATAGTTTTGTATACAACTTGAATATATTATTGACACCAAAAAATAAAAAAAAATTACAGAATTTAGAATATAGATTTAATAATGACGAAATTTAAAAACTGATAATAATAATAATAATTCATAGAAGGGTGTTATACTGGTTTAAGTTGGTTGTTTTTACAAAGTTTTTTCTATTGTTTATAACCTTGAAACGTTGAAACAATATTATTTGAAAATTACAATTAAATTAGAACTATCATAACAACGTTTTGTAATTCAGATAAGATAAGAAAAATTTATTTTGATTTGGCATAAGTCAAATATACAACACAAGCTCTAAGGAGCTTTTGACTGAATATAAAAACATATACATAACAATAAAAACAGTCCAAGATATAAACCACCCTGCAATACAAAATTAAAAATCTCACACATAGCACGCAATAAAAATTTAGCAGCAAATTTAGAATGAAGTAAAGAATTTATCTATATGATTTACCTCTTTAACTTCGAGATCTAGAAATTTCAAAAGAACAAAATATTATCAACCTGCATTGATGACTCAATTTCTGGAAAAATGTGTCAAAATAAATAAAAATTCATGCAGAAATACATCAATGCTCGTCATATGCAACAAAAAGCAACATAAATAATAAACAGCTCATCAAAAGAGTTATCTGCAAGCAGAACAGCGACATTCCAAACCTTTCCGGGACTGAATAAGACTTTTAAAATGTGAGAAACTATTTTCAGTCCTGAAATGGTTTGGAAGGCCATTCCATAAAGTTTCGGCAGCAAATTTGAAAGATTTTTTACTGGGACGACTTTACCTGTGGCACATCCAGAACATTTACATACCTGAAAGAATATTTAGATTTTTTAACACTGACCAAATTTTGTAAGCACACAGGAGCTATATTGTTCATAATCTTGAAAGTTTCTAGAGCCATTGTTCTTATCCGTCTGATCTGCAAGGAAGGCAGCTTATCTTTATATCGTCCTCGTAGGAGCTGCTATAATCCTCATATACAAAACGGAGTGCTCTTTCCTGCACCTTTTCTAGCTTTTTTGAATTTTTCTCAGTACAAAAGTGCCATGCCAAAGGGCAAAAATTAAAATTACTAAGAATAAACGTATGAAAAATAGTAAGTTTACTAAGTCTATCCAAAATAGAACTCTGTGTTTCTTAAATCATCCTGAATTTTTACCAAATTGGACAGAAGCTTGTTCATAATCAAAAGATAGTATCCAGAGGAAAATTTTGTAATAATTTGTTTTCCATTCTTCCATATTTTACTGGACTTATTTTTTCTCCCAGTTAACATTACAAACAGTCTACAGTTAAAGTTTTTAAAACATTAATTACTTTCTTAAACCATCCTTGATTTTTATCAAACTTTGACAGACGCTTCTTCATGATCAATAAATAACATGTGGAAAAAACGGGCAAGACACTGGGTTCCGTACATTTTTTTTGCATAGCTACTCACTTTTGTTTTATCCAAATGATTATTATAAGGTCAGTATATGACCTTGAAAGGAGATAAAGTAAACATGTTTTGTAGCTTTTAAATTTTTTTGTGAAGTTTTAAGCTGAAATATCTGCAGTGGTAAATTTACTAAGAAGTTTTGTGATCACTTTCAAAATACATTCATCAATGACGAAAATGACCAGATATCCCAGGACAGTACACGATAATCATGATAATGCCAAACCCAAGAAAAATGTTACCTAGAAAGGAAGGAAGCTCTAATTGCAAATCCAGCAACTGAAATATTTATACTTTTATTTGTCAGGAAGAGTGATATACATGTACATGTATATACAGAGTAGAAAAAGCACATATTAAGTATTACGGTATCAGATGGATCCACAGATCTTTATTTAAGAGTGTCTTGAATCAGATTTTAAAAATAACCTGTTCAGCTTATTAGTACAGAATAATTTTCAAAATATTCCAATGTTTTTATACATGTACCTAATAGAATAGAGAATGGAAACTGGGAATGTGTCAAAGAGACAACCGGACCAAAGAGCAGAATGCCTTTAAATTACCAAAACTAAAAATTATCTAACCTTAAATGCCTGGAAATCATTGTATGCTCAAACCTTAAATGCATGGACATCATTGTATGCTCAAAATGTAAATGACAAAAATACTTATATTAGGTATGACAGCAAAAAAAAATTGATAATGTTCAATAAATTCTTTAAAGGTGACAGGGCATGAAATTCCTAGAGCTGTGACAAAATAAAAGAAAAATCTATTGTTTTTGTTGGGATTTTTTCTCTCGTCTTTCAAATGCAACATGATTGAAACTATGTGAAAAAGTAATAATAGAAGCTTCTAGTTTTGTCTTATGAAATATACTCTGCAGCAATATGTCCTATATCTGCATATTTTCAATCTTTCTTATAGTTAATTTTTTATCTTAAGATTGGCATTCACTTACAAAAGTAAAAGTTACTTTGTTATTATAAAATGTATTGGTAGATGCACTGTAAGATGGTTTTCTGCATATACTGCCACAAATAAGAGATATGTCACTACGGACAGAAAATACAATATTTGTACCCACTAAAGCAGGAGAATATCAGATCCAACTTTGTTATGGAGACATTACAAGAGTGGAAGAGAAAATGGATATTGTTATGGTCTCTGCTTTCCCAGGTGAGTTGATATGTCACCCACTCTTTTCAGTGGTGTCATATATTGTTTTTGTCCTGTCTGTCTGTCCATCCATCACAAAACAAGTTTGAGGTAAAAAATATCTGACATTTTACATTTAAATGAAATGAAACTTGCTGCCTACCATGTTTAGTGTGCAAGACAAAGGATTTCCTGATCAGATTTCCCATGACAAAATTTGGACTTTGTCATCACTATATACATGTACATGTACGTGTATGGAATAGTTTGTGATTGAAAAATATCCAACTGTTTACGTGTGTACTTGCACATGACATTTCCAGACTGACTTGATTTTTGGGATTTCCTATAGCAAAACATGGAATATTCCATTACAGTATATGAGGACAAAATATCTGATGTTTTTCATTTGACAGATATAGAACTTGAAAAAATGTTTTATTGTTGTTTGTTTATCATTTTATCTTCTATTCATTTACCTTCCATCTATTTCACAGCTCAACAACCCATTGTCATTTGTTTATGAACTGTTTCATTTGTTTGGAAAAATGTTTGGATGAAAGAAGTTTAAATTGGTTTCAATAGGACTAAATTTAGATCTGTATAAACATGATAAAGAGTACATGTTACCTTAATGTTAACAGGTGATTATTCAGCTGTTGGAGGTACTTTAATTGGAGCATTAAAGAGGAATTTGGGTCTTGATGTTGGTAAACTTGCCAAAAATAAAGACATGGATCTACGTGTACACTTTTCTTGTTGGATGTCCAAGGAATTAGATCCAGAATTTCCATATAAAAGACTGCTTTGCTTCGAAAGGTATTTAGTAGTCAGACATACGCAAATAGTTTAAGCATTTTACAATAACTTTAGAGAAAATTCATATTGTTGTTATCAAAGTTCAGAATTGGGAATATCTTAAAGACAATATTCTTCAATTAAAATTGGACAGACTTCTGAATGGAAACTTTTATTAGAAGTCAGCAGAATGATGAGAAACATTTTCTCTTGGAAAAACTGATTCTCATTGAGTACTAGTATTATGTATATCTTATGGAATTATGTAGGAGATGATTCATGTCCACATTTTAAGAAGGGAGATAACTTAGAAAAGCATCATAATATTATAAATCTATTAGTTTTTCCTCTTGTCTTAAATTTTGATGAAGAATATCTGTTACACATCTTATTTGGTGTAGGAGAGCAATACGCACCTGTTACATTTATCCTTTGTCTCTCTCTGTGTATATGTGTGATCAGTCATTTCCACACACTTCATGCAGAAACTGATAACCTGTTACCTGTTACGTAGTCTGTATTATGCCACCTTTATCAGATGAACCACTTCTTCAGACAGCTTGTCTCGAAGTGTCAAGTATTCTCCTGGGGATGTGGAAGCAGAATGAATGAATCTTGCAGACTGATATCCATTTTCCAAGTTTTTGATGCTGTACAGTCCATGCAGCATAAAAATACAGTTCACTACCACCACACTCATACTCCTTAACTTGATGAAAAACTCATGGATTTCAAATAATAATCTTGAAATTACTACAAACTGACATGGTTAAAATTACTTATACATGTATTTTAGGAAATCTTTTCTCATTGAAATTTGGGAGTCACTTTACTGATTATTTTAAGTTGCTTTCTAGATATATATTCTCGAAACACTTTTTAGTTAATGCATCACAATATTTCTAGCCAGAAAATGGAAACATCCACAGATTATTGTTATACGACAACATATATATGTATTATGGTGGCGCTGTTGTCAGTATACAGCAAGGTTTCCAATCATTTATTTTTGTTCTATTGAATATATCCTTATAACATTTTACCACAATGGTCCCCCATAAGAAATACAGGTTGGGAGTTATTTTGGGAAATCTGACCCCTCCCGTTTTTTTTCTGGGTTTTTGATAATTTTGGTGTAACTTTTTGAATATTCATCCCATATTTATTCGTTTTGGTTTTTAATGTTCCTTAATGAAACATGTGAATATAGAAAAAAGACATATTTATCATTCTTTTTCACTATATCTTATGTTTTTGAGATATAAGGGGCCGAAAAAGGAACACACCTTAATTTTTTGAAACTTTTCTATTTCTTATCAGATTTTGATGATTTTTTTTTTTAAATGGTGCATCATAAGAAATACAATAAAAGTTATTCAAGGCATTTTTGTGCAACTTTTGTTGTTTCGGAGATAAAAAGGCTAAAATTAGCTATTTTGCAGGACACCTTAAATATTTATTTTTTATCCAATTTTAATGAGGATTTTTTCTTTTAGTTCATCTTAAAGAGTGCCTCCAGTAGTATGTCAACAGATTTCTTCTATTATTTATGGTTTTTGAGATATAAGAGGTTAAATGGGTCAATGATCCTTAGGTGACCCTATTCCAGAATTTGTTTTTCTGATAATTTTGGCAGTCAAAAGAGCAGTTAAATGATAGGAGTTTTAAATAAGGCAGTCTTAGAATTTAAGGTATTTATTTTTGGCTTGCAATCCTTATCATTGTCGGTCGCATAATGTAGTGTATGCCGTGTACTGTACAAAATGCAAACACATCGTGTATGTTGGAGAAACTGATACTAAATTGAAAGACCGGATCCAAAACCATCTTTCAGATATACGAACAAACAAGACTAAAAAAGATAAACCCGTCTCCATTCATTTTAATTCAAAAGGCCATTCAATTGAAAATTTTAAATTTGCCGGCATAGAAATCCCGAGAAAAAGTGATATTGAATATCGGAGAACGCGCGAGTCCCTTTTTATAAAGCTGTGTAATACTCAGCAAGAAGGGATTAATGTCCGAATTTGATTTTTCTAACAAGTATAAAATGAATTGATCCCTTGATTTCATTGTATGAAGTTCAAGATTTTTTGGTCAATTCGCATCACGAATCCCGTCTAGTTGCCAGCCGTAACTATGACGTCGTGATAAACAACTTGTGTCTCCAGACATTTTTTGTTCAGCATCTGAAGAAGACGGTTGTATCGTCGAATATATATGCGAACTTTGTGCTTTAAAATAAAAAAACTTATCACATAGAATATAGAATGGAAACAAGGAATGTATCAATAAACAGCCTATAAATGAGTCATGATACATGTACTTAAAAGGTTTGCAACATGTCTTTCATAAAGGTGCATGCTTTTTGGTGCAATAGTTATTATGGTATATAAATATTAAGTTAACCTCATCAGACAATAAACCACATGTATATATATTTCCCTTTAGATCAAGAGCAAAGGGTGACGTTATTGATCAGATCAGAGAAATGTTCAGAGTATTTGTTCCAGCATTTGGGAACCAGGAGACCACAGTCATCACACCATTGTTAGGGACAGGGAACCAGGTGAGCATTTTTTTAGTTCTAAGATAGAAGAACAGATGTAATACTAAATTGATTGAAAAGAGTAGGACTACAAAAAAGACAATTCCAATCCAAGTTTTAAGAGAAAAGAAAAGAGCTTTTTTTTTTGAGACTTTTAGTTTAAAGTGGGAAAGAGACATTGATGTTATGTTGAAAAAGAACATTTTTTTTATACAAGAATTAGATATTGTCGATCAATGCATTCTCCACTTTTTGCGATTTTCCCAAGAAAAATTATGGTAGCATTTGCTACAAATACAAATATTTTCTCTTAAAGGAAGAACATTACACTTTTTATGTGTATGGAATACAATAATATGTATGTATGTTTAATAATTGTAACAAAATTGGAATTTGGTATCATAATTACAGGGAATTAAGGAATCTGTAGTACTGAGCTGTATGGTTGAAGCAGCACAAAACTGGATGAAAGCAGGTCTACCAATGAAGTGTATAAAATTGGTTATATATGATAATGACAATTCAGAACTGAATGAATTATTTCAGTCAATGAAGAAAAAATTTATGCCTACAGGAAAGAACATGGTATCCATTTAATTTCAATTATTAAAGTAAATTTTTAAGGTTCATTGAGATAAAAATACATTTATATATCAGAAACTTAAGTTACATGTAATACAGAGTCCAGGCCCATAGCTAGATATAACCAATAATCAAGTTCATCTGCAGTCACATCACCCTTCATTTGAGAAATTAAGAATAGATCCAAATGGTCTTTTCTAGTAGGGACAGATAAGGGTTTTTTAGTACTCAATCAAAATAAAAGAGGATAGAAATATTGATATACAAAGAAAAATATAAGTTCAATGAAAATTTCATCTCAATCTAAATTTATAAATTCATTACTTCATATTATTAAGGGAAAAATTTGCAATACAATTGCAGTTTATAAAACTTCCAGTCAGATCAATTGTTTCATGGGTATGCTATGTTGTGTTTATGTAGGAAAATAACAGTATATAGAACTTCCATTGGTATTATTTTATGTATTAGCTAGATGAAATATTGTGTTTACTTTAAGAGTCCTACTATCGCCTATGATTTTATTCACATGTTTATTGAATTTAGGGTTATATATATATAATTTTTCGTCAATTTAACCCTTTCTAAACCCCTTGTTTATCAAAAATTTAATCACTGAATGGTTGCTGATGATCTCAGTTGATGATGATTAAGACAAAAAGACCCTCTCCAACAACTTTTATGTCAGGAATTTTCTAAATTGATTAATAACACCATTGCAACATAAAAACATATTACTCAAGTATATGAATCAGGAATGCAGAGCACTTGAAGGTGATTTTGGTTATAAAATTTATCTGATAATCATTAGAGAAACAGATTCTTATGACTTTAATCATCAATCAAGGATTATTGGATTTATTGAATATTGATAATTTAATGTCTCAATAGATAAATCTGATATTTTTTCAGTTATTTAAGAAAAAGAAAAAAGAATTGACTTATGATGTATTTATAACTTATGAAGAAAATGACAAGCAGTGGGTATCTATGGTAACCAATATGTTGAAAAGTAAAGGAAAAGATTTAAAAATCTACTCTGAACTTCAGGAGTTTGATGAGAATAAAGTATGGCAGGACAGTATCTTTAAAATTATGGCTTGTAGCCAAAGGTAGGTTTACATCCATAGAGAATAAAGTATGGCAGGACAGTATCTTTAAAGTTATGGCTTGTAGCCAAAGGTAGGTTTACATCCATAGATTTCAAGAAGAGAAGTATTATACAGAGATATATAATGGTAGAAAGAGATATTTGCAAAAAATATTTAGTCTTAAGTCTTAGTCAGTATTTTTTACAAATATCCTGACCACTTAACATATATCCCTTTAATTACACCAAATATTATTTATTAAAATGGAGCAATGATGAACTTTTCAAGCATTCTGCTGAAAGGACAATTTTTTTGCAAATATCCCTCTTCAGGGTGTGAAAAGGAAAATACTCTACTTGTAATCAGTGAATGGAAACAGATGATTTATGGAAAATATTCCCAACTTTCAACCAATCAGAATCCTTGTTTCTTATATAAGATATAATTATAATTAAAAATTCAATATAGAAGAATCTGAAAGCAACCCTTTCCAAACTTTACAATACATGTAGATGTTTCAGACTATTTTATACAAATTCTAGTACTTAATGTAATACATTACAACATCATTATTCCTAGTTCTAATTGAACCTATGCAGTTGTTATGTGTGATCCCTTGTACAAAATTCACATTTACAAAGTTAAAAATTATATACCTACTATACAATTAACTACTTGGGCCAATTTCATTCCTCCAGTTTAATTTGAGAGACTACATGATATAAGTACCCCTTGGTTAACTGTATAAACATGATAAAATAAGGAATATGTATGTAGTAGATTACCAGGTAGTATTGTTAAAATGTATATTTTACAATATAATTTCAGAATAATTGCATTGCTGACACCGTCCTTTGTAAACAGTAAAAAATGTATTGACCTGTTTAACATGGCAATGTGTTGTAATAGATTGAAGAATTCTGAATTGTTATTTCCCTTTTTAATGACAACAGTAGATTCTATGCCAGT
Source organism: Mytilisepta virgata (assembly GCA_028015205.1). Taxonomy (NCBI): domain Eukaryota; kingdom Metazoa; phylum Mollusca; class Bivalvia; order Mytilida; family Mytilidae; genus Mytilisepta; species Mytilisepta virgata. The sequence continues at coordinate 48,714,214 of CM051518.1, read as the reverse complement.
TTACATGAAATTGGTCCAGTATTTTGACTGCAGGTAATTAACTTTTTGATACTTTGATTGTTAAACCAGTGTTTTGATATGATTGGTTAAGTCAAACCAAGCAATTATTAATCACATATTTTACTGTGTCTTTATCTGGCACAAAGAATGCAAAAGCCAGTCTAATACATATGCTCAGGAAATGAATTAATAGTAAATACTGCTTGTTGGTTCTAAAGTACATGCATCTGTTCTGCTTTATTAGTGAACCTCAATTTTTTTTAAAACAAATCCTCTTATTACATATTGATAAGTTATGGTTATATATATTCTAACAAGACAAATGTCAACAAAGTTCTGGTAAACAAACGTTGAACACATTACATAAAAAATTATTTGTTTGTTTGTTTAGTTGGGGTTTTATGCCGTTTTCAGCACATTCGGCTATTTTGCCGCAGCCAGTTTTTATTGGTGGAGGAAGCCGGAGAGAACCCTGACCTTCAGTAGGAAAATTGGCAATCCTTGTCAATTAAGATCGGAGTCAAACACACCCCGCCACAGGTGAGATTCGAACTCACAACCTCAGCGTTGACAGACTAGTGATTATTAGTAGTCATGACGAACTACCTAGACCATTCGGCCACGGATGCCCCCAAAATGATTTGTGAGATGCTCCAAAACTGGTGCAAGATCTTGATCACTTCTTGCATATTGTCAACAACATGGCGGGTCTATTGAACTTTGCTACTGTTTTGCTGTTAACATCAAAACAGCTATTTGAAGGAACAGCTTTTGTGTATCTTTTGTCGTTGCAGAGATAAAAGGAAATAAAGGGCCAAATATCCATTTTGCAGGACACTTAAAATTTTCATTTATTATCCAAATTCAATATAGATCTTTTTCTTTTAAGGGGGTAGGCCTAGGGTAAGGGAGATAACTCCTATTGATGTTTTTTTTCTTGACGTCAGACAATAGGACGTGGCATTACTATGATGTACAAAATTCCTCCCCCCCCCCCCCCCCCCCCCCCCTAGAGAAGTGTGTGTTTGTAGTATGTGCTTATCTCGTCCTCATCTCAGTGCATGGTTGCTTATATCACATTATCCTGTAAGTCTTATACTGTAACAGTAATAGTCCATCACACATAAAATGTTACATTCCTGACATTTTCAGGATTATTTTAAATGGCATTTAATTGATGAATCGAATGTTTTAGAGATATTTTCTGCCTTAAATCATATACTAGTAACCATGATTTGTTGTATAGCATATATAAACTACATATAATGAATGATAATGCAGCTTCAAATAGTATTATGGGAAAATCTTTTAATTTCTTCGATGTCTTAATATCAAAATTGATTGAGTATTTTGTGAAAACTTGTGGTTAAAATTTCATAATTTTTTGTCATATAACACACATATATATGATATTTGTTTTAACAGTTTTTTGTAAGAATTAAACGACAGAATTGTTTTACAGCAGTGTTTGAATATTTAATGAGGCAACTGAAAATGAACGAAATTCCTAACGTGTCTGGTACTTTTTACATTTGAATTTGTATATAAAGAATGAATTTTACCATCATATTTCATTTTGGATTAAGACTATATCCTTGTTCTTCAGTTCAACAAATATAACTATTTTTTATCAAACATATGTCCTATCAGAGGTAGTAATATTTATTAACTTGTATCATCTCATGGAATGAAGGGTACCCCTTAAATGCCCATTTTCAATGAACCCTGTGAAGGAAACGCGTGGTTGAATTTCAACAAAATTTTCTCAGGTTTTATGGATGGTGTATTGAGACATATATAATGCATGACTAAAATATGAAAAAAATTAAACGAGTGGAAAATTTTGGCCTAACCCAGGCCTACCCCCTTAATTCATGCTGATAATTGCTTTCTGTAGTATGTCAACAGATTTCTTCTATATTTTACACTTTTTAAGGTTGAACACAGCAGAGCAATGCAAAAATTTGATCAAAGTCCCTCAACGTCACGGAAGCATAAAATGTGGGTCAAAGTGACTCAGATTTTGTTGATTTGTTTTGTACTATATAAGATGATTTTAGTTGTAAATATCATCACCATACTACCGTAGGTTCTTTGAAAATATACCAAAATGCAAATATTTTACCAAAGTCACTGAAGCGTAAAATATAGGTCATGGTGACTCAAGTGTTGCTGACTGTTGTTGTACTACACAAGATGAATGCGTCTCAATAAGTAACTGAGAAATGGACCTAAATGCAAAAACAACAGCTTTGCAACGTTTGAGTCACTATAAAACACTTTTTATGAAAAAGTGACTTTCGTTTAATTTTTGCATTTTAGTGTCTTTTTTTTGAAAAAGCCGCTGATGATACATGTGTACATAAATTTATTTTACAACTACAGTCAGCTTCTTTAGTTAAACACAGATCACCAACATTTCATGCATGAGTGATTTCAGTAAATTTTAGTGTTTGGGTCCTTATGTCATAAAAAGAATTACTTTGAATTCATTATTTTTAACGGGTAAAAGTTAATGTAATCAGGCTATATTTAAAATAATTTTCAAAACAATATGCCGTCATAAATAATAGATGGGAATTTGATGTGCAGGAGGATGGGGCATCATGTCTTACAGACACACATTCTCTAGTTTCCATCTGGTTTTGTGATAGCTTTTTACATTGTTACGAGTGGATTATCAGATTTCTCCAAATGATATAGTTAAATTACGGATTAAAAGTTCCATAATTTAACTATCGAGATTGGAGAAATCTGATAATCCACAAATAAAAATGTAAGATGCTTTTTCTATAATTTTCAATTCATTTTGAAATCTTGTGATCAAAGGCATCAGATTAATGTGCATTATGTCATCAATTTTATTGGCAATTCTCAGAAATCCTGACGACGTCACAACTAATTTCGACCAATCAATATCCGAGGAACTAAACAGTCACTAGTGAGATTATCAATCTTTACACAACGGGTCGAAAATAAGAGAAAAATGTTTAATGTATACATACTGATATATCCAACACTTTATTGGGCCAAGCATCATAGTTTGTCCTCTTTTACTCCAACAGTTCACCTGTCAACATGTTGTGGTTGTATCATGCTGTGCTTAGCGAAGTCATTTATTAAATCATTTATTCGCAAAAGATTTTAATCAGTTAGGAAATTTTACAGTTGATTATCTGGTATCTAGTTGAATGCCTCAGCTGAACGATAATAAAAAATTATTAACTATCGACACATCTCTATTATATACAATTGTCAAAGTAATTATGGAGAATTGCCTAGGTGGACTCATGGTAGGGTTCTTGCCTTGAGTGCTGAAGGTTGCAGGTTTGATCCCCTGTTAGATCAAACTAAAGACATAAAAACTGGTATTTTCTGTTTCTCTGCCAAGCACACAACATGTAGGACTAAGAGCAAAGACTGGTTGGCATGGAGTCAGTAAAAATATGTCTGGGTGGGGTGATATGTCTTAGTGGGGAGCTAGCACATAAAAAATCTGGCTCAGTATGTCAGTCTGGTACAAAGCATGGTTCATATTCATGTCACATCAACATATTCTCTTCCTGATATGCATGAAATAATTCCCATTGGAAGTTAAACAATGATCCATCCACCCATCCATCCATCCATCCATCAATCCATTAGGGAGAAACAGAAACTATGATCTTTATGTCTGCATTTCAATATTTATTTTTAATATAGCATTTCTTTTCTCAGAATAAGGAAAGAAGGTGATGTGATAGATGGAAAACTTGACAATGCCTGTTCATTTGTAATGAATCCCACTTCGGGTGGATACAAAAAATCGGATGATGATACCAAGGATGCCAACAAAAGATTTAAATATGATGTTTTCATTTCATACTCACACAAGCAACCTAAACAAGCTGAAGAATTATTACAGAAAATGACCACTGCTAATTCTGATCTGAAGATATTCTTTGATAGGAGTGAACTTACAATGGGTATGTTTGTTTTAAATAATTTTTTAATTCAATCTAAATACAAATAAAGAATAAGCAGAAAGTCTCATTAGAAAGGTTGTTTTATAACGGGAGGATTTCTTTTCATTTAACAATATTATTTTTTTTTATTTCAAGATAAATAAGTGTATAACAAAATCAGCGAGTACATCTTATGCTAACTTAAGCATTGCATGAATAAAGTTAGACCAATTATGCTCCAAAGGTTCAACAGAAATATGTATAGTTCAGTTTGTATATTTTACTGCTTAAACATTATATAAATAATCATATTTACAGGAAGTATGTGGCAGTCTACTTTATATGAGTCTTTAGATAGGTCTGAGTGTATTGTAGCTCTAGTTTCACCACAGTATTTCTCATCAACTGTCTGTCAGGAAGAGTACAACATTGCTTTGGCCAGGCATTTGTCATATGTAAGTTTTATACATCATGATGGGGAAGTAAGGATGTGATGCATAAACTCATGTCATAGAATATCCAGATTCACATAACTCTAGTATTAAAGTAAAGATAGAGTTTTTTTATCATATATTTAATACTAAATATGGGTTTTCTGTATATATGAAATTGATTGAAGCACATAGTTTATTTCATATCCTTATCAATTTAGCAGGAGATTAGATAATATTCTATATTTATTGAATCTCATATTATCAAAATCCTATTTTCCCCTTTAACACGAATAAAATGTAATATGTAACATGTTACATGTAATGTTTTGGAATTTCTTATGATTATAACTCATAAAAAAGTTATTGGTATAACCATGATAACATGTATGAAAGTATAAAAACTGAAAATTTTTTAATTAAAAAGTATCTACAGTTAAAAATTTCATTTCTGAAAACTGTAAATGCAGTAGTTGTTGTTATCAAGTTCTGTAAAGGAAAATTTTTAAACAATCCAGTTATAGCTGTTGATACTAGCATTTTTAACCATTTTTTTATCCTAATAGTGTTACTCTCATGTTAACATACTGTTTAATTATCAATATGAGAGTTAAACAGTGCAGTAAGAATTTCAGATTAATAAATTTTCCAGCCTACTGGTATCTTATTCATACCAGTTTTAGTAGAGCCAATGGAAACAATACCAAGCAAGTTCAGTAGAATATGTATCATTGATGCTACTAGAGACAAATTTGACAGAGTGACTGAAGATTTGACACAGAAGATTGTTAACTGGAGATTAAATAAAACAAGAATTCCTTACATACACAAACCAGTGGTAATTAAAAATTATCCTTTAATCAATCACATGTCATCTCATCAGGCTTGTTGAAAAATTTTTGGATGCCGGTACCACCCTGATAACGATGGTTAAATTTCCAGTCTTTTTATTGTCTCGCCTGCGACGAAAGTCGCTGGAAGCGAGACATAGGTATAGTAATCCGGCGGCGACGGCGAAGGCGACGGCGACGGCGACGGCGTTAACTTTTTGTAAAACCTTAATAACTTTTAAAGTATAATACTTACAATGTTCATCTTTGGTCCACAGGTGCATGAAGTGATGACCTTTTCAGCAGCACATTTTTAGATGACCTTGACCTTTTTTTCATGGTTCAATACCCACATAAACATTGCGACATAGTTTTACATTCAAATCCTTTTCTCAGAAACTATAATACCTAGAGTTATTATATTTGGTCTACAGTGAGATCTATATGGGTACATGCCAGTCTGACACCTGTCATTTGTCCTTGACCTCAATTGCACGGTTCAGTGAACTTCGAAAATCTGCGACATAGTTTTACATTCAAGTCCCTTTCTTAGTAACTGTAATGTTTAGAGTCATCATATTTGGTATATAGTAAGATCTATATGGGTACATGGGAGTCTGACACCTGTCATGTGTCCTTGACCTCAATTTCACAGCTCAGTGACTTTGTCAATTTTTTCTTCTAAAGTCCATTTTTCTGCAACTACAATGAATAGACTCATCATACATGGCTTATAGCAAGATCTGTATGGGTACATGCCAGTCTGACACCTTTCATGTGCCCTTGACCTCAATTTCATGGTTCAGTGACTTTGTCAATTTTTTCCTCAAAAGTTTATATTTCAGCAAGTGCAATGACTAGATTCATCAGATATGGTCTATAGCTAGATCTATATGGGTACATGCCAGTCTGACACCTGTCATGTGTCCTTGACCTCAATTTCATGGTTCAGTGACTTTGTCAATTTTTTTCTTTAAAGTCTATTTTACAGCAACTACAATGAATAGACTCATCATACATGGCTTATAGCAAGATCTGTATGGGTACATGCCAGTCTGACACCTTTCATGTGCCCTTGACCTCAATTTCATGGTTCAGTGACTTTGTCAATTTTTTTCTTTTACAGTCCATTTTTCAGCAACTGCAATATCTAGACTCGCCATATATATAAGAACTTGCCCACCTCATATTTTCAGATTGATCACTAATGTTTTAATTAGGGGATAGACAAACAGGAAGGGGGGGAGGAGAAGTATAACTTTGTGTATAAAGTTCCATCTAGTTTGAATACTGTATGCAATATGTCTGATAGCATTTACTTTCATTAGATATACACGACAGGCGAGACATTTTTGTGTGTCCACTCTTGTGTCTTAAGGAAGATGTATTGTTTTTGTGCTGTTTGCCACAAACTGTCATCATGCCTGTAAATTTCCATAGGAATTCAGTGAAAATTGTACAGATATTTAATACCATTTGTAGATGTGTATCATATTTGATATCTGAAAAACTTCAGCTTAAAAGATTTTCCATACTTTAACATGGAGAGCCAGTTTTTTTTTAAATTTGGTAGGATTATTAAGTACCTTCTGCAGATGTGCATACCATGTTTGATTTTTGTCATTGCCTGTACCTTAACTTTTAAGGGGTTAGATTGCCATTTTTTGTCTTATTCATTTTACAAATGGAATCAGTGAAACTTGGAGGGATTATTAAATACCCATTTTTGAATATGAATATCATATTTGATTATTTATGCTCATCTTTTGCAACAAAACTTGTATCATAGAATGTATTATTACTTTGACAACATTACTTATGAAAGAAAAATATATATACAGATTTCAGAATTTAATGTAATACTTTGTTTTCTGAAGTGTAATATTCCCCGGTTCGGTACTTCTCTGTGATGTAATTAAATTACTAATTATTTATACTGTACGTTTCAAACACAGACATTAATTTTATATAAATTTAACAATATACATGTATAAGGACATTTATTATAGAATTGCAACATGAAAAAATAAACAACAAAATGAATAACAGGAAAGGTCAACAATGACATACCCATCAGTCAAGCCTTCCAAAAGACAGAAGCCCGATCAAAAAATAACATAAAAGAGTACAAAACACAAACACAAACACAACAGAGAATCAGGATAGTCTGACTTTGTACAGACACTGAACAGTGGTGAAAGTATATTTTGTTATTGAATATCATTACAAATTATCATTGAATTATGGTTTTGTTTTTTAAATGTCTAGGACAAGTTCAGTTTCAGCAGTATTGAAAGTAAAAGAAAAAGTGAGGTTGAAAATAAATACAAGTTGAATACCAAGATGAAATGTCTGGATCCATGTACTAGCATTGGCACAATAACTCCATCTAAAAGTGAAAAGATTGATATTGCAGTCAGTTTTGCCAGAGATGCTGTTGCTTATGCTGGGACATTAAATTTTCTCTTTGATAAAAACAATCAAGACCTGAATATTTCATTTCTCAATGAAAATACACAAGGCAGCCTTCAGGATCTGGATACAGCCAGACAGATTATTGTCATTTTGTCAAAGGAATACGTCCAGTCGTCCCATCATATGCAGGAGTTACATGTAGCCTTAGGCAGACAGCGAGAATCAAAGAAAAAACTAGTCGTTAGGATATTAGCCGATAAAAACCTCCCAGAAAATCCCATGTTTATACATTTATTACCATTTGGGACAGTTTTATCGGATGCAGTATGGACAAGATATGGTAAAAAAACAGGAAGTCTGAATGAGCAGAAAACTGTCATGTCATACAAATCAGGAATGAGAGGATCTTTCTCAATGCCATATGGGACTTATTATGCACTGGAAAAAATGGCATATGACGTTATGACAAGTCTGTGTAGGTAGGTCTTTTGTAAATGTAAATATGTAAAGTTGTATACATAAAAGCAGTCTGGAAGATCACGGGTTTCTTGTACTTTTTAAGCTCAGTAAGCAAAATTAGCTTTGATTGCTCAAATTTATTTATAGCTGTATCTTTTAAGTTCCTTTGTTTTTGGGTGAATGAAGTGCAGCTGTATTGACTGCTTATCTTAAAATTCAATAACTTAAACTTCAGATCACCAAACAGAAATGAGATGCTGTATTTCAGGTGCTCAAAATTTGTTACAATTAACAGATGTAGCTGCGTTTTGGGAAAAAAATGTCTTTTACAAGTAGGAAAAACGGATGTTTTAAAACTTTTCATGTATCTTTTGTAATCATCATCATATAAGGTAATGAAATCATAAAAACATTATAGCTCTGGTGTCTATAATAAACCTCTTCTTTATTATTTAAACACCTGTTAGTCTAATAAGGAGATTCTCTGACAGCCATTTCAACTACCTCCTTCACATTTTTGTTATGTACAAGTGATTTCTTAAAGCAGGTTAAAAAAAAAGTCCCCATGGCTCCAGAAAATTTTGGGCTGATGAACTTTTATGTACTTTCAGATCAAAAGATACTGAAGATGAAATCCAACCAATTATATGCAATATATTAGAAGCAAAGTTGAAAGACATTGATTACCCACCAACTGTTGAAATTTCAGAAGTAAATTTTTTGTTCAACTTATAAGTAGAATAATCAGATTTTTGTTGAGCCTGCCACTTTTGTCGCAGACGCAAGACATAGCGATCCTACATTCTGTCAGTGGCTTTCTGTGGTTTAAGTTTTTTAAACATTAATAACTTTCTTAAACCATCCTGGATTTTTACCATACTTGGACAGAAGCTTGTTCATGATTTAAAGATAGCATCCAGAGGAAAGAAAATTTTTTAATAATTTTTTTCCCATTTTCCAGTATTTTACTTATAAATGGACTTAGTTTTTCTCTCAGTTAACATTACATACATCTGCAGTTAAAGTTTTTAAAACATTCATCACTTTCTTAAAACATCCTGGCTAGATAGAAGCTTCTTCATGAGCAATTAATAACATGTGGAGTAAAATTATGTTCATTCAACTAATACACTGAAAACATAGACAACAGTGAAAGCAGCTGAGACACTGAACTCCTTGGAACCCTTACAAATTTTACTTATTTTATATATATTATATATAGAGAAGACCATCTAAATAAATTCTATGGTTCTCAGACTCAATTTTTTCTTAAAATGGCAAGGTAGGTAGGGAATTTATTATTTAAGCATGCATGTATTTTAGCAAGGGATTTCCAGTTTAGATATTTATTTTAGTGACATACAAATCCTGTTTGAATCCATTTACTCCTATGACATTTTGAAAGCATGTACATATATATACAAATGGGTTATCTGCTTCAATGACTTGAATTTCCTCCTTTTCTCCTGCACTAATCTGCAAATCTGTTCCATGGTAACGGTAGACTTGACAGGCAGTATTGTCCATTGAATAATTTGTATTTAGCAAATATTCACTTTCAAACTCACTGCCGTGATCCTTTATTATAAGTTCCTTACCTGCAAAGCTGAAGGGGACTATAGGTTTGCACTCTTTCCTTCCTTCAGTCACACTACAGTTTTCCGAACTTTTTTCAGAAACCGTTTAACAAACTGATATTGTTTTTGGTATGTGAGCTTATAATGATGAGTTACAAATCAAGATGAATTTCATGCTGATTGGATAATTATTGTGAAAGTTATTGCCCTTGGAAATAGGTATAATTGCCAAAATAGTAGTTTTCCAGACATTTTTAGCAAACCCTTTTACCAAATGATTATATTTTTAGTATGTGAGCTTATAATGATGAGCTACAGATAAGATTTGACTTTCACACTGATTCAATAATTATTGTATGAGTTATTGCCCTTGGAAATAGGAATTATTGCCAAATTATTAGTTTTCCGGACTTTTTTAGTATTTTTGGTATGTAAGCAGATCTAGTTTGAATTTCAGACTGATCTGGTAATTATTGTGTACCAATTGCAAACATAGCTTCAGGATTTTTAGGATATCACTTTGTCCTTATATCTGTGTCTGATTCACATAGTCAAAAAGCATTTTGCATGTTTTCTCACAGCTCAAGCTGGATCAACAGATGCTTAAAAAGAACTTTTGGCACACAACTTGCAAGTTTATTTTTTGAAAAAATTCATGAGAGCAAATGAACTTATTATGTTGGCAACCTTTTAAGTGGGGCTGCAGTATCTGAGAACTGGATATTTAAGTTTATTTGGCCTTATCATTGGCCTTTTGTGGATAAGTGATAATTCTATGTTTCAAAGATACTAAAGACACGATTTTTACACAGGGCCAGGTGAGCTGTTGCAATCAATCTATGTCCGTCATCGTCATAAATTTCCTTAAAGGAAAGATAGAGGAAAAGATCATCTGCTCTGAAACCAATAGGCCATTTGGGACCAAGGTTTGGTGGAAATGTCCTTGGGTTGCCTTTGCTTTTTGTATTTGAAATTAAATTTGGCAGGAGGCATCTATGGAAGGTCCTTAATAAAGTTTGCTCATTTCTTCCCGATCGGACAACAAACATTGCCACCTTGGGCAATTGTTGATTTTGATTGGCTGAGTTTTCAAAAATCTTTTCAAAAATCTTCTCCTCTGAAACTGCTAGGCTTAATGGAACAAAACTTGACAGGAAGCATATATGGGAGGTCCTTTATAAAGATTCCTCATTTCGTCCCAATCGGACTACAAATATATTTGGGAAGTTGTTTACAAATTACCCTCATTTTGTCCTGATCGGGCATTTACAAATATGGATGCCATGGGCAGTTCTTTTTTTTTTTTTTGATTGGCTGATATAAAACAATCTTCTCCTGAAGTCAAATGGAACGAAATTTGACAGGCAACATCTATGGGAGGTTCTTTACAAAGTTTCCTCATTTTGTCCCGATCGGGCAACAAACATGACCTTCATGGGCAATTCTTGTTTCTCATTGGTTGATCTTAAAAAAAAATATTTTTCTGGAATTATTTGGCCAAAATTGTCAGGCAAACTTGACAGGAAACATCTATGGAAAGTCTTTTATAAAGGAATTTTTTTCATCCTGATTGGATGACAAGCATGGCTGCCATGAGCAATTCTTGTTTCTGATAGGATGATATAAAGAAATCTTCTTCTCTGAAACTGCTTGGCCAAATGAAACGATACTTGACAAGAAGCATATATTGGAGGTTTTTTACAAAGTTTTCTCATTATGTCCAGATCATGCGACAAACATGGCCACCATATTGAGTTCTTGTTTCTGCCAGGTGAGCGATACAGGTTCAGTCCTCTGAGCCTCTAGTTTTTAAATGCCTTCAGATATTGAGCTGATTTTTGGTATGTAAGTCTACTACGATGAGTTACATATCGTAAGTGACGTCACACGAGAAGAAACGAGAAGACCTTTAATCATTCTTCTAGCTGCAGTCAGCTTGGACGGTCTTGTCTTATAACTCTCTTATCGCCGGTTCCATTTAATAATAATATACACATATTACGCTATCATATTCGGCTTTAGGTAAGCATTTATTTTATTTATTTTATATTTTGAGTAGTAACCAGGAGGTATAGCCGGAGGTTACTTTAGTTTATTTGTTTGTTTTAGTTGTGTCAGGAGGTTTAGCCAGAGACACAGTTTAATTTTGCTCGTTCATGTGTGAAGCTTTTGAATTTGTGTTATGTATTAAGCTTCTTTGTAAATTTCAGTGTGGTAATTTAATAGTTTTGGATTTGCTTTTATTTAAATAGTGGACTGAGCATGTATTGTGTTTTGGGTCTGCTCGTTTGGTATTTGAAAGTGGAGCGACACGTGATATTTGAAGTATCGAGTGATAGACCGTTTTGTTTGATTAATTTCAGTAAGTCTCCTTTCATTGGCTTTATTGTATCTATGGTTTTATCATTTTTAAAATTTTATTGGCCGTGTATTTACTTTTGTATGGATACGGTGGACACCATTTTTTCTCGTGCGGTATTTTTCCTCCGGCCAGGTATTTTCTGTGTCCTGTTGGTTTTGTGTAAACGGACTTGTATTATTTATATTAGCTCTATCAGTGTCTATTGAAATGTTAAAATCACATTCAGTGCTGTGATTTGCATGTTTGTAAAGTCGGTGCATTTATAAAAGGGGGTGTTTTAAACACGGAATATGCTCATGTTTCCGGTTTCTGAAGAGAAGTTTGTACAGGCCTAGAGGACGCAAGAATTTGAGTGGTGTCTGTTTTTACTGCAAGACGAATGGTCATTTTATAAACGAGTGTCCTAAGTTGAAGAAAGAATAGATATAACATGTATGTAGTTTCTTGATATTTTCAATTGTTCTAAGGTTTTGTTTCATTGTGTTTCTAACCTCTTTTCCGAAGGGTCTAATCCTTAAGTCACGTGGAATGGAGGTTAGAGAATTTTTCCTCTGTAATCCCGAAATTTTTTATTCTTATTTTAGACAAGTAAAGAGGGTATAAAAAAAATGAAACTTCATCCAGATATTCCTGAATGGGAGTTAGAATCTGGTTTTGATCCTTCGAAAGTACAGTTAAAAAATTCTGCGGACAAATGGGTAAATAACAGAGGAGAAGTTCTCTTTCCTCCATTCAAGTTTCCTTCCGCTGAGGATTTGGCCAATTGTATTTCTTTTGATATTGAAACCTTGCCATTTAGAGATCCATTTCGAGCAGTAAATGTACGCCACCTTATTTGGTATTACCGCTTACGATTGAGCCCACAAAGCCGCGATTGTGTCACGACGAGAGGTTATATTAGTATCTGGTTTTATTATCCCCTTGCCTACATAGTTGTGTTGAAATATTGGTATGCTAGTGTCTGTCCGTCCGAACATTTTTCGTGGTCACTCTGGAAACAACATGCTTGGTTTGATTTTGACTAAACTTGGTAGAATTAAAGCCTATAGCAATATCTCGAAAGTTATTGATTTTCAAGGTCAAAGGTCACGGTCACACTTAAATGATTTTTCAGTTCATGATATCCTTGTGGACACTGTAGAAACAAGGTGCTTTGTTGGATATTAATCAAACTTGTAATGGGTAATAGCTTATAATATGTTGGCCGCTATTGATTTTCTAGGTCAATGGTCAAGGTCACGTTCTGATTTTATAAAATGATTTTTCTGCTTGTTTTATTCTTGTAGGCATTCTGAGATATTGACCAAACTTTGTTTTGAATTAGTTTTGGATAAGTTTTGGGAGTTTCTATTTTAGGGATGTGATGTGTGATTTCGAATACTAGTATGTAGTTAGCGTCTGAGCGGACCAAAATTTTATTCCAACTCTTATATAATTCTCAGTTACTTAGAGTGTGATATCACTTACGATTTTTCTATATCGTAAGTGACGTCACACGAGAAGTAACGAGAAGACCTTTAATCATTCTTCTAGCTGCAGTCTTGAGTTGGTAAGAGTTGAGTCCGATACGAGCGATTGCACATTGGTATTGATGGTTTACAATTTCGGCTGGTTCTGATTAAGACTTCATTGTATATGTAACATGGATTTTGACTTTTGCTAAAAGGATATTGGAGCGTAACGTCTGTCCTTCCATCTGTGATTTTGACCAAACTTGTTTATTTTAGTGAGGCCATATTGATCAGTGGAGTAGGGGTGCATTCTAAATTATTTGATGAATCAGTGATCATTAAGGAAAATTCAAGAATTTCCTCCCTTTGACTTTCACGGATACATTTTTGGAGACAAATGTGCGTATTTTCCCCTCCCTCCCACCCCTCAACTCTGTTGATCTCACACTGTAAGTATCTGAGAGCTCCCGAAAATTTTATTCCAACTCTTATATAATTCTCAGTTACTTAGAGTGTGATATCACTTACGATTTTTCTAGATCGAATTTAGGTTTTGTTCTGCTCCAATGATTTTTGCTGAAATAACTGGCTTTGCGCTTTTGCGGGCAGGGGCATTCGTGTCGTTTCAACACATCTACTTTTTAATAATTTCATTATTATAAATCAATAACAGATTAAGGTTATGAACATTAAGTTAAAAAAAAAGAGTAAAATGGCCAAAAAAACAGTAGAGGAAGACATCATCATCTTTTTTAAACATTTTTTGCTTCTATTTTGCTTCTTTTGCTTAAACACACACTTGCTCAGCAAAGTTGGCCGAAATAAAGAAGTAATCCACATCTGTTAAAATATTCATAATTTTGATAAAACTTTAAGGTACAACACTGGTGCAGATACTGTGAAAATACATCATAGAAATTGTTAATTTTTTAAAAGGTTTCTTATTTTATAATTTTTCTCATTTTTAGTGTTTGGTTGACGTATTTTCTGAGAATCCAAATACTAAAATTAAAAAGGTAAATGATACAAAAGAACCAATTGCTGAAGAGACAGAGGATGTGAATGCAAGGTTTATAGGTCAAAAAACCTCGAAAGCAAATGAAGAAAATGCTGAAAAAGAGAAACCAGTTGCAGTCAAATGGGCTGATGAAAACAACACCAGTCATATAAACAAACAACTGGAAAAGAAAGAAATATTGGAAAATTTGGAGTGTGAATTAGAAAATGACAGGGGTAATGAAAAGAAAGAATCATCATCAAATTCGTGCAGTAAAACTACCTCTAAAGAAAAGGAAGACAATGATGAAAAAGAAAAACCAGTTGTTGTCAAATGGGATGAAGAAAACAACACAAATCATATAAAAAAGGCACTTGAAATGAGAGAAATAATGGAAAATTTGCAATATGAATTAGAAAATGACAGTGCTAATGAAAAGACCAAAAAGAAGAAACCTGCATCAAAATCTTGCAGTATTTTATAGTTCTTGGCTATTTGTGTAAGTTTCATGAATGCTGTCATTTACTAGGTCATTATTGTGTCCAGCTAGTGGAAAATTGTATGGAATACGTCAAAAATTTTTTTTGGAATATCAGTCAAAATTATAACTGTCAACAAATTTTTACTATCTTTTACAGTTCTTGAGATACAGAGGGTTAAAGGTGCCAAAAAAGCGTACATCGGTCGTATCACGCTGCCCTTAGCAAATCCCTTTATTAAGAAGTGGAAAAAAAAAAAATCTCTGTTTTTTTGTTTTTTTTACCCTAAAATGGTTTAAGATTTGTTAAAAGTGTCATCAAAAGTTGTATATTTGAAGGGCTGAAAAGCAGGTGTGTATCTCTCTTACAGCACTGTTGTTTTGATAACTTTGTAATTCATTTTTATTCAGTTTTCAAGATCAGTTCTTAAAAGTGGTTCATCATAATAATGTTTTAATAATTAAAGGCCAAAAAAATATTTTAACAGTGTAAAAAATATTATATTATTGTTGACAAATTAAGATTCACCCTATATCACCCGTAATTTGTCAACAATAATATTTATTATACTTTTAACATATTTTGTTGGCCTTTTATTATTAAAACGTAAAACCGTTTAATAAATTAACAGATAACATAGTGTTGGTAAGTTTAACATAGTAGTGCCTTATTGATGTAATGTGATATATCTTATTGTTTTTCTCATTTGTTAAAGAGTTAGAAAAGTGAGAGAGAAGGGGGAGAAGGGAGATAACACATATCTGATATATTGTTAATCAATAGTGTTTTTAACTTTTGTAGACTTTGAATGTAATTGTTATGGTAAAGTAACATTCCATCTGTTTTATATTTATTTCAAAAACTGCACTTGGGTTGCGGTAATTGTCTTGTTATCCATTTCCAGTAAAGTTTAAGGTCATTAGAATATCGAATTTAGAATTTTTATATACTTTGAACAGAGTTCAGTGGTCTAGTTTATTTATCTAATTATTTAATAAGGCATTTTAAATTTATTAAAACGATTAATTCTGTGATAACTTTTAACTTTTCTTTAAAAAAAATTCTCGCATATGTCATATTGGACGATTTGAGTAAGGATACAAACAATTTGATATAAGTGGTGGGGAGAAGGATTTTTTCTGCAAGGATTATATACAGTGTATTCCAGGAGTCATTTATTTTTCAAGGCTGTGCAGCAAGATTTTACCACATTTTTCTGAACAATAACCTTAATTGTTTTTGGTGTGTGGAAATTCTTCTAAGCTGCCATGGGAGATTTTTTCAATTCTTATAATGTCAGATTGACTTTTTTAAAATGAATTCTGTGTGATTCCTTTTCTAGAAGTTATCATGTATTGGTTTGAGCAATATTTGGCTTATTGGGCATATTTTCTTTGTCATTCAATTTTCTCATACAGCATGGAAATATATTAACAGAGGGAATTATGGCCAAAAGTTTCTAAAATTTCTTGCTTTAAAAAATATCAAGTATGTATAGTATTCTTTTTTACAGCTGGGGATATGAGGTTTTGCTGTTATACAAGTCAACTCTCATTATCTTGAAGTCCTTTGCACCATAAAAAATATTCAAGATCGACGAAATTGGACTGAAATGGAGCTTTTCCTAGTTATGAAGGGGAGGTAGTTTAATACTTTTGATAAATCTAAAATCTCTGTAGGTGCCAGAGTAAAATGATAGTTTACACATACTATCGAGACCTGTTTATTTATCCATGTTCCAATACTTATATATTTAACATGTAAAATTGCATATTGATAGAAATCATAAAAAGTTGAAAAAAAAGATTTGACAGTCTGAATTGTGAACGCACCAAGAGTAAGACAACAAATAAATCATTAATATGATTAAGTTTTTAATTAAAAACCTTTGTAGATAGATTGACGCTAATTAATCTACTCAGGGTGAATTGTTTTACAAATAAATGTGAATTCTCAATAAATCTATAGCACAAAAAACCAATAGACACCAATTTTTAATTACTAGAAATAAAACTTACCTGTGAAGACAATTAATCCACAAGATGATGTTATTCAACATTATTCAACAAATTTTTCGTTGTTTTTATAATTTGGGACTAAAAATTTAGTTCCAGATAGAAGAAAATTTGATTCATGAAAATTTGACTAAAAAGGAGTCAAAATGCTGCAAAATATTTGGGACCAGATAAGATTTTTTAAATTATCCTAAAATTGGACTCAAGCGAGTTTGAGATAACAAGAGTATAATTTATATGAAAATGAAAGAAATACAGGGTACCCAGCATTCATCACTCAAACAACATCCTTGAAATTAAACATTGTAGTAGCATAAAACTGAATGGATAATTGTATAGCCAATATTTGTTTTAAAATTAGATTTTGTACTCTGAATGGAATAGTGAATGGAAATGGGGAATGTGAATGATCTGTTTTAAAAGCTCTATTGATTATAATTGATACTGTAAAAAAAATAATTCAGGCAAAACTGCTTTAAAAAAAACAAAGAAAGCTCATAAATTCTATTTAGGAGGAAATTAGTATTTTTAACCATTACACGTATATGTATTTTTTATCTGTGATATATACTCCTTAAATGAACAATTACTGTGGGTTCAATAATTTTACAGGTGTACTAATTTTGTATATATCTTATTATTTTCAGGACAATGAATTTTATGGGTGTTTTATTCACTTTTTAGCCCACACCTGAGCCAAAGGGTCAAGTGAACTATTCTCATCACTTGGAGTCCGTCGTCTGTTAACTTTTACAAAAATCTTCTCTGAAACTACTGGGCCAAATGGAACCAAACTCTGCTACAAGCATCATTATGGTATCTTGTTTAGAAATGTGTCCGATGACCTCGCCTGCCAACCAACATGGCCGACATAGCTAAAAATAGAACATAAGGGTAAACTGCAGTTTTTGTCTTGTATCTCAAAAACTAAAGCATTTAGAGCAATATTATAATAGATAAAGACAAACTGTAAACTGCAAAAATGTTCAACAAAGTAAGATACACAAATAAGTCAACATGACCAAAATCATTGATTGACCCCTTATAGGAGGTTTTGCCCTTTAAAGACAGCGTCAGGCGTAAACTTTCCTTTAAAGATCTTCTCCTCTGAAACCACTAGGCCAATTGCGACCAAACTTTGGTGGAATGGTCCTTGGGTAGCCCCCTTCGCAAATTATATCCGGCATCCCCGACTTCCAACTGACATGGCTGCTGTTACTAAAAATAGAAAAAAGTGGGAATGAATTTCAAAAATCTTCTTCTATGAAACTACCCTGCCAATTGTAACCAAATTTGGCAGTATTGGTCCTTAGAAGGTTCTCTTTTAGGATAAGGTCCAAAGACCCTGACTGTTGTCCAAGATGGCTGCCACAGCTGAACCTAGTTTAACATAGGGCCCTATGGGAAATTTCATTGAAAAATCTTCTTGTCGGAAATCACTTCACCAATTTGAACCAGACTTGGCAGCAATGGTCTTTAGTTGGTCCTCTTTCAGAAATAGATCCGATTTCCAGGACTGTGAACCAAGATGGCCGGTACAGCCGAACTTATTTTAATATAGGATGGGAAATTCACTCCAAAATCTTCTTGTCTGAAACCACTAAGCCAATTAAAACTAGACTTGGTAGCAATGGTCCTTAGATGGCCCTCTTTCAGAATTGTGTCCGATGACCCGGACTGTCAACCAAGATGGCTACCCAGCCGAAGTTAGTTTAACATAGAACCCTATAGAAAAACCAGCCAAATTGACTGCAACACTTAAATTTTTAGTCCTGAAAAGTTAAATTCAGGTGAGCAATACAGGCTTTTGAGAGCCTCTAGTTATAAAAAAACAGAATGAATCCACAGTATTTTTTTTTTATTTTAATGTATTAGACAATGTATTATACAATATTTTGGACAAAATTATTTATTTATTTATTGTTTTTTGATATCTCTATTGTTAACTTTCTTTACAAATTGTTGTAATAAAAGTTTTTTCCTGTTGTTCTGCATTGGTCTTGGCCATTTGAATAGTCTTTCTAACACCATAACTCAGTTATTTCATTATTGTTGGTGCTGAAAGTACCAGTAAAGTATTATCTTTTCAACTGAATTTTATCTTGGCTGTGACAAATGTCCATAATCATAACATAGCAGGTACGGTTATGTCGAATCTGTGGGCTTTAACTTAAAGAGAAATTTTTTACGGTATATCTATGAGTTGAAAGTTACATTGTCATTTTTAGCTCACCTAAAAGGCCATGTGAGCTATTGAAATCACTTGTCATCCGTCGTCGTAAATTTCCTTTAAAGATCTTTTTCTCTGAAACCACTGGGCCAATTGGAACAAAACTTGGCAGAAATGGTGCTTAGGTCGTACTTTTTCAAAATTATATCCAATGACCCCACCTATCATCCAAGACGCCAGAGCCGAACATAGTTTGGCAGCAATGGTCCTTAGGTGGTCCTCTTTCAGAATTATGACCCCGCCCGACATTCAAGATGGTGGCAAGAGCCGAACATAGTTATGGTGAATGTACTTAAAGATCTTCTTGTTGGAAGAAAATTTGCAGAAATGGTGCTTAGGTGGTCATTATTCAAAATTGTATCTGATGACCCTGCCCACCATCCGAGATGGCCACCAGAGCCAAACATAATTTAACATAGGACCCTGTTGGAAATTTACTTAAATAGATACTTGTCTGAAACCACGGCCAGTCGGAACAAAATTGACAGCACTGGTCCAAAAGTGATCCTCTTTCAGAATCTTTTCCAATGACACCACCCACCATCCACCATCCAAGATGGCTGCCAGAGCCGAACATAGTTAAACATAGGACACTATTGGAATTTTACTAAAAGATATCCTTGTCAGAAACCACAATTTACATTTTAATCTTCTCCTCTGAAATCGCTGGGTCAATTGGGAACAATTTTTGGTGGAATGATCCTTGGGTGGTCCCCTTTCAAAATTTGGTCCGGTGTCACTGACCTCTTAACGAAGTACCCGCCAAGCTAAAAATAGAAACACGGGGTCAAAATTTTAAAAATCTCCTCTGAAGCTACCAAGCCAATGTCAACCAAACTTTGCTGAAATGATCCTTCGTTAGTCCCGTCCAAAAATGTGTTTGGAATTTCTTACCTCCGATCGCGCGACCGCCACAGCTTAACATAGGACCCTATACGGGAAATTTAATTAAAGATCTTCTTGTCTTAAACGACTTGGCCAATTGGAACAAAACTTGGCAGTAATGGTCCTTAGGTGGTCCTCTTTCAGCATTGTATCTGATGACTCCGTCACCTTCCAAGATGCCTGCCAGAGCCGAACATAGTTTAACATAGGACCCTATACGGGAAATTTACTTAAAGATCTTCTTGTCTTAAACGACTTGGCCAATTGGAACAAAACTTGACAGCAATGGTTCTTAAGTAGTCCTCTTTGGCTCCCATAGGTAAAAATAGAAAATACAACATTTTGTCGATTTACGACTCAAATTATCAAATGGGAGACAATTTGCATGTACCAAAAATGGGAAATATAAGATTCAGGTTTTCTCTTAAATTTCGTTCCAGTAAATGTATTTTGGTTGACATCTTTGAGCTGGATTTTTTCCCTTTTTTCGGCTTTTTAAATTTTCATAAAAAATTCTAGAGTTTTTATACGCCCATCTTTAAACTTTGGTGAATTGTTAATATTTATTGACGTAAACCCCCTTTCGATTTTAAAAATTTCTGATTTTACGTTTCCAAGTTATGTGACTTTATTAATAAAATAGGTGCGATTTTCCAGTTTTCGGATATTAACTTAAATACGCTTTGAGCAATTTTCATGAAACTTTGGTGAATTGTTTATATATATTGACGTAAGCTCCCTTTTGTTTTTTTAAAAATAAATTTCCGATAAGACATTTTGGAGTTGTGGAACTTTATTTGTTGAAAAATTGTCGAAAACTCAATTTTTCACAATTTTATTCGTTCAAAGTTCGGAGTTATGGAACTTTGTTCATTAAAAAGGGGGAATTTTTCACATGTCACTCTGTATCTTAAGAACGCATTGTCTGATTTACTTCAAACTTTACACATCTAGCTTGTTGTGATAGTCTAAAGGTCTTTATACTATTTTATGAAATTCGTTTTTCTGTTCCAGAGTGGGATGTGACTTGTTCATCAAAAATAAGGAACAAAATCAAAGAGTCTATATGTTAATTGGTGGAATTTTATTTTCTGGACGACGGGCGTATCTTGCGCTCATGACGCAGCTGTATATTCGCTATTTTCATCACTTTGCGTCTGTTGTCCATCATCGTAAACTTTCTTTGAAAGTTCTCCTCTAAAGCCACTGGGCCAATTTGGACCAAACTTTGTTGGAATGGTCCTTGCCAGTTGGAACATTAACCTTATGTCCGTCATCCCTGACTTCCAAACAAAATGGCTCCTGTTAAAAGGAAGGATGAATTTTCAAAATCTTCCTCTATACAGCAATACTGCCTGATTTGACAGCAATGGTGCTTAGTTGGTCGTTATTTAGAATTGTGTCCGATGATCAAGTTGGCCACCACAGCCAAACATAGTATAACAGGATATTATGGGAAAATTTTTTAAAAAAGTCTTTTCTGAACCATTAAGCCAAATTGAACCAAATTCATTTAAAAATATTCTTGTTTGAATACAATTGGCGGACTTGGCAGCAATGGCCGTCTTTCTCATTTATATCTGATGATCTCGACTGTCCTCAGATGGTCCCTTTTCAGAGTTTTGTCTGATAACATGAATTATGAAATGCTAACTCTGAAACTACTGAGCAAAAGGAGCTGAATTTGGCAGCAGTGATATTTATCATATGATGAAGACTGTCAACTAAGATGGCCACCAATGCCTAACATAGGATCGGATGGTTACTGATTTTATGGCTGTTCATTGGCAAATTGAATCCAGGTAGGCGACCCGGGATCCTTGGAGCCTCTAGTTTCAAATTCCTTTCTTGCTACCCAAAAAATCTAATGGTTGTTCCCTTGATTTTGACACCACTGACACACCCACGTCATTATTGTCTAGATTTATACCTATAAAATGGATGGTGATAAAAAATGTAAAGAGACTTTTCCATTTATGAGTTTTAACGTAACAATTTCGCCTTCATATATATAATGTCTTCATTTCACATTTGATATGCTAATGTCGTCTTTAGGGTATACACAGCGACGCCCTCAACCGAGCAAAATTACTCTAACATACATATATTATCTACTTTGTCAGTTATCACTCAAAAATTTTTACGATTGTCACCATGACTTTCTGTCTCACTTTCGCCTTAATGAAATTAACACCCCAATTGCAATCTGAAGAATGACAACGCTTTGATTTTTATCAGGGAGGGCAAGGACTTTATCTTGGACCCTGGAATTTTTTCCCTGCACCGAGGAGCATGAATTTGAATGTCTGGTTTTCCCCAAATTTTACTACTATTTGATTACAGATAATATTCTTTCCAGTATTAGCTATTGATGAGATGTTACCAGAAATGTTGGTGTTTATTCGCGAGCAATTGATTTAACTTTTTCAGAATTTCACAAGACAATGCTCTAGTTTCCATGTTTTATTCCAAAATCGTACACTTTAAACAAATCTGAATATATATGGGTTAAAGAACACAGCAAACAAATGCTTACATACCTGCGTACCCTGTAAGGTAAAATTAAACTCATATATTATATTGGTCATCACAGAGGATTTGACAATTTATTCATGAGAATGTATATATATTTGTTGCAGCTCACACTTGCTTTATTACAGGTCCACTTGTTACCTATCATTAGAAAATTTAAAAAAAAAACTCTTTTCAACAACAGCTAAATATGAAATGTAGCTTAGTACTTTTGTGCTGTCTTTTCTTGTACTAAATTTGTGTGCTGCATCTTATTACACTTTAGTTAATATTGTATAACATTTGTTGGTATACAAACTTCTTAAGAAGATTTCGACTTGTGTTTTATGGCCTTTTGGTTCCCTCTTATATATTTGGGAATCAAACAATTCAAATTATTTGGAAAACCGTAAAAGGCACAGAAAATAGCCAAAATCACAAAGTTTTTTTCAGAATTTGTACCAAGCATGAGATTCAAAAATAAAGAAATCAACTGTTGTAGTAATCCCAAAATTGATACTTTAAATTTATGCATCTTTGTGCACTTTGCGTCTGTGATAACGTGACTTTATGGACGTATATTAGTATTCAGATATAGTATGTCTCGTGTTTTCTTTTGGTAAGAAAATCCCCTGAACCATACAACTGTGACTAAGGTCAGATTTAGTAATATAATATATATCCCACAAACATGTGTATATAGTATTCATTTTGATTTTGAAAATATCCTAAATTAAAATTTTCATTGTTGACAATCTTTGGACAATTAATATATTAAATGTTAATACTTTCTTTGATGACAATAATTTATTTCAGAAATACAAAACTTGCGGAATTAATTTACCTATAAATATTTATTGATAAAGTACCGGTCATTCCGTTCACCGTCACCCAATAATTGATGGAGGTGTGTTCAAAATATGATTTAAATTTCTAGTTTTCATTTCGTGAACAGCGGTTTGTCTTTAATGTTCTATTTCCCTCGTGAAAATTTTATAATTCAAAAGATGTAAAATATTATTATTATTATAAGGGACTAATATGTGAAAATAATTTGAAAACATTAGCGGTTAAATCCACACCTACTGCAGAATATTTGAACAAAAATAACATATATAAACAAGCATGTTAAATTTTCAAACAAAAATTCATTTGACATAAAAAGTAAAGAAATAGTAAAATTCAATTAACGACGATGACGTAAATTTGTGACAACTATATATGATAGAATTTTGGTGGAGTTGTCTTTAATTCTGCACCATGGAACTGAAACATGTAACCTGCATTATATTATGTTTCTACACTTCTGCAACACTTTCAAGATTAACAGGTAAATATATTTTCGTTCTCTACTGTGTTTTATTTGTTTTGTTTTTTGTTTTCTTTTCTCCTATTTAATTGTTTTTTTATTTTTATTTTTGGAGAGGGAATAATATATTGTTATTTCAACACATCTTCTAATACGTCGGATTTAATTTTTCTTTTTTTTTTTATTGCATTTAACTTTTTCTTAATTTTCTACGTACATTTTCATTCTATTTTTTTTTTTAAAATAAACGAAAACCAATTGTAAATTTCGTAATGATACATAACAATAAATAGTTGTATAATAGGTATATAAATCCCCTAAAAAACTTCAATAAACTAATTCCAAAAATTGTCCATATAGAAATAATAAATCAAATTTTAACAACATAAAGAGATAACGTTTTGGTCGTTAAAAATCCAATTTATCACTAAGTAATAAATTAATAAATAAAATTTGATTGTACAAATAGAAAAAAAAACCTTGTAGAACAGTTTCACTTTTTTAGATCGAAGCAAAGTAATACAATACGTTTGTAATGTAAATTCTAACAATCTGATATTTCGAAAATGTCTTCACAAATATATTCGGGTATGTAGAAACTTTTTGGTCACATATTTAGTATTTATTATTTAACATATACCAAGCTATATCCGGACAGGTTCTGAAATGAATAGGGCGGCTTTTGAAATTGTCTTTGGAAGTAAAATAAAAGCAGGGGAAAATGGCCCTACTTCTTTAGTATCGGATGACCTCATAAGTTTGTATAATAATTGCAGTGATACTTTCCATGAATTTAAATTTGTAGATTCTGTGAAGAAATGGGGACCTATCCCTAAAAGGTCACAATTAGAGTCCGATATAAGGCTTTTGTCAAGACTCAACAACTTCAAAGATTCTTCAGCAATGCGACAAGAAGGTAGAGTATTATTTCCTTTGTGACTATTCAGATAATACCATCATAACAATTCAGAAACACCTTACTTAATATTTTTTTATAAAGAAAATATGATGATGAAAATTGAAGAATCTATCCTGTATATACGAATTAGGGCGACGTCGATCAGACAAGTCCGGTATAACCAATGGCGCAAGTAGAAGTATAAAAGTACAAAAGAGAAAACCCATGACACTACAGGATCCTGACGGGCACTTCAAGAATGTGGCGGGTTTACACATATTTATGAGTACTATATTTAAACAGATTTAGTACTGTACCAAAATGAAATGTCTTCATGTATGTCTTGTTTAATTATTCATATATTTATAAAATGTAATAATAGCGAGTCTAGATGTACTTGAATAATAATATCATTACATAGAAAAGACAAAAAAAAAAAAAAAAAAAAAAAAACAACAACAAAAAAAAGAAAAAAAATCAGTACAAACAGTACGTAAAGAAGTCACAAATTAAGCCTTTTTAAACTACCTAAACGGATTTATCTGCATTCTAGAAGGGTACATGATAACAAATGAAATTAAACTAATTTACTAAATATTTTTTGTTGACAGCATCAAGTGGAGATTGGATTCCCATACCAAAGGCGTTAGACTCAGATGTAGAAACAGGCGACGTTTCAGAGAAGGACGAAGATGCACTGATCTCAAAATCTACAAAAACCTGTACCTATCTAGCAGCATTATAACTATCTGAATGATTGGTTAAATATTTTGAAGAAATTAAAATAATGTTAACAGCCACTAAAAATTGTTAGATAGTAAAGTTGATCCACATTTTTGATAAGCGTTTTTCAAAGTTTTGGTCATGAATGTACTTAAGGATGTTTTGAATTTTTGTCAGATGTTCAGAATCATTTGGATTTATCCATTTGAATGCCATAAATTATTTTTCCCACTAACACCCATTTTTCTTTTCATAAATCTTTTGCATGCAGAATAATAAGCCATGTGTAAAAATCTTATAAAATCCTTGTTATTAGTTAATGGTTTTTGAGAAATAAAACTTGTCAATGATAAAGCAATGTAAAATCAAGAGAGCATATTTTTCCCCGCCAAATTTTCAATGGCTTATATCTCGAAAACAAGCACACGGACCTATAATTTGTTGTCGCTATTTTAGTTTCTTTATTGATCCACTATCAATATTTACCAGTGTTATGAAAAGCTTGTTATTTTGAAACTGAGCAGCGAACAAAATAAATATTACAGTTGATTTTATTTAAAATGGAGCTCTTTTTAACTTCGTCAATATGAAGTCTCATACTATTGAATAATATTTACATCACGGTTTTCTGTGTCCACTATCCTTGTCCTTTACCATTTCAGATCGCCACTATCTATGTGAAGGGAAAAGTAGAACCGTGTACTGTACATGGGGAACTGTCATTAATGTCTTGAAGGGCAAATGGGGAAGATCCAGTCTGAAAGTCTGTCAGAGGGAAGGTATCTTTCTCAGCGGTTGTACTAAGGATGTTACATACAGTTTAAAGAAATACTGCGACGGTCGTCTATACTGTAGAGTTCATGCTTTGAACGCATTTTTTGAGAACCACGACCCATGTGGAGGAAGCCCAAAGTATGCAGATTTTACATATGAATGCATCAAATCTACAGGTGAATATTCATAGTTTGTTAGTTTATAGAGTACCAAACGATTTGATAGTAGATATTATTATTTCTATCACGAGCAATCGATCTTTCATCGGTTCCGGAAAAACTTTCTGGGTTAAATTGGGAACATAACACATCTGAGTTATTCCCCGATAGCTATATGTGTAGAACTAAATTATGAAATTATATAGAATGAAATAAAAGTAACCTATCAATTTGCAACGTATACATCATTAATGAGGATGCCTAAATTACACCTACTGCAATCTAAAGAGTGAGAAACATAGGAGAGGAAATTCGCATTAGGAAAACAAAGGGCTATAGGAATACTGAAAATTATGAAAATATGTGCAATTAGGGTTTATTAGTAATGACAAAAACGGATATCTTTAGGTTGACATGAAAGCTATCTAGGACAAATGTCAGGATTTTTATTTCTAAACAGCATTATCATACACTACCTGTAGTGGAAGGTTTTAGAATTTTGATTTTCTAAAATTGGGGTCCATTTTCAAACATATCATTGTGGAAGTGGTTAAGTATTTGATACACATAAAGGGAGGCAACACATGGAGAGTGTGGGGATAACAGTCGTTCCTGGTTTAAACAAGGAACCAAATTGTGTCTGTTTTAGATTTTATGGACATTAATTAAACTTCTTTTTAATGTTTAATATTTTGTTTTCATTTGAAAATCATAATATATCATATTATTTAGAGTAAAATACGTACAGTTTTGGTATGCGTTTTACATGTACATGACTTTGCAAGACTTGTATCATTTACCCTATATCGCACCCCTAATATTCTATTCGGCGTTCTCCAATGGAGATGCTTCTATAGAAACACGGTAAATATATCACAAAAACTACAATGACGACTTCAGTCTTAGGGGGAATACATTTGTACCTTACTTTTTTCTGCCATAGGATAGGAAATACAATGTGTAACATATTCACTTCAACTGTTGTCATAAAAAAGCTACAATTTTACAGATCATATGATATTTTGCTACTTACATTTCTTACTGGGAATAAAGCAATGGTATATAATGGTTAAAATATATGATATAAAGAATAATACACGGTCGAACCTATATCACATGCTATATCAAGGGCCCTCGTGGTGATATTGATCACTCGGGTTTATATAGCATGTGGTATAGGTTTGGATCATATATAGAATGCCTATGTAGGAATTCAAAATAGTGTAATTTCAAATTTGATCAATTTCCCTGAGACGTTCAGACATATTACCTTTGGCTGCTACCTTTTTTAACGTCGGACTCGGACATCTTTTGAACTGAGTTTTACTGTGTTTATCGCTGTGTGTTTGTTTATTCCACATTGGCTAGAGGTATAGAGGGAGGGTTGAGATCTGACAAAACATGTTTAACCCCGCCGCATTTTTGCGCCTGTCCCAAATAAGGAACCTCTAGCCTTTGTTAGTCTTGTGTGTTTTTTTTTTTTTTGAATTTTGGTTCATTTTTATGTTTCGGAGTCCATTTTGCTGAACAAGTATACATTATTGTTTGGGAGCCAGCTAAAGCCCGCCTCCGGGTGCGGGATTTTCTCGCTGCGTTGAAGATCCATTGGTAGCCTTGAGCTGTTTTCTGCTCTATGGTAGGGTTGTTGTCTATTTGACACATTCCCCATTTCCATTCTCTATTTTAGCAATGAAATATTACTTTAACCAGGAAAACAGCAGTAATCTTAAATGAAATAATTAGGATATTAAATTATTTTGTTTGGTTTATTTCCTGATAGACTAAGACCATCATATTTTGTAATAATACCTTACTAACCATATTTTTCTTGAATGAGAAAACTAACAGGATTTGAAAGGAAAGGAACAATAGTAATTCAAAACAAGCAGTTCTAATTTTAATAAATTTCTCAGACTAATATCTTTTGAAATAGTATCCGACCACTACATATTTGTGCAATCAGAACAGTAATATGAATTTGACTCCAAATCTATGTAACTTTTTCCTTTTTATTATACCTTACAGTATAATTAAATAAATCTATTGGCTAATAAATGATCACATGCCATAGAATAATTCAGATATTTCATTATAATCGGGAATAACCTCGACAAAATTCATTTGTCCGATGAATAACCCTATTATTCCCCGCAGGTGAATAACCCATCATCAATCATGTATTATCGGTTTCCAAGGGTAAAACATTATGAGTCAGTAAAGGGCTATTTTTTTGCTGGGTTCTTTTACAATCGATATGTTACACAAAAATATTTGTTCGGTATAATAAAACAGTTACGGCCCTATGAGTCGGGAGATATCCAAAATGATCAACCCTGCTGAAGGGTTGACAATTTTGGATATCTTTCTCCTGAGAGGGCCGTAATTGTATATTATCCCATGAAAGTTTTGGCTTAGATAACTTGATTCCTGGGTGATTAGTAGGACATTGATGTCCCATATCTAAAGATTATATTATACCATGGTTAGGGGTAAATGTGAGTTTTTTTTTATTACCAAATTGGTTTTATAGTATGTTTTAAACGCGAAAAACGTTTTCAAGATACTTGTATTTATTGCCATCATGTATATTATAGTTTAATTGTAATTTCTACAGATAAATGTAAGGATGGTGAGTACAAATGCATAAACAGTAAAAACTGTATCCCAGAATCTAAGACTTGTGATGGTGTCAGTTACGATTGTGGAGGAACTGATAATACTGATGAAAATCATTGTGGTATGTATAAATAAACATTCTGTGTCAACAGTTTTGAAGCACTTTATGTGCACATTTTAACATATCATCTCTCATCAGCAGTGCCATAAATGTAGAAATAAGGAAGATTATTTTAAAACAGTTGTAGAGCAAATCAAGCTTTAACAGTATCAGGAATAAAACTCAATTATTAGTTTCTTTGCAATAGTTAAAAGGTCCCAGCAGTAAACACAAATCACTTTCACTATTACTAATGTACTAACTATGCTTGAATTGTTACTTCAGATATAATTCAGAGTTCAACAACTACTACGACAACGACATCAACTACAACGACAACGACCGCACCTACTACGTCAATCACAACGCCTACAACTACCACCACGCCTACAACTACGACCACGCCTACAACCACAACGCCCACAACTACAACCACACCAACTACAACAACTCCCACGACAACTACACAAATCACTACAAGTATGGTGCTTCGTAATATATAAAGTTCAGTTTTCATTATGTTTTTTTAAATGGGATGTTATTATATGGCAAGCCGTTTTACTATTTATTCTAACTTCAAGATATCTCATATAATATATAAGATATCTTATATATTATATGAGATATATTATATATTATATGAGATATCTTATAAACTATATAAATTATATAAGATATCTTATAAACTATATAAGATATCTTATAAACTATATAAGATATCTTATAAAGTATATAAGATATCTTATAAAAACTAGATTATATAAGATATCTTATATATTTTATGAGATATATTATATATTATATG
The DNA here is from genome assembly GCA_028015205.1 of Mytilisepta virgata. Classification (NCBI taxonomy): domain Eukaryota; kingdom Metazoa; phylum Mollusca; class Bivalvia; order Mytilida; family Mytilidae; genus Mytilisepta; species Mytilisepta virgata. The sequence continues at coordinate 48,684,245 of CM051518.1, read as the reverse complement.
AGATATCTTATAAACGATATAAGATATCGTATATACTTTATAAGATATCTCATATATTTTATAAGATATCTCATATAGTTTATAAGATATCTCATATAATTTATAAGATATCTTATAAAGAAAATTATATGAGATATCTTATAAATTATATGAGATATGTTATAAACTATATAAGATATCTTATAAACTATATGAGATATCTTATAAAGTTTATTAGATATCTTATAAAGTTTATTAGATATCTTGAAGTTAGAATAAATAGTAAAACGGCTTGCCATATTATTATGTAAAGCTCAAAGATATGAAGAAGTTCTATTTTAGAAAATATTTGAAGCAATATTATTTCCCAGGAAATGAATGTTTTTGTTCTTTTTAAGATTTATATTTATTTTCATTTTTCAACTGCTATTATTGAGTAATCTGAATGAATTTGATGGATTTTGTCACTTGTCTCATAAAAAAACTCCTATACACCTGTATATGTGAATGTAGTTTTTATATATATATTATACCATGTAACCCAATAATACCATTATTTTTACAGCCCCACTTTTAGGTACATGTGGCAAACCTGTTCATCAGCCACAGCTACGGACTCCATTCTCACGGATTGTTGGAGGTTCCGAGGCCAAGGTCAACAGTTGGCCGTGGCAGGTTCAGCTCCGTCTTAATGCTGATCATCAATGTGGAGCAGCAGTACTTAATGAGGAATGGATTGTTACAGCTTCACACTGTTTCTTAGTGTAGGTTTTCAAAATTAAGGCCAATAAAAATAACTGTGTTCTGCGTACATGTTATAAAAATTAATAGTTGGTAGGTAGGCACAGATGTGGACTTTTATCGGAAATTTTAACAGGTTTTAATAGAGAAGGTACAATATATCTAAGTATATTTAAATGTAGGTAAAAAAATAAGGTCAATTGAGTTGTCAGAGCAAGGTTGATTTTTAATGGTTTAAATTCAACATTTTAGGCCTTATAAAATTTGTGAAACTAGGGAGCATCTCCCTCGTGCATAGCTCTGTCCTTAGATAATTTTGGCTTTACCCCTTTTGGTCGTTTCGGCATTTTTTAATTTGCACTTCAACGTTTTGGATTGTTGTTTTGGTTTTCAACATTTTAGGCCTTGAGCACAACTGACGAGTCGTAAATCGACGAAATGTGCACCTCTTGTGCATCAAAATTGGTAAACGAATTTTATTTTTACTACTGAGTCGATGCCTCTGCTGATGCTCCAAGTTCCCGGGGGTTTCTCAGTTCAGTTGCTAAAATTTCGATACTAGCCCGAAATTGATACATAAAAGTTACTGTTACTGTTACATGTGTTACTGTACATCAGAATTTTATTTATATGCTGATCACCTACTCTTTGTAGTAAGTTTAAGTTTTCACTATCCATCTTTAAAATTATTATAAAAAATAAATAAATGGGATTGAAATATTTTGTATAAAAAGTCAACCTAACAAATTCTAAAACTGCCTCATGTTTTGTTGTCATCTTGAAATGTCAAAATTCTGCAAAAATGCAATATAGATGAACATGATATATGTAAATTTAAATAAGGAAGGAGATGAAGAAAAGTACATAATAAATCTTTTTTTGTTATGTTTCTATTTTTTACTTTTAGGATGTGAAAATGCACTAACTTTTTATCCTATATTTATCTTTATTTTCAAAGAGAAACGAATTTAACACGTTGGACTGCGAATGTAGGAAAACACAACAAGGACACTGCAGATCCGTTACAACAAAGCTCTAAACTAAAAGAAAGATTTGCACATCCCACTGGAATTCACTTCCTGGATGGAGATATATCTTTACTTAAATTGCAAACACCTATAAAGTAAGTATATGTAATGTACAGCTTTTTGCATTAATGTCGAAATGACTGGCTTCAAGAGGTTACTGGCATTGTGGAAATAATTCATCTTAATACGTTTTAAAACTCTATCCAACTTCCATTTCTTGCACTGATTGTGTCTATAAAAGTTTCTCTATCGGCAGCACACCTATTAGTATACTGCAAATTCAGTTTAAAGACCCCCCCTTTTAAACATTATCAAAAATACAACGTTTTAAAACTAATTGCGCATCTTCCTCATTCCTTTTTATCGTTTTAGTATTTAAATTCTGATTCATAACTTTCACCTTAACATTTTTTGTGACTTTGATACGTCTAGTATATATGATTTGCATAACATCCTGACATAGTTAAAGGTTGACGGTTCTATATATTTACAGGTACAGTGAAGCAGTTACACCAATATGTCTTCCAACAAGACCAACACGTATTGATGACCGTTGTTGTGTGACAGGCTGGGGAGATACACAAGGTAAGGGACGACATTTTACTATCCCGGAGAGTGACAGGACAGTTTTAAACTAATTCATAGTAAAACTGTCATAACTTGGAATACATTGTGGCGTTTCGTAACTATAAGCCAGTTAACGAAAGGATTTAGTTTTTATATGCGAATTCCAGTGGCCTATTTGATTTAATATAATTTTATTACTGACCCTATGTGGAAGTTTCTGTTGATAGCCTCAAGAAGCTAAGGTATCATCAGTTAAGTCTAATATTTTGATTCTTGCTTGCAGTGAATGCTAAAAAGGGTATTTTACTTTTATAAAAGTGTCTTTTGTAAGGAAACATCTCCGTATTCCAAAGCACTGGCCAAAAATAGTTAAACCCCAAAATTACTCAATTTAAAGATCAAATTGGGGTCTCGGTGGCCGAGTGGTCTAGGTAGTTTGACTACTAATGATCACTAGCCTGTCAACACTGAGGTTGTGAGTTCGAATTTCACCTGTGGCGGGGTGTGTTCGACTCCGATCTTAATTGACAAGGATTGCCAATTTTCCTACCGGAGGTCATTGTTTCCTTACGGGTACTCCAGCTTCCTCTACCATTAAAAAAAGGACAGCCGATAAATGGCCAAATGTGCTGAAAACGGCTTAAAATCCAAACTTAACAAAAGTAAAGATTAAATTTAAATGTCAGGATGGTCAAAAAGGTTCAGCTATAATAATCTACAATCTTATCCTTAAAAACATGAAAAACTTAGTATCTACACGATACGCATAAACGATAATATATTCGCTTATTATTATGTTTTAGGAACTTCATTCCCAGATAAATTAAAACAAGTAGAAATGCCAATAGTAGATACGGATAAGTGCAATGCTACAACGCAGATTGCTGGTTTCGTGACGGACAATATGATCTGTGCTGGAGTTGCGGCAGGTGGACACGACGCATGTCAGGTAGTTTATAACTCTTTTGTTTATTATCGTATTTCCCCATGCCTATATCGACCTGCTGAGGCCTTCACAATTTCCCGTATTTCGGCACTGTGACGTCGTAAAGAGTTGACCCGACCCTAATATGAGCTGACCCGAATATATCAGCGACGTCATAATGTTTGACCCAACGTTGACCCGAATATATCAGGAAAACATCCGGTTATAGGCAGATGGCCATTGAAAAGTAAGAAATTCCATTAAGATTGCTAGTTAACAATACGATAAATTTATCATCAAGTTTTCTTCAAACAAATATTGTAAAATATAAGCCGCTCGGCACAATATGAAGCTTTTTAGCTCGTTCGCTACGCTCACTCGCCGAAAAAGCTTCACATTGTGTCTCGCGGCTGATATTTTACGATATACGTTTGCAGAAAACCTGATAATATGTACATATTGGAAACAATGAATAATAAAACATGTCTTAAATTACACCTGTTCACTTCAGTCAAAAGGAACAAAATCTTTGTTTTTGATTGGTGCAATGTTTTTGCAATATTCAAATATAGAGATTAAATGGCCTACGTTTTATTTCCTTAACAATAAATCGATAACCATGATAACAGGAAGGTCAACAATAACGCACAAATCAATTAACGCCATCCAATTGAGAGACGCTCCGACATAAAATAACACAAAGCGCACAAAACACAAACATAGAAACAAAAGTTTTGGGATAGATAGTCTGGCTTGGTATATACAATTCATAACTATTAATACATAAACATGCCTTCTACATCATTCCTCGGAATCAAATCTGTTTAAAAATATAGTTTTTTTTTTTTTTTTATGAAATTGCAATCTTTTGAAATAAAGGAAGAGATCTCGTAAAATAAAGTCACTATTCATACTTTAGGGAGATAGTGGTGGGCCTCTTGTATGTGAAGTTGGAAATAGCTGGCAACTGCACGGCATAGTATCATGGGGAGCTGGCTGTGCTGGTATGTATTACAATTTGAAGTGCATTAAAACACACGCTTTATTTGGCAGCAAATAGAGTATAATATAGATAGAGGGCAATGAAACTGAAACCCTCAAATGATTCTATTAGTTGAGACACTGAGACTTAAAGTTTCCTAACGATAAACCTGTTCGTAATGGCGCCCGTAGAACTTTTTAAATTATGATACCAATTCCATGCACTATACATGTATTATTTGTAAGTAGTATTGCTGACAGCATATAAGATAACTCGGGCCATTGTGTTTATTTCAGTCATATTTATAATTTTCATAACCATTTTGAATTAGCTATTGATTGGGTAATACACTTCCATTCACACAATGCTCAGATGCTTTGATTAAATGTTTTAGTTTTAAATATATAAGCACATACTTGTTAAAAGTTGATTTTAGAGAATTGTAGGGAAACTACAATGATAGCGTTTTTAATCAAGAATTCTAATATGACGTTTCGGAATATCAACAAAATGCGTCCTCGGCTTTCGTTGCAATTTTTACTGGGGACACACTTGTCCTAAACATTTTGCCGTAGCGAAAATATTCTGAATGCAATCGAACCGGAAATTACGTACGACTAATATGCTTTTACTGGGGAGATAAGGAAAACAGCCACAACAAAACATACGTAAGACAATGTAACATGACTTATTTCCAACATCTTACCTGAGAGAAATCATTTACATACGTAGTTCAATGTAACAAAAACGGTTGGGCGAGCACGGTTTGACTGGAAATTTTACCACGGTTTTGTTCATATGCCGATTACTAAGTCATTTGTAATCCCAATTCGCCCTCTTAGAGAGTTTTAAGGAAATGTCGTGACACAAAATACCCATATGCACGTGTGACAAAACTTCAAACTAAGGAATAACTCTATCATTGTTTTACCAGGTATGAAACAGGAAAACTGCTCTATGTAGTACCGCTGATTTCACATGGAAGACCTATTCAAAAATTAGGTATAAAAACCCAAAGTCAAACATCTGTTCAAATAACTCCATCTGAAGTAGGTATCACATCCCATTTTCTTGTTACATTCTTCAAATGAAATAAGAGTTGTAACTTTATATTAAGTGGTATAATTCAGATGATTATTTAGATAGGTTATGGCCTATGCTATTTGGAATGCGTAATAAAATGTTGAAAAACAAACTAAACACAGTTATTTCTATTTCTAGAACCAAATTTACCCGGTGTTTATACTAATGTATGGAGATATGTTCCATGGATAGAACAGACTATGGCTAACAATTAAATAGGGCGAATTGTTTGTTACAGCTACACTAAATGAAAGATGGACAATGCTACCTGGATTTTCGTATTATGATTCGGTTTTTATTTTTATTTGTTTTATAAATTATTTTTTAGTATTAAAACACTTCTGCAATCCCCTTATTTTTTCATTACTGTCCAATATTGCAAAGAAGAGATGTTTTTAGAGGAAAACAGACTTTGTGGGAATATGTTTAGATATGCTAAAGATATTATTTTAGCATATTCAAAACAATTCATATTTGTTTCCTTCACAAATGTCATAGATTTCTTTGAATATCTACAGAACAACGATCATATTCCGAGATGATACTGCGATTTTCGATATGGGAAAAGGAAAATCTGAAGATCTTTTTAAATACACAATACATTTAAAAACTTCATGACAGATATCAAAATACACTCTTAACGTGCTTAACCCCCCCCCTCCCAAAAAAAAAAAAAAAAAATGAAAATAAAAACAAAACAGAGATACAGTTGTACTATGTTTAACTGACGTCTGAAAGAATGGCAAGCCTTCTGTTAATCTGAAATGAAAAGTAAACACTTCGAATATATAATTTTGTAAAATTACAGTCTTTTCAGAAGTCCGTTTTTACGTGTTTGATTATTGATTGAATATGCATTTTTTAATCATTTTCATTGAGGAGTTGCTAGGCACTATACTGATTTGTATCATTTTGCTATCCGAATATTAAATGTTAATTTAAATTCCAAAGTCACAGTCGTCATGAGAATATGTTCCTGTTGGTCTTGGCATATTTGATTATTGCTAGCAGTTTCATGGATTTTTATTTCCAGTGCTTGGCCCAGAACAGAACATTCACTTTAATTTCAGTCTATTGTTTTATGTAGCCTGAGGAAAAATACATTTTTTAAAAATTATACGTGAAAAGTTGTTCGTGTACTATAGAATATACATGAATATCCTATATATACGCTATATTTAGTAAGAAAGAGGGACTATGATAGATATACATGTATAATCAGTAATTCTTTGTTTTTCGAATTAAACTTTTTATTTCCAACATCTTACCTGAGAGAAATCATTTACATACGTAAGTCAATGTGACATATGGTATTATCCCTAAACATGGATTATTTGCTGCTGCAGATAGTGGATGATAGAAAATAACACCATTACACGATCTTTCACCGTTACAAAACATTTGCATGTCCTCTAATATGTCAGTTTCACATGCTGCCGGCTTTCTATGAGAATCTGGACAGGATAACGAATCGGATCTGCCATAAAGAGCTTTTATAATTAGTATCTGTAATGTATGTGGACAAGAAAACATTTTGTCACTACCTTGACACACGGTTACTTTAATTTCAGCACCTGACCTTTCGACTAACACATTGTTATTTTCTGTAATGATAATGGATAAAAATTAAATATAACAAGAGACCAGATTTCTCCGTTCTGTTTCATGTTTTGGGTTTATTGATTTTGCATAAAATATGATGTTACCATGAACGAATGTGAAAATGTTGACATACTGTATGGCTAACCAAAAGTTTGCTCCATTTTTAATTTAACATCATATTTATCTTTATTTAACTTTTAGTTAGTGACTAATTTTACATCAGAATTGGAATCATGAAAACAGTACCTGAAGTATGTGAGCACACAACACATATAACTTAATTATTTAAATTAATTCTTTGGCGCCAAAAATTCATTATACATATTTATACATGTAGCAGTTCTTCCAGGTCTCCCCTGTGTAAAACACTTCCAAATGCTGACTCTCAAAGAGTGAGAGACTCCATTATGGGATTCGTTGAAATTTTTGATCGATTAAATGAGAGCATAATATGAGATATGGGGCCTCGGTGGCCGAGTGATCTAGGTAGTTCGTCATGACTACTAATGATCACTAGCCTGTCAACTCTGAGGTTGTGAGTTCGAATTTCACTTGTGGCGGGGCGTGTTCGACTCCGATCTTAATTGACAAGGATTGCCAATTTTGTTACACAAGGTCTGTGGTTCTCTCCGAGTACCCCTCTTCCTCCACCAATAAAAACTGGCCTCTGAGATATAGCCAAATGTGCTGAAAACGGTGTAAAACCCCAACTAAACAAATTATGAAATTAGTAGTGACAACGTACCTTCCTGACAATTAACACCTGTATATCCAGGTGTACACCTGCATGAATAACTATTGATACGGTCATCACACGTTCCACCGTTTAGACATGGTAAGGATTCACATTCATCTATATCTGAAATAAACATGGTATGATAATATTAATACGAGTAACTGTTTTATGATATCAATTTCCATGAGTCGCAAAATATGTATTCCATTTTTGCAAGAATTAAATCGACAACTCATGTTATTTGTTTTTGACCATTTTTTTTTCAAATCATGTAATGACCTTTTTTCCAGCATTCCCGTGATCAATTTTATAAACGCACAAGGTGGAAATGTCGACATACACAATTAATGATAACAACCAGTGCTACCATCTAGCTAATGAAATAAAAGAAGGTTCAAAGTCAGATGTACAACTCTGAAATGAGTTTTGAAAAAAAAGGTTTCTTTGAGAAACTGTAATATACAATTATGGCCTTTTATTAACCAGTAGGGTAAAATACGTTAAAAATGCCTTATCTTTATGAGCAAAATGAATGCATTACAGCAGGGCCATTACAGCATTTTGTTCATAATAACCGGGCCATTACAGAATTTTGCTCATAATAACCGGTTATAACGACTTTTTCAAAATGGATGCTTTTTTTCAATACTCCACTTGGAAATTTCAGGAAGAGCAAAAACTAGAACATTTTAAAAGGTATTTTTGAAAAAAAAAATGTCCGAAATTAATTTTTAAAACTGTTCCAACAAGTTTTGCTTACTTACCATTATATTTGTGCTATTCGGATTAATGCAAATGCTATATACAAACTGGTTAATAAAAGTATTAAAAAATGGGTGTTTTCATAATGGCCCTGTTATATGTCCTAGGTCTGTAATAATGGCCTTCGGATGCTGTAATGGCCCGAGGCAACATTACAGCAATCCTCCCATTATTAGACCTTCGACATATAACATATAACAGGACAATTATGAAAACACCCATTTATTAATACTATAATATTAAGGTAATATACTTAAATCAAGATTTAATAATTATGGATATTACCGCCTTCTGAAGGACATAACGTTATTATTATACTGAACAATATCAGTTATTACGCTCTCGTCGATTCTCGCGATAGTTATTTTACTCTCACTGATTATCACGTGAATCGACGAGAGCAAAATAACAGTTAATTCCTGCTGGCAGAGAAAAACTGGATTTATCTTATTTGCACGCTAAAAACAACGTACTTATTTTATCAGTAGTTGCCATAGTAAAGAGGACAAATATGACTAAGGAGCAATCCAAAACACGTAATCCATTAGACAGACAAAACCCGAGGAGACAAATGAACAACAAGCACAACAAATAAACACTGAAAACTAAAAAACTGTGAACAACACGAACTCCTATGAAAACCAGGAGTGAACCCGTCTTGAAATTCAACAAAGTCAATCTGGTGGTAGTCCCAAATCGGTGGAGGCACATGAAATGTTACGACAGTGGGAATAGGTCCAACATCATCTTAGATATTGGGATACTGTAACGGTCAATCAATTCGTGATGACGACCGTAAAATTTCCTAAGTGATGACATCAATTTATCCCGGGTAAAACCCTGGTTAAGAAGCTTTTGTGACAGCAGTAATTGAAATAACTTAGGCATGCATAAGACAACAAATATAACATGTGGAACGTATATTAAAATCTATATCAGAACACATAACAAAGTAACCAAGGATGTGACGTTACATACGGAACGCCAAAACGTAACGTTAAGTTACGCGCAATTAAAGTCATTACATTTCTCCATTTCTTCAAATGTTCTGATCATTCATTTCAAATAAGTGCTGTTGAATAAATTAATGTTCAAAATAAAAGTTTAAATTTTACAGTCCATATTTCACTTATGATATCATATTTGATAGTTACAGTCTATAATTAAAATCACACTACACAGTCTATATATCTAGCAGGTGCTCTTCTGGTTCGGATTGGAATCTCTCTTCGTCCTTGTGCAACCATGTGTTTATCTCCATTCGGTTTAGTGTGCATCAAAATTCTATCTCGCCACTTATCATTTGAGTTCGGAATGTCAATGTTATTTGCGAATTTGAAATGTGAAGAGTCACGAAACACTTTTATTCCGTCTGATTTTCGCTGAGCTCCTACGCTTGATCCGGATATTTTGTATATGATATACGGTTCAAGTTCATATGCAGTTGACCATTTATTCCTTTTCTCTTGCTTGAATAAGACACGGTCACTGATTTTAAACGAATGTTCTCTGTACTTCTTTTTCTGTGAATGTTTATTTAAAAACCGTTGTTTGTATTCCTTGTCTCTTTGTGTGATCTCCTTGTCCATGTTTTCAGTTTCATTATTGTTCTGTATGTGGTCTAATTTAATCCTCACATTTCTGCTTCATACGTTGTAAATCCTGTTGCTGGGTGTGGTGTTGATCTATAGCCCATTAACATATCCTGAATCGCATCGTTACTGTGATTACCTTTCATATGAGCTATTTGTTCCGTTTTGTTTAATAACTTCATAAAGTTCTCTGCCTCGCCATTTGCTCTCGGATGTTCTGGTGTTATCTTATGATGATGAAATCCCATTTCAGTTGCAAAGTTCGAAAATTCATTTGAGCTAAATGATGATCCATTGTCTGTTTCTAATTTTTCCGGAATTCCATGGGTTGAAAATATATTTCTCAGTTTTTCAATTGTTGCTCGAGTTGTAGTTTTTGTTTGTTCAACGACTGGGTATCTCGTTCTTTTGTCTATGACCACTAAATTATAAATGTGTTCTTTTGTCGTTACCTTGCATTCATAGCATCGCCCTATTATATCTTCTACCATACTGTTCAATGCAGGGAACCAGTATCTTGCTCTTAACATCTGTTTTGTCTTTGTTAATCCTAGATGTCCATACTATGTGCTGCTTTTATCACTTTACTTTGTAACGATTCCGGTATTACAATTTGGTTTAATCTAAATAATACTTCGTCCAGTGAATATAATTCATTTCTTACCATGTAATATGTAGCTATTTCCGGTCTCGATTTGTGTTTCTCCCAGTCGTTTCTCCTCAGTCTTTGCATTACATCTTGCAAACGTGCATCTTTTGAAATTTCTTCTCGTATTTTGCTCAATACTATTGCATGTTCCGATTCTATTATTTGTTTTACTATTTGTTCTGTCTCATCGTTTTCGGTTTCTGGTAATGGATGTCTAGATAAATAATCCAACGGATCTTGCTCGTCTTTTCCTGGCTCGTATACTAATTCATAATCTACATTCTGCATGTCCATTACCCATTTCTCAATTCTTGGTGGTAGTTTTGCCTTACTGTTGTTAAACATAGGGATGAGCGGCTTGTGTGAAGTTATTATCTTAAACTTTGGTGCTCCTAACAAATAAATACTAAACCTGGTTTTTGCCCATTTCACTGCCAAGGCATCTTTCTCTGTCTGACTATATCTCTTCTCAGTGTCTGTCATTGATCTACTTATAAAATGTACAGGTTGCAATCCTTTCGCTGTACGCTGAAATAATCCTGCCGATAATCCTTCGTGATAACTAGCTTCCGTTCGTACAATAATTGGTCTTTTTGGATCGAAAAATGCCATTGTTTTCTCGTCCGTTATACTATCCTTCAGTTTTTTGAAAGCTTCATTTTCCTGATTTCCCCATTTAAATTTCACTTCTTTCTTCGTTAATTGTCTTAATGGTGCTGTTAGTACTGTGTACCGTGGAATAAATTTCGAAAGATATCCAATCATTCCAAGAAAACTCCGGACAGCTTCTTTTGATTCTGGTGCTTTGCAATCTTTAACAGCTTTCACTTTGTCGGTTGTTGGTTTGAGCCCATCTTTTGTAAATCTGTACCCGTAAAATTCTAATTCGTGGACTCCAAATTGACACTTTTCCTTATTAAATGTAACTCCAAAGTCCCTTGCTCTTTGCAAAACTGTTTCTAATGTTTTATCATGCTCCTCCATAGTCTTCCCTCCTATTAGTATATCGTCTCTCTGATTTAAACATTTCGGAATATCACCAAATATACGATACATAGCTTCATCAAACAAATCTTGCGAAGACTTTGCACCAAATATCAATCTCTTTGGTCTCATATTTCCCCATGGTGTACTGAACGTAGTAATCTGTCTTGAGTCTGGATGGAGTACTAACTGATGATACCCCTGCTTCAAGTCCATTTTTAAAAATATCGTACTATCATGGAACTTGTATGTGAAATCTTCAACTATTGGTGACTGTAATATCCTGTTTCTTTCCATATACATGTTTGGTATTCTCAAATCAATATAAGCTCGAATGATGTGTGGTTCTAATTCTTCTTTTGGTATCTTGCTGAATCTCGGTTTGGGTTGTACTACTAACGGTGAACACCATGTAATTGGATCTCCAGGTTCAACCATCTCAAAAATATCTTCTTGAATTCCTTGTTCCATCCATTTCTTCAATGGGTCTTGCAAATGATAAGGTACTTGTCTAGGTTTCTGTGCTACTGGCGTTGTGTCTTGTTTCATTGAAAATTTAACCATAAATTCATCTTTATGCTTTGAGTCTTGAATGTTTCCAATTCCGTTAAATACATCGCTAAAATTACTCATGAGGCCATTTATTTTTAATTAGTTGGTTTACGGATCCGCCGACCCGATTTTGCCGATTTGAAGAAAAAAAAATAAAATTGAAAATTTTGGTTTTTTATTACCGCCGACCCTCTGAAATCAGCCATCCCAAAAACAAAAATAAATTAAAATACTTTTGCATCCAAATTTCATAGATTATATTCCAATTCGTCTTAAAATAGATTATCCATCAATAAAATACCTGTAAACATGACCCAAAAATAGAATCTATTTATAGCGGTTGGTGAAGTCAATTTTGGAAACAAGTTTTATGAAACGAATTTCCTAATAGAATCCATGCGTCCTTTACGTTCGTTTTGTATGAATATCATGATTCCGTAAGATATCGAATCCACTCATTTTCTAAGTGAAAATGTATGTTGTCGTAGTTGACGAGTCGGATCCCTTAAAAAGGGAACGGCAGATGATTAAGGTAACAGATGAAACAATCGGCGATCTACTGAGCAACAAATTTCAAGATAGATGTTCTGACATTTGGGTTTCAAAAGAGGGAACCAAAAATGTAAAAGATGGCCCAGAGACCCCATTGTCGGTCATTGTTGATGTTTTCAAATGCAGCTACATTCACATTGTACGATGTAAGGCCGACACAGACAAAAGTGAAGAAAATAATGATGTTGAGAGCCCGAATGCTTTTCAGATAATGATGAAAGCTGCCAAAAAGTATGATAAATTTCCGGAGGAAAGGTAGATTGTTTTATCCACTATACTGTAATTAAAAAATGCTTGTCCAGTAATAAAACATTTCCAAAATTATTTTATACAATCACTTGAAAAGTGCATGCATATCCAGAGGTATACACAAGGTCTTTTATCATCTCTCACTAATCATTCTGAAAAGCGGGGACACTGACTGGCGTGGGGGAGTGGGGGGGGGGGGGTCTCTGTCATGCTTCAGTGATTAGCTTCTAGAGGGGGCTGCCCCCTGTCCTGGATCTGCCTGTGCCTAAGTGGTAACATTGACCCATACTTTCCACATAAATTACTTTGGTTAAGTGTTCTATTAAGGTCAATATCTCAGCATCTACATGTCATAGAGGAGTGACAGTACATGTATTTGGCATGTGTATATATCTTGGGAAGTAACCAACATAGGATTCATAACGATGTCAACTTGACCTACAGTGATTTTTAGCTGAAGTGTATCAGTTATCCTCTAAAAATTCAGATAAAAAGTACGGACGAGGGTCATTAGCTGTGGTTCACAACTGCTCCATTTCATTGTTAATGAACTATTGTCATTATAATCGCGATAGTGTTATGTTCTGCTGATGTTGTCGATGTGCGTTATATGCACTGATTACAGCATCTCTAGTTTATTTCTATGGTATTTGTAGGAGGCCAGTAAATGGGAAAGACCGTCTATATAATGATGTGATAAAGATGATGTTCAAACAGAAGGCTGGATTTCTGCCTGTGCATGTTGATACTGTGGGTAAAAGGGTGGTTTCAACCATAACAGAATGTCTTTGGTATATTGACCCGTTCCATGAAAAGCTATTGACAAGAGGAATACACATGCCTACGATATTTAGTGACTTGAAAGGTTATTTTGACTGGAAGACACAGAAAAAGAAAATGCCTGTAATATCATCTGTATTGCTGAAACAGCACATTGACGCAATGTCCGATGTATTAATTTTTCCTTGGTTTATGAACAGTCAGATGGCAGAGTTCAGGAAAAGTTGGGCAGAGCTTGTAGAATGTCTCATGAATTATTATAAGTTCTTAGAAGACCAACAAAAAAGAACATCTACTCATCACGCAGCTGAAGAACCACTGAGATCTCTAACTGATCAAAGTGTACTTAGAAATGTCAGTGGAAACTCGGGCCAAAACACAAAAGAACAGTACAAGGAGCTTGAAGAAAAACTGAGACAGGCTGATTTGTACCAACAACTTTGTTTGCTTGACACAGAACCAAGTGAAAGATACGAGCGTAGGAAATGGCTTACAGACTTGACGCTGTCTTTTCCGGTTTGCATCTATAGTTATCAACACGGAAACTACCTGGGAAATTTGAACTTTATGTGGAAAGTTCCTGAGGACAACTGCAGAGACGAAATGAAACAGTTCGCAGCAATTAATAGTCTAAGGAAGCAAATCCCTATCTATTCAACAAGACAAGTAAGGAAATCATTTACTGAACGATACACGAAGACTGGACTAAAACCTGCAATTTTGAGAGAGATCTATAGATTTTTGACAGATGATGAATCAGCAGCCGAATCTAGTGTACAAGAAAAAGTTGACACAAGGGTAATTGAAAGCCTGATGGATGCCGATGATCCAGGTTTGTTGTATGATCTGAGAAAAAAACAATGGGAGTCCAAAATGTGCAGAACTAGAACCATTTTGGAAGGAAATGGAAGTCTTTCTCAATGAAACCTCTGTAGTGCATGAAAGAAGAGGGACAGATGTTCAATATATGCCATTTGCCATTTCCTTATCTGATCTACAAGATCAAATAGAGTCTAGGCTACCCAAAGGTACTCGTATACCAAGCCTTTCTACAATCAGATACAACTTTTGGCCGCCATGTCCAACACATAATAGTGCAGCAAATTACACTGGTCGCTTCAAAGTCAAGTATGCAGTACAACAAAGACTTTTACATGCACAGCACGAAGATAAAAGATTTGCTGCGTATCAGTTCAGTTTGATGAAGGAAATGGTTGTGAGATGGAAAGAATACTCCAGACTCATATGCTTGGATGACAAAGCTATTGTCCCTATCGGAGAGCCTGGGAAACCACTAGGGACAGGTGTAAGAGCTCACAACAGATCTTTGACTCAGGGAAACAGTTCGCTCGCAGCTTTAGATCATGACTTTCATGTCTTAGGTGTTGTTCCCTCTGTACTTTTTTCTGTAGATATTCCAGACGACAAAAGAAATTCATTTTACGATGGTCAAGTTTTTGTTACACTAAAAGACAAAGTGTTTGAACCTTCAACAGCTGTACGTCATGCAGTGGAATCAGTAGACATCCTACGTACATTGTCAGGCGATATTAATTTGGATGTACCGCTTTTGTTCGTATACACAGATGGTGGCCCAGACCATAGATCCACCTACTGGACCGTACAGCTTGCCTCTATATTGATGTTTATCTCACTGGATTTGGACATGCTTATAACAGCAAGAACAGCAGCAATGGCAAGTTATGCTAATCCAGCCGAGAGAATCATGAGTTTACTCAACCTTGCCTTACAAAATGTTGCCCTTGAAAGACCAGAAATGTTAGAAGATTGTGAAAGGAAATTGAAAAGAAATAGTTCTTTAGCTAAAATTCGAAATCTTGGTGAAAGGGAACCAGAATTCAAAGCCGCAGTATTGGAATCAACCAGTACAGTTATCCAAACCCTGGAAGACAGATTCAGTAGGCTAAAATGGAAAGAAAGGAATGTAAGTGTTCATCAAAGGGCAGAGGAAAGAGATATAAGCGATTTCTGTGAGCTGGTTGAAATCTTGGATTATGTCCAAGATAAAATCACATTTGATAAACTTAAAACCAAGAAAGATGTTGAAAAGTTCAGATCCCTGAAGAATTTCATAGACCTACACACAAGAGACAGACAATATACCTATCAGATCAAGAAATGTGGTGACTGTTCCTACTGTACCATAAATCCTGTCCGTTTGCCCGGCAGTTTGTTCGACACTCTTCACTGGCTACCTGACCCAGTCCCAGTACAACAGAACAGTGATGAATACAAAACATTTGATGCTGTATACGGTACAGACACAAATGACTCTGCAAGACCAAGTCTTGAAGGCAAAAGCTCTCCAACACTTGCAGACCAGGAACGTAAAGGTGGATTTGTGGCAGCAAGAGCACGATCATACATTCTCTGTCGGGAGTGCGGAAAACGACCAGTAGTATACTCAGCAAAGCGTTTGACAGTTGAACAGACCAGAGCAATTGAACGTGTACAAGAGGAACTAGTATATGTATGTGGTTCACCTTTATTTCCTGAAGGATCCAACATGGATATTATCTATGTAAAAGAAGGTCAGACATGTGGATGTGAAATCGAAACTACGTACTACTCTGAAGTATCTGGATACAACCCGGCTATTTGTTTCTACTGCGGCGACACAGAAGTAATCAACAACCAAGAAATAGAAAACTTAAAAAGAGAATACGGAATAGTTCGCCCAATATGTGAAACTTGCTTCAGGAATGGAAAACGGCCAGCGGTCAGGAATGCATTGAAAACAAATAAGAAAAGAAAATGGAAATTCAACATACATGCTTTAAAGACAAAAATAACAGATCTATTGTAAATAAACTTTTATTAATGAAGACATGTTATTATAAAACACAGAGAGTGTCCAATAAAACATGAAGTCAAAAAGTCTTAAACTGATCATTTGCAACCTTTGTATATTTGGCATTGTACATGATTCCCCCACCCCTTTTTTTAAATTTTTTTTCCGACCGACCGACCCTATTTTTTAAAAAAAAAATCCGTAAACCAATTAAATAAAAATAAAAGGCCTGAGCTCTTCTATTTGTTTTGGTCTTCTCTGTACAAATTTTACATTTCCGCTCTGAATACCTAAGTCATTTGACTCTTTTAATGTTCCATCTTCTTTTATTTGTAGCATGCCTAATTCAATTAGTGTTTTCTTTCCTATAAGCGGTGGTGAATTAATTTTACCTTTTATCACAATAATTCTTGTTTTTATCCCTCGTGTTGCATTTTTCACTGTTGTAATAAATTCCCCCTTTACTGATAAACTGCTTTGCAAAGTACTCAATTTCGTTTTGCTTTCTAATAATTCAGCTCCCTCTCTAGTTCTGTTTTTGTATGCTCTGTACTGATACTCATCCATTACATTGACGTCGGCTCCACTATCTGGTTCTATTTTCACTTGTACATCGTTCATCATAACTGGTACTGTTCTTGCTTTATCTCCAATTTTATGTACATTTATTTTCTTAACTGCTCCTAAATGATTTACTGTACTTCCCAAAAACTCATCATCTGAACATTCTTCTTCGCTTGTATCTTCCATTGTTTTTCTAACATTCCTACCTTGATTTCTTTTAATGTGTCGTTTATTTCTAAATCGGTCATTACTCTGGTTTATGGTTGCCATTTTCGATTTGCAAACTACAGCAAAATGATTCCATTTCTGACATTTGTTACACTGTTTTCCGTAAGCTCCACACGAATGTGTTTTCCCACAATAATTACAATTATTCTTGCTTTCATGTCTCATTGTGTGTGTTTTATCTCTATTTTGCATGCCGTAATTTCTTTGTTTTCCTCCATAATTCGTCACTTTTGCAATTTCTCCGACTCTTGATGCTGTATGTAAATCTCTCATGTCATGTATTTGCAATGTCGTATCTTCTAACTGGTGTACTTCCTGTAACATTTTATCAAGTGTCCACTTTCTGTTAATCGTCTTTTTGATTAGCGATTTGAATAATATGTTCTAAAATTCTGTCATCTTGATTTTCAAACTCACAATCAGCAGCTCTCTCTCGTAGTCGTGTCGCGTATGCCACTGTTGACTCTCCATTAATCGGTCGCATTTTCAGAAATAAGTATCTCGCATAATGTTTATTCTTCCTTGGAGCAAAATAATCATTCAGTTTCTTCTTTAACTTCTCATATACATCCATGCGTCTGTCTACGGGGTCAGGTGTTACCTCCGTAAATAATCATTGCGTCCTTTTTGTCCTCGAGATCTGTAATGCGAAAATATCGGAATTCTCTTTCTATTCCTTCTAGCCATTCCTCCCACTGACTTCCCGTATTGAGATTATCCTCCGACGGTGTGAACGGTAGAGTTCTCAAATTTCTGTTTTCTGTCACAACTGCAATTCTTTCAGCCATTTTTCATTTTTTTCACTATTTATGCCTTTAAATCTCTTCTTTCAATCGCTTTTCATCTTCTTTTATCCTCGTCGCCAATGAAATAACTTAGGCATACATAAGACAACAAATATAACATGCCGAACGTATATTAAAATCTATATCAGAACACATAACAAAGTAACCAAGGATGTGACGTTACATACGGAACGCCAAAACGTAACGTTACGTTACGCGCAATTAAACTTATTACAGTAATCCTCTTTGTCGAAAGTCATGGTAACCCACGTATGCCCTTGAATATCGGATAAGTTGAGAAATGTAGACGCCATATGCAGGGGATGCTGGTATATTTCTACTTGAGAAGGGAAAGTTAACAATAGGAAAATCGAAGTCATCACGTTTGGCATAAATTTTTGTCTTCAGATGTCCCTCATTGTCTATTTCGGGAAACAATATGAAGAGGACTTTGATGTATCTGTAGTATTCTTAATTTCAAGTTCACTTGGGTAGATGCGATGTAGAAAGTTATTTAACGACTACAGGTCATCTATATAACGAAGAGTGGAATTAAAGGATTGGGCTAGTTTCTTTTTGTTTTCACGTAGAAGCCCTTGAATGAAGTCTGCTTCATATGAGTACAGAAACAGATCGGCGAGGAGAGGAGCACAGTTGGTTCCCATTGGAATGCCGATTGTTTGTTGAAAAATTCGACCGCCAAATTGAACAAATATGTTGTCTATGAGAAAATCTAACATGTTTTTAATTTCAACTTCAGAATACTTTTTGTCAGAATCAGAGTGGTTCTTAACGAAATAAGCCTTTTCTCTACCTACAACTAGAAATATATACCTGCGTGTGCCATTTGTCTTGAAAAAACATTGATGAACTAGTTGTTTCAATCGATATTTTAATTCAGAATGTGGTATGGTAGTATAGACTGTAGGGAAGTCGAATGTTTTTTATACTGTTGCATCTAGCCAAATATTTTGATTTTAGATACTGTAGTAATTTTTTTTAGTTTTTAAGAATCCACATCTGATTGACGCCACTGATGGAATATGATGTTTCACAGTAAAGTATAATAAATTGATAACTTGTATTAAATACTGAAAGTTAACAGTGCATTATTGATTAAACTCCCTTGATAAACACAACTTAGCTTATTATTACATTTACATAAAATTGCATTACGCATTTACTCTCTTTACCAAAGCAAGATTTTTTAATATGAAAAAGATATGGTGGATTACTTCTGGGCCATATATTTGACAAAGGTCGAAGTAAAGGAACAGTAAAGACTAGGTAGTTAATTAATCTTCCTCTCAAAGTCTGATTTAGGCTTCAGTTTTCTCGCATCCCACTTCAAGTTGTATGCAATTAATACACTGTATTATTTCATCGGCCTTTTAATCATGTTGACCTTTTGATTTTATTAATCGTTTGAAAACTTGAATATGCAGCCCCGTTGCTAATGATTTACCTGTTTGACAAAGATGGCCAGTATATCCAGGTCCACACGTACAAGTAAATCCTGATCTTGTGGCTGTACAAGTACCACCGTTTTGACATGGTGAAGAGGTACATTTATTTATGTTGTCTAAAAGAAACCAAACACAAATGTCAAGGGCGAAGAACATTTCATTTTGCGTACACGGATTACACGACTATTTGACTTTGTTTAAGAGCAATTTTCTCACATTTAGATTTCTTTAACTCATCCAACGGCATGGAAAGACAGGATAAAACCATGTCGGGGAATAATATCTGGGAAAGCTCCAGGAATGAATGCATCTGCATTATTTTAATGTAATCATTTTATATTAAATTTATGTTAGAAATATTACCAAACTAACAGAGTGGAATGGAAGATTTTAACATTTTGATATAAGGACGGTGTTATAACGTAACAACAAATAATCGAACTGAAAAGTAAAAGGTTAGTGTGGTTTTCTTCAGTTGTTTTGTTTTTCTTTGTATTATTGCACTAAAATTTATATTTTATTTGTTAATAAATACACGTATATGTACCTCAACGTCTGTTTTTTGTTTTGCGTACCAGAAAAAACTCAACTAACACAGATACTACACCTTTGAAACGACTAACACAATATATACTTAACCTTGACATGAATACTGCAGTGATAAATACTTTGATATGTGAGGACATGGATCGCCGAATGTACTGTTAAAGGCTCCTAAAGTACACTCATTGTCACCATTACACCATCGGGATATAACCTCAAACACCTCAGGCACCGAACATGATGTAAACTGTGACCTGTTATCAGAACACGTTACTGTATTTGACCGACCATAAAATGCCCGATGGATCAGTAAACTCTGGTTAGGTGGACATCTTATATTTTTATGATGCCCCTCACATATCGTTACTTTAACTCCTGGTAGATCTGAAATATGGATCAGATACGAAAGTAAGAGAGTACGTAAAAAAAGTTGTTATTTGATCTTCAATTTTTTGTATTATTGTTTTGATTTTCAACATTTTATGCCATAAGCATAACTCATGAGTCATAAATAGAAAACATGTGCACATGTTGTAAATCAATATTGGTATGAGATAGTTTATTATTACCACTACTGCTGGCCGCCTTGCGGACTCCAAATCTAGTTGCTAGTACTCGATACTATACTATAAGCCGAAATTGTACTTCAAATTTAATGTCATGAAAATGTTAAATTTTGTTAAAATTTCTTGTCCATTCACATTGGATGTTGGTCAGTGTTTTTCGTGTCAGTAACAAGACACCAAGAGAAACACAGCTATTCTATATCACCATGCATTTTATCTTAACATTATTACTAGATTGAAGTGACCTGTGATGGGAAAAAACCTATTTCAATAAAATGACTGATAAACATAACCAACCTGTACACCTATACAAAACCGACAGATACTTTGAGATCTCTGGACATGGGTCTCCAAACACGTTTTTATCTGCTCTTATAAGACAATTTTCTTTTCCATGACATATTTCTGTAAGTTTTTTCTCTACATCAACTGGAGAGCAGGATTTGGTGGAACCTTGTGAACATGTTATACCATTAATACGGCC
Organism: Mytilisepta virgata; assembly: GCA_028015205.1. Taxonomy (NCBI): domain Eukaryota; kingdom Metazoa; phylum Mollusca; class Bivalvia; order Mytilida; family Mytilidae; genus Mytilisepta; species Mytilisepta virgata. Next base: position 48,663,034 of record CM051518.1, on the reverse strand, counting down.
AAAACTAGCTCGAACTATTTCAACTTGTTGGTGAGGACACCGCAATTCATGTTTGTACCCTTCGCAAATGACAAGATTTCTTTGAATATCTGAAGAAAAATGAGAGGAAATAATTCATTTTTACTGGACAGTTATCTGAATTTTTACTGTCGCAAAATTATTTGATTTTTTTCTATTCTCATTATTCTCATCGTAATATGAATGCACAGAATGCAAACATGATATATGAAATTGATATGAGTACTTTCCCATTTACGTTCAGTGTGTGGGAAATGAAATATATTTTCACTTTGTGAACTAAATAGAGAAATCCAGACAATATTTACCTGTGATCTTAGGACTTATATATGTCAGTCGTTATTAATGTACATTAAGGATTTCCATAATTTTTGCTTTAATTAGTTTGAATGGTAAAACAAGAAAATAATGATGTAATGCGAGGTTAAACTCTGCATATGGCAACATGTGGATATTAAGTAATAGTAAAGATTTTTATTTTACAGCCTGACTACCATTAAAAATAGTGGTTAAAAGACACCCTTCCACACTAGATTGATGCAACGTTTTACGATATTTTATGGCCGCAATTTAATATATATTAAGCTTCCATGTGATTGTGTAACCTTTACCTAATATTTTTCACTAAATGACGTATTATTTTCAATTACTGGTAAGACAGAAATTAGAGCAATGTAGGCGGTATCCTTTTTACTTTTATGCTTTAAAACGAAACGGAATCGGTACCGTTATATAATTTCAATTGTTTACGTTAAGTTTTAATGGGTTACCCTGACAAATGTAGCTGACCCTAAGGTATACAGTAGTATCTGGACAGTCATCTCCAAATTCGGATGTTCTGGCAACCAGTTCACATGACTCTCTACCATTACATGAAGAATGAACTTTAGATATGACAATATGTTTAGCTGAGCTGCAGTTTATGGACTTAGTCTTGCCACTGACATCTGAACACGTGATACTATTAGAACGTCCAAAGAATGCATCTTTTACTTGGATTTGTCTTCCAGGACATTTAATGGCATTTTTGTAGTTTCGGCATATGACTATAGTTTTAATTGATTCTGTAATAAGTATTAACATTATAATGAACAATAATTATGTCAAAAGTTACAATATACATTTCAAAATACAATAGAATAGAGAATGGAAACGGGGAATGTCAGAGACAACAACCCGCCCAAAGAGCAGAAAACAACTCAAGGCTACCAATGGGTCTTCAATACAGCGAGTTTCGAAATAACTAAATACATTACTGAATTCTACGCGCTTTTAAAACTTTTTAGAAAAGTTCAATTAGTTAAACTACAAAATAAGCTAGGTATAAAATTTATTTATCTGTTCTCGTCAACATTATTTCAGAATGTTTTCTATCTCCTTAATGTAATATTTCAATACATGGAAACACATTAATTTAAAGCTGGTTTTGGTACATGTATGAGATAATACGTGTGCTTGGATTGAGTACTGGATATAAGGCTGAAGTTCGTGAACAGTATCTGTCGTCATTAGGGTTTTTTTTTTAAATAATCTACAAATATCCTTATTTCATTCGTTCTAATTAATAAATACATACCTTGTGAAATGACAACGGTGTAAAAGACATAAAGTAAGTATAAAAACGTATACATCATTTCCCAAAGCTTAAGACAATATCAAGTGGAATTCATTCATTAATGATTTGTTTTTTTTTAATATATTGTGCTAAACGACAAACGTGATGTATTTTACTCAGTGCCCCTGGTGTAGCAGCTTACTTATATTTCAATTAAGTGACACAAGAAATCAAAATCGTTTAAAAACAACTTAACGCAAAGAGAAGTAATATTTCCTTCATAAAATGGTATTAGGGATTGCGTGAAAATAATATTTACTGCTGGCTTAAATGTTTAATTAAAGAAGAACATGGTATTATGCAGAATCAGAACACATCAATAATATGTCAATCTCATTACAACCAGATCTACATTGCTCTGCATCTGCGACAATCAGATATCAGAGTAAATACAGACTACGTATAGAGCATGATTGTTGTAATACATGCATATAAGAGAGGTATAAAGATCTCAACCAGAAGTGATTCAACTTACTAACTAATCGAAGAGGTTATAATAATTGCGATATACCAATTTGAAGTATAAAGACTTTTTATTTTGATAAATAAAAATTCTTTGATATACCGTATGAACGCATTTCAACGACATAATCTTTTCAGTTCTAGAGGCCGAAAATGTGAAAATTCGAAACAACAAATAGAATCATATTTGAGAATACTGAAAATTGAAAAAAAAAACGAAAATGTTACAGGCAAAAACTAGAGGAAAGAGCTATACACGACACTCCTTACTTTCGAAAAATATTTTCAAGTTTGATAGCAATAAGATTCATTGAGATTTGAAGTGTCAGTCTAAAGGCCAGGTGGTGGTTATGATTTCTTACCACACTAAACTGTAGGCTTTAAATAATGTATTTTATATTAGTTTTTTTTTTAATTTCTAATTATTCTGCATTCTTAGTATCTGCAGCTTACTTGCATGCTAATGCTGACACAAAAGTGATATCCCGCCATGATATTCTGTAATAAAACTGAAAGAGCTTTTAATGTTTGCCATTGTCTGTGTCCCTGGATGCATTATGGGCAAAATTTGCGAAAATGAAATTCTATGAATTTTCAAAAATCTTTTTAGACGTCTGACAAACAAAACGTCCTTCGAATACTTGGTACGACTCCGGACATGCCCCTACACCATGGAGACTAAAGAGATCTTGGCCCCTGACAACAAATACATCATTCAAAATGGGTATATCTGTACTGATATTAATTTGGTTTACGAAATCGTCTGTACGAATTTTGATAAGGTAGAAATCGGAGAGCTTTGCGGAACACTTACATTCAATAAAAGATGGAACTGATTGTCCAGTTGGAAATCACTTTTGATTGCCTGGTCACAGCTCGTCGGACGTTTTAAGGACAGTTAACGGGGGGGGGGGGGGGGGACAATGCAGACAACGCCTCGAGCAGAAAATAATTTTTAGTCTGGGGAAACTCCGACCCCGTGGAATTAATGTAAAAAATTCTTAATTTCAAATCATTTTACTAAGTATGCATACAAATAACTTTTTGCAGTACGTTTTCTATACATCATAACGTCAAAAATATTATTTTACTTATTTTTACTACCTATTTTTACTATCTATCTTGCCATCTATGTATTTTCTATGAAGTATGTTTACTCATCGAAGCCACGTCAATAAATTTTCTTTTTGTTTACATTTTATTTACGGACTCAGTCTTGCTCTGAGTTTCAAAGAGTCAACACCTTTTTAATTTTTAAATGCTCGTGATCAAGACCATATTGGTCGAAACGTTGGGTATTTTTAAATTTTTAGTTTGATTGATGTTTTTTTACGATTTTACATTTGGTTTTGTTTGATTTGTGTATTTTATATATTTAAGTCGTTTAATGCCCCTTTTGACAGCTCACCATTTCCTTTTATTTTCATTATTATCTACTCTTTAGATTTGGACCCTGTAAAGAATAGTTTTAGTTTAATAGCGCCAGCATATGGGTTTAAATTTCATAACAGGTCTTGTGGTCAGTACTGTGAGTGCTAAGGCAATGGTATGTTATTGCTTCGAAAATTATATGGTCGTCACAATGAACCAGAAATTTATTAAGGAATTTGTAGTTCCTAAATAAAATGTCTTTCCTCATTTATAGAGTTTTGTTGTCTTCCTATTACACCACAGAACTTTGTACTATAGAATTTATAATGTGTGCATGACCCCCGTCTTAAAACAAGCAGCATGTGCTTACTATTCTGTAGCACTGAGCACTCTGTTCGAACCCGTTTTAATGGTAGCCCATTGTCAATTTGTTTTTCAGTTTTCTGTTGTGTTACCTATAAGAATTGTTGTTGAAATGGTGATGATTGCTTGGCATATTACTGGCATATCAGTTATAGAAATTCAGACGCTGAAATTAAGGTGACAACCTTTGATTATTCTTCAAGTTTGGGGCACGGAAGTTATCTTGGATCTTGGATTTTTTTGCCGGATCTTCGGCCTTGTCCTACATTCTGAGTGCTTGGGTCTGTTACCTTTTTTGATAATATATATACTATGATAAAACCTGTCAATACAATACAAAATGTCAATGTACGCCAATACGACACATGCCCATCCAATATGACGTATTGGACTAGTCAATATGACCTATTGGACTGGCTAGTCAATAATATATGGTTATTGCATGATTGTGCAGACTTTATATTGCACGAGCTTTGCGAGTGTAATATAATGTACTGCGAGGGACAATATTCATGCAATAACCATTTTATTATATAGCAATACATATTTTCTTCTACATGTATCTTCACATTTCTAGCTACAAATCAAAGTAAATAACTTATTGACCTACTGTATATATGAACGATAAAACTCTTAATTGCATGAGTTCAATATATGAAGTAGATTCGAGGCCTGGGGAATATCATTGGTTCTTGCAAATAAAATCCTCAAATTGTTCTCGTTTACATAATACTTATTAGTAGCTCAAATCGGCTCGTTTTGCAGGTGTGTTTCTCTGGAACAGCATTTTCAACAACAGACAATTTTCGATTCGATCTCGTATCCGCCATTTTAATTTCTGTGAACAGACGATAGTAGAGTAAAATATGAACAATGTTCGGAACGTATCGGGAATTTTTCGGCGTATTAAGGATGGAGGTCGAGAACTAGGGTGAAATATGGGTGAATACTGTACGATTTTCAATAAAGGATTAAATAGGGGGAATTTATTACTATATAATAAAAGATCATATTGGACTAGTCAATATGACGGTATTGGACTGGTTAGTCAATAAAGGTATAATTGCGCAAGGTTTTCCATATTGGCTTAGTTTAATATTGATCCTTGGCTAGCCATATTGGACCTCTGTTTTGCATCAGTCCAATATGTCTTGCCTTGGACCAGTAACTAAGCCAATATGGAAACCCTTACGCAATAAGAATATAGTACAGAACTTTGACAGCATAATCTGTCTACCTTTTTGTAGGACTTTAGTTTACTCTTATTATTTTATATTATGTAAAGTTTGTTCTCTGCAGTTTTTAGTTTTCATTACTTTTATGCATTGTTGTTTTGTTTTATGTTAATTTTTATTCTCTGGCCTACCCGCTCGCCTTTGTGATTGCTTCATATACACATTAATTGTTTTTAAGCAAGGGGTTTTATTATTATATTCAACGTAGCACAATTGTAACATTGCAATATGGTGGTTTCCTCCAAGAGATCTCCTCTCTGTATCTGCACTTGTATTGTAATGTTCACCAAAGGAACATAACAAGGCAGAAATATTGCTTAAGTAACAGGTATTGTTTTGGTTTCAAATATATCTAGAATTAGGCTTGGTATAAATTTGTCAAAATGCACGTGTTTGTTAAGAAAAGCGATGACATGTCGGTTAAATGGCAAATAGAGTTCTTGATCTTGTTTTAAGGTAAAAACTATTTTTATCTTGAAGACCAGACAAAGACTTTTTAAATTCAAAACAACAATAAAAGCGCTTTAAAAACAAACATATATTCCAATGTTGCAGAGGTGATATTTTTATGTAAATAAACACATTAGCTTTAATTCTTATTATTCAACTTGATAAGGAAAAAAATAACTCTTCAAGAAATTTTTGTCTATTTCAGCGAAAGGTAAATCCATATACCTAACCATGTTTCTAAGTTTAATTTATTTTGTTTATTTTGCCTTTAATAGGATTTAGTTATTATGTAACTGTCGAAAGTACATCCAGAAAGGTGATTCTAAGGTACATACTTTTGTATCTGGTTCAATCCATATAAGTATAATAAAAGCAGACTGAAGAAAATATATATCATCTTTAATTTTCAATAAAATATTTACATAAACTAAAAATGAATCAGGGATTCGATTTGTCATTCGGTGTTTTGATGTTTGGCTGGGGATTAGTACCAAATTTAGCTATATATTCCTCGCGTGACATACCATATGGGGCAGTTACTATAAATTTTGTTGGAGCCGGCAGCAAAGGTGTTTCTGAAATAAACAAAACACATTTTAAAACAAGATAAACACACATATTTCTGCGGAAAGGAAGATCATCAATATAGTTATATATATTAATATCCTTATTACTTGAAAACTGAAAAAAGCAAAAACGAAAAATTGCAAGACCATGTCGACTATTAAAGGTAAATGAAGGGTACCTGTATCAAAATCAGAGGCGAAAAAATCCACTTTGTAGCGCCATAAGGAAAACTCTCACAGACAAAAATAGATTGTATTTTTAAAATTATACATTTGGTTTAAAACAAGCAAAAATACATTTAAAAGGCTTTTCGGGTTCTTCAAAATACAAAAATATTAACCTTTACACCTGTAGGTAAAAGACAGGTATTTGTGAATTCCTGGACAAGGGTTACCAAACAAACTTGTTTTTGCTGATACTGAACAGTTCTGTCTTCCTCTGCATAATAATGTAAGTTTTGTTTTTGCCCAGGTAGTTCCACAGAATGTCGATATATTCTTTGAGTGTCCAGGACAAATATCATTATCATTCCGTCCAAAGAATCCTTGAATGATATGCACTTTCTGACCAGAGGAGCACCTCACCGTAGTATTATAACCCTGACATACAATTATTTCCCATATAATATCTGAAATACAAGAAATCACGTCCGCTTCAAAGACTCGTTTAAGGAAAGCTATGAAAATAAAAATTCCCCATCTTCGACGTATAGGTACGTTAAAATGAAGTGTTTTGTGTCTAGAAAGCGGTTTACTGGATCAATCTTCTAAAGATTACAAACTAAAATATAAATCATAAAAAATCTGAGCACAAAAATAATCAAAACTTATGTGATGCCAAATTAAGAAACAAATTATGTACAAATGTAGTTTCACACATTATAATTAGTGTATTAATTACCAATAACGTGGGACCTGAAAATTATTCATCACGGGTGAAGTCCCTTTTCAGAAAGTAAAGTTAATGTATGCCGTTAATAATTAGAATGAAACACACTGAATATAACAGGAAACAGTAACCTTACCCGTATTTTGGTGAGATAATTGTGATTCTGTTGTCAGCAACTTGGTTGATGTTTCATTCTCTGTCTTTTCGACATCTAACCAATTCCATAAATAAAGAAAAGAAACATTTGTTGCGAATGTTCAGTTTTGTTTGTTTTAGAGTAAGGTACATGCTACTCATATGAGAATGAATTTACTTACATCTTACATTTCTTATTATAGCAATCGTATTAATTTGTTTTCTTTTGCCAAGCAAATTGAGAATTCTGACACATACAAATATTTTTTAGAATGCGACAATTAAAAAGGCTTTTCAGTTCTTTTGTCACTTTACCATATGACAATGCCACGTGCTTATGCTATGTAGGTAAGTCAACAAAAGTACAAAGTACAAAATTACCACTTTTAAAATCGATTTGATGGATATGAGCTGAAGTGGGAATTGTGCTAGATAAAATTTATACTGAAAGGGTATTGAAGAAATATGAAGAATCTAAAATAGTCTTACTTGTCGTTGATACATTTATCAATATTGAAGACCTAATAAATATATGCGGCAAATTTTCAGTTCTTAGTTTTTCTGAAAGAAAAAAAAAATCCCCAAATTAATTTTTCGACTTATTATTTTACAACGTCATAAAGGTATTAATGGCCATGGATGTAAAACAAAACTTTAATGTCACTGCCCATCTCGTTTAACTTAAAAGAATTAGACCTATAGTTAGTGAAGGTTTCCACGGGAAATCCTTTCTTCCTTATTACATGGATTGCTTATTTCGTAGTTTTGTTATATTATTTGTAGTTGGTAAGTTGTACAGAAAATGTATCTTCGATCTCTAAGAAAAAGAATATAAACATCCAAGAGCAACTGATGTAAGTTATAGAGATAATGTATCTAGGATCTAAAACCAAAATTAGAGTCTAACCCACGCAAAGTACCCTACGTTATTTCTGGTATTTTGTTGAATAAGACAAATGTTGGGTTAATATACATGAGAAACTAACTCATGTATTAGTTGATCATAATAAACAGTGCCTTTACTGTCATTCTTCAAGCCGCTACAAGGTCTTCAAAGATGAACCGAAACAAAAATGAAGATCTGAAGTTTTTATTGTTGTCTTGTTATTGGTTTGTTGTTTTTTTTTTTTATTCTTTTGGTGATATCTTTGTAGTCTTTATTCTTTCTTTTAACATTCCCACAAATTTGCCTGGCTTATCGACTTTCTCGTTGTTCTATATGCGATATTCGTAATTAAACTTGATATTACTCAGTATATTTTATATTATCATAAACAGTTATCCTTATATCTGAACTGTTATGTTTGTTTTCGTTGTCAGAGTTTGGGATACTGTTCTGTTCACTGTCTCTTCATTACCTGAATTATCACCGATAACCATGTGTAAATTCCAATGTAAAGATTTTTCAATATTTTGGATTGAGAAACTTGACAAATGTAGCTAACCCTGAGGCGCTTTGATTTATATTTTATGTTGTGGATTATTATGTTCTACAAACACTCACGATTAATTAAAGTTAAATGAACAATAATGTCATTGTTAGTTTTCTGTACAATAGTGGTATTGTCGTTATTTCTCATAAACAACATATTTGTTGAATTTGGAGTCGAATTTTTCAACAAACAATCGACATTCCAATGGAAACCATATGTGCTCTCATCTCGCCGATCTGTGTCTGTACTCATATGAAGCGGACTTCATTCAAGGGTTTCTACATTAAAACAAAAAGATACTAGCCGAATCCTTTAATTTCACTTTTCGTTATATAGATGACGTGTTGTCGTTAAATAACGATAAATTCGAAGAATTTCTACATCTCATTTACCCCAGTGAACTTGAAATTAAGGATACTAAAGATACATTGAAGTCCGCTTCATATTTGCATTTGTTTCTCAATGAGGGACATTTAAAGACACAACTTTATGACAAACCTAATGACTTCGACTTCAACTTTCCCTTCTTGAGTAGCAATATACCAGCATCGCCTGTATATGGCGTCTATGTTTCTCAGCTTATCCGATATTTTAACGGTATGTGTGAGTTACCATAACTTTCGACAAAGAGGATTACTGCTGTCACAAAAGTTTCTTAACCAGAGTTTTATCAGGGATAAGTTGATGAAATTTTACGGTCGTCATCACGAATTGATTGACCGTTACAGTGTTCCAATACCTAAGATTATTTTGGACCTGTGCCCACTCTCGTAACATTTCATGTACCTCCACCGATTTGTGACTACCATCGGATCGACGTTGTTGAACATCACGAGCACCTGAGTTCACTCCTGTTTTTATAGGAGTTCGTGTTGTTATTGTTTTTTAGTTTTCTGTGTTTATTTGTTGTGCTTGTGGTTGTTCATTTGTCTTCCCGGGTTTGTCTAATGGATTGTGTTTTTTGATTTTCTCCTGAGATATATTTGTCCTCTTTAAAAACGGTTAAATTCATTTAACATGCATGGTTTCATGTGGGTTTATGATTTATCCTTCTGGCGAGCTTTGTAAATCAGATTGTCTCTTTTAGTTTTTAATTTACTATACGTTAGGCAAATTTCTCGACAGCTTTAACAATCATCCTATGAAATTCGACAAACGTAAAGTTAAAAATGGATTTTAGATTGTTACTGAAAAATATCATGAATATTAAATAGTCATATTTATAGTTGATACTTTAGTTAAATTAGATGATCCCATAAAAATCTGTGGTACTATTGAATTTGGTATTTTTTCTGAAAAAATGAATTATAATTATAGTAATTTTTTAACAGAATTTTTAATTATATAGATTGAATATTTGTCTTTTGACGTACCATGTACGATCAGAAACTTTAATAATTCCATAAAAAGATAAAAATTACAGGTTAATTTATCCATTATATTCTATGAAATAATATTTCTTTGTATAAAAAGACGCAGTGTCATATTATATTTGCCCTTACCTTTACATTTGTAAATAAGTGAAAGATATGACGACACATTGGAACAAGAGTCACCAAACACATCTTTTGAAGCTTTGACTAGACATTTGTCTTTACCACTACAAATGTTCGTTAGAGTCTCTTTCACCAAGCTGGCATCACAGAAAGTAAACATGGATGGTCTCGAATCTGAACACGTTACAGCATTACTTCTGCCAAAAAAAGCTTTGACAATTTCTATCTCTTCACCAGGACATCTTAGTTGAGTGCTATATCCAGAACACAATACTAGATTTCTTGGTATAGCTATATTGAGAGATATTAGGAAGACGTATGTCATTTCGTTCAGAAAAAATTTAAGTTTAATGCAATTTTCTTAAAAATATTCTTTGAGGTGAGTATTTTAATTGTAATATCAGGTACTTTTAAATGCTGTTTCTTTTTAACAGGAAGGTTTGACACGTATTTAACCTGTTCATTTTCTATTTTTTATTATTCATTTCATATGTGTAAATTTTTCAAAATATCAGAACACATAAAAATTAAGGTCGACAATGGCACTTCAAGTTAGTATACGGTTAGAATCAATTTTTATAGTAAAATAAATTCAATATGAAATGTAATATAAAGAAGAAAGATATGACCTGTCTTTTGGTTTTGAGTTAAAGGTGGATTAAAGAGTAAAGATATATACGTCTACATGTCAGCTTTGCTGTTTGTTTAGTCCAATGGCAGTATGCGGGTTTCAGCTTTGTGAAAATGGATAAAGATGTGAATAGATTAAAACACTGATAAGTTAAATTCACAAATGCACAGTTTTATAAATGGAGAGTGCTCTTACATTAACTAGAAAAAATGATCATAGATTGGGATATATTCTTTTTTAGGTAGATTCAGGAACATTCAAATTATGCTAATTTTTATTTTCAAATTCACGTTTATCTTCAACTTTCACTTGCGACTCGCTTTGCTTAGGTAGTATTATAATTAATCATAAATACTGATTCTTTGCACTTTATTAACTTACGTTCACAGTCGTAAAATAAGTACATATGATACAGAATACGTGATGTCAGTTGATCAAATAATCCAGAAGAAGGAGACACTTCAACACTACAGGATTCTCTGTCTCGACAAATATTTTCCACTTTTTTCCTTGCCAAGCTGTCTCCGTAGCAATTTTGGTTTGATGCATCAGCCTTTAACACTGAACAAGGTTTATTTCCCACTATATAACACACTTTTCGTATAGCAATCTGTTGTTTTGGACAGAAGATCGATGTTTTTTCACCGTTGCAAATCAGGAGATGTTTCCTAATTTCTAGAGAAACGTTAAAAAGGTAAATATCTTTGTTTCACTCAATCATTAAATTTAAATACTATAGCCGTATGTTAATTTAGTATTGTACACAATCTTTTAAAACGAATATCGTGTTAATGCCCCCCCCCCCCCCCCCCCCCACCCCGGAATCTTACTAGTGTCATGCTTTGTTAATAAAGTACATATTTTATTTCTGTTCTTCATTTGGAAATTGTTGTAATCTAAGGACGAGGCAAACAAAACAAAAATCAAGACGCTCCCCTGGCAATAATACAAGTGTGTTACTTGCAATTTGCTTGGCGATACAATAAATCGATTATTTCTTCCTGATTTTACAACATCTTAAAGATATTAATGGCATTGGATGTAAAAAAATCAACTTTAATGTCACTGTCCATCTGGTTTAACCTAAACGAATCAGGGCTAGTGAATGTCTTCACGGGCAATCATTTCCTCTTATTAATAAGCTTTTTTCTTCTTTGTAGTTGGTAAGTTGTAAAGAAAATGTATCTAGGATCTAAAACCAAAATTAGAGTCTAACCCTCCAGGAACTACCGATGTCATTCATATTATTTTGTTCAATAAGACAGGTGTTGGGTTAATATAAATGAGAAACTAACTCATGTAGTAATGGAACATTATAGGAAATGCAAGTAAACAACAATTTTACTGTCATTCTTTAAGTCAGTACAAGGTCTTTACGAATGAACCAAAACAAAAATGAAGATCTTTAGTGTTTTTGTTGTCTTGTTCTTGGTTTGTGGTGTGTTTTTTCATTTTTTTTTGTGATATCTTTGTAATATTTTTTCTTTGTTTTACCATTCGCACGAGTTTGCCTGGCTTATTGACTTTCTCTGTATTCGATATTCACAAGTAAGCTTGATAGGACTCAGTATATTTGATATTATCATAAACATTTATCCTTACCTGATCTGTTATGTGATATGTTTGTTTCCGTTGTCAGAGCTTGGGATACTGTTCTGTTCACTGACACTTCATTACCTGAATTATCACCGATAAAGATGTTTAGATTCCAATGTAAAGAATTTTAAATATTTTGGATTGAGGAACTTGGCAACAATGATCACTAAATTTAGATGGCATATAAAAATGAAATGATTAATGTGACTTCACTATTCATAAATAACAAACACATCATTCCCTTTAAGCGTGAATGGCGTTACCTTAACAAATGCTAACCCCGAGGTATCAGATGTATGTTGCTTGATTTATGTTTTAAACTGTGGATTATTATGTTCTACAAACACTCATGACTGATCGAAGTTTAATCAACAATAATTTCATTGTCAGTTTTTTGTTTAATGCAGTGGTATTGACGTTAAAAGCGGTGAAATTCGCTTAACATGCATGGTTTCATGTGTGTTTATGATTTATCCTTCAGGCGAAATTGTCTCCTTTAGTTTTTAATTTACTATACGTTTGGTATATTTCTTGACAGATTAAACAATAATCATATAAAATTCGGCAAACGTGAAGTTAAAGATTGCTACTGAAAAATATCATGAATATTAAATAGTCATACTTATAGTTGATACATTAGTTAAATTAGATGATCTCATAAAAATCTGTGGTACTGCTGCAGTTGGTACTTTTTCTGGAAGAAATATTATAATTATAATATTTGTTTAAGTATGTTTAATAATATTGAATTAATATTTGTCTTTAGACGTACCATGTATGATCAGAAAATTTAATAATAATTATATAAGAATATAACAATTAGATATTAATCTATCTGTTATATTCTATGAAAGAATATTTCTCCGTATAAACGGACTTGACATATGGTATTTGCCCTTACCTTTACATCTGTAAATAAGTGAAAGATACGACGAAACATTAGAACAAAGGTCACCAAACACATCTGTTGAAGCGTTGACTAGACATTTGTCTTTACCACTACAAATGTTCGTTAGAGTCTCTTTCACCCAGCTGGCATCACAGAAAGTCAAATTGAATGGTCTCGAATAGGAACACGTTACAGCATTACTTCTGCCAAAAAAAGCTTTGACAATTTCTATCTCTTCACCAGGACATCTTAGTTGAGTGCTATATCCAGAACACAATACTAGATTTCTTGGTATAGCTATATTGAGAGATATTAGAAAGACGTATGTCATTTCGTTCAGAAAAAATTTAAGTTTAATGCAATTTTCTTAAAAATATTCTTTGAGGTGAGTATTTTAGTTGTAATATCAAAATAATAATCCAAAAATACTAATATTAGATATAGTAAATTTATACTATGCTGTATACGCCGCATTTCAAGAAGTTACCTCTCATCAGCAGCATTAAAACCGAAACATTTGGAAGACCAAAAACCAAACTTATTTTAAAACAAGAAGTACACATAACCAAAGTACTTTTCAAATGCCTTTTCTCTGTAAGGAGGGTCGTACAGGGGGGTTTGACATTTAATCTGTTTATTTTGTATTTTTAATTATTCATTTCATATGTGTGAAAATATCAGACCACAAAGTCAACAATGGCACTTCACCAAATAAAAATTACTCCCTCTCAAGAAACTATAGGCAAGAGGTGAATAAAGACAATACCGAAAACAAGATTCAAAAGCAAATATTAAAGTAATGTCATAATGTGTCATAAGTCAGTTTGGCCTGATTTTGATCTTTGAAGTTTGTTAGGATCAGTTTGTTATAGTAAAATATATATAATATGAAATTAATGTAAAGAAGGGAGTTATGACCTGTTCATTGGCTTTTTTGAGTTAAAGGTGGTTTAAAGAGTTCAGATATATACGTCCGTGATGCTGATCTTCATTTCAGCTTTACTGTTTGTTTAGTCAAATGACAGTATAAGGGTTTCACATTTGTGAAAATGGATAAAGATGTTTTATTAAATGTGAATAGATTAAAACACTCATAAGTTAAATTCACAAATGCACAGTTTAATAAATGGAGTGTGCTGTAACAGTAACCAGAAAGAATGATCATATATTGGGATATATTTTATTCTAGGTAGGTCCAGCATAACATTCAAATTATGCTAAGTTTTAGTTTCAAATTTACTTTTATCTTCAACTTTAACTTGTGACTTGATTTGCTTAGGTGGTATTATAATTTATCATGAATATCGATTCTAAGCACTTTATTTACTTACGTTCACAGTCGTAAGACAAGTGCATATGATACAGAATACGTGATGCCAGTTGATCAAATAACCCAGAAGAAGGAGACACTTCAAAACTACAGGATTCTCTTTCTCGACAAATGTTTTCCAGTTTTCCCCTTGCCAAGCTGTCTCCGTAACAATTTTGGTTTGATGCATCAGTCTTTAACACTGAACAAGGTTTAATTCCCACTATATAACACACTTTTCTTATAGCAATCTGTTGTTTTGGACATAAGATCGATGATTTGTCACCATTGCAAATCAGGAGATGATTCCCAATTTCTAGAGAAACGTTAAAATGGTAAATATCTTTGTTGTACTGTATCATAAAATTTAAATACGAGAGCAATATGTTAATTTAGTAATGTACACAATCCCTCGAAACGAATACCGTGTTAATGTCCACCGGAATATAACTAGTGTTATGTTTTGATAATAAAGTACATATTTTAGTCCTGTTCTTCATTTGGAAATTCCTGCAGTTCAAGGATAAGGCAAAAACAAGACACTCCCTGCCAGGGAACCTGGCAATGACACAAGTGTAATACTTGCAATATGCTTTCCCTTACAATAAGTTCATTCCTAACTCCACACATGATGTGTAGGTATAGTAAGTAAGTTTTGATCTAATGTTTCGAATGTTGATGTAAAATGTATCCTTGTTTGATCATAAAGAATATCAATTACTAGACAACATAAGACATGTTCTGGAAAATAAACTTAAAATTGGTTTCTACAATGCGTTGTGAAAAACCACTAGGAACGCTTGTGATTAAACCATTGCGAAAAAATGGAATCAAACAAGTAAACACATGGTAAAGTAACAATTTTACCTGGGATTTGGAAAGTGCAATTCTTCTAAAAACTTTCAAAATGTCAAGGAGTGTTTCGAAAATCGTGTCACTAACAAAACAATTGCTATTCACATTATAATACCATTGAGGACACAGGGTCAACCAGCAGTATTATTGCCTAAGCGGTAGTAGATTAATCTCAGGTAATTGCACTTTGGAATTTTGATTGTACTTAGAAAATTAAAATTACTTACCATCTGAGGATATTTTAGTGCCAAAGTTCAGGATAAACAATGTAAAATATAAACAGATAAATATTCTATCCATTTTATGTATGTTAAGGTTATAAAAAAACAATAAGTTTTCATATAGTCTTTAAATTTTGATGAGTAAACAACCCTACATAGTTTGAAATGTAATTTTTTGTGTGTAATATGTCAGAAAATATAGGGTTTAAGACCCACTTCAATTTTTTAATTAAACTGCTTTTTGTTTATTGTTTTATTGAAATTAACGTACCAACCTGTTGTTTGGATAAAACATGTTCAGATCATTTGCATTGTAGAACAATAAGAAGGTGGTGTTTATTAAAAATATATTAAAATATTTATCCCTTATTTGTACTTGTGTCATGCCCTAGAATTGTCATAATTGCTGAGTACAACATTTTTAGTTCCCATGTGTTGGTAATATTTTTTATACATGGTTTAAATAAATATTTTTATGGTACCAAATTGATGTAGGATAGGTACGGATAAATTCAGAAGTCAAGATTTAATTCAAAGTGACTTTCTTTGATCAAGTAATTATTCAGGATAGAGACTCCAATGAGTTTGAGTCTACGTCTATGGCGGCAAATAAACAAATGTGAAAATATTACACCTTCAAATTATTTTCTATGTATTTTCAATCAACGGAATGTTACGTACTTTCTTTCAAATTTCTTAAACACATTAAAGGCCATTTTTTGTTTGAGCAATGGTAGTCGTGATCGGACACCCATGGCGAAAGGTTGCTTAGCCAAAAGCCTATATAAAAGAACCTCCTCTAGAGTTTTATTTAGCTACGCCTAGATTATTTTAGCTTTCTACATAGATTATTTCAAGGTTAGAAATATCTCTAAGGTTTGTTTTGTATCAATTCTTGTTTGCGCTTACAAGATACTCGAAAGAAGGTACGTAACATTCCGTTGATGAAAATACATAGAAAATAATTTGAAGATGTAATATTTTCACGTTTGTTTAGTTGACTCAAAAATTGGAGTCTCTATCCGGAATAATTACTATAATTAACTGAAATTCGTCACTTGACCAAAGAAAGTCACTTCGAATTAAATCTTGACTTCTGAATTCATTCGTATTAGCGGAATATTATTATTAATAATTATATGATTACGAAATATTACAAAGATGGACACGCATACACATATATCTAATAATATTCAGATCTTAATACTATAATTCGAGAGTTAAATTTGTACATTCTTATAATATAAGTTACTGTAGTACGTGACAAGAGTTACCCGAACTAGCTTACATATACATTTTATTTTGGTGTATTTTATTATGCGTGTTGTGTTTAATTAAATATTGAAATGATGCATATGTATAGCATGTATGTAGCGCTGTTATGAAGTTATAAAATTTATCCTGTATATTAAATAGTTAAATTTTACTGGATCGATTATTTCAGCCAACTTAAAATAGTCTGAATCTTATAATTCCGAGCTGCTATCCTGCCATATCTGGTTGGGGTTCACATAGTTTCATTATATATTCATCGAATTAGGACTCGTAAATGGCGTAAAAGACCATTGCTGTTGCGAAAATACAACTGAAGCTGTTGAAGAGGATATTTATATTCCAAAATTACCAACACAAATCATTTATTACGAAATAGAAACACAGACCATGCACTAAATAGATATCTTGGTAGATATGGAACATGTCATTAAGTCCCACTATCATAACAATATCACACCAATAAATTGAAAAGAAATTTCCAAAGCTTTTTGTAAATTTGTATAACCGTGTGTAATTTCACATTACTGCAACTTGTTGTTTACAATTAACAATAACCTCATTAAAATGACAAGAACCGTTACCATATCCAGACCAACTGAGTTCATCCCAATTTTATTTGGTGGGGACCATTTTGCATCATTTTGTTTATTTTTTTTATGTGTTTAAGTTGTTTGTTTTCGTCCTTCGCCATCTCCTATTTTGTCATTGTCTCTGAATTTAAGATTGTTTGATAGCCCTTCGGATTTTCCCCATCTCGTGTATCGAGTCCAAATTTTTCTCCGTTGTCCTTTATTTTGAACACTTTGGTTTTATCGGCAACTATGGATGACTATGAAGCAGACAACAAATGGCAGCGTTTGGAAGCAGATATATTTCTTTGATGTTACTGTTATATTTCACATTTTGTAGATGTTACAAAATGAAAAATATATCCAATTGTAACACTTTGATGTTTCTAAATGTATGTATAACACATTTTCCAATTTTCAAAATGGGAAATGAAATTAATATGTACTAGATACAAATCGTATTTCAGTTAATTACAATACCTTCATTCTTTTTTGGATTTTTGTCTTTGGCAATATAATACCTATGGATTGGCTTTGTGCACAAAAACAACTTTATTGTTCGCCTTGGAAATACATGCTACTGGTGTTTACAGTTTCCTGTTTTCCTCATAGTCATTTGTTAAGTACATGTGTATTAAATTCAGAATAATCAAACAATTCAATAAAAGTTACAGGATGGCAAATACGATTTAAAGATATTGTTGATATTGTCATGAGTGCTGATACGATGACAGAGTAGGTATGATGCATATGTTTTTTTGTTATTTCTGTAGTTGCTTTAAAAAATTTGGGATAATGTCTCATCTTTTGATGAGTCGTACTTTCACGAAATAAACAAATACGAGTTATGTATTTGAATCTGCTTCACAAATTGTTTTGTTAATTTTTCGGCTTTCTGGCCTAACTTGGATTCTACTGATGAGTAATAGTACATATATGTAAAGTCAAGAAATACATCATTTATATAGTGTGAAATATATAAATGATTATCCTTACAATTATTTGACCAAAATTCATGTAAAGAAACAAATCCTTTATTTTTATTTTTTATTATAAGTTCAAGTTGGGCCTTCAGTTCGGAAAAATATGAAAAATATTCAGTGAAAGTTTAAGTTCGACACTGCTATAGGTTTGAAAAAAAACATTGCTTAATGTTGTACTTCTGTGCAATTGAAGAACATAGCTTCCAGCGATTATCAACAAATTAACAACAATGAAATCTAAAACATAATGTCAATTTTCCCACCGAAGATCTCGAAACACAAATACCACATAAACAAGTGAATAGCGCACCAAAAGAGACAGATAAAATAGTCTGGAAGTAAACAACGTATGAAGTAGGAATATAATAGGGATAAAATGTACAATATTTTTAAGGAACTTAAAGTCCAAAAATAGCTTTTTTATGATATTGCTACTATATAACGATATATGTCAAGAATTAATTCGCCTAACTCCAAAATCTAAGAGCATAATACATTGTAGCATCAGGAAACTTTCTGTATAAGAATCAAGCTTTGAACTATAATATGAAATACAGTGGATACATTCATGACATACGCACATGTAGAATAGAGAATGGAAACGGGGAATGTGTCAAGAGACACCAACCCGACCAAAGAGCTTAAAACAGCTCGAGGCTATCATAAACTCGTAATGTCTCGTATAATTAATTCAAACATATGAAAACGTACTTTGGAAAGAGATATTTTATTCACCAGGATACATGTTATATACAACGATATACGATTCTGAAATATTTTGTTGTACCTGGACATGGGTCGACAGCTGGTGAAACAACTTTGCAAACTTTTTTACCATTGCACCTTGATTTAATTTCATTAAGAATATTTTTGGGACCACATGAAGTTGTCCCAATATTTCCCTGCGGGCATCTCCTTAAGCTGTTTCTACCATAACTTGCCTGTCGCACATCGATGACAGTATTTTTATCACACCGTAGCGTATTATCGTCATCCAAACATATGATCGAAATCTTGTCTGAAATAAAATTGATAATCTTTTGTTTACTGGAGTCTCCCAAATACACTGCTTGACCACACAGTCATTATTTTCTAATTAACCTATCTCGCGGGTACGCACATCACAATCCAAGGTTTTTCTTTGAACTTGAAACTATCAACTAAGATTTTATTCATTGTTTGAGATCAACATATGAGTTCACAATGAAACAGAACTCTCTTTAAATTTTCTAAAACATTTGTTAAAGAAATTGCAAGTTGTAATATTGGGTGCATGGTGAGAGAGGGTACTCAGCCAGTATAGATAATGTTGTATAATGATGTTTCTTCTATGTTACAGTATTGCTTGAGTTGGGTTCATATCAAAATTGGAATCAAACCATTCAGTCGATACCACTGCTTGTGGACTCCCGAGTTCTCGAATGTATCACCCGCTCAGATGATAGTATTTTGATATTAGCCCGAAATTGACAATTTAAATGTACTGTTAAAAAATGTTAAATTGAGTGAAAACAAGCAGTATCTCCCTCATACATAGCTCAGTCATTAAATGACTTTGACCTCACCCTTTCGGCCATTTTCGCGTTCTTAATTTACTCTACTTTTGGAATTTTTTTTTTTTTTTGGTTTTCAATACTTTAGGTCTTGAGAACAACTGATCAGTTATAAATAGACGAAATGTTCACATCTTGTGCATCAAAATTGTTATGAATAAATTTAGCATGTACATTAATCAATCACCCGTCTTTTATCTTGTACAATAATATCAATTACAGATCCAATTCAGAGCTTCAGTTATATACTACCTCTTACATTATACTATAAATATAGTTTAGTGTAAGGGTCTCACCAGTTTATGATATAATTAAAGATAGAAAAGTGTGGGGTATATTGCAGTCAACACATCTAGTTATACAGATTAAAATTGGGTAAGAATTAGGAACTGGAAACGCTATGATTTTTTAATCACATATAATTATTTTAGAGGGTTGAGTTATCCCCAGGGGAAATAGTAATATTCATGTTTTCAACAGTGCTGATTTTGTGCTAGAATTAAATATTATCAATTTGATGGGGAGTGTGACATTCAGCGGACAGGAGCTGTGTGAATGCATCCTAATAGTAGAAAGTGATATGTTTCAGGGGTAGGCTTTTTCAATTTTTGACATACTAGTAATTAAAGATTATCAATCTTCTGAACTGAGTCAGAATGAACTTTGATTTCTGTTTATCAACGGTTTGAAGAAAGTACTGCTTTCTAGAACCGTATCTTAAAAGTATTTTTTGAAAAAACTTAATATATTCAGAGTTATTGTATGGGTTTCTTGAACTTCAACATTAGTAATGTTTTTACACCATTTCGTATGTTAAATAAATCAAACCAAATATTTTATATGATTGGTTGGTAAGTACATCCTTTATTTTTGTCATACATCTTTTTTCGTACTGATTCGAAATTGATTACTTCAGATTTAAAAAAAAACGAAACCTGAAAAATGAAGAACTACAAATGTATATCCACAACTGACCCGAAGCCCAGATTTTTGAAAAGGCTCCATGTTAAAATGCTGCCAAGTAATAAACTGGAATTGGATTCGACGCTTGCAAAAGAAATATTTTCTGACTAAAGGTCGGGTTAGTGCTCGGACCTGTGCACAATTTAAGATAGTTATTGTACCTGAGCCAGAGATATCTGATATATGTGAAGGTTCTGGTGTGGTAGATAATACCGTGCAACCTTCTTCATCACTACCATCTGCACAATCCTTTCTTCCATCACACCGTCCGGACTTAAGTATGCAGATTTTATCTGAACTACATTCAAACTGGAAACTGGTGCAGACTGAAATGAGAAATACATACTATACGTTACTGAATTGATGCACCGACTGGGCATAAACAAACTGCGTAAAATTATATCTATTGTAACCACTGTTGATTACTAGCCTTTCAATTAAACTTATGACGCAATATGTATTTGATTCAAATCTTTATTCACAAGAATGTCATTTTTCCGCAGATGGTCGATGGTTCTATAAGGAACCTTCCCACATAAAACTGTCCGCCACGATACATGTACAGTTGAGATCAGTTCTAACCTCTCAACTATTCTGTCAGAGAGGACGGTTCTAGAACCATTCTAGAACGGTTCTAGGGTAGAACCAACCCTATCATAAATGGTTCTAAGGGAGAACCGTCATAAATGGTTCCAGGATTGAACTGTCATAAATGGTTCTAGGGTAGAACCATCCAGAATGGTTCTAGTGTAGAACTGTCATAAATGGTTCTAGGGTAGAACCGTCCAGAATCGTTCTAGGGTAGAACTGTCATAAATGGTTCTATGATAGAACTGTCATAAATGGTTTTAGGGTAGAACCGTCCATTTTCATGTCCGACAACTCTTTATTGATTATGGCACGTACTCGTCGTCTTCGCCTTTTCCAAAACTTTTAAAAACATGTTTTTAAATATGTAGTAACATTTAACATCGATTATAATTTCAATATGACGATAATTTATAATTTTAAATGTATGACCAGTTTATACAAAACAGCAAAAGTACAAACATGTAATAAAGATCTTTGGCGCAAGTTGTTTATCTTTTTTTTTAACCCACAAGAAAAACGAATTTTCGTTTTTATTAAAATTTGTGTGATTCCATATATAGAGGAATGTTTTATGTACTAGCAAATAACACCGACTAGTTTTTAAATCATTTAGTTTTAGTAAAAACTTTATTCTGAGTATGTTTTTTCCTTTTTTTACTCTATAATATATTTCGGTATGATAAAAGCTGATTTTAAAATTTTGACAACACATTAATTATTTTATTTCTTATACTTTTGATGTTCAAAATTCCTAAACTATTGCCAGGGTCATAAATGGTTCTAGGTTAGAACCGTCCATAATGGTTCTAGGGTAGAACTGTCATAAATTGTTCTAGGGTAGAACCGTCCGAAATGGTTCTAGGGTAGAACTGTTATAAATGGTTCTGGCGTAGAACCATCCAGAATTGTTCCAGGATAGAACTGTCATAAATAGTTCTAGGGTAGAACTGTCACAAATGGTTCTAGGTCAGGACACACCCTGTCATAAACGGTTCTAAAGGTGTCAGGGTGACAGTTTTAGAACTGTTCTCTTCTGACAGTTTATGACAGTTCTAAAGAGAGGTTAGAACTGAGCTCAGCTGTATATACGATAGCGCCGAGGTAGCATTAACTTAAACTCCAGTTAACCATTAAATGTTAGATTTTTTTCTAACATAAAACATATTAAAAGGGAAATAAATAAGGAAATATTGAGTGTTTGAAAGCTTCCTATAAACGATAGCTATAAGATGAGGTGCATTAGAAAAATAGAAGTTTTGCTTTGCTAGACAATTTCAGGTAATAATTAGAAATTCGTTGATGCATATTTCGGCGATTTACGACTCTTCAGTTGTTCTCAATGTCTAAAAACTAAACGACAATCCAAAACGTTGAAGAGCAAATTCAAAAAAGACGAAATGACAAAAAAAAAGATTATTGCTTATAGTACTTGAATATTTACGTTTTCTACATTGATATGTAATCTTTACGTATTTAGTTGTACCAGGACAAGGATCCGGAAACCCTGCAGTTGGGGCAGACACACGACAGGTATGTCTGTCATCACAGCGAGTTTTAATTATTGACAGAACGCTTACAGGAGAACAGGTCGATGTCGCTACGGTTATTTTAGAGCACGTTTGAATATCCTGTCTACCATATGTTGCTTTTAAAACTTCTATAACTCTTTTATATCGTTTGAAACATCTAAGTGTATGAGACTCTCCTTGACAAATTGTTGCTGACTTACGAGGAGGTTTATCCGCTAAAATAAAATAAAATAAAATCAGAATAACTATCAGAAAGGCATGGGAAAATATAGCCAATGGTAATAATATAACAGAAATTAAAGTCTATATTAGGTTAACTATACTTGGGGCTGAATATCATGTTTATACACAGTCATCAATAGGACTTGACCACTCTCTGAGTATATATGCAAACGCACATTAACTTGTTCGTCAGTCACAGTGATGATATTGTTAAGTATTTGAGATTATAGTTCTTCTATGTGTCAATACAGCTGAATATTCCCTTCCAGTTCCGTTTTATTCTTTTTTTGGGAGGATCGAATCATATCAGAGTTCTTCGTTGATTGTTTCCGTTTTTTCTCGACATTTGTCTTCTTCAAAACTTTTCTCAACCTGTCTAAGCATTTGCCTTATTATACAGGCAATATAATATATATTCTTTACTTATTCCAACTGTTTGATACTCGCAGTCATCTTGACAATAACTTCAGCAAAAGCAAATATGACACTTTAAAGTACTTTTATATATTATTGATTAACAAATGTAACTGCTGATTCATCCCTAGAGTCATCATTATACATAGACGATAATGGGAGATTCCTCTTATATGGAAATGAAAAGTTTTATCTCGTGTCTACTAGCAATTTGACGGGTGTCATTAACAAAGCCGAATAGGTTTGACGTTCGGGAGCATCTGGTATTTAAAACATGAAATCAATAATTTCAAGAGGACAGATGAATAAAAACCATCGCACACATATTGTTGCAAATTTTAAAAATGAAACTAAGGTAAGAAAATTTGTAAAAATGGAAGATTATCAGATTTTTCAGAAAAGAATTAGACTTTGCAAGTCTAAGTATTCTAGACTAAAACATTACAACCAGTATTAAAGAAGACAAATTTAACTAGGGAGCAAATAAAAAAAATCGTAATCCATTGGACAGACAAACCCGGGAAGACAAATGAACAACCACAAGCACAACAAATAAACACTGAAAACAAAAAAACAATGAACAACACGAACTCCTATAAAAACCAGGAGTGAATCCAGGCTTTCCGGAAGGGTAAGCAGTTCTTGCTCAGTATACGGCACCCGTCTTGAAGCTCAACAAAGCCAATCCGGTGGAAGTCACAAATCGGTGGAGGCACATGAAATGTTACGGCAGTGGGAACAGGTCCAATATCATCTTAGATATTGGAACACTGTAACGGTCAATCCATTCGTTATGACGACCGTAAAATGTCCTAAGTGATGACATCAACTTATCCCTGATAAAACCATGGTTAAGAAGCTTTTGTGACAACAGTAAGTTAAAAGATGAATTGATGAAGGAATGAGCTTGAAACTTTTGGAAATTTGAGCTGATAATAAACACTGTGCGGCAACAATTAATGTGCTGTATGCCACAACTCTATATCGGTGTAATTTTGAGTACCAGTATTAGTTATATAGCCAGTACTTCGTGGTACTAACCATTGTGCATGTTTTTTTTTTGGACATTTTGAGACCGAATTCAATGTATTGAATTTTGTATGGACCGAAGTAAAGGTTTAAAAACTCCTAGACATTTGGCCGTGTATGTGTGTAAAATTCACTCTCTCTCGATCTAGATCTCGATCTCGATCTCGAATGATTTGTCATCAGACTTTCATCATTTAGGCCTTTTATGTTACCTTATTGCGATTATATACGATATATAATTACTATATTGCTTGTTGATTAGCATTCTAAGTTTTGTTGTTTATCGGTATAATATCGCACAAATCATCAAGTTTTATGACTTTTTTTACACAGTATTTTATGTTCTAATTTTTTTCTTCTTATGAATAAACATTGAGATATTTCTGGTAAATCCTTACCTACAATCACACTGCTACCTGCTGTAGGAACTGGTGATGAGTTACATCTATATTCCAGTTTGAGATACTTAGAGATTCCTGGACAGGGATTACCAAACACGCGGTAGCTGGACTCAACTTTACATTCGTTTTTATCTTGGCATAATTTCCTTAACGTTGTCAAAGCACCAGAAGCTCTACACTTTGTGTTGCCGACGTTTCCTACTCTGCAGGTAACCCTGTTACTACGCCCAAAGAATGCCTTTATAACATGTATCTTATGATTATTTGCACATCTCAGTGTAGTTTTGAAATTCTGACAAACAACAAGAGATTTTGGATAATCTGAAATAAATAGTCATTCAACTATGGCACGCCGTTTTTATATTTATTCAAATTCCAAGATATCTTATTTATTTAACAAAATATCTTATTAAGTATTAAGATATCTTTAATTGTTATAAGATATATTATTTAATTTGAAAGTAAATAAGATATCTCTATAAGTTAATAAGATATCTCTATTAGTTAATAAGATATCTTATTTAATATATAAGATATCTTATTCAATAAATCTTATATCTTATTTATTATATAAGATATCTCATTTTATTATTAAGATATCTCAATTAGTTTATAAGATATCTTATTTAACTAAATAAGATATCTCGAAATTGAATAAATATAAGAACGGTGTGCCATATTCAACACCCTATTTATTGTTAATATTGTGTTACAATTTAATCGTATTTTAAACGACGATATTCATCATTTTTGACTTAAAACTATGAGATGTTTTTAGCACTAGCTTTCTTACAGATAAGCCAAATTATAGAGAGAAATGAACATATTTACAGTTATATACATATCTAAATGTAATAAATTCCTGTATTAATGCACAAAATGTGCACATTTCGCCGATATACGACTCATCGGTTGTGTTCAAGGCCTAAAATGTTGAAAAGTAATAAAATGCCAAAATGACCTAAAGGGTGAAGCGAAGATCACCAAACGACATTTTTGGAGTATTAAATTTAAAGTATTAAAGAACAAAATTCTGTTATAGAAGTGTACATTTGCATTATTTTTAGGCAAAATAATCCCGAAAACTTTTATACTGTGCCATACGTGTCGCATTTCGAACAAAACCATGAATTCTTTCTTAATATATTTACAGTATACTACATCAGTATAATGTACTATTGTACAAGCTTTCCAGCACCCACCCTGAAATTATATATGTTTGAAAAAAAGCAAAATATTCTGTACTAGTATCAAACACTTTATATGAAAACGACAAACAAATACATGAGTAGACAAGAGATAAATAGTGAAAATAAACAATCATGGCTTTGGACTGGTACAATAGCATGGAGGAGATAAAACATTTTTGTCGTTTTCATGGATTTATAATAATATATCAATTACTTTTATTTAAAACAAACTCATGTGTACAATGCAGTATTAAGCTTCATGTAGGAATGAAAATCATAATAACACTGTGAACAATAAAATTAAATGGGCCTAAACTTTGTAGACCATCATCCGCTTGACAAGCACTTACCTCGACAATAATACTTTACAGATAAATATTTTGATATGCCAGGGCATTCATCACCAAATATTGAAGTTTTTGCCTGCAAGGTGCATTTGTTTTGGCTGTAGCAAGCTTTTGTGACAATATGCTTTACATGACTTGTTTCACAATTTGTGATTTTTTTCGACCTGTCTGGACATGTTGTCTTGTCTCGTCGACCAAAGAAGGCTTCCACAATGAATACTTCTTTATCTTTACACTGGATGGTTGCTTTGTCATTCTCGCATACTATAAGATCTAACGGGTTTGATTTATCTACAAAAAACCAATGATGACCAATCTATGACTTTCCAACAATAAATAAAGAATCGAAGAGACAAAACCATAACATACAACCACTTGTCGGCATGGGACAAAAATTATATAAGATGCATAAAAAAGTTGAAGACACGAGCAACCCGAACTCTTGATATTTACTAACATAGATTGTGATCTTCTGATTCATAAATGAAATAAAATTTGAAATGAGAATATATTCATGTTCATTGGATTTTTTCTTGTCTTGCATATCTATTATTCATTTTGTTGTATTTTGTATGTAAAAATGCTCAGATAGTAATCAGCAGCAATTTCTTCTCTTTTGTCGACGTTTGGTCTGTCGGTTATAAAGTCAGAAAATCTTCCGTAAGTATCCCACATTATATACCTAATCTTTATGTATGACATGCAGCGATTCATAATAAAAGTGTGCTTTAGAGGAACACTTCTACAACATTCTGAAATTACTAAAAGATAAAATAATTTCTTATAATGTCTCTTTTCCTCCCACAGCTCCTTGGGTTATTATTTTAAATTTACTCTGCGAGTTTTATGAATCAAATATTTTTTTTAACTCACAGTAATACTTCTCTGCTTTTAGTCTTACCTATTACAACAGTATTAAACAATTTCACCAAAGGGATATTCGAAGGAGGGAAAATCGGAAATAACTGACAAACTCGAAGACAAGACCAAAACAATACAAACACTACACTTATAAACTAAAAAAAAAAAGGGAACAACATGGACCCTACCAAAAAAGCAGGAGTAGACTCAGGTACTCCGGAAGAGTAAGGAGTCTCTGCTTCCTGCAGTACACCCACCATGCTGCCCATGTCAAATCCGGTACGAGGAAGGGACAACATCAGTGGAACAGGTCAATCTTCATTTGGGAAACGGTTTTTTTCATACATGTCAACCAAGTCATGATGACGTCCATAAAACTTTTATAAGGATGAATGCAACTTAGGAGCAACATAGCCCGGTTTGAGAAACTTTTCCGTCAGGAGCCTGGCTCTGACCTCTACAAAGTTTGGTGAAATTATGATAAGTAGTTCTCAAACAGAAGACAAAAATGTAATTTTCCATTGGGTTTAAATGTAAACTTTGACCAAGACTGGCGGCCATTTTGAATTTCTTATTGGTACTAAAGTAACAACACTCGTTAAGCATTAGGACATATCTACTAAGTTTGGCTTCAATCCCTGCATTGGTTCTTCAGAAAATGATCTTTGAAAATCGGCTAATCAGAAAATTCAATTTGCCCTGTCGGCCATTTTATTTGACGACTTGGCAGTAAAGTAACAACACTTTTGAATGACTTCATGGTGGGGGGGGGGGGGGGGGGGGGGGTGGGGTGGGGGGATCTCTGCCACGTTTGGTCAAATTCTATTCAGTGGTTCTCAAGAGGAAGATGAAAATGTGAAACAAATAATAGACGACGGACGCCAAGTGATGGCAATACATTACACTGGCGATCGGTATAAAAGAGATTTGAGACTGGAATATCAGTTACTCCTAGCAGTCCTTTTTAAATTTTTATTGTTCATTGTCATTTTTGGTCAGTTTCTTCTGTTACCTGGTTCACACATACGAATCGGACATTTAAACTGAGTTTTTCTCACTTTGTATTTTTTTAATTCAACTTTGTCTAGGTGTACAGGGGAGGGACGGGATCCCACAAAACATTTTATCTCCAATTTCTGTGCCATCCCCAGGGGTGTGGCGGATCCTTGTCATTCATTAAAGACTCGTGTATGGCTTTGAGTTGCTTTTCACTCTTTGGAAAGTAGTCTCCTTGACACATTCCCCATTTCCCTTCACATGATATTTCTCTCCCGAAAGTAAAGAGTCAAAAACCTTGATACACGAAATGCAATAGAAAAATAAAAGTTGCAAATGCACCAGCATATCATTAAAAGGAACTACAGAAGTATACATTCAGAGGTAACCACGAGGTCTTCAACATGTTGACCCCACACTCAGCAGGGAACTCTGAATGGCCCAAAAAGAATATTAATCAATCCATGGTCACAACACAATGGCAAATCGTCATATAGTTAACTGAAAATTCTAAAGAAACAAAGACAACACGAATGAGCTTTGAACTTTCACAAGGACTTTTCAGACGAGCTTGATAAAGTGAGACCTTTGTAGAACTAAACCTTATGTACTATCAATAAAGGGGGAAAGTCTTGTATGGATTCGGTCTAGGCGGAAAATCTAGTATATACTCATTTTTCCTACCTTAATTTCAGGGGGAAAAATCAGTATATACTCAATTTTCCGGGGGAAAACTCAGTATATACCAATTTTTCCAGGGGGGGGGGGGGACTGAGCACGGGGAAAATCCAGTATGTGACACCGGCGCTTCTGGAATGTTGCCGCTCAAAAATGGTTTTTGTGCTGTTTTGTCAACACTCTATGTGTTTTTCTTTATATTTCGGTATTAACTTTATAGCATTGTGGAGATGGATTAGTATAAGTTGGTATAACTTGTTTCCCAATCCACTATAAATATATAAGTTTAAACTAAACAAAACATCAACATATCTTAACGTTGTTGATGGTACCACTCCTTACTCGGGAAGAGGATCTACAGACATCGTTAAATCCCTTGAAAATGCATGTACAAAGTCTTATGTTGACATACTCTATTGATTTGCCGTTTGTTGGCTTTTTGTCACCGTATATACTGTTCAAACTTTGCCAGCATCATGAATTCTTTAAATATCACCACCATTTATTCTATTTTTCCGAAATATCGGCGGAAGTGACATTTATACCGATTTTTTTAAAGGCACACTAAAAATGTTGAATTTAACCACCCCTCTTTACATGTGTTTTGTAAATTCGTGAAAAATGTTGACCCCTTAATGGATCTACCTAAGACATGTCAGCAAAAGGTTTTTACTCAAAATGAATGTAAGTAATCGTTTTAGTTTGGTATGCAAGTTGACTGTTCTTGTAGTTGAACATGGAATTGTCCAATCTTCTTTTCAAGGCAGCCTACTTGGATTTATATAATTTAGTATTTTGCAGTTTTTTATTTGTGAATTAACATATATTATTGTACATGTGAACTTATGTATGTCTGCTTTCCTACACAAACGACTATAATATGCGGGACAGTTGTGGCGGCGAAAAACATGTTTAAAAGGCAGAATATTTTATACGACTGTCTCGCAGTTTCTTGTCAAAAGTAAAAGTCCCATGTTTCCTAACTCTTCTTCTTAAGAATGCGACATTAAGCTTAACATAAGTTCTTTCTAATAAGTTGGTTTTCGTCTCGTTTATGAGACCTGATGAAACGATATACGTGTAGGATAAATATTTTAATCCATTATTGACGTTACTGATTTGACGTGGTCGATATGATCATTTATGGGAAAAAACTGGATTTATCCAATTTTTCCCCTTTAGGTAGAAGGGAGAAAAACTGGATCATGCGTATATTTTTCCGGGAAAAAAAAGCATGGGGGCAAATGGATATAGTACACTGGATCTCTGAACACATTTTTCTCACTTTTAGGATGAATTTGACAGGCGTGTATGGAGAAGTCAACATATACTAGAATCGAGAGTAAAGCTACGCGCTGCTTTATTAGAGACATGGAGCAACATTCCTTAAGCATATATTTAACGTCTAGTCCCTAGTCATAGCAGATCACAAGCTATGATCAATAGAAGATATGAACAAACCCAGTGCTTTCTTAACGTTCAGCTTTCGCAATGATGCATGTCTTTGAACTAATTTTGCAATAGTTTGGTGTGTTATTGGTATAAATATATAATACATAGTCATTGTCGGAAAATATAAAATTTATTTGGGCGAGCTTTAGAAACACGAGAAAAGGCGAGCTTTAGTGAACCTTTTCCCCATGTTTCGCAGCGAGTCCAAATAAATTATATATTTTTCGACAATGACTTTGTATTGTCTTTATCCTGCAATCCCCTTTAGATGCGTAAAATGCCTTCAAATTACGTTTGAAGTTGAAATTCAACAGCAGTGAAAACGCGGAAAACGCCGCGATGTCATCTGGTACATTCGCTACGCTCCTCGCGCTCCTCCTTTAAACAAGTACCAATAGACTTTATAAGGTCATTGACCTAATACGACTAAAGTTTATTCTACCCCTTTTATTAGTCCGGAAATTGCTTGATTGCAGGATAAAAAGATGCATGTAGATAAATTGAAATAAATATTAAAACACTAATAAAATAAAACATATGATAAATACATGAATATAAATAAAGTAAATACATGAAAATAAATAAAGTAAATAAATAAACTGAAATGGAATCATTGATGTTGAAAATGGGTGTTATTACTTTTTATGGATATAGCAGAATTACCTTGCATGTAATTTCATGGTTTTACACGGGAATCCGTAATTTTTTTGGTCAATTAAAATCACGAATCTTATACATTTTGGTGTTATTTTGTGTTTTTATTCATTTGGAGATGTTGATTTTTAAACTTTAAAATTTGAGGATTGTCTAACATTGCAAAATTTGAAACATGCATTTTTAGCAAAACTGTTTATTAATAAGTATTTCTATACCCTAAATACTGCCAACAAGTATTCACTTTTTTACATTTCAAATTTTCATTTCAATGACTTAATTTAAAATAAATACTGACCTTGACATTGAACTTCCTGTGTCAGTTCCAGAATAACTATAACAAGGATTGCGATAACAGCCCTTTTCTCCATTTTAATCGATTTTTAATGAAATCCTTTTCCTAAATGTCAGTCACATTTTTTGCCAGTTCGTCAAAGTTTGAATATATGTAATACATTCTATTAAATCTGAATTGATTGCACGTAATAATAAAACATGTTGCGAAATATTTTAATATTAATATATTTTATATGTAACTTAAAAGGATTTCGATATTATTTGGCAATCGAAACTCATAAATGCGGAATATGTATTAAGTCTTATGTTAATGTACATGTCGTGTACAAATTGTACATGTACTTTACTATGACTTTAGAGAGAGATCATCACAAATTGATTTACCGCTTAAATGTCCTCATACCAAAAAGGATGGTATCCTTCATTTTTATCGTGTCCTCGTATTCTAACTTATTTTATACTTTTTAGTATTCTTCTTTATTGTGTTATTTTGTACTTGTTAACTTGCATGTCCTAAATAATTTTGTATGATTCCTATTTTGTTAGTTTTATATATATAGAAGTTATATGGGAGATCAATTCTTGGCCATAAAAAATCATATACGACATAGCAAAAGAACAGTGCTGTTATTGGTGTTCTTAAAAGTCTTCCAACACCGGTAAAATTCATGATAATTATGGCATATAGCACAAATTGAACCTAAATTCTTTGCTAAATGTCGTTAAGTCACATCTAAATGTATGCTTTAAATTTAACACACTAAATAACAAACAAAGAAATCGAACTAATACTGTTATAATTTAATTGAAAATCTCACAGTGTATTTTCAAAAATATGGAGGTCACACCACCCCTTTGACCTAAATTGCGAGTTGATCCTATCTTAATGTATTTAGTGATAAAGATTCATGTTGATATGACATCTACTTCCCATTAAACTAACTTTAATCTAAACTTTAACCTAAAGCGGGATGTAGGTACGGACTGACACACAGACCGAAACACTACATGCCCCACTGCTATCGCAGACGGGGCATAAAAACAAAACATAAAAAACCGGATTGCACATGAGGTAGCTCTACAATGATTATACAAATTGGAAACTAATTTAGAAAAAAATATGTTCTATTAATATATAAATTTGTCACGAAAAGAAGTCTTAAAATGTGTAAACATCTTTATATGTTCAGGTATTTCACACCCCATCTTTTGTGATAATATTCTATACAAAGCACAAAAATGCTAAGCAAACCTTTTAACAGACTTATCCACAAGGGATATAGTTACAGTACTGTTGTGAAGTCATTAAAGATGACATTTTTTGGAATTAATATTGATTCACTCATAGGGTCTTTGCATCGGAAATAAAACCAGTTGTTGGCATGATACGGGTTATGTTCTTCTCGTATGGTTTATGATGGCATGATACTAAACCCCTAACGGTTGATTTTCTATATGATTAAGACAATCTTTCGATCCGTTTAATTGAGGTCTGGAGCTGGCATTTCAGTAACTACTAGTAGTCCTTTGTTAATATATATTGATCATTGTCATTTTGCTTAGTTTCTATCTGTTACCTTTTTTAACATCGGACTCGGACATCTTTTGAACTAAGTCGCCATATGTTTGTTTATTCCACATTGGCTAGAGGTATAGGGGGAGGGTTGAGATCTCACAAAACATGTTTAACCCGCCGCATTTTTGCGCCTATCCCAAGTCAGGAACCTCTAGCCTTTGTCAGTCTTGAATGTTTTTGGAATTTTGGTTCATTTGTATGTTTCGGGGTTTGGTGTGCGGTACATTTCGCTGAATTAGAATTCATTATTGTTTAGGGACCAGATTCTGGCTGTGGGATTTTCTAGCTGCGTTGAAGACCCATTGGTAAGCTTGAGCTGTTTTCTGCTCTTTGACACATTCCCCGTTTCCATTCTCTATTCTGTTGTCTTCGACTTATTTAATACCGCATATAATATTCTGAATAGATTAAGCGAGAAGTTAATTGACGTGTGGTTCATAAAAATCTATCAAATAAGTCATAAATTTGTTATATTATTATTTCCAGTAACATTTAGTGCTTGTCTAATGGTGCAGTTGGTTCTCCTTACTCAGGGTCATTCATGTATCAAGCCAATTCTCCCTGTTCAATCCTAAGAGATTTTGTCTCATTGACCTAATAACCACATATCCTTACATTTCATATTCTTAACAAAATATTAAAAAAACTCCAACATATAGTTAATAAGAACATGAAAAGCCTTATCAAACCTAATACATTTCGGCCATGTTCATGATGTTGCCTGAAGGAAGTAAATGCTCTGTATGCATAAAGCTTTAATGTAATCCAATTTACCACTATTTTCATCAGCAAAATATTTATGATTTATATGTAATTCCTTAAGAAATATTAAACCATATAGAGTTTGTGTTAAGAAAATCTATAACATCTGTATGATTATAAAATAATCTGTAAAAACATGCTTGGATATAGGCTGCTTGGGATTTTTATCTTATTGAACTTTGCTCTATTTGACCATACAATAGGTAAGGTCCATTCGTCATCTCCTTTATCATCAAAACCTGGAAACATTGTCTCATAAAACATTTAAAAACTGCAAGCTATATCGCTAAATTAGTTTTGAAAAATGTCTTACCTAGTTCAAGAAATATGTAAATTCCTCAATGAATAATAACGTAAAAATTGTAAACTGTACTGTGAGTTCCGAATGCTTCTTTTTGTAGTTTCATTGAGGATGTAAAAGCACTGACCGAAGCAGTTTTATAAAGCGCAGAACCTTTCGTTTTAATTGATATTGATGACATTTTCTTTACAATTTAAAATGCTTCTAATTGAGGTCGAACAATAATAATGTAGGTGTAAAGTGAGCAGATTTTTTTCTTGGAACTGTTAAATTTATCATTAAATTGACGGGACCCCCACTTTTTTCTTTTTCAAACAGATGTCCATTACTTCAATATTTTAAAAACTTTAACTGCAGAGTGTTTGTAATCTTAACAGGGAGAAAAACTAAGTCCATTTATAAGTAAAATACGAAAAAATGGAAAAAAAATATTACAAAAATGTCAATGGTAGATCCTTACTGTATCGCATTCACTTAAGAATATACATTCTCTGGAACGGAATGTAGTTTAAAGTTTTCAACTATTGCATTAGTCTTCTGAAATTAAAACTTCGTCATAGCTATTATATTTTAATTTCATTCCCAGGAAGGAGAGCAACTATATGCCAAAGTAGAAAAAGGAAAATAAAATGTAATAAGAGAAGAGTCATTGATATAACATCCGCAACATTTGGACGGCGGAACATCAGAACTTGTCCAGGAGCCGGGATCTTCACATCTTTCTGTGGCGATACCAACAACGTATTAGATGATGTCGAGAAACAATGCAGTGGTTCTAGAAACTGTGAGCTGAGAGCATCACCGCAAGTGTTCAAACATCCGTGTCCTGGTAATCCTATTTACCTACGAGTCATATGGAAGTGTGTAAGAGGTGAGAATAACAATTTACTGAACAGATTTACTCAATTTCGTTGACATTCCTGATATTAATTGTGAATAAATGCACATATTCTGAATTTTTTTTTCTTCAATGTAATTTAGTTCATATTTTTTTCTTTTATGTGATTTAGTTATACATTGTATATAAATTTTCAATTTATACATTTAGATATACTTTGTAGTAGAGTTTTGTTACTGTGTAGCTGGGGGGGGGGGGGGGTTAACTTGACCATTTTATGACGGGGGTGCGTCCGTGAACTTGAAAGTCCTACCCGAAATTATCCACGTCATAACGAATTTGTGACCCGGAAAATATCCAGGAAAGCTAATATTACATACCCTAAATTATCCAAAAATGATAGCATTTCTAATGACATCCAAAAAAAATGGATAGACCTGAATTCTCCTCAGTGCTTTATAAAAATCTGCAGGAAAAAAAAATCCTGACCAGAAATCTCCGCCGGCTTTGTAAAAATCTTGACCCGAATTTGCCCCACGTTCCGTATCTATAATCACTGAGTTACCCCCCCCCCCCCCCCCAGAGCTGTGTAGACAAGGCCTTTAACTGCATAGAAATATATAGAATCTCCTTCAGGTACGAGTGAGTTATGGTATTTCTCCACCCGAGATTAGTTAATTTTTCGATTTTTAACACGCGAGCTTTTGCGGGCATATTAAAATCTAAAATTTAACTATTGAGGGTAAAGAAATTCCATACTCACGAGTAAATTGATCGAGAATCTGTTTCTGCTATGATTTTTGATAAAAACCTCAAGAAAATGTCGTTGCTATGTAGTTTGTTTACATGGAAGTCATTTCGGGACTTCTGTAGTTTATCGTTCCAATAACTGTAGAAAAAACGGCGGTAATTTCCAGGTAGAAATTTAAATACCGGGAAGTGGCTAAAAATATTATGTATTTTTATCCCACCGATTAAACATGTCAAGAATAGGAGAAGTTGTTTTAAAACCTATTCTGTTCTTTCATAATTTCCACCATAGCATATAAGTAAAGAAAAATATGCCAAAAAATTAGTTATGTCAGAATATTTCTTTTTTGCATAAAAGAACTAGATAGTTTGAACGCTAATTAATGCCTTTCTGAAAAGTTCGGATATTATAATCTGAGAATAATGGGAACGGTAATGGGAAGCAGTATTAAATTTCAGAAATGTGAAAATCCGAAATAATAATCCAAACAGGTTCAAATGCTTAAATGATCGAACTACGTACCTTATGGACAAAAATACACACGACGGATATATATATATATATATATATATATATATATATACTTAGTTTACAAACGTTTCCCAATTCGTACCAGTAAATCTTTTAGTATCAGTGTTATGGCCATTAAATATACTTGTAACTAAGCTGGAGATTCCCTCCGGAAATTGATTCCACTAGTAGAGATATCCACTATGATATTATTGTTTAAATTAATAAAAAATATATACTCTGAAAAATTCTTCAAATTTTACTAACAATAGAGGGTCTAACATTAAAACCCCTATGAAATCGTTTGTATTATTCAACAGGTTGTAAAGCAAATGAGTTTCAATGTAAAAAGTGGAAAAAGTGCATACCTAAGGGAAAGGTGTGTAATAACATAAGAGACTGTCCAAGAGGAAGTGATGAGCAGAATTGTAAGTAGATATTTTTTTGTAATAGACCTTGTTTAGAACCTCACTGTTACCTCTTAGACATTATCAGTTTTTCTCCATGTTTAATTAAAATGGATGTTACGTGTCATTGACGCCTATCCAATATTCGTATTAAACCCAGTCCTTTGGTCTTTAGACCGACCGTCGCTAGACAAATCATCTTCTCTAACACCGCTCGGCCAATTTGAACCATACTTTGGAGGAATAATATATGGAAGGGTGTCTATAAAACATCCATTTCGTTTTACTCGAATGTCAAATATGGCCATTAGAGGCAATACTGGATTCTGATTGGTCAAATTTCTTCGTATCTAAAACTACAATGCTAAATCTTTTCATATCTTGTAGGAATGATGATTTGGAGACCCTCTACAAAGAATTCTCATTTGGTACTGATCGAGTGGCATACATAGCGCGGCAACGGTGGAAAAACCCGTTGGCATAGCCGTCTATGAGAAATCACAATTTCATCATCTCCTCTGAAACTATATGGCCAGTCATAAATAAAATTGGCAGCAATAATGTATGGAAGTTTATTTATGAAAAATCCTCATTTCATTTTGATCGTATGAAAAACTCTTCTGATTTTTGATTGGTAAAATTTCAATATTCTAAAACTACAATGCCAAATACAAAATGTATTTTCACAGGAATGATAATTAGGAGACCCTCTACAAGGTATCTTCATTTGTTGTTGATCGGGTGGCTAACATGGCGGCTACAGGGCGACATAGCTTGCATAAAAGACTATAGAAAATCATAATTTCATCATCTCCTCCTAAAATACAAGGGCAGTCATAAATAACTTGGCAGGAATAGTATATGGAAGTTTCTTATTAGAAGTCCTTAAGTCATTTGGATATGATGAAAAACGTGGCTTGTATGTTATCTGCTTCATGCTCCAGGTGAGCTCCCTTGAGCCTCTAGTATTGCCAGTTATTCCCCGTCCCCCCCCCCCACTGAGGTGTTTTTGTACTGTCTGTCCGTCACACAATTTTGTCATCGCTGTATCTCATGCATCATACTTCGGATTTAGATGAAACTTGGCAGGAATACTAATTAGGATTTATAGATGTGCATATGTTCTTGATTTTTTGATAAATCAATTTTTGACGGTTTACCATGGTAAAATATGAACTATGAACTTAGCCATTTTGCCTTAAGACTAGATGGCATATATTTTGTCATCACTCTATCTCTTGACTCGTAATTCTGATTAGGATGAAAGTTGGAAGGATTACTTATTGGAATAAGTAGATGTGCATATGTTCTTGACATTGCGATAAATCAATTTCTAACGACTTACCGGGGTAAATTATGGACTTAGCCATTTTGCCTTAGGACTACATGAAAGAAATTTTGCCATCACTCTTTCTTGTGCATCATACCTTGGATATAGATGAAAATTGGCAGAAATACTTGTTAGGGTATGCAGATATGCATCTATATATTCTTGACTTTATGGTAAATTAATGTTTTAGTGTTACCGAGCCATTTTGCCTTAGGACTAGATGGAAGACATTTTGTCATAACTTTAACTCGTGCATCCTACTTCAGATTTGGATGAAAATTGGAAGGGGTACATGTTAGGGTAAGCAAATATGCATGTACATGTATTCTGGTCTTTGTGAAAAATCAATTTCTGAGGTTTGAGCGGGGTAAATAATGGACTTAGTCATTTTGCCTTAGGACAGGATTGAAGAAATTGATATTCATGCTTAGAGAGGAATATTGACACCTCTTTCTTTCTGACTGATTATGAAATCAAATTAATTGCATACTTGATATCAATTTTGTAATACACCTATTTTATGTTCCCTAATGATAGCATGCGAGCGGTGGGAGACAACGTTTTTGTGTGCAAAAACAAACTTTGTTTATGTAGGTTTTTATCAAATTTTACATCTGTTTTCATAATTCGTAATCGTCTAATTATTAACCAATCCTAAAAAATCAAGAAGATAAGGTTAAATCTTTTAAAACTGTTATATAACCTCAGTTTTTTTTTCCCAAAAGGAAACATTCTTCTATTAGCGAGAAGAAAGTTCGTAAAATGATAGCACAGTCTATATTGTAAATAGAATAATCCTCTTAATATTTCAAAATATGCAGGGTGAGAAATTAATTAAAGTAGTTTGAATATCTGGAAAAGATCAATATAATTATGCAATTTTAGGCCCAAGGGGAGGCTGTACCAGCAATCAATTCCAATGTGTGAGAAGTAAGAAATGTATCGCAAAGTCTTTAGTATGCAATCGTCGTAATGATTGTAGTGACGGAAGTGACGAAAAAGATTGCAAGTATACATTATTACTATATATATGAGCTCCCTTGATCCTCTATTATTGCCAGTTTTGTCCTCCCCCCACTGAGGTAGGGAGACATTGTCTTTGTACTGTCTGTCCGTCTGTCCGTCGTCACAAAATTTTGTCATCGCTGTGTCTCATGCATCATACTTCGGATTTGGATGAAACTTGGCAGGAATACTAATTAGGATAAATAGATGTACATATGTTCTTTTTTTATAAATCAATTTTTGACGGTTTACCATAGTAAAATATGAACTTAGCCATTTTTCCTTAAGACTAGATGGAAGATATTTTATCATCACTCTATCTCTTGACTCGTACTTCTGATTAGGATGAAAGTTGGAAGGATTACTAATTTGAATAAGCAGATGTGCATATGTTCTTGACATTGCGATTAATCAATTTCTAACGACTTACCGGGGTAAATTATCAACTTAGCCATTTTGCCTTAGGACTACATGAAAGAAATTTTGCCATCACTCTCTCTTATGCATCATACCTTGGATATGGATGAAACCTGGCAGAAATACTTGTTAGGGTATGCAGATATGCATGTATTCTTGACTTTATGGCAAATCAATGTTTTAGTGTTACCGAGCCATTTTGCCTTAGGACTAGATGGAAGACATTTTGTCATAACTTTAAGTCGTGCATCCTACTTCAGATTTGGATGACAATTGGCAAGGGTACATGTTAGGGTATGCAAATATGCATGTACATGTATTCTGGCCTTTGTGAAAAATCAATTTCTGAGGTTTGAGCGGGGTAAATAATGGACTTAGTCATTTTGCCTTAGGGCAGGATTGAAGAAATTGATATTCATGCTTAGAGAGGAATATTGACACCTCTTTCTTTCTGATTCATTGTGAAATCCAATTAATTGCATATTTGATATCAGTTTTGTAATACAACTATTTTATGTTTCTTAATGATAGCATGTGAGCGTTAGGAGACCTACGTTTTCGTGTGCAAAAAACAAACTTTGTTTATGTAGGTTTTTATCAAATTTTACATCTGTTTTCATAATTTGTGATCATCTAATCTTTAACCAGTCCTAAAAAATCAAGAAGATAAGGTTAAATCTTTTAAAATTGTTATATCACATCAGTTTTTTTGCTCAAAAGGAAACATTCTTCTATTAGCGAGAAGAAAGTTCGTAAAATGATAGCACAGTCTATATTGTAAATAGAATAATCCTCTTAATATTTCAAAATATGCAGGGTGAGAAATTAACTAAAGTAAATTGAATATCTGAAAAAGATCAATATATTCAATTTTAGGCACAAGGGGAGGCTGTACCAGCAATCAATTCCAATGTGTGAGAAGTAAGAAATGTATCGCAAAGTCTTTAGTATGCAATCGTCGTAATGATTGTAGTGACGGAAGTGACGAAAAAGATTGCAAGTATACATTATTATCATATATATGAGCTCCCTTGATCCTCTAGTATTGCCAGTTTTGTCCTACCCACACTGAGATAGGGAGACATATTGTCTTTGTATTGTCTGCCCGTCTGTCCGTCCGTCCGTGACAAAATTTTGTCATCGCTGTATCTCATGCATCATTCTTCGGATTTGGATGAAACATGGCAGGAATACTAATTAGGGTAAATAGATGTACATATGTTCTTGTTGTTTTGATAAATCAATTTTTGACGGTTTAACAAGGTAAATATTGACTTAGCCGTTTTGCCTTAAGACTAGAAGGAAGAAGTTTTGTCGGTCATCTCTCTATCTCGTGTATCGTACTTTCAATTAGGATGAAAGCTGGCAGGATTACTAATTGGAGTAAGTAGATGTGTATATGTTCTTGGCATAGCGATAAATTAATTCTTAACGGTTTACCGGGTAAATAATGGCCATTTTGCCTTAGGACTACATGAAAGAAATTTTGTCATCACTCTATCTTATGCTTCATACATGTACTTTGAACATGAATGAAACATGGCAGGAATAATGGTTATGGTATGTAAATATGCATGCGTTCTTGACTTAATGATAAATAATTTTTTAGGGTTGACCCGGATAAATAATGGACTTCGCCATTTTGCCTTAGGACTAGAGGGAAGACATTTTGTCATCACTGTAACTCGTGCATCCTACTTCAGATTTGGATGAAACTTGGCAGGGGTACTTGTAAGGGTATGCAAATATGCATGTATTCTGGTCTTTGTGAAAAATTTATTTCTGAGATTTGACCGGGATAAATAATGGACATTACCTTTTAGCCTTAAGACAGGATGGAACAAATTAATATTCATGCTTAGAGAGGAATATTGACTCCTTTTTCTGACTCATTTTGAAATTCAATTAATTGCATATCTGATATCAGTTTTGTAATACAACTTTTTTATATTCCCTAATGGTAACATGCGAGCGGTGGGAGACATACGTTTTTGTGTGCAAAAACAAACTGTGTTTAGGCCCAAGGGGAGGCTGTACCAGCAATCAATGTGTGAGAAGTAAGATATGTATCGCAAAGTCTTTAGTATGCAATCGTCGTAATGATTGTAGTGACGGAAGTGACGAAAAAGATTGCAAGCATACATTATTATTATATATATTTTCTAACATATCAAATATTTTTACTGTTACAAATAAGCGGATGCCATTGTTGGGGTACTCGTTTCACTGTTACAAAATTGTTTACTTTTGGAATCTAACGGTTATCTCTCTCATGAAATATTCTTAACTGTTCCGTTCATACTGTATTTGAATCTGTTTTTCATCATTTTGGATAAACGTTTTCTAAATTTGTCGTTGGTTTGAGCCATGCTGTGTTGACATTATTAGCTGAAATATGCACATATAATGCATCGAAGAGGTAAAACAAGTATATTTATTTATTTATTTAGTTCGGATGTAATATTAAGTTACTATATACCATGTAAAATATGGAATTATTCTCCATGGCTGATAACATATGTTAAATCTTTAATTATATGGCTAGGTACTGAAGGACCTTTATTAGTTTTACTAGACACAGTCTACTATGACGTTATTCTACAGATTTCTTCAGTCACCGTTGTCCAAAAACGTTGTTGATTGTATAAGTCTGAACACCATCTACCAATGTTCATGTTACCTGGAATTTGGCTAAACTGTTAAGGCCCTTTTGGTTGAATTTGGTATTTTCTGGGATGTGGTGGTGGTGGGAGGGTGGGGTTTTCCCTTATTTTGGTCTCGATCGTACCTGATGCAGTATAACCCAGAAATACGACTGTTTGATTCTGATTGGGGCCTTGTAGGTTTTGAAAATACCTAAACTGAGAAAGGTGAAAACAAAAATTTTGACCGTAGTAGAAAGCGGCCAAACCTGTTTTAATTTTTACCTGAAAATTGAAAAATGAAAATTGCAACTTGCTTTTTTCTTTTTCATTTTTAAATTTTTTATTTGAAAATTGAAAAATGAAATTTGCAACTTGTTTTTTAATTTTTCAATTTTAATTTGAAAATTGAAAAATGAAAAAGCAAGTTGCAAATTTCATTTTTCAATTTTGAAATTAAAATTGAAGAAAATCGAAAAATGAAAAAGCAAGAGGTAAATTCATTTTTCAATTTTCAGATAAAAATTGAAAAATGTTTGGCGGATTTATACACCGCCCGTAGTAATGCTTAAATAAGTATTTTTTCTTTCCATTAAAGTGTTCTTTGAACCATTAGTGCTGATTTATTTTTAGGTGGGTGTACAACAAGTCAGTTCACGTGTGTAACAAGTAAGAAATGCATTCCAAAATCCCTTGTATGTAATAAAAAGAATGATTGTAGTGATGGGAGTGACGAAAAAGGATGTAAGTGTTATATAGTTAGTGTCATATAAACCTCTAAGAAAGGCTTATGTTCAGACTCTGTTAATGCAAACACTCAAAACATTTTACGTTCGTCATCACGAATTGATTGAAAAAATATACCATCCTTTAAAGATTTCTCGTTTAACTGGAAATGACTCGTCGTCGAATTTGATAGTATTATGCTACGAGATTTCCGTCACTCGCAATATAACGGGTGTCGTTAGCAGAGCAGGACATACGTACCCTTCAAGTTTTGTATTTGGCGTTCACATTATAGCAAGTACTTTAGTTTTTATGCTGTCTTGTTCTGATGCTCTTGGTTGGTTATAGGTATTTTACTCATTCGGTCGTGTCTTTTTTTGTATAATTTTCCTATGTAAGTGTTCTCACAAATTGGCCTTGTCTTTTGATTTTGGTCTTGTGGAATAAAGTCACCGTCTTACTTGCTTAGATATTATTTTTTTCTGAAATTTACTGTCAAATTTGTTAGGTCAAAGTCGAAACACTAATCAACGTAACCGATCAATACGAAGTAAGTGTTCATGACACTGCCATATTCAAAGAGATTACATACATGTTTAAACCTAGGACTACGATTAAAAATACAGTTATATCCAGTTATGCAATAAGCTATAGGAAATCATATTAATAATTTTGGAAATATTATTGCAGAATATATTTAAAAACGGGGGTCATGTCCATTAACGGTATTTAATGATAACAAACTAACAAGTA
Source organism: Mytilisepta virgata (assembly GCA_028015205.1). Classification (NCBI taxonomy): domain Eukaryota; kingdom Metazoa; phylum Mollusca; class Bivalvia; order Mytilida; family Mytilidae; genus Mytilisepta; species Mytilisepta virgata. The sequence goes on along the minus strand of CM051518.1, from coordinate 48,619,478 downwards.
ATATCAAATTGATCAGATATATTTATTAAAAATTATCAATACTAAAATAGAAAATAAGTTAAGATTTGTAAAACCTTTAACCCAAAGAACAAAAACAGGAAAACAAATCTAGCTGAGAAAAAATGCATTAATGATGCAAGATAGGAAACTTTGCACAGGTACAACAACAGAACCAAAATGTGGAGAGCAAGCATTTCAACCTACAGACTTGAAAAGGTGTGTACATGCCAGAATAGTTGGAGGTTGTAAAGCGGTGCCTTATAGCTGGCCATGGACCGTACAACTACGGGTAAAACATGGCTCAAATACGAACTACACTCATGAGTGCGGAGGATCCATATTAAACTCCCAGTATGTTCTTACAGCTACTCACTGCTTTCTAGGGTAAGATTATCAAAAGTAGCCCGTAGAACAGTTTAAGTGAGAGCAATGGCCTTTGCTTAAAACACACATCAGATCAGATTAAAATATAAATTGATAACTTTAAAAATGCAATGTAGTGTAGGTACGTAATTACAATCTCATGTAAAGTTATTATCTGAAAAATCCTCTTTTTAGCTCACCTGGCCTATAGACTAATAGAAGCCAGGTGAGCGGTACAGGCTAAGGTCAGCCTCAAATTTAAATCTAATATGCAAAATAGACTAGTTGTCCCTACTAACGAACTCCTGGTAAGACAAGACTTGCTGAAATATGCACATAAAGTGTATAGAAATATGTATGATCGGATGTTTATGACTACCAAGAATTAGTTAAGGTATCAAAATGACTTGTACATGGGCATTTTATAAATTCAACTATTTCAAATTTATGATTTTAACTCTTGTTATGTGAGTATTGTTTGGTTCTCCTATTTAAGAAGGTCGTGGGTTCGACCCCTGACCTGGTCAAACCAAAGACTTTAAAATGGGTATTTGTTGCTTCTCTGCCAAGAACGCGACATGTAGGAATAAGAGCAAAGATTGGTCTGCACGGAGTGTATTATAATTGTAAATCAGATTTGTATACCATTCATGACGTACCTAATATTAAAAGTAAAAAGGAGACCAGCTTGATTGCTTGAATTCATATGACATACATGTAGAGGTTTTGTGTCAAAAATTTGTGCACCATATTTCTTACAGTGTGGTGTGTAGATATTTATTTCAACCAACTGGTTTAGGCTACAGACTTTTATGAAATATGTTATTGATTTAAATAACCTGTTTTATCTGCAGCGAGGATGATATATCAAAATGGATGATTATAGCAGGAAAATATTACAAAGAAAAGCCAGAAAATACTAACCAAATACGGAAAATCAAGGACAGACACAAGTTTCACAACCCTACCAGTAACTTTCTAGATAGAGACATGACTCTGCTAAAAGTAGATAAACCTTTCACTTTTAACAAGTATGTTTCTCCAGTGTGCTTGCCAGTCAGAAATCCTAAGGATGGAGATTATTGTGTTGTAGCTGGATGGGGAACCACAAAGGGTAAGGCTACACTTAGAGATATCCGTCAATCCAATAGTGTTACCAAAAGGTAAAAACGTGGGATATGTATATGTAATATTTTATTTCAACATAATTATGACCATGTCATTATTTGTACTACAGGTTTTGAAGAATGTTGGCTGAAGTTGAAAATTCAAGTTTTAAGTTCTAATGAAAAGACATGATTTGTTTGAATAATATTGTACATGTTGATTTTTTATCCTTTTTGTCCAAGTAAAATTCCCCGGATTATATATTGCTACCATAAAACGGATTCTTTTTCTTGTGGATGGTAAGTTTTCTTGGGTTTCCATGGTACTGGCGTAAAATTGATACAAACGTTTACTGCGATTAAACTTTTTGGGAAATGTTAAGGAGTATCTCCATCAGTCATTCATGTACTTCAATTCTAGAGTTAAAAAAATATCTTGTCATTATAAATTTAAAACGACTGTACAATATATTACTATATTATTGTTTTGCAGAGCAACGACATTTAGAATTTATTTTATATTTGTATAACAAGAAAATAATAATTTTTATCATAGAATAAATGATGATGGGACCCCCGAAAAAAAAAAAACCCAACAAAACACTAAAAAAGGAATTGAAAGAAAATGAGAGAAAGAAAAAAAAGAGACCTAAGATTTTATGTTTTATAGGAACAGGTTTCGATGATGTTTTAAAGCAGACTTTGATGCCTATAGAAGATATTAAGACTTGTAACAATACCCCTAGCTTGCAAGGTCAAATTACAGAATTCATGTTTTGTGGCGGATTCGAAGAAGGAAAAAATGATGCATGTCAGGTATTTTTTCTGTGTAAAATTAACAATGCATTGATAATAGTAGGGATCGTCTAATTAGTTTAATTCTTCAAACATACGCAAGAGGGGATTTCACATAAAATTCGGATTAAAAATTTGTATAATGTTGAATGTAGAGATCAACTGTTCAAATTTGAAATGCCAACATTAAATAAAAAAGATTTTTTTTTTCTTTTCATGAATGAATTTTCTCAAGGAACATTAGTGCCATTGCATCATTGACCATTATGAGGTAATTTAATTCTTTTTTTGGCATGTAAAATGATATACTAATAGTAATTAGATAATTGGTTATTATCTTAAAGGAGATTCAATCATGTGCAATTAAACAATTCAGTTTCTTCTTCTGTCGTAGGGAGATAGTGGTGGGCCGCTGATGTGCAGAGACGGTAATGTGTATAGAATTCAAGGGGTTGTTTCCTGGGGTGTAGATTGTGCAAGTAAGATGTTTTTCATGTTTGTATAGCTTATTATTAAGATGGAAAAAATAATGTGTGATTTATGTAGACATGTTAATGATTACATAAAAGTTTAAGTATCTCGCAAGAAAACAAAAGGATCCCTAAAGTCAATATACTAGTAAGTTACTTTTTAAATCGTAAATGAAAGCTGTCGGAAATTATATAAATGGACAAATTCGAAAAAATAATACAAAACATTTTGTGGCTTAAATATTTCTGCAATTAAAACATGTAAGTACACATTTAAAATACATACACCATATGACTATTGAATTGTTGTATGGACATTTTAGTTACAGAATAATATGTGTATTATTTAGACTTGCTGGTGGACTTCGTGTTCGCGAAGGTAAAACAGCTCAATTTGTAAATGTTGTAGTATATCGATACTAACGCGACATGATATGTTATATATGATTTAATGAAAACTAAAGACATCTCTGTCGTTCACAAGTCTCTGCTTAGATGATTTTGGTTTTACCCATTTGGTTACAGAAATTACCAGTATTTAGCAAAATTCAAAAATAATAGAAATACAAAGGGTTCATTCCTTGTATTGCACATGGTAGAACTCCGTAGCTGAAATTTGGCTTCCTATTTTGGTATTTTTGGTTGAGTACTTCTTGTTTAATATAAGTTTGGTTTTTGGTCTTCCAAATGTTTCGGTTTTAATGCTGCTGATGAGAGGTAACTCCTTGAAATGCGTCGTATACAGCATAGTATAAATTTACTATATCTAATATTAGTATCTTTGGATTGTTATTTTGAAACTCCTGGGATGATGCCTCTGCTGGTGGACCCTAGGTCCCCGAGCGTATTCGCCAACCCAGTCGTCAGACTTGTCTGACATGATTATTCATTGATTTGTTACAGAAATTACCAGTATTTAGCAAAATTCAAAAATAATAGAAATACTAAGTTTTCATTCCTTGTATTGCACATGGTAGAACTCCTTAGCTGAAATTTGGCTTCCTATTTCGGTATTTTTGGTTGAGTACTTCTTGTTTAATATAAGTTTGGTTTTTGGTCTTCCAAATGTTTCGGTTTTAATGCTGCTGATGAGAGGTAACTCCTTGAAATGCGTCGTATACAGCATAGTATAAATTTACTATATCTAATATTAGTATCTTTGGATTGTTATTTTGGCTTTTTAACACTTTTGGCCTTCAACAAAACTGATGTGCCTTAAATCGAAGAGATTTTATCATCTTGTGCAACAGAACTGGTAAAACAAATTATCGTATTTCCCTATGGCCATATCGACCTGCTGAGGCCTTCAGAATTTCCCGTATTTCGGCACTGTGACGTCGTAAAGAGTTGACCCCACCCTAATATGAGCTGCCCCGAATATATCAGCGACGTCATAATGTTTGACCGAACGTTGACCCGAATATATCAGGAAAACATCCGGTTAAAGGCGGGTGGCCATTGAAAAGTAAGAAATTCCATTAAGATTGCTAGTTAACAATACGATAAATTTATCATCAAGTTTTCTTCAAACAAATATTGTAAAATATAAGCCGCTTGACACAATATGAAGCTTTTTGACTCGTTCGCTACGCTCACTCGCCGACAAAGCTTCACATTGTGTTTCGCGGCTGATATTTTACGATATACGTTTGCAGAAAACCTGGTAATATGTACATATATATTTATACAGAAGTTTGTTTTACCAAACTTTGTTCGAATTGTTTATTCTCTTTAAAATTAAGTCCAAGATCTTTACCTACAACAAATGCAGCTGTCTTAGGGTGCAGATATTGGACCAATTTGACTGTCGTTATCAAATATTAAAAAACAACACAGTTTAATAAATGACTGAAATTGGTGATGCTACTAGAATAGAAAAAAATTATGGTTACTTTAGAAAATGAATTTAATAGCTAGCTTCAAGTCTTGAAAAATAGCAATATATATTAATTTTCGAATTATGAACATTTTATGGCCGTGCATTTGAGACAAATTGTGACTTTCCCAAAATAGTAAACTTACTACCACATACTCTTCGAAAACAGGTTTACGTTTACCTGTGTTACTATCAATATCAGCCAAAATCTTTGCAGTTAAAATAATTTTTTTGGTGAATAAGAAATATAATTTTTTATGGGACTATTATGGCTGCCGATCCTAAAAATAGACAAACATAATAAAAAGTTTCCTTCTCTCATAACTTGGAGGGGGCCTCGGTGGCCGAGTGGTCTGTGTAGTTCGTCATGACTACTAATGATCACTAACTTGTCAACACTGGTGTTGTAAGTTCGATGCTCACATGTGGCGGGATGTGTTCGACTCCGATCTAAATTGACAAGGGTTGCCAATTTTCTAACCGAAGTTCGGTGGTTCTCTCCGCGTACTCCGGCTTCCTCCACCAATATAAACTGGCCGCCGCGAAATAGCCAAATGTGCCGAAAACGGCGTAAAACCCCAACTAAACAAACATAACTTGGCCACCAGTTACAAAACTGAAAACTGAAAAAAATGTATTGGATCAATTGTTATCAAACTATGTTATGTTGGGGAATCTCGACCTAGGAACATTATGTCCGCTTTACCAAAAAAAAAAAAAAAAAAACTAAAAAAAGAAAAAAAAAACTCGAAAGATCACCATTCAGAATAAAAAATCCTCATTTTGAAAACTTCTGTTCTAATCTGGATAAAGCGTTATAGCTTTAAAATCAACACGTCGTCTGTGAAAGATGATTATACTCAATTACGGAATGTATTAATAGTAAGTCGAAGTATGGTATAAAATCACTCTCTTTTTCTTTCAGGGCCGAGGCTTCCTGGTGTATATGCAAATGTGTTCAAAGCTCTAGCATGGATTAAAACTCTAACGGGATTAGGCAATTAAAATTTTTTTTTATCACTTATTGTCGTAATGTTCAAAGATAATATTCACTAATGCCGTTTGTATATATTTAAACACTTTGTGTATCATATTTATATAATCATTTTGTGTTTAGCATTGAATATGCGAAAATAGTAGCCAAGGTTGAAGATATAGTGCACGACTCGAAGGGGAGTGCACTATGCCTTCTACCGAGACTACTATTTCGTATATCATTGAAGATTCAGATATGAATAATGATTATCTCCGCCTACCCATACATTGGCTTCGCATACTCGCGTGAATAGAACGTCGATTGACATATCAGGTCACTACTATTGAGGACAGCAGTAGTGACTATCAGAAGATAGATCGATTCATGCCAAATTAAATTATTATATTCATGAAAGGAAATTCTTACAAGAAGTATAATAATAGTATAAAGGTATATTACTGCATACATTTTCTGGTGTCCAGTATGATGATACATTAGTTTGGAGTAAATGTCGACAAAAAAAATACCGGAGGGATAAGATAGTGGTGAAAGTCCACAAGACCAAAATCTAAAGACAAGGCGAATTTACTACGGGCACAGTGGCACAGCAAAACAAATATTACAAAGATATAACCACAAGGATAATAGAAAAACACACACATAAAAAACTAAATAAGAATATGGAAGTCACTAGTGATGATCTATGGTTACTTCTGTCGATTTTATTCACACCAGTGTTTTCGGAAAACTTTTTGGTGTAGTCTGTTGAAGAACACAAGACGATCCCTTTATATAACATATTTTTTTAAGTGTTCAAACACGTTGGGTGTTGTTTCATTGACACTTTCCCTGCATATATATCCTTTCAGTTTGGTATGATGTTCATTGTTTTGAGCATTTCACGACAATTCATAATTCCAGATGTCCTGTCTAATTTCGGAAAAGGTGACACGACGTTAAATAAAACTTGTCAATCAGACTTATCAGAACTGATCTGTCAAGATTGACATTCCACAAAATTGAAAGTATATATCAAATAGATTAGATGAAATAGTTAACTTTTTAAAGATTTATATAAAGACTATTCAATATTATATAAAAAATGTTGTCAACATCTGCATATTACTAGTATGCGATATACGAACATTTACACGACCTAATTTTTTATTTTATAATTACAATAGGAGAAATTACCAAACAAGCTACAACCCCATTCTAATGCAACATAACATATAACGTCCTTTTTGATTGGATAACGTCAAGCGTAAAATCCACGGTTTACCGTCGGAACCATTGACGACAACGTTGCGCAAACGCATTTGGCGTTTCCTGTTTACTTTTTATTCTATTTTTTAACGTTTAACGGAGGTTGCATTAGAATGGGGATAACTGCATTGTATTTTATCAGTTGCCGACATAAACCGATGGTTTTACCATCGCAAATATCCCCTAAGTATCAGGATATTCAGACTTAATATATATACTTAACAATAGTGGTGTTAATCCGGTTTTAATGATACCCAATCTACCTTACCTTTCCACACCCACCGGTGCGTACAAGCAAACCAGTACAATCCCCACCTAGAACACAACGACTAGTATTTTCTAGGGTTGTCAATTTGGTTACACATCCTTATGTCCTATTTTAATAAACATTAGTAATTCCTTATTCGGGATGTGACATTTATACAGCACAATATAAATTTACTATATCTAATATTAGTATCTTTGGATTGTTATTTTTAAGTATAGATCAGTACAACTTCCTATAAGGAATATATCAAGTAATTATTTATTCATATTGGATATTATTATTACTTAATTGCAAGATTTCACAGTCAGGAGCAACCTTAGACAGGACATGAAAGTTTTAGACCCCGAAACAATTAATAGAAATATTGTGGACTGAAATTACGGAATATTGAAGTCCAGTATCAGTATTTCGAGCAGTTTAAATGTTATACATGTGTCGTATAAATCTTCGCATCTTGTGCATCGAAATTAGTAACACAGAATTTATTATTAACACCGATTCGCTACCTCTGTTGGTGGACCCAATGTCTTCGAATGCATCAACAGCTGAATTGATAGTATTTCGATACTAGCCAGAAATTGATACTTTAAATTTACCGTTATAAACAATTCAAATTTTGTGAAAACTTTAGGAGTATCTCCCTCATTTACTCTGTTTTTGATTGGTTTTACCTTTATCCTTTGGGTCATTTTGGAATTTTCTGAATATAATCTTCAATGTTTTAGATCATTGTTTTTGGTTTCAACATTTTAGTTTGGTGTTAAATGGACGAAATATGCACATTTTGTGCATCAAAATTGGTAGGATAGTATTTTATTTTACAACAGTTGATTGAATAAGAGTATTACTAATGTTTAAAGTTGCCTGATGATTTTGAATTTCGTATTCTGGTTATAAATGCTCCAGTATGCCTTCCAATTCGTAATAACAGGTCATTGGCTGCCTTATAATATAAATTTTGAAAATAAAAAGAGTGATACCAAGTGCATGAAAAGGATGCGATGGGTACATTTTGGACACACAATTCACATCTATATGTGGACACATGCAAGGGAACATCACTTTTATTGTTGTTCTTTATTTTAATGTCACAGGGAGACATTCAAAACGGATACAATGTCAATGCTTTCCATAGCAATAGTTTATGCAAATTTTTGTAGATGAGAATAAAATTACACGGATAGAGAAATATAAGTCATCTGAATATATTGCTTTCATATGTGGCGTTTGATTCTATTATTATTGTCTATTATATATGGAAATGTTTGTTACTGGGGAAAACTTGTGGATGAGACAACATAACCATAAGATTGAACACAGAAAAGATGGTCGTCGTCATTTTGCTCTTCGACAAGAATCAACATCCCAGAACAAGCACTAAAAGACCTCGAATCAAAAAGTCAAAAATGCATTCAAAACATATCCAGCATCTCATACAATAAATATATTGCAGTAAATATACAAGTTGTATATTTACTTGGCGGGGTTAAACATGCTTATGAGTGCTCTTTCCTTATAGCCTGGATCAGTGGATAATGAAATATATAAATCATTCCAAACAAGTACTTTATTCAGTAAGTTCACGTGTAGACAATATAGTGCATTAATTTAACTATCAAGTCTTAACTATAAAAGTTTCCTTTTTAATTTGATGCCATTTGCTGTTTTATCCAACTTACGAATTTATACACATTAGTATAGACACCTGGTAGATTTGGTTCTGAAAATAAAAGAAGTAATAATAAAAAAATAAATATTGTTTCAATGTTTCAATCAATTTAATAGCTCAGATGTTACTATTTGCATACATGATACTGTGAAATGTTCTAATTTTCGCAAATTCCATGTGATGTAAAAGGACGCCGAAAAAAATATTATTAGTGTACCATGTGCATCCAATATTTCAAGTTGAAATCCAAGTAATTGCCTCACAGAAAAAGAGACCGATTTACAACAATCCACACCTAATAATTAAATGATTTTTATGACGTTGGTTTATTTTTGCCACAGTCGATGATCGAACATAATGGCTATATATTGCACGCGAACTAAAAATGGGAGATAACACTTATATCTGCATCGAGCGAAATTAATATCGCTAGGATTTTATGCTATACTTTACTATAATCAATAAAAGTTTTTCATTCTAGCATATATTTCAGCCGTTATCACTACTATACAGGAAATGCTTAGTTTAAAGTAACCTCTAGTCGTTCTTGTCTATGTCTACAGGGTTTCAATAAATCTGTGACTATTTCCTTCGAACAGTGTGTTTTTTCATGCCTCACATATATACGTTTTTTTCTTCAGTATGCAATTTTAAACTACAAATGTAGGCCTACAACTTAAATGAATTATAAAGGTAAACCATTTTTTGTTACTTAATTGCTTTCAACTTTCAATTTCTATTATACAGCACTTACGGGCACAATCTATACCCCACGAGACTAACCCCTGCAAACGCCAAGTACTGCCAAATTGACACATCAATGGTCCTCCACTGTCTCCCTGATAAAGAAACACGTCCTTTATTATACCATAAATATTTAAAAAATAAAACAATAGGCTTTTCTTAATTTGACTTTTTATAAGTAACAAGAATACTAACAGAAAATTTAACAAATAAGAATACGGGCGTTTTGAAGTTGAATGCGAAAAAATATTATTTTCTTCACAATGTATGAGTGACATGGCTATACTGCATAAAAACCTATATGACCTATTTATTATTCAGCTAAAACCAAGATGATGTCTGCCGTCCATTATGGAAAATATACGTTTCCGGTTTATACAGTATCTATGTAAAGGATGGCGTCGTACCGTAAAATACGGAAAAATACGGCTTTTTGTATATTTCCGGTTGTACAAAACAGAAAATATATTGTACGGTCACCTGTCTATGACGTCATGAATAAGGTTTTCCCATTGGATTATAAATATAGCTATATAATAATTTAAATGCTTTTACATTATACCCATCTCCAAATTAAACAATCTATACTCATCACCTTAATAAAATATTTTCGGTTGCCGACAACAATATTATATAAGTTTTCATACAATAAGCCTTTTGTTTCACCTCTTTTATTTAATTTTAATACATAAATTAATTTTTTTACCTGGCATGCGTCATTTTTTCCTTCTTGGAATCCTGCACAAAACATGTAGGGGGTTATTAGTCCTGCAAGATCATCACTTCCGTTACACTTGTTTGTCCCTACTATTGGCATCAAAGTATTTTTCAGTTTATCCGCATGTGGTGTGCCTAAATGAAACGAAAACTTTAAAATATGTTTCATTTTTATAAAGTAGTTTATAATAACAATAACTTCACATTTTACTTTTACATGAACTACACCTGATCTCATTTCGTTAGGCGTTTAGATATTTCCACTTTTCATGTTTCTATCTTTTGTCTCTGGACTTAGAGATCTATGAATTTTGTACATAATTTTTTTATATTTGTCCACCAGTAGCACCTCGTTCACTCCGTATTTTTTTGAGTTTGTGCTTTGAATTTCTTGTTGTTTTGTTTTTGTATGTTTAATTTGGTTATTTGTATTCCCGCTTTGCCTGTAATGAATATCGTTAAAGGCCCTTTCAAAATTTTGGTGACTTTGATGACTTTAACTACGTTGTTTGAAGTGCAATTACAACATTCTTAATACTGAATACATTTCCGCGTATTTCCCGAATTATTTACTTATTTACACGTAATTATTATTATAACATGTAAAAATAATACCATCGGTTTCTCCCCATCCCACTACAATGCAGAAATCTTTCTCTCTCGGTTCTCTTGTGGGTAAACACAGTGGTGTAACATATCTATTCAATGTCATAGGTTTGTCAAATTTCACAATGGCTATGTCTTTGTTAAGAATGTTGCCGCCTGAATTTGGGAATTTAATTATTTTACTTAGTTTGCGTATCTGGTTATTTGCTTCTGTCCCAGACTTTAAATGGCGTCCACCAATGACTTGCCATTTTTTAGGATCATCTGATCTGCAGAATACGACTTTTGTTATCATTACAAATCTAATTAAACTTCGACTGGTTAACTCACTTTCAGACTGAATACTAGTAGATTCGAAGCTTTCTTTTTTATTGTATCGTTGAAATAATGATAAAAATATTTAATGTAGAATATTTCCTGGATGAATGAAGATTTATTCAGTAAAAAGTTATATCTTTCTCGGCCTTTGACTCGGGAAATGTAGATATTTTCTGTGCTATCATGTAATCAATACATGTTTTCCTATATTTTTTCTTCCTGCCTGTAATAAATTTTTCACTATCGTTAAAAGTCTTGCGGACTTTCTGTATTATATTTCGCATGTAGTGTTATTTTACGTTACATTAAACAATTGATTTTATAAAGATAGATACAATGGTATACAGACCGATTACTATTTGTTGCGATTTTGACTTAACTTATTTCTTCAGTATTTTGTTTTAAAACTATACTTCCGAACACTTTTGTTATCTCAGCGTGATTTAATGACTTTTTGGACTTAAATTAAGAAATTTCATTAATGTGCTAAAAATTTAAGATGACAATAATAAACCATCCCCATAGCACTTTTTGGTTTTTAATCTTACGTCAAAAAGCAGTGAGCGGCTGTAACAGCAAATGATTTTGATAACAGGGCTGCTGCACATTCATGTTCGAATTTCCCATTTTTGTCAAGAAGCATTTGCACTGTCCATGGCCACGAATGGGGAGGTCTAACGTCACATCCTCCAACTATCCGTAGTAGTGTTAACTTAGGACAATCCGGTCTTTCGATTTCAGGTTGAATTTGTTGTACACCACACTGACCCGATGTTGGAGGTGGTGTGGTTGTAATACCTGTATAAACAAGTATTCTAATTACTAAAATTAATCAGTATTCTAATTACTAAAATTAATCTAATATATATTTGTTTGTTTGTTTAGTTGGGGTATTACGCCGTTTTCAGCACGATTGGCTATTTCGCGGAGGCCAGTTTTTATTGGTGGAGGAAGCCGGAGTACCCGGAGAAAACCACCAACCTTCGGTAGGAAAATTGGCAATCCTTGTCAATTTACATCAGATTCGAACTCACAACCTCAGTGTTGACAGGCTAGTGATCATTAGTAGTCATGACGAACTACCTAGACCACTCGGCCACCGAGGCCCCATCTAATATATAAAATAGATAAATAAATACATAAATGATTATGTAAGAAAATATAAAATTTAACTGAGAGGTATCTCACTCACACATGACCACGGCTTTACTTTTTTAGATTTGATTTTCGAATCTTCCTACAACAGTTAAAATATAAAAAAAGTATTTTACCTTAAGCGTTACCATCGCCGTTAACTTTGGGATCTGACGTTCACAAATTCAGTTTAATTGGCCGGTTGATGACAATATAAATCAATGAAGAGACGTTTTACGTACTAAACTCCTTACAAATAGGGTTATTTTTTGTCCTCATTTCGTTGTTGCCTTGGGCATTGCTTGTGAAACATGATTTAATGAAATATGCACATTTAATGCATGAAAACTGATATAAAAAATGTTTTTTTTTTCGAAACAAATACAAATAACCATAGAAAGATTTACTTTTACACTCATAACACAAAACTTGTATCTGACCTCATCACTCCTATCGGGACAATCATTTACTTTGTTACATTTTCTGCTAATAGGTAGACATTTCTTACTGGTTTTATACTGAAACTCAGAACTTTTACATCCTGTGGAGTTTAAAAAACGATCTTAAAGTAGTTATTTAAGTTCAAAAGTAACTTATATTAAGTTTCATTACAATGGTATTTATTTTTCAAGAGTACTGTTTTCTGTTTGGCAATATAGTTAAAAAATGTCATTTTTTTTTTATTCCTATAGCTAGTAAAGCAAGTCCATATTTTGAATTTGACTAGAAAATTTAGTCCCAGGAATAATTTACCTAGGACAAGGAGTCCATAATTAGTTTATATGCAAGGCATTAGTTTTCGTAGAAAAATTGGTTCTGGCGCTCAATTTACCAGTTTTAAAATTCAAAACATGAACATTTTGACCAAGGAAACACAGTCCAAGGCACATCGGGTTTTAATTTACTAGTAAAATTGAAAAGATGGACATTTTTACCTAGGAAACAAAGTCTAAAAGACAGATTAAAGATTAAAGTTTTCCTGGTTATACAAATCCGACACCAATTTTTCTAGGAAAACAAGTCTGCTGTAAATTTTGATATCTTGCACGATTCTCTGTATTATATAAGATTGATATAACAATATTCGAAGAAAATTTTTTATTTCTATTTCATAAATCATAATATTCATACTTTATTACAAGTAGAGATATGTATAACATTAAACTTTGTTCCTTAGTAAAATATGTCCCCAGACTTTGTTTCGTTGTAAGAGAGTTTATGTTTTGAAACATTGATGAAGATTACAGTGATATCTTGCACAATTTTATGTTTTACATAAGACTTATATAACACTATTCGAAGAAATTTTTTTCATAGTTTATTATAACCAAAAACGTATCTCTCAATACATATATTAATTTATTATGAATTTCGTATTTGTTGAAAATAATAAAAAAAAAGAATGATCATATAACAAACCTAATTCGAACAAATGAATAATGTTTTACAGCTAAATAATACTTTTCATTGTTATATAGCCAAATTATACTTTAAGAACAAATTATTTTCCTAGTTAAATTAATGAAATGGTCATTTTTACCTAGGAAAAAATGTCTGGGTACCTTTTTAACTGGTTTCGGATTAGTATTACTATTGAAATGATTAGCCATGGATTAATTTTACTACGAAAGCCCAGCCTATGACAGATTTTACCAGGACTAATTCAAAACTTACAAAAATTTCTATTTACATGTAAATTTACCTGAGGTAAGCTCTCTGATTTGAAAACGGAACAAATTAGAAATCTGACATAGTTGAATATTTTTGTTGATAAAGTGGGCATATTTACTTAAATGAAATAGATCACTAAAAATCATTAATATTATATACAAATTCATAAATTTACAGTTTCATTTTCTGACAAACTTCCACTCATATTATAAGTTTATTTTATAGATTAATATTATACTTTTACATTTTTACTACTCTATTTATCTATGTTATCTAAGCCGGTCCATTTAATGTTATATGGACCAGCTGTACATTATATGGACCGCCTCGTTTTGGCGAGATCGATTAAATTCGATTAAATCCCAGAAAAGTATAATATAACAAATAGTTCATGAAACTTCGGGTCAAATGTCAGTATATGGACCAGTTGGTGGCCCTCCAAAAATTATATAGACCTCACCTTCGCTTCGGTCCATATAATTTTTGTCGAGCGACCAACTGGTCCATATACTGCCATATGACCCTCAGTGTCATGAACTATTTGTTAAATATTTTACGTAGAGAATAAGTCTTTTTTATTCACTTAACCATGTTAACAGAATCTGAGTCACGGGTCAATGGTTCCTGTTGGTGTTTTGTTTTCATTTTCAACTTTCTAATTTAACTTATAATTAAACCAAATAAATTGTAGTTTATTACATATATTTATAAAAAAAAGCAGACGTTATTTTAATACTTAACAATGAAAAATAAATATATAACTATATGTATCATTCCTTTGTTATAGGTAAATATGAGGAAGATGCTCAGGTAAATAAGTATTTGTCCCTTTAGATGACCTCTTAATCCATTGTCTAAATAGATGGTGTTTCTGTCCAGTGGTCATTCGGGGAACACACATTGTGACGCATGTCAAAACGTTCCACTACTATGTAAAAAAAAATTGAAAAATGGTGTAATACAAAGAAATGTAAAAGTGTAAATGCAGATTATATTGTTATCTAAAGCAATTCGTAGTAGATCAGTAATGCACGAATCCTTTTGTTCGTAAAATTCATTTGAGACGAGTGTAACCCGAAATCTGTTTTGATTACGTTTACTTACGAAATTGGGAACCATTCTTACGTAAAATAATCGTATTTTATGAGCATAAGCCTACCAACATGGATCTGCTTTCATAGCTATTACTTAATTTCGACACTATGATGAACAAGCAATATATTTTGTAGTATTACCGCATCCATCCTCATCACTACCATCACTACAGTCTTTCCGACCATCACATCGCTTTCTTTTGTTGATACATCTGTGATTATTGATGCATTGGAACTGATTCTTTGAACAACCTTGAATGCCATTAACAAATAATATTAGGTAACTTCATCACTACTACGTCTTGCAGGGGATTTATCAATGTTTCGTCGGGAAAACATATAAAAGCATTGTGAGAAAACACGTTACTAGTAGTTTTTTTTATGATTTATTAGTTTACCCCCGTATATGTCTAAAAAATAAATGTCTTATCGCAAAAAATAACTGTCTCCATGTAAAGATTAAATAGACCTTCTGGCTGTATTGAAGACCTTACGGAAACTCCTAAGAGCAGAATAAAAAGCATTGTTGTTCTGTTGCTAATTTTTTAAATTGTACATTCATGTTCATTAACCACATTTTCTTCATATGTCTAAATGCACTATTCATCACACACCGCTGTTACTTTGTTTACAATATTGTGTTATTTTTTTTTCTCAAGCATACAAAAATACATCACATTATCTTAACCAGGATTTGCTATTTTGTATTACTAACGCAGACCAATACGTACTGCTATAGACTATAGGACTGGACTCAAAGGTGGCTAAATACACATTATTTCATAACATATGTGTTGATAAATTTTGAAATGTTATCACTTTCGAAAGCAGATTTTTTCTGTCCATTTTAGGCTCGTTTTGATTTCTTAATAGTTTGTATTAGAGGTTTTGAGACATGTTAATCCAATAATTATTCTTTGCATAGAATTCATTACCGAAGTTTGTAAATAGATCAATAAATGTAACTATAAAATTTTAGTCCTCAAATTATAAGTTTTTAAAAAACAATAATATTTAGACGTGTTTCAGTATGGTGATAATTTTCACAATATAGTATATTTTCTTTTTATATCATCTTCACAAAATCTTACCTCTTACACATCTAAAAACAACTGTTAAATAAACAGATGTTCCTGGACATGGATCTTTGAAAACTCTATTCGAGGATCTTAATGTACACTGTCTTTTATTATTACACTCTTTCTTGACAATTGGTAGGGCATTGTTCCTTCTCCCACAAATGTCTGTTCCAATGACGGCATTATGACTACACGTATTAATATTTCGTCGTCCATACGTAGCCGTCATTATACTTAAAACTCTTCTGTTGTTGCATTTAATTGTATCTGTATCCCCTTGACATATAATTCGTCTTCTTCCTGTAATTAATTTATACGGTCGAGTACATTTGTATGTTAAAAAATATTATATTCAAGACGAAGGTGGCTACTTGTCTTTGATATATTCCAAAATAAGTCACATAATGTTTGTCAGATGTTTGATCATTTGCATAGATTTTACAATTGCAGCATATTACTTGTACAGTTCAATTATTTTCATGGATATGAATTACCGATATTACGTATTGGATTTTAAAGAAAAGATATTGATGGGTAGGAATGACCATGTATAAGTTTTTAACAAACAAAAAAAAATCACGCATCTACTTCAAAAGTTAGAAAAAGAAAGAGCAACAGAAAACACGAAGAAATATCTCGCATCACACTACAATTTCAAAACACCCCCTATCTCTCAGGTATTTCTAAATGAAAAGGGGTCATTCGATTACATGAAGAATTATTATAGAACATGAATATAAAATTTTATTTTCGTCAGGCTTTAGTAATGTATTTGGCCATTTTCTTTATTGTAATCTTGGTCATCGAGTGATTCAGGTAGTTCGTCGTAATAATGATCAATAAGGCTCGAGTTTGAATCCAGCTTACGGCAATATCTATTCGACTCCGATCATTTTTTGACACGGATGGCTATTTTTCCTTCATAAGCCGGTGTTTATCTAGTACTTATACTACGGCTTTAATCAACAATTTGAAAACAAAACAAGCCACTGCGATTAAACATAATTGTTTTATGTGTTAAAAGTGGTTAAAAATCCCAATAAACCAACCGTCTCTATACCTATATTATTTTTACGTACATGTATGTACATATTGTAAATCATATCATCCAATACATTTTTTTCTTTTTATTTTGATCATCTGACGTCATTACTGGAATATTAAATGATTTGAAGAATATGGCGTATGCATCAATGAGAACAAATCAAAAGAAAATATAACGCTAAAACACGTAGTTTTTCAAATTTGGATGTGATAAAGAAAATATAAGGAAACAGTAAAGTAGTAAAAAGACAAACACTGGATGATCTGAATTATACTTATGTCGAAAATTTAAACTCATCTGAAAATCTTTAATAAATAAAATACACAAGTACCATAATTAACCGAACTTTAATACTTTATATACTAGTAATTCAGGTGCAAATCAGCATATCTTACCTTGGGCAATATCGCATAATACCAACAGACCCGAGAATAGAAGGAAACATGCAAAAAAAATATTTCCCATGATTTTTCTGCACAAAATTTTGTTCATGAATGTACAGATGTCATAAATATCGATATTTAATATATATTAAATATTCTAAGGTCTTATTTCTAACACATTTTTGTATGTTACAAATAATCGTTTTCGATGAAAAATGTTAAATGCTGCATTATTAAGTAAGTTGGTTCTGTATGCACGAGATGATGTCAACTCAATCTTACTAAAAATCTAATTTAGATATGATTAAGAAAATTTATAAGGAAACTGTAGAATATATTTATAAGTTAATAATACATTTATTATTAAGTCACAGATATAAAGTACTGATACATCTATAACAAAGCCTTAAACAGAATGTTTCAAAGATTATATTGAACGTGGTATTTGTGTACAATTATAATTTTATTTTGCATTTACACACACAAGGGTCAAGAAAAATACCAAAAAAAAAAACATATATGCAGTGTACAGTCATCCAAATGATGATCACTTATTATTCATAGCCCTTATATAATGCAGTTTCTGTTCGTAAAAATTGTAATTAAAGTCGAATTTTCAAGAATCTTTATTTCCCTTAGATGTATATGTACAGTAATGGAACAATCAGTAAAAATAAGCCAGAAGTTTCGCGATTACATCATCAGTAAACACTTTACTGTATCATGAACAAATCAATAAAATTTAAAACCAATTATATGGCTGGTCTTGTACTCACACGACGAGCAGGATCTACGGAACGCCACAGCTGCCTTATGATAACGATAATCATATCATTAAGGGTTGAGATATATCATGAAGCAAATTTTCTATACTATGACGACATTTGACTATAAAGTTCACGCAATTACAGTATGTCAGGGGCCTCTCAATGGGGATGTGCATAACTACTATCTTTACAAATTTCCATTCATAAAATAAAAGTTTTTGTATAAAAGTTTATAGGAATTTGTTTTAAATATGATTTATATAATCACATCAAAAAGTTTATTTTGAAAGATTATATTCAGAGGTTATATCATCAAGTAATCAGAAAAAAGTTATATTTTTTCTTTGCACAAAACTTAAATTATATGGCTCATTAAAAAAATACGAAAAAATCTATTTGTACGAGTTGAAGATTAGAGTAACCTACGATCAATTTTCTTCCTAAATTCTTTTTTGTAATAAGAACCCCGGACCGTCACAAAACTCATTTTAGTCGTCAGGACTCAGAGATAATTGTTTGCACGGAACACATTGAAGACTCCAATGATCATATTTTCTTGACCATTTAGATATCATGCTAACAAAATTTAACTCGTGGAAATACCGTTCAAGAAGCATATGAATCCGGTCGTTTATGTGCAAAAAAATTAAATTATATAAAAAAAATACGTAGATGTTTTGATTGAACACAAATCGCGGTTCGTAATTTTTAAGGTGTTTCGTTGTAGTAATAACTATACAGTTTAGGGAAAGAACTATAGGGTGTTGATTACTGTAGAATATAATTAAAGGAGATTGATTGATTGATTGTTAACTGCTTAACATCCAGTGGCAAATATTTCATGCATGTTCAGGACGATATTAAAGGAGATGTCGGGCATATGTCAATGAGCCTGACAGCATCCCAGTGACACAAATAATCAAAAGAAATTCCATGAGAAAAATATACAGAAAAAGGAAATGTAAAAAGAGTAAAAAAGAAAAGATTTTGCTTTAAACAGGTCGATACCATTAGAATTTTGACGTCAGAATACATCTGCAAAGTAGTTTGAAAAATATAAAATTAAATTTACCAATCGACACAATGAACCACAATGCATTGTGGGCTACTACGAGTTTACTATCACTTAAGAACACGTGGAATTTGGTTGAAAAGTCATTTTTCATTTCATCTCGAAATCTCACGTTTACTTTTTTTTTGTGCTCATCTTGTGTAATAAATATAATGTAAATAGCATAATCTTCAATTTACACGCTCAGATTTTTAAAATATTGTTCACCAGCTTCAGGGTTCGTTTTTTTTTTGTCTTGTACAGTAGTTGAACAGGTTTTGTCTATTGTTATGCACTGTACCAGTGCATCCATTTGAAGTGTTCTAACCATGGCTCTTTTATTCGCTTTATTTGATTTTTGTAATAATAGAAGTAGGTCAAATATCATGAAATCTATTGTGTGCCAATACAACATTTTTGAATTCATTTTACGGATATATGTCACTTGTTTTCCAAATTTTACGAAATTACTTCCATTGTTTTTTGTTTTGTAATATAAGTTGAGCTTATGTCTTTAAGGGGTTTTGTGTCGTTTGGTTTCTGTCTTGTGAACAAATGTCTGATTTTTATGTTTATTTATCCATAATATTAGTGGCTATGGTTCGAGTATTTAAAACACTCTTTTCTAAGAACCGAAACAACTATTCGTGAATCTGAGTGTAGAACTAAATACTAGTACTTTATATCACGTCGTCTGCCATCACAATCAATGTTGCTGATGAATTTCGCGCGGAATTTTCGCCGCTATTTATAGAATTGTCTTCTGATAGTACGATGAAATGGTCTTATAGTGTAATCAAAATAGTCTACTGGTATATAAATGACACCTCGTGGTATAATACATTGGTAGCTTGATATTGAAATATGTCTTCATAAGATAGTAATATGACAGAATAGTATGAAAAAGTTGCTCCATGTTATATCGAGATGATTGTATAGTATATAATTTTATCGTAATAAGATATTAACATGACATAATAGTATAGTGAGGTGACAAAATAGTATAAAAAAGTTGCTCAATGTTATATTGAGATGTCTTTATATGTATCTTTATGATATAGCAATATCACATAATAGTATAGTAAAATGACAAATCAGTATGAAAAGGTAGCTCCATGTTATATCAAAATGTCTTCATAGTATAAAAGAATATCTTAATGACAAAGTGAAATGACAGAATAGTATGTAAAGGTAACTCCATATTATATCAAAACGTCTTTATAGTTTATAAATTTATCTAAGTGATACAGCAAATTGACAGAGTAGTATAGTCAAATGTCGTAATAGTATAGAAAATTTGCTTCATGTTATATCTCAACCCTTAATAGTATAAAAAAATTGCTCAATGTTATATTGAGATGTCTTTATAGTATAAAATGTATCTTTGTGATATAGCAATATCACATAATAGTATAGTAAAATGACAAATCAGTATGAAAAGGTAGCTCCATGTTATATCAAAATGTCTTCATAGTATAAAAGAATATCTTCATGACAAAGTGAAATGACAGAATAGTATGAAAAGGTAACTCCATATTATATCAGAACGTCTTTATAGCATATAAATATATCTTAGTGATATAGCAAATTGACAGAGTAGTATAGTCAAATGTCGTCATAGTATAGAAAATTTGCTTCATGTTATATCTCAACCCTTAATGATATGATTATCGTTATCATAAAGCAGCTGTGGCGTTCCATAAGGATCGAGAAACGTAACAATATAAATGTTGTCAGTTTGGATTTCTAGTATAACATGGTCAGCAACTGAATGCTTATTTTCAGAGATGGAAAATTTTCAGAATTTTTGTAATATGTTGCACTCACATCAGTGTCTGTCATATGGGACTTGTCACTGTATGTTTTTAGAATTAAATATCTAAACTTGATATCTATATCTCTAACGGGAAGCTTAATACTAAAATTTACGATAAGAGAGATGATTTTTCATTTCCTATGGTTGATTATCCATTTTTGTATGGCAACGTTCCATTGGCACCATCGTATGGTGTTTATGTGTTTATATATCTCAACGTGTTCGATTCGCTCGTGTATGTAACAACGTATTTGATTTTAACGAAAGAAATCTCTGTATTACTGAACAATTATTACGCCAGGGATTTCGATATCACAAACTTGTCAAAATTTTTACTAAATTTTATCAGGCACAAGGACCTCATTCGTAAATATAAATCAACGTGCAAACATCGTATATGTTCAGGTATTTCACATCCCATCTTTTATTGTAATATTCTATACAAAGCACAAACATATCGCCATTCACCTGAAAAGCTAATCAAACCTTTAAACAGACATATCATCAAGGGATATAGTTACGATACTGTTGTCAAGTCATTAAAGATGGCATTTTTTGAAAAAATTAATATTGATTCACTCACAGGGTCTTTGCATCGGAAATAAACACATTTATTCTAAAACCAGTTGTCGGCATTGTACGGGTTATGTTCTCGTATACTTTACTAAATGGCATGATACTAAACCCCTAACGGGAGGGATTGTTGCTGATTTTCTATATGATATAGACATAATCTTTCGATCAGTTTAATTGAGGTCTGGAGCTGGCATGTCAGTAACTGCTAGTAGTCCTTTGTTAATATATATTGATCATTGTCATTATGCTTAGTTTCTACTATTATCTGTTTTAACCACGGACTCGGACTCGGACATCTTTTGAACTTAGTTTTACTGTGTGTATCGCTGTGTGTTAGTTTCCGCATTGATTAGATGTATAGGGGGAGGGTTGAGATCTCACAAAACACGTTTAACCCCGCCACACTTTTGCGCCTGTCCCAAGTCAGGAACTTCTAGCCTTAGTTAGTCTTGTGTGTTTTTTTAATTTTGGTTCATTTTTATGTTTCGGAGTTTAGTGCGCCGTCCATTTTGCTCAACAAGTATACATTATTGTTTATGGGTCAGCTGAAGCCCGCCTCCGGGTGCGGGATCGTCTCGCTGCGTTGAAGACCCATTGGTAGCTTTGAGCTGTTTTCTGCTCTTTGGTCGGGTTGTTGTCTCTTTTACACATTCCCCGTTTCCATTCTATATTCTATTGTCTACTGCTTTGGAATAAGTGGATTGACAGAGCCTGTATTTGACGGGTTTGTAGTCTGGTTATCTGAGTATGAAGGATTGCCATCTGTGTACTATGTTAGGACAGGTAAGGCTGTCAACTGAATCTACTAAAATGCAACAACAAACAGTTTTTGGTTGTATCATATATGTCATAAAACGTATCAAATATTGTTTCAAGGTGACAGCAATACAACAGATGGACTGCAGCATAGTATTGTAAAGAATATTATTAAAAATCAAACAAAGCTTATTACAATAAATACGAATTAAATATAAAATATAAAATAAGAAAATATTTATACGAAACTGAATATAAGATTTGCATTTTCTACTCAACAAGGAAAACGTAGAAATCACAGGCATAATAGGACAAATATCCTATAACAAATGTTATAATATGTATTTTCGTTAAAAAAGATTACATAAAATATTACATACCAGTGTGTTCAATCGGAAATCTTTACATAAACTTAAAGCATTTGTTTGTTAATTTTACGGTACTGAACAGCTTTACATAAAACAGTTAGACGATAATTAGTAAACTGCGACACGTGCAAAACAATATTGCTTCTACCACTGCTAATAACAAGTAATAAAGGATCCTTATAGTAATAACGTTTAAATTCCCCACCTAATAAATTTATTTCCTTTGTTTTTTTACATTGTATTATAAGGTTAACTGTAATGGATATGTATAGATACATATGGGTGGTTTTGTATTTTCTTGGTATCTTTTCATTAGCTAGTTCACAAGGTAAGATTGTCGCTTGTACTTTTTGGTGAAAACAAAGAACTGAAAGACTGATATGAGCTCTATACAATGCTGACGATTTATCACACCATACTCTACGTGGTCGACTTCATTTAGACATTATAAATTTTAATAACAACAACACACACACAAACCTCCACAAAATACAGTGCCTGCTTCACATCATTTAATATTCAGTAGAAACTGTGCTTGTGCGTGTGACTACTCAAGCATCACTTGTCGTAGGTGTTACACTCGAGCGTCTCCTAAGCTACAATTGGCACACTAGGGGTCCGTTTATTCTAATACTGTTCTTAATATAAGAAGGGTCATTTGAGGCAAAATTATAGATGGCACAGATTTCTATAAAAATGAATGAAGTACAGCTAAAAACAAGGCAATATTGCCTGAAGTACAAATGGTGTTTTTTCTTTCATACCGGCTATCATACATTTATATTATGTATCTCTCAAATGTTGAATAATTAAATGAAAGATCGCTTTTTATTTATTTATTTATTTATTTTTAATGTCATTAAAGCAAATTATCATAAAAGGGAAGAAGGATTAAGTGGTAATATTCTGACTAATATTCGCCTTTTTTAACGGTAGATGGAGAATTTGGCATAATGTTCGACCTCCGTTCTGTTTTTAAAAAGGCTATGACATTTATGTTATGATGCTTTGGACCAAATGTACCATTAGTTCCATTTTTGATTTTTTGATGTGCTTGATCATCCAAAAATATACAAGCATTGCTGTGGCACGACGATTCGTTTGATTGCTAATTTCATTGTCAGATAAAGTTTATTTTTGTATATAATAACTATATATATATTGTTTAATAGTATGTTTGTAATAAGCATTAAATCTGTCACATTATAAATTCACAGAAAAAAAATCTCGACGAAACAAAGTGTCCATTTTTTAATATCCATTTTTAATAGATTATAAATGTGTTAACTATTTTTGAAAGAAAAAATTCATGTAAAAAATGTTTAAAATTGTTTAAAGGTTGGCTAGTAAGGTCATGGGGACAGCGAAAAAATACAAGACGTGGTAAAATCTGCACTTTTAGGCTATTTGTTTGTTGTGTGTTTCAAACTCGTCCCACTGTACAATTGCTTACGCTTATTGCCTATTATCAGATGGATATAACCTAATGTTTTCATGCCTTGTATTTTATTATTTGCTTATTATTCATTTTATTTAAACATATATGTATTTAATAATTAATTTATTATGCAATTTCGTATTCATTTATTTCTCCATACATATAAAACTGAAAATTATTGTGAATGGATGTGTGTTAATAAATCTATAATACGCACGACAGGAAATCTCTTTTAAAACCTGCCCTTGTCTCTATACTGGTACTGCATGGATACCAGGCTGTGGCCTACCCACATGGGCTTACTCTGTATGGAAATCATGTTGTTTTTAGTTTTTATACTTGTTTTGTCTACCACTGGGCTTATTGGTTTAGATATATTTTGACATGTATATTTAGAGTTAAAAATATGTTCGAAACCTTTTTATAAACAAAATGGTTCGAAATAATATGATTTAAAAAGGAAATTAAGTATTGGTTTTAAAATCACTTAAAGAAATATTAAAATGAATCAATTTGAGAGAAACAAGAAACGTACATGAATGTTAATTATTCTATGCTACAAATTTTAATGAGCAAGATATGGTACGAAAGCTTATTCGGATCAAAATTTATGGTGAAGAAAAAATTATAACTTGTGGCCACGATTTATGAACTCATGGCCAGGAGTGACTAATTCGTGGTCACGCTTTATTAACTTGTGGCCACGATTTATTACCTTAATGATACATATATCGTGGCTACGAGTTAATAAGTCGTTGCCACGAGCTAGTAAGTCATGGCCACGAGTTAGTAATTCGTGGCAACGAGTTAGTAAGTCATTGCTACGAGTTGCTAAATCGTGACCACGAGTTATCACCTTAATGATAAATTAGTCGTGGCCACGAGTTATTAAGTCGTAGCCACAAGTTAATAAAACGTGGCCATGAGTTATATATTTTTTTCTTAACAAAACATTTTGACCCAAATAAGCTTTCGTAATATGGAAATATCGTCGAAATACGACAGTTGTCGAAACCATTTAGGAAACACCTTGACACTTGTGAAATACATTTTATTTTCCACCAAATATACCAATTTATGACATTAAATATTTAAAGTATCAATTTCACGATGATATCGGAATACTACATACTCTGTTATGCCAATTTGGATGCATAAGATATTTTGCCACTGTCCAAATGATATAATATAAAATAGCGATACCCTCAAGATTTGAGGTCAAACAACAATGGCATCCACTTAGTGGTAGTAACAAATGGGCAATCTCCAAATTATTCGACAGTAAGAACAATGGAATTAAATAAAAAGTGCACCTGTAACATGCGGTGTACATGAAAGTTAACGCAATTCACATTTTATGGTTTATTGTCACATTGCAAATTGGGAAATTTATTCAGTCTAGTGTGGTAATACATGTAATATGACTTAAGGTATTACTAAACATGTATATTCTACTGTCATGACTGTGGTAATATGACTTGAGTATTACTAAACATGTATATTCTACTGTCATGACTGTGGTAATATGACTTGAGTATTACTAAACATGTATATTCTACTGTCATGACTGTGGTAATATGACTTGAGGTATTACTAAACATGTATATTCTACTGTCATGACTGTGGTAATATGACTTGAGTATTACTAAACATGTATATTCTACTGTCATGACTGTGGTAATATGACTTGAGTATTACTAAACATGTATATTCTACTGTCACGACTGTGGTAATATGACTTGAGTATTACTAAACATGTATATTCTACTGTCATGACTGTGGTAATATGACTTGAGGTATTACTAAACATGTATATTCTACTGTCATGACTGTGGTAATATGACTTGAGTATTACTAAACATGTATATTCTACTGTCATGACTGTGGTAATATGACTTGAGGTATTACTAAACATGTATATTCTACTGTCATGACTGTGGTAATATGACTTGAGTATTACTAAACATGTATATTCTACTGTCATGACTGTGGTAATATGACTTGAGTATTACTAAACATGTATATTCTACTGTCACGACTGTGGTAATATGACTTGAGTATTACTAAACATGTATATTCTACTGTCATGACTGTGGTAATATGACTTGAGGTATTACTAAACATGTATATTCTACTGTCATGACTGTGGTAATATGGCTTGAGGTATTACACAACATGTATATTCCATACTGTGATTTGTATGTTGTTTTCGATCTGTTATTCTGATTTATATCAAATTGTATCATTTTCGTACTGTATTGTTATGATAACAAGTCCAGCTATTGTATATATAATTCTTTTTAATCGCAAAGATCTGCGACTTAGTTAATAAAATAAAACTTGAAACTTAAAAAATGTAAGAACTATCGAGCAGTGATGATCTATTTTTCAGTAACGTGTATTCAATACGATGGAAAGAGATTTTTTATAGACAGCAATGTTACATATTAGAACTGAACATACATGTATCATTTCCTCTTTTAGCTGCCAAACAAAGTATTATTTGCCAGGGACGAACAAACTCTTTAAGATGTGGAAGAGATAGGACAATAGTTATATCGTCAGCACAATATGGACGAACTGATTTTTGGACTTGCAGACCAACAATGGCATCAACCACAAACTGTAGGTCAAATATACTCAAAACTGTAGAAAAACTTTGTCAAGGAAGACAGACATGTAACCTACGGGCATCAAACAAAATCTTTGGTGACCCCTGTCCTGGTACAGAGAAATATCTTAAAGTTGTATTTAAATGTAAAAAAGGTAAGATGAAAGAGGAGGTATGACACTAAATTTTCTTAAACGCTCGTGTATTTGTTTATATACAAAATCGTTTACTCTACGGATGTGAGGTCATAAATATAGTTTTTGTATGCCCCTGTTCAGTCATTTTTAATCAAATACATATTTTACCGGGATTTTGGGTCATTTTCTTTCAGCATCACAATTTTCTGATGATTATTAAATTATTTTATCTTGTACATCTTTAGAATACAATATTAGAAGTGGCCTTGACCTGTTCTGAATTCATGAATATAACTAGGCTTTGAAATGCATTTATTATACAAAACATCTGTACATTTCCTCTTTCAGGAGGAAATATATGTGCAAAATCGCCATGTAAAAATGGTGGTGTCTGTAAAAGTTCAGGGAAAGTATACGCCTGTATATGTAAACCTGGTTTTAAAGGAGACAACTGCGAGACCGGTAGGTTGAAATATACAGTAATTTCTCTTTTGGATCGATATTATTGTCACTTTGAAATCGGTTAATTTTCATAACGTATTTCAGAATAATTGTATTTTCATTATATTCATCCTTTGCATCTAGGAAAAGGAAAACCAAATTACTACAATAAATTATGAGCAGTGTATTAGTGGTTCTTTGGTATTTACATGTATTTACAATATACAGAGTAATTTCAAAATTTGGGAATGTGACTCGAATAATAAATAATTTTTGTTTGATGTGTGTATGTGTGTGTGTATTTCTTCTTATTACATTGTGACTGGTGATTTACAGTAGTATCCGAGTGAAAGAAAATCTGGTAAATCACATGTAAAAAGAACAGCCAATATTTCCTTCTGGGAAGGGACGTCACAATTGCGCGGAGAGATATCAAAAGACATAGTCCGTTTTATTTCAATTTATTTCTACTAAAATGCTAGATTCTGTACAATATAAGTAATAAATAGTATAGCTGAGTTAAAATTCCAGAAAAAAACTTGTGACCGAACTACAGCTGTAATTAACTCGTTCGCGCAGCGCACTCGTGATTTACTGCGTAGTTCTGTCACGCGTTGTTTATGTCTGTTATTTGAATTCAGCGATTAGTTATATTATAAATATAGATACATACAATATTTATGGTTGAAAAATTTGTTCCGAAAGAATATTGGCTGTAAAAGAGATTGAAAATTAGTTCAGAGCGGATTTTGCTGCTATAATGTTATTTAAATAAATTGAATTCAACAGACACTGCAAGGAAATAATATTTCAGGAATCCCATTCTTTGATTTTTGAAATAAAACCTAATAATGAGAATTATTAACATAACATTGTCAGTTGTTATGCTTGTGAGAGATAATCAGGCATGTATAAGATTTCTGCATTTTCGAAATTTGCAGCGGATACAAAGTGCGAACCTTCTCTATGTTTAAACGGCGGAGTGTGCCAAGATGACGGAAACACTTATAAATGTATTTGTAAACCTGGCTTTACCGGAAAAAACTGTGAAACAAGTAAGTGAACTGGTCCTTTGACATATATCGTACATATATAAATAATTTTGGAAACACTAACAAATTTTAGAACGAATTAAAAGATGAATAGGGATAGAGTGTTGAGAGAGTGAGGAGGTGTTAAATGTTTAGCAATATAAACTTACCATTTCGGAGTATATCAGATGTCAGTTCCGGTTTTCGTAAACTGTTTTATGGTTATTTTTAAGTGTCTTTAGTTAACAATATATATAAGAACGATTTTTCAGGATTATTCAACTGTACATGTATTGGACCAAAGTCCTAAGATGAGTTGCGTTCTCAATATAAGACCACAAGACTAGACCCAGCTGTAAAACCTTTTCTATAGGATGCTATCTCCCTGAAAACTAACATTTTCATTTATTCAGCATATATCAACCATACTTCGTGTCCAATTATCCTGCAAAATATTAAAGGTATTTTTATAGCACAAACAACCCTGAAGAAGTTGCATTCACAACACAATAATGGAACAGACCAATGGACTTCCCAACCCCAAAATTATACGATTCTCCCTCCAAAAGAAGGGACATGAAAGTAATGAATATAGTTTGACATTTATTAATGCCAGAAATATGTATCTTATTAGATATCAATGAATGTGCTTCTAATCCGTGTATGAATGGTGGTGTGTGTACAGACTGGGGAAATGCATATAAATGTACATGTAAACCAGGTTATACCGGCGTGAATTGTCAGACAGGTATGATATATCTTGACAGACATGCATTTCATGTAAATGTAAACTATGTTATAGCGTTCACCCTTTTAGACTAAGTATGTAAATATGGACCTGTATATAAGTTTACATATAATGCCTAATGGGAAAGATTCATGTAAGGCTTGAGGTATGTTATGTCATTGTACAACAAGGATATACTGTTAATTCGCAAATTGCTATTTGCATTTTTTTTTTGATAATTCCTGGCAACTTAAAAAGTCTGAAAATCTTAAAATAATGAATGCCATTTGAGTACATATTTAAACAGAATATTTTAACGATTGAACATGACTTTTCTCCAACAATTACCAGCCCAGTAATTCCAAATGTCTAGTATGTTTAAGGGTTGTTCTTTTATGGTATTGATTGTTATATTGATACACGTATATGATACGCGTCTAGAAAAGCCTCCACGAAGAACCACTCTGTGATACGGCACATGTACACACATTAGTTTCCATTACTAATAATACAATTTTTTTTAAAGTTGAAAATAGATGTAAACCATCAACTTGTCTGAACGGCGGTATGTGTGAAAGTAAAGGAAGTAGCTTTCGATGCCTGTGTAAACAAGGGTTTTCCGGAAATCGCTGTGAAAATGGTATGTTCCTTTATATTTCTTTAATAGAATCTGAAAAATTAATACCTCTTTCTATTGTTATTGTTATAATTTTTCGTCTAATGAATGATTCAAAAGTATCACCTTGCATTACCATTTCTTATTATGCATGCTATTTCTATATAAGCTTACTTGTAAGGAATATCGCGACACTTGTTGAAAGTCATGTACTTTCTCCATGCAGATAGCTATTGCAAGTGATTTTGAATTTTCAGAAAAAAAGTAACGCGATAAATGTATCCCAATTTTGGGAAAAACGGCGACTGATATACACTCACGTGTATCGAAACGTCGTTTATAAACATTTGCAGGCATTATCGTAGCACATGGTTATATTCTTAGCCTAGTAACACGTGAAATAGTTTAGTGCATTTATGAATATCTGTAAAGCATAAACCTTTTAGTGATTACACGACACAATTATTCGTTATCTGCAGATATAGAGGAAAAAGAAAGAAAAGATACTGTACTTTAAAAAATTAGCGATACAAAATACCAAAGTTAGTTGATTTAAATATGGGAAAATTTATCTTTAGTATGTTTTTTGGGAAATTTTATTTACATAGAGGACAGTCGCTTCCATGTTGAAATTCCTTTCAATATACACCTTAATTTTTCAATCGATTTTTTTAACAGTTACATGTATGATGTTTTTAGTATTGAAACTTAACTCAAACACAAAATAAATAATATTCTTAACAAATACAGATGTTAACGAATGTGCCTCAAAGCCTTGTCAAAATGGAGCGACTTGTAGAGACAAAATAAACGGTTTCACTTGTATCTGTAAACCAGGCTATAGTGGTATTAACTGTCAAATAGGTATGTATGTAAGAGTTTCTTTTAACGAAGGACGTGGAAGTAATACCTTATACTTCACACCACTACTTATTGCTGTGGTTTTTTTGTATACTGAATATTTGAGTGTGTAAAATGGACAAAAAGTTATGGAGCAATCCATAACACTCAATTTCAAAGGAAAAAACCCAGGAATCATGTGGAAATGAAAAAATTACAAAATACAGAAAACTACAGAAAAAAATGAGAAAAGGTGCTCTGAAATGATAAGCAGTTACTGCTCCATTTTTTCTACTGATTGGTAAGTAAATCAAAACACCAGGGAGATAGGCGCCCTGGTGTAGTGGTTCATCGGACTACGAAGCCAAAAGGTTCTCAGTTCGATTCCCGTTCGGGATGAAAATTTTAGGGATTAAATTTGCGACGCCTAATCGACATCATTTGCGAGGATGGTCGTGATAAACGACGCTAGTCCGTCGGATGGGGACCAAAAATGGCTGTCCCGTGTTAAGGGAGACCAACACCCGTATCACGTTAAAGATGTCGAAAGTGGAGAGGGATTGGTATAAGTTGATATAACTTGTTTCCCACTCCACTATAAATAAATAAGTGTAAACTGCTACTAGGAAAGTAGTATTGAATAAAACGATATAGAATTTTAAGACTTTCATTTCATTTCTTTCAGACTTGTTTTGATCATTAATTTCGTTGCTATTCTGTTTCATTGAAATGCTGGAAACCAAAAGATTGGGCCAAAATTCTTATTAAATATTTCAGATATAAACGACTGTTCACTCTCGCCGTGTCAGAATGGTGGAGTGTGTATTGACAAGGTTAATGGTTATATCTGCCAATGTAAACCTGGGTATACTGGAACTAATTGTCAAACAGGTACAAGTCAACATTTGGTTTAAAATGTAACGTTTTAGTTATTTTAGGCAAAACTTGGTTTTATTTTTAGTTGAAATTCTGAATATAAAGTAAAGAATATTGAACAATGGAAAACCAGTTAAATACTCACCCTCAGTTTACCGTACATGTACATTGTATAAGTTAATTTGTGAAAGATCTTACAGCGATTTTTCACGAAAAAGAAACTTTTTCACTCCTTTCTAATTATGATATGGGTTTTTTTATCATTTAATTTACATTTGTTTGGTTTTAAGTTTTGTGTGTTCAAAAGAAATAATATTAAGATTATAATAAGAAGTCAACTATTTCAGATATAAACGACTGTTTACCCTCACCGTGTCAGAATGGCGGAGTTTGTATTGACAAGGTTATTAGTTATGTCTGCCAATGTAAACCTGGGTATACTGGAATTAATTGTCAAACAGGTAAACGTTAAAATTTGATGTAGTAAAGTACAACAATTCATTTATTTTTAGCAGAAACGTGGGCTTATTTTTAATTTCAACATATGAAACTTGATAAAAGACTATTTTTGAAGACCTTATAAGAATTTGTAAGAAAGAGGAAAGTTTAATTTTTTTATTTGACTGCATCAGTTAGTTTACTTTTTATATGTGTGAAAGTATTTTTTATTGTAGTTGTTATAAGAAGTCAACTATTTCAGATATAAACGACTGTTTACCCTCACCGTGTCGGAATGGCGGAGTTTGTATTGACAAGGTTAATGGTTATATCTGCCAATGTAAACCTGGGTATACTGGAACTAATTGTCAAACAGGTACGTGTCAACCTTTGGTTAAGTGATTTAAGTTAAATGTTATTATTATTATAATTAAACTATGACCATAAACATAAATATTTAACAAATACATAAAAAAATATTAGTACTTATTTCCGATAATGTAGCAGATCATGTTCTGCTCCTGATTTGCAACTACTTCATGTGTACTACGGGGCTGCACAAATAGTACAGTAAACTCAGCAGGAACTACGTATCTTGTTTGAAAGGATTCCGTGTTGTCCGGAGATTTGTCGTATATTAAGCCAAAAATGTACGCTAAAGTATGTAATGTGTAAGTTCTTTCGGTTTATATTTTTGGTAGATTATCAGTCGTATAGACAATAGTAGTTGTGTTTCTAAGGATTGAAGCGCAATTAGCATAATGTTAATCCTATAGGAAAAAATTAACCTCCCAGAGTGAGGTTAACACCATGACGTCATTATATGCACTGTGATTAATAGATGGTAATTAAAACACTCGCCAAATGAAGCGTTTAACTGCAGCGTCATCATATGCTTTGTTGCATAATTAATGAGTGGTAATATTTTATAGTAATATTACGTTCTACGGAATGTGACCGGGGAGGGGGAGGCAAAATTGAGGATATCTTATGATGTAATTAGACGCACCGCTGCATCAGTCATTGTACTCCACCCCGTCCATACCCTTCAATTGTTTAATTAGTATGAGTGTGTATTGGTTTATGTGTGATTCTCGTTTTCCATATGTAGATAAATCCTTGTTATTGATCGTTTGTCATAACCATCTATTTACCATAAGTGTGTGTGTGCAATATACACAGATAACAAAGACTTTACTATGTACGCTATATTTAATATCTCCGTCAATATAGACGAACATGGGTCGGAGAGCCATCCGCATGCTGTCTTTACAAGTATTTAAATTATCCCTAATCATTATACATCTAGATAAGCATAAATTTATAGTTCATAAAACATTCTTTATAGGTTATTCACATCCCCAGCAGAGATCCATGCATTAAATTTCTTCGGCCAGTTCAACCATTTCACGAATAATTG
Source organism: Mytilisepta virgata (assembly GCA_028015205.1). Lineage (NCBI taxonomy): Eukaryota > Metazoa > Mollusca > Bivalvia > Mytilida > Mytilidae > Mytilisepta > Mytilisepta virgata. Next base: position 48,585,989 of record CM051518.1, on the reverse strand, counting down.
TTTATTACGACCCTTGCCTCTGGTCTTTAAGATCTCCTCCACTTTCCATAAGTCGTCGTTTCTAACATCCACTTTTTGCAATTCGGATTGATAGAATGTTCCTTTAATATCTTCGTCATGAAAATCTTTCAATCTGTATATTGGCAATCCACCACGTAATATTTTCTGTGAAATTTTGAATATTTCTCCGGTCCATTTTTCATCGTATTCTCTGGTAAATGGGTTTCTTATATATGTAAGTCTGACTTTATCTCCTACTTTAAAACGGAACGGTTTCGTAACCGTTTTGGTCTTGACTATTGACACTGTTTTCTTAGGCCAATACATTTTCCACCACAAATTTGTTTCTTTGCCTTTAGTTACCTTATCTGGAGACATCCCTATCGTTCTATGATATGTTTTGTTGTAGCTGTTTGCAAATTTCTGCAAGTCATCCACATACTCATAGGATTGCTTGTGTGTAAAATACCTCACGATCTTCGACTTAATTGTTTTATTCAATCTCTCAACATAGTTAGCCTTGATTTCTGTGTTTTGTGCGTAGAGATGTTGAATTCCTCTCTGTTTTAGGAGAGATTCTACCGATCGTGATCTAAATTCTTGACCTTTGTCGGTTCTTATTCTCCTAGGTGAACGTCCTTCTGCCAAAACATTTTGTAAAGCTCTCTTCACGGATTCACCTTTCTTATCTTTCAATGGTCTCAACCAAGCCTATTTGGAGAAGATATCTATGACAACTAATATGTAGTTGTAGCCATCGTTATATTTTGCAAACTTGGTCATATCCATAAGATCGGCATCCCATTGATCGTCTATACCAGTTACGATGACTCTATTTCGTTTGAATGATCGTCTTACAGGTCTCTGTAGGCTATATGGTTCTTGTCGTTGCAACCATTTTCTTATTTTATATTTACTTAAGACGAATTTCCCGTCTTTTCTGACAAATCTGTACAATTTATCTGGACCAGAAAAACTAGCTGGATTTGATGGATCGTAATAAATAGTTTTTAGGTATCGCTCCCAGGAAGCCATCTGAACTATTCGGTAAATTTATGTGAAATGATAAATTAACAATACAATTCAACCTTTTATGCCTCGTCATCACTATCTTTGTCATCGTCATCACTCTCTTCGTCATCGTCATCACTCCCTTCGTCATCGTCATCACTCTCCTCCTCTTCCTCCTCATAACCATCATCATTATTTTCGACGACTTCGTCTAAGTAATTTTCGAGCATGTGTTTATATTTTCGAATGCCAATTTTAATGGCTTTTTTGTAGTCCATGCCTTCATCTATAAGTTCTTCTACCAACTTCATAATCTTAGAATGTAGTGTACCATCTCTAAGTTGGAGTTCATATTGAATAAACGTGCCATATCTGTACATCAGTTCATCCAAGTCTTCGAATTTTACTTTCCGTTCGGCTTTACGCTCGGCATCAGCTTGCTCCATTCCCTGCTTGACATATTTATCTACTTTTGTATTCCATAATTCTTCATTAGCCTCTCTGGCTTGTTCTGCTAATTTCGCAAACGCTATATCCTCGCCATCATTTATATCTAAACGAGACTTCTTACGTGGTATGATATCTTCATCATCTTCTCTCTTTCTTTTTAAATAATTATTTTCTGGGCAGCTCCTATTCATGTGTCTAGCCAAATCGTGTACACTCTCAAACACAATTCCACAATCGTCACAGGAAGGCATACTTTCTCAATCAACTGGAAAATGAGTCTGTTCACTTTGAGGTATATCTTCTACCTGAGGAAGTTCAGATTCTTTGCTGCTTATTTCTCTTTCTTCTGGGAAATACGTCTGTTCACTTTGAAAGCTATCTTTAAACTGAGGGATTTCATATTCTTTACGACTCTTATACTCTTCAGTCATACCACCACCTCTCATATTCTTGTTTTCAAAAATATCAGTTTTTAATCTCTCCTCCTCTGGTGTATTCTGTTTCAAGTCGATGAATAGACTCCCATATGGTCGTTGTGTCCCCTCTTTGTACTTATTCATGAATTTCTTCGGATTATTAGGATACATCTGTCTAGCAAATATGGATGGCCCAACTTGATCACGTGGGTTTTTGAATAGGACTATATACTGGCTATTGATGCTCATGGTTCGACTCTCCTTTCCCTTCGAGAACGCATTTTGCAGTATACAAGTCACACTTAGGTTTCTGTGATGGCTACCCTCCACAAAGAGTTCACACACATCTTTACTGTTAGTAGCGTCTCTCATCAAGTCATCAAGGATAATTAAGCTCGGATATCGAGTATCAACGAAGGAGTCTTCGTTTAAGTCCTCAGGTATACCTTGTACAAATATAATATTCTTTATAGTCTGCTGCATTTGACTAAACAACGGTTGCCATCTCTTATAACACCAGATAATCCGTTCTGGTGGTGGTATGATCATGGTCCTGGCTCTTTCAAGTAACTGTTTCATCCAGTACGTTTTTCCAGAACCGGTAGGGCCAGCTAACATCATAGTGAATGGATGATGTAGTACCACATTCTGTGGTGGTGGTGGTGGTGGTGGTGGAGGTGGTGGTGGTGGCGGTGGATATGCTTGACTGCTTGGTGGATATGGTTGATTGATTCCGTGTCTGTTTCTGTAATGTCTCAACATCGCATCTTTTCTAGAATATTTTATATCACATTCCGGACAAGTCGTTGACATCTTGGAGAGCTTTTCAAAACAGGTCTTTCTCCTTCAATGTCTAGATCAAAATGATTGATACGTTTGACGAAAGGCTATTTATATTCTCCAGTGCCCATAAGCAAGACTGCTAATACCATCGTTCAGGATAAACCTCTTGTCATCAAAAGGGGATAAGCCAAGTTTTTTGATGGATATATTATATAACTTGTGGTCGTATGAACGGATCTGGTTCATGGAAGACATGTGGATCTCTTTATTGAATAAACATTGTTTATAATGTTCGTGTCGTGTGTCATGTTTGATCACACTCTTCTTGATTCCTTTAGCCGTCTTCTTTTCCTTCAACTGCCCTTTCTCTTCATACACCAGGGAATACATCTTTGACTTAAGACCAACAAATTCTTGTATTTGAATACCATGTGTTTCGTCTTTCATCTTTCCTAAGACCTTTTTATTTAATGTGCTATAAAGCTGATGTTCAGGGCTATATTCTGACGTATCAAACAAGTGTTTGTCCTTCATCATATCTTGATATATATCATCAGTGTTGATGTTGTAGCATAGTGAGTCTGTGTCCGTAAACAAGAGTGTTGCTCTAGACCCATATTTATCCTTCATGTAATTATAATGGAAATCGTACATAAGTGTCTTTGACAAATCGAGTATAGTGAATCCCACGTAGATAGGTCTGTTTAAGTATAATCGCTGTTTCAGCATGTGAACAGCCACCAAGTCGTCGTTGAATATTTTGAAGGCATGAAATGTTGGTTTGCTGATTAATTTTCTGGCTTTTAATTGGTCATTCAAAAGTTTTATATCTGTTCTCTTCCTTAAATTTTCCATTGTCTTTCCAAAGACTGCATTATTCATGAGTTTAAAAAAATCCTTCTCGAACTCATTTTTCGCAAGCTTTCTCTTCTCTGTGTTGAAATCAATATATGTCTTTAACCAGGGTCGTTGTTCAAATGTCATGACTCTATGGATCTTTGTTAGTCTCATTCCAAGTGATAAGTAGAGTTTTAAATTTCTGTAATGTACCACGTATTTTTCCTTTGGATATAAATTTGGTATCAATTTTTCTGTCGATGTTCCTTTTAAGTTTAAATCGTCCAATAGCTTTTCCGCATAAGACGATAACATATCATTTGTAACCTTCAATTTTTCTGGGGCGAGTGGATATTCATTGTGGTCGTCGTGTAGTTCCCTTGGATATTCTAAGTCAACTTCTAATATATAACCATTTTTACTATCATCTGCAACGTCATTTATGTTTAGATTCTCAATTTCACAATCGTTGAGCCATCTGAAACCTTCAGCTGGAAGTGCCTGTGACATAGCCCATCCGTATAAGTTGTTGGCATCTAGGTACATCACGTGATTAATGGGTTGATTTGGATCGTAGTTTGGTACATGTTTATTGTTAGCTTTGGCATGACGATGGGATATCATTGATATTCCACCTCTTAAACCTTTCTCTATAAACAAATGCATGTCTACGTCAGTTAGTAATTCCAGCTTGACACCTGTCATTTTCAAGGCAGCCTGCCAGGCTAAACCGGGTGATGTATAAAAATGTGCAGCATCCAATCCATAGTAGTTGAGACAGATCTCCCTGAAATTTTCAAAGACGTCGGCTAATGCAAGGACATCTGATAGAACGTATAGATCGTGGTACTGTCCGAGATTCTGTATGTTAAACAATTGCCATACGTGTTGTGCATGCGCATAGTCCAGTGTGGTTATACCTTCTCCCGATAGTGTACTGTAAAAAGCTTCAATGGAAGGCAGTTGTTGCTCTTCAAATTTTGCCTCAGAATCAAAATACTCGTAAGGGTATACTTGTTTTCGCAGAAGAAGGCTTATCTGTTCTTCTCCAAAGTGGTTTGTCATGTGTTTGAATTTACTAGATCCTTCTTTTTGTAATGAGGAAGACATAAATTGGAGCGAGTCTATAAAATCCATACATCCTAATGAAAAAGAAATATACTTTTCCATATTATTAGCGATACAATTCAGCTGCTTTCCTTCAACTTTTCCTATGGCTTGCATTATCAAATGACTGTCATATCCTCTTAGGTTATGAAATACAACCGGAATTCGACCTGTAAATTTGTAGTTAATATTACAGTCGTTATGAGCTGCCCCTCGAAATTTTCCGGTCATGTGACAATGATCTCGAACTCTATTGTCTGCTAGTTCTTTTTTACATATGTGACAAAGAGTTGCCTTCTTAAACGATTGCCAATCACTCCCAGTCATAATCACGGGCTCACAATGTTTAAATCTTTGTTCTATTTCTTCCTGTTCCTTTACCATACACTCCACAAATTTGTCAGCAGCATCTGGGCCTCTGTATACAACGGGCTGTTTTGAGGTTTCGGATGTCAAGCCAACTACTTTGTAGCAAATCCATATGTCTTGTCGTATTTGATGTTTGTGACTTGTTTGGGTTGTTGACACATCCCTGGATAGGTTGTTGGAGACATTCAAAATCTGCGTAAATGACATAAGGTACTTTTAACTGTTTTCGGATGTCTTTATAATAGAGCCATTTGTCATCTTCAGTGGGTAGTTCAATTTTCTGTGGTCCGTGTGTCTGACAATATGGTAGGTGGTCATTCAATAGTCTTTCCTTTGTAAATCCATGTAAGCAGTATGGGCAGTAATAGTGTCGATATTTACAAGAATGTTGGTCTCCCAGTAGCCTGTTTAGGTCTTTGATCCAACAATAGTGGGACTTTTTTCCATCTGAAATCATCAGGAGATTGACTGACAATTTTCATTGTAATTACGTGTCTTATAGTTCTGAGCAATGGAAAATAGCCCTTAAGAAACATCTGCAATCAAAAGACGCTTTTTTCCGTTTTACAGCAAGATTTAGAAGACTATTTGAAAGTACAGGTTGTGTTAATATGTCCATTATTTTCAAGACAATGTATTTTGAAAACTTTCATACAATTTTAAGATACAGCTGCCCTTGGGGTGCAAATTCTAGGGGTTTCCCGTCCGACTATCAGTAGTCTTTGCTTCGTCAATGATACGATTTTAGATACGTACCAGAAATTTTTACATATGTTTGATAAATTTAAAATTTTTGATCAGAATATGGTTTGATTCTATTGTTCTAAAAATGATGTGACGATCATAGTTGGTTTCCCAAAGTTTCAACATGCCATTGTATTATGAAGTTTAATACAGAAATGTGCATTATACTCAACAAAAAATACTTGTATCATTTCTTTATTAACGGTTATATCGAACCTAGACTTAACCTTTTTGACACCGAATTTTGAAGATATTCTTAACAAATTGCAGCAATACAAACATACTGACCCTATTAGTTATATGTAATTATTGAAAATAATATATTTCAGATACAGATGAATGCCTACCATCACCGTGTCAGAATGGTGGAGTGTGTATTGACAAGATCAATAGTTATATCTGCCAATGTAAACCTGGGTATACTGGAACTAATTGTCAAACCGGTATAAGTCAACCTTTGGTTTAGTTATTTAAGTTAAATGTTATGCTTATTATAACTAAACTATGAACATAAACATAATAAATAATTAACAAGTAGAAATACATCAAAAATATTAGTACTTGTTTCCGATAATGTAGCAGATCTTTTCCCGCCACTAATCTGCGACTACACCATACGTACTGCGGGGCTGCACGATGGATAAAGTAAACTTAGCAGGAACTACGAAGGTATCTTTTTAAGGATCCCGTGTTGTCCAGTTTTTAGTTTTGAAGTACCCTGCATTGTCGTTTGTCTGTGTTCATTTCCACATATATTAAGCCAAAAGTGTACGCTAAACTATGCAATGTGTAAGTTCGTTCGGTTTATAATGTTTTGTAGATTATCACTCGTATAGATAATTCGCATTGTAATTACGTGACTTATAGTTCTGAGCAATGGGGAATAGCCCTTAAGAAATTATGTGCAATAAAAAGAAAAAAAAAGAAGTTTTTTAAATGTTATAATCTACAAAACAATATAAACCAAAAGAACTTACACATTGCATAGTTTAGCGTACATTTTTGGCTTAATACATGTTTTTTGGTGGGGTCCATGTTGTTCATATGTTTTTAGTTTTTAATTGTAGTGCATGTATTGTTTTGGTCTTGTCTTCGTTGTTCTCTGGTGTTTATCAGTCGTTTCGATTTTCAACTCCTTCGAATATTCCTTTTGGTATTTCTTGACTTTACTTTTTTCCGTTTTACAGAGAAATATAGAAGACTATTTGGAAGTACAGGTTGTGTTTTTAATATGTCCATTATTTTCAAGGCAATGTATTTTGAAAACTTTCATACACCTTTGCGATACAGCTGCTCTTCGAGTGCAAATTCTAGTGGTTCCCCATCCGGCCATCAGTAGTCTTTGATTCGACAATGAAAAGAATTTGGATAAGTACCTGAAATTTTTACATGTAGTTGATAAATTTGAAAATTGTGGTCAGAATAGGGTTTGATTCTATTGTTCTAAAAATGATGTGATGAAGTTTAATACAAAAATGTGCATTATACTCAACAACAAGTATATATGTGTCCAATGGACACTACATTCCCCGCCAATAATGTAAATATTTAATAAATAGAATTACATGTGTATATTGTTGACTTTGAAGTCCCTAAAGATAGGGTAAATAGCATACTATCTCTAAGTACTTCGTGAAATATTACCTTCAACCTGAACCTGAACCTTAACCTGGATTCTAATATTGAAATTCTATAAAGAAATTCAAAGTCGATGACCAACGGTCACAGCATCCGGTTTGTATCAAAATGCTGCTGTTCATATCACAAGCTATCCATGTACAAAGTTTCATGATGATACCATTACTCCTTCATGAAAAACTACCTTAAACATGAACCTTAACCTCGCACGGACGGACAGACGGACGGACAGACCGAATAACTATATGTGCGGCCTGCAGAAAAATACTTACATTATTTCTTTATAAACCTCATTATTTTGAAGATATTCTTATTGAACCTAATATTGAACCTACTAGTAATATATAATGATTGGAAATAATATTTCAGAAACAAACCAATGTCTACCAGCTCCGTGTCAGAATGGTGGAGTGTGTATTGACAAAGTTAATAGTTATGTCTGCCAATGTAAACCTGGATATACTGGTACTAATTGTGAAACAGGTGAGAATTAACACTGGTTTCAGAAATGTTATTTAATTTACTATATTTTTATTTGATGTTTCTGTATAATACGCTCTTATTATATAACTTTATATTGAATTAATTGGTTTGTTAACATTTAATGTCAGTGAAAGATATTTTAAAATATATTTCAGATATAAACGAATGTTTACCAGCTCCGTGTCAGAATGGTGCAGTTTGTATTGACAAGATTAATAGTTATGTCTGCCAATGTAAACCTGGGTATACTGGAAATAATTGTGAAACAGGTATAAGTCAACATTTGTTGCAGAGATTCCAGAATGATAAGTAAGAGAACAGGTTAAAAGAACTAAAATTTTATAGGTTGAACATTTGCGAGAGGCAGAGATGAAGCTGAACTTGCATCGAGTCTTGTTTAATTTAAGTAACCAGTACTAACATTTAAGGGTGATTGTGTAGAATATAATATAAGCTTTAAAGCAGAATTTCTTCATAAATAGAAATTGGTACCCGCGATAAGTTCATTTACGCTGGTAAAATCCACAAAGACCAAACCAAGTTTTTAAAATACATTGCCTTGAAAATAATAGACATATTAAAAACACAACCTGTAAAACGGAAAAAAGTAAAGTTAAGAAATACCAAAGGGATATTCGAAGGAGGTGAAAATCGAAACGACTGATAAACTCCGGAGAACAACGAAGACAAGACCAAAACAATACATGCACTAAAAACCCCAAAAAAAAAAAGAAATTTGAATTACATTTAAACATTTTTGCTAGTTTTATGACGAAGAAGCAAGTAACATAGTTGGTAAATAGCCCCAAGGTAAGCTTTGTTTGCTGTAAAGCCCTTTATATGATCTAAGAATAAATTGCAACATTTATTTTCTTTATGTTGTGAGATATTGACGAATGTGTTTCCATGCCATGTGACAACAATGGGAGATGTCAAGATGATATCAATAGTTTTCAGTGTGTGTGTCAGCAGGGATACAGTGGCCCTACGTGTGCAACAAAGGGTAAAATTCATATTAGTTTATCAAGCATACTTAGAGCTCCTATTGTCCAGTTGGGAGAAAATTTATGTGTAAAATTGGAAAACGCTATTGCTTTTAAGGTAAGGAAATAAAAGAATAAAGTCACAATTTTTCTTTTAACAAAAAAACTTTTTATCAATGATACTTTGACATATGACAGATTGAAGAAGAAATCTTAAAAGGGGGGGGGGGGGGGCTTTTGCTTCCATGATATTACAATAGAAGCTAGGATAGGAAAACCATTTCGTCATAAGTCTGGAAACCGGGTATGAAGCTAAAAGATGTAAAACGTTTTAAAATAATTAAGTAACCCTGTCTTAGAAGTTATTTTGTAATCGTATGGTTTCGCTCGTTAAAATCAGCAAACCTTGAGCAAATTCGTGCAAAACTTACAAGCTGCGATATGTACACATCATAAAAGGTGCCACAGAAATTGAATGTTATTAATTGGAAAATTAAGTCGTTCCTTTTTTCATAAATTTTAGTATATATATATATATTCGATATCTATGTTAAGATCTAAAAGTAACAGTATTTAATATTCCAAATTGTTCTTTCGACAGTAAGTAAATCATCAAGATACCTGCAGTTATTGTTAAAACTATCAATTAATTTATCCCGATTTAAGGAGTCTTTTCATAAAAAATTTTCATAACAATATAAAAATAAATGGCACAGTTTATACTCATATGAATCCCAAAGACCTGTCGATATACAGTATTGCCAAAACGAACACAAATGTCAACCAGCTAGACTTATATGGCCTTTATTGTAATTTGCATACTTTTTATGACTGAAAAGGCTTTATTTAATCTGTTACAATAAAATTTAAAGATAAGATTCAAGAGACCATGTAACTTTTCTTCCATAAGATCGTGATGGGTTGTATACAGTGTAGAAAAATCATAACTGTCCACTGTTAAGTATTGATTTGTAGTGCAAGTGAAACTATATTAAGGAATATTATGTTGATTATAAAGATCAGTATATTTAAATTTAGTTTGTTTTATCTGCTTTAGATTCACCCAGTGTTGTTGAATGCGGGACTCCACATATTCAACCAAATTTTATTAGGATGAGAATAGTGGGAGGAAATGTTGCTAGAAACTTCTCATGGCCTTGGATTGTTCAGTTACGACTTAATAATAACCACGAGTGTGGTGGATCTATTATTGCACCTTACTGGGTAGCTACTGCTAAACATTGTTTTTTAACGTAAGTGTTTAACGCGTGTATGAAAGCCTCTAGACAAAACGTTTGTTTTACACTATCTGCCCACGAAAATATCGAAACTATAACATAGACGAAACGAACACATTATATAAGGCCACAACAAATTGATTTTTAGTTCTTTGGATTTCGCCGCTCCGATTTTCTGAATTTGTAAATTAGAAAAAAAAATGTCGCCTCATTTTGTAAAAATACTGAAAATTCGATCCAAATTGTTCTTATTTCAAGAAATGAAAAATAAAAAGGCATTTTTCCGTTTTTTATATCTGTGTCGCACGTAAATTTTATCCTGAATAAAAAAGTTCCCCCTCCCAAAAAAAAAAAAAAAAAAAAAACAAAATAAAATAAATCAAAATTTCGCTCGCTCGCACCTATTACACATGTATTGCCATAAAAAAATCCAAAGAACTAAAAATTAATTTGATGTGACCTAAAGGTATAGAACATACAAGTATACTTAAACAAACTAAAAGAACAGAACATAGAACAATGAAAACAAGACATTATAAAAACAAAATAACCACTACACAAAATGATTATTAGGTACATGTTTTGAAAGTTTCATTTGAAAAATTTTGAATTGTTTTAAATACAGGCAAATGGTTACAAATTCTTAAAACATATTCGTATAATCTATTCATGTGTTTATTAGAATCATCCAGGTGCTTACAGTGTACATTTCTAGATATACCTTCACCAAATACGGAATCCAATAATTCACCAAACTGAAAAAAGATTTTAAAATAAACGTGTTAACAGTGTAGCCAAATCCAGATTAAGTTAATTCTTATTTTGCTCTAAATGTTTACTGCAGAAGCAGCGATGCATCAAAATGGACCGTGTATGCTGGCAAGACGCACAAATACCAAGAGGAATCAGATACTCAGCAGAAAAGACAAGTGACTAAAATTGTGAAATCACCAAATCCTTCGTGGAATTTTCTCAATAAGGATGTCAGTTTACTTAAAGTCGACAAACCTTTCATATATAACGAGTATGTTAGACCGATATGTCTACCAACAAGAGAGGCCGTGGGAGGTGATTTGTGTTATGTTAAAGGTTGGGGAGAAACAAAAGGTAGGAATCCAAGGTACATCATTAATTTTATGAATTAAATAAAAAATTTATGACTTAACTTTAAACATATATATATATATATTGATTGTCCATATATAGATAATATTCTTAGCTCATTTCTTTTAGAATAAAGATTTAAAATTTAGAAATGATTTTTCTTGCTATAAACATCACTCTGCAGGTGTTAGCGCATTTGCCTAATATGCGGTATTCGACTTTAATGATCATTACCAGTCAGTAATTAAATCCGGATACTCTAGTTTTTCTCTCGCCTGCGACGAAAAGTGAATTACTTTCCGGCGGCGGAAACTTTTTTTTTAAACCTTAAAAACGTTGCACACATACCTACAATATAGATTTTTGGTCAACATATATATGGTATAAAATTTGGCGCAGTATACATGTCTTGTGACCCTGACCTTGTTTTCACGGTTCATTGACTTTATAAACATAAATGTAAAATGTGTGTCCACGTTTCGTGATTAAATCCGTTTCTCAGCAACTATAAATACCTAGGCCAAACATATTTGGTCCATAGATAGTTCTGAGAGGGTACATGCCAGTCTGACACATGGCTTTGGACCTTGACCTCAATTTCATGCTTCAGTGACTTTGTCACATTTTCGTGGTTAAGTCCATTTCTCATCAACTGTAATACCTAGACCCACCATATTTGGTCTATAGACAGTTCTTAGTGGGTACATTTCAGTCTGACACATGCCTTTTGACTTTGACCTCAATTTCATGGTTGAGTGACCTGCGTCACATTTTTGTAATTTAGTCCACTTCTTAGCAACTAAAAGACCGAAGCCCACCATAACTGGTCAATAGATAGTTCTTAGTGGATGCATGGCAGTATGACACCTGTCTCTGGACCTTGACTTCAATTTCATGCTTGCATTAGTGACCTGTGTTATAATTCCTTGATTAAGTCCATTTCACAGCAACTGGAATACCTAGACCCACTATATTTGGTCTATTGATAGTTGTTTATATTGATAATTTTAAATTGGTAAATGCCAGTTTGACACCTGGCAATTACTATTTCTTTTAACACATATTCCTTTGACTTTATGATGTAATGTCGGGTATCAGATAATCTTTATTCCCTGTCCATTTAATGTTCACAAGGAATATTAATATTCTACGTGGATATTTTTTTCAGTTTCATATTGCAAGTTTCTCAAAAGTAACATAAAAGACCTAAGACAGGTTTAATTCATTATTACTATTTCTTCTTCTTTCGACAATGACACTTTAGATAAGGAAGACAAATATACCGAAGGAGCAAATCAAAAAAACAAAAACAAAAAACAAAAAAACGCAATCCATTACGCGGGGAAATCCGGGAAGACAAATATACAACCACAAGCACAACAAATAAACACTGAAAACTAAAAAAACAATAAACAACACGAACTTCTAAAAAACCAGGAGTAGACTCGGGTGCTCCAGAAGGGTAAGCGGTTGCTGCCCCGTATACGATACCCGCCGTGAAGTTCAAAAAAGTCAATCCGGTGGTAGTCACAAATCGGTGGAGGCACATGAAATGTTACGACAGTGGGAACAGGTCCAACATCATGTTAGATATTGAAACACTGTAACGGTCAATAAATTTTCTAAGTGATGACATCAACTTATTCTTGATAAAATCTTGGTTTTTATGACAGAACCAATCCTCTGTATCAAAAATCATGGTAAAGAGGACAAATATACCTAAGGAACAATCTAAAAAATGTAATCCATTAGACAGCCAGAACCCGGGAAGTCAAATGAACAACCACAAGCACAACAAATAAACACTGAAAACTAAAAATGGACAACACGAACTCCTATAAAAATCAGGAATGAACTCAGGTGCTCCGGAAGGGTAAACAGTTCCTGAACCGTATACGGCACCCGTCGTGAAGTTCAACAAAGTCAATCCAGTGGTAGTCACAAATCGGTGGAGGTACATGAAATGTTACAACAGTGGGAACAGGTCCGACATCATCTTAGATATTGGAACACTGTAACGGTCAATCAATTCGTGATGACGACGGTAAAATTTCCTAAGTGATGATATCAACTTATCCCTGATAAACCCCTGGTTAAGAAGCTTTGTGACAGCAGTAATCCTCTTTGTCAGAAGTCAGGGTAACTCATGCATGCCTTTTAATATCGGATATACATTAGAAACGTAGACGCCTTATGCAGGCGACGTTGGTATATTGCTACTCAAGAAGGGAAAGTTAACAAGAGGAAAGTCGAAGTCATCACGTTTGTCACATTTTGTCTCCAGATGTCCCTCATTGTCTATTTCGAGAAACAAATCCAAATATGACTTTGATGTATCTGTAGTATACTTAATTTCAAGCTCACTGGGGTAGATGAGATGTAGAAAATCATGGAATTTATGGTTATTTAACGACAACACTTCATCTATATAATGAAAAGTGAAATTAAAGGATTGGGTTAGTTTCTTTTTGTTTTCACGTAGAAGCCCTTGAATGAAGTCCGCTTCATAAGAGTACAGAAACAGATCGGAGAGGAGAGGAGCACAGTTGGTTCCCATTGGAATGCCGATTGTATGTTGAAAAATGCGACCGCCAAATTGAACAAATATGTTGTCTATGAGAAAATCTAACATGTTTGTAATTTCATCTTCAGAATACTTTTTGTCAGAATCAGAGTGATTCTTAACGAAATAAACCTTTTCTGTACCTAAAACTAGAAATTTATACCTGTTTGTGCCATTTTTCTTGAAAAAAAAACATTGATGAACTAGTTGTTTCAATCGATATTTTAATTGAAAATGTGGTATGGCAGTATAGAGTGTAGAGAAGTCGAATGTTTTTGTACTGTTGCATGTAGCCAAAGATTTTGATTTTAGATATTGTAGTAAATTTTTGGAGTTTTTAAGAATCCGCATCTGATTGACGCTGGTGATGGCCCTCTTTAATACATGTCAATATGAGTGTTAAAATCCTTGAAAGAGGTTTCTCGCGCATGCCCTTGAATATCGGATAAGCTGAGAAATGTAGACGATGCTGTTTTATTGCTGATCAAGAAGGGAAAGTTAACAATAGGAAATTTGAAGTCGTTTGTCATAAAGTTTTGTCTTCAAAAATCCCTCATTGTCTATTTCAAGAAACAAATCCAAATGTGAAGCGGACTTCGAAAGATCTGTAGTATCCTTAATTTCAAGCTCCCTGTATCCAAGTAGATAAGATGTAGAAAGTCTTGGAATTTCTCATTATTTAAGGACAACACGTCATCCATATAACGAAAAGTGAAATTAAAAATAGGCTACTTTCTTTTTGTTTTCACGTAGTAGCCCTCGAATGAAGTCCGCTTCATATGAGAAAAGAAACAGATCGGCGAGGAGAGGAGCACAGTTGGTTCCCATTGTTTCAATCGATATTTTAATTGAGAATGTGGCATGGTAGGGTAGAGTGTAGAGAAATCGATAACATTGTTGAAATTCCCGGTTGATACATTCTGAAATTCAGTTTCAAAAACGGTTATTACCTTCTCAGGTAAAGTTGATTTTTAATACCAGGATTTGTGATACTCTGATTCTACCGTTTGCAAATATTTTGGCCTTGTTTTTTTATGAATGTCAAAGAACTTTGGTGTTTATTTTGATAGCATGACTAATTTGGCATCTTATTTTTAAAATATTTTTGGAAGCTAAATATAATTATTCAGAATAAAAAGTAAATCTTTGTTGTCAGGTACTGGGTTCGCTAATGTATTAAAGCAGACAAAATTACCTATAAAGGACACCACTACATGCAATACTACTATAAACAAAGCACTTGCTGGACAAATAACAGAGTACATGTTTTGTGCTGGCTTTGATGTTGGTGGACATGATGCTTGCCAGGCAGGTAGTTTTATTAATATTTATGTACATGTGCTTTATTAAAGTAAGCTTACTTTTTGCGAATTATTTTTACACCATTAGTATTATTATTTTTTTTGTTGGAAAATTCCATCTAAAAGTTTGATTAAGGATATCGTTGAAATCCATAAGAATAAAGACCATTTTGTCAAATTGTTTTTGTTTAATCTAATTGTCATTGATGCATACCCTATACCTTCCCATGAAATTGTTACACAAAGGCATTTCCGTAATATACGTTAACAAGCTTTTATCTAAATATACAGCATAGTAGGAAACTGGTCTGAAGTTAAATATTATGTCATGAACAGGCCAATAATGTTTTTTTCATTATTGCTGCTTAAAATATTAATTAAATATATAATATTGGCTTAAAAGTCTCAAAATTCAATGAGAAACATTTGACGGATTACCTCCCATTACCAATCAATCACATTATATATGCATTGTCATATGTATACATTTATTCACATGCAAAATAATTCTTTCCATATACTTAATAAAACTGGAGGCTCTGAAGAGCCACAATGGCTCAACTGTGTTTAACTTGTCCACCTTAAGCAGGACTTAAATTTAAGTGTAGCAGTCATCTTGGCTGGTTTTCCCAGGGTCCTATGTTAAACTAGGTTCGGCTTTGAAGTTTGATTCCAAATGGACAATTGGTTTAAGACATGAACATTTCCAAATTAAATTTTCACATAATGTCCTATATTTAACTATGTTCGGCAACATTGGTTGACAGCCCGGGTCATCGGACAAAATTCTGAACGAGGACCATTGCTGCCAACTCAGGATCCAATTATCCAAGTGGTGTCAAAAATATTTTTAAATGAATTTTCAAATAGGGTCATATGTTAAACCCAGCGCGACTGTTGTAGCCATCTTCGTTGACAGTCCGGTTCATCGGACACAATTCTGAAATAAGACCATCTAAGAACCATTGCCAAGTGGTTTCAAACAAGATTTTTAAATGAATTTTCTCAAACGTTCTATGTAAAACTCGGCCATCTTGGTTGACAGTCCCGGTCATCGGACATAATTCTGAAAGAGGAACATTTAAGGACCTGATTCCAACTGGCAAAGTTGTTTAAGGCAAGAAGATTTTTAAATTTATTTTCCCATTGGTTACTATTTTAAACTACGCGCAGCTGCAGCCATCTTGGTTAAGCCCAGGTCATCAGACACAATTCTGGGTCCAATTGCACAAGTGATTTCAGACAAGATTTTAAAATGAATTTTCACATGGAGTCCTATGTTAAACTAAGAGCAGCCGTGGTGGCCATCTTGGTTGACAGTCCGGGTCATTGGACATAATTCTAAAAGAGGACCATCTAAGGACCATTTTTGCTAAGTCTGGTTACAACTGTTCAAGTGGTTAAAGATAAGATTTCTAAATGAATTTTCCCATAGGGCCCTATGTTAAACTAAGCGTAACTGCGGCGGCCTTCTTGGTTAAGTCCAGGTCATCAGACACAATTCTGAAATAAGACCATCTAACAACCATTGCTGCCAAGTCTGGTTCCAATTGGCCAAGTGGTTTCAAAGAAGATTTTTGAAATTCATTCCCTTTTTTAATTTTTAGTAACAGCAGCCATTTCAGGGATGCCCGATTTAATTTGGATGGGGGGCACCAAAGGACCGTTCCATCGAAGTTTGGTCAAAATTGGCCTAGTGGTTTCTGAGACCTTCAAAGAAAAGTTTACATCGGATGGTGTATGCCAAGTGATGGAAATTTTAAAAAGTATTTTGCAGTATTTTGACACATGGAGTGCAAATGTCATTTGAAGGAGTGATTCACAGCACTTTACCATAAGATGCTGCAATTAAGCTTTTAAAAACATGACATGTTATTTTTTACTTTCTAAGTTTGGTCACAACCTTACCCCATATTCCAGACAATGGGCACTGTATTTTGTGTCCAAGTTTAGTTTACAGCATACTTTTATGTTCTAAATTTGGCATCCATTCCAAATGAGATTGGTATCAACATTTACAAAATAGTAAATCTAAATTTTGAAAAAAAAATATTAATGGATATCTAAACTTGCAATACAATGAATCGACTATTAATTTCCCATCTGATAATATGATGAGGGACTTTGGTCTATGCAGGTAAGTTATATGATGGACACTTTATTGTACCTTACCATGGTTAAATAATCAGTATTTTCTAACTTGTGTTTCAGGGTGATAGTGGTGGTCCACTTGACTGTAGATATTCAGATGGTAAATGGTACCTATCTGGTATAGTTTCATGGGGCATAGGTTGTGCTGGTAGGTAACTTTTGGATTGGTATCGGTGTGACCATTTGGAGATATCTGTTTATAGTAGTATGCTGATTTGATAGGTCAACAAAGTAAAAAAAATATTAATAAGATTGTTTTGATCATATCTTCCACCAAAACAGATCATGTATTAGTAAAAATCATGTCTGCCTTTGATAGGGAAAATACAATCAGTTTTAGTTTGAGCTTTGGGTTAAGATTAAGTTTTTAAATACTGAATGGAATTCTGGAATTAGGGAGCAACCATTTGATTTTTATGGTGGGAGGCTAGGATCAAACATTTCATCTTGCCTATTTTGTTCAGCAAAATTCTGGTCCTGGATTTTTTGTTTGGCTGCCCTTGTGAAAAATATCCTGATTGACACAGGTCCTGCATTTTTTTCATACCTAATGTGACCCTGTCTTTTATTTTGTCAAAATCCTGTTCCTGCCTTTTTATATCAAATTTGATCCTAGCCCCCCAATAAAAATCAAATGGTTGCTCCCTTTCAAAAAAATAACCTTTCGTTATCCTCTTCACAATAAGAAAAATGTAGACAGGTAGTGGCTTAGTTTTATCTGAATGATGGTTATTAAACAATCAATCTGACCCTATACGGATTTAAAATGTGTCCGGGATACAGATTTGCATAATTAACTGGTAAATGACGAGGTGAATGTAAATGACCTCTTTATATGGCAGCAGACAGGTTTCTCGTTGAAAGGATTTTTTCCTCTCAGTCATATGTCAGTTGGGTTTTAACATTGGCACATAAATTTTTAGTTATTTTTTAATGAGCATAGTTGTTTTAAATGCTTATGCATCTAATACAAATTGTAAAGTCAAATTTTTGAAAATGAATTCCTTTTCATTGAAGGTACTGCTATTTTCCAATTTAGAAAATACTTTTGATTTACAGTTTTTTTCTGAAGTCATAAATTTATGAATGAAAAATACATAAAAGAATTATTTACTTAATATATTAACAAATTTCAAGATATTTAGAAATACACACTAATATAAGTACTTGATCTTACTCCTTGGTCTGCCATTTTTTTGGGCTGATTTTCATCTCTTTATTGTACATTTTAACCTCTAGCTAAGAACTTTTTTTATATTATAATAATATCTATGAAACTAAAAATACTTTACATTTCAGAGAAAGACCTCCCTGGAGTTTATGTAAATGTGATAAAATTTGTTGACTGGATTACAAGTATTATAGCTCTCGGGTAATACCATAAAAATTAAAAATTTTGATACTCATCATCCTTCTAGTTCTTATTTCAACCATAAATTCAGAAGCATGTGTGCTCCCCTATAAAACTTGCAAAAATTACTACACCAACTTTATAGCAGTCTTGAACAACCTCACCTCAGCTAGTCCAGTCTTTGAAATTAGCAGTAGACCGATAGGCATTGTCTACGAAAAATCTTGTTGGTCTACCAAACATTTCATTGAAATGGACCTGATGTCTAAAACAAAATATACAACTGTTGATCTAAATGATTTTTTTATTGAAGCAGACCGACAACACTTTTGTTAATTGAGATAAAATGTAACTTGTTTAAATCGACCACCTGTATTTTCAATTTCTATTAATAGCCCTGATTGACTACTAGAAGGGTATCGCAACTGTTCAATTCCAATCACTGAAGTAAAAATAGATTGACTTTTTCTATTGGTCGGAAGTGACGAAATTTGATCTTAACATTTCTATTTCTATACAACTGTCCAATACAAACCAGAGGCTACTAGGAGCCTGTTTCGCTCACCTGGTTTACAAATAGCCCAAAAAATCTCATTTAAAGACTAGCCTGTCTATTTTGCCCTTTGAAGATGAAATGATAAATCTTTGTAGAAGACCTCAAACACATCATTTGTACCAATTAACAAAAGTTTGGATTTATTCAATTTGGAAACAAACATTGCCAATGGCAATGTTTTAGCCATATCAAGAAGATTTGAGGACACCCTGTGGAGGACTTCACAAAAATCATTTGTACCAAGTTACAAATCAGTTGCACTTGTGGTTTCAAAGGAGATGATTTTTAAAGTTTCAACCAATCAGAAACAAGAATTTCCCATTGTAGCCATGTTTCCCATTGTAGTCGAAATGACAAATCTTTATAGAAGACCTCACAAACATCATTTGTATCAACTTACAAATCATTTGCACTTGTAGTTTCAGAGGAGATGATTTTTAAAATTTCAGCCAATCAGAAAACAGAATTGCCCATGGCATCCTTGTTTTTTGCCGGATGAAGTCGAAATGATGAATCTTTATAGAAGACCTCACAAACATCATTTGTATCAACTTACAAATCATTTGCACTTGTAGTTTCAGAGGAGAAGATTTTTCAAATTTCAGCCAATCAGAAAAATAATTGCCCATGGCAGCCATGCTTTTTGCCAATCAAGACGAAATGAGGAATCTTTATACAGGACCTCACAAACATCATTTGTATCAACTTACAAATCATTTGCACTTGTATTTTCAGAGGAGATGATATTTCAAATTTCAGCCAATCAGAAAAAAGAATTGCGCATGGCAGCCATGTTTTTGCCGGATCAAGTTGAAATGAGGAATCTCTGTAGAAGACCTCACAAGCATCATTTGTATCAACTTACAAATCATTTGCACTTGTAGTTTCAGAGGAGATGATTTTTCAATCAGAAACAGGAATTTCCCATGGCGGCCATGTTTTTCACCCGATCAATACGAAATGAGGAATATTTGTACAGGACCTCACAAACATCATTTGTATTAACTTATAAATCACTAATACTTGTAGTTTCAGAGGAGATGATTTTTTAAGTTTCAACCAATCAGAAACAAGAATTGCCCATGGCGGCCATGTTTTTCGTCCAATCAAAATGAAATGAGAAAATCTCATAGAGGACCTTTAGTACACAATTCCTGCAAAGTTTGGTTCCATTTGGCCCAATAGTTTCAGAGGAGATGGTCAAAATCTGAAATGTTAACGACAACGACAACGATGATGGACAGACGGACGCAAAGTGATGGCAATAGCTCACATGGCTTTGCCAGGTGAACTAAAAACCATGCAAAACATGATAAAACTTCTACAAAATATAAAATTTATGAAATAATTGCACTTGTGTAAGTTTTTGGATTTAAGAAATAAAACGATCGTGAACAACTGTTGTCAAAAATATACAAGCGATCGGAAATGGAAAATCACCCTTTCACATGCATATAAAACTGTAAATAAACAAACAAATCGTACATTGATAAGAAACTATAAAATTCTAAATTGACAAAATAGAAAGTGATTTAGTCAAAAGTGTTTGTGAACAAGAGGCTCCCAGGAGACTGAATCGCTCACCTGGTCCTTAAGCTTTAAGGGAGTCTTTCATGAGCTATTACCCCTATAATGGATCATCTGACAACTTCGACCCAATTTAGACTTTTGTAGAGCTCAATGAGCTGATTGTTTAAGCAAACAACAGCTTTTCTCTATCGACAATAGTTTTCATTCTATAGGGCAAAAACAAGAGAAAACGCTATTTTTGACATTTAAAGGGTCATCTATAAGGCACCAACAGTTATTTTGACATTTAAGGGACAAAACTTTAACTCCTAAAGGGCTCATTTAAACATTTTGCAAACTAAGGGAAATGCTGTGAAAATGGTCAATTTTGATGTTCTAAGGGGACTAACTCCTAAAAGGAATGATCATACAACTTAATAAGTACAAATTTTTAAAAAAAATCAAGAAAAAGGGCAATAACTCCTACATGGGTGGTTACATCTTCTTCAAAATTTCAAAGCAGGTAGATCTTGAGGTGTTGAACACTTTAGCTTCCCATCAGAATTTTGATATCTGTCACCATTTTTGAGTTATTTGCAAAAAACTGCAATTTACCCCTATGTTCTATTTTTAGCCATGGCAGCCATGTTTTTTTACAAATCAAAAATCCAAACGATAGTTTAGTAGCACTCATGCCAAGGAACAACTATACTAACTTTGGTTGCAATTAAACTTATGGTGTAAGAGGAGTTAACGATTTTATTACAATGAATAAAGACTGCAAAAATGGTCAATTTTGACGATCTAAGGGGAATAACTCCTAAAAGGAACGAACCTACAACTTCGATCCTGTTACAAATTTTGTAGATCTTTGTGTGCCTAACAATATGAAATTTAAATTTTTCAAATTTCCTTTATAGTATCCAAGATATTGAGCTTAATAAGTGCAAAATTTGGAAAAAATGCAGAAAAAGGGCAATAACTCCTACATGGGTCGTTGGATCTTCTTCAAAATTTCAGGGCAGGTAGATCTTGAGGTGCTGAACACTTTTACCCTATGCCAGAATTTTGATATCTGTTATGGTTTTTGAGTTATTTGCAAAAAACTGCAATTTACCCCTATGTTCTATTTTTAGCCATGGCGGCCATGTTTTTTTACGAATCAAAAATCCAAACGATAGTTTTGTAGCACATATACCAATAAACAACTGTACGAAGTTTGGTTGCAATTGGACTTATGGTGTCGGACGAGTTAACGTTTGAAAAATTGTTAACAGACGACGACGACGACGACGGACGCCAAGTGATGGTAAAAGCTCACATGGACCTTTGGTCCAGGTGAGCTAAAAATGAATTTTCTGGCAAAGTTTTGTGAAATTTCACAAAGGAGAATAATTCAACAACAAGAGGCTCCCAGGAGCCTGAATCGCTCACCTGGTCCTTAAGCTTTAAGGGAGTCTTTCATGAGCTATTACCCCTATAATGGATCATCTGACAACTTCGACCCAATTCAGACTTTTGTAGAGCTCAATGAGCTGATTGTTTAAGCAAACAACAGCTTTTCTCTATTGACAACAACTTAATAAGTACAAATTTCAAAAAAAAATCAAGAAAAAGGGCAATAACTCCTACGTGGGTGGTTACATCTTCTTCAAAATTTCAAAGCAGGTAGATCTTGAGGTGTTGAACACTTTAGCTTCCCATCAGAATTTTGATATCTGTCGCCATTTTTGAGTTATTTGCAAAAAACTGCAATTTACCCCTATGTTCTATTTTTAGCCATGGCAGCCATGTTTTTTTACAAATCAAAAATCCAAACGATAGTTTAGTAGCACTCATGCCAAGGAACAACTACACTAAGTTTGGTTGCAATTAAACTTATGGTGTAAGAGGAGTTAACGATTTTATTACAATGAATAAAGACTGCAAAAATGGTCAATTTTGATGATCTAAGGGGAATAACTCCTAAAAGGAATGAACCTACAACTTCGATCCTGTTACAAATTTTGTAGATCTTTGTGTGCCTAACAATATGAAATTTAAATTTTTCAAATTTCCTTTATAGTATCCAAGATATTGAGCTTAATAAGTGCAAAATTTGGAAAAAATGCAGAAAAAGGGCAATAACTCCTACATGGGTCGTTGGATCTTCTTCAAAATTTCAGGGCAGGTAGATCTTGAGGTGCTGAACACTTTTACCCGATGCCAGAATTTTGATATCTGTTATGGTTTTTGAGTTATTTGCAAAAAACTGCAATTTACCCCTATGTTCTATTTTTAGCCATGGCGGCCATGTTTTTTTACGAATCAAAAATCCGAACGATATTTTTGTACACATAATTCCACTAAACAAATGTACCAAGTTTGGTTGCAATTGGACTTATGGTGTCGGACAAGTTAACGTTTGAAAAATTGTTAACAGACGACGACGACAGACGACGACGACGACGACGACGACGACGACGACGACGACGGACGCCAAGTGATGGTAAAAGCTCACATGGACCTTTGGTCCAGGTGAGCTAAAAAAGAAGTAATAAAAGGAATTCATTATATGGGTCATTTTCAAAAAAAGTCCATTTTCCTGTCCACCTATGTTAAAAAAATATTCAGACACAATGGCATTATTTTTTTGAGCTTAAACAAAAGTTTGCAATTTTTTCAAATCGCAACATCTAGAATTAGAACGATTTTCTCCTTGCAATCCAAAATAGATTTTGAAGCTCAATATTGAGCAATTTGCGAGTGTCCAGACTAAGAGAACCATGCTTACACATTATTTTCAATGATTTTTTGTATGTTTTCAAATCGGCAAAATTATTTTTTTGAATAGCATATAACTGAATTTTAATAAGAAAAAAGTCTTGAAGATATATATATATCTGCTTATAAAAAAGTAAATTATGTTGGCATCCATGAAATGCATGTCTGTTCTGTTACCGGTGCTAAATTTGCAGAGCAATAATTTTTGCCTGCAAATACGAATATCTTTTATGATGAAATCAATAGTACAAATAATTTCCAAATTACAACCAAAAAACAATAGAATGTTAGATGAAACAGAAGCGAAGTTATAATCAGAAAAGTAAGTCAAACTTATAGCGTACCCTTTTAAAATGTCTATCATGTTACCAACAAATTTATACATTGCTACACACATACGTTCTCAAAAGGGTCACTAACTGTTTGGAAACAAAGAACACTAACTGAAACAAGAGGCTCACCAGAGCCTGTATCGCTCACCTGGAGTCTGCTTTTCATTGGACAATCAACTATTTGACCAAGTTTGTTGCAATTGGTTCAATTGTCCAGGGAAAATTTGTTGAAGATTTATTTTTCATAAGGTTTAATGTTAAAATTTGTTCCCTGATGGTGGTAGTCCTGGCAGGAAGTTGATAAAATTGACCAGGAATAAGGGTGAACCTTAAATAAATGTAACAGAACCCGACCTCAAATTACACAAACCAATAACTCCTAAATAGAATTTGGGAATCCTTTCAAAATTTCAGGGTATGTAGATCTCAACATGGCAAACATTTTTCACATTTACATTTCACTTCTATCTCAAATAGTTTTGGAGATAAATGACAAAAAATGTTAAATTTTGAAAATTTGACGAAAAAAGGGCAATAACTCCTAAATGGGTTTTGGGATTTCCTTCAAAATTTCAGGTTAGGTAGATCTCGTCATGCTGATCAATTTTACCCTTTGACAGATTTTCGATATCTGTAACGGTTTTTAAGTTATAAGCCAAAAACAACACATCCACCCCTATATTCTATTTTTAGCTACAACAGCCATGTTTTACGTCAGATCAAAATAAATTGAGGATCGTTTGTAGAGGACATGTCATAGATCATTCCTATTAAGTTTCAAACCAATCGGTCCAGCGGTTTCAGAGGAGAAGATTTTTGAATGAAAAAATTTTGAAAATTTGACCAAAAAAGGGCAACAACTCCTAAATGGGTTTTAGGATTTCCTTTATAATTTCAGGGTAGGTAGATCTCAACATAGCAAACATTTTTCAAATTTACATTTCACTTCTATCTCAAATAGTTTTGGAGATAAATGACGAAAAATGTTAAAATTTTGAAAATTTGACGAAAAAAGGGCAATAACTCCTAAACGGGTTGTGGAATTTCCTTCAAAATTTCAGGGTAGGTAGATCTCGTCATGCTGATCAATTTTACCCCATGTCAGATTTTCGATATCTGTAACGGTTTTTAAGTTATAAGCCAAAAACAACACATCCACCCCTATATTCTATTTTTAGCTACGACAGCCATGTTTTACGTCAGATCAAAATAAATTGAGGATCGTTTGTAGAGGACATGTCATAGATCACTCCTATTAAGTTTCAAACCAATCGGCCCAGCGGTTTCAGAGGAGAAGATTTTTGAATGTTAAAATTTTGAAAATTTGACGAAAAAAGGGCAATAACTCCTAAATGGGTTTTGGAATTTCCTTCAAAATTTCAGGGTAGGTAGATCTCGTCATGCTGATCAATTTTACCCCATGTCAGATTTTCGATATCTGTAACGGTTTTTGAGTTATTAGCAAAAAACAGCAATTTACCCCTATGTTCTATTTTTAGCAACAGTGGCCATGTTTTTCATCGGATCAATATAAAATGAGGATCGTTTGTGGAGGACATGTCATAGATCATTCCTATTAAGTTTCAAACCAATCGGCCCAGCGGTTTCAGAGGAGAAGATTTTTGAATGAAAAGTTTACGACGGACGGACGGACGGACGACGGACGAAAAGTGATGGCAAAAGCTCACATGGCCTTTGGCCAGGTGAGCTAAAAACCATACACCGATGTAAAGGGAGCTGTTATTTCGAAATATAATCAATAAACATATAATTTTGTCCATCCTGTTACTGTCTATCCTGTTACCTTGAATAAAGTAACAGGATAGACAGACTAAGTATAATAATAAACAACTATGTATCTGTAGACATTATGAAATATTTGAAAATGAAATGAAACATTTGATAGTCCACATATCTTTAAGAAAATACAGACAACTATGCAAGGGGAATTGTTGTTTTGCAATAGAATCAATAAACATATAATTTTGTCTATCCTGTTACTCCAACTTGGTAAAAGGATAGACAAATATGTATATGTAAACCTTCGATGTCCGTTCCTGTTACCATAGAAAGTAGCGTTTTACTAAAATTATATGTAATCAAAGAACTAAGTGATGGATTGATTCAAAAGTCCAATATAAGCCGGATATAAGGAAGTGCTTCAGTTGGTTTTGCGTTGATTGTAGCAATTTTTGCTGCATTTGAAAATCTATTTTTAGATAGTTTTTTCAGGACACAATATTAAGTGATATTTTTATCCCGTTAATGCAAAGAAATTAAATATTCTGTTATTGTTTTCTGAAGCACCACTAACGTACCTTTGAGAAATAATCAATACGTTTTTCACATTTTTCCTGTTGATAGTAAAAAAATTCTCACAAATTTGGTAACAGAATAGACAAAATTTTGCACCATCAGTCAAAAATGTGTCAATAATATTTTTATGTTATGTCATTAAGATTGCATATTTGAGTATTTTGTTCAAGAAGTATCATATATTTTGCAACTTTAATAAATATTTTTGGAAATGACCCATATATGTACCATAGCCAAACACAATAAAAGCACCAAGGCTGCACTATAGGTTTGTTAATTGCAAATTATTCATGTAAAAGTGAAATTCCTAAAAAAGTCAATGTTCAGACAAACAATTAGTTGATCAAGAGTCTACAGAAAACTCACACTTTTTTTTACCTTTAATGGGTGTGTTTTCTGCTGGTTAAATTTAAGTCAGAAACTGCAACAATAAAACAAAACAAAAAAAACTTTATTAAGAAATCAACAACTTCACTGACCATAAAAGAAATAATCATATAAATTAATATTGGATGAAAGAAATAACCTGATTGAAGCATGTATTATCACAGATAACTTTCATTTAAAACAACAATATACATACACTATTCATTATCAAAACAGTCACAAGAATACTGCAGTTTACATAACATCATAATGTCAATTCAACAATATATTGATAACAAATATAAAACTTCTATATTTCTGCATTGACCATCAAATATAGTATATGCAGAGAATTTATAAGAGTGTAGCTTTCTTCCAAACATGAAAAGGAAATAAGTAATATTAGAGATTTTCAGGAAAACCAAAAGCCAAATTTTGGTTCATCTTCTTTTAAGCTATGCACTTGGCCAAATTTCAATATACTAGTCACAGAAAATTTAGTTTATATAAAATTATAAACAATGACTTCTAGAAGTTAAGATATATAAGAAAAACATTTACTCAATATTAAAAAAACCGATTGTCATAAAAAGGTAAAATGCTTCAGAATTCTTGAGCAATAAATTCAGGATTTAGTTACACAATAAATAACAAAGTAAAATAAAAATCATATTTGATAAAAAAATTATTCAAAAAATAAATTACATATTTTTACAAAAATAATATTACATGATAACTTCATTTATTATTACGTGTAGATCATGGTACATGTGTATTATCATAAATTTCTACTAAATGGTTTTAATTAGTGTATTTTCTCAATATTGTGTTAATTTGGTACAGATTTGTGAAATTCTTACATTAAAAACATCAATTAAAGTTCTGTTATTCTTGGGAATTTTGTCATATGAATGTTGAATTTTGTGTCAAAAGGTAATGTAACACATCCTTCGTTTTATAATATATCACTCACAAAGAGAAATATCACATCTTAAATTTTTGAGTTTTATAGCATTTATCTGAAGTCTCTTTTATGAAACAGATGAATTTAATGAATACCCTTCTAGATATCATCAAATAAAAGTTGGACCTTTAAAAAGTGTGCCATGTTCTTGTCCAAAACAAGTAAACTAATTATACATCCTTCAATGCTTTACACCAGTTTTCAGTTCATTAAGTATAGTAGTCATGAGGATATGATATGAAACTTTTGACATGCCATTGGAACTACAATTATCATATAATGAAATAATGATTTTTTTCATAATTTGGTAAGCATAATAAGGACTCTGAAAATCTTGCAGTAAATTCACAAAACCTGACCAGCATCATCTATAAACATAATACAACATTTCTCTTTGGCATAAATATACAAAATACTGCACATATCCCAAGTGCTTGTTTTCGTCATCTAAATCTTCTCCATGTGTTAACAGCATTCTGACTTTATCTTAGTAGATTTTCCTTTGTCAATTTCAAATGAGTCATCAAATGAATTTTGATTCTGCTGATTAAACAAACTGATATGTTCATTAGGTTGTTGACTTTCAGATGGTAGTTTGAGTATATAATCAATTAAAAAGTTCATTGCTTCATCTGAAACATGAAAAAAATAAACCTATGTAATAATGTTATATTGAAAATTTAAAACATTATGTAAGACACATATATCGATGGATTTACAGTACTTAAACCATTCATGATGAAATAAATTATCCTGGATGAACAAAATACAAGGAAAAACATATTTGACCTAATTAGTGACTTGGGCACTTAACAAATTTGAAAAGGGGGGGTGCTAATTAGAGTAATAATATTATCACTCTAAAGTGGCTGGAGGATTAGAAATTCAATGTCACATACATTTAATGAAGCAAGGAACTTGTCAACCTTCGACAGAGTCTAATGCAGGATAAATGAACAGGAGTACATAATGTAACTTTCATTGAAATTGAGGGGCACTTATAGGAGTAGGGGAGCTAATTAGGTCGAATACGGTTTGTCGGTATAGTTAATACATTTTAACATATAAAATACAAATAATGCACAATTTACATGTTCCTGATGGTTTCTTGCTAAAGTATAAAATTAAACAGCTGTTTAATAGAGAGACCAAATTATTTAATAACTATATATTACCTATGTTAATATTGTTCTTTGCTGATGTTTCAAACCAGTTAACTATGTGGTTATGTTGACAAAATTCAGATAGCACTCTGGAGTCAACAGTAACATTTTCTGTATCACACTGAAATGAATATTCAGTACATACACTTAATAACTGAAATTTTACACTAATACAATTTAAATATCCATACAAAATGACAAAACTTCATACAAAATATAATTTAGTGCCTTAATATCCTTTTCTAAAAACCCTTTTTAACATTTTACAGAAATGACCCTAAAACTATAATACAAGTAGTACCGTATAGATGTAAATATAGGTTTCTACCAATTAAGACCAATAACAAGAATTCAAATATATAAGTACATACATAAATTTTTTAAACTTTACATGCAAGCCTGATAACAACTACTACCGAAGGAAAAATCTTCGTATTTAAAAAAAAACTTTTTAAAAATCAAATCACATGTAATTAAGTTGCTTATCCTTAATTTTTCATCCAGCAAGTATACCAATCACATGAATTTAGGTATTAATATTCCTTGAAAATTACAATTAGTGGCTCAAATTAGATGTTTGAAATGATCTAAACATGAAATAAGTAATGTCAATTTTGCCTTTGTATCAAATAAAATGATTTCTGAGGGTTTTGATGCCAGCAAATTTTTTTATAACATACAGATGGCTATACACCAACAAAATGGTGCATCATGTCAATCATTTGCCTATAACATACAGGTCCAGTGCAGGTGTGAATCGTGTGAATGCAACATGTGGACCTTGTGTTTGTGATCACAATCATACAATAAGAATTGTGTTATGTGTAGATATTTCATGGGTTGAGAAAGATATTAAACATCTATAACCTTTCAATTATACTTTATTCTCTATACTGGGTACATATATGCCTTAAACCAGAAGATTTTGTCTTTGTTTAATTTCTAAAAGAGTACTTAAATATTGAATCTTATTCTTAATGGTGGTATATAAAAACCAGAGGCTCCCAGGAGACTGTATCGCTCAACTGATAGTGCATTGCCTATTACATATAGCGACCAGTTCCAACATGGTTAAAAGTTCGGCTGTGGTGGCCATCTTGGTTGATAGTTTGGGTCAACAGACATAATTCTGAATGAAGACCATCTAAGGACCATTGCTGCCAATTCTTGTTCCAATTGGCTCAGTTGTTTCAGACAAAAAGATACTTTAATGAATTTTCCCGTAGGGTCCTATGTTAAACTTAGTTCAGCTATGGTGGCCATCTTTGTTGACATTCCAGGTCAACGGACATAGTTCTGAAAGAGGAACACCTATGAACCATTTCTGTCAAGTTTGGTTCCAAATGGCCAAGTGGTTTCAGACAAGAAGATTTTGTAAATGAATTTTCCCATAGTGTTACTATGTTCGGCTGTGGTGGCCATCTTGGTTGACATTCTAAGTCATTGGACATATTTCTGACTGAGGACCATCTGGTGCCAATTGGCTCAGTCGTTTCAGACAAGAAGACTTTTGAATTAATTTTCCCACAGGGTCCTATGTTAAACTAAAGTTCGCCATCTTGGTTGATCATCTGGTTCATCAGACATTATTCTGACAGAGGACCATCTAAGGACTATTGCTGGTATGTTCAGTGGCAATTGGTGCAGTAGTTTCAGACAAAAAGATTTTTAAATGAATTTCCCATAGGACTCCAATGTAAAAGTTTGGCTTTGTGGCCATCTTCGTTGCAGTTTGGGGACATCAGATATAATTTTGAAAGAGCACCACCTTATGACCATTCCACCACAGTTTGGTTCAAATTGAGCAAGTAGTTCCAGACAAGAAGATTTTTATGTGAATTTTCCATAGGGTCCTATGTTAAACTAAGTTCCGCTGTGGTGGCCATCTTGGTCAGATGTTGGAACCATTGGACACAATTTTGGAAGGGGACTACCCAAGGATCATTTCAGCAAAGTTTGGCTGAGATTGGCATAGTAGCTTCAGAGGAGAAGTTTTTTAAAACATTTTGACCCCCCTTTTTTCTATTTTAGTTTGGCCGCCATATTGGTCGAAGGTCTGGGATACCAGACATATTTTTGGAAGGGGACCATCACAGGACCATTCCACCAAAGTTTGGTCGCAATTGGCCCAGCGATTTCTGAGGAGAGGATTAATGTGTGAATTGTGGACAACAGACGACGACAACTGATGCAAAGTGATGACAATAGCTCACCTGACCCTTCGGGTCAAGTGAGCTAATAACAGGGAACTGATCTATTATAAGTATTTTTTTAATCAATTTGATTTTTTATAGGAACTCTACACCACTGAAAGCAATCTGACAGTTTTGAGGATCATACATATATATATTAGTAAAACTTGCCACAGTGACCACCTCTTATGAGACCTTTATTTTTACTTCCCTTTGTAGTGCATTTCATATTTAAGAGACCATCTATCTTATGTGACTCTACCTCTTTTTTTTTTGGTCATATTTTTGCTGTTCCTACACATGTACTTCAAATGTAACAAGATTGCATGCGATGTTGTGCTAAGAATAACCCCATTCGTAATTTAAAGTATCGGCAAACAGGAAGTAGGTGTCAGACAGATTTGAAAAGTTTGCACTACTAAAAAGTCATCATTGTCAAGCTGCTGACCAAGTATGGAGTTATTCTGTTCAGTAGTACTTGAGAAAAGTGTGAAGAAAAATTTTAAGTTCATTCAACATACTGAAATTTCAAAGTATCGGCAAACATGAAGTATGTGTCTGATAGTTCTGAAAAGTTCTCACACGTTACAACTCATCAGCTGCTGACAAAACAAGAAGTTGCACGTGATGTCGTGCTAAGGATATCCCCACTCGTCAAAGTCCCATGAAAATAGGAAACAACGTACAACTCATCATGTCAAAGCTACATACCAATTATGACATCCTTCTGCTTATTAGAAGCTGACAAAAAGGTGACAAAATATGTTTGTGGATAAATGGACAAACAGACAAACGAACGAATGAACTGACAAGGTTAATGCAGTATAGCCCCCACTTACGAGTGGGGTATAATATAAAGTCATTCCATGTAGTTGTTTCTGAGAAAAGTGTGAAGAAAAATTTTCAGTTCAACATATTGAGATTTCAAAGTATCGGAAAACAGGAAGTAAGTGTCCGATAGATCTGAAAAGTGCTCACACGTTAGAACTCATCACTATTAAGCTGTTGACCAAATATAGTCTTTCGATTCAGTAGTTTCTGAGAAAAGTGGGACGGAAATATTTGTTGGATGAATGCACAAGGTGAATGCAATATAGCCCCACTTTTATAGTGGGGTTATAAAATTAACTACAGTCGACTCTCATTATCTCGAAGTCCGTCAGACCGCAAAAAGAATAGAGATAAACGAAATTCGACTAAAAGGGACATGACAAATTTTCCTAGTTACAAAGGGAGGTAATTTATGAATTCTGGTAATCTAAAATATCTGTAGGTGCCGGAATAAAACGATATGTGCTATTTGAGACCTCAGTTTATATATCCGTGTTCAGATACTTATATAATTAATGTGTAACATTTTATATTTATAAAAATAATAAATAGTTGAAGAAAAATTGATTAAAATAGAACAAAAAGATTTGACAGTCTGTACTGTGTATGCAAGACAACAAATACTAGTAAATCAATAATTTTTTTAAGTTGTTGATTAAACATATTTGTAGACACCAATTAATCTACTCAAAGTGAATAATTTTTACAAATTAATGTGAATTCTCAATAAATCAATAACACAAATAGACACTGATTGTCAATTACAGGAAGTAAAACTTACCTGGAAAGACATCTAATCCACAAGGTGATGTTTTGAAATATGATAAATATTCGACATAACAAATAAACTTTTCGTTGTGTTTATAATTTGAGACTTAAAATTTAGTTCAGTGATAATCATATTACAGTTCATAAATCCTGATAGCGAATAATTTCAAAATAAGTAATTCTATAGCGATGACTTCAAAGACATTTAGTACTGCTTCTATGCTGCTATACTGCACTTCAATAAATGTTTCTTCAACACATTGGAAACCCAAAACTTTAGTTTTGCTAAATTACTGAATCAATACAACTGTTATTAAGATGTGTTAGGTTGTTTTAGTATACACATAAAATATTCTGCATACCCAAAGTGTATAAACACTTACCTTATTAGCTAGAAGGACAACTGGTACTGGATCTTGATTGGCTAACATAACTTTGGAATGTACATCATTAAGCCACTGAAAAAAAGTTTATATAAAACTTTTTGATGGCTTATAAAACAACATTATCTTTTTTAAATAAAATTCAGTCAAACAATCAGAAAACCACAGATAAATAAACAGAAGTTGTCAAAAATCAGAAATCGAAAAAACATTGATATATACATATGAGAAAAGTGTATAGAAGTCTAGAATTCTGGCATTTTAAAGACAATTGTCACCCATGTAAAAAAGCAATTTTTTGCAATCTCAAACTTTTTCAAATCAAACAGCTGATATTTGTGTTTCACCATTTCCATTTATTTTCCTCGTAATCCAATTTTTGTGTTTGTTTTAATACAGAAAAATATTTTAATATTCCCATTTTATTTTAAATTTTGATTTAGAGTAACACTTACTTTCAATACTGAATCAAATGTTGCTGGCCTAAAACAAAAGAGTTTAAAGGAAAATATTATTAAATATAACATGTACTATAACACACTATCTTAACATCTAACGTTACAGAAATCACAGTATTTTTACAAATGGACAAAGCAAAAGAAACTCAGATACTACTGTGTGACCCATACACTTGTGCAACTGATTTTTTGATGCAAATCTTAAGCTTTAATACAATTTTGTTATTTTAAGTATAAATTTTATCAAGTCAACATGGTTCAGACTTAGAAACAAAAACATCAAATTTAATATTATGATATCAAATTTTACACAAAAATCCATAAATTTACACATAAAAATGTAATTTCTACCTGAGAGAAATTTGGGGCATTAAAAACTGAAAAAGGCAATAATTAAATTATTAAATGAATACTGGAAACAAAGGTAATAAAATAATTTTTACTTTTTGGAGACGTTCCTGAAAAACAGCTTGCAGTTAATGGAAGACACATAGTTAATTTGTTAGGTAAAATCTGAATCACTGGCTTAACCAAAAAGTCATATAAGGCCTGCATATAAAGCTTCATGACAATCACAAAGTTGTTATTAACCTATTATTAAAACAGACGTAATTCCAGTATAAAAAACAGAACTCATTATATTTCCAAAAACAAGTGACATAATTTCAATACATATCTATATGTTTGCTAAGATTGAATTCCTTTCCTTTATTTCCAACATAATAAATGATACCACTATTTTTAAACACCTTACACTAAAATTATGACAATTTAATTTGAATTACTTCCCTTTAATTACAAAAAATATCTCTTTTTTTTCTCAGCTTTTCTTTAAAAAATTCGTTTATTTAAGAATACAATGTATTAGGTATGCAATGTAAAAATAATTTATCCCTGAACTGAATCAATTTCTGTATTTTCATTTGCTTGTAAGAGAAGTTACCCTACGATATCTTATATATGATCAATAACTTTTTTAATTATGTGCAAATATTAGATTTTAAAAAGTTTGTATTATTTAGATGTATCATTATAACACCACCTGTTGTTAAACAGATGTTGTTTCTCATATCATTAACAATTTTTTGTAAATCACATACAGATAGATTTATTACATGTATATATCTTATAAACTTAATTATACATGGATAGAATTCTCATTTCAAAATTCCATCACTAGAACTTGTCATAAGTAAAAATTTTGGAAATCAAGAAAGGCAGTAGAAAATATGCCCTAAAAACCTAATCAGAAATATATTAACTTGTTGATATTGACACACTGAACTAGAATTTATTAACTAATGTGTTGAAATACAGTAAAAACTGTCCAGTCAATATAAAACCGGAACTGGTTATTAATACAGGTCCAATACAGGATTTTCTATATATTAGACCTGTATTAATGACCAGTTCTGGTTTTTCTGTATAAAACCTGTATTAATGACCAGTTTCAGACACATGGGATTGTATTAAATAGACAATTTATAATGTATTTTAAGTCATTGGTTAATAAAAGTACTGTAATTTTAAGTCATTAAATTAATAAAGGTGTCATAAAATGTGTTTTTATAAAAAGCCTGTATTATGTCCTCGTACAGTTAACCTCGACCCAATACGACTGACTCAGACATAATACAGGCTTTATATGAAAATACCCATTTGACAACACTATAATATTAACTTGTTGATATTGACACATTGAACTAGAAATCTTGTGAGCCAATGTGATAAAACTACTCAATCCTTGCAAACCCTTTCGATGGTGCATAATATTGAGGTATCCGGATCCTAAATGACCTGCGTGATTCTTCCAGATTTCGTGGATGTTTCATACAACATCCTTTGAGCGGTTTACAAGTAGTTGAGGATACAAGAAAAGTGTGACGACGCAAGACGACAGATAGTGATCCTTATGCGTTCCTCAGGCGACACAAAAACTATGATTTCATAACATAGTAAGTGCCAACACAGCATTGTTTTAAAAGATCTGACAACCTTTTCATTTACATCGCTTTCTGGATTGGGGTTAAAATTCCTTTATGAAATATTTTATAAATTTCATTGAAATCTTTAAGAGGAGAGGTGAATAATGGATCTTCATTTCAACATTTGGCACATAGTGCATGTTTATTCATAGGAAATATTAAATCTAACACTGATCCAAAATTAAACAGAAGATGTACCAGTAAGAACGATTCCCTGACATTTTCTATGAAATCCATTCACTGGTTTTAAAATAGTAGCAGGTAAAGGACACATGCAAACTTGAAAACATCACACATCCCAGTCTTGTTATACATGAGAAACTAAAAAGTACAGCAGAACCCAGTACAAATTTTGTGAATGGACGCACTTTACATAGTAATAATAAGTAAAATAATCAGATTTACGTATAACGGATGCTTCTTACCTTGTGAGATCAAAAACAATAATTGCTGCTATTCTAAAACAGAGTAAGAATTTCTTTCATTATAATGTCTGATTATAACACCATAATTGTATCTTTTTGACTGCTGAACACTCTTTAAGTACAACTACCAATTGCATTAAAAAGCAGCCCCAACCAACTCACGGCAGTTTAATATCGAATCCATTGCTTTGCTGATTTAAGGCATGAGATCTAACACAATGATTTTTAGGACTGATATTCCTTACCAATGTAACTACAAAACTGTCACTAGCTTTCATTTAAGAGATCTTCATAAAAGACTAAATATAAAATAATTTGGCATTATCGAGTGATATTTTGAAAAATATTACCAATAATTTTCACAATAGGAAATAATTCTTTAGCAAGATCATTATAATAAAATCAAATGCAGATATTTTATCATACACTAATTAGCAGTAGATGATGACTTACGCATATTTATAATAAACTCTTGTCATCTGACCAAATCTTTCATGTCCTGCAATATCCCTTAGAAAATATCAAAATAAATTGTTAACAAATTTTATCAACATGAATAATAGAGGTTATATGCTATGTTTAGGGTGAGATTTATTTAGATATGGAACACTTGATATGTGCCACCTCATAAAATCTACAAAAAATTATGTTGTTTTACAAATGCATATATGAAATGGGACATAGGTCAAGGATTAAAATCCTTGCATAAGTTTATTTACTTGCTACATTAAACAAAATTAAAGTACTTAATCTAAGTTTGATGTTGATAATGGATAAATGACAAGATCAGAACCTGACGTGTAGTTAAAGCTAAAATACAAATAAAATATTGACTTTATTTAAATTTTTCTAGTAAACATCATGCCACTTGATTATCACATAGTAAAACAGCCATACATTTTGTATATATTTACATAATCAACCTATTGCCATGTAAACATCTTAAGGTGAAGTGTTCATCCCAAGTGTTGTTACTAACAATTCCATTGCTTAGACTTCTGATTAAAAATTGTTTAAGAGAATTGAATTTATTATAGAAAAGAGAATGGGAATGAGGAATGTGTCAAAGAGACAACAACTCGATCAAAGAGCTATTTTTATAAAAATATTTATTAATCAATTTATTTT
Organism: Mytilisepta virgata; assembly: GCA_028015205.1. Taxonomy (NCBI): domain Eukaryota; kingdom Metazoa; phylum Mollusca; class Bivalvia; order Mytilida; family Mytilidae; genus Mytilisepta; species Mytilisepta virgata. The sequence goes on along the minus strand of CM051518.1, from coordinate 48,549,321 downwards.
ACTTTATTCTTCAAACACAAATTAACATGTACATATATATCTTTTCACCCATCCACTTCAATACATGTAAGCTTTAGACACAATGAAGTTAGAAAATAGAAATAAATGCACAATTGTGAAAAATACTAAAACAAATTCTCTGTAGCATAATGATTTCAGACCAACCATGTGTTAAAGTGAAACTGAAAATTTTGGAGTTACTGCATTGTACATCAGCATAATCTAAAATTTGGTTATTTTCCTCATTACCAAGGGACATAACTTGGGATGCAGCAATACGTCAAATTTCAACCTCTTTAGCTTGGCAAAATATGTTTTAAAAGAAAAATTATACAAAATATGCCAGACTTTTTATAGGTACATGTACTATCCCAAAGTGGAGCCTTGGTGGCCGAGTGGTCTAGGTAGTTCGTCATGACTACTAATGATCACTAGCCTGTCAACACTGAGGTTGTGAGTTCGAGTCTCACCTGTGGCGGGGTGTGTTCGACTCTGATCTAAATTGACAAGGATTGCCAATTTTCCTACCGAAGGTCGTGGTTCTCTTCGGGTACTCCGGCTTCCTCCACCCAATAAAAACAGGCCGCCAAGAAATAGCCAAATGTGCTGAAAACGGCATAAAACCCCAAATAAACAAACAAACAAACTATCCCAAAGTCAATATCCTAAATTCATAACTGATTATTATACAATTTATTTAAAACTTTCTGTTGTGATGTTACCTTACCATAACTGTAGGTTAATTTTGGTATTTTCATCCCAGTTCACCGTCTTCAATGCGAAATCTACACCAATAGTTAACTTATAGTTAGGAGAAAAAACACCTAAAATATCAAATACATAATTAGTATAAGCTACTCTATATGTTTTTGCAAACCTTAAATGGCCACTACAGTTGTTAATAGATGCAGTACTAGAGAGGTACACCAATTATAAACAAAGAATCTGGTATCTTGTTATTAAACAGACTGATCTTCTGTATGACAAATGTGTAGTGACCAAGGTAAACAAGAGTGGACACACTGAAATGTCTTACCCGACTTTTAGTGTTCATAATTAAATTTATGTTGACAGTAAAAAAAAAAAGTTTATATAAGCTTTACAATAAATTCACATTTTAATGATGAATGAATATGAAGTCAATTAATCTTAATGATGCGACTGGAGTGAACTGTATGAGTATGTTAAACATTCATGCATGAGTGACCTTATTTTAACATTTTCACATCTTCCAATGTTTTTGTTAATCGCTGTTTAGTAATGATTCCTTAAAAGTTTTTATTATTTATTATCATTATTAATGCTATTTAAAGATTTTTATAAAATAATGAGACTATTTCAATATAAGAAATCAACAGTTAAATAATAAAATACATTCCATACAGCAAATACAGTTGACCTATTACTTATAGCATCTGAGAAGAAGACCAAACAACAGAAACTTATCATTGACCAATGAACCATGAAAATGAGGTCAAGCTCAGATGAAACCTGTCAGACACACATGCACACCTTACAATCATTCCATACACGACACATAGTTGACCTATAACTTATAATAACTGAGAAGAGGACCAAACAATAGAAACATAACATTGACCAATGAACCATGAAAATGAAGTCAAGGTCAGATGAAACCTACCAGACCGACATGTACCCCTTACAATCATTCCATACACCACATATAGTTGACCTATTGCTTATTGTATCTGAGAAGCGTAACTTTAACCTTGATCACTGATCTATTAAATGAGGTCGAGGTCAGGTGAACCCTGTCTGATGGATATTTAAACGTTTCAAAGGACCTATATACCAAATACAGTTACTCATAATAAGTAAGAAATTCACATGACAAAAAAAAAATATACATTATTTTCAAGCAGTTGCTGAACCATGAAAATGAGGTCAAGGACAATGGACATTAACAGACGGAAAGTTCATAACATAAGGTATCTGCATACAAGGTATGGGGGCCTCAGTGGCCGAGTGGTCTAGGTAGTTTGTCATGAATACTAATGATCACTAGCCTATCAACACTGAGGATGTGAGGTTGTGAGTTCGAATCTCATCTCATGTGTGTGTGGCGGGGTGTGTCCGACTCAGATCTAAATTGACAAGGATTGGAAATTTTCCTACCGAAGGTTGGTGGTTCTCTCCGGGTACTCCGGCTTCCTCCACCGATAAAAACTGGCCGCCGCGAAATAGCCAAATGTGCTGAAAATGGCGTAAAACCCCAACTAAACAAACAAGCTTTATACAAATAGTGGCTGCCACCACTGCCAGATAGTAATACCTGTCTTACTCTGCAACTTTTGTCGCAGGCGAGACAAAAACCAATTTAAGCACTGTGGCTTTGTGTTAAAATCCATGTACATGTATTACATGTAAGACGTCCATTTCAGTCTTTAGATTATGATGTATCTAACATGTAGGTAACTTCAGTCCTAAATATTTCACAACATGACTATTTGAGATCATGACAAATGACAAATGTCTACCAATGCTGATTTAATGCTTAGCCAGATATGACATAAAAATTTTAAAAAATATATTGGTTATATGGATGAAATGAAAAATTCTTGACACAGAATCCTTTCATTCCTATGACAAGAGATCATAATTCAGCTCTGCATGTGAGAGTCACAAAAAACCTTTCAACACAAACATTTCATTTCAACATCCGGTACATAGTGTACTGTTAGCTGAAGATGCCCTTTAGCTGGATTTGGGTATTTATCAGTTTAATAAACATTTTTGTAAATACGATCAACAAATAAACACTATATAAACACAAACCAGAAGCTGTGCAAGTGACAACTTTATCACTGTTTACAGCCACCTGCCCGCCCACCCACCCACTCTACATTGCCAAGTGACAACTTATCACTTTATCTCTGTTTATAGCCACCTGCCCACCCACCCACCCAAACTACATTGCCAAACTGATAACTTTATTTTTAGGTTGCAAAATCCAGTAAAAAATCAAAGTTGGAAATTTCTAATTTTTTTTTATATTTATCATTGAAAATCTTAAGTAATGAAATGTACTGAAAGATGTATACCTCAAATTCACATACAGAAATTTAAAAATATTTGACTTACCTTCTGTGTAACGTCTGATGACAGAGGTTTTACCTAACAAAAAATCAATTAGAATTCAGGTTCAATACAGTGAGATCTGGCAGGATTACCCAGGCCCTTCCATTTATAGAGGCACAACTATGAAAAATTGATGACAACCCCCTTTCAAAATCTTTAGATGATCCGGTTTTTGCTACCCCAGTTAACAGTAAACTTTTGCCTTTATCTAGAACTATCTTGGTATCACGTTTTAAGGAGATGCTAGTTTTAATTGGGTTAGATCCGTTGGTTTATTCCTTCCATCCTCTAAGGCATGGAGGAGCTACTTTAGCCACCAAGGCTGGTATTCCAGAAATGTTATTTAAACATCATGGTGATTGGCATTCTGATTGTTTTCAGACTTATATTAAGCAAGCAAGTGTTGATATGTATCGGGTTACCTTGGCCATGAATTCACTGATTAAATACTCAGTTATATTGTTTTGGTTTCATTCTGTTTGGTGACTTCGTTTGGGTTTAGGTGCTTGTTTATATGCTTACTGACTTTATGTTAATCCATTGCAGTTCGTTGTTTATTAATACATGTTTAACAATGAATATATCATAATAAAGCACCTTTCGCCAAACAGAATTAGTTGTCAATTGTGTACAATGGGAGGTAACTCTCATTGTACCTAATTGATAACGTTACTGTATTTGAGTTATCTCCCTTAGCTATGCTCATCCGGGTTCAGTTAACATGTGCTTGTCAGGAATTGAGGTGATATGGTCCAGGCCTTGATAGAATTTTTTTAATTTTTTTATTTACTTCACGGTATTATTATTTTTATTTTTTACCCAAATGTGTTTAGGTGCTTGTTTATATGCTTACTGACTTTATGTTAATCCATTGCAGTTGTTTATTAAGACATCTTTAACAATGTTTATATCATAATAAAGCACATTTCGCCAAGCAGAATTAGTTGTCAATTATTTCTATATGAACGCAACCAGTATTCCTGAAAAACACGGAGAGTGAAGGATCTCTTGGACTTTCATATAAATTTCTGTTAACTGATTTCAGCAGTTGAAAATTTATATAAATTTGAATTCATTGAGACAAAAATTATTTATCTTAAACTATAAATATTTAATTGTTTACAAACATGCCTACTTTCACTTTTTCTTTCCAGACAAGACAAGAGCCGGGATAGTTTATATGTACTATATTTTTTCATAAATGATATCCTTATAAGTATGGATTTTAACATAATGTATAATTGTAATAAAATATACATCTTGTTAGCATTTACCAACACCAAATTCTCCAATAACAAGAATTTTGTATAAATGTTCTTTTGCGGCTGGAGCCGCCATTTTTCCTTCACGTGATCTTTAGGGTTGAAAATCATGTGATTTTATTTGGTATGATATCTGCAACAAAATAGTCTAATATTCTGATCATGAAATATTGTAAAGATCTGTAATTAAAATGGAGTTCTATGACCGAAATGGCAAAATTTTTTGTATAGTAAGATTCTATACGAAATAAGCACACGACACACATGACACAAAAGAAAATACATCATGACCGATTTCTCATGGAAGGCGTAAATTCACCTAAAACCTCATATTTTTCTTGTATTTTCTCTGCTTATGTCAACTTGAGTGATTATAAGTAATTTCTTGCTACCTAGCAATTGAAATTATCCTGAATACGCCCCTGTACATGCAGTAACAGAATGGATCGTTGAATTTCGACTCAAACATGCATTAAAAGTGCCATCAATAACATTTAAAATAACGGTTCTGGGGTGTACTCCTGGTCCATAGATAGTTTGCTAAACGATCCAAAAAAAACAAAACAAAACAAAACAAAACAAAACAAAACAAAAATTAAATAAAATTAACTTAGATAAAATAAAGGAATAAATAGTCACAATCACTATAAATGTATATAATCTTGCAACCTTCGATGTAGAGGGGTGTTTTAGTACATTTTCTAAGAAACAGGACATTAGCATTAATATTTTAAAGACCTTTTTTTTTGCATTCTTAACCGAAGCAAAGCAAATTTTGTCGTTTTTAACTTAGCAGATCAATATTTTTTAAACATATAGAATTACTATGTAATTATATCAGAAAACTAGGGTTAATGTCCGATCAACCATACCGATTGCCTCATTTGAACTACGATAGTGAATATATGTACGTTTACATAATATAAAAACTCACAATAATACACCACACAAGCAATGTGGTAAACATACTCTGACTCACTAGCAAGCTAGACGAGAGCATTGTGTCCTATTGTGACCGTGTCTATGGCACGAGAACGAATATAAATAAAAAATATGAAAAGCCATTTTATATTCAGAAATTACTGACAAAGGTATAGTCAAAACAAAGTCAAAGCTTGAAGCATAAGGGAGGCACTCCCTTGTCATATCCAACTATAGAAGTCATCACGTGACTTTGGTGACGTCACACATCACCTATACCATGCCCAAGTAAATTGTATAGAAATGCACTTGGGCGATCATGAATCGATAAAATAAACTACTTTTAGTTCGTGCTGGAAAAATTTTGGTGCTATGTAGTACTTCCTCATATATTTAGAAAAATATTTTAGTTATTTGGAAACGTTTAAATTTTTGTCTTATCCCTTCCAAATGCTTTTGAAAATTTTGTCTTATTTTCCCGTTAAGTCCATATTGTTAAATCATCTAACTGCGATAAATTGGCTTTTTTGTCGTTTTTAACATAAAATTGCGATTTAACCAAAACTGATGGAAAAATTTTGGTGCTATGTGCTAATTAATACATTTATAAATTTTTGAAATATCGCAAATGCAATAGTTTAATTTTTTATTATATCCCTTCCAAATTGATTTGAAAATTAGATATCTTCGGAAAATCTTCTATTATTTTTCAAGATGGCGACGATAACCGGAAATGGCACTAGGCGCGAAAATACAAACATTTAATGATTTTCAATTTCATATTTGCATCGAAACAAACGCTTATGTTTGAAATATAAAGTATATATATATATAAATAGCTGACATAACTTATTAATAAGTATATAGTTTCCAATTGCACTGCATATTATAACTTATCCTCGCCAAGGGCGATATAGATTATGAAAAAAAAATCGCACCTTTGCCAGTATTAATGAAAACTAACACAGATGATGGATCATTTCATTTCTTTTCAATCGAGGATTTTATTATATAATGTTTGTGTGATGAAGTTATAATAAAAAGGGGGATATGCATACTCTAGATACTGATATATTACTAGAGACATATTGTTTGATGTCTCGGATGTTACTAATAAAGTATATCCTTTGGTCTTCATATATCATATGTTTGAGTAAAACCTTCATAACTTTTCGAAATATCGTAATTGCAATGTTTATATTTTGATTATGTCCCTTCCAAATTGATTTGAAAATTAGCTATTTTGAAATGTGTTATTTTTTACTATTATTATTCAAGATGGCGCCCATCCTAATCAGCTTCTACCTTGCCATAGCAAAGTAAATATATATACGAGTAAATGAATTACTCATATATATAATATGTCAAATGTTAAATATATAAATACCAAAAAGATAAATTATTAATTTAAAATAAATTAAAATGTTACTTATCTGACATTTGAAATTATATTTCATCACTGCATTCTTTGTGATCCCCCCGTAAACACACACACATCTCTATATTAAAATGTTGCATTAATTATCAAAAAATGTGGCGTTAAAAATGAAATCACCCTGTTTTTGGTCAGCAAACGGTTTACCTGTATACATACAATGTACCTGTGTACCTTAATTAACGGTTGGAACAATAAACATCCGGACAGTCAAGGTACAATATACATGTCAAATCGTTAATTAGTTATAATTACCTGAAAAACACAGCATGTTAATTGCACATAATAAATTTCTTCAGATAAAACTCAAATAAATTTTACCAAAAAAAAAAAAATTCGCTTTTCTCGCGGCTTGAAAAATAAAAAAACTTGCACCATTAACCTTTATCACGTGTAATTATGTACTTTTGACAGTTTGTATAAATTGGTGATGAATTTCATATTATTAATTATTGTCACAATTTCATATATTGAAATTATAATCCATGTGAAATGTTACTACATATTTCAAATAAAAAGTTTTTTAAAGTGAAGACGTGGAGAACGTGCTATATAATCAATACAGAGTTATCGAAGTACGATGAATGCCTGGCATGAACGGGACCAGTAGATTCCCAATATTGGGTAACCAGTTAAAAAGTCTAAACAGAGTTACCTAACATAATTATGACCGATATAGCTGCATATGCTCAAATTTTTCCACAGTTTTGTTCCTGTACTATTTTAATGCAGTATCGCAAACTGCCTGTCACACATGTATGATATTAGGTTTATTAAGAAATGAAATCCACGCAGTGATACTCAGTAACAACATATTTATCGTCCATCGCCAACCAAGACACAAGAAGATGAGAAGTTCTATTTATAAACAGTTAAACTTATTTTAATACGTTATATTCATTTTCATTAAGGAATGTTTCCAATTTTTGAACAGGTAATACGATATAACCTAGCTGGTTTGGTTCGGTTTACGCATAATATAAACCGCGAAGCGGATTACGAATACAGTAAACTGACCCAAACCAGGTTATTCAAGTATAACCTGTTCAAAAATTGGAAACATTCCTTATGATTTAATTTCCAAACACAAATACAATGATTCCTCGATTCAATCATCAGTAATGACTATTTGAATTTCACTGTGTTGAAAGTGGCAGATTAATCCGATGTTGATGTCACAAGACCAAATTAAACCAGGTTATACAGTATAACCAATGTTGCTCTATGCTGTTCAGCCAATCAAAATGCAGTATTAAAATCAAATTGAATTATTTGTATATGGAAATGAAAAAGGTAAATGAGACAACTGCCCTTAAACGAAGTTCGAAATGTTTAATAAGAGGTAGCAATGCGGCAATTGTCAAATCTGTATGACAGGATCATAATGATAGAGACTGGAAACGGGGAATGTGTCAAAGAGACAGAAATAATGTACAAAAGAGCAGAAAACAGCCGCCGTCTTCAACGCAGCGAGAAAATCAAGCACCCGGAGGTGGGCTTCAGCTGGCCCCTAAACAATAATGTATACTAGTTCAGCGAAATGGACTACATATTAAAATGTTGTGAGTAAATCTAACATTACAAAAAAATGCCTGAAATAAAATATGTTTTCAAAAAATACATAAACAATAGCTCGTTGCTTGTAACAGGTATACAAAAAATGTCGGATTTGATTTAGTTTAGCGATTGGTCAAACCTGCCCTTATGCCCTTTGAAAAAAAAAATTCAAGAGTTACTTTGTGCCTCATGTTGTCCTTCTTTCAAGATACTAAAAATGTTAACTCGCAAACATATTTGGTCATTTGGGAGTCAAAAACACTGTCTGTTTCATAGACCACAGAATGTCCCGACAATACCAATGCTGTGATATCTCAAGCAACATATTTAATTTAATGTCAAAATTTTATAATTAAACTTTTTTTTATTGAAACATTCATAACTGAATCCATGCATGAAAAAGATATGTTTCATGCTACGTGCGTACTTTCAAACGACATACCCACAAGAACATGGTTCTGAGACATTGATAAGTATGCATGTATTTGTGGAATCTGATTTATACTGTTTAAAAACATTCCGTTGTAGATTTTTAATGCGGACTGAATTATACCATTCAATGCAGCCACCCGGGATTTGAGATGCAGTCATCCTTTAATATTTTTAATGACTTCGTTGATCATTATTGGATTTTCCCAAGGATGCCAATTCACCTGTGTTCATTAATATCAATATGAAAACATATTCACAACCAAAAGACTAAATAATCATGCACATTTTTAGCGTGATATTTACTTAAGGACAAATGTTGAAAATTCGCCCCAGATTCTTCATTTTTCAGCCAATGAGAAATAAAAAATGTTTGCCCGCTCCTAAAATTTGGCGAAAACGGTAAGGATTTTTCATTTTTTTTCAATTTTTTTTTGGTAAAAAATTTGTGCCGCATGTAAATTTGATCTTCGCCTGAAAAGAACTAGTCTGCAAGAATAAAAATAAAATTAATTTTCGCTCGCTCGTTCCTATTTTTGCCATTAAAAAATCCAAAAACTAAAAATAAATTTGGTATGGCCTTACGTTTTGAATTTCGAAATACAAAACTAAAATAATGTACAAAAATATTTTTTATACATCACGCATGTCAAAGTAATTCAATATAAAGTGTTTAAACTGAAAGGGATAGGTGTATACACGCAAAATGATCCCAACACGAATAACCTATTTTAAAACATAAATGAGAAGAATGAAAATCAATGGCTGACTACCATAAACAGTATTTCAAATACTTGTGTCAACATTTAAATTTGTGTATTTTTTAAATTTCTGTTTACATTTCTAAGAGAAATCGTGTATTCTCTCTACTGAAGTGAAGATGAAATATTAGAAAAGAGAGATGATGTAAGACCCAAAGCCATAAAATAAAACAATGATTTTTGTAAGAAATCCCGTTGAATCGCACATTTAATCAGTTAAAAGTTTGTAATCAATTTTAGATGCAACAACATATATGAAGACAAATGTTCTAAGACAGGCATGATATTCCCAAACCATCAATAGAGCCTTAGTTAAAAAAAATCGTAAAGGTTCCACGGAACCCAGTGTCTCGCATGCTTTCGCTGTTGTCTCTGTTTTCAGTGTAATAGTAGAATGTACATAATGTTTCTCCACATGTTATTTATTAGTCATGAAGAAGCTTATGTCCAAGTTTAATAAAAATCCAGGATGGATTAAGAAAGTAATGAATGTAATCCGGGAGAAAAACTAAGTCCATTTATAAATAAAATACGGAAAAATGGGGGAAAAATTATAACAAAATTTTCCTCTGGATACAATCTTTTGATCATGAACATTCTTCTGTCCAAGTTTGGTAAAAATGCAGGATAGTTTTAAAAAGTTATTAATGTTTTAAAAACTTTAACCACGGAACGAATGTAAATGTTGACGCCGCAGACGACGATGACGGAATGTGGAATCGCTATGTCTCGCTTCGGCCACAAAAGACGCAGGCTCGACAAAAAGGTTTGATACGGTGTACCAGAAATTGAGCTGAAAATTCACGTTCGGACCGAGATAAACATTCCAATTTTCAGGACATGTTTTCGTCTTAAAATTTTTTAATTAAGGAGGTCGCCCAAATTATATAAAAATATTAAACTAAAATTATCCAGAGGAGTTTGAATTCTGTTGTAACATTCGATTATTTTAACAAGTAAGAGTTAAATGTGATTTTTTTGCATCAGCAGTGAAGTGACGGTGAAATTTTCATTATGTCACCCAAGGCTACATTTGTGTATTTGGGTGGGGATCTTACTATGTTGTTGCTTTACACCACCCCTTGACTAAACAATGTCTAACGATGTTGTCTCAAGACGTTATGGCGTACGTAAAAATGTAATATTTCCATTTTGTATAAGAAATATTTGCATTTTATTGTGATGTTAGATGATACTTCTCGTATTAGTATTACAAATTTCCAAATAATTCTGAAAGTCTACCCAGATTTATGTGATAGTAGATTTTACCATATTAACTGATATTCTAGAAAATGAGCTTCTTATAACATTTACGATATATAGTGCATATTCATAATTATCCTCCTGTAACCCATTGAAAGACTGAAATGAAACGGTATTTTAAAAGGACACAGGACGACCTTTCACGGCTTTTATTGTTTGAAGCGTTCATTGTTCCATTTTCGTACATTTGTAAAGGGGATATGGAGTAACAATTGGATAAATAACTCAGTTCATTGCCTCTCAGTTTACAATCAATACAAGACAAGGTATAATTGGTCCGTCTAGTGTCAAAGATTTTATAAAAGGCTTGACGTTTCAAGTGTATGCAATTAACCTCATTGTAGAGTTTATATGAAGACCAGGATTGGGTTTTATTGCATTTCTACACCACCTCTCTAAACATTTGTTTTACACGTGTACTCTGTAGGGTCTGCAAAAAACGTCAAAACATTTTGCTGCAACAATACTCAACAATAGAAATGTTGAAAGCCAAAGCATTATAATGACAAGAACGACATCGTCACTATAAATGATGACGTAGTTGCAAACCTGGGATATTCCTGACTACAGTGTAGTTTAATACTTATACTTCATGATAATAGGTTATTGGAAATGATTCCTTTCGTGAAAGTATTGATATACAATCAGTTGTGAGGGTAATAACCCCTTACGTCTACCAGCAAAGTCAGCCAATAGTAGCCATTCTATCATACGTAATTCGACAAGAAGTGTTTCCAAAGTGATGACGAAAATTTTGTGGTATTGTAAAATGGTTTTGTTCCTTTTCTTTCGTTTTTGTTTTTGTTTTGTTTTGTTTTTTAATCAATTCATATTACTAGTGGTGATTATATAATGATTAGATAATGTTAATTTTCTTTTCTCAACTTCGTGTCGAATTCAGTGAGGGGTTAACAATGCAGATTCCAATGATAATTTTTTGTATCGTTTAACAACAGAATTAGGTATTTCAATTTACTTTTTTGAAAATTATAACATATATGTATATATAAATACAAAATTTCAAACCCACAATATAAAAATATAATTTAAACCCTATTTCAGTTTTCCCAACCAATGAAAGTTTACATTGCCTGTTTCTTTCATTGTGTGTTTATTTCCCATAAAATTAGAAAAGAAAGGAACTCTCGCCTTATTGTTCTGACCAGTGTTCACATTTTGATGAGATCTATTCTTATCAACAATGGCACATTCATTTTGATATGGAAGATGATTTTGTGATTGTGATGACAATGACGATGACCTGTCAACTAATTTGTGAGACTTAATTGACTTGTCCAGACTATCAATATTGACTAAACTATCTACGTCTGTGTAAAATCCCCATTCGTTCACTTGGCCTTTGACTGTCGTATCCGAATTCATTTTTTCGCGTTCACCACTTGAATGACCGTTAGCTTGCATCGTGTCATTTATTTTTTCATTATTTGTAGACGGAACAGTTATATCCTGTAAATCATTGATATTTCTATACAATTCCCAGGCATTTGGTCCAGTTTTGATTTCATCAATGTTTCCAACGCCATTTTCATTAATCCTTTCTAAAGAATCACCTTTATCATGTAGTGTTTCATTTATCTTATATTTCTCTCCATTAAAGTCAACATGAACATTTTCAACTTCTACTTCACCAACAGGGGTTATTTTACTGATATCCGCATAAAGATCCCAATCACCCATCCCGGTTTTTAGATCACTTATTTTAAAATCACCAATAATTTCTTTTTCTTCAATGGATTCATTTTTATCATTCTCCTTAAATTGGCTTATATTTCGGCTGTATTCGTAAGTGTCCGTTTCCTTACTTACACTTACGTTTGCCCATTTCCCAGAGTCATTCTTCTCCATGTGTGTGATATTAACATCGACACCCATTGGTGAATACACACTTTCCACATCACTAGAAATGATATTTATTTTCTCTGAATAACCACTGTCTGTGTTGCTTCCGCCTGGTGAAAAAGTTGAGCTCTGGGGAGAGTAAAGACTATCTATTTCGCTCTGAGTGCTACTTCGCAGATTTAACTTACTCGTGTCTATTTTGTTCATATTGAAATGTGGTAAAATGGTGACATTGTCCATATTACGAGGTGAATGTACGTTTGTCTCTGTTTTAATATTAAATGATGATTTCTGGTGAAAATGAGCTCGCGGTGAAAATGAAATACTGTTCGGACTTCTGAGTGAGTGAAAACTCTCAGTTTCACTATCATTTCCTGATTCTTGTTGGATACTAAAATTGTCAGATTTTACACTCTCTGACCGAGGTGAATGCACACTGTCTCTGTATGCCACTGTTGTATTTTGTTGATTCAGTGTTTTTTTACCACTATTGATTAATATTCCTTTGTCAACTTTGCGTACTTTGGCACCCTCTGAATATTCGACAGGCTCCTGCTTTATACGTTTTAACATTGGCTTTTCGCTTTCACTTTCTTTTCCCAATATAAGATTTGTATGCATAGCCTCCTTTTCCCTAATTTCATTTACAGAAGTAAAAGGATCTTTTCCAAGTGCAAACGAAGTATTTCTGATTTGTTTTGAAACATCAAGTGCTAAAGCTTTATTTTTTTCGAAATGCTTTGATATATGACTTTCTAATTCTTGATCACTGTAAAATTTCTGATCGCATATATCACATTGAAATTCTTTCATATCATGGTTAGTTTCTATGTGCCTTTTTAGAAATTTCAAACTTTGAAAACTTTCATCACAAATCTGACATTTACATGATACTCTAACACCTGGAGAGTGTGACAAAATATGTTCTTGAAAATGTTTAGATTTCTTGAAATTTTTCTGGCAAATTTCGCATTCGTATAACGTTCTCTTTTGTCTTTCCTGTCGAACTTTTTCTTTCGTTTCATGCGTAACAATATGTTCTTCGAGATCTTTTACTGTATGAAACTCCTTCTTGCAAATACGACAGTTTAAAACGTCTTCTATTTCAATAGTTGAAGTTTCATCCTCTGAACTTTGAATACTAGATTCTGAACTGTCTGTATTTTCAGTCAAATGTTGGTTTTCATGTTGCCTTAAGGAACTTCTACTGAAAAACTTTTTGTCGCATATTTCACATGTGTATTGTTTATTCTTGTGTTTGTGGCGCATGTGTCTTTTCAAAGTTGTCTTGTTATTAAATATTTCCTTACAATTATGACATTTATACATTTTATGTATTTTGTGTAAGGAAAGCATGTGTTCTTTCAACAAACTCTTTGATGGAAATGATTTTGAACACACCTTACAAAAATGTGATTTGTAGTCGTGAAGCGACTCGTGTTCCTTGAGATGTAGTTCATGGTGGAAGCCCGCTCCACATTCCAAGCATTTGTATGGGTATATACCTATGTGAGAAAGAACATGTTCCTCTAGTGTATTTTCCCAAACAAACCCTTCTCCACATATAACGCATTTATAAGGACTTTCTGAGTCATGTGTTCGTAAATGAGTATGAAGTGTACTTTCGGTCAGGAACCGTGCCTCACATATATGGCACTGATGAAGGCGATGTTCTACATGTTTCTTCATATGTTCTTTTAACTGAACTTTTTGTGGAAATGTTTCTCCACAGGCATCACATTTAAAACCGTCTTTTTGAGTGTGCGCGCGTAAATGAGCAAGAAGATTATTGCGCCAACGAAATTTGACGCCACATATAGGACAAATATTTAATGAGTTTTGCTTTACGTCTTGCTGGTGGTATATTCGTTTATGAATATTGAGGTATTCCTTCGACTGAAAACTTTGACTACATGTATGACATTTAAATGATGATGTTTTCTTGGATATTTTATGTTCTGAAAGTATATAAGAAATCTTGTATCTACTATTACTTCCACTGTATTTGTGAAAACGTCTTTTGAGCGTAGGTTTTTTCAATACAGAGGACGTTTCACTGACATCACTGTTTGAATCTGAATCACTACTGTTATATGTGCTCTGTATATCCTGCCGTCGTAGTGTTTGACCTTTTTTATTTGACGATTCGCAGTCCTGGCACCTGCATGTTTTCTTAATTTCATTTTTAGAAATAAATTTTGTCACTTGTGATTTTTCGCCAAAAAATGTCTGTGGCTGTTCTTTTTCTAATATAGGCAGGGAATCGACGCTATCATCAGTTTCACGCCAACTATTTTTAGAGCGATCTTTCCGTTCCTTTACAGGTTGTGAAGTAGCATCAACACATGATTCTCTGTAAATTGGTCCTCTTCCAAGTTTGTCTGCAATCAGTTCTTTGAATGTGTTTTCATCCAAATCTTGTAGTTTTGTTTTCATAGCTTCTGCAATACCTGCAATATAAAGTGTATAGCTCCTGTATCTTGTCCACCATCTTCATCACAATGCAAACTATTCTCTAAATAATGATATTAAAAACAAGGCACTGAATCTATTATCAAAGCTGAGATAACTTTAAAAAGATTCCAAAGTATATATGAAAAATTTACGTAATCCTGTTTTTGTGGTTTAAATATGCTATCCAACCGCACAAAGGATCATCACCCTCGAAAATACAAATTTAACTCGCTATCTGATATTTTTTTAAATAAATTTATTGATTTATCCATACAAATCCTAACAGTATATCTATGAACTTTGAAAAAATTAGCAAAACCTTACACTAATCTTAACCGAAAACTCGTAAAAATGATCGCCAAAATTAAGGTAACGAATTATAAAAGCATGTTCCATATTTATATGCATGAACCGTGAATCGTTTTTTTTTAAAGTACGACAAATACGGATTAGGAAGATAAGCCAACAGGAAAGCTATTAATGTTGGTGACTTTTTTTTATAAACTTTATTCTATTCATAACCTGTCAGTCCATCAAAGTATTATGTAGAATAGTAGATATCCTGTCAAGCTACATCATGAAGTATATTGTTCATTTTCTACTTTGTTTTTGATTAATTTAAGATTAAAGTTTTTTTTTATTATTTAAGTAGAAATCGGTTATATACACGATGTCTGCGTTAATGGTACCGACATTACATGGTTTGGAGAAACTATAAAATTAAATAAAATTTTATCACCGAAATTTGATACTATCATATCGATCGATCACTTTGGTTTAAATAATTTAATCTAACAATTTGAATGGATCAGTAAATTTTATGTGTAACAATAAAAGGATATTTACAAGAAAGAAAAGTGTGTCTAACAATACACAATGTTACTATATAACTTGTTTTTTTTTTTTTTAATTTGTTTAAGACTTTTTTCTACATTTTAATTGAGCAAAATATTGAAAAACAGAACTTTCAATTTTTATTTACCAATACTTGTCATAGAATTATTTAAAAGGCATAGAAACTTTATTTTTCTGGTAAATATAATGCCAACGTTATGAGATCAGACCAAACCAAACCCACATTTTGAAAAATCTTTTTCTTTTATTGAGACTTGATACCCAAATAACTTCAAAAGGGGATTAGACCCTGAAACCAACAAATGAAAACATCTGGATGAGGGATGTTATAAGTATCAAAGTCTCATGAAACCACTGCAGTAATTTTTCATAATTTTTTTTCTAAGATAGCTTCAGAAAAGGGTGGATGACTCACCATACTGTTATCTGTAAACTATGAATATTACTGATAGTAAGTGTGGTTAAAAATCTTATATTTCATCTTCGTTGTATTTATGGTTAACACCTAAAATTTTGACATGTTTCGGAACGATTCATTGAACTGGAAAATTGTTTTTTAAACTTCACCTTAAGTTATGGAAGAATTTACTCACCCATGACTGAAGCAAGGACAAGGACACCTAGTTTTTGAACTATGGAAAATGTTGTTTTTCTGTATTTGGTTATAATTAGGAACACATTATCACATACAAGAAATGTATAAAACTAAGTGAAGCTGAAAGCCTTTCAATTTCTAATAAGAGTGACACTTTGCTCATATCACTGGAGGTCATGTTTGACATGTTCTTTTTATAGTGTCGACATAAATACAAATAAAATTAAAAATCAGATATAAAACTCTTTTCAATTTTTATTTGTTTATCCACTAAAACTCGTTTCATTATAAACACTAAAATCACATTTAAAATTCTGCTTAAGGATACTTAAAGACCAATAGAAGAAACTTTATATCAAACACGTGATGTAACCACCTGTCTAACTACAAAATGGGAAATAAACTATACATCTTAAACTTTTTTATTATGTCACAATTTGCCAATTTATTATTTCAATTTATTTTATTTGAGTTAATTAGCTTTACATTTTTATATATCTTCAATATGTTTGGCATTCTTTCTATGAAAATGGCAGAATTTTAGGCATCATCTTATATAAATACATTTATATGTATAATTAAGGGGTCACTTCAAAGGCATAATCCATGATTTGAATTACAAACAAAGCATCCACTGTTCTTGAAAATACAAAATATCAAAAATTCAGTAAAGATTACCAGGTCTCAAAAATAAAAATAATATTTCATAATTCTTAGGCATAAGGCAATATCACAAGATACTGCCACTAAAAATAAAGGTAAAGCATGAAGATACTAGTATAAAATGTAATTGAGTCTCAAATGCTACCCAAACATAACTACCTGTACTTGTGATTCTGTAAATACATGTACTTAATTTAACAATTCGGCTTCAAAGATAAAGTATAAATGTAACACGAAGCATGACCATGATAAATACAACAGAGAAGCAAGTTAATACTAACAAACTAAATTGAAATATGCATGAAAAACTAACAAATATATAAATATATATATATATATAAACATACAGTATTCCATGATTTGTACGGAAGCTGCCGTGTTTGGCGAGTTTTGAACACATTCACGAATCTTTCGACAAAGATTAGAAAGGGTAATAAAACAAGCAATCAGATTCTTCGAGCACATTAAATAATTCAAACCCACGTACTACAAAAGTTCTTTTTTAATAAGTGGCTTTAAGGACAGTTTTGAAGTTGTTTCATCCTGCCATGGAAATGATTATACTAAGTAAAACAGTAACAAAGCAATGTCAAATTTCGCTGAGCTGGTTGTACATGTATAAATGTGCTACGATTACAACACGCTGAGCCGGATTTTCAACGAGCTAGCTCACGAGGTAACTGTTCACAGGAAGACATATCACCCCACTCGGACACATTATACTGACTCAGAGTCGACCAGTCCTTTGCTCTTACCCCTAAATACCGTCTGCTTGGTGGAGAAGCAGCAAACACAAATTTTAATGTCTTTGGTGTGACCCGACTGGGGATCGAACCCGCGACCTTCCGCACTCGAGGCGGGCACGCTACAATGAGACTACCGAGGAGGTTGCCCAAAATGAAGAAAACGGCAAAAAATAACATGGAAATATTGTAGAGCGGTTTCAAAGACAGAAAGACCTAATCAAGTTTAGCCTTTAAAAAGAACACAGTTGAAAAGACATGCTTAAGAAAAATACTCAAAAGTAGTCAATAGCTGTAATATTTCAATTTCACGTCAGTAGTGAAATGCTATACACTGAGCTTTTGAAATTTTTTGTGCCAGGTGTGTAATATGACCCTCTTGATTGATGCTTTATAATGAGATACAAAGAAGAACATTATTAAGTATTAATATTCATCGATTTAGATCTATTTCTGGGTAAAGTTTGTAATCTCTTGTAACTAAGAAACAAAATACAATGAATTGGAAATCAATTTTCAGGAATTATAACTGAAAAATGGTTACACCTGGATAACTTTCAACTTGTGAAGAAAATGTGCATTTATTTGCTGATGGGAAAAGATTATCATTTAAATCAGAAAAAAAGTTTACTTACTTTTATTATTTACGTTTTAAGAAAATTTAAACCGTGACCAACAACTTATAAATATATAAAATTATCATTACACTACAGATAGGTTCGACATGTATGATTAATTGTTTGATCATACCACCGAAAGAAGTAGGAACATTTTCGCCTGTATTTTTTCTCTTCTAGGGTCATTTTTAAAAGGTCGCCTAAAGCCTTTCAAAATTTCTGTGGGCATTGTCTGGTATGTGGTATCTACATGCCTGAATATCGCTTTTGGGTGCAGTGTTAACACAAATTTCCTAAATTAACGTCTTCAAGACACTTTTTCAACTTGAATGACACTCCGAACCAAAACGATTTTTTGGCTGTAAGTCAGTTTATGTATCTCCTTTCATATGACACTAGAATGGTTTTGGTTATGAATTTCCTTCTTAGCGATATTCAAAATTGTTCAAATTAACAAATCATCTTTATACAACACTTTTGCAGGAACAAAATTTTAACTTATTAATGATTAAACACAAAATTTCTGTTTGTTACCACAAAAATGCACTGCATACACTAGTTTACGATAAAAAGTAGGTAAATATTTGATATTTAAAAATCAATGGTTATTACTGAAACAAATACAGGGGGAAATGGCCCTACTTCTTATGCTCCCAAGATACTGCGTGGAAGATGTGAACATTTGTATATATTACTCTTTCTCAATAAAACTATTAACAAATGCACTGTTTGGGTAAACATTAATTGCAGTAATAACAATTCACTAATGGACAATTTTAACATAATTATACATGCAATTCCATAAGAAATGTTTGTGATGCCCCACATTTTAGGTTATGACAGCATCAGTATGTTTAGATCGTGATCATTGTAAACTACCGTCAACATTTGTTTTCCAAAAAAAGACAAATACCGATCGTAAACCCGTGAAATATTAGTAATTAGGCGAATTTTATAATACATGCAGTAAAGTATCCTTGGAATTAGAAAATGACTTAATCTTAAATAAAGCAGGAAAATTGAAATGTCGGGCTTTATGTGTATCTATGCGATTTACAATAAAAAAAACTATAGGCACTTCGGCGTAGCAGCCATTTAATAAATCGTTGATGCATAATAATTACCCAAACCTATTTAAATTCTACCTAAATTCTTCAATTACCACACACTATATAATATTACCATACCTAAAAACAGGAAACATTACAACTTGTGAAACTTACCCAGTTGAATTATTTTTACTTCCCGCCATTGTCATTTTTTTAATAGACTGAGACGTGTTATACAGTTTACCAACAGAAATAGAATGAGTGGTGTCCCATTTCATGGATTTTTAAACACGAATCGTATGCACAAAGCTATGCCAGGTTTTACAACGCGGCCTCTTGAATCAAACTTTAAATGTTATTATAAAGGAAGGCCATCAATGCAAGTTAAAGAACTGTTGGTGGTTCATCTCTTCATTGAATAGAAATTTGTGTAATGTGTACTTAATTAAGGTTCAGCCCAAATATCTTCTGACGCGTAAATTTTAATATTGTCATTTCATTAAACTGTATTTTAATATAAACATACACTGCTCAAAGTTTAAAACCCGATGAAGTGTAACCATTTACAATGTGGGCATGTTCAACATCTTTCAGGTGATTTGTGAAGGTTAGAATAACACATATTTAATTTGTTAAGTTTCTTTACTCTTTAATAAAGTATAAAAAGAGGAAGAGAGTGATAAACATGATAAAATTATTGCAGTATGAAGAACAGGTCAGTTCTAATCTCATGAAATAAACCATGTAAACAAAATCGAAGTATTCCTGAAGGATATGCTCGCAAATGGTTTGTGGTACCATTGTTATCGACGCTAGGAGACGTATCGAAACTGATATAATAGCCTGTAGGACTGGACAGGGGAAACAATTGCTTGCATTTAGTGGTCATCGTGTAGCTTCAACCAGAAACAACGACACAGTCACAAGAGAAGCAGAAATGTCACAGAAACAGTGGTGTTAAAATTCAACATATTATAACAAAGTATTTTACGTCAGCAGTGCTCAAGGCTATTAATGTATATAGTTGCAAAGCAAACGCTCAATAAAAGATCAAATTTTTATCATACTACCTGTTTAAACATATGTTGTCACTTTTATTTGGCTGTAATAAAAAAATCTATCGATTTTCTAAAAACTTGTGTCTGACATGTCATTACAATGTATGTCTTATCTATATGATTTAAAATATTTGTTTTTATTATTATGATTCTTTTAACCTGCAAGGGGAAATTACAGTGTCATTAAAGTGTTTCGATACTAGCGTGAAACTGATTCCTGTAAATTAGATATTACAAAAATATTAAATAAATCGACGAAGTGTGCAAATCTCGTGCATCCGGCAAAAATTGGTATCATGGAATGCTATATGTATTTATATGTAGAATTTATACATATATAATAAAAACATTTCCATGCTACAAGCATTACTAACAGAAGCAATGCAGTAATTTTCCAAAACTTAGTAACAAGAACAGACAAAAATAATAATAAAAATAATTCATACCTAAAAACATTTGCTTCTTCAATGCAGTCATTTCAAATGAATTTCTTTGTTGATAAACTTTGAAATTCTATGGCTAATTCCTCTAGCAAAGTTGACCTTGCCTAGAATTTTGACTGCTCTGTTATGCACTTGATTCCATTGCTTACAATACTTTGATCATTGTTTCAAGTTTGAAATAAATAAAAACTGAAAGAATAATCTATTGGGATTTACCTTAAATATGTTTTGTTCGTAACTATATATCATAAGCTATAAGTGTAACAGGTTGACAATTTATCTATATCTTCTTATTTACAATTATTGATTAATTAATGAATTATCTGTCAAGACAAAGTGTCGAAAAAAAAACAAAAAAAAAAAAGAAAACAAATTTTGTCGAACGTCTCATATGAGACAACACAGATTTCTGTCAACAACGTGCATCCGAAAAGTAAGCGCCAAGTCTATGTATGAAATATTTAATAACCACATCAAAGTCACATTCGAAAATCGAAAGTCCAATACAGTAGGAAAACATGAAGCAAAAAAACCGAGAATCTGAGAAAGACCAGCTATTTATATTTAGTTTTTAGCTCACCTGGCCTAAAAGGCCATGTGAGCTATTCTCATCACTTTGCGTCCGTCGTCGTCGTCGTCGTCGTCGTATGTCGTCGTAAACTTTTCACATTTTTATCAACTCCTCTGAAACCACTGAACCAATTTAAACCAAACTTAAGTGGAATGGTCCTTGGATGGTCCCCTTTAAAAATTGTGTTCGGTTTTCCCGGGCGCCATCCATTAGGCCAATTTGAACCAAACTTTGGTGCAATGGTCCTTGGGTGGCCCCTTTTAAAATATGTGTTCGGTTTCCCCGAACGCCATCCAACATGGCTGCCATGGTCGGACATAGTTTAACCTTGAACCCTATGGGAATTTTAACATTTTTATTATCTTCTCTGAGACCATTAGGCCAATTTGAACCAAACTTTTGTGGAATGGTCCTTGGGTGGCGCCTTTTAAAATTTGTGTTCGGTTTCCCCGAACGCCATCCAACATGGCCGCCATGGCTGGACTTAGTTTAACATTGAGCCTATGGGAATTTTACTTTTTCGTCAACTCCTCTGAAACCACTGAACCAATTTAAACCAAACTTAAGTGGAATTGTCCTTGGATAGTCCCCTTTAAAAATAGTGTTCGGTTTTCCGGGACGCTGTCCAATATGGCTGCCATGGTTGGACATAGTTTAACCTTGGACCCTATGGGAATTTTAACATTTTCGTTATCTACTCTGAGACCATTAGGCCAATTTGCTCCAAACTTTGGTGCAATGGTCCTTGGGTGGCCCCTTTTAAAATTTGTGTTCGGTTTCCCCGAACACCATCCAACATGGCCGCCATGGCTGGACCTAGTTTAACATTGAGCCTATGGGAATTTTACTTTTTCGTCAACTCCTCTGAAACCACTGAACCTATTTAAACTAAACTTAAGTGGAATGGTCCTTGGATGGTCCCCTTTAAAATTTGTGTTCGGTTTTCTGGGGCGCTGTCCAATATGGCTGCCATGGTTGGACATAGTTTAACCTTGGACCCTATGTGAATTTTAACATTTTCGTTATCTTCTTTGAGACCATTAGGCCAATTTGAACCAAACTTTGGTGCAATGGTCCTTGGGTGGCCCCTTTTAAAATATGTGTTCGGTTTCCCCGAACGCCATCCAACATGGCCGCCATGGATGGACCTAGTTTAACATTGAGCCTATGGGGATTTTACTTTTTCGTCAACTCCCCTGAGCCAATTTGAACCAAACTTTGGTGGAATGGGTGGCCCCTTTCCATACTTATGTCTGGAATCCTAGACTTCCAATCGAGATGGCTGCTGTTACTGAAAATAGAAAAAGGGGGGGGATGAATTTCCAAAATCTTCTATGAAACTGCAAGGCCAGTTGCAACCAAACTTGGCAGTAGTAGTCCTTAGGAGGTTCTCTTTTAGATGGATGTCTGATGACCCGGACTGTTAACCAAGATGGCAGCCACAGCCGAACTTAGTTAAACTTAGTTAAACATAGGGCCCTATGGGAAAATTCGTTGAAAAATCTTTTTATCTGAAAACAATTTACCAAATTGAAACCAGACTTTGCAGCAATGGTCCTTATATGGTCCTCTTTCAGAATGGTGTCCCATGACCTGGACTGTCAACCAAGATGGCTGCCACAACCGAACTTAGTTTAACATAAGGCCCCATGGGAAAATTCATTGAAAAATCTTCTTATCTGAAACCACTTGACCAATTGGAACCAGACTTTGCAGCAATGGTCCTTAGGACGTCCTATTTCAGAATTGTCTGATTTCGTGGACTGTGAACCAAGATGGCCGACAGAACCAAACTTAGTTTAACAAAAGAACCCTATGGGAAATTCACTCAAAAATCTTCTGGTCACAAACCACTCAACCAATTAGAACTAGACTTGGTAGCAATGGTCCTTAGATGGTTCTTTTTTAGAAATGTGTCCATTGACCTAGACTGTCAACCATGAGGCTGCCACAGCCGAACTTAATTGAACATAGAACCCTATAGATAAACCAGCCAAATCTTTAGTCCTGCTCAAGATGAAAAGTTCAATGCAGGTGAGCGATACAGGCTCTTTAGAGCGTCTAGTTCTAATTATCAACAATACCCCCATACAAACTTTAACAAGTTCCGCCAAATAAATTAAATCAATAAGTCCGCATAGTTTAGCATACTCAAGATTAAGAGTCTTACATAGATATTGCCCCGTAAATCATACGTAAATGTAGTAGCTTGAAGACTTAGAATTTCGTACATCGTATATATTTTTAGAAGTCTGACACTGAAGATTTCGGATATATGTCCATCAATATAAAGTCCTTGCCAAGAATGACAAAGATACCTTATCTGTATTTTTTTCCAGCTGATCGGTTTAGAAATCGATAACAGTGTATAATTTATATTATTTAGATTTTCAAAAGTCAGTTAGATTTGAATTAATTTTTTTTTCAGAGATGATGTAAGCAATGTAATTAGTTTAAAGTTTATTTTGTGGCATTGCTTACATAGTATGTTTAAAGCCATTTAAATTAAGTAATGTATGTAAGCTTGTTTAAATAAAGCAATTTTAGGGCGTAATTGAAAGTGATCAGCTACCCGACCAAATATGTACAAAATGACAATAAATATACACTGACAATGAAAGAAAATACACAAGAAACACCATAATTGCCATTTCAGATTGTGTTTGTTTAAAATAAAATCCACAAATGCTTCTATCATGATGAGATTCCCAATTTATTGATACTTGCACATTTTCATTGTTACAAAAACATTAAATTTGTGAAAACTAAGGAGTATCACTTTCATGCATAGCTTAAATGTTGGAATTTTAATTTGCCTTCAACGTTTGGGATTATGGTTTCGGTTATTTTGTCCATCACAACTGATGAGTCGTAAATCAACGAATGCGCAC
This sequence comes from Mytilisepta virgata, assembly GCA_028015205.1. Taxonomy (NCBI): domain Eukaryota; kingdom Metazoa; phylum Mollusca; class Bivalvia; order Mytilida; family Mytilidae; genus Mytilisepta; species Mytilisepta virgata. The sequence continues at coordinate 48,524,795 of CM051518.1, read as the reverse complement.
ATCTTGTGCATCCAAATTGATATCTTGGCAAGGTACTTCCTTATTGAATTATACATAAAATGAACAAAATATTTAAACAAATGTTTTGTCTAAAAAAGTAACATGTATTTCAATTTACATATATGTATAAATTTTCTGACCATAATTTGAAAGAATTGAGTTTTTTTCAGATACTTTGAAATATAAAAGTCTTTCGTTCTTATGCATGTAACTTATAAATCCTGGGAAACAAGAAAATTATTGTAGAGATATATTGGTATGAACCGATCATGTTTTGTTTAAAATGATCTCATATAATTTATCTATTGATTTCAATGCCATTTTGAGAATTAACTTTCATCAAGCATGCGGGTGACCAGATCTTTGCCAGCATAAAAATCAAAAAGTTATCGGCAGAAAGAACACTCGGATATACACATGCAAGTCCAAACTTGGAAGCCAGAGTTAAACCCCTACTACTCAATATAGTCCTACAATTTTTCAACTGAAATGTTCAACATTTCAACACAAATGTGGGACTTTACCTCATATCAAATATCTACCAATCAAATCGCTGTGAAAATTTATACTTTGAGGAAAATCTCATTTTTATAAGGTTTTATGAAATCAGAACCCAGTCAGATAATGAACGTTCAAAGAAATGTTTTATGTTATCGTATCAGAGTAAAAGAAAACAGTTTGTAACACGTATAGAGGTAGCTACTGAAGTGTGGACCTCTGGCATGAAAATCCATATCATCGTATAAAAGTTCATCATCACGGAAATTCTTCCACATTTATGTTTTCGACTTTACATTCTTTCCAACGTGTGTTTCCCACCAGATTCTTTAATGGTGTACTAAATAAGATATTTCGCTGAGTACGCGTGAAAATGCAATAGAAATTCTTTATTTGTTAATGCAATCTTAGGTTAAACACTGCTGACGATGTTTACAAAAATATGTTGGATGAATAAATAAATGTTTTGAATAATAATAATCTGTTAAACATTTTGTTTTGTCTTTTGTTGGGAAAGTAAAGCACAATCAATTTAGACACTTAAGTTGAATCTTATTTTTTGTCATTACTTGTTATTAAAATAACTCGTATTTAAAGAATTCACACATCAATTTAAATGATTTGTCAATGAGAACATTTAAGGGTATGAGATAAGAGACCATGAGACAAAATCCCATATGGTAAAGAAATAATTTATTCGTTTAAACAGCATGACACATTGCTACATTCACAACAATTCGCAAAAACATCATGAAAACAGCAAAACGTATTGATTGAAATCCAAGTAAATCAATGGTATTTTGCTAGTCTTCATCAAGGCCTTAAGCACGGACCCATGCAACAGAGCTGGTGATGTTATAAGGAACTCGAGCCCAATCAGTCTGAAGCAAGTTACATTCTGAGGTTTTTTGTCGCATTTGTACTTCAATATTGCAAATATTGGCAGTGTAGTGCTCCAAACAACTGACAGCCAGTATTAAATAATTCAGAATAGCTTCATTAACACCAAACGTTTTACAGAAACCCATCTTGACATACATACGAAAGGTACATACACGTAGACAGAAAAAGATTACTTAGATAGAAAAAAGGTGAAGAAACAAGTATTACAGGTTCCGAGATATATTTAAAAAAAGATTATTAACAATAACAACTGATAAGGATTAATATTTACTTAAGAAATAAATAGTGATAATTGCGTAGATCATCCTTGATCTTCCAGTGAATGATTTAATTGCGCATTACTAGAATTGTCCAAAGTAGTCATGATTTTACCTATATTTATATAGCAACGTGTAAATAGTTATGTTCTAATAATAAAAATCTGTTTGTATTTCACAGTCGGTGCACACCAATAAAACCCGAGCATAAATTACAGGCAAGGTACAAATGTGTACGGGTAGATACACACAAATATTTATTTATTTGAAATTCCATTCCATATTTAAAGTGTTTATTTACGACCACATAAAAGAATTTTATTTGTATCGCTTAAGGAGTCTTAATACATGCATAAACGTTATATCATTGCTTTTCTAAAAAAAAAATCTTCAAAAGTCATGTATCTCTGACTAGCAGAGTCTTAGCTGTAATCAATCAATTAAATACGTCAGAATAGAGGATGATTAAGTCAAATATTACGCAAATAACTATCTAAGCTCAAATATTTAAAATGTATCACCCTGGACTTCATAAAGATTTTCTTATCAATTAATAAATTAGATTTTGAAGAACTTACGTGTACATTGGCGGGTCTTCATGTTGGAACCATGTATTGATTACCCTTTCATGTAACATCCAATCAAATTGAATTCATGATTTAAAGGTAGAACGAATATACCTGTCCCGACATAAATTAAATGGAAGCTATTTTTTCCATGCTTGCATGAATAGCGCTCGAAATACAATGATTTATTTGTTTGGTCAGATAAAATCACTACAGGAAATTTTTAAAATAGAGACGTTTTTCGTTTACGAATAACTTCGTACCTTGCGAATATGCTGAAATATAATTGACCCAGTTCATAAATGAGTGAAAGAATTAAGTCAAAGGATATTGTCTGAGATTAATGAAAGTCATTCATGGAGTTCATTTCAAATCTGATGAATGGAACAAAGGAATTGATACAATAAGAAGATGAATTGTGGCATTAAACATTCATCATCTTCCCGTTTTTACCTCGAAATCGATTACAACCCAGAGTACTTTAAAGACGAATTAAAAATCTACTGTAAACTGAATTTTGGACTTTGCGAATTTTGTTGATAGAAGGAATGCACAAGAACAAAGAATAATAATAATATGTGCAAAATCTAACAAAAATATAACTAAAACAATAAAAGCATTAATCTTTTAAATAAATTTTAAACAAAACGACACGAGAGTTACTGTGAACTTAAATTGAAAAAAAAAATTATATTAGGTGCTCAAACTGCTTTGTTTTGTTTTTGTTGTAACAATAAAAGGAAGATTATCTGGGTTAACCATAACTATAGATATACTTCAATATCTCATTGCAAAACTGAAATTTACGATTCTGCAATTATTGGAGTAAAAATAATAACAAACAGTGAACATCCAGTCATGCCAGTATTAATAAAACAATGGTTTTACAAATAGGACTGAGTTAGTGATTTCAAATTTTTGATATTTTCAACTTTTCACATGATTTTTTTTTCTGTTTGAAATTCCCAATTTACAATCATATTTGATGTATTAAAACCTTAAAAACAATGGTAAAATTTTAATGTTTTTTTGGAAGACTGTTCAAGGTGAATTAACCAACAAAAATGTCTTTCTATTCTTGCATTTATACCTTTCAAATGTCAAAAATACATTCCACAAATTCAGGTTTTCAACCATTAGAAGAAATAACAAATATTAAAAGGTCAATTGTCGAAAAAAAACAACTTAATTGAAAAAAGAAATTCTTGAACCTACCTCTTACTAAATTTGGAAAATACATATACTGATCGACGTACATATAATATGTATCGAAAGTAAACCTAATTATTAAGATGAATGCAGTAGTCTTTTTTAGCTTTTACTTTTCTCTTTTCGACTTCAAAATAATTTTTTGCCTTCAAACTATTTTAAATATGTTAGTTAGGCTAAATAATTGAAGCAATGTTTGACGCGCAAGTTTTTAAAATCGATAGAAAAAAAAAAAACAAAAACGTTCAAGCTTTTCACCCCTAGTCAAGCTTTATCCTTCATCGATATTTTGATGCTCTCCCTGGGTTTGCTCTGCTAAGAAAGTAGCTATTACGTGACTACATTATTTATTTCAGGCAATTCTAAAAAGGAGAAGCGTATGTAAGAATATGATAAAAGAATTAATCTTTTCCTTTGTGAAACAAACAATACTCGTCAGCTGTAATAAAAATCTTGCTTTATGTCAATATGGCTAGTAATTTACATGTAGAACAAAAGTCAGAATTTTAGAGACTATAAGCTATTTTCTCAAAGGGCAAACAAACTGTTATTGATTGGTCTTCCTTTTCCAGAAAAACGTACCTCCATTGAAACATAAAAAAGTTAGGCCCAAAGTTACGGTCTAAAATAAATAAAAAAAGTAAGATATTTTGCATAAAAATGTTCACTTTTGAGAAAACCCTACATTTAAAAAATACCTACGAGAAATAATGGCCCGAACGCATTCAACCCGGATGATAAATGATACTTACACGTGGTCCAAACAACTAAGGCCTTTCCTCTGTGAAGACCATATACATATATATCATTCCAAATAAAATATTACTATCAAAGTATTTTTAAAGCATATTTTATCAGCATAACATTAATAATCGAGTAAATCCAGATATTTTTCACAAACTGTATCCTCGTTAAGAGTGCATGTTTAAACAACTCTGACATGGATAATTTGAGATCCTTTACAATTAGTCAACCAAAGACCCTTAAATGCCTATTGAACAACAGGGTCGCTTCATCTGATTGAAAGAAGTATAAATTGTGTGGATAACAATAGGCAAGGACTTTGTAATTATACCCCGAGTAATATGGTGAGATTACTTTAAAATTCGTGTTATGAGTTACTATATAATGCAACAATGAAGTACATTATTCATAATATATGTAGTAAGAATGGAAAATAATTTAAACTTGCTTTGACTCATGTTATGTGATTGGTGAGTGATATCTTATAATTACCAGATATGCACGTCGCACATTTTTTTATTATCACAGAACAAGAATCAAAATTCGTTGATAAAGCTTTTATTATATAAAAAGGTAGTAAGATTTTAGACATACATTTGTAAAAATACCTGACAATATATGCGTATCATATTTTTCCTGTAGAATATATTAATACACGTACCGGCAAGTGTAGATACATGTACATTATTTCGAATATTGAAGGAGAAAGTATCTTAAACCCAAATTAATAATAACGTTTACATTGGCAAAAATTCCGACCGAACAGTGTATTTTTTGTTTTTGTTTTGTATTTTGAGATTTATATGCATTTCTATTCTGAATCATATGTGAATCAAATAACAACACAATGTTATTCTTGTGATTTGCAAAGAGACGACTTGTAGATAGGTCTAATTTCTTTTAGAACGTGTTCTTTTGTGAATTTGAATAATTGACAAGATGCATGAATAAATTAACAGGTGACTATAAATAGATTATCGAGGTCCATCAGTAACTGGGTAGAAATATTGATCACAGTCTTGATTGAATGTTTGATTTCAATTCTCGCCGTGTAGCAGACGACATGGTCACGTGTTAATTCTGAAAATAAGGTTTCGATTGACAATTGTTGGACATTCGTGTTTGTCTGTGGCTGTCATTGTTCCTATAACAATACGGTGACCCGACCCAAACAAAACAGACTCCAAAGTAGTTCTATAGATCCATAGTATTTATAAACAAAATTATATTTTGAAGTGTCAGAAATGTAAATATAAGTAGTTAAAAGAATGCCATGTGTCTATTACGCAGTAAAACAAATGTCTGAATGTGACGCATCATGAAGCAGTTTTTTTTTCTAATATAGACATACAATGATAAAATTTAATTTGCCATCCAGTATTTATATTGGTAATCAGGTCTTACCTTTGTCTGCATGACTGTTATGGGTCTAACGACACTTCATGCAAAAGTTGTGCTGCAGATATTACGGGTGAAAGTATTACCTATATCAAACATATTTAATTTTTATATTTAGGAACTTTCAAATTTGTTCTATAAAGTTAATTTTTAAATTTGAACATATTGAAAATTTTAAACATCATCCGGTCATGATCTATCCGGAGGATGCATTTGGTGCAATCGCACCCCCTTAAAAACTTTATAAATTTCTCCATGAAATATTTTGATGCCAAAATTTGAATACAATTCAAAACAAGAATGGTATTTCAGAAAATATTAATTATTAATTAGTTTTAAAAGGGAAACAACTCCAATTGACATTAGCTCAAAAAAATCTTCAGCTGCAATAAGATTTTACAATGTTTTTTTTTTGTATTCAATATGTTTTGTTATGTGATGTTTTTGAAGTTATTCCGTTTGTATGACTTTAATTCAATAAAGTTACTTAGGAAGTAAAAACGCTTAACTAAATGTTCTGTCCTCAGCGCTTTTCACAAATATCTTAAGGTTGGTGAAACCTGCATGGAATTTCAAATAGTAGTATATATATATATATACGTCTAAAGATATGCACAACGGTACTAATATAAGATGGTAATATACGTAGATGATGTTATAAAATCGTGTTGACAAATATTTCGGCTTAACAAATAGCCTTCGTCAGTGTCGATAGTTTTTACAATATATATATATATATATTTCAAAGTCGCAATTGCGCACCAAAAAGGTAAGCTCATTGACATGACTGATGCTGCGAAAATTTTTCCAAGTATCCCAGCCAACTTCCTACAAATCCAACTGTTGCTCCATTAAGCTGGTAGGCATGACTCAAACTTACTTCAAAACACTGACATGCATGTCACATTCTCATAGACTTGGTTTAAATATTTCTGGGCCAACGTATTGTTTTGGTTTAAATAATTCTGGACCCACGTATTGGTTTGGTTTAAATAATTCTGGACCCACGTATTGTTTTGGTTTAAATAATTCTGGGCCCACGTATTGTTTTGGTTTATATAAAATAATTCTGGATCCACGTTTTGTTTTGGTTTAAATAATTCTAGACCCACGTATTTTTTTATGGTTTAAATAATTCTGGACCCACGTATTGTTTTGGTTTAAATGGTTCTGGACCCACGTATTGTTTTGGTTTAAATAATTCTGGGCCCACGTATTGTTTTGGTTTAAATCATTCTTGACCCACGTATTGTTTTGGTTTAAATAATTTTGGACCCACGTATTGTTTTGGTTTAAATAATTCTTGGCCCACGTATTGTTTTGGTTTAAATAATTCTGGACCCAAGTATTGTTTTGGTTTAAATAATTCTGGGCCCACGTATTGTTTTTTTTTAAAGTAAGTTATTATTCTGTATTTTTTCATGTTAAAACATTGTCATATGGATAGGGCAGGAAAACATTGACACCTGGCTATGGTAGGAAAACATTGTCACATGGCTAGGGTAGGAAAACATTGACACATGGCTATGGTAGGAAAACATTGACACATGGCTAGTTTGCCAATACCCCAAAACGAAATCATTACCTAATAATATATTAATTATGTACAAGATTTTACAGAAATACAGTGGTTGGTTTCTTTTAATACTAAAAAAACTGAGACCATGACTATCTCAAGGAAATTTCATAAACCATATCATCCAAACCTATATATGAATGATAATCTGGTTTCTGAGGTTTCCTGTCATAAGCATCTTGGAGTTTATATATCCAATGATGGTACGTGGCACAAACATATTGATTTGATTACTGAAAAGGCCTACATGCGTTTAAATGTATTACGCAAATTTAGATTTATTCTTGACAGACGGACATTTGAGACAATTTATCTGACATATGTTAGACCAATATTGGAATATGCCGATGTACTGTGGGACAATAACATAATATATTTATAAATAAAATTGAAAAGGTTCAAGTAGAGGCCGCCAGGATTGTGAGCGGAGGCACTAGATTGGTTTTCTTGTACTCAGAAACTGGGTGGGAAAAACTTAAGGATCGACGGGGAAAACACAGACTACTTTACTTCTATAAAATGAAAAATGAAGCTGTACCAGCATATTTATCTGACCTAGTCCCCGAGTCAAACAGAAATATTCATAAATATAATACGAGAAATCCATCCGTTATACCACCCATCATAGTCAGAACAGCATTATATTCCAATTATTTCCTTCCAGCGAACCTATAACAAGAAAATACAAACAAAATCAAGTACGTCTCTAGGAACTACTTTACAATTGCAAAACACTAGTCTAAGAACGCCCCCTTTTACTATGTCGGTAAGCGCCAAGGTCAAATTTTTCATGCAAGACTTAGGATGCAGTACACCTCTCTCAATCAGCACCTCTTTATAAAAAATATCTTCCCTTTGCCGGTGCGGTGCTATCGAGTCTACTGATCATTATCCCCTTCACTGTCCGCGTTTCGACCTCCAGCGTCAGCAGCATATTGAGTACATTATAAATAATCGTAGATTTGACAATAGGATTCTTCTCTTCGGGTCTCATCATTTCAGCGATGAACAAAACATAGAACTTTTCTTGGCAGTTCAGTCATATATTAGCAAACGATTTGCTAGACCGTAAACAAATACTCATCATTATTCATCAACATTCCAGTGCATGTTATCTATCAAAATTTTGCATCATTTCTTTAAAAAAAAATTTTAATGTATTTATTCATAAAATATAATCTTATGAGTATGAGAAAATTAACTATAAAAATTATTTTTTTTACGATACGGATTTATATAATCCCAAAACTTGTTTCAGAATCTTATATTGATTATTCAATGTATTGTATATTACTTGCATTTAATTATTGTATGTATTATTGAATTAATTAATAAAATATGTTTACACTAAATACAGAAATAAACCGGTCAATACGCAAAAAAACAGGTAAATACGTGTTTCCTGTTTTGTATTGGCTGAATAATAGTAGTAGTGTTGTATTTTAAAAGTCAAATAACACAATTCGTGTATCTATATTTAATAATAATAGCTACAAAATTATATTATATAGTAAGTGGACCCTTATTTAAAATAATTCGCCACCTTGTATAAAGACAAAACGACCTAAACATCAGGAATTGATAGTAATGTAAAAGGTAGGCAGTCAATACTTTAAAAAAAATCATCCCGTTTCACATTTATCAAGCTATTGGAATATCGACCAAAATTATGACGACCTTTCTAATTAGTCAAGCAATAAAGCTCTTTTCGACCATACAGCAATCAACATCAACCAGTCAACCAGTCAACCAGCACACACGTTGGATTTAAATATCAGCAATTCGATCCATGTTGTAAAAACAACATTATACTGACCATGATGAACATACAAACGTACATAAAGCATTACTATTATCAATGGGAATTAGCAAGTACACTGTACGTAATGGATCCAATAGAAAGAATTATATTTAGTATCCTTTTGTACACAAGGTAAAGACTTTCCTTTCTTACTTTATTCACTGTTGCAACGAAAGTTTGTTCTTTGCTTTGAAAATTGAGCTTTTGATGACGGTATCTGTAAATAACACTCTACTTTGATTTATTGTAATATCATATTGACATTTGAAATTTAACAAAAGACAAATCATTTTTAAGTCATTCTACTCTGTGCGGCTATTCCAAAATGATAAAGTACTAAATTTTTAAATGGCTAAAAGTAAGAAAAGAGTATCCTGTTATTTATATTAACCTAAGTATATTTTAAAGATTTGTACGCTGCTTTGTTATTATCGATTGGAAAGTTAAATTAAAACGGTATTTGCTCTTTTATGATAAACACTTAGCATATTTTATGTGGTGGTGGATGATTATGTCTTCCTACGGACTTTTACTTTCTGAGTAAGACCGTTAAAAGTCTGACTCCGCGAGTAGGTCTAGCACAATGCACAATGCACGATGTAGGGTTCATATTAATATGAAGTGATCACCATCCTTAATATGTGTGTAATAATTGCCACTCAGAAAAAGTTTTTATGTTAAAAAAAAGATTCAGTAAGAATGTTAAAATTGGAAATGATTATTCATTATGATTTGTATTCGCTTTTGAAAATAATCTTCTTAACTTTTGTATGAAAAACAATAAAAAAATCAACACACAATATCGTATACCGTATAACATGTTATCCCATGATATTTATATCGATTCACATTAGTTGACATACTTTGAAAATAAAAGCATTCGATTTAACGAGTATGTGATGCAGAACGAGATAAGCACAATCAGTTGAGCACGCTTTAATCTGCCTGAGCCAACGTATCTCAAATTTCTTCTACCACAGAATTTTTATTAACTTTTACAGATAAATTACCACTGTGAATATGTACACGTCAGCTCCTTAAAAAACGTTCAAAAATTAAGTCAAATTATCTTGTTTTATATATAAATATGGTGGGTAAACTATACTGTCTACTACGTTTAATTTGCCCACAGTAAAACATGAATATTTTACTACTATTACGCACATACTATAATTTTACATCTAAATGTACCATCGTTAGCTCATATTCAGTCGACTTCAAGGAGATATCTAGGATCTATAATAGTACTTATATCTTTACTTGATATCTAGGATCTATAATAGTACTTATATCTTTACTTTAAATTTATTATTATTTACCCCGAATGAGCTGGGATGTAAAATAGTTATTCCACTCGGACTTGGTGTGTCCTAGGGGATAACTAAAAAAAGCCTCCTAGCCCCCATAATGCAGGATGACTGAAAATAGTTTTATCATTTAACATGCCTGAAGTTTTAATCTTATTTGTTACAAATGACAATTCTAAAATTACCCTTAAAATCAGGACTGTTATTTTCTACTCTGAGATCCCCTTTCCTCCCCCGGTGGTGAGAAGGCTATACATATACATAATTCATTAGTGTATTTTTTTAAGGATTGACAGTATACATGTATAAAGAGATTACCTCATTCACGTGGTACAGATGTAGCGGGTTATTCTAAAGTGTGCAACACGTACATTGAGGTTACTTCGAACTAGACAGAAAACAAGATTACAGACAATCGGACTCAATCGACAACGGTTGTTTTAACGCCTGAAAGCAGGGTTTCCCTTTATGACGTCATTATAGAAAATAAAAAAATGTATTCTATGATATGATTAACGAAAAAAGTTAGCCATTTCAATTTTAAGTTATATCTACTTCTAAATGCATATATAATATATAAAAAGTTGATATACCAAATTATCAATTAGTAATTAAATAGAATATTTGAAAATCTATTTCAAATCAAGAACAACAACTGCAGGTGTGACCTGGAAACCGAGCGAAGCTTAAGGTTTTTACGTTTGTTTTTGTCGGTATTTAGTGAAAACATCGTAATGGCGTAACAATCTCACTTCAAAGTATTAAGTTCATCATTATCAATGTTGTTACTTCAAATGGTCCGAGTTGTCCGATGACTCAGTCCGAATTGTCCAATAACACGGTTCGAGTAGTCCTGGACCGAGTGGTCCGAGGACCGATGTGCCCGGTTACCGTGGCGGGAAAATGTGTTGCATTATTGTCTGCATCTTTTTTTGTTGATTAAATTTGATTCCAGGTTGATTCATTCGTATTTATTTTTAATTTCATGACACTGAATGATAAAAAATTGAGGTCCATCAATTACTTATTTTGTTCAAGATAATCTCTGTTCACGTAATCACGTCGGAAGCAATAACAGAACGGGATTTCGCATGGATGCCGCCATGTTGTTGAAATTTTTTAGCCAGTAGGAACAATTAAACTGACATCTCTACCTACGCTTATTAGATTACCAAACCGTACAACTATTGCATCAAACTTTATATCATAGAGTTACGTTACTGTTCATGTTGATGTAGAGTATAGTTTGAATAGTTAATTAATTTTAAATTAATGGATTTACTATTCACATTGCAGGGGAAAAAGTAAAACAAATACCGATCGCTGATTGTTTGACAAATTTTCTTTAACTTTTATCAGATATTATTGTTTTACTCATGGCAAGCCTAATCATTTATTCCATAATATCTTTTTTTGTTTTTTGATGCGGACTTCGATACAGAAGGTGAAATGCAAACCGGATATAATATTATAAACTGCTGAATTGTGGGATACTTGAAAAGTTGTTCACATTGCGACTTTCATTGCCTCTGACACAGAAATAGTTGTTATGTTGAAAACAATTAAGTTTAGATATATTGTTACAACGTTATTAGAATAAGAATTTTAGCATTAACTGGTTAGTTTAATTTACTGTAGACTAAATAGTTGGATATTTGGCCTACAAAAGACGCTAGGATGGTCTTCAGGACTATCGTCATGACATCGACTCAAATCAAACGTGAATAAGACGTGGCTACGCTACTAAAAACTGAAAGGATTTATTTGAATTCCACTGTCGTGATAAAAAAAATCATAAATTACATGTAAATGCATCGTTTAAAATTAGCTAACTGTAAAGTCTTTGAAGGTACATGTATGAAGTAAAAAAAAAATATAAAAACCTAGCAGTCATGGCAGTAGAAATGAACATTACAAAATAAACATGTGAATTTGTGCAACCTTCATTTTCACAGAATGATATGACTTTTTTTATCTTCACGTGTGAAGTTTATTGTCAAGACTGTATCCGCCATATCCTTTCGTATTTATTAAACACATTTGGAATGTCTTAGGGCTTTATGAAAACTTAAGGATATGGAATATTGAGGGAAGCGTAAAAAAATGAGACATCACTTTTGGATTATCAGTGGAAAAGTTATTACATATAGGGGGCGTCTTAATGCTTTCCGAAATATTAAGTATGTCTTGGTCTTGGTTCGTTTGGGAAAGTGCAAGTGAGAAAATTCAGTTTCATGTCGAATTCACAGTATTCGAGAAATCTAGCATATCTAGTCTCATTTGTGAGATAAAACTTGGTACCAGTCAAATCCTATTTAGAATGACGGTATAAGGAAAGGCTCAACATACTCACCAATAAGTATGTTTTTTAATATCGTGTAAAGTTTTTCTTTAATTTTCAAGCTATTACAGTTTTAACTGAGAAAGCAGAAGAAATTACGTGATTAGGTTTTAAAGCAATATATTTTATGTATTTTATTTCAATAATTTTACATATTTGATATATGTATCTTCTTTACTTGTAGATCCGGTTCGCAACGTTTTAATTAAACGAATTTTCTATTTTCTGATGATTATTGGAACTAGAAAATACCAAGGAAATCTATTTTAATTAATTGAGTAACTACAGACAATCCGATGTTAAGATACTTTCTATCAAGGGAGCAACCATTTGATTTTTAGAAGGGGGGCGTAGGATCAAATTTTTAAATAAAAGGACAGGACCTGGATTTTGGCAAAATAAAAAAGACAGGATCACTTTAGGTGTAAAAAAAATGCAGGACCTGTATCAATAGGATTTTTTTTTGTTAAACTGAAAATAAAAATTTAGGCCTCAATAGCAGTCGATAAAAAATGCAGGACCAAAAGTTCGACGACAAAAATAGGCAGGATCAAACATTTGCCAAACATCCTAGTCCCCCCCCCCCCCCTTCAAATAAAATCAAATGGTTGCTCCCTAAGTTAGAAAGTTATATGCCATTCAGCAAAGGAATACCATTCACTGTAATAAATATAAAACCAATCACATTTATAATATACATCTATTTAGTGGCTATAAGGACAATAGCAAGTTTATTATCCCCGAGACCGAAAGGCTAGTAAATATGTACCGAAATATTGTACCGAAGGTATCCGAAGTATAAAAAGCGCGGGTAAGTGTGCGCTACTTTCGAACTATTGTCCCAAGGGAAAATAGTCATTTATACACAAGAGCTTCTTGTGAATTAAAAATTAAAATATAGCAAATTTATCTGTAGTTAATTTTTATATAGATTATACATACTAAGGTATAATAATGCCAATTAGTGCTTGTTTCATGGTTTACAAGATGACAACAAAACTATGTTTTATCTGATGGAAAGGTGTCTCATTGATGTATGCTCTATATTTCTTTTTAATATTTAAATACCATGATGGCATATTCTATACTATCAAATTTGTGGACTGAAATTTTCTAGCCGTTTTACCTCCGAGCCGACGATCGTCAGAAATTTTATATAATAATAAATAGTTAGTGCTACTAATATACTTTCTAATTTCATATAGTAATTGCTTTCATTCACGTAGCCTAATTTAATAAACCTCAAATATCCATGATCCGAGTTACGTGGTTGGTTCCCGTTCCGCTACGTTTTCTATTATTATTTCTAAGCTTCTTCTTTTCTGTTACTTCCTCCTTTTTTTTGGAGCAAACCACTTTTTGTTATTAAAGTTGGCTTATTGACATGGGATAAGTATTTAAAATTGTAATTTGTATAAGAGTCCCTTATCCACTAAGCACGCGTAAAAGATATGCAAGTAAAGGAAATTTAATTTAATCTTTATTTTATATCATTTAGCTCTAATTAAATATATTTATTAAAATCTGGTAATAAAGTTAAGCAATAAACACCAAGAAACACATACCTTATAGTCAACGGACACTTACAATTTTTTTTTTATCTTTTATCCATGTTATAAACACTAATAAACTATATTAGTCCAATATCATTTAAAAAATTTTATTAGCAAATTTTTCTTAATATTGGTTAAAATATAATCTATGGGGATAATTATGAAGCAGGGATCACCTAGTATATCTATATATTCGTAAAACCTAACCCTAGTTGTTTATGATAGTTGATTTATACTGAGACTACTATAACACAGTAGTCTCAGATTTATACGATAAGAAAAAAACATGAATGTTACTATGATTTTTTTCCGCCATTAAAAAAGTTTGCTGCTTTGTATTCATTCAGGCCTATTATCGTATTGAGTCTAATATATATCCAAGGATGATAAACCAGCAGTAAAAACAAAATTACCGACTGACCCCTTTGGAGACTATAAGTTCGAAGATTTATTGCATATTAATGTATTTTTAGAGAGTAACAATGAAATCCTATAAAATAAAAAATGACATATTTTAAAGTATATGCCAAGTCAGTCTCTGACTCTTTTCGGTCCTTTAAAAACCAAAAACTGAAATTGTAAATTATAAGATCTTGTTGCTTATGTGCAAACAATGGAAGAAACTATTTTATCTGAGTAGTAGACTGATTAATGAAGGCTACGTAAAATCCTGCCTTCTTCGTTCCCTCTAAAATTCTTTGGCAGATACATATATGAAGACTTGATAGAAAAATCCTCAGTTTCTATTCACAATTTATAAAGGATAGTCTTGATGAAATTGCTTTAATAGCTAGGTTGTTTTGGCAGCTTTTCATTTCCGTAAACAACTCAATTATAGCAACTGTCATATAAGTGGATGGTTTGGCATACAGTAAAACCTAGTTTAAGCCACTATTTTCATATGAAAATGCCTGTACAAAGTCAGGAGTTTTACTTTTGCTTTCCAGTTGCTCTGAGTGTTTGCGTACCCCCCCCCCCCCCCCCCCCCCCCCCGGCTAAATTTGCAAGTTTGTCGGATTTTTATTGTAACAATCCTCTTGGAGTTCCCTGTTTTCTTATGAATCTTTATTGGTACAATATGTGAATATAGAAAATGTGACTAGTAACCTTTAGATTTGAAGAAAAACAACTCAACTTAAAGTGGTGTGAATGTGATGAAGCTATCTCCTAATCATCAACGACGTAAACGGAGTCATGGCAATAGACATTATACAAAACCTCAATGTTATGATTTTTCTATCAAAGGCCACCTCCCTTTCATACAAAAACCATTAGGCATGTGTTAGGTCTTCATCACATTCGCTATAAATTATATTCTTTTCCCCTCCGAAAGCTACTCACTTTATATCAAGCCTACTTAGACAGTAGAACTACTGATTCGAATTCACCTGAATACAAACTGATCTCTGTGGTGTTGGATATTGGACGTCTCCGGCTTTTCAAACCAGTTGTTACCCATGAAATTGAACAAGACAGCCGTTCTTTTCTTCCACTCTTTTTTTGCGAACAAAGGTTAAGATGCCGTAAATCTTGGCAATATCCTTCACCACAAATGGGTCAGATTAACAGTTCCGCCTTATTTCAAAGATCAGCCGTTCCCATTATTTCTTATACCTATACTACACCCATTGCATCAAAAATATTCAATCACAAACGTGCATTGGAGGACCTCAAAATCGACGATCTCAAAGCTAAGCCACCTGATTGTTCATGCAACAGTTCTCCATTCAAATATAGTCTTGCTGGTCATGTCATCACAGGAGACTTAAATATCATAGACAATGAGTCTCTTCGTGATGTCCTTGCAAAAGGTCATAAGTATCGCGAACCCTTATCCATAAATTGGAAATATAATTTCAAACTACTGATGGATGCTGTGGAGGACTATGCCAGAAAATGGGCTAAACGTGAACAAGAGTCACTGGATTCACTTTCAGAGTGGGTTAAAGCTGTGATATCGTTGATTCAAGTCCGAATTGATAAACTTAGAAGGTCTATGAGTAAAAAGGAACATCAGTCTTCAGCAACCCCGATGCTGCCAAGACATTGTCCGCCATTCTTGAGAAATATGTTGTTGTTTCTGCAGACTTGGCCCCTAATAACATCGTTTTCGTATGCAAAAGCTACTATATTCAATGCTTGATTAATGAACTAATCTGTAACAGCATAAAAACATTTGATTTCTCTACCCTCTATACCATCATTCCTCATTCACAACTGAAGGAGAAGTTGAAAGGTCTTATCCATCGATGCTTTCAAAATAAAAATGGAAACAACAGATACACATTCCTTGTCATTGGTAGAGATAAATCGTTCTTTGTCAAAAAACACTCTAAATCGAACAAAAAAAAATATACAGAGGACGAAATTGACTTGATGATTGGATTTTTGATCGACAACATATTTGTTCAATTTGGTGGACGTATTTTCCAACAGACAATATTCCTATGGGTACTAATTGTGCGCCACTACTGGCCGACTTGTTCCTTTACTCATAGATGCAGACTTCCTTGACGGGCTTCTTAAGGAAAAACAGAAGTTAGCCGCACCTTTAATATCAGCTTCCGCTACATAGATGATGTGATATCACTCAACAATTCACGTTTTGGGAATTTCTTACATCTCATCTATCCAAATAAGCTCGAAATTAAGGATACCACAGACACTGCCAAGTCTGCATCTTATCTTGACCTTCACCTCGAAATTAAAACCAGAGGAAGGTTGAATACTAAACTTGACGACAAACGGGATGACTTTGACCTTCCAATTGTCAACTTCCCATTTTTGAGCAGCAATATTCCAGAAGCGCCGGCGTATGGAGTATATATTTCACAACTCATACGTTATTCCAGAGCTTGTGACATATATATTGACTTCCTGGACAGAGCCCGGCTCCTGACAGAAAAATTGCTCAGACAGGGGTACGTTGCTCCTAAGATGAAGTCATCCTTATTAAAGTTTTATGGGCGTCATCATGACTTGGTTGACAGGTATGAAAAACCGTTTCCCAAATGAAAATGGACCTGTTCCATTGATAGTATCCCTTCCTTATACCAGATTTGACATGGGCATGATGGCGGGTGTCCTGCAGGAAGCAGAGACTGCTAATTTTTCTGGAGCACCTGACTCTACCCCCGGTTTTTGGTGGGGTCCATGTTGTTCATATGTTTTTAGTTTTTAATTATAGTGCATGTATTGTTTTGGTCTTGTCTTGGTTGCTTTCCGGAGTATGTCATTTGTTACGATTTTTCTCTCCTTCGAATATCACTTTGGTATTTCTCGACTTTACTTTTGATGCATAACAATATGCCCCCCTTTTTCCACCTGTCATCATCAAATGGAAGAGAGATGCACACCGTGGAATACATCAAAAGATGTTGAACTTTCATTCCATTTGAATATAAACTGTAGGAGATTTTGTGTTCACAAACTTTCTCGTAAATAGTAATGGCAAAGTCCATGTTCTGGTTTAGGAAAACCCAAAAATCAATCCATCCATGAAAACCTTTTAAATTATGTTTTTCACGAATTTCCCCATATGTAATAATATCAAAGTCCATATTTCGGTACGGGAAACACACAAAAATCAATCCGATCCAAACATTAATATGTAGTGCACAACTACACCAGGTGTGCATCACTTCTATCAAGTTTCGTCCCATTCCAGTCTGAACTGTAGGAGATTCTGTGAAAAATCGAAAAGTCTATGTTTTGGTACTGGAAACCCCAGAAATCCATCAGAAAAAATAATAAAATAATGTCTTATTTAACTACACCTTGTATGCATTAATACTGTCATGTTTCTTTCCATTCCTGTGTAAACGTTTTGAGTTTTTGTGTTCACAGACGGACAGATAAGCATGCAGACAGACGAACAGAAAAATACGTTTAAGGTAATAACCAACGTTCGAACTGACTCGATGCTAGATCGATAATAAATTAATAGAAACATATTTTATGTTGTTTTGCAACTATATATATATATATATCATATCAACAATAACCAAACACTGTTAAAATCAGATTTTAATACTGTCAAATTTTTGTCCGCCTTTGGCGTGTCTCGAAATCACACCCTTAAGACACTATGGCATCTATTGCCTACACAATGTAGCACCATGTCCAGCGACCTGAACCTCTCGGCCTAATCCGCTATATAACAATGTAGTTTCAGTGACCGATATGTATCTTGGGGTGAACATATGGTACATGTGTGTATGCGTGTGGCGTTGGAATGGTTATACATTTCTGGCATTTATTTGACAGCAACCTGATTTTGCAAATATGTGGAATGATAATGTTTTATTTTCATACAGTCACAGTAAATACAGCATGTAACTAATTGTCTAAATATTGTGACAACCTCATAATGATTTCCGACGAATTATGACCGGGAGATACAGGGTAGTCTTAATATTTATATCGTCTAAACACTAACCTGATATATATACCTATATAAAAATACATCTATGCAGCAATTCTTTCCAGTTTTGTTTCATTCAAATCTAAATTGTAGGATATTTTGCGATCACAATCTCCAACATGTATAGCAATAGCAAAGTCCATGGTTTGCTATGGGAACCACAAAAATCAATGTGATAAAAATAAAACTATTTTGTTTTAAAATATCTTCTATCTGATGGAATGGTGTCTCATATATGTCTTATTATCTTGTACCTTAATATTTAAATACCGATGCTAATAACATTAAGAATCAAACTATCGAAGCCCTTAAAACCATAACACAAAAGAACTATACTTATCAAGCATAAGAATAATAATACTTTTTAAAATTAATGGATGGTTGTAAAAAAAAAAAATGTGAAAGAATGTAAATTAAAGTTTGTTTAAACACAAAAACATAATTGTCCCCGTTTCCCTCTGTCGTCATTCTTCAATGGATTACGTTTTTTATTGCTCCTTAGGTATGTTTGTCCTTTTCGTTAAATAGAAGTATGATGCACATAGCCGAATACATCAAAGTGTGAAAGGGCATGTGAACCTCAGTAAAAGATTCCTGTCTTGCAAAACAACACAAAGTATGAACAACACATTCCAATGTAACCTGAAGGAAACTTTATGTTCATAAACTAACACATATTATGTGAAAATGTCAGTCTGTGATTTCTTAAGGAAAACCACAAAAATCATTCTTATAAAAAACCTTTATTTCTTATACACACATAAGTTGTTTGCAGCAATTTTGTGAAGTCGTTTCATTCCAATATAAACTTAATAAGAAGATTTTGTGTTCATAAATTCCCAATGTACAGAAACGGCATTGTCAATGTTTTTTATATGGGAAATCCCAAAAATCAATTTGATAAAATAAACTCTTTTGTTTAACAAGCATTTTATCTGATAGGAGGGTGTTTCATTGATGCATGTCCTATATATTTTAACCTTAATACAATATATTAAAAAACTGTGATCGCATATAACATTTAAAGAAAGACAATTCAAACTACCGAAGCCGCTCGGAACCTTACAGACAAAAAGAACAAAAAGATATATAAGTCAAGAACAAGAATAAACATTACTGGGTGGATGGAGAAAACATTGTGAAATGAAATATATTAAACTTTGTTTTAGAGACAAAACATTATGTCTCCCTATTTTCTTCTGTTGTCATTTTTCATTATATTGAAACATGATATGTGCAATAGAATACACAAAAGTGTGATTAGGCACTGAATACACTTGGACATGTTAATAAATGAATATACTATGGGAAACTCCGTAAAAAGATTCCTGACTTGCAAAACTACAAAGTGTATGCAACAATGTTCATTCCCAATGTTACCTGCATGAAAATTTATGTTCATAACTAACACATTATATGTGAAAATAGCAAAGTCGATAAATCAGTCTGATAAAAGGCTTTATATCTCTCATAACATCAAATTGTATGCAGCAATTCCGTCAAACCAATGTAAATGGTAGTAAAGGTTGCGTTAACAATCTTCCCCATAATATAGTTATGCCAAAGTCTGTGTTTTGCTATTTCTACCCCACAAAGTCTATGTGATAAATAAAAAACAACTTTACCCTTGCACAACTAAACTTTGTATACAGCAATTTTGTTAAGTTTTGTTTCATTCAGATAGAAACTGTAGGAGCTTTTACATTCACAAATTTCCTCGCTTACTGTAAAGGCAATGGAAAATCCAAGAAACAATCTGCCAGAACAACTAGCACAAATGGACACTGTCAAGTTTCGTTTCATTCCTATGTAAACTGTCGAAGAATTTGCATTCAAAAACTTCCATATAGTAATTGGAAAAGTGCAGGTTTTGTCACTGGAATCCAGAAAAATTAATTTAATAAAAAGAACGTTATGTCTTGCATACCATACATAGCAGGCAAGAATTCTATCACAGTTTGTTTCATTCCAATAAACAAAATTATGTATGGCACAGTTCAGCAGAATTGTATGCAGCAATTCTGTCCAGTTTTCTTTCACCACAAAAATCAATGCGATCAAAATAAAACTCTTTTGTTTTAAAATATCTTCTATCTGATGGAATGGTGTCTCATATATGTCTTATATTCTTGTACCTTAATATTTAGATAAGAGATGCCATATAACATTACGAATAAAAAGAAATAACGATTCAAACTATCGAAGCCCTTGAAACAATAACACAAAAGAACTATACTTATCAAGAATAAGAATAATAATACTTTTTAAAAATTAATGGATGGTTGTAGAAAAAAATGTAAATTAAAGTTTGTTTAAACTCAAAAACATATTTGTCCCCATTTCCCTCTGTCGTCATTCTTCAATGGATTACGTTTTTTTTTATTGCTCCTTACGTATGTTTGTCCTTTTCATTAAATAGAAGTATGATGCACACAGCGGAATACATCAAAGTGTGAAATGGCATGTTAATGAATCAATGTGTTATGTGAACCTCAGTAAAATATTCCTGTCTTGCAAAACAACACAAAGTATGAACAACACATTCCAATGTAACCTGAAGGAAAATTTATGTTCAGAAACTAACACATATTATGTGAAAATGGCAGTCTTTGATTTGTTAAGAAAAACCGCAAATATCATTCTTATAAAAAAAATCTTTATTTCTTGTACACATAGATGAGTTTGCAGCAATTTTGTAAAGATTGTTTCAATCTATCATAACTTAATAAGATAGATTATGTATTCACAAATTTCCTCATGTACAGTAAAGGCATTGTCAATGTTTTTTTTCTATGGGAAATCACAACAATCAATTTGATGAAATAAATTCTTTTGTTTAACATGGGTTTTATCTGATGGGAGAGTGTTTCATTGATGCATGTCCGATATATTTTAACCTTAATACAATGTATTAAAAAACCGCAATCGCATATAACATTTAAAGAAAGACAATTCAAACTACCGAAATAATATATATTAAACTTTGTTTTAGACACAAAAACATTACGTCCCAACCCCATGTCTTCTGTTGTCATTTTTCATTATATTGAAACATGATATGTACAATAGAATACACAAAAGTGTGATGATGCACTGAGTACACTTGGACATGTTAATAAATGAATATGCTACGGGAAACCCCGTAAAAGATTCCTGACTTGCAAAACTACAAAATGTTTGCAACAATTTTCATTCCCAATGTAACCTGAGATTTTATGTTCATAAACTAACACATTTAGGGTAAAAAAAGCAAAATCAGTCTTATAGAAAAGGCTTTATCTCTCGCATAACAACAAATTGTATGCAGCAATTCCGTCAAGTTTATTAAATGGAAGTAGGGGTTGCGTTAACAATCTTCCCCATAATATAGTAATGCCAAAGTCTGTGTTTTGCTATTTCTACCCCAAAAAGTCTATGTGATAAATAAAAAAAACTTTAGTCTTGCACAACTGAACATAGTATACACCAATTTTGTTGTTTTGTTTCATTCAGATAGAAACTGTTTGAGCTTTTACATTCACAAATTTCCCCGCTTACTGTAAAGGCAATTGGAAACCCAAGCAACATCTGCATGAAAACCCATGCACAAATGGACACTGTCAAGTTATGTTTCATTTCCATGTAAACTGTCGAAGACTTTACATTCACAAACTTCCATACAGTAATTGAAAAAGTGCAGGTTTTGTCAATTGAATCCAGAAAAATTTATTTGATATAAAGAAAATTATGTCTTGCACACATTACATAGCTGGCAAGAATTCTACCACAGTTTGTTTCATTCCAATGAAACTTTTCTGATGGACAGAATAACACGACAAAAACAAAATTTGTCCCCCTGGAAGAGCTCGACAATCTTTAAATCCCCTTAAAAAAGGAAAACCCAAGTGTAAACACTCTGTAAATAAAATGTTGATCATCTATTTAAGAGGCAATTACACTATTTACTCGTCAATAGTGTGGGTTATGTGATAAAGAAACATTTATTAAACTTTGGAATTTAGATTATAAAATGAATTATAACGATAATAAAATGGTAAAGTAGTTTAGTAAATATTTCTCAGTGTTATTAAAACATCTTCAAACTAGTCGTTGAAGGATATTTGTAAATCTAAACTTTACATATAAGTATGGTTAAATAGTTGATACGTGTAAGAACAGACATATCAAATTTTATTGTATACCAACGTAACATTCCATATAGAACGTAACCGAAATGTAGGATCCATATTCTACGATTTTGTACTCCATACAATGTTGCTTTAAAAACTTGCGTCATTGGTGCAGACAATCCATACAATAAAGCGGTGTTGCATTGATATTGAAGAATATTGCCCTTTGGAAATTATCATATTTTGCACTTGTGTTCTATTTTTAGCCCAAGCGCCCATTTTGAATCAACAATGGATACAAAAATCACAAACTTTAATCAAGACACTCTAAAGATGAATCACTCCAAGTTTTGTTTGAATCCGCTCAGTGGTTTCAGAGGAGAAAATCTTTTTATAAAATGTTGACGGACGGACGACTCTATTCTACGATTTTTTTCTCCATACGATGTTGCTTTAAAAACTTGCGTCATTGGTGTAGACAATCCATAAAATAAAGCGGTGTTGCATTGATATTGACGAATATTGCCCTTTGGAAATTATCATATTTTGTACTTACAATCTTTTGCAATATGATATTTTGCTCGATACAATATTCCTTAATATTAATACAATAACCCTGGTATTCTTTAAGTATTAGATTAAGTTATTTAATTGATCAGAATTGTTGGGTTAGTTGAATATATCTTCAACACACATAAAATGTACCAAATGCACATGCATTCTTTAAAATTTCTGTCCATTGCTATTTGTTAATAGTATTCTATTTTGATATTGACAGAAAAATAATATATTAAAATAAAAAAAAATAAAAAAACACATCAACTGTAAACTATGCGGAATATTTGAAAAAGAATTTTGGTCCAAATTAATTCGGGTACTTATAAAAATGAAAGTTCAAAGAGAACAGCATTTTATCCAGTTAAGACTATCCCACATCAGTGGGTGTATGAAATCCAGAACAGTCAATTTCATTGTTTGGAGAGAACCATCAATAGCTATAGATTTAATTAGCTGTTGGTCGAATACTATGACACTGTTGGTCGAATACTATGACACTTTTAAACAGATACATGTACACAAATATCACTGCTTGAATCATCGCCCGTCATGATATTCAAAACATAACCAGAGTCCATTGATATTTATTCTTGGTGGTTGTTTTATTTTACAAATACGTTGTAAACAATGTGGATTATATTTCAAAAAATTAAATGATATTCGATACAAGTTTAGTGGAAGTTTGCTTGGAAGAAAATTCATCTGTAATATATTAAATTTTACAAGTTTTCCTTTTTCTTTTTTAGGTGTTTTAAATGTTAGATGTTGCAGTATACCACAGAGTTGCCAAATATTAAGATATGAATATTGGTAATCAACTCATAGAGAAATATACAAGCATTTATTCTGTATTGAATTGTTAGGAACAGCAAGCAAATTAAATGTGCAATGTTGTCATCTTTTGCCCGTTAACACTGCCTAGTTTTTCATTATCATTTAATGCTTAAATTTTAGAATTGAATTTGTACCAAAACAGAGATATATTGGTGGAGTAAATATGTAAAGATACAATTTAAATGCAAAATATTGATTTGTATTAAAACATATCCATATTTCATGTCATTTCGTTTATGTACATTTTTTGTTGCAATTTATTAAGACGTAAAAGTATATATGCATCAATATAATCGTATTACCAGGTTTTATGGTTTGGTCTTCTTGTACAATGTACACAATTAACTTTATAATGAGAAACCATTAAATGCAACGTATGTGATTGTCTAAGATTTTTTTTTTGTGGCCCATGTTTATTCTTACATTTGCTGAGCTTGTACTCCGATTTTAGTTTTTAAACGGAACAGTATCTTACATGTATGCCATTACTTAATTCTTCAAAATGTCCATGTATGATTTCCACGTCACCTTCATGTATGTAATTTATTAAATTGTTAAATATTTGATTAGCCGAACTCAGCTTTCGTTGTATATTTTAAACAATAATTAAATAATAATTTTTCAACATCGTTAGTTTTCTTTATAACTAAAGGCTTTTCACTAAACTTAGCAAACTTATATTGACTCCAGGAAAAAAAACATTCTGTTTCCTCTTCAACTTTTGAATTTGCTGTATCGATTTCTAATTTTATTTGTTGAATTTCATTCTCTAAATTTATTCAAGCTATCATTTCGGCTTCAAAAATTTACATTTAGCTGTTAGTTTTGTTTTCTAAAAAAAATTTTTACTGTAAGTTTTTTTTCCTTTCAGTAAGTTCTATTTGCACTTTGTTTAGCCACATCCTTATATATATCTATTACTATTTACCAGTTTTATTTCAGACAACGTAAAAATATTCAATATCTTACTTTTATTGTTCACCAACTACAAGGTTGTCAAGCTTGCATACATGTATAACTGGATTGTCCATTATCTTTTTCAGTAAGCAAAGTAATTTAAAAGCACAAACGTTGAAAAAAGGGATAATAATATGCATTTTGTGGTGTTAGGGAAATCGTTTGATGAAAAAGTACGGAATCTTCCCGGAAGCGAAATGCTCTCATGCAACTGCATGCTAATGTATCACACAAATTACAATGAACCTATATCACAAACTTTTACGTGAGAAATTAAAAATAAATCATTCTGAGGGGGCATGGCTACAGTATCTCAGTCAAAATGAGATTCTAATACAAATGAATATCAATTATCTCGTGATTTCTGTTAACTAACTTAATCACAAACTTTAATAGTTAACATAAAAAAATCAAAGTCAGTAGACCTTGTCTTATTTGACACGGCTTTAGTTTTGAGAAGAAGGTGTGATATCACAACAGTAAGAAAATGATTTCTTCCGGAAATGTCTGTTTTCAGTGGGAGATGACCCATGGAAAATCGTTGCACGTGCATCGATCTCCCACTGTTGCGACGTACACTCAGAATTCTTTTGTCATACCTTTTTGTTTATCAGGCGTAACATTATTTAACTTCATCCACTGTGCTCAATGAATTTACTCAGGTACAGGAAACCAAAAAAAAAAAAAAAAAAATCAAGTATGTACGGAAGAAATAGGTACTTATACGCGTTCAAAAGTGAAGAACTGGAAAATCTTCAACTCGTTTTCAAAATTCAGCTTCCTAACTTGTCCACAGCGATTACAGAAGAGACATTTTTTAACAACAGAAAATTTCTTTGACTTAAGCAGGAGGGTTTTCCATATTCCATGCCACTTTTTAATCTCTTTTAAAGGAGGAGAGCCACGACCGTTTTGTTTTTATTTAAACTCAAAGCGATGCATAATTGTTTGAGTCTGCTATTTTCTTATTACCCTTTATAGAGTCAAGGTTGAAGAAAAGGAATTGTAACCAAAACCAATAATAATCAATGTTCATATATTTAAACAGTGGACAAAATACAAGAATTGAACAGTGTCCAACCATTGTATTTAGTAATGTACCGTAAGCATGAAAAAACCGAAATTTGGCTTTCACCAGTAGAATCATAAACTAAAAAAAACATCTATATTGTTCATTGTGTTATTGACGCATACATCATATCAATTCATGTTCATCTTAGCAGCAGAAACAATTCTACAAATGAACTTGAGGTCATCAGAAAGTACATCATTTAGAGAATCATTTAACGCTTTACATGAGGGAATTTGATCAATTTGCATGTAAATTAAACAAAAATTTATGATTATTTATTGATAAATCTTTTATAATTGTCGTAGTAACTGAGGTGTTAAATTATCTGCGAATTATTTTATTAAAATGACACTCCTGAAATACTCAAATGACAGAAGGAAGAACCAACAATATGATGATAAATTGTAAAATAAATTTCACTGACCCTGAAAAAAGACTTAAAGCCAAAACAATAAATTTAACAGATTTCAAATAATAATAAAAACGAAAGTTTCCCCAGTTAACAATAAGACCATACTAAGCATTCAGAAAATGAATTTGAAGTTTAAATTTGGTTAATTAATCATTATAGAAATACTTTAAAAAAAAATAGTTGCATTTCGTCCAAATATACTAATGACTATTTTTTCTGCTTTCTGTCTGTTGCTTGTGCTTTTTCCGTAATTTGTGTTTTGCATACAGAAACATTAAAACTTTCATGGTCCGAACTCATGGTATGATACATTGTTTGTTTTAAAAAAAGTACACATATTGTCACGTATCTATTTAATATTTTTTCGGGAACATGTAAATATCAAAGAGATCTCTATTGTGGTCTTTTTTGTAACGGAACTATTTAACCTTGAGTAAGGAAGCAACCATCTGATTTTTTTGTCGGGGGTGGGGCTAGGATCAAATTTGAAATAAAAAGGCAGGACCACGATTTTGGGCAAAATAAATACAGGATCACTTTGGGAGTAAAAAACATGCATGACCTGTGTCGATCAGGAAATTTTTGGTTTAAATGAAAAAAAATTATGCCGCAATAACGGCCGAAAAAAATCCAGGACCAAAATTTCGACGACAAAAATAGGCAGGATCAAACATTTGATCCTAGCCCCCCCCCCCTCCCCCCAGAAAAAAATGAAATAGTTGTTCCCTAAAACAAAGTCACGTCTTCATGTACGAATGCATAGTGTATTATATCTCTACATTAAACCAAAATTGAAAGATAAATGATCAAACATTGATTTTTACCAACATAAAAACAACATGGAGTCAGGATAGTCGAATAGTTAATACAAAGGCTGGCAGTGATAGTGGTCCTCAACGTACCTCGAGTACTTCATAACATAAAACAGTATGAATACCAATAACGTAGTATTAGGCAGAAACAGTACTTATTTTCGGTCAAGATGTGCTCGTTTGTAGTCTAAAACTAGCTTCAGTATATTTGGTTACGGGTTGGATACTCTCGTTATTATCGGAAATTCCAGTCATTTTTAGATTGTATATCATCTTGATGTTTAATTTATTAAAATTAGAATTAGTTTCATAAGGATAGTATGACATGGTAAAGAGCTATGAACAAGCTCATTTTGAAATGATATTAAGGATTGTGAAAACCAGACGTTTGCATTTGTTAATAATGTCGCAATAGAAAGAAGAAGTAAAAATCTTAATTAAAGTCTATCAAGTTAGTGTTAACAAAATGTTGATATTCATAGAACTTTCTAATGAAGGTTTATCCAGAAATGACACGTTCATTTACAAATGTAATGTCTGAGTACACTACCACTGAGGCGGTACCGTTGGTAGTGGACTTTAGCCTCACTCCATTAGTAAATTTTTCTTCGACAATGGCACGAATTTTAGATATACAGTGTATGTGTTGGAATTTTCAATCAATAAATTTCTAAATTCTGTTAACAACGTACAACGGATATTGCGAGCAACGAAGCAGGTTGTTAAAAGATATTTACTCATATGAGGAAAATCGTTGACTAATAAAAGTTTTTTCTATGGTTAAAAGATGTGGGAGCAATCAAATATCTAATTATTTCATAAAACGTCAAACAAATGAATTAACAATAAAACATATTGCTCACCGATGAATATGTATTTCTGTAATGTCTAGCAAGCATTATGCATTTGTTTAGAGGATCAATTTCTGTTTAAATCAAAATTTTAAATCGATATTATCAGTGGAGAGCAATTATTAACGAGAGAGACAATTGTTCAGAGAACAATCGCAAGGTCTTTCCCGGGTCAAATTGACCTTTTATCTCAAGTTTGTATTTCCATATATGGTTTCTATGGTGTTGTTTGCATGGTTGCTAAGGATATTAACCATGGCCTTCTATTTCGCTTGTATACATGCTCTGAACATAATTATATGTGGTGGCTAGAGACTTTTTCATCGGTTACCCTTGATCTTCCATTTTCATCTGTAAAGCTGAAATATGGGGTCCTAAACATAAATATATATGATTGCTACGAACTTTTTCGTCGGTTACTAAGGACTTTTTCATTGACCTTGACTCTTTACCTTCCATTTTGTCTGGAACAGCTATAATATAGTGTCCTGAACATAAATATATGTCGTTATTAGGTACTTTTCTATCAGTTGCTAAGGACTTTTTCAATGACCTTGATGTTTGACCTTTGATTTTGATACCAAAATTTAGATCTTTTGAACTGATCATTTTTTGTACAGACATTTTCTTCCTATCTATTATAGTTTGCGAGATTTAAAATAAAATATAAAATTGTCATTTACACTGGGTTTACTCGACTTGTTCCGCACCACAGTAGCGTAACTTTGCGATACCTCTATAGGAGTTTTACAAGTTTTGTAGTCATCCAATCTAGACTGTAATGCATAAATAACTTCAATAGATTGTGCATTTTAGTTAAAAATGTCATTTTTCCATCTTTCTATCGCATTCATTCGCGTTCTTGAAGTTTCGATCTCAGCCTTTTCTGTTTGATTTTCATTAACAAAGCGTTTCACCTTTTCAGCTGATTCCTTCATTTGGCCATTCTTGTTTTTTAAGTCTCTATTCAAATCTTTAATTGTTTTATCCCTTTTTTTATTGTCGTCGGTTTGATTTTATGAAACCAATTTCTCTCTTCTGTTGTAGAATGTTTTCATGTGATGATGTGTCTTTGGTTTTGTACTCGTTGAGTCTTTTCTGAAACGAATCCTCTATCTCTCCAAGTCTTACCACTAATTAATTGATCTCCGTCTTAACAATCATATATTGATCTAAGAGTGTCTGAATATTCTGGTCTGATATTTTCCATTTTTCTTTTAGCGTATCATTTTCTACACAAATTTAATAAATAAAATTTTTAAAAATGTTTATACATGTACCTTCCGTCATCTTTCCTACAATCAACACATGTGTACTGAATTGTACCAGATTCTATCAAAAATAAATAAAAACCCGGAAAAAGTGAACAAACAAAATGGACATTACCATAACAAACCTGATATTGAATAATATATGATCAATTGTTTTGATTTATGAGGTATTTTACAAAAGTTTCATCTCATCTAATTCAACATCTTTAGTATCTTGTGACTGTTTGTGTCGTTCGAAAGATCTATCTTCTTCGCCTCCATGTGTATATGCGTTGTTTACGTTTGCTGAGGCATTATTTTCTAATGGTACCGGTAAGTCTGCTGCATCGTAAGCACTTCTTGCCAAACCATCTGCAACAATCTGGCCTTCTGCATAATCTCTCTTGACATGGATCCATGTCATTTGCAACTGATTAGTTAAATCATAAAGCGTCTCTCACAATTCTGTTTTTCACTGGTGCTTTCGTACTTTTGAGTTTCCAATTATTTTCTTTCCAAAATAAAATTTCTTTCGTTATTCCGCGTATCACATATTCACTGTATATTTTCAAGACTATACTTGAAAATTTATTCCGAATTATATTTCAAAGCTTCAATTGCTCCAGTCAATTCTCCAGTATTGTTTGATTGTTTTTCTCGTTCATTAAAAAAATTCCCTTAATTTAGTTCCAACAGTTTCTACATAAATACTATACGTTGCTCTGGCTCCCAACCTTCCATTTCGTCTACATGTGCCATCAACATATACGCTAATGTCCGGTTCCAAGTTTCCCGCCATATTTTAAACGATATGAAAACTGTCTGTGTTTACTTTTTTCATTCTTTATAAAATTTACCTATAACATACATCAACTTAAACTTAAACTTAAACTTAAACAAATAATTATGCATCAGAAGCTACTCCACAAGGTATAGAACACAATATTTATAATAATTCTTAACTGCAGTTATTCTTAACGTCATAATTACTCTCGGTAAACAATTGTGAAAAATTCGTTTATAATAGTCAAATCGTCTTACCCATGTACCACAATATTAATAATTTATTTCCTCCAAGAATTATTCACAAACGCATACTATAGATGAATAGAACAGTTATTGAAATGAATATTTTCAGTTTAAACCGGTAACACTCGGCAACGACTGTTTCAATACTAATGTCAAAGGTTGTTTTCTGTATTAATTCAAAATTACAACCTGGCAATTATCTTTCAATATATTTCCTCTTCATACCTCAAACTTCAGTATATCATTTTTTTTTGTCGTAAACTTTAGTTAGACTCCACTAATTATCTTAGTTTCAGAGAAATGCGCCCCGAGAATTTTATTAATTATTAGAGTTAGTAAAGTTTGACTACATGATAGATAAATAATAAATGTCTTAACCTCAAAATTGTAATATTGACTGAAAGAGGATAGATTTTAGTTTAAAAAAATACGAAAACATTAACTGATTTTGCTTCTGACAAGTATTGGGAGGTCATAAACTGGGACTTGTGAATTGACATGTTGTGTGTAAAACTTTGACAGTGATAATCGGCACCTGCACTGGTAAGTTAAATTGCGAAAAAAAGAGCCGGAAAAGTAAACTTTTTTTCCCACATATGTAATGGAATTTTATGCAGAATCTGAAAAATTAAGTCTCAATTGGATTGAAACGCTGCATCAGACCTCAATTTTAAGCCGACGTGGAGAGAATTTAACATTTTTAAAGCTTTTTTTATGAAAGATTTTGATATGTTGCTATGCCAACTAGGTTTCCATGGATATTTTTATTTATTTTATCATGATTGAAACAATGCTAACATAATGGCCTTTCAGAATATATATATATATATATGTATATGGGTATTATTTACTCTGAAGATGGCACAAGACCATAACATTTGTTAGCTTACTTCACATAGAAAATGGTACAGTTAATTTATGGAGTGTAACCTTTCTTCTAAACATACAAATTCCAGATTTCGGACGGAGCGAATAAATATTTCGCATCCCAGTTGACGCATGCATCAAAGACAAAAAAAAGTTCCAAGGGCACTTATGTTGAAACCTGGATTTTGTAGAAATACGGACTTGTCTTTTGTTTGTTCGCTTATTTGTTTTTACATTGTTTTTGTGTCGTGATTTGCATTTGTTCATTTGTTCATGTGTATTCCGCTTTTTTCTGTCCATAGGATTAATTTCAATTTTAATCTTAAATACAATGAGTATTTCGTTTAATTCTTTCCGATTATGACATAATGTTATCTATCTATAGTAAAATTATAAAACGGTTTTTTCGAAAGCAAGACAGATGAATATTTACAAAATAATACCGAGGCGATGAAACAGTGGTAAAGTATGTAAGATGGAAATCCAGAGCAAAGACAATCTCATGAAAATGCAATATAACAGACAAATATAAGAATAATGAATTAAAAAAATATAATAAACTTAACAGAACTAGAACAAGAAAATGAATGACCAATTTCTGAATAGAGTGTAAAATGAAAAGTATAAAACATGCCGAAGCGATTTTAATTGTATCTGTTGTCTCTGGAATTCAATTTATGCTTTACATGGCCGTTAAAGAGAGTTTGTTTATAAAGTATTTATTGTCTTTGATTGTACATTTCGCAAATAAGTATTTTCTAAGTAATATTTTGTTTTTCATAATGTTTTGAAGTAACAAAGACGTTAGCTTGTCGTTTGCGAACATTATTTTACCCAAGTCTCAAGATAACTAGATGTAAAATGTACAATCGTGAGTCATTTGCTATTATTATGATATAATTTAATATTGGATGTATCGCGTCATTTGATTGGTCAAATTTTTTCGTTTATCATATCATAGACTAATTCCTTTCTACTATGACGTCATTAAAGGCAATCCCGACGTTTTAGACGTTAAAACAACCGTTGGAATTAAATTAGAAGGGTTGACAGTAATTTTGTTTTCAGTCTATTCGAAATAACCTCAATGCACATGGTGCACACTTTCAAATACGCGGATTATTTATGGTGCACCATGTGATTGAGGTTATTTCTCCATAGACTGAAAAAAAAATTACAGTCAATCCTTAAATATCTGGGTACCGTTTCAAAAACATTCGTTAGACTACGATTTCTGATTTCTGGTCTTCAGTGTCTTTTGTCTATGGCTATCATGGAAACATTCTTCATTTCAGTCGTACGAATGTTTGCGCAACGGGGACCTGTTGATCCCTATTAGAAACGGGAATGGAATGTGGAAGTAGGATTTAGGATAGTAAGTAGATGTCCGCTGTAAGGGTGATTTTGAAACTTTAATTTACTATAAATAAGATTAAAACCCCTGGAATGTAACATGATGAAACGATTACCATGATCTCGCAACTCCATTTCAATAATCAACGAGATTTTAAAACATTTTATAATTCTTATTTACTTTTATCAGAGAGTGAAAAAGAACACACTGATAGCTGACTCAGGACCTTAGTCAGACATACGTAAAATCAATCATGTTCGCAAAAGTAGAATTTTTTACTGCGCGCAATAATATAAAAGTACAGATAAAATTTTCGCAATCGTTCAATCATTTAATGAAAATGAGTGCAAGCGTAAAGCCGATTTAAGTGCCAAACTTGTTGCAAACTACAATACATCCGTAAATACCACAGAAGCTTATCTATACGCAATTTAAAGTCTCGTCAGTCTAAAAAGAGTAAAATAATAGGTCTAAAATCATGAAAATAGCATGTTTTTTGATGGTTTAAAAACCATTAAATTTAACCAAAAAAACAACAACAACAAAAAAAAAACTAAATAAATAAATAAAATTTAGAAAAAACATTCCATCTAGTTTTTTCCGACAAATATGTATGTAACGCCGTAAAATTACAAATGAATTATTAATTATCCTAAAACTGATCAAAATGATAATCTGAAACTCCAACGTTCGTTTTTTTTTTTTTTTTGGCACTAAAAACAAAAAAGGATAAGATAAAATATTACCATTAATATGCGCCACAGGCATCAATTATTTATTTTTTAGTATATATTCAGTAATAAGTGTTTTCCGTTTGATCGATCAATCAGAAATATCAAGCGGAATCTTATTAATTATGCAAGAAATATGTTGTCACAAATCAATGAATAAACAAGTTATGAGAACGTTTCGTCAGTTTTTGTATAATTGATGCATTGCGATGTCATACTATTTGAACCTGTCACACTTCTCAAATTTGATAATTAGTGAAGCAAAATAAAATATCCAGGGGTTCTTATAGGTTTTTATTCTAATTTACCTTAGTGAAAAGAAGTTTTGTTCGTGAGAAGAAACTGTAAGAGAGTAATTAAGCTTAAAATTAATTATTTATTACGATGTATAATTATTATTTTGAATTTCTGATTGTTCTCTATTTTACTTGAATGGCGTCAGTGTCAATAAGCACTAACCCTAGGTTCCAACGAAAGCTAACCAACCCACATGAGAATTTTTATATAAAAAGGATAAAGTGAATATTTTACAGTCTTATAATTAAGAGAGATAGTTCTGGTAAATTTGTATCAGTGTCTGGCTGTTAACTGAAACAACCAGAATGTTTTTGAGATATTTATCCCTTTTATGTATCCTAGTTAGTCTTTGTGTCAGTGCGTATGGCTATATTGTAAGTAGTTTTTTAACGGATTCTTATTTTCAT
The DNA here is from genome assembly GCA_028015205.1 of Mytilisepta virgata. Lineage (NCBI taxonomy): Eukaryota > Metazoa > Mollusca > Bivalvia > Mytilida > Mytilidae > Mytilisepta > Mytilisepta virgata. The sequence continues at coordinate 48,490,679 of CM051518.1, read as the reverse complement.
AAGCATTTTATTGCATTTATTGAAAAATTTTAAAAAATTTTTTAATTTCCTTTTCCCTTTTTTTGTCCTTAAATTTTCTACTATGTATGTGGTTATTACATAAATTTTATTGTATCGGTTTGACTTTTAATTGACTTATTTAAAGTTTTCTTTGATTTCAAAGACAATTGGTTTTTTTTTAATTTTCTATTTGCATTGTATACTTATTTTGTTAGCACAATTTTTGTACCTGTGTTTATATTATTAATATAATTTTATTTTTATTCTTATTTATTTATTTTTTTATAAAACTGTTTTTCAATTTGTTTCAGATCGTTTTCTTTACTTATTTCCAGTTTTTAGTATTTTTATGTCTATTTTTAAAATTAAAGTAGCGAGGGATCTGTATTAATTTTTATAAAAGAACATAGTAGTATTGACATTGCAGGGCTAGAAAATTATTCTACGTTTTTATTAGAAACTAGTAACTGTATCGTTGAAGAAAGATGTTGAAATAAGCTAATAAAACCGGGTCGGCCATGGTGCAAAAGAATAAAAAAAAACCATGTTGATATTTTTAATATGTACAAGACCAAACGAATACTAAAATCACAAACCTGAATACGTAACTATGCAATAGTTGCTGCGACTTATTTTACACTCAAATTCTAGGACACCAAAAATGTTTATGTGAATGAGAAAACAATTTAAAAATATCTCTTTAATTCATTTTGTAGATAGTGGAACCAAACAGTATCAATGATGTTGTAGGTAGGCCCGTTGGTGGGGATGACTATTTCACTAGAAACGATGATCTTGGTTTATTGAAGTTGTTGCAACGTTCTAAACTTCAAGATATGCTTACGGAAGATGAAGATAATTCATTCGCAGATCAGTTGGTAAGTTAATTATTTTGTTTTTAATATTCTACTTTTTCAATATTACTTATACTTGATGAATGATTTTCGGAGCCAAAAGATTTCTATTCACTTTTTGTCAATTATTAAACTATTTTATTAGCATTTAAACAACCCTCACCTGTTAATCATTTAAGTAGAATAGAGAATGGAAATGGAGAATGTGTCAAAGAGACAACAACCCCACCAAAGAGCAGAAAACAGCTCAAGGCTACCAATGGTATTACTAGCGATTCATGACGAAACTCGCCATAGAAACTATATGGTATTCGATGTTATTATGTTTCAATTATAACGTTCAAATAGATTAAAATCTTCATCAGAGTTCCATTTTTACCTTATGTTTATCTAATAAGAAAACATTTGATCATGAAGCTACACTTATACTTAAAAATTACAACCCGTTTCTAACAAGTTACACAAAATTCTATACCTCCATGTTAATCCTGTCAATTCCGATTTCAAAAGACAATTATACACACACACACACAAATATATAGGCTTATAATAGAATAAATATCCTTAGAAAAGTACGTTTTGTTTTAGATAGATTTACTCTGGAGAAAATGTAATTTTCTTTCGTTTAGAATATATGACGTCATTTGGGACATACCCAAATTTTAGTATGTAAGATTGTACGGGTGGTACTAAACTGACGCCTGTTAACAAATTATAAAAATTTTCGCACAGACTATAAAATCATAGACGTATTTGATTTCATAAAATTTTTAAAAAGGAAGCACATGTCTTTACATTACATGGAAATATTACACACCAGCTGCAAAATCTTTTAAAATCGTGTAGGAACTAACTTCTATTCTGAATATTTTCTACCAGCGTCCGCTAATCTCTAGAGCAGGTTACCGCAGACATTACGATAACAAACCCAAAGGAATCTTTGATAGATAAAATACAAGGACACCGGTTTAGATACGCTATGTTATAGTATGTAGGCACCAGCATTGGACAAATTATACATACAAGACCGAGAATGAACAGGAGTTCATTAAATGAATATTTGTTTTGTCGCAATTTGTTTGTTTGGCCTAAATGTAGATGTGGTTATATTCAGTCAACCTCTCATTTCTTACTGCATTGTCCGACGTATACGCAGCTAAGAAACGAAACAATCTTTCCTGTTGTATGCAATTAACTGGTTACTGCTAATAGTCTGTTGTATGGCTCATAGAACAAAATTCAGATATTTTTTTTTAAATAAAGTTCAGAAGAAAAGAAAGATAATAATTCATTAAAATTTTTACTGCATTTCGTCACAAGCCTATTTTTCTTTGTCTTTTTCTATCTTCATGAATGTTTTAATTTATGTTAGTGCTGGTGTCTTTTTTATAATTGAATGTCGAATATTAATAAGGAAACGGAATTTTATAGAAGCTATTGGATTGTTTCCGAATCCTATTGTTATTTATAAATTTTATCTTTTATTATGTATCTTTGATTAATAGCGAGCGCAGCGAGCGCTATAGGAGCATATGCATTTTCTACATATAGGTCATTTAGAAAATATTGTGCTAGATACTAAGATTAGAAAAAGTTTCGTTCGCCGGAAACGGAAGTAAGGGAAATAACGTGCTTCAAATAATAATTTTAGAGTCAGAATCGTGATACCGGAAATGAGTTTCTGGAAAGGGCCATTGCTGTGCTTGCATCATTGGCCACGCCAACAGTATATTAGAATAAATTCTTAAACTAATATATATATATATATATATATATATATATATATAGAGAGAGAGAGAGAGAGAGAGAGAGAGAGAGAGAGAGAGAGAGCAAAGGAAAAAAGAGAATAAATCGGTCGATTTCACAACATTAAATAATGTTAAATAACAGTAAATGTTGTGAAATTGAGCGAATTTATTCTCTTTTTTTCCTGATTTCTTCTTATTGTATTCTTTTTTTCCATTTGCAGGGAAATGAAAACAAGATGGTTTCACTGGCCAAACGAGTCGTTTGCATTCGACATGGTTGCAAGTTATTTAAAAATAGACAGTGACTGTTTGATTCATATTTTAAGAAACAATACCACGTTCGATTGACATAATATATGTAAATTGCTATAGAACCTTGAAAATGAGAAAAAGTATTTACCTAAATAAAATTATTCAATCTTCATATTCCAAGGTTTGCAAAAAATGTTTCTAACCATCTGCTGGGGCGTCTTCTCTTCTCCTTTGATATTCCGGACATATTTGTTTTATAACATGATGTTTTAAGTAAAAAATATCAAAATCATTTCTGGACTTTTTTTAACTTGAACTGTCTGACATATGCTAGTCAAAAGCCTTCACACTTGTGATTTTACTTACTGAAAGTTTTTTTCTCTCTGAAAACAAGTTGATGAAGTTTATAAGGTATGGGACTGGTATGGAATTTAAACCGCGTTGTTTAGAGTGGAATACATTAGTTTCATGCAAAATGTTAGATATTAAAATTTGCAATTATGTTTAGTTTTAAAAATACGGGATTTGGCTCTTAATTAAAAATAATCATTCATTTCCAAGCCTAAATATTGTTTTATTAAAAGTTTAAAGTTTTGACAAACAATTGGGATATAGATTTTGCCTGCAAAGCATGCTTTTAAATTTTTATCGAAATCATTTATCATTTACAAATATTCATTTTGTAAAGAGGACAAAAATACCTAAGGAGCAATCCAAAAAACGTAATCTATTAGACACACAAAACCCAGAAAGACAAATGAACAACCACAAGTACAACAAATAAACACTGAAAACTAAAAACCAATGAACAACACGAACTTCTATAAAAACCATTAGTGAACTCAGGTGCTACAGAAGTGTAAGCAGTTCCTGGTTATTGCATAAATAAGTCCTACATGCAATGCTACGAGATTTTTAAACTAAAATTTACTTTTTTTCTGAAATAAATGATTTCTGGCTTGTTGGACATTTTTTTTCAAAAATATGTTAATGACAATTGAGTACTTCTTGTTTTAAAATAAGTTTGGTTTTTGGTCTTCCAAATGTTTTGATTTTAATGCTGCTGATGAGAGGTTACTCCTTGAAATGCGTCGTATACAGCATAGTATAAATTTACTATATCTAATATTAGCATCTTTGGATTGTTATTTTGATATCTTAATATGATTTCCAAATTCAGAAGGAAAATCAATGATTCCTATAAAAGTCTTATTTTGATTAAAAGTAGAAAAAGTCGCAGTTTTTATTATTATTACTTATAATAAAAATATCTTATTCTTTTCTTCATTGACATTTGTACATTAATTTACATTATAAATATTTACGAGTGTTAATATTATATAATCGTGTATTATGAAATATACAGTTGTCTTATTATTTACGTCGGCTTTTCCTTATAAACTGTAAGCTTCATACCGGCCACCCATGTGCGATCAAAACAATAACATTTGTTTAAACTGCTAGCAAAATGAAAATAGAACTGACATCGGGTCTTATCCCCACTACATCACTGTTACCAAATTTTGATTCAACTATAATTTCAGTAACTGTCAACTTTGAAAGTTAGACAACGACTTTTTCCGATTGTCATGTTACATATATCTGTATTTTTGTTACTTGCGTCAACATGGTTAATGCCATTCGAATCTATTGTTTACAACGTTTTAATGATTTTCGCTTTCCAAAACTTCTGTCAAGAGCATAATTGGTGAATGATAATTAAAATTAATTCTAGTATCCTGACTCTATTGATTATTATGTTCCCCAAACGTAGTTTGAGGGGAATATTTGTTTGTGTTTTGTGTTCTTTTATATTGGTTTCGGCTCAAGATCCGTCGATCGGATGGCGTTAATTGATGGGTATGTTATAGTCCTGTAAATCCTGTAGCCTTTATTTCTAAATATATAAAAGTTAAACCAGATTAGATAGATAATATACTCAGTGCATTCAACTTTAATACGATTGTGATCATAACTGTCCAAAGCAGTTATATAATAAACTAGAATTATCCATCACGCTTAGAGAATTTGTCACACTTCAAAAACAATTTACGCTATGATTTTAATAGATTTTGCCACAGTAATTAGAAACAAGTTCGTTTGTGCAAGACAGAGCACTAACAAGGATAGAAAATTTAATGTAGGTACATGTACATTTGCTAGGGCAGACGTGAACAAAGTTTTTATGATAATTTGTGAATTAAGGTAACCACAACCTGGTAGGGACATTGTAATGTTAGGTACGACCTTGAAGCTGTTTAAAAATAACAATCCAAAGATACTAATATTAGATATAGTAAATTTATACGACGCATTTCAAGGAGTTACCTCTCATCAGCAGCATTAAAACCGAAACATTTGGAAGACAAAAAACCAAACTTATATTAAACAAGAAGTACTCAACCAAAAATACGGAAATAGGAAGCCAAATGTCAGCTAAGGAGAAACTGGCAAGTGTCTACAGATTGCTTTATATATTAACATATTCAAAATACCAAAGTGACAAGACAGTCCACAAGGGCAAAGTCCACAGGCAAAACAAATTAATGTGAATGTAATATGGCAAACAAATATCACAACCAAAAGATAAAAATATGCCAATTGGAGCAATGATAGATTAATTCATTGTGTGTGTTTTATTAATTTATATTTTAAGTGAAGGCCCCAGGGAAGATTAGCTTATTAATGCAAACTGTGTTACCCTCTTTAAATAAAGTCTTTATTTACTTACTTACTTACTTACATGACAATCTAAACCGAGGAACAAGACATCACAGAAACCAAAGCACTAGCAACAAACTCTGGAAGGGTAATTATGTCCTGCTCCGCTAATGGTATCCATCACACAGCTAAACAGATAATATACATTTAGGACTATACTGGAAAAATATATAAACGTTCCAACTAAATGGACTGAAACGTTACAAAATTAGAATATTTATGTCAAATATAGAACTGCAAAGCAAGGTTATAATTGAAAATTAACAAATTTTAAGTTCGAAATTTATGAATAAATTATACCTACTTGACATAAAAAATGTACCTACGAATTTCTTTCTCTGATTTTCAGCTCGCCCGGAAGTCAAAAACATTTGTTCACCTTTGTTTATGTAACTTCCGGTTTATATGTATGCTTAAGTTTTCTTTCAGTAGTATATAAAACCATATATTTATACATTTTCTTTTGTATAAAGAAATAGTATACTTCCATTATTTATTACTATCTATGTTACATGTTGATACATCCGTATGTACATGAATATCACATTTCAATCCTGTGATTGGCTGTTAAAACCCAATCCAACCGTTATATACAACTCCGGCCAGCTCGAGGGGAACGAATTCAATCTCCCGGAATTAAACATTTAAAAAATGAATCGTCTGATTTCCCATGTGTCCGCCCTACCCTGTTAGCGATGCATCTGTTGTACATGTAACTGGTGTTTGCCAGGGAATTTACACAGTTCACTCAGCTCAGATGACTCTTCAAATCAGCTGTACACTTGATTGTGTAATCTAGATTCATTTTGACGGGCTAGTAGATGTGATTATTAGGGTCTCGCAAATAATCGACCATTCCGAATCAGTTCCAGACAAGAAATAATTATTCACAATTTTTTTATTTAGGTACTGTCTTGTTGAACTTTGCATTTTTCCATATCTAACTGAACCCTTTGCTATTTTTCAAATCGAGAGTTATTCCCCTATCTTCTTTCTTGAACTAGATTTAAAATGTTTTAAATTGTATCCCTTTTGAAATGCTGTTTTCAAAAGTACGTCTTTAATGGCCGAAGATTTATCACTGGTTTCATTTCCCCATTCTTCGTTGGGACTACAAAAAGTGAAATGTAAAAATAGTTCAGAGCACTTCCTCTGCAACAAGTTCTATTGCATTTTTGTTTCTTACAAACGGTTTATTTTTGTTTGTAAATCTAATTTTTTTTTACATTTACAGCTATTTGTTTTATTCCTAAAAGTCGCGGTTTTTGAATGAATTCCAATTTGTAACCATCACTTATTATTGTCTGTTATATATTTTTTCCCATTATTGACAGAAACGAGACAGTTGACAGTATCTTCGAAAACATCACATTTCTCACCTTGTAATTTTTTCCATCTTTTAAACCAGATTTTCTTTTAGCGCTAGGACTTGTATTTATTTTCAATTTCCATGTTGCTTCTTTGGATTTTTAGAATGCGAAATAAACTAATATAAGTTTTTCCAGTCTGAGTTTCTGGTTTGTCTTTAGAAATCTAGTCTCGTTCTGCTTCTGTTTTACCTTTCTATTTATATCTTCATAGTTCATCTTTTACATATTAAGTAATTGTTTGATCGGGCTAAAGCAACATCTAATTAGACAAGGAATTAAGGGGTCCTATAAAGATAAAATGTTTTTTACCTTTTAATTTGCCTAAGAAATCTGCCAGTTAAATATGTTTCTTTACACAGTCAAGTATACATGTATTTACTGAAAAAGAAATAGATCCCTTAAAACAATTTATAGACAAAATAAATATTTTACATGTATACAAATTTATACATTTAGAGTAATACTTTCAGATAGACTTCCATTTATATTATAAATATATTTTATGTACAAATATATTACATAGAGAATATTAAATATTGTTTATTCACGTATGGTTTAATAATAATTTGAATAAATAAATAATAAAAAATGATATTTATATCAACTATATATTTATATGAATTAACAGTTAATGTTATATATTATATATTATTTATGTATTATAAAAAAAACATTTTTTACAATTTAACTTATAATTAAACCATTTAACATTGTATATCTGAGGTAGATGTATAGGTAAATATGTAGCCCAGTAGTCGTTCCTGGATCATACCCCCATAACATGGTGTCTTTTGTTTGAAAGAAGCCATAAAATAGGTAGCCCAGTAGTCGTTCGTGGAACACATCCCCATAACATGGTGTCTATTGGGACGTAATGTTTATTTTACTGACAACTTTATTGTTATCGTATCAAAGGTTAATATGCCATAGCTAATTAGGTACATGTAAAAAAAAATTAAAAAGGTTTATTGATTATAATAAATTAAAAATATAATTTCACAGTTCTGTTATAAACTTTGATAAATTTCCCATTAAAAAAATAGCATATGCAAATATTTAAAACTTAATGTGGACCGTTTAAAACCGACTTCCTTTCTTTGAACTTATTTATTTAAAATCAAATGCATTTTAAATATTTCACCGCTATTAACTAATTATAATAATTCGTTTCGTTATATTCCGTTCGTATCTTACAAACACAATTTTTAGAAATCGCACGATCGAAATCGTGTAACGTGCATCGTGTGGTTTGCGTGTAACATGCTTATCGTGTGCGTGTAACTTGTGAATCTTTTGAGTGTGGTTTGGTGCGTTACACGCTCAACTATGTGTACCTTATCATTTGTAGAGATAAACCATACTTTGTTAAAAACCATTCTAAATCTAACAAAAAATATACGGAGGAAGAAATTGCCGTGATGATTGAATTTTTGATCGACAACATATTTGTTCAATTTGGCTTACGTGTTTTCCAATCGCCATTCCTATTGGTACTAATTGTGCGCCATTCCCGGCCGACTTGTTCCTTTACTCATATGCGACAGACTTCCTTGACGGGTTTCTTAGAGAAGTTAGCCCGTACCTTAATTTCGGCTTCCGTTACATAGATGATGTTTTATCACTCAACAATATACGTTTTGGGAATTTCTTACATCTCATCTATCCCAAAGAGCTCGAAATTAAGGATACCACAGACACTGCCAAGTCTGCATCTTATCTTGACCTTCACCTCGAAATTGACACCAGAGGAAAGTTGAATACAAAACTTTACGACAAACGGGATGGCTTTGACCAATCGTCAACTTCCCATTTTTGAGCGGCAACATTCCAGATACGCCGGTGTATGTAGTATATATTAACTCATTAACTATATAATTCGTACATTATTCCTGATCTTGTGACATATACATTGACTTCCTTGACAGAGCCCGGCTCCTGACAGAAAAGTTGCTCAGACACGGGTATGTTGCAACTAAGTCGGAGTCATCCTTATTAAAGTTTTATGGGCGTCATCATGACCTGGTTGATAGGTATGAAAAAACTGTTTCCCAAATGAAAATGGGCCTTTTCCATTGATGTTGTCCCTTCCTCATCCCGCATTTGACATGGACAGCATGGTGGGTGTCCTGCAGGAAACAGAGACTGCTTAATCTTCCGGAGCACCCAAGTCTACCCTCGGTTTTAAGGTGGATCCCATGTTGTTCATATATTTTCAGTTTTTAATTGTAGTGTTTTATTGTTTTTGGTCTTGTCTTCGTTGTTCTCCAGAGTTTGTCAGTTGTTTCGATTTTCCCCTCCTTCGAATATCTTTGGTATTTCTGGACTTTACATAATCTATAAAAAATAAGACTGTCACATTAAATCAGTTATAGTTTCGGACCTATAATACTACTGAACTAGCTTAATTAAGCATTTCAATAAAACTTTTACTTCCAGAGCATAATCCTGACTTTAAAGTTAAATCCTTACATTAAAATTTAGATATAAGTGTTAGATATGTGGCTAGAAATTCATGTTTGTTTTTTCTTCTTTTTGGGAATTTTATTTTTTGGGTAACTACAAATTTTGCTAAAAATTTTAATTTGTTATTTGCGAAAAAACTATCATTTAATAAAAAGATCCGTTCGACATATCAAAACAACGCATTATATAATTATAATAATTGTTTTATTATATTATTGGCATTGATTTAGTAGTAAGTGTTATTGGTTTTTAATCTATACATCAACAAACATTATCACAACTGGTATTTTTTAATTTTAGTTTTTTCATTCCTGTCAGAGTGTAATACTTTTCCCTAGGCAAATCTGAAGAGATGCATACTGGAAACACCATTTGCTTAATTTTTATAGTATGTTTTGTAGTTTTTGTTGAATTTTCTGTCCAAGAATATCCTAATATGGTAAGTTCTCATTTTATCATTATAATCACATTAGTTGCGTTCTTGTTTTGATTAATTTTTTGAATCGATTATATATAGATTCTCCTGCAGGTACCAGTGAGTTATGGAATTTCTCCACCCGAGATAGTTAAATTTTTGATTTTCAACACGCGAACTCTAACGAGCGTGTTAAAATCTTAAATTTAACTATCGATGGTGGAGACATTCTATAACTCACGAGTAAATTGAAGGAGAATATGTTTCTCCCGTTATTTTCAACAAAAACCTCAAGAAAATCCCTTTGCTATGCAATTTGTTTACATGAACACCATTTCGGAACTTCTCTAGTTTATCTTTCCAATAAACGTAAAATAAACGACGGGAATTCCAATGCAGATATTAAATAACCGGAAAGTGTTTAAAAATATTATGTATTTTTATCCCACCGATTAAACACCTCAAGAATAGGAGAAACATACAAAATACATCTAGATGTGTATTCTACAAAATAATCAACACATAAACACAGTATGAATGTCAAAATTGTATGTGACTACTGATAACTGCTACATATTTTCCTCGTGTTTTGGATATGCGTGGAAGGTTTTTATTATGAATTCCTGCAAACATAGTCATAATTTTGCCGACAGAAACAAGTAATATAAGCCAACAAACAAGATAACTGCATGAAAAGAATTTATGAAAATTTGTCATGTATATTATATATGTAGCTTACACAAAATCTAATTTGTGAAAGGTGCAGAGTATCATAATCAGAAACCTCTCTCGTGAGCAAAATCTTTACAACCTACATTTTTTCAGTATTTCGTTGAAGGTTTGCATTTTACTTATTGACGTCTTTTTTAAATTTATATTTATAGATTTATCAATTGAAGAAAAAATTCGTGTGTAAACTTGAATATTGTGAAGAAAAGGTTTGTCATTAACCATAATTTTAAACTTTTGAAAACTTTATTTAGAATACTGTGCATTTCTTTTGAAACATATAGCTATGTTTATTTCTAAGTCCATATATTTTACTGTTTTATCGAATTTTCATTTCTATTATCCATTTAAGAGCATGAGAAATGAGCAAATTCGGTCAATTACATAAATAAAAGTCACCAAAGCAAACGATTATTGGAGCTTAACTTTTTAGTTTGGTTTTTTTTTTGTTACGATTTTGTATTTGGTTTAATTCGGCTTTTGTATTTTATACATTTAGGTCGTTTTATGCCCCTTTTGACAGCTCACCATTTCCATTTATTTTCCTTGTTTTCTATTGTCGTATGAGCTGTTTCGCAACATACTTAGTAATTTAATCGGTATTTTGTGATACATTTTAGTTATATATATATGTTCCAAAAACTCGTGTTCAATGGGCACAAAAGAGTACATAATTTAAAATTGCAAAGTATTGTCATTCCAAATGGATTAATGTCAAACTTATTTTGGCCAATAGAAGGTCGTCGGCATGACACAGGAATGGTCCGTGAGAGTGAAATACTTGCACAAATGAGGGAACATATGCCACATGAGGGACAAATATTTTGTGTCTAAGGTGAAATGCATATCCTGCATATCCTTTAACTGATGACCACCACAACCAAATGATATTAAATAAACTGATGTTTTCGGAAATATTTTTTCATTGTTCGAACCAGAAACGTTTTCTTCAACCCATTGGAAAGTATTAAAAAGTCGCTTCTCTCTTAACATATTGTCACACCTGTATCAATGGTAGTGAAACCGGGTCGTTTTTTAACATGAAACAAACAACACTGGATGAATATCCGAGGGACTTTCAAACGTCTTCATTGCTGGTGAAGCTTGCATATTTTGGAAATGTTTCATAAGTAACTTTGCCAAAATTTCTTTTTTTATTTGTGCCCAGTTAAAGATTATAATGACAAACCTTTATTGAAGCTTCCATATTGCATTCCCCGCACATTCTTTCATATATATGCCTGTCCCAATCCAATTTAAGTTCAGTTTCGTTCTTGTCCTATTCTTCTGCTCCTTGTTAAAGGTCAAGCCAATTTTGACGCAAATTTGATGCAGATGTGCAAATGTTTGGATTTACGACTCATCAGTTGCGCTCAAGGCCAAAAAAGGTTAAAAAGAAAATTTAAAAATACCATAATGATCAAAAGTGTAAAGCAAAAACCATTGAAGATATTTTTACATTGAATTATACCCCATATCTTAAATAGTTCAACAATGTATTTTAAGTAAATAATCAGAAAGATATCCAGTATTTGGACTTAAGTTGTAAATGGAACAGGACTATGTTTTTGATTTAATTTATTTTCTGAACATAATAAATTAGCCCAATAACTTAATGTATAGTAAGAATTTATCTGCAAGGCAAGTTCAAACATGAGATGCTTTTCTTGTTTTTCTCTCTCCAATTTTTGTAAAATTTCCTTTTTATCAAGTTCAAACTTCTCTTTTTTTCATGTTTAAGCTCGTTTTTTTTTATATCTAAGTCTTGTCTCCTAAATTCTGCTTCTTTTATATTCTTCTCTGTCAAATATCCTAAAATACTTGTCCTTTTTTATGGTGTGCCATTAGCATTTTCATCCTGATCTACAATAATTATCACCACATACTGTAGTGTTGAGCTGTGCTTCAATTGTATTCCAGAGTGCATGAAAAGGGGATTTGTTGATGATTGTACTCCCAATTATTTACTGTACTAATATGCAGTTGGGTTGAGTGCAAGAACTTTTTTTGGTAGGAATTTTGCTGTAAATGAAAAAATTGCAACAAATAAAATTCCATTTATGTTCAATTTTAAAGTATTTTTATATACACTGTATAAAGATATACAAAATAAACAAACCGGTTTCAGAGAAAATTATAGGCAGCTATAAAGAAGCAGTTACATGACCAAAATATTTCTCAACCTTTCAGTCCTAATGTGTACAAATATGGGTTGTAAAGTTTTTAGTTGTCAAAGAAAAGAACTTATAAAATAAATTTCTTTAGGGTGAGATTCTCTATGGCCCTTTTTCTGATTCTTTTTCTCCATATTCTTAAATATTCCCACTTAAAACTAATCCAGTTACTTACATTTTAACATTAACAGTGTAAACACATGTATTCTCGCTTTAAATAATCTTGAAGGACTTTTTTTCCTTTCCCCCTTTTTCACGAACCAAAATAAAAATTTACATTTCAATATTATCAACTAATATTCTCATTTTTAATTAAAACTTCAAATGTCTGATTTCTTTCCACTCTTTCGTGAACATCAGCTAAAGCATTCTCACTTAAAATGAATTTGTAAACCCTCATGCTTCTTTACACTCTTTCATGAATTCTAACAAAAAATAAGATTTCAACATTAGCAATTAAATAATCTCCCTTTAAATAAAGCTGGAAAGTTTCTCCTTTACCATGAACCACAGTTAATATATTCTCACTTGAATAAATTTGTAAAGGTTTATTTTCTTTCTTCTCTTTCCAATGAATCAAAAGGAAATTTTACATTTATGTATTCTCACTTTAAATAAATAATAATAAATCGAGAAAGCTTTTTTCACTCTTTTCTCCATCAAACAGTTAAAATATTATCACTTCAAATAAATAAATTTGGAAAAATATTAATTTTCTTCCACTCGTGCATAAAAAAAAAAACACAATGAAAGTAAACCACTAGAAAGTCTCTATTTTTAGCACTATTTTACAACAACCATAACGGAAAATTACATCTCAACAATAGCAGTTAAATTATTCTCACTCTAGAAATCCGTTAATAGAAATCTATACTACAATATATTCTCGCCTTTTATACATTTGGAAAGTTTCTATTTCTTTCTAATATTTTTATGATTCATAGCGAAAACTTTACATTACAACATCAGCAGTTGAAACGCTCCTTTCTTTTCGTTTATATTAACACATTTTTCTTTTTACCACACCCATAGTTACGTTTTTGTCAAATAATGTTGAAAAAATATCTTTTTCCTTTTTTTGCACAGTAACGTACGAATCTTACTTTTCCCATTGATCTATTCAAATCCTTAGTCCATAACAAATCTCCAAGTTACCACGAAAACATTTAAAATATTCTTACTTTTGAAAACCTATTTGTTTTATTTTTATTTTACCATAACGAAATTAAACTTTACCCCCATAACTCATTAAAAAGTTTTGCTATAAATAATTGTTATTTTTCTCTTTCACAAATCATACAATTCTGCACTATATCTCATTTACCGAGAAATTTTCTCATTATAAATATAAATTTAAAATAACTCTCTTTGTAATAGTTGAATATTATGCTAAAACATTAACCTGATATTTTTTCTACACCATAAATCATCTGTACTTCAGCGTCCTTACAATCAAGATATCAATATGCTCTCGTAAGTATCTTTTCCAAGTTGACTACCCTATAAATAAATATGTACGTAAAATTAATATACAATACGTTTCTACACATGTTCCGTACAATTCTTTGACCTCAAAAATCCTTTTCTCATATTTTGATTATATTATACTAATTTAATGTTTTTACTTACCCCCATCAAGGAGACCCACCTCTTGAAAATACCATAAACTAGTGCGAATTGCACCAATTTGCACAATTTTTATTTTAGACATTTATTCAACCAAGTAGAATTTTAGGATATTTCACTAGCGATTTCAGTCATTTCAGTTGCATTGTTAAAACTTTACCATACACATCCACTATTTTAAAATTAATTCGAATAGTCTTTTTCTCTAAACTTTCTGAAAAATTGATCCATAATAAGTGTATCCGGTATCGCAAATTCCAATCAACTGACGACGACCACGAGTGACCGTACTATCTTACTAGTCGAGGAACCTAAGGGTGCACTTGTCGTAGTGGTTCAATTAATTTATCAAGTTATTTTATTGTGACATGATCATAGAAATAAAATGGAGTAAATGCTCTCAATATTTTAACAAATGAGTAAATAATTGGCAAACATGGGGATGACATGGATGTTCTCGACAGCCTTATCACCTTGAAGGCAATTTTTCAGTACATGTATTTTTTCATTGAATAATGAAGGTAAGAAAAGAATAACAGGCAATAAAATAGAATAGTTTAAAACTATTGTGGACAATTTTCTAAGCCTATAGTACATGTAATTCTTTTGTCAAATATATAGTATATTAAAGGTATAATCATAAATCATTGTTGAAATAAAATTGCGGTTTTGATCTCATGATCATTTCAAATTCTAACCCTTAATAATTGTAATATCAGGATATTCCATGAATAATTCTAATGGAATGGTTTCTAGAGTTGTGGATTATTCTCAAAACTGATCACAAATTATGTTCTAGTTGGTTTGGTTACCTTTCTATGTTCATGTCACTGTACACCTGTTAGTTTACCTCGTGAAGTGGATATATTGGAAAAGAATTAAAGCAAATTTCATATAACAACTTTAAAGGTGTTCATTTCGTTTTCTGATTTTAATAAAGTCATGCAATCTTTCAGCGCGACACAAAAAATAATAGAAGAAAGAATCAGCGACAAAGAATGGCATCAAGGTAGATTTCTTTATATAGACAAATGTACACTTATAAATTTTCCTTTGCAAACAAAACTACAATGTATTAGAAAACGTGTTGTGTCACATGTCTTAATGAATTCTTTGTACCAATTTTAATGCATAAGATGTGCACATTTAAAGATGTTGAAAAACAAAAGAATAATTAAAAAAAAAGTTGAAGAGCAAATTAACAAAATGTCGAAATCCCCGAAAGGTTAAAACCAAAATCATCTAAGGACATATATATATGCACGAGTAAAATACTCCATAGTTTTCGCAAAATTCAACATTTTTGGAAAAGAAAATTTAAAGATTACTGGATTATATTGAAGTTATAGCAACCGAGCGGGTGTTTTTATGCAGTGTTTGAAAGCAACTTGGTAATCAAAATTCATTTCGACATTTTGAAACGTTTTTACAATATCTTATATATAGATACAGTTAATTTTTGCGATTTCTTATTACAGAAATTTCGAAAGGGAAGATGTTGTCTTAGGAATTCTTCTAAGGAGAATGTTAACAACATGAGAAAAAAGACATATACACATAACTATGGAACCAATTTAATAAATTGTTTATTGAACTGTTTTCATGTATCAGAAACCATTGCATTGGTATATTCCTAACAGTTTATTCGAACAAATGCGTGCCCGTTCATAGTATATTATGCCACCATACATTTACCAAATTCTCATTTGAATTAATTATGAGAATTAAGAATTCAGGTATCTTGTGCTTGCCTTTTCAAGTCAATATTTATATATACATGAACATACATACGCATGTATATCTCTAAACTATATTTATCGATGTCAATACGTTATAGATTAGTACTGAAATCTATCGGTCACTGCGTGCAATGTTATTACTTAAAAAACATTTATTTTTATTTCTACAAATTATTTTCGTCATTGGCAAATTCTAACGCAGGGAAAGTTAGAAAAAGAATGATATATGATACGATAAACGTTATTCTAGAACTTTCAATATAAAGCAACTTCCCTATAGCATAATCTATAAAATTGTTCGTGTAATACACTTGTGTTTACTACTGACAATATTTTGGGATGAATTTGTAACTATTATCCCCGTTATCTCTCAAAATACGATCTGTAGATTTTACATCTAGTTCATTTAAAGTTATAAAAATTATAGAAGACTATAATAAGGTAAGTTTATATAGATTGGCTTTTATATTACAGATTTTGATAGATGTAAGCATCTTGTATTTTATCATTTTCATGCACGAATTGAATCTAGAATACACAGCTTAATACATATTCCCTATATTTTGTGTCTGTAAAAGAATTGCGAATATATAAGAGCACGGTTGTTACTCTCGGACGTAGGCGCAATACCTGATGCTTTACTTGTTGTTAGTATGAATAGATGCTCCGAAGACGAAGTAAAAAACTAAATTTAAACTCATAAGTTACATTTCTACACTGTTAGCATATACATGTATAACGTTCTATACTAGTGGAAAAGGGATGTGTGGTAAAGGAAGAAAGTAGGGTACCATTCAGAATAGTAAGTTTCCCTCTCAGTTAGAGTGAACTGAAATTTACGAAACCAATTATCGCTTTAAAACGCTTTAATCCTAAACATTACAAAGTGAAATACAAATTATGTAAGACAGCCACTGAACAGGTTCCTGACTTGGGTGGATTAATATGTTTCAAGGATCCTCATTGTTTCATTTCAAAAGATGAAGACTTAAAAATGTGTTTAATTGTTTTAAGCATGATCAAAAACTAACCAGCGACTAGAAACTTCAAGTATCAAAAACCAACACATCATATATATAAAACCCTCTTTTAGAAAGGGTCTTTCTTTCAAACTGCGACCAGTAGTTTTTACATTCAGTTCATTTAAGTAAAGTCAAGAAATACTAAAGGAATATTCGAAAGAGGAAAAAATCGAAACAACTGAAAAACTCCGGAGAACAACGAAGACAAGACCAAAACAATACATGCACTACAATTAAAAAATAAAAACATTAAAGTTCGCATACTTGCCTGCTACAGACACATATTAGGTGTTCAAGTAATAAAAAAGCGGAATTAGGTACATGTACACTTGGATGAATTTGTAAATAACCAACAAAATCGTGTAACGTGCGGATCGTGTGCGCATATCGTCTGAATTGTGTGCGTGCAACGTGCGAATCGTGTGCATGTGGTTTTCGTGTGGTAATAAACGTGCAATTTGAATCGTGTAACATGTGTGAGATTTCATTGGTCGAGACAGATATTGAAACATGTGAACTCAAATCAGAGCATATTTCGAACTCGACTTAAAATAGTGTTGGAACGAACTTTCCTCTGTGATCCTCTGTGTCAAATATTTGAAAATGTTGATATTGATAATCCTGCACAGATTTTTATTACTAATCTATTTGGTTTGAAAAGAATAATTTAAATAAAATATTTCCTACATTCAAGGGTCATAAAACTTGCATACAGCATTTGCAAATTAAACATATATTTGAACTTTAACTTGTTTGTCAAAAATATCTAAAATTCTTAAAATCTGGCGAAGTTTACATTTTTTGACAAATATCATTTATTAATCTTAATAGTACACCTTTTACATAAGTACTTGTTTGGTATTTATGTTCACAAGACGGTTTATTGCCCGGACGACTACTGGGATAAAACAACATCTCATTAGACAAGGCATTAAGAGAGAGGTCATAAGGTTAAATGTTTATCCTATGTCCCCGAGGGTATTCACCAACCCAGTCGTCAGACTTGTCTGACATGATTATTCATTGATTTGTTACAGAAATTACCAATATTTAGCAAAATTCAAAAATTATTGTTACGGCCGAAATCACCTTTTAAATTGTAGCCAACAAAAGTCACAAATCAATAATAAAATTTAAGATTTATTATATACAAGTTTACAAAATAATATTACACAAAATAAAATGTCAACTTAACTGTTCAAAATCCTCCGTCTTTTCCTAATCCGGAATTCTTCTCGTCACTGTTGCGGGAATCCAAACGGAATATTATATCCAATCAGTCACAATCTAGTATGATGTAACGTAAATAAAAAAGTGTCAAGGATGATGTGTGAAACGTAAATAAATCCAACAGCTGAGAACACAAGAATGTCTGGTCCAATACGTTCTGCTCTGAAAGTCTAACTTTCCTGTCCGTATATATACTGTAGAACGGAAACTTCTGGAATACGGTAGAAGTTCGAATCACACCAGAATTATTACGTAAGTCAAATAGAAAGTTCTAGTCATTCCATCAGTATCTATTATTGTTCCAGTGATTTCTAAACTGCGCGGTTATAACATTATTTGGTAAACAACTATAAGTATTATGTAAACATATTATACATGTTATAAGGCCACACAAAACAAATTAGGCCAAGATAGATAATATAATAATTACAATATCATAACAAAATAAATATAATAATACAATATCATAACATTATACAAATACTAAAGGTTCATTCCTTGTATTTCACATGGTAGATCGCCTTAGCTGAAATTTGGCTTCCTATTTCGGTATTTTTGGTTATGAGTACTTCTTGTTTAAAATAAGTTTGGTTTTTGGTCTTCCAAATGTTTCGGTTTTAATGCTGCTGATGAGAGGTAACTTAGCGTCGTATATAGCATAGTATAAATTTACTATATCTCATATTAGTATCTTTGGATTGTTGTTTTATTTACCTGTAAATTTACCTGCGATGAGCCCTCTGATTGTGGAAAGGAATGCATAAGAATTCTGAAATAGTTAAATCTTTTTCTTGATTAAGTATAGATTTATTTACGGATAATAAATTAGAATACTAAAAAAACAATTATTGGCAAAGAGGACAAATATACATAAGGAGCAATCCATTAGACAGACAAAGCCCGGGAAGATAACTGAACAACCACAAGCACAACAAATAAACACTGAAAACTAAAAAACAATGAACCACACAAACTCCTATAAAAACCAGGAGTGAACTCAGGTGCCCCGGAAGAGGAAGAATAAGCAGTTCCTGCTCCGTGTACCGGACCGTCGTGAAGTTAAAAAATTCAATCTGGTGGTAGTAACAAATGGGTGGAGGTACATGAAACAGGTCCAACATCATCTTAGATATTGGAACACTGTAATGGCCAATCAACTTGTGATGACGACCGTAAAATTTCCTAAGTGATGACATCAACTTATCCCTGATAAAACCCTGGTTAAGAAGCTTTTGTGACAGCAGTAATCCTCTTTGTCGAAAGTCATGGTAACTCACGCATGCCCTTGGATATCGGATAAGCTGAGAAACGTAGACAAAATAATAGTATCTACAGATCTATAATTTTAGAGTTATATTTTCGATAAACTACAATTTATACTATAAATATATTAAAAATAAACATTAAATCAACTTATAATTAATCCCTTAAACATTTTATATCTGAGGTAGATGTGCAGGTAAATAAGTATTTGTCCCATTTGATGTTTTTTTTTAGCCCAGTAGTCGTTAATGGAACACACCCATGACATGATATCTTCTGTTTGAAAAGCCATAAAACATTGTTTATTTGACTGACATCTTCATTATTATCATATCAGTTTTCACTAATATGCCACAGCGAGTTGGATAAGAATAAGATGAAAATATAATTTCACTGTAGTTTTGTTATAAAGTTTCATAAATGTTCCATTAAAAAAGGCATATGTAAATAAATATTTTGTATTTATGAAAAATAGTTTAATGTGGACCGTTTAAAACCGGCTTCCTTTTATCTTATTTATTTAAAACAAATGCAATTTTAAACATTTCACTGCTGTTCATATCTGTCATATAATTAAATTAATTAGTTTCGTTATATTCCGTTCGTATCTTACAAACACAATTTTCAGAGATCACACGAATCAAATAAGTGTAACGTGCGAATCATGTACTTGTACTTATATGCTTTACACGCTATATTTACCATTAAATGGCACATTTTGAAGTTAACAACAGTCTGAGAAATATGACAATCAAATTTGATGAATTTACTGTTGCTTTTCGAAAATTGGGTAGCAGTGTAATCAAACCATCCAATAACTTCTGCCATATTTTGTAGGTAATAAACATGATAAATTTATGGATGTTTAAGAAAAATTACAACAGAGACAAAACGTCGGATTTCTTGAAGGTCAAGGTGTCCACCAAAAATTTGGTTTAGAAATGTGACGTATTCAAATGCTGAGTGATATAAAAAAAAAAAGTAACAACGTCAAAATAGGGTTCATCTCGAGTTATATATTTTTCATATTATTTTAATAATTATATAATTATTTGACACTGTTGAAAGGATTAAAGAAAGAATATCTTACTTTGTCAGATTTAATTATCAATATTTCTCCAGACTGTAGAAATATGATAATCAACCACTCGCAAAGTAAGATTCTATATATTCAAACTATAAGCACAAATGCTTGCGCGTGTAACGCACCAAACAACTCTCAAACGATTCACACGCAAACTATTCGCACGTTACACGCACGCGATTCGTACGATAAACACACACGATTCGCACGTTACACGCAAACCACACGATGCACGTTACACGGTACACGATTTCCGATCGTGCTATTTCTAAACATTGTGTTTGTAAGATACAACGGAATATAACAAAAAGAATTAGTTAAATTTTATGCCAAATATGAATAGCGGTGAAATTTTAAAAATTGCATTTGATTTCAAATAAATAAGTTCCATGAAAGGAAGCCGGCTTAATTAAATGGTCCACATACAACTTTTTTTAAAAAATACAAATATTTATTTGCTTATGCTAATTTTTTTAATGGGAAATGTATTAAACTTATGTCATAACTGTAAAATTGTATTTTAAATTTATTTAAAATCAATAAACCTTTTCATGTTATTTAAATCTAATTAGCTAGAGGATACTAACCAAAATTGGTATGATAATAATAAAGGTGTCAGCAAAATAAATATTACGCCACAATTATATATGGCTCCTTTCAAACAAAAGAAATCATGTCATGGGGATGTGTTCTACGAACGACTACTAGGCTAAAACAACATCTAACTAGACAAGGGATTAAGAATTTCTCTGAAACGACAATTTATTTACTCAGATATAAAATGATTAATGGTATAAATTGTTAAAATATTTTAATTATTTTATCAACTGTTAATATATATTAATATATAGTTGATATAAATATGATATTATTTATTTTTTATTCATTTAAAATATAATTAAATCTTAAGTGAATAAAAATATTTAATATTCTCAATGTAAACCATTTTTCCATAAAATATATTATAATTTAAATTGAATTTTATTTCAAAATGTAACTCTTAGGTATAAATTTGAATATATATTTATTTTGTATTTATTTCTACAATCAGAAATCTCATCTCGGGTAACTTTACAGTTAAACAGACATTTCCCGTCATAGGATATTTGAATCCCTTGTCGAATTAGATGTTGTTTTAGACCAGTATTCGTCTGGGAATTAATTGTCTTGGGGACATAATAACCAAATAATTACTTATGTAAAAATTTACTACGAAGATATAAATTAATAAATGAAATATGTGAAAAGATATTTTTTACAAACAAGTTAAAGCTTAAATCCAATGAATTCATGCCAGATTGCCGAACCTCAAATTGCCGATCACCAAATTGCCGAGTCCTTATAGCCGAACCCCGGTTTGCCGACATTTTTGTATTTTCAATTTTTACCGACAGTCCCAATTTGCCGAACCCATATTGCCGACATTTTTGTATTTTCAATTTTTACCGACAGTCCCAATTTGCCGAACCCATATTGCCGAATCCAATATGCCGAATTCTTTTTTTTCTATGTTGTTTATTTTCATCTAACATGTTTACTATTGACGATTATGGATGTATTGGATAACGACAGAACAAAGTGTAGGTTGATAATAAACAGAAAAAACATAAAGACACTATTATAGATATATTATTTGTTTTTAGCTTTGCATATCGCTGCCAGGTAATCGTATTGGACACCAGCAGCATTTCTTTTATCCTTGGAGTAGCGATAACCGTTGTGTAATAGATTGAAGCCTCTGCCTTTCTTTACGATAGATAGTGAATCCATGTTTGGTTTTGTGATACTGGTCATATTATATACTGAACCGCAAAAGAAACGTCGCTTTTTCAAAATGTTAGCAAAATTCAAAATAAATATTAATTAATGATTTTTATATAATCAGTATTACGATTACATCACCAGGTAAGATTAAATTACCTGTGAATTAAATTTTCGGTTGAATAATTTTCAGTTGATATCGTAGAGCGACCGTACCTAAAACCGCTCGTGGGACACACTTGGCGGTAATTTTTCTTAAATCTTAAATGTTCGTGAAATTCATGCTCCTTTATGGGTATAAAAGGCCGGAGAAAATTAAAGAGTGTTAGTATCAGTGTTGACACAGAAGCTATGCCACGTCTGACTCCACAACAGAGAGAACAGGCCATTGGTCGATTGGATGCTGGGCAATCTGCCAGAGTTATTGCCAACGACTTCAACTGTGCTGTTCGAACAATTGAACGTCTACGGACACGGTACAATGCAACAAACAACACAAATGACCGTCCACGGAGTGGTAGACCCAAGTCACTACCCCTAGACAGAATAGAGGCATTGTTCGTCACCATTTGATGAATCGGTTCACCCCAGCTGCCGAAACTGCCAGAAACACTGTTGGAACACATGGACGACCCATAAGTGATGATACGGTTCGTCGGCGATTAGCTGCTAGAAACATGAGATGTCGCCGTCCAGCAAGAGGACCTATTCTTACTCCTCGACACCGTCAAGCTCGTCTTCAGTGGGCCACTCAGCGACAGAATTGGCGAAATCGACAATGGCGTAACATCATCTTCTCTGACGAAAGCCGTTACTGCATTTCAACAGCCGATGGCAGAACCAGAGTGTGGAGAAGACGCGGGGAACGTTACGAAGACAGCTGCATTCTGGAAACAGACGCGTGGGGAGGACCTAGCATCATGGTATGGGGTGGAATCGGCCTTAACGTTAAACTTGGTCCAGTCATCTTTCAGAACCTTGGCCCAGGCAGAGGAAATGGCGTAACAGCTGCCCGTTACATCGACCAAGTCTTGACACCCCATGTTCAGCCCCATTTTGCACGTCATCAAAACAAGACTTTCCAACAGGACAATGCACGTGCGCATACCGCAAGAGCCATAAGAGACTTCCTACAGCAGAATAACATTAATGTTATGGATTGGCCGGCTTTGAGTCCAGATTTAAACCCTATTGAACATTTATGGGACGAAGTTCAAAGACGGTTGAATAATGAGCAGCCAAGTCCGACAACTGCAGCTGAACTTTCGCAAGCGTTTCAGAGAGTATGGGCACGTATTCCGATGGCGTTTATTAATCGGCTCATCAACTCCATGTACCGAAGATGTGCCGCAGTAATTGGTGCCGGTGGAGGACATACACGTTATTAACGGACGTGGGAGCACAGCATTGAAAACATGTGACGTTGCGACAATTGTGACGTTTTTGTGAACATTGTAACCAAAAGACTGTAAATCATTCATTAAATTTTGTAAAAATTAATTTAAAATATATAAATGTCACTTTGAAATAAATGTATGTGAACATGTCATTTTGTGCGACGTTTCTTTTGCGGTTAAGTATATTTGGACCTATATTTATACCTCATTACAATGTTTAATTATAATTAATTATTTTAATCAAAATTAATTATCACTGTATTGTTTCTTTGAAGTTCTTCGGTAAGCGTGTTTTATGTTGTTTTATTAATATTTCTGTGTTTACACAAAACTTCTCATTTAGCATAATTTATTGTTTGATAAACATTTATTTTCAAACCCTACTGCATTTAGCTTTGCTAACCATATGTTCTTGCAAAATCTTACCAAAACATGATCAAGCAATATGGAAATCGGCAATTTGGAAGTCGGCAAAATGGATTCGGCAAATTGGGAATTAAATTTGAAAACCGAAATCTAAAAAAATCGGCAATTTGGGTGTCGGCTAAATGGACGCGGCAATCTGGGAATCGGCAATTTGGAATTCGGCAATTTGGAATGTCACCAATCCGATTTACTAATATTGTATGTAAGTTATATAAGCATTTAATGTAGGAAATATTTTTATTTAATTCTTTTCAAAACCAAAATATTGAATAATTGACATTGGTTAAAGAAAAAATCTTCTGTTCGGGATTATTAATACCAACATATTCAAATATTTGACACCGTTGAAAGTTCGTGCCAACAATTTTTTAATTCGAGTTTGAAATATGGTAATTTTAATTCACACGTTTTAAAAATCTGTCTCATGCAATGAAATCTCATATACGTTACATTATTAAAATCGCATTTATTTGGTGTTTTACACGTTTATAACGTAAATAACACCGAATAAGCGATGCGATGTGTGTATTTAAAGCAATTAAGGGTTAAATATATAGCATTTCGTTAATTCTATCGAAACCGTACATAGACATAACATATATGTATGGAACTCTTACAACAAAATATCAGTTGTTCTGTTGTCAATCAATATGAAAAGGAATGTTCTTTTTACCCGCCAAAAAAAAAAAAAAAAAAAAAAACGATTAGTGTTTAAATCATTTATTTAACTTTAATGGACAATTTTTCAGTATGTCCGTTCATTTTAGTAAATTACTGATCCTATGATAAGGCCATTACGAGACGATGTTAATTGATGACTGCCCAAATTGGATATTTGTTTGGTTGTAATTTTGTTGGGTGTATTTATCGACAAACCTTTTCCGCCATATTTTATTCTATAGACATGATAGATGAGGTATAAGAGGACTGACAATTAAATTCAAACATACAATATATAAACATCAAGGGAGACATATTTGTGTTCTGCTGGTATCAAGTTCTATTCTGACGAAGATACATACATAAATGCATATGTTCTTTAATGCTTCCCACTTGGTAGATAAATCAGACATACAGTGCTAAAATTATTAATTATGCAAGAATAATCTGTCACTTTTAATTAGTTTTCTATAATAAACTCACCGCAATGTCAAAATCATTCCTACCTTGACCTTACCGTTAACATGAGGCTATCGTATAAAAACCAGTTTGAAAGGGGAAATGGACAGTAAGAATCATAAAAGGGGAATTTCTCACAACTTATACAGAATGATTTTGAGAATTTTGTACCTGTCATTTATTATAGTAATTGGTTTGAACAGTTTCCATGGATATATTGTAAGTAGTTTTCTACTATAATTTTTTTTCAAGTCATGTGTCTTGTATTTTTCATATATTCTTAGGTATATGGATATATCTGGTAATTAATTTATAACCTCGCACATTTATTCAGTGTCCAATAAGGTCCAATAAGGTCAAATTTTAAAATGATAAAACATATCGCTACTCACTTCGAGTGCAGTTATATTATTATATATTAGTTTATTATACAGAGGCAGGTACATTGTATCAATATATTCATAAACTGTCCTCACGAGCTGTCATATGGGCCCGGTATTAGAATGGACCTCGTCTCTTAAATATTGACTTTAACTTTAGAAGATGACATGTTCAAAAACATCTCTCTTCTTTTGAAAGTAATTATTTTTAGTTTATGTGGAAACTCTACAACTACCTTTCATTATATAATATTGAATGGACTTTCATTAGTCTTTATATTTAAGAATTGTATGTTACACTAAATGGTTTCTATATTGACACTTGATAATTCCCAACATGCCAGGCAATCCGTTAATTATTTTCTTTTGTTAACTGTAAACTAGACATTATGCATATGACAAAATGTAAATTTACTAGAATAAATAAATTAAAACATCTTTGGCAATTGCGATCATCTGTATAAATGATTATGACGTTTATTTGTTAGAAGCAACGCGTGTACTACTGTATATTAATTGGCATTTAATATCGGCAAAAGAATACCGAAGCGACAAAACAGTGAGAAAAGTCTATAAATTCGAAGTCCAAGGAAAAGACAAAGTCAGTAGAATATGGAACACAACAAACAATCGTGACAAGGATACATGTATAACTAAATGAATAAAAAGTAAAGTCAAGAAATACCAAAGGGATATTCGAAGGAGAGAAAAATCGTAACAACTGACAAACTCCGGAGAACAACGAAGACAAGACCAAAACAATACATGCACTACAATTAAAAACTAAAAACATATGAACAACATGGACTCCACCAAAAAACCGGAGGTAGACTCAGGTGCTAGGGAAGAGTAAGCAGTCTCTGCTTCCTGCAGGACATCCACCATGCTGTCCACGTCAAATCCGGTATGAGGAAGGGATAATATCAATGGAACAGGTCCATTTTCATTTGGGAAACGGTTTTTTTTATACCTGTCAACCTAGTCATGATGACGCCCATAAAACTTTAAGGATGACTTCAGCTTAGGAACAACGTATCCCTGTCTGAGCAACTTTTCTGTCAGGAACGTATAATAAACTAAAGCACTAGCGAGGACAGAAAATTCGATTTTTGCGTGCCATTCATGGATTTTTGTGTAATATATAATGTGAAAGTTTGTATTTTAAAAATATAAACTAGAAAGCTACTGTTAGGATCGATATCGATCCCCACATCCCCAGAAGTAGTTGGAGCACTTCAGTACATACATGGTCATTACTTGAAATTTGTACAATGAAACTCGATAAAAAAATCAATGACTTATTTATGAAAGGTACTGTGCAAATGATTTGTATGTGTTTTAATCGTTATATGAATGTGGAAAGATATGGGGTAGGTGTTAGACAATGTCTAACATTCAATGGTTAAAGTCGAACTTCTGTCCAAGGTACAAAAAATCTATAGAATACTTTGTCAAATAAGTCACTTTAGAACTAAGCGAAAAAATGATATATACTATATTTTCGTTGTAGACGGTGGATCGAAATAGTTTTTTGGATAGTCCTTGGAAGGAGAAACAAAACTTGAATTTATATAAAATGTTACAAGGCTCGACACCTGGAGATATTATTATTACTGGTCGGCAAATGTTTTCTATAGCAGAACAGGTGGTAAATTATGCTTGACATTGTATATTAAATTGCGTTATTGTTGTAATTGTATTTTTTTCATTCTTAACTATCCGTTGTCGATATTGTAACATATAGATTTCATAAAAGAGAAGGTGTCTAACAAGACAACCTTACCTTACTGCGTTTTGCGTGGTTACACACAAAATACTGATATAAAATGTTTCAAGATAAACTTACATCTATAGTTTATGCTGATTCATTATCAGCTTACGTTAGTATGATTCAAGATTTACGTATATATTGCAAAAATTAAAAAGATAGACATGCCTATGTTCATTCAGGAATCACCACAGAAAACAATTCAAGGGTGGAGGAAAATTAAAATTAATTTCTGATAAAATGGCGGTGGTCAAACCCATTTTATCTTCTCATTAACTTGAACAAAGTTCAAAAAGACAAAAATCCAATAATGAAATACATATTTATTAAAATTTACTGTGGACCATTAAAAACCCAAGAAGCACTAAGTTGACATATTTCCATAAGTATTCAGCAGTCTGATGCTTTCATTCAAGTGCCCTACTTGCCAAAGTAAATGTTTATCTTTCAACTTATTTTGTCATGGTCATACTATACTGTACCGCATAGGCATAACAGTCTTTGCTGCATGGGTAACAGGAAGGATATCACATTATAGAAACCCAATGTTGCAATTTTTTCAATGCCATATTGCCTTTCTCTTAAAGCTAAATAGTCAATTTACATAAATTTATGTCAAATATCATCTTTTATCCATTATTAACATGATATGAACATAAAAATACTTTATAGCTGTTCTGATCTATTTGTTAGGGATTTCTCCTATCCCGTATGGAATCGTTCTCTTTTGATCAAATATTCTTATTTTACAAAGACACATCGTAATGATATATTTTTTCTAATGAAAGAAAAAAGTGCGCAATTGATTTAGATTACAGTTTGCTTTTGGTTTTCTCGGATTTATATCTTTTTCGGGTTTATTACCGATATTATGAGCTTATAACAACTTTTTTATGCTCCTTTCCCCTTTCTACTCTTAAACAAATTATAAAGAGCTTACTAACAACTTTTTTATGCTCCTTTCCCCTTTCTACTCTTAAACAAAACTCCCTGAATCGCAGCGCTGAAATATTTAAAGGTTGCGCTAAATTTTTAAAGATGGTGCTGAAAATTTAAAAATTCGACCTCCACGCTTGAATAGGTCATGGTGGTCCCTGACATTAACTACATTTATTAAATGACTAGAAATTCTCTCTTTTCTGATTTATAAAAGTCTATACGTCTTCTTATGAGAAAACATTATGGCCACCGCGCAATTGTGTACGCGATGTATGTGTACCATATATGACCGTTGTCGTGTACCTAAATATAGAAACGGGATATCCATATGTATACGTGACAACATTTCAGTTTCACTTCAAAATATGAAGTTTTTAATTCTTGAACCAACTAGCTGAGTATCAAAATGTTATTGTTCTTTGTTAAAATTTGTTGAAATTCAACTGTTTTTCATATGCCAAAATACACATAGCAATAAAAATATAAGATTCTATCTGATGAGGTAAATGTCATTTAATAAAACAAAGAATGACTTTTGAAATCGGTTGATATGAAGTTTATCAATACCAAAGCAGTGACATCCAGCTCGACCGTTGGTCTCGGTGAATGCCACTTCGCTAGGATTTGATAAATTATCGTATCAACCTCATCAAAAGTCATTAATTGTATATACAATTTATACTGCAATTGTCTTATTTGAGCAGTCAATATATTTACAAGTGAGATACGGTCACTGATAGTATATAATATTTAGGCCACACCTACTTGACCTGATTGACGGCCGAATGAAATGAACAAACTTACTGACAAATCTTTAAAACAAAATTTCAATATGTATTCTGTTGTAACTTATTTTTTATTGGTGAAAAAAAATTTGCAGCAGCCACACTTACGTTTATTTTAATTAATCTTACAGGTATGCGACTATCAATTGTATACCTGCTCATCGATTTTTGAAAAGAGTGAGTTCTCCCGCCAAATCGATCGGGGCCTCTAAAGGGTATCAAACGTTTTAAATAATTTTGAAATTGGTAGTGATGTCCACTAATGTCACCAAAGTTTAAAGTATAAAGACAATACCAGTACATTGGCTTGACATAAAATTCGATATACGAATTCGGCACGAACAGGGTAAATGCTCGGGAAACCCTCGAATATACACCCGATTCTAAGCCTCATCCGTATACCGATTGTATGTCAAGTAAATGCACTGTTACTGTCTATATATTTCGGGCAGCAAGTTTTTATTAACATCTTTTCAGTATTCATTGTTTGGAAATTTTCCATTGGCGATAAATGTTTATGCAGAAACGTATGCCCTAAATACGAAATTTAGAAATTTTTGGCTTCCTCCAAGATAAAGAACTTTCTGGAACCACAGTATTAACACAATTGCTACAGATTAGCCACTGTTATTGAACTAAACTCGTACAAGATCATGCTGATCTAAATTTTTGACATAAATTTTGTTAAAATCTGTTCAGAACTGTAGACAGGAGAGCACTTTCAAAGTCAATTTTCCATATTTTTACTGTTCTAAGGTGAATAATTTTTCCGTTGGTGACGATTTTTAAACTCGTTTGAATGAAGGCTTATATTGCCTTTGACGTAAATTTCTTTAACATCTGTTGAGAAATGCCATTTTTCCGTATCTTGACTATTCTAAGGTAAATAACTCTACGAAAATGTTCCATCCGTGCAGATTTTCGAACATGTCAGAGAAAATGCTGATATAATCTTTTCACATAAATTAAAAGTTATAAATGAGACATGTAGACGTGTGAACGCTTACAAAATTTGGTGGACGGACGGTTATCAGCATTTTTAAACCAAATTCTCCACGTTGCGGCTGAGGAAATTGTATATGTTTTGGAAGTATAACAATATTTTAGATTTGTTATTATCTTTTTCAGAGTAGGCAAAGAAAGACGCCTTTTTCAGTGAAAAGATATAGTTGTGGTGTTCATGGATGCCCTTAGACTTGAAATCAAAAATGGATTTCTTTATTTCACATTTCTTAAAGCCTTTGGTTAGAAAAAAAAAATCTAAATCTTTAACGGATGAATGTAATGTTGACTTCACATTTGGAATAGTAGATTTAGCGTAGAATAAAAAGTTCTAACAAAGCTATTGTATTTGTCAGAATTATTAACATTAATAATAATTGTATGATACCATAATTGGAACAGTAGATATACTTAATTTGACTGGTTATGTCTCACCAATATAACACAAAGAATAGTGATCAAATAAGATCGACAGTGCATAAGATTAAATTCAAAAGACAATGCAAATTATGAGAACCAACTACAGTGATATACCAAATATAGCCCCTTCAACAAACTTGAGTCCGACCTATAATTCCGGAAGTTATTGATCAACTAGGTTACTAAATACCTATCACCTTTCTATTTTAAATTCGGTTACCTGGTACAATGTAACAACCAATGTTCCCACCCAGTGCTGCAAGAATTAGAAGAAGACACAACTAAGCTACAACTCTAATCATATTGCACAAATACCGGCATAAGATACCTCGAGAGTTTAAACATTTTCTGTCCCCTTAACGGCCCCGTCATACAGCAAGTGAAAAAAAAATTCCACAGCCAAACAACACAGAGTACAATTCCAGAGACATCAACACATACAAAAAGTCCAGAGACAACAACCCAAACAAAAATTCCAGAGATAAAAACACAAAGAAAAATCCTAGAGCCAAAAACTGAAGAAAAATTCTATAGACAACAACACAAACAATTCCTGAGACAAAAAAACAGAAAACAAATACTACTAATTTGTATTTGTAAAATTAATGAAAAACACATGACAATAGAGAAATAATAAAAGCCCAAATACTTTTGCTTTGTTTTTAAGAGGAATGCCTCAAAGTCCCTAAAAATGTTGGTGAGTTTGCTAAATGAAGATGTAAAGGAAATGTAATTGAAATTCAAAAATATCCCACAAAATGAACAGCTAGTTTTACATCATAATTATCATCTTGATTTCAAATATTGGTAGAACTAAATTATACCTTCTTATCTATACCACTGAACTTGAAATTAAAGAGACCATAGACACAACCACTTCAGTTTCAGATCTAGACTTGTCACTTCTGACGTTTTGGAAAAAAATAGCCACAGTATCCATCAGTAGCTATGAGAGCCTTACTGTTAAAACGACCACATGATCACCCTTCTCTAAATCATGTACCAATATTTCCAAGTCTAGCAAACGGTTACTTTGTAATCATACCGTATTGTTTTATACACAAGAGTGTCAGAGGAATACAGAGAGATTTAGATACCCATAAAACCGGCTTAGCCCCACCACTGTTCAACGTCTGTACCACGGCAGACTATCCTGATTCTTTGTTGGGTTTATGTAAAGTCAAGAAATACCAAAGGGATATTCGAAGGAGGGGATAATCGAAACAACTGACAAACAACGAAGACAAGACCAAAACAATACATCCACTACAATTAAAAACTAAAAACATATGAACAACATTGACCCCGCCAAAAAACCTAGGTTAACGCAGGTGCTTCGGAAGAGTAAGCAGTCTCTGTTTATGTTTGTGTGTTGTGCTCCTTAATGTTATTTTTGTGTGGGGTTCTGTTTGTTTCGTGGTGTATTGTTGTTTAAATTTACTGTTATACATTTTGTTGTTTATTGTACTTCGTTTATCACAGAAAACGTAATAACCAACTTAATGAATTGAGCCTTCGAATTGTGAACGCCCCATTGGTAGCAGTAACATACATGTATCAAGGTCTCCATCCTACGGCGATCATGAAATTTCCCTTGGCGTTCGATGTTTTGTTATGAAACTTTATTTATTGCAAATGCTATTGATTCTGTGCTGTTCTGATTCTCTGGTTTTGCTTTCTGTTTTTATAATTTAGTTGTGTCTTTATACATGTAGTGATATATGTTTTCTGTCCTTTTGTTGTCTCTTTGTCCCATTAGTTTGTCTTGCCTTTGAATTTCGATCTTGCGAATTTTCCTCACTGTTCTGCTACTTTGGTATACTTTTTCCGACATTGATAAGACATAAAGCACAGTTTCAGTGTAAACAGTACCCTTGATCAATTTCCTTTTACCCGAATTAAAAAAAATCGCCATTTGAATTATTCGCCCAGTATTCTTATATTTCAATATAAATCAATTAAAATAAGAATAACTGTTTTATTTACATTATAGTTATAGGAAAATAACTTTAGGAAACTTTAGAAAAGCGAAGACTTTTCCTGGTTTTGAAAGGCATATTTGAGTACTTCTTGTTTAATATAAGTTTGGTTTTTGGTCTTCCAAATGTTTCGGTTTAAATGCTGCTGATGAGAGGTAACTCCTTGAAATGCGTCGTATACAGCATTGTATAAATTTACTATATCTAATATTAGTATCTTTGGATTGTTATTTCTAAACAAAGCCTTCTTTTCTGACAAATAAAGTAAAGTAAAACGTAAACTAATCTTTTAAAAAGGGAGGGGGGGGTGACACCGTACAACTACAGGCATTTACTTAAATATATCATTTACTGTTTTCAATGATTAGATGCCCAAATTCCCATCACGTTAAACTCCATAAAGGTGTAAGCCAAGACATGACGGACAACGACAAAAAGCCAGCAGTAAAACTGAAAGACCTCAAGATAAATGATGTTGGTGATTTGTTTAATCTCCAGTTTTTTTCACTTAAGATTTTCTCACAAAAAATTATCTCCGCCATATCGAAAAATGTTACCGTTGCCTGTGTATAGCAAAATGCTAGTGCCGCCTAATATGGAACAAAGAATTAACAATTGAAACGGAGTTACCATGCATAGCAACATTTTTCTTTGGTGAAAAAATGGGCATCACATATGAAATGTCCCCGTTGTTCTTTAAACAATAAGATCGTTTGGCGTTTTAGTATATATGAATTTGCCTTAATTTTTTTTATCTTTGTTAAAAAAAAAGTATAACACTTTTAAATAAAAAAAATATGATGTAGCTCTTATTATTTAACTTACCAGTTCAGGACATAAATTGGTATCTCAAAAGTTATCTAAATATACATGTACTAGTAATTAACTAATATCTATGTTAAGAGATTTGTATTTGTAAAATACTGGCGTTCACAATTTTATATCTATAACCATATTTATTTCATGATTATCATGCAGTAAAACCAAATATTAGTATAATTCTGCCCAATTAGTTAAGTCATATATAGTAAAGCTGGATGGTCTATGCATACTTTTCAAGTTAAAAGCTATTACTGAAAAATAAACTCACACTCCAAATTTCCGAATTAGACTCGTGACGAAAACTTCGGAAAGCCAAATAGTCAAATTGTCCTTTAAATGTTAAAAAATAAGGTAAGGTAAGGTAAATCCAAATCGAATTCAGTAGAACAGTTCTAAAGGAAAAGTACTACAAAGATATAACCAAAGTATGTTAAAGAGTATAGCAATCTAAACAGAATTTGCACAAGATATCAGTACCTTGTCTATATATCACGAACTGATAAGCCCTTGTGAAAACGTAGGTTTATTTAAAAAAATAAGAACAGATCAACAAAATTCAGCGCACAGTTAGTCCCTATAGAAACTCCGATAGTCTGTTGGAAAAGCTAATCTCTAAAGTAAAGAAATACATTGTAGACTTTAAATTCAATTTCAGACTACTTCTCAGAATTAATGTGATTTTCGACAAATGATTAATTTACCTAACTTATAAATTATGCAAGAGCATAAAACCATTCGACTTCTCTAAACTCTACACTACCATACCACATTCTCAATTAAAAGATCGCTTAAAACAACTGGTTCATCAATGTTTTTTCAAGAAAAATGGCACACGCAGGTATAAATTTTTATAGTTTTATGTGGAAAAAAGGCTTATTGCGTGAAGAACCACTCTGACTCTGACAAAAGGTATTCTGAAGATGAAATTACAAGCATGTTAGATTTTCTTATAGACAACATATTTGTTGAATTTGGCGGTCGAATTTTTCAACAAACAATCGGCATTCCAATGGGAACCAACTGTGCTCCTCTCCTTGCCGATCTGTTTCTATACTCATATGAAGGGGACTTCATTCAAGGGCTTCTACGTGAAAACAAAATGAAACTAGCCCAATCCTTTAATTTCACTTTTCGTTATATAGATGACGTGTTGTCGTTAAATAACGATCAATTCCAAGACTTTCTACATCTCATCTATCCGTGTGAACTTGAAATTAAGGATACTATAGATACATCAAAGTCCGCTTCATATTTGGATTTGTTTCTTGAAATAGACACTGAGGGATATCTGAAGACAAAACTGTATGACAAACGTGATGACTTTGACTTTCCTATTGTTAACTTTCCCTTTTTGAGTAGCAATATACCAGCATCACCTGCATATGGCGTCTACGTTTCTCAGCTTATCCGATATTCAAGGGCATGCGTGAGTTACAATGACTTTAGACAAAGAGAATTTCTGCCGTCACAAGCGCTTCTTAACCAGGGTTTTATCAGGGATAAGTTGATCTCATCGCTTAGGACATTTTACGGTCGTCATCGCGAATTGATTGACCGTTACAGTGTTCCAATATCTAAGATGATGTTTGACCTATTCCCACTGTCGTAACATTTCATGTACCTTCACCGATTTGTGACTACCATCAGATTGACTTGTCGAACTTCACGACGGGTGCCGTATACGGAGCAGGAACTGCATATCCTTCCGGAGCACCTGAGTTCACCTGGTTTTTATAGGAGTTCGTGTTGTTCATTGTTTTTTTTATTTTTCAGTGTTTATTTGTTGTGCTTGTGGTTGTTCATTTGTCTTCCCGGGTTTTGTCTGTCTAATGGATTGCGTTTTTTTGGATTGCTCCTTAGGTATATTTATCCTCTTTATACCATAAGCCAGGCCTCCATACTTTATCAAAAGCTTGTCAAGGTCTATAAAGTGGAAAAATATTTTTTGTTTTTGTTTAAGTAGTTCAAATAATATATGTAATACATAAATTCTATCTAAAGTCGAATACCCATTGCGAAATCCCAACTGATTTTCTAGCAAAATTAAAAACTCTTTAAGAAACATGCTAAGGTTAGATTCAGTTTCAGAGAACGCACCCCCAGAATTTTATTAATTATTAGAGTTGGTAAAGTTTGACTACATGATAAATAAATAATAAATGTCTTAGCCTCAATATTGTAATATTGACCGAAAGAGGATAGATTTTAGTTTAAACTAGATGTACCCCCCGCTTTGAAGTCCAATTATCTCCCTTGTGTGATATCGGAAAGCAAAGATTTTTCTTCATGCACATCTTTGGATGATGTACTTCCTTTCTGTAAAGTGTCGTTGAAATCCATTGAGCGGTCTAGGAGGAGTTGCGCTTACGAGGTTCATATATAATGTATAAGCCAAAAAAATAGAAGTCCAATTATCTCCCTTGTGTGATATTGGAAAGGAAAGATTTTTCTTCATGCACATCTTTGGATGATGTACTTCCTTTCTGTAAAGTTTCGTTGAAATCCATTGAGCGGTCTAGGAGGAGTTGCGCTTACAAGATATATGGACAGACGGACAGACAGACAGACAGACAGACAGACAGACAGACGGACGGACAGACAGACGGACGGACAAGGTGATTCCTATATACCCCCATAAACTTTGTTTGCGGGGGGTATAAAAATACGAAAACATTAACTGATTTTGCTTCTGACAAGTAATGGGAGGTAACTGGGACTTGTGTATTGACATGTGGTGTTCACTTTGACAGTGATAATCGGCACCTGAACTGGTAAGTTAAATTGTGGAAAAAAGAGCCGGAAAAGTAAACCTTTTTTCCACATGTAATGGAATTTTATGCAGAGATCTGAAAAATTTATCCTCAATTGGATTGAAACGCTGCACCAGACCTCAATTTTAAGCCTAAATGGAGTGAAATTAAACATTTTTACAGCTTTTTTATGATGTTTTTTAAATGTTGCTATGCATGGATATTTTTTTATCATGATTGAAACAATGCTAACATATTGGCCTTTCAGAATATATATACATGTATATGGGTATTATTTGAATATGGCACAAGACCATGGCATTCAAGCTCACTTTACATAGAAAATGGTACTATTAATGGTAACTATGACAAGCAATACTATAATTGAGCAGCAAAGAAGAACAGAAACAATTAGGTTTTTTTACTTAATGGCATTAATGCATTCATAACATCGCACAAAACCCTGTTTTATTATTGTTTTGGTGTAGGTATAAAGTATAAGTGGCATGATTGGTCTTTGAAATATGACAGAGTTGTAGATGATGCACTTTTATTGTGCAAGATTTTGACTGTTCAGAGGAAAATTAATTAAAAATCAAAAGATGGTAAAACGCCAAAAACCTGTATGAAATAAGCGACACCAATTTGGGTCGATATGCCAGTTGGGTTAAAATAGTAGCAAACAAAGGGCAAAGAAAAATAGCGACAAAAACGCTACTTTGCAATAAATAAAATATGGTAGAACATCTCCCAACATCTCCAGTTATTGTTAAATTGATAAATAATAAAACGTATCACAAAATACCGAAATAAATTTGATGGACTGTATGGCCATTTCGTTGACTGACAAGTCATCAGCAGTGCTCAAGATCAAAACATTTGAAAACCGGTTAATATTACACAAAGTAAATAGAAGAGTATGTGTATTTGTGGGCGGTCATTTTTCCATCTGAGAGTGAGATACAACAAGAGACTGGATATTACGTTCGTATAATGCTTCATACAAATGTATGAAAAGTTGTAATGACATTAATGGGGTGTTTTTGCTAATATCAAGTGCTTTTTACTGAAACTATATACTATATCGTTTCTCATATGATACGTAAATCAGACATATAATGCGGAAATTAATAATTATGTAAGAATAACGTATCCCTTTTAATCATTTGCCTATAGCTGATGCACTGTACTGTCATAAATATTTTTTGTTATATTTTATACATTATATATATTTTATAAATATTTTATGTGTTAATGTAGAAGTTACGCATTTATAAAAAAAACAAAAAAACGCAAAAATAATAGTTAGAAGTATAAAGTGATAATTCGTTTTAGCATACAGTGTTTGGCTGTCAGCTAATATAGAATGCCATTGAGAGTTTTTCTTTATTTATTTGTGATATTAACTGAATTAAATAGTTTCCACGGATATATTGTAAGTAGTTTTTGTCATTCTATTTAAAGTTTTTAACTATCC
Source organism: Mytilisepta virgata (assembly GCA_028015205.1). Classification (NCBI taxonomy): domain Eukaryota; kingdom Metazoa; phylum Mollusca; class Bivalvia; order Mytilida; family Mytilidae; genus Mytilisepta; species Mytilisepta virgata. Next base: position 48,452,964 of record CM051518.1, on the reverse strand, counting down.
GGCAATTATTTATTTAGGTAGTATACGTTTTTGTATACAATTACACTAATTATGCATGACACGATTTGCATTTTTTATTTATTAAATTGTCCTGCATATCGCTTGAATTCTTTTTCATATTACAAACAAAACACAGATATACTGAGCAGTTACTACAGACAGCACGAAAAAATTAAAAACAAACTTGAATTATGATATGGTTCCAATATAATATAATTTAATTTATTCCTTATCTTCAATGATTAAATTTGAAATAATAAGATGATAGAATATGCCCTGTTTTCTGGAAGAAACGATTTCAGTTTTTCAATATTGACAATCACAGTGAAATACAAGTAAGAACTAAATTAATATTATCTAATTTTAGATTTTAAATGAGCTATAAACCGTCTAACCTATTTAACCATTTCTAGCTCACAGTTATATTCTTTTTAATCCCAGCGTATTGGCATTTATATTGTTTTTAAGTAGCAGAAAGTAAGAATGGATAAGACAAAGTTTTGTGTACACATAAAACAAGTTTAACCCCATCACTATACTGACTACAGATGGTTGAACGTGCAACGCGTCGACATAGCTGTGTAACGTGCGAAACGTGTGCCTGTAACATGCGGATTGTAGTGTGTCACGTGTGAATAGTGTGCGTACGGCGTGCTTATCGAGTGAGTTTGGTTTGCACATATCTAGAAACTTTCGATAAGAATCGTGTAACATGTATGAGACTTTATGGGTCTCGAAAAATATTTAAACCTGTAAATTCGAATTTAAAGACTGTTGGAACGAATTTTCAACAGTTCCAAATTTTAAAAAAATGTTCACATTAATAATCCCACATACTTTCTAATAAATTTCTAATAAAAATGTAAATTATTTAATTATTGACCATAAATTGTTTTGAAAAGAATATTTAAATAGACTTTTTCTTAAATTAAATGATCACATATCTTGCATATAACATTTTTGTTTTAAATTGATTTGAACTATAACTTGACTGTTTGTTAAAAATATCTTCAAAATATTCTTAAAATCTGGCGAAATAAAACAATAACCTTTGATTTGTTGACATATGTCTTTTTGCAATTGATGGCTTCTTAGTACAGCTTTTACATAAGTAAGTACCGGTACTTTTGATTTTTATTATGTACCCAAGCATGAAGTCTTATTTTAAAGAAGCCATGAATATTGTGGTGTAATGTTTTACTGACAGCATTTTTATTATGATATCAATGTTGGTTAATATCGTATAATGAAGTAGGAAAAGAATAACATGCATATATGAAAACGTATATCGATTTTTGATAAATTTAAAATATTTCACAATTCTGTAATTTAAGTTTAGATAAATAACAATCGGATATGGAAACAAATGTTTTGTATTTGTTACAAAAAAGTTCAATATACACCGGCTTCGCATGAAATATTTATTTAAAATCATATGCGATATAAAATATCTCTCTGATATTCATATTCGGCGTAAAAAGTGATAAACGTATTTCAGAAATTGCACGATCGAAAATCGTGTACCGCGTAACTTGCATCATGCGATTTGCGTGTAATATGTGAATCGTGTGCGTGTGGTTTGTTGCGTGACATTTTTGTCTGAAGTTGTTCGATTGGATATTCATATTTCATTTATATGTCATTATGGATCTTTGATGTTATTGTTTGATGATTTATTTATATAAAGTTTCATACAGAATTTTGTGATGATTTTTTTCCAGCTATTAGACTGAAATATTTAACACATGAGAAGAAAATTAAGGAAAATATTTCGATAATGATATGCTTTTAAAATTTGAATTTTATGTGCGAGTTCACATTGCTAAAGCTATAGTTTCTGTGTTGTCTTGTTCTCATTATGTTTAGTTTATTATCTCTGTTATTTCTTTAGTGAAACATATATACTTGCGTTTAATATATATTTTTTTTTATTACATTCTCACGAGTTTGCTTTAGTCTTATTTTCCCACTGTCTTGTCAATTGACGTTCCTTTGCCTATATTTCTTTTGCAGTATTTAACATTTAAGCCATTGCCATTCAATCGGTTTCGTGGTTTGTGTTTGTCCTTGTAAACTTTTATTTAAAGAATGGGGGTATTTTGGACCAAATTACAGTTAAAAGTTCATTCAGTGTGCATCTTTCCACCTGGTTTCCGTGTTCGGACCTTTAAACAATATGGCTGCCATTAATAACAAGCATTCTGAAAGTATTGCTGGCCAATACAATGTCCCCTACCGGCTTGTTCCAGAGGAAGGTTGAATACAAAACTTTACGACACACGGGATGACTTTGATTTTCCATTCGTCAACTTCCCATTTTTGAGCGGCAATATTCCAGAAGCGCCAACGTATGGTGTATATATTTCACAACTCATACGTTATTCCAGAGCTTCTGACATACACATTGACTTACTGGACAGAGCCGGGCTCCTGACAGAAATGTTGCGCAGACATGGGTTTGTTGCTCCTAAGTTGGAGTCATCCTTATTAAAGTTTTATGGACGTCATCATGACTTGGTATGAAAAAAACCATTTCCCAAATGAAAATGGACCTGTTCCATAGATGTTATCTCTTCCTCATATCGGATTTGACATGGGAAGCATGGCGGGTGTTCTGCAGGTAGCAGAGACTGCTTACTCTTCCGGAGCACCTGAGTCTACCCCCGGTTTTTTTGGTGGGGTCCATGCTGTTCATGTTTTTGGTTTTTAATTGTAATGCATGTATTGTTTTGGTCTTGTCTTCGTTGTTCTCCGGAGTTTGTCAATTATTTCGAGTTTTCCCTTCTTCGAATATCCCTTTGGCATTTCTTGACTTTACCTAAAACTCCTGAAACTATGTTTGCAAAGAGTACAGAATAATTACCTGATCAGCTTGCTCTGTAGCTCATCATTTTAAGCTCACACACCAATAATAAGATCACTTGGTAAAACTAATATTTTTCACATACCAAAAAAAGATTATTTGGTAAAAACGTTTGCAAAAAAAGTCCGGAAAACAATTATTTTGGCAATAATTCCTATTTCCAAGAGCCATAACTCTCACAATAATTATTCGTTCAGCCTAAAACTCAAACTTGATTTGCAACTCATTATTATAAGCTAGCATACCAAAAATATGATCAGTTGGATAAACGGTTTCAGAAAAAAAAACTCCGGAAAACTATTATTTTAGCAATAATTCCTATTTCCAAGGGCAGTAACTCTCAAAATAAACGTGAAACTCAAACTTGATATGTAACTCATCACCATAAGCTCACAAACCAAAAATAAGATCACTTGGTAAAAGAATTTGCGAAAAAAGTCCGAAACACTATTATTTTGGCAATCATTCCCATTTCCAAGGGCTATAACACTCATAATAATTATCCGATCAGCGTGAAACTCAGACTTGATCTGTAACTCATGATTATAAGCCCGCATACAAAAAATAACATCAGGTGGTTAAACGGTTCCTGAAAAAAGTCCGGAAATCTTAAGTGTGACTGACGGACTGTCAGAGTCCAAACCTATAACCCCCTTCGAAATTGCTGGTAGAGGACTAAAAATATTTTAAAATACACACACCCTCCGAAAAATACAAACCCCTCCCCTACAAATACTGGACTGATTTCTTCTATATACTTTAATCCAACTACTTCTTACTTTTTAAATATTATTTCAAGTTAGATATAAACTGAAATAATACCGACTTATTATACATGTTTAACTATCACACCCCCCCCCCCCACACACACACACACACTGCCATTTAAGTACTTGTGCATGATTTCCCCAAACGAGATTCACTTTATAAGTTTAAAAATCATTCAAAAAGTTGAGTTTTAAAAAATTATTTATAATTTAATATTACAGATGTTTAAGGGATCTTCGCTGTACAATTAAAACAGATAATTAAAACAAAAATATTATTGTAAATAACTAATCAGTTATTTGGAACACTACACTACACTACACTACACTAATTTAGCCCATTAATATTTCTCTTCTGATCATCTAGGTATAGGATTGGCTCCAAACTGTCTTGTTTCTCTTCCATAGAACTGAAAAAAAGAAATACTAGGTTGAATTTTATATTTACATAAGGTTTTTAAACAGATACATGTATAGTTGAGATTAGTTCTAACCTCTCAACTATTCAGTCAGAGAGGGCGGTTCATAAATGGTTCTAAGGTAGAACCGTCATAAATGGTTCTAGGGTAGAACTGTCATAAATTGTTCTAGGGTAGAACCATCGAGAATGGTTCTAGTGTAGAAATGTCATAAATGGTTCTAGGGTAGAACCGTCTAGAATAGTTCTAGGGTAGAACTGTCATAAATGGTTCTAGGGTAGAACCATTTAGAATGGTTCTAGGGTAGAACCATTTAGAATGGTTCTATGACAGAACTGTCATAAATGGTTCTAGGGTAGAACCGTCCATTTTCATGTCCGATAACTCTCTTCGCTTTTTCCAAACTTTAAAAAACATTTTTTTGAAATATGTAGTATCATTTCACATCGATTATAATTTCAATATATGAAATTATGACAATAATTACTAATATTAAATTAATGACCAATTTATACAAAACATCAAAAGTACATACATTTAATAAAGAGCTATGGTGCAAGTTTTATTTTTTTTAACCCACAAGAAAAACGAATTATTGTTTTTGTTAAAATTTGTGTGATTTTTATCTGAAATAAATTTACAAGTAAAGAAATTTGTTCTCAGTAACATGTTGTGTGTTTCAGGTAACTATAACTAATTTACGTTTTGACATGTATATTGTACCTTTACTGTCGGGCTGTTTATTGTTCCAACCTTTGGGGTACACAGATATATGTGTATGTATACAAGTAAACCGTTTTGCTGACAAAATCAGCGGCGTTTCAATTTTTTTTAACGCTAAATTTTAAAACAATTAATGCAACATTTGAATAAAGAGGTTTGTATAAGGTGGTCCCAAATTTCAATGCAAAGATTTCAAATGTGTCAGATAAGTAACATTTTAATTCATTTAAAATTGTTAATTTATCTTTTTTTACCATTTTTATATGGTAAACATTTGATATATTATATAATTAATTCTCTTTGTTCGTGTGAACGATATTTATTTCGTTATGACAAGGTAGAAGATGAATGGGATGAGTACCGCCATTTTGAAATAAGAGGTGCATTTCACCAATTTATCTAACAATTACATAGACATAACGTACATATATGGGCATTTTACACAATGATTTTAATTGAGAAGCGATGGGATTAAATCTTGATTTAAAGTGTTCTCTTATCCAAACATATGTAGAAGAATGTTTTATACTAGCAAATTACAACGAATGGTTTTAAAGCATTTAGTGTCAGTAAAAACTTTATTCTGAGTGAATTTTTTTCCCTTTTTTACTCTATAATATATTTCGGTATGATAAAGTTGATTTAAAATTATGACAACAAATTAATTATTTTATTTCTTATAATTTTGATGTTCACAATTCATAAACTATTGCCAGGGTCATAAATGGCTCTAGGTTAGAACTATTCAGAATGATTCTAGGGTAGAACCGTCCAGAATGGTTCTAGGATAGAACTGCCATAAATGGTTCTAGGGTAGAACCGTCCAGAATGGTTCTAGGGTAGAATTGTCATACATGGTTCTATGGTAGAACCATCAAGAATGGTTCTAGGGTCATAAATGGTTCAAGGTCAGGACACACCCTGTCATAAACGGTTCTAAATGTGTCAGGATGACTGTTCTAGAACAGTTCTAAAAAGAGGTTAGAAATGGGCTCAACTGTATTTCATGATCGGGAGGGATATTTCAGAAACATACTAAATTTGTAGCAGAACGACGGATAAATATCCCTAGACCAAAAATTCCCATATCATATAATGACAACAAATGATATGATTCTAAAAATAGACCGTCTATCAACAAATCAGAATAATTGATTCTCATATAAGGTGCAATTACACAACTATGGCAAATGAAAGTCAGAAAATTTCAGAAAAAAGCTAGCCAATTGTTACATATCTATTAGAACCAAAGTGCGATATTTTTCAGAAGCGATTCAGGCTGTATTTTAGACGTAAGGGCAGACTCATTAATATCACTGGTATTGTTTCTGATTCTCTGGAGAATTGGTACTTATTTTGAGCAATGTCTTGTTCCTTAATAGTTTAAAGAATTTCATCTTAAAGGTTTATACATGTAGTCGTATGATACAATTCTTTGGTACCAATTTTGATGAATAAGATGTGCACATTTCGTCGATTTACAACTCATCAGTTGTGTTACATTTGTGTAAATGCCTAAAATTGTGAAAACCAAAACAACAATCCGAAAAATTGAAGAGCAAATTCAAAAATACCAAAATGACCAATAACTTTAAAGCCAAAACCACCTAAGGATAGAACTATCTACGAAGGGGATACTTTTTAGTTTTCACAAATTTTACAATTTTGTAACAGTAAATTTTAAGTTTCCATTTCGATCTATTGTCAAAATACTAGCAACTAAATGTTCCCTACTTATGTAAATGTTAATACGTATGAATGACAAAAACATTGACAAATTCCGTTAAAACAATATCTAGTATTCTGGAGTTTGCACTGAGGTCGTACGATCCAAACCAATTGTATGCTACTGTCTCAGTTACAGATATATGAAGAAATTAAATCAAATAAAAAATGGAAAAGGTCACAAAGCTAAGTTAACAATGTTCGTAATTCGACGAGCCCAAAATTCCGAAGAATATAATTTTTAAAACCTTCTTGCGAATTTCCATATGATGTATGACAAAACTGTAAAACAAATAATGTGTATAAGTTTAGGTCAAAAGGTTGAATTTTCAATTTACAGAATTTGAACTAGAGATGATACATTGTATATATGCAACAATTCTACAATAAATTGAATCCTAAACCCGAGAGTGATGGCCGATTTGACGGAAAATTGCAAGATATCCGAACTTTCGTCGAAAATGCACGGATAAATATACGTGTGTGATGAATAATTACCACCGGTTACTTTGAAATCGTCTCGATAAATGTTTTGAAGTTTGCAGTGAAGGCAAATGTAAATTGTGAAAGTTTTGTTTTTTTGTGGAAGTTGGATAAGGCTCTTCTCACAAATTGGTAAATGACGTCATACATCAAGCGTAAACAATCGTACTGATTTAGGAAATAAAGACAATATCTTTAATTAGGCAAAGAAATAGACTAATCAACACATCAAAATAAAATAAAACACGGGGCACTGACCCCCCCCCCCTCAATCAAATGCAAACGGAACATGCATGCTTGAAATGGAGACCTACATTTTTGTGAGGAGAAATTGTACCAATAGTAATAGCATAGACATTGAAAAATAAATAAAGCAAAAACATTAATGACAACAACTGAGGTGACACAAAATATTCTGATTTTCCACGCAGGTGAAATATCTAAGTGTAGTTTTATGTATACGTTGCACCGAACTAAGGCTCTAGTTTCTATAAATAAGTAAGGTTTAAAGGCTTTATATGAAAAAATGAACAAATGTCTGAAAACGGAGATTACTGGAAAAAACAATATTTAACCAATTTTTACAAAAGTATATTGCTATAGCTGGCACGAATTATCAAAACTTTAAGAGACTCAGTTCCGTGCAACGCACTTTAGTGTGTGATACGATTATTCACCATATTTCCATCTTTTATCTTTGCATCATCTTTATCTTCTTTAAGGAAAGTTAGTAATTGTTGGTAAAGTCGTCTGTCCTGATCATCATTTGTATTGGCAGAAAGGGGCATCGAAATGCCACTGTGTATCTAGAAATGCAAAGAAGTGGGAGTTCAAACTATCAAATAATTGGATTTCCACATCTTACCTTTTCTTTAAAACTTATGCAAACATTTCTGAAAATATCTTTGCTTTTTAGTTCAAACATACCAAAATCAATATAAAATCTTTTATAAACAATGTTCCTTAAGGTTTTTAAGAAGAACACTGAAAAATTGACCTGCCTAAAGTTCTGTAAAACATCAGGAACTGTATATATCAATTTAAAGATACCTTACCTTTAAGGATTAATACATCTTACACAGCCAAAGTAATATTAAAACATTAACCATAACATGTAGACATACACAATTTCTGGAAGGAAAACAGAAAAGTAGAATTATCATTCATAATTTGAATTTAATTAATCCTGTCTTACCTTATATGGGTAGCCAGAGGTAACTTCAATCGCTACCGTGATTATTAAGAAGAGCAGCAATTGCTTCTTGAACATGATTTAGTCTTCTAGTGGTCCTATTTTAATACTATTATTCTGATACCGATTTCAAGGATTTTATTATTAGGAAATAGCAATTACGTGGCATTTTGATTGGAGTTTTGATACATATTGTTTATAAGACTTAATGAATTAAACTTCATATCTGACATTTGATGATACAAAAAAAAATCACTCATATCTTTATTTCCTCCATCAACATTGATTAATTAGAGAATAAATGAATGATATATTATTATAATTTGAAAATTAATATTTACATAGAAAAGCACTATCATAAAAAAATTAAGTAACCCTGCATTAAAACAAATATTATTTCTGATATCCACCAATTATTCATAACCGATGTTTGAATATTGCAATACAATGTTTAAACCCATCTTACAAAAGAATCATTAAATCCAAAATGTTTAAGAAACGAAAACATAAATATTCCATTTCCATTGAATCAAAAGCTTTCGAAAAGTCTATAAACGGTATTGCCCCATCAATTTTATAAGTATCGGTGAGGTCTATAATATGTTGGATTTGTGTAAGATTAAACCCAATAAATCAATTTATTACATAACAAGTTTGAACTACATTTATAATTATTTTCACACGTTGTACTAAAACATATGAAAGAAATTTTAAATCAACAATCAAAAGTAAAATCGGGCGATAATTGTTTAGTGATAAGGGATCCGCCTTTTTAAATATAAGTTTTAATACACCATTATGTTGTGAAAATTTTTTTTTTGCTCTTTGTTCCCTTTATTAAATACCTTACATAACATAAATTGAACTTTATTGCAAAATTTTCTATAAAATTCAACTGTCAACCTGGCTAAACCAGGAGATTTGTTAACTTTAATTTGAAAATAGCATTGGAGCATTCTTTTAATGTAATAACATCACAAACTGCTTTTTTCTCTTTCATCCATTTTTTCTTCAAGTTTTGTTTTAAAAATGTATAATGTAAATCTATATAAACCATATTCGGATTTTCTGTGGTACACTTTTATAAAAAGTTCTACTTTTTCATAATATATTTTTTTGATATGTTAAAATCTCTTAATTTATACCTTTTAATTTATTAATGTATTTTTTAATTTGTCTATGTCTATGCATATTCGATTTTGTTATATTGTAATGACCAATCAGTTCGTGATGTCTCCGTATTGGTGACAACAATCCAACTCATCAATATAAAACTATAGTAAAGTAATTGTGTCAAAGGAATAAATATAACTTTAGAGCAATATCAATTTATGTAGATATATGTTAAAAGCATGTTACATATGTACTACGCCTTATTCCAACATGTTCACCTTTGTAGGTAACAAAGGAAATAGTAGAAGTATTCTTGATGAAAAAAAGTTTGAAAAAATGACTAACTCTTTGAAAGTGCCCTAAATAGTTTATTACATTAGACATTTTCTGCTCAATGTTCATGAATTGATATAATAAAATTATTCAGATATAATAGAACAAAAAAACCAAAATAATTTATATATAACTTTAAAACTTTAAGATATATATCACTGATTTAATAATTCTTAACTTTATTTCAGGTAAAATGTTTATCGACCATATATTACATCATAAACCATTATATACAATAACAAGTGGAAATATTAGCAAAGGATTAATATAATTGTTATTATTATTTTATTTTGAAATAGCTAAGTCTTTCAGAGGGGAATGAGAACATATATACGTCCAATGTTTTTTCTTTGGGTGTCAATATCTCTGGAATAAAATATATGCTAATATCATAATGTTTTTTGTATCCTTAAATGTCAATTATTAAGTTTACTCAATTTAGTTTCATAAATCATATTTATCAAAACTCTCATCAAACTGATATGTATCCTTTTAATTGAGATGGGAAAATGGCATCCAATGACAATGGATTATGTTCATACATTAGTGATAAAAAGTGTCATCTCGATTATGTTGCAGTCAAAATTCAGTAAACAAAAATGAAGTGAATGGGGAACGAAATGGGTTCTTCTATATCAAATCAATCTTCTCGACAATATTCACCCCATATTAGTCCGAGTATTTGAATTGTAGCAGAAACAGAGGTCCCAATCCGTCAAAATGTAATCATGGACGAAAGCATTGGTTACAAGGTAGTCAAGAGATAAACTTTATCCCTAACCAATACTTTTATGCCATTTTTGACATACAATTGTCCGATCTGTCAGTGAGCAATATATTTCAAAATTATAAGAGCTTTCCACAAGAATCAGACGATACAATTACATAGTAGAGAAGTATATTGACGGTTTGGTGGGTTTAAAATGGGAAACGTGTACTTAGGAAAGACTACAACATTCGAAACAATCTCATATAAGTCTGACAGCTACTTTTACAAAGAAAACCTCTTTAATTCTGGTGACCAAACCATCATTGATGAGATTTTCCGTAACACTTACTCTTAGCCATCAAACGAACACGGTACATCTCACAATTGTCAACAAAGTATACCAGTGTTTGTGCTACGGGCAATGGTTTGTTCACTGAACGAGTAGGAAAATGGATAAGGAAAACCGTAAGGTGATTCATAAGTTGAAAGAAAAAAATGCGAAATTGTAAATTCATTTATCCAAAAATTATAATAGACATCTAGCGTCTAGTAAGCATAAATATACCCAGTATACCTCTAGTATCAAATTATCGAATTGACAGTCCAATCCGTAGAGGACTTAAATTATTAAACTTACTTATAAACGGCATCAAACATGTCAAAAATGAATAAGAACGACAGAATAAAGTACTTGTGAGGGTTAACTATATAAATATCGGGAAAGGAATACGGAAGTAATTAGACAGTGGCAAATTCCAAACGTCCAATCCCTAACACACCCGAAACGTACAACAAAGACAAACATAAAAGATAAAAATGTCTAGGTCAGGTATTTATCATCCATCCAATACAAACAATATCTGTGTAAGTAAAGCTGATTGCCTAGCTGAAAATTATAGTGCTTTACATTGTACAAAAAGGGAGAATCGACATTTTATATACAAAACAAACTTTTACAGTTTTCTGATCGCAACGTTTGTAATACTACCTCAACAAGAATCCATATTTTACTTTAGAACAAGGCTTGTGGTTCACGTTTTGTTTTTTGTACTTATTTGTCCTCGGGGTGATTCTTTTGATACCTAAAAATATGTAATTTTTTTCGTTAAATAGAGCTACAGTATCCGACCAGCAGCTATGAGAACCTTAGCTAGTTTCAAATGTAAAACGAACACATTCCGATCCTGCTACCTAAATTTTGTACCAACCAATATTTGCAGTTCTTGCAAGTGGTCACCTTCTGTAAGGGTCAAACAATTCGTGATGACGATCGTAAACTTTCCTAAGCGATGACATCACTTTATGCTTGATATAACAATGGTTAAGCAGCTTTTGTTACAACAGTAATTCTCTTTGTCGAAATTCATGGCAACCCAAGCAAGCCCTTGAATATCGGATAAGCTGAGAAACGTAGACGCCATATGCAGACGATGCTGTTATATTTCTGCTCTGGAAGGGATGGTTAACAGTAGGAAAGTTGAAGTTATCACTTTTGTCATAAATTTTTGTCTTCAAATACCAATCATTGTTCATTTCAAGAGACAAATCCAAATATGAAGCGAACTTCGATGTATCTGTAGTATCCTTAATTTCAAGCTCGCTGGGCTAGATGAGATGTAGAAAGTCTTGGAATGTATCGTTATTTAACGACAAATATCTTGAAGTAGGATTGGTTTATTTGGCATATTTGTCCTCTTTAGGGCTTGAGCACAACTGATGCGTCGTAAATTGACGAAATGTGCTCAATTGGAATTAAAGAGTTTTAAATTTTACCACTGAGCCGATGGAACTGCTGGTGACTCAAAGTCCCCGAGGGTACCCACAGCTCAGTTGCTATAATTTCGATACTAACCCGAAACTGATACTTTAAATTTACTGTTACAAAATTATTAAATTTGTGAAAACTAAGGAGTATCTCCCTCGTGTATAGCTCTGTCCTTAGAAGGTTTAGGCTTTACCCCTTTTGGTATTTTGAATTTGCTCTTCAACTTTTTGGATTATTGGTTTGGTTTTCAACATTTCAGGCCCTGAGCACAACAGATGAATCGTAAATCGATGAATTGTACACATCTTGTGCATCCAAATTGGTATAAAAGAATTTTAATATAAAATGTTTAATTATTTAATTATAAGTTACATTGTAAAACTATTTTATATAATATATAGTTGATATAAATACAATTTTTTATTATTTATTAATTTAAATTATAATTAAACCATAAGTGAATAGAAATTTTTAATATTCTCTATGTAAAATATTTGTACATAAAATATATTTATAATATAAATTGAAGTTTATCTGAAATTCTAACTCTAAATCTATAAATTTGTATACATGTATAATATTTATTTTGTCAATAAATTGTTTTTTAGTGATCTATTTCATTTTTAGTTAATACATGTATACTTGACTTTATGAAGAAACATATTTAAAGGTCAGATTTCTTAATAGGTAAATTAATAGGTAAATAAACATATTATCTTCATAGAACCTCTTAATGCCTTGTCTAATTAGATGTTGTTTTAGCCAATTAGTCGTTCGTGCAATAAAAATGCTTGGAAACATAATAATCAAACAATTACTTATGCGCAAGGTGTACTATGAAGATATAATTTAATAAACGACATTTGTCAAAATATTAAAAATTTCGCCAGATTTAAAGATTAATTTAAGATTTACATTGCTGGGTCAGCTAATTGCTCTACATAACTTCTTTCAAAGATTTTAACATTCATATTGACATGTATTAAAGACGGCCTTCTGAATTACTATGAAACATCATATTCCACCATTGACGTCAATCAGATCTGGATTCTTAAAAACTCCAAAATTTTACTACAATATCTAAAATCAAAATCTTTGGCTACATGCAACAGCATAAAAACATTCGATTTCTCTACAATCTGCACTACCATACCCCATTCTCAATTAAAAGATCGTTTAAAGCAACTAGTTCATCAATGTTTTTTCAAGAAATGGCACACACAGGTATAAATTTCTAGTTCTAGGTAGAGAACAAGCTTATTTCGTGAAGAACCACTCTGATTCTGACAAAAAGATGAAATTACAAACATGTTAGATTTTGTCAAAGACAACATATTCGTTGAATTTGGCGGTCTAATTTTCCAACAAACAATCGGCATTCCAATGGGAACCAACTGTGCTCCTCTCTTCGCCGATCTGTTTCTGTACTCATATGAAGCCGACTTCATTCAAGGGCTACTACGTGAAAACAAAAAGAAACTAACCAAATCCTTTTATTTCACTTTTTGTTATATAGATGACGTTTTGTCGTTAAATAACGACAAATTCCAAGATTTTCTACATCTAATCCACCCCGGCGAGCTTGCAATTAAGGATACTACAGTTACACCAAAGTCCGCTTCATATTTGGATTTGTTTCTTGAAATAGACTATGAGGGACATTTGAAGACAAAACATGATGACTTCAACTTTCCTATTGTTAATTTTCCCTTCTTGTTTGTTTGTTTAGTTGGGGTTTCACGCCGTTTTCAGCACATTTGGCTATTTCGCGGCGGCCAGTTTTTATTGGTGGAGGAAGCCGGAGTACCCGGAGAGAACCACCGACCTTCGGTAGGAAAATTGGCAATCCTTGTCAATTAAGATCGGAGTCGAACACACCCCGCCACAGGTGAGATTCGAACTCACAACCTCAGCGTTGACAGGCTAGTGATCATTAGTAGTCATGATGAACTACCTAGACCACTCGGCCACCGAGGCCCCATTTTCCCTTCTTGAGTAGCAATATACCAGCATTGCCTGCATATGGCGTCTACGTTTCTCAGCTTATCCGATTTTCAAGGGCATGCGTGAGTTACCCTGACTTTCGACAAAGAGGATTACTGCTGTCACAAAAGCTTCTTAACCAGGGTTTTATCAGGGAGAAGTTGATGTCATCACTTAGAAAATTTTACGGTCGTCATCACAAATTGATTGACCATGACAGTGTTCCAATATCTAAGATGATGTTGGACCTGTTCGCACTGTCGTAACCTTTTATGTGCCTCCACCGATTTGTGACTTCCCTCGGATTGACTTTGTTGAACTTCACGACAAATGCCGTATACGGAGAAGGAACTGCTTACCCTTCCGGAGCACCTGGGTTCACTCCTGGTTTTTATAGGAGTTCGTGTTGTTCATTGTTTTTTAATTTTCTGTGTTTATTGGTTGTTCATTTGTCTTCCCGGGTTTTGTCTGTCCAATGGATTTCGTTTTTTGATAGCTCCTTAGATATTTTTCACAAACAAGTTAAAATTCAAATCTATGTTCAATTTGCAAATGTTGTATGCAAGTTTTGTGACATTTATTGTAACAAACAGTTTATTTTATTTCTTCTTTTCAAACCAAATAAATAAAATAATGTACATTAGTAACAGAAAAAATTAGAATCTGTGCAGGATTATTAATATCAATATATTCAAATATTTGACGCCGATGATAATTCGTTCCAGCAACATTTTAATTCGAGGTCGAAATATGATCCAATTCAAATTCGCACGTTTTAATATCTGTCTCGACCAATGGAATCTCATACACGTTGCACGATTCAAATCGCATGTTTCTTACCGCACGCAAACCACGCCAATCTTATCTAAGACAGTTATTTCTCGTTTGTATAACATGTTGGCTATTATCATGACTATTGATTATTTAAACACGATTCGCACGTTGCACACACACGATTCACACGTTACACGCTCACGATCTGCACATTACACGCACAGGTTTTGCAAGTTACACGGTCTTTTTTGGTAATTTACACGTTCAACCAAGTGTATGAATCCATAAAGTATCCTTAAAGAGATCGACACAATCTTTCTGCTGATGTTTTGCTGAACTTTAAATCAGGTCAATTTTTTAGTGTTCTTATAAACATCAAGTAATGTTATCACGGTATGCCATTGATTAAACTTTATTCTTTAATCATTGTATTTGGTTATGGAAGAAATAATACAAAGCATATTTTCCTTAGCTTAATTGTTCTACATATTTTGTTGCTAATAGTGCAACAAAACAAAGTGGTATTTGAAATAATAGTGAAAATACAATTACAAATAAATCCAAAATAGTATGGGGCACCAGCTACTAATGCTTATTTTGGATTTAATTAATTCAAATTAAACTGCATGATAATCTTCCTGATTTAGACTATAGTTTTTAAATCCTATCTCTCTCTATATTTGTGAATTCACTTGCTTGATACTTCTTTACTAACTATAATAAGCTTTTATTGTGCTATAAAGTCCAATCCTCATTTATAGATTATTAAACACAGCCCAAACTTCAACTAGTCTGAAGATGAGTATATATTTACTCCCGAAATACAATGAAAATTCACCGGTGAACTGTTTGAGATAATCGACACTGAACTTTTTACCTACATTACAATGGGCTATTCGATAAGTTGCAAAGTTCATAGGACTTTGTCTTATGTTTGCAATGGAGAAATTTATAAATTTAGGAAAAATTTTAATTGGGAAACCTTTATTCATATTGAAAATGTAATTGCCGGTAACCTCTGTTTTCAGAAATTTCTTCATTTGTTTTTCACATAAAGCCTTAAAACACTTGTTATTTGCCAAAAAATAAGATACTCAGTTCGATGTGACGTACTTTAGTTGAAATACTCTTAAACATTTTACATGACTGGAAAATCAGAAATATTTTATGTCATCTCAGTTGTTGACATTAATGTTTTTGCTATATTTATTTTTTCAATGTCTGTGTTATTACTATTTGGCACAATCTCTTCTTAATCCCACAGAAGATCTCCATTTCAAGCTTTAGTGTTCCGTTTTCTTTCTATTTTTTATTTTATTTTTTTTTTTTTTTTTTTTTGTGTTGATTAATCCATTTCTTTGCCCAGTTAAAGATATTGACATTGTTTCCTAAATCAGCACGATTGTTTCAAATCATGTATGACACCAAAAACATATTTACATCTCATGTATGACGTCATACACCAGTTTGTGAGGATGACCTGCATCCACCCTCCACGCAACGACACAAAAATTTCATAAATCTCATTTGCCTTCAGCGCTTTTTTTACTGCAAAATTCAAAACATTTGATGTAACATATTCAAGGTCATCGGGGGTTAGTACCCTGACATACTCATTAGGGATATTCAATAATGAAATAATTTTTTAGATTTGATCATCGTTAGAATGAAGTCATATTAACTTTCAACTTTAAGACATTTCTGTGTGTTTAAATTAACGCTGTGAGGATAACAACGGACACTTATTCTCCACATTGTATTCTGATTATGAATTACATGATATAACCAAACTACATTAATATCTATCAAAAAACCATTTGATAATTTAATTACACTCTTTGGCACAAATTTAATTTAACGATATTCATTCTACCAAGAGTCCATCTTTTCTTAACTAGTAGTTCGAGATTTTTTTTTTAAATCAAACGGTTTTAATCTGTTTATTTGCGAAGAAAGTTCCCGGTATTTAGCAATTTTTCGTCCATCACATTTTTGTGAAGTCAAGGCGTCCTTCAATTTTGGGTTAAGTGATTTAATTTCTTTAAGAATGGTTGCATATGTACAATCTCTAGTTAAGAATCTTATTTTCTAAATTTGTGGCCAACAGGGGTTGAATTTCGAAAATTGTGAATTCAAGCTTGTGATCGCAACTCATCTTTCATTTTTCACTTTATGCATATTATTTTTTTACAATATTGTCATAAATGTGTAGATCTGCAATAAGATTTTAGAATTTTGATTTTCTAAACTTGAGGCTTACATAGGTCGAAGTTCAAAATATTTTGATTTTAAGCTTTTGACCTTAAATCAGTGTATCTTTTGGAAAATATTCTTCTGCGCCCTCTTTTGTCTTAAATTGCTTTTGTTAATAGCGTTCTTTATCGAAATCAAAATTAATTATTACCAATGATATGGTGTATATCGGGATATTCTGGCGTAGGAATAATTTAAATTTTTGTAGAAAATATGGTGTGTTACAATTTATTACTGTGTTTAATTTTTGTCCTTTCAGAAAAATATTACTACCGTTCAGAGCACCTCCTGTGCTTTTTTTTTTCGTTTTGCTGGTTCACATTACTAGGGCTTCAGTTTTGTGCATTTTTTTTTAAAATTCAATGAGAAACATGAAGGAAATGTTTGCTTTTCCGTCTGTCTTATCTTGTGAACTTCCATGCCCAAGGGATTATAGAACATATTTAAATCTGGCATTTTCAGTTTTCTGACTAATTCAAATTAAGAAAAATATATAAACTCCATTGCGCAAAATGTTTAGAGCTTAAAAAAATACCGTCTACAAAGTTTTACAAATAATGTGGTTCATACATATAATAAAGATCAAATTTTCCATTTGTCTGATCACTCCCAATTAGTTTGCGAGATTTGCGGTGATATATCCATAATGTATATACATATAAATACTTATTTAAATAATTTTTTCCTTTAAAAAAAACACTGACGTTCTCTTATCGATTTCCTAAACGACGAAATTTTAAATAATTGGGTATTATTTAATGATTTGTTTTCAGAACGAACTCATTTTTTTTTCTAAAAATTAAAAAATCCATTATGAATGAATAGGTTTAAACTAAACTAACACATGAAGGGAGTAAAAAACAATAAGATTCCCTTACTGATTATTTACTGAAGTTTACGATTGTTTCAAATCATGCATGACACCAAAAACATATTTACATCTCATGTATGACGTCATACACCAGTTTGTGAGGATGACCTGCATCCACCCTCCACGCAACGACACAAAAATTTCATAAATCTCATTTGCCTTCAGCGCTTTTTTACTGCAAAATTCAAAACATTTGTTGTAACATATTCAAGGTCATCGGGGTTAGTATCCCTGACATAGTCATTAGGGATATTCAATAATGAAATACTTTTTTAGCTTTGATCATCGTTAGAATGAAGTCATATTAACTTTCAACTTTAAGACATTTCTGTGCGTTTAAATTAACGCTGTGAGGATAACAATGGACACTTATTCTCCACATTGTATTCTGATTATGAATTACATGATATGACCAAACTACATTAATATCTATCAAAAAACCATTTGATAATTTAATTACACTCTTTGGCACAAATTTAATTTTATGATATTCATTCTACCAAGAGTCCATCTTTTCTTAATGAGTAGTTCGAGATTTTTTTTTTTAAATCAAACGGTTTTAATCTGTTCATTTGCGAAGAAAGTTCCCGGTATTTAGCGATTTTCCGTCCAACACATTTTTGTGAAGTCAAGGCGTCCTTCAATTTTGGGTTAAGTGATTTAATTTCTTTAAGAATGGTTGCATATGTACAATCTCTAGTTAAGAATCTTATTTTCTAAATTTGTGGCCAACAGGGGTTGAATTTCGAAAATTGTGAATTCAAGCTTGTGATCGCAACTCATCTTTCATTTTTCACTTTATGCATATTATTTTTTTACAATATTGTCATAAATGTGTAGATCTGCAATAAGGTTTCAGAATCTTGATTTTCTAAACTTGAGGCTCACATAGGTCGAAGTTCAAAATATTTTGATTTTAAGCTTTTGACCTTAAATCAGTGTGTCTTTTGGAAAATATCCTTCTGCGCCCTCTTTTGTCTTAAATTGCTTTTGTTAATAGCGTTCTTTATCGAAATCAAAATTAATTATTACCAATGACATGGTGTATATCGGGATATTCTGGCGTAGGAATAATTTTAATTTTTGTAGAAAAAATGGTGTGTTACAATTTATTACTGTGTTTAATTTTTGTCCTTTCAGAAAAATATTACCACCGTTCAGAGCACTTCCTGTGCTTTTTTTTCGTTTTGCTGGTTCACATTACTAGGGCTTCAGTTTTGTGCATTTTTTTTAAATTCAATGAGAAACATGAAGGAAATGTTTGCTTTTCCGTCTGTCTTATCTTGTGAACTTCCATGCCCAAGGGATTATAGAACATATTTTAATCTGGCATTTTCAGTTTTCTGACTAATTCAAATTAAGAAAAATATATAAACTCCATTGCGCAAAATGTTTAGAGCTTAAAAAAATACCGTCTACAAAGTTTTACAAATAATGTGGTTCATACATATAATAAAGATCAAATTTTCCATTTGTCTGATCACTTCCAATTAGTTGGCAGGATTTGAGATGATATATCCATAATGTATATACATATAAATACTTATTTAAATCATTTTTTCCTTAAAAAAAACACACTGACGTTCTCTTATCGATTTCCTAAACGACGAAATTTTAAATAATTGGGTATTATTTAATGATTTGTTTTCAGAACGAACAAACTCATTTTTTTCCCCAAAAATTAAAAAATCCATTATGAATGAATAGGTTTAAACTAAACTAACACATGAAGGGAGTAAAAAACAATAAGATTCCCTTACTGATTATTTACTGAAGTTTACCATATCATCAATTTATATATGTACTTGTCATATACGCACAGGGAAACATACCTTCACGACTTAGTTTTTTAAATATTCGTATATTTGAACCAAAACTCTTTATATTTCAATTTTCAAGACTTTTACAAAACATGTTTGAGTTTTTATCAAGACAATATAATTTCACCAGGTTGTTTTAGAAATATTCCCAAATACATAGACATTGTTCAGTGATAAATATTGGTGGCAAATATCTATAAACTAATTATGAAATTATGCAAATTCTGGTATAAAAAGTAATAGTGTTGGTCATTTGAAAACCTTAGATGCATGTAGAAAAAATATCTTGTATTAGAATTTATTTAAGTATAATTATCATGGAGTGGACTCCTTTTTGCAAAAGAAAAACGTAAATCCATGTGCAGATTACGTATATATTTTAAGAATAAGCCCATATATTAGGATATTATAAGATTTTTCTTGAAAGATACTATGACGTGAAATAATTATCTCTTGGTGCAATCATTACCCTCACTTGGTACTGTATCGTATTCCCTTCAAACATAACAAATGACAATAATACCAAAGGATTATTATGTTTTAACTAAAATATTTTTTAGGAAGGTACATGTAACAAAAAGGATAGTAATTTTATGAATATCATGATCTGCTTGACAAAAATTGTATGCCAATATCATAAATCGCTTTATTTCCTTAAATGTCAGCTACAAAGTTTAATTCATTCAGTCTCATAAACCATATTTATCAAAATTCCCATCAGCTGACTAATAATTGTTGTTACTTCCTATTGGAAAAATCCATTTAGTTGGCATCAAAGAATACGTTCTAGTAATCTAAGAGTACCATGTTCAAGAAGCAACCGATTCCGTTCTTTATATTCACGGTATTCATTGTAGTTGCCCTTGGATACCCATATAAGGTAATTATATTAATTAAATGCAAATTAAGGTATAAAATTCTAGTTTCGAGTTTTTCTTGCAGAAATTGTTTAGGTTTACAGGTTAAGTCTTTAAATATTGGATGTGTAATATGCATTAATCCTTAAAGTAAGATTATTCCTAAGGGGTTCAGTACAGTTTCTCTGCTAGCTTTTTACTCAAATTGTACCAGAAGGTCAGTTTTCTTATGTTAAAAAACCTGATGAAAAATTAACGTTCATCGCTTATAATTAGTTTATTGTACATTTGAACTATAAACCACAATACTTTGATAAAACATTGTATCACCTTTTAAAGGAAAGGTTAGGCCACTTTAGCAGTTGTTTAGGACATGTGGAAATGTAAAATGTTTTAGTGTAGATTGAAATCCCAGATAAACATAAAAGGTAAAACCAAAAACAAACTTAGGTCAAATATCGACAAAAGAAGAGATAATTTCTTGAAATTAATCAAGTTATGTAAACACACACAATTCCAAGGACCATATTATTAGAGGTCAAAAGAAAGACCAATTCCTTAAGCATTTCATGTATGTACACTAGCATTTTGAACAATATAAATCAACAATTCTCACATTTCGCCATTCGTCTGTGTATTTTTGGTGTTTTGAACTCCCCTTTTTTGTATTTTAAGTTACACAACGACGTTTCTATGCCTCTCTCTACCAATACAAATGATGATCAGGACAGACAATTTTACCAACAATTACTAACCTTCCTGAAAGAAGATAGAGATAACGCAAAGATAAAAGATGACAAAATGGTGAATATTCGAATATATAACACTAGTTTAAATAAAATTAAACTTTAACTTTTCACATGACTGGAAACTCTGAAATATTAAGTGTCTTTAAAGGAATATCAATCTCAGGTGTCGTCGCTGTCGTTCATACTTTTTGTTGTCATTAATTATATTGCTGTATGTTAGTTTTCAAAATCTATGTTTTTTTTTCTATTTGGCAAAATCTCTACTTCTTCTCACAAAAGCCCAGATCTCTATTTCAAGTGTTTGTGTTCCGTTTTTTCTTGACTGGGGAGGGTCATATGACTTGTATGCTATTTTATTTTTATGTGTTCATTAGTTTCTTTCTTTGTCTGGTTTCTGATATTGTCTTTGTTTCATGAATGAATATGACTATTTCAACTCCTGTTGCAAAACCCATTTTACGCTTTCCCTAAGACTTCATTTAAGAATCTGAGTCGTCCACAGCAGGACAAAAGGTTCACAACAATTTCACAAAATATTCTTGTCGTCAATGCTTATCATTCAATGCAGACTTCAAAACATTAATTGCGACCTTGCATGATAGTAAAAAAGTAACTTTTTCATGATGACTTCAATAGTGCCGCCATCCTTCTATTGTTGGCGAAGTACTTCATTGTCATTGTTCATCCCAAATTTAATTTCACTTGTGAAAAGATTGCATATAAATATTTAGGTCCATACACTTTAAAAAAATTGGCCAAAGATTTAACAGACCAGGTTGCGTTCTGTGTATATAAGGATAACATGTAACATTTCTTCGGTCTGATTGACCATTACAGTGTTCCAATATCTAAGATGATGTTGGACCTGTTCCCACTGTCGTAACATTTCATGTGCCTCCACCTATTTGTGACTTCCACCGGATTGACTTTGTTGAACGTCACGACGGATGCCGTATACGGAGCAGGAACTGCTTACCCTTCTGGAGCACCTGGTTTCACTCCTGGTTTTTATAGGAGTTCGTGTTGTTCATTGTTTTTTAGTTTTCTGTGTTTATTTGTTGTGCTTGTGGTTGTTCATTTGTCTTCCAGGGTTTGCCTGTCCAATGGATTACGTTTTTTTTATTGTTCCTTGGGTAGATTTGTCCATTTTATGCAATATCCAATCCATATTACAGGTAACTAAATGAATGTGACATGCAAGAATTAACATTATATGTATAATAAAAATTGGGGATGACTAAGTTCCGTAAAAAACATGACAAAATCTAGAATATTTTTTGGAATGACATTAAATTCCATCATGCATGTCTTTAATATAATCACAAACATTCTGCAAAGTTTAATAGATCTTGGTTAAAAGCTGTAGGAGGAGTTGATTTCACAAAATTGGTATCTTCCATACACAGTTGTCCCTCAACACGGACAATCTTGATACATTCTTCAAATGACATTATACTCCAATATGAATATGTATTTTGCAAAGTTTTAAAGATCTTGTTTAAAAGCTGTAGGAGGGGTTGATTACACAAAATTTGTTGCAAAAAATGTTCCACAACACGAAAAATCTGGAAAAAAGTCTTCAGATGACATCTTAATGTTTGTCCATAAACATTCTATAAAGTTTCAACGATTTTGGTTAAAAGCTGAAGAGGAGTTGATTACAAAAAAAGGTACCCAAATTTCCAAGCTAACCAGAATCGGAAAATTTTACTTCTATGTATTACATGAAATTCATGTCCCTATACAGTTATCTAAAAAAGATTTTTTTCGTCACAGAATTCTCGGAATACATGTACATTGATGGTAACTTTAATAATTATGGCCAGCCAATTTTTCACAAGTGGAATGCATACAAATTGTTTTAAAAAATCTGTCTTAGTTACTATTAGCTCCACCCGCAATACTAAAGTGGTATGCATAGATAAGTTCTTTGGCTAAGAAAAGATTTGAATTTTTATTTAAATGCAAGGTACGTAGAACGGTATCGTAAGTATACTTCGAACGGTCAAATAAGTGTTATAGGAAGCTACATTTAACTCTTTAAAAAACTGTAAATATCACTTAGATTTTAATTTTGAACAGAAAATAATGAATATCGTCTTTCTTGGGAAATCGTCCTTTTAAGTATTTTCATGATATAGAAGAAAACTTTGATACTGATTTTCGGTATTATTGTGAATATTTGAGTATATTCGTGATATGTCTTTCTGAACATTATCTTTAAAGCTATATCACTTTTTTGTTAATCTTTGAATTATTATGGGACATGACATTGTACAGCATACAACTGATTTCTTACAATCCAGTCGATTCTCAAAAATCAGTTGAAAATAGGCAAAAGGTTTTAATAGATGTCGTTCTATTGACTACCTTTTTAGTGAAATTTTTCTAACTTTCATTTGTTATTGCTATGCAATTGAAGAAAAATTCAATAACCAGAAAGCTTTTGTGGGAAAAGACAATAATCCCCACACCCCCAAGTAGATTGGGGGTTAGATCGTACGATAAAACCCCTGCATGATATTTTGTGTTTTCTTTTCTTTTTCTTTTTTCTTACATCTCGCCATGTTACGTCTATATCTATGCTTTTAGTGACTGCATTGATTATTGTATAAGGTATTTTCACATGTAATGATTTGTATATATGTTGGAGAAGACTTAAGTTATTGCAACTTGTGTCTGATCCATTTGTCTATATTTATGACAATAAAATATGTTTAAAGTAAAGTATTGGACACTTACCCAATGTCAAAAACGTGACCCCTTATTGCACATCTATTTTAACAATCGTAAGTCATCATTCTATTAAAACTTTTCAAAAAAATTAGTTCAAAGCATTAACTTCAAATTTTGACCCCCAGCTGTTGGTCCCGAGTTTGAAAATCAAAATTCTAAAACCTTATTGCTCATTTGCATCTGGATATGGTGTACGACAATACTGTTAAGAAAAATAACGCATAACTTGTATGTCACAATCTTAAAATCACAATTTTATAATAATAATAATAGTATAAACATGTGTGTATTTCATGTGTGATTATATACATATTCTTTACCTTAAATTACGCTTTTGCAGTTCTTTGGAAGAGGAACAAGACAAAATGGATGTTCTCCCTTGCGTATTACATGTGGATAATCGGTACAGAAAAAGGAAAATTTGCCTAAATTAGTGTAGTTTGTTGTTGCAATGACTAATTTGTCCTTACAATTACAGCGTTTTGTTTTAAATAAATTTGTAAAACTAGCAAAAACATATATAACGATTATTTTAAAAATATTTAATACTAGTATTCAAAATTCAACTACTCAAATTCGAGAACACTTACTTTTCGCTTTTTGAAATGATAATAAACTTCTACAGTGACTGTTTTTTCATCTTTTAATTGAATCACAATATTATTGTTTTATACCATATTACCATAGTAAGATATAGACTGTCGTTAGAGGTCTTCAATAGGGAGTAAATTTTGATGAGGTCTTAAAATTATTCATTCAAGGCATATTGATACCCTGGGTTGGCAATATTACATGGACTACCAGAAGTGTTTAGCCCTTTCTGCCCTTAAAATTAACTTATTCATCAAAATGAATGCAAGAAAAGACATCAAATATTGTTTTCGATAACTCCTCTATCCGTTTGCGTGAAGAGAAGGTATATTGATTCGTTTTTGTGTCGGGGAAAATGCTAAAAATATCAGCACCTCATCTGGTTGTATCTGTGTGTGAATCATTGAAGGTAATTTGATCGATTGAGCACATTTTATAATAATAATAGTAAAAACGTGTGTGTATTTTATATGTGTTTATATATATATATATATATATATATATATATATATATATATTCTTTACTTTAAATTACGCTTTTTCAGTTCTTTGGAAGAGGAACAAGACAACTTGGATGTTCTCCTGTCAGTAATACATGTGGATAATCGGTACAGAAAAATGAAAATTTGCCTAAATTAATGTAGTTTGTTGTTGCAATAACTAATTAGTCCTTCCAATTACAGCGGTTTAAATTAATTTGTAAAATGAACAAAAACATCTATAATGATTATTTTAAAAATATTTAATATTCAAAATCCAACTACTCAAATTCAAGAACACTTACTTTTCCCTTTTTGAAATGATAATAAACTTATAAAGTAACTCTTTTGCTCATCTTTTTATTGACTCACAATTATGTAATACCATATTACCATATTAATATATAGATTGTCGTTAGAGGCTTTCAGTAAGGAGTAAATTTTGATGAGGTCTTAAAATTATTCGTTCAAGGCATTTTGATAGCCTGGGTTGGCACTATTACATGCAATATCAGAATTTGAAACTCGATCTTTCTGCCCTACAAATTAACTTATTCATCAAAATGAATGCAAGAAAAGACATCAAATATTGTTTTCGATAACTCCTCTATCCGTTTGCGTGAAGAGAAGGTATATTGATTCGTTTTTGTGTCGGGAAAAATGCTAAAAAGATCAGCACCTCATCTGGTTGTATCTGTGTGTGAATCATTGAAGGCAATTAGATCGATTGGGTACATTCATTTGTACCAATGGTGAACAAGATATGCACATATCGTCCAGACACAACTCATCGCTTGTGCTCCCGGCCTAAACTGTTGAAAACAAAAAGTTGAAGAGCAAATTAAAAAATGTTTTAATGTTCCAATTTTCATTTTGATGACGTGACCTATTATTAGGAATAGCGGTGCAGGTTTTCTGTATTGTACATGGTTTGTATATATTTGAAATATTTAAAACAATAAGTGGGCAAATTGCCATCTGACAATAGCAGGTGTGTGTTACATTTATATACCTTATACAAATTTCTTTCTACAAGTTTAACAAACATCCAGTTATTCACCTGTGACGGATCACGGGTGCTCAACCCACACAGCTGTCTAGCGCGTCCCCAGGTGGCAGATAGGGGAGACTCTCTCGATCAGTCGTTGTCAGGTCATACATGTCATAATACGGAAAGCCTGATCACGGACCGTAGTGGGTAACGTGTTTGGAGACTGCCACATTCACTGCACGCTAAAGACCTTTCTTTCAAAAAGGGTAGGCTGGTGGCCGCTACAGAATACTAAATTATCCGACCTCACCCAACCATCCGCCTTTTACAGTGGCAGTCAAAATTGGGGCAAACATTGAAACTATTGAAACACACACCACACGAAAATCGAACAAAGTTCCTCTATTGATAAATACTTGAAAGAAAACGTATAGTTTTTTTTGCGAGATGCAGTCAGCATTTGCTAAAGAATGTCAAGGGTTTACATTAACAACTAATCAGCCCTTTTTACACACACAGCACTCGAAGAAAATACTTTGTTTCGCAATGTAGGTGATATCAGTCTATCTCTAAGATAATCCGAGAAAATATTTGAGAAAGGTTATCAACAAAATCGTACAAAGTCAAGTAAATTTCTTGCATTAGGGATATCGATCTTGACCGATTGAGTTACTGTGATGGAATCGCAGCGGTTCCAATTGCATAAGGACTGAAATGATATAGTTTACCCACAGATTCTTTAATATATATGTTGGTGTACTGAAGGAATATGTAAATTGAGGATCCTAATCCAATGTCCTTTCCTTCGACGGACAGTGGTTAGGCTGACCGTCAGAGATCAGAATAATATGCCACTTACCTTAATGCAGCTGCAAAAAGATGTTTATGCAGACGTGTAGAAGAGTTCGGTTCAAGATTTAATTGCGGACACAACCAAACAAAATATTGTTTAGACAGCTCTGTGGAAGAACTTGTAGAATTTGTTAGAATTACTAGAATGTCTTGCAAGAAGCAGGAACTGCTCACCCTTCCGGAGCACCTGAGTTCACCTCCAGATTTTGGTGGGGTTCGTACTGCTCGTTTCTGTGTGTACGGTTGTGTTTTTTGTGTTGTTTGTTACTTTGTCCTTTTTCGTCTGTTTGGTGTTCTCGGTTGTGCTTTTTGTCCACAAAATATTCCGTCCTTTAACACCCAAGTCCAGTGCACAATGTAAAAACAATAATGTCGACATCGCGATATTTACAATTTTTACACGATATCGTGTCAACATCATTTATATTGTAAGAACTCTTACATACTGGTTACATCATTGACATCGTTTACATCGCGATGTATATAATTTAGTAACGATATCGTGTTTACATCATTTACATCGCGATATTTACAATGTTTACACGATATCGTGTCAACATTATTAACATTGTAAGAACCTTTATATACTGTTTACATCATTGGCATCGCAATGTATACAATGTAGTAGAAGGAAGGTCAAATGAAAATAATGATCACAGCGAAATTCACGAAGACGTTCAAATTCTGTCTTCACCTTCTACTAATGTTATCGATGAGATTCCCGATAATGTTTTACAAGATCTGATCGCAGAAACACAACTATTAATAGACTATAGATACCAGGTTATAGCACCCGAAACAGATGATAATATAGAAGATGTATTTGATATACTAGTAGTCTGCTTTGATTGTGTTTAGTATTATTTAAAAAGAGCAGCGATTTTGCTCAATGGAAGTACAATCATGTTTAACCCAATCATCTAAATGAACCCTGTCATGAATATAACGGTTATTCCTCAGTTAGACCAGAACAAGCTAAAGTTACCCCTTTGGTGGCTGCAAGGTGTAAAAAATAAACCATCTTCAAAGTAATCAATTTTTTTTCCAAACCCAAATATCTAATTAACAAGTTCCTAAGTTTCCTTAGAACTGCTTACCCTTCCGGGGTACCTGAGTTCACTCCTAGTTTTTATAGGAATTCGTGTTGTTCATTGTTTTTTAGTTTTCAGTGTTTATTTGTTGTGCTTGTGGTTGTTCATTTGTCTTCCCGGGTTTTGTCTGTCTAATGGACTGCGTTTTTTTTGGATTGCTCCTTAGGTATATTTGTCCTCTTTATGGGGAATAAGTTTTTTCCATTTTGAATTAAAAAAATAACATTTTTTGTAATGTTGTGCATAAATCTGAACGTCTGGACAATCAGTTATTATTTAAGATCTTCTTTTTATCTAAAAACTATTACATTTGTTATATTATGTTTTAAAATCCGGAAGAAAACAGCAGGAAATAATAGGCAGTGTAGTTAAATATTTTTTCTAGCGTTTCTCACTTTTGGAGCTATATCAAAATAAATGCTAAAATTTTAGTATTATTATTTGTATTAGAGCATTTAGTAATTTTATATTTAAAAAAATATAATATTCATTGAATTATGGTATTCCTATGACCAAAAAAACATTATTGTGTTGGCAGCATTATAAATTTTACAAAAATATGATTATTTCCTGCATGTACCAAATTACAATTTTTTTTCCCAGACGTAAGATTTTACAGCTGATTATTAAATTGAAAAAAAACCAAAGTAAATTGAGTAATATACGCAAATTATAACAATCTCCTTGAAATTAAGGATACTACAGATACACCAAAGTCCACTTCGTATTTGGATTTGTTTCTTGAAATAGACTATGAGGGACGTTTAAAGACAAAACTTTATGACAAACGTGATGACTTCAACTTTCCTATTGTTAATTTTCCCTTCTT
Organism: Mytilisepta virgata; assembly: GCA_028015205.1. NCBI lineage: Eukaryota > Metazoa > Mollusca > Bivalvia > Mytilida > Mytilidae > Mytilisepta > Mytilisepta virgata. The sequence continues at coordinate 48,423,996 of CM051518.1, read as the reverse complement.
GAGTAGCTATATACCAGCATCGACTGCATATGGCGTCTACGTTTCTCAGCTTATCCGATTTTCAAGAGCATGCGTGAGTTAAACTGACTTTCGACAAAGAGTATTACTGCTGTCACAAAAGCTTCTTAACCAGGGTTTTATCAGGGAGAAGTTGATTTCATCACTTAGGAAATTTTACAGTCGTCATCACGAATTGATTGACCATTACAGTGTTCCAATATCTAAGATGATGTTGGACCTGTTCCCACTGTCGTAACCTTTCATGTGTCTTCACCGATTTGTGACTTCCCCGGATTGACTTTGTTGAACTCCACGACGGGTGTCGTATACGGAGCAGGGACTGCTTACCCTCCGGAGCATCTGGGTTCACTCCTGGTTTTTATAGGAGTTCGTATTCTTCATTGTTTTTTTTTAGTTTTCTGTTTTATTTGTTGTGCTTGTTGTTGTTCATTTGTCTTACCGGGTTTGTCTGTCCAATGGATTACGTTTTTTTTTATTGCTCCTTAGGTATATTTGTCCTTTTTATCAAATACAAACAACAGTCAGATGATAAAGGATGCAAATTAGAGTCTTTACTAAATTTAGCAATTAATACATTTCAGCTAACAAAAAATTAAAATGACTGTTACAAATTTCATTTTTAAAAAAAACAATTGGAAAATAATTGCTGACTATCATGATTTCATTCAAAATTGTCATCCTTGTGGAGTAGTAATATACAGAAATATACTAATCTTTTACAAAAAAAACGCAAAATACTTATTCAAAATAGTTTACAATTTTTGTCCCATACGTAAGATTATATTTTTGCCGATACAGAGGAAATTTTATTTAACCATCACTACAAAATTTGCATTTAGAATTTTATCTTAATACTCTTAAATACGTTTTTCCAATATTTAAGCAGATTTCTTTTATTTTAATAAAAATAACAAAACAGGAATGTTCCTATCTTCATTTTTGAAAATGTTACATGATAATAAAATTAATACCATAAGGTACAAAAAATGGGAAAGACCATCCGTTTTCATGATCTGCTATACTGTCATAATATAATCAATTTTCCGAAGTTGTGTTACAATGGTGAAAATAATACACATCTAAAAATGTCTTATCTTAACCAGTGTCCCATACGGTAAGACATATTTAAGTCTTCTCATTACAAAATTGTCAGAAAAAACATGAACAAGTCAAACTTTTTAAAAAGAACAAAAAAAAACATTGAAACAACAGTGGCAAAACAACAAACAGTTAAAACTCATAGAATTGTCTTGGGTTGGTTATTTTATCAGCCAATCTCGGCTTTGGCAACCGTTGGACAATACTTTCAATTTTTTCCCGCGATGATGAAGGTTTTTTTGCCCCAACTGTAGAGTCTGTTGTCTTTCATCTCCATATATCGCACATGAACATCATTCTCAGTAGTGTTCACTTCCAGAACCTTTATATAAAAGGTACATGTATAAATATTAAACAAGTGCTAAAAAGCAAAATAAACCGCACATACGATAAAGAATGGAAACGGGGAATGTGTCAAAGAGACAACAACCCATTGCAACATAGCATTGTTTTGAAATATACAAATTTAATGGCTTTGTTAGCATGAATATGACTTTATATGACAAATATAACTTTAACATTGCATAGATGAACATTTATGTTTTATTTCAATATTCAAAACATCAAAGCAGTAGTTGTGTGTGTGTGTTGTGTTTTTTAAATTAAACTAAAACAATTAACAGTTGAACCTTACATGTCTTACACGTATGTCAACTTTCATATTTGTGTGTCACAGTGTATGGAAATTCAAATGTTACCCAAAAAGAAATATTTTACGTCTTTAGACATGTTGGATTAGTTGCCTCACCAACAAAAGTTCTAGATATTTTTCTTCTAGAGGTAATAGCAGATGTGAGTTGAATTTTGATGGTCACCAATCTGTATAGTTTTTCTACTGAAAACGACAATTTTAATAAAATACATTTTGTACATTATTTATTCTGCTTTGATTAATTAACAAACTGAATAGCACAGATTATTTATATCTTTATATGCATGTTATAACAATAAACTATGTGAACTCTCAGTGTACATGTAACTGCAATACTGCATTCTATTTTTTGTATGCTTTTAAAATTTAATACTTATTAAGAAATCACCTTCTGGCTTCATCATCATTTATTTCATCTTCTGCTTCTTCTGTATTACCATCACTAGCATCACTAGCTTCATTAATACTATCACCATTAGTGTCATTAATGTTATGATCATTGACAGCTAGACATAGATGTAGACATGTTAGAAGAAGGTTGCAAGCTACATCAAGACAAAAAGCATACATGTGTACCCAAAATGGTAGCAAAAAGACAGCACTTTTTAAAAATGTAGGATAATAATAAAATCAAAATTATTATTTTCAAACAAATATTCACATTTATCAATTCAAATCAAATATCTAAAGTGCTCTATTACTGCAAAGCATGATTATTACTATTAAATCATATTTATAATTTATTATTACTTTTGTTTCCTGCAAGATAGCCCATCACCAGATAAAGAAAAGGAAAAAGAGAAGCATTACAGAGTTTCATACAACAACCACCACTACTCTTAACATACTGATATTAAAATTTCACTAACCTGTAGATGTCTTTGGATATTCACCTTTCAATCTCATGCCAATTTCCCAAATACTCCTTGTTACAGCACCCTTCACTACCATTACTCAAGCATGAAGCAAGCACAGAAACATGACAAAGGACGGATTTCTTCATTCTCTGTTGGTCTTACTACGTGTAATTTCCTGGTTCCTGTTATGCCTTTAATAGATGTAGCACTTATCCCTTTAACAATACTGTATTTCGTATCCATAAATATATCCTCTTGGTGGTTTGTTTTTTTTTTTCTGGTCATTTTGGACTACTTCATTTTTTCAAATTTTGATTTGCCCATATCAAAATATTCTTTGGGTGATGCCAAGGAAACCTGTCTTCTTAAAACAGCTTGTTGCATGCGATATTTGCTTACTCCATCAATGCAATCCCAAATACCTTTGTCGTGTGAACTCTCTAAGAAGTGGCGTTTTGGGACATTCATTGTCTGGGAGAATATGCTATGTTATAAAAAGAAAGCTCCCCTTTATATTGAGCAGGTGCACCATTTGTCAATTCATATATTCTATTAAAGTTCTTGTCTATTCTCCTGAGCACTTCTTTTTCACACTGGATAACGAAATGTGAATCATATATATGTTCAGCTGACAGTATAATGAACGATTCTCTTTAAAAGGCCATGTGTCCTTTTCTCATCAGCTGGCGTCCGTTGTCCGCTGTCCACAATTTACATTTAAATCTTCTCCTCTGAAACCACTGGGTCAATTGGGACCAAACTTGGAGGAATGGTCCTTGGGTGGTCCCCTTTCCAATTGTGTCTGATGTCCCCGACCTCCAACCCAGATGGCGGCCAAGCTAAAAAATAAAAAAGGGGGAATGAATTTTTAAAATCTTCTATGTAACTACATGGCCAATTGGAACCAGAATTGGCAGCAATGGTCCTTAGATGGTCTTCTTTCAGGATTGTGTCCCATGACCTAGACCATCAACCAAGATGGCCACCACAGCCGAACTTAGTTTAACATAGGATCCTATGGGAAATTCATTTTAAAATCTTCTTGTCTGAAACTACTGAGCAAATTGGAACCTAACTTAGGAGTAATGGTCCTTAGATGGTCTTCTTTCAGAATTGGATCCGATGACCCGGAAAATCAACCAAGATGTCCGCCACAGCCGAACTTAGTTTAACATAGGACCGTATGGGAAAATTCATTTAAAAAATATTCTTGCCTGAAAGCCCTCAGCTAATATGAACCAGACTTGGCAGCCATATTATTAGATTGTCCTCTTCCAGAATTATGTCCAATAATGCATTTGTTTATTTCTTAGGGGCTTTTATGGCTGTTGATTTGAAAATTGAATGCAGGTGAATCACTAGTTTGTCCTTACTGGTAATGTTCTGTTGTTTTATGTCATGTTTATAAAGTTCCAAATGCACATATTATACATATAAGGAAAGGGAAAAAATGGAGCTATTTGCCCAACAAATGGCTTATCAAGGAACTAAGACAACTTCCGGACAAACCATGAAAAACTGAAATGGACGAACAAAACGAATTCGGACCTTTCGCGCAGAAAACTGATATTCCATTACATTTAATTCATGATGACGGCCATAGAACATATTGAATGTACCTCATTATTTGTTAAATGTGTAGCTTCAGTTGTTATTTTTATGTTTTACCTTCGGGGATGTAGTAATGATCTTTGCAAGGCCTGACTCAAATGAGGTATTAATGTTATCCCCATGAATATCAATAGATACTGGTTGGATAATTTAAAGAATCTAGGCTCATCCAATAATCCATGTTAGATAAAACTTTGATCACTTTGTTTGCTATTTTGGTCGTCATTGTTATAAACTGACATCAACAGAGAAATTTCCAATACACGTTGAAAACTAATTATAATTGTATATCATAATTGTAACTACCTTACAACCTTTAATTCAACCTGGATTACGGATTTGGCTCTTAATTTTGATGTCAATAAAAAAAGGACGAATATGGGGAAATGCAATGATTGAACCCGCATATACAACCAAGAGCAAGAACAGAAATATACCTTCAGAGGTCACCACAATAGGTAAGAGAATATTTTGGGAAAAGGCTTTCTCAAGAGTTTTTGAAAAAAGGCAAAACCTAAAATGTAGTGAAAAAAGGCCAGGTTTAAACGTTACATTGGATCAAACGCAGTCGTATAGGTGGTTAAAAAGTTGCTAGCGCTAAAGAAAAAATATGCATACAGTGTGCTTGGTCAGGATATTAAGAAAATACATCTATATAAACGACCTTCTCATGAACTGTGTTAGATTCTAAATTAATAGGTTCTAACACGATTTCGAAGTGAAGACTTGGACATCTTCAACGAGTTTTTTATATTCACCTCTTAGCAAAAAAGACGCTGAATTTAAAAAAAAAACGGAGTTGAAGATTTTCCAGTTCTTCACTTTTGAACGAGTATAAGTACCTATTTCTTCCATAAATACTCGATTTTTAAGTTTCCTGTACCTCGGTAAATTCAATGAGCACAGTCGTTGAAGTTAAATAACATCACACCTAATTGGTCAAAAGCTATGTGCATTTGTGAACGGCGCGATTAGATTGTTCTAAAAGCAGTGGAAGATGAGGCTTTTTGCAGTGAGGGATAAGTCCGCGTGAACCGATCTTCAACAGGTCATCTTACACTGAAAATGGCCATTTACGGAAGAATAGTAGATCTGATGAATAGAGCAATAACATTAATCGCAGTATCAGATATGATACATAATGAAATTTGGTTATAGAATGTCAAAATATCTACAAGACCGAAAGGTTTACAATGACATATCAATCAATCAATCAACGTCACCCAACAGACAGAACAACACCCCAGACAAAAAATAACATAAAATGTCATAAAAAACAAACATAAACACAAGTCTATTGTTAAGTCTATGTTTTATAGAAAACACAAACACAGCATCTGGATATCTCCAAATAGATAAATTATACATGTCTATGTAAACGAAAAGATAACGTTAAAAAATTTAGGCAATGGCAAAAATAGATCCAGATCCACTCAAAATTTTTCCCAATTAGATAAATTGTTGTATCTGAATTTAACTCCAGTTTTCAATTAATAATATCGAATTATGCATTTTTTATGGAAGAAAAAGTTCAAAATATACCAACAATGTTTCACCATTTTAAACATTAATATAAGAGCTGTGTAAATCTGTTATCCAATTACTATAATGTGAGAGTTCAAAACCACGTAGGCTTTCGGTTAATATATAGTTTGCAAATTGTGAAGAGGTATGATAAAAATCCAGTGTTATTGATTCTTTGTGTCCATTGTATCAATTGTTTTCAGTAAGACTTCTCTTCTTTAACTTTTATATGTAACATTTTTGTATGTACTTGCGCATATTTGTGATTGAAAGATGCTTTTAATCTTTTAATTGTTACGTTAATAAATGATAATTCATGATTCGAGGGGTCTGTTAAAGCGCATTTCTTAATTGCAAGACGGCATTAACATGTTTGGGGGAAGAGTACAAACATACCTAAGGAAAAGCATTTCAAACACAGACAAATGTGATTAATTTCTAACTTTATCCGTATAAACTCTCATTTATTCTGTAAAAATCTGTGAACAGAACCAAATATAACATAGAATTTTTCTCGTTCGAATTGTACAATATTTATAATTGATGTTATCTTCCACAATTTCCGTGACGTCTGTTGCAACCAAAAACTCCTCGATAAGATGAATTTACGTTCTGAAAAAATAAGACGGGTGAAATATATTGATTTTGCATATCGTCAACTTACCTATTTACATAATGAAATTATAGGCTATGTTATCAAACCTACAGTTATACATGTAGTACAAATTTCAATATGAACATTATTAACTAATAGAACACAAAATTATAACTTTTGCTATTATAAGGCAACTGGAATACATCCAGTCAGATTTTTATCAGTGTTACATAATAATTAGTATAAACATTTATACTTAATACATTTATAAGGAGTGTACACAAGTTCTAATTCGAATTATGAACTACAAATGTACGCATCCAAGAACATGTATTCAAACAGATAACAATCAAAACAAAAGTGCTGATTCTGATTTGTGACCAAAAAAAAATCAAAAAATTGAAAATCATGTAAAAATTTAAAGCATATGTCATATTTCCATTCACATCGAATTTTATTGCTAAAAAACAAATGGATTAGACACAAGTTTTGCAACTTAGTATCGTCTTCCATCACATCGAAAACTTAATAAAAGTTCCTGGATCTTCTCCTGTGACCTGTTTTCAAGTCTAAAAATGGGAAGAAAAATAGATTTTTTTTTCTCTATATCTTGGTTTTTAGTGAACTTAGATCTACAGTTCGTATTTATCCTTAGAAATAAATAATAACAGCAAAATCACATAATAATCCAAAAACATCTAATCGACAGAAACCCACAACAAAACAACAAAAGAACACAAAATAGAATCAACTGAAAGTCATGATAGTCCAACATAGTACATACACCTGGAGTTGTGGAAACCGAGCCGCTAGCTAAACAAGATAAAATTGGTCGGGGGAAATTAGATAGCAGAGTCAAAATGTGCTCGTTTTCAATATAAAAAAAGCTAAGGTTATACTAATTCTCACTGGCATTTTGCTTTTATTGTTGTCGTCAGTATTCTTCTGTTTGATAAATGTTGACGGTGTATTCTGAAATAGAAATTTTTTTCTTACTTTTGTGTACATTTAACAATAGTATAAAAAAATTTGAATAATTAGTGGTTTTTCTTAAACAAGATGAAAATGAAAGGAGCTATATAAGATTTAATGAAACACTTGATTAGATTAAAAAATATATTAAGATGCAGGGGTAAAGGTGTAGCCGGTATAAGACAAGTAGCAAACGCAATAATTTAATAAAATTAACCAATAAACCCAAATGAACACAGTAATACATACTTTGATAAAAACTAAAATATTACCAATAACGAAAAGGCAATAAATAACCATTGAAAAAATAGAACAGGATCAAAACAAAAAATGTAACAATTGAAAACCGACGATAAACATTATTTGTAAAGCATATAGTTCACAATGTTACAATTTAAAAAGACACTAAAGTTCTTGGACGATAGTGGCTTCAAGACAATAATGGCGTTACTCATGGATGTGATTATATATAGATTCTCCTTCAGGTACGAGTCAGTTGTGGAATTTCTCCACCCGAGATAGTTAAATTTTCGATTTTCAACACGCGAGCCTTTAGTAATTCCCACGTAGAAATTTAATCACCGGGAAGTGGTTAAAGATATTATGTATTTTTATCCCACCGATTAAAGACGCCAAGAATAGGAGAAACATGATTCTTCTATTCTTGGCGTGTTTAATCGTTGGGATAAAAATACATTATATTTTTAACCACTTCCCGGTGATTTAATTTCTGAATGGGAATTCCCGCCGTTTTTTCTACAGTTATTAGAACGATAAACTAGAAAAGTTCCGAAACGACAGTTCCGAAACGACGTTTATGTAAACAAACTATATAGCAACGACATTTTCTTGAGTTTTTATGTCGAAAATCATAGGAGAAACAGATTCTCCTTCAATTTACTCGTGAGTTATGGACTTTCTCCACCCTCGATAGTCAAATTTTAGGTTTTCACCTATACATGTAAGGTACCTCGCGTGTTGAAAATCGAAAATTTAACTATCTCGGGTGGAGAAATTCCATAACTCACTCGTACCTGAAGGAGAATCTATCTTTATAAGAGCATGCAAACAAAATAAATCAGTGCTACTGGGTATTTAATTGTATATGTAAATGTCGTTACTAAAACAAAATCTACAAACAGAATGACTGTACGTTAACTTATTCAAAGTACTAATTTGGTTATAATAAAACCTCTACTTCCTGAATTAAGTGTCGACTATGATATTTCCAAATATATTAAGTATCACAGCATAATATAAAGTCTAGAAAAATATCGATCTAGTGGAAGATCAAAATTGTTAATAGGTACATGTGTTAAGACTGTCTTATACAAATTCTAATGATAAGGCCACCAAAAACCAAACCAGTAGTTATCAAGGCACTCTATCAGCATATCCAGGGTACCCTATGGTCCTATATTCCCAATAGGGAATTCTACCAGCATTTCCCTATTGTGACACTATGATGTCCATCAGATTTGACCCGAATTTTCGACTAGTATATGAACAATAATACACGTCATAATGTTTGATCAAACACTGACAAGCTTTAAATGGGATTAAGAAATTCCGGTGAGCAACATGATATACATTCATCATCAAATTTTCTTCACAAAAATATTGTAAAATATCACTGACTCGATGGAACAAGAAGCCTTTTCTCCCTCGCTATGCTGACTCACTGAAAAAGCTTTATATTGTGTTTCGAGTGTTATATTATCAGATACATGCACACAGTAAACCTAATAATATATACCTATACCATTATAATAAAAACGTTGCATTTGTTTTATTTATATCAATGTAGCAGAAAAAAACCTAGATTAAATCTTTACACTTATTAAAAAGCCAAATGGATCAGAAACTAGAGGCTCCATGGAGCCTGAATCGCTCACCTGATTTTAGGTGACCGCAACTGACAAAGAGCTTCTAGATAAGATCTGTAAGGAATTGTTCTACAGTGTCCAGACATTCTAGATAAGATATGTAAAGAATTCCTCCCGTGTCCAATGTGAAAAATGTTAAAGTCCAGCTGTGGCAGCTAGCTTGGATTCCGATCAGCATGAAAACATAACATTTGTAGCAGACAAGGATCTTCATGCAACAAAAACATTTCAATTGCCTCAGTATTTTCTGACAAGACCTTTCTACAAAATTGCCCCATAGGATCCAAAGTTAAACAAAACCCGGCTGTGGCAACCATTTTCAATTTCTGATTGGGGTAAAAACAACTTTTGTAGAGGTTAATCAGTAGTATATGGGGACAGGCAAATTATGATTTGAGGAGGTGCCGAAAGTGATGTCACTTAAGCAAAAGTAACGTGACTGGTTCCGGAAGTACCTGAAAGTGGTTTCCGCGCAAGCGCAACCGGAAGTGATGTGTTTCCCCGCCATTTTTCAGTATTTGTTTACGGAAGTGACGTCAGCCACGTGTTAGGACCCGGATTTGTCGTCTGTGCATGGGTAACCGGAACCGGGAGTGGACTACGCGCATGCGCAACCAGAAGTGATGTTTCCCGCCATGTTTCTTTATTTGTTTACGGAAGTGACGTCAGTCACGTGCTAGGACCAGGATGTATAGTCTGTACTGAAGTAACCGTAAGTGGTTCACATGCTCATCACTCCTCTTCGCTGCTCATCACTTGCTCCGTGCCTTTCATTGCTGGTCTTGTCTTGCTCTGTGCTGCTCTTTGCTGCTCTTCGCTGCTCATCGCTGTTCTTCTCTTGTTCTGCGCTGTCCTTTCCTGCAAGTTATGTCGAGGTCCGACAGTATACACAGTACAATGGGACTATTGGGTTATCTGCCCTTTTCCTGTCCTTTTCATTCACGGTTGTCTCTGGGGGTCTCACTGTTGTGTAATACAGAGGGAATATTGGATTATCTTCCTTTCCCCCGCTTTTCATCCTGGGCGATGTTTTCTGTTTGCTCAAGGGAAGTCCAAAGGTAGAGTTGGATTATGCCCCCTTACCTCCAGCTGATGCTGCCACCGTTAGGTCAATGGAGGTGTGTCCTTAGCAACCGCCTTAGCAACGGCGGTCCATCTCATTGCTTTTTTTTGCTGCTCATCGCTGCTCTTCTCTTGCTCATTGCTGCAAAGTTTCGTTCCAAATGGCCCAGCGGTTTCAGACAAGATCTTTTTGTAAATTTTCCATATAATCCAATGTTAAACTACGTTCGGCTCTGTCGGGCATCTTCGATCGCGGGCAGATGCTCTGCTCTTGCTCTTCACCGCTCTTCTCTTGCTCATCAATGCTCATCACTTGCTCCGTGTTGCTCTTCTCAAACGGAAAACATTACCCGGCATGAAAAGCGGGAGAAAGGGAGATAATCCAATAGTCCCTCTGTATTGAATATACTCTCGGAGTTCGACATAACAGTGAGAGAGACAGACCCAGAGACGGCCGAGAATGAAAAGGTCAGGAAAAGGGGAAATAACCTAACAGTCCCATTGTACTGTGTATACTGTCGGACCTCGATCAGCCCCTAGCTATTATAGAGACTTGATGAGGGACCCTAAACTACACAGTCTGATGACAGACCCAGAGACGTTTTTTTTGAGTTGGTACAACGCAATCTTGCTATTTACCTGGGTTGTGATAGACTGATAATGACTGCATCGGCGTTTTAAATGTTGTCGCAGACACATTTCGTTCAATCAGACATCATGAGGTGATCTGTTTAATTTTTTCTGTGTTAAGATTGAAATAAATTTAATTGAAAAAAAATAATCAGTTATGAAATAAAATAACGCATGGAGAAAATTTATTTCCCTCAGATTACTTAGAAAATATACAAGTAATAAGTAACCTATTTCATGTTTATTGGACTTTTTAACTTAAATAATATTGAAATAAAAATGTTCATGAAATATGAGTTGTTATGACAGATGAGCGAGAGAAGAGCAGCGATGAGCAGCGAAGTGCAAGAGAAGAGCAAGAGAAGAGTAGCGATGAGCAGTGAAGAGCAAGAGAGGAGCAGTGATGAGAAAGAGAAGAGCAGCGAAGAGCAATGAAGAGCAAGAGAAGAGCAGGGATGAGCAAGAGAAGAGCAGCGATGAGCAGCGAAGTGCAAGAGAAGAGCAAGAGAAGAGTAGCGATGAGCAGTGAAGAGCAAGAGAGGAGCAGTGATGAGAAAGAGAAGAGCAGCGAAGAGCAATGAAGAGCAAGAGAAGAGCAGGGATGAGCAAGAGAAGAGCAGCGATGAGCAGGAGAAGAGTATCGATGATCAGCGAAGAGCAAGAGAAGAGCAGTGGTGAGCCGGGCGGAACAAGAGAAGAACAGCGATGAGCAACACGGAGCAAGAGAAGAGGGGCGATGAGCAGCATGAGTAATGAAATGGACCGCTAAGGCGGATGCTAAGGACACCCCTCCATTGACTTAACGGTGACAGCATTAGCTGCAGGTAAGGGGACATAATCCAAACGCTGCCATTGGACTGCCCTTGAACAAACGAAAAACATCACCGGGAGAAAGATAAATAACCCAATCCTAATTCTGGTCAAGCATGTACAGAAGACACTGCTGCGTCCAAGCGCGTGAATGACGTCACTTCCGTAAACAAATAACGGAAAAATGGCGGAAAAATCCACTACTTCCGGGTACTTCCGGTTACGCCTACACATGCACAGACGATACATCTGGGTCCTAGCACGTGACTGACGTTAAATCTGTAAACAATGCTGGAAAAATGTCGGAATTACCACTTCTTCCGGTGGCGCATGCACGCAAACCGGGTACTTCGTTTCCTGTCACGCATATACGGACGATACATCCGGGTCCTTTCACGTTACTTTCGTAAACATATAATGAAAAATGGCAGGGAAACACATGACTTCCGATTGCGCATGCGCGCAAACCACTTCCGGGTACTCCCGAAACCGGTTGCGTGACTTCCGCTTCCGGTCTCTCCTCAACACCTCCTCATATCATAATTTGCCTGTCCCCATATACTACTTTCATCGAATGCTTGTTCATATATAAAAGCATTTCAATTGGCTCTGTACTTTCTAACAAGAAGACCTTTGTACAAATTTCCCCTAAGGTTTAATGTTAAACTAGGTCTGGCTGTGGCGGCAATACTGAATTTCTGATCGGCACATAAAACATTACTTTTGTAGCGGTCTATCAAATGATCATTTACACATAAAAAAATATCAATTAGCCTGGTAGTTTCTGACAAGAAGACCTTGCATAGGGTCCAATGTTAAACTAAGACCATCTTGAATTTCCGATCGGCACAAAAATCTTAATTTTTGTAGAGGTTCATCCAAGGATCATTCATGCAACAAATCAATTCAATTGGTTTCTGACATGAAGAGCTTTAAAGATAAGTCCAATCAGAACAATTATCTACCCCTGGTAGCCATGTTGAATACCCAATCGGCACAAAAAACATTTGTACAGAACCATACAATTAACATTCCTGCCAAGTTTGGTTCCATTTGGAATGGCGGTTTCAGAGAAGAAGATGAAAATTTGAAATGTGGACAGAGACGGACGGACGCAAAGTAATGGCAAAAGCTCAGATGGTCTTTTAGGCCACGTGAGCTAACAAGACAAAATAATCCACAAAGGGAAAAGTAAGAAAATCTGTTTTATCGATGTTGCAAAACGCATGTTTAAATCCAACAAATTCAAAATACTTGACGGTTTTTGATGTGTCCTTTGATCAGTTCTTTTCCATTAGTAAATTAGCAAAACAACACAGTCAAATTAAAGTAACAAAACTTATGTCACCTGGGGCAAAATAAACTACCAGTCTCTGAAAACTGTTTTTATACATGCATGCCTTCAAGTATATAGTTTTATCAAATTTCAATAACAAGATGTACTTTTAATTTGAATTACAAATAGACGAAATATGTAATGTGTTAATGAAAGATCAAACTTTTTTTTTTCTCTCAGGCTAACGAAAAGGTCGAATGTGACGTAATAATAAATATCTTTATACATTTATAAATTTACTATATCTAATATTAGTATCTTTGGATTGTTATTTTACACATATATTATACAATTACTGTCTTTTGATTCTGTAAATATGTGGAGTTATTGACTTTTGAAAAACTGTTATTCACCGAGCCCATATTGACTTTTGAAAACTGTTATTCACCTCGCCAGTTTTTCAAAAGTCAATAACTCCACACATTTACAGAAAAAGACAGTTATTGTTTTATTCAATAATGCAAATAAACATTTAAGTTTGTTGTCATATTGGCAATTTACAATTTCTATTATTTTTTCTCTTTCCTGCAGTGGTTGTTTACAAGGGGTCATGATGAAATAAACTCCGGACAGTGATACACATCCGCTCCGGTGCACATATGCTGCTTTAAAAGTACGCGACGTCAAAATTAATTTCCATTGGACGATACCTGGGTTTCAAAGTCAATATCAATTTTCTCCGAATCAATTGCCTCTGTTATTGACTTAATGCTACATTTACATTTCTATTAGTATAAATATATATTATAGAATAAATGTATTTATTACCTTCAGTAGTTCTTTTAACAGTAATCTGTATTTATATACTGGATATGCTTCACTCTCTCCATCGATCAATTTTAGCTAAAGCAAATACTAATTATTAAATATGAGAGTATGTGATGATAGAAATGTTAAAAAAAAACCCTCCAAAAAAAGTTGTTTCATCTCGAATTCAAGATATCGAATGTCAGATTTCGAATTTCGAACTTTGGATATTGAATTTCAAATTTAGAATTTCGAACCTTGTATGTTCTTTGTGGTCTTTCATAAATACGAATGACTGATGTGAGAAACTAATAACGAAAGACACGAAGCCTGAACCTTATCAGTCATGTTTCATTGCTGAGCCACCAGATGTGATTTAGCTTTGATGTGTATTCTATATATCCTTCCATTTTCATAGTTATACAATTACTTAAAAGATAGGAATTATCCATTCCATCTTCATTATTATTATTATTATTATTATTATTATTATTATACATACCTCGTTTAAACAGTATTGACCACAGATACATCCTAATACCAAAATTAGCTGATAATAATATTTGAAGTACATTTATGACATCCACTTATGAAAACTATTTTTGAATTAAAAAGTTTCAATAAAACTTCAGCCCCGCATGAAAAGGTGTATTATATGATCATATTTCTATAACAAGGTAACGTCGACTAATACAAACTAACTACATAATATCCTTCCTGTATCACGTTACACTGTCCGATATGATACATTTTGTACCTGGTTTTATTTACGCTTTATTTCGAAAACTTGATACATTTTTAAAATATGAATAGTGAGTATCAAAGGGCTATGATGAAAAGATTATGATAATTTTTTTAAATTAAATACATGAAATGGTGAGTATTTGAATAAGACGATGTTTTTCCAACAGTGTGAGGAAACACTTTTAAAAAATCTGTAAATATCGCCTGTAAGACGTATAAAATTTGTAGATTTATAAAATAGAAGTTAACATCTATTAAAACGAATTTTGTTTCCATACCCCGATGGTGTCATTCAATCATATTATGTACATATGTTAATAGTACTAATACCAATTAAAATTCACCGAATTTGAATAAAAATATATTTATCACCAAGTCGTCTACTCAGGCTTTTTACATAATACACTTAAAATAAAGTTGTACACTCTTTACGAGAAGTATAAGCCAAACATAAAGTTTACATTAAAATGCTATTCCATTTCAAAAGAACCACTAAACTCATTAGAATTTATTAATTAAAACAATTCCGCAAACTAGAGTGCAGGTTTCATATATTATGACGTCTTAAAAGGGGAAGTAACTCGTTGATGTAAATAGATCTATTCACGGATCGCTTATGGTTGCCGTCGAAATGCATCCTTGGATAGTATGCACTGTTTACATATGGGGGCAAAATAGCAATATGTCTCACCGATGTGCAGTTTTTGGTTGAGATAACGACTATGGGCAACCTGAAAGGTATAATAACCCTTTAAGTAGTATTTTTAAATGTAGAGACACACTCAAGTGCATTTAAACTGAAGAGTTTCTGTCAATTCTTATTGAAAAACTGTTTTGATTATGCACATTCATAGGGAAAATGTGTGAATCCCTACATAGGGAGAAAAATCGAACTTATGAAAAATTTAATGACATTAGGGAACAAACCAAATGCCAAAGAGGGGGGGGGGTGGCACTTACTGAATATGAGGTGCTAGGTGTGTTCTGACAAAAGGGGGTGGATTTTTTTTTCGCATAACGTCTGTAAAGGGGGCATACTTCTCCATTATACAGTGTGTAACAGGTATCAGGTATAAAAATTAGCAGGTTCTCAGTAGCCAATGGCCCCTAAAATTTGGCCTGGGCTACTAGAATTTAAGTCAGTAGCCCAGCTGGCTACCAAAGATATCTACATTTTTGCTTAGCTATATATATCATTGCGCTCCTAAAATAATAGACTGGGATTACTAAATGTAATTTTGTGACAGCCCAACTGCTGAATGCAGAAAAACAGTAAAATATGCTTTTTATGTTCGAATTTCAGAAAAAGTATTATTTTAGACACCGAATGTCTGTAATGGGGTATGTAACATGTTCAAATTTTGTGTGGAAAGGGGTCGGGGTTCAAATGGGCTGCAAGAACCCACCTGTCAACTTTTAAACAATGTGACCCCAAGCCTGAAAAGGCAAAAATAAGCCAATTGTCAGTAAGGAACAAGTCGTATTACTTCACGAACAAGGGGAGGGGCTCTTGAGTCAAATAGTTAGAATACAAATTTTTGATGACATCAAATGTTGGGGATCATATATATCCAAAAGTACTGGTTAAGTATTCCAATGTAAATATCTACAGTTAATAGTTTGTACTAGAATTGTAATAAGAAGTCAAAAATAGATTGATGGTCACATATTATTCCACAGGTCAATGGAAGATCCATGATAATGTGACTGTGACATCATTATCATGTTCCACTTGTCAGGTTTTAAAGTAACCATCTTTATACGACATAAAAACATAAAATGAAACAAAAACACTTGTTGTAGCCTTAAGCCACCTGATGAGTATCCTTGGCAGGGACGAAACAGTTTTCATTTTAATATCAATATTAATCACAAATTTGATATGAAGTCAATTTACAAAAGTTCAGTTTACCTGTCTTGATCTCCAGCTTTTTGGTTAAAACCCCGTAAAGTAGACAATTATTTTTGAGACAAACTAAGGTAAAATGCATTACCTATATTGGAGACCGGGGTTCTACCTCGGTTGGGTCAAACCAAAGACTTTTAATATTGGTACTTGCTGCTTATCTGCTAAGCACGCAGCACTCAGGTATTACAGCAAGGAGTGGTTGGCTCGGAGTCATAATTATAACCTTTCTGTAAATCACTTCACATTTGTGGATCATATTATCAACAAACTACATTTCTACGAAAATTCTCTCAATAAAAATATTATCAGTATCACCAACTGTTTTTCACATAATTAGAGCTAGTAACAAACATTTGGCATTTAATTTGAGCATAATAGTTGTCTGTCCTGTTCAAATGGATTTCACCATTATCTGACATGACTAAACTGTATTTCATGGAAGTTCCAGTAGGTTTACATTCAGATTTGTTTTTTATGCAACAAGCACAACCAACAACAGAATGGGTGGTTTTATTTTGAAGCTTGAATGGATTTTTTATAAGCTTAGTGGCCAGAGTTTTTGTTCTGGCATGATTTATTACTTAAATACCTTTAAATATTCCGTTAAAAATTTGGCAAAAATTTATAAAAAAGTTCTAAGGCTCTTTTGTAGAGGTCACCCTTAGCTGAGTTTGGATTCCTGTTTGTTTTGTTTTGGGTTTTGATGGTTGTGATTATTAATTCATAATTATATCTTTAACCGGATTTCCAAAGTTTTGATCTCGAGAACTTCCGATGAGTTGTCAGTCAACGAAATGGCTATACAGTGCATCAAATTTATTCGGTATATTGTGATAAATTTAATTAACCTCCAAACATCCATTTTCACAACATTTACATGAAACTAATTAATCAGGTGCTCCTGCCAACCATGGATGGGATTCTGAGATGTGAAGACTTGTATTTTTAATAACAAATTCATCATATAAGGCTCTTGTTGTCTTCCCCATCTTATTGATTTAACATTATCAGGAACAGTTGTGTAATTAAAAATTTTGAAAACTAAAGAAACACTGGATCAAGTTACTTCATCATCACTATTTACTTTCTTCATGCATTCGTTAACACTGGAGGTAGTTAACCGTGCCCCCTCTATATTCAAACCACTTGTCAGACAACCTCTGCTTTTCAGTTTTATTTACAAAATATGCAATACTGTCAGAGTTTGTTAAAACATTTAATCTCGACATTAACTTTTTTCAAAACTTTCTCTTGAAATATTATAAACTTTAAATTCATCATCAATCACAGGAATTGTTTCAACTTTTTTCTAAACTCTTTCCTCAACATGAATGTTAGAAATGTCAGGACAGGCTGCTGTTCCTGTTCAGTACGGTATCTATATAACAAGAAACCACAATTTCCATTTGTTATTTCATTTAGGTTATTTAAATTAAAATCACTCAATGTCTTTTGTTTCCTGTAACATATTACACGAGGATCAAAGGGTTGTCTATTCATTTTGGTTGGTTTTCAGCAACAGAATCAAAGATCCCCTTCACTTTTCTAATATTTAGATTTTTTACAAAGTCTGGTTCGTGTATTTTGTTTACCTGATATATGTGGTTTATGACATTCTTGGGGTTTAGAAGTACAAGCTTTGTTGCAGCCTCACGCACTATAAAATGTAATAATGAAACTGAGTATTTACAATAGCCTCTCAAACGAGCAGTGAATGAGCAATAAGTTGATTGAATTTGTCCAGTCTGCTTATGAAGTACAACCCATACAGCATATGGGGTTTGTGTTTGTGCTTTTTTGTCTTCCAATTACAGATTTAACAAAACACTAAGAAAGATTAGGACTGATTCGATGGTACTCAACACCAGTGACATGTTCTGAAAAAAAATCACCTTCTTTGGTGGATTTTATGGCCTCTGTTGGTATATTCTGGTTCTCAGCACCTACAAAATAACAACGATGTTAATTTTGATGCAAGTTTTTGAGTGGACTGAAACATCATATTAAAAGGAAAATGGAAATAAATATTATTGAGACAAAACCTAACACATATGCTTATACATTATAGTATTGAAACAGTGCTCTGATTGCTGTTCTTCATTCTACATTTGCTGTGAAGCCTTCAATAATGAGCAAACTCAAGTATTCCTTCACCAAATGTATGTGTTTTATCACTAGTAGTTTATATCCTCTTTTATATTGTGCGAAGACTTTACTTAAACTGGCATTATCAGGTATTAAACAACAGTTAGCATTGATAAAATTTGTTTTTTTTTTTTATTATTATTATTTTGATTTACTATTGTGAATATATTAACCAAGAAAACAATACTTTTCCCCAAACGACATTTGATAAAATATAAAATGTGAAAGAGTAATGAGCCCTGTAACAGGTTTTGCAAAATTTGTTATTTTTTCTGACACCTGATATTTTATGGGGCTCATATTTTCACAGAATTCATGATTATTTTTCACAGTTACCTTATGTAAAATATTGAATGTTAAAACCCTCCAATTTTCAATGTCTATGTTTTAAACTTGTTAATTTCTGAACTATTGTTATTACAGAAACAATGTTCCTTATTATGTAAATAAGTATGCATTAAATATCAAATATGAAATCCATAAAACTATTTAGAATTTTATCACTGAAAATTGAAACCTGATTTAATAATTTTAGGTATTATCCTGTACCCATCTATAAATGAGTATCTTCCCCAACCAGTCTAAAGTTCCAGTTAATCAAGTGTAAAACAAACTTTCACTTCTTTGATCTTGAACAAAGCATTTTTTTTATGAAAAAAATTTATTTATTATGTAAATGAATGCCCTATGTGATATCAAATCTGAATTCCATACTTGAATTGTGGAAGCCTATTACATATAAACCAAACCGTTTATGTGTACTTACATAATTTAAGATAAGCTTGAACATCCTCCTTGGTCCATCTTTAAGGCACAACCTAAGCTTTCTTTCATCTTGAATTGTCAGCAAGCCTGACTGTACTGAACTTTTTAATGGTAATTGTCTATTTTCAGCTAACATTCAATAACTCGTCCCTTTTCAACTCTGTCAGTTGTTAACGAGTTGATGTGTCTTTTTCCGCCTTGTTCGGGAGGAAAATCTAAGGACGCAAGATATCCCAGAATCCAACGCAATGTTGATGCGAAGAACCATATGAACATTGATCAGTAAAGGATCTTGTTGTTTCGAATGTTTGGGGTGAGGAACAGAATCAAAGACCATGGAAAGTACAAGACTGGAAAATCTCAGACACCCCCGAGCAAGATTTTCAACATCTCCAACTCGACAAGCCTCGTTGAAGGACGGGAAATCTTACCCTCCGGTGTCTGAGATTTTCCGGTCTTGTACTTTCCCCGCCAGTGTTAGATTCTTTATATCATCTCACTGATAACGATTGTATTCCCTACTGTAGGATGTAAGTACATTGTTGCAAAAAAAAAATCATAGTTATTCCTCACTTTTGAGACAAGGCAGTTCCTACTTTTACCGGTGTCAGATTTCCTTGTCTTAAGCTAGGGTGAGACAAAACACGCGAGGTCTCCCGGGAAATAATTTTGAAACTGTATCGAGAAGTACATATCCGTAAATGGATAAACAGAAATACATGCCCTTCAGATTTTGTCTAATATCATTGACAAATGCAAACGTCTTTGCAATTAAGATCTTTCCGTAGAAATGTTTACAAGTATGAAAATTTATGTAATTCTATTAAAACATATCTCTAAATGGCTTGAATATTTTAGATTTATAATGGCATCTCCCAGATAATATCGATTTCAACTGACAAGTTAAACTAGGGGTGTTATTACTATTTGGTTTTATAGTGCATTACTATCTGACAAGACGTCGGTGCTATGTTTTACAGAAAACACGGGCGCATTGTCACCTAGCTATCTAAACTATGAACCGTCCAACCAATTTTTAATTTCTGACTAGCAGTCACCTTGTTGGTAATACTAATTTTGTTTTTATAGTGTTTTGTACAACAAAGGGTCAGAATATATATGGGGAAGGTTCCGGTACCCAAACAACCGGTTTAATCCCACCACTGTTAAGTGTGTTTACCAATACTAGTATCTAACGAGTTCTTTTTACCTTTATGCCTAATCTTGGGTTATTTCTCTGAGTTCAGATGGCGTCTTGTGCTTTATCACAGTAGATGGAGGACACAAAAATAATATACGTCGAGCTACAACCCAATATAAATGTGTCTCTTTGTGACTAAAGATATCGACAGTGATTGATCTCAATTGATGCTGTTATGTTTTTGCAGCAAAAAAGCACGACGAAAATGTTGACAAAGTATATTAACTCAGTTGAGAACCTGTGCGTATGTCAGCACCTATCAAAAGACGGCTGAACAATCTTTCCTAGCTTGTCTCAGCTGCAATTCGCACTTGTACCAAATGAGAACCACAGAAAAGAAAACTCTGCTCGGCGTATTTCAGCACCTGTACCATGCCAGTATTACTGAAAAACCTGCTCATGTGTAAATCGTCTTTGCAGTTATACCAAGTTAGGACTAATGGACAATCAATACTTCTTTTAAGATCTTTAAAAATTGCCATTATCATTTATAAACGACCTTTTGTTCATCGTTCCTAAAAGATACTGTTAGAATTGGTGAAGCATTTGGTCAGCGAAGATGACGAAAATATTATTTTCCATAGGGTTACAACGGGGACAATGATAAGATATACCTACTGAACTAAGTCTCGTTTATGATTTCGAGACATATATTTTGAATTATACCAACGAATACATTTTCAAGGTACAATTTATTTTACTGCATGGAATCAATGGAATAGATCAACCAACATTGTCTTCATGTCATTTTATTTACAAACATTCGGCCAACCGATATATACTTGCCTTAAAAAACTTTGTTAAAATGCATCACTGCAACAACCATACATATAACCAATTTTATTAGAACCTTGTCCTTTCAACATGAAGTACATTGTACTAAACTTTGTTGATTTCTCACCAGTTCTAGTTATATGATTAGTACTGCCACTTTTTTACGTACTGTTGCGAAAAAATTATATTGAATGTTAAAACATTTCAATAATTTTTGGAAAAATGGTATCATCTGGCGGGACGATGACCAATTGAAGCATTGTTTATGTTAAATGAAACAATTAGAGCCAAATTCCATAACAAATTCCTATATAAACATTACTCGATGTCGTAAATGTCTCAGCAATTTCATATTATTAGTAAAATATATTAAAATCCTTGATGAAGTATTTGAGACATATCTGTAAATTACTAGTACGAATGAATATGCATCCATTACTGCAGAATATATACATTTGCACCCTACAGACATATCCATTACTAAAAATTGCACATAACAAGAATTTCTTCTTTTTACCGATCACTAATGACTTTATGTAGCTGTATGACGAGGCATAAGGAGGAAATATGTAAAAGATTCTCATATATTTATTTAACTTATATTTCTTATATATAATGTGTTACTAATAAAAGGTATTTAGATTTCTAATTGACCGCAAATAGCAAATTTTTTTGTTGGTTATTTCTTTAATATTTTTATTTTTATGAGGACCTCCAATTAAATTCCTCTCTAAATAGTTATTATTACTCTTTCACCTGGGGTTTTTATTTTTAATGTCATCAACGTTAACCCTTCTTTTTTTATTAATAAAAACCAGAGGGTGGTGAATACATTATTGTTAGATAACTTTACGTTGTGTCTTTTTGATCTTTGATCATTTTTAAAAATACACAATGTATTAGGCAAACTGTTTTAGTATTTTTATCACCGAGTTTATATTTCTGAAATGTTAAACACAATCAACATTATTTGACGAAAAATGACCAAAAATATCAGAAGGTCACCACATGATCTAAATTAAAATGTGAAATACAATATTGTTATGCAACGGATTTACCGTAGGACTGGTTACTTAACCCAACCACATTCTGAATTTCCCCTCCCAAGCTAATATCATTAGTGATTTTTTCTTTCTATATCTTATATATTTAATGTATATAGAATTATGTGTTAATTTTTAATTTGTTGTTACTCTTGTCGAAATTTAGACAACATTGTTTCTCAGTACGTATTCATGTAGTCCTTATCTTATTTTGGGCTCCTTGTTCTGCGTTGAATGTCACATGACCATTCCCTTGTATCCTCATTGGGTAAACCGCTTACTTCTGTACTGAATAACAGATTATCAGCGTATGCTGAATTATTTTCTTTAATTCCTGATAGCCAGGCCGGTTTCACGGAAGCTTATTTGATAATAAATTTTGTTTACATGTATTAATCAAGATCTATTTGGCAATGGGGAAAGAAGCTCTTTTGTACATTTGTACATTTCAAAAAAGCGTTTGACACTGTCTGGAGGCTAGGGTTGTCGCAGAAATTGGTTAGAATTAATGTCACAGGTAAAATTGTAAATGTTGTGTATAATATGTACCGCAGTATTAATTCATGTGTAAAGCTGTGTGGGAATGAATCTGGGTTTTTTCTTGTGACGTTGGAGTTGGGCAGGGTGAGAATTTATCTCCCTTACTGGTCAGTATATTTCTATCCGAGTTGGAAGTATTGTTTAGAAGTTTTTGAAAAATATTGTAACGAATGGAGTCTATGGTTCAAAAGTTCGGATTGTTGATTCCTATTCATATTTAAGTATTATTTTTAATTATAACGGAAAATATACTAAAAGCTAAGTTATTGGTGCAGGCACAGAAAGCAGTGTTTGCCCTGTATACAAAATTACGTAATATTGATATTCCTGTAAATCTTCAATTAAAATTGTTTGATTCATTGATTTTACCAATCTTGCTCTATTCATGCGAAGTGTTGGGATTCGAAAATGTTCAAATACTAGAAAAGATTCAGTTACAATTTTTGAAAAAGATCGGTTGGGAGTACACTCTAGAACAGCTAACTTTATGGTATACGGGGAGACAGGTGCTTTTCCCCTTCTGATAAAGGTAAAAATCAGAATGTTGTGTTTTTGTTCAAAACTGCCCACAAATCGAACAAAATTATCTAGAATTATGTATCAATAACTTTTAAATTTGCATTCAACAAATATTGTGCAGTCAAATGGGTAGAATTCATCAAATCAGTATTTGATAATATTGGTTTAAGTTATGTTTGGAACAATCAATGTGTATTGGAATCGATTGAAATAAAAACATTTGTACAACGAATTTTACAAGATCGCTTTATACAAAAATGGTTCTCTGATTTGTATAATAGTTCAAAGGGTCAATTTTATGGATATTCAAAACCGAGTTTAAATTAGAAGATTTTTTTTAATTGAAAAAAAAAAACAGACGTCTCAGTTATGCAAAATGTCGATGTTGTAATATTACATTTCCAGTAGTAAATAGACAATGGAATAGCATTCATCGTGATGAACGTTTTTGTAATCTTTGCAGTGATGGGTTAGTTGGGGATGAATTTCACTATCTGTTTGTATGTTCCCCCATGTTCCATCGTATTGTGGCGATATTGGCGCATTGACGTTTAAGGTTCAACAACGATTTTGATCTTCCCCTGCACATTTGTGTTTCTGCTGAGGAGAATATCTTTTTCCTGCGAGTGTTTCAATTTGTTCAATTACACCTTTTGGTGATATAGGCTTTCAGTGACTCGATTTGTTAAAAAAATGGGGTTAAATTCTGCATGGAGAAATAACTTTATCTGTCCATGATAAAGGTGTTCACGTTGGTCATACAATAATGGGTCTTCTTTCTTAGAATGTACAGAAAATACATCTTACGATTAGTTACCACGTAGATAGAAAAATCAGTCACCATCTTTTCTCGGTATAGCATAACGTCTAGGTAAAAAATCATAGCAGATTTTATAACATCATTTCAATTTTTATTTATACTGTATCTTAATGTTCCTTGGTTTGTTTGTTTTTATTCTTTAGGTACTTGTTCTTCGCTACTGTTCCTTTGTCTTATTGTTGTGTTGTATTTTTTGTAGAAATTTTAATAGGAAAGATCTTATTAGGAGAAGTATATATAAAATGTAACAGTAGGGCATGATTTGTCTCCCAAAATTACCTACAGCACTAGCCGGGGATCGAACCCGGAAACCTTTGGTTCAGTTGTCCACCGCTCTACCAACTGAGCTAAGGAGTACTCCACTAGCGCAGCTAATGCAGAGTGGTTATTAACATGTTACGGTCGTACACGAGGGAAGGCCCGTTACAAATACATGTACATGGTTTTAACCATCGTATAAATCGATAAAGAGAATTTCTACGATCTGTTCATTAACCCATTCTGGTTAGGGAATTAAAATATAGAACATATAAATAAATCTCAGCATTTATACAAATGTAAATATCATCGTGCAGAAAGCGATCAAGTTAGTGTGTTAAGTTACTTTAGTCTACCAGGAAAATTTTGAGTAATTTCAACAAATGTTTTTTATGCTTTAATTTCATTACAGGATATTTCGACAAATCGAAAAAAAATACTAACGAGGTGGAGCTAAAATCCATATACATGTACTTAATAAAGCAGGTCCATTATTTGGGAAACGGGTTTTTCATACCTGTCAATCGTTATGATGACGTCCATAAAACTTTAATAAGGATGACTGCAGCTCAGGAGCAACATACTCTTAGCTGTATATGTCACAAGATGTGGAATAACGTATAAGTGGTGTAAATATACACCCCATACGTCTATTGCCGCACAAAAATGGGAAGTTGACGGTTGGAAAGTCATCCTGTTTTTGAAATATAAACACAGTATTGTTCCATGAATATGGTTAACCTTTTTCTCGAACACAATAAATTCAAAGCGAACAAAATGTTGTGATTAACAGTCAATAATACTTATCGTGGCGATTTTAATCTCATAACTGCAGAAACATACACGTTTAAAAATAGTTAGACGAGGGTGCGTGCAGCACTTAATGTAGAGTTATCGAACTGAATTGAACCGAATTAATTCTATTTTAAGTGCGCATAAAATGAAAACTCTTTAACAGCAAATATAAGAAAATTATTTCTTTTTAGTGATGTCGAGGTAAAAAGTGGGGGAAGAATAATTGATTTCTTCAAATGTTAAATAGTAAGAATAGAAATATCAAAATGAACATTTTATGCATAAGGTGATATATATATTCTTTACATTTAATATCTGCATATTTATAGCGTAAGACACTAATATCAATTTCCTATAAGTCATGCAATTTGTATAAATATTGTCCAACTTTACATCCGTGTACATGAATAAAGTTGTTTTCATTGAGATTTTGCTATGACGTACGACAAATTAAAAACGACACACACACAAAATAGGTTAACATATTCATATTAATATTTATTCCAAGTGTTTTCACAAAGAGGCATTTATGTGTATGTATATGATTTGTAAACGCAACATCATACAAGCAATGAGAAAGAATGAATACCGATTTTGATGCTCAAGATATCATGGATATGCATATTTCGTCGATGTGCGACTCATCAGTTCTGTTCAAGGCCTAAAATGTTCAAAACAAAAACATGTGCGACTCATCAGTTCTGCTCAAGGCCTAAAATGTTCAAAACAAAAACCAATAATCCAAAACATGGAAGAGCAATTAAAAAAATGACAAAATGACAAAAAAGCGAATATTCAAAATATCAGAGATATTCACCAGGGGGGTACTCCTTAGTTTTCATAAAATTTTGCTACAGTAAATTTAAAGTATCAGTTTTGGGCTACTTATCGAAAATATAGCAACTGAGCTGGTGATATCCGAGGGGATGAACTTGGAGTTCACAAGCAGAGGAATGTGGTAATAATGAATTCTATGATACCTACTTTGATGCAAAAGATGTGCAAATTTCGTCCATTTAAGCCTCATCTGTGAAAGAGGAAGGCGTTAAATTTTGCGATTAGAAAACGCCTATATTAACCAGGGTGGGTCTCTTTTGCAACATGTTATATCAGTTTATTTGATTGATTGATTGATTGATTGATTGATTGATTGATTGATTGAATATTGTTTTAAGCCATTTCACGGCGAGATCTAATTAAATTAAGTTTGGTTAAAAACCAGGTTATTTGTGGTGTGGTGCTATTTTATATGTACATGTATGTTGTTAAGTGGTAAATTTCATAAAAATACTTTCAGTTTACACTTTTATTCATATAAACTACACATGTGGTATAAATAAATTTTTGTCATATTTCTTTATTTTTATTTGTAAATAAATATATCAGTTACTAATATATCTGGAATGCATACTATATAATCATTTAACATATCAATTTACAACCCACAAACATCCTGTTAGTTCCCAAAAATAAAGAGTAGAGATTATTTTATTTCGATTGTAACATTTCAAAATTTTATAGGTTTTCACGAGGGGAAAACTTGGAAAAAAATTCTCGTATCTTTTAATTGGACTAACAGCATAAACAGTGAAAGGTTATAATTTTATAAATTTTCATTGAAACATTTTCTATTCGTTCGATTCATTTTTATTTTCAATGAACCCATTAAATGTGTTATTGAAATGTTATACACTATTTCTATAAATAACCACTGGATATCGTGTATCTCCGTTTTGATCTTTAATTAATGTAGCTAAATTCTTTCAATGTAACCATAGCTTTACTTTATAAAATTTCTCTTGTTACATAATTTTTCGTCTATTGTTGAAACTGGAAGTCTATGTCTCTCAAACTTTCAAATCAGAATAGAATTAGCAGTAGCAGTAATTCTTTCAATTAAGTATCTTTTGTTTCATGTCCGTAGTTTATTAAATATTACACTGAAATGTGCCACCTTACATATATCAAAGAATAAATGACAATTTTGATCAAAAATAAAACCACAAAAGTATTTCATATTTTAAAGGAATATATTCCCGAAATATCAATAATTAAAACTGACAGAAAGCCAAGAGATTAAATTATTTCAAAATGCAATAGGAAATATAGAACAGATCGAAAGGGGTCAGTAATTTAACCGTTTATTTAGTTAATGGATTCCAAGTGCCCATTCCTTACTGCGTATTAATACACCCTGTCGTAACGAGGGTTATACTTCCGGACAGGGAGAAGTCCAGGTGGTAAATTATTATAACGGCAACTGTAACCCCAATTAACCTACAAATGGTGTGTATGAGCATTCTACAGTTAAATTAATATATGAATATATGGCTGTTAATCTACGGGATTGAAAAATTCAAAAATGAATTTTTTCCTCCAAAATTAATATGTTCAGAATAAAACCTTTCATGATACCAATTTTAATGTTTTTTAGAAACAATTTTTTTCAGCAGTGCACAAAGTAAAAAAAATGTGAAAAGACATTAAAAACATAACCTAGACTTTTGTAGAGTAGCTTGAAACCCCAAAAACTACCAAAAGGTAAAGTAGATAAAATATGGATAGAACAATTTACGTGATGGAGACACTCCTTATTCTCAAGTCATTTTACAGTTTTAGAAGTAAATTGATAAGTATCAATTTCATTCGAGACTATGGGTGTAGTTTTTTTTATAAAATAATTATATAAGTATTCAGTTAATGTCTACTTTATCCGATTTAATTGTTTACATGTGGGATTGATCAAGTGGAAGTTTCCAGGAATTTTGTTGGGTTGTTAACCTTTGTATTTTATGAGCTGAAAATTATAGTAAATATTAACCTAGGCGAGTAATTTGTTGATTACTTATATGGATGTTGTTCTTAGAGTTTTTTAAATTTCCAGTGAAGTTTGATGGCAGTAATTGATAAAGATAGATTTTAAAAACTTGTTTTAAAGTTTGAACATACCAGGGGAAAAATTTCTAATTTTCTATTCATATTTTGAAGATAAAATGAACATTCTTACAGTGCTAATCATGTAAATTGATATGATTTAACAAAAGATTTATTTTTAACCAGTTTTCTAACACTTTGATCTCGAGCACTGCTCATGAGTTGTCAGTCAACAAAATGGCCATACAGTACATCAAATTTATTTCGGTATTTTGTGATAAGTTTTATTATAAAAGGTCAATTTAAAAGGTAAAATTAATTTTTTCCTTGACCAAGATGTGAAACAGTTCAAACAAATATTATGTTACAACAAATTCCCATATTCACGTTAGAATACTGAAAGAAGCACATTATCGCATGTTTAATTCTGAAAAAGGAAAATTTATTAGGGAAATTTTTAGATGAACTGATACGGTTTAACCAATGAAAAGGAGTTTTAAATTATCCGGTTTACCAAAATAGAAATAGGATAGGAGACACAAAAAATATGTAAAAAATGTTTGAGGTAGCAGATACAAACAATGCGTGATAACTGTCACTGGCAAAGAAATATTTAGGAAAGTAGGCCAAGAAAAAATAGGTGAATGTTACTTCAAAAAATAATTAAAAGAAACACCACAATATTATTTTTTCTACAGTCCTGTCCTTAAATAGTGTTTGTCTTCACATTGTTTTTGTCACCACAATATTTTTTTTTCTACACCACTGCTCATTTTGTCGAACTTGGTATACTGGAATGATTATTCCAAAGTTTACTTAAAGATTAATCGCCTCCGTACATGTCCATTATACTAGTAAAAAAATATTTCGAAATTTCGTATGAAAACAAGATTTCATCCGTTTTGATTGTTTGTGAAAAAACATTAAAATATAAAATTACTACAAGCAACATATAATTCCAAATGCAGAAACAATTTCGAAAATAATGTGAATTGCAAATTAGCGTATGTTCATAGTACTACTATATGATAATACATATATATACAACGATTTTAGCTCATATAGACAAGGAGCAACATAGATATTAATGTTATTCCATTTGTCTCATAACATGCATAAAGCCTAGTCTTGAACAAAAAGGTTTCTGTTGGTTTGCTTACTTTAATTTGAACATGTATCTTGCGTGATTTGGCTACAGGAAAACTTTTTAGGATAAAATTATCATTATTTGATTTTAGTTAATTATTATTATTATTATTACTTTTTTCAATAAATTAGCAATATAGAATTTGAAACAAAAAATTACATGAAAGGCCACGCCAAATTAATTACTTGTTCGTCACACAGCCCGCATGTCAAATACGATCGGTAAGAAAAAAATATCAGTAATCGCGATTTTTGAGCGCTAAAATGACCTAAATACTAACAGACGACAGGTGGCTAATACGTTAATGGCAGCAACGACTGTATTTGTGGCCTCTGTTGTCTCCCAAGTCAGGGTTTTGCTGTCTTACATGGCTATTAAATGTGATCCCGACGATACATTCATTGACCTATTCAAAACAATACACGAAAAGTCGTCTTGCAGTGATGTGAACTTTGCTAAAGTTTATAAAACGTAAAAGTATGTTGAACTATTCAAAATAAAAGAGGGGCGTCGGTGACCGAGTGGTCTAGGTAGTTCGTCATGACTACTAATGATCACTAGTCTGTCAATGCTGAGGTTGTGAGTTAGAATCTCACCTGTGGCGGGATGTGTTCGAATCCGATCTTAATTGACAAGGATTGCCAATTTTCCTACCGAAGGTCGGTGGTTCTCTCCGGGTACTCCGGCTTCCTCCACCAATATAAACTGGCCGCCGCGAAATAGCCAAATGTGCTGAAAACGGCGTAAAACCCCAACTCAACAAACAAACAAAATAAAAGAACAAAAATTAACAATAAAAGAACTATGATATGACTTTTGCATAGGAAAAGTACTTGTAATTTCAATGTGTTCATGTATTAAATGAACAGACTAGTAAGTTAAACAACTAAAGAAACTAAAGACAGGGTATTGCAAACTAAAATTTAAATAAAAGTCTGTTTGTTATAAGAAAGTTGTCAATTTATATATTATTGTCGATTTTTCCGGGTGCTTGACACTTCTTGCCTGTTCTTAACGCTTTTTATCGCTTCTTGTCCCTTCTTGTCGCTAAATAGTGAGACCGATGATAACAAAGAAGTAAATAGTAAAGTGATATTTTGGACTGGACGGATTATTATCGAACATCATTAAAATAGAAAGAAACATCAAAGATGCACATAAAACCATGTTGATCATTGCATCTACTGATAAATAAAGAATTGTAGTAAATAAATAATATGTCCTATATCTTAAAGGCTTCCATTTGATGCTAAAACAATTAAAACTGATAACATCTAATTTAATGAATATAACATCTATTAACCATCATATTATATTGTATTGTATGTTTAATTTCATTGTACATGTATTTGTGGATGTAATAACTATCTTTTGGTTTTCTATACTATTTAGACCTCCTCGCTGGTCTCGTGGTAGCGTGCTCGCCCCGAGTGCGGAAGGTCGCGGGTTCGATCCCCGGCCGGGTCAAACCAAAGACATTAAAATTGATATTTGCTGCTTCTCCGTCAAGCACGCATCTAGGAGTAAGAGCAAAGAGTGGTCGGCTCGGAGTCAGTATAATGTGTCCGAGTGAGGTGATATGTCTTCCTGCGGACAGTTACCTCGTGAGCTAGCACATTAAAAATCCGACTTAGCGTGTCGGTCTAGTACAAAGCAGGGATCACATTCATTATCATATCAACATGTTCTCGTCCTGATATGCATCTGGTTGCCACTGGACGTTAAACAATAATTCATCCATCCATCCATCTATACTATTTATATTCTCTTTGTATGCCCCTTGCTATGCTTGTGTGCCCAAAATTGATCTATAAAATTTTACTTTACTTTATAGGTTTGATAAATAGATGAAAATGTCATGAAAATTAGTTGCTCGCTTGAGTTAATCTGCTTTATTTTTTTTTAATTAAAATAAAAAAAATTATCGCTCGCATGTGCAAACTTACGCCCCTGAAATTTTTTTTTTCTGAAAAAAAAAAAACATCGCTCGCTCGCTCGCTCGCACCTCTTATTTTCACCAAAAATCCGAAGAACGAGTAATTACTTTGACCTAACGATAATTTATGCGAATCGTGGGATTGTCAGGGTTAACAAAAACTATC
This sequence comes from Mytilisepta virgata, assembly GCA_028015205.1. NCBI lineage: Eukaryota > Metazoa > Mollusca > Bivalvia > Mytilida > Mytilidae > Mytilisepta > Mytilisepta virgata. The sequence goes on along the minus strand of CM051518.1, from coordinate 48,392,559 downwards.
CGATACCTAAAACTACACATTTCTTGTTATATTATAAACTTAATTTTTTATGCAGTGAAAATGACTTTTTACGCAGTGAAAATTATTACTTATGTTAGTCAGGAAACATCGTACAATAAGAACAAAAGAAGTGTCCTTTATAAGACGTAAGAGGATACTTTTTATGAAATCGTACCAGGTCATGTTTCCCATATCGCTCACTTCCCTGTGGAATCCCACCCATAATTTCACATGGACACCGTTTTCATATGACTATCATGCATCAATGAATTAGTTAAGTATTTGCCTTTATTGTCCACGTCAGTTTTTTGTACCAGTCATCGTCTACGTTTCATAAATTTGTGATTTATGTGCGTTTCCAACTTTATAATCCATCAGAAGTCGTCATAATTCCAAGAAAGATAACTCTGCTGTATCATATTGACTGCAATTTTCAAATTTTGTAAATTGGTGCGAAGAAAAAACCAGGTAAATTCATTCGAACGTTGCGCTACTTTTCATTATAGGTTAGACTCCATAAATTAATAGTACAATTTTCTATGTGAAGTGAGCTAACAAATGTCATGGTCTTGTGCCATCTTCAGAGTAAATAATACCCATATACATATTTATATATTCTGAAAGGCCATTATGTTAGTATTGTTTCAATCATGATAAAATAAATAAAAAATATCCATGGAAACCTAGTTGGCATAGCAACATTTCAAAATTTTTAATAAAAAAAGCTTTAAAAATGTTAAATTTCACTCAACTTCGGCTTAAAATTGAGGTCTGATGCAGCGTTTCAATCCAATTGAGACTTAATTTTTTCAGATTCTGCATAAAATTCCATTACATATGTGGGAAAAAAAGGTTTACTTTTCCGGCTCTTTTTTTTCGCAATTTAACTTACCAGTGCAGGTGCCGATTATCACTGTCAAAGTTTTACACACTACATGTCAATTCACAAGTCCCAGTTTATCACCTCCCATTACTTGTCAGAAGCAAAATCAGTTAATGTTTTCGTATTTTTTTTAAAACTAAAATCTATCCTCTTTCAGTCAATATTACAATTTTGAGGTTAAGACATTTATTATTTATCTATCATGTAGTCAAACTTTACCAACTCTAATAATTGATAAAATTCTGAGGGTACATTTCTCTGAAACTAAGATAATTAGTGGAGTCTAACCACAGACATTATACCAGATACTTGCAGTATAAATACTGATCTTTTAACCAGAGGCAGTAATGAACTCACCATCGAACAAAATGAAATCATTTTTAAAAATGTGTATGAGTATATTAGAAAATCAAACAGATTCCTGTTCGTCTAATTAACATCTGATTCCACACTCTTCTCTCTCTTTCTCTCCCTCTCCCTCTCCTCTCTGTTTCTCTTTCTCTATACCTCTCCTCATCCCGTCCAATCATTGTAAACCATTGTAATTTTGTTATAATAAGCAGATTATATTAGTATATTTATATATATATATATATATGTGTACGTATGTAATGCATGCTCTACTATTGTTTTGAATGTTAATATATTAGGAGAAGACTTCATAAGTATGATTTACTTGTGTCTGATCCTTTTGCTGTGTTTTATAGCAATAAAATATGTTTAAACTAAAACAGACATTATACTCGGAACATATCGTTCTCTCCACTTCTGTCACAGCTAATGGACTGCGAGTATGAATGATGAAAAATTAAAAAAAAAATAATGGAATATCTTAGGGTGTTGCAAAAAGGAAGGGGTGATGTAACATACATAATCCATTCCCAGGTGCCTGTGCTTGAAACCTCTTGCATATTTGCACTATAATGCGAATCGTTATTCCATTATTTTGGCAATAAAACCGTTTTATTTTTACAGAGTAAAAATCAATTGTCAGAACATCAAACCTTCCTTTAAATAAGTTGCACAAATTGAGCAGGCATTACTTCGTTATTCATGTTTAAAACTTTTAGCCAAACTAAAAAGTTTTGTTTGAAAAAGAGTACTCTGATCTTAGTTACACAGACACTTTTTGCGAACTATTTTAACTGCTAAAAATAAACTCAACGACAGAATCTTTCAGGAATCTTTGTCGTTGAGTTTATTTTTAGCAGTTAAAAAAGTTCACAAAAAGTGTCTCTGTAACTCGGGTTAGAGCACACTTTTTCAATATCTTCGCTGAGGGTATTGTCGTATATATTTTTCAGACGCTGGAGTTGATTTTTGCGACCAATTTGCGGAACATTTCCAGTACTAGTGCCAACGACTGTAAATATATTTATGTACGGTATGCGTAAGAATCTTGTAGTTAAATATAAGTTCATTGTAATAAAAATAGACCAAAACCGGTTTTAAGTCTATGTCAGTATATTATATACTTATTGACTGAGTAAGAGGGGAATAGTAAGTTTATTGTCCCGAGGAACAACTATTGCCCCGAGGCAACGCCGAGGGGCAATAGTTGTTCAGAGGGACAATAAACTTACTATTCCCCGACTACTCAGTCAGTAAGTGTTTTATTATACCGAAAGAAACACAAGAGATAATTAAGGCAAAATTTAAGTCATGTGTACGTACCCGAGATGCATGATCGAGTGACAGAGTCCATTATTTTTTTTTTAAATTCATGTTCTCACCATGACATATCCCTTTTTCTAAATACTTAATTACATCTCGGGATTCAGCATTGACGATAACCTATAACGCGGGAGCTTCCGAACGGGTCGGCTAAAACCTCCCAGCCAATCCCGTGCCCGGGATTAAAAATCCGCGAAACAACGTAACTTGAAGAGGGAAAATAGTTTTTTGAGGGAAAATAGTTTGGAAACTATTGACCGGTGACCGGGGAAAATAGTTAAATCACTGAAAATGTTAAAAATAGTGAAATTATTGTGCATGTATTTATTATAGAAAACTATATCTAAGGTATAATAAATAACAATATTGCTCACGAGAATTTCATCGATAAGGGAGGTGACCATCTTCGGTATTGTCTTTGTGCAGTGGAAGACAAATTTTTCAAAACTTGTACATTATACGATATATTTTTGATGATGTTTTGATTTCTTATATTTATATTTTGTAGATCGCATTATGTTCCATGTTTTTTTGTATAAGTTATATGTAGGTGCATGACGGTGTAGATGCTGTGATTATTGTGTTGCGATTAGTGCAACTTTGAACATTTGTCTCAGTGGTGTTTGGTAGCAGATTGATTTATATTATTTGTAATAAAGAAGATGGTCACAGCACCTGATATTCTATGAAGATCATTTAGTTTCTTTAAGCCATCGTTTTTATATATGGATGGATATCGAATGGATACTTCCCCCCTTTTTTTGTTGGTTTTCAATAGAAAATTGTTATGAGTTGAGTACATTCATTTTCGGTTGAACTGGGTGAATTAGAAAATACTCATTTATAAGTGATACCAATTTAGCCTTTTTTATTGAAAAAAGTTACAAATTATTGTACAAAAAATTACATATTCATGAAGCACTTTTAATAATTAAATTTTATACAGAATTGAAAACCTTTCCATATCGTATCTTTAACGGAATGATTATAGTTTTTACGTCATTGAACATCATTTTTTCTCAATTGTTTACTAGTATAGTCGGTAGACAATTTGAGGAAAATCAAAGGGCCAACCAACGATCATAAATACATAGACAAAGACAAAACCGAGATGGGAAAGACAAGAACAAAGAAACAATAGAAACGCAGCACAAATTAAACTCAAAAATGATGATGAACAAAACATTTTTTTTTTTTTTTTTTTTTTGCTGATATATGTATAGTATCTTTTTTTTAAGACAATCTATTGTGTGTATTATTTGAAATTCGTACATGTCATGTCTATATATTACGACTTTACTATCACATTGATCTTGTTGTTATCAAAATGTTAGGCTAGCAAACATATGTTTTACTATTTCCTAACATTTTTCATGCTTTAATTGAAATTTCAAACTTTCTTTGAAGTTTTTCGGTACTCACGTTTGTTCTATTAATACATATAGCATGGCTACTTTTATATACAGATTTAGATGTTTTAAAAGTACGAAAATATGGACCATTTTTGTATTGTGATTTTATATCATTAGTATTAATTTTTTACTGCTTAATATTTTCCGCTTTTATTTTTATTTTATTATTTTATTTCGTTTTATTTACTATTTTTATTATTATTTTTGTCTAATAAAATCAATATTTAGATAGCTCTAGAGGTTAGATTTTCTGGTATAGTGTTGAAAAATTTTATAAGTTTTATCCCCACACATTTGGGTTTACTGAAAATGGATTGGGGATTAATGAAAATATATTGAGGCGTAATGAAAATCGGTTGGGGCGTTATAAAAATGGGTCGAGGCGTAATGAAAGTGACATGGGGCGAAGTGGCATACAAAATGTAGTAGCATAGGGGTAATCGTATGTAATTCGTCTTCTTGGAGGGGGCATTTATGTTATTTTGTTATCCAGTACAATAAGGGAAAATCAACTTTATCCTAGAGGTGGGGAAACCAAGCGAAGATATTAATTATTACTTTTTGTTATAAAAGTTCAAAGTTCAAAGTTTTATGGATAGGATTATCACCTAATACACATGAAATACAACATAATTAGACGTACACTATATACATGACATATATCAAATATAAAATGATTCCTGCAATTTCTCTGTTATCCTGGCAATGCTCGCAAGATTGTATTGGCGTGTAATTGGCGCGAATACTGTGGAAATGTGGTAATCACGATATCCCTCAAATGGATCAGTTTAATGGAACAACATCGCTTGATTCATAATTATTGATAGCGATCTGGTCTCAGTAATTGAATTCTACGAATTAAAATATAATTGTTTTAAACTTAAATTAGTAAAATGGCCATACTGTTATCACTTAAAACTAACGCATGTTTGTATGGAATAACTCACTTATAACTAACGCATGTTTGTATCGAATAACTTTACATTGTTTACATGATTTGTCCGTCCAACTACTGTCAGAATTTTTAAGTTATAATTTTTTTATTTTTCAGGTTATAAACTAAAGGTGTGTAGGATTTTCAAGATTTTTCTTGCTTTCCATAAAGTTATTTAAATAAACTTTGTGAATTTTTGCACAATTTATATAACACATGGCTTTAAAGCTGAATCACTCGCAGAGTTTGGCATATATATTTTCTATTGTATTTTTATGGATTTTTGCACTTATCATTTTTTTTTTCGTGTACACTAGTCTGGTTTGTTCAAAAATTGAATAAAAACGATCCCTAACAGTAAGTACTAGAAATACAATTACTAAACATTGAAACGATTTTTCAAAATAAAATTACTAAATTAGTTGCTTACTGTATACATTCTCAGATTTACCATGATCAAAACCTTGTTAGCAGTACAGTCATATCCACCAAACTGGAAATCTAAAATCCAGGTATGGTTAACTTTGCCCGGCAGAGTTGAAACCTTTCTTTTGTCACGTATATGCCGAAATTTTACTACAAGAATTAATTAAACATATCCCTCTTGTATAAATTTTCACAAAATTTTGGAATTTTTAGAAAACTATGATTAATAGGTTACTTATTTATCACGATCAATGTTAATTGAAGAAAGTATGTAATACGCAATTGTAAGTTATATTTACCTAATGTAATACAGTTATTACAATAAATTGAATGTTGTAAATGTAACAAGAAAGAATTCTTACACTATTTCATCATAAACAAACAACAAAATGGATAATAGGAAAGGTTAACAATAACCCACCTGTTATGTAGTATTTGGGCATGGTCTCGATGTTCGGTTAAAATTTGCGAGTTATGCCTCTTTCTATGCTATTGATTTCATTACTTCTCCGGAAACATTCGTTTCCGTATTTTGACTTTTGTAAATTATTGTGAGTTTTTGTCACGTATGGTTTAGTTGAAGTTTGGTTTGTTTTTGGGAGGGACGAGAATAAACGCCATTTTGAGAACAACGTGTTCGTTTTCATATGACATTATTTGGATAAACTGAGGTGGCCAAGCCCCCCTCCAGATGGTGGAGAACCGTTAAGATAAGAGACCAGTTCCCCATTCGATGTACAGCGATTTGAACAGTGTTTTTGACGTGATTTGACAATTTTTATTTAATTTGATTACTTATTACTTCATGATGGGAACATTTTTTTAATATACAAACTTTTATTTGTGACAATTTCAATATGTGTGAATTTTTATGCACGAGAGACTGATTTTCTAACATAATTGAAGACCATAAATGACTTCGAAGTTACGGACTCAAATCGAGAAGTTAAGACTTAACCCACGTTATAATCCAGTGCGCGTTCCCGTACTTTTGAGTGACAGCAAAGGATTCAACCTACAAAATCAAGTCCGAGTAAACCCTGAAACATTTATTCGATTTTGGTGTAAAGCGGGTGCCACAGCAGAGGACCGTCTACAATATTTGAAAGAACATTTACAAACTGAATTACAAAATCTAACCAATATTACCTTATATGTTTGGCTCGGCACTTGCAACCTAACCGTGAAGGACAAGGAGGGTAAATTTATTAAACTTGCTTCAAGAGACAATTCGGCTGTAGTAAATCTAATTTCCAAGTTGAATGAGATCTATCATTTTGTAAAAACATTTGGCAATCAAGTTAAACTGGTATATTTAAGAGTTCCCATATACTCAATTTCTAAATACAATGAGTACAAAGGTTATCAGGGTGTTTTTGATGAGAGAGATGACAGAACACTAGCACAGCAAATTGTTGATGTAAATTTGTATGTTGAAGGCACCAATCGAATTTTGCGTGCTTACTCGCCAAAATTTTCCCAAGATTTACAAAAATGTCGGAGCTGCTCGAAACGAGGTCGACGCACAAGCAGTAGAGTAGATTTTTCTCTCTACAAAGATGGTTTGCATCCAATTGATTTATTAGCCAAGTTATGGTTGATAAGATTGACCCATTTAATTAAGAAAGATTGCTACAGTTTAAAAACTTGTCAAATAACATGCAGATAACTATTATAAGTATTTAAAATTAAATTATTAAAAACTAGTGTTGATCTGTTTGCAGAAAGGATTGCCTTTCTCACAGTTACTTAGGTCCATATTTTTTTTATTTTTTTTTAATGCGTGTCACATGACTTTATTGTACGCTTTAATTGTTCTACTAAGATGGGGAAGTTAGGTACATGTAGCAGATTTTCCGGGTACCCTTATGAAAACGGAGAAAGGTTTATCCGTGAATTTGAGTCTTTTGCTGCACTACATGAACTAGAAGACGATGACGACGATGTGAGGAAACTAGCAGCATTTCACCTTCATTTAAAGGGCCCGGCTTTGACCTGGTATAATAGTCTGGATGTAAATGAAGATTCAACCTGGGCTAATATAAGGCAAGAGTTCAATGAAAAATATGTAAGGTTAGGTTGGCAACATCCATCTGTTGTGGTTGAAAATGAAAACTTTCAAAGCTTAATTTTAAAACCTGGCCAAAATATTGAAGACTATTACTGTCTTGTTTATGAAAAGGGTCAAATGTTAGGAAAGCCTGAACATGAAATGATGGCACAATTTAAAAAAGGGCTACCAGAAAAGCTAGCTTTTTATGTTAGGGCAAGCAAGCCAAATGACATTTTGGAAGCTTTGAATATTGCTCGCACAGGTGAAGCCTACAATTATAGATTACACGAGCCATCACTTGCGTCTGTCAAACATGTAAAATCTCAATCAGATGAAATTTATGAAATGAAGCTCCAAATTAATCAGCTGACCGATACAGTGAAATCTTTAACTATTCAAAGACCACCACCTGACAATAGGTCTAATTATCATGCACAAAACTTTGAACGTGAGCCGCGTGGACGAAATGCTTGTTTCAAATGTAATGCACACGGTCATGCTAAAACAATCTGTAATTGGAATGGACAAGGCACTCCCGCGCTTCAAATTACATGTCAACTTTGTTCTCAGTGTGGGCACGATGTATTACACTGCAAAACCTTGAACTTTCAGCCAATGCAAACACAAGACAAAGTTCAATGCCAAATATGTTCCAAATTTGGACACAAAGCAAACGAGTGCTATAATTTAAGAATGCAGGGAAACCGGAACAACCTGGGGGCCACAGGGCACGCTCCCCCAGGAGGTCGATAATATGTGCCATGCGACTACGAAGTCGATCGTCTTCACGTGTAAATTTTGTAAATACAAGTACAAGTACTGATGACTTAAACTCCGCTAGTATTTCTGATACCGAAGACGATGCGCATAATTCTAATAAAAATAAAATACCACAATGCGTTTCAACAAAATGAAAGTTTCAGCTTTAATTGACACTGGCAGCGCCGTAAATATTATTTCCGAGGAACTTTTTAAGTCGCTCCCATATTCAATGAAAAGTGACATTGATCTTAATGTGCGTGATCGTTTAACTTTGGCCAATAACATGAAAATTGATATTGTTGGTACCGCGCACGTTAAAATCACAATTTCGGGTGCACGCAGTACGATTTTATGCTATATTTTGAAGACTTCGTCGCATCCGATTATTTTGGGCACGGAATATTTAGTCCAAAATAAAATCGTTTTAGATTTTTCTGCCATGAAAACCGTTTCTAAGGATACAAATGTTATTTGTAGCAAGCGTGTGACGATACCCCCGAACTCAGAGATGCTTATTAGGGGAAAAGTTCAGTCAGGTATTTATGGCGAACAAGGTGTTTGTACTATAACAAAATACATTTTAACGAAAGGTTTATTAGTTTCTAAAGCGGTCGTTACAGTTTCAAAAGATAGACTTGTACCGATAAAAATACTTAATCCTTCGGACGACAAAGTAACAGTTAACAGAGGGAAATCATTAGCATATTTCAGTACTTTTTTCATCAGATCAATCGATACAGGTTGCACAACCAATTAGGGATCATTACCTTCAAAATGTTAATCTTATGACCAGTGAGATAAGATCAAATAGCGATGAACGTGACGATAAAAGGTGTCAATTTGATAGAAATAAATTTATTGAAAACTTTGATTTATCCAATTCAAAATTAGATGAACGCGAGATAGTGAATTTCGAGAACTTTTTACTGGATAATAAAGATATTTTCGTTACACCAGATAATCCAGACCTTGGATTTACCGATCTTGTTCAACACAAGATAATTTTAAAACAAGACGCTAAGCCGAAGTACCAACGTCCATATAGATTGTCACCGGATAAAAGAGAAATTTTACGAAACCATCTCGACGAACTTTTATCGCAAGGAATTATTAGTCCGGTGGATCCGAATGAAGAATTACCCATTACAAGTCCGGTTGTCTTGGTCACAAAGCGGTCAAAAACTCGAAAGTCCGGTCTGCCTGTTGACAAATATAGCAGTCTTTCACAATTCCGATTTTGTTGCGATTTTCGTTATTTGAATTCTCAATGCGAAACTTTCAGTTATGCTATTCCGGATTTACAGGAGTTAACAGAGTCGTTTACCGAACGCACACCGAACTTTATATCATTCACCGACCTTTCCTCGGGATTTTTCCAAATGAAAATTCACCCTAATAGTTCAAAATATACCGCTTTCAATACTTGCTTTGGCACTTATAAATTTCAGCGACTACCGATGGGATTGAGTTCATCACCGAACTCATTTCAATTGTTAATGGACAAAGTTTTGCGCGGCTTGACTTTCCGTTCATGCTTATGCTATCTCGACGACGTGCTTATCTGCTCCGAGACATTCAATCAACATATTTCAGATTTATCAGAGGTTTTCGAGCGATTTCGGAACGCGGGTTTGAAAATAAATCCGAAAAAGTGTTATTTCATGAAGAAAAGCTGTATTTTCTTGGGTCATCATATCTCAAGCGAAGGGATCAAACCGCCGCCAGATCGTGTCCGTGCCTTACAAGACTACCCCTCTCCGAAAAATGTTAAGCAATTGCGTCGACTCCTTGGATTATTCAATTGGTTTCGGAAATTTATTCCGCAGTATAGCGCGAAAACACAGCCGTTGACCAAGTTATTAAAGAAAGGGGCTGTATTCAAGTGGACAGATGAACAAGAATATTCTTTACAACACTTGAAAACGCGCTTGTTAAATTCAGATGTACTAGCTTTTCCGCGGTTTGACATTCCATTTTATCTTTCGGTCGACACTTCGTCAAAAGGGATCGGATACATGCTGTATCAGAGGCACCCCATATCAAAAGGGAAATCCGACGATGTACGTATTATTAGATTTGGCTCAAAATCTTTGAATCATTGGCAAAAGTCTTACGGACCGACAAAACTCGAACTTCTGGGAGTCGTAACGAGTATCACAGACTGTTCTAGCTATTTACGAGGTCGACGTTTCGTCGTTGAATGTGACCACCAAGCGCTCCGGCCATTAATTGAAAAACAACTCAAGGGAGCTATCTATGACCGTTGGCTGGCAATACTCCAGCAGTATAATTTTGAAATTCGATACAAGCCGGTGTCACAGATGCAAGTACCCGACGCGTTGTCGAGATGTATGAAATCGGACGCGCCCGACGGAATTTCTAGCCCGGAAGAGGCTGATCCCTAGTTTCCATACTTAACAGAACAAACCGGTCAAATTGAAATCATCGATGCGCAACGACAAAATGTCGAAAATATCTTAGTTAATCAAGTCGATATCGTTACCGATTTGGAAGGATACGCGGCAGATACTGAAGAATCAACATTTACAAAAGCTGGAAATGATTGCATTTCTTTAGCTACAATGTGTGATATAAATCCAGATTCAAGTTTGATGGAACGTGTTTGTTTAGCTGCAATTTCTGTATGTGATAAAGACCCTGTATGTGATAGATCGTCTAAAATCGGAAATGATTGCATTTCTGATGCGTTTACGAATTTACATGTAAAACAAGATTCTACGGATTCGGAAAATTCTTTTTCACGTGAAATTTTCAATATTTTAGGAATTACAGATAAGTTAGAATGTGAGGTGAGAATTGATTGCAATTCTGCCAATATTTATTCGTCTGCCGAGGATGGAACGGATAAAACAACAGGATTTGGAATTGATTGCAATTCTGATCAATTATGGGACACTGTATTAAACGTACCAATTCTATGTAAGCAAGTACCAGATGTAGGAATTGATTGCAATTCTGAAAATGATTCGAAATCAAAATGTTTATATAATAAAGACGCTTCAAATGTTAGCGAAATTTTTGTAGGTGCGGTCGACAAACTTTCACCAGGAAAGAAGTTGATCGAGTATGATACGGAGTTGTTGACTGAGTTTCACGATTGCCCCATGGGAGCACATGCTGGTATTCAAACGACAATAGATCTAATAAGTGAAAACTTTTATTTTGACAAATTACCATCAATTGTTACCAGTTATGTTCAATCGTGCCATGATTGTCAAGCTCGTAAAATTACAAAAGCACATACGAAATCGGGCATCATTTCATATAAAACTCCGTCAGAGCATTTTGAGGTATGACAAATAGATCTTTTTGGACCACTACCGATGTCCCAAAGGGGAAATACTTACGTTTTGTCAGCTATCGACATGTTTAGCAAATATGTCCATAATGTACCTATACCAAATTGTGACTCAATGACGGTAGCTTACGTTCTATTTGACATGTTTTGCCAATTTGGAGTTTGTAGTACTTTGATATCAGACAAAGGGAGTGAATTTATTTCGGCTTGCACGAAAGAAGTCTGTAATTTATTGGCTATTAGACAAAATTTTACCCCGAGCACTATTCCTCATTGCCTTGGTCTTTGTGAAAAGACACACAGGACACTAGCGGAAAGAATTACTCCGTATATTCGCAGTGGTAAACAATGGGATACAGTACTACCTGCTGTTACTTTTTCAATGAACTCGTCAGTAAATACATCGACGAAATACTCTCCATTTGAGGTTGTTTTTGGATCTAGACCAAAATTCCCACTTTGTTCAACGTCACATCAAACTGATTTTTCGACCATACCAAATGATTTTCATGATTTCATCAATGCACAATCTCAAAAATTGGCCTCAATTAGAAATGAAGTGAAAACGAATTCTGAAAAAGCCGGAAATTTAATGACTGAAAGGTACAACAAAAAGACCAATCCATTGAAATTGTCCGTCGGTGATTATGTGTATATGCTTGTCGATCCCACCGGACAAGCCCGTAAATTCCAACACAAATACAATGGCCCGTACATTGTTCATTCTATTGTGTCAAACCATCTTGTCAAACTTCGTGACTCAACAACAGGCAAAATATTGAAGAAAGACGTTCATCTCGATAGGCTGAAAATAGCTTACGTTAGAGCACCCCAACCAACTGACTATTTTATTTCAAAGGTGCGAACTAAATACAAGTCAGAGGAAGACGAGAACGAAGTTTCAGACTCAGAAAAATCAGACAGTGCGTCCGTTCTACAAGAATTGAACAACGAAACAGTGAGTTCAGGCCAGTCTATCAAACAACCTGAAAATTTACGACGCTCGACTAGAGTAAAGAGAAAACCAATCCGTTTTAAAGCGTCATATTTTGACAATGATTCCGATTCTTCTGATGACAACTGCACATCTTCATCTGGCGCGTACTATAAGATTAAGCGGATCTTGGCTCAAAGAGAAAGAAATGGAAAAACTGAGTATCGGGTACAATTCAAAGGGGAGCCAGCCCAAAACGCAATGTGGATTCCTGATGACCAGCTGAATTCACAAGCTAAAGCTGTAGTTCAGAGAAAAACACTCCCGAATTTGAAGTGACAGTTTTACAATTGTACAGACTACATAGATTACGTCATATTGGTGAAGTGATTGCACTTCTCCAATCGAGATGAAAATAATTTGAAATTACGCTTTACATGTAACCACAGTATAAATTTACTAGTATTTTGATTTATCGTATTGATTCATTTTTTTTTACTGTTATCAGAATATCGACTATATATATTTAGGTTCTCCGTATTTTTCTAGGATTGTGGAAGTGATTCTACCAATTATTCTATTATAACGAATATTCGTTATACTCGTATTTGTTTTACATTTTTCACAATGTTGCTATTCCATATTTGTTCGAAAAGCATTTTTGGAATAATAGAAATACTAAGGGTTCATTCCTTGTATTGCACATGGTAGATCTCCTTAGCTGAAATTTGGCTTCCTATTTCGATAGTTTTGGTTGAGTACTTCTTGTTTAATATAAGTTTTGTTTTTGGTCTTCCAAATGTTTCGGTTTTAATGCTGCTGATGAGAGGTAACTCCTTGAAATGCGTCGTATACAGCATAGTATAAATTTACTATATCTAATATTAGTATCTTTGGATTGTTATTTTGAAACTTCTGGGATGATGCCTCTGCTGGTGGACCCTAGGTCCCCGAGGGTATTCGCCAACCCAGTCGTCAGACTTGTCTGACATGATTATTCATTGATTTGTTACAGAAATTACCAGTATTTAGCAAAATTCAAAAATAATAGAAATACTAAGGGTTCATTCCTTGTATTGCACATGGTAGATCTCCTTAGCTGAAATTTGGCTTCCTATTTCGATATTTTTGGTTGAGTACTTCTTGTTTAATATAAGTTTTGTTTTTGGTCTTCCAAATGTTTCGGTTTTAATGCTGCTGATGAGAGGTAACTCCTTGAAATGCGTCGTATACAGCATAGTATAAATTTACTATATCTAATATTAGTATCTTTGGATTGTTATTTTGAAACTTCTGGGATGATGCCTCTGCTGGTGGACCCTAGGTCCCCGAGGGTATTCGCCAACCCAGTCGTCAGACTTGTCTGACATGATTATTCATTGATTTGTTACAGAAATTACCAGTATTTAGCAAAATTCAAAAATAATAGAAATACTAAGGGTTCATTCCTTGTATTGCACATGGTAGATCTCCTTAGCTGAAATTTGGCTTCCTATTTCGATATTTTTGGTTGAGTACTTCTTGTTTAATATAAGTTTTGTTTTTGGTCTTCCAAATGTTTCGGTTTTAATGCTGCTAATGAGAGGTAACTCCTTGAAATGCGTCGTATACAGCATAGTATAAATTTACTATATCTAATATTAGTATCTTTGGATTGTTATTTTGAATATGTTGTCAATTTATGCTTTATTTTTGAAAGTCAAAGATAATTCAATCTCATTCAAATGTTTGCACATTATAGTTTAAATCGGAAACTTATGGCTATGAGCTCTTAATTTTTGAAGTTTATATGTATCTTGTAAAGGAACATTTTGTTAAGCTTTCGCTTTCCAAGAGTTAATGTGAAATGACCAGAAATAACCCTTTTATATTTGATGAAAATGGTAGATTTTATAATCTTGTGCCCAGCATTTCTGATGAATATAGCTAACTTTCACTAGATGAATTCTAGACGGGCCATTTTATAAGAGTTAGGGACTCTGCTGGTACATTAACGATATCATAACAGTATCCTTTTATAAGTACATGCATAGCATTTTCTTCCGTTATGACCTTTTGAAAACCTTTTTCCCTCATTAGTTAAATATGAGATGTAGTAATAATATTAGTTTCTGTATTTGTATTTTTACACCCAGACCATCGGAAATAAACCGGGTTTATTTTTTTGTGCCGGGGGATGTTATGTAGTATTTGGGCATGGTCTCGAAGTTTGGTTTGTTTTTGAGAGGGACGAGAATAAACGCCATTTTGAGAACAACGTGTTCGTTTTCATATGACATTATTTGGATAAACTGAGGTGGCCAAGCCCCCCTCCAGACACCAATCAATCAAAGCAACCCAAGTTTGCACAATTTATTTCTGAAGTGTCATTGTGTTGTATTTACATATTTTAAAAGGGATTGAAATAAAACTATATTTTTAGCATCACAGAATTACAAAACAATCAATTCCAAAAATATATTTTGATCAACATTTCCATTAAAAATGTTTCACAAATTTGTTTTCATAATAGCATTTAATTAAGAACATATCAAGATTCAATAATATTATATAAATAAATTAAAAAATAATTATAATTCCTACAGACAACGGAATTAACTGTACGTAAGCTTAAGTAATAAAATCTAAAGACGTTTCCCCACACAGTCCTTCAGACGTTCACATCAGCTGGTGTTAAAGTCAGGAAAAAATGCTTTTATTTTTTTTTTTTAATTTCTAGTGGAATCTAGTTATTCGAGTCCAAATAGGACAACTCTTCATCAAATCTTTGTACTTTATAATGATGATACTTTCTGTCCTTGGAGGTTTTGACGATGTTGAAAAATATTCTATTTCTATAAAGATTTTATTTTTTATGAATTTATAACTGAAATTAAAAGTTTGACGGAATAAAAAGTTTAACAAATAACAAATTCGTATAAATTATTGTATGGATCAAATCCCCAGCTCCGATGACTTTAACGTAATTTATTCACTTGTCGTTGTTATAAAAATGTTAAATTTTGTGAAAAACTTAAATATTCAAGATTTATTGACAACGCTAACACGCATGACGTGTAACATGAGGTACATTATCAATACAAATGGCAAAAAGAATTCGATGGTGCCGACTTTTCTATTTTGGCCCAACGTTTCGGCCAATATGGCCTTGTTCACGAACAGGAAGAAATAACAAAAAAATATGTTGACGCAGGACTGAATTTATATTCCTAAAATAAAGACATATTGTGGACGACAGAAGTGCCATATACATTATAGAAAAGATATTCATCATTGTCATTTTCCTCCAATAAATATTGTTTTCTACTACAATACAGGCATGAGGTAAAGCTAATTTGTAATTGTAATGCCCTGTAATGCATTACATTTTCCCAAGTAATGCATGCAATGTGTAATGCCCCAATTCTGACATTACATTGCATAACATTGGCAAAAATGCATGTAATTTATGCATTACATGGCATTACATAGCATTACTTCTGTCTGCTAACTGCTATATATTGTTACAAATTTCAGGGATAATAAGTATCTACTGTTTTATTCTTTCCGGAAAGTAAATAAAAAAATTGAAAATTATTAACAAAAAGTGTAACTTTGAACTGTTGTCAAACTAATGATCTTCTTCATCTGACCTTAATACGAAAACATTTATACTTAAAATTAAAACAGATCTATTTTATAAACATACGAAAATGAACCTTTTACTTTCTCTCTTAACATTGATCACCCGTGAGAAAATAAAATAGCTTTAATGCCCCAAGGTTTAAACTTCAGGAATAAACATAAATTTCTATTAAGTTAAACTTAAGTAATCATTTCTTAGTAGATTTTGTTATTTTGAATAAGGATGTCGAATCCATCCGACCATTTTGACATTCTAACAAATATAAAAGATAGAAATACAAATTTCTTTTTTACCACAATACAGGCATGGGGTAATGCTAATTTGTAATTGTAATGCCCTGTAATGCATTACATTTTCCCAAGTAATGCATGCAATGTGTAATACCCCAATTTTGACATTACATGTAATTGTAATGTAACGCATTACATTGGCAAATGCTAGAGATTTCTGACTTGGGGCAGGCACAAAAATGCGGTGGGGTAAAAAATGTTTTGTGAGATCTCAACCCCCCCCCCCTAAGTTTATGTTTTATAAATTAATGACGGACTTTTTAAAAGTCCATGCAATGATAAAAGCAATCTACAATCATGCAGACAATGTATTTCCCGTTGTTTGCAGATAACATTCTTATTGTAGTCAAAAAGAATATTTATTGGAGGAAAATGACAATGATGGATATCTTTTCTATAATGTATATGACACTTCTGTCGTCGACAATATGTCTTTATTTAAGGATGATCGCTGATTTGAAATAGGTGTTTTAGTTTGAGAGAACATATATGAATAGTAAAAAAATAAGCAAGAAAAAAATATAGGTTCATGGGCTCATTTTAGAGCTATAAGGCTTTGAAAAAATGCAGGAAATGGGTTTTCTCTGGATTTTTCCTCGTCTTTGCATTGGCAACTTCATTCTCTCAAAAATGTATGAAAAAATAAAAAGGATTTCATACGATTTTGTCAATTACCATTTTACGGTATATATGATTGAATTATAAAAGAAAAGTAGGGGTTCATGAGCAAAAAAAATTCATGTTTAAGAAATTGATAAAAGGCGAGGATTTCGAAAATCTGACAAAAAGACCAAAACATGACCAGCGAGCATATTTAAGGAATATAAATTAAGTCCTGCGTCAACATCTTTTTTTATTTCTTCCTGCTCGTGAACAAGGCCATATTGGCCGAAACGTTGGGCCAAAATAGAAAAGTCGACACTATCTAATTCTGTTTACCATGTGCGATTGAATATTTGTATTTGATAAAGTACCTCATGTTACTCGTCATGCGTGTTGGCGTTGTCAATAAATCTTGAATCCCAAGTTTATCACAAAATTTAACATTTTGTAATAACGACAAGTGAATGAAATAAGTTAAAGTCATCGGAGCTGCGGATTTTATCCATAAATGTCAGCTTGTTTTAAATTTTTAAATCGTAAGTATGTTTATCGAAAAGAGCAGTTACATTGATAAATATCAGTTATAAAAATACAAAAGGACACAAGTTTTCGTACTTATAACGGTCATATTCTTATATATTATACATGATATAGTTTACAAAGGCCAGCAATAATTATAGATTAATACATGACCTTTTTCATGTTGTCCTTGTTATCAGCCAAAGTCTTGATATCGGCCCCGAGGGCCGACGTCAGTTGAGGGCTGATAACAAGGGCAATATGAAAAAGGCTATATATTAATCTATTTATCACATATTTTGCAACTAAAAAGAAATAATTTTACTACTGAATTAGATTTTTGTCCTATGACCAGCGTCTTGCTGCACCTACACGATCAGACGATTATTTACAGTTGAGCGGAAGTTACGTCGATGATGATCACAAGAGGGCAGATAACATGTTATTGCTCTCGTATAATGTTATTGCCACGAGGGCAAATAACATGCTGCAAATTACGCTTTTATTACACAGGCAAAAAGGCGTTATTTCAATAAAATATCTGATAAATATATATAGATGAGCAGTGAAATGTATTTGCATGTAGCAAAGCAAAAATAACAAGTATTTATAAAATGTAATGATAAAAGGGACTTCATTAGTAACATGACATTGTGTGTTTTCAAGATATTAGAGATATGTAACTCTAAAGGTATTATAATTTGATAACAGAAAAAGAAGGGAAAAATGATATGTAATCAAAACAAATCAAAACGTTTCGTCTGTTTGATATACCATTGAACTGCTTTAAAAATTATCATTACCAAAAAGTAGTTTCAATACCCATTTCATTGAGAAAATGTAATGTATTTTTTAAAGAACTTCTTTTTCTCTGGTATAGTAATTATGTGGGTTGCCAATACAATATTATGAAGGGGGTTTTACTTAGGCATCAGACACTAAGGATTTAAGAAGAATTTAAATAGTCATGTAAATAAAATGGGTCACAACTATAATGAACTTTATGAAATAATCCTGATTCCCTTCTGCGTCTTCTTGAATATACGGATTCCTAACCCATTTCAAAATATTAAGATTCAATACTTGCGAAACGAGGCAAACAACTGTAGCTGCCTGGATTTGAATTCTTTCAATTTTGTTGTATTACGTTCATTCCGTAATTCACAAGAGTATTCTTATTTGGGAACTGTATATGACGGTATTGACTTCTGAGTTAAACTTAGGGAGCAATCAATTGATTTTTATGGGGACTAGGATGAAAATTGAAGTAAAACGCAAGGACCAGGATTTTGGCAATATAAAAAGCCAGGATCACTTCAAGTGTAAAAAGTGCAGGACCTGTGTTAATCAAGTTTAAATGAAAATAAAATTTAGGCCCCGATAGCGGTCGGAAAAAGATCAAGGACCAAAGTTTCGGCGAAAAAAATAGGCAGGATAAAAAGGACAAATATACCTAAGGAGCAATGAAAAAAAACGTAATCCATTGGACAGACAAACCCGGGAAGACAAATGAATAACCACAAGTACAATAAATAAACACAGAAAACTAAAAAACAATGAACAATACGAACTCCTATAAAAACCAGGAGTGAACCCAGATGCTTCGGAAGGGTAAGCAATTCCTTCTCCGTATACGGCACCCGTCGTGAAGTTGAACAAAGTCAATCCGAGGAAGTCACAAATTGGTGTAGACAAATGAAAGGTTACGACAGTGGGAACAGGTCCAACATCATCTTAGATATTGGAACACTGTAATGGTCAATCAATTCGTGATGACGACCGTAAAATTTCCTACGTGATGACATCAACTTATCCCTGATAAACCCTGGTTAAGAAGCTTTTGTGACAGCAGTAATCCTCTTTGTCGAAAGTCATGGTAACTCACGCATGCCCTTGAAAATCGGATAAGCTGAGAAACGTAGACGCCATAAAGCATTTCATCCTAGTACAAGATAAAGTTTTTTATCTAAAATATGAAATAAAGGCAATCCAGCACTTTGTTGAAAATGTTTATATTTTTCTGATGATGTTTAGGAAATCGTAAAGAGAAAAGAGTTTGCTCGAGATAAGATTGTACAACTTGGTAGCTGATTCTATATTCATAAAAAGTGGGTTATTTTCCCTAGTTAGATTTCACCAAATCAGCACTTACGGGGCGCCGAATGGGACTTGAACACTTTGTAATCAAAATCAATTTTGTGTACACAAATTTCAATTCTGTCATAACAAAATCATTTTTGTCTTACAAAACTATGTGATAAAGACTTATGAGATGTCAAATAGGTATGCAAATATAAACTTATTTGCATACAAAATTGACTTTTGTTACCTCATATGGAAATTAAAACACAAAAGTCAATTTTGTAGACAAAATTCATTTTTGTCATGACAAAATTGAAAAATTCAATTTGTCAAATAGGTATGCAAATATAAACGTATTTACATACAAAATTGACTTTTGTTACCTGATATGGAAATTAAAACACAAAAGTAAATTTTGTAAGACAAAATTGAATTTGTACGCAATTAACATGTTGATTGAATTAGCATCCTGTGATTTTGTAATAAAAATTATTTTTTGTGTAGACAAAATTGAGTTTTGTTAGACAGAAGTGAAAATTTAACACAAAATTGACTTTTGTGACAGAAGTCAATTTTGTGTCACAAAAGTCAATTTTGTATGCAAATTTGGATCTGCGACTGAAATCTCCGATCATGATTTTGTAAGACGGCCTCTCATTGGATATAGTAAACGCATGTCTCGCAGGTTCAAGGACATATCATATGGGTGATGCAAAAGTAAGTAATACCTAATAAAGTATATATGTCAAATATAGGACATTTTGTGCAATAGTGGTTATTCTAATATGACGCCCTTCTTTTGCTTTAATGTCAACAAACCTATGTTACTTATGGGATACACGTGATTGACATCACCACTGAACTTCCAACGTCATTGGTTTTTCAAAAGACGATCGAAAAAAAATGTTGGTGCTTTTTGAAAAAGAAAATTAAAAAATAAAAATAAATAAACATGATCCCTCCTATATAAAGAAGCCTCTGGACCCCCTTCTCCAATTTCAGATTTTTCTGGCTCCCAACTTATCCCCCTCCCTTTTCCAGAGATAAATAATCGTACATACATGTTGTATTTCAATGTTTTTAGAAGAAGATATATTGTCTTAATAAACAAAAAAACTCATGATTTTAGGTTTACTTTTTTCTGACTGAAATAGAGATTATTTTGTTTTATTATATTTTAATATGATTTGCTGTAATTTCCATTTGTAGGTCAAACTATATTTTAATTTTCAAAATTACGATGCTTGAAGCGAGTTTTTGTTCTGTCCTTGAAATCCCGACAAATAGAAAACATGTGCGATTTCGCGAAATACGTCTATTTTAACAGGGCGCATTGCTATCGAGAACTGATTACTATCGAGAACAGATGACTACACAATACTCTAAATCGTCTTTTGAAAAACAACTGACGCCGGAAGTTCAATTGTGACGTGAATCACGTGTATCCCATAAGGGACGAGATCAAAGGATAAAAAACTTAATTCACATAGTTTTTTCACTGACCCCCCACCCCCCTTAACATTATTTGGGAAAAATTGATTGACCAATATGGGCATATGCTTTGAGAGTATACTTTATGTATCATGGGTCCTGTTTTTCCTCAACAATGTATGTTTGTTCTGTATATTGACTTGGACATCACTTTTAAAAAATATTGGAAAAAAGTGATGTGTATTTTTAGTATGCATCAAAAAAGGCACTGTTAAATTATAATTTTATACATATCATTCAAAATGCACGATTGATAAAGTGTTTGAACGACGTAGATACTATGATCGATTTCGCCCCAATACTCTCGGCCAAAAAATTGCTTTTCAGTACGATTTGATGGCTTTTATTTGCTTTAAAAGTCCAAACATATGTTAGGGCCGAACTTGAATCCGAATTTTTCAATCTATAATCGATGTCGGATAACAAAACTTGCAGCAATTTTTACCCCCCCCCCCCCCAACTATTTGAATTAAGTTTTTTATCCTACATTGAACTTTTGATCTCGTCCCTAAGTAACATGGGTTTGTTGACATTAAAGCCAAAGAAGGACGACATATTAGAATAAACAGTATTGTACAAAATGTCCTATATTTGCCATATATACTTTATTAGGCATTTATAGTTACTTTTGCAGAATAGCGCACCACCCATATGATGTGTACTTGAACCTGCGAGACCCGCGGCTACTATATCCAAGAGAGGCCTTCTTACAAAATCGTGATGAGAGAATTCATTTGCATACAAAATTGACTTTTGTGTTAAATTTTCACTCCTGTTTAACAAAACTCAATTTTGTCTACACAAAAATAAACACAAAATTGAATTAGTTCACAGAATCCAAACTAAACTAATTTGCATACAAAATTGACTTTTGTCGCCCAATTTTCAAATTAGGTAACAAAAGTAAAGTCTGTGATACAAAAATGACTTTTGTCATGACAAAAGTAACTTTTGTCCATTGGAAGATAATTTTGTATGACAAAATTTAAATTTATAGTATGCTACAAATTTTGTTAAACTGAACTCATTTTTGTTGAACAAAACTCACTTTTGTCCGTACAAAATTGAATGTCGAGTACAAAACCACAAGAGTCCCATTCGGCGCCCCGTAGCACTTTCCTAAATACAGATATTGAATATAATATTATAGTTTATGGGATCTTTCTGAAGAAACGACACAGAAAGATAACAACTTTACAAAATATTTATTTCTTCCTCTTTAATTATAAAAATGTTCTGGTTCTATCTTATAGGTCAGAATGCACGAATCTCAGCTATGATAACAACCACGCCGATCTGCTATGTGTATTTTCACCGAACGATGTCGTTTTACCGTTTTATTGCAGAATCAAATACACATGCATAGGTGTTTTAAGCTTAAAATTTTTATAAAACTCAAAACACTCCTGCATGTTTCACGTGCCATAGGGTACTACGTGTACCATTTATAGGAGTAGTAGGGAGTGAGGTTTTTTAGGCACCCCAAAAACGCAAGGAGCCAAGGAGCCAAGATGGCGACCGGTATTACGTTGTCGGAAAGTCTATTTATAGATAGGGGTTACCTAATGCACTATTAAAATAAATAATCCCCATCACAGAAAGTTTAACATAGCACAAGATATATAACCAAAGCCAAACTTTGAAGGTATTTGTCACAATGTATATGTTAAAAACATGTCATAATCCCTTCGAACAACAAACGGAAACAAATCGATGATCAAGTTAGAGAAAAATGTTAAATCCTCCGAAATAGGAGACCTTTACCATACTCAAACCTATTTCTAAATAATTTACTGGTTTTTAAGTGGGTAATAAAATTTAATTGAAAGACTGAGATGATTTAACCAGTGAAACAAAGAAGACACTTCTTTATCAAAAGTGGTATATTCATTTCTACAAGTAAAAAACTAGGTAAAAACTATAAAAGAATGTTGCAACAAGGGACATGTAACCCGATTATGACGTTTGCAATGCATCACGTCACAACAAGAAGACGCAAAATCATAACCTAATATGGTCGTTAATCCCTTGTACACAGATCCTTTTTAGGAGGCAAGATTTGTTAATCCTGATTATGACGACGCATATGCAGTGAATTGCGTCAAATTTCGACCAATGGAAATGCAGTATATACATTTGAACCTTACATAACTGACAAATTAATCGGATTATAATGCACTGGATTGCGACATTTTTCAACCAATAAAAAACATGCAGAAGGACGCTAATAATTAACCGATGCATGTATCTTTCTCATTTTCGACCAATGAAAAGATTGGTTTTCGATCGTATATAAAGAGAGGCACACCCAAATACAACTCATTACATAAAACTCAATCGAGATGGCAACACCACGTTGTAATTTAGAACTTGGAAACAACAGATACATCAAAGCAGTAGAATGGAACGGTGTAATGAGAATCGATATCAGACAGTACGACGACAAAATCCAGGGAAAGATGCCAACAAAAAAGGGAATAAGTCTCCCCTCCATAGATGGAAGATGTTGGTAGACAGCTTGGAGTTTTTAGATCAGGCCCTAGAGGAAAAGAGAGATTATAAAAGTCATTTGGGACGTAATGTCTATGCCTCTGTACAACCTAACAGCGTTTGCGTAGATTTAAGACAATACTGGTTACCACCTAACGAAGCAGAAGTCGTACCAACCAAGAAAGGAATAACTTTAAGACCAGAGGAATATACCAAATTAAAAGATGTTGCAAGCATTATCGGTGACTTTGTTCCAGAACTTAGTTCCGTTGTACCGTGCCCCTACAATTCAGATCACATGAATCAGTTGGGTTTCCTATCCTGTCCAGAATGCAACCCGGACAATTTTACAGAATGGTGATTTTTTGACTCAATATTAATTGTGTAAATTATGACAAATGTTACTGAAATGTGTATTTATTTGTTTATTACCAATAAATGTGATACATGTAAACCGATTTGTGTCTTTTTTAGTATATCACAAATCAACAATTGTATGTAACTGTTCCTGTAAACTGCTTAACAACCCTTAAACATTACAGAATACAAATCTTTGACTCTAAATACACTAATCCTGTTGTAACATATACGTCACAAACAATTGTACGTATCCTATCCTGTGACGAAACTGTTTGATACCCCTTAAAACAACAAACAGATACATCACAGATCAAGGTATTAAACAAAACTTCGACTCAATAAAATAATGAGAAATAATTGTCGACATTGTTGTAAAAAACCATTATATTTTATCGACGATATTTAGGATTCACCACACTTTATCCAAGAAACAAAAAATATTCAACACCTAACAGATTATGATGTAGTACGGCCAGTCACATTATACGTCATTTTTAAAAAAAAAAAAACAAAAAACCTAACCAAATAAGGATACACAAGGATAATCCGATTAAGATGTAAAACGTAGCAAATTTACATTGCGGTATTTTTTTTTTAACCAATGAAACTTTAATTAATGAGCACACCTTAAAATAATAGACACCATAAAAGGAGATTATCATGATGTTAAACACTGCATCATTTTTCAACCAATAGGTTTAGAGATTAAAGATAATAATAAATCACTTACACACCTTCACTTGTCATTTTTCACACCGATAGTTGAAGAAGTCAGGACGGGATTTAACATATCTACAGAGTAATGTGTGAGGTGTTTTAGTCCCCGTAAAAACGTAAGTAAACAAGCAAGATGGCGACCGGATTAAGTTGTCGGAAAAGATTAAGTTTTATTCCCCGTAAAAACGTAAGTTGACAAGTCAGCAAGATGGCGGCCAAAAGGGAATTCCCCAAACTCCAAAAAATAGTAGTTTGCAGTTCATTGCGTTTTATTTTGACCAATGAAAAAACCCCTCGTTCTGCATATATAAAAAGCTAGGCACACCCTAAAACTTTTCATTTACAACGAAATACCTTGACATGGCAACACGTTGCAATATCGAGCTTGGAAATGACAGATTCGTAAGAGCCGGTGAACGGAACGACCAAATACGCATAGACATTAGAGAGTGGGAGATGAAACATGACAAAAGTCTTCCCACAAAGAAGGGAATTAGCCTACCTCTTCACAGATGGAAGATGTTAGTAGATTCTTTTCACTTTGTGGATCAAGCACTAGCGGAAAAGCGGGAGTATACCACACACCTCGGGGGAAATGTGTACGCATCCGTGCAGTCTAAAGGTGTTTGCGTGAACATAAGACAGTATTGGTTACCTCCAAATCAAACAGAGGTAGTCCCAACCAGGAAAGGAATTTGTTTGAGACCTTCCGAATACAACAAATTGAAGGACACTGCTAGTGTGATTGGTGACTTCATCCCAGAGTTGAATTCTATCGTACCATGTCCATACCGGTCGGATCATATGAACCAGCTTGGATTTTTAACATGTTCCGAGTGTAATCCAGATCAGTATACGGAATGGTGACTCTGACTTCATTTAAAATGTTTAATGTAATTTATTTTTTTCAAGTGTTTGTTATAATTTAACTTGATTACTCAATGCAAGAGTGTCTTATCGCCCCGCTTTATGTTTAATAATACATTCCACTTGTTATATCTATTAAACATGATTAAAGAAATTTGTTTTACGTTATTTATCAAAAAAAACTTTACAGGATGTAAACATGGCTAGACAACATCTCTCAAGCTATAAAAATACACGTCACAATAATCATCGTAGAATACACGTCATAATCGTATTTACGCCACAATTCACAAGTGAGGTAATTCGACAAAAAATCCAGATCAAGGGTTACCTAATGCACTATTAAAATAAATAATCCCCATCACAGAAAGTTTAACATGGCACAAGATATATAACCAAAGCCAAACTTTGAAGGTATTTGTCACAATGTATATGTTAAAAACATGTCATAATCCCTTCGAACAACAAACGGAAACAAATCGATGATCAAGTTAGAGAAAAATGTTAAATCCTCCGAAATAGGAGACCTTTACCCCCCAGTCCCTTTTACTTTTCTTCTGACACTTCTGTTCTATTCCGTCTTCCACTCGCTATCTTCTCTACGTTTGTGTATTTTCCTCTATCCTCCATTATCTTTTTTTTTTACCCTGTGCAAGGAAGAGACCTATAGAGTGATCGTGTCTGTAAAGACAGGCAATAAATGCGTTATGTATGATTTTGTGTCATGAATTTATACACCATATCCCATCTTACACATTGTAACAATTTAACTTTTTTTCCTAAAAAGATTCCAAGGCGCATTAAACAAAGTTTATTATCAGTATACATTTTAATTATACATCTTTTTCAAAAATCAGATCATACAGTACAATATGACATCATGAAATAAAAGTCCTACCATTATGTTCCTTTATTCTTTACAGAATATTATAACCGAATACAAAATTATATTGTTACTTTCAATAAACTAAATACACCGGTCTTTCATTTTACAGGTATTTCAACATGCATCTATGTAACGTTTGCGGTAAAGTGTTTACCCTAAAAATCTTCAAAGACACAATGATTCTGTTCATAGTGTCAACACGTTTACCTGTATGAAATGTTGTCAAAGTTTCAGAAGAAAGGACAGATACTCGGAACATATTCGTATATGCACGATTATATGTAGATATTGCGAGGATACTTTTGAGAATATCATTGATCTCGATGACCATACAACATCTCGACATCCAGACCAAAAGTATATTTGCAACCATTGTGGAAAGAAATACAACTTTAAAAAAAATCTACGCCCACACAAAGAGAAATGCACTAAAAAGGTAATATTTTTTAAAAATGAAATTTGTAGCTAAACATTAAACAAGATAATTTCTGAAACAAGTAGATGAGATTAAGTTGTCAACACGGTTTTAACTATGAAACAATACGAAGGGGATTAAGTTGTCAAAAAAGATTAACTTTGAAAATCAAATTGGGTCCACAGTGGGTCTTGGGTCTAAAGTGAGTTCTTACTGGGTCCACAGTGGGTCTTTGGTCTAAAGTGGATCCTTACTGGGTCTTTAAATGAACAATGTCCTGTGAATCATGGGTCTTATACGAGTGCATCAGGTTTTTACTAGTTCTTTAAATGAACCATGGCTTGACAGTAGGTCTTGGTATAGATCGATATATTGGAATAGATAACTTGGCTTCCATTGTGAGAGAACATTTGAATTTTATATAAAACAACAAACGGTAAATCTATTTAACATAATGAACCTGGAAATGGATTCGGAACTGTTTAACAGCCATTTTCCTTTCAACCCAAAACATCCTTCCAAGCTATATTTTGCCGTTCGTGAACAGACATTTGAATATTGGCCAAGACAATTATGTCAAAAACCAAAGGATCTGACTGCAAATGGTTTCTTTTACAACGGGTGCGGTGATAGAGTGACGCGTTTCTATTGTGGTCTCACATTAAAACAATGGGAAATAAATGATTGCATAGCGATCGAACATACGAAATGGGAACCCCCAAGATGATATCTGACCTCATTTCTGATTTTGATCTCTTTCAATGTTGTTGATCACGTGACATTAACAAGATATAAAGCGACTTCAACAAGGAAGTCACTCATTCAGTCACCATAATGGATCTCAAAAACGATCAGAACAAACCATTGGATGATGAAAAGGATGTTAGAATGTTGATCGATCTTTATCTTTTTACAGTTGCGGGTAAAATAAGAGAGGAAATTTCCAATCTTACTCTTCAGCATTGTCATGGATGTAAAGTCAATCACCCAAGTCAACGAAATCATTCATGCCTAATGATGACGAGTATAGAACATTTGAATGTATACTTCGAAGATGCAATGGGAAGAATCGATCCAGCCGAAGTTCTCTTTTCTTGGAAAAATGATGTTCAACTAATGGATATTGTAGCACATACCAAACACAACATCGAGCTATCCTTAATGTCAGAGGAATGGCGAGAACAACATCTTCCATCAAAAGAGCGCCTTTACGAAATGATAAAGAAGCTCATACAATTAGATGAGCGGTTTTAAGTGTATTAAAAAATACCTGCCAAGAACGATAAAACATGGATCGCTTTATGACTCTACCGTTTTCTTTTGCAACAATAATGTATCTTGTGTATATTTTATTTTTTTTTTTTGTTGGTGTATGTATTTTCTTGTATTAATAAAATGTAGAATATGATTGGTTTTGTTTTGTTGATTCTCGATACATCACTGGTAATAGATTCAACATTATTAAGAATTATTGATCTGATGCACTAGATAAAATAAGACAGTTCGAAGATTAAACACATTTATAAAAACATTCACACAAATCAGGTTACAAAGGATAATTATACATTTATTTATACCTGGACGTTATTTTTGACATGTCAAAATATCATTCACTTTAAAATTTACGAATAAGAATTAATACTATGAGTAAAAAAATCACCTTCCTATGTTATTTACATATGGTTTTAACGACCCGAAATTTCATAGTTCAATAATTTTTCATAGTCAAATTTATAGAGAGTATGTTTTTTCGCGCTTTAAATTCATTCATCGACATAATTTGGTGTTCAATTTTTACAATGGAAAATACATGGAAACGAATAAAAAAATCCCAAAACGAAAGATTTCACTACTAAAATTTCAATCATCTTCTAATTTTGTCACTTAAAAATATATTTAATTCAAAACTGAAGTATAAAAATTATAACTGTGGGTAAAAAAATCACCTTCCTATGTTATTTACATATGGTTTTAACGACCCGAAATTTCAAAGTTCAAAAATTTTTCATAGTCAAATTTATAGAGAGTATGTTTTTTTCTCGCTTTAAATTCATTCATCGACATAATTTGGTGTTCAATTTTTACAATGGAAAATACATGGAAACGAATAAAAAAATCCCAAAACGAAAGATTTCACTACTAAAATTTCAATCATCTTCTAATTTTGTCACTTAAAAATATATTCATTTCAAAAATGAAGTATAAAAATTATAACTGTGGGTAAAAAAAATCACCTTCCTATGTTATTTACATATGGTTTTAACGACCCGAAATTTCAAAGATCAATAATTTTTCATTGTCAAATTTATAGAGAGTATGTTTTTTCTCGCTTTAAATTCATTCATCGACATAATTTGGTGTTCAATTTTTACAATGGAAAATACATGGAAACGAACAAAAAAATCCCAAAACGAAAGATTTTACTACTAAAATTTCAATCATCTTCTAATTTTGTCACGTAAAAATATATTTAATTCAAAACTGAAGTATAAAAATTATAACTGTGGGTAAAAAAAATCACCTTCCTATGTTATTTACATATGGTTTTAACGACCCGAAATTTCAAAGATCAATAATTTTTCATTGTCAAATTTATAGAGAGTATGTTTTTTCTCGCTTTAAATTCATTCATCGACATAATTTGGTGTTCAATTTTTACAATGGAAAATACATGGAAACGAATAAAAATATCCGAAAACGAAAGATTTCACGACTAAAATTTCAATCATCTTCTAATTTTGTCACGTAAAAATATATTTAATTCAAAACTGAGGTATAAAAATGATAACTGTGGGTAAAACAATCACCTTCCTATGTTATTTACATATGGTTTTAACGACCCGAAATTTCAAAGATCAATATTTTTTCATAGTCAAATTTATAGAGAGTATGTTTTTTCTCGCTTTAAATTCATTCATCGACATAATTTGGTGTTCAATTTTTACAATGGAAAATACATGGAAACGAATAAAAATATCCCAAAACGAAACATTTCACGACTAAAATTTCAACCATCTTCTAATTTTGTCACGTAAAAATATATTCAATTCAAAACTGAAGTATAAAAATTATCACATGGAAAATTATCAATCATCGAAGTTTGTCTCCATCAAGTGAACCAAATATCGGTCATGCTCGTCGAGGTCAACTTCCATTGGTGTTTCATTTCTGATAGGAAGTTACGGAATTCAGTCCTAACCATAACCCTAACTCGAGTCCTAACCCCAACCCTAACTCTATTCCTAACCCTAGTTGTAACCCTAACCCTAACCATAGTCCTGCCTCTAACCCTTATCGTAGGTCTGTCTCGCACTCCTACTCTAACCGGTCAGTAACCCACGTCGGTGGTTCACTGGTGCAAGCGTGACAAACATGAGGCGAACAGTCACGCTTGCTTAGGTGAACTACCGACGTGGGTTACTGACCGGTTAGAGTAGGAGTGCGAGACAGACCTACGATAAGGGTTAGAGGCAGGACTACGGTTAGGGTTAGGGTTACAACTAGGGTTAGGAATAGAGTTAGGGTTGGGGTTAGGACTCGAGTTAGGGTTATGGTTAGGACTGAATTCCGTAACTTCCTATCAGAAATGAAACACCAATGGAAGTTGACCTCGACGAGCATGACCGATATTTGGTTCACTTGATGGAGACAAACTTCGATGATTGATAATTTTCCATGTGATAATTTTTATACTTCAGTTTTGAATTGAATATATTTTTACGTGACAAAATTAGAAGATGGTTGAAATTTTAGTCGTGAAATGTTTCGTTTTGGGATATTTTTATTCGTTTCCATGTATTTTCCATTGTAAAAATTGAACACCAAATTATGTCGATGAATGAATTTAAAGCGAGAAAAAACATACTCTCTATAAATTTGACTATGAAAAAATATTGATCTTTGAAATTTCGGGTCGTTAAAACCATATGTAAATAACATAGGAAGGTGATT
This sequence comes from Mytilisepta virgata, assembly GCA_028015205.1. Classification (NCBI taxonomy): domain Eukaryota; kingdom Metazoa; phylum Mollusca; class Bivalvia; order Mytilida; family Mytilidae; genus Mytilisepta; species Mytilisepta virgata. The sequence continues at coordinate 48,361,866 of CM051518.1, read as the reverse complement.
GTTTTACCCACAGTTATCATTTTTATACCTCAGTTTTGAATTAAATATATTTTTACGTGACAAAATTAGAAGATGATTGAAATTTTAGTCGTGAAATCTTTCGTTTTCGGATATTTTTATTCGTTTCCATGTATTTTCCATTGTAAAAATTGAACACCAAATTATGTCGATGAATGAATTTAAAGCGAGAAAAAACATACTCTCTATAAATTTGACAATGAAAAATTATTGATCTTTGAAATTTCGGGTCGTTAAAACCATATGTAAATAACATAGGAAGGTGATTTTTTTTACCCACAGTTATAATTTTTATACTTCAGTTTTGAATTAAATATATTTTTACGTGACAAAATTAGAAGATGATTGAAATTTTAGTAGTAAAATCTTTCGTTTTGGGATTTTTTTGTTCGTTTCCATGTATTTTCCATTGTAAAAATTGAACACCAAATTATGTCGATGAATGAATTTAAAGCGAGAAAAAACATACTCTCTATAAATTTGACAATGAAAAATTATTGATCTTTGAAATTTCGGGTCGTTAAAACCATATGTAAATAACATAGGAAGGTGATTTTTTTTACCCACAGTTATAATTTTTATACTTCATTTTTGAAATGAATATATTTTTAAGTGACAAAATTAGAAGATGATTGAAATTTTAGTAGTGAAATCTTTCGTTTTGGGATTTTTTTATTCGTTTCCATGTATTTTCCATTGTAAAAATTGAACACCAAATTATGTCGATGAATGAATTTAAAGCGAGAAAAAAACATACTCTCTATAAATTTGACTATGAAAAATTTTTGAACTTTGAAATTTCGGGTCGTTAAAACCATATGTAAATAACATAGGAAGGTGATTTTTTTACCCACAGTTATAATTTTTATACTTCAGTTTTGAATTAAATATATTTTTAAGTGACAAAATTAGAAGATGATTGAAATTTTAGTAGTGAAATCTTTCGTTTTGGGATTTTTTTATTCGTTTCCATGTATTTTCCATTGTAAAAATTGAACACCAAATTATGTCGATGAATGAATTTAAAGCGCGAAAAAACATACTCTCTATAAATTTGACTATGAAAAATTATTGAACTATGAAATTTCGGGTCGTTAAAACCATATGTAAATAACATAGGAAGGTGATTTTTTTACTCATAGTATTAATTCTTATTCGTAAATTTTAAAGTGAATGATATTTTGACATGTCAAAAATAACGTCCAGGTATAAATAAATGTATAATTATCCTTTGTAACCTGATTTGTGTGAATGTTTTTATAAATGTGTTTAATCTTCGAACTGTCTTATTTTATCTAGTGCATCAGATCAATAATTCTTAATAATGTTGAATCTATTACCAGTGATGTATCGAGAATCAACAAAACAAAACCAATCATATTCTACATTTTATTAATACAAGAAAATACATACACCAACAAAAAAAAAAATAAAATATACACAAGATACATTATTGTTGCAAAAGAAAACGGTAGAGTCATAAAGCGATCCATGTTTTATCGTTCTTGGCAGGTATTTTTTAATACACTTAAAACCGCTCATCTAATTGTATGAGCTTCTTTATCATTTCGTAAAGGCGCTCTTTTGATGGAAGATGTTGTTCTCGCCATTCCTCTGACATTAAGGATAGCTCGATGTTGTGTTTGGTATGTGCTACAATATCCATTAGTTGAACATCATTTTTCCAAGAAAAGAGAACTTCGGCTGGATCGATTCTTCCCATTGCATCTTCGAAGTATACATTCAAATGTTCTATACTCGTCATCATTAGGCATGAATGATTTCGTTGACTTGGGTGATTGACTTTACATCCATGACAATGCTGAAGAGTAAGATTGGAAATTTCCTCTCTTATTTTACCCGCAACTGTAAAAAGATAAAGATCGATCAACATTCTAACATCCTTTTCATCATCCAATGGTTTGTTCTGATCGTTTTTGAGATCCATTATGGTGACTGAATGAGTGACTTCCTTGTTGAAGTCGCTTTATATCTTGTTAATGTCACGTGATCAACAACATTGAAAGAGATCAAAATCAGAAATGAGGTCAGATATCATCTTGGGGGTTCCCATTTCGTATGTTCGATCGCTATGCAATCATTTATTTCCCATTGTTTTAATGTGAGACCACAATAGAAACGCGTCACTCTATCACCGCACCCGTTGTAAAAGAAACCATTTGCAGTCAGATCCTTTGGTTTTTGACATAATTGTCTTGGCCAATATTCAAATGTCTGTTCACGAACGGCAAAATATAGCTTGGAAGGATGTTTTGGGTTGAAAGGAAAATGGCTGTTAAACAGTTCCGAATCCATTTCCAGGTTCATTATGTTAAATAGATTTACCGTTTGTTGTTTTATATAAAATTCAAATGTTCTCTCACAATGGAAGCCAAGTTATCTATTCCAATATATCGATCTATACCAAGACCTACTGTCAAGCCATGGTTCATTTAAAGAACTAGTAAAAACCTGATGCACTCGTATAAGACCCATGATTCACAGGACATTGTTCATTTAAAGACCCAGTAAGGATCCACTTTAGACCAAAGACCCACTGTGGACCCAGTAAGAACTCACTTTAGACCCAAGACCCACTGTGGACCCAATTTGATTTTCAAAGTTAATCTTTTTTGACAACTTAATCCCCTTCGTATTGTTTCATAGTTAAAACCGTGTTGACAACTTAATCTCATCTACTTGTTTCAGAAATTATCTTGTTTAATGTTTAGCTACAAATTTCATTTTTAAAAAATATTACCTTTTTAGTGCATTTCTCTTTGTGTGGGCGTAGATTTTTTTTAAAGTTGTATTTCTTTCCACAATGGTTGCAAATATACTTTTGGTCTGGATGTCGAGATGTTGTATGGTCATCGAGATCAATGATATTCTCAAAAGTATCCTCGCAATATCTACATATAATCGTGCATATACGAATATGTTCCGAGTATCTGTCCTTTCTTCTGAAACTTTGACAACATTTCATACAGGTAAACGTGTTGACACTATGAACAGAATCATTGTGTCTTTGAAGATTTTTAGGGTAAACACTTTACCGCAAACGTTACATAGATGCATGTTGAAATACCTGTAAAATGAAAGACCGGTGTATTTAGTTTATTGAAAGTAACAATATAATTTTGTATTCGGTTATAATATTCTGTAAAGAATAAAGGAACATAATGGTAGGACTTTTATTTCATGATGTCATATTGTACTGTATGATCTGATTTTTGAAAAAGATGTATAATTAAAATGTATACTGATAATAAACTTTGTTTAATGCGCCTTGGAATCTTTTTAGGAAAAAAAGTTAAATTGTTACAATGTGTAAGATGGGATATGGTGTATAAATTCATGACACAAAATCATACATAACGCATTTATTGCCTGTCTTTACAGACACGATCACTCTATAGGTCTCTTCCTTGCACAGGGTAAAAAAAAAAGATAATGGAGGATAGAGGAAAATACACAAACGTAGAGAAGATAGCGAGTGGAAGACGGAATAGAACAGAAGTGTCAGAAGAAAAGTAAAAGGGACTGGGGGGTAAAGGTCTCCTATTTCGGAGGATTTAACATTTTTCTCTAACTTGATCATCGATTTGTTTCCGTTTGTTGTTCGAAGGGATTATGACATGTTTTTAACATATACATTGTGACAAATACCTTCAAAGTTTGGCTTTGGTTATATATCTTGTGCCATGTTAAACTTTCTGTGATGGGGATTATTTATTTTAATAGTGCATTAGGTAACCCTTGATCTGGATTTTTTGTCGAATTACCTCACTTGTGAATTGTGGCGTAAATACGATTATGACGTGTATTCTACGATGATTATTGTGACGTGTATTTTTATAGCTTGAGAGATGTTGTCTAGCCATGTTTACATCCTGTAAAGTTTTTTTTGATAAATAACGTAAAACAAATTTCTTTAATCATGTTTAATAGATATAACAAGTGGAATGTATTATTAAACATAAAGCGGGGCGATAAGACACTCTTGCATTGAGTAATCAAGTTAAATTATAACAAACACTTGAAAAAAATAAATTACATTAAACATTTTAAATGAAGTCAGAGTCACCATTCCGTATACTGATCTGGATTACACTCGGAACATGTTAAAAATCCAAGCTGGTTCATATGATCCGACCGGTATGGACATGGTACGATAGAATTCAACTCTGGGATGAAGTCACCAATCACACTAGCAGTGTCCTTCAATTTGTTGTATTCGGAAGGTCTCAAACAAATTCCTTTCCTGGTTGGGACTACCTCTGTTTGATTTGGAGGTAACCAATACTGTCTTATGTTCACGCAAACACCTTTAGACTGCACGGATGCGTACACATTTCCCCCGAGGTGTGTGGTATACTCCCGCTTTTCCGCTAGTGCTTGATCCACAAAGTGAAAAGAATCTACTAACATCTTCCATCTGTGAAGAGGTAGGCTAATTCCCTTCTTTGTGGGAAGACTTTTGTCATGTTTCATCTCCCACTCTCTAATGTCTATGCGTATTTGGTCGTTCCATTCACCGGCTCTTACGAATCTGTCATTTCCAAGCTCGATATTGCAACGTGTTGCCATGTCAAGGTATTTCGTTGTAAATGAAAAGTTTTAGGGTGTGCCTAGCTTTTTATATATGCAGAACGAGGGGTTTTTTCATTGGTCAAAATAAAACGCAATGAACTGCAAACTACTATTTTTTGGAGTTTGGGGAATTCCCTTTTGGCCGCCATCTTGCTGACTTGTCAACTTACGTTTTTACGGGGAATAAAACTTAATCTTTTCCGACAACTTAATCCGGTCGCCATCTTGCTTGTTTACTTACGTTTTTACGGGGACTAAAACACCTCACACATTACTCTGTAGATATGTTAAATCCCGTCCTGACTTCTTCAACTATCGGTGTGAAAAATGACAAGTGAAGGTGTGTAAGTGATTTATTATTATCTTTAATCTCTAAACCTATTGGTTGAAAAATGATGCAGTGTTTAACATCATGATAATCTCCTTTTATGGTGTCTATTATTTTAAGGTGTGCTCATTAATTAAAGTTTCATTGGTTAAAAAAAAAATACCGCAATGTAAATTTGCTACGTTTTACATCTTAATCGGATTATCCTTGTGTATCCTTATTTGGTTAGGTTTTTTGTTTTTTTTTTTTAAAAATGACGTATAATGTGACTGGCCGTACTACATCATAATCTGTTAGGTGTTGAATATTTTTTGTTTCTTGGATAAAGTGTGGTGAATCCTAAATATCGTCGATAAAATATAATGGTTTTTTACAACAATGTCGACAATTATTTCTCATTATTTTATTGAGTCGAAGTTTTGTTTAATACCTTGATCTGTGATGTATCTGTTTGTTGTTTTAAGGGGTATCAAACAGTTTCGTCACAGGATAGGATACGTACAATTGTTTGTGACGTATATGTTACAACAGGATTAGTGTATTTAGAGTCAAAGATTTGTATTCTGTAATGTTTAAGGGTTGTTAAGCAGTTTACAGGAACAGTTACATACAATTGTTGATTTGTGATATACTAAAAAAGACACAAATCGGTTTACATGTATCACATTTATTGGTAATAAACAAATAAATACACATTTCAGTAACATTTGTCATAATTTACACAATTAATATTGAGTCAAAAAATCACCATTCTGTAAAATTGTCCGGGTTGCATTCTGGACAGGATAGGAAACCCAACTGATTCATGTGATCTGAATTGTAGGGGCACGGTACAACGGAACTAAGTTCTGGAACAAAGTCACCGATAATGCTTGCAACATCTTTTAATTTGGTATATTCCTCTGGTCTTAAAGTTATTCCTTTCTTGGTTGGTACGACTTCTGCTTCGTTAGGTGGTAACCAGTATTGTCTTAAATCTACGCAAACGCTGTTAGGTTGTACAGAGGCATAGACATTACGTCCCAAATGACTTTTATAATCTCTCTTTTCCTCTAGGGCCTGATCTAAAAACTCCAAGCTGTCTACCAACATCTTCCATCTATGGAGGGGAGACTTATTCCCTTTTTTGTTGGCATCTTTCCCTGGATTTTGTCGTCGTACTGTCTGATATCGATTCTCATTACACCGTTCCATTCTACTGCTTTGATGTATCTGTTGTTTCCAAGTTCTAAATTACAACGTGGTGTTGCCATCTCGATTGAGTTTTATGTAATGAGTTGTATTTGGGTGTGCCTCTCTTTATATACGATCGAAAACCAATCTTTTCATTGGTCGAAAATGAGAAAGATACATGCATCGGTTAATTATTAGCGTCCTTCTGCATGTTTTTTATTGGTTGAAAAATGTCGCAATCCAGTGCATTATAATCCGATTAATTTGTCAGTTATGTAAGGTTCAAATGTATATACTGCATTTCCATTGGTCGAAATTTGACGCAATTCACTGCATATGCGTCGTCATAATCAGGATTAACAAATCTTGCCTCCTAAAAAGGATCTGTGTACAAGGGATTAACGACCATATTAGGTTATGATTTTGCGTCTTCTTGTTGTGACGTGATGCATTGCAAACGTCATAATCGGGTTACATGTCCCTTGTTGCAACATTCTTTTATAGTTTTTACCTAGTTTTTTACTTGTAGAAATGAATATACCACTTTTGATAAAGAAGTGTCTTCTTTGTTTCACTGGTTAAATCATCTCAGTCTTTCAATTAAATTTTATTACCCACTTAAAAACCAGTAAATTATTTAGAAATAGGTTTGAGTATGGTAAAGGTCTCCTATTTCGGAGGATTTAACATTTTTCTCTAACTTGATCATCGATTTGTTTCCGTTTGTTGTTCGAAGGGATTATGACATGTTTTTAACATATACATTGTGACAAATACCTTCAAAGTTTGGCTTTGGTTATATATCTTGTGCTATGTTAAACTTTCTGTGATGGGGATTATTTATTTTAATAGTGCATTAGGTAACCCCTATCTATAAATAGACTTTCCGACAACGTAATACCGGTCGCCATCTTGGCTCCTTGGCTCCTTGCGTTTTTGGGGTGCCTAAAAAACCTCACTCCCTACTACTTATAGGTAAATATTGTACAGCAAATAATGCACTTTTTCAAACAAAGCACGTTGATTAAATTATTTTATCATTTTGCATAATTTGTATCATGTAATTTATAACCAGTGATTAAATACCTTTGCTGGTGGATTCCAAGTCGCCGAGGGTATTTACGGTTAGAAGAATGTTACATTTTGAGAGAACAGAGGAGAATCCTTGTCCTTTGATGGTTTTAGGTTTACTCTTTTGATTTTGTCGGTATTTTGTGAATAATGTCTTTAATGTATTGGTTTTTGATGTTTTAGTCCTTTAACACAACTCATTGAAATGTGCCATCTTGCAAATCATGGTATCGTACAATATATTAAAATCATTATTTTGAAAAAGATATGCGCAATGTATATCCATAAGTAAAATGTATGCTCAGTTCATGGTGAAAAAAATGCAACTTTTAAAGTAGTTAACACGCAAGTACCCCAAAGAGGCTGCAGAATATGTTTAAAGAAAGGAATATAGTATTGTTAATTAAACTGGTCGATTAAGCAAAATGCAATGTTCCTCAAATTAGTATAGATAAAAAAATTCTGGTCATACTGGTCACTGAACATAACCGATGTTAATACAATAAATTTGAATAATATAATCTGGAAATTTACAAGGACCATTAAAGAATAAATTTGTGATAAAAGTAAAAATATTATTCAATATTCCATTCAGATATTGATCAAAGACTGTTTAATTAATTACAACTTTCTGGATACGATAGGGGTTGTTTGCATCTTTATATAACAAGTACTGAATTAACAAAATCATACTAGATTAACCGAGAAGACCATTATTTTCAAATGTAAAACAACAGAACCGTTGCGCTATAGAGCTTTAATTGAAAAGGGTCCAGAGACACTAAGGAATCCTTTAATCTAACCATGGAATCTATATTTGGTAAATATGAAATATTCAAACAAGATGCCAATGATTGTATGATTACTCTCATTAATGGTGCTCGAACCCCAAAACATATAGCATGGCATTGATGTGCTTAACAGTCTATGTGCCCTATATAAATCCATTAGATACTCGATCTATCTATACTAATCCTAGAAATTCATTTCATCGTTACTTTTGTAGTCTACATAATTCACTATTACACTATTCTGATGAAGAAACAACTACGTATTTTTTGCTATTACTAGAAGGAACCCGCGATTCTCGCGGAAGAGGTAAGGGAGTTTATATTTGATAGGTAAAAAAAGTGCGGGAAAGCTGAAGTCTGTTAACAATACTGATGCTACAGATTAAAAAAAATGTTAAGAGGGAGATTGCGAACAAAAACCTATATAATTGATAGCACAGTTTCAATTTTATGCGCAAACTCTTTAAGGAGGAGAAGACTCATGCTTTGCTGGTGCAGCTGATATTTATGGATGCGTGTTCATTGTGTATCCTCGTACACCAGATATTTCTATTTACTGGTAAAGGGATGCACAGTGGTGTTAGTCTAATGTGTTTTTTCTTCAACAATTTTGTATTGTTTGTATTGTCATTATGTCTTTGTTTTGTTTCCTAAGCTTTGTCCTTTCCCTTGGACTTTAGTCTTTTAATACTTAGGGGACAATCCGCGGGACAACCATTCCATTCTGAGGTTTATCATGTACACGCCACGTGAAGACCAGACACGCTGTACATGTAGGTGTTCAGCCTCTGATCATTTTTTATTATTTAAATGACAAACTAACATACTGTAAATGTTCATTGTACACAACGGGACCTATTATTTATTTATTATTCCAGATAATCATGGCGTCTCAACGGTATAATTATTTTTAAATTTTTTTTATCCCTCATCGGTGGAATACACGTCAAAATAAAAAATTTCCAAGACGGATTAATTTTTATGTAGCATCGGTATTGTGTACTCGCCATGTGATTTTTTGGAAACGAGTTGAGTTGTAAAATAACAATCCAAAGATACTTATATTAGATACAGTAAATTTATACTATGCTGTATACGACGCATTTCAAGGAGTTACCTCTAATCAGCAGCATTAAAACCGAAACATGTGGAAGACCAAAAACTAAACTTATATTAAACAAGAAGTACTCAACCAAAAATACCGAAATAGGAAGCCAAATTTCAGCTAAGGAGATCTACCATGTGCAATACAAGGAATGAACCCTTAGTATTTCTATTATTTTTGAATTTTGCTAAATACTGGTAATTTCTATAACAAATCAATGAATAATCATGTCAGACAAGTCTGACGACTGGGTTGGCGAATACCCTCGGGGACCTAGGGTCCACCAGCAGAGGCATCATCCCAGGAGTTTCAAAATAACAATCCAAAGATACTAATATTAGATACAGTAAATTTATACTATGCTGTATACGACGCATTTCAAGGAGTTACCTCTCATCAGCAGCATTAAAACCGAAACATTTGGAAGACCAAAAACCAAACTTATATTAAACAAGAAGTACTCAACCAAAAATAGCGAAATAGGAAGCCAAATTATACATTAAAATGCTAAAAGATGTACATTGACTGAATCACGCGTTTCCTGCGACTGTGATCAAATAAAATGGGGGGCTTTCATATGTTTAAATCTATTTTACCACCTACTATTAATACTGTGTAAAGAATATTTTCATTCAATGTTTCACGGCGGTGTTACTTGTTTGGTACGAAAAGGAAATGTAACAGGAGGGTCTGACAGCTATGCGTTTCCAAGCCCCGCTGTGTATTAAAATGTCTAGAGTTGCTATTCCGACAAACCTCAAATAAAAGTTTCACAATAAACCACTAATTTACTGAAAAACAAATGGATAGACTGACGGACAGTAGCAATTAAGACATGCAGTTCGTTCCAATTGGACTCCAAGCTGTATATATAAAAAAATTAAGTTTTCATATTTTATTAACCATGTTAAAATAGAACAAAGATTCGAAACATATAATTCAAAAATATAAATAGGAATTCCTTACAAAAAGTAATAGTTCTATATCAAAAATAATTATAATTTGGGAAAAACAACACTGGCAAGTAAATATGACCCCAGAAATAATAATCCTGGAAAAACATACTTTGTGGTAAAGACATTAAGCGGAAATTTTTAATATAATCTCCATTTTAATTTAGAAACTGAAATCTTCGATTAAACTTCAAATATTTAAACCGAACCTTCTAGGAAAGGAATCTTGGCTTTGCATTTTGTAAAGTATTCAAATAAGCAAGCTCCAAAACAAACGGTGAAAGTGTGATTGTTAACAGATTTCATACTTATCGGAATAAGTATGCGGAATCGCGCACAAGTTTGAAAAATAGGCTTTAAATCAAATATACTAATCATAAATCATGGTAATATAACTATATCTTTTGCAAAATATTTAAGTTAAACCGAATATCTAATCATAATAATTATTTTTTTTATGTTAAATGATTATTCCCGTTTTATACAATGTTAAATGTTACTAAAATAGATATAATCACAAGAATGAAATTAATTTTAGCAAAAATTTTATTTCAAAAGGGGAGATAATAAAATATTAATCATGTGAATAATACTCTTCCCATTGACGGGCGGTTTTTCTAGAACATTTTCACACAAAAAAAAGAAATTCTTCTGAGGACAAACTTGGGAACTACTGAATGTCACTATTATATTTTATATCTCGAACATTTCCATCATTTTGTGGTTTCAGAGTTTTTACAGCTCAAAAAAAGTCTCTTCCTTTAGTATTAATGATTATTGGTTTTTAAAGCATTCAAACAAATTCGAAACAATTACATTGTAGTATGATATACAACGAAGATTATTGTTCAATTAAATCCGTGGAGAAGCGTTCCACAGGAAAGGTAAACAATTCCCGTTTCCATTCTCTATTCTAATACACAATTAAGAAAGCTGTTGTTTAATTCGTTTATTCAGTGACTTTCCGATTGTCCCACATTTGAATATTACAGGTAAAAAGGGTAAGAAAAAATTATAGACAATTGGGAACTTTAAATGTTGGACAATTGGGAGGTGTTTTTATAGTGGTACCTTTGTTAAAACAGTGATTATGTGTGTAGCTGATTATACAATAAATTATAGGAATTGTAATAGTAAGAAAAGATGGATGATGGATGAATTATTGTTTAACGCCCCGTGGCAACCAGATGCATATCAGGACGAGAACATCTTAATATGATAATGAATATGATCCCTGTTTTGTACTAGACTGACACGTTATGTCGGATTTTTAATGTGCTAGCTCACGAGGTAACTGTCCGCAGGAAGACATATCACCTCACTCGGACACATTATACGGACTTCGAGCCGACCAGTCTTTGCTCTTGCTCCTAGATACCGCGGGGATCAACAAGACTCTGTAAATGTAACCTGTAATTAATGTAATAAGATATGAAGAAATTATTTTTCAGAAGCTTGGGTTTGGTGTATTTAAGAATATTACACCCATCAACTCTAACGAAGCATCACTTCTTATTAATTATAAATCTGATTTGTAATTAATTGAAGCATTAAAAAAAACAAAGCAAAAAGTTGCAAATCATTTGCACTTATAGTTTCAGGACAGAAGATTTTTAAAGTTTCAGTTAATCAGTAACAATAATTGCCCATAGCAGCCATGATTTTTGCCGGATCAAGTCAAAAGGGGGATCTTGGTAGAAGATCTAAAAAAATCACTTGTATCAAGTTACAAATCATTTGCACTTGTAATTTCAGAGCAGACGATTTTTCAATTACAGCCAATCAGAAACAAGAACTGCCCATGGCGACCATGTTTTTCGACCAATCAAGATAAAATGAGGAATATTTGTAGAGAACTCCTTTAACATCATTTGTGCCAAACCAGATGCACTTGTGGTTTGAGAGGTGATGATTTTTAAAGTTTCAACGAATCAGAAACAAGAATTTCCCATTGTGGCCATGTTTTTTGCCTAAGCAAATCGAAAAGACGAATCTTTATAGAACACCTCACAAGCATCATTTGAATCAACTTACAAATCATTTGCACTTGTAGTTTCAGAGATGATTTTTAAAATTTAAGCCAATCAGAAAAAAAAATTGCCCATGGCAGCCATGTTTTTTTGCAGGATCAAGTTGAAATGAGGAATATTTGTAGAAGACCTCACAAACATTATTTGTATCAACTTACAAATCATTTGCACTTGTAGTTTCAGAGATGATGTTTTGAATTTCAACCAATCAGAAACAAGAATTGCCCATTGCAGCCATGTCTTTTGCCGGATCAAGTTGAAATGATGAATATTTCTAGAAGACCTTTCAAACATCCATTGTGTCAAGTTACAAATCATTTGCACTTGTAGTTTCAGAGAGATGATTTTTCAAATTTCAGCCAATCAGAAAAAGGAATTGCCCATGGCCGCCATGTTTTTCGCCCGATCAATACGAAATGAGGAAGCTTTGTACAGGACCTCACAAACATCATTTGTATTAACTTACAAATTATTTGTACTTGTAGTTTCATAGGTAAAGTTTCAGCCAATCAAAAACAAGAATTGCCCATGGCGGCCATGTTTTTCGTCCAATCAAAATGAAACGAACTTTAGTACATCATTGCTGCAAAGTTTGGTTCCAATTGGCTTTGTAGTTTCAGAGATGATCAAAATCTGAAATGTTAACGATGACGACGACGGACGGACGGACGACAGACGCAAAGCAATATCTCACATAACTTTGCCAGGTGAACTAAAAATTTCATACGTATTAAGGTATTAAAAACAATTAAGAAAGGTTCCGCTTGGTAATTATTCGGAGGTTCATCATCAACAGCATCTAACGCGTGCTCAAAGTGGGAACTGGTTGGAGAGGTAAATTCAGCTTCTTAACGCTGAAAGCAAATAGGGTCTTCTTTTTCATATCAGAATAGCATGATTGTCGACAATATTACTTTATCAATTTTTCAGCTACAAAAGAACAAAAGTTTTCATTTTTTCCTGACAAGACCCGTTTGTGTCTTATACGAACGGAATACACAAAACAGGAAACGTTTTGAGTCGATATTCAATAGATTTTTATTTGTGTGTTTACCCTACAGATATCAATACAGTGGGTGTCTACTTGGTAGTGATTTACATGTAGTAAAATATAAACCAGCTTATTAAAAAGGAGGAAATTGTTAGATTTATATATAAAAATTATAAAATGATGTTTATCACGCTTAGTTAAACAAGAATGCATACGTATTAAGGTATTAAAAACAATTTAGAAAGGTTCCGCTTGGTAATTATTCGGAGTTTCATCATCAGTGGGAACTGGTTGGAGAGGTAAATGCAGCTTCTTAACGCTGAAAGCAAATAGGGTCACCTTTTTATATCAGAATAGCATGATTGTCCACACTTATTACTTTATCAATTTTTCAGCTACAAAAGAACGAAAGTTTTCATTTTTCCCTGACAAGACCCGTTTGTAGGTTTTTAATCGGGTGTTTACTCTATTCAGATGTGGGTTGCGTTCTCATTACGACTCGGGCTATTAAAGATACCATTTACATCCCTCCTTTCCCAGAACTCCATATACGTCCAAATGGCTTTCAAAATCTCCTTTCAACCACACTTCTTTGGATGTTTCTACAAATGTACGTCTATAACCATGCGACAATATGCTACTTCCCAGAAGTAACCATGTTGAATTTGGATCATTATTCCAGAGACGCAGTTTACGAGGCATGTTTTGACTCCTATACCTCAGCTCAAGAGCCAGATAACAGGCACTAACTTGCCGCTGTTTCATAACCAGAGTCAATATGGACATGTTTTAGCGTTAAATTACATTACAGACATAGTGTGCCATAAGCGTTTACATAACTATTTTATATACTTAATAATATATTAACACAGATTATTGAAACACAAATATACATGTAGATTAAGATAGTAAAATACAAAATATTTAATTTCCAAGGATGAAGTCAAATGCAAGCCGCAAATCAGATAAACGCTACTGAGCACGCGCAAACGGTGAAATAGATATATCATCATACCTTTTCATTTTATAATGACTAACAGTAACAGTTTAACCTATACATGTATGCAGTACGACTGAATTCATTTTATGGCCGTTTGCAATATAACGTCCACATCACGTTAGGTAACGTCAGGAAACGTCAAGGCGACTAACTATTTAGACGATTTCCGTAAGATTAGAGAAAACAAAGAAAAAAACAGTATAGTACCACATTAAATTTGATGCAGAAAAAATCAATATTATAAATAATTGTATTTTGAAAACTGAAAAAATCAACGTTGCACTTTTTATAAGTCAAAATATTTTTGTTTTATAATATTTTTAATAACACCGCCATCTCTAGCCAAAAAGAGTTTTTATGGCAGATGTGTCAATTTGTTAGACTTACTTTTTGGTTAGAGGTCTACTTAAAAATCCCCCCCCCCCTTTTCATAATACATAATTCCATATTCTGACAAGATTTCAATACTTGAAAGACTTTATAATTTCTCCCAACACTGTCTTTGCTATGTTAGCCAAAGTTACTGTTAAATGCTAGTTTCATTTTTTCACCTTTTATGATGTTAATATGTGTAATTATATACTTTTTATGCAAATGTAGGTCTTAGACTTGTCATGCTTGTGGTCCGAGTCTATTGTAAGATGCATAATGTGTAACCAATCCAATTGTCTTGTTAGTTGACAATAAAATAAGTTTAAACTAGAGTTGAAATGTACGTGTTGAACAATTTTCTGCATAGACTTAATGTTAAACTAATTTTGGGTAGGGTTATTTCCCTTGACAATACATGTTATTAATAAATGAAGAGTATTTTTTTAAAGATAATACCAACTACATTGATAGGATTGGTGCGGTAACAATATCCTGTTAGCTTTTTCCAACTAATTTGAGTCCAATGCAAATGCAAATCGCAATGCAAAATATAACATTTTTGTGCCTCATTACGTACTTTCCGCTGTATTGTAAACAAACGTTAAGATATCGACTACAGTATCGTTATAATGACATAGTAAAAGTTCAGTATATATAACAATTTTCGTCGAACTGTTAGCTTTTTATGTTACTTTAGTTTAAACATATTTTATTGCAAAATTAGCAAAAGAATCGGACACAAGTTATTCCAACTTACATACGTATTTAAATCATCAGATAAGGTATCGTCGCCAAAAAGTAAGGTTTCAATTTTTAATTCATCTAGAAAGTTTAGACTTGTGTTTAATTGTTCTCGTGCTAAGGTAAATAAAGGGCATTCGAAAAGATAATGTATCGAGTGTTACTTTGTGTTCATAGTACATTTAAAATCAAGTACGTCATTGGCTGACCTCAGTAAAATTATACACTGTTACTAGCCGTGACCAAAGTGGAAGAACTGCTGCCCTGCGTGTGAGTCTTTGTATCCCTGGGCCCTCTTATATCTGTTTGCCAGTCCTTTTGTTGTCGTTGTAGGCCAGCAATTGCAAGTTGTTGTCTGTGCCAGTATTCTGTCGTGTGTACCATCATTGATCACTAGGAAGCTTTCATATGCGGTAGTCTGAGTCCACTCGTCTTGCATGTCAATATCTATTAAAGATAGGTTTGGTATAAGGGTCTCTCTCCTGCGGGACATACTGGATCTGACGGGCGGGAAGGTTGGTAGTTGTTCCACCATGCATTGCGTTTCATCGTTCCATTCTGGGTGTGCGTAGTTTGGTTATTTCCTGCTTGTAGATTGTAGGAACAGCAGTGGTCTCATCCCGCCACTCTTTTTGCGTGTGTTGATGGTTGAAGGGCAGGTTCTATTTGTAATTCTGGTAAACAAGATTCTGTCCACCTCTCCCATTCTCTATAATTGTACCCTGTAATTAATTGAATAGGATACGAAGAAAATATTGTTCAGCAGCTTGGGTTAGATGTATTTAAGAATATTACACCCATCAATTCTAACGAAGCATCACTTCTCATTAATAAAAAAACATAACACAATATAAAAAAAAATAACATTATAAAAACATAACAATCTACTGTTTCCATTAAACAATTAAGGTATTTTGATAATATATTGTTAAACAAGCTTTCTATTCTATTGTTAATTAAAGTATTTTTGACACCTGAAAATAATGTGGGACAATCAGAACTCATGTTGTGGGACAATCAGAACTCTACAATTTTAAAAAGTGGGCCTCTCTATTAAATAAATAAAAAAAGTGGATAAAACTCAAATAGTCAGGTAATTCTACCCCCTATTTTATTATTTAATACAGAGTTTATATATTTTAATTAATTTTTCTTTGGAAATTTATTTTTAGTTAATAGTTTTCAAAGTTGCCTGACATGGAGTGCTGTATGTTCAACCCAAAAGGACCTGCATGACCAGTACAGTGATGGGAACCCTCCATACTTCTCCTATTCCTTTTCGTAATAATAATTTATTTTTAAAACATACCTCAGCATTTACAAAAATCATTTAAGAACTGTGAATAGAAATTCTCGAAAAAGGGGCACAATATCACCTTGTAATAGTCGCCGTCCAATTCCCAGTCAGATTAGTACAACTAACGTGTATTATTTACAGAAAAGCACAATGCCCTCAGTAACAGTTCATAGTTTTGTTTGTTATATATTTATATATTTTATTCACTTTTATTTTTTGTCATGTTTCCTTTAATTTTATTTTATAATTTATTTTTTTATCATTCTTATTAACTATATATTATTAGAATTTATTATTTATTTTATTCTTATTAACTATATATAACTTTTCATTTGCTGTCATATTTAAAAATCAGTGATATTTTATTTCATATTACCAAAAGTAAGTAAAAAGTAAAGTTCCTCTACTGATTTTTTGCTGACATTTTTCAAAATGGTCACTTTATATGTATACTTTGTATACGCAAAAAATAGACCTTCATGAGTTGGGTTTTAAGTTGGGTAAATGGTTACTTGTTTTTCGTCTAAGTAAAAACGAAGCGTTAATGATCGATAAATTCACGACAAGACTATCAGTATAGGGTTAATTATCATTGCGATATTTTCATCATAAAATACTTTATTGATGCAAAACTTACAACAAATTTTAAATTTACTCCATAAAACCTCAAAATTTTCTTTTCAAAATTCTTATATTTTTTAAATTGAAATTAATGAACTAAAATTCCCTATATTTTGACAGTTTCTCATAGTAAAATTTTTTTCTTACATAAAAATTCAAATTTTAAACGCTAACAATATGTCATACCATATAAACATTTACTTAAACAGATAACAATAAAGTGGGTGTCCACCTTGCTAGTGATATACATGTAGTAAAATGTCAACCTTATTAAAAGGGAGGAAATCGTTAGAATTATATATAATAATAATGTTGATCACGTTTGGTTAAAAAAAACATACGTATTAAGGTATTAAAAACAATTTAGAAGGTTCCGCTTGGTAATTATTCGGAGTTTCATCATCAGCAGCATCTAACGCGTGTTCAAAGTTTGCACTGGTTGGAGAGGTAAATGCAGCTTCTTTACGCTGAAACCTAATAGGGTCACCTTTTTCATATCAGAATAGCATTATTGTCGACATTTATTACTTTATCAATTTTTTAGCTACAAAACAACAAAAGTTTGTGTCTTATACGAACAGAATACACAGAACATGAAAAACAGATTCGATAGGTTTTTATTTGGGTGTTTACCCTATTCAGATGTGGGTTGCGTTCTCATTACGACTCGAGCTATTAAAGATAGGATATCACATCCCTCCGCTTCCCAGAAGTCTATATAAGTCCACATGGCTTTCAACATCTCCTTTCAACCACACTTTTTTAAATGTTTCTACAAATGTACGTCTATAACCATGCGACAATCTGCTACTTCCCAGAGGTAACCATGTGGAAGAGGACCCCTAGAATTTGGGTAGCTATTCCAGAAACGCAGTTTATAAGGCATGTTCTGACACCAAAGTAATATGTTGCTCAACAGCCAGATAACAGGCACTAACGTGCCGCTGTTTCATACAGTCAATATGGACATCTCTATGAAAGATTTGAGCGTTAAATGACATTACAGACAGTGTTCCATAAGCATTTACATAATTATTTTATATACTTAATATGATCTATTGTTTTAATTCTATAATTTAACCCAGATTATTAAAACACAAATATAGATTAAGATAGTAAGTACGAAATATTTAGTTTGCAAGGATAACATCAAATGCAAGCCGCAAATCAGATAAACGCTACTAAGCACGCTCAAACGGTGAAATAGATATATTATCATACATTTTCATTTTATAATGACTAACAGTAACAATTTAACCTACAGAATTCATTTTATGGCATTTTGTAATATAAGGTCAAAATCACGTTAGGTAACGTCAGGAAACGTCAATACGATTAACTATTTAGACGTTTTCCGTTAGATTAAAGAAAACTAAGAAAAGAACAATATAGTACCACATTAGATTTAATGCAGAAAAAATCAATCTTGTATTTTGAAAACTGAAAAAAACGGTGCAATTTTTAAAAGTCAAAATATTTGTGTTTTATTAATATTTTTACTATCGCCGCCACCTCGAAACAAAAAGACTTTTTATGGCAGATGTGTCAATTTGTAAGACTGACTTTTTGGTTACAGGTGGCGGCCAAAGTCCACAAATTTATTCTGGACACAAAGAGATTTTATATACAATAACTTGAAAATCTCCCTCCCCCTTTTCTATAATATATAATTCCGTATTCTGACAAGATTTCAATACTTGAAAGACTTTTTAATTTCTCTCAACACGGCCTTTGCTATGTTAGCCCAAAGTTACTGTTAAATGCTAGTTTCATTTTTTGACCTTTTATGTTGTCAATATGTGTAATTATGTATTTTTTATGGAGAGGTAGGGCTTAGACTTGTGGTCCGAGTCCATTGTAAGTTGCATAACTTGTAACCAATCCAATGGTCATGTTAATTGACAATAAAATAAGTTGAAACTAGAGGTGGTGGCGATAGTCAATCCTTATTTGAAATGTACATGTTGAACAATTTTTTGCATTGACTTAATGTTAAACTAATTTTGGGTACGGTTATTTCCCTTGACATTACATGTTATTAATAAATGAAGAATGCTTTTTATATATTTTGTAAAAGGATTATACCAATTATAATCATGAATTAAAATAGCTGGGTAAATTTTTTCATCAATACTCGAACAGTCGTGTAAACTTTTCTTGATATATACTTAAGTTTGCCTTGGGAGAGGCGCAATATTATACTTTCGTAGTGAATGGGCAAATAGTTCATCAAAATATGTGTATTAGTTATAACACATTCATAAGAAAAGTTTGTTGTGTTAAAAAAAGATTATATATATTCTAAAAAATTGATTTGTCAATGTAAATATTATTGCATACATATTGCAATTAACGTGATAACAAAGCAGGTTTTTAGGGGATCAGGGGTATTGGGGTTTGGTGCGATAACATCATCCTTTTAAATTTTTCCAAAAACTAAATACAGAATACCAAATTTGAGTCCACCTCAAGTACAATCAATGCTTGCAATGCAAAATATACATTGCTGTGCCTTACGTACTTTCCGCTGTATTGATAACAAACGTCAATATATCGACTACAGCTAGTATCGTTATATTAACAAATTAAAAGTTAAGTAACGTTAGCTTTTTATGTGACTTTGTGTTCATAGCTGATCTCAGTAAATTATACACTGTCACTAGCCGTGACCCATATCATTGTCCCATGTCTACTTATACATTAACTGTGTGTACCTTATATCAGACTTCAATTATTCTGTGAAATATTATATTGCGTTACCTGTAATAATAATTTAGCTTAGCTTTTATCAATGAACAGTTACTAAAAATCCCAAATCTATAATGCTAAAATTAAGGGCTCGATTTATTTGGGACGTCATCACGTAACAATTGCAATAGACGCCATTCAAATCAGAATTTGACTGATTGAGGATGAACTTGTTGTCTGAAAATTTCACACGTTCAGGTCGAAACGTTTCTTTAATTGCTGGAATGTTTCCATTTTTCGTTGTTCGTCTCCACTTCCGTTCTATGGATAATTGTTCAGCTAAACGGTAACCAAAGGTAACCGGACATAATACCAATATGCCAAGTAATTATACCGCAAATGATACTATTAACAAACTACTTTCACTTCTAAATATTGAAGAGGCGGGTGGTTTTGGCCTTTTTATATAAGCAATGAGAAGTAAGAAAATGGCATAGAGTTTTATGGGTTAAATATGTTTTTACAAAATACGGTCTAATAATGGACCATTAATTCAGTAAACTTTATTTCACACCTGAAAAAAACATAGACTCATCGGTTTTAGTGAGCTTTTAAAACGACCACACGAAATATAGATACAACAAGCACATAACAAGAGAACTTTTTTTTAAATGAAGGGAATTGAAGTATTTCGGTTTACTTTTGAATATTGTTTCAATTTATTACAATAAATTGGTACAAATAAATTATTATTGTTATCAGGGAATAGACAAGTCATAGTAACAACAAAGTAAGCCGAATTTGGTTGGAAAAGCAATATAATGTTTTTTTTTCATTGCTTTACTATAAAATAATATTTCGCCCTCCGAAAATGGTGGGATGTTCTGCCCAAGAGGTAAGAACAGATATCTCACCTTTTTATGATATTCGTGCTTGCATGGGCAGTTTCCTAGTTAATATTTAAGTTAACAATAGAACATCATCCGATATTCAAAATCGCTTTTCAACAGAAGATGACCGATTAGCGAAGTAATATATATTGACAAATTTTTACTTTTTACCAAAAAATATGTGATCTTTTTCACAATTATCATTTTTTTTTTAATATATATAATCATTTGTTCTAGCACAACACATTTTTCTTATGAATGTGTAGTACACATATTTTGATAAACTATTTTCCCACTCACTACGAAAGGATAATATTTAACTTCTCCCAAGGCAAAGTTATGCATATGTCAAGAAACTTTTACATGCACTGTTCGCGTATTGATAAACACCCCCAAATAATGTGCGTTTTCTTATCAAATCACGATTCAGTTTAAATATTCATTACTCTCTCGTTTACACTGTTAAGCTCAGACATAGTTCTATCATCACTTTATCGCTTCAAATTGAGAGAGAGTTCTCCCACGTGTACCACCAATTCCATTACGTTGACAAGATTTTGAACTAAAATTTTAAATCACATTTTAATTTAGAATTTTTATTAAAGTTGTAACAATAAATTTCAATAACTCTCAATATAAAACTATTATGTGATTATTTTTATTACTTCCGAGCTTCAAACAGACATTTTTTATATTTCCATAAATGTTTTTGATCTCCCATTTAAAGTTGATAATAATCCCCAATCTATGCGTGCAAAGTATGAACTAGTATATATATTTATTGGCGATCCAATGCAGCATTTATACAAAGAGAATTAAACAATGAGGGACGTAGCTATATTGTACCACCTTATTATAACACTGTCATCTTTAGTATATGTTCAGCCCTATGCGGTGAGTACACTTATTTGAATATTTCTGAAGCAATGCAATTATTTCATTGGTAAGTTCAGTAGCAATTGCTTCGGCAATGACGCGATTTTTAGATACATATGATGAAATTTTCAGTTGACAAATTTTGGAATTGTTTAAAAAGTATAGGGTTTCATGTGCTCCACGTCCAAATACATTGTAAACCATCATTAAAGATAAATCTGGTACTTATTTATTACATAAATGTTTTGAATAGAGGTTTTTGACATCTATCAAGCATTTCTCACCTAAATTGTTTTGAATATCCCCATAAAGAAACAAAATCATTTTACTTTTACATCAAAGGTGGTACATGTACTTGCTAACAACAAAAATAGTTTTGGTTCTGAGTATCTTTATGTTTAACGACGGACTTAAAAACTCCAAAATTGTGTTATTGCCCTCTACCGATATGTATATTAATTTTCAGTAACTAATTTTATAGTTATTACCATATCATAAGAGTACACAGTCCCAGACTATAGATTCTGAAAGGCATAATATGTACTTCATGTAGTTTTGAAAATGACCGAGAACTGAAAAAGATTGAAAGAAAAGTGGAAGTGGCCCTACTCCTTTTGACTTGAGCTGGTTTTGATCTGTTGATAATGAACTACTGTATATCTTTTCTAACCTGATAGCATTGTCATGAACTTATATAGAAAAATATTTGGAATAATCTGAATAATACTCCGAAGTTTTCTTAATTTTTTTTGGTCAAATATTTAATTTCAGGCGTTTGTTTGAACTTCTACATTTTTTGTTGTTTTCTAAGTTTTATATTGCACATCATAATATATTAGCGTATTCAGATGTGTAAGAAACCAGTGCAATGCATCAAAAGTATCATCTATGCAGCAAAAATACAATAATTCCAGAATATAATATCAGTAAATTGATCGAAAGATTATGTTAAGACCTGTTTGATTATACTACTCACAATATTTCGGTTTTCACTTTTGGCTTTCCAACGTTTTGGTCAAAGAATTAAGGCAAATCTAGAAATTCGCATTGTACTCAAGGAATATGGTATCGGAGTAAGACCTAATACCGCGGCTTTGGCGATGACACAATATTTTGTTGCACGCATTGAAATTTTAAATTGATATTTTTGCAATTTTTATAAAGAAGAGTTTCAACTCTATCAGGCAGAGTTCACCTAACCTGGAATTTTAATTGAGTTACGAGTGTACCGGATGAAAGTAAAATTATAAATGTACGCAAGAAATTATCGGACTTAGATTTAGACCTCCTCATTTTGGAAATGTTCTAGTAGTAATATACGACAAGTTCCTGTCAAAGGATATACAGCAATCACGTCGTGAAAA
Source organism: Mytilisepta virgata (assembly GCA_028015205.1). NCBI lineage: Eukaryota > Metazoa > Mollusca > Bivalvia > Mytilida > Mytilidae > Mytilisepta > Mytilisepta virgata. Next base: position 48,338,964 of record CM051518.1, on the reverse strand, counting down.
AAAAAGTGTATTTACTATCTCATATATACGTTTTAATTTGAAGAAGTCAACAATGTTCACAGGATGAAACAATACCAGTTAAATTCGTTAAAGTTCATTTAAGTCATGGATAGCATTTTGTGTCGTCTTGTGATCAAAGCTGGCTAGCCAAAGCAATTGGTCTTTTACCTTATTTATGGTCATTATATTTATTTCAATAGTCGATTTATCTTTTATATATGTCATATCTCTGTTCCATTATTATCTGTTTAGATAATTTACAAGCTGTATTCAACATTTGTAATCAGATTCTGCAACAACAAAAATTCGGTTATTAATTTGGTGGACTCTAAACAACAATGAAGAAAACCCAGTTTACTGTCGATTTGTCATTTTGTCATTTTTTGTTTGATTTTGGTCTTGTGGAATATGCTAACGGTATTTTTTTTTCGAACAGTCTACAGATTCTTAAAATTGCCAAAAAATTATCGAATACGGAAACCAAAAAATATAGAATGACATTAATTTTTAAGGTAGTTGTCAATAATAAAGGTTAAGTGTTAAGTAAATTTATTTTCTGAACTCTGCTTTTCGCAAGATTGTCCTTTTCCTAACTTTGGGGTCAAATAAATCGGATGTTTTTTTTTAGATTTCTGTTATTTTTCTTATTTTCTTTATCAGAAGACCAAAATGAATTTTAAACATTGTGTCTGATACTTCATTACTATGAGGTGTTTCATTATAAAACATTTATGAGTTTAGTCAATGTAAAACTAATAATATAATAAAGTAATAACGGGGAAAAATGGAAATACGACATTTAGTATTACGACACCAGTTGTCTTTTATGTGTATCTGCACGAAAATCTTTAAAAAATCATTAAGCAGTATATAGAGTTTCAGTGTCAGGATAATGGCGCTTTTGAAAGGTTTCTAGCCATAGCTATTCTTCAGAATAAAAGCAAATTATTGTCCCCCAGAACAGTTCCTACATATCTACAGTTGATCAGGTGATATTTATTTTAACATCCTAAAACAGTATTACATGTTACCATTTGTAGTTCACGTGCACTATATCTTATCTTTCAAGCTTAGCAAAACTAGCTTGATATTTCGACATATTGGAAAGTATGTGACCTCATAAAGTTCAAATAGAAGTGGTATCATTCATGATCATGATCATTTCTCATATGGATCTCCATCTCACTTTCAATGAAATTCCAGTTACTAATGAACCTCTTTTTTATACCAATAATTCGTTTACTTTTTTCCAGAATTATTTTTGGTGTTTCCCATATCAAAACCGTGATAGAAATTTCCTGTTGGCAACTTCTTTGATTAAAATAAATGTATGATGTAATCCAAAAAATGGATTTCCATTTAAATTTTCGGGGAATCTTAAGTGAATACTCATACTGTTCACGTTTTTTACGGAATAAGATAACTTAGATAAGGTTAGACTTCCCCTCTGCCTTAGTCTTTCTAAAACAATGAATATCAACATTTTCAGGAAATCTCAAGTAGCTATCGGATAATCACATTGTACAATGTAAATCTCCTATTTGATATTTCAGTTTTTTATTAAAATGATTTTTTTAATGTTTTTGATCGGTCACTGGTGGCAACAAGCTACATAGCTTTCCGGTGGATACTAATTTTAGATAATAATCAACTTTATTGATATTGTGTTAAGAGCGACAGACCTTGTATGAATACGACCACATTTTCTCAGACTAGAACAAAAAATATTTAAATATCTTCTCACCTAAACCACTGCCCTAAATGTAACTTACCTTCGTTTATAGTTTATTTTCAAACTTGTGACTGCCAGTCTAAATTTGACTACCTTCACTGAAAATATATACAACAAAATATGACTGATTCATAAGGGTTTTAACGTTTAACGTACTCTTTAGGTCAACACTGTTGTCATGATAATGTTAGTTCGTTTTACATAAAGGTTCAAGTATAGTGATACAGACCTTTAGTTTACATTTTTTAGGGATCAAACTTTAGGTAATATATTCACTGTTCTGTGTAGATTTTCAAATAAGAGCGACTTGTAGTCAATATAGAATACTTATTGTAGAAAAATGATAATGCTGGATATCTTTGTCACAATGTATATGACACTCCTGTTGACGAGAATGTGTGTTTAGTAACACTAAAGGAACTGATTAGAAGATATGCTGCTGAAAAGGTAAGGTTACATAGTTACATATTATGCATTAGTACTGAATGTTATTCTCTACATTACCATTCAATGAATTATTCATCAGATAAATTAGACCAAAACACTGAAAAATCCCAAACAGTCAATTTTTTAATTGAAAAAACTAAAATAGCCTTAACAGGATAGCCATTTTACGGGTACAGTGAACTTTGAATTGAATTAGGAAGTTGAATAATGTTGGAATCTTGGAAACCAGCTCTTTATGTTTCAAGCACTATTAATTCCGATGTAATAAATATGGTAAATGTATCTTAAATTCTGTTATATTATTCCTGTAGAAGTATCTTAGTAATGTGATACATAACGAGTAAATAGTTTACTTGTCTGTTGACTATTTTTTAATGATAAATGATCAAAGATATCAAAGAAATAAGACCATTTTCACAAAGTTTCAAAAACTATTTGCTGAAATTAACTGTAAAATAATTCACTGAAAAATATTCTTACATACTAGTACTCGAATATCGTTTTTAATATTTACGTCTTTGATTGATAAAAAAAATCGATTTTATCCAATGATTTTTCGTCGTGTGTTCATTCGAATACTTGGCAAATATTTAAAAAATATTTAATAAGAAGTGAGTGAAGTGAGTAAAACAAAAACATAGCATAGTGGCCGTACTTCTTTGATTTCGTTGATTGACAACTCATAAGTTCTACTTAAGAGCGAAAATGTATAAAATCGAAAGCGACAGATTCAGATGCCAAAAGGGCCAAGAGTGAGGACAAAACCGTCTACGGACATATTTATAAACCTTATTTTCACAAAATGTATCATTTTTATAACGAATAAGGATGCGTTAAAGTCTTTCTGGCTTGGTATTTGTTGCTCATTAGGTACCAGCTTATTTTGACATTTGGAAATTTAATGGATATATATATCAAAAAGAGCAGATACGTGGATATATATTAAATCCCTAACAACATACAATTATGACCTCCATGAAAAGTTAATATCGACAAATGTCTTAATCGAGGAAGAGTTATTTTTCGCAGACGAAGTCCACGGGAAATAACAAATTCAAGTTCAGCAGTAATTGTTTTATTATTGTATACTTATTGACTGGGTATTAGGGGAATAGCATGTTTATTGTCCCCGAGGTACCACATTTTGCCCAAAGGTGTAGCCGAGAGGCAATAGTTGGTATCTAGTAAAATTATTGTTTTGATTTTTATATTTTTGTTTTGAAAGTTTATTACATTTTCATCTTGATAAACTGCAAATACTCCATAATTTCGTGTTTTCTTAAATCAAGTTAAACACTATATAATTACTGGCTGATACAACTAAACAAAATCTCAGAACAAAACTTGCATAACATGATTTGAGAAATTATAGAACTGTTACTAAAGAGCAAAAAGTTCAGACTTGCCAAACATTCATTGATAAGTATGAAACATGTATGATGTATTTTAATTCACCCTGAATGAATTGGGCGAAATTAAACCCCCAAAACGTTTTAGTAAAGCAATGTACAAAACCGATTATGTCTTTAAGATAACATTTTTTTTTCAGTTCATTCTGGTATTTTCATAGTTTCCGGATGCTTTGAAAATTGCACCACCTCCGTACATTTTTCCTTAACAGTCTATATAAATTCGAAAAATCGTTCTACGGACGACTGATTTTTTTGCACACTTTAAACTGTTATCTAGTTGGCATAACTAAAGATCAAACTAATCATTTAACCACTCTTCCACAGATTATTTATTGCTTTTCCTCCTGTTTTCTAAATTCACGACCAGTATTATCATTTTACTATTCTTTGTGGCATGTTTCTGTATTTTTTCAATATTTATTATGTATGTAAATTTAAAAGTTGAAAATGAAATTAGGAAATGATAGATAAAGTTGGAATCATTATTTTGTCTTATGCATTATAAAGTACTTCTTCCTACTTCGCAAATAAATGTATGACAAGTACCTGTTGTTCCTGTGAAGACATTGCCTGAGGTTCTTGCATGGTTTATGGTTAATATTCAGTTCATTACATAAGCCAAGGAAGACTATAGTCTTAGAAACTTTCAGAAAATTTACCAAAATTGGAATCACATATTTTTGAAATCCATAAAATCCAAATTAGTGTTGTTGGTATAGTGATTCCAATTATATATGGTTGCTAAATAGAAATCACAAATAAACTAGTCTTTGGGTCTTTCAGGAAATTTACCCAATTTGAATCAAATATTTTAGAAATCCAAATGATCCTGATAAGTCTTAAAGCTAATATAATCCAAAAAATATCTATAGTTGCTAAGCAAAATTCCAAAAATTACAGTCTTAGACACTTTCAGAAAATTAACCAAAATTGGAATCTCATATTTTTTAAATCCATGCAATCCAAACTAGTGTTGTTGGTATAGTGATTCAAAATATATATGGTCGCTAAGTAGAAATCACAAATAAAATAGACTTTTAGTCTTTCGGAATTACGACAATTGGAATCACATACCTTTGAAATCCAAATGATCCTGATAAGTCTTAACGCTAATATGATAAAAAAAAATCTATAATTGCTAAGTAAAATTCCAAAAATTATAGTCTTAGACAAATTCAAGTAATTTATCAAAGTTGGAATCGCATATTTATGATATCTAGATGATCCTAATATGTGGTACTGCTGATGTGATCCAGAAAATACATGTTTTCTTGTCAAAAATAAAAAAAAAGAATAATGGTCTTTGGGACTTCTAGGAAATTTCCCAAAGTTGGAATCGAATCTTCAAATTAGTCAAAGGAGCCCCGGTGCATATCCCCGTGCTATTCTTGTGTTTTTGAAATCCATACAATCTAAACTAGTGCTGTTCTATAGTGATCCAAATATATATGGTTGCTGAGCAGAAATCACAAATAAAGTAGTCTTTGAGGAAATTTACTAAAATTGGAATCACATATTTTGAAATTCACGTGATCTAGATTAGTCTTTAAGCTAATATGATCCAAAAAAATCTATAGTTGCTAAGTAAAATTCCTAAAATAGTAGTCTTAGATACTTTCAGGAAATTTACCGAAATTGGAATAGCATATTTCTGAAATTCATATAATCCAAACTAGTGCTGTTGGTATAGTGATTCCAAATATATATGGTTGCTAAGTAGGAATCACAAATAAACTAGTCTTTGAGTCTTTTAGGAAATTTCCCAAAATTGGAATCAAGTATTTTTAAATCCAAATGATGCTGATAAGTCTTATGTGTTACTGCTGATTTGATCCAGAAAATATATGGTTTCTTGTCAAATATAAAAACAATAATGGTCTTTGAGACTTCCAGGAAATCTACCAAAGTTGAGACCGCATCTTTAAACAATTCTGAAACTTTTAGTACAATCTACATAAGAGGTACAATTATTGAGCCAACTTTCAGTTCCGTATTCCAAAAACACGAGAGGAGTTGCGTGACAAAGGAATAATGTATCCTAAGGCTACATGTGTGGCGCAGGGGTGCTATTCAAATTCTGAAAGAGTTGGCACAATCTACACTGGCAGGGAAATTATTGAGCCAATTTTCATTTCCATATTGCAAATAACGTGAGAGGAGTTGTGCGACAAAGAAATAATGTTCCCGTAGCCCACCCGTGTAGCTCGGCTTCCAGGGGCGCTATTCAAATTCCGTAACATTTGACACAATCTACATTGGCAGGGCAATTACTGAGCCAACTGTCAGTTCCATATTCCAAATAACGTGAGAGGAGTTGCGTGACAAAGGAAGAAAGTACCCTTATGCTCCCTTTAGCTGTACGGGATGGACAATATCTTCGGGATCGAGTGATATCCTGATATCTTTGTGGAAATAGGAAATGTTATGTATGTTATATACGTTCAAGAAGTTGTCTTGGTATAAGGCCATGCTTTAAACACATTATTTGGTGTGTGTTTGTGTTATAATATTGCAGTACATGAATGAACATTTTTTTAAAAGTTCTATCAAGAACAAATATTCCAGCTTGAATTCTGACGTTAAAATGTTCCTTTGTGATGTCCAAGATAACAGAGATGTTAAGCAATGGCGGAAGTTACCGTCCACCCGGGTATATTGTACAAGATTTTACTTCTCATAAACATGAACAGTGGAGAAAAAAATGGTAATCTTGAGAACAATGTAGGAAGAAAGTGGGGATATTATTTTTCATCGTCAACCATGTAATGATCCACTATGCACTTGTTCATCAATGGATAAAGAAACGTTGGTAGATCCAAAATCATATTGAATGTTAGTTTAAAACAAAAACTGCAAGACAGCACCAAAGCAGACAATGTACCGCCTTTATTTTGACGGTATAAGTGGACATATTCTCATAAACGAAGCTGATAAATCCATTCTCCCAAACAAATTCTTCTCCTCAATATCCGATTTAGAAAATTCGGAGGCGCCTCTTCTTGAATTTGAGCATAGAACTGACAAACAGTTTGATATACCATAAAGCAATTGGAAACGATACAATTTTTCATAATATGTTGAAATATTCGTCCGCTACGATATTATACCTCTACAAATTATATTTGACCAATCTTTACAAAGCAGCATATTCCCTAACATTTGTAATCCGCTTTAGTTATCGCTCTCTTGAAAAATGATCCATCCATTTATCGGCCAATATCACGTCTGAGTTGTGTTAGTAAAGTTTTCGAGAAGGTCTAATTTTCTCCTTGAAAAGTAATCTATATGTAAGTATCAATCGAGTTTCATGGTTGTACATTCTACACTACATCAAATTTACGATAAAACATCCTTAGTTCTGGAGAATCAAAACTATATGAACCGATTCTGTGACATTTCAAAGTCTTTTAATCGTGTTTGGAATAGAGGTTTATGTAATTGGCCTGAAAATTATAGCGATGATAGATGATAAACGGTAGTAATTAAAGATCATAAGCTGGCATTATTAAAGGAGGTGTTCCCCAAAGATCAGTTTCAAGACCGCTTCCCTGTAAACTGTATGTTAATGATATCTGATAACTGTTCTGGTTTATCGCGTTTATTTGCAAATGAACCTTTATTTTCATATTCTTCTACTAACATTAGAAAAATCTATAAAAAAAAACTATAAATTCAACTTGCAAATAATTCTTGAGTGGTCTAAACATTGGTTGGTTAATTTCAATCCCTAAAAATTAGAGTACATGCTTTTTCGACTTCTAGATGTGTAGACATCCATAAACATTTAGGAAAGAACATTTAGCTCAGATTGTAAATGTAGTTATCATATTCACAATATTGCACAAAGCGCATATTAACAAATGTCCCTACTACTTAAAGTTATAAGGGAGAAACTATTTCATTTTTTTTTTTTGGGGGGGGGGGGGGGGGCTAGGATGAAATGTTTTATCCTGCCTATTTTTTTCGCCGAAATTTTGGTCCTTGATTTTTTTCCGACCGCTATAGGCGCCTAAATTTTATTTTCGTTTAAACCAAGAACAATCCTGATTGACACAGGTCCTGCATTTTTTGCACCTGAAGTAATCCTGGCTTTTTATTTTTCCAAAATCCTGGTCCTTCCTTTTTATTTGAAATTTCATCCTAGTCCCCATAAAAATCAATTGACTGCTCCCTAATTTTAACTCAGAACACAAAACCTTCATATACAGTTCCCATATTAGAATACTCTTTTGAATTACGGAATGAACGTAATACTGAAGATATCAACAAAATTGAAAGAATTCAAATCCAGGCAGCTACAATTGTTTACCTAGTTTCGGAAGTATTGAATCTTAATATTTTGAAACGGGTTAGTAATCCTTATATTCAAGAAGACGCAGAAGGAATTAGGATTATTTTATAAAGTTCATTATAGTTGTGACCCACTTTATTTACATGACTATTTAAATTCTTCTTAAATCCTTAGAGTATGATGCCTATGTAAAATCCCCTTCATAATATTGTATTGGCAACCTTGCTATACCAGAGAAGAGAAGTTCTTAAAAAAAAGTTCTCAGTGAAATGGATATCGAAACTTTACTTTTTAGTTATGATAATTTTTAAAGCAATTCAGTGGTATATCAAACAGACGAAACGTTTTGATTACATATCATTTCTCCCTTCTTTTTCTGTTATCAAATTATAATACCTTTAGAGTTACATATCTCTAATATCTTGAGAACATACAATGTCATGTTACTAATGAAGTCCCTTTTATCATTACATTTTATAAATACTTTTTATTTGTGCCTTGCTACATGCAAATACATTTCACAGCTTATCTATATATATTTATCAGATATTTTATTGAAATAAAGCCTTTTTGCCTGTGTAATAAAAGCGCAATTTGCAGCATGTTATTTGCCCTCGTGGCAATAACATTATACGAGAGCAATAACATGTTACCTGCCCTCTCGTGTTCATCACAGGCGTAATTTCCGCTCGACTGTAAATAATCGTCTGATCATGTGGGTGCAGCAAGACGCTGGTCATAAGACAGAAAAAAACTAATTCAGTAGTAAAATTATTTCTTGTTAGTTGCAAAACATGTGGTAAATCGATTAATACATGGCCTTTTTCACATTGCCCTTGTTATCAGTCCTCAACTGATATCGTCCCTCGAGGCCGATATCAAGACTTGGGCTGATAACAAGGAAAATATGAAAAAGGTCATGTATTAATCTATAATTATTGCTGGCATATGTAAACTATATCATGTATAATATAAGAATATGACCTTTATAAGTACGAAAACTTGTGTCCTGTTGTATTGTTATAATTGATATTTATCCATGTAACTGCTTTTTTCGATAATACTTAAAAATTCAAAATTCAAAACAAGGTGACATCACAGAAAAGCAGTGTTGCATTTTGCCTTGAAATTTATATTTCTATCTTTAATATTTGTTGGAATGTCAAAGTGATCTGATATATTCGACATCCTTATTCAAAATAACAAAAATCTACTAAGAAATGATTACTTAAGTTTAACTTAATAGAAATTTATGTTTATCCCCCAAGTTTAAACCTTGGGGCATTAAAGCTATTTTATTTTCTCACGGGTGATCAATGTTAAGAGAGAAAATAAAACGTTAATTTTCGTATGTTTATAAAATAGATCTGTTTTAATTATAAGTATAAATGTTTTCGTATTAAGGTCAAATGAAGAAAATCATTAGTTTGACAATGTTCAAAGTTACACTTTTTGTTAATCATTTAACTAGACAGTGATTTGTTTTCAATTTTCCTTTTTACTTTTAGGAAAGAATAAAATATTAGGTACTTATTATCCCTGAAATTTGTAACAATATATAGCACTTATCAGACAGAAGTAATGCTATGTAATGCCATGTAATGCATAAATTACATGCATTTTTGCCAATTTAATGCATTACATTACAATTACATGTAATGTCAAAATTGTGGCATTACACATTGCATGCATTACTTGGGAAAATGTAATGCATTACAGGGCATTACAATTACAAATTAGCATTACCCCATGCCTGTATTGTAGTAGAAAAGAATATTTATCGGAGGAAAATGACAATGTTGGAAATCTTTTCTATAATGTATATGGCACTTCTGTCGTCCACAATATGTCTTTATTTTAGAAATATAAATTCAGTCCTGCGTCAACATCTTTTTTTTTTATTTCTTCCTGTTCGTGAACAAGGCCATATTGGTCGAAACGTTGGACCAAAATAGAAAAGTCGGCACCATCGAATTCTTTTTGCCATTTGTATTTGATAATGTACCTCATATTACACGTCATGCGTGTTAGCGTTGTCAATAAATCTCGAATCTTTAAGTTTTTCACAAAATTTAAAATTTTTATAATAACGGCAAGTGAATAAATTACGTTAAAGTCATCGGAGCTGGGGATTTGATCCATACAATAAATGTTAGCTTGTTTTGAATTTTTAAATTTTATCTATGTTTATCGAACAGAGCAGTAAGCCGTTTTACTATTTATTCTAACTTCAAGATATCTAATATAATAACTGGATGATACTACTAAAGTACATGTACATTTCGAAAAAAATCTAGAAAAATAATGATTTGTACAAGGATGCTAGTAATATTCTTTAGCCTTTGCTTCCTTGCTCAAGCATACAGTTATGTCGATTGTTGAGATATTATTGAATTGTATTTATTTACAAATGTATTATCATGTTTTTTAATCCACACTTTCATTTTGTTTCTGCATAAATATTTTAAGGCATGGACCATTCATCTTTTGTGGGGGCATGGTTTTTTTTCAAAAAGAAATGTTTGATACAGATTTTTTGGAAAAAATAATTTTTTGATTCCAAAATAAAGCGAAAAAAATGTTGGATTATGGTTTTAATTTAAAAAAATAGTTTTGTTTTCCTGAAAGAAAGAAATTGAAAAAAAGATAAGTAAATAAAGAATAAACAAGTCTTTGGGCGTAATCTACAAAAACAAAATACACCAAAATCAAACTAGATCAATGTTTTATGGTCACAAATAGTATTTTTCCAAAATAAAAATGCCTCTGTCTGGGTATTGTCAAATTATTTATGCTGGGCATAAGAACTATATGAAAAAATGCATATTATTAAATTATGATTAAATATTCCTCCGCAAAATGTCTTAGTACATATATAAGTATTTAACAACACAAAGATACCATGCTAATTGTTCTTAATTGGAAGCTATACTGTTCACATAACACTAATATTTTGTCATATTTTAGCATACACATCATAATTCAACATTTAAAATTTAAATGTCTTAGAAGATTTACCAATACATAGGCAGTCGAGTATTCTATTGTCATGATATAGGTCAAACCCAGCTACTAGGAGCAAACTTAGAGGCTCTCAGGATCCTATATCGATCACCTACTTTATGTGATATTTAGGTTAAAATTTGGTGTCAATGGACACAATTATAAAAGATCAAAACTTATAGTGAATGTTAAATACAGGCATGGGGTAATGCTAATTTGTAATTGCAATGCCCTGTAAATATGGCACACGCAGGTATAAATTTCTAGTTCTAGGTAGAGAAAAGGGTTATTTCGTGAAGAACTACTCTGATTCTGACAAAAAGTATTCTGAAGATGAAATTACAAACATGTTAGATTTTCTCATAGACAACATATTTGTTGAATTTGGCGGTCTAATTTTTCAACAAACAATCGGCATTCCAATGGGAACCAACTGTGCTCCTCTCTTCGCCGATCTGTTTCTGTACTCATATGAAGCGGACTTCATTCAAGAGTTACTACGTGAAAACAAAAAGAAACTAGCCCAATCCTTTGATTTCACTTTTCGTTATATAGATGACGTATTGTCGTTAAAACGACTTTCTACATCTAATCTACCCTAGTGAGCTTGAAATTAAGGATACTACAGATACACCAAAGCCCGCTTCATATTTGGATTTGTTTCTTGAATAGACAATGAGGGACATGATGACTTCAACTTTCGTATTGTTAAATTTCCCTTCTTGAGTAGCAATATACCAGCATCGCCTGCATATGGCATCTACGTTTCTCACCTTATCCGATTTTCAAGGGCATGCGTGAGTTACCCTGGCTTTCGACAAAGAGGATTAATGCTGTCACAAAAGATTCGTAACCAGTGTTTTATCAGAAATAAGTTTATGTCATCACTTAGGAAATTTTACGGTCGTCATCACGAATTGATTGACCATTACAGTGTTCCAATATCTAAGATGATGTTGGATCTGTTCCCACTGTCCTAACATTTCATGTGCCTCCACGTGCACCGATTTGTGACTTCGACCGGATTGACTTTGTTGAACTTCACGACGGGTGCCGTATACGGAGCAGGAACTGCTTACCCTTCCGGAGCACCTGGATTCACTCCTGGTTTTTATAGGAGTTCGTGTTGTTCATTGTTTTTTTAGTTTCTGTGTTTATTTGTTGTGCTTGTGGTTGTTCATTTGTATTCCCGGGTTTGTCTGTCCAATGGATTACGGTTCTGTTATTGCTTCTTAGGTATATTTGTCCTTTTTAAGTAAGTCCTCTCTGATTTGAATAAGTAACACAGTATCAACTCTTGGATCTTGGATAGTACCTTGCAATGAGTATGACAAATTTAAATCCGATGGGACAATTCTTTTCGTCGGAGATTATCTAGCAGATTTAACCAATCAGAAAGGCCCATTTTGAAACCTGGCAGTCATGTTTGCTACATGTAGCAGAACGGCACTCATGAAGGAGAATTTTTTTGTGTCTTAATAGGTATCACTTTTACAAAGTTTGGTATCTCTCTATTAATAAATTGTTCATTGGAAGAAGAATTTTAAATGCATTTCCCATACGGCTCAATGTTAAATATAAGTCGGGCAATGGTTTTTGATTTCCATTCGGCACCTTAGTAACAATTCTTAGGAAGTACCTTGCAATATTCATTCATGACAACTTTCGAATCAATGGCTCAAGTAGTTTCAGAAAAGAAGATTTTTGAAATTTAACCCATCAGAAATTAAAGCCCCTTTTCAGGGCTTGTGGCCATATTTAATAGCAGAATGGTTAACAAAGAATAACATATTACTCGGCTCCTCGAAATTATCACTTCCACCAAGTTTTATACCATTCTATTAAACTGTTCGTCAGACGTAGAATTTTAAATACATGTACATGTCTTAAGAGCTAAATAGTCCGACACTGGCAGCAATTTTGAATTTCCAATCGGCACCAAGGAAACATAGCTTGTGTAGTACCTTTCAATGGTCATTCATGGCAGGTATCAAATCTTATAACTCAAGTAAATTCAACGAAGATCTTCGAAAAGCCCATTTAGAGATTAGAAAAGATCATTGGTGTCCTCATAGGTATCAAATCCACCAAGCTTGGTATCAATCTTTTGAATTATACTTCGGAACAGTAATTTCTAATACATTTTCCCTTAGAGTTGGATTGAAAAACGTAAAAATTGAAAAATAAAAAATGAAAAGCAAGCTGCAAATTTCATTTTTCAATTTTCAAATTAAAATAGAAAAAAAAATGAAAAAGAAAGTGGTAAATTTCATTTTTCAATTTTCAGATAAAAATTGAAAAATGTTTGGCCGCTTTATACACTGACCAAAAACACTCAGAATTTTAAATTGGTATTATAGTAAAGGATACAGCGTCATATTTTCAGAGTAATATATGGTATTTGCAAAACATTGTTGAAGTACTTTATCTGTGATGTTCATGTATGTTCTGTTCTTGCTAGTAAAATGTTAGCAAAATTGTTTTAAAAAATTCAGTAAAAAGGTTAGTTTTTGAAATGAGAAAGAAGAAATTATATTTTAGGTAAATGACAGTGGATATCCTTTTCACAGTATTTATGACGACACTCCTGCCGACGAAAATGTGCCTTTAGTTACTATGAAGCAACTGATAACAAGCCTTGCTGCTAGAAAGGTGATGTTGCAAAGTTAAATACAAATTAGTATTCTAAGATGCTTAAACATTTTCATTATGGAAGAAACCCAAATTTGTTTAATATTAATGGATGAAGAAGTCGGTATATTTTAATTGTGTGTTGTTTCAGTTGTATTTTTTTATTTACATTGCATCCTTAACTTCGAGCCCTTTATTGTAGACAACTGCGAGAACTCAACGTTGACAACCGCTGAACAAGTTTAAATCACATACATCTCGTTTGTCTATTATTTTGTTGTATATAATTAACAGGATTTAAAAACAAATTTTACGATTTGTCCAATTGCACGAGCCCGGGTGAAAAAAAGAACCGTCTAGACGTGTTTGAAATCCATCATCATATCATTTGATATTGAAAACATTTGCAGTTGTTTTTAACCTCAAAGCGGAACATTAAATTATTTCTGATACTAGTATTCAAATTGTACAAATTGTGAGGCATTTTTGTATGAACGAAGGTTTTTCACTTTTTCTTTCAGCCCAAAAGTCACAAGCGATTCTCAGTATGTAATCCTGGTAATTGTGGACGAAGAACAACAGTAGTTAGACGTTAGCTTGACTTTTCAACTGATTAATGCACTGTACTTGATATATTAAATTATTTGTTAGATTTAAAATAAATGATTTATACTGATGAAATTCAACCCTGGTTGAGAATTTAATCGCAGCACATCAAACGAAGAAAGTTCAGGGATATTGCCGTTTTTTTCACCCTTTTGTCCGTCACATTTTCTAGTGTCATGTCATCAAGTCTCTCATTAGGGGCTCCCAGGATCCTGTATAGCTCACCTGGATTCAATTTGCCAATCAACAGCCATAAAAGTAGTAACTAAAAGGTTAATTGTTGATTAGGATCAATAGACAATTTTTTATATTGAATCATCTATATGTAAATGCCAGTGCTGCAAAAGTGTTTAAACTGGATCAAGTGTCACAGAAGACTGCATGAAGGAAATGAAGTGAGTTTTTTACCCCGGTCCTTAGCTTTGCATTGGTGGCTATATAGTTGACAGTCTTGGAGGTAAGATGAACATCATTGCTGCCAGGTTTCAGGATAAATTGCCTACATGTGTCCTGTTTTAAGAAAGTTCAGGTGGTAGATCTTGGTAGGCGTCGTCAGACGCAATTATGAAAACGGATCTGGGTTGGCAATCTTGTTTATCAGACAATTCTGAAAGAGAACAACCTAAGGGCAAAAGCTGACAAGTTAAGTTCCAATTGCCTCTGTGGTTTCAAACAAGAAATGTTTAAAGTGAATTTTCCCCATATGGTCCTATCTTAAAAGATCTAATGTAGTAGCCATCTGGTTATCACTTCACGTTATTTGAAAAACTTCTGAAAGAGGACCAACCAAAGACCACTGCTGACAACTTGGGTACAATCTGCAGAGGACTAAATATGGCTGTTGTGGCCATCTTATTCGACATTCCGGATTTTTTTTTACATAATTCTGAGAGAAGACCATCTAAGGAAATTGCTGCAAAGTTGGTTCCAGAAAATAAGGGTTTTCATTTTAATTTCCCATAGTGTCCCGTGTTAAACTAAGTTTGGCTTTGGTGGTTATCTTGGTTGACAGTCCGGGTCATTGGACATAATTCTGAAAGAGGCCCATTTAAGTACCACTGGTGCCAAGATTAGTTTCAATTGGCCATGTGGTTTCAGACAAGAAGACTTTTAAATGAATTTTTCTATAGGGTCCTATGTTAAACTAAGTAAAGTCAAGTCAAGAAATACCAAACGGGTATTCGAAGGAATGAAAAATCGAAACAACTGACAAACTCCGGAGAACAACGAAGATAAGACCAAAACAATACATGCATTTAATAAGGATGACTCCAACTTAGGGGCAACATACCCCTGTCTGAACAACTTTTCTGTCAGGAGCCGTGCTATGTCCAGGAAATCAATGTATATGTCACAAGCTCTGGAATAACGTATGAGTTGTGAAATGTATACTCCATAAGCCGGCGCTTCT
This sequence comes from Mytilisepta virgata, assembly GCA_028015205.1. Taxonomy (NCBI): domain Eukaryota; kingdom Metazoa; phylum Mollusca; class Bivalvia; order Mytilida; family Mytilidae; genus Mytilisepta; species Mytilisepta virgata. The sequence continues at coordinate 48,323,431 of CM051518.1, read as the reverse complement.
GGAATATTGCCGCTCAAAAATGGGAATTTGACGATTGGAAAGTCAGTCATCCCGTTTGTCGTAAAGTTTTGTATTCAGCCTTCCTCTTATCAATTTCGAGGTGCTTCTTATTTCGGTATTTTTTGTTGAGTACTTCTTGTTCAATATAAGTTTGGTTTTTGGTCTTCGAAATGTTTCGGTTTTAATGCTGCTGATGAGAGGTAACTCCTTGAAATGAGTCGTATACAGCATAGTATAAATTTACTATATCTAATATTAGTATCTTTGGATTGTAATTTTTTTTTCTTCTGTTTTTCCTTAAGAAGCCCGTCAAGGACGTATGCCTCATATGAGTAAAGGAATAAGTCGGCCACGAGTGGCGCACAATTCTTACCCGTAGGAATGCCAATGTCTGTTGGAAAACACGTCCAACAATTTCGTCCTCTGTATATTTTTTGTTAGATTTAGAGTGGTTTTAAACAAAGTATGATTTATCTCTACCAATGACAAGGTATGTGTATCTGCTGTTGCCATTTTTATTTTGAAAGCATCGATGGATTAGAACTTTCAACTTCTCCTTCAGTTGTGAATGAGGAATGGTGGTATAGAGGGTAGAGAAATCAAATGCTTTTATGCTGTTACAGACTGAAATGGACCGAGATCGTAAAATATTCTTTAAGTCTTTGGAGTTCTTTAATATCCACATTTGATTGATATCACTTCTTGAATAGCTTGTCTCACAATAACTTTGGAGGCCCGTTTTGACAGCTGTTAAAATAGAAGCTAGAAGTTGAGACAATGGTTTGGTGGAACACTTGGCAGATCCAGCTATAAAGCGTTGTTTGTATGGACACTTATGTAACTTGGGTATCTAGTAGAAGGTAGAAAGATCACAATCATCATCTTTGATGGAAATACCAAATGACGATAAGACCGATCTATGATAGTCGGTTATTTCTTCCATTGAAAGTGTAGTAGCTTTATAAGTAGGATTGCCAAGTAAACTAGCAATCCCTAGTTCATTAATCAAGCATTTATGGTAGCTTTTGCATACAAAAACAATTTTATTAGGGGCCTTGTCTGCAGGAACAACAACGTATTTGTCATGAATGGCGGACCACGTCTTGGTAGCATTAGGGTCTGAAGACTTGTTTTTTTTTACTCATCTAGTGGATCTTGTTCACGTTTGTTCCATTTTCTGGCATAGTCCTCCACAGCATCCATCAGTAGTTTGAAATTATTTTTCCAATTTGGACTGTGGTGGCCATCTTGGTTCACAGTCCAGGTCATAGGACACAATTCTGAAAGAGAGCCATTTAAGGACCATTGATGCCAGGTCTGGTTCCAATTAGCCAAGTCTTCAGACAAAAATATTTTTAAATGAACTTTCCCATAAGGTCTTATGATAAACGAAGTTCAGCTGTGATGGCCACCTTAGTTGACAGTTTTAGACAAATTTCTGAAAGAGCATTATCTAAGGACCACTGCTGCTAAGTTTGCTTTCAATTGGCCAACTGGTTTCAGACAAGATTTTTAAATGAAATTTTTCCATAGTGTCCTATGTTAAACTAAGTTGTATTGTGGCAGCCATCTTGGTTGTCAGTCCCGGTCATTTGAAACATTTCTCGAAGAAGACCATCTAACAAGGGGGCTAACCTACGTCACCGGAAGTGTTAACGGCGGCATTTTCAAAGAAAAATACGCTCGCTTCAAGGTAAGATTTTGCTTATATAACCGATTTAAGAAGATATTTTCGTGTAACGAGTACCTTCATCTAATGGTCGGTGATAGTGTTAATATTTTCAACCCATTCACCTTTCTCTGTAGTGTTTTATTTTCACAAACACTTCGCTACAAAGTTTTCATCAGCATGCGTTAGCGGTCACATTTGAACTAAAAAATATACTCACAGGTCGGAAAACTTATTTACAACCACTATCTCAAAGCGATTGATATCCGTGTCACATGCACTTGGTATAAAAACGCCGATTTCAATCAAATCTTTACCAAATCCATTGCTGTTTAAAGGAATCGATTGATTTAACGAATTGGATAACGGCAACATTCATCTCGATAGAGTTAACGGCCACATTCATTTTCCCAGTAACACTAGCATACACACAGGAACATGCACTATTTCATATGGATGTTACTTTATGTCTCATTGGTTAAATCACATGCTATCTTGAAGTTGAAAACATAGTTACGTACGATCCAAAACATATACATCTGTAAGGACTTACTGTAAATTTCGTGTTCTTTAGTATTTCTACGGATGATCAGGTTAAGAATATAGTTTTAAATTAAAACTTAGTGGGTATATTTGCAATTGAAACAGTTTTAAACAATACGAAAAACAAGAGCGAGAGATCATTGCGTAGCGTGATCCACATCGGCCCTGTTATCATCCCTCGGGCATTCCAACAGCTCTGTTCGAGGAATAACTTAAGGGACGAGATCAAAAGTTCAATGTAGGATAAAAAACTTAATTCAAATAGTTTGGGGGTGAGGGGGGGGGGGGGTACAAATCGCTGCAAGTTTTGTTATCCGACATCGATTTTTGGATATGCCCATATAGGTCAATCAATTTTTCCCAAATTAAGTTTAGAAGGGGGGGGGGGGGTCAGTGAAAAAACTATGCGAATTAAGTTTTTTATCCTACATTGAATTTTTGATCTCGTCCCTAAGACTCTTGGGCTACAATTTATACATTTCATTCATTAGTTTGGTTCATATGTGGTACATTTGATAAATTTCATTTCTAGGAATCATTGGTTTGATACAGAGTCAAGTAGAAAGGTAAAGGGAAAGACAAAAGAAGGAACAATTTCCCGAGAGCGAACAGCAGTAGAAAAAGGCACACTTGGTGTGATATGGGAAAAATCCCGAGTCAACCAGTCAAAAATATTGCCGACAGACCGTATGGGGGTGAAAACTGACATTTAATAATACTTATATATATTTCACCATAGTGTGTCATACAATATGTATAAAAGATTGATTTATTGATATGATGTTCTTACTTTTCTTTATCGATCGTGGAATAAAGTAGCCTAGATTGTGAATCAACACTTTGCCCGCCCGTCCCAAGATATTACTTATGGTACAAATGTCAAATTCTAAATGGTAAAGCAATGACACTTGGTAGTTTATTGCTAACTATGGCTCTGGTTGAATTAAGTTCATTGATCTACATGTTATACTCAGCTAATTGTTAAGTTGTCTGTTTTATGTTCACGAATACTGAAAGTACTGGTGGAGTTATTTTGTTTTTTAGGCCTTGGGCACAACTGATCGGTCGTAAATCGACGAAATATGCACATCTTGTGCATCAAAATTGGTATCAAGGAATTTTATTAGAAGAACGTTTTCAGTAGTTTAACATAATTCACTACAACTACAGGCAAGTTTGTTTCATACAATTAAAATGTAGTTTGTAAAAGTAACAATTTATTCAACATTTGTAAACCATGTAATACTGACATGTAAATGTATAAAAAAGAGATGACCATAGAAGCTTGAAAAGCTCACCTTACATGTTTTGCAATGATGATTAACGTGACGAACACGACAGAAGGAAACATTTAGTATACAAAATCTATGGTATAAAATAGAATAGACGTAAGCGACTAATCAAGATACCCTAGTGTAATTCTGACCGTAATTATGGGAATATTTTAAAATGTAAAACAAGACGATGGACGCAAAGTATTGACATTAGCTCAAATGAACCAAATGAGCCAAAAAGAAAGACGTCTTGTCTGTTTAAAAGTAAAATAAACGTATAAATGTTATCAAAATAATCGTAAGTTCATATAAAACAAGAATATTCATTGTTTGTCCTTCAAATATACTCGTTTGTGTCGGCTTAAACTTAACGCAAACCTAAACTTCTTCTGGCATACTGGACATACATGCCTCATTTCACCAGTGTGTATACCCATGTGATCCTTTAATTTGTCCCAGTCCTCAAAGCCTGTGTTGCATGTGTTACAAAAGTAACGATCATTTTTTCCCTTTTCACGTTTCTCGTGTTTTGTTAAATCTCTCTGTGATCTGAATGCTTTAGAGCATGTCGGACAGATAAACGTTTTGTCCCCTGTGTGAATGATAGTGTGACGTTCATAATTGGCTCTGCTGAAAAAAAACCAGACTACTTTATTCACATGAATATCGCCCTTTTCCAGAATGTCGCCCTTCATGCTGTGTAAGGGATGATTTTGTCGCTAATGTTTCCCACAAGTGGAACAAATGAAAGTCATCGCTTAAATGTAAATTAGTTATGTCATAGAATAAAGTTTATTGCAAGATTATCACATTAATTATTTTGGTTTACGTAGAAAGTCCTTTTCTTATTGAACATAAATACATAAAAAATTATCAACATAAAGAGCGATTTTTTTTTATTTCACCGAAAATTCTTAGGCCTGTGTTTCATTTGTATTTGTATAACTATAGAGTAGATACAGTAACACCTATTACATATACTTGAACACAATAATTATTCACCACTTATTTCTTATGAAATATATTACGAATATACATATTTATAAATTGAAAGCATTATAAGACAATCTAATTCGGAACTTCACTTCACAGGAACATTACTCGTTTGTTTCCTTTCATTAAACAGATGCATGTTTTTATATTTTTTTACTTTAACCGATAATGCATTACGTATGATATGAAATAGTTCATGTTCCTGTGTGTATGCTAGTGTTACTGGGAAAATGAATGTGGCCATTAACTCTATCGAGATGAATGTTGCCGTTATCCAATTCGTTAAATCAATCGATTCCTTTAAACAGCAATGGATTTGGTAAAGATTTGATTGAAATCAGCGTTTTTATACCAAGTGCATGTGACACGGATATCAATCGCTCTGAGATAGTGGTTGTAAATAAGTTTTCCGACCTGTGAGTATATTTTTTAGTTCAAATGTGACCGCTAACGCATGCTGATGAAAACTTTGTAGCGAAGTGTTTGTGAAAATAAAACACTACAGAGAAAGGTGAATGGGTTGAAAATATTAACACTATCACCGACCATTAGATGAAGGTACTCGTTACACGAAAATATCTTCTTAAATCGGTTATATAAGCAAAATCTTACCTTGAAGCGAGCGTATTTTTCTTTGAAAATGCCGCCGTTAACACTTCCGGTGACGTAGGTTAGCCCCCTTGATCTAAGGACCATTGATGCCAAAATTGGTTCTAAATGAATAAGTGGTTTCAGACAAGAAGATTATTAAATGAATTTCACAAAGGGTCAAATGTTAAATTAAATTCTGGTGTGACGTCCGTCTTATTTGACAGTCGAGGTCATCAGACACAATCCTGAAAGGGAAGAGTCTAAGACCATGCCAAGTTCCAATTGGCATACTGGTTTCAGACAAGAAGATTTTAAACAGGGTCCTATGTTAATTTATGTTCAGCTGTGGTTACCATTTTGGTTGAACGTCCAGGTCATCGAACACAATTCTGGAAGAGGACAATCTAAGGACCACTGCTGACAATTTGGTTCAATCTGGTTTAGTGGTTTCAAATAAGAAGATTTTTAAATGAACTCTCCGACAGGGACCTATGTTAACCAAAATTATTTTAAAGTAATACATTTTTATCTGTCAAATATGTGTTAATTAATGACTCAAACAGGCTGTTTATATATTTGGATGGTAACTATTAAAGACTACTTTTGTGTGAACGTAAAGTCATGTGGTTATGAAGCACTTATAAAATATGAAAGATTTTACACAATCATTATTAATATCATAAATGTCTATGAATGTCCATTTGCAATATGCTGAATGGAAACAGAACAATTTTCAAATGTACACAGATTTATTATGTCAATATTACTACATAAGTACTATAAAAACAAAAAACATTACTTATTGACAATATTTACTATATTACCCCTTTTCAATTATTCTATACATTAATCTAACCAAATATATGAATTTTGCATTTAGTAAATTATCTGGACCGTAGACAGAATCTGCTTTAAAGTTTTAGAAGACTCACATAAATTATACTTTACATTCTTAGTCAACGTACAGCTTAACATGATCTACACATTTGTAATATATTTCATAACTAGAGGCTCATAAAAGCCCGTAACGCTCACCAGAATTTAACTTGTCTACCTTGAGCATGAATAAAAATCTAAGTGTAAGAGTCAATTTGGCTGGTTTTTCCATAGGATCCTACCTATAATAAAAGTTCGGCTGTGGCAGTAATCTTGATTGACAGTCCAGTAATTGGACACAATTCTGAAAGAGAACCATGTAAGGACCATTGCTGCTAATTTAGTTCCAATTGGCTCTGGTTTCAGACATGAAGATTTTTAAATGAATTTTCCCATGGAGTCCTATTTTAAACTAAGTTTTGCTGTGGTGACTATCTTGGTTGACAGTCCAGGTCACCAGACACAATTATGAAACAGGGCCATCTAAGGACCATTGCTGCTAAGTTTGGTTCCACTTGGCTCATGATTTTCAGACAAGAATGTTTTAAATGAATTTTCCCATAGGGTCCTATGTTAAACTAAGTTTGTCTGTGGCGGCCATCTTGGTTGACAGTCCCGGTCATCGGACACAATTCTAAAAGAGGACCATGTGAGGACCATTGCTGCCAAGTTCAGTTCCCATTGGCTTTGTGGTTTCAGACAAGAAAATTTTTCAATGCATTTTCTTATAGGGCCATATGTTAAACTAAGTTTGTCTGTGGTGGCCATCTTGGTTAACAGTCTGGGTCATTGGACAAAATTCTGAAACAGGACCATTGCTGCCAAGACTGGTTCCAATTGGCCATGTAGTTTCATAGAAGATTTTTAAAATTCATTCCCAATTTTTTCTATTTTTAGTCACATCAGCCATATCAGTTGGAAGTCGGGGATGCCAGACACATTTCCATTCCATAAAAGTTTGGACACAACTGTCCCAGTGGTTTCAGAGAAGATCTTGAAAGGAAAGCCTATGCCGGACGCCGTCTTTAAATGGGGCAGACACTCCTATAAGGGGTCAATTCATGATTTTGGTCATGTTGACTTATTTGTAGATCTTACTTTGTTGAACGTTTTTGCTCTTTACAGTTTGTCTTTATCTACGATAATATTCTAGATAATAACCTAAAACTGCAAAATTCCTTAAAACAAATAATTCAGGGCCAATAACCCAACAAAGGGTTGACCAAATCATCTGAAAATTTCATGGCAGGTAGATCTTGACCTGATGAACATTTTTACCACTTGTCAATTTTGCTCTAAATGCTTTAGTTGAGCCATATCAGCCACATTGGTTGGCTGGCAGGGTCATCAGACATATTTTTAAAACTAGATACCATAATGATACTTGAGGCCAAGTTTGTTTCGATTTGGCTCAGTAGTTTCAGAGAAGATTTTTGTAAAAAGTTAATTGACGACAGATGCCAAGTGATAAGAATAACTCACTTGACCTTTTGGGTCAGGTGAGCTAAAAAAGTATAACGTTATGCAGTAAGCCTATATGATTCAATTAACAAATGAGAACCTGAAAATAAACATGAAATTATTTTATCTGCATAAAAAATAAGCATCCTCAAAGCTATGAGACCACATACTACATAATAAAAAATATTGGAAATATCACAAACCTTTTATATGACATTTAAAATTCAGCATACACCTTTTTATTCTATTACTAATCTTGATAATTTTATGGTCTCTCCAATCCTTAGATTGCTGATAACAATCCTTTTGTAAACTGTTAAGGAAATGATCCTACAAATATCATGTGGTGGACAAAATTTTTGTGGTCTAAACAAATCTTTTTAATCAAAGGATGTTAGTGTTTTTTTTTTTCAATATTCATTACCATTTGTTCATTTACATACTACCTTGATAAAATTTTAGAAATGTGGAAAACTTTTTAAAAAATGAGGGGGTATTTGTTAAACACCAATACCACTTTTGTAAATGCCAGAGGCCTCATAATCTTTCTGAAATGGATGATCCAAGTTTTGGGAGACCTTATACCAATCTTAAACTGAAGCTCAGGAATAATAGCATTTTTAACTTGCTTTTTTATTAATTTTTAATGAATGTAGATAATTGTAACAAATGTCTGTCATTGGTCCCAAAAAGAAGCTATAGATAATAGATTTCTACAGCTACAACCACAGGTGAGTGTTGTTTCAGTCAAAATGTGTTTGCCTCAACAAACACAAAGTATTGTTGCATTTAAACTATTTCTGCAGTCACTTTTAGTCACATTTTGTCCTTTGCATTTAAAGAACGATTGACCTTGATCTTTGCAGTCATTTGTTATGCCTTGTGCCAAAAAAGAGGCTATTACCTTTTTTAACTACACATTTTGAATCCATGAGATTATACATATGATTTTTTAATTCCTTATACTACCTACATTTGAATGAGTATAATTTTTGTTTATGGGATTTCGACAAAAACCTGAGAACTTTCCGTGCATATTAGATTACAATTATGAAAAAGGACGACAATGAAAGTTTATTTTATATATCACTTTTATCTACAGGTCCCATTATAAAAACATGAGCAAGAATTAAATTTCATGTGCAATGTTTTATTCATCCCAAATTAAAAATACCAAACCTGTCATTTGGTCACTGGACCTCGTTTTCCCCATTTCTGCATTACAAAAACTATTTTACAGTGACTGTACAATTCATTCCTGTGAATCTGAACACCTGGACAGTTTTATAAGGAACCCCCTCCCCCTTAAAAAACCTGTTAACATTTAGTTCCAAATGGCCAATTGACTGAAGAAATTTTTTAATATTTTTCCTCAGGCATTTCTTCTTTAGTAATGGTGGCCCTATTTCATCCAATTATAAACCATCTAAGGGCAATTCCAACAACCTTTTCTTGCAGTTTTTCTAGTGGTTTCACATTAATAATTTTTCATAGTTTCATAGGAAAGTTTAAAACAATGGATGACAAAAGACGAAAAAACAATGTCTATAATTCACTGAACTCTTTGTGTCAGATGTGCAAATAAAAACCTTTTAAAACAATATTGTCTGCAGCACTTTGTGTACATATTACATAATGACACTGAACATCTAAATTTATGCCTCAATTGACCTATTTACTAGACAAATAAAGGAGGTAGAATATTTTCTTGATATTCTGGTAGTAACATATCATCTCCTGGTAGCCTTGTCTTCACTTTCAGTGAAAGTTTGTATTGTGTTTTGGGTCAAAGTGTCTATGACGTCTAGGCTAGAAATATGTCATTTTCTTGACTTTCCCCAAATAAAGGGTAACACTTCTTTGTTTCAGGATAAAAATAATAATTTTACATTGTTGGGAGATACAGTGGAACCCCCGAAAACCGGCCCCTCTGAAAACCGGATTCCTCTATAAACCGAACTTTTACTTTCGGTCCGGAATTTTTGCCTATATATTCAAGTAAAAAAATCCTCTGAAAACCGGACCCTCTGAATTCCGAACACCGGCCGTATTTTCCGGTACAAAACATATATTCTTGTCAAATTAACCTCCAGAAACCGGCCGAAACAATGTATTACCTGGAAAATCAGTGAACCGTTATACATTTCATCCTTAATCATTGACATCATTAAACTAAATGACCATTTTGAATAAAGGTGTGAAAATCGTAAATCAAACAATAATCAGGCATCAATAAAAACGTCGGATTGAAATTAAAAACAATTAATTGTATTAAAATAATATGCGCATGGTACATGTACATATGTAAGCACATGGCACAATTTTACAACATCGTTATAATATATTGTAATGCACTTCCGGTTTCACTCTCCGGATCAGATACGTCTTTTCCGGAACCTCCTAAAACCGGACCCTCTGAAAACTGGCGGATTTCTCCGGTCCCACAGCTGTTCGGTTTACAGAGGTTCCACTGTATACAACTTTTGTACACTCTGTGAAATAGGCAAGAAATGCGATGTTTACCTGTTTCTAAGGATTGTACAAATAAACTGTACATTTTCTGACCATGTACATATATTGTATATATATATTCTGGTATATATATTACAGTCTAAAGATAATTGAGTTTCTGTTTGTCAAAAAATGTTTCAAATACAGTTTTTTATCTGATGAACTAAAGTTTGTCCTCTTTGCTAGTAACATCTGTCTGACAAAATTATATCTTGTGTATCTTTTTTCACAATATTTTGTCTTCTATTCACTGTACACCTTGCTGAGATTGTTGATTTCCATCTTGACCAGATGTCCTGAAAAATAATTATACAATTTTTTTAAGCCTAATATATATAATCTATACTTATTTTTATTTAAAGTACTCATACATGTATAAGATAACCACAGATATAAGATAGCCATGCATAATTCTTTTAAGTACTTTTTGAAACTGTCTTAGTTCTTTAAACAACAACAAAACTAGAAATTACGTATAAATATATGGAGGCATAAAATCCATAAAAATGGGTCAAAGACACAAATGGCCGGGTTGCTTTACTGGGTGTTTACTGTAGTGGTGACAAAGGTGATTACAAGATCATATTGCACATTGGCAGTCATGAATATTTATATAGACAAAATCAGACACATTATATGTTGGTGTATGAGCACAGAGGCAGTCATCAATTTAATTAATTTCCTGAAATAATTCCATAAAGTGAGGTGCACATCTTCAATATATATTAAAACATTCTGCGAAGTTTCAATGATGCGGGTGAAAAACTGTAGGAAGAGTTGATTTCGCAAAATAGGTACCCTCTATTGAAGATGTCAATAAACTAGAGGCTCACCAGAGCCTGTATCGCTCACCTGGAGTCTGGTTTTCATTGGACAATTAATCAACTATTTGACCAAGTTTGTTGCCATTGGTTCAATTGTTCAGGGAAAATTTATTTGACAAAAAAGGGCAATAACTCCAAAATGGGTTTTGGGATTTCCTTTAAAATTTCAGGGTAGGTAGACCTCAACATGGCAAATATTTTTCAGATTTACATTTCACTTCTATCTCAAATAGTTTTGGAGATAAATGACGAAAACCGTTAAATTTTGAAAATTTGATGAAAAAAGGGCAATAACTCCTAAATGGGTTTTGGGATTTCCTTCAAAATTTCAGGGTAGGTAGATCTTGTCATGCTGATCAATTTTACCCCATCAGATTTTTGATATCTGTAACGGTTTTTAAGTTATAAGCCAAAAACAACACATGCACCCCTATATTCTATTTTTAGCTACCACAGCCATGTTTTATGTCAGATCAAAATAAATTGAGGATCGTTTGTAGAGGAAATGTCATAGATCATTCCTATCAAGTTTCAAACCAATCGCCCCAGCGGTTTCAGAGGAGAAGATTTTTGAATGAAAAAATTTTGAAAATTTGACAAAAAAGGGCAACAACTCCTAAATGGGTTTTGGGATTTCCTTTAAAATTTCAGGGTATGTAGACCTCAACATGGCAAACATTTTTCAAATTTACATTTCACTTCTATCTCAAATAGTTTTGGAGACAAAAGACGAAAAATGTTAAATTTTGAAAATTTGATGAAAAAAGGGCAATGACTCCTAAATGGGTTTTGGGATTTCCTTCAAAATTTCAGGGTAGGTAGATCTTGTCATGCTGATCAATTTTACCCCGTCAGATTTTTGATATCTGTAACGGTTTTTAAGTTATAAGCCAAAAACAACACATGCACCCCTATATTCTATTTTTAGCTACGACAGCCATGTTTTATGTCAGATCAAAATAAATTGAGGATCGTTTGTAGAGGATATGTCATAGATTATTCCTACTAAGTTTCAAACCAATCGGCCCAGCGGTTTCAGAGGAGAAGATTTTTGAAAATCAGCCAATCAGAAACAAGAATTGCCTCTGGTGGCAATAGCCAGGTGAGCTAAAAACAACTAAGTTCCAAAGTTTGGAAAAATGGGAAATAATTCCTGAAATAATTCCATAAAGTGAGGTACGCATCTTCAATATATATAGAAACATTCTATGAAGTTTCAAGGATATGGGTGAATAAAATGCTCCGCTGGGCACAGCTAGATACGACCGCAGATGTCGAACCCTGAATAGTTGGGGCAATTATGAACACAACATTCAACCTTGATACAATACTGAATTTGGATTGTGAATAAATATTTGACACAGCATAGGTTTCTGACACAGAATGAATGTTGTCTAAGAACTTAAAAATTTTTAATTTACCTATTCAAACCATATCAGTATTATTTGTTTTTATATATAAATCAGAAATAACCAATTTAAAATTTAAAATTGGGCACACATATCAATTTCTTGCTATTGCACAATACTGTGCAATTGAAGATTTCTTGCTATTGGGCAATACTGTGTAATTGAAAATTTCTTGAAATATTTGACACATAATAGGTTTCTGTCACAGAATAACTGAAATCAAAGAACTTAGAATTGGTCATATGATTTGAATTTATATTCAATTTTTTGCTTCTTGTGCAATACAATATGCTGTGGAGAATTGCCCCCCCCCCCAAAAAAAATAATTTACCCCTTTTTTAGCTTTAATTTTGGACCCCGATTTGGAACAACTTGAAAACTGGGCCCATAATAAAAAAACTAAGTACATGTTTAGATTCAGCATATCAAAGAACCCCAAGAATTCAATTTTTGTTAAAATCAAACTAAGTTTAATTTTGGACCCTTTGGACCTTTATGTAGACCAATTTGAAAACGGGACCAAAAATTAAGAATCTAAATGCACGATTAGATTCGGCATATCAAAGAACCCCAATAGTTCAATTTTCGATGAAATCAAACAAAGTTTAATTTTGGACCCAACTTGAAAACTGGGCCCATAATAAAAAAACTAAGTATATGTTTAGATTCAGCATATCAAAGAACCCCAAGAATTCAATTTTTGTTAAAATCAAACTAAGTTTAATTCTGGACCCTTTGGACCTTAATGTAGACCAATTTGAAAATGGGACCAAAAATTAAGAATCTAAAAGCACGGTTAGATTCGGCATATCAAAGAACCCCAATAGTTCAATTTTCGATGAAATCAAACAAAGTTTAATTTTGGACCCTTTTGGCCCCTAATTCCTAAACTGTTGGGACCAAAACTCCAAAAATCAATCCCAACCTTCCTTTTGTGGTCATAAACCTTGTGTTTAAATTTCATAGATTTCTATTTACTTATACTAAAGTTATTGCGCAAAAACCAAGAAAAATGCTTATTTGGGCCCTTTTTTAGCCCCTAATTCCTAAACTGTTGGGACCAAAACTCCCAAAAACAATCCCAACCTTCCTTTTGTGGTCATAAACCTTGTGTTAAAATTTCATAGATTTCTGTTTACTTATACTAGAGTTATTGTGCGAAAACCAAGAAAAATGCTTATTGGGCCCTTTTTTGGCCCCTAATTCTTAAACTGTTGGGACCAAAACTCCCAAAATCAATCCCAACCTTCCTTTTGTGGTCATAAACCTTGGGTTTAAATTTCATAGATTTCTATTAACTTATACTAAAGTTATAGTGCGAAAACCAAATGTCTTCGGACGACGACGCCGTCGATGGACGATGACGACGACGACGACGCCAACGTCATACCAATATACGACCGCAAAAATTTTGCGGTCGTATAAAAACTGTAGGAGGAGTTGATTTCGCAAAATAGGTACCCTCTATTGAAGATGTCAATAAAAAACGACTAAGTTCCAAAGTTCTGAAAAATGGGAAATAATTCCTGAAATAATTCCATAAAGTGAGGTGCACATCTTCAATATATATAGAAACATTCTATGAAGATTCAAGAATGTGGGTGAGAAACTGTAGGAGGAGTTGATTTCGCAAAATAGGTACCCATTTTCCCCACCAGCCCGCCGCCCACCTGCCACCCGCCCGACATTCACCATACTATAACCCGGATTTGCACTCTGAGCAACCCGGCCAAAAACACAAAACTTATCCAGAGTCGCTCAAGCATTTAATGTAGGTCATAATGACCCAATTATTGTATGACTGTTCAATACTTACCAAGGCACATCCACTGATGAAGTTTCATTGATACACTACTTAGTTTCAAAGAAATAAAGGGCAACTATATATGTCCCATCTACATTCATGGGCTGGGCATAAAAAACATTTTTATACCCATATGTTCTAAATGAAGATAATTCAAATGACATTCTGAAATTTAAAATATTGAATATAAAAATTAATAAGTGTTCTTTCAGTCATTATATAGATTATATCTGTGACTGGTTCATTCAAGTCACTGGAACTTAAAAGTTCATGAAAAATTTAATGAATTTAATATGTTCCATTATAAGTATTATGAAAATTTTTGATAAAATGAATAAAAAATTTAATGCTTACGGTGTAGGACTTGTATTTGGTTTTGGCATTTTTTCTAAAATTGCAGCAATTTCTCTCTTCTCATCATAATTCTTCCATAATTCATACAAGGCTAAAATCTGTCTTGATATTTCTAATATCTGCAAAATTATGAATATTTCATAAGTTTTAAGACAAAGATTCACTACATTTAATGTTGAAGTCTTAAAATTTGTGGCAATTAAATATTTCATTTTACCTCTCTGTAATTGCAAAGAAAAATTCAAATTTAAAATAAAACATATCAAGCACAACTCAGCAGTAACGTTTTCAATCTTGTATTAATCTTTGTACCATAAACACTTTGTCAGTCAAGAATAAAATCAACTTCCTATATATACTGAAATCATTTTTCTGATCATTTTTATATCATTTTATAAATGTAAGAAGCGTTATTTTATCATGAGAAAAGTATTTTATTGTCACAGTTTTAGTTTTTAATTTAAAATTACAGCCCCTCAAACCAAGTTTCTGAACACTAAAATAAAAGAATAAAGGCAATTTTTTTACAAACAAAGGCTTGACCAGGAAGTTCATTGGACCTTTACAACTTTTTATATTAATGATATCATCCATCTGATTCTGATTGAAAATTTCAAAGCTCAAATTCTTGCGACATGCTGTACATTTAAAAGTACCCAGACCTGTTTTACCCCTGTTTACCTGAAGTAGTAGTTTTTGGACTTGTCCAAGCGTAGTTTTCATGTTGTGTATTTTTAATTCTGGCCAGTACCGTGATTTTATGCATATAAAACTACTAATGCAATATGAGTGTTTGTTGACCTAAATGTGACCTCTTTGAACATGGTAGCCTTGACAATAGGCTTAGTTGGAAACCTGATGCTATCATGCATGCATTTAATTTCATATATAACTACAGCCAATTATTGAATTGCTTCTTCTTCACTCATACATTGTATCTGTGTCAACAAGTATCGTTCTGATTCTTGAAAACAAGTCCTGCTTTCAATATCTTATTCCAAGGTTTTACTTGGTAATATGCTCTGCATCTTCTTTTCATTATTTAGGACTTGATGGGAGCGGGGCAGGGCACATGTTCAGTGGGCGAAAAATTAAGACGAAACTTGAAAAAAATTCGGACATAGTGGCCCCCAGAAAATAAGCTTTTCAAACCCCCTTCCCTCTGCCCAGACCAAAAAAGGCAGTATAAAGAGAGAGAAAAGACAAGTTGGAACCAATTTCATTTATCCCAATGAAATCTTACTTGTCTTTGAGAAAAAGAGTGTAGTTACATAACATTACCTGCAGCAATTTTGGAATCCGGAAACATTTCCTTAAGTGCGACTTGACTCGATATCTTGTGTTTCCAAGGCTTGAATCACCCGGGCGTTTGAAAAGGAGGTGATCTCATTATCATTACAAGCATCTCAAAGATCGATTTATTTGGGCCCTCTCGGGTTTTCACATCGGAAATATAGACCTGGAGTCTGCCTTCGAGAGTCGTCTTCTCACAACAAAACATCAGTTTTTATTTTTTTTAACGGTTTTACCTGGTCAGCATAGAAAATGTGAAAGAGAGCGTATGGCGTAATTAGAGGCCAAAAATCGTAGTGGTAAACAAGTCTGAGTACCATTAATTGAATGTCTCTTAATGCAAATTTCCACATGCATTGTTCTCATTGTATACATTACCTTGTCCATATCAACATTACATTCTGACAGCCACTGTCTGAGATCTTTCTGTTGAATCACACATGCTATATGTAAGCATGCTACAAAAAAAGTATATCATTATAATGAAGATATAAGTGTTACAGCAGAGCAAACTGATTTTTTGTATGTCTATAATGACAGAAAATACATTCCAATTTTACAAAGCATGAATTTTTTTGGCTGATATCATGACCTCAAAAAATTCATGAGTTAGCAATTTCTGTGAAAATTTCCATTTGATTGCCTACTAATATAAATATAAGTAAGGAGACTATATTACCTATTTCTTTCAAAGCAGTATCCTGTTTATGCATTTTACATTATTTTTAAACAGAAAAATAAAAGTTTTTTTAAGGAGAGTAAAAAAAAACTAAGCCAAAATGAATATGCTTCTATTTTTTTTAAGGTTAATGTATTGGTACCTTTGACCAATGAGGTAAGTTTTCATCTATTGCACACAAAAAGATTTTTGTCATTATAAATAAAATTTGCACTCACTGAAGTCTTGATTACATTGTAGATGACTTTATTTCATTGCTACATACCCAATAACTTTTGTGATTGGTGTCACTATTATAGCAGAGAACACCCATTCCTTCCTTACCCCCTTGTTTCACTTCCAGTTTTTTGTTTGCACTATATGTTTGAAGTCTGTCTCTACTCTTTGATCTCCCATCTTCAATATTTTGATTTGGTATTACCTATACTATCAAAAACATATGTGCATTAAGTACTTACCAAGCGATATCAAATAAGGGGGGTAAGTCAAACATACATCTGTTCTTAGACTGTCATTTACAATTCTCCTAAAATGGAAAAATAGAATTGCTTTTACAATATATGAAGCATATGACAAGGATTAGTGAACTGTGAAAATAGCTAAAGTAAATAAACCAAAGATAAATATAACCAGTAAAGATTTAACACAACCATGAAAAATAGATTTAAAAGGTCAATTTTTTAGCTAACCATCTGTTATCATGAGCACTAGAGCACTGATATTTAAAATCTCAGTCATTTTAAAATTTTTATTCATGATTGATAATTATACAACCAAACTTCTAGTAACATTGGATATTTACCATGCTAATGGAAACAGAGATTCATCTTGCTGTAATTCTTTGAAGTATTCAGTTAATGGTCTGTATGGATGGTACAATACTAAACAACAATCCTAAAAAATTCAATAATAAAACAATTAATCAGCAGCTGAAATTAGCATGATCACAAAAGACAGTTACCTGTAACTCTCAATTCAGATCAGTAAACTTCTCAGTTTCACTGGACCGAATGTCCAGTTAAAAATAATAAAAACATCATAGATATATTCTTACGATAAATTTTTTGTCATTCAAAATCTTCTTTTGGCACTCCAAAATGTGTGGGGTCAACACGTATCTTTTTACGCTAAAAATCGGCAGGAAACCTGTAATCAATAGTCATTCAAAATAGTTCTTCAAACTTCTCTGGTGTTTTCCATATTATATATTTATGCAAACAAAACGTCGGACTGACTGTCCTGTGATTTCAGTTTGCTAATTTCTTTGGCTGAATTAAAATTTATTTCGGTCTTTTCTGATACGTTTTATTAACTAGTAAAGAGTCTAACCTTTCATTAACAAGTGTAACTTTTCATAAATTTACCAAAAAATAAATTTATATTCTTTAAAAAGTTTATAAACAGGTATCATATTACCTCACATAACTTAATTCAGTCAGGTAACACACATAATTTTTTTCTTGCCTAAATGTAAATATTTTGTTGTATTTTTGATGTCATTGCTTTGGTAAAATTTGTAACTCCTTGGGAAATTGTATTTAACCACTCCCAAGACGGGAGTTAATTGTTACATCAACTGTTCCATATTGCAGATTTTTGTTTTGTTCAAGTCCTGAGGGGTGCATCTGGAAAACTGGTAAGCTCTCAACCAGAACATAAATGTGTTTATTACATTCAAAATCAATGCCTAATATTTTCAAATGTTCAAAAATAAGAAATATAATATACATTTTGTACAAACAGATTTTCAAGATTGGGCTATCCTTGTCAATAGCAATAAAGACATTTGGCCAAAAAAGGATTGTAAATAAGACCTTTCTTACCATCATTTCCAGAAGATAAAATTCACATTCTAACACCAAGTTAATTCTGTACGGATACTCCTGGGGATGTGCATGTGAAAATTTATTCTTCACTGAAATAAAACATGAAATAAATTGATCTTTGAAGATATATACATGTTAAAATGAATACAAACGGTACCAAGGAATAAAATTTGAAAATTGCCAAAATTAATATTAATCCCAGTCTTACAGCAATTTTCTAAGTGAAAAAATTTGTACTATTTTAAACTACTGTAAATTTGGAAATTAACGTGCGCCTTATCATTGCAAACATCTGATGACTGACAATAATGCTAGATTGATTTATGTTGTTATAGAATATATAAAATAAAAATTAAAATGCAAGTTCTAATTATTGCAACCATCCTATTGTATTTTTTGCATTAATTTCTGAATTTACAGTGCCTGTTGATTTAAATTATGCATGAAAATTCCTGCCATTCAGAAATTGAAGGGTTGCCTGGAAATTGATTATAGTGTTGAATGCATCATTACCAACAGGACACAATGGCAACAATTTACTTTTGAAGAATAACCTCTCATGGGAGGGACACATTCTCGTACTGTTTTCTTGTGGATTTTGATACTCCTATTATCTGTCAAGAGTATTCATGTGATTATCATGTATTAAAGATTTTTATTTTGCATCCAGAATTGAGAACAGCAATGTGATTCATTATATCTATTAGAACTTCTGTCAAGTAAACTTAGAGCTTACATACTTTTGGCATATTGAATTTCTTTTTTACCATCTTGGTTTTTCATCAGTAAGTACATGCAATTAAAACAATTCCACATAAAAAGAAATTTGTTTTGCCCGTCTTTAAAAAACAGAACTTACCTACAGCTTGACAGGTACTTATTAATCTGCTGTTTGATATTACACCAAATTCCTGAAAAATATTTAATAAATTTTTTTACCAGTTTTCCATCTTATTTTAAGTGATTTTTCTCAGGATGTCATAATTAAGCCTTAATTTTATGTATATTCTTTATTTTTCCACAAGGATATTCATCATTTATGATAATTTTTTCTTGACATTCTACAGCTAAAGAGATGAGAATGCCTCTCCACTGGATAAGGACTGCAGTAATTAAGGTCTTTTCCTTATTTGGTCGAAATATTTTGATGACTTTTTAACAGAGTTACTTCCCCTTGAACATTTGACGGAACACTTAATAGGTCAAGTCATGAACAGTTAGTCGTAGAGACTTTGGACTTCCACCAATGACTATCACAGGTCATGAACTTGAAATTTACACTAGGGTCAAGGTCAAGGTCAGGGTCAAACTTGACCCCTGACCTTAAACTTTGTTACCGAAACCGTAAAAGATAGCTGATGAAATATATTGTTCATCATGTCAAGACACAACTTTGTCGTGTTTCGGTCAAATCAGTATATCAACTGCTTATAGGAGTTATTGTCTCTTGAATATACAACAGAACACGTAAATGGTCAAAACTCATAAACGGTTAGTCGTGGAGACTTGGAACTTGCACCAATAGTCATCAGATATCAAAAACCTTCAAAATGATCCAAAGGTCAAAGGTCGAGGTCAGATTTGACCTTTGACCTTAAAACTTGTTATTGCAATATCTCAGAAACCGTAACAGATATAAAGTAATTGTCAATACAAAAAATGATCAGTTTCAAAAGATTTACATTTTGGTACTAAGGTCAAAAGTCAGACCTCAAGGTCATTGAAAAAGCCTTTAGCAACCAATGGAAAAGTACATGGCAACCATATATATTTTTGTTCAGGACCTATTTTAGAGCTGTTGAGGTCAAACTGGAAAGTCAAAGGTCAAGGTCACTGAAAAAGTCCTTAGCAACCAATGGAAAAGTACCTAGCAACCATATATATTTATGTTCAGAGCAAGTATACAAGCAAATAGAAGGTTAATAGTCAAGGGCATGGTTAATATCTTAGCAAAAATGGAAACAACACCCTAGAAACCATATATATAAATATGAACTTGAGATAAAATGTCAATTTGACACGGGAAAGACCTTGCAATTGTTCTCTTAACAATTGTCTTTCTAGTTATATTAGAACTTTCATTATCAGCTTACTTCTACATGAATCACGTTAATTGTTCTCTCTTTATATTGATTTCATATATAAGATTCACAATAATAAATTGATGTAATAGTTTCAGAAATCCTATTGTTATGTTAATACACAGATGAAAAATATGGCCTGGCTTAGGACAGGGACATTTAGAATGTAGCACAATTAGTAATTATTTTTAAAATAACTTTAATACAAACAGTTATCAAAACTATGCTTGCATAAAATGTATACGAAAAAAAATGAGATTTGAATGGATAGCATTCCAACTGACTTAATTGTTAAATCAAAAATATAGTACATGTAATGTCAATTTGTCTTGCTACATTTTGTACCTTTCAAATTTTTAATTAATTATTACCGTACCTCAACTTTTGAAGCCAGGAATATACAAGTAGGTGCCATAAGCCATGGATCAATACACTTTAGTGAATTCCTACAATATAATAATATATCAAAGATATCAGAATCAGTAAAAATGGATACCATATAAAGGCAGAGTCCAGCACTTTTTTATGAACAGAAAAACTATCAAGCCTTATGGCTTTGACTTCCGAAAACTGTACTTGTTATTTTGGACTGAGCGTACCTTTGACGGCCAGAAAATATTTATCAAGCGTATCTGCCATTTTTTAATGCATAAATTCCCCTTATATGCATGTTATCTTGGGCTCTGATTACAATGCCTTGCATTCTTTATAAATAGCAATATGATTGCCTGTGATATACTTGTGAAGAACTTTAAACCTCAGATCGTGTGATTTACAAATTGTGATCATGAGTTTAACCTTCACACCAGGAAACTATGGTAATTTCATACTTTTTCTGATAAAATAATTTTGATCAGAAGCTTGAGAGTTCAAAAAATAGAACTATATATTAACCTACAGCAATCATTTTTTAACAAGATGAGCATATGGTTCTTGTAATTTGTTTTCATGAACAATATATACACTGTAAGCAAATTCTGTTATTTTTTTTTCTTGTACATGTATACGAACTGATAAACATTTATAATAACATTTCTTATTCCTATCGATTCAATGGTATGGTTACAAAATTAAACAATTATTTTTAACATAAAATGTATACATTTAACAAACTTGACCTTACCTAGAGTAAAATCTTTTAAAATATATTGTTGCTGTGGCTATGACTTGCTGTCTCAATTTTAACTGTTCTCCAAGTGACTGGATAACTAAAAGAGAAAAACAACATTACTACAGTACGAGTACAACTGATAACAGCATAGTATTGTAAAACAACCAGATATATGTATAAAATTTAGAGTTTTTATTTAATGTTCATCATTTTCACCATTCAGCTTGAGTCTCCCTACCATTTAAAAATATGGCTCTGATTGGCCAAAAATCTATTGTAACAAGTCACATTGGCAATAGTATTACAATGACTGTTATCCAGAACAGGAATCTCAATGCTTAGAAATTTCATTTCTTGAAGTAAATAAACTTTCCCTCTTTTTTTCTAATTGGCAATCACATTTCTACAAAATTTTCTTTCTTAAATGTCAGATTTTAACATGCATATAAAAGCTCATGTGATGAAAAACTTAAATGTTAACATCTGGATTGCAGAACTATTGTAATCCACATACACAAAAAGGGAACTCTATATTTACATATACCTTTTTTTTTAATCTTATTAGTTATTTCTTAAATTAAAGAAACAAATTTTACATCTTGTTTTGAAAGTTTGAAATGTAATTTACTTGGTTGGATGAAAAAAACTATGTAAATTTGTGTGTATTATGTTTTTCAATTAGTATAATCTGTACTTAACTACATGTACATCCTTACTTACAGTTAGCAAAAAATATCATAATCTTTTGGTATTCATCTTCAAACAAAACTTTCATGTCTGCCTGTCGACTTTTAAATAGGTCTTGTGGATCTAATAACCACTGTTGGCTAAAATATTTGAAGAAAATATTTAAAAAATACATATATATAAAGTGTTATCTACCTTTTAATGGCATAATAAATTATCCATAAATATTAAACAGGAAAAGGGGTGAAACTGTTACAGAAATGATTTGTCAATTTTTTCTTCAATATAAGATCATATAAGTCATTACCCATTAGGGTTACCGGGTAATCCACATATTTCATTACATTGTAGCTCAGCTAACCAGTAAAATATGCACTGCATTTATTATCAACACAACAAATGGGAAAGGAGGACCTAAGTTTATTTGTGTAATATAAGTAAATACATGTATACTGGTATGTCAAATTTTGTGACACTTTCCCAGCAAATACGACCTACTTTATCAGTATTTCAATATTGTGGACAAGACTTGGAAATAATTCATTGATGCAAAGCTCTATGCTTATTTTATCATGAGTAGGCATAAGGCATTATACACCCTACATATGATATTCACTGTAGACATTGGCCCTGGTGAATACAACCTGGGGGTTGATAAATCATGATATTAACACAATCAAAAATAATTAATTGTATAATATCTGATACAATAATAAGATTTGATTTGTATGCTATTTTTACATGGAAGACTCATGGAAGACTCATGGAATTTTCAGAATAATTTATAATTTTGATACAGAAAAATAAACTGACCACTTTCCAATGAAACTAGAGGCAGGACTAAACATTTAAGTGTTGCAGTCGATTTGGCTGGTTTTTCTATGGGGTTCTATGTTAAACAAAGTTCGGCTGTGGCACCCATCTTAGTTGATAGTCCAAGTCAATGGGCATATTTCTAAAAGAGAACCATCTAAGGACCGTTATTCCTAAGTCTTGTTCCAACTTTAGTTCCAATTGGCTGAGAAGTTTCAGACGAGAAGATTTTTGAGTGAATTTCCCCTATGTTAAACTAAGTTTGGCTGTGGCAGCCATCTCGGTTCTTATTCCACGAAATTTGACACATTTCTGAAAGAGGACCTCCTAAGGACCATTGCTACAAAGTCTGGTTTCAATTGGTCAAGTGGTTTCAGACAAGAAGATTTTTCAGTGAATTTTCCCATAGGGCCCTATGTTAAACTAAGTTCGGGTGTGTCAGCCATCTTGGTTGAGAGTCTGGGTCATCGGACATAATTCTGAAAGAGGACCATCTAAGGACCATTGCTACCAAGCCTAGTTCTAATTGGCTAAGTCAGGTTTCAGACAAGAAGTTTTTTGAGTGAATTTCCCATAGGGTCCTAAGTTCGGCTGTGGTGGCCATATTGGTTGACAGTCCCGGTCATCAGACATATTTCTGAAAGAGGACCATCTCAAGAGCATTGCTGCCAAGTCTGGTTCCAATTGGTCAAGTGGTTTCAGACAAGAAAATTTTTCAATGAAATTTCCCATAGGGACCAGTAGTTTCAGAGGAGAAGATTTTGTAAAAGTTTACGGACTACGACAAACAACGCCGGACGACGGATGCCAAGTGATGAGAATAGCTCACTTGACCCTTTGGATCAGGTTTTATTTACATGATTTATTAACAGTACTTTAGGAAAAAACATTGGTTCCTGCAATAAATTAATCTAGGCAAATTGCTCACGACAGATGTTTATGCCTTGAATCAATTTAAAATGGCTTTTGAGGCATACCGGTAAGCAAATACAAAACTGATCGAGTACTGGCAGATTTTCAAAGATCGCAAATCTTGTGTCCAGCGTCACAGCTGCGTACAAAAGGACTGAATATTCCGGCTTTTGTAAAGAATGTTATAAATTAGAAAATGCTCGTACAACTGACCAGATTAATATTTAAAAATTCTTAAGCATGTAATGGATTTATTTGTATTTCATTTTCATTTTTTATAAATAAATTTGATGCCCAATTCAGGAACGAAACATTTTTTAGCCTTAGTATGTAGCACAATATGGCAATTCACTTCAGATTGCATAATGGCTGCCTCCATTAAACACTTTTCTAAATGCCCATATGTAAAAAATGCATATGCTCCTATAGCGCTCGCTATAAATGTGTTTTTACTATGGCATAGTGACTACAAGTGAATTAAAATGAGACATTTTAATGTGGTAGCCGGGTCTTTAATAAGGCGTTAAAGATGGGGGCATGTGTTTTTAACTGAAGTCATGTTAGCAGATACAGATGACATTTATTCTATGTCAAGGATAATCTTAAATACCCCTTACAAATCATGTGGCTGTATTATTCAATTAAGCTGTCATTTTTCTGTGAATAAGAATATTGCAATATATATATATTTGTTTCCTGCTCATAGCTATTGTTAAACCAGCGAAGGTATAAGGTAATTTATAATATTGGTCAATTAAACTTGAAAACTATGCAGATTTTTCATTTTTAAACAAAAGAATTAACAGGTAACCATGTCAAGTGAAACCAACAAAAGACATATCTTCTATTTGGTTATATATTTTTCACTGTAAATGGTATAAATTTGATGGATATTACCCTTCCATCGGTTGTCTTTGGCTTAAAAAAAACCCTTAGTTAGGTTTAACAGGTTGGAGAAAACCCTCAATTGATGTACTGTACCTCAATTCGGCTAAAGTACCCTAACTGGGGTATAATGGTGTACCCTGATAAGGGCATTTGGATGAAATCTTGTTCTTATTCATAAATCTTTTGGCCTTGCACAGAAATTATGTGTCGATGTTATTCTTTGTTATGTCTATGCTTTTATTGACTAATGTTCACAATTGAACTGTCTTTAATAAAATATTTTGTATTTTGTATAACACAACAGGTACATATGAAACTATGACACTGTAACTAATAGGTAACTGTGATTAAACACAATCCGTTCAAACATAAACCCATCCTCTGTGAATGCCAAATTTTGTCTCTCCTATACATTCATTTCCTAGTCAGTCGTCATATGATCACAATAAATTAAAAGAACAAACACCTTTCCTTTTATTTGATACCTTTTCATCTCAGAGAAATATTAATTAAATTATCAATTTTATGTATTTTTGAAATATTTTTTTGAAAACAGAAATTGGATTACGTCTAAACAGCGTGAAATGAAAACGATCATCTTTGGAAAATGACGTGTATAATACTTTTTATTTCACTCAATTTTTCTCAAATTTTTCCTTAAAAAGAATCGATTGAAAGGATTTCAAATACATGTGTACTTACATTTTTGTGATATTTTTTGCAAAAACAATAGTATTATTAATGCAAGAATTTTAGTTTTTATTTTGCTTATAATTCCAATACGATGTGTATTGTTGATTCTGACTGGTTAACAATGTGACGTCTGGGATCTTTTATTTTCGGATAAATGACGTTCAGCATATGAATATGTGAGCCAGTAAAAGAGTGCCATTTAAAACCACTCATTTCTTTCTTATTTTGCAGAAAAGTGGAATTATAAATATTAAGAGTTGTTTTTCCGCAAATTATCAGTGTATAAACTAAACCAGGTCACTCTCAAACAATCGTAGTCCTTGGACTTTATTCAGTTTGTGAGTGAACTGGTCTTCTTTATACACCGATAAATTGCTTCAAAACAACTCTTACATGTACTACTATACTAAAATGGGTATACATGTAATAGTTTTCAAATGTTGTATTTTTTTCAATGAAATTAGCCATGGATATTGCACAGGGGCTCGTTACAATTGACACAGTATGTCATCTGTGACTGATCCGGCCCCGATCTATAATACCATAACACAAGGGAGGAATCAATTCCGAGAGCGCCAAATTTCAAATCATCAGAATTTTTTTTCTGTTCTCCATCCAGTCTGCTTTTTTGCTAATTTCTGCAGTAAAATGATTATATTTTAACAAAATGCCTACCTTTTAGCTCTAATTTCCCACCAATCGGTTGTATTGGCTCATTTTAGTCCCATTTCTGATGAATTCATACTTCCACTGGCCGGAAGTGACCCATTGTATAATTACCGCCAAATTTGACATATCCATTCCGGAGATAATTTGGAACTAACTTTTTTTATCGCAATACCTTTGGGGTAAAGTATGTGAGGATAGGAAAACTCTGGTAAGTTCCAAATTATCTCCGGAATGGATATGTCAAATTTGCGGAAATTATACAAATGTGGGTCACTTCCGGCCAGTGGAAGTATGATTTCATCAGAAATGGGACTAAAATGAGCCAATACAACCGATTGGTGGGAACTTAGAGCTAAAAGGTAGGTATTTTGTTAAAATATAATCATTTTACTGCAGAAATAAGCAAAAAAGCAGACTAAATGGAGAACAGAAAAAAATTCTGATGATTTGAAATTTGGCGCTCTCGGAATTGATTCCTCCCTTGTGTTATGGTATTATAGATCAGGGCCGGATCAGTCACAGATGACATACTGTGTCAATTGTAACGAGCCCCTGTGGATATTGTGTCTAGCTTGTATCGTATTTTCATGTCAGGTTATATGGCCTTAAGATTAGAAAAAAGCTGCAGGAATACACAATAAAGGAATAAGAACTAAGAGTCTCTAGATACCCCAACTGAGGGTTAAACGTTGTCCCCAACCTGTTAAACATCATTTTATTTACATTTGGGATATGACAATGAATGAATGATTGATCGATAAATTTCTCACTTCCTTTAAAATATCAGAACTTTAGTTTCATATACAGTACGTACAAATGGGAACTCTGCCAAAAATTCCCTGCCATTTCATTACTCTCTTTGATAAACTGAATCTATCTGTACAGTAGGTGATACATGATCCTCAAAAAACCACGAAACAAACAACTTTGACTGGGAGCTATCTGGGATGGGGAGGGCAACGAAGCAAAAGCATAACAGAGTTTTAAATAATATACCACAAACTGTTAAAATGGTATTTGACAAAATCTGATGAAATCCTTTTTATTTTTTCATACATTTTTAGAGAGTGAAGTTGCCAATGCAAAGAAAATGAAAAAAAATCCAGTGAAAACCCATTTACTGCAAATTTTCAAGGCCTTATAGTTCTAAAATGAGCACATGAACCAGGGATCATATAATACTAACATATAATACTTCATATACAGTTCCTGCATGAACCTATATTTTTTCTTGCTTATTTGTTTACTATTCATATGTTCTCTCAAACTAAAACACCTATTTCAAATTCCTATTTATTTCCTATTAGGCCAGCGATCATCCTTTTAAGTATACCGCGGCAAACCTTATACGATAAGCTATCTTGACCATAAATCTTAATTGTAGGTATTATATGTGCAAAGTTATTTAAGTTTTTAAAAAGTTTACGCTGCCACCGGAAAGTAATACCTACAAATGCATATCTCTCCTTCGCGACTTTTCGTCGCAGACGAGACAATAAACCATTAAAATCTCCACACCTTAACCATATATTTTCTAATTCCCCAGGGTCAGACGCACCAAATGACACATACCTCTTTTCCTCAGGGGGTTATTGCCACTCCGTCAAATCAATAATGTCCAATTACCTCATAAACCCTGGAAATCCCTACCCATAAACCATGTGTTTTTATATTTCACATGGCAAGATGCATTAAATGATACATTCCTCATTACTCGCCCCTCAAGCCAATCATCTTGAATTATATAAAAATCTTTAAGAAATCCGATCCTTAAACCGTATATTTTCTTATTCCCCATGACAAGAGACATGGACTGATATATACCTCATTTACCCAAGGGTTCATCCCCATCCCCTCGAATCAATAATCTTTAATGATCTTGTAAAGCATTGAAATATCTCCCCCCAAATCATCGATGTATTTTCTTTTTTCCCCACGACAAGACAAACAGATTTATAAAAACTTAACACCCCACAAAAAGGGGGGCTCAGCCTCGCCCCACAAATCAATAAGTTTTAATTATTTCGGAATCCGTAAAAATGTTTATCCCGTTAACACCTTTTAAATAGTAATGTTCGCTATATAGTCGACAGGCACATTGAGAGTAAACATGTGTATTATGAGTAAATATATGGATATTAGTTTCATTATGGTACAAATAAATGGTTAAAATTAGAAAACAGATATTTATGCTAATAAGAGGGGGGCTGTGAGGGGCCCAAGACAGGGTCCTGTCCGCAGGCACCTGTGTTCGATCTCAGCTTATAGATTTTGACTCAGAAAAAGGTGAGAACAAGCATAAATCACAAAACCATTTACTTGTAACATATGCTCTATCCTTTATACCAGTTTCAAATCAATTGGCACAGTGGTTTCAGAGAAAATCAGAAATGTGGAAAGGTATTGGACACACAACAGACGGAAAGTAATAACAAAAGCTCACATTGCCGATTGGATTAAGTGCACTATAAAATGGAACTCTGTTGAATCATATCTTACCCTTCCCTACAGGTTTTTGTAGTTGGCATTCACCCATTCCATATAGTTTAAAATGGAATAACCCTTATATAAATATCTTTTTTTTTCAGGTTCCCATTAGATCTGTATAAAATTGAATATCCCTTTATATAAATCTAATTTTTTTTCATGTTCCCTTTAGACATTTGTATTTGACCAATAGTATTTGAAGAAACAAGTACTCAATTATTACCTGATATATCTGCCCTAATGGAACCCTACCTATCCAATCCTGATAGTGTTCTTTCCATTGAGTTAAAAACTAAGGTAAAAATATCTGTTACGGAGAAGAAAGGTGAATGGAGCAGTAGTTTTATTTTGTTGGGCCAATTTATTGAAATAGTTTATGCAAATGAAATCATTTATAAATTCATGGAAAAGCTAAAAGACAAACTTATCGGTGTTTTTACTACATCATCAACAGCAGCAATACGTACAAAGGACCAAGCACCGTTGTTAGATAGAAGATTATATGAAAGAGATCTGGGACAAGAAGATATTTGTAGTAAATATTCGAATTCTGCAATTAAGTTTGCTGCCAAACTGAACTATCAACATCCTGAGTCTACTACAAATTCCAACATTATCATAGTAGACCCCCTTATACAAGGAGTCTTTAGTGTAGTAGAGGTGGAACGTAATGAAAAAGCAGCAGACTTTGATATGATTCAGAAGGAAAACATATTGGAAGATAACTCTCAGAACGAGGAAATAAGTAGTGTAATGGATACACAAAACAATGACAATGGTCGACCAGAAGATGGTAACTCTCAGAACGAGGAAAGAAGCAGTATAATGGATACACAAAACAATGACAATGGTCAACCAGAAGATAACTCTCAGAACGAGGAGAGAAGCAGTATAATGGATACACAAAACAACGACAATGGTCAGTCAGAAGATAACGCTCAGAACGAGGAAAGAAGCAGTATAATGGATACACAAAACAATGACAATGGTCAGTCAGAAGATAACGTTCAGAACGAGGAAAGAAGCAGTATAATGGATACACAAAACAATGACAATGGTCAACCAGAAGAAGATAACTCTCAGAACGAGGAGAGAAGCAGTATAATGGATACACAAAACAATGACTATGGTCAGTCAGAAGATAACGCTCAGAACGAGGAAAGAAGCAGTATAATGGATACACAAAACAATGACAATTGTCAGTCAGAAGATAACGCTCAGAACGAGGAAAGAAGCAGTATAATGGATACACAAAACAATGACAATGGTCAGTCAGAAGATAACGCTCAGAACGAAAAAGAAGCAGTATAATGGATACACAAAACAATGACAATGGTCAGTCAGAAGATAACGCTCAGAACGAGGAAAGAAGCAGTATAATGGATACACAAAACAATGACAATAGTCAAGCAGAATTATCAGGTTGTATGGAAAATGTAAAGCAGTCTGAAGATACATGTACCTACAATTTAAGGAAAAACAAACCATCTTTCTGGGTTAAAAAATTACTGAGTATATCAGAAACCGACAAAGAAGAAGATAATTGTATTGGATTAGAAGACGACGACTCGGACAATGAGTACAAGCTAAATGAAAGTGATGAACATGATACAGAATCTGAAAGCAGCGATGATGATGTGAAGGAAGATAAAATTATTCACAGTGGAAAAGTGATTTCATCACTAAAGGATGTCAGTATGAATAGTCCTGTTAGTGAAAGGAAGACTAAATCAGCATCAGAGATAAAGCATGTTAGTGAATGGAAGACTAAATCAGTATCAGAGGTAAAGCATGTTAGTGAAAGGAAGACTAAATCAGTATCAGAGGTAAAGCATGTTAATGAAAGGAAGACTAAATCAGCATCAGAGGTAAAGCATGTTAGTGAAAGGAAGACTAAATTAGCATCAGAGGTAAAGCATGTTAGTGAAAGGAAGACGAAATCAGCATCAGAGGTAAAGCATGTTAGTGAAAGGAAGACTAAATCAGCATC
The DNA here is from genome assembly GCA_028015205.1 of Mytilisepta virgata. NCBI lineage: Eukaryota > Metazoa > Mollusca > Bivalvia > Mytilida > Mytilidae > Mytilisepta > Mytilisepta virgata. The sequence continues at coordinate 48,292,993 of CM051518.1, read as the reverse complement.
AGAGGTAAAGCATGTTAGTGAAAGGAAGACTAAATCAGCATTAGAGGTAAAGCATGTTAGTGAAAGGAAGACTAAATCAGCATCAGAGGTAAAGGATGTTAGTGAAAGGAAGACTAAATGAGCATCAGAGGTACAGCATGATAGAATAGATATGCATCACCAAGATATAAATCTTAATCCAGATATCACAGAAAATGAAGAAACTGAAGTATATACATATAAAAAACATATTGGAAAAATGACCAGAGATAAAAAGGACTGCAGGTTAGCAAAGTCTGAGTGCCTGTTTTGTTCCTATGTCAACTTTGCTGAGTATCTCAACCCAAAAGAAAACCTACGAATGCATTTTAGAAGATCTTATGTTGTTAGGGATCTTATTTATGAATGTCAAGTTTGTGGAAGAAAGTTTAGTACTTTGAAAGGAGACCTGACAAAACACAAGCAAACGCATGTATATAAAGAATGTGAACATTGTGGTAAAGTTGTCAGACGACTTTGTTACCCGGCTCATGCATTGTCTCATAAAGAAGGTTACATTAGTAATACATACAAATGTGAACTATGCAAAACGAAGTATCCTTCAAGGTATGAAAAATCGAACAGCGTTCCGAAGTCCCCCGCCACTAGAGCATCTGAGAAACCCTTGGACAAGTGAAACATAACAAAATTTTCTCAGATCTTATTTTACCATGTGTATTGAGAATTTATACAAATGTACATTTACTTCTTTTCAATAAACAGAAATGCTTGGATCAAAAGTATTCCGCCTAACAAACTCTTAAAGACAGTATTTTTCAATTTTATAAGTTTCAATAGGAGTTTATGTATAAAACCTCCCTTTAGGTCCAAGTGTATAAATATTATTCCAATGCAAGGAGAATATAAATTTTCTAGAACACTTAGATAAACATTTTGTCAATTTTCAAAGTTATTAAGGGGCATAACTCCTACAAAAATATTTCGACATGACTCATCTTCGAACTCCCTTGAGGTATCATTGAGTTAAATCTACTGTATAAATATTATCCAAATCGGTCAAGAAATAAATTTGCTAGAGCGCTTACATGAAAATTTTGTCAATTTTCTAAGTTATTAAGGGGCATAACTCCTACAAAAATATTTCGACATGACTCATCTTCGAACTCCCTTGAGGTATCATTGAGTTAAAGCTATTGTATAAATATTATCCAAATCGGTCAAGAAATAAATTTGCTAGAGCGCTTACATGAAAATTTTGTCAATTTTCTAAGTTATTAAGGGGCATAACTCCTACAAAAATATTTCGACATGACTCATCTTCGAACTCCCTTGAGGTATCATTGAGTTAAAGCTACTGTATAAATATTATCCAAATCGGTCAAGAAATAAATTTGCTAGAGCGCTTACATGAAAATTTGGTCAATTTTCTAAGTTATTAAGGGGCATAACTCCTACAAAAATATTTCGACATGACTCACCTTCGAACTCCCTTGAGGTATCATTGAGTTAAAGCTACTGTATAAATATTATCCAAATCGGTCAAGAAATAAATTTGCTAGAGCGCTTACATGAAAATTTGGTCAATTTTCAAAGTTATTAAGGGGCATAACTCCTACAAAAATATTTCGACATGACTCATCTTCGAACTCCCTTGAGGTATCATTGAGTTAAAGCTACTGTATAAATATTATCCAAATCGGTCAAGAAATAAATTTGCTAGAGCGCTTACAAGGTGGACGGACGGACGGACGGAAGCACGGCGCGACGGAAGCACGGACGGACGGACGCCCGGCATTACCATATCCCCCGCATCGCGTTGCGGCGGGGGACAAATTACAAGAACATATAGAAATCACACATGATGGAGAACGAAAACGGTATCCTTGTCAAATATGAAAAAAAGTCTTATCAACTAACTATGTATTAAAAGATCATATTAAAAACGTGCAACGTGGAAATAAGGATCGAAAGTATATGTGTGAAACTTGTGGCAAAAGTTTTCAAACTGTTAGAAATTTGAAAAGTCATACGCATTCACCTCAGTTTGTATGTGGTACTTGTAATAAAGCATTTCGATTCAAAGCAGGCTTACTTTGTCATATGTCAACTCATACAAATGAGAGAGATCATCTATGTTCAGAATGTGGGAAATCGTTTTCTCAAAAATCAGCTTTGCAAAGACACATACGCATACATACTGGAGAGCGACCTTTTGAATGTAGTCTGTGTGGTCAAAAATTTAAGGATTCTTCCTTTCTCCGTCGGCATTTGTCATTTAAGCACAAACAATAGACGTCAGTAATTATTAAAGTATTGTAAGGGATATGGGTTTGTTTTATTCATTCAGAGCCCTTGAATCTGTTTCTTTCATTCAAATCAAAGATGAAACCCTGTGTAATTTTTTGTGAGTTCAAACTTCTTTGGAGATAGAATTCCTCACGGGTATCGCTATCTCAGTAGATACTGTGGTGTAAATTTGAATGGCACCACCAATGCAAAATGAAAGAGAAATCGTTGATAAGTGCCAATTATAGACAGAATGAGAATAATTTCTTAGTTCTAATTATCATCTTGAATGCAATATCCCACAGCAGAAGTCAGCTTGTTTGATTTTAGAGGAATTTAAAATCTTAAAAAACGATTTTCATGCACTTTACAGCAACACATCTCCACCAATGTTGTTAGTTCAATTTGCAACAACGGACAAAACTGGTATCACAGGGATGTTGCGCATGTACAGTATTGTGTCCAATAAACGTATTGTTAACTAGTAATAACTGTAACAGTGAACTGTTACGAAGTTTCCCAAACGAAGTAACAGATATCTTGAACGCCTTACATTGTGTTTAATAAAAACAAATTCAGAGACTTTCAAAATGGGAAATTGTTCCTATAAAGTAATTTCATTGATATGAAGTACCATATAAACTTGTCGGTACAATTCAATTATTTATTGATCACAGAATCCAACATAGGATTATCAATCAAATACAATATAAAACAACAAACATCAACTATATGATCAACATTAAACATAGAGTTTTTTAAAATGATTAACTGTGAATATCTCGGCTGAGTACTTAAAACTTTTATACAACTATTATTATTATTATTATTATTGTTATTTTTTTAAACCAGTACATGAACAACATGGTGGATGTGTAAAAGACAAAAAAAAAAAAAACGAAATACTTCTTGAATATCGTTATACCGTTGTTCTTTCTTGTTATAATTCATTATGTTTGTCACAAATCGTATTTCATTATTTTTTATGACAATAAAAGTTTGTTAAAGAAAACGTATGGACGTTTGGTTTAGGGAAAGTATATGTTTTTCTACTTCAAATATATAAAAAAAAATGCATTCGATTTCAAAATGTTCAATAAATAGAAATAATAAAAAAGACTTCTTACTTACCGTGATACATGTAAGTCCTCCCAACATCAAGTCAGTGTAATTTGAATCATATTTATATACAATGAAACAATTGCAACACAACAAGAAATGTTTTTTCATGACCAAGCAAATGAAATAATATCCATTGTTACATATTATCAATAATTATGTCTAATACATTGGTATTCCTCGTGTCAATATTATATTAAATATACAATATGAAATAGGGACAGAAAATAAAATAATTAAAAGATAAAACATCATATTAATAATAAAAAATCATCCAATAAAATTAAATCTATCTGAAACGAATGATAACTCTTAAATTCTGTTTACAAATGTAACACAATAACATCTACCAAAAAAAAAAAACAAACAAACAAAAGAAACAACCGATCAGGAGCAATACCAGGCAAAAATACATTTAATGGGTTAACAAAAATATATTTACATTTATACATTTAAAGAGAACAAATATACCTAAGGAGCAAATCAAAAACGCAAATTTGGGGTGGACGGGTTTACAGTTTTAAAAATTACGCTAGATTAGAACTATGGCACGCCGTTTTTATATTTATTCACATTCCAAGATATCTTATAAAGTATATAAGATATCTTACTTCTTTATAAAGATATCTTTTAAACACATACTTTATTAGATATCTTATAAGTTTATAAGATATCTTATAAACTAATAAAGATATCTTATTAACTTATAGAGATATCTTATTAAGTAAATAAGATATCTTATTAAGTAAATAAGATATCTCTATTATTAACTATATAAAAGATATCTTATATGGTTAATAAGATATCTTATAAATTAATAGAGATATCTTATATTTTAAATAAGATATCTTATATTTTAAATAAGATATCTTATATATTTAATAAGATATCTTTATAAACATTTTAATAAGATATCTTATTTAATAAATCAGATATCTTATTTAATAAATCAGATATCTTATTTAATATATACGATATCTCATTTTATTATTAAGATATCTCAATTAGTTTATAAGATATCATATTTAACTAAATAAGATATCTCGAAATTGAATAAATATAACAACGGCGTGCCATATAGAACACACCCGCGAAATCACGGAACGAAATCGGTGACATTATTTGATAGATATCATGGAGTGTTCTCGTTCTGCCCACTTTTTGAAATTATAGGTAAAATATAGAGTGGGCAGAAGGGGAATGTTTATATAAGCACTTAATTAGAGAACAATAGAAAAAATAAAATAGTCTGTTTGAAATAAATGAAGTTACCTGTATTTACTGGTGGTCTCTTTTAAACAGTTAATTGATATTATAAATTATATAAAATTGGGCATCAGTAAGATTTAATTCAAATGACATATTGTAAAAAAATATATGTACAATTGAATTATTTCATATTTATAACCGAGAGTATATAATCTATTTAATATAATTTGTTGCTGTTTTATGTGTGCTTGTCAATCTTATAGATAAGTGCTTCTCTTGTACCGAGTGACGGATAAATATGACCAATATTATTTGTTTGTCATTGTAGACTGTGAAGACCATTTGTTCGACTTTGTCCGTGTAAATTAATACAAGATATTTTCTTCAGGCATCTGCGTTACTTGATATTTTTCTAATCAAGAAATCTTTGACTATATATAAATTAAAACAATTCTAAGTAACTGCGTCATATAATTTATTATATAAACATAATTGCAAAACATCAACTTCATTTCATATAGAATAGCACTACATGATATTAAAAATACATTTTGTATATGACAATACAGTTTGCATGACACTTCAAAACAAATAAAAAATCAGGCTAAACGGAGGAGGTGGGATGCAGCGTCTAAGTATTGAAGTACATTGTGTCTTTGAGTTTGGTAAATAGTCTTGTGTAGATGTCTTGACTTTTGCCTGGTAAACAGAATTTCTTCTCTAAGTAAGTGACCTTCAGTTGTCGACCTTTTACCACTGGGGTCAATTACAGCAGGATTTTTCTCCTTCTTTTTCATTCATTTGCGTAAGGGTGAGGCAAAATTTAATATACATATATGAAAATTTAAGGATAGTGGGTAAACATCAATAAACTTAGTATAGCCCCCTTGAGCCCTTTTATTTTGGAAATGGTAAAAGATACAACAACAAAAAATCTGCAGTAAATTGTTTTGGTTTTTTTCGTGAGGAATCATTTTTAAAAAAAAAAAAGGTCTTGTCATGCGCATAATGATTATCCCGGACAGCAGTTTCGAAGTTATTCAGAAACACTGATGATACAAGCAGTGTTGTAAGGGGTGGGACATGAATTCTGGGGATGAATGAGCTCTTCACAAAGTATAAAATTAAGGGCCAAGGATATCAATGTCTTTTGTTGATTTTTTTACGAGGGAATACCACCATTCCCCGGGCAATGTGTAAAATCATTTATTGCGTCTCTAGCTTATGGGCAATTAGAAATATATGTTGTTATGGGGTATGGAGTTTAATGGTTTATGAGATTTGAACATTACTATTTAAAAGGTGTTAACGGGATAAACATTTTTACGGATTTTGAAATAATTAAAACTTATTGATTTGAGGGGCGAGGCTGACCCCAAAAAAGAAAACACATCGATAATTTAGGGGCAGAGTTTTCAGTGCTTTACGAGATAATTAAAGATTATTGATTCGAGGGGATGGGGATGAACCCTTGGCTAAATGAGGTATATATCAGTCCGTGCCTCTTGTCATGAGGAATAAGAAAATATACGGTTTAGGGGTCGGATTTCTTACAGATTTTTATATAATTCAAGATGATTGCTTTGAGGGGCGAGAATGACGCCCATTGAGTAATGAGGTAAGTATCATTTAATGCATCTTGCCATGTGAAATATAAAAACACATGGTTTATGGGTAGGGATTTCAAGGGTTTATGAGGTAATTGAACATTATTGATTTGACGGAGTCGGGGAAACGAGATGTGTGTCATTTGGTGGGTCTTACCATGGGGAATAAAAAATATATGGTTAAGGGGTGGGGATCTTGTTGTCTAGCCTGCGACGAAAAGTCGCGAAGGCGAGATTTGCATTTGTAGGTATTACTTTCCGGCGGCGGCGTAAAATTTTTAAAACTTTAATAACTTTGCACATATAATACCTACAATTGAGATTTTTTATGGTCCAGATAGCTTATCGTATAAGGTTTGCCGCAGTATACTTGACTTGTGATCCTGACCTCATTTTCATGGTTCACGGACTTCATAAACATAAATGTTAAATCTGCTTCCAAGTTTCGTGGTTAAATCCATTTCTCAGCAACTGTTATACCTAGGCCGACCATATTTGGTCTATAGATAGTTCTTAGTTCGTGCATGTCAGTCTGACACCTGGCTTGGGGCCTTGACCTCAATTTCATGCTTCAGTGACTTTGTCACATTTTCGGGTTGAGTCCATTTCTCTGCAACTAGAGGATCTAGACCCACCATAATTGTTAAATAGATAATTCTTGGTGGGTACATGTCAGTCTGACACATGCCTTTTGACCATGACCTCAGTTTCACCCTTGAGTGACCTGCGTCACATTTTCATGATTAAGTCCATTTCTCAGAAACTGTAATACCTAGACACACCGTATTTGGTCTATTGATAGTTCTTGATGGGTACATGCCAGTCTGATACTTGTCGTTGGACCTTGACCTCAAATTCATTGTTGAGTGACCTTCATCAAAGTTTTTGATTAAGTCCATTTTTCAGAAACTGTAATACCTAGACTCAGCGTGTTTGGTCTATTGATAGTTCTTGGTGTGTACATGCCAGTCTGACACTTCACCTCAATTTTATTGTTAAATGACTTTCATCAAAGTTTTTGATTAAGTCCATTTTTAGCTCACCTGACCCATAGGGTCACGTGAGCTATTCTCATCACTTGGCGTACGTCGTCGTCCGTTAACTTTTTACAAAAATCTTCTCTGAAACTACTTGGCCAAATGGAACGAAACTTGGTCACAAGCATCATTAGGGTATCTAATTTATAGATATGTCCGATGACCCCGCCTGTCATCCAACATGGCCGACATGGCTATAACTAGGACAAAGAGGTAAATTTCAGTTTTTGTCATATCTCAAAAACTAAAGAATTTAGAGCAAATCTGACATGGGGTAAAAATGTTTATCATGTCAAGATATACCTGCCATGAAATTTTCAGACGTATCGGTCAACCCTTTGTTGGGTTATTGCCCCATAAATTGTAAATTTTAAGGAAATTTTGCAGTTTTAGGTTATTATCTTGAATATTATTATAGATACAAACAAACTGTAAACAACAAAAATGTTCAACACAGTAAGATCTACAAATAAGTCAACATGACCAAAATCATTGATTGATCCCTTATAGGAGTTTTGCCATTTCGTTTTAAGATCTTTTCCCGTGAAACCACTGGGCCAACTGGGACCAAACTTTTCTGGAATGGTCAATGGGTGGCCCCTTGCAAATTTCTGTCCGGCTTCCCAGACTTCCAACCGACATTGCTGCTGTTACTAAAAATAGACAAAAAGGGGGATGAACTTCAAATTTCTTATTCTATGAAACTACAAGGCCAATTGGACCAAAGTTGGCAGTAATGGTCCTCTGGAGGTTCTCTTTCATAAGTATATCCGATGACCCAGACTGGTAACCAAATTGGCCGCCACAGCCGACCTTAGTTCAACATAGGACCAGATAGGAAAATTCATTGAAAAATCTTCTTGTCTGGAACCACTTAGCCAATTAGAACTAGACTTGGTAGCAATGGTGTGTCCCATGACCCGGACTGTTAACCAAGATGGCCGCCATGACCGAACTTAGTTTAACATAGGGCCCTAATTCAATGAAAAATTTTGTCTGAAACCACTTGACCAATTGGAACCAGACTTGGCAGCAATGGTCCTTAGGAGGTCCTCTCTGAGAAATTAGTCCGATTTCGTGGACTGTGAACCAAGATGGCCGCCACAGCCGAACTTAGTTTAACATAGGACTCTATGTTAAATTCATTCATACAATTTACTCGTCTAAAAATACTGAGCCAATTGGAACTAAACTTTGGTCTGTAGATGGTCCTCTTTCAGAATTGTGTCCAAGTTGGAAAAACACTTAGTAGTAATGGTCCTAAGATGGTTCTCTTTTAGAAATGTGCCTATTGACCTGGACTAGATTGCTGCCACAGCCGAACTTAGTTTAACATAGAACCCTATAGAAAAATCAGCCAAATTGACTAAATTTTTAGCCCTGCTCAAGGTGAAAAGTTAAATCCAGGTGAGCGATACAGGCTCTTGAGAGCCTCTAGTTCAGCAACTGTAATACCTAGGACCACCGTGTTTAGTCTATTGATAGTTCTTGGTGGGTATATGCCAGTCTGACACTTGTATTTGGGCCTTGACCTTAATTTCATAGTTGAGTGACTTTCACCCATGTTTTTGATTAAGTCCATTTTTAGCTCACCTTACCCAAAGGGTCAAGTGAGCTATTCTCATCACTTGGGGTCCATTTTTCAGCGACTGTAATACCTAGACCCACCGTGTTTGGTCTATAGATAGTTCTTAATGGGTTCTTGCTAGTCTGTCACATGTCTTTGGACTTTGACCTGAATTTCATGCTTGAATGAATTTGTCACATTTTCGAGATTAGGTCCATTTCTCGGCAACTTTGATACCTAGACCCACCATATTTGGTCAATAGATAGTTCTTAGTGGGTACACGTCGGTCTAACACCTGTCAGCTGAACTTGACCTGAATTTCATACTTGAGTGACTTAATATATAATCCATAATTTAGTCTATTTCTCAGCAGCTGTAATACATTTGTAACTAGACCCACAGTATTTGGTTGATAGAAGTTCTTAGTATATACCAATTTAACACCAGACACCTTACTTTTGACCTCTATTTCATGCATCGTCCTGATATGCACCTGATTGTAATCTGTGAATCTCATATGGAAGGACCAATGCTAATGATGCAACTTTTTTAGGTCTAAAGTCAAATATCACGATTACTTTGACATTTTGCATTTATTTAAAAGCCTTGTGGATACAAAATAGTTTACATTTTATAATGGCTTAAAAAAAGCCAAGTGAGCAATGCAGGCTCAGCTGATCCTCTAGTTTTCTTCTCAGATCTCTAACGGCATAATTGAAATAACCCCGGGATATATAAATAATTATTTAATAATTTAATTTTTAACAATTATTAATTAATTAATCTGAATTACTCAATTTTGAACATACAACAAGTTTGATGTCATTAAGTTTAGAATACGGTAAAGAAGGATATAAATGTGGAATGAGCAAGTATTTTCAAGAAAAGTTAAATTTAGGGGATTCTTGGTACGGGTACGGGTACGGGTTACTTCTTTCTTCTTCTTACATATGTATAAATCGATAAATTTTGACTTCATTCGTCAAATTAAAAAGTTAAAAGTAATATTGGGTGTTGAAGATTAATCATTTCAGTTGAGGATATTGAAGTCAGATATGATGTAATTTGTTGCATCAAAGTATTTTTAATCATGATAGTGGTAGGAAATCCATGTGTTCGTGTATTAGGAACAGCCCACTGATGTGTAAGTTTTATATTAAAATGTCTTTACGAAATAAAAAGTTTATTACGTAAAAAATAAAAGAATAATATAGATCCAATAAGTGTGCACTATACATGAAGTGATCATATACATTGTAATACAATACCTAATAAAAATATAATAAAATCTAAAAGTATTATTTTAATATTATCATAATGTGTATTGTACTTCGACATAAGGATTTAACTTTACCATATCAGTTATGGTAATCATACTTTTATTCTACTAGGTATGATCCAGTAATTAAAATGTATCTCTTTCAAGAGCACAAGTTGTTTTAAATTTACTTATATTTGATTCATAAAGTATTTTAATATACAATGTCCTGTATATTGATATTTTCACTATGTTTCACCAGAGACATATAAAACATATATTCATATATATCTGGGACTATTATACTAGTTAGTATAATAGTCCCAGTATATATATATATAAGAATAAGAATAATTTTTATTAGCTCAAACTCAACTACAATTAGATGGTTAAGGCCTATTTTGAAAATGTATACATAAAGTGACATAATTAATACATAATAATTAATATGTATATACTTATATATATATGTTGTAAAATTTATTTGTTTGACATGCATTATATTTGCAATAACCTTTATAACAGTTATAGTATAATCATAATATGAATAAAACAGGAAGATTAACTTAGTTTTTTTTCATATTTAATCCATCAGATATGAAAGAGGAAGTTAATTTTAGTATTGTATATGAAGTGTTATTTAAGAGAAAGTTAATGTCCGATACCTTTTGGAAATAAATATGCTTTTTAGTTTGAAAAATGTTTAATACCTTATTATGAAAAGTTTCTCTTAATTGTTTATATTTTGAACAATGAAATAAAAAGTGATTTTCATCTTCAATCTGGCCAGAATTGCACATATTACAGAGTCTTAAATTTTTGGGAATTTGGAGATGTCTTCCTCTTTCAATCATTAATATATGAGAGCTTATTCGTATCTTACATATTGCAGCTCTATCATTTCTATTTTGCAAAATATCTACATATGGTGCCCTCTTGCCTGTGCTGTAGACTTTTCTGAAGAAATCTAATTTTTCTGATTTATTTATATTTGATTGTTGATTTTGAAAACATTATATATGTCTCTGGTTTCACTGATAATGTCATTCTATTAATGCACTTTGTCACTGAATTTCATACAATTTCTAGTGAATATCTCAAGTTGATCCATTTGGTCATTTGAAAAGCCCAAAGAATCCATAAAGAGTGAGCAGTCGACAAAAAGTTTGGTAATCTGCAGTAGCTTCCCATTCGGCAAATGAGTTCTTTGTGATAAATTCTTTCCTTTATCGGTATACACATTTTTACCATAACCATATTTGCTACCGTTCCCTCACTCCATTTGTCTCATTGGATATATCACCGAAAATATATAGATTCGAATCCATGTGCCTAAATCAATGTAAAATGTCTAATCACTTGGCTGAAAGATGCAATAAGCTAAGTCGTAAGTAAAACAATTGGGATAAACAGATTTTATTCGAACATGTTCAATCAATTCAATCAAATAATTTATGACAAATATTTCGCTACGGAATATTGCCAATGTAAAAGGGGAGACAACTTATCCTGTGAGAAATTACCAGGCTTCTCAAAAGACTAAGACAATTTACACAATTTATTATGGAGCAAATGCAATATTTACAGGAAATATACTCATATATATTTATATATACTAAATGAAGATAATATATATATATGACTTCAAATGTCCGTATAAGCATATATATACGAATTAAATACATGTAACTGTAATTTGTAATTCACCACATCAGAAATATAAAAGCATAAGCTAGCCGCCTAAAACCATCTACCTATCTAATATTTAATTATAATATAAATAAAAATATTAAACACAGCTGTAGGTGGTGGGCGGGAGGGTAAAAATCTTCTCAAGAAAAATTTCAAATATGCCGCGAAATTTTTAACAATGAAATATATATGAGTGTCCTGTATCATAGCAACAAATTAACCAATGAGAGTGAATGAGATTCGGAAGACCTCGGATGTTTGTTCAAATGTAAATAAGATCCACATGGTAATTATCAATTTTTAAACAAAAATTTAACAATTACCAGGCTTCTCAAAAGACTAAGACAATTTACACAATTTATTATGGAGCAAATGCAATATTTACAGGAATTATACTCATATATATTTATATATACTAAATGAAGATAATATATATATATGACTTCGAATGTCCGTATAAGCATATATATACGAATTAAATACATGTAACTGTAATTTGTAATTCACCACATCAGAAATATAAAAGCATAAGCTAGCCGCCAAGCCAACGGCCACCAAAAATACGAACAGCTGTGTTGAACAAAATAAAAGAAATTAAATTTTAATAAGCAATTAGCATGCCTGAAATAATAACTATCAAACATGAACTAAATTAAATGAAGCCAACATGGATGAAACAATATCAACCAACCATTGAAACTTCAGCTCCATACAAGAAGCAGTATCTCATATGTAGAGCTACATACTCTTCAGTGTGAACTGTACCCACTGGAAAGAGTCCCTTACCTGAAAAGGAAAATTATATATAATTAAAAAAAAAAAATAAAATAAAATAAAATAAATATATATGATATATATATAATATACAACTTATAAGTCTAAAGATAAAAATAACATAAATTAAATCTGTACATAAAAACATAATCATAAATCCAATATATTGTTGAAACAAAGCTTAGTATGGTAGAAGTAATATTTACCATAAACTAAGGCAAATGACAGTATGGAAGAAAAGTAACAATTCATCCATAAACTATCATCTACTCCATTCAAGAAAATGTATCTCAAATGAGAGTAATGTACCACCAGAAAATAACATAATAATCATATAATTAAAAATGTGCTACCCTTCTTTTGAAATATAAACCTAAAACCCTTGTACCTTCATAATTCAAATGCAAACCCCCATCCTTATAAGCAAACAATTCAACCAATGGTTTTCCTTCTCTCATGAAATACCTATAAGAATGTATAAAATGAACCTGAAATTTCAAACAAAGTTCATTCAAAGCCTTATTAACTCTTATAATCTTAGCATTAGTTCTATCAAAGTCAACTGGACGAGGAAGAATAGCTGAAAAACCAATTTGATGTGCAGGAAATAACGATTTAGCAACAGAAATCATATTACAATAGGCAGATTTAAAATGATCTGCTGACAAATAATTAATATCATTTGTTCCAACATGTATAATCAGATTATGAAATTTAGAAATACTCTCCCTTAATTTTTCCAACTGGTAGGTTATATCGCCAATATTGGCCCCCCGAAAAGCATACACAACAGCACCGTCCAGTTTCACATACTTCGCAATTGAGTCCGTAACTATCACAAATTCTACAAAATAATGTATATGTTTCAATAAATTAACTGTCAAAAGCAAGAATTCTAGTACACATATTCTGAGATACCAATAATTTCTGCTCCAGTGAAATTTCTAAATATTTTTTATATGCATCACTGCGCCAATCACCATGCAACTGAATCAATTCTGTTGGAACAGAAGAATCAAAGGCAAAAGTCGCCCCACCTCTGCGAAAACTATGAGTAGAATAAAACTTCGGATTTCGACCTGTCTTTTCAATCAAGTATTTAAATTTACTCTGAAATTCACCATATGTAATAGGTAAAATATTTCCACCAACAATCTTACAAAATGCTGGATCACTTGAAGTAGCAGGGATATCTTTAATCATACATTTATAAGCATTAAAAGGACATAACATACTACCAGGAATACTACAAATAGGGATCCTTAATTTTCGTTCTCCAAACTGAATGGTCTTAGACCATTTTAAAATGACAACTAAAACATCACAATGTATAAATATATCACCTCTACATAATTGTTTATTTATATCAAACGTATGCTCACTAACAGGAACCAAATTTGATTTCCTACTCATAATAAAAAAGGCAAAAAGAAAAAGACACCAAAAAGATTTATCTAATGAACTATCCATATCTAGAAAATTATACATTTGCTTTAAAATCAAAGGAGTTACAGGAAGGGCTCTTTTTGGTAAATGTGGATGAAGTCGAGATAATCCCTTCAGAGTCAGTTTTAAAGACATAGACTGCAAAAAAGGAAACTCAAAATCATTCATTAAATGCATCAATCTGACTCCATTTATGTAATTCTTAATAGAATCCACGGATTTAAATGATCTACCAAGAAACTGAGCATATAAACATATAGTCATCAATGAAGTAGGCAAGAATTTAAAACCAAAATATATACAAAATGTTAAAAAGCTTCTCCACTGCACTTTGATATTCTCAAAAGTTCCATCAGCAAAAGCTGATTTGCACGATTTCCTCTGATCCTCTTTTAAAATTCTAATCTGGATATCTACAAGAAATTACCAATCATAAGAAAATTCAAACAAACCAGTGTACACAAATTTCTCATTACAAAAATTGTTTTTGATAACTGGTAAATCATAAAATGATTTACTATAAGAAAAATCTAAATGCCATCTAGATAATAAATCAGCCGTCCGATTCTCAACACCAGGTAAATGAATAGCTTTAATCTCAAAACTAAACCTAGCTGCAAAAAATAAAATTTCCCTTAAACAGCTTTGCATAAATGCGTCTCTAGTAGATCCTGAATTCAAAACAGAAACAGTACTCTGATTATCGCACTTAATAAGAATTTTCTTTTTACAAAAATGCGAACTCCAAAGTTTAACACAAATCATCACTGCTAACAACTCAAACTGGTTGATATTTAAATTCAAAGATAAAATAAACAACGGAAACTGTACATGAAAAAATTCTTTTCTGTCTGAAAACCAACCACCACAACCACCTAAAGTTGCGTCAGATTCTACAACTTCATCAGGATCAGACCATTCTTCCAAAGACATCATTGAAATACCATTATATATTTTCAAAAATGTACACCACCATAACAGATCCTTTCTAACAAATAAAGGGATGGTATGTGCCAGCTTATCATCAGGTAAACATCGAAGCCAGGTCAATAATCTAGACACGAAAAGTCTGCCTGGTCTTACACACCCTGAAACAAAATGTAACTTCCCTAAAAGGGATTGTAATTCTTTAACTGAAGCCACAGATTTATTCATCCAAGATTGAACCAACGACAAAATCTCCTCAACTCTTTCAGGTGTAACAGACAAGGTAAGCTCTACAGTATTAATTCAACACCTAAAAAGGTCATAATAGTAGAAGGAAAACAAGCTTTTTCAATTGATTCAACAAAACCACAATCTTCTAACATTTTCCCCAATAATATAAACACATTTTCGGCATCTGTACAGTTTTCCGCTCCAGCAAAATCATCCAAATAATTCAGTAATAAATATCCACATTTTTTCATCATAAAAACTACAGCAGAAGTAACCCTCTGACATATATGAGCTGAAGACCTCAGTCCCATACTTAAAACCCGATCTACAAAAATATGATTTTTCCAATGAAAGCCAACTAAATTTACATCACCTGGATCAATAGGGATTTGTCTGTAAGCCCTTTTTAAGTCCCTTTTAAACAAAAGACAACCTTTTCCTTTGAGTTTAATGAGACCTACCAAATCATCTACAGAAGGATATTTTAAATTCACAGGTTCACCTAAATATACATCTTTTGATATACCATTATTAACACAGCATTCAGCCGGAAAGCTTAAATCAAGAATAACCCGTCTTTCACCAGGTGTGCTCTTAGGTACTGAATTTAATGGTGATAAAACTAAACAAGAGTTCACAAATGGATTAATTTTAAATGGTCCAATTATAGCATTGTGTTCTAGTTCTTGTTTTAAATATTTCATGATAAATTCTGGATAATCCCTAGCACCACTATGATTTCGAGGTTTTCTAGAATTGAACTGATGACCTTCATAACCAATAGGAAATCCAAACTCTAATAAATCACAAATAATCTGATCACTATATTCTATCAACATAGACCTTATAAATTCAATGTGTAAATTAGAAACCACAGGAATTTTACAACCTAAATAATTTGGTAAACCAGAATCGACAACTATTTTCTGAATTTCAATAAAATACTCCAACTGTTGATCATTCACTTTTAAATCACAAATCAGACATTTCCTATGTTTATGACAAAAATCTTGAATATGCAAATTCATTGCATCCTCTGGCAACACATTAAAATAATTTTCCTTCCTAGGTATTGAAATTCTATAATTATTCTCGAAAATTGGATTGTTCCCCTTTTTAGTATTTAATGAAACATCAGTATTATCGCTAGCAGACAAATTATTTCTATTCCCTTTAACCAATAACCACTGAGGATAAAAAATGTCAATGGTCTTATCAAAATCGACACCTGTCAGTCCATTTATAGCTCTTTGTATTTCTAGTCATGACTGATGAGAACAAGCTGAAGAACTCTCAGGATGTTTTAATTTCAAATTATCGATTCTTAAACATGTTGCACAAATATGTTGAACATATCTAGAACGACCTGCAATGTCTAAATTATGACCATCAGCAGAAATTTTACACTTGTTCCTTTGATACAAAGGACAATACCATACTTTCTTATCAGCATTTTTTTCTGTAAACTTATTGCTGTAACTACTTTTATTAATTACTTTTTTCCCAATTAACATTCTCACTTCTAGTAAAGTAGTATCATCTGACCATGAATTTTCCCCCTTTTCAATTAACTTAACCCAGGCAGCATAAAAATTAAGTAAAACTGGCCATTCAAATTCATTGGCATAGTAACAAATTTTGTTTAATAAAGCAAGTCTACCTTCTTTTTCAGTTTTACTTATATGACAGTTTCTGATAATCTCTAATTCTCCAGCACAAAATTGACTCATGCTTAACTGTTTAAATTCTACTGCCTTCCTATTAGTAAATTCATACTTTAACTCTGACTTTGGCCAATTCATTTTAACCTTTACCTTATCATGAGGTTTATCTCTGATACCTGATTTAATTTTCTTTTTATGCTTGTGACTACGTTTATGCCTACGGCGTGTTTGAGAAATTTCATTATCTGAACTGGACTCACTGTGAGAATTACTACAGTTACTACTATTAGTTGAAGATATTTCTGAATCTGAACTTGAATCTGAACTATTGAAATTGGCTAGCATTTTTTTCATTTGTTTGTCTACAGTTTTCTTAACATTAACATCTTTCCTTAATTGTTTGATATCTAACATAGAAATGTCATCACCTTTATCTTTATCTGTCTTGCCTTTTCCTTTATCTTTACCTTTGTCTGTATCTTTAGACTTCCCCCTCGCAACAGATTGTACCACCTTTTTCATTTTCTCATCCTCCTGTTTCTTGGCTTTTTCCTGCACCCTTTTCACAGAAGTGATTTCCGCTTCCTCCAATTTCTTTAACTCTGCCATAATAAAAATCTTCTCAAGAAAAATTTCAAATATGCCGCGAAATTTTTAACAATGAAATATATATGAGTGTCCTGTATCATAGCAACAAATTAACCAATGAGAGTGAATGAGATTCGGAACACCTCGGATGTTTGTTCAAATGTAAATAAGATCCACGTGGTAATTATCAATTTTTAAACAAAAATTTAACTTTTATTTGATTAGATTAAGTATTACATCCTAGAGTTGCACATAAAATGTACAAACTGTATGGAAAATATAAAAAACAATGGTTTTTAAAATTTTTAAGACTAGTCTGACACAGTCAGACATATCAGCTCCACTCGACATAATTTTGATGTAGAACAATAACTTTAAATTGTGACCACAATAATTCATACAAACTTCAGCAATGATGGGGCAATACTGTCAACTTTGGTATGGATTTAGTTTATTGCACCTCATTTTTCCTCTGTCATCCTTTTTTTTATATGCAATACATCTGCTGACGAAAAAATTCATTGTTCTTCATTGTATGAAGAAAGTAAATGTCATATCAAAGGTTCAACAAGTCAAAATGTAGCCTTTCTAAATATGAATTCCCCTTTTGGAGACTCCAAAAACAAAGTTAATAAAATGTATGACTATTCTGGTTTTCATTCTTTTCCAAAAATGGAAAACCAGAATAGCTGTCCCTAAATTCATGCATAGAGAAAAGGAAAATATTGTAATCACGATTAAAAATTAATTAAACATTTCCATGTGACAAATTATGTCGAAGTCCAAAAGTTATATTTGGTGTCTATAGCAACGTTCCTCATTACCAAATTCTAGACAGTTCGGTACCTGCACATTTCTGTACCCATTTGGACAGTTAGTTACTTGGACATTTCGGTACTAGGACATTTGGGTGTTATTCATTTTTGAGGATATTGAGGTCAGATATGATGTAATTTGTTGCATCAAAGTATTTTTTATTATGATAGTGGTAGGAAATCCAAGATGGCGGCTAAGATCCCTTCAGGAATTTTGTCTCGCCTGTGATGAATATTGTAAAAGGCAAAATATAGATATTACTTTTCAGCTGGCGCAAAAGTCACAATTCCAAGAAAAATTACTCTGTGATGTGTGAATTTTGTTAGCTTCCACCAAGAAAAATAAATGGGAAAGTTTATTCAAATGTTGCATGACTGTTAATTGTAGATATAATAAATGAAACATATTTAAATTGCATTTATGACAACTTCCATCCCAGATAATGGATTTTGAATCTTAAAAAAGGTGGGAACAAGCATAATTCAAACCATTCAGTAGTAATGGATGCTCATTACCATTCTCTGATTAATATATATGCATGGTGGTTTCAGGCAAAATCACAATGTGGAAAGATGCTGGAAACACAACAGACAGAAATTGAAATCAAAAGCTCACATTTCCTTTTGGATTAAGTGTGTTTGAAATGGAACTCTGTTGATTCATATATTACCCCTTTCCATGTTATTTATAATATGGTATCTATCAATGTAATATTTTTTTGCAGGTTCCCTTTAAACCTGTATAGTCACCATGACCATCGGAGTAGTATTTGAAGAAACAAGTACTCAATTATTACCCGACATATCTGCCCTAATGGAACCATACCTATCCAATCCTGAGAGTGATCTTGTAACGGTTTATTTTTTCAGGTGTGAAATTATTTCCGAACTCGTATATTAATACACTTCTGACGGAATAAAGTTGGAAAATATTTCATTATATAAAAATTAAGATTGCTATAAAATATTATCTGATTCATATTTTACACAAGATCATCATTTGACGGTCGGAAAATATTTCACAGATATATGAATATCACAGCCGGAATAAATTATCTCTTACAATCTTTCCACTGAGTTAAAAACTAAGGTAAAAATATCTGTTATGAAGAAGAAAAGTGAACAGAGCAGTAGTTTTATTTTGTGTGGCCAATTTATTGAAATAGTTTATGCAAATGAAATAATTTATACATTCATGGAAAAGCTAAAAGACAAACTCAACAGTGTTTTTACTATGCCATCAATAATTAGGAAGAACCAAACATGTTTGTTAAATAGAGGGTTGTATAAGAGAGAACTTGAACAAGAAAACATTTGCAGTAAATATTCAAATTCTGCACTTAAGTCTGTTGCCACGTTGAACTCTCATCATCCTGCTATAGAGTCTAGTACAACAAATTCCAACATTATCACAGTAAACCCCCTTAAACAAGAAGTCTGTAGTGTAGTAGAGGTGGGACTTCATAAAAAAATAGCAAACTTTGATATGATTCAGAAGGAAAATATATTGGAAGATTGAAATAGTTTATGCAAATGAAATAATTTATACATTCATGGAAAAGCTAAAAGACAAACTCAACAGTGTTTTTACTATGCCATCAATAATTAGGAAGAACCAAACATGTTTGTTAAATAGAGGGTTGTATAAGAGAGAACTTGAACAAGAAAACATTTGCAGTAAATATTCAAATTCTGCACTTAAGTCTGTTGCCACGTTGAACTCTCATCATCCTGCTATAGAGTCTAGTACAACAAATTCCAACATTATCACAGTAAACCCCCTTAAACAAGAAGTCTGTAGTGTAGTAGAGGTGGGACTTCATAAAAAAATAGCAAACTTTGATATGATTCAGAAGGAAAATATATTGGAAGATAACTCTCAGAACGAGGAAATAAGTAGTGTAATGGATACACAAAACAATGACAATGGTCAGTCAGAAGAAGATAACTCTCAGAAGGAGGAAAGAAGCAGTATAATGGATACACAAAACAATATCAATGGTCAGTCAGAAGATAACGCTCAGAACGAGGAAAGAAGCAGTATAATGGATACACAAAACAGTGACAATGGTCAGTCAGAATTATCAGGTTGTATGGAAAATGTAAAGCAGTCTGAAGATACATGTACCTACAATTTAAGGAAAAGTAAACCATCTTTCTGGGTTAAAAAATTACTGAGTACATCAGAATCCGACAAAGAAGAAGATGATTTTATTGGATTAGAAGACGATGACTCGGACAACGAGTACAAGCTAAATGAAAGTGATGAACATGATACAGAATCTAAAAGCAGCGATGATGATGTAAAGGAAGATAAAATTATTCACAGTGGAAAAGTGTTTTCATCACTAAAGGAGACCAGTACTAATAGTCCTGTTAGTGAAATGATCAACTTAGAATCCCTGGTAAAGCATGATAGAGTAGATATGCATCACCAAGATGTAGATGTTAATCCGGATGTCACAGAAGATGAAGAAACTGAAGTTTATGCATATAAAAAACATATTGGTAAAATGACCAGAGATGAAAAGGACCCAAGTCTAGCAAAATCTGAGTGCCTTTTCTGTACCTATGTCAATATTTCAAAATATCCCAACCCAAAAAAAAGGCTGCAAGGACATTATGGAAGAAGTCATGTTGTTAGGGATCCTATTTATGAATGTCAAGTATGTGGAAGAAAGTTTGGTGCTAAAGCAGACCTGACCAAACACAAGCAAAAGCATGAATATAAGGAATGTGAACAATGTGGTAAAGTTGTCAAACGAATTTGTTACCCGGCTCATGCATTGCATCATAAAGAAGGGTACATTATTAATAAACACGAGTGTGAAATTTGCAAAAAGAAGTATCCTTCAAGATATGCATTACAAGAACATATTAAGAATATACATAAAGGAGAACGAACACTATATCCTTGTCAAGTGTGCAAAAAAGTCTTATCTACAAAACATTCATTAGCCAGCCATATTAAATATGTGCATGGGAGTGAGGACAAAATGTATATGTGTGAAACTTGTGGCAAAAGTTTTTATACTGCTAGAAATTTGAAAAGTCACATGCAGTCACACGATGAAGTACCTCAGTTTGTATGCAGTACTTGTAAAAAAGCATTTCGATTCAGAGCGGGGCTACTTACTCATATGTTGACTCATACAAATGAAAGATACCATTTATGTTCAGAGTGTGGGAAATCATTTTCTCAAAAATCAGCTTTGAATAGACACATACGCGTACATACTGGAGAACGACCTTTTGAATGTAGTGTGTGTGGTGAAAAATTTAATGATTCTTCCATTCTTCGTCGCCATATGGCATTTAAGCACAAACAATAGACTTCACTAATTATTAAAGTATTGTAGGGATATAGAAATGTGAATCTCAATAATTATTAAAGTAATGTAAAGGATATATCATTGTTTTATTCATTCAGAGCAATTAAATCTCTTGCTTGTATTCAAATCAAATATAAAACCTTGTGAACTTCAGTAATTATTAAAGTATTGTAAGGGAAATGAGATTGTTCAATTCATTCAGAGCACTTAAATCTGTTGCTTTCATTCAAATCAAAGATGAAACCCTGTGTAAAATTAGAAAAAAATCAGTGAGATGAATCTTCTTGGGCAAGGGTTTCTCTACCTCAGTAGGACTATTTTGATACCTTGGTGAACATTTGAATTGTACAACCATTTCTAGCCTTAGTAAATGTGTTTCCAATGGTAAAAAAATCATTCATAAGTACCGATTCTTGAAAAAATCAGAAAATGTCGTACATATAGTTTTATATATCATCTTGAAACAGGACGTTCAGCCTTGGTCGTATCGGTCTTGGTCATACATACAATATAATAATCTTTCTTTATGGTCGGCATGTATAATAACAAAATAACATAAGCTCTTGAGAGCTTTTACATGTATAACCGACAAATATTACCAGTTATGTCGTTTTGTATGCCAAGCCAAAGTGGACAAAAAGGCTCATTTATTAATATTTATAAATAATTATAAATATTTATAATTCTTTTATTAATATTTATAATACATTTATCAATATTTATAATTCATTTTTTAAATATTTATAAAGATGACAATTAATTATTGATATTATAAATGAATTTTAAATATTTAATAAATGAATTTTAAATATTAATAAATAAATTATAAATATTAATACATGTAAAAGAATTATAAGTTTTACATGATTTATTTTTTTTTAAAACATTTTTAAGAGTAGTATTTGTAAAAAAAAGAAATCTACTTAAAGTACTTAGTTTTTGTTTTTACAAACATTTAATATGTAGAAGTTGATCGCATATCAAATATTAGACATGTGCCTATTATTGTCGATAATTAAAGCCTATTGTCCTCTTTGTCCTTATAACAGATTAATACAATGTTTTACGATGTATTAAATCTAAAAGTCCAAAGGAAAAATATAGTGTTTAAGCCTATTCACTCCCGAGAAAATGCATGTAAGAGTTTAAGACAAACAAATTTCACCTAATAAATCAAGATAGTGAGTTGTTTGAGGAAGCGCTAATCGGCCCTATTACTCATGTAATTTCCATCCACCATTTTAGCACCTTTGGCTTAAAAGGCCTTATGAGCTTTTGCCATCACTTGGCATCTGTCGTCGTCGTCCGGCGTAAACTTTTCCTTTAAAGATCTTCTCCTCTGAAACCACTGCTCCAATTGGGACCAGACTTTGGTGGAATGATCCTTGGATGGTCCCCTTCCAAAATTGTGTTGTCCGCCACAGCCCAACTTAGTTGAACATAGGACCCTATGGGAAAATTCATTAAAATATCTTTTTGTCTGAAACGACTTAGCCAATTGGAACCAAACTTGTCAGAAATGGTTACTAGTGACCCTCTTTCAGAAATGTTTCCAATGACCCAGATTGTCAACAAAGACCACTACAGCTGAACTTAGTTTAACATAGGACAGAAGGAGAAAATTCGTTTTAAAATGTTCTTGTCTGAAACTACTGAGTCAATTGGAACAAGAATTGGCAGCAATGGTCCTTAGATGGTCCTCTTTCAGATTTGTGTCCAATGACCCAGACTTTCAACCAAGATGGCCACCACAGCCAAACATAGTTTAACATTGGATGCTATGGAAAAATTCATTAAATAATCTTCTCGTCTAAAACTACAGAGCCAATTGGAACCAAAGTTAGCAGCAACGTTCCTTAGATGGTCTTCTGTCAGAATTGTGTCCGATGACCGGGACTGTCAACGAAGATGGCTGCCACAGCTAAAATATAGTTTAACATTGGACCCTATGGGAAATGTAATTAAAAAATAACAATCCAAAGAATACTAATATTAGATATAGTAAATTTATACTATGCTGTATACGATGCATAAAATCTTCTTATCTGAAACTACAGAGCCAAGTGAACCAAAGTTGACAGAAATGATCCTTAAACGATCCTCTGTCAGAATTGTGTCCGATGACCCAGAATGTCAACGAAGATTCCTGGCACAGCCAAACTCAGTTAAACATACATTCAAAAATCTTTTTGTCTGAAACCACTAAGCCAATTTGAACCAATTGTCCTTAGGTGGTCCTCTTTCAGAATTGTGTCAAATGACCCGAAATATTAACAAAGACGGCTGCCACGTCTGAACTTAGTTTAATATAGGACACTATGGGAAAATTCATTAAATAATCTTCTTGTCTGAAACCACAGGCACAACTGGAACCAGATATGGCATCAATGGTCATTAGGTTTTCTTTCAGACATATGTCAACCTGGCCTGTCAATCAATATGGCCACCAAAGATGAACTTAATTTTACAAATAGGACCCTATGGCAAAATTTAATTTGCAGATCATCATACCTTAAACTTGGCCATTTTTGAATCAGCCGAATGGCAGCAATGGTCCTCTTTCAGAATTGTGTTTAATAACCTTGAATGTCAACTAAGATGGCCACCACACTTTGTTTAACATTGTACCTATGGTAAAGCCAGCCATAATAACTACTTAAATTTTCAGTCCAGCTGAAGGTGGGCGAGTTAAATCTAGGTGAGCAATACAGGCTCTTGAGAGCCTCTAGTTAGCTTACCTGACCCGAAGGGTAGAGTTAAAGACAAACAAATTTAACTAAAAAATCAAGTTAGTGAGTTGTTTGATGAAGCGCTAATCAGCCCTAATACTATTCATGTAATTTCCATCCACCTTTTTAGCTTACCTAACCGAAGGATCATGTGAGCTATTGCAATGACTTTGCATCTGTTGTCCGTCCATCCATCCATCTGTTTGTTCACATTTTGAACTTCTAGAGAACTGTTGAATGGAATGTAACGAAACATGGCACAAATGTTCCTTACAAGGAGCTGACCAATTGTTGTTACTTTAGTGCCGATCCGTCATCTAAGATGGCCACCAGCGGGGGAATTAGTTTAACATATAACCCTGTGGGAAATACATACAAAAATCTTGTTCTAGAGAACCAATGAATGGATTGAAATGAAATATGGAACGAATGTTCCTTATGATGTTCTGACAAATATTGTTAATTCGATGCTGATCTGTGATCCATTATGGCCGTCAGCGGAAGACTTAGTTTAACATAGGACCCTATGGGAAAAATTACTGAATGGTTTTGAAATGCTCTTCAACCTTTTGGATTTCAAAATTTTAGGCCTTAAGCACAACTGATGAGTTGTAAATCGACAAATGTACATATCTTGTGCATCAAATTTTGTATCAAAGAATTGTATTTTTTTTCTTCCATAGATGAGGAGTTTGTCAGTAAGAGAATATAAATGTTAAAAAAGCCACTGGTATTTCTCCAAAATTGTTGCATGTTGCAAAACCCATTATTTCGAAACCTATTAATTACTGATATTGTAAATCTATCATGGTCCACCTATAGGCCAGGTGAGCTAAAAATGTGCAGTTCCGGCTACCATATTTTTTTATCCTGATGTCACCTGAAGCACAATTTTTTGACTTGGCCTTATAGGAATAACAGTTGTGCCCTGTCACATTTTTATGTGTTCCTGTATTTAATAAGTCAAAATAAGACAAGATTTAAAAGTTTTATTGATAGAATATATATAATATATATTTACTTATGACCCAACATTACATCATAATAAATATATTAACAACTATTTTGAACAAAGACAGGCATATTGTTAACCAATTCATCAACAGATTTCCAAGAAGTATACACTTCTAATAAATTTAAAGCTTTTCATTGGAAAGTACAGTCATTTCTTAGGAAACTTTTCTGCAGTCATCAATTATAGGGGAAGAATAAATCCCACAACACTATAAAACTGTGATTCCAAACCAAAAAGTGCAGGTGTACCTAGTCATACTAAATTTCTGATTCAATTTTAAGCTTCAAAAATTTGGCTCTCGCATATGTTTTTCAGACATCCTACTAAATCTTGCATGTTATCAAAAAATATGAATTATTCTAACCAGAATATGACAATTTTTACTTGAAGAAATCAAAAACTGTGTGCAAAGGATTAATAATTTAACACAAAGGGAGATAAGTTTTCTATAAAACGGACAAGAAAATCACATTTTATTACAGATACAGAGATTCTTCATGCAAGACCAACATTACCTTAGTGGAGACAGTTCTACATGTGTGTGATAATATAAACACTAATGTCATGCTTAAATGAACAAATTAATACACAAGAAAGACAAGGGTATATTTCTACAAACAAATAAGTCTTGCCTTTTGTCATTTTCCTATGCAGTAAGATATATATATTTGGGGAACGGGTGTATTTTAAGACAAAATAATGTAAAATGTATAGTTTATTATACAATTTTTTGTTCAAACTTGAAATAGTAACAAAAGCTTGTACCCATAAATTAAAATTATAATGCCAATTTTATCTTTCCATCCCTGCACTTTGTAGAAAACTGTCCTGATTGTTTGGAAATTACAAGGTGAAAATCAATATAATGTAACATCAAATTTCTGGCTTTTTATTGCTACCATTGTTTTGCAAATGCTTTTGGTCTTTAAAAAATTCCGGCAAGATAAATGAGATACATGGAATTTCTACAGTTAATAATAAACACATTGTAAGTTTTTTCAGTTTGTGTATTTGATTACTGATTCCTCGAATATGTTTTCATTATTACAAACTTTTATTGCACTTTTTTACTGGCCATTAAAACATCAGAAAAATATTTTTTATGTCATTAAAATCAACATTAAACAACTAAATGGACTTGCGTTTTCCAAGATATGTACTTCTAAAGAACAGAGGAAGCCAACTCAGTATGCCTATGGTTTTTAATTCATAGTTCATTACAATGGATTCATCTTTGAGGAAGAAGTTAACAATCTGTAAATGTCTAAGAGATTGAGATAATGATAAAGACAACAAGACCAGAAAATAACACTGAATGACAAAGTAACCCCAATCCTAAATGAATGGTTTCTCCTACACTAATGATCACATGGTAGTCACATGATAAATGTTGTTCAGCACCATGGTAATAGGAAACAAAAGAATCTGGACTATATTTTTACAAAGAAACGTGGGTCAAATCACAATATCCACATTGATTGTATTTTATTTTATTTAAAACAATGTGCTATTTTTGAAGCTGCACATTATCATGTGTATCTACTGAGGTTTCAAAATTACCTGGAGACAAAATGACGGATTGATTTAATTTCAAATTTACTACTGGAATCATTTTTTTTCAAAGTATACCATTTTGTAATAATTCAATCTGATGACTTTATTATGTTTAACACATTATCAAAACTTTTCTTTTGAAATTCACTAATTGAGTGCTCTTCAGGCTAAAAATTTTTCCAATGTTTTATTCAATTTTAAAAATTTTGTCTATAGTAAATCAATAAGCTTGTTTTTTTAATTTGAATTAACCATACATTTATGAAATACTAATATCAAATTGCTTTTTATTAAATTAGGGCTAATCTTTCTCCAGAGAAATCTGAATAAGATGTGCCTGTTTGAGAATGCAACATTACAAATTTACATGCAGAAATATAATAAATCTCCTGATTGCTTTGCATTATAATCACATACTTTACATATAATTTATAATATAATACAATAGAATAAATGTTGACTAGTGTAATTCCTCTCCGTGTCATTTTAAGATTTCAATTCAAAAGTACAACCTATATAAAGTATAATAACAATGAAAACATGACATATGACAACTTAGAAATAAAGCATGTGATACTGACATAGAATTGTTTTACCATTTTGTTCAAGATGTTTGTTAAAAAAAAAACAAACACTCACATGATATGGATTGTGATCCCTGACAACCAAAGAAATGCTCGGCATGAGCAATAAATAAAGCAGAATTATGAATAAAAAATTGTCGAAAACTACATAAATAAAACAAAACCCTAATGATGCTGTGATCAAAATCTTAAAATGGCACAAACCCTTTAAATGCCTCTTGTATTATAATGAATAATCACATTTTACACTGTAAATATTTACTGTGAAAGTTTCTATTTTATCAGTACACTGCAACCATAGAAGAGCTACATATAATTCTTAAGCAAACAAATAATTTAGCCATATTCCAATTCCAAAAGTCTCTTTTGTAGTGGAACATATGTCTTCA
This sequence comes from Mytilisepta virgata, assembly GCA_028015205.1. Classification (NCBI taxonomy): domain Eukaryota; kingdom Metazoa; phylum Mollusca; class Bivalvia; order Mytilida; family Mytilidae; genus Mytilisepta; species Mytilisepta virgata. The sequence continues at coordinate 48,265,190 of CM051518.1, read as the reverse complement.
AATTAATTTCTTCAAATTAATTAAACTTTGTTTGTATGAAGGGCATAATTTTTACTTTCTGCCTGCCCCTCACCCTTTTTAGGTGAGAATATTTTTTGTAACGGGACAATATTCCAGGGATTTACAAATCAAAAACACATAAAAATATTTCTGATATTTAATATTAAAATAATGTGTTGAGTTATACTCATGATAAATAGAAACAATTACAACAAAATTTACAATAATTGAATGAAATATGGTTATGTACTACTGCATCCTATATACAATATTTGTTTTCTTATTCAAGTCATTTTATACTCAAAAGGAACCAAGATTTTGTTATTTGAACACAATACAGATTCTCTCTGGTATTTTTTAACAGAGATTTTAATATGTATTCAGTCGCTTAAACTTGGATTTTTGAACACCAATTATTTCCAAAATTTTTTGCCAAGTGCCTTTTTTAAAAATACAAGTTCTTAAGTTTAACACTTTGTAATGCAACAGGCCTTTCTTTTATTTTAGATTTTTAATCAACTTCAAGATAAAAATATAGAATTTTGTATACAGTTAAGAATTAACTAACTTTGAAATTATTTGTATTTAAGGGGGGGTCCATGTAAATATCAGGAAGTTTATGGCACATGCACTTCCTGTATTCACTTGAATACTTTTATTATTGTATGATTATAATATGGGCATCCAATGTATCAAAACACTAATAGTGTTATGTAAAGGGAGACAACTCTTGTAGATATAAGAAATATAAGATTTAAATGGTCTATTAGAGATAAATCAATGTTCCACTTGAAATAAATATTATTCAAAATAGACAAAACATGGTTGGATATTACATGCAAAGGATATTAAAGGGAATGCCTGATTTCAATGGCTATCCTGCTAATGCTTAAATGTTGAAATATCTTGTCAAATATTGTATATATGATGACAAAAAGAATGTCTACTACATGTATGAAATTATCACATATTTTAAGTTCAGTAGTTCTACCACATCACAGATATGTATGCATCTCTTCCAGATAATTACTTTGTCAGATTGTTAAAAATCTGTTGTCAAATAATTATCCTTTATTGTGCTTATGTAGCTTGTAACCCCTTACTAATTTGATTACAATTATTACAAACCTTTACTATAAAGTTTTATGGTTATTAATGTCAAATCATCTTTTAAATTATTCAATAAAGAAATAATATGCTAATTTTCAAATCTGAGATAAGAATGCAGTAAAAATAATATCAAGAAAAGATGCATACATATTTTTGAATTTATACTTTCATTTTGAAGACAATAAACTATATATTAATAATCTTTTTGGCAAAATTTCACATCTACTATTTAATTCAATGAACTTACATCAGGACTACAGAAGCAGTTCAATATTACATCAATAAATGATTCTGGTGAGAAAAAATGTCATGGAAGCAGTATTCTTTTAAACAATTTCAAAAAACGAAAATTTACAATGATTGGTCAATATCTATAATGTATTCACAGAAAGCTACAACAATGAGCTCATAACAACTGTCAGTCAGCCAATCAAATCACATTTAACAAGAAAACAACAATGTAAATCAGCCAATCATGTAACATGTAATATAATAAATACCCAGTGAACATTTTCCATCAACAAAAAGAAACAATTTTAACAAAATGGATTTGACTTGAGAATAGCAATGTTAACAAGTGTAAAGGCAGAAAATACCCACAGTAGAATATATCTCCACAAATTCCACTGGTGAGTTTTGAAAATGGTAAAATATGAATCTTGGAACGTATTCCATTCCTTATCAACCATTTAGTATGCGATGAACACAAAAAAATTTGATGCAACTCCCTTTGGGAAACCCAAATGTTGAAGCAATTTATCCTCTCTGGAGATGAAAACTTTTCTCTCATAAAATATCCTCTTCTCTACTCGAATGCCCACTTGACCATGAAATAATATGTTGCAGCAAGATAGCTACAAGAATTGCTAAAGTCACGAATCCACACAGAATAATTACAGCCCATTGTTGATCGGTCAATTGCTTTGGTTCAACAAATTTTGTTTCTGACACTCTGTTCTCTGACGGTGAGATAGGTTCATGACCTTGAGTCATAAATGTGTGACTAGGACTGAATGCTCCAACTACATCTCCTGATCCATCTGAACAATGTCTTATTGCACAAACTCTCAGCATGTAATCTGTCTTTGGGGTTAAATTTGTTAAAAAGAACTGTGTATCCGGTCCATAATAAATCTGAAATAAAAAATGTACAAAGATTACAATTCAACTCCATTATTAATCAGTCAGTCTTCCAGAGTATGCATAATGGCTAGTGTACTTCAGTAAAACTCCCACACAACACATATTAACATTTAAATACTAGTCATCAAGTGTAATTAAAGAATCATCTCTTATACCCCTGTTTCATTCATCATAATATGGACTATGAAGTTGAAAATTCTACCACCGATCATTTTCGAAAGTCCCATAAAAGCACACGTTTTCAGAACCCACATTACCTCAAAAATTTTACTCAACCATTAGTAAATAAAATGCTCCGCTGGGCGCAGCTAGATACGACCGCAGATGTCGAACCCTGAATAGTTGGGGCAATTATGAACTCAACATTCAAGCTTGATACAATACTGAATTTGGATTGTGAATACATATTTGACACAGCATAGGTTTGACACAGAATGAATGTTGTCTAAGAACTTAAAAATTTTTAATTTACCTATTCAAACCATATCAGTATTATTTGTTTTTATATATAAATCAGAAATAACCAATTTAAAATTGGGCACACATATCAATTTCTTGCTATTGCGCAATACTGTGCAATTGAAGATTTCTTGCTATTGCGCAATACTGTACAATTGAAAATTTCTTGAAATATTTGACACATAATAGGTTTCTGACACAGAATAACTGAAATCAAAGAACTTAGAATTGGTCATATGATTTCAATTTATATTCAATTTTTTGCTTTTTGTGCAATACAATATGCTTTGGAGAATTGACCCACCCCCCCCCCCCCAAAAAAAAAAATAATTTACCCCTTTTTTAACTTTTGTGCAATACACTATGAAGTTGCACATTGACCCCCCCCCCCCCCCCCTCCAAAAAAAAAAAAAAAAAAAAACAATAAAATTTATTGTAACACCCCCCCTTTCTTTGCTAAAAAAAATTTGAAATTTTCTTTTTAATTTATGAAATATGAAATGAGAAAAAAATTGCCCCCTCCCCAATTTCTCATTTACCCCCCCCCCCCCCCCTAATTTTGTTTTCAACCCCCCCCCCCCCATTTCTTTATACTTTGCAACCATAACAGCCCATTTAAATACACCATAACATATTAAAATAGAAAATGACATCATAGTCATGGATGGCAAATTTTAAATATACATAATTTAAAAGCAGTTTAGATAAGATAAACAAAAAAGCTTCATCAGCACATTTTATATTGGCAAATTTCCAATGGAATTTGTTAATAATAAAGTTTTGATAACAGGGCACACATATCAATTTCTTGCTATTGCACAATACTGTGCAATTGAAAATTTCTTCAAATATTTGACACATAATAGGTTTCTGACACAGAATAACTGAAATCAAAGAACTTAGAATTGGTCATATGATTTGAATTTATATTCAATTTTTTGCTTCTTGTGCAATACAATATGCTGTGGAGAATTGCCCCCCCCCCCCCCAAAAAAAAAAAAAATAATTAACCCCTTTTTCAGCTTTAATTTTGGACCCCGATTTGGACCAACTTGAAAACTGGGCCCATAATAAAAAAACTAAGTACATGTTTAGATTCAGCATATCAAAGAACCCCAAGAATTCAATTTTTGTTAAAATCAAACAAAGTTTAATTTTGGACCCTTTGGACCGTAATGTAGACCAATTTGAAAACGGGACCAATAATTAAGAATCTAAATGCATGGTTAGATTCGGCATATCAAAGAACCCCAATAGTTCAATTTTCAATGAAATCAAACAAAGTTTAATTTTGGACCCCGATTTGGACCAACTTGAAAACTGGGCCCATAATAAAAAAACTAAGTACATGTTTAGATTCAGCATATAAAAGAACCCAAAGAATTCAATTTTTGTTAAAATCAAACTAAGTTTAATTTTGGACCCTTTGGACCTTAATGTAGACCAATTTGAAAACGGGACCAAAAATTAAGAATCTAAATGCACGGTTAGATTCGGCATATCAAAGAACCCCAATAGGTCAATTTTCGATGAAATCAAACAAAGTTTAATTTTGGCCCCTTTTGGCCCCTAATTCCTAAACTGTTGGGACCAAAACTCCAAAAATCAATCCCAACCTTCCTTTTGTGGTCATAAACCTTGTGTTTAAATTTTCATAGATTTCTATTTACTTATACTAAAGTTATTATGCAAAAACCAAGAAAAATGCTTATTTGGGCCCTTTTTTAGCCCCTAATTCCTAAACTGTTGGGATCAAAACTCCCAAAAACAATCCCAACCTTCCTTTTGTGGTCATAAACCTTGTGTTAAAATTTCATAGATTTCTATTTACTTATACTAGAGTTATTGTGCGAAAACCAAGAAAAATGCTTATTGGGGCCCTTTTTTGGCCCCAATTCTTAAACTGTTGGGACCAAAAACTCCCAAAATCAATCCCAACCTCCCTTTTGTGGTCATAAACCTTGTGTTTAAATTTCATAGATTTCTATTAACTTATACTAAAGTTATGGTGCGAAAACCAAATGTCTTCGGATGACGACGCTGACGACGACGCCGCCGACGTCATACCAATATACGACCGCAAAAATTTTGCGGTCGTATAAAAATCAAATCAACAATTTCTTCAATGAACAATATTGAATTTTCTATTGTTTCCTTTCAGCATCAATAACAGGTAAAAAATGTAAAAAATTAAGCATTTATCAATTTTTTACCCCCCTCACTGCTAGCATAGCACCTAACAGAGCAAATCTATATTTCTGTCATATTTTTGTATTTTCATGTCCATAGGAACCAATATATTTTATGATGATTACCTGTTTATAATCTTGATCTCGTGTATATAACTGTAATATATATGATATGATATCTGATCCCATGGGTTTACAAGTCTGCCATTCAACAAAGCAGCTATTTAACTGTACATCCTGCACTTTAGGGGCTGAAACACACAATAAAAATATCATGAAGCTAATTATGTTTACCTTGCTTATTGTAATATAATTCTTATAAACTTAGTTTATATTAGTCAATTTAAATATCAGAATAAATGCCATCAAGTATATCTGATTATATAAAAATAAAATATTCTGAGGGCTATTCCAGAAAAAATGGTATGGGGGGGGGGGGGGGGGGGGGGGGTTGGAAGACATTTTTTTTCAGCACCCACTACCCATACAATTTAAAATAAAATTTCCTTATGCTTCCTTTAGAATTTTTTTCCAGACCCCCGACCACCCATACAATTTTATATAAAGTGCCTTCCAACCCCCCCATACATTTTTTTCCAGAATAGCCCTGAAATATTAAGATCTTTTTTATTTTGTGCTTGTGATCAAGACTTAATTTTTTTTTTTATTATTATTTGTAATTTTTATCTTTGATTTATTTATCTTTAGCTCACTGACCCTTTATGATTTGTTTATATCGGATTAACTTTCTTACTTATGAGAACATAATAAACTAGAATAATGAAGAGCATCAATGCAATTTTATGTAGGATTTGTCCCTTCTTCCTCAACTAAGAGTCGAGGAATCATATGAGATTTAATCTTGAACAGAGATGATTTTCCCAGCCAAGAAAAAATTGGAAATGCTGTACCCGAAACCATATTGCTGTGTGTAATAAAACCGGTATGGAAAAATCCAGATTGCAAAAAGCGGAATTCAGCTAACAAACAGAATAAAATCATCCCTCCTTGAATGAGTTTAAATCGCCTAAATTAAAGCATCAGAATTTTAATTCTAAAATTGTGACAATAGGATTATCCCGAAAAATCTACTGGACTAAATAGGCTTAAATAGCTTATACAGTTGCTATCCATTATTTAATCAAGTGATTATCAAGGTAAAATTTCTACAAAATTTAGACATAAATTTTTACCTTTAGGAGCTGGTGGTGGTGCTTTTAATGTTGTAAATGTATAAACTTCTGAATATGGTCCACTGCCTGCTGCATTACTAGCATATATCCTAAAGTCGTAACTAGTCATCTCTAGTAATTTATTTATTTTATAGGAATTAGACGTCCCCTGATATACCATCTGAAAACTGAAAATAAACACTCTTTTTTTTCAGAACGTGTTTTAGTAAAATTAGCAATATAATATTGAGAAGCCACTTATCAACAAATTTCACGTGTGTTAAAATTAGTATGTTCTGATATTTATCTTCCAAGTTACAAGTCTATTCCCAGTCCAACTGGCATTAACAGCAAAATGGTGATTAAAGAGTAAAAGAAAATTCATCAAAGGACTTGCTCCCTTAAAGTATCAATAGTTACATACATTTATAATAACAACACTGAAAGAAGTGAAATACTGATAAATCTGATAATTTACTGGTGAAACATATTCTGTTTTTTTCACTGAAGGAAGTGAAAAACAATTGATGTCAACAATGTTGTTGCTTATAGTCACATAAAGTTATAATCTCTCATATTTTCTTATTCTTTTCAATCTAAAAATGTAATAAACTGAATAACTAATTTCTTGAAATTCAAATACCAAAATCTACAACTTTTGACCGAAAAACACTCATAATTTCCTCATGCATGGAATTGATGTCTTATTCTTTCACGTGTTGTTGATTTTGTGTATTCATATTTTAAGGTTAGCTGTACGATAAACATCTTATAACTTACTTTCCATCTTCTTTTTCCATTTCTAAGGTGTATGTAAGAAGATCTAGATTACGACCATCTCCCCATTTTAATTTGAGACTGTTTGGTGCATATGATCCACATTCTAATTTGGGTGGATTAGGTGGAAGAGGTCGAGTTGTAACTTTAACAGGAGAGCTAAAAGCACCTACACCAATACCATTAACAGCCTGTATCCGTACTCTGAAAGACATTCATATAATATTTAAATAATATAAAAAAAGAGATGGCTGAATGTTGTTATTGTGCCAAGTGATTGTTTGCAAACTTAATAACGAAAGCACCTTCATTATGATTGTCAAAAGATATCAAATAATAGACCGAACAAAATCAGACTTCATGCCAATTGTTATTTGAACTTACTTCTTACAATCAGATGCTTAATTACTGATTCACTATTTCATTTGACCTACAATGTATCATCTCCCCAATGTGAAGCTTACTATTATACCCATAAAGCAGATTTGAAAAATACATTTTCCTATTGGCTATGTTTATTGTAATAATTAATATTATTTTTTTGATTGGTATTATCAATGTGAAGCTTACTATTATACCCATAAAGCAGATTTGAAAAATACATTTTCCTATTGGCTATGTTTATTGTAATAATTAATATTATTTTTTTGATTGGTATTATCTCACAAACCTATGCTTGTCATCTGTAAGTATCTCTCAATAGATCAATACAAAGTTTTCTCTAGAAAGCGACCATCACTTACTTATATGATGTTTCTGGTGCCAGCTCCTCAATAGTATATTCTGTAATGGCACCAATGGAAATCAGCTGTTTCTCACCGATATCAAGATTATAGCCTATAATATCACTTCCATTACTATTAGGTTCTTTCCATGTGAGAGTTATTGTGGTGGCAGTAGCACTATTACGTATATGTATAACAGAGGAAGGACTAGAAGGAGGAGTTACCACTGTGGCAACAGGACTGAAGGGACCTGCCCCAGCACTGTTTATTGCCTGAAAATAAAAGATAAACAATTCACATGTAACACTTAAACCATTTATTTAACAATATTTTCATTGTTAGAAGTAATTTATCTTACCATGAAATTCAATATTTAGATATCCCCCACTTTAGATGTTAAACGTTTGAAAACCTTTGAAAATTGCTAATCAACCCTTAAAAATGTGGTTAACCCTTGATGTGGTTCAGTAAGTGTACAGTGTTTTCATCAAAACTTAGATAAAAATATTCATTACAAGACACACTGTAAATTCCGAAATAAATACAATTTTTTCTATTAATTCAAAAAATGTAACTGGAAGAGTAATATGCATTAATGTCAATTTCCTAACAATAAAAAATGCATACAACAATTTCTGAGTTTACAGTATAAACTTTTTCAAAACATTGATTATTTAAATTCTATAACTAGATATACTGTGAGCAAAGCTCACAAAGGATACCCCTCGCTTTGAAGTCCAATTATCTCCCTTGGAAAGCAAAGATTTTTCTTCATGCACATCTTTGGATGATGTACTTCCTTTCTGTAAAGTTTCGTTGAAATCCATTGAGCGGTTAAGGAGGAGTTGCGCTTACAAGATATATGAACAGACAGACAGACAGACAGACAGACAGACAGACAGACGGACAAGGTGATTCCTATATAGCCCCCCAAACTTTGTTTGCGGGGGTTATAATAAACAAGAACAATAAAAAAGCAATGTTTCTATGCTCTGACTTTTAAAACTAGAGGCTCAGAAAGCTGAGCCTGTATCGCTCACCTGGCAAGAGAGCCCTTTAACTTATGTTAGCTGACTGAATAATCTTTTATATCAGCACACAGACACTTCTTGTCTGCCCTAGTAGTTTCAATGGATTTTTTTTTGAATCAGCTATGTAAGTAACTCCCATATACGGTTTTTTAAAGTTTGGTTCCATTTAACCAAATGGTTTCAGAGATGATTTAATTAAATCAGCCACTTTAAAACAAGAATTGCTCATGGTGTTTGTGTTTGTTATTCGATCAAGAAGAAATGAGCAAACTTTATAAAGGACCTTATATTTACATATATGCTACCTGTCAAGTTTCATTCAGTAAAGTTACAATGGAGGTAACTAGATGTACTGTGAGCAAAGCTCACAATGGATACCCCCCGCTTTGAAGTCCAATTATCTCCCTTGTGTGATATCAGAAAGCAAAGATTTTTCTTCATGCACATCTTTGGATGATGTACTTCCTTTCTGTAAAGTTTCATTGAAATCCATTGAGCGGTCTAGGAGGAGTTGCGCTTATAAGGTTCATATATAATGTATAAGCCAAAAAAAATAGAAGTCCAATTATCTCCCTTGTGTGATATCGGAAAGCAAAGATTTTTCTTCATGCGCATCTTTGGATGATGTACATCCTTTCTGTAAAGTTTCGTTGAAATCCATTGAGCGGTCTGGGAGGAGTTGCGCTTACGAGGTTCATATATAATGTATAAGCCAAAAAAAAATAGAAGTCCAATTATCTCCCTTGTGTAATATCAGAAAGCAAAGATTTTTCTTCATGCACATCTTTGGATGATGTACTTCCTTTTTGTAAAGTTTCGTTGAAATCCATTGAGCGGTCTAGGAGGAGTTGCGCTTACAAGATATATGGACAGACGGACAGACGGCGCGACAGACAGACGGACGGACAAGGTGATTCCTATATACCCCTCCAAACTTTGTTTGCGGGGGGTATAAAAATGGCAAATTTTACAACTGCCGTAAAGCTGAAAGACAACTACCCGGTAATTGACTTAAACATAAAATCACACAACATATACATTTACTGATGAGGCTTTCAACAAGTTTGCTCAATTGTGAAATGTAGAAAATGTTGATCCAACTGTTCTGCATGGGGATTGTACTATTCAAGAGGCATATACTAAGTTTTTAACTTGTATCAGTTTACTTTACTTATGATGCATATACTTATTTAAGTTTCATAATTCCATCCTGTTAACTTCTTGAGAAATGACCTTTATAAGGAGAGTTAAAAATGCAATTTGTCCTTAGGTTTCAATACGAGGTATGTACAACTATTTGCTGATCATATTAAACAGAAATGTTTTCTTCTAGAGAAAGGGGAGCTAAATGCAACATGTCACCTCAGTCAATGAATCATAAAATGTATGCTCCATAGATGCTACCTGTCAATTTTAGTTTTATTTGGCCAACCAATTTGAGAGTAAAATTTTTTTTAATCAGCCAATCAGAAACAAGAATTGACCATGGCAGCCATGTTTCTGTTCTGATCAGGACAAAATGAGAAAATTTTGTGAATAACCTTCCATAGATCTTTCCTGAAAGGTTTTGTTCCATTTAGCCAAGCTGTTTCAGAGGAGACGTTTTTTTAATGTCAGCCAATCAGAAACAAGAATTGCCCATGGCAGCCATGTTTGTTGTCCAATTGGAATGAAATGAAGTAATTTTATAAAGGACCTTACATAGATGCTTCCTGTCAAGTTTGTCCTTTTGGTGAAGCAGTTTCAGAGGAAATCAGCCAATCAGAAAAAAGAAATGCCCATGGCAGCCATGTTTGTTGCTCGATCAGGATGGAATGAGGAAACTTTATAAAGGACCTTACATAGATGTTTCTCGTCAAGTTTGGTTCCATTTGTCTCAGTGGTTTCTGAGGAGAAGATTAAAATGTGAAAAGTTCACAGACGGACGACGGACGCCAATTGATGACAAAAGCTCACATGGCCTTTCGCCAGGTCAGCTAATAAAGCATACAGGTATAGAGCTATTACAGTTGAAAAACAGTATGGGAGGATAGGAAGCAATTCAAATGTTTTTGTTTTGTTTAATGAGCAAATGAAGAACTAGAGGCTCCCAGGAGGTCCTATGCTAAACACTGTTCGGCTTTGGTGGCCATCTTGGATGATGGGTGGGGTCATAGGATATAATTCTGAAAGAGGACAACCTAAGGACCATTGCTGTCAAGTTTTGTTCCAATTGGCCAAATGGTTTCAGACAAAAAGATCTTTAATTAAATTCCCCATAGGGTCCTATGTTAAACTATGTTCGGCTATGGCGGCCATCTTGGATGGTGGATGTCATCGTCAGATTTATTTCTGAAAGATGACCACCTAAGGACCATTGCTGATAAGTTTTGTTCCAATTGGCCAAGTGGTTTCAGACAAGAAGATCTTTAAGTAAATTTCCCATAGGGTCCTATGTTAAACTATGTTTGGCTCTGGCGGCCATCTTTGATGACAGGCCGGGTCATCGGATACACTTCTGAAAGAGGACCACCTAAGGACCATTGCTGCCAAGTTTTGTTCCAATTGGCCCAGTGCTTTCAGAGGAGAAGATCTTTAAAGGAAAGTTTCTTTGGGCCAGGTGAGCTAATAATATCTCATAGCTCATGTCCAAAATAGAAAAAGTCCCTTTCTACTCCAACAAAGATTTTTACTGAAATAGACCCTATTTATTTTATGTCATTAATTCCTTTCTGTCCGAGATAATTTATGGACAATGTCAATTTACCTGAACTCTAAAGCTATATAGTGTGGCAGCAGTTAGACCTTTCACTTCATGACCAAGATTTGGACCAAAATATAGCTGAAAAAAAGCAAAATATTCATAATCATCGTAATCATTTTGCACAAGGCCAAATATTTTTTTGATGTTTCTGGGCAATTAATTTCATATAAATTTTGTTTTTATATACATGTATTATAATAACTAACATAAGTTCTTGGAGGTTAAACAATAAAGTTTCAAATCTAGGAAATTTCTTTATTAATGTCCTTCTTTGACATGTGATGTAAACATGTTTTCCTGCAATGTGTTTTGTACATTAAATGGTACAATATTTCAAGTCTGATCAGTACAATGTGAACTCAAATCAAATGCTATCTTCTTGTTGCCTCTTACACAATACTTAAATTTTTGGTTAATAAGTCAAACAACCTTTTCTCCAAACAATCACACATAGTAGTAAAGACATTTTTTTTAATTCAGTCTCTTCTAGAATTGAAATTAACATGAAACTCCTCTACTCTGATAGGTATTTGTCATAACACCATAAAAATAAACTGATTTATCACACAAATTATTTTTTCAAGACTTTGCAAATATCATTGCAAGTTTCTTTTAAAGAGAATCCTATTTATACCTGCATGAAATCAAGGTCTGATTTATGTTGCCATTCGACTCTATACTCTGTTACTGTAGCACCATTATTTACTGGGGCTTCCCAATTTACCATTGCACTGTGTGGAGACCGGCATACAACCATTGGAGCTTTAGGTGGGTCTGGAACACCAGCCCCACTTACAACCTCTAGAGGCTCTGACCATGGCCCTCCCTAAAATAGGTATAACAGAAATAAATAATTCAATTGTCCTCTTACTTTTTCATTGTTTGATAACTGATGAAATATGTAAGATGAAAAGAAAGGTAAACAACAAATTAACTGTCACATCATTCATCATGTTCAGAATTTTATTATAAAAACTAAAAGATTTTTAAACAGATAACTGAAATTTTTATTGCATTTCATCATCCTTATATGTTATTCCCATCATTATAAATAAAATTTATGTACTATTAATGTAATTATTCAAATCAATTATGTATGTTTCAATTATTGTATTGTTTGTATGTTATATATTTGCTGTTTATTTGAATAAATATGTTTAAATTAACTGTCAAACTGGTTGCAAACTACATTTTCCTTCAGTCATCCGTCAACCCACTTAACTTTTGAAAACTGTTTAATAAATATTACCTCTCTGACTTTCTATCTCCTTAAATTTCAAATTGCCCTAAATATATATCACAATGATTTAACTTCATTTTAAAAGCTAAGCAAAAACCTTACCCCTACTCGATTGATTGCTCTGACTTGGAAGAGATATGGTCGGCCTGGAGACAGACCAGCAACTATACAATCAAGGTCACGACCTTTATATACTTCTCGACTTGTATTATCAGGGGAGATCAACTGGACAGCAAATTCTGTGATAGAAGCACCACCATCATACTCGGGATAACCTGTGGGAGAGTTATTGTATGATATTTAATATAAAAGAATTAACCATCATCTATCAACTAAAAACTTTACTCTGGTTACAAATTACAGCAGTCAATGACAATCATTCATAGTTTCAAAAATATATATCAACAAATACCAGATCTTCTTTGATTTTTAATTATTTTCCAATTATTGACAAATAATTTTGCAAATAAGATGAGGCCTAGGTGGGCAAATGATCTTGGTATTTCAAGCTTTAACTACTTATAAATCCTAACCAGTTAACTGTGTTTTATCTTTAACTACTTATAATTCCTAACCGGTCCAGTTAATACACAGTTGCAAACTGATTAAAACTGGGTGCCATAATCAGGTTGGTTTTTTTTTAAGTTGGAATCCCTTTTATTATTTATTAATTTAACCCTTCACAAAGGAATTTTTTTTTTGTTAAGGCAACAAATTTCACCTTTCATAGGTCTTTGATGAAAAGCTGAAACAACATTCAAATGTCATACATATGTTACCTGTGTACATAATAGTGTAAGAAAGGTTTATGTTAAAAATCAATCTTTCAGAAAAATTTAATTGTAGGTTGTATGCATAGTTTTTGAAATTAAAGCACTCACTGAAGGCACATTGTTACTGAAGCAAAAACCTGCTTTGGTCAATGCTTTAAGAGGCTAATAAAATGACAAAAAACTAATAAACCTCTGACAAAGAAAGATTTATATTCCTATAAATGATGCTGAACTTACTCCATCTGAGATGTAAAGATGTAGCTTTAGGTTTGCCTTGTAACTTAGGAGCCTGACACTGACCAGGAGGCACAGCTTGTGTTGTAGCTACACAAGGATCTGAAAACTAAAAATTATGAAACATTAACACACTATCTGTTAATTTAAATATGACTAGTATATAATTAAATATGGAGTAGTATTTGTGAAATGCAATGATGAAAATGTACAAAATTAAAGATTTCAAAGGTAAAAAGAGAAATAATACATGCTATATGATATAAATACATGAATTTTTAAAATTTCATGTTATTGGAAATAATGTTCCTACTAAACCTATTAAATGTTTGTATGTTTTGAAATTAACCGATTTCAATTATTTCTACCAACAGCAATAAATAACAGTCCAATGACAGATACGTCCCAGCATAAAAGGACTTTTGACTTTCTACCTCATTCCATCAACCTCAGATAAGCTGATCTCTGTTCATACTCAACAATATGTCATGAATGAAGAGGTTTGTTTGTCAATGTGTAAGACAATCTGTTCCAATCTACGAAATTAGTATCTAGTGTCCCAGAAACACTAAACAACAAAGAATATCTAGAAAAAGATAAGGTCTGACTAACCTCACTCCTCCCTCCCACACTACAACATGCTATTCGTACATGGTATGTATGTCCAGGAATAAGATGATCACAGATATGTTCTCTATCACATCCTTCATACAACATTTCATAACCTTTATAAATAGAAATATACTTGAAATTATATCATACACACATAAACAATTTCCTGTGGAAAATAACAATTTTTATGTTTACTATTCATTAAACATTTTCAGAAATACCAATGAAAATATTTTTTGTTAATGATAATAAAAGGAACCTTTTGTCTGAGATCTTTTCAGATATAAGGAATGAATAGTTGTGACAACACTTTTCCTTTGTATTTATCAAGATAAAGCTGTCATTGTAGGATGCAAACAATACACAATGGAATTATCAGTTATTCACTTCAAAGTAACTTTTTATTAATATAATGATAATGATATTCAGAATATTAATTGTTGATTTCACTGGTTCTTACTGATTATTGCTTGTTCACCCATTCAGGGTTCCCACACTTTTCTGAACAAAAAAGTTGCTGGGTTTTCAGAATTTTTTCAAGGGTGATAATCAAAATAAATTTACTCATTTTTTACTTTTGAAAGGGACTATGCATCCAAGATTCTCTGCAAAGCAGAGTATGTTTACCCCTGTATGTTTATTCTACATTCTAACAAATGTTTTTGGACGCAAAAGTCATGAATAGTTTTGCCCCCTCAACATTCGTCACAAAGCAATATCCATCCCATTTAAAACTACTTAGTATAAACTCAATGTGGAACTTGCCTGTGTGAAACTTTGTAGGGTTGAAAAAACAATGATCAATGGGGAGTAAAAAAGTCTATTTTATCTAACGACTTCTAGTCAACAAATTTCAAGGGTTTATCCTGGTTTTTTGCCGTGTTTTTTTTTTTTGGTAAATTTCTAGGACTGAGAATGTGTGAAATTAAATTCCAGTTGTGTATTTTAGTTTTCCCCGTTGTGTGGGAACCATGATCTATAGCTGATGAATGACCATACCAGTTAAATTATCATTAGATGAAATCATATGGAAAGAGGCATATTTGTATTCAGTAGAATCCTTTTAACTAGTTTTGATCTTCACACAGACTTTGTAATATGGGACAAAATTCATGATTGGTTTAACCAATTATTTTGAAAATTAATTCTTCCAGCTATTTACCTATAATCTGGCTTATTTCTTACCAAAACATAAAATGGAATAACAAGTATGATAGGTGAAATACAAATATATATTATACATGTATTATTTCATATAACAGGCACATTAATTTTAAAATAAACAGAATAAAGATTACAAAAGTGAGAAATGAAAAAAATTGTAAAATGAATAAGTCATTCACAAAATATATAACAACACAGAAAAAAAATTGGGTATACAGAATGGCCCTTTGTAGCTTGATATGGCTCACCAACCATTTATTCCAGTAAACTTTAATTAACTTGCTAGTTTCCTTAATACTTGTCATGTAGATTTTATAAAAATTTTGTTGTGTCGGACATATTTTCTCTCTCAATATCTCCATATTTAGTAATAGCAGCCATAATGTTCAGCCATCAGCAACATGATTTTTTAACTAAACTAAACCAGTAGCTGTGTAGGGTTGATAAAAATGTTGAACTTAACAACCTACATGTGACTGAAGCAAGTGATGAGGATAGCTCATATGGCCTTATAAGCCAGATGAGATAAAATAAATTATGCCACTAATAATATTTTAAGGGAGTGATTTACACAAATTCTGGAAAAACAATACATAAAATTTTACCTCCTCCTTTATTAAGCATTTAAAAATGAATTACATCTTTAGTCTACTGTAAACCTGATATCATCCATCAATTACAATATTACAAATAAATCTAATCAAAATATAGTATGAAGAAAAAACACCTGTGAAAAGTCTCTATAAAAATTTCAAATTCTTTCCTTTTTTTGTTCTCATTAACCTAAAATAATCTCCTTTGTTTTTTAATCTGGATGACGTTACAATTGTGACTTGACTTTATAGATGAACTATTGCTATACAACTTACCATTTCCATCATTTAATTCTACAATATACTTTGTTATTTCTGATCCACCATCATCTTTAGGAGGTTCTGAAATTAAAATCATAGATTTTACAGTCCCTGTCCTTGAACATTGCAAAACATGACAAAATAAATCAAATAAGGAAATTTAAAATGGATTTTCTTATCTTTGGAACTAATACTTACTATATATATATATATATTATCATATTTCCCCATGCCTATATCGACCTGCTGAGGCCTTCACAATTTCCTGTATTTCGGCACTTTGACGTCGTAAAGAGTTGACCCGACCCTAATATGAGCTGACCCGAATATATCAGCAACGTCATAATGTTTGACCCAACGTTGACCCGAATATATCAGGAAAACATCCGGTTATAGGCAGATGGCCATTGAGAAGTAAGAAATTCCATTAAGATTGCTAGTTAACAATACGATAAATTTATCATCAAGTTTTCTTCAAACAAATATTGTAAAATATAAGCCGCTCGACACAATATGAAGCTTTTTAGCTCATTCGCTACGCCCACTCGCCGAAAAAGCTTCACATTGTGTCTCGCGGCTGATATTTTACGATATACGTTTGCAGAAAACCTGATAATATGTACATACATGTTTTGTACTATTTCATTGTTAGTTTATTATAATTGAAAAAAATCTTTCCATCTTTGGTTGGGTATAGAAATGTCAAATATTCTTACCCCATACTACTTTAAAACTATGAGGGTATATTTTTCCTTTAATCTGTGGTTTGAGTGGTGGTGATGGTCTGTCTGGCAGTGTTCGGTATTTTACAGCTTCACTCCATTTACTTTGTCCTTCATCATTTATTGCTGCAAGCTGTAAACAAATTGAAAAAATGTGTGACAAGGGAAACAACTCTAATTTTCAAATTACCTGCAATAATACATTGAGATTTATAATGAAAGAAAAAAAAATATTTAAGATATAATGTAGCAAATATAAGAATTTTATAATGACCTTTCCCGAATAAAATATGATAAAATCAATACATTCACTTACCCTATACTTGTAATCTGTATTTCTACGTAAATTTTTTATTTTGTATGATAAATTAGTCCCATTATAAACAGGAATAAAACCATGGCCCTGAAAAAAATTAATATGTAGATTTTTATGCATATTTCCATATAATTCTTCATACAGTATTAAGGCAGAATGTATCTATCTATAATATTCTCATACAGCCAGCCAAATACTAGTCAGTAATTAAAGGAGTAGGGGCATTAAGGCCTGTTTTGGCCTACAAATATGGAAATTGATTCAAAGTTAGCCTGAAGTTAGTAAAATATATAAGACGCTTGAAAAATAACTTCATCAAACTTAATTTCTAGCATTGTGATGTCAAAATGATGTCATAATAATGCTTCATTGACCAAATATCTTAAAAATTGCTGATTATAGCAGTTTTCCAAGCACATTTTGCGTGAGAAAACATTGTGCGCATTTGAGAACAAAAAAAGTATTTCTATAACACTATCCGAAAACATAATCATGTCAAATATAAAGTTGTTTCTTGCATGCGCAGGCAAATTTTATGTGAAAATTCGCCAAAATCATTAAAAAACCATATTAAATTCAACAATATCCATGCTTCTTTTCTTTAAATATTTCGTAAAAATATTTGCCAAATGCAATGATTTACTATATGGCACAACTGATTAATTCAGATTCATTAAAACATAGAGACTTTGGCATGTCCTTGTGTAACAACTTTCATGGTTTCTTTGGTAAGAGTGGAAATATAAAATTAAAGTATTTGACAAAAATTCACCTTTGATTTTGGATATTGTATTTGAAAACCATACTTTAACCACAAAAACTGACAGTCTTAGAATAATTAAATTCACATTTAAGTGCAATAAACTGAGTTAAGTAATCGGTATGTAAAACATTTGTCAATTCTGTTTTATGGTTAATTTTAGTCTATAATTCTCAGTTATTCATACAATAAATATCTGAAGTAGAATTTTGATAAAAATCATGAATAAAACAGGAGCACTTATGTAGATACTTATGATAGGTCAATGATGTACCGATAAACATTATTCCATTCTGTTCCAGTCACGGAAGTTGCACTACTTAAATTAGTGACTGTTAATAGTATACACTAATTCAAATGTAGGTCAATTAAGTACAGTTTGTGATTGACTTTGATTTAAAACTAGTACATTAAGATTAATCAACAACTTTTATAACCAAAGTGCATAGCACTGCTAGGGTTAGGTTGCTAGCATTTGACTTTTATTTGTACAAACATTGCTGATGATTATTTCAATAAATATGCACTAATCAATCAAAGAAAGCACGAGTCGGCTAACGCTTCTTGAATTATCACTCTAAATTGAATTTTTTTAAAAAGACAAACGCATAATAATGATTTGATGAATTAAAATAAACAGAAATCAAAGGTCTTCAAGTTATTAAGGTTATATAAAAAGACAAAGTTTGGACAATTGTAGAAGGGGGTCATTTCTACAATATATTTACACTACATTGCGCATGTGCAGGTAGATCAGAACGTAAACATTCAAGCTTTCAATTAAAATAAACCCATTATACTTTCGATAATACCGTTTTCTAAATTAATGATAAACACATTGTTTTTCAATCTTAATGTGCAAGTTGTCGGCATTTCAAATAACCTGTATGCAATTCTATCACTGACCAACAGGTTTGACAAAATGAAGTCACGATGATCAGGTCAAAAGGTTAATCAAATACACAAAATACCATCAGAATTACAAGAAGAATAAGCAAATAATGTGCAAAATATGTTCTGTATAAGTTAACAATCACGTTCACAACAAAAATGGAACTTACCTTTGAAATCTTTTGAAAATAAACCTGATTGTAATCCTTCCCAAGATATCCGTGCAAATGTAAACATTCAAAATCCTTACGCCGATAGCATTGTACATTTTAAAAGGTGCGAATACTTTATACGGCTTTCAAAACAAAAAGGAAATCGTCAATAAAACACACATCTTTTATTAAATAACTGGACAATTACACTTCTCGGTGTGTTTCAGTTACATTTCTATTAAAAAACAACTACAACAGCAACAACAAATATTAGGACTATTTTACCGCGGAATGTTTATTTTCTTATATGATATTCAAATATAAACATAGTCGTAATTCGGAAAATATGGAGGTTTCTTTGCGCATGTGTCATCTCAAAATCGAAATAAAAAGCTGCTTAACTAGCCTTGCTTAAGCTTCAATCCTAGATAAGCTTGCATATTTACTCATAAAAACATAGTTTCAAAAACTTCTGGTCCAACTTTTTCCACAAAACACCAGATTTCCAAAGTTTCCTTCATTGTCCAACCAAACGACCGACGGCATAAGGGTTTTGGTTGCTTAGCAACCTAACCCTAAAAATTAACATTCAGACGTTTCTGTAAAATGGCAATCTTGATTTTACAAAATATTTTCTGTGTCATAAGTGTGGATGTACAATTTATCGTTTGATAATTCATACCAACTAACCCTCCCGCAACAGAAAATTCTCCAGTGCAGGAGACAAAACTTTCCCAATAACTAATTATGGGACCTTGCAAATGTATTTTATCTGCTGTTCAATTTTCATTTGCCATTATTGTTTTTGTTTACGAAGATCAGTCAACAAAATGTTTGAACGAATACTTGCTGATATCTGCATTCAGAAGTTTCTTTGATGAAAAGAACATGAATATTGTTTACAAATCCAAATGCTTAGATTTCTTTTCTCTTACTTCAAATGACCAAAGAATTCTCAAGCAAACAAACCATGAAAACAATGGAATTCTGGACCTTTCACTTCCTCAAATATTCCAAAGAAGAAGAAATATTCTAGCAAATTTCAACAAGGATGGTTAAAATCACACAAATGGCTAAAAACAAGTCCATTAGGAAACCAACTTGCCATTTGCCAGCCATGTAATTTCCACTTCAGTGTAGCTGCTGGAGGATTACATGTCAGATGTTAAAAGGCATGTTTGGTGTGTGCAAAGCAGAACCAAGATCTGCATTGTTATGAATTTGACCCTTCGAATCAAATGTTGAAAGCAGTTGAAAGGGTGCTGTACTCATATATTAAAATTATATCCAAAAGTAGAAACATACCGTATTTTCTGGACTATAAATCTATGTGGACTATAGGTCTAATTGATACTTTCTCCATAGACTTATAATGGTAAAATGGTCATTTTAAAGCAAAAAAGTCTCGACCTATAGGCAGGAAAATACGGTAAATGTGATATGAAAGTTGTATAAACATTCCTTTTAAATTTTTTAGGTGTGTAAAATTTGTTTATGCAAAATCTCCCCAAACCTCAGATCTCCATCAAACAGGTTTCAAAAGGTTAACAGGTATGGTAACTAGATATATCCCCTGATTTGGTAAATTTTATTTAATTTTATGGCTAACAGATTATAGAAATTTATATAACTGAATCTAAATTATCTCCTTTTAAAAATTTGATCAGATTCCATCAAAACAGGACAAAAGATTACTACAGAAAGTAAGAAAACTTTTCATTTCTGATTAAAACAAAGTCCAAAACAAAAAACAATATATTAAAGAATCCTGTCGCTCGGATGTTATGGTTAAGAAGCCTATTTGTTTACAGAATAACAACAAAGATAGCACCTTACTAATAATAAAACACTGTGGCAAAATTTCTGGTGTAATAGAAAAAGCATTATTCATAAACTATTTATGACAACTTACTGTTATTTCATCTTCCATTTGTAAAAGGAATGAATCTTCATTTGGCCTTTTAATCCATGATATAACAAGGGCATTAACAAACTGTTCTGATAACATGGGTGGGTCTGGTTGATTTGGTACACTACCACTTGTATAGAATGCTACTGGATCACTGTACTGACTACAAACAAATACAATACATTCATAACACAACCATAATAATGGTCAAATCTTTCTTAATACACTAAATCACTCATGAACTGATGGTTTACAATTTACTAGCCAAAAAATTCTGATAAAATCAGGAAAATAATATTGGCCAATATCATGAGTGCAAGTTTTGTATGTCTATAGTCTGATTTCTCATTGGAAAGAAATATGTTAAACAATTTTTTTTTAAAGTAAGGATGACCTTACCGTAATTTCTCTAATTTTTCTGAACTTTTTTAATTTCATGGAAAAATGAAATTTTGAAAATCTCTAATTTTTTGTCACTTGCAAAACTATCGAATCGTGTTTGTCAAAAAGTTAGAATTTTGAATATTATTCGGAACTGAACTATCTGTTATCGGTTAGTCTTCTATTCCTTTGAACAAATATGTGTATTCATCTAAAACATATAAAGAACATTTTTAATGGATTTATTTGTCCATGGAAGTTTGGTTAAAATGGTAACAACCAAACCAAATTCAGTATAATTATGCTTCAAATTTGCCTTGTCTAAGAGAAATACATTTTAATTTTTTGTCAATTTTTCCAATGTCCTCAAAAAATAGATCTTTTTTAGTGATGAAAAATTAGACAAATTACAATATCCTGTTTAACCCATTTTGATTGTTGTTTTCATAACTAAGGTCAATACTAAAGATAATGAAAGTTAATAAACTGGAGCTTTAAATGGATATTTTAGGCATAAATGATTACATCTTAACATAATACTAAATAGTTGATGTTTCCTATTTACTCACCTTTTACCCACATTATTTATTGCAGCTACCCTAAATGTATATTTTGTAGAAGCTTGTAACTTAGACACCCTGTGCTGTCTCTGTAAGCCATTATATACTTCAGTAAAACCATCTCCCAAACCCTACAAGGAAAGCAGCATTATATTTACATGAATAAAAATATTATAAATTAAAAAAAGCTAGAATATAAACATTATATGAGAGGATTTAAGTTTAGACATGTTGTGACTTAACAATAAAAAAGACCAAACCTTCTTTTATTTTAAGTACAGTGAATATTTTACAGTATACTCAAATAAAGGAGGAATTTGTCAACAGCTAACTGCTAAAGTGGCTTTGGGACAAACAAATGGTTCTCTCAACCCTGACATGTTATAAACTGAAACTTATTCAAACTCTTTGCTTTAATGAGACAGCAGTTAATTCTAAATATTTGTGTTTAAATAAAAGACGTTTAAAATATTAACACCATTATTATATCTTTAAAACTGAGCTTCTCATTAAAACTGAAACCTCTAAGTTATTTTCAAGCTGAATATCCTCTTGAAATATTGTACTTAATGAACAAGCTAAATTTAAAACAAACATAATTTATTCTTAAGTTGACATGAAACAATTTTTTCATTAGCTTCAAGCTCTCCTTGTAAAACATAAGTATTATTAGCACTTTGTAAAGACTTGCTCCAGGTTAAATTATCACATGGAATGTGAATCATCACGCTTTTGTAAGATTTATGTAAGGTTTGTCAAATAAAACAAATAAGGTCCCCAGGAACAAATATTGTTCATATATATGTGTATGCAGTTTTCGCTTTTGGGTTAAAGCATAAATGTTAACTTTGAATGGAAAAATACAATAAAAGTGATACGCAATACTGTACTTTTTGGACTTTATCAGATAAAACCTTACTATTTAGTGATTTTTTCTGTTTGTTTTTAAGGGCATTTACACAATAACCCTTTTTTACTATTTAAATTCTTCTCTACATTATTATTTTCAACATTTATGTATTAACTTAGTTGGTCTTTTCATTAGAACATCTCATTTTCCAATTATCACATTGATGTAAAGTATATGCCCCCTGCTAATCAACGAATGAAATGAAAATATAATATGACAGAATTAAACTCCCTGGAGAATGATGCTATTTCACATACAAGTTTGTTTTTACATGCCATCATTATGGAATATTGTGGTAGTATAAATATTTATTTTACTTTATTATATTTAATTAGAGTTATTACTAAAAAAAAAAAAAGAAAATTTTGAACCAATATGTACATTCAAAAGTCAAATTCGTTGAATGGAAAAATCACAAAATATGTAAAAACAGATAAAATGTCTATACAAATAATTAGAGTTAATAAAATGAAATGCTGACAGTAAAGTTAATATGGTTATTTTAATTGGCTGATGAATGTACTTCCTCATACTGTACATACAGGTTAATTAATGACCTTGCTTATTTTGGCAACACCTGTCAACTTAATACACCTTAAATTATCATTTTTAAGGTAAGTTTTTTCTTGCTGCAAGTTAGGTCATGACATTTCAAATTATCTTTCCAGACAACTGTATATTATAAGTAACCCATCCCTTTATTATGTGCACTTAAATTTGGCATATCTATATTGTCTACGTCAAACAGACTGGATTTCCCCAAAATAACAGGAAGCAGTGTACAGAGTAAAGTAATCCTCAGAGGAACATGCAATTTTTTATTCTTATTTTGCTAAAAAGTAAACACACACAGACCTGCTTAATGATCGATCTGAATTATGTAATACTTATATATATATATACATATAATTACTCTCTTGATGGATTAAGCATATTTATAATGCAACAAATGATTCTCTGGTATTTAGAAAATATCATACACTTTTGCCATCCCACATTTGTTTTTAACTGTTTTAAGAAATCAACAGGGGAAGTCTTGAATGAGTCATAGTGTGATATCTTTCTTTGTATCGGTATTAGAAATGGATGAGAATATAAATATCTACATTCATGGAAACAATCTTCTACATTATTTATGTATCTATCACAAAAACAGATAAGTATCTGTGTACAAAATACTATACCTTGTCATAATCCAAAGTATAGCTTGTAACCTTTGAACCATTTTCACATGTTGTCTGAAATTTTAAATAACAATTTCATAAATATTTAATGTGAAAATAATAAATGACACGTTGTTCCAGTTTATATAATATTATTTATTAAAGTTTACAATATTCTGTCAAATATTCCAAGATTATAAATTTTCCTTTGATAAGATAAAATGCAACTAACTAGAATATGTAGTTAAGACTATAATATTTCACAATTTAAATAAAGCAGTAAAGCATGGCTCCCTATCCTCAATATCTTGCAAATTTTAAACAAACAATAGAGGAAGGTTTTTGAAATAATGCCAATGTCAGACCCCCATCAATGATAACTATCTGTATACCTATCAATTACATGCTGATTTAAAACGGTAAAACAGATAATTAGAGGGAGTAATAAGACCATCTGTAACTGAACTTGCCATTATTATAGACTAAATTTCCCCGTTTTTCCCATTTCACGATAAATTTTAACAGTCTTCAAAATATACTGATAATCTGATGAAATATTGTGTAGTGTGGTGTTATAACGGCACAGTGTAGATAGCCTTGTTATGACTTTGTCTACAAAGTAAATATCACGAATGGTTGTCTCCCTTGGCCTACATATTCGATATGTCCCAGTTTTTGACACTATATTTGTTACCACATTTAAATTTCATTGCCAAATTGCTTTTCTGAACTCCAATATATGTTTCTATTAATTGAACCTAAATATTACAATTTAGTAAGTTTTATATAAAGAGGTATCTCTTTGAAATAGATCATATACTATACTGGTATTTGAATGTTAACTAGATGGAAAATAGAGTCAATATCTGGAATTAATCCTTAAAAAACCCATTAAATTACCAAATTATCAGTACTTATTGCTTCGAAAAACAATTAGTAATTTAATCTGCCCTGACAATTGATTTTCCTTTTTTTTCTCTGAACTATTCAATATTACATTTTTTGTTTTTATATTAAGCAACAACTATGAGAGAGAAAAACAAAAAAAAAAAAAAAAAAACAAACCTAACCCTTTTTACTAAATTAATTCTTTCTTTTACCAAATAATATATAAGTCTGGACTACTTACATTCCACTTGAGTGTGATAGATGTTTTTGTCTTTGATGATAGTTTAGGAGGTGATGGAGCATCTGGTTCACAGACACCTGTTGTAAACTGGACAGCCTTAGTGGGCTTACCCTTAAGATCTTCTAATGACGTACATACTCTGGAAAAAAAAACACCATTTATTTCACATGTGTATAAAAAAAAATTACAAAACACAGGATAAGTAATCTATATCTAATAAGTGAAGTTCTCTAAAAATCTTTAAAGCAGCTGCACAAAATCTTTCATTTCCTACAGTAATAACTTCCCAACTAATTAATTAAAAATGTTTCCACAAACACTGCATACAATATTTTTCACGGTTGACAATTATGAAGCTTACCTTAGGAAATAGTCAGTTGCTGGTTTTAAATCTTTTAATGTAATTTCTGTGGCATCACCACTGTAAACAGAATAGCAAAATATTATAAAATATGTACCTTGAAGTCCAACATTGATAATAAGAAACACTGCTTTGTTTTAATTTAAATTCTTATGCACAAGGTAGATGAAATAGCATTTTTTGTTCATCATTAGTGTTTGTAGATATATATGGGACATTAAATGGAAAGAATGAAATTACAGAAATCTTGACTGGTCTTGGTTGAATAAAGTTCACATACACATGATCAATATCCAATGGAATTATAACTGTATGGAGGTATGTATATTAAGTTATTACCAAATCCTGTATTATGGATAAATGTTCTTTAAAGGATGCATAAAATTATTTATTATTTTTTCTGTGTGAAAAATTGTTAAATTTGGGTTCATATATCTGTGATACTGCAGGAATTTGCCAACAAAGAATTAATTCCGATTCAAGACTGGTAAGTTTCAGTGTTGCATTAAAATATACAGTGTTCACAATCATCTAATACATCTCAAAGTAAATTTTGTGTAAAGTTAGAATTAGAGAAGACTAAAATAACCCTAACAAAAACAGAAAACTGAACTAAAATTTTGCAATCCAACTGATTTACATTTAAGAAGCCTCTTTAACAAGTAAACATACTTTATTACTAACATTGTAAACACAGACTATTTGTAAACCTACTTGTAGACTAGTTTATATTTTCCTTCTTTCCCTTTGTCTGACAGTAAGAGTTCATATCTGAAATCCTGTGGGTCGATCTCGAACTGCGTCTGATCATACTCTGGAGGTGCCAAATGTATCAAGGCACTTCTGCTTTCTATCTCACTAACCTACAACATAAAAAACATTACTTTACTACAGTGTAACAAACAAAAAAAAACTCTAAAAATCAGTACAGCCCAAAACATGAACTCAAAGACAGCATGTTGAAGTTAGAATTGCAAGTCAAAGAAGAATTTATTAGAAAAGGCCAAGATTTTGAGCAAGTATTGCTCTACTGGCAGACCAAAAAATCTATCTAGCTTGTTCTCTAACCAGGAACAATGTGGAGACCCTCTTAAAGATACCCGGTATCAAGTTTAAAGCTCAGCTTTTGGTCAGATTCATGAGCTGAAAGGGAAAATATTAACTGCTTTTTTTAATGCATTCCATGGGAGCCATGTAATTCTTTTTATTATTATTATTATTAAAAAAACATCACCACTAAATTCTGGTTTATTGTACATTATATTGTACTATTTGTATAGTTTTAGAAAATTTCTTTCTTTTAACTAACATACTGCTATCATATCTTCTACATCAATTATCATCATACATAGTTTAATAGGAAGATAAAAAAATATTATCCTGATGATTTGTTATCTTGTATTGTAATTACTAAACAGATTATCATTGCCAAATGCTAATGGGTAAATTAGTTCTACAGGTTATTGCAGGTGTTACATGTGAAATGTGTTACCATATGGAAGTATTCACAAAAGGCTTTTTTAGTTTCAAATCTGAATAGAATAAACATGTTAAAAGGAAATACATTCATTAGTTATATAAGACATACTCATTCAAGAAGTACGTAACAAATGAATATGTATCTCTCTAATTGTGAAAAGAATCTTTTTACTTTCAAGATCAGAATAGATAAGTTTCCAACTAAAATTCAGAACTGCCCGACTTGGCCTTGTATCAAATTGAAAAATTGTGTCACTGAACACTGTGAAGCAAAAATATCTATAATTTGACACCAATCAGAAAAGGGTAAAGTTATCTGTACTTATGATGTTTTCATAATTTCAAGCTAAAAGGAAAACATCCTTATGAAATTGGTGTATCCTCCTTCAATGTTTTAAGACTGTTGTCAAACAAGAAAATTTTAGAGAGTTGAATAGCAAACAAATTATTCAAAACATACTGATGAGGATTACATTCTTTATGACTATGCTCTACATGTATACATATTGGTGTATCCTCCTTCAATGTTTTAAGACTGTTGTCAAACAAGAAAATTTTAGAGAGTTGAATACCAAACAAATTATTCAAAACATACTGATGTGGATTACATTCTTTACGACTATGCTCTACATGTATACATATTGACGAAAGGACAGACAAACAATGTGTACACATGTAATTGCAAGGCAAACCTAAAGCCTTTTCAAAATGTGTGAATCTAAATAAAAGTGTTAATGCCTAATGCAAACATGACCTGACTCTGTCATTACTGATGTTTTAATTGTCCATGGATTGCAATAAATCTAACTATCCTATACTTTCTGAATTTCAATATCCTTCATCTTTTCTGAAGTAATTATACAAAAACATGTGATCTTCTTAATCATCTAGTTCAAACAAACATTTTAAAAGCAGATTATGTCAGGTAATGCCCTTCACCATTCACTTTTATTTTAGGTGCATATTTAAAGATGAAAATATATAAGGATATGAGGTAAGAATGTAGAATTAAAGGAGGGAACTTATTATAGCCAGCGGTTAGTATGTAGGCCTCAACTAGGAAAAAAGGCCCAGCACATGATAAGTACTAAATGACCCAACAAAAGATGATCTCAAATTTGTAAATATTTTCATGTGACCAAGTTAGATAAGACATGTATCTAAATTAAACATCTAGAATTCTTTGCGGTTTTAAATCCCACATATTCAAGCTTATCAGTGCCATATTATACTAAGAGGACTATTGTTACAGACATACAGAAATGGGTCCTCTTTTTTATATAACCCCCAAAATTTTTGAAGAAGAATTGCACAAATTAAAGAATTAAAAATGTAACTGTAAATCAATTCATTAATATATCAACTAAAATAGGCTGATTGTGTGCTGTTTTGTACTCCTTAAATGTCCAGTGCACATGATGATCAGTTATATTGGAACTGTTATAACACTTCCTTTCTACCATTAGTAATATAGGCAGTCATTATGAGACTTTACAACATTATAAATTACAAACCGCTGGTTCGGGCATCTTAGACAGTTGTTGTTGCAAAACTTTTCTTTCTTCCTCCAATTCATGTGTCTGTCCTGTATCTGATGCAGTACATGTAGTACTGTTACACTGTGGTCCAATATCTCCATTCATCCCTGTCAATAGATGTAAGCAAACTACAAATTTTTTATGAATAACTTCACTTGCAGACCATGAGGGAGTTGGATCTGTTCCCTATATAAAGACATTTTTTTTAACAGAAAAAAACTTGCATTTAGAAGCCAAACCCAACTATGTATTATTAATGTGGCTGTAGCTGATTTTCCTAGAACCTTCATTCCATCAATTTTCTTCTACTTAGATTTGCAATTTTGTCTATTAACATACACAATCAAAACGCATTTAAGGGACATAACTCACTAATCAACTACCATGGAAAATCAGAGGTAAAATGAGCTATTCCTAAATAATGGATACCCCAGCTCCTGTTTTTTAATGACAGTACTGTCAGATCTGATATAAATTTAATACATCATAATAATTTTTATCTTCTACTCTCTTATCTTAAAATTCATGACATCTCTAAATTCTTTGTTGTTTACTCAAAATTTCTGCCATCTCAAAAAAATTTTTAAAAGCCTTTTAACTTTGAGCTAAGTTCAATGTAACGATCACATAAACTACTTTACATATTGATGCCATAAAATTTAACCAGATATCCTGCATTTATCATAGTTTATCTTATTCTTACCTCAGGGGTATATCCAATACATAAATGCTACACCTTACTTTAAGCTTAGTGCCAAATAAGGAGATCTTATTTATTGTGACTAATAAATTTGTGGAAAAAATTTAGTATATAAATGCCAACTCAGTATAACTATTAGAGAAAATCAAAAGGCACTGATTTTTAGTATGGAAAAAAATGTAGGCAACAAATGTTTGACAAAAAGATGGATGGCTGGAAGTTGACAGAAGGGGTAAACTAATATACCAAGCATCCCCACCCAAAGGCTTATAAAGAATGAGGCCAATAGCACTTCAAATGTTTATCTTCTATCATTCTACATTAGTTCTTCACTAAGACTATCATTTAATTGTCTTTTATATCTAATAGCACTGGCATTGGCCAACTGCTAAAGGACAAACAATGACCTTGTTGTTCACTTATTTAAAACATGATGTCCCACCGATCTATACCCACATCTGTCTACAGTTCCATTAAAAATGACCATCCTATCAAATTAGACAATTATGACCAACAATGGTCCTACAATGTTTCACATTTTATATCCAATAGCTGATCTTAGGAGGATTTAATTTTCCTTGCTAAATTAATTAACTTCTCTATCCGATCAATAAACAAACAATATTAGTCATCCTAGGTCAATAGAACTGAGACAATACAAGACAATAACAGCAGGTTAGCATGTCAGAAATTGACATGGAACATGACAAGCATGTAGGTAATTAACATCAAGCCAGTTTCATTGTATTTTATCATAATCGAGGTGGTCACAGAACATTGGTACAGAAATCATTTGTACCTATTAACTTTTTAATATGTTAATTGTTCAGCATGTTTAGCAAGTCACTTATAATGTTTAACATATTTTCTTCCTGTTATAAGGATTGTTTCATACTTGTTTCCTAGTTGTATTTTAAAGGTTACTAAAATACTCTGACTTCTTTGTTTATAGTACTACACTGGTCTCTCCTCTATTTTTTTTTTATTTGTTATTTCTATTATTTGTAACCATAACATGCTTTTTGTCAGATAGGCCTTATAACCCTGTCAGGCTAATGCCCTCTGTGATATATCCAATACATACAAAAGACGTATTTAAAAAATGTATATTAAACAAAAATAACCCAGTATAATTGTAATTAGCTCCCTTATAACTAGTCCCAATTTTCTAATATGAGTACTATACTTTTTTCAGTGTTTATTTTTTAAAAGAAATAAACAGCAAATGATCTATGATAACCTATCATACGTCAGTTTAAGATCAAAGACTTGGTTTGTATATCTAGATGACCTTTTATTACAGTGTGTATAATAAACAAAATGCTCAAGTATACCAAATGGACTTTGCCAGAAATATTAACTTATTTCCGACAGCATAAACAATCTTTTTTTCTGTTATAATTTCTTTCTCTAAATACGAAAAGGGCCCAAATGTTCTGACTTACACATTTGATAATTTTATCTTAATGGTCCTTAAATATTTCCGGTGTAAATCAAATGTTAATTTTGAAACCACTTCATTTGCTATTTAGTACATATGTTACTTTTAAAAATACTAACACAAGAAGGTAAAGTTTTAAAACAAAGTTAGACAAAAGGTGATCATTAATAAATTTTATAACTTCATGAAAATATGCAAAAAACCATTAATTTCCACACATTCCAAATCCTAAATAGACCTCCAAAGTAACAATTTAGGAAAGCTTTATTAAATAACCCAAGTATTTCTAAGAAAAATCATAAAAGAAGAAAGCTGGGGATAAAAGATTCTAATTGAGATATATAAGTTTGTTTTTGTTCTGTTCTAATTAAAAAAAAAAACTAGTTACAACATACTGAGCAATAATTCAATGAATTTACTTAATATTAGACAGTAATGTAAAAAGAAAAAGTTAAAAAATCTCTCAGCTGACCTTGTTCTACTTTAAGGTCAATTATCTAAAATCAGGTATATATCAGAAAAGAAGTGTCTGTCTAGATTTGATGTAAACCATCTGTCAATGTCTACATGCTCTAATTGTAACTATTTACATCCTCAGACTGAACTGGTAGCATTGTTTAAAAAAAAAATACTTCTAATGGATAAGCTTTTTTTTTTACTGAAAACTTAAAGATAAATCAGTTGAGCAATATTTTCTCTTACATTTTGTAATTAAACCCTCATTCAAATCACTTCTTCACTAGGTCAAATGACTGCCTTATTGGAAAATGTGTTGAATAATTGTCATTTTATCTTTTTCAGGTTTAAAAATCAAGATGATTAAAATACGGTTTGAATTTCACTTCCACATTTAGTATTTTTTCCCATTCTTGCATAATCAGTACAATTTTTTCTAAAATCTCAGCAGTCTAAATCTTAACGATTAAAACAATTTTATGATTTAAATGTTTCTATGTCTGGAAACCTGCTATTTCTCTTATGTAAAAGATAATGAATATGTCAGGAATTTGATTAAACATATAAATTACTGCTATATATGTTTCCTGACTTTAAATAAAAACAAATTTTTGTGGGTTTTCCTTTATAAAAGAAATTTATCTTGAATTTCAATTCACTTTATTTAATAAACAGCTATTTACTCACCAGTCTGAGGCTATTCATGCCTCAGTTAGTGAGTAATCTACGAGTACACTTTACTGAGTATTCGGAGTCATATTGATGATGGACATATCTCTTCATTTTTTACAGTTCAGAAATGTTACATTAAACATGTTTTCAGATTTATTATAAAAAAAATTCCAAATAGTAGCTTAAGTAATGTTAACTTATTAGAAACTTTTTTTTTTTACCTCTAAGGGTATATCGGTATATACATTGAAAAGTATTCTTCAGAATATGGATTACTGCAAAAAAAAAAATTGTTGGTCTACTTTTGTGTACATGTATCTATTAAAAAAAATCTCAATTCAGTAAAATCCCATGGAAAGACTCCACTGTAACTGTTTTATTAATGGCATGCCTTTCATGTAAATTATAATTTATGAAGGAAAACATCATCAGATAAAAAAATGATTTAAACTCCATTAGAAAACATACAACTTTGAACTTTAAATGGTGGGAAACCCAATATGACTATTGTCCACAAATATTTATCCATTTAAATCTATTTAGTTTGTCAAAAAAATAGATTGTTCATGGCAGAAATACACAGTAATCAATCCTTGCATTTACTGAAGAGAAAACTTAACAAAGGTCTTCTGTTTAAAGTTTAAATCTTACAAACATCAAAGAAACATTGGACAGGGACTTCATTCTGCGGATATTTCACATTAGAACAGTTGGAAAGCGACTAATTTCCTTACTACATGACAGTTTCTGTCTATAATTCAAGTGTAGCGCGACTATGCAACAGGATGTCTGGAAATTTATAGACGCAGTATGAAATTGATTATATCTCATTCCTTAAAAGGGCAATAAAAGATATCTCAGTTTTCTTAGCATAGAATTCTGTAATTTTACAATACAACGATCAATTTCTTTAAGTGTTTATTTTCCTTACAGAAGATGATGAAATACTTAAACAGAAAAAATTGGTCAAATTTAGAGAAGGTAGAAATGCCAACAGCTGTATAATATTGAGAGGAAGCCGTCTTACACTTCATAATAAGATAAATAGCACAAAGAGATAGTTATAAAGTGAAAACAAATTTACTCAGAAATTATATCAAGAAGGATAATGTTATACCATGTAATACACATGTCACAAGGAATAAAATAGAACTTTTGTTCAAAAATATTTTGATGTAAAATGATTACAAAATATTGTCAACACATCAAGGGTAAATAGGTATTTACTCATGAAGAAGCTCACAATTTCGTCAGTCTATGGTTTTTCATTTATGTCATTGCATCCATTTATAAATTGTGTGAAAAAACTTTTTTTTCAGATTGACATTCCTTGTTAAGCACAGTTGGGTCAAACAAACTTCCACACAGACTGGGTTCAATATCTAAACACATTCACATATACTTATTTGATCAAAAGTACATTTGTTTTCTTTCAAAGAAAACAAGCTATTTTTGAATTTCATCAAGTACAAGTGGACTGAATATCATATTTGTTTTTGTGAATCATTGCAGAGCAGGAAAATCCAGTGCATTTTAAAGTACAAATTATATATATATGAAACCAGAAGAATGATTCCACACTGTGCTGGACCAGAGCCAGTCATTGAAATAAGAGAATTAGAATTTGTTTGTGCGTCCACTATCAAGGTCATCTTTTATGGGGAATCCCCATCAGACATACTAAGAATGAAAATCATTAGTATAATTTGGAAAATAGCCAGACCCGCCCAATATACAAATACAGATAATGTACTGAAAGAACCCTCCAATTTATACTTATTATTTACCTGACATACATATGTATAGTACCCATTAAATAAATCAAGAAATCTTTGTCAATGAATCCACAAAAATACATTGTAAATAGATCTAGATTTTCAACCCAAATACCTAGAATTGCAAACAAATTATCAATATTTTTTTTTACATAAAGGCATTCAATAAAATTTGCAAAATGATGTAATATGTTTCCCAAGGGATCAAAACCTGTTAACATAATAAAGCTAAGAAGCAAATTGTCTCCAGATTATAGTCTAATGAGGAATGATATAAAATGACTTCAAAATATTTCTGACTGACAGTAATTTATAGCACCTTGAATTTGACATGCAGACAACATTCTAAATTGTTTACCCATGTGATAATGCGACACAAATATGCCTTGAAAGTAGACTGAAAACAGTTGAAAGTTCATAAAACCGTCAACTTCCAACTTGTGACAAATGTTGGCACCTACGCTAATCTGCATGGTACTGTTAATTCATACATAGGAATTTCGGTCCCAAATGTTACTACTTCTGTAGCTATAATGTTTCTCTTGCAATCAAGACCAAAAAAGTGTATCCAAATATCAGTGGAGACGATTAGGAGCATACAAATGGCTGGAAAGGGCCATAATGCATTGAGGCATCAATCACCTGGAAAGGGCTAGATGAATGAACCTTTATTGACCAAGATCCAATACCCAAAACCACCACATACCGATAAATTGGAACAACCTATGGGGACTTGCTAGTATGTTTATTTGTTTATTTCTCAACTTTTTTTTAATTCAAATAGCATAAATGTATGCAAATCATTCATTACTTATGTTTATTTAAAAGCTTATAGACTATGTCATTAGATGGTATCACACAAAAGCATGATCAAACTAAGATATTTGAAAAATATAACCAATTACGGGTAAAATGAAAGAAATCTGATATCATGAAAATCACCACTTTTCAATATTTTTAAATCATGTGGACAAATTTAATTTTATAGACAAAACACCATTCGAAAAAGTTCACCTTAATTTTTTTAAATATATTTTAGGAACTAAAAAGACCTCCTCAAACATTGGAATAAGATTAGAAATTGGAAGACTCCCTGTAGAAAATTTTATTATTTCACAATCTTTAGTATATTATGCCCGACTACATATGGAAAATATCAACCCCCTACTAAAAGAAGCATTTAAGCTTTCTGAAGAACTCGATAAAAATGGTACTTATTCTTGGTATACATATATAAATGATGTTCTACCTGGCTTAACTTTAAAAGATAAATCATCAATTGTTAGATTGTAGGTCCTTTGGTATCAGAGAACTGAACTCAGACGTAAAACTTAATCTTAGTCAATGAAACACGATACATGTAAATAGGTCAGAGTCACCTAATTTTGGTGGAAGGCTGTGTTACTCCCCAAGATGCATCCTTACACCAAGTAATATGATTGTAGATCACTTTGTACGTTAAAACTGATTTTTGACATAAAACTTAAAAAAGCCAGTCGACCGTGTAATATGGGTCTTGTGACCTTCATCTTATGTTACATGGTCAGTCTCTTCAATGTGCACCTGCACACAAAAATATATGACCCTATGTCAACTAGTAACCGAGAACTGGCTGTGGACGCGTAGGCGCACACGGATGCTGTGGGTATTCCATTAGTCGCTCATCTTCGTTTAGGCGAACTAAAAATGATAATTTGTATGCTTTCATCCCTAATTGGGAGTGTTTCTGCATAATCAAAATAAATATAAAGATATATATATTTTAAACATATTGAGGTTTAGTATACCTACAGTGCCAGGAAGAAAGATGAACATTGCAGATCTGTTATAAAATGATACTTTTGTTTTCTTGCTTATTTATGTCAATACGCTTCTAGTTAAAAGGGCATGCAGAGAGAAACTTTGATCAATTACTGAATTATGTTTTTGAATAAAAATGTTCAATATTAGATGGGAGGAAGTTGAATTCATTGAAAAAGGAATTAAAGATCTTTCTAAGAAGATAGTCGACAAGATTTGTTTTTGTGAATCACCCGAAGAACCCAACTCTGTACAGCTCATGCATTAAATGCGCCTAAGAAATTTCTAGAAGCGCATATCGAAGTGTTCGAATTGCTTGGTGGTTATGTTACAAAATGCAGAAATGTTGTTTTATTTTAATGTATTAAATGTCTTTAAAAGTCTTTGGGCTTCCAAGAACTTAAATCTAAAATGATGTAATTCAAACACACAAAAAGATGTCTGCTGACCTTTCTAAACTACGTGTTACAATTATCGCAGAACTTGAAGATAGGCGAACTAAAAATGATAATTTGTATGCTTTCATCCCTAATTGGGAGTGTTTCTGCATAATCAAGATAAATATAAAGATATATATATTTTAAACATATTGAGGTGTAGTATACATACAGTGCCAGGAAGAAAGATGAACATTGTAGATGTTGATATAAAATGCTACTTTTGTTTCCTTACGTTTTCATGTTAATACGCTCCTGGTTAAGAAGGCAGGCAGAGAGAAACTTTGATCAATTACTGAATTATGTTTTTGAAGAAAAATGTATGTTCAATATTGGATGGAAGGAAGTTGAATTCATTGAAAAAGGAATTAAAGATCTTTCTAAGAAGATAGTCGACAAGATCCTTGCATATGATTCACCCGAAGAACCCAACTCTGATATAGCTCATGCATTAAATGCACCTAAGAAATTTCTAGAAGCGCATATCAAAGTGTTTGAATTGCTTGGTAGTTATGTTACAAAATGCAGAAATAGTACACTCATTCCGGTAGGAAGTTTTCATGAGCAAACAAGAAATAAGTTTCCCAACGAGTTTGACTTTATGTTTCCTTTATACCACTTCAAAACAACCGAGGAAATGTCTGCTGACCTTTCTAAACTACGTGTTACAATTATCGCAGACCTTTCAATACTCATTCATCAAAAGAACACTCATGTACTGAAAAAAGAAGATGAAGAAAAATTGGTATACAGATCAACTGAAGTTAATGCCAATGGACATATTTGCTTCGAAAAGACAGAAAGAAATGGCCCAGCATGGACAGTTCATTTCAACTATTTTCCTTTTAATTCTTGCACTCCAATCAAAATTTGTGTGGATCTGGTTGCAGTTGCAATGGTATCTGGTGGTAATTTTAAAAAAATTGTGGAGGAGCATTGTGCATTAGTTGGCTTTAAAAACGAAATTTTGACAACTGGAAAAGTTTTTGTGGTTAAGAAACAAGTTTCCTTTACTCAAACTGAGGCCGATTTTGTCAAGTTGAGTTTGTCGCAAAACCACAAAAAAGTTTACCAACTCTTAAAATATTTTATTCACGGGTATGATGACACAGTTGACAAAGGACAGGATCTAACAAAACAGGAATACTCTTCGTATATATTGAAGACGTTTATGATTTACCATCACTATGAATGCATCAGTTGTTCGTCTATTGGAAAGTGTTTGTTTGCCATTCTAGATGAGATGTGTACCTATACCCATACCGATAATTTACCATCATTAACGGTTAAGAACAAATATAAAAAAGACACTAAAAGAGAACTTTTCATCCTACCTTATCTTAAGAAATTCAGATTATTGTTGAAGTGTATCCTGGATTCAAATCAAAGTATCGAAAAAGCAAGTGAGCGGTTGCCTTTTTCATCTTTGAATGCACAATACAGCAACGGAAACGATATCGATAAAACCAAAAATAGCACTCCAATAAAACACAGTAAGAATATGTTACAAAACAAAATTAAAAAAATATATAGTAAGATCAATTTTAAAGGAAAAAATAGTAAACCTCCCCGTACAAAGTGGAAAACTTTGTTAAAAGTAATAGAGGAGAACCTAAATACTTGGCAGCATTTGATCAAGTACTCAAATGACTGATAATTCTATGCTCAGTCCGGTTGATGAAATTTAAAATAACTAGCTTAGTATGTTTATTGAAATAAAAAAAAAATTTTCATGATTCATTGCTTCTTATTCGGTATAGGTTTTTACTTGATTTTAATCATTATTTAGAGTTCCTGGCTTTTTGGTCAATTTTTTCCCTCCAGTTTAGTTAATATTTAGGTTAAAATTAAGCAAAACAGGTCTAATACAAACCATTCTGGATTTAAAACTTTATTCGGTTTAGTCATGCTTTTAGTAAACACAGGCAGGCAGAAGGCACAAACATAACATGGAGGTTCTTGAAAACATGATTGGTTTAGTCAGGTTAAAGTTTTAGATGGTATTACTGTTTTTTTTCTTTGTTTTTATTTGCTTTGAGTTAAATTGTGACTGTAAATACATTTTGTATCGAACCAATGCACCTAGTCCATATTCCATTTTTTTATAAGGATTCTGGGTGGCGCATTCAATTTTAGTTTCCCCATTTGATTATTCCGTCGGTTTTCATATGTGAGGTTTTGATGATTAAAAACCTCTATAAAAACTTTCAGAAGTTCTGTCAAAAACTGAAGGCACTATACCAGCTTTAAGTCCCCCTCCTGCTAAATGGAAACCTTCATTTACATTTAAATAGGCATATGATGCTTCAAAGCCATCATGGCATCATGGCTCCTATCAGCCATTTGGAGGGCCCTACTAGTACTGCTCACCACTAATGTTGGGAGAGTTTCATAGTCTTGATTGCTAGTGAAACATTTGGGACCAAATATATTCTTGTTTGTGGATTAAGCTTGTGAACCCCTTCATTCAAATTTATAGGGCAATCAATTCAAAATGGAGGTGCTATCTAGGTGACAATAATGAATGTGTCATTAATGTAATACTTGCAAATCTCACTCCTAAAAATATGTAAATATCAGATTTACTTGCTCGCGACAAAACTTATCTGAGGCAGTTATGAGTGGGAACCTTCAATCAAATTTGAAGAGGATCCAACAAAACTTGCAGTTGCTATACAGACAACTTCATTGTGTTGGGTATAATTATCAAGGATAATAGGTTCTA
This sequence comes from Mytilisepta virgata, assembly GCA_028015205.1. Lineage (NCBI taxonomy): Eukaryota > Metazoa > Mollusca > Bivalvia > Mytilida > Mytilidae > Mytilisepta > Mytilisepta virgata. The sequence continues at coordinate 48,226,687 of CM051518.1, read as the reverse complement.
ACATGAGTCCTTATAAAATATGCTTTCATATGGCAGAAATTGGGTCTTTCCTTGTGTGCCATAGACTGCAAAAACAAACTAGGGAAAAACACATGACATACATGTATAATTTCTGAAACAAGCAGATTACCTGATCTTTCATTCTATACAATTAAATTTCTTCCGTAAACAACCAAAACAAGAGAGTATTGGAAAACATTGCTATTCCATCAATGGACTAACCTTTCTGTTTAGCATTGGTTGCTCTGTGATGATTTGGTCTGTGTGGATTTTGATACTGGCCCTCTTCCAGTCTCTGCAGGTATTTCCTTTGTATTTTTTCTCTCTGTCGACTTGCTCTACCTTCCATTGAATTTGGCCTTGTTGGTCCTAAAATAAATGAAATATAACCCCTTCTAACTAATTCATTCAAAACATTTCATTCTTTAAATCATAAACCATCAATGATACACCAAAATATAAAACATCCTGTAAAAACTAAAATGTTACAGACTGATACAATACTGCAACTGTATTACACCATTGCTTACTCTTGAAGCTAACAAAAGAAACAAACTTTTGGTTAATTCTCACATTTAAATTTCAACAAGATCAAATAGTCACAACATTTGACAACAGTTTCAAGTTTGTTCATTTCACTAAAATATAAAATTAATGAATATTTTAACATAGGGATTATAAATATATGAAACTTTTCTTAATCCTATGCAATGAGGAGTAAAATTAATTAAACAATCAATATGTCCCAACACAACTGTTGTTTCAGAAAAAACCATATTCTCTGAGCAGAGGGAATACTCTTGTATGCTTCAAACAAAACCTTCAGTCTCGAAGAGCTTGGTTTCAACATATATAACTGTACAAAACATACTTTCATTTTGTATTTCATATCAAGTCTTATAATTTAATACTGTAGAAACAAAATGCACATCATATTTCTAATAACAGTAAGAACAGATTTTTCCCCCCCAAAAAAATGCATATGCATATTTATTTTTTCATTGTGTCAGAATAACTAGCAGTATTATGGTATCCATTTTTGTTGGTGGAGAAAAGTGGAGTATGTTGATGGGACCATTAATTTTTTTGCAAGAACAAGACCAAAACCGGGTCTGGATCTGTGTTGCAGCATGCAATTCATTGATCAGAAAACAGATCCAAAAATAGCTTACACGCTAATAACTTAACATTATCAAGCTGCAGACAAAATATAAAATCATTGCCTTTTGTAGAAGCCAAGAAAATTTTAAGAAAAAATGTTCTCGTGTTTTCAGTATTGTTGAATTCTTAACTATCGGCAAACAGGAAGTGGCTGCATAACAGATCCAAAAATTGCTTACACCCTACAACTCAACATTATGAAGCTGCAGACAAAATATATAACTTTCACGAAAATTTTTCTTGTGTTTTCAGTGTTGAATTTTAAACTTGGCAAACAGGATGCACGACAGATCCAAATATAGCTTACACGCTAACAACTCAACATAATCAAGCTGCAGACAAAATATAAAATCACTCCCTTCTGAAGAAGCCAAGAAAACGTTGGTGAAAGTTTCCTATCTAAGGTCTTTTTGACGGACGGACAGAGTCAAGTGGTTGCTAGACCTGCTTTCGCTGTTGGCGACACAAGTAAAAACAACAGACTAGTGATGTTAAAACAATCTATTTTTGTTGAACAGACTAGACTAACTCAGGACTGCCTTTAAAAATCGATATCACGATTTTTAAATTTAGACCATGAAATTATTCAAAGGCACATAACATCATATGAAAGCAAATTTTAATTCTTACTTAACACACAAACATAATCAAAGTATGTATAAATAAATTCTTCCAAATCTTCTCAATGTTTGGTAACTTGTTTATATAGAAGAAACATCATCTCTAAATTCTCAGATATATAAGGAAGATTCAATTACTACTAAGTAACTCTAAATAAACAGCTGTCAGTTTTGTATCTGTATTTAGACATTCAATCTATTTCTAATAGATAAGACAAAATGTGTCCTTAGGACACTTCTGCCCCATAATTGTAGGTGTGTTATTATAGAGAATCCCCAAAAATAATTTTTTCCACCATTTTCAGAAGACATTATACTGAGTATGTAAAAAAATACATCAAATTCAAACTTGACCTCTGCTTTAGTGGTCCCAAATATTAATGTTTCAAAAATTAAAATACTCTGGTTAAAGCCGACTACTATATGCCCACCATAAACTGTAAACTCAAACTTTGGAAAACAACTGAAAAACTTTTTGTTTAATTAAGTTATATTAAGTCTTTGCCTTTATCACTTCTAAAATGATTCCACTTCCTCAATGAGCAGATTACATGTTTTCCATGCACAACTGCATTCTTTTTGCCTCAAACATGGTGATGTTACCATAAAGGAATTTAACACAATTGTGTTCAGGAAAGTTTTGGAAAACTTCTAATCACATTCAATTATAGTTGTTTGGACTATACCAAATTTTCAAATGTGTGCAATGTGGTTATTTGGTATTTAACTCGTATAGTCATTAAAGACTTAGAAAACATGATTCTCTCTAACCTATAAAAATTGTCAAACTCAAACCCAACATTTTTTCCCCAAATAATATTTAGAAATTAAAGGGAAAGTTCATGTGATTTCAAATAATTTGGTGGAGGCTTACTTAAGTCATTAAAAAGAAATCAAATTCCAAAAGCTTGAGAAATGTGCATTAAAAAGTTGTGTACATAAGTTCTGCACAGAAACTAAATGCAAAGAAAATTTTAACTATGAACATAAGTTTTATAAAATATTGTATTCCCAATTATCAAAATTTTTAATGTACTTCCATAACATTTATTTTCTTAACTTAGGTAAGATCAAAGGGTATGTGTTCAGTTTTGTACAGACAAGTTGATGAAAGGTGATACCTGCACTTTATCAATTTCAAAGGTTTGATCAGCTGATTGATGGGTCTGCCACAAAGATCAGTAATTATTACAGATGTCAGATGTTTTGATTTTATGTAAATGTGTGGAAAAAAAATGTTTTCCAGATAAAATATCCTACTAGCTACATGGGCATATCTGCTATTACTTCAATTAAATTATAGAAGAGAGATTTTTAAAGGGCACTTAACATAATAAAACCATGGTTCCTAAATATTCAAACCTTACCTTTATCAAAATTCACTGCTAAATAAAAGAAATGGAGCTAATCAAAACAAGACTTCTATAGAGCAGCCAATTTTCCCCACCGATATTAGTAAAATTACATGAATAACAAGATTGAAAGTTGCAAAATTAATGAACTAAACTCCTGCTGATTTTCTAACTCTCCAATACAATCCCAATTAATCTTTGATATGAATTTAATTTAAAGCTGTTGATACATGTAAACCTGAAAGTGCTTATCAATTTTTCCAAATTTTAACTCTTGCAAGGGAAATGACTAAAAAAAAATTAACCAGTCAGTGCTGAGTTTCAATGTTGTTTTACACAATGCTGATCTTATAAGTTTCATTAAAACCTATAGACACATGTAAACTAAACAGTTCTTACACATAGTCTGACAGACAGACACCAGCGTTTCTATATACCCTGCTCAGCATTGCTTTGGGGGACAAAAATACTTAATCCCATTAACTGTTTCATTATAATCATAGTTGCATCTCTAACATATTGAAGATTTAACATTTATCATCTATGTGTAAAATATTCTTGATGACGGAACTTTTGCATGGATATAAGAGATAAAACATCATTTTTTCTTAACTACAGTTTCTTAAATTTTACTTGAGTCATTTGTGTGTAAAAGTATGTACAAGCCAAGTGACTTAGTTTATTAAATGGATTAAATGGATCTTAACTGTTACAGGAGCAAACAGACCAATCTAAATCAGCATTCCTAAGATCAGTAGATGCTCTACCTATTGAGATGTCTCATTCGGGGTCTAATCTACAAGAATTGGCCAAAACCCCTCTTTATTCCCTTTCTCCATTTTGAAGTAAGAGGGATAAGCTGTCATAATTGGTTCATTGAAAAAATGCATACTTTTACTCTTGCAAGCACTTTTTTTGTGGTGGGGACCATACTGAAGACCTCACAAAAGTATAATGACGTTTTCATACGAATGAAAAAATATACAATAACAGATACAGCAGGGAATAATACTGAATACGCTCAATGTTGTCAAAATCGCTCTGAACTTCTTCCATCTGGAATGGATTAAATGAAGTCCTGCTAACTGATACATATCCAGTATCCAAAATTTTAATTAATTAAACAGCCAGATATCCCCCAAAAACTCCAATGGAGATAAAAACAATAATAAGAATAAATACCTATGACACAACAACATATCTTAACAATAGTAACTAATACAAGATATGGCGTTACGGAGGAAATTTTTGGATAATCCATTAGGATAAACAGACCAGATTAAGATTAGGTGATAAGAACAATTACTGTGCATGAAATCTGGCCAAGTAAGCAGTACTGAAAATTTTAAAACCTTTTAACTGTCAAATATTTAACAATAAATCCTCATAATAGATAATGAAGTACTTGAGGCATGACAGAACATCTGTTTTCAGAAGATATTAACAGGCACTGGTTGGAAATAATCCAAATATCCTGCTAAATTCTTCCCTAAATCTGTATTACTGGGTCAAAAATATGAAAGTGACATGAACTTTTTTTCAGATAAACCTCTTTGTATGATAGCTGCAATTATCTCTTACAGTTATGACCAAGATAGAATTTCAAATTTCAAATTTTCAAAGAATTCTGAATAAACTAACTTAGCATTAAATTTATATTCTACTTAGTTGCTATAAGTTTAAAATTCATACCATATGTCACATGAAATGAAAGTCAATATTACCAGGTCTTTATGTGGCATTAAATTTATCTTTGTCAAATTAATCAATGAATAACCTTCATAAATGTGTCTAACCTGTCACCTTATTAAGAAGGTCGTCAGACTAATATTGAACATAAACTGTTGATGTGTCAAACTGAAAGTGTATTCCATTAAACAGGAAGTTACATCACAAATCCACGAACTAGACCTTATTTACCTCTAATTGTAAAGATCTTTTGTACCGGCCAACAGGTTCAATATTTCCTACAGGTGTACAGATAAATATGTCAATCTATCTGACAAAAGAATTTAAACAGAATGTCTGACTGCAAGCGTGACTTGTATATGTACCAGACAAAATCTTTTACTGAAATACCTTCAATCATGTATAAAACTTTTAAAAACTTTTAAAGAGTACTGAATTTGAATTCATTCATGACTATATTTAATGTTGTCTGTTATTTTCATATCTTTATCACCTTGATTAAATCAACCAATTTATACAAAATTTATTTTTAGTGTTTTGGTATACATTAGCAGGTGTTCTCTACACATCTAAAACTTTTTGCAGACTTGCAGAAATTAGAATTGAGGCTCTAAGAATTAGATGATCTAGCAATCACCAATATTCCTATTAACAACTGTAAAAAAATGAGAACAAGAATTATCACAATCAGCCATAAATCTAAACAACTAAAGCTCAAAAGCCTATGTTGGTTTGTTCCAATTTTTTTATATATTGAAGAAATGCTAAAACTAAAATAAAAAAATATCAACATCAGTAACACCCCATCAAAACTTCGACACAATTGTCTAATCACTCAAGCTCATTTTGAGGAAATTATGAAAACTACCAATAAAAGTTGTTTATGTCCATCATACAAAATTAAAACACTATGTTATTTTCTTACCTTGAGGGTGAACTGGTCCACTAGGATGAGGAGGGTTACAGGTTGTAGGTGGAGGTGTTCCATGAGCTGGACCACCTGTATGAATATGTGGTGAAGCACCATGTGGGGTGGGGTGATGATGTGGTGTGTGATATGGTGGTGTGGGATAATGTGGTCCATATGGATAATACTGAGGTGCTGTGTTGTTTGGTCCACCCTGAAATATAACAAGACACCATTCAGAATACATGTATATGCCAACTCCATGTTTCTTCTACTTGACATTTCAAATAAAACGACTTTTTTTTGTTTAATTTACCAGAAAAAATTATATTTTTACATCTATTTCAAATAAATTTAAAAAATAAGGAAAATTATGTTTCGGGATATCCTGGGTGTTATAGATATATTTCATAATCACGTATCAGATCTGGATTTTCTCCTTCACAATATTTTTTTGACCTCAGACATGACTGTATGTTGTTAAATTTCTACGTGACAATTTCATACGGTACTTAATGTGTCATGTAATTATTGTGATATTTCATGATATTCACATCATGACATCATTCTCTACTAATCATTTTCTATTTTTTGTTGTTAATTTTACATCTATGTAATGCATACATATCACTTCATATACATCTATATTGTATATATGTAAAGCAAACATACATGAACAATCACAAGCAAACATATTTGATGAATGTAAGAGCAACCCTTCTAAATAAAATATCTGTATAAAATTTGCTAAATGTCTACAAGAAGTTCATACACATTGCTCAGTATATTAGGACAATGATTTTCAGACAGAGCAAGTCTACACTCATGGGTCTTCAAACTGATCTACATGGAAAACCAACATGTTCTAAAGAACATGGGAGGCAGTTGGAAACAGACATGATGGTGATAATTTAACATTAAAGGAAATACTTAGTCATTCTGAAAATTTACTTTGGGAGGTATCATGCATTTCTAATCAATTTTCATATATAAACATGATTACAAAAGCATACTGCAGTGCAAGTGGTTATAATCCTTAATGAGCTACACATGATTACAAATAACAAACAATTTTTGTTGTGTGAAAGTTCCACAGATTCATCCAGATTTTACAGATCATTCCTTCCACATTTCCAATTTTTTAAAAGAATTTCTTAATCAGCAACCTACATATAATTAGAGATTTTAGTTCACTTAGGTCCACGGAAACAAACACAAAATGAATGAAAATGCTTGGACAAATCATAATATAGATGCATTTGGGAACAGAAATCATTGAAAAATTCGGATGTAATAATAAATTCATCTGAGGGCAATGAATTTTCTTTGATTTCAAGTTGCATGAATTAACCTATGAACTTTCATTCTTGCATCTCTGAAATTTTCAATACATCCATAAATACCTCCTTCAGCCATATTTACAAACAATTAGACATGTACTGACAGCATGGTAGCAACACTTCCAAACCAGGCACATGCATAGAAGCAGCTTGGCATATCCCAGCATTCAACAGTCTGTCATCTGCCAATGAGGATAAGGAGGAAAAAACAATAAATACATACATAATATCCTACCGTCATTGGCTGATTAGGCATGCCCGGTGGATTAGGTGATAATATGACGTGGGTCAGGATTCCATGTTCATCAACAATCTGCTGGACCATGTGACCTGGTGGAACCTGCATGGGCATGGGTAATGGAGGCCCGTTATTTGATACCATTCTTACTGTAGCTGGTCCTGTAAATATAAACAATGCAAACATTGTGATAACAACATCACACAACCTTTGTCACCCGCAGGTATATTCTATCAAATTAAAGAAAAAATTAACTCAGCTGTATTTTGTAATGAAGAAACTCTTAACATTGAAACATGGTAAATAATATTATAAAAGCACATTTTCACAGGATTGAACTTGATAAATGAACATAGTTCATGTATATATTTGCACTTTGTTGATTATAACAAATTTTCTTTTGCATTTCCTTAACAATGAAAGTTTATTTTTTAAATTTTTGTCACCATTGGCTTGCTGTACTACCTAGACAGAGATATACTTTACATTTTAATGATCCTTCATGTTTTAAAACATTTAAAAAAAAAAAAATAAAATAATAATTTTGATGTTTTTGAACAGATAACTTCATGTTAGATTTTTTCAACTGCCCTATTCACTAGCCAGTTAAAGGGTGTCAAATAGTTTTTTCACTATTTTTCTGGTAGCATATCATCTCCTGATGCCCTTGTCTTCACTTACAATGAAATTTTGTATTGTGTTCTGGTTTACAGTGTTTATGACTTCATTTTCTCCCCGGATTACCTGCCAAAAATTGCCATCTTAAAATAGGCTAGAAATATGATAGTTTGACAGTTTTTCCTGATCAAAGATAACAATTTATTGTTGCAGGATAAATACAATATATGTACCAGTACATTGTCAGAAAATATATATTTTTATATAGTAGTGATTATTTAAACCAGTGACAAATGCTCGTATTTCTATCTGTCTCGAACAAATAAAATGTATATTTTCGGACAATGTACATTTATTGTATATATAATTTCAATACACAATTATCATATATTATGTAACATTAGGAGAAAAAATTATATCACATCAATAAGGTACTCATTTCTTATATCTATTTTATCTGCAAATATTACCACTATTACACTTTACTGACATCTGACTTGATTTAATGAACTATCAGTACTAAGTTCACAAAAGTCAGTTTGTATTGAATACTTAATTCAACATATTTCCCACTCAATCAGACAGAAAAACCAAAATCATGCTATGCTGGAGGGCAGAAATATTTGTTGACAATATTTGTCATGCTCAGACTATGTTTGGAGACACAGTTAGAGTGGACTTTTTAGACGATAAAAAGTCGTGATATTAACTTATCATATTTCATAAATACGTAATATTTCTTTTATCTCTTAATTCAATGTAATTTCATTTCCAAATGAATACTTTCAAGAGACAACAAGCTGTATTTATATGACACATGGTAACTTTAAACTGGATTCCCTCTATTAAGATGACGCTATAAAATACTTGTAATCTCAGACTTACTAGTAATTGCTTTTTAACGCAGACAACTATAAAACTATTATAATACATACAAAATTAACATTTTAGCAGACCCTTGAAGTTGAGAACACCTTCTGACTCAGGTTAAGATTATATTTTTAGATGTTAAAGATTAACATTTGCCAGAAGAGGTACATTTATGGTCATGTTTATGTAATGATGACTTAGCAATATAAAATAATTTCTTTTATCTCAGATTTATTTTCATTGTATCCAATTCATGATGTTAAATTGGGAAATTTTCTAAATGGATAAATTTCCTTCGCAATCCAATTTTGATAATTATGAAAAGTGCATTTTTTTCTAAATTTAGTACTCGCTTCGACAGTACATATACTCTAAAAGAATCTTTTGATAGTGGCAGTACCTAACATCTTAGAGGCAGCACTCTTTTTGTGATCTCTGGTGGTACTTTATCACGGCTCTTGAGTCCTAATTCGACTTACTTCTCATCTTTATATAAATGCAAACGTATAACCAGGTGATGCTGTATTGTTACTAAAACAACGTGTTTTACAAAATGTTGCAGTAAGAGGCCTTTGTGAATAAGGTAGCGTTTCTAACAAGGAGCCTTCTCATTTTAGGACAACGAAATACATTGTTTGCTAAAATGTGTGGTCATTTTTCGAGCTAATTCGGTACAAGTCCAATTTTAGCAAGAAATCAATTCAGTAGGTGCTGCAAATTAGGCTGACCCTAAGAGTAAGGGTGGGTACTTTACACTGCCACTCTTAAACGAGGACATAAATAGACATTTTTTACTACTCATTAAGTGTGGTAGTTCTGAATAAAATCCTGACATTATGGTCAAAATGACCTTTCTGTCAATATCAGTTATTATATTTCATAATTCATTGTTTTTATCCATAAATCTGATAGTTTGTCTACAAAATTGCAACATTAGTGAGTCAATTGACTTAACTGTTTATAAACAGGTCAGACTGTCTAGATCTTGTTAATTTTTGTAAAGTTGGCAGTTTTCTACCTTTGTACTGAATAGACTTTCATAAAATTTTATGAGCAACTAGTAAGCAATACCAGTAAAGACATCTGTCAAAAATTGGACAGAGGTAAAATCTATGACACAGTTGTTTGACAAGACAATTTATTGCCTTTAAAATTTTATTGGCAGTATGTTTAGTCAAAAAATCTAACAGTTCACATGCCACCTAAAACTACTGCCACTTTAAGGGTAATGAAAATCTTTGCACCTACAGGATAACAATCACCAAACGAACCAAGAAACAATGAGAAAATTGATCTTTCCAAACATTGGATAATACATCAAAACCTCAAATTGAACCAAGTTATCAAAGTAAAAAATAGTTCCTAACTGATCAAAGGATAAATCAATATATGCACAGCTGGAAAATTGGATTAATATACATCATTTTATTACAAATATTTTGTTAAATTCTGTTCAAATTGCTGCATTTAGTCATTATTTTTATCATCCAAGTTATATTTATCCAGTAAACTTAAAAATTAGAAGAGTACTTAAAAAGGGAAAAAAGTTTTACATTAAGACAGCTCTTAACAAAATTTCGAATAAGTGATAACTCTCTCAATATTGAAGTTGGCAGATATAAAAATATTTCCAGAGAAAATAGACTTTGCTCTGGATGCACGGTACTAGATGATGAATACCATTTTTTCTTGAATTGTAATTCTAATAATCAGTTAATAGCTAATCTCTTTGAAAAGATAGTTGAAATAAATCAAAATTTTCTATTTTTGATATTCTTAATCCAAAAAACGAACTTTTACCAATTGTTTGTGACTTTATAAAGCAGTCATTGGAACAGCGAAAATAGGGTTCACATCTGTCAAGTCAGTTATTTAGTTACTTTTTCAAAACTATATCTTATCTGTCTGTATTTGTTTGTTATTGTTCCTTCTATGTTATATTGTTTAACCCCCATGAGTATAAATTACAATATTACTTAATATTATGCAAAACTAAGTTGATACCAGTATACCTTCTGTATGACAAATGCACAAATTTCTTACTACATTATTTGGGAAAACACAATTTCCACTGAATTCATGACATTACTTCTTGGTCCCCCTTTTTTAACACCATGTACCCTTGAATGTATAGATAAGCTGTTTATAAACATATCTCTGCAGCCCCAAACTTTTGTATTGCACTTTCAACATCTTGTGAAAATAGAAACAATCAAAGAATGCTGGATTTTATATGGTTCAACTTGAGATTTAGTGATTCACGATATTTTTGGCAAAAAATCCTTATGCACTTGAGGCAAAAAAAAACCAAGGAACAGTGTGGAAAATGTTCAATCTGAACATTTGCCATCATATAGATATAGTCCAGTGAGTATAAGTCTTAATAGGCTTTGAACAGATTGGAATGTAACTCTAGAAAGTAAAAATAAGCAAAATAAGAGATAATAAGGATATCTACTCTAAGTAATTAAGTCATAATAATCTCCCCCTGAAATTCCATTTCAACAATTTCCTAAAATATCTCCTTAATAAGTTAATGATAATTATCAATAAACTATTTCTGGATATACCTTGATAGAATTTATGATTTTCATTACTTTAACCATTTCTTGTTGAAAACCCAAGATTTTCCATAGGGTAAATTTTAATTTTAATACATCTGTAAAACTATAAAAATATTATGTTCAATATGTGCAATTTTACTCAAATTCTCACCCTTACTTGGGAAAAATCTCACTCTATGCCAATTTTCAAGAAAAAAGGATTGCAGGACAGTACAGGCAGCCACAGGAGTCATATCCTCAACAATAACAAGACTCCACATTTTTTTCAGTTCAACCTAGATTTAAGCTAAGTTGGATAAAAACAGCATGTTTTAACACAACAAATTAAATTTTGAAGGTTGAGTATTTACCACTAAAACGAAAAAGAATGAACTAGTTTATTTGAGTAATGAACACTGACTTTTTCTGAACTTTGACAGGAAATAGTTCCTGCCATGTGGATATTTCATTTTAAGTATAGGAAATGAAAAATTATAGTCTTTAAGGTTCATTTAATTTCTTCCAAAAATAAGCCCTTTATAGAAAGTCTTTCTTTCCTCAATTTTACATACAAACAACCCTACTGTCCTTAAACATCAGAATGGATTTTTGGCAATTTTAAAGTCTAAATGTTAAAATTACATGTAAAAGACAATTGTTTGTCCGTTAATCAACCTTGTTGAGTCGTTATAAACAATTTTAAAATTTAGGAAAGAATTTAAGAACTTTTAATACAGGTTATATTTGTACACCCCAAAAAATGATTCTGAATTGGGAATTTCCAATAGAAAAATTAATGCATTTAAAAATTTTAAAAAAGAAGAAAAAATTGAATTGATTGTTTCTTTAGGCACCAACCATTTTATTACTGAGGAGAGGGGGCTTTTTGACACACTCCCATCTCCCTCCCCCTCCAGCCTACCATCCCATCTTTCCTAACTCTTATTGAATGCACTGGTATAATTTTATTCACAGATGCTGCCTCATTTGCATGTTACAAGCAAAAGTTTGCAAAGTCTTGAAACCAGACAATTTCTGAAAATTAATTCAGAGTTGAAAGTGTTTTGTACTCAGATTTTGAATAAATCGTTCCCATTGACTGAGGTTTACAGACAGTAGACTCCATTCAATATTTCATGCAATGCCCTTTTTCAAAAGCACAAGTTAAGTTTAAAATTCTGATTTGGGTTTGGGTGTAGATTTATAATGAACTTTATGTATCTCTGAAGCAATGACAGAAAGTGCTTGAGATTGCTATATACCTACTATCAAATTTTTTTTTAATTGGTCACATGATTTTTACAATTTATCAAACAATAATTGAGTCTAGAACTTATATTTTATTTATTCCAGACAATTGAAACTCCAGACAAATTATAATATACATCACCAAAACCAGTTACATAATCCACATCACTGCTGAGTCATACTTTTTGTTTACTCCAGAATTGCAAAGAAATGACAGAGAAATCAAAGTTACATTGCTATAAATCAATTATATCTCTGTCTAGTCATATTGCAGTCTTACTGGACATGATTGGATATCTGTATAAACATAATACTTAGCCTCTTCTTAGACTGCTGATGGCAGCACAAAATAATTTGTGTAGAATAGAGAATGGAAAATGTGTAGCTAACATTACTCTCTTGATATTTTATCTTATGGGAATCTTCAAAACATTTACATTAATTAATGGGTATACATAGATTTCTTAAAACACAAAAGTAAAATTTAAATAGAGAGAACTGGTGTTTTGGCAAATCACATCCTGCTTGCACATGCAGGCATCATTATCTGTGCCAATAACCATGGCATCTGTTTGATTATCAAACATTAACACACCCTTAACTTCTACTGACTAAACTGTTGTCGTAAAGAGCTATTATTATTATTCTCATGATTTTATTCAATCCAAACAAAGTTCATTCACTTCTCTAACAAGTTTATTCACCCAACATTAAATCTTAAGGGAACAAAAAAAAATTTGAGAAAAAACCTGGCTTTTTTTTTAATCACAAAATTCCATGTTGCATTATTAAAGCTGATTACAATTCAATGTATGTTAGTTATGTAATTCTCAGGCTCCCATGCTGTTGATTGAATTCGTGAGAACTTGGTGGAAATACAGAAGTTTGTGTAAATAACATCAGACTGTAAATCATATCAAATTGTAAATAAACTCTCTTCAAATAGTGAATCATTGCAATTTATTTATTTATTTATTCAATTTTTGGGAAATCCATGAAGATTTATAACATCTATCACTATTAGAGGTAAGGGAGGGGGGCTGAAATTTTTGTACTTAATAAAAAATGTTAAGGTGTGAAAAAAAAATTAAATCATTTTTTTCACACTAAAGCAAAGCAGATTTTATTTTGAGACAATTGTGGAATATTCATTCTAAATTAATTTTTTGGGACATATAGGAATAAATGGGTTTTTTTTTCAAAACAAGATGGTCATAAATAAAAGAAGAATGTGTTGGAGAACATGAATTCCCCCACTTAAGCTTGCTTATGATACTTGAAAATAATATTGAGAGCATTTGATGTCACTGCTAGTTTTTAAAGTTTTCTATGGTTAGGTATTTGCAATTTTCCATGTTATAAAGGGCATAACTCTAGAACCGTAAATGACTCACTACCCAAATTCAAACTCTGTCTGTGTGTTGTAGTTCTTAGCATTGTGCTACTTGTTGTGGTTCTTAGCATTGTGCTACGTGTTGTGGTTCTTAGCACTGTGCTGCGTTGTGGTTCTCATCATTGTGCTGCGTGTTGTGGTTCTTAGCATTGTGCTACGTGTTGTGGTTCTTAGCATTGTTCTACGTGTTGTGGTTCTTATCATTATGCTGCGTTTTGTGGTTCTTAGCATTATGCTGCGTGTTGTGGTTCTTAGCATTGTATGTATATGGGTTTCATAAAATTGGATGAGGCAAACCTAAGTTAAGAGTGTGGAAACGAAAAAATTTGCAATTTTCCAAGTTATTCAGGGCATAACTCTAGAACAGTAAATGACTCACTGCCCAAATTGGAAATTTGTCTCTGTGTTGTGGTTCTTAGTTTCATAAAATTTGGATGAGGCATACTAAAATAAGAGCATGGAAACCAAATCAAACGGACTGTCAAGGGAACACTTAATGTCCCTTCGCCTAACGGCGGGCCCTAAAAAAATTTGAAAAGTTCCAGGACCCCCCACCCCCCAGTAATAAAATGCTTGATGCCTAAGGAAACAACCACTTAATTTTTTTCAAGGAGATTGGTGAAAAAAAATTGGGCTTAAAATATGGAAAAAAAATTCCAGGACTATGTAAATCGAATTCTGTATTCACAAATTTTTACATCCAGATTGAATATTTCCCACAATGCTATGCATTTGAAAGTCAATAAATACAGTTCATTCAAGGAATATTTGTATAATTTTTTTTTACATCAAATCAGTGGTTGTGCTCATTAAAACATACAATCTGCATTTCAATTTATCACAGTATAAACTGAAATATTTCTCTCAATTAACCATATTCTAGACAAACACAGGAATCTACCTTCTCTTGTTATAATAATTTAATGTAGGAACTGTGCATGTAGTTCACTTAATAAAAAAGGATATTTTCAAATGAAAGATGGATCCAATAAGCAAATGTTTGCAAAATGTATTGACTACATGAAAGAAAACAATTTTCTTTAATCACAAAGAAATCTTAAGCATAAAACCCTTAATGTTGTACAGGTCATATTTCTCAGTCAAAATTATGCAACATGTTGAATATAAACATTGATTTTCATAATTACTGCCTTTCTCCATCTGTAATTTGAAGTAGTTATGGAAACTTGTTATGGCAAAATATGAAACAAACATGTATCTACAATCGATGTTGATTTCTGTCTATTAGGCAGGTATCTGACATGACAATTAATGTACAGCATTTAACAAGGGTCCTATAACATTTCCTGTCTGCTTTCACAACCCATTCTTATTTCTCTGAAAGGAAATCAATTCACCAAACTCTGCAGCTAGAATTAAATCAGACTTGTCACTTCATAGAAACACTTCAAACTATATGTTAAACAAAGTGGCTAATCATTTTGTCAAAACAATGTGTTTAATATGAAGGCAAACTTTTTTAAAATTCCATCCATAATTTTTACATTGACACTGGAAATCAATTCAGTGCATTTCTCTGCATGAATTTCTAGCCAAAGACTGGTGTCAAAGTTACTGAAGACATTACTGCATCCAGCTAATATTGCAAAATACTGCAAATCTCCCAAAATTGACAATAATGGAAATATTCATTATCTTAATTCCTGTACACAATTTAACAGAATATTGTAATCAAATATTAAAATGCAAGGCTAATTTTTTACAAATTGTACCCTTACAACTTACACAATACACATTTTGTAATAAAAAATTCCCACCAAATATCTATTTAATGTATTTTTCCTCATCAGCAGTCTGGATTTTGAAAAATCTCTACATGTTCTTAAAAATTTCTATTGCAGAAATATACGATAAGAGAAACCCATGATCAATTTAGACATATCAATATACATTTCTGCTCTCTCTTGCATTCAAAACATATCTTTTATAAAAATTATGAATAAAATATTTTAAAATATTGTTATCTGAAATAAGAAAACAATTCATTCAACCAAGTATACTGCCTACAGCAAAAGAAAAACATGAAAAATCATAACAGATAAAAAGTTCAATAATAACCATGATTTAACATGTAAAACTGTCATGGTTAACCATCATTATACATTTCTACATGTATTTTCTTTATGTCTCATAATGACGAGTCTTCAAACTGCATGGAAAAGCATGTCTCAATTATGCATATTCCATTTCCTTGCTCTATCCTCGATTTCATTTATTCAGTCCAACCCTCCATACAGATGTCTGCAGTGGTCAAAGAAATCTCAATGACGAATGTGGACAATAAATATAAGAAAATAAAATTTCGCAATATCAAAGAAACGGTAAAATCTCCTAATTCACATGGAATACTATTTGTTCTATTGTGACCTTACAAGTATGTGGCATTGTAATGACTGGAAGTAATTTTCGTAAATACTTTGTATCACCATACACTTACAAAATTTTTCGTGAAAATGCCAGGTATTACCCTGAGCATCCATACAAACAAGATAAACATCAATTTAACGATAACAGGTCTAAAGACCTTATAAAATGTTCACCAAAACAAAAGACAACCAAAAACCTTTGCTATCACATTACAAGTTCAGTTCTGAACATTGACCTCAGACCTCCTTAAAGTAAGTATATATTAACATTAATTACATTCAATTGTAACAATTGACCCAATACATCCAGAAAGCAAGTAAAGCACTTCTTAAGCATATGTTTGTTAAATTTTGACCCAGTATTTATTAAGGACTTTTTCATATGACTGAATATGTGGTAAAAAACCTTTACATGAATGAAAATGATTGGACAAACCTGTCATATGAATGAAAGAGTAGTAAAAAAAACTTTCATATGAATTAGACTGATGGTAAAATCCCTTCATATAAATAAGAAGATTGTGCAAAACTGAGTTCTTGTGGAATAAAACATTCACATGAATGAGACTAATGGTATGAAACCTTTTATGAATGAAAAGGACTTCAAAACTCCTATGAATGAGCATGATACTACAACTACAACTTTTCAACCTATTCTTTCCTGAAAGATATACAACTGATGAGCTTTGTTTCAACTCTTATAAATTTCTTCACTAAACCATGTTCATATTTGTTAAACTTGGTGCTAATGTGTGAATATATATAGTGATTGATTTATTGTCTGTTTATAAATGCTGTTATCATAACAAAAGGTTAAGCACATAAAAGTACAGCCTTTGTGAAGGAAATGTACTCATAAAAGATTAATACAATATAACTAAACCTAGTCTTAAGTCTTTATTTCACATTACTTTGTAAATGACAAAATGATTTTTATCTGAAACGAGAATCTCTGTTGGTACAGAAAAGTATGTATTATTTCATTTGTCACACTGTTTATAAAGAGTTTACTTATCAAAAAGTCTTTGTTACTGAGGAAAGCGGACTGAATACTGCAGCGTTAAATTTGATTCTGTTTTTGGTGTTTTATATATATATGTATATATATATACACAAGGTTGTTGGTAGAATTTCAATTTAGTGAGTCCTAAACTACATTTCAACATACTGATGAGTCCCACAGCTGAATTAATCCTGCATGTTAGAATTTTGGTGAGTCCCATGCAAAACTGATGGGTTCAGGACTCACCTAGATGAGTTACCAAAAACCATGTATAGATAGATAGATAGATAGATATATGCCTTCAACCCTTTTTGGGTATAACTGTGCTAAATACAGATTGTACTTATTTACCTTCTCATATGAAGTACTTATAGAGATGTAAATCAAAATCAAAATTTGGTCAATAATTTCATAATCTGTTATAACCTATGTACAACTAGCTTTCAATGGCTTCATATACTTTTGGGGAGGAACCCTAACTATAACCCTTCCCTCAGCTAACCCTAATCCTATCCAAACCTTAGCCATAAAGGGGTGGGTTCCCTACGTAAATGAAGGCCGTATAACTGACCATCCTGTTTAGTACAAAGAACTTATGTCATTTCAGTTCTGTTGACAAACACATTTGTATTTAATTTGAGAACCTATATATATCTATTCTGATTAAACTCTTGATCAAAATTTGTTACTCATATTTTTGTTTCATACATGTTCCAAAAATTTTAAGTTTTTAGTATAATTAATAAACAAGAGGCATTCTGTGCGAGAAACAAAACATCATCTTTCACTTTTCGGAGTCACAAGCCAACCAGCAAGCCACCTTTCCACCTGCCCATCCGCTTGCAAACCTAATAATGGGTTAAAAATTACAACTGAGTGACAAACTTTAATGTCATATTAAGCATGATTATTAACTAATGTGTTGAAATACAGTAAAAACTGTCCAGTTAATACAAAACCGGAACTGGTCATTAATATAAGATTTTTTGTATTAGACCTGTATTAATGACCAGTTCTGGTTTTTCTGTATAAAACCTGTATTAATGACCAGTTTCAGACACATGCAATTGTATTAAACAGACAATTTATAATGTTTTTAAGTCATTGGTTAATAAAAGTACTGTAATTTTAAGTCATTACTTAATACAAGTGTCATAAAATGGGTATTTTTATATAAAGCTCTATTATGTCCTCGTACAGTTGTATTGGGTCTAGATCAACTGTATGTATATACAGTTGACCTCACAGGCTTTATATGAAAATACCCATTTAATAACACTATAATATTAAGTACCCAGCATGAAATGAGACCAGCTAATGAGTTTAAATACAACCAGACTTGATGATCCAGCAATTATTGTCAACACCTATCAGGATGTACATATATCATTATGTATAGCTTCCTTGAAACAAGGCCAAATGTTTTATTTCTTTGGTTCTACTCTAGAAGCAACAAACTGTCAGTGTTGTTTGAATTTTTCCCTAAAGCTACCTGAAATAACTGACTTTGTGATTTAATTATTTTTTAATGAAAATTGATATATGAAAATTTTAGCAGAAAATTGGTTCTACATAAAAATCACTAAAACTTGTGAGATTTAAAGTTTACAGACAAAGACTTTCCAATTCATACATTAATGATGCATAGATAAGTCAATGTTCTGCATTGCAGACTGGTTACCTTTGATGTGAAAATTAAACTGACAGCAGCAGATGAGAATGACCATCAATACCAGAGGAGTTTATTTATCAACAAACTAATTATACCAACAAATGCCAGTTGTGTATTTTGAATGAAAAATTGGCTTACTAAAATACTAACTAACTAAGATTCTATGGTTTATGCATGTTTACAAATGAAATTGCTAGACTTGCAAATTTTTTATTACACCTTTTCCTAAGCAGTAGAAAGTCAGACAATTTCAAGGAACCAGAAAATTTCTGGAAAACAGCCAACATAATGTAGTGATAGTACAATGAGAAGATAACCTTATATCTCTGTTAATTGATGTTCATTTATAGTAGACACACCTTTCATTTAAAGATTGAAACAATTATTAATAAACCCAATTTATAGTAGAAATTCTGAAAGATAAAGAATCAAGACAGCATTCAGTCAATGGATGCTGTACATGTGTCCACTCAAAGTCACAGCAAACATTAATTACTACATTTCTATTATGCAAAATCTATTTTCATGTTCGCTTTTTAAAACAATGGTATGAAATTCAATGCAATAAGAATCGTGCTAACATCCGCTGATTATACAGCTTTCCCAAAAAATTTTCTACCTATGAGAATAAAAAAACAACTTAGCTAGAATTCCCTTTCCAAATGCAAACAGTCGTTTTATACTTTTTAATAAATTCCCCACTTTAATCAGTTTTGTTCGTCAGAGTAATTCCTCCATTACATAATAAGCAGTTGCTAATTCCGGAAAAATTTATAATGGGATATTCCCACTTGACCCAAAATAGATACATATTATGCAATTTTGTAAAGCAAGTCTTTGCCAAAAGAAAAATAAAAAATAAGCAAACATGACTGTTGACTTATTTATTCACAGGAATTCTTGGAATTTGAACTAGATTCAGATTATTCTTATCAACAATGTTTACAAACCTCCATAACTTCCACCATAACCAGCGTATTCCTCAATACAAATACTACACATCACCTTTGGAGCAAAATATGTGTTATTTACATCAGAGCACTTCATTTAGAATAATGCAAATTTAATTTTCTTCATAAAAAGTTATGTGTATATGCCTTTATAATCCACTTCCTTTCAATTTGGCACACCTTTACAAATTGTTGTGGTTTAAAAAATATATCCTCAATAAAATACTTGCAACTTTCACACAGTATAAAAGTTATGAATTGGAAAATTTGTGTTTTCAAACTGTAAAGTGATGCAATCTAGATTTACAACATGTAGCTGGTATGATGACTTCTTGTTAAATCCATCTGACATGTGTTATTTATTGGCCTATAAACATGAGAAAATTTGTGTTTCTCACAAAAGTTCATGTTCATAAGAAGTGTTTGTGATCTTTGATGATTATCCTCATAAATATTCAAACTTCTACACAAGGTTTTTATGTGAAAGGTGTGAAAATTCTATTTTCACCTTAACACCCTTTCAATGTCTGAAATCCCAATTATCTTTAATAGACTTTCTTATGACTGTGGTTTTCTGACAGAAGCTACTGTAATTTTTATTTCCTTCCTTAGGTACTTAACCACTAGCTTCTTAATTAATAACAGTACTCTTCAAAACTCACTGTTATAATAAATTCACAAATATTCTTGCCAATAATTCCCCTCTGAATGTTTTATCTATAGATATACTGATTTAGCTATATAGGCATCCATTTTATTTATTTTGCAAGAATCAGATTACAAGTTGCACTCTTTAACTATTCTATTGTGCATTGAGGAATTCCAATTAAGAAACAAAATTTTTCATTTCTTAAAGCCACCAGCTAAGATTTAATATATGGCAATTATCCTATTTAATGAAACTTTGCACTTGAATTGTAATTAAATTCCACTGTCGGTTAGAGAAATTTAATGTATATAATTTTCACTAATTATAGACGTGCTGTATTATAATATTACATAGAAGACATGCAGAACAAATTATTCATTCACATATTTTCAAGATGTATCACAACTACTTAATGGAGAGTCCACTATCTTTTCAAGCACAAAATTTCCAACAACGCATGAAAACTGACCACAGAAATTCACTAAAGTCTTCCAGACAAAGAGTAACTGGAAAATGACCACATTAATCAACTTATCAAATTGTAAAAATATGTCACTCCAAAGTCACATTAATCATTTACATATACACTAAAAATGTCAACAAAAAAGTCGTTCTGGAATAGCTTGTCCTCCTGCCCTAGAACTGGAGGGTCTGTCACCTTATGAAATCACCTGTTATTATCTCCATAGATAATCATGTTATGTAACTAGTCTCTTTATAATACCTTAATGACCAATATTTACACTATATATCTACCAGACCTTGCAACCACAAGGAAAATTCTGGTCCAGAGTTAAATATCTCACATTCCATGACCTTTTTTCATTGGAATCATTCATGTGTAAACATCGTGATCTTATACAGGTATAAATAAAATGTCTCAGGACAACCAAATAATAATTAAATATGTCCTAATGTAAGTACTATAATATTTCTAGGTGTTTCCGGTCCATACACAAAAGAAAATGTAGCAATTTCCACAGGGATCAAAATTTATTGACTCAGAATTCCACTTGTTTTCATAACTTTTATTAAGTTTACATAACACATGACCTGAGGTCAAATATACACTATATTTACTATTAATAAACAAAGTAAATATTACTTTCATTGACCTAAAATTGCATAACTATTTATCTAACCCATTAAAACCTCCCATATCTAATGCATATCAAGTATGTGTACTTACACCAAAATAATCTTGTAAGTATATTTATATTTAATTAACCTTATAGCATTGATGGATCAGTCTTTTCCCCACACCTAAGTCTTATACAAATGCTTGAAACGTTTTTTTTTTTTCATTTTGTTGGACAATAATACATATTTTTTTTGGTTTTATGAGAATCCCCATCTCCAAATTTAAAACTGTCTGGGTTGGCCTTTCCAGATAATTATATTTTTCACATAATCATCTAGCATCTAAACTTAATAATTAATGGACATAATTTATCCATATCAAATAAAATTATCTGGACATAATAATCCAATCACTGGTACAATTGCACTACAAGAAAGTTCAATTTAATTTCCTTATGTAATTATCAAAGTATAAAAAGCACTCTGTCTTTAATATCCAGCTGTGGGGTTTTTCTTGGAGCTAGACAACTTGATCACATAATTATTGACTTAATTTTCCTGTAAAGCAGCTATAAACTATATAAATTATATTTTTATGGACATAAAACAAACTTTTATTGCCTGTTCACATGACTTGACTGTTCTGTATCAAGGAAAGAAGAGTTATCTCCCTTCTTATCTACTCCATTAACAGTTTTTGAAAGAAATTTCACAATTAAGATACAACATATGTTATATAAATTTAAAGTATACCAGCAATGTTTAAGATCTAAGATATGTTTTACTAGTTAATATTCTAACCCCTGTTTAAAGTTCATTTTTTTTTTAGTTGAAAATTTGCTCATAATCTAGAATTATCTTATTTCCTGACCATGCATCCATCTGGACTTAGCTCTAATCCTATTGTTTAAGCCTGTTGCATTCAGTTTTCCTGCACTCAAAAATTTGATTGTTGTTTACAACAATATGATAATCTTTGTTGGTGCATGAGTAACCAAAATTTCACTTTACTAACATTTTTTTTTTTCATGGACAAAAAAAGGGATAAGGGTAAAACTAGATGTACTGTGAGCAAAGCTCACAAAGGATACCCCCTGCTTTGCCTTGCCCAGGGTAAAGTTTCATAAGATATTTGCATCAATTTAAGCATACTCATGGTTGCCTTTACTACTCCAAAACATGATATATCTGTTCATGTTTCGAATGGCTGATGTAACTTGGGAAGTATAGGTACAGCAAAAATTGTTATTTTTTTTTCAAATTGAACCTGAAACATATACCAATACAGATCTAGAATAAAGAGTATTTGTTTTAAAATAGAAGTCCAATTATCTCCCTTGTGTAATATCGGAAAGCAAAAATTTTCCTTCATGCACATCTTTGGATGATGTACTTCCTTTGTGTAAAGTTTCGTTGAAATCCATCGAGTGGTCTAGGAGGAGTTGCGCTTACGAGGTTCATATAATGTATAAGCCAAAAAAAAAACAAGTCGAATTATCTCCCTTGTGTGATATCAGAAAGCAAAGATTTTTCTTCATGCACATCTTTGGATGATGTACTTCCTTTCTGTAAAGTTTCGTTGAAATCCATTGAGCGGTCTAGGAGGAGTTGTGGTTACGAGGTTCATATATAATGTATAAGCCAAAAAAAATAGAAGTTCAATTATCTCCCTTGTGTGATACCGGAAAGCAAAGATTTTTCTTCATGCACATCTTTGGATGATGTACTTCCTTTCTGTAAAGTTTCGTTGAAATCCATTGAGCGGTCTAGGAGGAGTTGCGGTTACGAGGTTCATATATAATGTATAAGCCAAAAAAAATAGAAGTCCAATTATCTCCCTTGTGTCATATCAGAAAGCAAAGATTTTTCTTCATGCACATCTTTCGATGATGTACTTCCTTTCTGTAAATTTTTTTTGAAATCCATTGAGCGGTCTAGGAGGCGTTGCGCTTACGAGGTTCATATATAATGTATAAGCCAAAAAAAAAAGAAGTCGAATTATCTCCCTTGTGTGATATCGGAAAGCAAAGATTTTTCTTCATGCACATCTTTTGATGATGTACTTCCTTTCTGTAAAGTTTCGTTGAAATCCATTGAGCGGTCTAGGAGGAGTTGCGCTTACGAGGTTCATATATAATGTATAAGCCAAAAAAATAGAAGTCCAATTATCTCCCTTGTGTGATATCGGAAAGCAAAGATTTTTCTTCATGCACATCTTTGGATGATGTACTTCCTTTCTGTAAAGTTTCGTTGAAATCCATTGAGCAGTCTAGGAGGAGTTGCGCTTACAAGATATATGGAAAGACGGACAGACGGACAAACGGATGGACAAGGTGATTCCTATATACCCCCCCCAAACTTTGTTTGCGGGGGGTATAATCATACTAAAGAAATTGATAAAGAATAAAATTTGAATATCTTAATTAGCTTCCTTTTCATCAACTGTATGTCATCCAAACTTCTTTGCAGAAGATTTTTTCACACATTGTACAAAAAATTGTGACAAGGGCTTTAACTGACAAATATCCAATCTTTAAACAATAATAAAATTGACCACCATATTGCTATCTTAGAAAAACTGCAAGTCACACGACTGTCTAGCAATTAGTAGTTGGTAATTATGAAGTCTATTCTATTCAGAATATTTATTTCCTCTATACATGGTTACAACAATAATCAGTTGATATGAAAATTGATTTTTCCATACAAAGATTTAATCAATTTTCTGCAGAGGAACTAAAGGACAAAATAAAGTGTAAATGAAAACTGTCACTTTACATCCTGAAAAAAGAAAGAAAACATGTAATATCTACATGTTGATTAATACCTCTGTAGTTTGTAGACCATGTACAACAGAAGTTAGGTAGAACAGTGTCTTATGCAGAAACAGGTCTGATAATTCTAGATTTATAAGATTTCAGCCATCTCAGGACAGATTATATTGGCTTAGAATTGCCTCTCTTTTAGCTTATGGTATTACTTTGAGTTGTGTCAGTAGATACCACACTAAATATTAAGACCACAGTTTATACATGGATGTGTAAAAAAAAATATTTATTTATTGAGATTAATCTGTAGAAAGTCTAATCCTGGCCATATGATTAGGTTGCACATCAGTTTGGGCCACAAAGAGTTCAAATCTATCATATTGTAAATTCTAAAATAAATACAATAAATACACCAAATGCGATATAAGGAAGATCGTAACAATTATGCTAAAACTCACGTTTGATTTCTGTCAGATGCCTATATTCTGTTATAAAAAAATACAACTTGTATTAATTATCACGACAGTCTGCACCAAAAACATTTTCATGTATCCTTCTAAGGTGCGCAGAAAGAATTGTATAGATAGACAGATAGATATACTTTATTTCCAAATTAGGGCCCCAGGAGGGCATATTACAGAACACATATAATTTTATACATTCACAATCATTGACAAATGGGAGACAACTCCCTCCTACAACACAGAACTCATATAATTTTCAACACAATTATAAAGAAATCTCTAAAAGCATATTTTAAATCATATAAAGATTTTTAGTCACTAAATCCTGAATGCCCACAAGTATGCATGTTTTTGATCATACAATTAAACTTATATTCTAATATGACGTCTCTCAGCAATCAGCATATGAACACAAGAGTGGACACACAAAAATGTCTCGCCTGTCATGTGTTTCTAATGAAAGTAAATGCTATCAGACACATTGCATACAGTATTCGAAAAACAGGCCAAAACACAAAAACTTAACTATAAACACTGAACCATGAAAACTTGGTTCAGGTCAGATGACACCTGCCAGTTGGACATGTACACCTTACAATTCTTTCATACACCAAATATAGTAGACCTATTGCATACAGTATTCGAAAAACAGGTCAAAACACAAAAACTTAACTATAACCACTGAACCATGAAAATGAGGTCAAGGTCAGATGACACCTGCCAGTTGGACATGTACACCTTACAATCCTTCCATACACCAAATATAGTAGACCTATTGCATACAGTATTCGAAAAACAGGCCAAAACACAAAAACTTAAGTATAGCCACTGAACCATTAAAATGAGGTCAAGGTCAGATGACACCTGCCAGTTGGACATGTACACCTTACAATCCTTCCATACACCAAATATAGTAGCCCTATTGCATACAGTATTCAAAAAACAGGCCAAAACACAAAAACTTAACTATAACCACTGAACCATGAAAATGAGGTCAAGGTCAGATGACACCTGCCAGTTGGACATGTACACCTTACAATCCTTCCATACACCAAATATACTAGACCTATTGCTTATAGTATCTGAGATATGGACTTGACCACCAAAACTTAACCTTGTTCACTGATCCTTGAAATTGGGTCGAGGTCAATTGAAAACTGTCTGATGGGGATGAGGACCTTGTAAGGTACGCACATACCAAATATAGTTATCCTATTACTCATAATAAGAGAGAAATTAACATTACAAAAAATCTGAATTTTTTTTTCAAGTAGTCACTGAACCACGAAAATGAGGTCAAGGACAATCTACATATGACAGACGGAAACTTCGTAACATAAGGCATCTATATACAAAGTATAAAGCATCTAGGTCTTCCACCTTCTAAAATATAAAGCTTTTAAGAAGTGAGTTAACGCCGCCGCCGCCGCCGCCGCCGCCGGATCACTATCCCTATGTCGAGCTTTCTACGACTAAAGTCGCAGGCTCGACAAAAACCATGTAAAATTTCCAGTCAAACCATGCTCACGCACCCATCTATTTTTGTTTTTGTTTCTTTGCGGTCGTATAAAAAGGAAAACTAAGGACATAAGGGGAAAAATTTTTTAAACATGATAACTTTTATCTTAATGAAAATAATTAGGAAAGATTTTTAATTACAATTATTGTGTCCAATAAAACTGTCATTAATCCCTATATTTAATAAATTACAAAACAATGTAATTATTTGGAGAATTCTTTGAATAAATTATCAGTACAAGTTTTGTTGCATATCCAAGATTAAGAGAATTCTCTTGTCTTATCAGGTAAGTAAGATTAAAGGATATATACATAATTTTATCTTAATCAACTTCACCCTTTATCTGGAGGGCAAGATAAAAATATCACAAACCAGCTTTATCATTGTTTATACCAAACACCTGTTTTCAAGGCAGCTTAGACACTAACTAGTTAGGCCTTTTTGCATTTTTTGTCACAGCAGTTGATCTGTACTGACTGTAGCATGTCTGAACCAAATGTTTAAGCCACAATAGACTGAAATCATGTATCAATAAAAAAAATTTGAAGGACACCAGACTTTTTGATGCTATGCTTATTACATGTATTTCATATTTTGACAAGGAAAACAGAAAAATTAAAAAAAAAACTCCTCATTTGTCTTTAATTCAATGAAAAGAACTTCACAAAAATCTGAAGAAAAATTTAAAAAAAAATATATATCTAAAAAAAATCATACCAATAAAATATAAGTAGCCTTTCCATTGTAATTCCATTTAGAACTGAAAACTTTGAAACAAGAAAGATCACATAAACATAATTTACAAAAGAAATAGAAGCAAAGTTTGGGATGTGATCCAAAACATGTCAGAAATTAGTACCTGGCAGCTGATTGAATTGTTTCATTAAAATTTGCATTCCTTGTAAAATTTTGGGATTTCCACTACTTTTTGAGAGAAATTATTAATAGAAAGAGTTTTGCCTTTTTGTGGACAGTGTTTGTTTTTCATTCAAACCAAATGTTTTCGACATCATTTGTGAGAGAAATCTTTTTCTCAACCAACATGCTGTATTTTATCAATAAAATGCAATAAAAATATCTTTCAGACTGTCAGTAAGTGTATTTTCGATCCAACTGATTTCAAATCATTGAACTTAATGTAATATTTATTCTTAATGTTTAATACAATTTCACTATATTTGAAAAGTGGTTTCTTTGAGTATTTTTTACAATTTTTTGGTAAGAGTTTACTTTTTATCAACATTTATTTTTTAAATGTACAAATTTTCCCAAACTGACATCTGCAGTTCAGTTCACTTGGTGCTTTAAAAACCATAAGCCATGTTAATGTTGTGATATATTATTTGGAAGAGGTTAAAATTATAACTTACTGCAGGCATTCTACCAAAATTTAATGAAAAACAGCAGCTACATCGCATGCCCTCCTCCCCCACCACAAAAATATCAAAATTCTGAAATCATTGGAAATCATTGGAGCAGATAATCCTTATTATAATATTAATTTTAAACCAATTTTCATGATGTAATCTCTTTTTGAACCCCTGCTGGGGTTGCATGAAAATTCTAACACCATTGGTGAAGTTATTCCTGAGGAATATGAAGATGCATGGAAATTCTGATGCCTTTGGTCAATGTGAGTTGTGATAGAAGATTTCATTACTGGACCAATGTTTACTGGATATTTTTGAATACATTTTCACCTGTATTTCTGGCCTCACGAATTCCATTCGCTTTAGTAGACAACTCTTACAGTTTTCATATCATGCCAAATCTTCAAAATTTTAGGCATGTGTCTTATACAAAATCATTTCACCGAACATTCCTTTATCATCAACCCTCCTCCCCTATCTGCAAAAGTTAAAGAGTCCACCATAACACTCTAACTTATCTATATACTATTACTGTAGGCAGACAAATCATGTTCATTACCAATATGGCTTTATTAATTCATATTTGGTTTAGAATTTTTATTTTCTTCTAACAAGAACAGAAAATTGATTTACCTCTCCAAACTTTAATAATCCTGATATCATATTTCTTTGTTACTGTATTGAAAGTTGTTTATAGGTTACTACAGACTTTCTTGTTAGCTAGCTTTTTAAAATTACAATGAGATTCAGACTTTAATTTGGTAATCAATCAAAGATGAAGTCTTAGCAAGGGATGGGGGCAGTTTGAGGGCTGATTTTTAATCAGACTGCACTGCCTCTATAAGAAAATAATTTTGAACTGCTTTAACAGCAGACTTATCATTCAGTTCTTAATCACACATACACATGTACATGTATTAAATTCATACATGTAAAGCCAGTTCAAGTTACTCTGTAGATTCTCATCCCCACCCACCCCTAAAGAATTATTGCCATCCCAGTTTTTTTTATTTTTGAATTTTGAGTTTGTAAAGTCTTGGTTCGTAAAGATTGTGGCAGTTTTTCATATTTGATCCCGAACGGTTATTTTACTCTAGTTTTCTTCTGGTTAAAAGGAAAAGAATTTTTCTTCATCGGTTTTAATCGATTGCAAAAATTATGGTATTTGTAATAACAAGAGAGGGTGGGTTGGAAATAATGCGGACAAAGCAATTCAATACAACACGTTCATAGCAGGAGAAATTGAACACTGCCACATGCAACTTCAAATTACTTAAAAAAAAATAAACTAGAAAATGTGTCTATAAGACATGGATGCCCCGCCCTAAAAAAATATAGGTGTTGCTGAACTGCATTGTACTATACAAGAGGAATGTAGTGGTGAAATAACAATGATAAATTACTATAGGTTTCTGAGAAATGGAGCTAACGCAAAACTTAACCAAAGTCTCTAAAGCATGAAATGTAGGTCATAGCAACACAAGTGTTGCTGAACGGCATTGTACTATACAAGAAGATTGTAGTGGTGAAATATCATTGATATATTACTATAGGTTTCAGAGAAATGGAGCTAAACGCAAAACTTGACGGAATCGGGGTGTACGGACAAGGGTAAATCTATAAAAATAAAAACCTCCTTCCCACCCCTAAAATTTTGGCGGATAAGAATCTAAGAATTACTTTTAAGTGGCCTAAAAACTAACTTTCCAAAAAGGAAAAACTGGTGCCCACAAGACTGAATTTTTCTTAATAGAGTGCTCTTCAGAGAATTGGTTTTTATCTTCAACATAAAAATTATAAATAACCAAGTGGTACTGATTATTCCAAATGTCAAAGATGTTCCATGCAAAGTAATGACAATTACAAATGTACTTCAGTTTTATTGGCCTGTTATTGATGCCACATACTAACTATGAAGTAAGTTCAAATTAGAAAAATACATGTATATATCTATGCATTTCCAGCTAAAAAAAATTGGTTCTTATTTATTTTCAATAAAAAAAATACACCGGTAATATATACTTATTATCTTTCATGGTCCATATATCTTAAATTCTCTGGTTTGGTAGAGGGAAAAAAGTCCATAATCAAAAACAATTTTCATCAACACCTTGCTGCAATTACTCCTGTTAATTTGTTAGCTGGACCTTAATGCAAAACTGATACTTAGTCATTTTAATAAGGCCACTTTTTTTTTATTAGTTGGTTTACGGGATTCTTCTAAAAAAAGGAAGGGTAGGAGGTCGAAAAAAAAATAAAAATAAAAATAATGAAAAAGGATAGGGTAGGAGGTCGAAAAAAAAAAAAAAAATAAAAATTGGAATTAATACTGTTTTTTTAACCAAAAATCGAGAAACAAACAATGACATTACTCTATAGTATAATACTAACCATGTATGCAGATCGTTTCATGAACTGGTATTAATTCTTGCTGTTTTAATTAATGTGTTACAAGGAGTCCAATGTCAATGTAGATTGATGAAAGCAGATACATATGTATGTCTCTGATGAAAGGGAAGTGTGTTTTCCAATTGCATTTCTTTTTGTTCTGTGTATTCATTTATCAAATTTAAATCAGGGAGTGACAAAATTCCTCATATCATAATACAATCTTATTGAGGAAATACCATGCTCTCTGCATATCATATGCCTTCATATGTGGTACATATAAACATACAATTTTTGTCCTTTTTATGCTATTTTACACTGCTAAGTATTAACTTATATCTCGAAGTGTCCTGTGATTGTCCCTTTTTATAAATGCTGAAGTGATATTGTCAGGCATTCTATGACAGTAACACATGTGTATAATATGACGCAGGTTTTTTCAAAAGTGATGATTTTCTAAAAATTGTTTAACATTTCACAGTGGTATCATACTTTAACTTTGCTCATAAACCTGTTTATTTACTTTTGACCTCAATTATTTATCCCTTATAATTTTTATTAACTATGTATTTGCATTCAGGTATCACAGATCAAATTTATTCGTTCATTGTGTGTTAATTTACATTTTTTGATTGAGTTAAGCCTTCCAATTGATATTTTATAGTGTGTCTTTCTATGTTGTGATGTTATACTATTGTTTCAGAAAAGGGAGAAGGTTTGGTACCATTAAAAACGTTTAATCCCGCTACAAATGATTGCACCTGTCCTAAGTCAGGAATCTGATGTACAGTAGTTGTCGTCTGTTTATGTAGTTCATACATGTTTCTTGTTTCTCGGTTTTATATAGATTAGACAGTTGGTTTTCCCGTTTGAATGGTTTTACACTAGTAATTTTTGGGGGCCCTTTATAGCTTGCTGTTCGGTGTGAGCCAATGCTCCGTGTTGAAGGCCGTACCTTGACCTATAATGGTTTACTTTTATAAATTGTTACTTGAATGGAGAGTTGTCTCATTGGCACTCATACCACATCTTCCTATATGATATAGCTGATTTTGATGAGTCCCAGGACTCATCGCCACTTTTTTAACGTACACTCCTGCATGATTTTGACCATGGTAGGCCTACTGTACTATTGTTAAAGTTTAATTAAAATCATGTGCTGCCTTAACATACTGACGAATAATATTATATTATATAATTTGAAATTTAAAAAAAAAAAAAAATGGACTTATTCAGTGGTGCTCCGAACTTGGAAGAAAATTTCTGTTACAGATATGAGCAAAAATCTTTGCACCTTTTGACACAACTTATTTATAATTGCCATTTTATTTTGTAATATTTATTTATCTATAATCCTTACTATTATTTTTTCTCAAACATACTCTTAAAATCCTCCAATTGACATTGTTTGAACACCTTAATGATCGATATTGACAAAATTTCCATTTGTGCATAGATAGGTCAAAATCCGCTAAATTTATTTTTAAATGAGGTCTACATATTGTTACCGGTTGTAATAAACACTGTGGCCAATGAAAAATCACGAGAATTCCGATTGCCGCCATTTTTAGCTTACTTTTTGTCGTTTCTTTCCCTTCCCCCCCTTTGATCTCCAGGAAAACAAAAAAAAATGGCGGCTCGAGATTTTTAATGAAAATAACGGTCTCCAGACGCAGCTGATTAGACCTACATGCGTCCCAGGGACGCATGAGTTTGAAGGATGACGCGTCCAGGACGCATGTACGCGCCTTAGCGAGAACCCTGCTATATCTATCTGATCTCCATTTTCAACTGGTTCCTTTTCACCGCATTAGATCATGATGAAACGTTGACTGAACAGGGAACCGCACGGGATTTTCAAATCCACTCCGAGGGTATTCCGACTGGAGAAAGAAAGGCCGATCTTTTTTATTATGTTTTTATTTTTATTTGTACTTCTTCAAACAGAAAAGGGTCGGCGGTATTAAAAAAAATCTTCAAAATTGGTTTTTTTTTTAATTTCAAAATCGGGAAAAACAGGGTCGGCGGATCCGTAAACCAACAAATAAAAAAAAAGTGGCCTAACTGTTCAAATAACTTATATGTAATTCATGCATTTTGCCTTTCTGGATTTTAGTATCTTTTCTTATTGTCCCCTGACAAAGACTATTTCAGGTCACAAAAATTTTGAGTCCAGTTATTATCTTTTATACATGTATCATCAAATGTTTTTTCTTCTTTTGACATTTTTCACTGTTCTTGATATTCATGTTTACTTTTATATTGTTGATAATACTATAAACTTAGGACCTGTATATTTATAAAACATGGCCTATCCTATATGTGTGCAGAGACAAAAGAACTTTCACTAGATTTGAACCCTAACACAAAACTTAACAAAAGTCATTTAAAGTGGAAAATATTCAAATAATTTAATTCATGTATAGACCTTTGTTGTGCTCTGACAAAATATCTTTCCCTTATGACCAGCAGTTGCTTATACCTGGGCCTTATGCAAAACTTAATACATATGTACAGATAGATGAAGGAACAAACTATTAGTCAACCACTATATTCCCTCTTCATTTCATTTACATATAAAACAAGAGGCTCAGTGGGCTGAGCCTGTATCGCTCACCAGACAGTCACAAACTTTTGATTTGATTTGACAGACAAGATTGATTTCTGGAAACTTTATAAATGATCTTCTATAAATGCTTCATACCGAGTATAATTTCAATGGCCAAATAGTTTCAGAGGAGAAGTTTTAAATTTCAACCAATCAGAACATATAAACGTTTCTGGTGGCCATTTTGTTTCAAGTTTGTAAAGGACCTTCCACAGATGCTCCATACCAAAAATCAGTTCATTTGGCTTTAGGGTTTCAGAGGAGAAGATGTTTTAAATTTCGACCAATCAGAATATGTAAATGCTCATGAGGGCCATTTTGTTTCATAGACTGGGATGATTTATGCAAACTTTGTAAAGGACCTTCCATAGATGCTCAATACCAAAAATCAGTTCATTTGGCTTTACGGTTTCAGAAGAGAAGTTTTATATTTCGACAAATCAGAACATGTAAATGCTCATGACGGCAATTTTGTTTCACAGACCGGGATGACTTATGCAAACTTTGCAAAGGACCTTCCATAGATGCTCTTTATCAAAAATCAGTTCATTTGGCTTTACGGTTTCAGAGGAGAAGTTTTAAATTTTGACCAATCAGAACATGTAAATGCTCATGACTGCCATTTTGTTTTATGGACTGGGATGATTTATGCAAACTTTGTAAAGGACCTTCCATAGAAGCTACAGGCCAAATTTCAGTTCAATAGGTCCAGGGGTTTCAGAGAAGAAGATGAAAATGTAAAAGTTTACAGACGGACGGACAACGGACGCCAAGTGATGACAAAAGCTCACATGGCCATCGGCCAGGTGAGCTAAAAAAAATTTAAACTAAAAGGATTTAAATTTAATAACAACAGATGCCATTAAGAAGAAAGACTGTTTCCAGAAAACCCTTATAAAATCTATACCGTTACTGTTATTCTGACAATATTAATTGTCTACTGTTGTTTTGACCTTAAATACAATTAATTGCTGTCTTAGGGAAATAATGACAAAACACCCCCTCTAATTCTTTACAGATTTTCAGTGAATAATATATTCTAAGAAACCTCTATTTACTGACAATTTTAAGAGAAATGATCAAGAAGTTTTTTGAAAATCCCCCCCCCCCCCCAAGTGATTGTTTTACTGACTTATCTGTCTAGAGCAGTACATAAGCAGGATATACATACAGACGGACAAACTGACCGAAACACTATAAAACTGCTGCTATTACAGGTGGGGCATAAAAAGATTAAGCTTATAATCAAATATTCAGTGCATTATGTATACCATTACTGCGAAAGTGATTCCAAAAAGGTAGCGGTGAAGCTCAAGACACTTTTTATCTCATGGCATTCTTGGATGTACATATTCTTGAGGACCAACGCTGAGGAAGTTTTCATAAAAAATTTAAACCACTTATTGACAATTTATCTAGTTTAATCAAAGCCCTTTTTGGTGCAGTCTGCGTGAATTGTCCAGCTAGGCAGAATTGTTCAATTGTTTGTATATCTGAAGCGCTAAAATATTTTCTACATGTATATATAGATATGTTGGATTACTTCTAAATATCGAGCATGTGACAAATTTTCAAGGAAAGAATTAACTATTTGTCTATTTATCATCCTTATGCCAAAGTGAGATCTTAATCACATCTTACTGAAAATTCAAGAAGCTCCTAGCATATTCTTTACAACTATGCGAATAAAGACAAAATGAAAATTGACAACTGGACATGGAAAAATAACATACTGATATGCTTGGTTAGAAAAAAATAATGAATAATATAGAAAGCTGATAACTTGGCAGCAAATAACATATGAATTGTGCAAATAATATGAGATTTAATAACAATCACCCCCCAAAAAAAGAAAAAAGATGTTGTACAAATATTATAAGTTATCTCAAGAATACATGTACACTGTATTCATACCCATTAACAATGACACATGTATCTCTGAAAACACTCCCTTTTTCTTTAACAATTAACAGTGGAGATCTGTCCTTCAGTGACACAATACTATAATCACTGTTTTCTCATTCAGAAATAAAATTGATTTTATTCAATGGTAGAGATTTCCTTAAGTGACTTCAAGATTTGTTTGACGTGGCATCTCTCTCTTTGGTTCCAAACAAACATTTTAAATGGCTTCTTCAATTCCACTTATATTTCTGCCTCTACGGAAGCCCCCCCACCTTTTTAATACCAAAAACAAAGCCGATATACCAATCCAAACTTTATCCAATACTTTGCATCGATCAGTCACACAAGATTTATTATTTTTTGATAAATTTATCAATTATTTACAGACATAACATTCTTTAAAGTAAATTATTGCTATCATCAAAAACCAATTAAAAAAACAATGTACCTGAAAAACCAGGTAAATTACAAAGCTATCATGGAATTCTTAAACACATGCCATTGTTCACATCAACGAGTTAATTCCCCTTTTGGGACGTCATAATGTATGAAACATGCGCCCAAGTTTGCAGAATTGTTTTAATTACAATTCTAATGAGTTTAATGGTTCGTTTGAACTGGAATAGCATTTTAATGTAAACTTTATATTTGATTAATGCTTCTCGTAAAGAATGTACAACTTTATTTTAAGCGTATTGTGTAAAAAGCATGACTAGAAGGTTTGGACATAAAGGGCACGTGAATTTCTTATCTCACCCATGGGTAAAAATAGGAACGGCCTTGTCTCAAAAGTTAGAATGTGTACCTCAGAAATCCTGAAACTTCAATATCCACTAATGAAGTACATTTTTTTTATTGGAGGTAGAAGAAAAAGCGAAAATTTACTTATTCACACGGTAAATGTATTAATTGAAAACCATATACATGTATACATGTACATGGTGTAACTGGATTATTGTAACAAGATATTTTCAAAATTTATGATCTATTTATCTTTTCTTTCTTTTTTTTTTTAATAGGCAACAATCTAAAATATGATTTCAATTATTTTTGACAACTACCCTATAGCTAAGTCATTCAAAGGTACATAATACTAACAACAAGTGGTACATGTAGAACAGACAAAACAAGGTGTGTGGCAAAGTATTTAATACAATCATGATGTTTTCATTATTTGGTTTCCTGATACTGTTGTTTTCTAATTGACCTGAACATGTTTTTCAACAAGTCAAAGATCAACAATTAGAAGCAATTTTTCTACAAAGCAAAGACTCAGGAGAAGCAGTTTAATAAGTTATTGCAGCATAATTAAAGACATTTGTTAAGTTTCCATAAGAAAGTATTTTCTTAATGTACAAGGAACTGTTTGAACTGTGATGCATTTAAAATAATTGAGGAAATAGTTTCATGTTTTTTTTTTTTAAATGAATTTCAAATTTAAATTCATGTTTATTTTAAAGGTCAAGAAACAGTGCAAATGTGATACAAAGCTGCTTCCCTCAAAGAAACTGAACAGTCAATAGATCACACCTTGAAAAGTCTGAAAACAGTTATGATCTTCCAACTGCCAAGAGTTTAAAATTTTTTGGCTGAATTTTCTGTTTTAATAATTATGGCTATATGACTGGTCCAAGGTCTGGATATATTAACTGGCCCTAATTTATGAATGGGGTATACATATAAAGGATCTTTCAACCAAAATAAGGTTCCAACTGGCCAAGTGATTTCAGAGAAGATTTTAAAATATTATTATGTAGAGACCCTGGCTGAACAAGGCATACTAAAATATAGCATACACTGCTGTCATATACGGTTGTATTTCCATACTTGAAATAACAGATGAAAAGAATTAACCTTAAAGCTTGACGACTGGAATGTGAAAATGAGGATACTGCCATATCTAAAACAGAAAATACTCATTACATAAAATCCTTTTACCAAATATTGTTGATGTGTTGATGTTACTGCCAAATGAAGCTTGGAAATGAGGTCAAGATTATTTGACATTTATATGTCAGACAGACATATTCTTCATAAGGATTCCACATACCAATTTTTGATGACCTGTCATGTATAGCTACTGTATAGCTACTGGACCTATTCATAAAAACTTAACCTGGCATCTTGAATACGAAAATGTGGTCAAGGCCATATGGCCCACACCAGACACATATATTATCCTTACTGCATATCCACATATCAAATACTGTTCATCTGCATGCATAAATACTGAGGAGTAGACTTCATCTTGAAAACTTGACCTGACCCCTGTTGCATGAAAATGACGTCAAGAGATTATGGCAATAAATGGATATCCTATATAGAATATGCTAGATACCCTTGTTAATGCCATTCTGGAAAAAGTTTTTCATTAGTACAATAACCAAACATTAAGCTTTAGTTTCAGCATTTTAATGCTTTCCCTCAATCCTGGGTCAATGTTTATACAAAAAACATGCAAGTGAACAATAAAGATTAATCTCAGTATGTACTGATTCAATGAGTTTGGCACACAAGCAAATAGGACACAAAAAACATTCTCTAAATGACCAAAAGGGACAAACAATTGTACAACAAAGCCTGGCTTGATAACATAGATTTTGTCTGCTGGAAAAGGAATGAACCAAAATGTATCATTCAGACATGAGCGTGGGGGTTCAACTACATGCTAGTAAAACCAGCAATGTTTGCCATTAATATCTGTAATTTTCTGGTTTAACAAACAAGAGTTAATTTCCTGCTTTCTAAATATGAAAAGATTTGCCAATATGCAAATTATATCTATAAAAAGAAAATAAAAACAAAAGCATGTTGATAATTTGTGCTGTAGGCTACCATGAAAAACAAAACTTGTTATATGACAGGTCACAATTCATCATGAAAACATCACGCTGTTGATAAATTATGGAAACACCTTACAAATTCAAACTAAACTGACACAGTGACCCAATGTCTGATAATCTATTTAAAAATCAAAGAACTGCAATGATTCATATGATTTCCAAACATGCCTCCTAACATCAATATACCTTTTGTACATGCTTCAATTTCAAGTACATGTAACTTGTATAGAAAAGTTTGCATCAGACATTTTTAACACCACGCATGAACTAAGAAACTGTCATTTTAAGCTTCATTTTACATTATACACAACTGCATGTGAACAAACAATAACCATTCCAAACAATAGAAAAATTATAATCCTGTAACAGACAAAATTAAAATTACATGTAAAATACATATATATTTTTATATCCGATATTTGTAAGTTTAAATGTGTTTCTTATGCATCAAATACTTGTGGAGCCAAGAAATATGCATAAATCTGATGGAATATTTATAGTGACGTAAGTGAAAGAGAAACAATTTCTATTACATCCTTTGGCATCCTTTGGTACTACGTCATCACTTTATAACAATCAATACCAAACAAGGCAGAAAGCTCAAAATCATGCTGATCCACTCCCAGTTTATGAATATGAGATTATCAATGAAATAAAGTCTTTACTGACAACACCTGCTGAAATAGTACAAATAGTAAAATCAATACTACAATGAACATTTTTTCTTACTCCCATACACAAACACTGTGAATGGAAAGAGAAAAATTTACTGCCTGATGTAACCTTTTAGTACATGCCCTTTGTAAATGGGTTTAAAAAGTTTCAAAGAATAAAATTGGATGATCCATGCAAATATTTATTAATTTCAAATCTCTGTGTATACAAACTATGATCAAATATAACGAAACCTGTCCAATCAAACTTTTTTTGTCTTCATATTTAGATTAGACCAGTGTTCCATGTTAGACAGAATATTCATACTACATGTAAATTTTGTCATGAGAGTTTTGGATTTTCACAGGCCTCGGTTGCAAATAATCAGTTTTATAATTATACAGTCTTTACACTGTATGGTAACAAGTATATCCGTCTTGTATGTAAATTCTTAAAGTGTTATATTTTTGACATCAGAAACTAGAGGTTTTCCTTGATCAATTTAGCATGGCACTGCACCATGCCTCCATCTTCAAGCACCATGCTGCCCTTATCATGAATTTTACAATGTGCCCTCAGGTAGCCAAACCTAACTTTCAATTTTTAGTTTAATCATCTTTTTGAAACTGATTTTCATTTAATCATGAACCCCTGTAGTTTTAGTACACTTTTATGATACTTTTACACCATTAAACTAGGGTGAAGGCTGTTTATTGCAGGTTTTGATAAATAAACTGCCCTCATGTCAAGGTGGGGTGCCCCCAATATTATCTTTTTTAACCAATGAGTGCCCTCAAAATACAAAATTTACCATACCTTCACCAATTTCTGGGGAAAGCACTAGAAACATTTATTTTTCTAAATATGACCTTATTTTTAATCCAGTTACTGTAAGCTATCAAATTCAATGATATCAGTCTTCAATTGAGAAAAATATAAACTAAAGTATAAGCCTGAGAATAAATACCTGGAATTCAATAGTCACATCAAAATAGTGATTTTTTTTACACTGTGTACATTTTGTACATAGACCCAGAATAAATACAATACATGTGATTCAATATACAATGTATCTACCAAAGTACTCCAATAGATACATTAATAGATTCTTAAATCAATACAACTATGATCCAATATTCAAGGCCACTTCTTCGTGTATCAAGGTTTTTTAATAGACTCTATGTCAATTCTCATTGGGGGAGGAGTAAATTATTATTGACTGCCCAAAATCAGTACATCAGTATACTTTCATAGATTTCTGCTATTTGATCTATCAGAATTTACAAAGATGAATTGACTGAAGTGAAATATTTAACCTGACATGAAATATTATTCAGTTCAATTCAATTTTATTTTAATTTTCACACTTAAACACGTACTAGTATCCATTTTTCCTCACATAAATTAGTTTCAAGATATACACTCATGATGGTTATGAAAAAATATTAATATATGTATATTGTACATCTATATTTTGGTATTTAACATTTACATTGTACAGAACTGATGAAAACAAAAGATTTCAAGTTAAATTGGTTTTTTTCATACCATTAAAAGCAAATCTGCTCTACCACAACAACCATATTTTTGGGGAGCTTTCTTGGAAGAGTAAAACTGACAACATACACTACTCAGTCCCAAAAATGTCTAGTTCAAATATAATACATGTACAATCAAGGTATCTTGATATAATTAACAATGTCATTATTCCAAATATCTTGGATGGCCCCTTTAAATCATTGACAAGTCACAAAACTAAATGTTGAGGTACCACTAATCTCAATATCCAAACATAGGTAATCCATGATTATAAAGTTCCCCTCATTCATCCAATTTTCATAAACCTAATATAAAAGTTATGGGAGTAAAATTTATCTTCAAAGTGAAAAGGGCTAAAATTTAGGTCAGAGTGACCTAGTTTTGACGGAGAAAACCACCGAGATGCATCCTTACACCAAGAAACATGATTGTAGGTCACTTAGTCTCCAAGAACTGATCTCGTATGTGAATTTAACCTATTAGTAAATGAAGCATGAAATTTAGGTCAGAGTGACCTAATTTTTGGTGGAAGGCTGTGTTACTCCTCAAGATGCACCCTCATATCAAGTAATATGATTGTAGGTCGTTTGGTATAGAGAACAGACTCGGATTAAAAACTTAACATAAGTCAATGAAGTGTGATAAGTAGGTCAGAGTGACCTTATTTTGGTGGGAGGCTGTGTTACACCCTAGGATGCACCATGACACCAAGTAATATGATTGTAGTTCGCCTGGTATCGGAGAACTAAACTAGGATGTAAAACTTAACTTAAATCAATGAAGTGCGATAAGTAGGTTAGAGTGACCTAATTTTTGTGGGAACCTGTGTTACTCCCCAAGATGCACCCTGACACCAAGTAATATGATTGTAGGTCACTTTGTATTTTAAAACGGATTTCTGACATAAAACTTAAAAAGCCAGTCAACCATGTAATATGGGTCATGTGACCTTCATCCTATGTCACATGGTCAGTCTCTTCAAAGTGAACCTGCACACAAAAATATATGACAATATTTCAACTAGTAACTGAGAACTGGCTGGAAAAATCTATTTTTAAATACTCTAAAACCTTCCTTGCCACGGAAAAACCAGAAGTCGGGCAATAATGACGTTGGCAGGATCTTCATATCGGTAATAAAGAATTCTGAGTCACTCACTGGGATTTGCTTATTTTCATACAATTTAAGAACAAATGTATTGATGCAATTTTTCCTGTTTCAGTAAACATTTTTATATCAAATTTCATGCATTTGTAGTCAATAATAACTTTTTTCAATTCTTAAATTGTGTTTTCTGTGATAACCATAATACCGGTAACTGGTATACAACAAAATATTAAAAATTAATTAACAAAAAAAATTCTAAATTTTCACTTAGCCTGATATAATGTCCATATATATACACATATATATATATCTTCGAAGTTACACTTTCTCACAAACTCATTACATGTATGTCACAATACAAATACACAATTTCTAATAATTCAATTCTTTCATAAAATAAAGGATGAAATTTGTCTTCTTAATTATCTTGATTTTACAAATGGATCTCATAAAATTTTACTGGCTTTCTTTTTAAGTAAGACCAATCTTGACCTGACCCGATCCCAAATTCCAGGTGCTCACATTTACTCAGCATACCTCTTTGTGCAGAATACATTAAATATGTACCCTTCAAATCATGCACTGACAAAAAATATAAAAATCCAACACAATGAAGAAATTTACCTCATTTTTCCAAAATACAGGTGCCAGATCAGGGGAAAAAATATTATAAATTAGGCAAATTTGTCCAAACAGGACGTGAACCTCTTCAGTATGTTTGAAATCAATGTGTGCATTTTGAATACTGCAGAACAATAACTTCAATAAAATTTCATTCATGTACATCAACAACAATAAATTGATACCACAAGGATATATGTATAACTCAAAGAAACAAAAAACCAAATAACAATCTAAGGGACGACATCAAAAGTTCAATGTAGGATAAAAAACTTAATTCAATAGTTTGGGGATGGGGGATAAAAATTGCTGCAAAGTTTTGTTATCCGACATTGATTTATAGATTGAAAAATTCGAATTCAAGTTTGACCCTAATATTTGTTTGGACTTTTAAAGCAAATAAAAGCCATCAAATCATACTGGAAAGCAAATTTTTGGGTGCAATTATTGGGGCGAAATCAGTCATAGAATCTACGTCGTTCAAACACTTTAATGATCATGAATTTTGAATGATATGTACAAAATATAATTTAACAGTGCCTTTTTTGATGTATACTAAAAATACACATCACTTTTTTTCAATATTTTTTAAAAGTGATGTCCAAGTCAATATACAGAAAAAAACATACATTGTTGTGGAAAAACAGGACCCATGATACATGAAGTATACTCTCAAAGCATATGCCCATATTAGTCAATCAATTTTTCCCAAATTAAGTTAAGAGGAGGGGTGTCAGTGAAAAAACTATGTGAATTAAATTTTTATCCTACATTGAAATTTTGATGTCGTCACTAAAGCACTAGCAATGTGAACTCCAATAAAAAACCAGGACTGACATCAGGTGCTCCAGAAGAACAACCATGTCCTGCTCCATTGACAACACCTTTTCACATTGCCTGTCAGTAAGATGTGGTGAAGTGTAAAATTAAATGAGGTGTCAGTTCCAGAAATATCTAACTATGAGATGATATCTTGTATCACTTGTGAGATAGAAACTTTTTATCATATTTCCCCATGCCTATACATGTATCACCTGCTGAGGCCTTCAGAATTTTCCGTATTTTGGCACTGTGAAGTGTAAAGAGTTGACCCAACCCTTATATGAGCTGACCCAAATATATCAGCGACGTCATAATGTATGACCCAATGTTTCACCAAATATATCAAGAAAACATCCAGTTATAGGCGGATGGCCATTGAAAAGTAATTCATTAAGATTGTTAGTTAACAATACAATAAATTTATCATGAAGTTTTCTTCAAACAAATATTGTAAAATATAAGCTGCTCAACAAAATATGAAGCTTTTTAGCTCGTTCACTAAGCTCACTTGCCGAAAAAGCTTCACACTGTGTCTCGCTGCTTATATTTTACGATATACGCCATACGGTTGCAGAAAACCTAATAATATACATTGTATATATATCGGTCAATCAATTTTTGATAACAAAATTACAACTTCAGGGGTGACGATATCAACAAAGACTGATCATAACCCTGTTTTAGAAATTTATGTGACGGTAATTTCATTCTTCTGAGGAAGTCAAAGTACAAAATGTACATATCTAATGTACAGTTGTAACTAATCAACTGTGAAATGTACATAACATACTACGTTGGAGACTTTGTTGTGCTTCTTATAAGAAAAAGGAAGGGCCACAATACTGCCTTACAAATGAATGAAGAACTCCTTCACTAGAATAACAATCATACTTGTTCCGTGAATCTGCTAATGACATGTACTGGTACTTGTTAGTTATATTAATCAATTTTGCAACAAGATGAGTTTAAATCTTCACATTTGAGAAGCTAAATTCCTGATTGCCTACCTTGTATATGTTGAATCTGGTCGCCCACTCTGACTGAAAATGTTTCCCCAGGGTTAACATGTACATGGACCACATGCTGGTGATTAGGAGGAGAACTACTGTTAGTTTGTTGTGGACTTTCTCCTCTTGACTGGTGTTGTGTAGTGTTAGGTGAAATTCTACTCGGCGATGTCCCCTGGTCGTGGTTATGTGGATGACTATTACAATGAGG
The DNA here is from genome assembly GCA_028015205.1 of Mytilisepta virgata. Taxonomy (NCBI): domain Eukaryota; kingdom Metazoa; phylum Mollusca; class Bivalvia; order Mytilida; family Mytilidae; genus Mytilisepta; species Mytilisepta virgata. The sequence continues at coordinate 48,183,141 of CM051518.1, read as the reverse complement.
TGCTGATGGGTCAACGTCTGGCAGTGTTGGTTGGTGATTTATGGTAGGGGCAGATGTAAAGGATATGGAGGCACTGGGCCCGTTTTGAACAACTGTTGTTTCACTATTACTACTTGTTTCACTATCTATTCCATTCTTCAGAGATTCTGTGGGACTGATATGTCCATTTGTTTTGGCTTCAGAACAGTTTTGGTTTGTATTTTGGGCTTTTTCAGGCATTTCTTTATCTTTCTCAATACCATCATCCATTGTCTTTACTGGCATCAATCTATAGAATTCTGCAAAAAAAAAAAATTGTGAAAGGACATGAAAAGGGAATGGGTAACTCATGGTGTTGGAGTAATTTAAAATCAAAGTCTCACAGCACCTTGTAGCCATAAGAGTGTTTAGATTTTGATTTCAAACAGTTGACCTCTGACATCAGTTGTCACTTCTCCCATATGTTGTATCTGTATGTCTATTCTTCAGGACTTCCATATACATACATTAAACTATCTTTTAAATCAAGGTTTTTTTTTGGTTTCTTTTGTGATCATGAAACCAAATTTCATGTACATGTACTTCTGTTTTTATCACACTAATGGATCCACTTTCATGGCTCTCTTGTGCTTAACAAGGTGCCAGAATTTCTCTAAGTTTAAACAACATGTTGATTGGAAGATGAACAATAGTAACAATGACCCTGTTGCTTGTCACATAAATTAGTACTTTTTTTCTCAAGAATTTATACAGAATAAGCCTTTGTCACCCACTGAAAGTACAATGTACATGTAGACATGTACATATTTTGATTTGCAAAGAATTACTATTCAGATTGGTTATTTCCAAATTTTTAACCGTCTACTTGTAACAACTATCAGTGTCATCCAGGACACTTGTCTGAAATCTTATAAAATATGAATTTCTAGATATATGTTTAAATTCTAATATCAGATCTGTTCTTCGATGAAAAAAAACATAATTTGCAAAATTAATTAAATGACATTCAATTAAAAAATATCTTACCACAATAAATGCCTATGTGTTATAAGACTATTTAATATTATCATGACATTATGACAGATTTACTTGCATGCCATGTTGAATTTTCATGTGATAAATTATGTCCAAATTGTTTTATATTCTAAACAGTTACTAATAAAAAAAATTAATTTATATGCATTTAATATATAGATGTATGCAATATGGAATGAACATGTGAAAATGCTTATGTCTTCTTAGGTATATATTTTTATGTATTTGGACAACAATATTTTCTTCAAAGTGGGAGTATACTATCTATTTTTCCATTATTATCCCATGCTAACTGATTTATAATGCAAGTTTACACATATATAATTTGAATGGCATCTAAATTTTATTAGATGAAAATTACTTTCTGACGTAAATTTAAAATTACTGATAAACTTCTCAATTCTAAATTAGGATAAAGTTTCCTTTGATGTCTATGAGGACATCACGATAGTAACTTCAGTACATCTGTATATAATTTATCATTTTTTTATTTCTTTTTTGTTGTTCATTGGCATCAAGGAAGGTTATACATGTACATAAATGATAAAAAAAATTCAAAATGTGCTTCAAAAATGTCTGCATTGACAGAGAAAATCACCATTTTTGTAAAAACCTTGTTAAATTATAGCCATGTGACCAGAAAGAAAATATAGTAAAGGTTCCATGGTTATCTCTATACTTTAAAAGATTTTACAAACTGCTAAACATGCTAAGACAATCATTGATAAAGCCAATGAATTAAAACAAAATAAAATCTAAAGACAGTCAAATCTGCCTTGAAAGTAATGTACATTCTATCACTGGATGTATCTTGGAGATTTTAATAGTTTATTTATAAAATCTTTATAGTGAAACTGGCAAAGTTTGAGAGGACACAGGTGTTCCAGATCAGTCATGATGACCTTCAATCTCTACATACATGTACTTAATAAATTTTATTAATGCATTAAGAATTAACATTCTCTTGTCTTCATAAAACACTTATAAAATCAGTAATCATGTGATAAATTTTCATTTATTATAATATCTGTTGATATCAGACAGCTGAAATGAGTCCCTTTTGGCTAGATGAACTAATTTGAGGTACATGAAATAACACTCCATATATGTTGTATTACTATTAATTAAAAAATAACACCTTCAAAAATATGCTTTTATTCTTACTGCACTTGACATGTCTATTTCAGGTGTCAGGCCAAAAACTGAAATTAGTTTGTGACCTTGACCTTAAAGAAAGACTTTTATAGCTCATTTCAATTACACTTCCTAAAGCTGAATGTCAAATATAAAATAAATCCTTCAAGGCATCAAACAGATCTGAGCTGGATGAGATTAAGTTTGGTACGAGGTGAACATTTGAACATATTAAATGACCTTGACCTTGCAAGCAGATTCATGACACACTCTTTTTTAGTTGCAAATAATAAATCTGCTCACTATTACTATCATTCAATTCAAAATAAATGAGGGCATCAAAAGATCTTGACCTTAGTCAACAGTGTTTAAGGGGTATGGGGTGGAATGAAAAATTCAACTAAGTTTACAATCTTGTCTATGAATAATGAAAATCTAACCTTATTTAAGACACACCATATGATGAACGGCAATGTTAACACCAAGTTCTAGATCAGAAACAATTTACAAATGCAAATGAACACAAGATGGATAAAGTATTTGGTACAATAAATTTAACATGGGCTTATCAATTACTGAATACATTTCATCATAAAAGAAATTAAGGTTTGCTACATTATATTTTAATCAACAAAGAAGGATTTCGTTTAAATTGCTGAATAAAAGGATACAGTGGTTTAATACAATGTAGGTAGCAATTCCTGGGATTTCTATCCATTAATAATGGTATATGCATGTTACATGAAATCTATAAATTTCTCTTCTCATAATTTAGCCGACTCACCAGACTGTTCCATGTATAAGTTGTATGAAACTACATGTACTGTCAGCATTGAATTTTAATGGATGGTTAAAAATGACCAAGTTGACCTTTTTAGGGTAATTGGTGATTACAGAAACTATATATAAAGCACAAAAACCTGTCCCTATGCATTAGATCATGGAAATGAGGTCAGATAACATGCCAAAATTGTATGAAGATTGTATCTCTTAAACTTTTCTGTCTACTTACTTGGTCTGGTTGTAAAGAAAAAGTGGCTTGATAATAGAAGGGAGCATCATAAAATTTTGATATTTGTCTTTCAAGAGGTTCGAAAACTATTTTGTCATTTCTCCTTTCATATAAAAATTAAAGGCTCTCAAGTGCCAGTATTGCTCACCTGGATTTAACTTGTCCACCTTCAGCAGGACAGAAAATTTATCTTAGCTGGTTTTCTCATAGGTACAATGTTAAACAAAGTTAGGGTGTGGTGGCCATCTTAGTTGACATTTAAGGTTATCAAACACAATTCTGAAAGAGGACCATCCCTGGCATTAGTTTGGTTCCAAATGACCAAGTGTAAGGTATGATGATCTCCAAATTAAATTTTCCCTTAGGGTCCTATGTTAAACTAAGTTCAGCTTTGGTGGCCATCTTGATTGACAGGCCAGGTCAGCGGACACTTATATGAATTTGGACCATCTAATGACCATTACTGCCAAGTATGGTCCAAATTGGCCAAGTGGTACCAGATAAGATGATTTTTAAATGAATTTTCACAAAGGGTCCTATGTTGAACTTAGTTCGGCTGTGGCAGCCATTTTGGTTGACATTCCTGGCCATCGGATACATTCTGAAAGAGGATGATCTAAGGACCATTGCTACCAATTGGCTCAGTGGTTTCAGACAAGAATATATTTTAATGAATTTTCCCCAAAGGGTCCTAAGTTAAACTAAGTTCAGCAGTGGCGGCAATCTTGGTTGGTAGTCCAGGTCATCAGATACAATTCTGAAAGAGGACCATATAAGTTCCATTGGTGCCAAGTTTAGTTCCAACTGGCTTAGTGGTTTCAGACATGAAGATTTTTTAATGATTTTCCCACAGGGCCCTATGTTTAACTAAGTTTGGCTATGGTGGCTATCTTGATTGACATTCTAAGTCATCTGACAAAACTCTGACAGAGCACAATTTAAGGACCATTCCTGCAAAGTTTGGTTCCAACTGGCTCTGTAGTTTCAGACATCTTTGATTTCATATTGGCTGAATTTTGGATGTTTCCCCAAATGTTAACTTTCCAAAAAGCAACTTGCAATCTGAGTTTTTCCCAATTGGACAAAAAAAAAATATGTGAGTTTACTGTCACATGCTGAAAAAAATAGGGTTGGTAGGTCTATTTTTTTTTCCCATGAATCATTGTTTTTCAAATGAAAATCGTCACTATCATGATATTCATTGAATATATCAATGAAAGTTCTTGAATTGTTAAACGGAGCTATGACATTTTTGTCTGCTTTTAAATGGGGACACTGTTCAAAATTTAGCGACAAAATGCTGGCAGTGCTGGCACTGGAGGCCGCCATTGTTGTTTAATACAATAAATACTGGTACCGGTGACGGAAAAGGCCGGAATTTTCAGAAAATTGCTGATAAAAAGTTAGGGTCGCGACGATAGAATGAGGGTCAGTCAGGTGACCGTAAACACAGATTTTTTTGGCCTTGCCAGAAAATGTTGATAAATTTTCCCAATAAAATAGATGGGGGCATTTTTAAAAATCAGAACAAATCACTGCCAATATCGTCTTAAATACATTGTACTTTATTATTAAATATATTTATAATCATTACTGGTATAAATTCACATAATTAATACCGCACACTTTTTCTGGATAAAAGTGTCAATATACAATTGCATGTTTTTACCAATACTTGTATATTTTATTTCAGTATGGCCTATGTATTTAAGTGTCTTTTTCAATATGTAATGATTAGATTCCAACTGATCCCTAAAAAGATTTTCATAAAAAAATATTTGTACTGTCTAGCAAAAATATACTTACAATTTATTCATGTGTAATCCAAAAACAAAAACACTTGAAGTCATATTTACCCTACAGTTGAATTGATACAAACATTTTAAATGTAATATTAATATTCATTTCACCTACACACTCCGACAATCCTCATGCATCAACTAATTTTCATTACTTAAGTTTCACCCTTCATCAGGATATGCAAGAGATTTTGATATTTTATAAGCTAACATATAAATATATATATAGCTTGGCTGTTGAAGCTGGGGAATAAACATGTTACTTATAATGATATTTTCAGAATACATTTTTATAACCATATGGCATACATCTAAAGACTCACATTTTTTATTTGTGAATAGTTTTCACCCTTATATTGCAAAAACAGAGATTTAATAAAGGGCATTTTGCATTAAATAATAATGTAAGTTTCTGATATTCTGTAGATATTTAAATGATCATTCAAAGCCGTATGTGTTATTATTTTTTTTTTCAGTCTACGACTACGTGTCAACAGATTTGCACTTCAAAAACTTTGTCTTAGGATAGCAACGAAATTTACAATTCAACCATGCAATGCCACCCTTACTGCTATGTGATTAGGCTTTAACTTCTATGAATTATTACATGAAAATTCACTAAGTAGCATCCTAAGTTGACGTTATTTTGGGACGAGGTCCATTACCTGCAGTTCTAAACCGCCATTTTGAATATGATTTTAGGATGTGCTACTGTGCATTGTGGGAATGTTCATTTGACATTTACTCGGGAAGCTTTTCGTTTTGACTTATCACCTAATGTACAATCCGACATAAACAATATTCCGAATTGCACACGAGGTTTTGTTTACTGTAAACAACGTGAATTTATTAATAACTTGGATAGTGGTAAATGCTATAAAAAATTACCCAATGTTGCGTAGAAATATTGCAATTAATAAACTGGGGCAGCTGAGGTTACAAAAAACATTATGTGTAAAATTACTAGATACAAAGTTTCACATCGTTGAACGTGGTCATAATTTTAAGAAAGTGACCATAACAGGTTATCTATTGTAATGGTTAATTTACACCTAGTTGTGAAAATTAACATGTATGTAACTTTTTACAAATCTGATAATAAAGATAAGAGTTAATGAAATGGAAATGTATCACAGTGAAGACAGTAAAATTATTTTTCCACCAGTGCCCCTTGATTATTTTTCCACTAGTGCCCCTTGAAGATTTGCAACTGTTTAATTGAAATGTACCCTTCTTATACAATGGCTTACTTATTGGTTCATTGTTAGCTGGCGTGTATTGTTTTAAATACAAACAAAAGATTAATAAAAGATGTCTATCTATTTTTTAAATCAATATATTTGACATTCATTGGTAAGTAAAAATATCTGGACTTTTTTAATTTAAGTGTGTTGTTAGTACAAATGGGCATTTACAATATCTAAAAAATCTTTACTACCATGATTTGTTTAAACTGTTACGAGACATGAGAGGTACATCAACATTTTTTATAATGTTTATATCAGTGAAACTTCTGAAATATAGTTTTAAACCTTTAATTTAATAAAATGTCATTTATTTTATTTAAATCTTGAAGATATTAATAATTGTCAAAAAATTTCTTCTCTCAGTTGATTGTTTTTAGCACCTATGTGGCCGTAAAAGAACAAAAGTTTGAGATCCATTTTGAAATTTGATACATGTAACGTCAAAGAATCCAAAGTTCACTGGCTACCGAAATGCAGCCACTTCAATCATATTTTGAACTTTAAAACTGCCAACTTTCAGTGATTTTGCATGACATTTTTGACGAAACAAAATAATTAATTATTGAAAGTCTAACTTATTACTTAATTTGGGTCGCCTTTTCAATTCGTTCATGGTACTTTTTTCAATCAGGGATAAGTTTGTCATCACTTAGGAAATGTTACGGTCTTCATCACGAATATCGAAGATGATGTTGGACCTGTTCCCACTGTGGTAACATTTCACGCACCTCCACCGATTTGCGACTACCACCGGATGGCGGATTGACTTTGTTGAACTTCACGATGGGTGTCGTATACGGAGCAGGAATTGCTTACCCTTCCGGAGCACCTGAGTTCACTTCTGGTTTTTATAGGAGTTTGTGTTGTTCATTGTTTTTTAGTTTTCAGTGTTTATTTGTTGTGAACAAAAAACTAAGTATGTTGCGAAACAGCTCATGCGACAATAGATAACAAGAAAAATAAATGGAAATGGTGAGCTGTCAAAAGGGGCGAAAAACGACTAAAATGTATGAAATACACAAGTCGAACAAAACCAAATATAAAATCGTAAAAAACAACAACAAACTAAAAAGTTAAAAATACTCAACGTTTCGACCAATATGGTCATGATCACAAGTATGTAAAAAATAAAAATAAAAAGGTGTTGACTCTTTGAAGCCCAGAGCAAGACTGAGTCCGTACATAAAATGTAAACAAAAACAAAAAATTATTTGACGTATATAGTAGGTGACACTATTGTATAGAAATGAAATGCATGACGTGAAAAATGAATGAGGAGTTTAGGTCACAAGCTTAAATTCAAATTTTCAAAATTCGACCCCTGTGGGCCTAATTTTTGTAAATCAAAAATCTAAAACCTTATTGACCATCAAAATACAGTATGTGACAATACTGTGTAGAAATTAAAGCATAAAATGAAAAATGTATGAGGAGTTTAGGTTCCAATTTTTGAAATTCGACCCATTTTAAAAATCAAAATTCGAAAACTTTATTGCGCACCTACATGCAGTATATGATAATACTGTATAGAAATTAAAAACATAAAATGAGAAATGAATGAGGGGTTTAGGTCACAAGTTTAAATTTCCAATTTTCGAAATTCGACCCCTGTGGGCCCCAATTTTCGACAATCAAAATTCTAAAACCTTTTTGCGCATCTACATACAGTTTGTGACAATACTGTATAGAAATTAAATGCATGAAGTTAAAAATGAACGAGGAGTTCTGGCGACAAGATTATCTAACGGACGTACAGACGGACAGACGGACGGTCAGACAGACCGATTACAAATATCTCTGAACTTCATTCGAAGTGCGGGGATAATTAGCTATTTTGGGATCTTTTAAGCGCGATGTTCAGCAGGACAACCAGAACCAAAGAAAGCCATTTTTGCTGTAAGTACATGTACCCAGTAAAATAGTTTGGTCATCAAAAAATGGCACAAAATGATTGAAAAAAATGTCCAAAACCGAGGTACATGATAAAAAATTAAGCATGCAATTCTGCCTGTTGATATTCAAATACTTTATATAGCATCGTTTTCGAAAGAAATTGATAAACATTTAAAATTTAAAAAAAAAGCAGCTATGAAGAAGAGAGTGAAAGAAATACCGGTAACCATGACCATACTCCTTTATTATTTTAATTTTCTTTGAATGAATTTACAGTTCTTTTATTGTTTATTTCATGTCACGAACTATACTGGCAGTTTAAATGGCAAAGAAAATTATTACTGAATTATTCGGGTTTTTTTCAAAACCAAAGACAAATTTTAAACTGGGAATTTTTTCTGAGTTTGAACAAGGATTTAAATCCTTGGTTTGAAATAGACTTTTTTTCTCAAACATTTTGTAGAATCTCTCTGAAACTTAATTTGATAGTCCGTTTTGTTTTTACATAAGATATGTTTAAACTAAGAGATCAAACCGATTCCACCAAAAATTTATAACAAAAATGCGTTGTAGAATATAAGTTTGGTTTTTGGTCTTCCAAATTTTTCGGTTTTAATGCTGCTGATGAGAGGTAACTCCTTGAAATGCGTCGTATACAGCATAGTATACTTTTACTATATCTAATATTAGTATCTTTGGATTGTTATTTTATACACTTTATAAGATATTTCATAAATTTTATAAAATATCTGATATAGTTTATAAGATATCTCATATAATTTATAAGATATCTTATAAAGAAAATTATATGAGATATCTTATAAATTATATGAAATATCTTATAAACTATATGAGATATCTTATAAAGTTTATTAGATATCCCGGAGTTAGATAAATAATAAATCGGCTTGCATGAGAAAAGATTCTTTAAGGATAGGGTTAAATTCATCATTATTTAGTCTTGATAAATACATTATAGTTTGGGTTTTTATAAAGGACTCAACAGGAAGAATGTTAAACTTTTCTCCGAAAATTTGTTGAGCATCTTTTTGTGCCCAGAGTAATTTTTTTTTATAAAATTAAGCTGTATTTTTTCAATTTGAGTTTTGTCAGCAAAATTCAACATATCAATATCAGAGTTGCTATCGCTAGCTCTCATATTTGCTCGATAAACTTCGTTGGATTAGTAGGTTCAGATGAGATTTCATAGTGTTTTTTTCTACAGTTTTCTTTTTCTTCTTCCTCCCTCTTCATTTTTTCTATTCAATAATAACACTGCCGTGACAATTGGTTAAATTGATCTGGCCCAGTATAAGTTGTGAAAAGGGACCACCTGTAGAGACCATTTCCCCAGAGTTTTGCCCTCTATTAAACTATATCCGATTTCAAAATTTTTACACCTAAGTTTAATTTAAGTTGTCCCAGCGGACATTTAAAGGAACGACTGCAACTATGGACTACGGGGATCAAGCGATATAACCTTAGCAGACAAGGCATATTAATTAGACCAGGTAGACCAACGAAACCAAATGCATAAAATTGTTCTGTCGCAATGAATTATAATTTCAGATATATTTTTTAATGGCGTTGAATACAGAAGAATGTTTTCAACTTGATATTAAATCAGGCTCAACCTTTTCTGGGACTGATAATAGTCCCAGACCTTTTTAACCACCCAGCCCTGAAAAAAAGAGATCGATCAATTCTTTTCGTGCAAAATCAACATTCTTATCAGTTGTGAAGACAGCTAAGCTGCTTGCTTTGGCGATTCCCCATATATCTGGGCGTTCGGGTACCTAAGTGTCCTCAAATAGATGATTGGGATTACTCAATTACAGGGTTTCCCGTGTAAAAATATGGTTGATTAGTGCAGACATCTTTGGACAGCGTTAATCTGACTAAAATCACAGATATAACTGACCATTTGTTACATGTCGTGTTTTTAACAATTATGTTTACAAGTACAACGTGATGATAGAATGTAATTTTAGAATGGCTATTGATTCTTGTCCCCCTCTTTCGGTTGTATAGTTTGTTATAGTTTCTATATCATGCACACCTAGCTGCTTATCTCCCTCGTACATAAACGTGAATTTCCGCTGTCACACGTAACTAAGATTTGTTCGACGAAAGACTTTTCAACCATATTCATGTGTGTCTAAAGGGAACCTTTGTCATGGATTTTTATTTTCATTTAAACCAAAAAAATATTTCCAGATTTACACAGGTCCTGCAATTTTTTCACACCTGGCTTTTTATTTTGCTAAAATCCCGGTCCCGCCTTTTTTATTTCAAATCCCCCCCCCCCAAAAAAAAAAAAATCAAATGGTTGCTTGCTCCCTTGCGAATCTTAGACACGCGTGGGCATCTATACACGTATATATGTAAAGAGGAAATATAGTGAAGTTGCCAACGATGTCCGGCAAATAAGCTTTAGTCATTCAAAAAAGCTTTATTTCTAATTTCGTTCTGATAAATTTATAATTTTTTTGTTTGTTTTCGTTGTTGGTTGGGTTTTTAACTAATATTTATACTAAATATATAATTCAGTCGCCAATTAATATTTAGATGCCCCGGGCCATTTTAAAACCACGTAGAAAAGAACTTTTCGTTGGATCAGGATATATCAGACACGTGTATTATTCAGAGGACGTGTATCTAAAATATTTAATTCGAAAACCATTTTTCATGATTTTAAGTGTTTTTTTTTTACATTATGTCATTGTTCCCGCCTATAAACCTAATCTTATACATGTATAGAAGTAGTCGACTACGAGATTGACGTATCATTCTTACCCGTTAGTAACCATTCTCCTAACATATCATCGAACTGTACTTTACAAGTGTATAACATAAATGAAATAAGGTTTAAATTTGCAATATTTATTTCCTAAAAACAACCCAACTGGATTTTCCTTTCTTGTATATGAGGTACTTTCCGATCAAAAACCAGTGAGAAAATGTTGTGTAAGTACCCGTTCAGATATATCTTGTTTGTTATATGTTTATTTAAATATACAGTCAGTTTAGGTTTATAAAGCATCAATTAAAACAACCGAATTACACAAAATTATCAATTTTCCACTTCTATATTCCTTATTCATGTATTGTGTGTCATTTATGTTTCACATGCAAATGGGCTCGTATCGAATAAGTTTACCCCCCCCCCCCCTTTTCATGTGTGTCATATTTTGTACAAATGAATGAAATCTCTTTCCCAAAAGTACAAGAATTATATACCGGAAAGTACGGAAAATCCAATTCATGTACTACTCAATTATAGTTATGTAATACATATATATCTATTTTGGGGTTACGTAATTCCGGAAATATATAAATTAACCTTGAAACACATTTCTAGAAAACGTTAAAAATACATTTCTGAAAATTTTTTCTGATATAGATCAGTTTATGACAAATTTTAATAAAAGACAAAAATTGTTTAGAGGTATACAGAATGAAGAATATACCGCGTACATTATTCAAGGTAATTATTAAAAAAATATAATAATGGATGTTTTATGGATAATACATACGAATTTCTTTAAACTGCATGGGATGTTAGAGACTTGCGGAACTGAATTTGACAGACCAGTCTTTTTGCATTAACACAATATTTACATGAGATTTTGTCAGTATCTGTTGATTTCTTCCTCGAGACATATGCGTGTTCTTCCTTGATTTTGAATAAACAATCTACCAATAACATGTATACTTATGTAATCGCACTAATAAATGATTAACAAAACCTATTTTTAAATTTTGTAATTACCCTTTAAAATTCCAGTTTTATTGAAACTCCCATTTTCACTTTCTTATCTTGGAATCGGTTTTGAGACTAACAAACAAGTGGAGGAAGATTACAGAAGTGTAACATGACCTCAGCACAGTTTGAATGAACAATTGTATTGCCCAAATTAAACAGTTGAAATCCAAAATTACAAGATATTGGAGATAACATAAAATCTTGCAAAACTAAATAGACGAGAGGGCTTCCAGGAGTCGATATCGCCCACACAAGTTAGATTTGGTACTGCTTCTATTTGAGATTGGTTCAGGAATAGGCTTCGATTCGAACAGCTACTCTTGATCAGTGAACAAAACGAAAACAAATGCATAGAAAGCTGAAGAATAAATAAAAAAAATTGTCCTTACTTTTCGAATCCCGGCCTCAGTTTTGCGATCTGGCGTCAAACGGAAACCCAAAAAATTCTTAAACGCGTCTTACGTTGAGGGAATCTTGGACTAGAGACTTCGTGCCGAATTTTTAACGTGCTAGGTAGCTTACATGGTATCGCAGGAAGAAATATCACCCTACCCATTATCCAGACTCCAATTAGACTAGTCCTTGTTGTTAAATTTTAAACTCTTTAATTCGGCACATGCAGTTGAGATTACGAGCAGGCTTCCACGCGACATGGGAAAACTTATAAATTCTGTCCAGAATCGACACTCCTTATACATGTTTTTTTCATCTGAGAAAACCGGATATGCTTCTCTTAAACAATCACTTTAATCTTAATTTTTTTTCATATTTTAATCAATGCGCAACAATTATTAAGAAATTAATTAATAACAAGAGCTGATATAGATAATGAATTTTTGTCGTCTACAAGGTGACGAAAATAATTTGTGGTGATAATTATTAAAATTCTCAGACAGGAAACATACAAGCTTTCTATGTCAGAAAATTTTGAAATTAAAAAAAACATTAATTGATATTAATGTTGCTTGCGATATATCCTTAGTTTTATAGGTTTAGATATCACATCATGTGACAGAACATCCATTTCATAATTGCCAATGGAACTTATTTAAATCGTTTACCATGCGTGATACTAAAACAAAAGTACCCAAAACTATGGCAAGCCGTTTTACTATTTATTCTAACTTCCAGATATCTAATAAACTTTATAAAATATCTCATATAGTTTATAAGATATCTTCTAAAGTTTATAAGATATCTTATTAATTATATAAGATATCTCATATAATATATAAGAAAAAATATTTATAAAATATATAATAAACCTTATAAGATATCTTATATACTTTATAAGATATATTCTAAAGTTTATAAGATATCTTCTAAAGTATATAATATATCTTATAAAGAAAATTATATTAGATATCTTATAAAGTATATAAGATATCTTCTAAAGTATATAAGATATCTTCTAAAGTTTATAAGATATCTTATAAAGTTTATAAGATATCTTATAAAGTATATAAGATATATTATAAAATATATAAGATATCTCATATAATTTTCTTTATAAAAACTAGATTATATATGATATCTTATATATTTTATGAGATATCTTATATATTATATGAGATATCTTGAAGTTAGAATAAATAGTAAAACGGCTTGCCATAAAAACAGTCAAATCGATTTAAGAGATCTTCAAATATTATGTTGGGGTAAAACCTTTTTTCTGAGGTATTAGGGCGCCGAATTTTTTAAGCAGTACTTACTCGTGTGAGACTTTTATCATATAGTCAGTATAGCATTCATCACCTATGCTGATCTAATTAACATCACTAAAATATTAGGTTTTTTTTAGTGTGGAAATATTCTTCTGTATTTGTTTGGAGGGTACTATTAATTTCCGGTATTTTGGGGGGTTATTTATTTAGACATGCATTTTTTGGTGGTCTCTTTTTAAAACGGTCTGGAGTTTGCAACTCTGGCAATTATGGTTAGCTTTACTAAAATTAGAAATGAACAACCAAAAAATAGTTTTAGATCTCCTCTGAAAGTACTAGGCCACAATCTGAACCAATCTTTTATGGAATAGTACAAAGTAGTCCATTTCAAACCTATGCCCAGGGATCAAAACATTAGGACCAATATAACCAGTTACTTAAAATTTGTACGGGTTCCATGAAACCCAGTGTCTCGCCTGATTTCGCTGTTGTCTATGTTTTCAGTGTAATAGTGTGATGTACATAATTTTTGTCCACGTTATTTACTGATCATGAAGAAGATTCTTTCCAAGTTTGGTTAAAATCTAGGATGGTTTAGGAAAGTAATTAATGTTTTAAAAAATTTAACAGCAGAGTGTATGTATTGGGAAAAGTCCATTTATAAGTATAATATGGAAAAATGAGAAAAAAATATTATAAAATCTTCCTCTGGATACTATCTTTTGATCATGAACAAGCTTCTGTCCAAGTTTGGTGGATAGTTTAAAAAAGTTATTTATTGTTTTAAAAACTTTAACCACAGAGTGAATGTAAATGTTGACGCCGCCGACGACGGAATGTAGGATCGCTATTTCTCACATTTCTATGTGTTCGGGACAGTAATATTCCGTGTGAGACACCAGTGTAAGATTCATACATCTCACATACCTTGACGTTAAAATGCAAAAAAAAAAAAAAAAAAAACGTCACGTCAAAATACTAGAACGTCAGAAAACACACAACTTCGCAGAAATGGTACGACAATGTCGAAATTAACATCGTTTTAATTTGAAAACCCCTGAAGCGCAACCTAAAAGATATATTTTAAGGTACAAATCAAAACGCATACGATCTTTTCAAATGTTATTTATTTTGCACTAAATTGTCTAGTTTAATAGAGCGCATTTTCCTGTCATGGCGGCCATGTTTATTTCTTTTAACTATTCTGCCGAGAAATGTGAGAAAAATAACCAGTCATGGTATAAAAAATGCGAGACTGGACAATTCCACCCCCAAGTTCACATTTTCTATCATCTGGAACTCGGCAAGCCTCGTTTCTGACTGGAAAATGTGAACCCTCGGGTGGAAAAGTCGCAGGCTCGACAAAAATGGAAAAATTATCTAAACAAATATTTATAGAAGTACGCGGTTGGAATCAAAATTTGATTAAACGGGGTCAGGTTTGGGACAAACAACACAGGAAAAACTGAAAAAAATATGGACAACACGAACTCTTATGAAGCTAGGGGGTGAAGCAAAGTATTTCAGAAAGGTAAATAATTCATGCTCTGTATATGGTGACCAATTGTGTAGTCTAATAAAGTCAGTCTTGTAGTAGTCACAAATGAGTCATGTTACCACAGTAGGAACAAGTCCATGTCTCTTTTGATATTGGTATATTGTAATGTTAAAATAAATTCATGATGTACTGAACATTTTTGTTGTGATGATCTCAGACAAAACTCTTTTTTTTTTCTGTCCTTTGTGATGTTGTCTCATTGATGCGTACTCATTTAAAATTTCATAATTCCCCCAAATATATGACAACATGTAAAAGTAAGGTGAATTGATATGGATATGGAATTTAGTCATTTAATCACTGAAAGTACATGACTGATTGAGACAAAGCTGAGTTGACAGCCACCTTTAAAAATTGTGTCAGATAACTGTTACTAAATATATTAGATGGTCCCCTTTCAAAATTATGTCATGGCATCCAGATCTTCAACCAAAATGGCGGCCCTTTAAAAATTATGTAGAAAGGGCAATCAAGGGACAAGTGCTCTTTATAGGCAAGTCCCCTTTACACAGAATTTATATACAATTTTGTTCAAGGTGGAGACTTTTTCACTATGCCCTTTATAGATTTTATATATAGAGGTGCCTTTTAAAGCTGGTTTGACTGTAAATAAAGGGCGACAGTCGGAACTATTTTGAAATTCAAGGAACTTTTAGTAATCGTGCAAATTAAAACCTTCAGACCTACATATTACTTTAAGATAAGGGCAACTTGGAGATAAAAGAATATGAGATAACCAGATACTTATAGTATAACTAATGTTGAAATTGAACACCCCAAATCTACAACTGACAAATGTTTTGATCCTTATCCTGAAAACAACTTGACCAAAGGTATATCTTACATTCTCCATTGAATATTACGTTGCTAATAAAATGGAATATCTTGCGACTTGTGCAAGACAGAAAGGCTTCTCAAAGTAAACGCTTGACACATGTAATATTTTGATGATTCTACTGTTAAGATAAAACTGTAAAGTGAATGAGTATTATTTATAAAATATAAAAACATAAAAACAATCAAATGAATTTTATTTTATTGAATTCATAAAGTTGGCACAAAATTAATCACAGCTAGAATACTAAGGTGGAAGGCCACAAAGTTTCTGGTCTACAACAGACACAAAGAATATGTATAAGTATGAGTCCCTTCTGCCATTGAAAACATTACTTACTACAAAGGGCAATTAAGAAAAATAGTGACTTTTATTTTTTTTTCTAAATTCTCACATTTACAAAATGATAAAATACAGAATTTTATTTATAAACACCCTAAAAAAATAAAAAAATAAAGAAATAAATATTTCGATTCGGTATTTTCTTTCTTTTCATTCACATTATCTATCACACTGAAGGCTAATTATCTGTTGGCTGAAAGAGTCAGGTAAGTTTGCACGTCTTACTGTAAATCTGACATGATGATGGAGGGAAAGTCAGCAATAAACAGCTGCGCCACGAGCGCATGATACGCCCGTTGTCTTGTGAAAAAAAACCCATAATAAATGTTTTTGGAATAACACGGGGGTTGTACAAGAAGTCATGTTTAAGTATATCCTGACTCATTCCTTATTCCTGCTCAATAGGAAGTTTATATAAGAGACAGAAAAAAAATTGCTCACAACATGTTTTATATGATACCAAATTGAAGCAATAATTCTGATTAAGGGAGCAAAGATTTTAGCAACGAAAGTTTTGCATGTCAATACATAAATTGAAAATTTCAATAAAAAAGAAAGTTGATAAAAGAGAGAAACAAAATTTGTTACATGTTTCAAGAATCATCACGAAAAAGTATACAGATCTTCAGATTAATATAACTAACAAGTGTGTGAAGTTTTATGCAATAATCATAAATAGTTTTTGAGATACGGTGCGACATGTGAAAAAAACACACCCCTGTTTTAGTTACAAAGTCCCGTAACTTAAAAAGTTTTAATCGTATTTTCACCAAAAGGTATTCAGATCGTTTGACCATCATAAGAAACAACTATGTTAAGTTTCATGAAATTTGGATAAGTTGTTCTCAAGTTACGGTGCGACATGTTTACGACGGACAGACGGACAGACGGACGCCGGACATTTGTATACCATAATACGTCCCATCAAAATTTTGACGGGCGTATAAAAATGGAGATCAATCCTAAGGAATGCCATCATGACCAATGCCAATGAACCATGACCAGTAATGATGATTTTCAGTTGTTACCATAACACATTGAGATCATCTGGGATGTCTCCATGATTGGTGACAATAATCTTAAGGAGTGTCACCATGTCAAATATCTACTGTATAACACAAGCTTTAGATACTTCCTGGTTCTGTTTGCTTAACCCTGCTTGAAATAGCTTGGATTTTCCTGAAAGGAAACAAAACACTTTGTGGTCAGATGTCAATTGCATGCGCTTCCTGGGTGTGTCAGCAAGTAAAAGATGGATGAATGCTTAAAATACTTGTCTATTGTTTTATTACAAAGTATAAACATTTTTAATAATCTTACTTTGTTTTTGTCCACTTAAGTTGATAAGTTTTAATTGTACGATTGACAAACAGTACTAGTTTTCTGAAAGCTAAAATTTTAAGATTATATATTAGAAATCTATTATGAAATGCAGTGGTTTTTCAATGAGAACATTTATTGCTACGTAATAATTTACGTATTAACCACAAAATTTTACAAAAATTATAATAAAGATTTGTATTTCACTTATGATGTAAGTTCTTATGTAATTTCACTAAGATGAACATCCAATTGATTGTCTTCACTTTTTTTATTCATATAAAGGAAATTTAATACAATTTACTGAACAATCAATTTCCAAAATCATTTCCCTGAGGAAATTTGACTTAGATACGTGGTAATAATTTAATTTTTTATATTTACTTAAACAAGAGTCTGTTTTACTGCATTTTGCCTACACCCTGGACACTAATAGAAAGAGAACCTTGACGTTACAATGCCAAAAAAAAAAACAACAAAAAACAAAAAACCCCAAAAAAAAAAAACGTCACGTCACAATGCTAGAACGTCAGAAAACAGACAACTTCGCAGGAATGGAACAAAAATTTCGAAATTAACATCGTTTCAATTTGAAAACCCCTGAAGCGCAACCTAAAAGTTATATTTTTAAAGGTACAAAACCAAAACGCATACGATCTTTTCAAATATGTTATTTATTTTGCACTAAGTTGTCTAGTTTAATAGAGCGCATTTTCGAGTCATGGCGGCCATGTTTTTTTCTTTAAATATTCGGCCGAGAAATGTGAGAAAAATAATCAATCATGATAAAAAATGTGAGACTGGACAATTCCACCCTCAATTTCACATTTTCTATCATCAGAAACGCGGCAAGCCTCGTTTCTGACTGGAAAATGTGAACCCTCGGGTGGAAAAGTCGCAGGCTCGACAAAAATGGAAAAATATCTGAACAAATATTCATATAAATCTTTTCTACAAGTACCGGGTTGGAATCAAAATTTGATTAAACAGGGTCAGGTTTGAGAAAAAACACAGGAAAAACTGAAAAAAATATGCACAACACAAAATCTTATGAAGCTAGGGGGTGAAGCAAAGTATTTCAGAAAGGTAAACAATTCATGCTCTGTATATGGTGACCAATTGTGTAGTCTAACAAAGTCAGTCTTGTAGTAGTCACACATGAGTCATGTTACCACAGTGGGAACAAGTCCATGTCTCTTTTGATATTGGTATATTGTAATGTTAAAATAAATTCATGATGTACTGAACATTTTTGTTGTGATGTTCTCAGACAAAACTCTTTTTTCTGTCCTTTGTGAAGTTGTCTCACTAATGCTTCCTCATATAAAATTTCATAAAAGAATATGAGATAACCAGATCCTTATAGTATAACTAATGTTGAAACTTGAATACCCCAAATCTACAACTGACAAATGTTGTTTGATCCTTATCCTGAAAACAACTTGACCAAAGGTATATCTTACATTCTCCATTGAATATTACGTTGCTATTAAAATGGTATATCTTGCGACTTGTGCAAGACAGAAAGGCTTCTCAAGTAAACGCTTGACACATGTAATATTTTGATGATTCTACTGTTAAGATAAAACTTTAAAGGGAATGAGTATTATTTATAAAATATAAAAACATAAAAACAATCAAATGAATTTTATTTTACTGAATTCATAAAGTTGGCACAAAATTAATCACAGCTTGACTA
The DNA here is from genome assembly GCA_028015205.1 of Mytilisepta virgata. Classification (NCBI taxonomy): domain Eukaryota; kingdom Metazoa; phylum Mollusca; class Bivalvia; order Mytilida; family Mytilidae; genus Mytilisepta; species Mytilisepta virgata. The sequence goes on along the minus strand of CM051518.1, from coordinate 48,163,858 downwards.
CTAAGGTGGAAGGCCACAAAGTTTCTGGTCTACAACAGACACAAAGAATATGTATAATACGTATGAGTCCCTTCTGCCATGAAAACATTACTTGCTACTAAGGACAATTAAGAAAAATAGTGACTTTTATTTTTTTTCTAAATTCTCACATTTACAAAATGATAAAATACAGAATTTTTTTTATAAACACCCTAAAAAAATAAAAAAATAAAGAAATAAATATTTAGATTCGGTATTTTCTTTCTTTTCATTCACATTATCTATCACACTGAAGGCTAATTATCTGTTGGCTGAAAGAGTCAGGTAAGTCCGCACGTCTTACTGTAAATCTGACATGATGATGGATGGAAAGAAAGAAAAAATGGTGACCAATCCTTAGGAATGCCATCATGACCAATGCCAATGAACCATGACTAGTAATGATGATCTTCAGTTGTTACCATAACACATTGAGATCATCTTCTGGGATGTCTCCATGATAAGTAACAATAATCTTAAGGAGTGTCACCATGTCAAATATCTACTGTATAACACAAGCTTTAGATACTTCCTGGTTCTGTTTAGTTAACCCTGCTTGAAATAGCTTGGATTTTCCTGAAAAGAAACAAAACATTTTGTGGTCAGATGTCAATTGCATGTTTTCTGAAAGCTAAAAATTTTAAGATTATATATTAGAAATCTATTATGAAATGCAGTGGTTTTTCAATGAGAACATTTATTGCTATGTAATAATTTACGTGTTAACCACAAAATTTTACAAAAATTATAATAAAGATCTGTATTTCACTTATGATGTAAGTTCTTATGTAATTTCACTAAGATGAACATCCAATTGATTGTCTTCATTCTTTTTTCATATAAAGGAAATTTAATACAATTTACTGAAAAATCAATTTCAATATCATTTCGCTGGGGAAATTTGACTTAGATACGTGGTAATAATTTAATTTTTTATAACTACTTAAACAAGAGCCTGTTTTCTGAATTTTGCTCACACCCAGGACACTAATTGAAAGAGAACAACCTAAGGATTCCCTAAGGGCAATTCCATCAAATATTGATATCATTTGGGCCAGTAGTTTCACTAGAAAAAAATTCAAATATTTTTTTACTGTTTTTCCTGTTTTTTACTAACAGTGACAATATTGGTCCAATGTCTGCAGCCATGGCATAAGTTTGAACGGAACCAGCCAAGCCAGCTACAGACTATTCCACTAATGTTTGAGCTTAATTGCCCAATTAGTTATAGGATAAATGCTCAAATAATTTTTGTTGATTTTTTTTTCAAATGTTTGTGGTTGTATTATTGTATGAGCCTGTCAGCATCAGCATCTGCAGACAATTTCCACTCATTTACTTTTGTTCTAATATATCCTTATAATGTTTTAACACCATGTTAAAAATTGAACCTTGTTCTCATTTAGGATCCATGTATAACTTTGATGATTTTGCTTTTTTTCAATTGGTAATTCAGTGCTGATATTTTCTCAAAAACGAGAAAGCTAAATACAGAGTCCATGTTTTGATATGGAAACCCCAAAAATGATTATGATGAAAACTAGGAGGGAGACAATATTATTAGTTACTGAAGATTCCCTGGAAATCTATTCACATGTTTGCAAGGACGAACAACACTGCTATGTTTATGACACAAAAATTTCATTTCTATTTTCTGTACCTCTGAATAGATGAATTTTTAGTTTTTTGTAAATTATCAACTACTAAAACTTAAATCATTAAGAAGCTATTTGTTGGATTTTTTTGCCTGTTCTTTCATGTGATATGGATTTTGTGTGATGAATTTATCCTTTCTTACTCAGTCATTGAAAACACTCTTCATTTCTTGTATATTTCTGACTGAAAGCTTACAATTTACAATTTCCATAATTTTTTTGGGAAATTTTTGGTGTCACTGACAGATATACAGATGTATACATCTTTATTTCTCATCACCATTTTATACAAGCTACAGAGATTGACAGTTATAAACATACACATAACACAGACATAAATTCAAGATTACAAAGCATTATAGGTATTTTAGTCCAGCCGGAGGACACACATTTTCATTAATAAAAAAATATGAATTTACAAAATTTTACCAATTCAATTTTATTCTTTGTTGCCATTATTTCTTTCAATAAATAAACATTTGGTCTCCTTGAATACTTTCTCTTTATAGTCAACAACCTTTTTTCTTAGAAAAATATACATTCTAAAATACAGTGATATTCATCGCCTATGACATTTCTATTACATAATCTACAGTATGTATTTTCTCTTGGTACATTATTCAAACTTCCTTGCTCAATTGATAATTTATGGTTTGTAGTTATAAATTTACAAAACGCTAAAAATTCTTTTTGTTTATTAAGTATATCAAAACATTTTCAAATTGCAGATTATATTTAAATATTCTATAATTCAAAGCTTAAGAACAATCAAATACTACAGAATGTCACAATGTTTAACAAATAATAACACTGTCCTAGGACTAATAGAGTATATAATTAACATAAATGTGTGGCTGTCTAAAAATTGAAGAAATCAAAACAACTTACTTATAGTCTTCCAATTACATATTAGTTTTAATTCACTGTTGCTAACTAGTCTGCTTTAATGGTGCAGTTGATATTCATGAAATTGGTTTATTTGGCAATGCCGATGATTTTTTAAATCTTACAAATCGGAGAAAGAATCATCTAAGATGGGCATTACAGCTGCAGAACCGTTAAAACATTATGGAATCCCTTATATTATTCATATCAATTTTTTACTTACCGTTATGGTTTTAAGTATAATGTTTTTTACCTAAATCATTATATATAGATTAATTATTACATCCTGGCAAGTGGACTATCGGATTTAACTGTCAAGATTAATAACTCTGATATTCCTAAAAAAAACCATGTAAGAATTTTTTCCTTTACGATTATCATATATATTTTCTTATTTGATAAACTAAAATAATTTTGAGTACCTCAACATTAACATAATATTAGGGTCTTGTGACGGTTATATGCAAAATATTTGCCAGGTCCGAGTGACATATTACGCCACGCAAAGCGTCGGGTAATATGTCACTCGGACCTGGCAAATTTTGCATCGGGTAACTGAAAGTTAATGTTTGAACAACAATGGTAAGTATTAGATGAATAAATTCATACAACCTTCTTGATCATCTGACACAAAAATGAAAGATTTTCACCTGATTTTTTTGTAACTTTGTCGACAACCAGTAAGTATTCAAAGAAGTCAACAGTGTGAGATTTGTCTCTGTCAACCTCATCAATAGCCTCCTGTAAAAACAGAAAAAGTGATTATAAATAAATAATATTATTGATTTGTTAAATTGTGTCCTCAACAACATTAGAGGCTCAGTTTAACACATGCCTTAAGTATGTTTATAATGAAAGTGTCCAGTGATATCACATACATGTGATGTGCGCTAAATAATATGAAACTTTTTATTTATTTTCTGTTTCAAATCTTTGCACACTTATCTACTCATCACCATATGTCATTGGATTCAACAACTGACTTTAATTAACAGCATCTTAAACTTGCTCTAAAAATGGTCCTTCTTATGATATCGCAGTATTTAGAATAATAGTTGTATTGTAATCACACAAGGGACAAGTATGGCTACATGAATACAATGTCTGATATTTTCTACATAAAAACAAATTGATTTTACAAAAAAAATTGAACTACAATTTTCTTGTCACAAATAAAAAGTAAGGTGGAATTGCTTTAGTGAACATTTTTGTCATTACTGTATATCAGAATAAAATACTCCGCGGGGCGCAGCTAGATACGACCGCAGATGTTGAACCCTGAATAGCCCCCCCTCCCCCCCAAAAAAAATAATTTACCCCTTTTTTAGCTTTTGTGCAATACACTATGAAGTTGCGCATTGACCAACCCCTCCCAAAACCCCCCCCCAAAAAAAATAATAAAATTTATTGTAAACCCCCCCTTTTTTTTGCTAAAAAAAATTTGAAATTATCTTTTTAAATTTATGCAATATGAAATGAGAAAAAAATTAACCCCATTCCCAATTTCTCATTTACACCCGCTAAATTTTGTTTTCAAATCCCCCACCCCAACAATTTCTTTATACTTTGCAACCATAACAGCCCATTTAAATACACCATAAATGTATTAAAATAGAAAATGACATCATAGTCATGGATGGCAAATTTTAAATATACATAATTTAAAAGCAGTTTAGATGAGATAAACAAAAAAGCTTCATCAGCACATTTTATATTGGCAAATTTCAAATGAAGTTCATTAAACTAAAGTTATTGACAAATTTCCAATGGAATTTGTTAATAATAAAGTTTTGATAACAGGGCACACATGTCAATTTCTTGCTATTGCGCAATACTGTGCAATTGAAAATTTCTTTAAATATTTGACACATAATAGGTTTCTGACACAGAATAACTGAATCAGAACTTAGAATTGGTCATATAATTTGAATTTATATTCAATTTTTTGCTTCTTGTGCAATACAATATGCTGTGGAGAATTGCCCCCCTCCCCCCCAAAAAAATAATTTACCACTTTTTTAGCTTTCGTGCAATACACTATGAAGTTGCACATTAACCCCCCATCCCAAAAATAACCCCCCAAAAAACAATAAAATTTATTGTAAACCCATAAACCCCCCCCCTCCACCCTTTTCTTCCTTAAAAAAATTTGAAATTTTCTTTTTAATTTATAAAATATGAAATGAGAAAAAAAATACACTATGCTATTGCATATTGACCCCCCCCCCCCCAAAAAAAAAAAAAAAAAAAAAAAAACTTATTGTACTCCCCCAACCCTTTTTTGCAAAAAAAAAAATGTTTGAAGAAATTTTCTTTTTAATTTCTGAAATCTGAAATGAGAAAAAATTGCCCCCCCCACAATTTCTTATTTACCCCCTAAATTTTCACCCCCACCCCCCGACCTTTCCCTTTTTCCAAAAAAAAAAAATTTGTTCCCTCAAGATAAGGTCATAATCCTTATTCAAATTTCTCATGGAATTTGCAAACATAATTACCCATTTAAATACATCACTGAAGTCTTAAAATAGAAAATGAAATATGGCTAAAATTAATATTAATTAATAGTAACTTCTAAAAATAAATTGACAGCTATAAATCACCCCAAGACAATCTACATTTCTTTATACATAATTGAATCATACACAATATTTTACTTTAAATGTGTTTGGATTACCTCCCTTACACCAAGATAATATCATAGATTTCTATTTACTTATACTAAAGTTATTGTGCAAAAACCAAGAAAAATGCTTATTTGGGTCATTTTTAGCCCCTAATTCCTAAACTGTTGGGATCAAAACTCCAAAAAATGGTCGTAAACCTTGTGTTAAAATTTCATAGATTTCTATTTACTTATACTAGAGTTATTGTGCGAAAACCAAGAAAAATGCTTATTGGGCCCTTTTTTGGCCCCTAATTCTTAAACTGTTGGGACCAAAACTCCCAAAATCAATCCCAACCTTCCTTTTGTGGTCATAAACCTTGTGTTTAAATTTCATAGATTTCTATTAACTTATACTAAAGTTATAGTGCGAAAACCAAATGTCTTCGGACGACGACGCCGGACGACGACGACGCCAACGTCATACCAATATACGACCGCAAAAATTTTGCGGTCGTATAAAAAGGAACATGAATACATCTGCAAGAAGCATAAAAAAAGATATGTTTTTATACCATTTCTTTGGAAAGATAATATGATGTAGTGATCTTGTATGGCATACAATCACTAATTTTTTGTGGGGGTTTTGTGGGGGTTGATATTTCGTGGATTCCCTTCTGAAAATTATTTCATGGGCATAAAATTTGGTTGATTCTGAATTTAACAAATACATGTACTGATTAACTCATAGGGGTTATATTTCTTTTGGGGAATAACTTTTATACTTACCTACAAAAATAATGATATAAATCCCCAAAGAAAATTTCGGCTTTAACATTATATAAATAGAACAGCTTAATGCTGATTTGATACATGCAGCAACATAGGAGCTAACTCATATAGCCACAATATCATTGGAAGGGATTATATATAAAAATTTCAGTTCTCTTTGTCTTGATTGTAATTCCATACTGTGGATTCATTTATTTTCGTTGATACCAATTTTCGTGGATATAGGAAAAAAGGCATTTCGTGGGATACCTAAATTCGTGGATTGCTGGCTTAGAAAAAAAATATAAAAAGTTGTATATATACTTAAATTCGTGGTTTGGCACATCAGATATCATGTAAAGTGCTGATTTAAAACGCTGATCAAACAAAAGTCTAACAAACAGATTCTTTAAATTTGTAACAGAACAATTAAAGCTTGTCATGAATTTAACAAGATTAACAAAATCCATAATTATTTACTCATTAGGTTAAGCAGGTGTGAAATATATATATTGACAAAATTGCAATCACTTGTCACCAAATACCTCGGGGCATATAAATACATATTTTTAATCCGATTACAATCAATAATTTCTGCTTTATTATCTTTTGACAAGATGTGTTTACTGTAATTTATGAGAAACTCATCATATGTCAGAATTCAAGTACATGCTGTAAAAACGCAATTGTTCAAAACTCCATGGTTTCAAACTTCAGTGCATTTAAACAAGAGCAAAAATATTATTTTTCGTTGGATATTTAAATTCGTGGTTTACTGGGACCCACGAAAACCACGAAAATTGGTATACAACGAATATTAATGAATCCACAGTATATAGTTACATCATACTTTGATCTAAAAGTGATATAGATAGTTTTACGATACATTTTACGTTCTTATGGCCATTTTGTGATGGATGAAAATATGAGATTTGATTGTTGCAAGAGCATATATACTTGTCCTGATGAAATTATATCAGTAAACTTCAAGTTGACACTATTTTCTAAACACTTTTCTTCCAACTCAACCTATACCACAATAAAGGAATTCTATAAGTGCAGCATGATACAACTGCAGCATGTCGACAGGTAAACAGTTGAAGTAAGTCTAGACACACTATTATGCTCAACCCATCAAGTGTTGGAAATTATAATATACATTACACAAGAATATTGGACCTACCACAAAAATCAGATGAAAAACAAAAGAAAAGTTAGAAATCCAGCCACGTTGCCTTTCAACCACCTTTAACCCCCTGCATCTCAAAAACTGTAAAAACAGGAAAAATCAGCAGACAAACTACTGAAAGCAATCAATATGAATTAAAAGAAAAAAATCTATTTTGAAATATTGGATGAAAAATAAAGATTTTATGTTTCCTTCAAAATTGCTAACTTGACCCTTGTACAAGGATATGCATTTCAGCTTAGCATTACTATGAACTCTACGAATTTACAAACAAATTGTAAACAAAGTTTCAGTGAACGTGCGAAAGTTGTAACATAGAATTTCATTGGCGAATACCAATCAAATAGACAGATTACAGGAGATTTCCAAATAAGGAAGTATATCGATTGTGTCGATGGAATTTATAAACAAACAAAGAATTTATTATTACTATATAAACTTTACTCACAGTATTTTAGACATTTAAATGTCCAGTATATCTATAATATCCGTGTAAGGAATGAAAAATCAGAAAAAAAATTAGGGAAGAGCATTGAACAAATTTTTTTTCAGTCAAAATAAGAATCACAAAAAAAAATGTCTTACATTTTGAAAACGAAAAAAAAAAAAAACCTCGGTCAAAATGCCTCATCAGAAACACCTTTTTTTCTTCAATGTTGGGGAAACAGAATATTTTTTTTAGAAAAATAAGCATACCCTCCACCCACCTTTCAAGTTAAATGTTCCGTCCCTAATATGTTATTTATTGAAATCCATATGAAAAATTATTTTATTTTGGATTTTTTGTTCAGTTGCTAGCATGTCATCTGTTAAGATAAATACATGTATTTCATCTACATTAAGAATTCGTAAAACTATATAGTATATTCTAATTTTGTTCGACAACAGAAATAAATATGGCTACTTGTGCAATATGGGAATGGGTCACTGTTTCCTCCAGTATATAAAACTAGAGGCTCTCAAGAGCCTGTATCGCTCACCTGGATTTAACTTTTCATCTTCAGCAGACCTAAAAAGTGTTGCAGTCAATTTGGCTGGTTTTTCTATAGGATTCTATGTTAAACTAATTTCAGCTGTGGCAGTCATCTTGGTTGACAGTCCAGGTCAACGGATACATTTCTAAAAGAGAACCATCTAAGGACCATTTCTGCTAAGTCTTGTTCCAACTGGCTTAGCGGTTTCATACAGGAAGATTTTTAAATTAATTTTCCTATAGGGTCCAATATTTAACAAAGATTGACAATCCGGTGATCAGATTCATTTCTGAAAGAGGACCTCCTAAGGACCAATGCTGCCAAGTCTGGCTCCAATATGTCAAGTGGTTTCAGACAAGAAGATTTTTCAATGAATTTTTCCATAGGGCCCTATGTTAAACTAAGTTCGGGTGTGGTGGCCATCTTGGTTGACAGTCTGGGTCATTTGACAAAATTCTGAAAGAGGATCATCTAAGGACCATTACTACCAAGTCTATTACTAATTGGCTTAGTGTTTTTTGAGTGAATTTCCCATAGGGTTCTATGTTAAACTAAGTTCTGCTGTGGCAGCCATCTTGGTTCACAGTCCACAAAATCAGATACATTTCTGAAAAAGGACCTCCTAAGGACCAATGCTGCCAAGTCCTGCTACAATATGTCAAGTGGTTTCAGACAAGAAGATTTTCCAATGAATTTTCCTATAGGGCCCTATGTTAAACTAAGTTTGGTTGTGGCAGCCATCTAGGTTGACAGTCCAGATCATCGTACACACCTCTGTAAAAGTTAACAGTACCAGTCATTGGACATATTTCTGAAAGAGAACCTCCTAAGAACCATTACTGCCAACTTTGGTTTCAACTGGCCATGTAGTTTCATATAAGAAGATTTTTGAAATTCACCCCCCCTTTTTTTTCTCTATTTTTAATAACAGCAGCCATGTCGGTTGGAAGTCGGGGATGCCAGACATAATTTTGAAAGGGGGCCACCCAAGGACCATTTCACCAAAGTTTGGTCTCAATTTGCCCAGTGGTTTCAGAGGAAAAGATCTTTAAAGAAAAGTTTATGCTGGATGCCGTCTTTAAAGGGCAAAAACTCCTATAAGGGGTCAATCAATGATTTTGGTCATCTTGACTTATTTGTAGATCTTACTTTGTTGAACATTTTTGCTGTTTACAATTTGTCTTTATCTATAATAATATTCAAGATAATAACCTAAAACTGCAAAATTTCCTTAAAATTAACATTTCAATAACCCAACAAAGGGTTGACAGATTCGTCTGAAAATAGATCTTGATCTGATGAGCATTTTTACCCCATGACAGTTTTGCTCTAAAAAACAAAAACTGCAGTTTACCCCTATGTTCTATTTTTAGCCATATCGGCCATTTTGGTTGGAAGGCAGGGTCATTGGACCATTGTGGTAAAATATTATAAGGACACATTTAATAGAACAAAGCTAAATGAGCAGAAACATACGTACGACAAAAACGACACACTCCTGCCATAATACGACCGCAAATATTTGCGATCGTATAAATAAATCAGCCATCCAAATTATATGAAAAAATACTTAGTAGATTATATTGCTTTTATACCTCTATTTGGTCAGGAGTAAACTTGCATCCTAAATGCTGTAAAATGTGTGAAACCTGGAATGATAAAGTTTTTGCATTACTAAGTGACAAATATTCGTAAAGAACAAAGGAACACATGTCAAGTAACTGATATTTGTATATTTTAGTTTAGTGAGTTTTCATGGTATGATACTAGTGTTACAATTTTTTCTGTAAGAAAATAGGTTATAAGGCTTAAGTTTTGCTTGTATAATTAAAATCAGTAACATTTACACTTGGTATACATCAAATTGAACTTTACTGACCTGTTTAAAAAAAACACAATACTTAAATCTTATACTCTATTTTCTTACAGATGGTGTCGTAAGAGTTGTCTTAAATTTGGAAACCGCCTCGGTGGTCTAGTGGTAGCGTGCTCGCCCTGCGTGCAGAAGGTCGCAGGTTCGATCTCCGGCCGGGTCAAACCAAAAACATTAAAATTGGTATTTGCTGCTTCTCCGCCAAGCACACGGCATCTAGGAGTAAGAGCAAAGACTGGTCGGCTCGGAGTCAGTATAATGTGTCAGAGTGGGGTGGTATGTCTTCCTGCGGACAGTTACCTCGTGAGCTAGCACATTAAAAATCCGACTCAGCATGTCGGTCTAGTACAAAGCAGGGATTATTCATTATCATATAAACATGTTCTCGTGCTGATATGCACCTGGTTGCCACTGGACGTTAAACAATAATTCATTCATCCATCTTAAATTTGGAGGGGTATCCCCTAATAGTAAACTATACCAACAGCGTTTTAACTCTTAGTCTCTAATTTCTTATCAAATTCAATGCTCACATGAATATAAAATCTGATGCACCAGATGTGCACATTGATTTAATGTGGTTTATACTGGTATCACACTATATCATGCTACTGAAGATGTCAAAATGGAGTCAAATTAATATTGAACAAGAGGCTCACCAGAGCCTGTATCGCTCACCTGGAGTCTGGTTTTCATTGGACAATTAATCAACTATTTGACCAAGTTTGTTGCAATTGGTTCAATTGTTCAGCGAAAATTTGTTGAAGATTTATTTTTCATAAGGTTTAATGTTAAAATATGTTCCCTGATGGTGGTAGTCCTGGCAGGAAGTTGACAAAATTGACCAGGAATAAGGGTGAACCTTAAATAAATGTAACAGAACCCGACCTCAAATTACACAAACCAATAACTCCTAAATAGAATTTAGGATTCCCTTCAAAATTTCAGGGTAGGTAGATCTCAACATGGCAAACATTTTTCAATTTACATTTCACTTCTATCTCAAATAGTTTTGGAGATAAATGCAAAAATGTTAAAATTTTAAAAATTTGACAAAAAAGGGCAATAACTCCTAAATGGGTTTTGAGATTTCCTTTAAAATTTCAGGGTATGTAGATCTCAACATGGCAAACATTTTTCAAATTTACATTTCACTTCTATCTCAAATAGTTTTGGAGATAAATGACGAAAAATGTTAAATTATGAAAATTTGACGAAAAAAGGACAATAACTCCTAAATGGGTTTTGGAATTTCCTTCAAAATTTCAGGGTAGGTAGATCTTGTCATGCTGATCAAATTTACCCCATGTCAGATTTTCGATATCTGTAAGGCCATTTATTTTTTATTACTTGATTTACGGATTTTTTTATCAATAATGTTGGATGGGTGGTGGGTAAAAAAAAAAAAAAAAAATCCAAAAATGACTTCAAAGAACGCAAAAGACGAAGACGCTTTTACCCGGAAGTCGCATAAAACCGATATCGATATCGGACTATAATCCGGACTACATAAAACACGAAAACACGACGATCATCGCTTGTTTCGACAGTTATATGTGATACATTTTACCCACCAGAAAGATTTTTTTTTGTTTCTGAAAGACTTTTGCCATCGGCGGCAATATAAAAATAAAAAATAATGGAAAAGTGAATTTTTTTTTTTTCCAATTTTGAAAAAATACGGACGGCGGATCCGTAAATCAAGTAATAAAAAATAAATGGCCTAACGGTTTTTGAGTTATTAGCAAAAAACAGCAATTTACCCCTATGTTCTATTTTTAGTAACAGCGGCCATGTTTTTCCACGAATCAAAAATCCCCACATCAGTTCTATGCAGGGTACCCTAAGCAACAATCTTACCAAGTTTCATATGATTTTGAATAGTAGTTTCAGAGAAGAAGATTTTTGAAATAATAACATTAAAAAAAGCCAAAAATATGAAAAAAGGGCAATAACTCCTAAATGGGTTTTGGAATTTCCTTCAAAATTTCAGGGTAGGTAGATCTTGTCATGCTGATCAATTTTACCCCATGTCAGATTTTCGATATCTGTAACGGTTTTTGAGTTATTAGCAAAAAACAGCAATTTACCCCTATGTTCTATTTATAGTAACGACAGCCATGTTTTTCGACATTTCAAAAATTTTAAACGATAGAAATTTTCCAGATGCCCTAAAGAACAATTCCGCAAAGTTAGGTTGAAGTCGGTCCAGTAGTTTAGGACGAGTTAACATTTGAAAAAGTTTACAGACGACGACGACGGACGCCAAGTGATGGCAATAGCTCACATGGCCTATGGCCAGGTGAGCTAAAAAGAGGTGAATAGCACAATACAGTGGGAGCTGGGTATATAGGTTTTTTCTCGGATAAGATTTAGTGTCATTGGATTTCAAATATTCCTTGTTACACCTATATTAAAGTTCCTAACGATACAGGAGACAACTCAAACAAAACTTCCAGAGGCAATCAAAATATATGAAACAAGCATTCTGAGAGTATTGCTGAGTAATACAATTTCTCTTACTGGCTAGAGCTGTGAAAAAACACACCAAATGCTACTTGACTATGTAAATCGGACACAGACGTATGGACAGAGTAATTTCTAAAATTCCTGAAACTAGGTAATTTTTATTTCCAAAGGCAATAACCCTCACAATAATTATCCAATCATCGTTAAACTCAAACTTGATCTGTACCTCATCATTTTAAGCTCATACACCAAAAATAATATCAGTTGGTAAAAGAGTTTGCAAAAAAGTCGGGAAAACTAATATTTTGGCAATAATTTCTATTTCCAAGGGCAATAACCCCCCCCCCCCCAAAAAAAAAAAAAAGAAAAATTATCCAATCAGCATAAAACTAAAACTTGATCTGTAGCTGAAAATTATAAGCTCCCATACTAAAAAAGATTAGTTGGTTCAACAGTCTGGAACAAGAGGCTCACCAGAGCCTGTATCGCTCACCTGGAGTCTGGTTTTCATTGGACAATTAATCAACTATTTGACCAAGTTTGTTGCAATTGGTTCAATTGTTCAGGGAAAATTTGTTGAAGATTTATTTTTCATAAGGTTTAATGTTAAAATATGTTCCCTGATGGTGGTAGTCCTGGCAGGAAGTTGACAAAATTGACCAGGAATAAGGGTGAACCTTAAATAAATGTAACAGAACCCGACCTCAAATTACACAAACCAATAACTCCTAAATAGAATTTGGGATTCCCTTCAAAATTTCAGGGTAGGTAGATCTCAACATGGCAAACATTTTTCAATTTACATTTCACTTCTATCTCAAATAGTTTTGGAGATAAATGCAAAAATGTTAAAATTTTAAAAATTTGACAAAAAAGGGCAATAACTCCTAAATGGGTTTTGGGATTTCCTTTAAAATTTCAGGGTATGTAGATCTCAACATGGCAAACATTTTTCAAATTTTACATTTCACTTCTATCTCAAATAGTTTTGGAGATAAATGACGAAAAATGTTAAATTATGAAAATTTGACGAAAAAAGGACAATAACTCCTAAATGGGTTTTGGAATTTCCTTCAAAATTTCAGGGTAGGTAGATCTTGTCATGCTGATCAAATTTACCCCATGTCAGATTTTCGATATCTGTAACGGTTTTTGAGTTATTATCAAAAAACAGCAATTTACCCCTATGTTCTATTTTTAGTAACAGCGGCCATGTTTTTCCACGAATCAAAAATCCCCACATCAGTTCTATGCAGGGTACCCTAAGCAACAATCTTATCAAGTTTCATATGATTTTGATTAGTAGTTTCAGAGAAGAAGATTTTTGAAATAATAACATAAACTAGAGGCTCTCAAGAGCCTGTATCGCTCACCTGGATTTAACTTTTCACCTTGAGCAGACCTAAAAATTTAAGTGTAGCAGCAAATTTGGCTGGTTTTTCTATAGGATTCTATGTTAAACTAATTTCAGCTGTGGCAGTCATCTTGGTTGACTGTCCAGGTCATCGGATACATTTCTAAAAGAGAACCATCTAAGGACCATTTCTGCTAAGTCTTGTTCCAACTGGCTAAGCAGTTTCAGACAAGAAGATTTTTAAATGAATTTTTCCTATAGGGTCCAATATTTAACAAAGGTCGGTGTGGCAGCCATCTTGGTTGACAATCCGGGTGATCAGACACATTTCTGAAAGAGGACCTCCTAAGGACCAATGCTGCCAAGTCTGGCTCCAATATGTCAAGTGGTTTCAGACAAGAAGATTTTTCAGTGAATTTCCCATAGGGTCCTATGTTAAACTAAGTTCTGCTGTGGCAGCCATCTTGGTTCACAGTCCATGAAATATCAGACACATTTCTGAAAAAGGACCTCCTAAGTACCAATGCTGCCAAGTCCTACTCCAATATGTCAAGTGGTTTCAGACAAGAAGATTTTTCAATGAATTTTCCTATAGGGCCCTATGTTAAACTAAGTTTGGTTGTGGCGGCCATCTTGGTTGACAGTCCGGGTCATCGGACAAATATCTGTAAGATGACCATCTAAGGACCATTGCTGCCAAGTCTGGTTCCAATCGGTCAAGTGGTTTAAGACAAGAAGATTTTTCAATGAATTTTCCCATAGGGCCCAATGTTAAACTAAGTTCAGCTGTGGCGGCCATCTTGGTTAACAGTCTGGGTCATTGGACATATTTCTGAAAGAAAACCTCCTAAGAACCATTACTGCCAACTGGCCTTGTAGTTTCATATAAGAAGATTTTTTAAATTCACCCCCCCCCCTTTTTTTTTCTATTTTTAGCAATGCCATATTTGGTTTGATTCCATACTGTGGTTCTCTAAAAGAAGACATTTGTATGTATTTCCCATTGGGTCCTATGTTAAACTAAGTCCACTGATGGCGGCCATCTTGGATGATGGATAGGCACCAAAGTAACAACACTTGGTAAGCATCTCATAAGGAACATTCATGCCATGTTTGGTTTCATTCCATTCAGTGGTTCTATAGAAGAAGACATTTGTATGTATTTCCCATTGGGTCCTATGTTAAACTAAGTCCCCTGATGGTGGCCATCTTGGATGATGGATAGGCACCAAAGTAACAACACTTGGTAAGCATCTCATAAGGAACATTCATGCCATGTTTGGTTTCATTCCATTCAGTGGTTCTCTAAAAGAAGTCATTTGTATGCATTTCCCATAGGGTCCAATGTTAAACTTAGTCCCCCGCTGGTGGCCATCTTGGATGATGAATCGGCAACAAAGTAACAACACTTGGTCAGCACCTCATAAGAAACATTCATGCTATGTTTTGTTACATTCCATTCAGTGGTTCTCTAAAAGAAGTCATTTGTATGCATTTCCCATAGGGTTCTATGTTAAACTAAGTCCCCTGCTGGCGGCCATCTTGGATTATGGATCGGCTACAAAGTAACAACACTTGGTCAGCACCTCATAAGGAACATTCATGCCATGTTTGGTTTCATTCCATTCAACGGTTCTCTAAAAGAACTCATTTGTATGCATTTCCCATAGGGTCCTATGTTAAACTTAGTCCACCGCTGGCGGCCATCTTGGATGATGGATCGGCTACAAAGTAACAACACTTGGTCAGCACCTAATAAGGAACATTCATGCCAGATTTAGTTTCATTCCATTCAGTGGTTCTCTAAAAGAAGTCATTTGTATGAATTTCCCATAGGGTTCTATGTTAAACTTAGTCCCCCGCTGGCGGCCATCTTGGATGATGAATCGGCAACAAAGTAACAACACTTGGTCAGCACCTCATAAGGAACATTCATGCCATGTTTTGTTACATTCCATTCAGTGGTTCTCTAAACAAGAAGATTTTTGAAATTTCAGCCAATCAGAACACATTATTGGGCCTGGCAGCCATGTTGAATATTCGATCAGCACCAAAATTACAAATTCTGTAAAGGACCTTCACAGGAACATTGCTGCCAAGTTTGGTTCCATTTGGTTCAGTGGTTTTTTAGAAGAAGATTGAAATGTGAAAAGTTAACGGACGGACGACAGACGACGGACGGACGGACGGACGGACGACGGACGACGGACGCAAAGTGATGGCAAAAGCTCAGACTGGCTTTTAGCCAGGTGAGCTAAAAAAAGCCAAAAATGTGAAAAAAGGGCAATAACTCCTAAATGGGTTTTGGAATTTCCTTCAAAATTTCAGGGTAGGTAGATCTTGTCATGCTGATCAATTTTACCCCGGGTCAGATTTTCAATATCTGTAACGGTTTTTGAGTTATTAGCAAAAAACAGCAATTTACCCCTATGTTCTATTTATAGTAACGACAGCCATGTTTTTCGACATTTCAAAAATTTTAAACGATAGAAATTTTCCAGATGCCCTAAAGAACAATTCTGCAAAGTTAGGTTGAAGTCGGTCCAGTGGTTTAGGACGAGTTAACGTTTGAAAAAGTTTACAGACGACGACGACGACGACGACGACGACAGACGACGACGACGACGGACGCCAAGTGATGGCAATAGCTCACATGGCCTATGGCCAGGTGAGCTAAAAAGTCAGGAAACTGTAGCATGACTGATGGATGGCGTGCAAACCTATAGTCCCCTTCAGCGTTTCTGTTAGGGGCCAAAAAAAAGGATACAATTCAAATAATATTTAGTCTTATTAATTACCTCTTGTAAGTTTAATGTCATATCATTGTCTTTGTCATATTCTTTAAATTTACTCCAATGATCTAAAACCTAAAATGAACAAGAAATTTCACAACAAAAGTTTGAGCTCTCGGCACCTCTTTGCTTCTATAGCTGCTTTCATTTAACAGAACACTGTGAAACAGAATAATTTTCTACATAATGTCTGTGTTTGTTTTTCATAAGGGAAATATTTTTGCATCAAGTACCAAACACAATGTAGTAAATTGAATAACCCTCAAAATTTTCCCCATTATTTCACACAAATATGCTTTTCCATATAATTTACAACTAGCATTGAAAAATGCTTTATTCTGTAAACAGATTTGAAACAATTAGAGATTGACAGAAATAAATTGTTTTCTAGTACTACTCACCAATGTTATGATGCTTGTTTGATAATTAGTAAAATTTGTGGGGGCAAGAATAATACCTACACCTTTTGTCCATATTTATATTAATATTATTGTCTGAATTTAGGAATTACTTCTCTCACTTTTGAGACAAAGCAGTTCCTATTTTTACCGCTGTGAGATTTCCTTCTTTTATGCTAGGGTGAGACATCCTGGGAAATGATTTTGCAACTGTCTCAGGGAGTCAAGATCCTTAAACATGATAAAACAGAAATACATTCCCTTCAGACTTTGTCTAATAAACTCCAAACTGCCTACAATCAAAATGTTTTATCAAATAAAGTGTTCCTCATCTTCCATAGTTCCAAGCGTACAGAGGGTAAATCCAAAGTACTGACCTGGTTACAGAACCATTAAATCTTACCTTCGGGTGTCTGAAATTTCCCTATCTTGCACTCTCACCAGCGTTAAGATTCTTTATAACTAAAGGTTTTAAAAGTTAACAAATATCCAACGTAATGAAAGGAATCCTGCAATAAAGATCTCCTACAAAGAACATTGTGTACAAAATACACATCTTTTGTAAATACTCACAAAATTTTGTGCCATATGGGGAAAGTGTTGTAGATAGGATAAACTGTTTATTCTACCAGTATGTGGGTCTACAATAATGGGATTCTCAGCTGTAAAAAATTGAAATAAATAATTTAAGATCTAATTTTCAATTCTGTAAAGACTTTTTACTGAGGTGTATCTGTATCGTTTTTTATAAACCAAATGAAAATACATAATTTATACATTAGCAATTGTATAATACTCTGATTTCTGAGTGAAAATCAGAAGAGAACAGAAAAGTTGTATTTCGCTCTAGGAAATGAGTACACAACAGCCAATACCATTACTATACAAATATTGATGTTCATCATGAAAGTCACATGATAATAAAATCAATCTTGTTTAAATTTCTCATTAATTTTTTTTTCAGTTTGTCTGTGAACAGATTAACTGATCTTGAAATTTAAATACAAATTTTCTACAACTCGAGACTGGGCAACCTTGTGCAACACACATTCCTGAATTAATGAGTTTTTCAATCATTTATTTCTAATTGTACTTATTTGAATTTCAAGGTTGCCATAGTTTTATGTCATTTTGTTTATTGAACCAGAATAAGAACAATAACGTAAAGTTATACTACAAACATTCATTGTCCATACAAAGGTCTACCCTGTACCTATAGTAGATGTATAAAGTCTCCTGGTACCGTTATCTGATGTAGAGAGAAGGGAAACTGAAAATTACTAGTTGCAGTAATTTTTAATAGGAGACAAGATTTGTTAAATACCCTCTCAATTAAATATATTTGTGAAGAACACAAAGGAGATAACCAAACAATAACTTGACGAGATGATCACAAACAAAAGTAACAAGGGTAAAAAACACAGAACATAACCACAGAAAAACATGATTGTAGATATCAGAGTGCTTACAAAATCAATTTCCCATATTTTTACTATTCAAAGGGGAATAACTCTAAGAAAGATAATCCTTCAGCATTGATTTTCACACTCGTCCGAGGAAATCCTACATTTTGCATAAATTGAAATGAAATCTATTAAGAAATGAAGATTTAGGATCACTTTCAAATACAATTTTACCATAATTTAATTGTTCAAGGGCAATAACTCTTGATATATTTTTATATAAATTTAATTAAATCTGTTGATAAATGTAGATGTGAGAGTGCTTACAAAGTTTGACGGACGATGTAATGTAATACATTCATAAGGACAGATAGCAGTAGTTAAAAAACAGGGAAGATAATTTGTAACAATTTGTTACTGAAAATTAATAAAAATCCATACTACAATGTACTTACCAACAGATTCAAGTGTTCTATTTGGTATTTCAGGTTTTTGAGGTATACTACTGATGCTGCCATTGCTAAGAGATCCTAATGTTACACCTATTGTAGGTAATGGTGACTTAGTTTCTGTGTAATCCTGTGGACTAATCGAATCAAGATTTTTTTTATTAATGTGGATTAATAGTAATGTATACTCAGTTATTTTTTCAAGAGGTGAAAGCCAGTTAATATGTTTTCAATGGATATTCATAAAAATACAGGCACATAGACCAACAATCAAATATGATATTCAGAATAAATCACAGTAAAAAATAATATGGACATCAATCCTTATAAATATTCACTATATTTTTCAGGAATAATACTCAGGAACTGTTTCATTATTCAGTGTTCACGTGTTGGAACTGGAGATATCAAAGAATCAACAGAAGTACTCATTTCAAAGAATCTTTTCTGTGTGTATATATTGTGAAACATGAGCAAACTCTATTAACATTATGTATATGAGTTTATTAACTTGATCTGAAAAACAGCATACACAACTTACTTTGGATAGGTTTCAGGATTACTGGTAATGCAAGGATATTGGGGTTAGTGGATTACTGGTAGTGTAAGGATATCGGATTAAGTGGATTACTGGTAATGTAAAGATATTGGGTTAAGTGGATTACTGGTAAAGTAAGGATACCGGGTTAAGTGGATTACCGGTAATGTAAGGATATTGGGTTAAGTGGATTACAGGAATAAGGATATCACGTTAAGTGGTGTACTGATAATGTGAGGATATCAGGTTAAGTGGATTACTGGTAATGTAAGAATATCGGGTTAAGTGGATTACTGGTAAAGTAAGGATATTGGGTTAAATGGATTACTGATAATGTAAGGATATCAGGCTAAGTGGATTACTGCTAATGTAAGGATATCGAATAGAGTGTCAATGAGACTACATCCCAAAGGACAGTAAAGTTAGAATTAATGTCCTACATACAGAAGTTAATTTCACAACCTTTGTTCATGACTGGGATAATTTCCCAATATTGGTGTTGCTTTGCTATAGAAAAAGGTGTTTTTAAACTGGTTTTGACTGTACTGTATTTTTTCCTAACTTACATCATCTTTGGTAAAGATGCAGCTTTGGACAGTCTTTTTAACTTTCTTACTTTCAGTTCCTAATAATATAAAAGAGTGCACATAAATAAAGTGATCTGATATTTATCTTTATCATACTTCCCTGCGTCTATATCACCCTGCTCAGTCGCTCTCTAATCTCCATATTAAGGCTTTGTGACATATGATGAGACGTTATCAGCGACAGCAGGACTTAACAGCAACGTCACAATATGAGAGCAGGACTTATTAATGATGTCACAATGTGAGAGCAGATGTTATCAAGCTTACCTCCAGGATGACAACAAAGCATAAAAATGTCTTAGAGTGATGACAAAATGTACAGAATTTGTACGATAAACAGATTATCAGGTTTTCTGCGTAAAGATATTGTAAAATATCAGCCGCTTGACACAATATGAATCTTTTAGGCTTGTTTGCTGTGCTGACTCGCCAAAAAAACATCATATTATGGCCCATGGCTGATATTTTACAATATCAATGTGCAGAAAACCTGATAATCTATACATAGAGATACTGATAAAATGTTGTAAATAACTGCATTTTTTTTTCATTTTTTTTATATTTCTATGTTAGTAGTACTCGTGTAATATATTAAGTTTCTGAGAAAGGTAAGGAAGACGGGGACTAGTCCTAGATTGTGGTAATAAAGTAATCAATAAGACAACTCTAAATAAGTCTCATTATCAGTTATTTCAGTAAAGGGATGGGCCCTTGTGTACCTCCACAGGTCCTTCTGATGATGATTTCTTGTAACTTCATTAACCACAGAAAAAAATATTTTAAACTAATAATTTCTATTGACGGCCTACTTTTCTTTATACTGCAGGTTCATTTTTTTTTCAAACTGTTCAGCAAATGCAGTGAGAAAAAGTCATTTCCTTGAATACATGTACTTAAATTCACAGTTCAACTCCATTCATGAACATTGTTAACCAAGGAAATACAGATGAACCCCTCATATTTCTATTCCAAACCAATCGGTTTACTTACTGTGTCATAATAAGTATAATGAGGAGGTAACATATTTCTAATGATGGCAAGTCTTCCTTCAGCTGCTCCATTATATATTTTGTCTATATTTTTTGTAATTCTGACAAAATCAGGATCTCGTATGTGTTCTTCTTCAATATAAAACTTTTCACTTAATATACTGGAATATAAAATTCAATCTCTCTGTAAGAAATACATGTATATAGCACCAAGAACATGTATCAAGGTACAGAACAATAATAAAACAATGTGTTTTCCTATTTTTTTTCTTCATATGTTTGTTCTTTGGTTTATTAAATACACCAAATGTCATTTAAATAGGTGATGGCAAGATTTATAATCTTCTACACCAACTACAAATTTGACAATTGACCAATGAAATCCAACCAACTCACCAGTGCATCCACAGTAGATCCTCCTTCCTGTCCTATAGAGAGATCCCTGATTTAATTTGTGAATACTTTTATATAAATAATAAAACTTATATGCTTATTGTCCCCCGCCGCAACGCGATGCGGGGGATATGGTAATGCCGGGCGTCCGTCCGTCCGTCCGTGCTTCCGTCCATCCGTCCGTGCTTCCGTCCGTCCGTCCGTCCACCTTGTAAGCGCTCTAGCAAATTTATTTCTTGACCGATTTGGATAATATTTATACAGTAGCTTTAACTCAATGATACCTCAAGGGAGTTCGAAGATGGGTCATGTCGAAATATTTTTGTAGGAGTTATGCCCCTTAATAACTTAGAAAATTGACGAAATTTTCATGTAAGCGCTCTAGCAAATTTATTTCTTGACCGATTTGGATAATATTGATACAGTAGCTTTAACTCAATGATACCTCCAGGGAGTTCGAAGATGAGTCATGTCGAAATATTTTTGTAGGAGTTATGCCCCTTAATAACTTAGAAAATTGACAAAATTTTCATGTAAGCGCTCTAGCAAATTTATTTCTTGACCGATTTGGATAATATTTATACAGTAGCTTTAACTCAATGATACCTCAAGGGAGTTCGAAGATGAGTCATGTCGAAATATTTTTGTAGGAGTTATGCCCCTTAATAACTTAGAAAATTGACAAAATTTTCATGTAAGCGCTCTAGCAAATTTATTTCTTGACCGATTTGGATAATATTTATACAGTAGCTTTAACTCAATGATACCTCAAGGGAGTTCGAAGATGAGTCATGTCGAAATATTTTTGTAGGAGTTATGCCCCTTAATAACTTAGAAAATTGACGAAATTTTCATGTAAGCGCTCTAGCAAATTTATTTCTTGACCGATTTGGATAATATTTATACAGTAGCTTTAACTCAATGATACCTCCAGGGAGTTCGAAGATGAGTCATGTCGAAATATTTTTGTAGGAGTTATGCCCCTTAATAACTTTGACAATTGACAAAATGTTCATCTAAGTGTTCTAGAAAATTTATATTCTCCTTGCATTGGAATAATATTTATACACTTAGACCTAAAGGGAGGTTTTATACATAAACTCCTATCGAAACTTATAAAATTGAAAAATACTGTCTTTAAGAGTTTGTTAGGCGGAATACTTTTGATCAAAGCATTTCTGTTTATTGAAAAGGAGTAAATGTACATTTGTATAAATTCTCAATACACATGGTAAAATAAGATTTCAACACTATACCCATATTGTATAAATGTCTTCATACCACTCGTTAACTTGTAAAAAACTTTAGCAATAACCACAAATTGTTTGTCCTTCTATTCTCTCTCTTTGAGAAAATTTTGTTATGTTTCACTTGTCCAAGGGTTTCTGATGCTCCAGTGGCGGGGGACTTCGGAACGCTGTTCGATTTTTTCAATACTATTTCCATAGTGCATAAAAACAATTTTGTAACAAAATATATACATATACTATATACTTACTTTACATCAGTTCTGATTCCTCCTAGTATACCCAGAACAACTTTCTGTTCATTATAAAACTGGTCCTCTAAGTGAGCTATATCCTAAAATAAATTATGTTTCCTTATACAGTGGAACCTCTGTAAACCGAACAGCTGTGGGACCAGAGAAATCTGCCGGTTTTCAGAGGTGAAACCGGAAGTGTATTACAATGTATTATAAGGATGTTGTAAAATTGTGCCATGTGCTTACATATGTACGTGTACCACGCACACATTATTTTAATACAATTAATTGTTTTTAATTTCAATCCGACGTTTTTATTGATGCCTGATTATTGTTTGATTAATGACTTTCACACCTTTTTTTAAAATGGTTATTTAGTTTAATGATGTCAATCATCGATCGATTAAGGATGACATGTATTATGGTTCACTGATTTTCCAGGTAATACATGGTTTTGGCTGGTTTCTAGAAGTTAATTTGACAAGAATGTATATGTTTTGTATCGGAAAGTACGGCCGGTGTTCGGAATTCAGAGGATTTTTTTACATGAATATATAGGCAAAAATACCAGATCGAAAGTAAAAGTTCGGTTTTCAGAGGAATCCGTTTTTCAAAGGGGCCGGTTTTCGGGGGTTCCACTGTATTACATATGGTATTTTTTTCCTTCCTTCTAATTGGTTTATAATATCCTTTTTTTTAATTCTGTGCACATTTATAATTCTCTTGACCCGTTTGATAAATTCTGATATCACCACATGTTGGTTAAATGCTTGTGAATTTTTCCGCAAAAAAACATTCTTTATGACCTATCAGAGTTTTACATTGTCATTAGAGAAAAAGATTCTAAAACTCTTGACGTGTTTACAAAATTTATCCACTCTTGATAAATTTCATAACCAACTGGTCATTGTTGCAGAATCTATATGTATTCACAAAGATATATTTTTTTCTGGACTTATCTTTGTATTTTAAAGTAAACCTGATTCTAGTACAACATGTACTCAATGACGTATGTTTCTATTTTTAGAAAAAAATAGTACTTGGTGTTACTAAATAAAGTATTTCTTTTTACACAGTAATAGTAATGGAACATTTAGTTTCACTTTTCAATATGGCATGATACAATCCTTGTTTTGTTGGAAGAGTGTGCATTTTAAAATTTGTGGTCTTCTAATTGATTGAGAATGGGTTTTTTATGTAATCACAGGTTACTTGAGTACACATGTTATATAACAACTAGCGAATTTCAACTTTTTCAATACATTATATATGGACCTGGTAGGGTGACATCACTCTACCAGGTCCACATAATTTTATATAACATACTGACCTAGTTAAAAGTCCATGATTGATAAATATCATAACACTACTTTTCATACTGAATAAAATTTACATTCTACTATTCTACTGTTTTGTGATAATGAAGAGTCAAGGGTCAAGGGTTAGAAATGGAAAACAATGTAACCTAATATTCTGCTATCATTTGCAATCTGCAAAGTATCATGGTATAAATTGGATATACCCCTATCAGGCTGAGGCCCTCAGGGGTATATCCAATACTTGATCTATTTGTGACGATTTGTGCATACTGTAAGTTTATGTAACTTTCAGATACATTCCAGTAATTTTTGCTTTGTAACTTCTTAAAAAATAACTACTGGTATGCAGTATTTATCTATATACTGTACAAGGTAAAAATGCCAAAAACTGATACATAATTTTTTTGGAATATCTGACTGTAAAAAAATTACATGTGGCTGTTTATGCTGTTCAACATTTGTTAATGACTACCTTGTCCTTGATGTAGATATCACGTTTTAACTTTTGTACTTCATCAGAACCTAAACATATATAAAATAAACTGAATACATTCAAAACTCAATAATATCATGCACATCTTAAAATTAAAACACACAAACAGACATTAAACAGAATTTCTCTTACGGTTTAAAAAACACAGGTTTAACAAACTGTTAAATTATAATGAAGTGGATTTATATGGGCAAAAAAAGAATAATATTTTAAGAATCATTTTTTAGTCTTGAATTCTACTTGTCAAGGATATATATCCATATGTAAAAATGTTTGAATATTAGTACACAATAGGATACATAGCTGTTTACATTTTTGGTTTACCTCTTAGCCTATAGTTGACAGAAACATAAATAAATGAAGAGAACTATTTGATCTAAGAATCATAAGCAAGAATTATAAGTGAAGTTTTACGAGAGCATAAGCATTCAACAAGTCAGAGGTAAACAATATTTCTAATTCTGATGTTTGTTTAAATTCAGGAAATGAAATCTATTAGAACTGGATATTATAATAAATTGATAGTTGTAATCACTACTAGGTTTCAAACAGATACATGTACTATTGTTTTATATAATGAAAAATAAACCTAGTGTTAGTTACCTGTGAATCCATCCTCCATGTCTGATAAAGAAAATATTTATCTTTTATCATTGTCAGGTCAATATAAAAGATAAGTTTAAGTAAATTATGAATTGCAATGATTAATAAATTCTTATGTAGACAAAAATTCTGAAAAACAGAATTGTTATTTTAGAGATAAAACAAGTTTCATGGAACTCTTTTTTAACACAAAGCAATTTTTATTATTGTTTTATAACAATTAAGATATTTTTTTGGAGTGTGAAGTACATGTTCTATAAAAATATTACCTGGATTTCCAATGACTTCTTGTTTCAATTTCAGCATCTTGTTTTGATCATCAATACACTGAAAAGTAAAGGAAATTTTTTATTAAAGGCTTTAATTTTTTTTATATCAACCATAGTCACTTTTCTTTTATAAATTTTTGAATTTAAATTATTCAGAAGGCAGTGAATCAAAGTTTTCAATGAGGCTCTACTTAAATGAGTCTACATTTTTCGGTGTATCATGGATGTTTTTATATAAAGAGGAATTTGGAGTACCCAAAGAGTATCACAAACCTTTGGTGTGAAAACTTGGAATTCTTTTCAATTAAGATTGAAGTTGAACATAATTCAAACTAACAAACCAGTATTTATATACAACTGCATTTATGTATGGATGTATTAATGTTTAATGTCCACTGGCAATCGTTTTATACATATCAGGATGAGAACATGTTGATATGATATCAATATGAACCCTGCTTTGTACTAGACCGACACGCTTAGCCAGATTTTTAATGTACTAGATCACGAGGTAACAGTCCACAGGAAGACATATGACCTCACTCGGACACATTATACATTAGACCAGTCCCTTGCTCTTACTCCTGCTTGGCAGAGAAGCAACAAATACCAATTTTAATGTCTTTGATTTGACCCAGCGAGCATGCTACCATCGCAACTGCATTCATATTAGGGAGAACTAGCAAGATCAGGCCCTCAATCTTTCTTTAAAGACAAGTTAAAATAAGTAACTAGAGGCTCCCAGGAGCCTGTATCGCTCACCTGGACTATGTCCATCTTAACTGGCAGTCTGGAACATAGCTGCCAAGTTCAAATTGGCTCACTGCTTTCAAACAAGAAACTCATTCAGTGAACTTTCCCATTAGGTCCTATGTTAAACTAAGTTCCACTCTGGCAGCCATCTTGGTTGGTGAACAGGGTCATCGGATGTAATTCTGAAAGAGGACCAACTAAGGACCATTGCTGCCAACTTTTGTTCCAATTGGCCTAGTGGTTTCAGACAAAAAGATCTTTAAATAAATTTTCCATAGGGTCCAATGTTAAACTTTGTTCCACTCTGGCGGCTATCCTGGATGATGGGTCGAGTCATCAGAAATATTTCTGAAAGGGAAACTCCTAAGGACCATTGCTTCCAACTTTTGTTCCAATTAGCCAAGTGGTTTCGGATAAAAAGATCTTTAAGTAAATTTCCCATAGGATCCTATGTAAAACTATGTTTGGCTCAGGCGGCCATTTTGGATGATGGACAGGGTCATCGAATATAATTCTCAAAGAGGACTACCTAAAGACCATTGCTGTCTTGTTGTTCCAATTGGTCGAGTGCTTTCAGGCAAAAAGATCTTTAAGTAAATTTCCCATATTGTCCTATGTTAAACTAAGTTCAGCTCTGGCAGCCATCTTGGATGACAAAGCAGGGTCATTGGATTTAATTCCGAAAGAGGACCATTGCTGCCAACTTTTGTTTCAATTGGCCAAGTGGTTTCAGACAAGAAGATCTTAAAGTAAATTTCACTAAGTT
The DNA here is from genome assembly GCA_028015205.1 of Mytilisepta virgata. NCBI lineage: Eukaryota > Metazoa > Mollusca > Bivalvia > Mytilida > Mytilidae > Mytilisepta > Mytilisepta virgata. Next base: position 48,136,833 of record CM051518.1, on the reverse strand, counting down.
CGGCTCTGGAAGACGGGCGGGATCATTGGATACAATTCTGAAAGAGGACCACCTAAGGACCATTGCTGACAAGGTTTGTTCCAATTGACCCAGTGGTTTTAGAGAAGAAGATATTTAAAGAAAAGTTTAAGATGACTATAAACGACAAGTGATGACAATAGCTCACATTGCACTTTGGACCAGGTGAGCTAAAAAATGAAGTTCAGTCTTACGTCTACATTTCACCCTATTCTTTGTAATTTTTTCAAGAAATGAGGCTGATTTAACTATATATTATACATGAAAAATTTCTAATACTTATTTTCAACTTAAAAAAAAATTTCATATGATCATCAGATCAAGACAAATGTCTTATAAGATCACTGTTTTGTCACATCATGAAGTGGAATACAGACTTACTGACACTCTTCTGTTAGCTCTCTGTTTACTGGCTTTCAGTTCGATTACTTCTTGCTCTAAACTCTCTATTCTGTAGAACAACAAAGAATTACTAAGTCACATGACTGCTTTGTGATCTTAGAACATATTACTATACAACATACACACTGTTTGAACAGTTTATTGTTATCAACAGCTTACTTGAATTTCATTGTTACGTTAGATTAGAGAAAATTCTACCAACATACATGTATGTGTGTAGTTATTATTATTTTTTTTAATGAAAATTGAATTAATTTTTAAGTCATACTGTTGCAACCAGTTTTCATACATTATCAATACCTAGAAACAACCAGCAAACTTAGGATAATGATGGATGAATTATTATTCAACATCCAGTGGCAATTATTAAATGTATATCAGAACAAGAACATGGTGATGTGATATAAACACTGCTTTGTACTAGACCGACATGCTAAGCCAGATTTTAAACATTCTACCTCACATGGTAACAGTCCAGAGGAAGACATATCACCACACCCGGACACAATATACTGACTCTGAGCCAAAAAGTCCTTTGCTTTTACCCCTAGATGCCACGTGTTTGGTGGAGAAGCAGGAAATACCAATTTTATTATGCTCCACTCATGATGTGGTTGGGGGCATAAAGTTACCCTTGTCCGAACTATGTGGTTAAGTTTTGCATTTAGATTCATTTCTTTGGAACTAAACATAGTGTATCAATGAAACTTCATCAGTGGATGTGCCTTGGGTAGTACTGAGCAGTCATACAAAAATTGGGTCATTATGACCTACATTTTATGCTTGAGCGACTCTGGTTAAGTTTTTTGTTTATCTGGATTTTAGGGCTAGGCATCGTTGTATTACAGACATAATTTCTAATTGTCTTTGGTTTGATCGAAACCCACAACCTTTTGCACGCGACCATGCTACCATGAGACCACAGAGGTGGTTCAAACTTTGTAAGGAAAACATGTATTCTTGTCATTCACATTTATGGTCACAGCCAAACAGTGTAATATTCCTTTTCATAGGCTTGTTTTGATCTCACTTTTTAACACAAATTTAATGAAAAATTTCTGCTATTAAATTAGAAATATATACTCACTTTTTATTTGCATTCTCTAATAATTTCTCCTTTCCTTTTTCTGACAGCTGGACATTTTTGTCTTTTAACAATCTGAAATAATCATTGATAAATAAGATGAAAATAATCATTGATAAATAAGATGAAAATAATCATTGATAAATAAGATGAAAATAATCCTTAATGAATAAGATGAAAATAATCATTGATAAATAAGATGAAAATAATCATTGATGAATAAGATGAAAATAATCATTGATAAATAAGATGAAAATAATCACTGATAAATAAGATCAAAATAATCATTAATAGATAAGATGAAAATGAGCATTTAACACATTTTACAACAACTCCCTTAATGTGTACTTGTATTTTCTCTTAAAACAGCAAATATGTGGTTAAAACTGCATCCCCCTCTATAAAACTGATTTAATCCTAGGTCTTTAATTCTGTTAAAAGTAATTAAACCAGAAATGATCTGAATGCTTTTATAAATACATATAAAACAGCTACATATCCACAGAAATTGCTCAAGTAAAAACATGGATTTTTGAAAGTCTATGGGTCATGTTTCTGTCAAAGGAATGTATTGAAAAACACATTCGATCTGAAATACATATTCATACAACTACAGATGAAAATTTGCACAAAAATTCTGGAAATCTGATTCTCTAAAGGCCAAATGAAGCATAACTGACAGATTTGCCCCAAGAAATTTATTTGTTTCATTTGAGGACATGATTAAAGCTGTTACAACTCTTTCAAAAACACAGTTTATTTCATGTTTAATTCTATCAACTTTCTGTAGAAAAACTGCTACCTTTATAAAAGTAAAAACATGATATGTCGAGATTATAATCAATCATTTAAATAGTTACTCAGTAATCTTAGCATTTTTCTTATCCACCAGATCATTAAGTAAAGTAACTGTTCCTTGTAACGTGGCAAACTCCACCTTTCTGTTACCATTTTCTTTCTTTTCATCCAATAATTGCTGGTATAGATCAGTTGTTTTATCTAATAAAATATATCACAAAATACCGAAATAAATTTGATGAATATAAAATTAATTCCAATACACATATGACACAAAGAGAAATGAAAGGAGATATGGGCAAAATGTTTATAAAACTGAATTTGGAAAGTACAAAAACCAGTAATCTTTTAGCCTTCAACACATCGGATATCCCATAAGATGCTCTTAATTGCCACATAAAGGGGAGGTTTGGGAATCCATATAACAGGTTAAACCTCATCACTACTAACTGTCTGTAGCAAGTCAGGCTATGCTGACTCTCTAATCTATGTTTGTGTTTTGTATTCTTTATAATATTTTTGTCTGTGGATCTGTTGATTTGTTTGTGTTTAGATTGATGTGTCATTGTTGATCTTTCATGTTGTCTGTTTTGTTGTTTAAAAATAAATATGTTGCATAGAAATTAAACCAAAAACACAAAATGTCTGAAATACAAATTTTTTCTTAACATTTACCATTTTTTATACATGTCTACAAACATGGTTTACCAATTATTCATATAACGGCATCGGTGGTCTCGTGGTAGCGTACTTGTCTCAAGTGCGGAATATTGAGGGTTCTATCCTGGCTGGGCCAAACCAAAGACATTATAATTGGTATTTGCTGATTCACTGCAAAGCACACAACATCTAGGAGTAAGAGCAAAGGATGATCAGCTCAGAGTCAGTATAATGTGTCAGGGTGGGATGATATGTTATCCTGGAAATGTTACTTCGTGCGCTAGCACATTGAAAATCTTGTTCAGCATGTAGGTATAGTACAACGCAGGGATTATATTCATATCACATCAACATGTTATCATCCTGATATGCATGTAGTAATTGGCACTGGTTGTTAAACAATAACTCATCCATCCAATTATTTATATTTAAGGGAAGATTTTGTTATAAAAAATTTCTGCAATATTTCAAATTTATAAATCAACATGCTATCTGCAATGTAGTAAAACTCACTTCTCATTTCTGCTAATCTGACCTCCAATTGTTGAATTTCTTGGTGTTTTTCCTATGAAAATACATATATAGTTATTGATTTAGTCTAGGAAAATAGAAATTAATTGCCTCTTGAGACAATTATTTTCCATGACAATAGTCAGGTGACAAGAAAGGTAACATCATACATGCATCTTTAATAACCAAAAGCCAGTCCTTGTATTTGTCTCCAACTCAGTTTTTGCTATTTATAATTTGCCAAATTAAGAAAATATATTTATATCCAGAATTTATTTTGTTCTATATAAAAAAACTGACAAAATCATCTTTATTTATTTTTTTAACTTCAGCTGACTGTATGTATGCTGGTGTTTGTTAAATAAAATGAAAATTTCAAATACCAACCCTGAAAGACTAATATGGGTGTTATATTATTGAAAAAAAAAACTCTATCTGAGCTTTTCCAAGAATGTATCTAAAGGTCAACTTGACCATCATTTGCCAATCGATTGGAATAAAACATTTTTTACTGTTAAACATTGGAATAACATTCTTAGTCAGCTTTATGACACTTTTGAAAGGGAGGCAACCCAGCTCATCTGAATTTTTTATTTTCTTTACAGTTTGAATCTGTTGCTAATGAAGATAATGACAATGGATAGCATCACTTGAACTCAACTATGTTTTATAAAATATGTACTGAAAATGTTCTTTAATATACACTGTAAACTTGGTATCACAGAAATTCTAACTACAGTCACTATTTTCTTTCTGCAGCATAATGAAATGTTTGTTATGTATTCCTGTAATGTAATGATTTCGTCAAATTTCAGATGTATTGTGGTTGACTGCTATAATTTCCAGCTGCAGAACAAACAGATCAACTTAAGGACATGATGCACAGCAGCTCAACACTCTTTACATCTGAACTTTTATATTTTACAGTTTGAATCAGATAAGGTCAGCGGATCCCTTGAACTCAACTGTGTTTTATAAAATATGAACTGGAAATGTTACTATATATAAACTGTAAAACTCAGTATCATGGAAATTTTAATACATGAGCTATCACTGTTATCACTGCAGATTATAGAAATGATTGCAATATTCCTGTAAGAATTCCATCCAGTTTCAGAGATACTGTGGTTGACTGCCAAAATTTCCAAGCTGCATAACAAACAGATCAACATAGGGAGAGTGTGCACAGCAGCTCAACACTCTTAACAAGTTTAAGATAATCTCTATGTGTACAGCAAATGGTGGAGATCAGTTTACATGATTTTAGGAAAGGGTAAGCATCAATTAAGGGGTAGGCCTGGGGTAAGGGAGATAACTCCTATTGATGTTTTTTTCTTGACGTCAAACAATACGAATGACGTGGCATTACTATGACGTACAAAATTTCCTCGCATTAGACGAAGTGAAGAGGTTCGGTAAGGGGCATCTCCGTAACGAATCTAAAACTTTTTCGAAATATGTGCAAAATCGATAATTACGTAGGATTTGATATATTGATAAATTATTGTTTAACATCCAGTGGCAATTATGAAATGCATATTATGATGATGAAAAAGCCGCTCGAAATGAAGAAAATGCCGAGTCAATATTTGCAATAATTTCATAAATCCTTATTAGAATTTTCTACTCGTCCCATAAATTTGTAATATATAATCTAGAATTAGTCCCCCTCCCCCTGAGAAGTGTGTGTTTGTAGTGTGTGCTAATCTCGTCCTCATCTCAGTGTGTGGTTGCTTATATCACATTATCCTGTTAGTCTTATACTGTAACAGTAATAGTCCATCACACATAAAATGTTACACCCCTGACATTTTCAGGATTATTTTAAATAGCATTTAATTGATGAATCGAATGTTTTAGAGATATTTTCTGCCTTAAATCATATACTAGTAACCATGATTTGTTGTATAGCATATATAAAATACATATAATGAATGATAATGCAGTTTCAAATTGTATTATGGGAAAATCTTTATTTTTTTTAATGTCTTAATATCAAAATTGATCGAGTATTTTGTGAAAACTTGTGGTTAAAATTTCATAATTTTTTGTCATATAACACACATATATATGATATTTGTTTTAACAGTTTTTTGTAAGAATTAAGCGACAGAATTTTTTACAGCAGTGTTTGAATATTTAATGAGGCAACTGAAAATGAGCGAAATTGCTAACATGTCTGGTACTTTTTATCTTTGAATTTACATATAAAGAATGAATTTTACCATCATATTTCATTTTTGATTAAGACTATATCCCTGTTCTTCAGTTCAACAATTATAACTATTTTTTATCATACATATGTCCTATGAGAGGTTGTAATATTCATTAACTTGTGTCATCTAATGGAATGAAGGGTACCCCTTAAATGCCCATTTTCAATGAACCCTGTGAAGGAAACGCGTGGTTGAATTTCAACAAAATTTTCTCAGGTGGTGTATTAAGACATATATAATGCATGACGAAAATATGAAAAAAATTAAACGAGTAGAAAATTTTGGCCTAACTCAGGCCTACCCCCTTAAAGCTTACCTCAATTTTCTGAAAGATTCCATCTCTACATTTAGACAGACATGACAACATATCCATCATTAATTTAGCAGGGTTGTTCATCTCATCATCAGAGAAGTTGCCATCTTTGTAACCATAGTAATCTTCATGTAAATAAAAATTTTGAATTTCCTTCCAGTGTTTGTTATCCTGAAATTATGATTATCAAATAAAATAAAATGCTCCGCTGGGCGCAGCTAGATACGACCGCAGATGTCGAACCCTGAATAGTTGGGGCAATTATGAACACAACATTCAAGCTTGATACAATACTGAATTTGGATTGTGAATAAATATTTGACACAGCATAGGTTTCTGACACAGAATGAATGTTGTCTAAGAACTTAAAAATTTTTAATTTACCTATTCAAACCATATCAGTATTATTTGTTTTTATATATAAATCAGAAATAACCAATTTAAAATTTAAAATTGGGCACACATATCAAATTCTTGCTATTGCGCAATACTGTGCAATTGAAGATTTCTTGCTATTGCGCAATACTGCAATTGAAAATTTCTTAAAATATTTGACACATAATAGGTTTCTGACACAGAATAACTGAAATCAAAGAACTTAGAATTGGTCATATGATTTCAATTTATATTCAATTTTTTGCAATACAATATGCTGTGGAGAATTACAACCCCCCCCCCCCCCCAAAAAAAATAATAATTTACCCCTTTTTTTAGCTTTTGTGCAATACACTATGAAGTTGCACATTGACCCCCCCCCCCTCCCAAAAAAAAAACAACAAAAAACAATAAAATTTATTGTAACCCCACCCTTTTTTTGCTAAAAAAAATTTGAAATTTTCTTTTTAATTTATGAAATATGAAATGAGAAAAAAATTACCCCCTCCCCAATTTCTCATTTACACCCCCCCTAAATTTTGTTTTCACCCCCCCCCCCCCCTCATTTCTTTATACTTTGCAACCATAACAGCCCATTTAAATACACCATAACATATTAAAATAGAAAATGACATCATAGTCATGGATGACAAATTTTAAATATACATTATTTAAAAGCAGTTTAGATGAGATAAACAAAAAAGCTTCATCAGCACATTTTATATTGGCAAATTTCCAATGAAGTTCATTAAACTAGAGTTATTGGCAAATTTCCAATGGAATTTGTTAATAATAAAGTTTTGATAACAGGGCACACATATCAATTTCTTGCTATTGCACAATACTGTGCAATTGAAAATTTCTTCAAATATTTGACACATAATAGGTTTCTGACACAGAATAACTGAAATAAAGAACTTAGAATTGGTCATATGATTTGAATTTATATTCAATTTTTTGCTTCTTGTACAATACAATATGCTGTAGAGAATTCGCCCCCCCCCCCCCCCCCAAAAAAAAAAAAAAAATTTACCCCTTTTTTAGCTTTAATTTTGGACCCCGATTTGGACCAACTTGAAAACTGGGCCCATAATAAAAAAAACTAAGTACATGTTTAGATTCAGCATATCAAAGAACCCCAAGAATTCAATTTTTGTTAAAATCAAACTAAGTTTAATTTTGGACCCTTTGGACCTTAATGTAGACCAATTTGAAAACGGGACCAAAAATTAAGAATCTAAATGCACGGTTAGATTCGGCATATCAAAGAACCCCAATAGTTCAATTTTCGATGAAATCAAACAAAGTTTAATTTTGGACCCCGATTTGGACCAACTTGAAAACTGGGCCCATAATAAAAAAACTAAGTAAATGTTTAGATTCAGCATATCAAAGAACCCCAAGAATTCAATTTTTGTTAAAATCAAACTAAGTTTAATTTTGGACCCTTTGGACCTTAATGTAGACCAATTTGAAAACGGGACCAAAAATTAAGAATCTAAATGCACGGTTAGATTCGGCATATCAAAGAACCCCAATAGTTCAATTTTCGATGAAATCAAACTAAGTTTAATTTTGGACCCTTTGGACCTTAATGTAGACCAATTTGAAAACGGGACCAAAAATTAAGAATCTAAATGCACGGTTAGATTCGGCATATCAAAGAACCCCAATACTTCAATTTTCGATGAAATCAAACAAAGTTTAATTTTGGACCCTTTTGGCCCCTAATTCCTAAACTGTTGGGACCAAAACTCCAAAAATCAATCCCAACCTTCCTTTTGTGGTCATAAAACTTGTGTTTAAATTTAATAGATTTCTATTTACCTATACTAAAGTTATTGTGCAAAAACCAAGAAAAATGCTTATTTGGGCCCTTTTTTAGCCCTTAATTCCTAAACTGTTGGGACCAAAACTCCCAAAAACAATCCCAACCTTCCTTTTGTGGTCATAAACCTTGTGTTAAAATTTCATAGATTTCTATTTACTTATACTAGAGTTATTGTGCGAAAACCAAGAAAAATGCTTATTGGGCCCTTTTTTGGCCCCTGATTCTTAAACTGTTGGGACCAAAACTCCCAAAATCAATCCCAACCTTCCTTTTGTGGTCATAAACCTTGTGTTTAAATTTCATAGATTTCTATTAACTTATACTAAAGCTATAGTGCGAAAACCAAATGTCTTCGGACGACGACGCTGACGACGGACGACGACGCAGACGACGACGCCAACGTCATACCAATATACGACTGCAAAAATTTTGCGGTCGTATAAAAATTGTGATGACTTTCTTGGATTAGAAATAGAATACAGTAGAATGATGACATTATAATGTATTTCCATTCTCTTTGCAGACGAAGAAGAAGACATATGTCTTCAAGTATCATCCATAGTTTATCTCCCCTTGGTGTCAGTATTCTTTTTTTTTATGAAACTATAAAAACAGTAAAACTACACAGAATCAATAAGCCTAGATTGCATTGCTGACCTTGCTGTCATAATTAAAATTTTCTTCAGCAATAAGTTTATACTTTTTGTTTTAATTTTAGGTACAGAACCAGCTGCATCTTCAGCAGCTATTACTTTTAATTAAAAAAGTCAGAATTATTTATAAACAATGAATTTTTAATTCAAAAGGATCATACTGATTCATTATTTATTTCCACTAATATAAGATGCGAAAAAGACTCAATTTCCAGGTTTTGCAAACAACCATAATTTTCATCTCCTTGACAAAAATGTATTTTCAATGAAAAATCTGAATATTTTTTGAGAATCGATAGGAGTAAACAGCTCTGCTCTTGTGATCATTGAGACATTTGAAGTGTTGTTTTATAATTCAATAATAATAAGATTTATTATCTATTTTCCATTATAAATGCAGAAAGATAAAGGAAGCAGATCATATATGTGCTCTGGATGTTCACAGCATATTTCAAATATCTTTGGACTATATTTGTATTGTAAAATCACGATTTTATCCTATTTCTCATAACATCGGTAATATTTATCCAAGGAAACAACTACATACAATTTTCAAAAGTTAGATTTCAACAAGCAAATTGGATTCTCTTAAAATTTTCATTTAATTGTAAATGGACCAAAAGTGATGGCAAAAGTTTGAATGGCCTTTTTTTTGAACCAATATAACTCTTTCTTCACATTCCTTACCACCAGTTGTAGTCTTTGAAGAACATCTTTAGCACAGAAATAAGCACCATATTCAAAGTCTTTCTCCAATATATCATGGAATATATCTAACAGGCTGTTTATAGCTTCTCGAATATTCTTAAGATTTGAACGCTTAAATACAAGCATGTTCAATCTATCTAGTCTCTGCAAACAAATACACAGCTTAAAATAAAGACAATTTTCAATTTTGTACTTTGAACAACCAAAAAATAGTATCTCATACTTTGTGAATTGAGTTTTTTTTACATAAATTAGAAAACATAATTGATTTGGGCTTTCCAAAAATTTCAACTGAATCATTTTAGATGATGTTGAAGTCAAACTGAACTTACCTCTGAACACCTGTTTTCCATATTTTTACAGTATTATCAGATTTGCATTTGTTTCCTTTTCTTCTATAAAACTGAAAAATTAAAAAATCTTTTGAATTCCTTTTTTATTCATTTGTTTTTTATACAGAACTTCACCTATGCTCATGCTTGTGTATTTATTATTATGGAATATAGAATCATTTCATGAAATATATTTAAAAATTTAAAAAGAAACTGTAAGAAATGTGTTTTTTGGGAAAAGGTTGGGCTATATACATTACAAAAATATTTCAGTGACATTATTTTCTAACTATTATATAATACGATTAATGCATGTAATTAACAAATTTTATTTTTAAATTCTTTTATATTTTGTCCTTTGTATTTTTACCATTTATTCAAACTTTTTCACAATATTTTTATTTCTATAATGCCATAGTGCCTATTTCCTTTTTGTATAAATAATTTTGGGATTTTTTCCGTGAAAATAATGCACTATGCAAGGGATTGGGGTAGCATTTTTAGACCTATTCTCCCAGTATGTCTAGTTTCTATTATTATGCAAGTTGTATATATAATGTTTCATCAAAAATATTAATATATTTTCTAAATAAATTTTATAGCATTTTTTCTCGGTGCCATCTTATTAAAACTTGAATGGAAAGTTATTGTTTTTGATGAAAATGTAAGGAGAAAATTGCCTTTACTTAAATTGACTGACATGGCACTTAATTCAAATCAGATTCTATCTAAAATATAAAAGTATTTGAAAATCTATACATTAAAATTCTCACCTGTGACTATCCTTAATTTAAAAGTATGTTGTCTGAAAGTGATACATGTATCTTGTGTAACAAACTGTAACTGTAACTCATTTCCATCTAATATCCATCTTGTTAAACAGAACATTATTATATTAAATAGTGTAATAAATGTGGATTTGATTTTACCAAATTTGGCAATCAATTTCCAAATTACCTTAAGTGTATTTCATACTTTTATTGAAGCCAATAATTTGTCTTCAAGTTGTAGAGCTAGCTAGAACCCCCAGTTTTCATAGTGCTTGAAGTGACTAGTTAGTGACCCATATGCTGAAAGCACAATACACACTCACCATGCTGTTATGTTAAAAACTAGCTAGCATTACAGCAGTGGATGATTGAGGGTCAGAAGGTGCATACACTACAACTATACATGCATATATAAGCGTTAAAGCAGAAAGAGAAATATATTCAAAAGCAAGCAAAGTATTGATATTAGATAAAATTAACATGTGAATTAAGAAAAGAGGTGGTGCTACAAAAATAAAAAGTGTTCTTTAAATCATTACACACAGAACATACATTACAACTATGCACTTTTTTAAAAAGCCCTGTGTACAGCATACTTTAACCCTCAGCACAGAACAACCTGAATAATCCAAGTACAAGGCACAGCCTCAGATTATTAACCCTATACACATCATGGCTTCAATGAACTAACCCTGTGCACGGCACGTACTAAGTTGACTAACCCTGTGCATGGCACGGCCTAAGTCAACTAACCCTGTGCATGGCACGGACTAAGTTGACTAACACTGTGCATGGCACGGACTGAGTCAACTAACCCTGTGCACAGCACAGCTTCAGTCAACTAACGTTGTGCATGGCACGGCCTAAGTCAACTAACCCTGTGCATGGCACGACCTAAGTCAACTAACCCTGTGCATGGCACGGACTGAGTCAACTAACCCTGTGGACAGCACAGCTTCAGTCAACTAATCCTGTGCATGGCACGGACTAAGTCAACTAACCCCATGCATAGCACAGCCTCAATGAACTAACCCCGTGCATGGCACGGACTAAGGCAACTAACCCTGTACATGGCACGGACTAAGTCAACTAATCCGTGCACAGCACAGCCTCAATGAACTAACCCCGTGCATGGCACGGATTAAGGTAACTAACCCTGTGCATGGCACGGCCTGAGTCAAATTACCCCGTGCATGGCTCTAAGTAACAAACCATAGCAAAAATTGTTGCGTGCATATCTGTATGGTGTTATAGACAAGCTTCATTCTTCATAACATACAAATGGTAAGTCAGATACCAACAACAAAACACAGTGATTATGCTCAATATGGATATGATGTTGACAAGAGTGTTTGTTCTTTCACTTTTTAATGCATATGAGACATGAAAAGTGTTCATAACATAAATTTTCTCAAATTCCAATTTAATAATAATTCTAGAATTATTTAATTCCCTGTTTGTAGTGCATGTATTGTTTTGGTCTTGTCTTCGTTGTTCTCCGGAGTTTGTCAGTTGTAATGATTTTTCTCTCCTTCGAATATCCCTTTGGTATTTCTTGACTTTATTTATATTGATTTATAAATAAGCAAATTTTGATAAATTATTAAATAATAAAAAAAAACCAAAAAAACTTAAACATGATTTAAAGTATACATATTATTGGCCTACCGGTAGTTAATTTATAGATGAGATATTGTCTTCTTGGCATTTTACTCCATATACATCCCCCCCCCTCCAAGTACATTTTTAGATTTCAACAAAATTAGAAAGAGAAAATATATCTTTTCTGATATAGTATAATTTAATTCCTAATAATACAAAAAATAATCAATGTACCAGTTTGACTTACATGTACAATGTCTCACTGATGCTCACACAAAACTAATATTCCAAATTCAATACTGTAATAATTTTGTTGTTAATACAGAAACAGAGTAAATTCATTTTCAAATTTTGTTTTAAAGACATAAATTTATACTTAGTTTTTATTTAATAATTCCAGTAATTCTAATTTTAGAAGTCACTTCAATAGAGAATATATAATTTCTGCCTTACTGCCACCCAATATGTATTCTATTTCTTAAGAACATTTAGCATTTCACCGTTAAAATTTTCATTCCAGTTCATAAAATATATGCCTTAATCTATTGTATAAGAAATGAACTAAAACAGTTCCATTTTAAAAATTGTCTTCCTGTTTTTTCAAAATTACTTACTGATCTATCCATAACGTGAGGGTACAATACTGATCATATTATCTTCGATATATTTAATTAGAGGTACTTTTCTGTTTAAATCAAATGCTACAATAAATTCTGAAACTTCAAATACATTGTGAGATGACATCAATGACTTAATTTGATTTCTAATTCAACAGAAGATCTCATTAATCTTTAATGGTCTACATGAAATTGAAATTCAAAACATTTATTTTTAAAGGTGTGAAATTAAATGGTCTATCTTTAAATTTATTAACAATTAACTTTTAAGTGATATTTAGCCATTTGACCTGCAGTTTGTAACATAAAATGGTCAATCTATTAACAATTAAATTTGAAGTATGATGAAAAGCTATTGGTTCTTAAAGTATGCAAAAGCCAGAATATTAAAGATAATTAAGATTACAAGAATAAAATTATGTAAAATAAACAGTGGAGTTGCATTTTAAATTGGCTGATAAAAAACCAAATTGTTAAGTGTTTAATTGATTCACCAATTGTGAAAGTCCATTTTAGTTAATTTATTTTATAAGATTTTTTTTATATAAAAGTATAATATTTTTTAATATATTATAGACAAAGCTACTATACACAGACAATGAAACAACTGACAAGAATAACTAAACTATGTTTCAAAGAGAATCCTCTAGAACAATCTACTGTAAGTAGAATCAAATTAAGCCAGTTCTTTGTGGGCAGTAGTCATGAAATGACAAACATTCAGATAAAAAGTGTTCATTAATCTGTGTTGATTCAAGGATTATAACTAAAAATATTAAATGATATCATTTTGTAACTACATATGGGAATATCATTCCTCCCCCATCCCTGCCTTTATCAATCCTCATAGATGAAAATTTTCTTCACATATTCACTTTTTCTATTTACATTATTTATGATTTAATTTCTAATATTTATAGTATAACTAATCTTGAAATTTGAAAACCTAAAATCTATAACAAATGACCGAACAATACATTAATTTATGAATGCACATGAGCTGTAAATTTTTGGTATTCAAATTTTAAAACTAGAACTGTGAGTTACCTCACTGAGTGATACACCCCCCACTTGCAATACTATGAATGTTCAAACTTTGGAATGCTGGTATATCAGCAAGTTGCTGCCATAAGTCATAAGATATGTTAAGAATAAACAGCATAGAACAGCTACAAAAATAAAACAAAAAAGTATTGTATTTTTCAGCATTTAAAGAAAGGAAATTAACAATAGCTGCTTTGTAACGGTTCATTCTGACCCATGCTTGAGAGTATAAGTTGAATTATCTCCCCTTCTAAATTTTGAACAGTAACCATATTTCCTTCATGCACATGTGCAGGTAGTGTACTACAACTGTGTAAAGTGTAATAAAAATCCAATAAGCCATTTAGGAGGAAGCTTTAAACATGTAAAACCCTTAAGTTGGATTATCTCCCATTGCATGCATCTAGCAATAATGATCTTGCTTCATGCACATCTACATATGATGTCCAACCTTTATATAAATTTTAATCAAAATCCATTGAACAGTTTAGGAGGATTTGCGCTTACAAAGTACATGGACAGATGGACGGACGGACAAGGTGATTCTATATACCCCCAGATAATTATCAGATTTCTTTCATTCAGAAATTTCATTTCTAATAGTGAATCATGCTAACAACTGTGGACCCACAAAGATTTTTTTTTGACCTTAACTTGTTTGAGATGTTTTAGTAATGACAGGGACATTATTCTTTCTCATCAAGAAACTCCTAACAATAAATCATACTGCTAAATCATATTTAAGAGTAATTAAACTGTAACGCTAACCAACCACTTAAATGTAGATTTCTTTAAATGTTATAATCTAATGATTTTTGTTAAAGATTTCAGTTTAAGTCTTCAGGAAAATGAAAAAAAATTTCTTTTTAATGTTTTGGAATTTTAACAATCATCCTCATTTACTTCGTCATTCATTATGAAAATGTAACGATATGGGGTGAGCATCAATGAAACAACATATGATAGGACTTAATTATGGAAAGATTTCATGTAGGGGATGACAAAAGGTCTTTAACAAAGAACATTATACTAACTCTTACCATATTCTAAATAAGGCAACAAATGAATTAATACTACCAGTAATATTTTGTATTAATACAAAATTTCTGATTAGATTAATGGAGGGTATTTATTGGATAATGGGACAAATGCCTTATTCTACTCATGCATGCTATCATGTAGGTATTGAAGTTTATGTACTTTCGTGCTTTACATCATGTACAACTGGTATAACTGAAATTAGAGGCTCTCAAGAGCCTGTATCGCTCACCTGGATTTAACTTTTCACCTTGAGCAGGACTAAAGTTTTGCAGTCAATTTGGCTGGTTTTTCTATAGGGTTCTATGTTAAACTAAGTTCGGCTGTGGCAGCCATCTTCGTTTACAGTCAGGTAAATGGACACATTTCTAAAAGAAAACCATCTAAGGACCATTATGGCTATGTCTTGTTCCAACTGGCTAAGTGGTTTCAGACAAGAAGATTTTTAAATGAATTTTCCCATAGGGTCCTATATTAAACTAAGTTCGGCTGTGGCGGACATGGGGGTGATTGGACACAATTCTGAAAGACAACCATCTAAGGACCAATGCTGCAAAATTTACTTCCAACTGGCTCAGTGGATTCAGACTAGAAGATTTTTGAGTGAATTTCCCATAGGGTCCTATGTTAAACTAAATTCGGCTGTGGAGGACATCTTGGTTGACAGTCGGGGATTGGACACAATTCTGAAAGAGGACCATTGCTACCAAGTCTAGTTCTAATTGGCTTAGCTGTTTCAGACAAGAAAATTTTTGAGTGAATTTCCCATAGGGTCATATGTTAAACTTAGTTCAGCTGTGTTGGCCACCTTGGTTTACAGTCCATGAAATCGGACCCCTTTCTGAAAGACAACCTCCTAAGGACCATTGCTACCAAGTCTGGTTCAAATTGGTCGAGTGGTTTCGACAAGATTTTTCAATGAATTTTCCCATAGGGCCCTATGTTAAACTAAGTTTGGCTTTGGCGGACATCTTGGTTAACATCTCGGTCATCCGACATAATTCTGAAAGAGAACCTCTTAAGGACCATTACTGTCAAGTTTGGTTCCAATTGGCCTTGTAGTTTCATAGAAGAATAATTTTGAAATTCATCCCCCTTTTTACTATTTTCAGCCATGTCGGTTGGAAGTTGGGGATGCTGGACATATTTTTTAAAAGGGAGCCACACAAGGACCATTCCACCAAAGTTTGGTCTCAATTAGTACAGTGGTTTCAGTGGTTTCAGAGGAGAAGATCTTTAAAGGAAAGTTTACGCCGGACGGCATCTATAAAGGGCAAAAAAAAAGGGGTCAGTCAATGATTTTGGTCATGTTGACTTATTTGTAGATCTTACTTTGTTGAACAATTTTGCTGGTTACAGTTTGTCTTTATCTATAATAAAATTCAAGATAATTACCTAAAACTGCAAAATTTCCTGAAAATTAACAATTCAGGGGCAATAACCCAACAAAGGGTTGACCGATTCATCTGAAAAATTTCATGGCAGGTAGATCTTGACCTGATAACATTTTTACTCCAGTCAGTTTTGCTCTAAATGCTTTAGTTTTTGAGATATAAGACAAAAACTGCAGTTTACCCCTATGTTTTATTTTTAGTCATGTCGGCCATATTGGTTGGCAGCTGGAGTCATAGGACACTTTTTTTTAAACTAGATATCCTAATGATGCTTGTGGCCAAGTTTGGTTACATTTGGCCTAGTAGTTTCAGGGGAGAAGATTTTTGTAAAAGTTAACAGATGATGACGGACAACAGACGCAAAGTGATGAGAAGAGCTCACGTGACCCTTTGGGTCAGGTGAGCTAAAAAAGACACAATTTTTTATTTTTCAGTTTTTACTATATTAAATGAGGGTAATCTTGAATGCAATTGGCCCCAAATGAGTTATTAAACAAAGGGCATGTTTAATTTATATATGCACTTGAAAAAATACCATTTTTTCAAACATTCAAGTTGCTTTATACAGTAAATTAACTAAACAAATGTAATGAAACTTTAGGTGTTGGATGCACAAAAACATTTTCAATACTTTTACCCAATATGGTACCATTCAAGATAATTTTGTGTAATAAAAGTATTTTCTAAAACAAAAGACATTTTTAACTTAATTTTAAAAAAATCATCAAGAATGGTGAAAAACAATTTCTACAAAACAGTGAGTAGTCAGAAAGGATGGGAAAAAGAACGAAAATATATGGAGCAAAACAAAAAAAAAAAAAAAATGAAGCATTATATGATAAAATTCTTACCTCTGATGTATATTCCAATATATTAATCAGCTGAACACTTTATATCCTCTGAAAAACTTTAACCTTCTTATATCTGCCCCCAGTAATGACCATATTAAACCTCTCAAACCCATATAGGTCACTACTCCAAAATTATAAACCTATTGTCAAAGAGCAATAAAATGTTATGAAATAATGGATTAAAAACTAATCGCCTTAAAATGTGTATTGTATGTTATTTTTAATAACGTAATTACACTTGAAAAAACTGTTCAAATATTTTGAAGATAAAATAAGAACAAGTATAAATAAAATATTTTTTTTCCTAAAATGAATTTATTCTTTCATACAAAATAATGACTTTCAAAAATAAGTTTAATTTTCCAGTTATTTAATTTATATTTACTCAAGTCATTTTTTGGACTGTATTTTTACTTTATTTTGTTCTTGTGTTCTTTACAGCTGAAAATATTTTGACATTCAAATTATGCATAAAAATCAATTCAGCCGGAAATCCAGTTCTCATGTAGTGTATATGCATATTTCAACAATTTACATTTAATGCTGAAAAAAAACCACAGAAAAACTGGAAATCCAAAAACAATAAACCAAAATATTGAAGAGCAGATTCATATGTCACTTTTTCAAATGAACAAAAATTATTAAATCAAAATCCATCTATGGAAAGAGCTAGGGCAGTGGGAGATTATAATAACTCCTCTAAAAATTTTCCTGATATCAAAACAGTAAAATAGTTGAGTACATGTTTTAGTATTGATTCCATGGCCAGTACTGTACAAAGATACAAGCAAATAATCTGGCGATACTGCAAATTTCTTAACATTTCTTATTTTAAGGAAAAATTTTGACAATTAAAAAGAATCTTTTAGGTATTTTAGAAGTTTAATAAAAAAAAAATAGGGCTGTTTTGGGATGAAACAGGTTTTATCTAACCAATAATGTATGAGACATAAATGATATAGATGTGATTACCGAAAATTGAAAGCTAAAAACCGAAGAAACAAGATATACATTTTAAGAATGAATTTTCTTTACTATGTTGAATTTTTGTGGCTAATTAATGCTTGTGTAGTGTACTGATTTTTGATAAAAGCCACACAAAACCTTTCTTTTTCATCTTAATAATGATCTTTTAAAGCAACCACAATTCAATAATAAATAATTTCAATCATTTATGCAATTGTATTTGTGATACGCGATAAATTGTTGATCCCCAATGTAAATCTTGATACATAAACATTAATAGCCAAACAATAGTCTTGTTTATAATAACAGCAATAAACTTTTGACTGGAGAAGAAATTTAAATATGGCAATATCATTTTGCCAATTAAAGTATGAAATTCAAAGGTAAATATTATTAAAATGATTAAATGCGCAATGAATTCACTGAACAGGTGAAAAGGTTATGAAGCCAGGATTAATCTAGGTTCAATGAGTGATTATTAGCCAACAATTTGTGTATTTATACTATTATGCATGTAATGTATAAGCCATGTTTAAGAGCTTAATAATTCGTGATTACTCCTTAATTTGTGTATAGAGTTCTATGCTGTTGATACGGATGTATATATATATATAAGACAAAAAAATATCAACTTGCATTTTGAGACTAAATAAAAATTCTTTACTTGTAGGATATTTTCTGTTTAATAACTTAAAAAAGTGACTTCTGCTCTTTTCAATTTTCTAATGAATACGACAACATTTAACATATTTTTAAAATAGGTTTTAAAGAACTGTTCATTTATAGTTCTAATTAAATCAATAGCTAACATAAAATATCATCAGGCATTTGTATTTTATTACACAAAAAAAAAAAAAATGCAGAACAATTAATATGACATTATCATACTACAGTTACAACAGATATACAGCTAATGAAAGTTTGCAGACAAAGCATAGATTGATTTTCAAAATAAAATACATTTGTCTCATATTCTAGGATTTAATAGAGATTCTTACTGTATTTTTTTATTTTTTCTCAAACAAGATAGTTAGAATATCAAATTTTAATTTCCTAATATTAGAAAAGGAGGATGTATTTGATAGAATTGTTTGAGGACAATGGAACCACATGACAAAAATAACTTTTCAAAAACTGGTTAAAAAAACTCCCATGAAATATGCTTAAGAACTGGAGAAAATTACTTTCAATAACTAGAAATACTGTGAGCAAAGCTCACTACTTGATACCCCAACCTTACATAAGATACATGAAAGGAAATGTCAATATTTTGGATAGGAAAACTCCAACAGCAGTGAGATGAGTTTCATCAAATGGTTTAGGAGGAGTTGCGGATGGCATACTGGAACCCCCTATCACAATGAATGGCAAAGTTCATGTGTTGGTATGGGTAACCCCCATATCAAAATCTAAAATAGAAGGTGCACTACAGCATCATGTAATAAAGATCCTCTGAAAAAGTTTCATCAAATTCCAAACAGTGGTTTAGGAGGAGTTGCGGATGGTATCATGGTACCCCCTATCACATTGAAAGTCAAAGTCCATGTTTTTCTATGGGAAACCCCAAATTTTGGTCAGATCAAAATCTAAAATAGAAGGTGCACTATAGCATCATGTAATAAAGATCCTCTGAAAGTTTCATCAAATTCATTCTGTGGTTTAGGAGGAGTTGCGGATGGCATCATGGTACCCCTATCACAATGAATGTCAAAGTCCATGTTTTGGTATGGGTAACCCCAAATATTCATCAGATCAAAATCTAAAATAGGAGGTGCACTATGGCATCATGTAATAAAGATCCTCTGAAAGTTTCATCAAATTCCAAACAGTGGTTTAGGAGGAGTTGCGGATGGCATCATGGAACCCCTATCACTTTGAATGTCAAAGTCCATGTTTTGGTATGGGTAACCCCAAATGTTGGTCAGATCAATATCTTAAATAGAAGGTGCACTATGGCATCATGTAATAAAGATCCTCTGAAAGTTTTATCAAATTCCAAAGAGTGGTTTAGGAGGAGTTGTGGATGGCATCATGGTACCCCCTATCATATTGAAAGTCAAAGTCCATGTTTTTCTATGTGAAACCCCAAATGTTGGTCAGATCAAAATCTAAAATAGAAGGTGCACTACAGTATCATGTAATAAAGATCCTCTAAAAGTTTCATCAAATTCCATTCTGTGGTTTAGGAGGAGTTGCAGATGGCATCATGGTACCCCTATCACAATGAATGTCAAAGTCCATGTTTTGGTATGGGTAACCCCAAATATTCATCAGATCAAAATCTAAAATAATAGGTGCACTATGGCATCATGTAATAAAGATCCTCTGAAAGTTTCATCAAAATTCCAAAGAGTGGTTTAGGAGGAGTTGCGGATGGCATCATGGCACCCCCTATCACATTGAAATTCAAAGTCCATGTTTTTCTATGGGAAACCCCAAATGTTGGTCAGATCAAAATCTAAAATAGAAGGTGCAGTACAGCATCATGTAATAAAGATCCTCTGAAAGTTTCATCAAATTCCATTCTGTGGTTTAGGAGGAGTTACGGATGGCATCATGGTACCCCTATCACAATGAAAGTCAAAGTCCATGTTTTTCTATGGGAAACCCCAAAAATTGGTCAGATCAAAATCTAAATAGGAGGTGCACAATGCCATCATGGGATGAAGAATCTATGAAAGTTTCATCAAATTCCATTCAGTAGTTTAGGAGAAGTTGCTGATACAAAGGTCGGACGGACGGACGGACACAACGAATACTATATATCCCACTTTCTTCAAAAGTGGGGGTATGATAATGAATAAACATGAAAATACACTTTTTGAAATATTTTAAGCACAAACTGTCATGTTCTTATTGACCAATACTGATTGCAACAAGATTGCTACACGTAGCCACATGTCCCCTGCCGCAGAGAAAAGTCGAAATCCCACAAGATATACAAAATGTGTATTATTGAAATGGCTGCACAGTATGGATGTCAACACATAATAAAAAAAATTGCAGTACAATACAAATAAAATTTTGCATTTACAAAGTGTTCCTGTAGTGTCACATGCACAAAAACATTAAAGTCCCATAACTCCCATAACATTTGTCGAATCAAAATGTGGTGTGATAGGGCCAAGTACATGAAGTGACTAACAATCCTACAAAATTTGAACAGAATCCGATCCGCAGTACAATACAAATAAAATTTTGCATTTACAAAGTGTTCCTGTAGTGTCACATGCACAAAAACATTAAAGTCCCATAACTCCCATAACATTTGTCGAATCAAAATGTGGTGTGATAGGGCCAAGTACATGAAGTGACTAACAATCCTACAAAATTTGAACAGAATCCGATCCGCAGTCTCAGAGGAGTTGTGCTGACAAATAACTGTGACTGACATGGACATACGGACGCAGACCATTACTAGGTCCATCAACAAACAGATCATAATAATTACAATTACAGGTACCTTTTATTTCCAGATTAGTCGATCATCTACCAAATCAACTGTCATTATTAATGAGTTTCCATATTTGTCTCCTCTTCAGCTTTCACATCCTACTGTTTTGTTTGGGGTTATTATATCAATTGTAATCTTATTAAATTATTGCTGAGGTTAACTAATTAGTATGATAATGGCAGTAAAACATAACATTGTTGCACACAGCCAATCATTCCTGGATCTATCAGTATAATTAGAGACCAATTGATGACCAGGTTTGTGTGTTTCTCAAATTTTGCAAAATGTCAAAAACTTAATTTTCAGGAATTAAAAAAATAAATAAATAACACAAATTTTTGTAGCAACCATCAAATAAAAAACTTTTTGAAATATTTGCTTACAAAGTATACTCAGATTGTTGATTTACAATAATCAGAGGCTACTTCACGTGTCTGCCAATGTTGTGTATTCTTGTGTGTGCATTTTATTTGGATGTAATACAAATATAGGTAATGACTTAATGAAACAGTGATAGTTTTCTTGAAAACTTGGATAAATTTTCAGACCGAAAAAGTTGAAATTTGATGTAGCAGAACTTTAATTTGAAAATTATTGAAGTTCAATAAATTTAAGTAAACTTAAAATCTGGTTGAAGATACCCATGAGATTTAAGTCAATAAAGTATGATAAAATATGTTCAAATGCATTAAATAAATGATCATATTACTTGGTATTAATTAAGAAATAGCATAATAAAATGACATAGTCTAATGGATACAAAACAAGAATATGTGTCCACAGGACAAGACGCCCCGCTGCACTATCATTCTCTATATTCGGCTCTGGCGGCCAAGAAATTGGAGTCAAAACTCCAATTTGACATGCAATTGAGACAGATCACATAATAATTAACATATGTACTAAGTTGATGTGACTACAACTTTATCCTAAAGTACCTTCACCAAAAACTTTAACCTGAGAATGAACTATTTCCACACTATCACATTTCTATGTTCAGTGAACCATGAAAATGGGGTCAAAACCCTAATTTGGCATGCAAATTAGAAAGACCAAATTATAAGTAACTATTAGTTTTCTTGACTACAACTTTCACCCTAAACTACCTTTACCAAAAGCTGTAACCTGATTTGGGTGGTTGGACTGACAGACAGACGCACAGACCGAAAAAGCCACTCTACTATCGTAGGCAGGGCAAAAACAATATTCATTATCCGTTTTCATCAATTATTCTACTGTAATTATTCTGCTAACTACTATTAGCATTTCTACCAACAGTACTTACTATTAGGTAAATATCTATAGGTATAAAGTGCTGCTCCGAGGAGCTTTCCTGGATTTAATTTGCAATTCTCTCCCACAAAAAGAAACCCAAGAAGATAATCTTCTTTCTTCAGTAATATCGGGTAAACTGGTTCTTTTTCTGTGGTCCTTTTTTAATTTTTAAAGGGGACAAGTTAAGGACCACTCCTATACACTTGACTATAAAATTGGCAAAGTGTGCTTACTTAAGTATCCTAATTTTCTATTTAATTCTCACATGCTAACAAGAGCAACAATTAAACTGTAGGAAATAACTTGCTTGAAATTATTTTAGAATATTATAAATACAGTTGATTCTCAGTGTCTCGAGTTATGTCAAAAAAAATTTCTGGTCCCGAGCAGACAACAGTATAATTTATGTATTTTTAGTCTTTTGGTCTCAAAATTTGATAAGTCAAAATTTCGGGTATGTCGAACTGATATAAAGTACCCTTGAAATATAATTAGTGCAAAATAAGCTCATTAGGTCGAATCCATTAATTATCTATACACTCGAACCAAGTATTCACACCTATCAATATCAATCGATCTGGAAATGTTGTTTCATTCAAATTATGTTTTGATAACAATTTTGTTTCGACTTATATGTTTATTAGGTTATTAAAATTAAACAATATTGAGGACTTTGTGATAAAAAGAAATTTTACATTAATAAAATGAAGGATTTTTACAGTATGTGTAAACTTCCTATTCATTAGCACTATGGTCTTTATAAAATTTGGGTGTGACTTGCCGAAAAAGAATTTGTAAAATCAATATAGATTAATGTTAAAGGATTATCAATTTAAAGAAACAAACTCTAATTAAGAATCAATAACCTTATATTCATTCAGACTTAATGAGACAATCCTCATTAATCAAAATTATTTAATATGCAAATCAGATGACCCAAGCTGATAATGGCTTGGCTGCTGTTATCGTTGAAGCTTAATTTATTTAATTTGACATTTTGAGCACCTTTTAATAAGTTTTGATAAGAAGCACGTGAATCAAACTATAAATCACCAAACAAGTAAAAACAATCATGGAACACACGACCTTACAAAAGGAATCTGGATGTCAGTTTATATTTATCTACCTTGTCCAAAACTCAACGATTTCTAATTCCTTTTTAGTCGAACTTCAGCTATCTTGAACCCATTCCCATGGCACCTTGCACTTCGAGATAACGAGAATCCCACTGTACATAAGAAATCAGAAATTATTAACTATTTTTGCAGGGTATAATAAATTGCTTCGCTGAGCGCAGCTGGATACGACCGCAGAGCTCCAACCCTGAACAATTGGGGCAAAAATGGACACAATATTCGCACTTGATACAGGTCTGAATTTGGATTGTAATTAAATATTTGACACATAATAGGTTTCTGACACAGAATAACTGTAGTCAAAGAACTTAGAATTGGTCATATGATTTGAATTTATATTCAATTTTTTGCTTTTTGTGCAATACAATATGCTGTGGCAAATTGCCCCCCCCCCCCAAAAAAAAAAAATTTACCCCTTTTTTTGCTTTTGTGCAATACACTATGAAGTTGCACATTGACCCCCCCCCATAAAAAACCAAAAACAAAAAACAATAAAAATTATTGTACCCCCCCCCCCTTTTTTTTGCAAACAAAAATTTGAAAGTTTCTTTTTAAATTTATGAAATCTGAAATGAGAAAAAAATTGCCCCCCCTAATTTCTCATTTACCCCCCCTAAATTTTGTTTTCACCTCCCCCCTCCCCCATTTCTTTATACATAATTTACGACTTGTAAGGGAGGTAATCGAATCATACACAACATTTTACTTTAAATGTGTTTGGATTACCTCCCTTACACCAAGATAATAACCAAAAATGCTTGTTGGGCCCTTTTTTGGCACTTAATTCTTAAACTGTTGGGACCAAAACTCCCAAAATCAATCCCAAACCTTCCTTTTGTGGTCATAAACCTTGTGTTTAAATTTCATAGATTTCTATTAACTATACTAAAGTTATAGTGCGAAAACCAAAAATGCTTATTGGGCCCTTTTTTGGCCCCTAATTCTTAAACTGTTGGGACCAAAATTCTCAAAATCAATCCCAACCTTCCTTTTGTGGTCATTAACCTTGTGTTTAAATTTCATAGATTTCTATTAACTTATACTAAAGTTATAGTGCGAAAACAAAATGTCTTTGGACGACGACGACGCCAACGTCATACCAAAAATTTTGCGGTCGTATAAAAAATGAAATTTAATGACCTTATCTCAGATCATAAAGTATGAATAGATAAATGAAGAAATAAATAATTTCTTTTTCCATCTTAAATAATTTATTACAGATACAGAAATCATTCCAGAATTCTTTTACAACATAAACTGTAATTTTAAATAACATAATCAACAAAAGGCCAATTAAAGTTAATTGATCCACGTTCCTCCACCCCTTCTACAAAATATGGGGTGGGTTCTTATTTTATAATTTATCTTTTATCACCTAGATCTAATTCTGTCGTTATCTCATTCTTGGTGAGACTCAATGTGTGCAAGAATTCTTGCTGTATGTTGGTCAGGGATAGTGGACTTAAAAGTGTCTGTACCAAGTAAGACTATCCTGACTCTGCTGTGTTCATGTTTGTGTTTTGTACTCTTTTATGTTGTTTATTGTCCGGAGTTCTGTAAGTTGGGTAGCTTTGATTGATTGGTATGTCAATGTGTCATTGTTGACTTTTCCTGTTATCCATTTTGTTGTTTATTATGGTTGACTTGGGTACTCACAAAGTCGTAGTATGTCGAATTAAAGATTTTATATGAAACATGCTCAAATTTTTTTCCAAAAATCACATTCAAGAAAAATAAAAATATATGGGGCAAGCTAATTTTTGATGGGGGAGGGGGGGGGGTATCTATCAGTTAACTTTAATTGGCCTGATAAATAAATAACAATGATAGTTCATCTAAATATCTATAAACTTTTATTACATAAAATTATATCACAGTATTTTCTCCTGAAACTGCCTCTGGTTACTTAAATAAAAATATACAAAAAATATTTTTATTTCCAGATGTACAGGCAATTTAAAAATCATATTTTTGAGATCTTATTTTGTTGTAAATAGTAATCTACAATATACAAATAATTACAAAAAAACAAATTCTAAAATATTTTTCAATACCTGTAAATTGTATATATATGAAGAGTTGAGGTAATCATTTCAGAAATAGTAATTTGCATGTGCCACAAAATTACATGTACTATGTAAACTAAAGTTTGTTTTTGCACACAAAAACATATGTCTTCCCCTGCCTGCATGCTTTCAGGAGGGAACATGAAATAGTTGTATTACAAACCTGATATCAAATATGCAATTAATTGGATTTCATAACGAGTCAGAAAGAAAGAGGTGTCAATATTCCTCTCTGAGCATGAATATTAATTTCTTCAATCCTGTCCCAAGGCAAAATGGCCAAGTCAATATTTTACCCTGGTCAACCCTCAGAAATTGATTTTTCACAGAGACCAGAATACATGCATATCTGCATACCCTAACAAGTACTCCTGCCAAGTTTTGTCCAAATCGGATGCATGAGATAGAGCGATGACAAAATTTCTTCCATCTAGTCTTAAGGCAAAATGGCTAAGTCCATATTTTACCCTGATAAACCGTCCAAAATTGATTTATCAAAAAATAAAAAAATATTTGCACTTCTACATATCCTAACAAGTATTCCTGCCAAGTTTCATCCAAATTCGAAGTACATTGTGTATGATGAATGAGACAAAAGTCTGTGACAGACGTACAGACAGTACATAAATAATTCAATTCAATTTCTAGAATTCTTTAATCAGGACAGTTAAATTATCAAATTCCAATTTAAAATTTTAGCAGCGACATTAAATAAGATTGGAGAAATATTATGATTAGCTGGTAGCTTAGTAAGAATCTATTTCTCTAATTAATTATTCTCATAAACTACTACATGAATCCTTGTATTTTCTACAAATACACAACACATTGCACATTTTTAGACTGAAATCATCAGGTACAAGTAAGATTATTTTTTTTGTGACAACATAGCTGAATATTAAGAATTTTCCATGAAAATGTAGAAAAAATGCTTTCTGACCAATCACTGTTTGAGAATAAAACACATAAAATTTTGCTAACATTGTTTGAAAACTATGATTAATGTACAAAGTTATGTAATGTTTTATTTTTCCCCTTATAGCACACTAATGAAACAAGTATTATCCTGTAAAGTGCATTGCTGGTTTTTCATCATTGAGAATGAACACCCCACAATCATGTTCTGATGCCACATACACAATTTATATGAATATTTCCTGAGTAATAGTAAAGAGGAATATCTAATGGCACAGCAAATAAACTATACAATTCTAAACTATAATTACTTAATCACTATCAGAATCTGATACAACCATCACTTTATTTACACTTCCTGTTTTACAACTTCTTGTCCTTCTATTTAACAAAGTGTCTACAACATTGGTTTTTTCTTCCTTATTTATCACTGGATTATCTGAAGTCCTAATCTGATCTAAGGTAGGTGTTTCTATAGAAACTTCTGGCTTGCTTTTCTTTGCTGTTTTATTGCCTTTAACCAATTTCTTGCCTTTATCAAGTTTCTCCTTTTTTACCTCTGAACTCTGCAAAATCTGAGTCTTGGGTTTAATTTTCTTCACTTTGTCAAATGTTTTCACTTCATCCTCCAGAAAACCTGTTATTGGTTCCTTTGCCTTTGGTAAATCTAATGAAAATTCTTCAGTAGCATGACCTGCTTTACCTATTCTAATATTTGGTTTAGTCCTTCGACCTTTATTTGATCCAGGGTTATCATTGGTAGATGGTATATTCTCTGTACTTAAAGATGCCCCAGCTGTTTCAATATTTGTCTTAATATTTTTAGGTGCAGCTTTAGTTGACTTTTGTTTAGTAGGCTTCACATTATTTTGTTTTGAAACTCTGGAATTATTTTTAGTATCAGATTTGGAGGAAGTGAACGAAGCTGGTTTAATCACTGGCTCATTTTCTCCCATAATGCTTTCATAATCCAAGTTTGCAATAAGTTCATCACCACTAGATTCACTACTACTTTCTGATAAGTTAACTTCATTAGAAATGACAACTTTTGATCTTTGACCTACTGAACTTTTACCTTTCCCTTTGCCCTTCCCTTTACCTCTAGCACGACCTTTACCAACTGTTATTTGTCTGGTTTTTGTCTGAGATACACCAGCCATGGATAAAAGCCCAGAAGACTGATTAATTAGATTATCAGATAATCCTACTGGTTCTGACACTGTATCACCTTGCCCTTGCATTATTCCTAGAGCTTGCTGAAGTCTCTTGCTTTTAACATTTTTTGGCTTAAGAAAATTTTCTGGTTGAAAGAAATCGTTTATTCTAGTCTGCTTCTGAAAATAGAATGATGTTCATAAAACTTTGACCCTTTGATTCTCCAGATAAATGCAATAAAATGTTCATACATTAGCAAATTTGGAACAGACCATGTTCAGAACACAGAATTGTATTTACTGTGGATTCATTTATTTTCATGGATACCAATTTTCGTGGATAGAGGAAAAAATGCATTTCGTGGGATACCTAAATTCGTGGATTGCTGGCTTAGAAAAAAATATAAAAAGTTGTTGAAATACTTAAATTCATGGCTTGGCACATCAAATATCATGAAATTACTGCGACAAAACGTGCCGATCAGACTTGATATTGTACAGTAAAGTACTGATTTAAAGCGCTCATTAAACAAAATTCTAACAAAAAGATTCTTTAAATTTGTAACTAACAATTAAAGCTTGTCATGAATTTAACAAAATCCGAAATTATTTACTCATTAGGTTAAACAGGTGTGAAATATATATTGACAAAATTGCAATCACTTGTCACCAAATACCTCGGGGCATATACATACATATTTTTAATCCGATTACGATCAATAATTTCTGCTTTATTATCTTTTGACAAGATGTTTTTACTGTAATTTAGGAGAAAGTCTTGTATTTTTCTTGAATGTTTGAATAAAAAAAAACCGAAAGTGAATTCTGCAACAATTTAAACAGTCAAAATCTCTTTAAAGGAAATTGAGCGTTTATATGTTACCAAAGACAAAATTACACGAAACACTGTATCCTCTGTGGATATAGCTAACTCATCATATGTCAGAATTCAAGTACATGCTGTAAAAACGCAATTGTTCAAAACTCCGTAGTTTCAAACTACAGTGCATTTAAATAAGAGTAAAAATATTATTTTTCGTTGGATATTTAAATTTGTGGTTTACTGGGACCCACGAAAACCACGAAAATTGGTATACAACGAATATTAATGAATCCACAGTATGGAAAGTAATATGTCACCATTAGCTTTAGGATTGAGTGCTTTAATATTCTACATCTTGCTTAAATTCACAAAATAAAACAAAAAGAGCAAATATTACAGGACAGACAAAAGTTTTATTGATTGATAGTTCATAAAACATAGTTACAAAAATTTATATGCATATTCAAAGATGAAAAGACAGAACGTAATTTCTAACCTACTCTTTGTAAAAAATGTAACTGTACATGTTCAGATTATTTCTGGCAATTAAGACAAAGTTAATGATTCAAAAATAAAAAAAAAAATAAATATAAATAAATTGTACTACTAATCTGTTAACAAACAAAATTACCTGTTTAAGGTTAAACTGTTTCATCATAGGTACTAAAGTTTCATCACATTTCTCCTTACTCCAACCAATCTTTTGTTTTGTAAATCTAGTATCAGTCAAGGAAATCATTTCTTCACTATTTCCTTCTTTTAATAGTTTTATAATAATAAAAGTTTATGTTAGCATGCAACAGTATGTTGCCATAATTCTATAACACTGAACATTAGAATAAGAAATTTACTCCTGAAAATCATGGAGTTAATTCAACTTTTGACTATTCAGATTGCCTTGACACATCTGTATTGTAGATTTTTCTGTCATAAAAATATATTACAAAACTTACATACATGTACTATCTTCTTGTTAAAGGATACGTTCTGATAAGATCTAATTCGGGACTTCCCCAGGAAAATTTTTCCGTCGAATCATCTACTTCTGGATTCATATAGGCTGCTACAACAACTTCATTGGGAAAACCTACAAACACATTTGATAACAACAATCAGACATGAATTTATTATTACAAATCATGAAGCAAGATTAATTTCTGGGTACTGTTTCACTAAAGGTCGTTACGATCAGTCGTTAAACTGTATATATTTAAAGGATTTACGATCAGTCGTAACTTGTATATATTCAAAGGATTACGATCAGTCGTAACGTGTATATATTCAAAGGATTTACGATAAGTCGTAACTTGTATATATTCAAAGGATTTACGATCACTCGTAACTCTTACAACCTTTAGTGAAACAGCACCCTGAACTTTTTATAATAGAACATTACCAAATAAAATTAAAACTTTAGTTTAAAAATGGCAATGTTTGACCTAATGCATATCTTATTAAAGAATCACATCAATTTTTAGCAGTTTAAAGTCTTTAATTGATGAATCATTCAAACAACAATTTTCATGGCTGATTATTGAAAATTCAATATATGTTTAGTAGGAAATTAGTTATATATAGTAATTAACTGAAATATAATTCTTATTTCTGGTATTGGAAGTCAACTTATCTTAAAATGGTTTCATAAACAAGATAAATTGTAACCATTGGTTATTTTAATTTTAGAGGTCTATATGTAGAAATGTAAGGATAAACAGTAAATGTCCGATAGGATTTGAACACAGGGAAAAAAAACCGACATCTGTGAGCCCAAACCACAAGACAACCACTAAATGGCCCCCAAACAATGGTGTCAAAAATTCAAGAAAACTATGGTAAGCACAATATTCCATTAATAAACATATACAAGAAACAAAATGCAGGATTCTACCTTGAAACTGGCATATGTAGAATATGGTTGGAATATATACTGTATAAAATACAGGATAACGGGATATGGTGCAAATACTAGTATACATTATATCCATACAGTGCTTCACTAATAACTTTAAGGTAAACGTTTTGTTTTTTATAATGAAGAGCATACACATTATTACCTTCAGGAACCTCCAGTTTTCTGAGTTTTGTTTTTATCTTTGCTTCTAATGGAACAGTCAATTGTGTTTGAGCTGCATCCCACCATTTTCTTATAATATTAAAATACAAATCATGTATGGAAATGCAAAAAATTAACCTGTAAAAATAAAACTAGAGGCTCACCTGATCCAATATCGCTCACCTGGCTTTTATTAGGCCATTATAAAATGTAAGCTTTTTTGTATCCACAAGGCTTTTGGAAAAACACAAAATGCCAAAGTAACCTTGATATTTGACCTTTGACCTTTGACCTAAAAAAGGTGGATCATTTGCATCTGTCCTTTCATATGAGATACTTTCCAACTTTGGTTAAAGTCTGTCTATCAGTTCCTGAGCAAATCACAAAAAAGTCTTTTCGTATATGGATTCAATGGAAACTTTGAACAGCCGCAGCCGTCGGTTGAGCAGATGGTTCTCAACCATACGTGGATTGTTTGTAGAGGGTATTGTTGTAATCAATCATGCAAAACATTTCATACTGTAGTTTCAGAGGAGAAGATTTTAGAAAATTTTTAAAAATCGAAGATGGCCTCTTGGGGCCATATTGTTCATCCAACCGGAACCAATGGTGGATCATTTGTAGAGGTCGTTCCATACATCATACCTACCAAGTTTGGTTACACTCCGCAAAGTGGTTTCAGAGAAGAAGATCAAAATGTGAAAAGTTTATGGACAACAAACAATGACGGACGCAAAGTGATGACATAAGTTTACATGGCCTATAGGCCAGGTGAGCTAATAAAGGGCTTCGTAA
Organism: Mytilisepta virgata; assembly: GCA_028015205.1. NCBI lineage: Eukaryota > Metazoa > Mollusca > Bivalvia > Mytilida > Mytilidae > Mytilisepta > Mytilisepta virgata. Next base: position 48,104,980 of record CM051518.1, on the reverse strand, counting down.
AGTGCATCATGATAAGACTACAACATGTTTACAGGTGAACCATTGAAGTAAGTGAGGACAATCTATTATCCTTGACCTAATAAAGTGTTGGATATATCAATATACATTAAACAGTAATACATGTACATTGGACCAACATTTTTCACAAGTTTACAAAGAGCACTCTTTTTGGAACCCTACACCCCAATTTAAAAGTGTACATCAACATTTCTTAACACTGTTGCTGTGAACAGGTACCACTAGAGGACCTACAGACAATAGATTACATTCCTTGAAAATACTTGTACCATACAAGTTCATTTGCCTGAGGGCCGTGCCATTATCGATGTTGAAATTGGTTTCATGAATACCAGCAACTAATTCTACCTTTTCAAATGCTTAAGACAGCAAGGCAAAAAAAATTTTCTATCAAGTTGGACGGTTCCAGATAAATTTACTGAAATATTGGCAGAAGTAAAATTTATACAGATTTTTTTAAAGCATATGCTAAAAATGTTGAATTTGAAAGCCCCTCCCTACTAGCAAATGTTTTGTAAACTCAAGAAAAATGTTGACAATTATGGATGACCCCTTAGACATCAAGCTATATTGATTTTTTAGTCCCTTTGACCCTCTCTTTTTCGAAAACTATAAAAGATAGGGAAAATATGCTGACATACTGCTGAAAGCACTAATAATGACGAATTAAAAAAAAAAATACAGATAATAATCAGATATAAAATAAAAATTGACAAATCAATCCACATTGTTTTTGGCCCCTTTAACCCCTTATACATGTATCTCAAAAACCATAAAAGACACAAGAAAACTGTTGTCAGACACACATGTACTACTGAAAGCAATCATCATAAAGAATTAAAAGAAAAAATCCCTGTTGAAATCAGATGATTAAAAATTTTAAAGGAATTACAAAATGGTTAATTTTGGCCCCTCTAATCCCTTTTATCTCTGCAATGACAAAAAGTATACATAAATTTCTTAAGTAACTTTTGTTGTATATTATATGACAAACCATTTTTTAAAAAATCTATTAAAATCATTTGAAAAATTAAAAAGTTTCAATATTTAAGGTGTATCCCATTTTTGGCCCCTTCTATCTCTAAAACAGTAAGAGACAGTGAAAAACAAATTGGAAGAAATTTTTCCATTTTCAGTAAGGAATATTAAAATAAAAAAATCATAAAGATTGGACAAAAAATTTATAAAAAAAAACCTTGACCCCCAAAATAAAAAAAAAACTGGAGTGGCCAGATTTCCCGAAATATTCCCAACCTGATATTCTTATAGAGGAGCATTATGGTAAAATATTATAAGGAGATATTCAATAGAACACAAGTAAATGAGCGGAAACCTAACTGTCTATAGATGCCGACAGGCTCTTACCATAACACAACCAAAAATACTTGCAGTCGTGTAAAAATTCTATAAAAAGTCAGGAGAAACCTGTTTCATGCCAAATATTTAATTTGTTTAATCTCTGAAACAAGTGCTTTTTCTTGTAATCTTCTTATCAGGCAGCAAATACTTCAGACTTTAAGAAATAATTATTTCATCCCAGTGTGTCCCTAAAAAACACCATAAGTTTACTTCATATATGTCAAGCCTTTTTAAAAAAAATTAACTTACTTGAAAGCTCTTAGACCATCCAAATCATCCGCCGGAAATTGTGTGAGTATTTCCATAGCTGTTATTGGACCAACTCCTTGTATACCAGGTGTATAATCACTGCCACACAATAATGCTAGTTTTATTAAAATATCTCTTCCTAGACCTTCAATTAAAATAATATTATCACATATTTTATTCTAATAACGCAGGTTTTACATATGTAATAAAAGCATAATTTGATGCATGTTATTTCCCCCTTTGGTAATAACATCATACGAGGGCAGATAACATGTTATCTGACATCTCATGCATTGTGAATGTGCAACTTAATTATATTCAGGGATGTCGAAAACCTGACAAACTTGCTTGAAGGCTGGAAAATCTAATTGAACAGTAAAATTATTTCCTGGTAGTGGCAAAATATGTGATAAATAGATTAATACATGGTCTTTTTCATATTGCCCGTGTTATCATCCCTCAACTTATATTGTCCCTTGGGCTAAAGCCCTTGAGGCCGATATCAAGGTCTCGGACTGACAACAAGGGGAATATGAAAAAGACCATGTATTAATCTATAAGAATTGTGTAAATTGGTTTGAAATGATACAAGTAAGAAATAAGCAGTGAAATTACATTGAAACAGATCACTGTTTAGAGCTGCCCACCCACCCAGCCACAGACTACCATATATACATTACCAAACTAATAACCAAACTTTTATATCTAAAAATAACAGCTAATGAAAAACAGCAAACTTCAAACTTTTATATCTAAAAAATAACAGCTAATGAAAAACAGCAAACTTCCCTAACAATAAACAAAACACTACATTTTACAAATCCTTAAGTATTTTCAAATATCCCTGCATGTATAAAAAAGCATAATTCACAATATTTAAACACTTGTTTTAAATTAAAAAACTTCAAATTACTTCAAATTTAAATAAATTTTTTAAGAAGCTTAGTTCCACCTACAGTAAGTACATATTGAAAAAAAATATATATAATATTTACTGAGCTGTGATTTAATGCTGATATCACTAAAGAATTCCACATGTTTGTCTTGGTTAAAGAAATTCTTGTAAACTCGTCTCCCACCAAATAACCAGATATCACTGTCATCTGTTATAGTTCCTTGTGTTAAATCTGATAAATCTAACTGGGCACATTGGGCCTCGGCTTCCATCGGACTGATGATATAAGGTACACCAAATAACTCTAGTAATTCCTAAAATCATATTAATACATTATTATTTATAAACTGTTATCTTTAATGCAAAGCCCATACATGTGATTATTTTCTCTCGTATCTTATTTATCATATGTATTAGAGCTTTTGTAAACAAATGTGTCTCACCTCTCTGTAAGACCATGAGATTATATCATATTAGAGCTTTGCTTTATATTACCATGTCTATAAGTATATCTCATCCGTTTTGCTGAAAAATCGCCCAAATTCTTTATTTTTCAAGAAATTAAAAATAAAAATTTTTCGCCTGCTCCTAAAATTTTGTAAAAATTCATATTTTTTCCCATATTTTATTTTTAAAATCATTTTAAAAAATGTACATCAAGTTTTGATGATAAAAATCATTTAATCATAATGTGTTATTGTTTGTTTAGTTAGGGTTTTGTGCCATTTTGTGCTATTTCGCGGCCAGTTTTTATTGGTGGAGGAAGCTGGTGTACTCAGAGAGAACCACGACCTTTGGTAGGAAAATTGGCAATCCTTTTCAATTAAGATCTGAGTCGAATACACCCCGCCACAGGTGAGATTCGAACTCACAACAGCAGTTTGACAGGCTAGTGATCATTAGTAGTCATGACGAACTACCTAGAACACTCGGCCACCGAGGCCCCACCATAATCTATTAAATTTTCAATCTAAAAATATGTTCAGACGATCTCTGAAAGAATGTGAAATTTCACAGAGTTTCACAGAGATCCACCCGATATTTCGTGGGGTTTCACCGAGGTGTACTCTCAAAATCCTCGCAGTTTCTGCCGCGAAATTAGTGGTTATCACCGAGTAACCCGGAGTTTTTATTCCGCAGGAGAGTGTGAGAATCGTGATGTGGGTACTGTATTACAGTTGCTGAAAAATGGACTTTATCAAAATCTTTGATGAAAGTCACTCAACCATGAAATTGAGGTCAAGGTCCAGAGACAAGTGTCAGATTGGCATGTACCAAACAAGAACTATCAACAGACCAAATACGATGGATCTAGGTATTACAGTTGATGAGAAATGGACTTAACCACAAAAATGTGACAAAGTCACTCGAGCATGAAATTGAGGTCAAGCCCCCAATCCAGGTGTCAGACTGGCATGCACATACTAAGAACTATCTATAGACCAAATATGGTTGGCCTAGGTATTACAGTTGCTGAGAAATAGATTTAACCACGAAACTTGGACGCAGATTTAAAATTTATGTTTATGAAGTCAGTGAACCATGAAAATGAGGTCAGGGTCACAAGTCAAGTGTACTGCGGCAAACCTTACATGATAAATCTTAATTGTAGGTATTATATGTGCAAAGTTTTTAAAGTTTTAAAAAGTTTACGCCACCGTCGGAGGAGGAAAGTAATACCTATATCTCGCCTTTGCGACTCTTCGTGGCAGACCAGACAACAAAATTGGAATGCTTTATTACATTGATGACTGTTTTAGTCATATTTTATGACTGATTACCTGTAGATCACAATAAAATAAACTGCTGCTGGATGTCTTCTATATTATTCTTAATGACCGTCTAGTTTTTTTTCTAAAGTTTTATAATTTTAAGACAATAAAATATATTACTTGTGCTTCAGTATACATCTGATCTGTTATAGAAGCTGCCAATCTTTCTTGTCTTCCTTTTTCTTGCTGAAGGTCTCTGCTTTCTACATCTAAATTTTCCTGATAATCTCTCATTTCACTCTACAGAAGAGAGATACCCGTAACATGAATTACGAAAGCAATTACTATGAAATGTAATGCTACTAACATTTACTGTGTGTCCCACCTATATGTGCAACTGATTTCTTACTGAAAATTTATACATTTCGACCCTGTACATTTCAAATAATAATTAGGAATGGCCTAACAGTCAACATCGTTCAAAATTTTGGAAACTAAATTTCCATATATCCATTTACTTCATATTAATTTCTAATGACATCATATCTGACACAAAATTTAACAAACTGCACACCAAAAACAATGGTAGATTTGAAGCATTTCTGTTTCAGAAAAGACAATAAGGAGAAGACAAAGGTAGAGTAACAATTTTTACTTATATTTTAAGCATTTTATTTTTAGATATTCCCCAAAAACAACTACCAGTGAATGAAAAGTCACATGGTAGGGTAATATTTCACATGAAATTCAATAATGATGCATAAATAAAACTATTTTACTGTAATTCTACTCCAATTTTTCAAAAATTATGACAACAAATTATAGGGTGATTCCTATATACCGTGCCAAAACTTTGCTGTATAATTATCACAATCAGTGACAATGGAAATGACATCAAGTGTTTTTACATGAAAATAAAGAATCCAAGTGTTAGCATACTCCTATTAATTGCATAATTTTTTCAGATAGAGAGGGTAAGCAATTAGGAGGAGTCTACTGTAAATGTATTTAAATCATATATAACTTATTACAAGTTTCACTTGAGTTTTACTTCTTAAATATTTTTGAAAAGCTTTTGACCTATCACACAATGAAGTTTAAGCAACATCAAAATGAGAGAAGAACTCACCTCGGTGAAATTTTTGAACTGTTCCACTAAATCTATATGATCCTCTTCATTTTTGTCATCCATGTCATGAGACATGATTTCCTCTGTTTTGAAATCCATCGGAGTTATCTTTTCTTGCACCTCTGAAATTTCTTCATGAGGCCAAATGTCAACTTTATCTTGATCAATCTGAACTGGTGATCTGAACTGTTCTTCGAGTTTGTTATCATCCTTCTCAAAATGGACAGGCTTGAATATGTCAGCAGGAAATAGGTCATCAGGATGTGCTTTGTCCAGATCAACTGTAACTTCAATAAAACCTTCATCTGAAAGCAGAGAAAAACAACAATAATTTCTAACAACTTCATCTAAATGCCAGTGAATGTTCTCCTGTCCTCATCAAGACAGACACGACTTTAAAAAAAGAGCATATAATTATGTAGAATCATTATTTATTGAGCATGAATCTTAGATTCCTTTTCCATCCAATAGATGCGAATAACCTCTATGAATCAGATCAAATCACAATGAGAATAATCATTTTTACAAACACATACTCGACTGTAACATATACATGTATTAAGATGCAGATTTCTTACTTTTATTTCTAATGAAATTTATTGTCTGCTTTTGCAATGTTATGATTAGATTCAAATTAATATATTTTTCCTTTGACAAATATATTTCATGTTTTATTGGAACTGACACCTCACTTAACTTCATAATTCATCAGATTTTACCCAATTAACATTGTGTCCATTGCTGTTGACGGAGCTGGACATGCATGAGGGAGTTCACATTGTTAATGCTTTCGTTTCTGTGATGTGGCGTTCTACTTCTCAATGATATGCTATGTTTTTTGTTGTTGTTTTTTGTATTTGTACTCTTTATTGTCACTTTCATAAATTCAACTTGTCTTTGGCATTTAACTTTTTGCCTCTGTGTTCTTTTGCCGATATTTAAAATAACACACCTTTGCCGATATTTAATATAACACACCTTTGCCAATATTTAATACGTTACACCTTTGCCAATATTTAATAAAACACACCTTTGCTGATATATAACATAACACACATTTCCGATATTTAATATAACACACCTTTGCCGATATTTAATATAACACACCTTCAGATTCACTACTACAACTACTACTTTCTGCAGATGCTTTAAATGTTTCCTTTTCTTTATCGTTATTGACATCATTCAGTTTAGCTTTCTTTGTTATTTGTTCTTCATCAAGAGATAACTGTTTCTTCATTATGGCTTTTCTATTTTCAGAAATAGTTTGTTTGATTTCTGATTCATTTTCACTATCAACCTGCATTTTTTCTTCTTTAGTATAATTATTTATTTCTTCAATATCACTATCTAACTGAACATCAGCATTGAGAACATTTACTTTCTGACGAAGCTCATCTAAGATATTTAGTCTTGTCGAAGTCAAATCTTTAACAGAGTCTTGTGATTTAATATCAATTTTTTCTTGAGCTCCCTGCATTTCTTGTCTTTCAGACTTGTTGTCTTGAAAGACTTTGTTTGAACTGTCAATAAAACTTGATCCAGTTTTTCCCAAATCATCTTCAATGTTATGTACATGTATTTCAACATTATCACTGCCATCATTGTCTGAAACAACTCTTTTCTTTCTATTTAAATTCTTTTCAACTTCAAAATTATCACCTGACAAAGTTCTATCTTCTAAATCATTCATCCTTTGCTGTATTTCTTTTAAGATATCCTGTCTTTCTGACTGCACAGCTTTTGAAGAAATGGTATTATAAGAATGAACAACTTTGTCTGAATCTGTTGATAGATTTTCAGAATCTTTTAATTTAGATTTGTCAACCTCTATAGCAGCAAAGTCAATTTCTTTTATCTCTGAAATTTCATCATCTGTGATATTTCTGATCTCCCCAAAATTCCCCTCAGATTTTTCTTTAGTTTTCCTTTGTTCTAATTCCAATCTAATTCTATCCATCTCGTCTTTCTGTTCTTTACCCCCAAGACCTTTGATTAAAATAGAATGTGCACTATCATCTGACATTATCTTCCTTGTTTCTATGACATCACTGTAGAAATCATCACCAAGGAAGCTGGTTATGTCCCCTGATCTGTTATCATTCATTTCCTTGGTTACTTTTGCAAGATGAGAAGATAGTTTATTTTGCTTCATCAACTTTTGCATTTGAAACTTAGAAAAGTCATTTGTTTCCTAAAAAGCAATGAGCATAGATTTGTAGCACATGTAAATATTGACATAGAAAACATAAAATATAAATATTTCTCAAAATGTTAGTTATTTAAAGACTATCCTATAATTAAATCTTTGTTTCATTGTGTTAAACATGATTGTGTGTCTTAAGTTTTACTGTTACGGTTTCGGTTACCTAAAGAATTACACAAAAAATTTTCAGCAAGGGCTCAACTGAAATGCTCACCTGAACTGCAGTTTACCCTATGTTCTATTTTTAGCCATGGCAGGCATGTTTCTTGACGGGTTAAGAAAACAAAACACAAACTTCATACTAGATATCCAAAGGATCATTCATAAGTTTCAATGAAAACGGTTCAGTAGTTTCAGAGAAGAAGATTTTGAAAAGTTTATGATGGACGACGACGGATGTCAAGTGATGGCAAAAGCTCACATGTCCTTTTAAGACCTCAACATAGTCTTCTTGTCATGAAGTTGCATTTTCTACATTATCAAATAACAGATACCTATATTAAGCAGAGACTCATTATACACAAATGAAACAGAAAGAACTGAATTGTTCACTGCTAATACATTACATCTGGACTGTAAAATTTGACATATAGGAATCTTCAAAAAATCAGGTGGTCATAAATATATACCTGAGGTAGTTCCAGTATTTGATTCCATGTATGTCTTTTCTTTTTATCTTTTAGTAATGTCAACACTTCATGTCTCATTTCAGCAGGTAAACTGTTAAATGCATCAGATTCTAGATCTATTTGGTTCAGATCAACATCTTCCTATAAAAAATATAACAGCACTGTTCACCGTCCAAAACTGTAGGCATTAGTTATTGCTTTTTTGAGATTAACTGAAAACAAATAAATATCTGTTCATCTTTGAATATGTTTAATTTTTATATTTGTAATTATAAAGCATGAACTAAGATACAGTCGAACTTTGGTAGCTCGAACTTGGATCGCTCAAACACCACCAATGACTCGAACTGTTTTGAAATTCCTATCAATTTTCTTTTTATGCTTATGTTAAAAATTGAAACAAAAACTTTGGTCCCAACAATACTAAAATTGTGTATTTCACCATGGAAATCTTGAACTCAATATAGTAATAAAAGGACAAGCCTGTTAAGCGATACTTACAGGTATTCATGTAACAATCACAGATTTAATAAAAACAGAATAGTATGAAAAGTGAATGTTTACAGTTCGATGTAATAATGATATTATAATTACTGTTAATAAGTGATTAACCTGTTTAATTTTTAATTCTGAAATATTTCATGGTAATGATCAGCTTTAGAAACTCGTATATGAATGGCAGGGGAAATTTTATATACTGGAACAAACTTCAGTAACTCGAACCGAAAATCTAGCCATCGAAGTTCTACTGTAATTTAATACATGTACATTGTAATAATACAACAGTTTTATACACTACTATTCTACTGTAATTTAATAATAATATAACAGTTTTATACACTGTTCAGTCAAACCTGCAAATTACAACCACCTTTGGAATGAGGAAAGTGACAAGACATGCCATGGTAGGTTTTAGATGTGACATTTTTTTTCACTGTATATTCAAGGACAAAATAATTCAATAATTTGAAACATAATGTAGATTTTTCAGTTATTAATATGGTTCCTACATATTTTTGGACCTAAATTTCAAGTATTTTTCTTTGAATTTCATGGTATAATACTTGATTTCTTCTTTCAGGGAGTTTATTTTGTAAACTGACTGGAGTTCTTCTATTAATACTGAGTAAGTTTAGTGGTGCACATGCATCCAAAAGCATTTCTATTTGCCCAGGAAATTGCCATATCCTTTCGAGGTTTGAAGTACTACTAAGGATTTGAATATTCTGTTTTCAATTTCACTTTATTTCAAAGATTTAAAGAGTCTGTACAAACCCAAATTAAAGAGAATTTGAAAGGCAGTGAAGATTGAAATTCCACCATTAAACATATGTTGGACTGCTGGTGAGGGAATCTTACTTGACTGCTATATACAGGAAACTGTCTTGCCAAGTTAACTTGTATTTAAAAATATGGTCTACTTAAACAAATATTATGTTCATTATTTCAGACTTTAAAAAACCCCAGAAAATCTGCTCACAGAAAAAATCTAAATTAAAAACATTACCAACAACATTCTTTCATTAGCTGTAAATTCTGTTCTCCTTGAATCTTCCACCAAACTGTTAATGTACAATATGTTTTATTTACTAAACAGGTAAGAAAGTCTAAATTTGTTTCTCTAATGACAATTCTAAAAAAAACTTCAGATAATAAAGCAAAGTTATGATTACATAATTTTGATATCCAAGGTCAAAGATCTTTCATTTCTGAAATAGAATTTTTGTTTGTCGCATGTAAATCAGCCAATTCCGATGTAGTCTGATTTTCTTTTCATACAAGAAAAGACAAGAAACTGTCTGACTGACACTAAACTGGATTTTCCTTCATCAATGTTTCGAATCACCCACCTGTAATCCTGTCATCCATTGCAAGACAAAAAGGCAGATTATTTCTGTTGAAAATCCAGTTAAAAACTTTTCTATTTTGCAAATAATGTACAGCATTATAGATACATAACTGTGTGTGCAATTGGATCAAAGTCAAGGCCTGACATGAATTTTGATCTGATGGACAAGAAAGAAGGTCATAAATATACCAAATATAGTAAAACAATTTCACTAATCAACCTTCCTATTATAAGGCTAACGGTATCTATAAAATTTATTGCAACATGTGATTGGACGGCTGAAACAAAAAAAAAAGCATAAATATTATTGATTTAAAACTGTATTTACCTGTTTTTACTTAATTTTTATTTATATTGGACAGACAGAAACAGGGACATGCTTCAAGTAAATTTAAAGATCTAAAAATAACCTATTATTTCACAACTTCTATAACTTGCAGCCTGTCTAATATGACAATGGAGCCAACTGTTTGTACCTACTGCTTTACCAGTTAGGTAATTTTAACTAAAAGAAAGAATATGGATGCTAAAATCTCTAAAAAAAATCATGCTGTCATACTTCATTTATTAAATTTTGTACCTTTTAAATTCTTCTGGTAAGGGAGGTAATTCAAACAAATCTGCTTTACCAGCTTTAGAAGTTGATGGCTTTGGACCAGCAGAGTTGGTTTTATTACTAGCATCAGTTTTTAGAACTTCCTTTATGGCATGACTCTTCATTAAATTCTGCACCAAGTTTTTTGTTGCTTTGTCACTTTCCAACTCTGCAAATTCTTTTTTCTCTCTTCTTGCAGCCTTCAAATTAAAAAAAAAAAAAATTAAAAAGATCAACTAATTGTTTTGCTACACAATGACCATTTCATAACTGTAACATCTGATTACATCAAGTTTGATTCTTTTTAATAACTATACATTCATATGTGCAAACTGATATTTAACTGAAAAACTTTATAGTAATCAATGAGATTTCACTGACTGGATATGCAAGTACATTTTTATATTTTTATATTTTATAACTAAATAAAAGTAAATAAAGATTCAGTGTTAAATCCAAATTTAATGAATAAAACATAAAGTTTGAATAAAGAAAAACTACCATTGTCTGTTTTTTCAGGACCGGAACTCCACCATCAAACACAAAGACAGGCTTAATTCTGTAGTATAACAGCTTACATAGTCTGTTAAACAAAACCTGTAAATGAGCATTAGGTAATGGGTTTCCATCTCTGTCCCTCATACCCTTCACTGCTTGATGTAACCATATACTTACATCTAACAATAATGTTAAGGAATTGACTAGAACAATCAACCATAACTTCCATAAGTGACAAAAATTCAAATATCATGTACCGTATTTTCCTGCCTAAAGACTTTTTTACTTTAAAATGACATTTTTACCATTATAAGTCTATGGAGAAAGTATCAATTAGACCTGTAGTCCACATAGACTTATAGTCCAGAAAATACATTACTGCTTTTTTAAAAGTTTTACAGATTTATAATTATTATAGCAGAAGCTTTTAACATACATGCTATATTAATCTGGTATAGGAAGACTCTTTCAAAAAAATAACGGTTCAAATTATACTCAGAGAAAAAATTTATGTATTAGCTCATTACACATTCCTTCATTTAAGGTATTTGGACCATAAATGACCATGAGGTTCTTCCAAATGTCCAAGATGTTTCAAACAACATTATGACAATGACATCGGTAATTTTCAACAGACTTCGGAAACGCTACATGTGTATATACATAACTTTATTTTTATAAAGGCAGCATACAAACAACAGAATGGGCTTCACTTTATGAAAGATGTATCCACGCAATTCCTGCTTTATACTTTTGGTTTAAGGATACTTAAGGGTCCTTTTATAAAAATCAAATATGAAGAATTTAGGAAACTACAAATATGTCTTTTTTCTCTCCAATCCCATCATTGGAAATCCACGGCAATTTGCACTAACTCTATGCTATAATTATTACAGACCTTAAGCTTGAGTCAAATCATTCATTTTTTTGTTCTTATGAATAATTCATGTATCATTTTGATTAGTTTCAACATGATTCTGTGATGGTAATACAGCTAATCAAGTGAGAGATAACACACAAGATTTGGGTAAAGATATATTTCCATTCTGGTATGGAATTCCAGGGTATTTTCGATAGATTTTCAATTGAAGAAGGATGTAGTTTTGAAACAAAATAAGTTTTAATTTGTTTTGCCATACTTTCAAAAATCACATGAAAAAATCAATACACAACAAAAATTTATCAACTGCATGCACACATGGTACTGCAATTTTTCGTTTTGTGATACTATATCTGGTTCCAAAGTCTGTTCCAATTTCTAAAGTGGGGAATGCCACTGTTATTACAATTTCCAAATAGGAGAACACCACTACTGTAAGTAGTAATTTCATTGGTCAATTTATTTCATGAATATTCATGAAAACGAGAGAAAAAAAGAAGGAATTGAACCACTGTCAGTAAGTGTAGTACAGCATAAGCACTACTGACCGTGGGTTTCCAACGGTGCTCCAATCCATGAAAACAACAACATTAACTGAATTTATGGTAATCATTTGGTATCTCTGAAGTAGTTCTGCTTGATTTCATACTACCCTTTCTAAAGGATACCGACAGCAAGTATCTTGCCTTCAAGGGATTGCAGTGATACTGGTCTACCAGTAGGATTCAGTAGCTGCCATAAACCTTGCACTCCCATCTTTTTTCAGTCTGTCAATTTTAAAGTTATTTCTGTTATTATCTGTAAAAAAGCAAATAAAATTTTATTTACTAAGAATAATATAATGACTATAATAACTTTATTTTCCATTTTTCTATAAATCTACCTCTCGTCTTTATACCTTTTATCAGTAATTGTGGCAAAGCATAAGCAATTGTCTTGCCATTTTTTTTATATGAAAATGACCTATTACAACTTATCTTTTTACTTTTTGTAACTTGTTTTTCCATTTGAGAATTTAGAAACATTTTAATAGATTAAATTGTTAATACCTTCTGTCTCTACATGACTTATTGAACCGAAACCTCAATTTTTTTTTTTTACATTAAAAGGGACATAACTCAGAAATGACAATAGTGAAATATGTCAAATTTGATGTGTTTAGTGGTCCCTATCAATATTTACAAATTACACAGTTTCTTTGTGGCAAACTAAAGATATTGAATGGATGCTAATTTTGGGGCATACCAAAGAATAAAAAAGAATGCACCTGGTGCCTTCTAGCAAGGGCAGAATAAAGGACATCGCTAAGCACGATACAACTGCAACATGTCAACAGGTAAGAAATTAAAGTAAATGTGGACATATTATTATGCTTTACCCAATAAAGTGTTTGATAATATAATATACATTACATAGAAATATTGGACTTGCCATAAAAGCCAGATGAAAAAAAAAAAAAATAGAATTCAATCTACCTTGCTTTTTTGGCCCTTTTACCACCAATATCTCAAAAACTGTAAAAGATAGGAAAAATCTGTTCACATATTACTGAAAGAACTCATCAAGATGAATTAAAAGAAAAAATCTCCTTTAATACCGGATGAAAAATAAAAATTTTAGTGTCCCTCAAAATGGTCAATTTTAGTCCCTTCGATCCCTTTTATCTCAGCAATGACAAAAGTTACACAAAAACGTCTGGATTAACTTTATTTCTTTCATATGGCCTGTAAGAGCCATATATGTACAGCTCCTTTTTTGTAACGTTTTCCCGTTTTTCATTGTCATATTATTACATCCACTTTAGCAACGTCTTGTATGGACGCTTTGAGAACAAACTTGAACAGACGCTTTTATTATAGAGAGGAATCATTTATAGGGAAAGGCCAAAAAATCGGTATGTCTATTCATTTATTGTTGTCATGTAAGATTATGATTATATTTTACCAGACTATATATTAAATTTATTTAATTTCGTAGTTTAACATGAAAAAACTAGACTTTATATTTTTATTTGATTGTACAAAGGTTTATGGTAAACTATTTCTGTTTGAAATCTAAATCTGTATGTATTGTCAATCTGTTTATAAGAATTTGTTATATTGGTTTTATAATTTGTGAATATTTGTATTTTTTCAGAGAATCGCTACCATTACGCCCATGTTGAATTGTATTGAATAAAGACATTTATTTATTGTAAAGCGCATACTCGTTTTTATTCCCTGAATATCCTCTACATGGCCAACCATTTAATAAATCAAAGTGCTGGAAAGATTGTAACAGTAGTTGTGTATAATTTCAAATGGAATTTTATCACAGATCTTTTCATTGCTACATGTATGTGAGATCAATTACAGTGAATGTATTCCTTTTTTCTTGAAATATTGAGTATTTTTTTTATTCATAATCGATGTACATTCCAGGGTACCTATAGAATTTTCAATAAGAGTTCAATGTGTATAAGTGATAAATTTTACTAAAGTATTTGTTATTACATGTATATCGTAATTTTACTTGATATGAGATAACAAATTTAGATTCATGTCTGAGTTAACAGATAGTCATAAGGTTTTTCTCGAATAATGGGTCCATTAAAGAAATAATCTTCACATTAGTAAATACACAATTAGTTTCAAAAACATGGAAGAAAATGTGTCAAACTGCAAGTTTTAATGTATTTGGGACAATACAAGTATGTTATACTTAGACAAAAGAATAAACATTCATTCTTGCTTTTCATATTTCAACTCCAAAAAATCCAACTTCCAAGATTATCTAGATAAACGATTATGTAAATCACGCGCATGAAAGTTTTTCTATACATTTCCAGTACGCATGTAGGGGGATTCCCAGATATTTTTGGGTTCCTGAAATAACTATAATTATCCATTTCACCGGCAATATTTTGAAATTGTGATATACATAATTATCAATGGAAATTCAAGCAGAGGTTTGGCAGATAGATTTTTTATAATAAACAATTCAAATGAGTAACTTAATTGCCTACAGCACATTTCTTGGACAGGAATGTAAACATACACAATGGCTGAAAGTTCAAAATATGCATAACTTAAAAGGGTCAATCTTAAAAGAATAAATATTTGTTAAAATTTATAAAAGCAACATACAATGTAATACTTTTTCAAAAATCTCTTATATAAAACTATGAATGTAAAGTCAGGAAGCTGTAGGCCTATCTTCACAGATTCGTTTTGATAAATTCATCTGCCATGCATCATGTCTTCAAAATAATGTTCGGGTATTTTAATTCTTTGTTAATTTGGGTAAACAATAAAGTTCATGTTAGTTAAAAATATTGGTTGAGATATTATCAACAAGAAAGTACTCGTAATTTAAACATCATCATTGGAACTATATCTTATGAAGTAGAACACAAGTCTAATAGTAGCTAAGTTCTGGAGGCCAATGCCATAGGAACAATTGCAATCTGATTGCAATCTTTCCAATAAATCATCAAAATTGGATAACAAATAAAAAGTTTCGTAAATTAGGGCATGTCCCTTTTTCTGTCCCTTATATCTCGAAAACGTTAAGGAAAGTGAAAAACGGATCTTGAGTAGATTTTCCTATTTTCATCAAGGAACACTAAAAACCAAAAATCATAAAAACTGGACAAATATTAAAATATGTATAGCAAAATTATGTGATATTTGTGCTCCGTTCCATTGGACAAATATCAATGAAACAAAAAAATAGCCACTGGAATCAAAAACATATTTCAATTCAAATATATAAGTCGTATTTTACCATTTAGCATATTAATATAACTATCCAGGGCAAACGGCCTGAATTAGGTATTGGGGCAATTGGACTCAGGGCAAACAGGTATTAGGGCGCATAAACCTGGATTCATAGAAAATGACTATTATTTGATTACTTGAACTACATTTGTAATGTAAGTGTACTGTGACCCTCATTTTGTCAACATTTCAAAGAAGCATTCTAACATTTTGGTACAAGCTATCCCGCAAGATTCAGTATTAGTTAAGGAGAGATTAAAACGTCAAATAAGATCCAAACAATTTAGCGACTATAAAACAACAAACATTGTAGACAAATTTGTACAAAACAACAGCCAGTGTTTCAAAATTCCACCTAGGAAACCAACATAAACAGTCATTCTTCGTAAGAACACTTTCCGATGGGAATAGATTACCAGACAATCTCGTATGTGCCAAGACAATAGAGATCTTTAAAACTTCGGTTGCTCTAGTCTCACATCGTTGGACTAATTGTACAGCGCCTCTCCTCCGTTGCCACTGATGCCATATACTGGCCCTGCAACGTACCTATTCAGATTTTGTGGTCTTATGAATAGACGCATAGACGTTAGGACACTTGGCAGAAAACATCATTTAGATCTACATAGTCGATGTCGATTTCACAACTTTTCTAAAATTTCGCAAAAATCTGCAAATCAGTATCGAAACAGATTTAATTTTCTGGTATGATATTCCTGTATTCTAAAGAGTGGCACCGATTAAGAAGAAAGATTATGATTTTCGGAATTTTTATTCGCGTTTTGTAATTCTCTAGACTTATCGTTCGTAATGTTGTAAACACGTGGTAAACAAGAAGCATGGAAGCCTCAAATAGCGGTACTTTTAACAAACATAATTAATTTGAAATTATTGATGCATTTATCTTTCCAGCTAATTAATGCTACAACAAAAACAGAAACATACTTGAAAAATGCCGTGACCTTAAACAAAAAATAAGGAAACGAACAGTTCTTGTAGGCTGTAGCAACGCGCCAACTGCTGTTAAACACGTACATACTATTTTCTTAGCTGCATATTCATATCTCACATGGTCGCTTGTGAGTAATTTCGTCTGTTCATCTTTTCATGAGTTTCACGTCCCACACTAGCTTATTACGTCAAGTTTCTTAGTTTTGCTACAGCAAGTCCATGAAAAATTAATGGAGAGTCCCTTGGCCTTGAGTACTTTAATCTATTCCGTCTTCTAAGTCTGATGACTATTGAGTGCCACTCACATAATAATTAATTCTGGTTTCTTAACGGTGGCTGTGGGCTAGAATGAAGTACTACACGTTAGGCCTTTTATTTTTAATTAATTGGTTTACAGATTTTTTTTTTTAAAAATAGGGTCAGTCGGTCGGAAAAAAAAAGAGGGCAAATCGTGTACTTTTGAACAAACTTGGTTGTATTGCCAAATATACAAAGGTTGCAAATGATTTGAAACCCAAATATCAGAACACCTATCTTGAAAGGTGTTGTTCAGTAGACCATTCCCTTTTCTAAGGGATCCGACTCAACTACGACAAGATAAAATGAGTGGATTCGATATCTTATGGAATCAAGATATTCATACAAAACGAACTTAAAAGCCGCATGGATTGTAATAGGAAATTTGTTTCATAAAACTTGTTTCGGAAATTGGCATCAAAGTATTTTATTAATGGATAATCTATTTTTAGATGAATTGGAACATCATCTTTTATGAAATTTAGATGCAAAAGGATTTTAATATATTTTTATTTTTGGGATCGCTGATTTCAGAGGGTCGGCGGTAATAAAGAACCAAAATTTTCAATTTTATTTTTTTTCTTCAAACGGGCAAAATCGGGTCGGCGGATCCGTAAACCAACTAAATAAAAATAAATGGCCTTAGGATAGACAATGACTATTTTTTTATTTCTTGAACAAAATTGGACAGAATTTCGCGGGATTCCAATGCTTATCGTTCAGACAAATGTTTGAAATTGTAGACTGATCCAGCTGAAACGGTAAATACTAACAAGCTATTTCACTGGTCAATTACATGACAGGAAAAATTATGAAGAGGTTGAGTAGTGTTAATATTTTTTTCGAGTAGTGACTTTGTGTCTAGTTATCCAGGGGTGGGACTGGCATTCAAAAGTTGTAGCCAAATAAATCGCCAAAGCATCATTTTTGTTGCCAGTTTCAAAATTTGTTTGCCAAGTCACCCTCCCCCTTTTTGAAACATACTTGATTGTTTTTTATTCATTACTATTTATATTTGTGATTTAATAAAGTTTTAATGACAGTTAACTTTCATCTGAAATTACCTTTATTTGATGGCAAGCCTGATAAAACATCAATTTTCCCTGTTCCACATGTGTTTGTTTATGTTAAACCGGAAGTAAAATCACAAACTTTGCTTATTGGAAATTTTATGATATGATTTTAAACACCTGTTAGAGGGGTTAAAAAGCATGCATATTTATTTTCATGACTAATAAAATTATCTAATAAAAATTTTAATAATATAAATATTACCTTAGTATATCAGAGGGTGGTCAATCAATTGAGCAGTCAAGTGTAAATGATCTCAGCACATGCGAGTTATGGATTATGTGTTTCTTTACTGTTGAAACACCTGCTGTGTTTAGTAGCCTGATTTACACTATTCAGTTATCATAGATAATTATACACTGACAAATGATATTTCTTAGTTACCATTTTAAAATATTTTCACATAAGTGCCAGATTTTTTTTCAAAAAAGATTAAAAAATTCTGTTGCCAGAAATATCGCCAACTATGAAATTCTGTCGACACATTGAATAAAAAAATCGCATTTGGCAATATTGGCGAATCCCAGCGCAGTCCCTGGTTATCAGAGTATTAAAACATGCCCTCCCATATAAGACCAGCTATACCATGAAGTGCTTTGTAGACCTGAATCATGTCCTAACTATCCCTCCGTTATTCCAAATTTGGTAAATCTGTTGGTTTTAGTCTCCCCTCATAGCTAAGGACTCTCACTTCCTGTACAAGTTTAGTAGCTCTACATTAAATATGTTAAATCTTACAGATATCCCTTTTAAGATATGGTGACCAGACGGGAGTCCCATATTCCAATAACCGCCTCGGTGGTCTCGTGGTAGCATGCTCGACTTGAGTGCTAAAACTCGCAGGTTCGATCCCCGGCCGGGTCGAACCAAAGACATTAAAATTGGTATTTGCTGCTTCTCAGCCAAGCACGTGGCATGTAGGAGTAAGAGCAAAGATCGACTGGTCAGCTCGGAGTCGGTGTAATCTGTCCGAGTGGGGTGATATGTCTTTCTGCCAACAGTTACCTTGTGAGCTAGCACATTAAAAGTCAGGCTCAGGGTGTCCGTCTTGTACAAAGCATGGATCATATTCATTGTCATATCAACATGTTCTTGTCCTGGTTGCCACTGGACGTTAAACAGTATTCATCCATCCATCCATATTCCAATAATGGACAAACAATTGACATATAATGCTGTAAACATTTCCTTATCGATGTAATCAAAGGATCTTCTAATCATTGCCCAAACACATTGAGCCTTGCTGATGTGCTTTCCAAACTGAAAATAATACCTAAGTCCTAATCTCTTCCTCTACAGAGGACCGATGTGGTACTTTACATTTGGTAGTTCCCCTAACCCAGCCAGGTCAATTCTTTTTTTCCATAAATGAAAGAAATAAAGCAAATCTCCAGGTTTTTTTGTGGCATTTATTTACGATGATGTAAATAGTTTTTACAAATAAGTGCATTTCTCAACAAATGCTAACTGAGGTTGTGAGTTCGAATCTCATCTGTGGTGGGGTGTGTTCAACCCCGATCTAAATTGACAAGGATTGCCAATTTTCCTACCGAAGGTCGTGGTTCTGTCCAGGGACTCTGGCTTCCCCCACCAATAAAAATTGGCCGCCGCGAAATAGCCAAATGTGCTAAAAAAAAAGACGTAAAACACCCAATAAAGAAACAGCAAATGCTATACATGTATGAAGACCCACTATTTTTGGTGTCTAGATACTTTTTGGTGCGTACATACCAGTCTGAGACCTGTCAGCTGACCTTGGACACAGTTTCAGGCTTGAATAACATGCACAAAATTTTTCGGTCAAATGTTGCACTTAAACATAACTTTTTATTTTAACGAATTTTCCTTTGACTTTCAATATCGGGTATCAGATAATCTTTAGTCTGTGTTCATGTGTGTACTCAGGCGAGACATTTAGTGTGTCCACTCTTGTTCATACAAAATAATGCAATACTAATCATGAAGTGTATCATAACACCTCTTATACCAATTTTTAGTAATTTTCTGTGTAATGGTAAGGTACAAAATGAGATATTTTGATGGCTTTGGCAAATTATTGGATTTTATCATTCACTTCCATCAGGCCAAAATAAAAAATACATGTCTGTTTAGGGTTACATCTTCCAAAAAATAGGGTATGTAGGTCGGTATGTCATTTTATTTTTTTTGCGACGTGATTTTGAGTTGTGCGTTTTTTTTTGCGTGGTCTAGAGTTTTTCCATGGGCTGAGTTTACTCATACTTTTAATGATTGGATTATTTCCCTTGTTTATTGGTTGGAAAATAATGGCGGCAAAGTTTTTATTTCATCACATGAGTTTCCTAAAAATGGCTGTCATATTAACGATTGTGAACATTGGGATGTATCAGGCAATTGATTAAATCTATTGGCAACTCTAACTTGGCTTTTGACACGAGTTCAATTAATTTTTCACTTTACGACGGACATAAAATTGCTTAGGGTCGGCGCTAAAATTAGGTTTGTCAGGTAACCGCAAACAGAAATTTTTTTTTTTTTGCCTTATGGAAATAAATAGTTATAATGATAAATTATTCAAAATGTCCAGATATTTTTAAATCCAACTCCAAATTTAAATTTCTTTGATTTTCAACTATTCTAGATGTTTTCATCTCATAAACATGTTTGGATACTTTTACTCTTTAAATTATGGCCTCTGATTGATCAGTTTATTATTTGAGTGCGATGCAATGAAAATATCTCTTATTTATTTTTGGAAAATCAATGTTTTCTAATGGGGATTTTAGAACTTGAACCATCCAAGTTGCCCCAAATTCGACTAATGCCAGTAGAATTTGCCCCAAACAAAAAGACAACTACAGAAATTGCTGCATGTGAAAAAAGATTTTTGGAGAACTTGTCCTGAATCTGAAAAATTTTGACTAAAACTATGCACTTTAGTTACATTTGATATGCCTTGGAGAAGTTTTCACAAGTGATAAATTAATAAGACATTGTATTTTAGAATAAGAAAAAGTAGAAAATGGTTTTTAATTTAAATATATTTATTTCAAACATTTGTTAAAGACCGAATAACATTAAGCATTCTTGGAAAATGTCATATCATAATAACTTGATATCACAAAAGTTCTTACGAGTGGTCCAGGTAGTTCGTCATGACTACTAATGACCACTAGCCTGTCAACACTGGGGTTGCGAGTTCGAATCTCACCTGTGGCGGGGTGTGTTCGACTCCGATCTAAATTGACAAGGATTGCATAAAACCCCAACTAAACAAAACAAACAAAAGTTCTTGTGAAAACCATAATACTGTCTCTTTAAGGCTATTTGTTTTTGATGTTTTTTCCAAATGATTTAATTGTATTTAGTCTTTGCATCCACTGCACTACTATGTACCTGCTGAATTATGTGGATTTGTCACTAAAGAAGGCCAGTGGTGTAAACAGCTTAAAGATCGTTATTTTACTACAATAATGTAAAGTTTGGCATTTTGACAATCTTTCGTTTGTTGTACAGATTTTTGGATTTCATTATTTAGCACAAGTTAGTTATGCAAGTCACTAAACTATAATTTTTTTTCTCTCTTCTGGGGCGAGTTTTCCTAGAATGTTCTTGCACCTCTTTTTTGGCAAGTTCTCCTAAACCATCTTTTGTTTTTTTCCCCATGGGGCGAATTCTCCAAAGAACTTTCTATTATTATGATAAAAATTAAAAATTTACATTGCTTTCACACCTAAACTTAGGTCAGCTATTGACCTTTTCAATAACCCTTTCATCATATGATACATCTGAATCTCAGGCTTGTTAGAGTCACAAATTAATTATTCCCACAAAATTATTTTAAGGAAAACTAGATTTAAGTGATCCTTTCAAATTTGCATAAAACTACTATAGAAGGAAGAAATATAGGTCTGTGTAAGCCTTTATTTTTCTCTTCAAGGTTTCCTTTTTAACTTCACAATTTCAATATTTTTTATTTCAGCAAAGAAAAAGAAAAAACATAGTTTGGATGTAGCGGTAAGTTTTTTTTCTAGTAAATTAACTGTGAAAACTCATTGTAACACGATGTATGGATGTGAAATGTATTGAGCACAAAGTTCAGGGACTAATCTAGACAGCAAAATGGAGATTTAGTTTGCCCAAAAAATTTGAAAGTCACTGGCTGATGATTTTCAAAGCAAAGAGAAGACACTGCAAAATATTTGCCAAAGGGAAACAACTCTTACTCATTTGTTTACAGCAATTTTAAACAAACAAAATATGAAGATGTTAAAGTTTTGTAGTAATTTTGTTGCATTAGACTTGAAAAATATGTCAGATTCAGATAATTATGTGTGATAAACAACATTTATATACAAAATTGATTTTGATAGTGTTTCTTCATAAGGGTATTTTAATAGTAAATTAATGAGAGACTCAAAAATATGAGAAAAAAGAATATTTACTGGAATGAGTCAAAAAAGCCTCCCAAAGCAAGTCTAAACCTTGAAATTAATTACAAATTAAAAAAAATATGGACTTAAAAAAAAGTTAAGATGTAGCAAAATTTTTAAGTAGTGATATATTCTTTCTTTTAAATATCCATTGTACATATGTATCATTTTCAGCGAAGAAAAAATCTGTAGCTATTTTAACTTTTCTGTATTTCAAAATTTCGAGAAAAATATGATAATGAAAATGCAGGAGTATATCTTTGAAATTGAATTTATGGCTAGTGCTGTAGCCAAATAAAAAAAAAAACGATTTAGCAATCTTGATAATATATATTTTAATTTGTTCTTGAGATGTTTTCAGAAAGGATTTTTTCATTATTCAGTGTTATAGTTTGATAGTGACAAAGAATTTATACATTGTATATATAAATCCTGCAGAAGACTACTTTTGTGGAGTCCAGGTTTTTTTAACAAAATATTTGCTGCTTGTACCCAATTTCATTACTAAGAGATTGTCTAAAAAAAATCAATTTCAATACATTCCCTCCCAGAGTTCCTTTCATGGTAAGCAAAGCTGCAAACTTAGGTCTGTTTTTTTTCCCCAAAATGTCTTAATATCCAACAAAAAATTTTATTTTATGATTCACTAGCTTTGATGCTGGTCAATACTTCTCTTTGTTAAATTTCACTTTTTCCGTGAATAAAAAATTGACTTCCATAATAGATCCAAAATGTGCCTGTAAGTGGAATAAATTATGTTCAAAATAAAAGCTATTAATAGAAGTTTGTATTAACATTTCAAAAGATTTGTGTATACATTGTTATTTACAATTAACTAATTCAGCAACCATTTTATGATTTACTTTTTTTGTCACAACAGGAAGTTCAGCACTCGGAGACATTTTTATTGAAACCATCAGACAAAGTAGAAAAGTTAGATACATCACAGTGGCCCTTACTACTCAAAGTAAGTATTAAGTAAAAGAATTCATACGATCGCACCCGTCTGTTACAAGTGTTACATTTGTGAATTAGAATAAAGCTGTTCTTGAAATTCAAATACTGGTATCTAAGATTTATTTACCAATGGGCTCAGATTTTGGATTTATCTGATGTTCTTTCAATAGAAAATCATAGTATTTCATCACCCTAAGTGTGAATAATGTGCATTTACTGAGGTGGTATGTAATGAAAATCAAAAAGTATTATTTGACTTGTCTTGATAAAAAAAAAATCTGTAACTCTGTTCACTTTTTAAATCATGGTTACACTCAAAGTAGTTTTATATCATTTCTAATGCTGGATGAAGTGTGAAACAAACTTTAAAATTTAACATGAAAAATATCAAGCTCCATTGTAAAATAATATCACTTTGCGAAGTAATGATTAGGGGTGTGACGATTCACAGATGCATTGATAGTATTGATCACGCACTCCAACAATGCGCATATTGTATCGTCACTTCAGAATCATTTACATTTACAGATTATATGCACCGTTTCTAATAAAATTTTAGAATCATCAAATTGATTTCTTTCTTTTTTTGGTGGGAAAAATTTCAGTTGCAGTAAGGGACGAGATCAAAAGTTCAATGTCGGATAAAAAACTTAATTCACATAGTTTTTTCACTGACCCCCCCACCCCCCTCTTAACTTAATTTGGTAAAAATTGATTGACCAATATAGGCGTATACAAAAATCGATGTCGGATAACAAAACTTTCAGTTATTTTTACCCCCCCCACCCCCAAACTATTTGAATTAAGTTTTTTATCCGACATTGAACTTTTGATCTCGTCCCTAACTTGCATTGTCATCAGTCTTTGTACCTGTTTCACATGTGTTAAAAATTTCAACAAATATTGTGATACCAAGGCCTATTAATGATCATAGTACCATTTTATTACTTCTACAGTATTAATAGCACTACTTCCTGTGAAATATTTCATGTAAAAGGATTCTTATTACTTTTCTGCTTAAATTACACATATATATATGTTTGTTTAATACACATAAAATGAATTCTTTTTTGACTGTGTATTTTCAGAACTTTGACAAATTAAACATTAGAACAGCTCATTACACACCAATTCCTTCAGGCAGCTCTCCACTTAAAAGACCTATAGATGAATACATAAAGTAAGTATGACTTTGTTGTACCAACTAATTTCACTGTTTTCTTTAAAATTTCATGTTCTTGTTAAAAGTTCAAACGAAAATGGATTTTATCACTGTTCTTAAAATAGCAGCGAGGCTTTCAAAACGGAGAAAAAGTTGACCCCATTGAAAGTTGAAGACATCCTCTTGCATCAGTTTGAACAAATCCTTTGCTAATTGTTAAAGTAATCTCACTGGTTTTTTTTATAGGTCTGGATTTATAAATTTAGACAAGCCAGCAAACCCATCCTCACATGAAGTTGTGGCCTGGGTAAAGAGGATTTTACGGGTAGAAAAAACAGGCCATAGTGGTACATTAGATCCTAAGGTAACAGGATGTCTGATTGTCTGTATAGAGAGAGCTACCAGACTGGTTAAGTCACAACAGGGCGCTGGAAAGGAGTATGTGTGTATATTCAGATTACACAGTCCTGTTGAGGATGAAAAGTTAGTGTGTCGGGTAAGTGATAGCAACATAATAGGAAGAATAGTTTCCTTTTTTAGCAGGATTGTTTATTAAGTGGAAATGTTTTTTGGCAATATGTATTTGATTATTAACCCATTTCAACAATGGTTCCCATGCATGATGTTTCTCTAGCATGAGTGGCTACTTCATTGTTACTATTAAAGAGCATTGATTTTAGGCCATTTATTCCTTATTGTACTTAAAATCTCAATAAAATATGTGTTTTTTTTTTGCGATCTTTGTGGTTATTGAATGAAAATGCAAAAATTGGGATTTTCGTGGCTGGCTATGTTAAAATTCTTCAAATATCATATAAATTGCTCTAACAGTGCACTTTTGTCATTGAAAATAAATTTCCAGCCATCATCATTGATGTCGATTCCAATCAATTTTTGACGAATTCTCCACATTTGATACAAAATACATACTTCCATGGAATCCAATCTTTCCAATAAATTTCTCTCATTCATTTTCTTAACTTTGAAATCCCATAAAATCCCCAAATTTTGTTTTTCTTTGCGTGCGATTATTGAAAAAAAAAGATCTGCCATTGTTTTGTCTTTATCTGGGTATCAAATCTAAGAAAGATAACTCTTTAATTTTCACTTCCAGATCGTGAAATATAAAACCAGGACTCGTCAGCAAAAGGGTTCAGGCTTTTTAAATGTTCATAGTAAATATGGCTTCAGGTACAGCATTTTCACCCTTTTCAACATTAACAAAATCACTCCTGTTTGGACTATTTTTCATCATTCATTTAGGACTGGTAAACAGATCCGAAAAAATATGTGTTTTTTTTTCAATTTATGACTGAAATATTCCCAAATGTTATCCATGATACGTGTAACTTTATTGAGAGTTGGAATTTCGGCTCTTCCAGACATGAAAGTTTGCGGTAATTACAACCAATATATGGAACTTTTCTTCCAGGAGTCAAAATAGTATTTTGTAAATTTGTGGTCAGTTTTGCACTTGACAGTCATATAATCTGGTAATAAATCCAAGTACAATTACGACAGATGACTTATTTCCGATTCAACAATGGTTTTGGTCCCTGGACAATTTAAATCCCCAGTACTTCCTGTATTTGCTTAAAACGTCCCTTACCAATAAATATTATTGCAAAAAATTGAAACTTTTTTATGAAGAATGTGCAGCCAGCAAGACAATGTTTATAATGATCAAAGTAGTACGGATACTAGTGACAATTCAGTATTACTGCCAAATGGTTAGCAAATGCACATAAACAGTAGGGTGAGATTGATGATAAAATTATACAGGCCAATCCCAAGCAACTTCATTTTGAGCAAAACCTCTGAAAATGTCATTTGACAGACAAATAATATGAAATGACAGTCATATAAATGGTTATTTTAATGAACTGTTATTTCGTTATATTTGTAAGTACTATGGACCATTTTCTCCTGGAAGTGCTGAACTCTCTGATAAAACTGTGATACTTGATTACCCCACTAGACAATCAGATATACATGAAAATAGTCAAAAGCATTCAACTGCCTTTAAAAAATATGGGTTTTCTTAAATCAAGCAGTCTGTGGATGGATGAAGTCTCTTCTGTATTTTTTCCTAATTTGAAGAAAACACCGATGGAAAGTTTTTTCTGCTGTTTGATATTCAACATGGCTACCAGGGGCAGATAATTCATTCTGATTGGACTTATCTTTAAAGGTCTCCTTATCAGAAACTACTGAGCCAATTGAATTGATTTGTTGAAGAATGATCTTTGGATGAACCTCTACAATAGTTATGCTTTTTGTGTCGGCCGGAAATTCAATATTTGCAGCCACAGCCTGACTTAGTTTAACGTTGAACCCTATATGAAATTTGTACAAAAATCTTCTTGTTAGAAATTACCAAGCCAATTGAAATATTTTTATATAAGAACAAGCATTGGATGAACCTCTACAATAAATATGTTTTTTTTTATGCCAATCTTAAATTCAAGATGGTCGCCATAGCTGGACTTAGTTTAACATTGGAACCTGTGGGGAAATTTGTACAAAGGTCTTCTTGTCAGAAAATACTAAGCCAATTGAAATGTTTTTGTTGCAAGATCCTTGGATAAAGGTTTGCTACAAAAGTTATGTTGTGGTGCTGATCGGAATCCAAGCTAGCTGCCACAGCTGGACTTTGTTTAACATTGGACACTAGAATAAATCTTTACATATCTTATCTAGAAGTACTGGAGACTGTAGAACAATTCCTTACAGATCTTATCTAGATGTGCTTTGTCGTTTTTTGTCACATAAAATCCAGGTGAGCATTTCGGGCTCCCTGGAGCCTTTGGTTTTATTTTCTGCATGGTAGCTAAAATGAAATTTTTCTGTGTATTTTTGTTGTTTTCAATTTTTTTTCTTTTTCTTGTTTAGTATCAAAAATCATAATACAAATAGTAAAAGCTGACAAATTCCACCAAATTTTGTTCTGAACATTTGAGCTATATAAGATGCATTATCAGAATACAAATGATTGATTAATGAATATCCTCAGTGATGAAGAAAACAGAAAGAATTTATGATGATTTAAATAATGTAAGTCACTCTAATATTTTTCTCTGAGAGGATATGAAAATTTTTGCTTTAGCACTAGGCATTTAAGATTAAATCTGTGTGGTCTAATTCATATATTATATAATTTGGCATTTCTATACATTTTTCTGGCATTCACTTACTGGTAATCGATTAAATGCCATTAAGAATGGTGTATGTGTAAATTAAACAATATTCTCCTGTATTGAACGTGTGGAACATTTTTAATGTCATAGATTCACAGGTAGCGAATACATTGTACATACGTGTTTGTTTACTATGAATACATGTAATAATAAGTCAAAGGGGTCTATAGGTTTGCACTCTGTCCGTATGTCCATCAGTCTGTCAGTCACACTTCAGTTTTCGGGATTTTTTTATAAACCGTTTAACCAACTGAATTTATTTTTGGTATGTGAGCTTTAAACATGAGTAGTTTCACGCTGATCGGATCATCATTGTGAGAGTTGTTGCCCTTGGAAATAGGAATTAATGTCAAAATAATAGTTTTCCAGACTTTTTTTGCAAACCCTTTTACCAAGTGATCTTATTTTTGTTATTTCAGCTTATAATGATGAGATAGAGATCAAATTTAAGTTTTATGCTGAACAGATAATTATTGTTAGAGTTATGGCCCTTAGAAATAGGAATTTTTGGCTAAATGTTAGTTTACAATGATGCGCTACAGAGCAAGCTGATCGGGTAATTATTGTGTACCCCTTGCAAACATAATTTCAGGATTTTTTTTGAGTCGCTTTGTCCATACGCCTTTGTCTGATTCATATACTCAAGGAGATTTTGCATGTTTTCTCACAGCTCAAGCCGGTAGGGGACATTGTATTGTCCAGCAATACTTCCAGAATGCTTGTTTTAATAATTAAGAGTTTGGTTTTTTTCATGATCTTTTCATTTATTATTTTGTTTTAGAAATTAGAAAAATTAACTGGTGCATTGTTTCAAAGGCCACCACTTATTTCTGCAGTAAAAAGACAGTTACGAATAAGAACTGTATATGAGTGTAAAATGAGAGAATATGATGGAGAAAGAGGAATGGGTAAGATTTTTTTTTCATTTAAATTTCCCAGTATTTTAATGTTGCACAATAAAGGCATTGTTTTAAATATTTATCTACATGTATTTAAATTAAAATTTTATCATCATAAAAAATTATATGAAATCTAAGACAACTGAAATGTGTATTTTGTGGTAATGGATAGATTAATTACAGCACTTTCACTGACTTTTCATCATTTTTATTCATTTTATGTCCTTAATATCTTTAAATATCAGGGAAATTTTTACAACAAAATTAAGACAAATTGTTGAAAAGTATAAATGTTTGAATGCAGAGGCACAGGAATTCTCAAAAGATAAGGACACCCTTGTTTTTATTTGTATTTTACATCCTTTAGTAATTTTAAGATCCATGGACTTTAGATATGAAAGCATGCATTTTCTTCTTATTTAAGACCGTCAAATCTTTCAGGAGGGTAATCTGGGAATCAAAAACCTTGTATTGACACCCCCATAATATGTGAATTTTACATGAAAACACATTTATTGCCTCTATGAACTTGTCCAAAATCTATTAACATTAGTATGAATATGTGATAACATTATCAGCACCCCCCCAAAAAACAAAAACAAGCCAGTTGTATAGCTGTAATATTAAATCGAGTGCATTCATATCTTACTCAGGTATATTCTGGGTGAGTTGTGAGGCTGGCACCTACATTCGTACAATGTGTGTACACCTTGGACTGTTCCTGGGTGTAGGAGGACAGATGCAAGAACTACGTAGAGTTAGATCAGGCATCCAGTCAGAAAAGGTAGGAATGCAGTGCATATTTAAATGTAAGCTTATGGTTGATAATAAATGCCATTTCACCACAACAAAATAGCCTATAGAAATGATAATGAATACATAATCAGGTGAGTGAATAAATGAAGTTTGGTTGATGGTGGTTTTACCAGACTTTCAGTGCATTTGAGATGATGGAAGCAAAGTTTTGGGTGAGAGCCACAACCTTCAGAAGGAAAATTGGCAAGCCTTGTTTAGATTAAGAGTCTAAATATACCTCACTATGAGTTGGATTTGAACACGTAACCTCAGTTTTTAAAGCCTAGTTATCATTAGTAGTTAGAACAATTTACCTAGACCAATCGGCCACACAAGCCCTGAAATGAAAGAAATAGAATTCTGTTCATAGTATTGACATTCATTTTTATTAATGAATTGGGCCAAAACTTACTTGCTATCGTAACATTTCATTACAAAAGAAAACAACAATCTTTTTATTGATAAGTAATTTTCTAAAAGATTTTTTATTTAAATGACAATGTCTTGTTTTATGAAATTATTTTTTTAACTAACAGGAGGGAATGGTAACCATGCATGATGTTATGGATGCTCAATGGCTATACGATAATCATAAAGATGAATCATACCTTCGACGGGCCATCAGACCATTAGAAGCTTTGTTAACTGCACATAAACGTATTATCATGAAAGACACAGCCGTGAGTTGATTCGAACTTTATTGTAGTGGATATTAGTGGTGACTTGTTTAGGCAATATTCAACTAAAGTATTTATAGGGATATGATCTGTTCGTATTTTCCAGTACAGATATGTAAATAGGTCCTGTAAAAAAATAAAAATATTTCAGTTTTCATGTATCGGGTATATTCTGAAGATGAGAATTATTTTCCAAGTCTTATAAATATTATCACATGTATTAGGCTTTCTGTTGACCCTTGACTTAAATAAGGAAGCAGAACCAGTTCAAAGTTTTCTCTATAATTATGCTTTTACAGGTAAATGCTGTATGTTATGGTGCCAAGATAATGTTACCTGGTGTATTGAGATATGAAGATGGTATTGAAGTCAATCAGGAAGTTGTCATAGTAACCACAAAAGGAGAAGCTGTTGCACTTGGTAATGTTTGTTTAGGTGTGATAGAAAACCTACGCATATGTTAATCATAGAAATGTAAAAATAACCTTGTTGTAAACAATCTTTAAACAACCATTTGTAATTTTAAATTTTGAACATAGGTTACATAATTTAAGCAGTCTTACTAGACATTATCAGTGAATGCAGAATTTATTAGACTGTAGGTCATTTCCAATAAACAAATTTCAGTCCAGTTATTTTATAATCCAAATTTTCTAATGAAAAAATATCCATGTAATAGTTGAAGTATGATGGGTGGGTTAGTACAGGTTTGGCAGGCAGGCAGGGACCTCAAAACAGTGATGAGTGAAATCAGGTTTGCTGACCAAGACTGCCCACACAGGTGAACTTAGTTTGGGAAACACAGTTCACTAACCTAGATAGCCACCAAACTGAACATTTTGTGCTTCTTTAGTTGAACAAATAACTCAGCAGCACAAGATCATGTGATCATCTAGTAATAGAAATAGTAAAAACCTATCCACTGTATCAGTAAGAGGCAGTTTTTTGTGAAATTTCAGTGATTCTATTTTTACTTTTACAGCAATAGCACAGATGACTACAGCAGTCATTGCTACCTGTGATCATGGGATAGTGGCCAAGATCAAGAGAGTTATCATGGAAAGAGACACGTATCCTCGCAAATGGGGACTAGGTCCAAAGGTATGTTTAAAACTGATAAATGGTTTAGCTTTTTGTACTGCTTGACATAAAAGTTTTTGTACTCCTGATACAAAGTATTATTTCTCAGTATACCATTTTACTCTGTGAGATACAATATTGTTCATATTTAGCATATGTCTGCGAAAAATAAGCTTCAGTTAACTTAAAATAGTTTAAATGTGCTTTAAAGCATACGTTATATTATGGACTAACAATAGAATATAAGCCTAAATATGAAAAAACCTGTCAATACAATACAAAATGTCAAAGTAGGTTAACATGACACATACCCATCCAATATGCCGTATTGACTAGTCAATATGACATATTGGACTGGTAAGGCATTAAAGGATCATATTGGACTAGTCAATATGACATATTGAACTGGTTAGTCAATAAAGGTATAATTGCGCAAGGTTTTCCATATTGGCTATATAATACTATAAAGGTACAACAAGTGCTGAGCATATTGAATAAAGTCTTGTTTTGCTCACCTGAAATATTTTTATTGAGCATTACCAAATAAACATCAAACATCAGTGTAACTGTAGCTTCATAGACAGTGAAAACATAGACTGTAAGAGGGCTTTAGTTATTTATAACATAGAAATTGTTGCAGGACAAGATTAATAGGTTCCTACAATAGGCTTATGGAAATAAAAATGTTGTCTTCCTCTGTTGTAAGGAATTTTGTGTTTTCCCCTAGTGAAGCACTGCAGAACAGGAAAGCAAAGTGTTGCAATTTTGTTGCAGGGTATTATGATATCATACTTTCATCAGTGTTTTCAACACAACACAATCAAAGTTGTGATGTCATCAGAACCAGAATGTTGAATATATATTGAGTTATTTGATTTTAAGGGGTTGATTTTCAATTTTCAACTGTTTATTTTATAACAACATAATTGTAAAACATTTTAGGCATCATTGAAAAAAGAAATGATAAAGAAAGGGTTGTTAACAAAACATGGCAAACCAAATGAGAATACTCCACAGGAATGGGTGAAACAGGAACATTCCAGGTAAGTAATAAATGTATGATTAAGGTTTTATTTACCGTTTATATTAGGACAGTCAAGGGGCTGTGAAAGATTTAAAACAGTTTAATAATCAGAATTGCAGAACATAATCGTTTAGATAAAAAATTGTTTTGCATACAGAATATGTATTTGATTTATAGGAAGTATAAGGATATGTAATGTGAATAACCCACAATTTAAAAGCTTATTACAAGAAAAGTCATGAAATTTTAATTTTGTCTGAAATAAACTCTGATAATAAAGGTATGAAATGTAGACCAAACTCATTTTAAGTATGTATCACATAAAAGGCCGTCTTCAATGTCCTTGCTACACAATTCATGCATAATCACAATTATTTATCATGATTTTTTTTCATTTTTGGAATAATAAACAGATAATGAGTATTGAAATTAGACTACCAAGAATCTACAACATATGAAATACCAACATAAATGTATTTTCGTACGGTCATTCTGATTTCAGGATTATATATATATCACAATTGTTAAGAATTAAATTTCCTTCTTGCATATTTCAACATAGAGATTGTCAAGTCCATGCCACAATTGTAATTTTAACAAAGTTTCCTTCTTGCAAATTTTAACACACATGATCAGGTGAAATGATTTTTACTTGACCAAGTGTAATTTTAGGATGAGTTATCGGAAATTTTTGACCTAATTCTGTTAGAAACATTGTGACCTTTTTTTTATGTGAAAAGATTGTTATATTCTGCTTATTTCAACAGCACAGCCAGTGTAGCAATAAAAGCTGAGCCTACTACTCCAGTTGCAACACCACGTAAGGTAATCATAGACTTTCTGTTGTTATTTATCTCTTGATATATTTTGTCTCATAGATCTTATGTGCAATAGTTCTTTGGTTTTATTAAGTTCGTAAATGTTTTTTTGTTTTCTTGGGGTTTTATGCCATTTTCAGCACATCTGCTTATTTTGCGGCAGCCAGTTTTTAGCTCACCTGGCCGAAGGCCATGTGAGCTATTGCCATCACTTGGCGTCCGTCGTCGTCCGTCGTCGTCCGTCGCCGTCGTTAACAATTTTTCAAAACTCTTCTCCTCTGAAACTACTTGACCAATTGGAACCATACTTGGTATGAATGTTCTTTGGGGTATCCTGCATAGAACTGATGTGGGGATTTTTGATCCGTTGAAAAACATGGCCGCTGTTACTAAAAATAGAACATAGGGGTCAGACAACAGTTTTTCGCAAATATCTCAAAAATCATTAGGTTATGGCAAATTCTGGCAGGTTGAAAGTGTTCAGCATGATGAGAGCTACCTGTATGCTGATTTTCGTGAAAATCTGTCAACTGATGTTAGAGTTATTGCCCTTTTTGACATTTTTGGCTTTTTTTAATGTTATTATTTCAAAAATCTTCTCCTCTGAAACTACTTGACTAATTAGAACCAAACTTGGTATGAATGTTCCTTGGGGTACCCTGCATAGAACTGATATGGGGATTTTTGATTCGTCAAAAAACATGGCCGCTGTTACTAAAAATAGAACATAGGGGTAAATTGCTGTTTTTTGCTAATAACTCAAAAAACCATTACAGATATCGAAAATCTGACATGGTGGTAAAATTGATCAGCATGACAAGATCTACCTGCCCTGAAATTTTGAAGGAAATTCCAAAACCCATTTAGGAGTTATTGCCCTTTTTTTGTCAAATTTTCAAAATTTTAACATTTTTTGTCATTTATCTCCAAAACTATTTGAGATAGAAGTGAAATGTAAATTTGAAAAATGTTTGCCATCTTGAGATCTACCTACCCTGAAATTTTAAAGGAAATCCCAAAACCCATTTAGGAGTTGTTGCCTTTTTTTTGTCAAATTTTCAAAATTTTTTATTAAAAAATCTTCTTCTCTGAAACTGCTGGGCCGATTGGTTTGAAACTTAATAGGAATGATCTATGACATGTCCTCTACAAACGATCCTCAATTTATTTTGATCTGACATAAAACATGGCTGTCGTAGCTAAAAATAGAATATAGGGGTGCATGTGTTGTTTTGGGCTTATAACTTAAAAACCGTTACAGATATCAAACATCTGACATGGGGTAAAATTGATCAGCATGACAAGATCCACCTAACCTGAAATTTTGAAGGAAATCGTAAAACCCATTTAGGAGTTATTGCCCTTTTTTCGTCAAATTTTCATAATTTAACATTTTTCGTCATTTATCTCCAAAATATTTGAGATAGAAGTGAAATCTAAATTTGAAAAATGTTTGCCATGTTGAGATCTACATACCCTGAAATTTTAAAGGAAATCCCAAAACCCATTTAGAAGTTATTGCCCTTTTTTCGTCAAATTTTCAAAATTTAACATTTTTCGTCATTTATCTCCAAAACTATTTGAGATAGAAGTGAAATTTTAATTTGAAAAATGTTTGCCATGTTGAGATCTACATACCCTGAAATTTTAAAGGAAATCCCAAAACCCATTTAGGAGTTATTGCCCTTTTTTTGTCAAATTTTCAAAATTTTAACATTTTTGAATATCTCCAAAACTATTTGAGATAGAAGTGAAATATAATTGAAAAATGTTTGCCATGTTGAGATCTACCTACCCTGAAATTTTGAAGGGAATCCCAAATTCTATTTAGGAGTTATTGGTTTGTGTAATTTGAGGTCGGGTTCTGTTACATTTATTTAAGGTTCACCCTTATTCCTGGTCAATTTTGTCAACTTCCTGCCAGGACTACCACCACCAGGGAACATATTTTAACATTAAACCTTATGAAAAATAAATCTTCAACAAATTTTCCCTGAACAATTGAACCAATTGCAACAAACTTGGTCAAATAGTTGATTAATTGTCCAATGAAAACAGACTCCAGGTGAGCGATACAGGCTCTGGTGAGCCTCTTGTTATTGTTGGAGGAAGCCGGAGTACCCGGAGAGAACCACCGACCTTCGGTAGGAAAATTGGCAATCCTTGTCAGTTAAGATCGGAGTCGAACACACCCCGCCACAGATGAGATTTGAACTCACAACCTCAGTGTTGACAGGCTAGTGATCATTGGTTGTCACGACGAACTACCTAGACCGAGGCCCCAGTTCGTAAATGTATTCTATTATAATATTAATTGTTTTATTGTTAAAAAAAGATGCTTTTAATTTGTTTATCTGCTTGTAAATTAAGCTGTGAAAACAAATGAAAGGAAATGATTTTGTTAAAAAATGATTGTTGTTTACTTTTCAGAGGAAGATGGACGACAGCAGTTCTGAAGACAGCATGCCCAGTGCTCCAGTTACTCCAGTGACACCTAGTGGAGATTCTGAAAAGAAGAAGAAGAAAAAGAAAAAGAAGGACAAGGAAAAAGAAAGAGAAGAACCAGAAGAAATTTCAGAAGAATTGCCAGTAAGTTTTATCTTTGAATTAGTATTATTCGTCACATATGAAGATCAGTCAAACAAATATATTGCAAGTTCAGAAAAAAAATTAAAAGTTATATTGGTGAGTACCGTAATTACTCTATTTATTGGACAGTAAAATACTCCTATTTTTTAGGAAAATTGGAAAATCGTCGAAAAAATAGAGTTTTTGTATTTCCGTCCACATCGTTGTCATTTTTCGACCCCATATGATCGACCTGGTCAATGTTTATCTTTTTGTACCTATAACTATTACATTTAAATGTCTTATAAACAATGATAAGAGGATTTGTTTTGTAAAAACATTCATTTCATTTCAAATTTTTAAAATTTATTTCTCTGAGAAACGCGACTACGCAATTCTGTTCCGAACTCGTTTCGGATTTAAAAGGAACAGGTAGGAAAAATTAAATAAAATTTACTTAAAAATCGATCTTGTTTCAGTCAAATTTATTAAGATAGATAGTTCAAATGGTTTAGAAAGATGAAATAAATACTCGAAGAGGACTGAAAGTAATTAACTTACCTAAGAAGGTAAAATTACTGACTGTCACCACCTGAGAACAACGATTGTAACTTTGACAATTTTGAAATCGTCACAAAAATAGAGTTATCAAAAAATTCAATTTTCCTTGAACTTTGAAAATTGTCGAATAATTAGGCCGTCCAATAATTAGGGTTATTACGGTAGTTAAGGATAAAAAGAATGGAATGCTTATGGTATTTTTGGATAAATTTTTTTATAAAAATATTTTGTTCAGATGTAGTATGATAAATTACAAATATAATTTGGTCAGTCACAGAGTACTAATTGTTAAACTTAATTTAGGTCTCCACAGAAAAGAAAAAGAAGAAGAAAAAGAAACACAAAAAAATGAAAGAAGATGATAGTGACTGAAACATAGAACAACAATTAAAAAAACAAATGTTGGTAACTGTAAGATTTGGATTTGGATTTATGTTGTTAAAAATTAAATCCTGATAGACCTTTTAAAACTATATCTGTTAACACAACTGCTAGTAATGAAGGATTTCTTATATTATGTATGTACATGAAACTGCGGGAAAGGCATGTGTAATAAAATTACACAATTGTATGCAGATCTATTCAGATACAACAGTTGGATTGGGTCAAATGAGTTTAATATTCCATGTTACCAGTTTTGAAGCACAAGATGTGCACATTTCGTC
Source organism: Mytilisepta virgata (assembly GCA_028015205.1). NCBI lineage: Eukaryota > Metazoa > Mollusca > Bivalvia > Mytilida > Mytilidae > Mytilisepta > Mytilisepta virgata. The sequence goes on along the minus strand of CM051518.1, from coordinate 48,068,069 downwards.
AATTTCTCAGTTGTGCTTAAGGCCAGAAATGTTGAAAACTGAAACAATAACTGAAATATTGAAGAGCAAGTAACCAAAACATTTAGTCATCTAAGGATAAGGGAGATACTCCTTAGTTTTCACAAATTGCAATATTCCCTGCTAGTATTGGAATACTTGCAACTGAGGTGGTGATACCCTTTGGGACTTGCAGTCCACCAGCAGAAGTATCGAATCAATGGTAATAAATATTTCATGATACCAATGTAAAATTCAACAAAATAGCTAAAAGGATGTAACATTGCCTCAATGAGAGCATTTAATAAGGCCATACCAAATTGATTTTTAGTCCTTTGGATTTCACCACTGCAATTTTAGGACTTTTTTGCTGCTGCATTTTGCAAAAATGCTGAAAATATGCACCAAATTCTTCATTTTCAAGGAAAAAGAAATAAAAATTGTTTAATGATTCCTAAAATTAAGTAGAAAATAGGGATTTTTTCAATTTTTTTCATTATTTTAGTTTTAAAAAATTGATCTTCGCATGAAAAAAACAATTCCTCAAGAGAAAAAAATCGAAAAATTAAAATTTCAATGATTCACATCTATTTTTACGATAAAAAAAAATCTAAAGAACTAAAAATCAATTTAGCATTGCCTAAAGAAATAATCGATTATTCAGTCAAAAACACCTTTAATTTGAACTGAATTGTTTTCTTGGATATTACTTATTACAACAGTTTGTCGAAAGGTGTTAGGTTGATTGTCTCTTTGATTTAACTTACAAAATAGCTTAAATGTGACAAAATTTTTGCCATATAAATGTCTGTCATACAGAAATATTATTATTGTCATTTAATCTTTTGTTGATGGTCAGATGGTGCATAAGTTAAAATTTGACAGATGATGTTTGTTTTTTTTTTATAAATCTGCTGTATTAAATAAAGATAATATTAAATTATTGAATTATTGAAATTTTATGCTAGGTATGGTAAAATGAAATGTGCCTTCTGACACCTTATTACATTTTTTTCTGAAATGGTGGTTATATTAATTATAAATATTTATTTCATTTAATATGGGAATTAAAAAAAATATTGAAAATAAACCAAATGTAGAAAACTTTCTTAACAACTTTAGAAGAAGATAAGACATGATATCAAAAAATGAAAGGATATGGCATATGCACAAGGAAGACAATATACCAAGAACTAACCAAATAAATGTGTTGATTTGATCATATCTTTACACTTGATTGTACCCTTAGCACACCATTAAAGTGTCTGAGGTAAGCAAAAAAGTTTAAAATATGACCTAAAAACTTACCCATTTTGGCATCTCTGACCTTAGAATTTAGAAGAATATATCATTATTGTCATGGTGGCCATCAGGGAATATCATTTTATACATTTGTACAAAATTTCATATGATGCCTACAAAGTTACCACTCTGTGTTTGTAATATTGTTAGAGCATATGTTATAATATATTAAATGATAGCAGATAGTATGTGTGATAGAAATGAGTTATTGCAACATATCATTTAATGAATTCTATGTTACAGTGGTTTTATAACTTTACATATGTTCATATTATACCATCTGATTTCATTTTCAAAAACCATTTGATATGTTTTAACTGAAATAAAGTAGTTTTCTTAAAACAGTTAGTTGTATATTGTGTATATAAAATGAAGACCTTGATACTAAATATTCCCATAAAAGGTAAGAATAGATATGATGAATACTGTAAATTCGAATTATTGCTATGGTTTTATTATTGCGAAAAATGCGACAGGGTTGTAATCGCAATAATTTCCGTTCGTATTTTGGAATTTTTTATATGAATGAAGCAGGATTTTTCTCAGTATCGCAAAAATTAAATTGCATTTTGGTCTAAAATGACAAAATCGCAATAATAAATGCAGGCAATAATTTCTGAATTTAAAGTAATGTATTTGTACAAACTGAATAGTTAGCTAATTATGTGTAATTTCATTTGTTGTTTATAATTCGAAAAACACAAATGTGAACCCCCTTCAGAAAATATGTCTGGTATTCCCAACTTCCAACCGACAAGGCTGCTGTTACAAAAAATTTAAAAAAGAGGGATGAATTTCAAAAATCTTCTATGAAACTACATGGCCAGATGAAATCGAACTAGGCAGCAATGATCCTTAGATGTTCCTCTTTCAGAATTGTGTTTTGTGATCTGGACTGTCAACCAAGATGGTTGCCATAACTGACCTTGGTTTAACATAGAAAATCATTTAATAATCTTGTCTGAAACCACTTGGCCAATTGGAACCAGACTTGGCAGCAATAGTCCTTAGGTGGTCCTCTTCCAGAATTATGTCATATGAGATGGACGGAAAACCAAGATATCTGCCACAGCTGAGCTTTAATTTATCATTTTACACTATGGGAAAATTCATTTAAAAACTTCTTGTCTAAAATTACATGACCAAACAGAAACAAAAGCGGCAGCAATATTCCTTAGAAGGCCCTCTTTCATAATTGTGTCTGCTACTTAGATGGCTGCCACAACCGAACGTAGTTTTAACATTTGAGCCAATGGGAAGACTTCAATTTTTAGTTTTGCCATACAGGCTCTTGAAAGCCTTGTAATACACCGTTCTTATTCCATCAACAGTGATCATCTTCGTGTATAAATTATACACCGAGTTCCTCATTTTCGTACACAAAACTTTTCTGTATCTAGCATTCAGATTTGTACAATTTATATTAAATATATTAACCTGTTGGTCATGATCATTCAAAACAACAGGTTGTGTTCTTGAGAAGATCCATCGTTGATGCCGCCTTCTCGACTGGAGGCATCCTAAAGTCGATTAACAAAACAATATTATCCCGGTCCGTGATAACCTATTGCAGGGTGATAGTGTGTGTTCCCTGATTGCAAGCATTTTTATAACAACATTATTATACAATGTTTCAACAATTATATTATAGCCACTTATTATTATAATAGTCATTATATTAAAACATTGTTTAATGATTAAATTGAAAGGTAACTTGTATAATCGGTTATCTAATCTTAATTATCACTACATTAACACCATTTGGATTAAGAAATCAATTCTACAATACATAACTATTAAATTCGATATTAAAAATTATGAATTTTTTATTTTTACATATTCAACATACTTATTTTATTATATTGAATAAATACTATCGAATCAAAGTTCTTGGTATTTTCTGAGTGTTGGAAAAAAATCGGTTTACAAATTGAACTATAACTGAATAAATCATACTGAAAAATACAATGTTTATTGCTTACAATAAGAACACATAGTTTTAAACCATGCTTTTATATTCCCACCAAATATTCAGCTAATCGTAATGAGGGAACTGCTAATTTGGTGTCATTTCCTAACAAAACCAAATTTTCGAATTTTTTTAGATTGTTCGACTACAGATATTATTAAAAATTAATGTTTCAAGAATTTCAATAAATTATATCTACGGTTACCCGCAAACCCAGATTATAGAAGTTGTTATGAAAACATGGAAAGCAGAGGATTTTTTTTGGGGTTACCATTTTTTAACATATCAAAATTGCATCGTTTTCTTGAGTTCAAAACTGAGTAGCTAGCTATAGGGTCATGAGGGTATGGTACTAAAGTTCAACCCTGCAGGTTATTATTTATAATTTATGCTTATCAAAATTACACTAGAAAGGGCTTGTTGGTAGCAAAAACTAAGTAACCATATGTGTTTTGGATTTACAAATTGGAGTGAAAAGTCACAATTTTATAAACGAAAACTTCAATGAAATAGACAATGTGGAAAATTGTTAGCTTTTCTCAAACGTTTAACATGATCATCACGGATCGACAAGAGAAAAGCTCATTTGTTTCATTTTAAAATGTGTATTTTAGAAAAAAAAATAGTTTGCTTTGATTGATTGATTGAATATTTTTTAACGTCGACGTTAAAAAATATTCAATCAATCAATCAAAGCAATTATATACACGTATTTAGCGGTATTCTGCTTTGAAATAAAATTTATCCATGCCAGATGACAGGATATTTTATTTTAAACATACAGTGTAATTATTCAGTAGAAACATGAACAAAAAAATACAAACAGGATTCGGAAACAAGCAACATAATGTTTTGGTTCAAATATAAAAACATAATCCCTTGTATTTTCTCGTTAAATTTTATGAATACACGGAATATGTCAATGTAATAAACAGAAATTCGAATACCAAAGATCGAAAAACACTAATAATTAATGTGTTGTTCGGTAACTCGTAGATTTTTAAGTATTCGCATTTCAAGATTAGTTATACTGTAAATATTCTTATAGATACAATAAAGTAAGATTGCTGAATTGGAGTTTTATGCCACTCTCAGCGAATTCTTATCACTCACAAAGATCTACTGGGCCCGTATATGCATAAAAACTTTTTAACTTTAGTGTTTCTCAGACTACGATTTCACTAAGAATTAATCCACCATATACCTTTTCATATTATGTACATAATTTAGCTTGATATTTTGTGTATGCTTGTATATGTATGTAAATATATTTTTATGTGTGGTAATATATTGTTTGTGTGTTGTTTTATGTGACGTTAGTCAAAAGCTCTTCGTTTTTTTCCCGGACATTATATAAAATTTATCGTTTGTCTTGTCTTATCTGGGCATATGAGACACGTATTTAAATGAATTTACGTATCTGTGCGAGTTGTTTTAAAAAAGCATTTGTTTTCACTTTCCCATTATATAGACACCAGAAATAGCAGCATGATGACGTTTTTCATATCAGAATTAAAACAGATTAAGATATTAAGTTTATTAAATAAGAATTAAAACATATTTATAAACCTTTACTTTGGACATTCTTCTCAAAATTTAGCAATTCTTCATAAAAAACACGATAAGCTTTTTTATAGTAATTATTGTAAAGACAAAAAAGGACAAATTTATCAAAAGGCAGAAAAAAAAATGATACTTAAAAATATCTAATAATTAACAACAAATTTAGGCTCTTTTTATCAATATGTGTAGTCCTTAAAAGGACTGTTTGTATATTCAGCTGCTATATCTTCTCAGCTGTCCATGTCAAACTCGTCTACAACTTCAAACTCCTCGCCAAACAATTCCTTCTGTAGACTGGCCAGTTCCAATGCCTTTTCTCTAGTATACTGGTAATACGCAGTTCTTATACCATCAACTATAGTTATCTTCATGTAAAGATGATACGCCTCGGTCATCATTCTCATACATAAAGCCTTTCTGTATCTAGCAGCCAGCTCTTTATATTTTATATTCAAGATCTTTACCTGTTGGCTTGATCGTTCGAAACAGTATTTCGTCTTCTTGAGAATATCCATCTTAGAAGGCTTCTTCCCGACAATAAGCGTCTTAAAGTCTTTTAACAGAGAAGTTGGAAGTTTTGTGTCCATTTCAACAATGATGTGAATAATAAAATTCTGACCAATGCATCTTTATTTATAACTGTTCTCCGGATATTGGTATTTGTTGAGTATATATTGTAAAACAATATTGTCCCGTGATAATCTATGGCAGGGGGATAAATTGTCATTACATTATAACAGATTTAGTGTCAAAATTGTTTGTTTGATAATTAAAACTGCAAGGTAACTTGTTTAATCGGTTGGTACATTTCCTGTTATCTAATCTCCTTAATTATCATTACATTGACACCAATTGGATTAATTAAGAAATAAATTTAACAGTGCATAATTATTATAATTCAAATATTATTCAAATATTAAATTATGAATTCTGGATTCTTTCACAAATTCAACATACATAATTTTATTATATTAAATAAATACTATCAAAACAAAGTTTTTGGGATTCTCCCGAGTGCTATAAAAAATAGTTTTATAATTATACTGAAAAATATTCTGTTTAAATAACTTGAAGAACACATTATTTTAAATAGTGCTTTAATTTGTTACTACAAAATACAGATATTTCCGCCAAGCTAATCGTAACGAGGCAAATTGTTTATTTGGTGCTATTTCCTAACAAAATCCAATTTTCGATTTTTTTTATATAAACAGTTAGGTACTAGATGGAGCACGGGAGTTCAACCCACAGAGCTATCCAGTGCGTTTCCAGTTTGCGGATGGGGAAGAATCTCTCGATGCGGTTTGTCAGGTCATAATACGGAAAGCTACAGAAGATTAAACTATCTGATCCTACCAAACCACCCACTCTTTTTACAGTGGCAGTCAAAATCTGTTCCCCTTTGTGTTCCTTTCTTCCCCTCTTTGAATTGTTTGATAAATTGTTGAACTGGTTCTTGTTCTGAAGATACATGAACAATTTGCCATTGAACGTTCAGCAAATATACCCATATTCTTATGAAAACTTGAAATGCTGTGGAGTTTTTTTTTACCATATCATTGTTTTCTTTTGTTTTAAAATTTAGTAGGGTCATGAGGGTATTTAAATAAAATTCAACACTGCAGTTTATTGTTAAAAATTTACGCACATCATCATTACATTAGAAAGGGCTTAAGGTAGGAGGTACCTAAATCCGCTAAATTACGGATTTTTATAAAATTTTACACGCAGCTAGAATATTCGGAACTGCATCTAAACATAAAAACCTACCTTAATGCTAGCCTAAACCAAGTAAAACATTTGTTTGTGTTGTATTCACATTTTGGAGCGAAACAAAATCAAATTCAATAAATAAACATTTCCAAAGAAAACGAGACAAGGTGGAATGTTGTAGGCTTTTGTTAGGCTTTCAAGATGATCATCAGAGATCGGAAAGAGAAAATCTCCTTTTCCTCATTTTAAAATGTAAATTTTGGAAAAAAAATCTTGTTAGGTATGTATTTGTAATGGAAAATGTAAATCAATCATCCTTAACTTTTCTGTCCGTGTGGAATAAATTTTATTTATGTAAGAAAACATATTTATTTCTTATGCATCTGTCCGACTAAATATGTATGGTAAGATCCCGATTTGCCGATTCTCAGATCGCCGACATTTGCTGATTTCTGTTCTTTAAACCACATCCAAATTTGCCGAACCTATATTGCCGGCTCCTTTCCTGATTTCGGATATTTATAACAAAACTTATTGTGTTTTTTTTTTGGAAATAAATATGTACATTTACCGTGAAAAGAACAACAATTCATCTGAATAAAATTCATAATAAAATGTAAAATTTATATTGGATGAAAAAGATTAAATAGTACGTTTAATATTTTTTGTTATTTAAAAAGAAATAATATTTCTAATTTACAGTTGTAAAGACATCTGTCGGCAATCTTTGCAAATTCGCACACTGTGTTAGTCAAGGGTACAAATGTATCTCACCAATTAATGACAAAGCGGAATACTTAAAGTAAAAAGGACTGAATAATTTCTCAAAAGTGATAAAATAAAGATTCTCTTCAGGTACGAGTGAGTTATGGAATTTCTCCACCCAAGAATTTCTTCAACACATATTAAAATCTAAAATTTAACTATCGAGGGTGGAGAAATTCTATAACTTCAGAGTAAATTGAAGGAAAATCTGTTTCTGCTATGATTTTCAAAAAACCTCAAGAAAATGCCTTTGCTACGCATTTTGTTTACATGAACCCCATTTCGGAACTTCTCTAGTTGATCTTTCCAATAAACGTAAAAAAGGACGGGAATTCGGACGCAGAATTTTAATCACTGGAAATATTATTTTTATCCCGCGTCAAGAATAGGAGAAAAATTCTTCCAGGATGATAGAAATTAACTACATGTGTATTTCTATTTTTTCATAAGATGCGGAACGAGTGAGAAGACATAAAAAATGTATATTAAATAGAAAATCCACTGGAATCCCATATCAAGACATAATAGTATCTATTTCTCGGGAAAATAAATAATTTCATACGCGCCCGATATCAATGGTGAATCCAGATTGAGGCGAAGAGGCGAAGCCTTTGAAAAAAAAAACGTATAGTTTTCGTGTTATCCTTGTTTTTTTTCTTGTTCATAATGGTTTGGGATACAATTGTATCTTTCGAACTGCCGTTTTTCCTGACTTATCTTGTCTGTTAGATGTTATATTGTCTGTACTTGTTCGACAAACAAGTTTACGCCCACTTCTGCAAAACATGGACCCGCCGCTGGATATCTATTTACTTGCGTCAGATATTTTTACGCGGGCTCTTACAGGGAATACGACATAGTAAGATTGGTATTTTTTGTTGAAATTTTACCATTTGTTCAATTTTGTCAAGAAAAACATATTTTCATCACTCAGATTTTAGATATTGGATATGCGAGTCAAATCCGTGTAAATTTTTCATTTTGCAAGACTTTCATAAAAAACTAATCATCTTGAAGTAATAGACTTGCAAATGTAAAAGCAAAACCCCAAATCACGCGATCAAGATGTGTATTATTTCCGACTACGAAAAAAAAAACAACAGTAGAACATAAGAAATCTTGGATCCTGGAAGTTTTATCCGCGGCATCAGGGTGACAATTTTTTGTTTTATGCTTTTTTTGCTCGAATTATCCCTTACATGTTTTTCAAAATATACTATTATTTAATTGCATTTAATAATCAATCCGTCCATTTTCACTACATTTGGGAGCCTGCCTTTTAAAAAATTTCTCCCTTCCCTTTTTACAGAAAGAGAACAAAATGAAAATTTAGGGGTTATGTTACTATCTTGACATAGACCCTTTTGTTCCTAACGTGTTCAGATAAATACAGATTTTTCGATATCGACATTTTCATTATACAATGTATTTCATTCTCTGTTTCACGCCGGAATATTCTTGAAATAGAACAACACCTTAATATCCAAACAAACGCCTACCTTTGTTAAGCAAACGTGGTCTATACATACATATTTAAGGTGTTAAAAAGTGTAAGTCTTCTGTTAATTCCTTCTTAAATCTTCCATTTGAAAAGAAATTGAGCAAAAGACTGGATGTGAAAAAAAAATGAAAGAAAATTTGACAACAGAGTGCATTCTGCCACACACCGAAATATATAGTGAGGTGATATTTTCATTTCTGACAATTGTAATAGTTCTTGCAGGAATTGTTTTTAATTCCTACGTGTTGCATGTAATTAGAATACATACATCCCTGCATACATATGCCAATGGATTTGTAGTAAACATATGTATTGCAGATTTGCTGTCAGTAATATCACTACTGGGCCTGACAACTTCATGGCTGTTTAGAAATCGCTTCCTAGAACTGATAATGGAAAGAATGTTATGTTCATCAAACGATGTCTCCATAATGATGATAACAGCGATCGGATTAGATAGATACGCCAATTTGGAATATTCTTTGTTGTATTCCTCAAAAATGAACGGAACAAACGTCAGACTTATCATCGTGGTATGTTGGATCTATTCCTTACTGCTTTCGTTGTTACCGTTTTCCTGGATGTCAAATTTTCCTGTTGCCGATTGTGAACACACCTCATCAAGCATCAGGAACAAATTCATTCTGTCCATCTCCGCACTTTATTTCCCATGCTTACTTATCACAGCATGGTCATACTTTAAAATATATAGAATAGCATTATGTCACTCGAGTTCAATAGCAGCAATGGACAGGTCAGTCACATTCAACTATCCCACTCATCGTATTCAGAGAAGCATGAAGTACGTTCGTACATTGCTTTTTGTTATTATCCCGTTGCTGATTTTCAGCCTTCCGCCCCGAATATATCCCTTAACATCGGTTTATGTAGAAAAAATAGAACATTATCTTTTCATTCTGTCATCATTCATCTGCATTGCAAATCCTCTGATATACGGATACGACAGAGCCGAATTTCGTGTTGCACGACGACGACGACCTTCTCCCGTCAATGCGGAACGTCGTGAAGAGGAAATAGCAATGATACTATCTTCTATATTTCCGAGAGACACAAACGGATCATCCGGCTCCATATCATTACAAAATCCTCTTCGAAGTGAAAATAAAGATCAAGTAGACAATGACACACTGTCTTGGAGAGGATTTGAAAAACGAAAGGACACCGCCTCTAAAATAGAAATCAAACTTTCAGATGAACAGGGAGACATGCAGTTAACAATAGAAGACTTAGAAAGACCCGGATCTAAAACATCAAGTATTCAGCTGAGCGTAGAAAATTTTGGTTCAAAAAAACGTAGACTAACATTATCAAGAAAACAAAATAGTCGTCAGGATTCAACACAAATTAACCAAAGTTCCATGGTTGAAAATGGGAATAAGAATGTTAGCGATGAAAAAATAGAGGTTATTTCTTTAACGTGAAGACATTGTGTCCGAAAAGTGCTGTATGTCTGAGAAACATTGGCCAGTTACCTCCATTAAACAAGGTAACAAAGAGAGATAACTTTGGTCCTCTAGGGCTAAAGGGAGGTTATTTTGTTATCCCCCTTGAGTGACTTGGCCAAGGAAGATAACTTATTGTTATTGTATTCATGTTGAAAAAGGAAATATGTATTGTTTATTTTTGTATATATGTTTTCTGTTATATATCATTTGCTAATCTTACATCTTAAACACATATAAACTGATAACCGTGTTGTATATTAATATTTGTCCTTATCTCTTTCAGATTTGATGACTGTTAAATTGATACATAGATATGTTATATTATCTATCATCATATTTGTATTTATGTGAAATAGGTACCCCGTTTTTCTTTATTATTAAGCAATGTGTTGAAAAACAGTAAATCTGTCTAGTTGATACAAACGCGGCCTATTACACTCGACCCAATACGACAGTACTTGAACATAATACAGGATCAACATCAAAACACCCATTTAATAATACTATATTACAAAATAATATTTTTCAAGGTGCTTTGAACTTATATTAGTTACAGATAAAAGAACGAGACATTTTATTGTTATTTGGATCTGGTCTGAAATTTAAAGAATTGTAAAAATCAATACAAGAAAAATTAAGACAGACGTGCCTGTTTAAGAACAAAAGTCAGTTACTGGTGAGATTGAGTATGGCAATCGTAGGTATAGAAAAAAAAGGAAGATAAACCAAAAGATGCTGGATTTCGTTATCTTCAACATATCTTTCTTTGTTCTAATTGGTGATTAAAATACACTGATAACACTATCCATCAAGGTTAACTGAAACATAACTATTGTAAATGTGGGTTATGGTCTTACGTTGTTTCATTTGTTCTTAATGGTTTTCCGTCTAATAAAACGGTATAGGGGAAAACAAAGATCGTTGTTACGTGTACAAAAGCAAAGTTGTGGTCAAAGACTAATTGTTTTTAATACGAGTCAAGAATTGAATTGTTAAGAATTGGAAAATCTTTAAAGAGTCCAAGAACGAGGGTTGAAGACGTAAAATTTCTTCACCCAGTTGAATATTTCCGAAAAGTCCTTTTTTAATGTAAAGGAGTGTATTTCTTCTTTGCAAATATCGACTATTGTGTATCTTTTTTTTAAATTGCAATAGTATATATACTATTGCAATTAAAAAAAAAGAAATATTCTATATATAAATCCCCATTTCTATTTTTTGTGCTATATATACGATCAGTATACTAAAAATATACAACGGAATTAAAGGTAAATTCCAGCTTCTATTTTTACAGTTATGAATGCTAGACAACTCGCCCCACACCAACTCGCACCAATTTCTCACCAACTCGCCCCAACTAAGAAAATATTTTTGAAAGTTTAAATGTGATTTAAGGGTATTTATTTACACTTATCTTCTGTAAAAATTTATACAAAAAAGCAAAAGTACATACATGTAATATAAAGCTATGGTGCAATTTTTTTCTCATTTTGTTTTAATAAAGAGGTGGGTATAAGGAGGTCACAAATTTCAATGCAGAGATTTCAAATGTTTCAGATAAGTAACATTTTAATTTATTTTGAATTAATAATTTATCTTTTTACCATTTTATATGGTAAAAATGTGACATATTTATAATTAATTCTTTTTGCTCGTATAAACGATATATATATATATATATGAAAATACCACTCAGACCATGCCGATAATGGGATATGATGCCGTCCGCCATTTTGAAAAATCCCGAAAAATTCACTTTTTTAAAATCGACGTGGGACGTAATTTGCCGTGAAATTAAACTGTTTTACGTAGTATTCTTCGCCAGATATATGTTTTAATATACTAAATCGAGTTGCAAAGTTTGAATTTGATTTACGGAATTTCTTTATTTGTTGTACAAGTAGACATGGGTATCGGTACATTTAGCATTGAGTCAACGGGGAAATGACGAGAAAAAGTGCGTTTTTTTACGATTCTCCAGGGACGGAATTTAATCAAAAATTAAACTGTTAGGACCAACATTGTTTGATAAAAGGTTTGAATATCAAGGATTGATTTGCAAAAGTTAGAAAAGGGGTCAGGTTAATGAGAAAATTTAACTTAATTGAAGCACCTATGCATTTTATATGGGGCAATATAATACAAAATAGTACATGTCACATATCATGTGACTATAATGGTGAATGGCAGGGAAAATTTATCGTCCGATGAAAAATGTGAAATTATGTATGTAAAATGCCGAAGATGGGCATAAAAAAGACAAAACAGTGTTAACAAAAGTGACAATAGTGCTCCCAATGACTCTCAGGAACAAAATAATTCACGAAGAAAGACTAAAAAGAAGAAAAAGAGTAAATCATCAGGTGAAAACACAAACGTAAACACACTTAATTACCCTACTCAGTTTGACCAGTACACCGATAGTTTAAATTACACATCCATAAACAATAATAGCCAACAGGACACATATAATTTGTCACAGTGCAGTCCATATCCTAACAATATGTTTCCGATGCAAGGCCAACAGTTTTGTTCTACCCCAAATAACGGAACAAAACACTGATAAACTCGACAGCCGATTCGATCAAGTTGAGCGAAGCACGCAACTAATGAGTGATGAGTTTGATACCCAGAAAAAATACATGGCTGATTTTAAACGTGATGTCGACAAACTTACAAAACAGATAAAAGGCATGAATTCAGACGAACGAAAAATAAGTAAAACGCTTAACGAACTTAAGAAAGATAATGACCGTTTAAAAGAAGAACTTGTCAATGTTAATATGAGCTCAATGAGAAACAATTTGCTATTTTATAACATTCCCGAAACACCAGATGAAAATTGTGTCAATGTCGTAACTGCGTTCTGTGGCGAAAGGTTGAAACCAAAATTAGAATTGCCGAATCATATCGCATAGGTAAAGCGGGTTAAAAAATAGACCTATTTTAGTAAAATTTCAATCGCCTGCTGTTCGAGACTTTGTCAAAAAGAATGCCAAAGAACTTAAGGAAACTAACTTTGGAATTTCTGAACAACTGCCTATTGAAATACAAAAGCGTAGACGTGAAAAGCTACCTTTGCTCAAAGAATTGAGGGAACGGGATGTTAAAGCTTACTTTGTGAGGGACAAAATCTTCGTTGGAGGCAAAGAATATACAGATTAGGGTTTATGCAAGGAACAATTTAGTAACTTGAAATGCTTATCATAGAATATACATGGATTGTTATCTATATTTGAAGACAATAATTTTTTGAACTTTGTCAATAAATTTGATATTTTATTTTTGTGCGAAACATGGTTAAGAGACGAACATGATGTAAAAATTGATGGTTTTGAAAAACTTTTGATTTTGAATAGAGAAAATAATATTGGTACCAGAAATGAAGGTGGTATTGCAATATTTTGTAGAAACTATTTAATTGATGGTATAACAATTGAAAAGGAACTTAGTTGTGGTATTACTGTTGTTAAATTTAAAGGTGAATTTTTTATCATAGGTAATGATATTATTGTATGTTTTTCATATATTCCCCATGAGCTTTCAAACTTTTATTTAAATAATGATATAGATTTTCACGATATTCATGATATTATTGGAAAGATGAGGGGGGGGGGGCAAGGGGTATAACTGTTATGCTGTTATAGGGCAAATTAATTTTTTGTTATCTGTTATTCCTAAAATATGTTTGCTGTTAGCTGTTATTGTCTTATTCCTTGTTAGCTGTTATAGGACAATTATTTTTTTTGTTATCTGTTATTGTGAGAATGTAATTGCTGTTATCAGTTATTGAAAATTGGAATGTTAGAATTTCGACAGCCAATTTTAGGTAGAAATTGAAGATCACTGAAAATTGGGGTCCTACCACTGCTAATATAGGATCTTTTAATGATGTTTAAAACTGTTATTAGCCATTTTCGATTTACTGTTATCTGTTATTGATTTTCATTTACTGTTATCTGTTTTTATCACTTTCGATTCCTTGTTATCTGTTTTAAGCCAAATCAATTTGCTGTTTTGCTGTTATTAGACCCCCCCCCCCTTGCCGCCCCCTAAAGATAGTTTTAGAATATAAGGAACATAACTCTGTTTTTGTTTGTGGTGACCTGAACAGTTGTATTGGCAATGAAAATGACATTTTAGAAAGTGACAATCTAGATAGATATGTTTTAAGTGCTGAACATTTTGAAAACCCCATAGTCCCAAAGCGAAAATCATTAGATAATACAATAAATGCATACGGTCGTAAACTTTTACAGTTGTGTTATATAGTACAAGCCTCACGGCGGCTAATGGTAGATTAGGCAGTGACAGAGATGGAAAGTTCACGTTTTGTACAGCGCGAGTAAGTAGTATAAATGATTATTTGCTCGTATCAGAAGACGATTACAAACTTGTATTAAACTTTGAAGTTTTAGACTTTTCGGAATTCTCAGACTATGCGCCATTAAGTTTTGAATTTGATCTCGATAACGCGCGCCCGAGGAATGTGTTGCCAACGGTTCGAACATATTTGAAATGGGATAATGATAAATCAACTGACTTTGTTGAGAACGTACAGTTTAAAATAGATAACTTAATGTCACTAGTGGATAATATCTCAAATGCTGACGACATGAACCCATGCAGTGAAGGACATTACTAAAGTTCTGTATGATAGTGCCTTCAAAGTTTTTGGTCGCTCCATACTTTTGCGCGATGATCGTTCTGTTACAAATCGACCGGATAATGACTGGTTTAATAGAAACTGTGAGTCCGCCCGCCGAAAATTTCACACTGCACGGAACTTTTTCTTTCGCCATCCAACGGTTATAAATAGACAATCGTATACAACAGAGAGGAACAACTACAACAAAACAAAACGTAAAGCACAAATGGACTATAAGAGACGAAAGGGTAAAGAACTATGTAACTTATCAAAATCGGAGCCCAAAAAATTTTGGTCAGCTGTTCGTAACTATAAGAAAAGTACAAACTCCAAAGTTGACAATGAAACAATGTTCAACCATTTCGAGTCTATCCTTGGTGACAATCCACCGGATTTATGTGATGAAGTTTTAAATTTGATCAACAATACAGTTTTCGATGACATTTATATAAATGGCTTGGACTCTGAAATATCCGAGGAAGAAATTATATTAACAATAAAGAAGTTAAAGTCTGGTAAAAGTGCCGGTAATAACGGTATTATAAGCGAAATGTTAAAGTCATGTCCTAATCTGTTAGCACCAGTTTTGAAAAAGTTATTTAACTATATATTTACTTATGGGATATATCCAAATCATTGGACAGAGTGTCTAGTTATTGCAGTTCCTAAGTCTGGTGATTTGTCGAATCAGAATAACTATCGTCCTATTGTACTTATCAGTGTGTTGTCTAAATTATTCACTTCTATATTGACAAGTCGTTTATTGTCGTGGGCAGAAGAAGAAGAGAAATTAATTAACAATCAGTTCGGTTTTAGACCCGGTCGATCTACGATAGACGCTATTTTTGTGCTACATGGAATTATTTGCCATACACTTCAACATAAAGATAAATTATACAGTTCGTTCGTAGACTTTCGCAAAGCTTTTGATAAGCTGGATAGACGAATTTTAATATACAAACTTCTAAAAAGTGGAATTAGCTCAAAATTTGTATCTATTGCAAAATCGGTTTACTCATCGATTAAAATGCGACTGAGGTCTGGTGATACTTTGTCCGATTCATTTGACAATTTGATGGGAGTTAAGCAGGGTGAACCTTTATCTCCTCTGCTCTTCTTATTCTTTATAAATGACTTGATTGAGGATATAAATATGAACAATCGTAATGATACAGTGAATATCAACAACGTTTTGATATACCTTATTCTATTTGCGGATGACACTGTACTATTCGGGAAATCACCAGAAATTCTTCAGAATCTGTTGGATAAACTTTTAATTTACTGCAATAAATGGAGTATTGAAGTGAACACCGACAAAACCAAAATTGTAGTCTTTCGAAATGGATGGCATCCGGTGAATTGTCAATTTTTCTATGACAACAAAGAACTTGAAATTGTAGACTCGTACATGTATTTGGGAATGCTGCTACATTCAAATCGAAAGTTTCTACAAACATAAAAACGATTGTCCCAACAAGGATCGAGAGCGTTATCTTCATTGTTGAATTCAAATAAAGGACTATATTTGACTAAAAGTAAACAGGTCGAATTATTTGACAGTATGGTGTCATCTGTACTATGTTACGCTTCTGAGATATGGGGTTTTCATCGCGGCAATGATGTTCAGACAATCCATGATAGATTTTGCCGTTATATTTTAAATGTAGGTAGATCTACACCAAATTGTTTTCTTTATGGGGAATTAGGTCATCTCCCTATGTATATCATAAGACAGTTTAGAATTGTTAAATATTGGTTTAATATTCTGAAAAAGAAACCACCTATTGTATACGATGTGTATAATATGTTACTTGAAGATGCCAACGATGGTAAAGTAAATTGGGTTTCTAGAGTACGTGGTCTGCTTTTTGATATGGGTTTAAATTACATATGGTACCAACAATTTGATGTAAATTTTGTTATATCTATAGATACTGTTATAAATAGGATCAAGGATAATTTTTTTCAAAACTGGTTTGCATCCATAGAAAGATGTCAAAAGCTATTAATCTACAAGGATATTAAATTAGAATTTTGTTTTGAAGATTATCTAGATGTTAGCTATAACTCGCATTTCCTAACGAAATTAAGAAGTGGTACATTAAAGTTGAACTTAGAAACTGGGCGATATATTGACATTGATAGAGAAATGCGTTTATGTAAATGCTGTAATATGAACTGTATTGAGAACAAGTATCATTTTTTGTTGGTTTGTCCTGATTATAGACCAGTTCGTACAAACATTTTACCCAAATATTATTGTTCTTGGCCTACCATTACAAAACTTAATGTTTTGTTGAAATCATCTTCTGTGCCACTCATTCGTAAATTATGTAATTTTATAAAGTCAGCTTGGTCAATTAGATCACATATTGTTACTTAATTTTATACTGGTCTCTGCAATTTGTCATTATGTCATATTGTACATATTTTGTGTTGCTATAGCATAATTAATGCTTTTTTGCAACAAAGTATTCATTCATTCACGTCACAAAAGTCACGTGATGTCTGACTTAGTTGGATATGATCTCCTTAAAATATAAAATATATGGCCTAACAGTCAGTCTGTTCTCGATGTATAGCTTTCTTTCAAAGGAAAAATGTTTACATGATAAAATATAATGAAACTCATCGCCAACATCAGAATTACATAATTCGCATTTTCTATTTTGGCGATCTATATTTTGCCATCTACCACTTTCAATACGAAGTTTATGATTTACTATTCTGAATTTAATAAATGTTAAAAAAATCTCTCTCTTCAAGTATATTGAAATATTCTTCAAATTCAAAAACATCTTTAAAACGTTTATAATTTACAGCCTTCGAACACTTTTGGAGATCATCATGCCATTTCTGTTTGAATTGATCGCACAAACTCAATTTCACTCTATTTTTGAGCCAGTTTTCACTAATAAAAAGTTGTGAATCCCATACATTTGTCAGTCCACATTCATCAAAAATACCTTTTACATACATTAACCATTTAAAATTAACGTTCTGCATATTCGACAAATAATACATACATCTGTACATAATATTACACAATTTTGATTCTTTGCCCATGACTAGTTTACACCAATAAGATACCATTCTCTGTTTTACATAAATACTGAGTGGGAAACGCCCTAATTCCCCATAGATCATACAATTCGGAGTGGATGATTTCAAATTTAACAATAATTTACAAAATCTCAAATGCACCTTTTCTATTAGAATAAAATCGCTAAACCCCCATAATTCAGACCCGTACAGAAGAATCGGTATGACAACTTTATCAAATAAATCTAACTGACATGAAACTGTAAGTCTATGATATTTCCCTCTTTTTAAAATTTCATACATAGCCCGTGTCCCTTTATTAGCCTGTGCTTTAATAGATCTCTTAAAGTTTCCTGTCCTGGTTAGAAGAATACCCAAATAATTAAATTCGCATACAATTTCGATATTTACCCCATCAAATGTAAATTGTAAATTATTCGGCAGCCTTCCTGCCGAAATGCATATTATCTTGGTTTTTCCCACATTAACCTTTAATTTCCAAGTTATACAGTACTGCTGGAAGAGATCTAACTGATTTTGAAGCCCATCGGGGGATTCAGACATTAAAACTGTATCGTCTGCATATAATAAAACAAATCTTTTAAGATAGATACCCAAAGTGTTGTCAAGTTCATCTGTAATAGTAGAGAGACCTGTACTATTTTGACTATCCAGAAACTCTTCTAGATCATTTAGAACAAGGGCAAAAAGAAAGGGTTACATATTTTCACCTTGTCGTACACCATTATCACAAGGGAAATAATCTGATTTACTATTATTATATACAATATTTGATTTAATATCTTTATACATATTTTGTACAACATTAAGCATTTTTCCATTTATGTTATTTAAAAGCAACTTATACCATAAACCTTCTCTCCAAAAATTATCAAATGCTTTCTCAAAATCTATAAACGCACAGTATAACTTTTTCTTTTTACGTTTAAGAAGTTCAAAGAAAGCATACAATGTAAATAAATTATCTATAGTACAATAACCTTGCCTAAAGCCACTTTGATTTTCATTTAATATTAAAAAATTATCAGAATATTTATTCAATCTTTCGGTTAATACAGCTGTAAATAGTTTTCCCAGACAACTAACAATAGTTATCGGGCGAAAATTTTTTGGGTCACTGCTATCTCCTTTGTTCTTAAAAATAGGTATGATATTTCCAACCAACCAGCTCGACGGTACAATTCCAGTTTCAAATATTAAATTAAACAATTTTTCATAGACATCAATAAACTGTGTTGAGGTTGCTTTTATATACTCATTTATAACAGCATCTTCACCACTAGCTTTGTTATTTTTCAATTTTTGTATACACTTGTAAATCTCTTCTTTTTCAATCTAAAGATTAAGATCATAATTAAGTTGACCTAAGCTATCTTCACTGAGAGTCGGTAGGTCAACTCCATTATTATCTTCCGGTGCCGCATTCAAAGTTTTAAAGAAATCAAAAAGTTTTTTTAATAAGATATCCGGTTGGTTCTTTCGCTTCCCTTTATTGAGAACTTTCCAAAATTCTTTCGGATGTTTAGTTCTCATATCTTTTAACTTTTTCGAAAATTCTTGCTGGTATTGTTGTTGAGCTATATCCAGTGTACGTTTGTAATTTTTTTCGGACTCGGCCAACTTTTGTTTGTTGAAAACAGTGCGATGTTTTTTATATTTTCGTTTCAATTTACGGTAGTTCTGTCGCATAAATTTACAGTCCAAACTAAACCACGGTTTTTCTAAAGATTTTTTCTTTTTTGTTTTACCAGCTTTCTGTCGGTATGTGCAAAACGTTGTTTTTGCGCTGTCTAAAAATAAATCGCATAAATCGGAGTTTCGCCAGTAATATTAGCTCTAGGCTGTGACATCATAAATAATAATGTATTTAATTTATCAATATTAATATTGCATGGTCTTAAAATCTTTTATTTTCTCACTATCCCATTTCTTAATCTTTTCTGTACAATCATAGTTACATTCATCGTAACATTCATCATTGTTATTGAAAATGCTAGTTGTATTTAAACATATAGATACGGGCCAGTGTACATCAGAAAAAAAGTTTTGAAAATTCTAACACATTTACAGTACGAAATATATGTATAAAATTGGCATTACTAATACAATAGTCTACCAAACTTGCGCTTTTACAAGTAAACTCCCCGTTCCTGTCACCTTCCATTCTACCATTAAGTATAAATAAGTTATTACCTTTGCAAATATCTAACAGTAAAGAACCATATCTATTTTTAACTAAATCTTTGTTTTTACGTTCTTTAGGTATTCCTGCTAAGTTAAGTAACCAACAATGTTTTCTGAAAATTCTGAAAATGCATCAGAAGGGTTATTTTCAATTAATTCGAAAAAAATCAGTTAGTAACAGTTCTGCTACTAAAATCACCTACTAAAGCGATACGATTATATCTGGTTGAAAAATTACGATATTCATTTTCTATTTGGCTAAAAGCATCTACCGATGAAAATTTTGTATACTCGGGTGGAATATAAACAATACCAAAAATCGCATCTGATTTATTATCTAATAAAAACGAATTAACTTTAAACCAATAAATAAATTTGCAATCTGAGTCTATCGTTTCTATGTAATTTACATATTCATCCTTAAAACCTAGTAGAATACCACCAGATCTAACATTTGCAATCTTCACACGGTTTTTAAGTTTGAAAGTATAACCTGATAACTTTATTTCGTCTCTATCGCTAGTTTTTGTTTCCACCAAACAAATAATATCGTGACTACGTAAAAGATTTTAAAATTCAGGTTAGTGTAATTTTCTATTAATTCCACAACAATTTATTAATAAAATACTCAGTTCATCAGGTTTAACATTTATATCAGAAGAACTATCAGTTACATCGTCAGACTCGCTACTAATACTACTTGCAGTTCCCTCCTTCTCACTACTATCATCATCATTTTCACTACTAACTCTACTGGTTCTATCCTCAGACTCACTACATACTTTATCAGATATAGGATTACTACCAACAGTATCATTAAAGGAAAAAACTTCAAACTCACTACTTGTAATAAAAATATCATCAGTTTTACAAGATTTACTATTTTCAGTCAAACACACATTTCTATTAACAATATCTATATTATTATTATAGCTCCGAAGAACATCATTGTTTACCAGTTCTGAATAAACTATTTCATTATTATTCTCACATGTTCTTATTACAGTATTGTTGTTTGCAGAATCAAAAGTGTGTTCTCCCTGGCATCCCTATTCGTGACCACCTTCCTGTTGCGGTGAGGAACCCTTTCGGAAACGTTTGTATGGTCTACTCGGCGTTCTGTGAAAATCGTCATCCGAGTTTCGTCGGTATTGTGAGGTAGATGGATTGTTCTCAGTTTGTAATCGTGATGGGGAGTTCCTAGCGTTACCGGTTTGACGAGTTTCTTCTGGAGGGGGAATGAACTGCTCACCGTAGATATACAATCGGTCGCGGACTAAGACTACATCTCGTCTTTCCTGTCTTGCCTCCTTCATCTTGGGGTAAAGCTTTTTTCTACGATTTAGCACTTCAGCGGGAAATTGTTCGCTTATACCAAACGGGGTACCCCTCAATTTAAATGCGTTTGTAAGGACCATTTGGAGATCGTTGTAGTAGATGAAGCGTGCTACAATTGGTCGCGCGCCATTTTGTACCACGTCGTCCGAATCTATGAACATTTCCAAATTCTATGTGGTGGTAAATCTCAAGTTCTTGACTAATAAATCCTCGTAGTTTGTTTTCACAGTTTTCTAATTTTGAATAGGCAAGACCGGTAAATACAAGATTGTTTTTCGTACTTCGACATTGTAAATCTAACACCTTACTTTTCAGCTCATCAATCTCCTTGGAATCTTCTTTACTATTATTTGGAATATTCGAAATAGTTTGACAGTTTTTGTTTACAAGTCTTTCCAGATTTTCAACTTTTTTATTTATTTGGTTCAGTTGATTAGCAGATTTTTTATTTTCAGTTTTACATTCATCGTACATGTCACTCATAGCCTGTACGCTGTTTTCAAGTAAGTTGCTTTTTTTTCAAGTTCCTTCAAACTAATAGAGAGAGAACGCAAATCAGCTAATAAAAGAGTTACACAGTTTTTTATTTTTTCAACATTTTCCATTCCAGCTTATATTTTCTTAATACTCGATTCGACCGAGGTTACAACACCTAAAATAAGTGTAAGAAGCGTAGCAGTGTTGCTTTCTTGTCCTTCTTCAATTACTTTCCTACTTTCCGCCAGAAGTTTTGACGTTTCTGTGAACAACATTTTCACACCCTGCACATTACCTCCTTAATACTCATGCATATTTATAGAGTTCAAAGGTCAACTTTTAGTTTGTCGAGCGAAGACCTTTGTTCACCAATCACTTTAATTAAATCGGAAAGAGGTGTGAACTGTTAATGGTCGTGTATGCGTTTATTTTTAGATTTGAAACAAAGAAAAATAGTCAAAATATCAGAAAACTCACTTTTCCTAAAATTTCAGAAATCAGACGTGCAAAATCATGTCACTTTCTCCATTTTAAAGAGTAATACGAAAAAATCCAAATATTACAATTTCGGAAAATATGATTTTATCCACATTTTATCAGACACAGAAAACCAAGTCTCCCTATACGCAAGGGCGATAATCGACAGAGGTAGAAAAGTAGACCCTTCCATGCTAAGAAAGAAATGAGAAAATTCGTTCGCTGCGAAAGACAAAATATTTTCGTGAATATCTTGAATATTTCATTAAAATGAAAGTAAAAAGTGTCTTTTCCAACCCTCAAATACCTCAAATATTTTACAAGAGCGGATGTTCTATTTATTTTTCTCTTACATATACCATATAACATCTACTTTATAACATCTACTATATAACATCTACTTTATAAAAATGTATAAATGACAAATGATGAAAACAATAATAAATTAAATGAAACTCTTTGATACTAATTTTGATGGACATTTCATCGATTTACGACTCATCAGTTGTGCTCAAGTCATGAAATGCCAAAACAAAAAATCCAAAAAGTTTAAGAGCAAATTAAAAAAAGCCAAAATCATTTAAGGACAGAGCTATGCATGAGGGAGATACTCCCTAGTTTTCACAAATTGTACAGTTTTACAACAGTAAATTTTAAGGAACATTTTGGGGATAGTATCGAAATACAAACAACTGAGCAAATTTAGTTATTAGAATGAAACACTTCAAAAATTATTAAAGTAATCTTAAAAATTAATCAAAATTTTGATTCATATATGTAAAGGAGTTCAATTCTTTTTACCTACATATGCTTTAATTATATACTAATACACAATGAATCTTGAAATTCTATGCAAAATTAGATTTTACAGAATTTCTTGTAATGTCGACGTCAAAATACCTTAGCTTATGATGTTGTAATACAACGTTGGTGAAAACAAGATACAATGCATTTTATAAAGTTGAGTATAAATGATTCTTAAGCCCTTGCCTCAAGAACTTAACAACGACGAACTGAAAATCCCTAATTTTAAGAAGATCCATACATTTATGGCTTCTTCCGTTTTAGAATAAGCTCATATACCGCACACCATAACATAAGTTGAGTTGGGTTGGGGGGACATGGTTTTTGGGGAAGGGATTTGGAACATTTAGCAAACAACATAGGGAATTAAGAAAAAAGTGCCAAACATTTTTAAGCAATTGGGAATAAATGACAAATTTTTCAGGAAACTGGGAAAATTATACCCGAGTCACCCCCTCCCCCATAAAGGCTTTTGAAAACATTAGAAATTGATTGTTTTACTATTGATCGATAAATTGTGTTAACCAAAAAAGCTATTTTAGGAGGTGTGGATTTTGTAAATATTATCGGAATTTGGATTATTGCATATATTATTGGCAAAATGAAATAATAATTATAATAAAAAATAATTAATACTTAATAATCTAACAAAAAAATATCTAAATTATAATTGCAATTTTCAAGGTTCTTTCAAGGGAAACAAAACAGGAAGGAAATATGATCTTATGCGTGAGACCTCCTAAAAATTAAAAATAACCTTTTTGGTTAACACAAAGCTTAAAGTGAACGCGTAACTGATAAGTTGGGTAATACAACATTATAATATTCACCAAAAAATATCATCATTAATAAACTCTCGATTTATATATGAAAATTGATAATAAGTTAAAAAATATAAAACTCTGAAAATCGGTTAGACGTTCCAAGAAAAGTAAACCCTTATTTGTATTAACTTTATTCATACACAGCTACAGTGTAATTGGGCGCATTACATTTCCGTAAATTTTTAGAATTTGAAATATTACGTTCCGTAAATTTCCTTAAATTAACTATCCGGAAATTTCCCAGAGCGTTATCTATGGAACATATTTTATGTAAAAAATTGCTTGGCTGTTATTTACTAATGCTTGTGTATAATTGTTATTC
Source organism: Mytilisepta virgata (assembly GCA_028015205.1). Lineage (NCBI taxonomy): Eukaryota > Metazoa > Mollusca > Bivalvia > Mytilida > Mytilidae > Mytilisepta > Mytilisepta virgata. The sequence continues at coordinate 48,043,653 of CM051518.1, read as the reverse complement.
TTATGCATATAACAGTAATGTCATTTATATTAGCGTTATGTTTATTTTGAAAACTTTGAATACCTTGCGTGTTACTTAATTTGGCGTGGTATATTTATGCATGCATGTATAATATTTGCTTAATCTTGTCTGCATGTATCTTCTACCATGAGTGTAACTGAATTCGAAATGTGAATATGTTTATTTAAATAACTTTGATTATATATCGTGGCTTATTTGTATTTATCTATAATGATACATGTATTGTTGTTAAAAATCTGGTTCTGATCACTTTGCATCGTTCCTTTTGACGATTGCATTGCATATTCTTATTCCAGGGAGATAACTCGTGTAGTCACCGACATTTATAAAACTTTTTTGTATGATTATGGTAAAATAGGGTGGGGATCTCAAGGGTTTCTAAATTATAAAGACAAATCATTTTTGAAATGGAGTGGACATATCCCCTGATGGACCCCCACTTACATCAATTAATGCATCTTCCAATATGTATGGTTATAGGATGGGAATCACAAAGGTTTCAAAGTTAAAAAAAGAAATCTATTTTGAGTGTATGGGGCATACTCCCTGGGGACCCTCCAATAAACATTAGCGAATGCAGTTTCTCGTTAGAAGTAAGAAAATATATGGTTAAAGGGTGTAGAACATAACCAATCCAAATCAAAGTTATTTGAGAGAAAAATTTAAATTTAGATGGTTTGAGAGAATGGGACAAGCCCTCCTGGTATCCCCTTTCAATTTGACACCGGACCACCAATCTCCATTTGTTGGGGTACCGTCCTGTGAAGTTTCATGAAAATCCTCGAACGATATCCGAGCTATGGCCAGGACAAGTTCAAGAGGAGTAAAAAGAATACGTTTGGGAGACTTAATTACCGAAATCTAAGGTTAATATACAAAAGTAAAACCTTATACATTCGTATAACTGATTCGGTTGTATTGTTGTCCTTTTGTACCCCATACAACATTTTGGGAGTCATTGATTAAATTACTTGAGTTTTAAAGTATCCAGAGAACTTAATGTTTGTGAAGTGACGTCATTTATTTCCTGTTCGTATGGTTGGTTTTTAAAATCGTTTGGTTAACACAAACTGAAGTTGGTTAACGCAAAGTTTAACGTAAATACATATTGAAAGCCGACCTGACGATATATGTACCAGATCCTAGGAAAAGAAGCTTATATTATAAATGGACTTCATTAAACATAAACAACAATACATTTTACGGATTTATTTCGTGTGGAGCTAACATTGATCGTATATTAGAAATCTTTCAGGAAGCATTGAAGGTACAGTTTTAATTTTTTTGCTTAAATTCATTGTTTTAAATATTTTCATATAAACATGTTGACATACAGTAGTATGGAGCTTGAGTAGAGTCTTGATTCGTCGCACATTCGTCACTGGCAGTAGTGAGGGTTAAACATTTTTTACATGCACCGCCGGAGGTGGAAGTAGGTCTAAGAGTCCGGTCACTCCGTCCGTCCGTTTGTCGTCACAGAATAGCTTATCTACATTGTGTAATTAGAAACGCAAACACAATAAACCCAGCACTTCTGAAATTTTGCACACTTATTCTGCATACACTGAAGATGTGCACCTTCTATTTTGGAGTGATTTGAGAAGTAATTGTCAAATTTATCATTTGTTGAACTTCGGTACGAAGGGTACCTAGTTTGTGTAATCTGAAATTCCAACACCATAAACCTGGCACTTCTCAAATATTGCATACTTATTATGAACACATTGAAGATATTTTATTTATCATTTCTTTAACTTAGTCATTTTTAGGCACATCAGGTTTTAGGGGTATCTAGTTTGTGTAATCTGAAATTCCAACACCTTTCACCTTGAATTTATGAAATTATGCTGTTATTTTTACCACATTATAGATGTGCACCTCCCTTTTAGGGGGCGATTTGAGAAGAAATGTCAAATTTATCATTTGTTGAACTTATTCATTTTTAGGCACATCAGGTACGAAGGGTACCTTGTTGGTGTAATCTGAAACTACAACACCTTTTACCTGGCATTTCTGAAATTTTACTCTAAACATATCGAACACAACCCATTTAAATCAATTGAATTGAAGCCATAATTAGTAACAACTGAATAGAGAAGTTTGGAAAGCAGCAATTCCATAGATACAACTGTATATATAAAACAAGATAAGAAAAAAGAAAGAAAAAAATAGGACAACAGACAGAAAACAATTAAAGAAACATGCCAAAGAGACAATTGAAACTACACAACCAAAATTTGCAAAACATTTCAAGGCCACCAAAGGATTTTTACATGGCAAGGAAGTACCCTATAGAAAAAACATATCAGGCTTGTTCATGCTTGCTTTTTGGCACATGCAAGACTGTCATTTAATACAACAGTAAGAATGGAAATGGAGATCGTGTCATAGAAACATCCACCTTACCAAAAAACCTGGTCTTTTCTCTCAAGAAATCAAATAAAACTGATTTTTTTGGCTAATTAGATCAGTGAAAGAGAACAGTGGATGCTAAAAATTGTTTTATTTGCATGCGACGCAGGTTTCGACATCTTGTTTAAATAAGAAATTCGCTTAAAGACAAGAATTTATTTTACAATATCAGTAAAATACCGCTGTAAGTGGACGGTAATATCCCGAGGTATCATCTCATCGGTAGTCAATTGAATGGATTTTACTAACTTTGTTGAGGCTCGTTTTGTTCTATTGATTACAATATTTTGGCACAGATTTTTTTTTAATTTCCAAAGATTTGACCAGGAGCCTACCTTATGAAAATTAATCCAGAATGTAAAACCTTTGGTATTGACCTTAACAACACATTGTATTTTCGTAAAAATGAGCTGACTTCGAAGTCGTATATATTTTAACGACATTTTCAAGTTTAATAAAATCGGCTGAAGGGAATCAAAGATATTGTCAGTTATTTAAATATGTGAATTCGAAGTTTCCTCCAAGACTATTTCACTTACTTATCTCAAAATCAATACGTTTCCGAATCTCATTTATAGTTTATCAACGTATAGTTAGGTAATACAAATTGTGGTTAACACAAACTGAAGTTGGTTAAGACAATAACGAAAATCATGTTGACGAAACGTTGACTTTTATTTCATGTAGAGATAACGTTGAACGTATACGAGAAACCTTCCATGATATACTGCAGGTACAATGATACATATATTTTTTTTGTATTTTTGTACTTTAATTTATTCTGTTTTAAAACTGTTATAACTGTTGTTATAAATAAATTTAAATGACGCTTATATTGGTTAACACAAATTGATATAAAAGACATGAATCTACTCTAAAAAAGATTTCTAAATGCTGGACGTACTTACTAATTCATCATAGATATGTACAGGGTAGAAAAATTATTTTTTTCAATTGTTTATTGGCATATTAAATATTCACCTGACTCCGCTTAATTCAATAAGGAAGGCATTGAAAATTACCGAAAGTTAAGGTTTATTTTCTGTTATGTATAAAAGTAAAACCTTGCATAACCGATCCTTAAGTTGTATTTATTTTTAGCATTTTGTATCCTTTACAGAATTTCGGAATCATTGTTTTAAAATACCGGTATACAGTGAACCTAATTTTTGTGAAGTGACGTCATTTATTTCCTGTTCGTATGGTTGGTTAATTCAAATTGGTTGGTTATCACAAACTAGAATTGGTTAACACAACGTTTAGCGCAAATCATAAATGTTGGAAGCAGCGGACAATATTTGTAACAGTTCTTAGGAGAAGCAGCTTGTATCCTATATGCGTTTAAACTTACAGTTAAAATCTGGTTACGGCAATATACAATGGCATACAATCTTAGTGGCTTATTAAAGTAGAAACAACGAAACGTTGACTTATTTCGTGTGGAGCTTACATTGAACGTATATGAGAAATCTTTCAGAAAGCTTTGTAAGTACAGTGATATTTTTTAAACTTCACTTTAATTTATTTGTTTTATATTTTTCATATAAACATGTTGGCGGGCAGTAGTATAGTATTGATCGTTAGTAAAAGTCTTAATAACGATCCATACTATGCGTAGAGTGTAGTCCTATAATATATGAACTCGGGGGCATTATTTTCTATTTCTATTTTCTTTTTACTGATTTTGCTATTTTTCTTCTTTTTTTTTTATTATCAATGTGCCACCCGAGGTCATATCGTTTATTCCCAAAAACGCGTAGCATTTAAAAATAAAATGCTCCGCTGGGCGCAGCTAGATACGACCGCAGATGTCGAACCCTGAATAGTTGGGGCAATTATGAACACAACATTCAAGCTTGATACAATACTGAATTTGGATTGTGAATAAATATTTGACACAGCATAGGTTTCTGACACAGAATGAATGTTGTCTAAGAACTTAAAAATTTTTAATTTACCTATTCAAACCATATCAGTATTTTTTGTTTTTATATATAAATCAGAAATAACCAATTTAAAATTGGGCACACATATCAATTTCTTGTTATTGCGCAATACTGTGCAATTGAAAATTTCTTCAAATATTTGACACATAATAGGTTTCTGACACAGAATAACTGAAACCAAAGAACTTAGAATTGGTCATATGATTTCAATTTATATTCAATTTTTTGCTTCTTGTGCAATACAATATGCTGTGGAGAATTGCCCCCCCCCCCCAAAAAAAAAAAAAAAAAAAATTTACCCCTTTTTTAGCTTTTGTGCAATACACTATGAAGTTGCACATTGACTCCCCCTCCCAAAAAAAAAACAACAAAAAACAATAAAATTTATTGTAACCCCCCCTTTTTTGCTAAAAAAAATTTGAAATTTCCTTTTTAATTTATGAATTATGAAATGAGAAAAAAATTGCCCCCTCCCCAATTTCTCATTCCCCCCCCTAAATTTTGTTTTCACCCCCCCCCCCCCCATTTCTCTTGATACTTTGCAACCATAACAGCCCATTTAAATACACCATAACGTATTAAAATAGAAAATGACATCATAGTCATGGATGGCAAATTTTAAATATGCATAATTTAAAAGCAGTTTAGATGAGATAAACAAAAAAGCTTCATCAGCACATATTCAAAATTTGAGATAAAAAAAAAGAGTTATCCCTCTTTGTACATATTTTTATAATCATGTTGTCATATTTGCTCTAAGTCATATTTAATTGTTAGCAGTAGTATGTATGTTAGTATCATATAATTTTAAAATTTCTGATTTGTTTTATATTTTTCATATAAACATGTTGGCGGGCAGTAGTATAGTATTGATCGTTAGTAAAAGTCTTAATAACGATCCATACTATGCGTAGAGTGTAGTCCTATAATATATGAACTCGGGGGCATTATTTTCTATTTCTATTTTCTTTTTACTGATTTTGCTATTTTTCTTCTTTTTTTTTTATTATCAATGTGCCACCCGAGGTCATATCGTTTATTCCCAAAAACGCGTAGCATTTAAAAATAAAATGCTCCGCTGGGCGCAGCTAGATACGACCGCAGATGTCGAACCCTGAATAGTTGGGGCAATTATGAACACAACATTCAAGCTTGATACAATACTGAATTTGGATTGTGAATAAATATTTGACACAGCATAGGTTTCTGACACAGAATGAATGTTGTCTAAGAACTTAAAAATTTTTAATTTACCTATTCAAACCATATCAGTATTTTTTGTTTTTATATATAAATCAGAAATAACCAATTTAAAATTGGGCACACATATCAATTTCTTGTTATTGCGCAATACTGTGCAATTGAAAATTTCTTCAAATATTTGACACATAATAGGTTTCTGACACAGAATAACTGAAACCAAAGAACTTAGAATTGGTCATATGATTTCAATTTATATTCAATTTTTTGCTTCTTGTGCAATACAATATGCTGTGGAGAATTGCCCCCCCCCCCAAAAAAAAAAAAAAATAAAAAATTTACCCCTTTTTTAGCTTTTGTGCAATACACTATGAAGTTGCACATTGACTCCCCCTCCCAAAAAAAAAAACAACAAAAAACAATAAAATTTATTGTAACCCCCCCTTTTTTGCTAAAAAAAATTTGAAATTTCCTTTTTAATTTATGAATTATGAAATGAGAAAAAAATTGCCCCCTCCCCAATTTCTCATTCCCCCCCCTAAATTTTGTTTTCACCCCCCCCCCCCCCATTTCTCTTGATACTTTGCAACCATAACAGCCCATTTAAATACACCATAACGTATTAAAATAGAAAATGACATCATAGTCATGGATGGCAAATTTTAAATATGCATAATTTAAAAGCAGTTTAGATGAGATAAACAAAAAAGCTTCATCAGCACATATTCAAAATTTGAGATAAAAAAAAGAGTTATCCCTCTTTGTACATATTTTTATAATCATGTTGTCATATTTGCTCTAAGTCATATTTAATTGTTAGCAGTAGTATGTATGTTAGTATCATATAATTTTAAAATTTCTGATTTGTAAGTTTATTCAATATATATGTTTGGATTGAAGTCATTGTTGGGTGTTACTGAAGTTATCCTTTAATTGTAATGTAAATAATGTAAATTGGTTTAAATTATACTGATTCTTGCTATTGCACAATACTGTGTAATTGAAAATTTCTTGAAATATTTGACACATAATAGGTTTCTAAAACAGAATAACTGAAATAAAGAACTTAGAATTGGTCATATGATTTGAATTTATATTCAATTTTTGAATTCTTGTGCGATACAATATGCTGTGGAGAATTGCCCCCACCCCCCAAAAAAAATAATTTACCCCTTTTTTAGCTTTAATTTTGGACCCCGATTTGGACCAACTTGAAAACTGGGCCCATAATAAAAAAACTAAGTACATGTTTAGATTCAGCATATCAAAGAACCCCAAGAATTCAATTTTTGTTAAAATCAAACTAAGTTTAATTTTGGACCCTTTGGACCTTAATGTAGACCAATTTGAAAACGGGACCAAAAATTAAGAATCTAAATGCACGGTTAGATTCGGCATATCAAAGAACCCCAATAGTTCAATTTTCGATGAAATCAAACAAAGTTTAATTTTGGACCCCGATTTGGACCAACTTGAAAACTGGGCCCATAATAAAAAAAACTAAGTACATGTTTAGATTCAGCATATCAAAGAACCCCAAGAATTCAATTTTTGTTAAAATCAAACTAAGTTTAATTTTGGACCCTTTGGACCTTAATGTAGACCAATTTGAAAACGGGACCAAAAATTAAGAATCTAAATGCACGGTTAGATTCGGCATATCAAAGAACCCCAATAGTTCAATTTTCGATGAAATCAAACAAAGTTTAATTTTGGACCCTTTTGGCCCCTAATTCCTAAACTGTTGGGACCAAAACTCCAAAAATCAATCCCAACCTTCCTTTTGTGGTCATAAACCTTGTGTTTAAATTTCATAGATTTCTATTTACTTATACTAAAGTTATTGTGCGAAAACCAAGAAAAATGCTTATTGGGCCCTTTTTTGGCCCTTGATTCTTAAACTGTTGGGACCAAAACTCCCAAAATCAATCCCAACCTTCCTTTTGTGGTCATAAACCTTGTGTTTAAATTTCATAGATTTCTATTAACTTATACTAAAGTTATAGTGCGAAAACCAAATGTCTACAGACTCCGACGGACGACGACGACGACGACGACGACGCCAACGTCATACCAATATACGACCGCAAAAATTAAAATAAGGCGGAACACAACAAACGATCAGTTCGGTATGGACATGCATATATTTATTAAGGAATTTAGTCTTTCCCAACAATGTAAGTACATTTTTTCGTTCACTTTTATTGGTACATGTTTATTATTGTAGTGTACCGTGTATGCTATTTTAGATTTTCACAATATTCTTTCCGCCGTCAAACCAGGGCGGAAAGTGCTAAAGGAAAATGACCATATTCGATATGACTTCGCAATAAAAAAAAAATAAAAAATGAAAATATCAGCATGAAAACGTTAAATAGTGAATATAATGCGAAGGCATATATTATAGGACTAGAGTAGAGTGTAGAACCTGGCAGTTAAAGGGTTGTGTTGTAGGCAAGATATTTATATGTATTTTGTTATAATACCACTAGGCGATACTGCCGCCAGTGGAGTGCAAGATCCCGATGTATCATATAATCGACAGTCATTTGACCTTACGGATTTTAGTGACTTCGTTTAGGCTCGTTTGGTTCTATTGCCCAGAATACTTTTAACAGAAAAGTATGCATTAACTTAAGCCCCCTTTACACTGAACGAAGACTGCACTACGACCATAAAAAATGTTTTGATCGTGGAACATCTTAGTGGGGTCGTACTGAGGTCTTCAGGTAGCGTAGTGTGGTCGGCATTGCGCGTGATAGGTCGTAGTAGAATCTCCAGGTGCCACGACTGTTTTGAACATGCTCAAAATTTACGTAGCGAGGTCGTCGCCACTTTTGATCGTACAGACATCGTACTGCTGTCGCAGAGGAAGCGCAGAGACATCGTAGTGAGATCGTAGTGAGACATCGTAGTACATTCAAGCAAGAAATTGTCCTTTTATTATAGTTTATTTGCTGGTCGTAGAGGAAGCACAGAGACATCGTAGTGACATCGTAGTGAGACATCGTAGTGAGAACTAATATACATTCAATTGTCCTTTTATATAGTTTATTTGCTGATCGTGGCTAGATCGTGAGAACAACGTAGCAAGGTCGTAATACTCGTGCTAGCAACGTAGTGACAACGTATTACGATCGTCAAGCGCGTATCGATGTCGTGTCACAATCGTGAGAGGTCGTACAACATCGGCCTAGGGGCGTCGTGTGATCGTCTTATTGTCGTAGCTCGAACGTACCACAAACGCAGGCATGGTAGCGAAAACGTAGGAGAGCGTAATAGCAACGTGAAAGATTATCGAAAAAACGTATTTTGATCGTAGGGGTGTCGTGAATACCTTTACACTGAAGATGGTTTTCCAATTTTTCCACGACCCTGCTGCGATCTTGTCGATCGTAGAGGTCGTGGAGAGCGTAGCACAGTCTTCGACCAGTGTAAAGGGGGCTTTAGGTACGCTCCTAGTCCTAATGTGTGCATTGTTCACAAAGAATTAGATATTTCTGGTTATCTTATTTTGATTTCTTGAGTTGAATTAAGTCAAGCGATTTTTCTTTATCTTTTATAATATCAAAATGAAATAAAATTGAAGAGTAAATTCCATTTCTTTTGACAGGTTAAATAGTGAAAGAAAACAGAATAAGAAAAATTCACAGAAAGAATACAGCATGAATCAAAGTGATTGTATTGTAATATTTGTAAGTAATAAAACATGCAATATTTCATTTATTTCTTTTTGGATTATTTCTTGATAATTGAAGAAACGACTATATGTTAAATGCTTTTACTCTGTTAATTTATTAAAAAAAACCACAATATGCCATTTGATTATAACCGAGAGTGTCCTATAGCCCAAAAACCTTTTCAAGGTATAAAAAACATAAAACAGTCTGCTATGTCACCCGAGAAATGATTTGAAATTTATAGAAAGTTATTACGATCAATTTAGAGTAATAATATATGAATTTAGTGTTTGTGTATTATTCTATCTGTTCAATAATTATCTTTTCAGATTCTTTTATGCAATTTTGTCAACAAAATTTACACCACACAAATTACTGGATGTCCAAACAGTAAGGAAAATTGGGAGATAAGAGCAAAGGAAGTTGGTTGTTCAACAGATAAGCCTTATGAATGTTTACCCGTTAAAGGAAGAGAAAATGTGTTTTACGAGAATTGTCTGTCTGATGTATCCTATCCTAAAGGTAAATTGTTACCTGTGTAGGTTTTCTTCAAGAAAAAAGACTTAATGAAATAACATGACTACATTTGATATTTCTTAGTAAGGGGTTATCCATAATTGCCAACATATTTCACAAGTTTACAAATAACACTCTTTTTTGAAACACCTCCCCCTACCCCTCTTCAAAAAGTGTAAATCAACATTTTTTACACTATTGCTGTGAACAGGTACCACTCTTTACTTGGAAAGAGGATCTACAGATATCGATACATCCATTGAAAATGCATAAAGCAAGTCAAGAGCATGAGTCATGTTGACATACTCAAGTGTATACTGTTCGTCTATAAATCTCACCAGGATGTAATCTGCATTTTCCGGAATATCGGAAGTTACATTTATACCGATTTTTCAAACCGTACGCTAAAAATGTTAAATTGAAACCCCCTGCCTCCTAGCGTGCGTTTTGTAACCTCGTGAAAATTATGGATGACTCCTAAGACAATTTCATGATAAATATTAATATCCTGAGAGCAATAAACGATTGCGTATTAAACAGAAAAGGCATAAGGCAGGTATGCGCTTTGTATCCAATCAATGTGATTTTTAAGTTGATAAAATCTGTTATGAATGAACAGGGGTAAAATTCCATAAGATTGAAATCCAAAGACAAGGTAAATTTATCAAAAATTATGTAAACAAAAACAAAAAACAAAAATAAAAAAAAAAATTAAAAAAAAATAAATAAAAAAATAAAAACTAGATAGAATTAGAGCAAGACAACAAAGAAACTTGAGCACTTTCAATGTGAGCTTAAATAAAAAAACCCGGGAGCTCTAAAACGATAAGGGTATCCAGCACCCGTCACATTAGTTGGCGAGTGACATCCCTTGAAGTCTCAAGTCCAGTGAGGTGTCAATTCAAGGAAGACATGAAAACTAACTGAAGATGTCTAGTCTCATTTGTGGGATAGAAACTTTCTATCGGCCAATCATTTTGCGATGAATTGTTCGGAGTGATGATATCAAAAAGGACTAAACTTAACTCTGTCTTAGAAGTTTATGTGACAGCAATTCGCTCTACCCTCAAAGTCATAGTATAAATCACATGCCCGGCAGTTACGAATCAACTGTAAAGTATGCATTTAATTACAAACGACAATTGTGTTTTAGAAACTGCAGTCTTTTGTATTAAAATAAAGTTAATAGACCACTTTCTCTTTACAGGCACATTTCCAGTCATAGACATAAATGGTAAAAGAGATGCAGTAGAATGTCCGTACAACAGATACCAGAATGAAACATATCGGACAAACCAGCCAGGATTACACAATTGTCCATTTATAAAACATAACTGCAGCGGTCAAGGACAGTTGACTCGTTTTACAAATTCTTATTCTGATAATATCTGTATTTGTCAAGAAGGTTATAGACTTGAGTACCCGTCGTCTAACGATAGTTTATGTAGACCTGATGAAGACTGCAATTGCATCGAAATCGATACTGCCAGTAACACATTTAATACTATTCAACCTGTTGTGGAAAACACAACAAGTATACACAATAATACTGATCCTGGTAAGTATAACTTACTGGAATGAAACGTAAAATACAAAGACAATGATAAAAATGAAAACTGATTCTTGTTTTTTCAACCTTTTGTAAAATTTTAAAAAAGACATACATTCAAAATAGAAAAAAAAACAATACTTTTAGCTAAAATTCATTAATTTTTTATTCCATTAATTGTAAAATAGTTAGTATATTAGTATTTCAATTCTAGTTGCAGGTAATGGTAAATCAGATTCTACGATATTGATCCCTATGACTTTTATATTTATATTTATACTTATTATTTTTATGGGTAAGTAAATAAATGCAAAAGGTATAGAAAAGGGCAAAATCTTTTTTAAAATAAAACAAACTAAAACTAAATTCTTTTTTGCATGAGGTATCGTTTGATTGCCCGATTGTAAAAGTTGCTAGCTGTCATAGTCCTAATAAAGAAGTATGAAGATGAACTTGTCAAAGGCGACAGATCTGTAACCATTTGTAATATAAGAATACCCCAGTGATTTACCAGATAATGATGACATTGAAACATCCAAAAGTCTTATATAAAAATAATAGTTGATACATGTTTTGGAATAGCGGATAAACTGTAAAATGAAAATTTCATCAAGTTTTAAAGGTCACTCAAAGTTAAAATTTCACGATAGCGTTGTCAGTTCTTCTTCTACTGCAAAAGCAAAACAAGAATGATATATTATTCATCTTGTTGAACATTTATAAAATAATAGAGAGCATTTATCACGTAGAACATTATAAATTTGACCAAAAAAAAAAATCAAAATTGTGCAGGAAAAGGAAACTTACAAAATGCCGAATAATAAAAATAGTAGCTTTTTTGTTGATTACCCTTTTTTCCTTAATACTTGTGCAGAAAAAAACTCCTTACATATTCTAGGTACCATCCTCTTTTTTCTGGTCCGAAAATGGCGGCATCGTCACACTTACAAAGTTGCAGGTATGGAACCATTTTAATGGGACAGAAAGCCCAAAAACTTATCAGGATCCGTTAATGTGAGTGTGCCTATGAAATGTTTATTGTAATTTGTTATAAACTTCTACAGTTAAACTAAATAGAAGAGGACCGAGATAATTTGTTTAGATTAACACACTCTATAAGCACATATAATTATTTCCAAAAAAATCAGTCAACGGAACATTTTAGCTTTGTAACTTCACATTATGTAAATATATACTCATCTACACAATCAAATCCAATCATTATCATAGTTGTTCTGAAAAAGTGAGGAAAAGTGTAACAGACGGAGTTTAAATCTAGTTTTCTTCGGTTCAGTACTTTCGTACCTGTTCATGTGCACGAGTCGCAAAAGGAAAAATCCTAATTGATATTTTTTCTAAAAAATTGATATCAAATGTCTGTAACAATATGATATTGATTAATAGACAGTTACATCAACTAAATTTTACAAATATACATGATTTGTTTACTAGCAATAACAATGTATCACCATACTAAATGTACCTGATTTGTTACCCCCCCCCCCCCTTCCCCTCCCCTTCAGACATACCTCTGACGTCAAACGGCCTGGTTGCGTTGTCTAGACATGTGCGACCCATGTACTCGAAAATAAAACTGTGAAATTATTGGAGACACTACATTTGTATTAATAGACTGTATCAAAAATACCGAAAGAAATTGATGCACTGTATGGGCATTTCGTTGACTGACAACTCATCAGCAGTGCTCGAGATCAAAACGTTGGAAAACCGGTTAAATGATGAATTAATAAGCACAACCATCAAAATCCAAAACAATTAAAACAAACAGGAATCCAAACTCAGCTAATTCATTCGAATGGTAACAAAAGTGAAACAATATCATTTACATGTAGTTGACAACAAAACTAAATTAAACTGCATCATCTTATTTTAGTTGACACGTTAAGTCGAAAAATAACGTGATATATTTTGCCACTATTATTTTCTGTTGTTTCTTTCCAGATATACACCCATGACGACCACAGAAAGATTCAAAATCAGAAATATTTGTTGTCAACTGTTGATTGTCATAATAATCCGTGACACCATTTAGGGCGCGCATGTTGAAAATGATCTCTCTCATTTTGTGCAATTTTTTTTTATAGAATATTAAAACTTTGTTTTATATTTCTATTCATCCCATTATGATTTTAGTTCAAGTACAACTTGATCTCAAACTCAAAGGCTGATTCGTAAATGAAAGGGGTGCAGACAGGAAACCACGCCAAGTATTGACACTAATCGTCATAGACGCCAAAAAAAAAAAAAAAAAATAGTACTATCGTGTGTCATACATAGTTGTTTCACTTTTTATAGGCAGTTTTGTTTTAAACAAAAAACTATTTAAATTATCGTTGCGATTGATATAAATGCAATGATTTTGGCTCTTCCTGTTGTACATATAGTTTTCTCCCATACCCTGAGGTATCATATCTTTGAATGGTAGATTGTATAATACCTTAAAATAACATGACGATAATGTCTTCTAATTTTTAAAATTTTGTTTCCTATATACTAAAATTTGTTAAATGTATTTGCTACTTTTTTTTTTAAATATGAAAAATTAATTGAATACTTTTTCATTTACTTTTGTTCTTACTGGGAAAAGTTCTGAATCTTATAACAATCAGAAGAAGATACAATCTAATTAAAAACCGATCTCTCATCGCTCCCATTTTCTGATATGTCGCGTGGGAGATCTAACGAAACCCGCTTTGAGGTCACATGTGAGTGACCTCGTAGGTGTGTCCTGTTTGACCAATGAAATTGCGGCTTAGGCGATCTTGTAAGTTGATCGTGTGGTAAAGGGATGTAACTCATTTTATTAACGAAGAAATCGTCAGTCCCCAGAATTCATAAACTTTTTTGATTGGATTATTGATAGGAAGTCAACTCATTTGCATATCATTATAAATTCATAAGTTCCAGTTCACTCACATGTGACCTCAAAGCGGATTTCGTTAGATCTCCCACGCGACATATCAGAAAACGGGAGGGATGAGAGATCGGTTTTTAATTAGATTGAAGAAGATATAATGTTAACAACTATATAGACTAATGGAAATTTCTCTGATAATGACACGGATGTTATGCAGCTACAATATGAAATATGATTTTGTACATTTGAAATGTTTTTTTTTATTGAACATTATCATAACACTAACTTCGATACCGAGTAAAATCTATGGTAGTCTATTAAATTTCCGTTTATGTAAGCAGTTAGAGGACAACGATATTCTTTGTGAGAAACAACGACGTGCAGGCATTAGAGGAAAATTTCTGCACTCGGTGGGTTGTATGGTAAGTTTATCAGCGCGGGTGGAATTACACACTCGGTATACACAAAATTGTATTGCTGAACCAGTGTTATTTTACAGTTCCGGAATTTGGGGAACTAAAGTGTATTCATTCATCAACTCTGCCCAGAACAAAGCGGCCAAACATTTTATGCCAGTATGAAGATATACCTCAAACACTGCAATTCGAGGTGACATGGGTTTGACCTCCTGCTTCACGAAATAAAGAACTGCGTGTATACGATTATTGTGCCGAATATTACGATCCGATGATACGCGCTTAACTCGAAAGATCACAAAATGGACTGCAAATCGACGTAAACGCTGGTACGTTAAAGTGAGAAGTTACGTGCAAAACATTGATGTAACTGATATTGTTAACCATACACTAACTTCTACGAAAACTGTGACGCGAACGATCAGAGAACGTTTAAATGTTGACGATAACAATGAATGTATACGAGACCTGTTTGACAATTCGGACAATATTAATGGAAACAAACTACGAACATATCGATTATACAAAACAAGCGTTAATACTGAGCAGTACCTATAGCTACAACTCCCGAAAGTGTGCGTCGAACTGTTACCCTGTTCCGTAGCGGGTGTCTGCCGTTGGACTTTCGAGACAGGAAGATATGCCCGACCGCGAATACCAGTTGAAGAAAGAATTTGCCGACGATGTACAAACAATGAAATTGAAAGTGAGAGACATTTTTTGATGATATGTCCGTTATTTGATGATAGTAGATTTGAACTGTTTACTAGAGCTAGAACAATAATTGATGGTTTTGATACTCTTTGATATAGACAGTAAATTTGTAAACATTAACGTCATGTGAAGAAATTCAAATTTTATTGTCCTATGCAATTATTAACTCTTTTCAAAGGGAAAATTATTTAGCACATGAGATTTTTATGCAATTATTAACTCTTTTCAAAGGGAAAATTATTTAGCACATGAGATTTTTATATTTTTTGTGGGTTTATTGATAATCAGTTCTGATAAAAGAGAGTTAAAATAATATATTAAAGTTTTATGATGAAATTTAGTCTTTTTGAAAGTTCGATTTATGTTTTATAAATAATAATATATGATATATTAAAGTTTTATGATGATTATTTATTTTTATTATTATACGCTAATTGTACGAAACAATTTCAATACAAGAATCGAAGTAATATTGTTTTCAGATGAAGGAGTTGTAATTTCTAACTATAGGCTCTATCGCTCACCTGGCTTTTATTAGACCATTATAAAATGTAAGCTCTTTTGTATCCACAACGCTTTTAAGAAATTCAAAATTTCAAAGTAACCTTGATATTTGGCCTTTGACCTAAAAAGGGTGGATAATTTGCATATATTCTTCCATATGAGATTCCATCGAACTTTGGTTAAAGTCTGCCCATTCCTGAGCAAATGACAAAAAGTCTTTTCCCAGATGGATTCAATGGAAACTTGGAACAGCCACAGCCGTTGGTTGAGCCGATGAATTTCAACCAAATTTGGATTATATGTAGAGGGTATTGTTGTCATCAATTCAGCAAAGTTTCCAAACATTTCATCATGTAGTTTCAGAGAAGCAGATTTTTGAAAATTGGCCAATAAAAATCAAAGATGGCCACGGGCGGACATGTTGTTCATCCAACCGGAACTATAGGCCAGTTGAGCTATTAAAACTGTAAAATTGATTCAATCCGACACATTTTTCGGAAAATAATTGTCATAATTTGGCATTCTTCTGATTGTAAACTTTTTTATTTTATAAAGGGATACATATGAAACACTTGGATTTTTGTTATTTTGTGTCAAAACTGTTAGTAGATTTGGCATTGTAAATAAATATTCAGAACTGAAAATAAATTTCATGGAACATTTTTTATTTATAGTCGTTTAAAAAAGGGACAATGTATATACATGACAACACAAAAAGACATAGTCCCAAGGGTCACATAATGAACAAATACAAGTACATAATAAAGCACATCACGGAAAAAAAACTGTGAACCGGACAAAGTATCCTATACAAATCATAAGGTAACTCAGATGTTCCTTCTCTGTATATATGTTGTCAACAAAGTCAATATATTTCGACATAATTGAAAATTAACATTGTCATGGGACATACAATTTAAACGAGGGAAGTAATTTCACATGTGTGGAAATTCAAGCTTCTAAACTATTTCTCTAATAATGCGCGAACTCTTGATACGATTACTTTATATTTTCTTTGGTATATTTATAAAACGAATCAGAACCTTCAAATTATATAAAAAAAATACAGTAAATTGGAAATTTATTTATAATCATAATGGTTAAGTGAAATATTTTCTTTGCAATGTACTGCAAAATTGGAGTATGCCAAATATATTGCTAATAAACGCGATCGCCTTTTTTTAAATTTCATATACAAGACTCTTTATTCATCCGAATAAGGTACCCTGCAAGAGGTAATCGATGGTTACATGTATTTATCATAAAGAAACTCATATAAAGTTACCACTTTCATTAAAGAGATACAAACTTGATACATTCCGATCTATATTTCCAAAAATAGTTTATACGCCTATTTGTAGATAACATGGAGATATATACAAATGTAGTGATGGGGTGTTGCCGTTCGTCTGCACCTATTTACTGAAACTACTCTTACACAAGGGAATGTATTTCATTGAAACTTTCACCGAATCTTCAGTACGAAGTGGCATTCTGCATGACCTATTTTATTTTTGATTAGAATTATTTTTGGGCTTTCCCAGAGAAAAGCATTGAATTTACCATTTCTTCATAATATGGTGATTTAAAGGGGGAAGGGGGGGGGGGGTGGTAGGCATGACCAGTCCTTTACTCCTCATAAACCTGTGAAAATTTCAGGGACTCTTTAGTTTACATTGCCATTGTGCCCTACCTATATTTGATCAGAATGATTTTTGAGTTTTCCACAGACAAACATGGATTTTACCATATCTTCATGTACTGCAAGGGGGTAGGCATGCCCCATTTTCAACTCCTCTTAAATCAGTGAATAGATTTATGTGAAACTTTCAGGGAATCTTTAGTATACACTGCCCTTGTGCACTACCTATATGATTTTTGATCAGAATGATTTCTGGGGTTTTTAACAGACAAACATGGACTTTGCCATTTCTTCATGTAACGTTAGGGGGTCGGGATGCCCCGTCCTCAACTCCTACACCAGTGAATGGATTCTCTGAAACTTTCAGGGAATATTAAGTATACATTGCCCTTGTGCACTACCTATATCATTTTTAATCAGAATGAGTATTGGGGTTTTCCACAGAGAAACATGGACTTTGCCATTTCTTCATATTATGTAAGGGGGGTAGGTGTAACGGTTTATTTTTTCCGGTGTGAAATTATTTCCGAACTCGTATATTAATACACTTCTGACGGAATAAAGTTGGAAAATATTTCATTATATAAAAATTAAGATTGCTATAAAATATTATCTGATTCATATTTTACACAAGATCATCATTTGACGGTCGGAAAATATTTCACAGATATATGAATATCACAGCCGGAATAAATTATCTCTTACATAGGCATTCCTCCTAAACCACTGAATGGATTTCAGTGAAACTTTCACAGAATCTTAAGTGTATTTTGTCATTGTGCATACCTATTTTGGTTTTTGATTAAAATCATTTTTGGTGTTCACATAGGCAAACACGGACATATACTAATCTTTACATTATTTTACCCTTAGCGGGGGATATACATTTGTGAGCTGTGCTCACAGTACTTCTAGTTTTTATTACTGCAGAATTTTTTATGGATTTTACAATTTCAACCACCTTATTATTTACTAAGATTTTATGACCAAACCTTCAATTTTTGCTATTTTACCTAACTATAACACATACAAATACATAGCAGATGAACCAAGTGGAACATAAGAACTTACATAAGTAAAGATAAGGTGACAGTGAATTGCCTTAACAAATAAAATAAAAGAAAAATAGAAATGAAAAAATAATTTCAAAATAATAACACTTGTGAATATCATATAGTAATGATATATCAAAATAAATAAATATAGACCTAAGAAAAAACCTTTCATCTAAAAGGAAACGCGGAAGAAATATGATTTGTTGATTAATTGTTAGATTAAACAACCTAAAAATAGCCTGTTGGTTAACACAAAGTTTGACATACCTTTTAAATTGTTCATGTTATTATTATATTGATATGATAAAAGTAAAAATGTATCTGATTGAATATTGATAATGGAGTAATATTACATGTATCTTCTTAAATTAAATCACTAAAAACAATTAGAAAAAATTCATAAACCCACACATGTACATGAGATCTTGAAATGGTGATGATTATGATCTTTAAATAACATTGAAAAATTCTAAATATCATTAGAAAAATAAAAAAAAAAATTATTCATAATCCCAAAAGAAGCCTGGATCGTAAAAGAAGAAAACTTAATCCGCCCTGCAACTATGAGAGCCTTAGCTAGTTTTTTTCTACCATCTACACTACGGTTTGACATTATAAACTAAAATCTGATTTGGGGATCTATTCACCCATGCTTCCGAAGTAAAGGAGATTTCAAAGGTATGTCTATCCAGTATGCGGAAAGAATATTTTTATCATGGTGGAATTTTTAGCAGACAGTATCTTTGATTTTGAAGAAAAAAATTGAAACAGACTATCAATTTATATTCTACAGATATTTTTACATAGTAAAAGCCCTTAAGTATGTTTCAGAATCAGTTCTAATAGTAATAATAATTAAAAATACAAAAAAATAATATATTAGGTTGAGTGGGTTTTTTTTTCATAAAAATGTCTTTCTTTACTTATAGATTCTATTTGGATTGAAAATTATTTTAATTTTTTTCACACCTTTTATTTACTGCATAAGTTTCAAAAACAGTTGTGAAGTTTAAATGACCCTCATGTTGGTTAAGACAACGTTGATCTAGTTTTTAAAATGCACAGTAATCTACGGAGCATTTATATTTTACAAATGATTGAATAAACAAAATGCATTTAAAAAAATATCCAATGGTCAACTTTTCAATTGAATAAGGATAAACACAGATAGAAAACGTATAGGACTGAACTGAGGTCATACATTTACCCTCATACGATTGGTTAAGACAATTTTTGGTTAAAACAAAGTTGGTTAAGGCAAAGTGTAATAAAATTAATACGTGTCGAAATTACTGGAAGAGATGTGTACCATATCATAGGAAAAGAAATTATTTGCAGAATATATTTATTACAGATGATTCCTGGTCGGACAGTACCAAGTTTCACAAAATCATTGATTTGTTGTTAAAAACACAACCGACAAGATACAGCGTTGTGTAGAGTTAGGAAATCTATTCTTCCAGAAAGAGGTATGTCTTACAAGCAAAAAATTCGGCAAAATTTTCATTTTCTTAATCGATAATGACACCAAGAGTTCCGGAAGGCAAGCATGTGTTGTTAATGGCAAATGTAACATGAAATAACGAACTTCACGACAGGATTTTTTAAAAGTACTTCAACCTTGAAACGTATATTCATTGCATAATAACTCCAATCCAACAGGTTAATTTATTTGGATTTCGTTAATCATTAACAAAGTGAAGATCAACGCCATCTGATATTTTGTCAATCAGTGTAGGGAGTTCATGTGAATAATTTATCCACAAAGTTTCATCTTACCTATCGTCATTTATAAGCCCAGTTCAGAGCGTTTTTTTTCCTGGCTTTAGAAAGAATTTGAGCTTTCAATTGGTAATATTATTTGATTTCTTTAAATAGGAAATAAAGTGTGCCACAAAATGAATCAAAGAAATTGTTTAATAACAACTGTAAGTAATAATATAATTTTTACAAATAACTGTTTGTAAAATCTTTAGTGAAAAAGATACCCTTTTGTTTGCATATTTGCTTTGACACCCTTGTTCTTGTATGTTTGCTATGACACCCTTTTTCTTGCATGTTTGCTATGACTGCGAATATCTTTTTAATTCATTAACATGTGCACAAGATTGCTACACGTAGCCATATCACCCCCCCCCCCCCCCCCCGCAGGGAAGAGACGAAGCCCCACAAGATATACCAAAATGTGTATTATTGAAATGGTGGCACAGTATGAATGCCAACACGTAATAAAAAAAATTGCAGTACAATACACTTAAAAATTTGCATCCACAAAGTGGTCATATAGTGTCACATCCACAAAAAATTAGTCCCATAACTCCCGTAAAATTTGTCAAATCAAAATCGCGGTGCCATATGATCAAGTACATTCGATGACTAAAATCCTACAAAATTTTAACGGAACCCGATCAGCGGTCCCAGAGTAGTTGCGCTGACAAATTGTTCCTATAGTGTCGAATGCAGAAAAAAGCTAGACCTATAACTCCCGTAAAATTTGTCGGATCAAAATCGAGGTGCGATAGGATCAAGTACATATGGTGACTAAAACCTACAAAATTTTAACGAAATCCGACAAGCGGTCTCAGAGGAGGTGCGCTAACAAATAACTGTGACGGACGTACGGACAAACGGACGCAGATATTACTAGGTCCCTCCGTCGCGTTGAGGCGGTGGACAAAAATAGATCATAATCTCTAAATAAAATCCTCAAATATCACGTTTAAAACTGAAATCTCGGGATTCAATGGTTTTTTGTTTTGTTGTTGTTTTTTTAGGGGGGGGTAATTTATTTTGTTTCTACAAGGTGTACTTCGATTAAAAAGTAAATTCAATACATTTATGTCTGCATCTTGCATTAGGAATTCGTAGAAATGAAAAACAGTGAGATGACAGGTATGTGTGAACGTTTTAGTCACAAGCTCTTTCAGATATCACTTGACTATGGCTCAGTTTTCTTGACAGTTTATATGTATACTTTCTATTCAAGTATAGCTACACTTGCAGGTTTTTATATGCTGTTTTGTCAACGAAGTTTATACCATGCCAATTACGGAGTGCCCAAACAGTATGGATGAATGGGAAAAGAGAGCAAAGGAATTTGATTGTCCAAAAAACAAGCCTTATGAATGCGTGGCAATGAAAGGAAGAGAAAACGTGTTTTACGAGAAATGTCTACCTGTTGTGTCATATCCTAAAGGTAAACTGCTATTCAAGTATGGCGAAACATTATCTTCACACGATCACATATATGAACCCTAGTTGTGTATTATGAAAGCACAGGGAAAAAAACGCTGTTCATTTGTATTCCCAACTTAAATGATACAAGAGACAATGAGATATGTGCAAACCGATAAATATTGCTGTTTTAAACTGATTTTATGGGTACCCAAACCATTCTCCTGTATTTCATAATTTGGCATATCTAAAACTAATAATCACACCTATGGTCATTATTGTCGTACTATTAAACTAAATGGATAAAAATATCACTCCATGAAAGATTTAATGGCAACTCTTCATGGAGTTCAGTTAAAATAGACAATATTCGTAAGAGGCCAGTGCAATTTTTAACGGCTTCAATTAATTAGGAGATGTATAGCAATTTTAATAAAATTATATACATATTCCATGACATTTGTTTTGATGCAGAATATTTGCACATTTCTTTGATTTACAACTCATAAGTTGAGCTAAAATACAGTCAAACCATGTTATGTCGAATTTGACAGGACCTGATAATTCTAGTCACCAGAAACAATAACCCAGAACCTTTAAGAACAAATTCAAGTGCCAAAATAACCAGCAGAATTATGGAATAGGGAGATACTCCGACATTTTCATAATAATAATAACAACAGTACAATTAAGAATTTCAGATGATTATGATATCTGAGGGTGTGCCGTATAAACTTTTTTATGAACCGTCTACGAGCAACTTCGTGATAAAACTGAAAATTTCTATTCAAAGAAAATTTAGTGATCAATGTCTCTTTATAGGAACATATCCTGTAATAGATATGAATGACAAAAGGGATGCCTTAAAATGTCCGTCCAACAGATACCAGAATGAAACGTATTCCACAAATCAGCCAAGAATACAGAAATGTCCATTTATGAAAAATAATTGCAGCAAGCAAGGACAGTTAACTATTTTCACAAATTCTTCGTCTGACAATATCTGTATATGCCACAAAGGGTATAGACTTGAGTACCAGTGGGCTAATAATAGTCTATGTAGGCCTGATGAAGACTGCCAATGCATTGAAATTGACACTGCCAATAGTACATTGAATGCTGTAGATGTTGTTGTGGAGTTCACATCAGGGATACTTACAACTTCTGTAACCGGTTTGTATAACTTTATTTCTCAGAAGAAAAATATATATGATATATACCTTTATGATTCCTTTGTACGTTTAAGGGGTTGTTTAAAACTACAAAATAGTACATGGAAATTATATTTATAAAAACATGCTGACATTAAATTTCATTGTATTTAATTTTGGATATTGGGCACTTATTGGCATACTATAGTTTTGAATTTTAATTACAGTAAGCAGTTCCGAAAAGAAACTTCATCTGTCTCGATCTACGATATTGGTACTTGTGACGTTGGTATCCTTAGCTGTTATGTTCATAGGTAAACCATTTAATTAATACCAAATCGGTACACACAAAACACAGAACATAGAACATGACGTGGACGATACGTCAGACTTATAGTAGCAGAAAAAACCAAAAAGTGATATCAAGTGCTTCTAATGTCTATCCTATGTCAAGTATATCCTGTTCCGCACGAGGCACCATCGCACTGCCAAATTGTAATGCAGTCCTGAGAAGGAAGTATGCAGATGAATTTGTGAAAAGCGAGCGAAATATTTGTAACAATTTATGATACAGGAAACCGTGAATCATAAACCATTTCATGATGGAGGTTTCGAAATTTCCAAAGCAATAGTACCATTTTTATTTTATGGTAGCCATATGTTGCCATTCAAAACAGGAAGCTCACATTAAGGCAGTCTACCACCACGTGTGTACCATATTGCTATTCGCGAGTTCGGCATGTCAGCCTTTTGGTTCTGCAAAAACAAATTCACAAAGACATATATTGAGATTCTTCGAAGAAATAAAACCAAACTGCTAGCATAACTCAAACGTTTAGAGAATTAATTTAAGGTTATTTTTGCTTTCTTGTCTTTTTTCTAATACATCAATAATACAATTAATAAAATTATTTATCATCCTTCCCTGTGATTCTATCAGCTTGTTGAGCAGCTCCGAAAAATTCGTATCAAGAAGCACGTGCGCTGAGCAGGAGTTATCAACAGTCAGCAGGACTTATCAAAAAATTCTCCCAACGTTTGGCAGCTTAGGACTTATTAAATAGCTTTCAAAATTGTAAAATATTGATAACTATATCAAGATTTGGTGTTCCTTTTTTATATTATGGCGTTTTATTTAAATGAATGATGAAGAAATTTCTAAAAATCACATCAACAAAATGTGTCTTTCCTCGATGCTGATAATGTCTGCTGGGACTTCTTTCCGCTCTTTCCATTGCATTTCATTATTTGCGATTAAATCAAATTTTTAAACGTACGCTTTATTTTTATATGTCCATATTTTCGCCTGAATTAGCATAAAAACGATTAAATGTTGTTTAAAAATGTCGTCTCCTTGGTTAAATTTGAGTGATTATTTTATGTTGCGCATATTTTAGTCAGAAGTTGTTTCGCGAATGGAGACGGACTATGACGTCAACGAGGTTGCAAGTTTGAAAGCGGGTGCTTTAGTTTCCAGGAAAATCATGATCAAAGATTTCCAGAATGATTTTGTTTTTTAAAACATGAAAATACACCTTAATGTCGGTTTTTATATCGTTTTTAAGATATTTTACATGAAAATTCAGGAAATATATACTTATTGGTATGGTAAACAACGTAACGGAAAACTTGTCGTTGCGATGAAGAATCCATACTTTTCCCGCGAAAATTTGGGAGAATTCAGAACGTTTACAAATATTTACTTTTGAGATAAGTAATTAGGATGATAAAAATATTATCTGCATTTTGACAGCTAGATATCGTAAAATATCACCCCGCTCGACAGAATATGAAGATTTGGGACTCGTTCGCTACGCTCACTCGTCCCAAGCTTCATATTCTGGCTCACGGGATGATATTTTACGATATCTAGCTGTCAAAATGCAGATAATATATACATATTCTAGGTACAATAATCTTTATGAATAGAAAAAAATTGTTTCACCTACGAATAAGATACAGAACCATACAAACAGATGCAATCAACACAACAGTAATCAAGCGAAAATATTTCAATGAACGACCAGAAAGTGTGAGTATATGAACAGTTTGTTTACATATTGTTTTTACAAATGAACAAATTGGCATGTTACAAATTAGAATTCAGAGAAAAGATGTTACTTTCAGTACACATTTTTTCTAAGTTTGTGAAAAGTTTATTTCTCGAATGTCAGAATGAACAGTTCTGCTTTTCCCATATGTACCCCCGAGTTCATTCAAATGATTATGAATAGCCCGGTTAAAATGCATTCCTTCCAGTGAAGATGAAAAATCGAAACATTTTCGAAAAAGGGTATCAGAGATATAATAATTTGTTTCTCTAAAAAAGAATACTTTTCCCAATAAATAAAGGTACATATTACAGAGGAAATGAACGAACGACTCCTCATTTATTGAGAAACTGTGCAATCCTACTTTTATGCTAAATACAAAATTTAATTGTACCAAAAATTATCGGAAAGGCTTATATAAATACAACAGTGTTAATATTCTTACTTTAACTCAGGTTTCTAATAAATTCGATATTGCAGTCACGCGACCATTTTTGTGGTACTTTGTCCTATTTTGTAACAATGTGAAATAAATTATGTTATCCGTTTTTCCTTTTTTTCAGATATAACCCCATGCCGTTCCCGCAAAGATGTGAAATTAGTGGTATTCGTTATGTGCTGATCGTCACAATTTTCTTAGACTACATTTAGAATGTGTATGCGACAACATTTTCACACGTTTTATATTTTGATCTGTTCATTCCATTGTGATGTATGTTCAATTACTTTTTTTTATCTCATTTTAAAAGAACGACTGTTTAATTGGGTATGAAAGGGATACAAGCAAACAGGTTAATAGGGCACAACTAAATGCATGTGGAAAAAGCTTTAAAAAGTCGAGAATCATACTAGTTGAAAGATTCATTCAATCACATAATAATTTCTTATGATGACTGGCGTAAGAAGTAGAAAGGTCAGCAGGATCGACTATTTGAATTTTAATATTCGCCAAAAAACACATCACCATCTACCGATGGCCACCACTTTGTACCAATTACAGTGACAGCCTCAGGTGGAAAGAAGCCAAACCAGTGCAAGAGAAAACGTGCTGAAAGGAATAGATCTTTGACAAAGACAAAATAGAAACTAAACTGGAACTTGAATTCAAGAAATCGAAACATGTTTAAAAGCTATATTTTCAGAAATGTTTAATATTGCCAACATATCTTTTTATATAAATGTTTATACATTAATTCTTTACTCTTAATTTATCGGTAGATTGACTTATATTGGTATTAAGCAAAAGTAATTTTAACAAACTAGCTTTTCATGTTTGTAAATTTGGTATATTTTTGTCCATCTATAGCCAGTTCCGCTACATTATTTGTCCACTATGTTCCCTTGTTCGATCTGTTGTTAGTCCATTCTGATAGATTTCGGTAAATAGACTACCATATATTATTAATCTATTAAATGAAGAAGTAAATTACGATCAAGATTTCAGTAATTGTTTGTAAGGACATTGTTCACTCTGTTCTCAATCTATTTATTTGTTAAAATATTAAAAATGAAATCAAACATTTGAGTGATGGAGAATTCGTTGTTATGGGCTTCAACTCTCTTTTAAAAGATTCTGTGCTATTGAATTCACTCACTTATCTATGGATATTGAATAGGTTCCTCTTAGAACAACAACAACAAAAATCACGATTTGTATGATTTGACTTTTCATTTTAAGTTCATTGTCTTCAACCTTTCATTTGAATTCACTGACCTCAACCTTTACTAAATATAAGCTTATGATTACAGTTTGTGTAATGTTTGCGCAGAAATAAATGTCATTTACGAAATCAATGTTAAGCATTTAAGAATCATGCCTAAGACTGAAATGATATTGAATAGGTTCCTCTTAGAACAACAACAACAAAAATCACGATTTGTATGATTTGACTTTTCATTTTAAGTTCATTGTCTTCAACCTTTCATTTGAATTCACTGACCTCAACCTTTACTAAATATAAGCTTATGATTACAGTTTGTGTAATGTTTGCGCAGAAATAAATGTCATTTACGAAATCAATGTTAAGCATTTAAGAATCATGCCTAAGACTGCAATGTATTCATTAAAACCAAGGGAATATTTCAATTTCATGAATTTACGGTAAAACTCTTAGATGCGAATAATCATGTATGAGCAAGCAATATAGAATTAACTACCATCCAGTTTCTGGCACAGTTGCAGAACAACAAGTTCACTACATACTTCCACTAAGTAGACGTCATTTCTGATTTTGTATTTTTGTTTTTGTTCCATTTGTCTGATACTTCTAGTATTGTTTTCAGGATCATTGCTATGGCAAAATTACTTGACCTGAAAAACCGCTTGAATTAAAGAATTTACGACAAGAACAAAATGGTAGTATAAGCAACCACAACTGTCCACTAATAAAAATCCCATGGTAACCTTGCACTGGTAAACCTTTTTTTTTATTATTTTTTTATTCTCCAGACAATATATCAATGTAGCATCCAAAATCAGAAACAATTAAATATTTAAAAGCTTGTTAACTGGATATTATGTGATGATAACTGGATGTCTTTTCTCTATTCTAGCCAAACTCTGAAAAGCCAATACACAGTATGGATATCACTAAATAAAAACTATAATACAAAATATCGTTTGCTGACAGGCTCGCTGTGCTATTATTTTTTCTGAGTCGCCACTTTTATTTCAAAGAAATATCTACAGGTACATGTACAAATGTATGCATTTCTACACATAAAACATTCTAATTAAGTATATGAAAAAGCCATAACATACAACTATGACATAATTATACCTTTTATATATGACACACATATTAAAGAAATGTTCCCAAATGTTTTGTGGCCGACCAGGAAAAACCATTGGATGGAAACCTGTGTCCTTTTGTCAGTGCCAACGAAACAAATAATGTGTAGGACCTGACAAAGGACATTGAATTTCAAAAATCAGAAAACAAAAAATCATATCATAAATACTTTATCAGAACATCAGTTAAAAATACCATTAGATAAATATATATACGTACACATACTTATTATGAAAAAATTCTGAAAAATCAAAAAGCAAAATTTCAAAAAATTTGATGTTCACAGTTCGAAAGCGAGCCTAGAATTGACAATAACAATAAAATCACCTTACTACAACCATTTTTGGCGCCAAAAATTCGCGCCTTTAGCTTTTATATAACCATGAAGACACCATATTCCCGTTTCACTAAACTTGCCACGGAAATTATTTATTATTTACAGTAATAGACTTTGATGATTAAACTCTCACTTTTTATCGATATACAGATTCGATATTCAAGTATCACACTACGGAATTTTAAACAGTAATTTAAACATTTATGTCAAAGATATAGATAAAGCTTTAAAAATGAAACCAACTTTAAAAACCATTATGTAATTACCCAAATTCTTCTAGACAAGATATCACTTGGTTTAACGACTTTAGCTAGCTGTTAGTTAACCCCGAGCAGTCATAAGGCGACAGGTATTTATCTTATGTTTAATTCAAATGTCAATTGAAAGTCAATTAGACAAAAATTTGTTTTTATGTACTGATTTCTGCTGTATGTTTTTTGTTGTTTATTCGTCATATTCGTCACTGTTGAAGGTTCCAAGGGGACGGTTTATTACTTGTTAAACTATGTCGGACCTCCTCTATGTGCTTTTTTCAGATCTGGAGGTTGTGTTAAATATTTATGTCCGTGAAATCAGATTACCAGCACTAAAATTATAAGTACAATGTAGTATACAAAGGATGCGGTATAAGTCAAAGTTTAGCACAAAATAATAAAACGCCTATCACAGATATTTTTGAATTATACTTTGTTCTTTTATTGAGGCATTTTCAGTCTTTCTAACATAAAATAGATATAATGTCTCATCAATATAGTACTCAATGCAAACAGATCAAAATCATTAGTAATCAGAATGTACCAAAACCAAAGATTGCCAAACCCAGCTACGGACAGAGCTATGCAAGAGGTAGATAAGTTAATGATTAAATAATCAAACATACAGTACAATACAATTGGAATTGTACCAAAGACTGAAAGAAGAGGTATAAGGGTAACACTACACATTCTTTATTTTATAAAATAAAAATGCAAAGTCATGCCCCCACACTATTCATTTGAAAATGCTAAAAAAGAGAAAAAAGCTACACTGCCATCGTGAACTCATTGTGCTGTTTGATAATTAATCTGGTAACCATCACATTATCATTACAGAAGGAAAAAACTGAAACTAGAAAGGCAGTATCCCCCCGCATTTGATAATTATGGACAAAGTTGTTTTGTTAAAGAGTGATTTTTCAAAATCAAGTGTGTATGGAACACACAAATGATGCCCCCGCTTGACCATAAGAAATTATAAACAAGTCAAAAGCTCTTTAAATAACACTACGTTCTATCATACTCAACTTGTATACAGATAGTATCTATAATTTAATTTTTCATTCCTGATATTTAAATATAAAAGTATTACCTGTGGTGAAATGGGTATAATTCTTTATTATGTGTATAAACATCCTGCAAAAAATTAAAGCGCTGTAGCTCTAAAACTATAGGAGGAGTTTGCCGGACAAACCATGTTCCCTTTATGCATCTCGTACGAAAAAATTTACTAATTCCAACTACCTGTCATTTTGAGAATATTTGAAAAAATCAAAATCCTGTCGGCATGCACACATCTATTATGTGTATAAACATCCTACAAAATATTAAAAAAATATTAAAGCTGTAGCTCCAAAACTGTGCGAGGAGTTAGACGGACAAATTATGTTCCCTTTATGCAGCTTGTACGAGAAATATGACTAAGTCCAACTACCTGTCATTTTGAGAATAATTGAAAAAAATCAAAATCATGTGGACATGCACAGTTCCATTATGTGTATAAACATCCTACAAAATATTAAAGCTGTAGGCCTATAACTGTAATAGGAGATAGCCGGAGAAACCATGTATCTATATCCTATGGTAAGCCGTTTTACTATTTATTCTAACTTCAAGATATCTCATATAATATATAAGATATCTTATGGTTGCAATGATAAAATTGACAGCATTGGGAATCTTTCAAGCCCAAAATGCAGCGAAATCAATGTGATGAATATTTTCAATATAACTCCACGCCGTAAACGCAGTCATGGTCATCGACATTACACTTCGCCTATTGACCATGATATCTCCTTAAATGCGTTATTGCCGTACATACAAAAACCTTTAGGACTACATCACATTCGAACTAAACTATATTCCATTCCTTTGTGTAAGCTTAGCTCACTCCACAAAAAAGCAATGGAGCAACAAATCAAGAATTTTAATTCAGCTGAATACAAACTCGCTGCTGTGGTATCGGATATTGCTTCTCACAGATTATTCAAACCAGTTCGCATCCATAACGACGAATCTCACCAAAGGTCGTTCCTCAAAGATAACTTTGTTAATAAAGGCTTGGATGCCATAAATCTCAGCAATATCCTTCACCACAAAACAGTAAAATCTAAAATTCCGCCATATTTCAAAGACCAAACTGTTCCACTTATTTCTTATTCTTATACAAAACCCATTGCAACCAAGATTTTCAATTACAAACGGGCATTGCGGGACCTTAATTCCGATGACCTCAAGTCTAAACCCCCTGACTGCTCCTGTTCGACATCTCCATTCAATTATAGTCCTGTGGGTCATGTTATCACTGGAGATCTCAATCTAGTTGATAATCAAAAGCTTAAAAATATGCTAGCTAAAGGCCCCAAATACCGGGAACCTCAGCCAATTAATTGGAAATACAATTTCAAGTTACTTATGGATTCGGTTGAGGACTATGCCAGAAAATGGACTTCAAAAGAACAGGAGCCTGCTGACACACTTTCAGAGTGGGTGAAGGCTATTAGGTCAATGATACAAATCAGAATTAAAAGCTTCCAAGGGTCTATGAGCACTAAAGCTATATCCATCTTTAAAGACCCTAAGGTTGTTGAAAACTTGACTCGCCTCCATGACAAATATGTAGTTGTCCCACCTGACAAGGCCCCCAATAACATCGTTTTTGTTTGTAAGAACTATTATTTTAAGTGTCTTAAAAACGAATTGGGAATAGATAACACTGCGGGTAACACAACTTATACACCGACCACATTCACTAAGCAGGAAGTCCTTGATAACCACAAGACCGTTCTTCATTCCTTTGGCATTTCTACAAAGGATGAAGAAATGGACCTTCCTGCTCTTTATTGGATTCCTAAACTACATAAGAATCCGTTTAAACAAAGGTACATTGCTGGGTCAGCTAATTGCTCTACAAAACCTCTTTCAAAGATTTTAACATCCATATTGACATGTGTTAAAGAGGGCCTTCAGAATTACTGTGAAACATCATATTCCACCAGTGGCGTCAATCAGATGTGGATTCTTAAAAACTCCAAAAATTTACTTCAATATCTAAAATCAAAATCTTTGGCTACATGCAACAGCATAAAAACTTTCGACTTCTCTGCACTCTACACTACCATACCACATTCTCAATTAAAAGATCGCTTAAAGCAACTAGTTCATCAATGTTTTTTCAAGAAAAATGGGACACGCAGGTATAAATTCCTTGTTCTAGGTAGAGAAAAGTCTTATTTCGTGAAGAACCACTCTGATTCTGACAAAAAGTATTCTGAAGATGAAATTACAAACATGTTAGATTTTCTCATAGACAACATATTCGTTGAATTTGGCGGTCTAATTTTTCAACAAACAATCGGCATTCCAATGGGAACCAACTGTGCTCCTCTCCTCACCGATCTGTTTCTGTACTCATATGAAGCGGACTTCATTCAAGGGTTACTACGTGAAAACAAAAAGAAACTAGCACAATCCTTTAATTTCACTTTTCGTTATATAGATGATGTGTTGTCGTTAAATAACGACAAATTCCAAGACTTTCTACATCTTATCTACCCCAGTGAGCTTGAAATTAAGGATACTACAGATACACCAAAATCCGCTTCATATTTGGATTTGTTTCTTGAAATAGACTATGAGGGACGTTTGAAGACAAAACTTTATGACAAACGTGATGACTTCAACTTTCCTATTGTTAATTTTCCCTTCTTAAGTAGCAATATACCAGCATCGCCTGCATATGGCGTCTACGTTTCTCAGCTTATCCGATTTTCAAGGGCATGCGTGAGTTACCCTGACTTTCGACAAAGAGGATTACTGCTGTCACAAAAGCTTCTTAACCAGGGTTTTATCAGGGGTAAGTTGATGTCATCACTTAAGAAATTTTACGGTCGTCATCATGAATTGATTGACCATTACAGTGTTCCAATATCTAAGATGATGTTGGACCTGTTCCCACTATCGTAACCTTTCATGTGCCTCCTACGATTTGTGACTTCCACCGGATTGACTTTGTTGAACTTCACGACGGGTGCCGTATACGGAGCAGGAACTGCTTACCCTTCCGGAGCACCTGGGTTCACTCCTTGTTTTTATAGGAGTTCGTGTTGTTCATTGTTTTTAGTTTTCTGTGTTTATTTGTTGTGCTTGTGGTTGTTCGTTTGTCTTCCCGGGTTTGTCTGTCCAATGGATTACGTTTTATTGATTGCTCCCTAGGTATATTTGTCCTTTTTATATACTTTATAAGATATCTCATATAGTTTATAAGATATCTTATAAACTATATAAGATATCTTATAAAGTTTATTAGATATCTCGAAGTTAGAATAAATAGTAAAACGGCTTGCCATAATATCCGGACGGACGGACGAGCGGTACGACGAACGGGCAGATAGGGGTAAATTAATATGCCCCGACTCTTTGTCGCGGGTGCATAAAAAGGGAAACCAGTGGCCGTGCTGTGACCTTTTCTGAATGCAAACAACAGTTTCGTACAATATTCCAGTTAGGTTTGGCATTCCTTTTATATATAAGTTCTAGATATTGAACTTTGATTGTTTTTTTTTCGTTTCATTATTTAAATTAAGTCTTGGCTTTATTATAAGTTTAAAACAATACATGAAATGTAAAAAGGTAATGTTTTACAAAGACGTTTTATTAATGGGAGGCTACTCTAAAAACATCCGAAAATAGGTGAAAACACAACATTTTTATACCAGCTCATTTGGCAATTTTAAAAGGCGGCAAATGTACTCTTAAACTACATGTACTGAAACCAGTTGAATGTGTACTTTGGAAAGCACATATACAAAATTCTCTAAATTACGCAGGAATCCTTGCTACGATGCTCTGAGGTTGGTCATAGAGTGAAAGATTGAAGAAATATGTTTTATCTTATATATGGTTGTCTATGGGTATATGATCAAGCCAATTGCATGGGGGGGGGGGGGGTAACTGCCTATATAATGATAACCACATATGTGCGGCCCAAAAGGGTCTGTTTTTCCTCATTTATAATATGGGAAAAGGTATACTATTTAAATAAAATATATATGATCAGGTCATATTTCCAGATTTATTAAATTTCCTGCTCTATTTTTCCCTCTGCATGCAAAAGTCGTTAGTTCTGATTGACTATTTGTGAAAATACAAAGTTAGAAAAAATATGAAAAGGTCAGGAAAAGAGTGATTTATATATGATTAGGTTGAACTCTTTTGATATCTCAAATAAATAAATAGGCTGGGATTCGAAATTGCCGGCCGCACACCTGTACCATAATAAAGGACTAGTTAAGAATAACAATATTTTCGTTTGTACCTTACAAACCATCTCGGAGGAATTTCCATATCGTATCGACTAACATATCTCATTTATACAACTTACCAAAGAGGAAAAGAAATGAAAACCTACATCCAGAAGACCCGTATGTCTGAAATTAACCGACCAATGTAACTTTATGATACTCAGTATGCTTCACGCAGAAGCAAAAGTGCTATTCAAAAATATAGAACTGTAATAAATATTCCATGATACCGACACAAGCTGTGCATATTTCGTGACCAACAAAAACCAAAAATATTCTATAGCAGATTCAAAAGCCGAACCGACTAAAATGGTAAAATATCATGCGTATTTAATTCGCAAAACTTAAAATTTTCTTCTTTGTGTGAAGTTTCATTAAGTTCCACTAGATGGTTTAGGAGGAGCTCGCAAATAAAAGAGGTTGGCATGTGCGTAGGTCCAAATTGTATTATCTTCGTGATGTTAGGGCATATATATTTTTATAATAAATATTTAAAAAATAGACGCATCCAAAGGGTAACAAAGCTTTGGTTTTTCATTGAATTTAGTAAAGAATCTATAAATTGTTTTTTTCACTGTAGCTTGGTGGAAATATTTTTTGCAATTCTGCATACAGGCACTCGAAACTTATTCTTCAAAATATGTGTAAACACAACATTTCACAAAATAGATGTAAACACAACTTATTCTTCAAAATAGGTGAATAAGAAGTGTGATAAGAAGTTTTGTCCGTTTTTTTGCCACATTTTGAAAAATGCCCTTATTTCACAAAATCTGGATTCTTCTTTAGATATACAAGATGGAGGAACCTGTTGTATTTTTTTGTTGCAAACATAATCCTGCCCTTTTTCTCATCGCCTTTAGATTTTTTTTATTAAAATAAGCTACTATTCATGTAAAATTTATCCCTGTTTCTTTCACCAAATTTTGTAGCTCCTTTTTTTATCCTTCTTTGCCTCCATTCCCTTCCTTTCTAGCGTTAAAAAATGAAATGGTTGCTCCCTAAATGTAAAGGCTTTCCAAATTGGAAATTTATTCCATGAGAGACCAAAGTATTGTACTCTTGTCTATTTAGTGTACTATGAAAATGTAATTTTTAAACAAGGAAGCAAGTTTGACCGGCTATAAATAAATTTGGTTAACACAAAAATATCTTAGTGACAAATATATTGTCACATAATTGCCAATTCGATAAATATTTTTTGATGTATTTGAAAATGTTTCAGTTTGTGTGTATAGATACTTCTTTTAAGTTTTGAGATATTTATAATATTGGTTAAAAAATAATGCCTTTATCAGAATTCATTTTCCTTTTTTATTTCAAGATTATGCTAGTAGATGTGTGAATGTGAACTATTTCATTGTATTTTAAAAGTAGTAGCTATACACACACTGAAACATTTTCAAATACATTAAAAAATAAATAAAAACGTGGACCGAGATATTTTCATTATTGAATTCCTGTAAATGAAAAGATCACAAGTTATGAAAATAATAATAACAAATGAGAAAACACTGTAGGTAGGTGTTATTTACGTATATTTTCATTATTGCATTCCTGTAAACGAGAAGACCGCTTAAGTTATGAAAATAATAATAAAAAATGATATTGTGGGCAGGTGTTACATGTATATACGTATACAGGTTTATAAAACCTGCCTACAGATATGTGTGTGTGTATACTTATTTTTTATTATTATTTTCATAACTTAAGTGTTCTTTTCATTTACAGAAATTCAATAATAAAAATATCTCGGTCCACGATTTATTTACAAAATCCTCACAATTAGTATATCATTGATATAACGTGAGGTACTTATTACCGATATTGAAAACGCATCAAAGAAATTTTGAATATAAAACATTATTTAAGATTTACTTTTCTTATGCCTGTGATGCTGAATATTTTATAAATATATATATACAGTTTGTCCATTTCGTTTATCTAAGGTAAACAATAAAAGAGATAATTGATTTCTTATATTAATATCGAGTAATTGGTTAAAACAAGTTGGTTAACACAAAAATATTCAAATACCATATGATTTCGTTCGGTCACGTGCATTCGGCATAGAGAAAAGCAGTCTATACACACCTGTTTATTTTACAAGGGTAAGTCATAAATTTCTATTATAAATCCACATTAGATACAATTATCATCGGCACTCCACTCCTTGCTGAAATCAATAAAAGTACAAAGTTAGAGAATATTTTAAAAATTATATACATTTGTAATAATTATGCAAAGATCTTCAGTTGCAGTTTTGAGTTTGGGTTAATTGTAAATTATGTACAGAAAATCAAAAGGCCAAAGTCCAAAGCCAAACATTGCCCTTGAAACTATTTTATATGTGCCAATTTGTACTTAACCACGAAAGAAAAAATGAGTCCAGGTTAATCACTGCATGAAAAGAATTTGTTTAAAATCAAGTACAAGATTTCCCTGACCTCAAACAGCCTTTTGTCATCTCTTCTTTGTACTTTTAGGATTCCATTTCATGATTGCGCCGTCACTGATATTCACTAGAATAGAGAATTGAAACGGGGAATGTGTCAAAGAGACAACAACCCGACCGAAGCGCAGAAAACTGCTCAAGGCTACCAATTGGTATTTAACGCAACGAGAAAATCCCGCACTCGGAGGCGGGCTTCAGCTGGTCCCTAAACAATAATGCATATTAGTTCAGCGAAATGGACGGCACACTTTACCCCGAAACATACAAATGAACAAAAATTAAAAAAAACACACAAGACTAACAAAGGCTAGAGGTTCCTGACCTGGGACAGGCGCAAAAATGCGGCGGGGTTAAACATGTTTTGTGAGATCTCAACCCTCCCCCTATACCTCTAGCGAATGTGGAATAAACAAACACACAACAATACACATATTAAAACTCAGTTCAAAAGATGTCCGAGTCCGATGTTAAAAAAAGGTAACAGAAGAAACTAAGCAAAATGACAATGATCAATATATATCAACAAAGGACTACTAGCAGTTACTGACATGCCAGCTCCAGACCTCAATTAAACTGATCGAAAGATTATTTCTTATCATATAGAAAATGAGCTACAACTCTCACGTTAGGGATTTAGTATCATACCATCATAAATTATACGAGAAGAACATAACCAGTATTATGCCAAAAACTGGTTTTAGAATAAATGTGT
Source organism: Mytilisepta virgata (assembly GCA_028015205.1). Classification (NCBI taxonomy): domain Eukaryota; kingdom Metazoa; phylum Mollusca; class Bivalvia; order Mytilida; family Mytilidae; genus Mytilisepta; species Mytilisepta virgata. Next base: position 48,006,891 of record CM051518.1, on the reverse strand, counting down.
TTATTTCCGATATAAAGACCCTACGAGTGAATCAATATTAATTCCAAAAATATATCTTTAATGACTTGACAAGAGTATCGTAACTACATGTATATCCCTTGTGGGTAAGTCTGTTTAAAGGTTTGGTTAGCTTTTCAAGTGAATGGCGACATTTTTATGCTTTGTATAGAATATTGCCATAAAAAATGGGATACCTTATTTTATTCCTTTTTATAGGTAGTCATTTTAATTCTTTATACTAATTCCATCTGATGAAAATAAAACGTTTTTCATTCATGATACAAAAAAGTCTGTTACACTTGAATCCTTGTTAGGAAAATACACATGATAAAAATACAAAACAAAAGAAACAATGCACATTTATTCAAGATTATTGGTTAACGGAAGTACATGACAAACCCGTTGAAACATATAGGATTTGATATGACGCCATTTTACCCGTATATGTTCGTTCTATAATTATTAAGGTAAGTTAACACATCTTTTTATTACTTGTTTCAGGCAAGGGTGTTGTAATAGAACTTTTAGAAAAATCGAGCCTAAAGATAAACGACCTTCTTATCATTTGTTTTTTTTTTCTCTCTTTTTTTGCCACGTGTTTTTATTTTTTGGGTTTAATTTTGTAGCGTGTTCGCCTATATAACACATGTTTATCCTCCCCTTTGATCGTTGTTTCCTCCCTTCGATATTCTTTGGTTGATTTTAAATAATTATAATCACTTCATTTCTATTGTGGTAAAATGTAACCGTTACGTTAATGTTTAACTTAAGGTATATGGAAAATCAATAAATGTATTAGGTATTTTGGTTAACACAAAGTTTGGTTAACGCAAACCGCGAACTTGTCTGTGTAGCTATGGATTTTTTATATGATTGATTAAATATTGTTTTACGCCGAGCTGGCGATATTTCAGCCAATATTACGGCGAGAATTTTTTATTTTTTATAAGTTAAAGTGCAAACTGCTAAACAATATTAAGAGCTATTGGTTAATACAAGAATAAATTATCCCGTGTTGTACAGTTGTACTACTTTCGAAACTTTTAAAGTGCAAAGGTTATTGAGTATGTTAAAAAAAGTATGTATGAAATATTTATTATTGAAAATAAAAACGAAATGTGGATGTTCATCTACTGATTTTTCTTTTAACTGAATAAGAATTTCATTACATCGGAAAATACTGCTTATATGCCCGTACATATGTACATGTACATGTAGCTATTTTGTATCAAGAGAATTCCGTACGGACGTACGAGCGGTACGATGAACGGGCGGATAGGGGTAAATTAATATGCCCCGACTCTTTGTCGCGGGTGCATAATAAGGAAAACCAGTGGCCGTGCTGTGACCTTTTTTGAATGCAAACAACAGTTTCGTATAAGATTCCAGTGAGGTTTGGCATTCTTTTAATATATAAGTTCTAGATATTGAACTTTTATTGTTTTTTGGTCTCATTATTCAAATAAGAGTCTTGGCTTTATTTTAAGTTTAAAACAATGCATGAAATGTAAAAAGGTAATGTTTTAGAAAAAAATTTTATTAATGGGAGGCTACTCTAAAAACATCCGAAAATAGGGTAAGTGAAAACACAACAATTTTATATCAGCTCATGTAGCAATTTTAAAAGGCGGCGAATGTATTCTCAAACCAGTTGAATGTGTACTTAAGAAAGCACATATACAAAGTTCTCTAAATTACGCAGGAATCCTTGCTAGGATGCTCTGAGATTGGTCCGTTTTTTTTTTAATATTTGAAGAGGGGCGGGAGGGCTATTTTTTGTCAGTTATCTTCCTGTAATGGTAGGAATTTGGAAACGATTTCCTTAAAAAAATTATATACAGTGAACTTGTCTATGGGTATATGATACAGCCAATTGCATGGGGGACGGGGTAACTGCCTATATAATGGTAACTACATATGTGCGGCCTAAAAGGATCTTTTTTCTCATTTAAAATATGGGAAAAGGTATACTATTTAAAAAATATATATATGATCAGGTCATATTTCCAGATTTATTACATTTCCTGCTCTATTTTTCCAACTGCATGCAAAGGTCTTTAGTTCTGATTGACTATTTGTGAAAATTCAAAGTTAGAAAATATATGAAAAGATCAGGAAAAGAGTGATTTATTTTTTTGATATCTCAAATAAATGAATAGGCTGGGATTCGAATTTTTTGGCCGCACACCTGTACCATAATTAAGGACTAGTTAAAAATAACAATATTTTCGTCTGTACCTAACAAACCATGTCGGAGGAATTTCGATTTCGTATCGACCAACATTAATCATTTATACAACTTACCGAAGAGGAAAAGAAATGAAAACCTACATCCAGAAGACCGGTATGTCTGAAATTAACCGACCAATGTAACTTTATGATACTTCAGGCAGAAGCAAAAGTGCTATTCAAAAATACAGAACTGTAATAAATGTTCCATGATACCGATTTTGATACATAAGCTGTGTATCAATCCCTAAAACATGGAAACAAAAACCAAAAATATTCTAGAGCAGATTCAAAAGCCAAACCGACTAAAATGGTAAAATATCATGCGTATTTAATTCGCAAAACTTAAAATTTTCTTTGTGTGAAGTTTCATTAAGTTCCATTAGATGGTTTAGGAGGAGCTCGGAAAGGAAAGGGGTTGGCATGTGCGTAAATCAAAATTGTATTCTCTTCGTGATGTTGGGGCATATATATTTTTATAATACAATATTTAAAAAATAGACGGACCCAAAGGGTAACAAAGCTTTGATTTTTCATTGGGAAGTAAAGGATCTAGAAATTGTTTTTTTCACTGTAGCTTGGTGGAAGTATTTTTTTGCAATTCTGCATACAGGCACTCGAAACTTTTTCTTCAAAATACATGTACATTATTATTGATTCAATTGGATAAGAAATTTGGTCCGTTTTTTTTTTGGTTACATTTTGAAAAATGCCCTTATTTCACAAAATCTGGATTCTTCTTTAGTTATACAAGGTAGAGGAAACTGTTGGATTTTTTCGTTGCATCCATAAGCCTGCCTTTTTTTCTCATCGCTTTTAGAATTTTTTTTATTTGAATTTATCCCTGTTTCTTTCACCAAATTTTGTAGCATCCTTTTTTTTAATCAAAATCCTTCCTTGCGTCCATTCCCTTCCTCTCTAGCATTAAAAAATCAAATGGTTGCTCCCTAAATGTAAAGGCTTTTCAAATGGGAAAGTTATTTCATGAGAGACCAAAGTATTGTACTCTTGTCTATTTAGTGTACTATAAAAATGTAATTTTCAAACAAGGAAGAAAGTTTGACTGGCTATAAATAAGTTTGGTTAACACAAAAATATCCTAGTGTCTCATATATTGTTACATAATTGCCAATTCGATAAATATCTTTTAACGTATTTGAAAATGTTTCAGTGTGTGTGTATAGATACTTCTTTTAAGCTTGAGAGATATTTACAAATTGGTTAAAAAATAATGCCTTTATCAAAATTCATTGTACTTTTTTATTTCAAGATTATGCTAGTAGATGTGTGAATGTGAACTATTTCATTGTATTTTAAAAGAAGTATCTATACACACACAATTAGTATATCATTGATATAACATGAGGTACTTATTACCGATATTGAAAACGCATCAAGCAATTTTTTAATATAAAAAATTATTTAAGATTTTCTTTTCTTATGCCTGTGTTGCTGAATATTTATATATATATATATATATACAGTTTGTCCACTTCATTTATCTAAAGTAAAAAATAAAAGAGATAACTGATTTCGTATATTAATATCGAGTAGTTGGTTAAAACAAGTTGGTTAACACAAAAATATTCAAATACCATATGACTTCATTCGGTCACGTGCATTCGACATAGAGAAAAAAGCAGTCTATACACACTTGTTTATTTTACAAGGGTAAGTCATAAATTTCGATTATAAATTCACATCAGATACAATTATCATCGGAACTCCACTCCTTGCTGAAATCAATAAAAGTGCAAAGTTAGAGAATATTTTAAAAATTATATACATTTTTAATAATTATGCTAAAATGTGAAGAGATGAACAAAAGATCTTCAGTTGCAGTTTTGAGTTTGGGTTAATTGTAAATTATGTACAGAAAATCAAAAGATCAAAGTCCAAAGCCAAACATTGCCCTTGAAACTATTTTATATGTGCCAATTTGTACTTAACCACGAAAGAAAAAATGAGTCCAGGTTAATCACTGCATGAATAGAAGTTGTTTAAAGGCTACCAATGGGTCTTCAACGCAGCGAGAAAATCCCGCACTCGGAGGCGGACTTCAGATGGTCCCTAAACAATAATGCATACTAGTTCGGCGAAATGGACGGCACACTATACTCCGAAACATACAAATGAACAAAAATTTTAAAAAAAAACCCACAAGACTAACAAAGGCTAGAGGTTCCTGATTTGGGACAGGCGCAAAAATGCGGAGGGGTTAAACATGTTTAGTGAGATCTCAACCCCCCCCCTTATACCTCTAGCAAATGTGGAATAAACCGACACACAGCAATACACATAGTAAAACTCAGTTCAAAAGATGTCCGAGTCCGATGTTAAAAAAGGTAATAGAAGAAACTAAGCAAAGTGACAATTATCAATATATATTAACAAAGGACTACTAGCAGTTACTGACATGCCAGCTCCAGACCTCAATTAAACTGATCGAAATATTATGTCTTATCATGTAGAAAGTCAGCCACAACCCTCACGTTAGGGGTTTAGTATGATACCATCATAAATTATACGAGAATAACATAACCCTTATCATCCAAACAACTGGTTTTAGAATAAAGGACAAATATACCCAAGTACGCAAAAGTAACAATTCAAATTTATTCAAGATTGTTGGTTAACGCAAGTACATGACAAACCGGTTGAAACATATAGGATTTGATATGACGCAATTTTACCCATATATGTTCGTCCTATAATTAATAAGGTAAGTTAACACATCTTTTTTAACGCGTCTTTATTATTACTTGTTTTAACGCGTCTTTATTATTACTTGTTAAACTTTTAGAAAAATCGAGCCTAAAGATTAACGACCTTTTTATCATTTGGATTTTTACTCCCTTTGTTTCCCATCTGTTTTTATTTCTTGTAGCGTGTTCGCCTATATAACACATGCTTATCCTGCCCTTTGATAGTTGTTTCCTCCCTTCGATATTCTTTGGTTGATTTTAAATAATTATTTAAGTTGAAATACTTCACATTCATTTCATTTCTATTGTAGTAAAATGTAACTGTTACGTTAATGTTTAACTTAAGGTATATGGAAAATCAATAAATGTATTAGGTAGTTTGGTTAACACAAAGTTTGGTTAACGCAAACCGCGAACTTGTCTATGTAGCTATGGATTTTTCATAAGTTAAAGTGCAAACCGCTAAAAAATATTAAGACCTATTGGTTAATACAAGAATAAATTATCATGTGTTGTACAGTTGTACTACTTTAGAAATGTTAAAGTGCAAAGGTTATTGAGTATGTTAAAAAAGTATGTATGAAAAATTTATTATTGAAAATAAAAACGAAATGTGGATGTTCATCGACTGCTTTTTCTTTTAACTGAATAAGAATTTCATTACATCGGAAAATACTGCTTATATGCCCGTACATATTATGTACATGTACATGTAGCTTTTTCGTATCAAGAGAATTCCGGACGGACGGACGAGCGGTACGACGAACAGGCGGATAGGGGTAAATTAATATGCTCCCGACTCTTTGTCGCGGGTGAATAATAAGGGAAACCAGTGGCCGTGCGGTGACCTTTTTTGAATGCAAACAACAGTTTCGTATAAGATTCCAGTGAGGTTTGGCATTCCTTTTATATATAAGTTCTAGATATTGAACTTTGATTGTTTTTTTTTTTTGGTTTCATTATTTAAATTAGAGTCTTGGCTTTATTTTAAGTTTAAAACATAGCATGAAATGTAAAAAGGTAATTTTTTACAAAAAATTTTATTAATGGGAGGCTACTCTAAAACAAAAGAAATGGGGTAGGTGAAAGCACAACAATTTTATATCAGCTCATGTAGCAATTTTAAAAAGCGGCGAATGTACTCTGAAACTACATGTGCTGAAACCAGTTGAATGTGTACTTTGGAAAGCACATATACAAAGTTCTCTAAATTACGCAGGAATCCTTGCTAGGATGCTCTGAGGTTGGTCTGTTTTTTTTTTTTAAATATTTGAAGGGGGGTTATTTTTTGTCAGTCATCTTTCTGTAATGGTAGGAATTTGGAAACGATTTCCGTAAAAAAAATTATATACAGTGAAAGATTGAAGAAATATTATTTATTTGATATATGGTTGTCTATGGGTATATGATACAGCCAATTGCATAGGGCGGGGGGGGGACCTACAGCCTATATAATGGTTAATACATATTTGAGGCCCAAAAGGGTCTGTTTTTTTTCATTTAAAATATAGGAAAGGTATACTTTTTAAAAATATATATATGATCAGTTCATAATTCCAGATTTATTAAATTTCCTGCTCTATTTTTCCCTCTGCATGCAAAATTCTTTAGTTCTGATTGATTATATGCGAAAATACAACGTTAGAAAATATATGAAAAGGTCAGGACAAGAGTGATTTATATATAATTAGGTTGGACTCTTTTGATATCTCAAATAAATGAATAGGCTGGGATTCGAAATTGCTGGCCGCACACCTGTACCATAATTAAGGACTAGTTAAGAATAACAATATTTTCGTCAAACCATGTCGGAAGAATATCGATATCGTATCGACCAACATATCTCATTTATACAACTTTGTCCATTTCGTTTATCTAAAATAAAAAAATAAAAGAGATAACTGATTTCTTATCTTAATATCGGTAGCTGGTTAAAACAAGTTGGTTAACATAAAAATATTCAAATACCATATGACTTCATTCTGTCACGTGCATTCGGCATAGAGAAAGGCAGTCTATACACACCTGTTTATTTTACAAGGGTAAGTCATAAATTTCTATTATTAATCGACATCAGATACAATTATCATCGGAACTCCACTCCTTGCTGAAATCAATAAAAGTGCAAAGTAAGAGAATATTTTAAAAATTATATACATTTGTAATAATTATGCTAAAATATGAAGAGATGAGACAAAGATCTTCAGTTGGAGATTTGAGTTAAGGTTAATTATAAATTATGTACAAAAAATCAAAAAGCCAAAGTCCAAAGCCAAATATTGCTTTAAAACTATTTTATATGTGCCAATTTGTACTTAACCTCGAAAGAAAAAATGAGTCCAGGGTAATCACTGCGTGAAAAGAATTTGTTTTAAATCAAGTAAAAGATTTCTCTTACCTCTTGTCATCTCTTCTTTGTACTTTTCGGATTCCGTTTCAGGATTGCGGTGTCACTGATAATCACTAGAACAGAGAATTGACACGGGGTATGTGTCAAAGAGACAACAACCCGACCAAAGAGCAGAAAACAGCTCAAGGCTACCAATGGGTCTTCAACGCAGCGAGAAAATCCCGCACCCGGAGGCGGGCCTCAGCTGGCCCCTAAACAATATTGCATACTAGTTCGGCGAAATGGACGGCACACACACTATACTCCGAAACATACAAATGAACAAAAATTCAAAAAATACACACGACTAACAAAGGCTAAGGGTTCCTGACTTGGGACAGGCGCAAAAATGCGGCGGGGTTAAACATGTTTTGTGAGATCTCAAGCCCCTCTTATACCTCTAGCCAATGTGGAATAAACAGACACACAGCAATGCACATAGTAAAAGTCAGTTCAAAAGATGTCCTAGGCCGATGTTAAAAATGGTAACAGAATAAACTAAGCAAAATGACAATTATCAATATATATTAACAAAGGACTACAAGCAGTTACTGACATGCCAGCTCCAGACTTCAATTAAACTGATCGAAAGATTATGTCTTATCACATAGAAAATCAGCCACGACACTCACGCTAGGAGTTTAGTATCATACCATCATAAATTATACGAGAATAACATAACCCTTGTCATCCCAAAACTGGTTTTAGAATAAATGTGTTTATTTCCGATGCAAAGACCCTACGAGTGAATCAATATTAATTTAAAAAATTCTATCTTTAATGACTTGACAAATGGGATACCTTATTTTATTTCTTTTTACAGGTAGTCATTTTATTTGTTTATACTAAGTCCATCTGATGAAAATAAAACGTTTTTCATTCATGATACAAAAAGTCTGTTACACTTGAATGCTTGTTCGGAAAATACACATGATAAAAATACAAAACAAAAGAAACAATTCACATTTATTCCAGATTGTTGGTTAACGCAAGTACATGACAAACCCGTTGAAACATATAGGATATGATATGACGCAATTTTATCCGTATATGTTCGTCCCATAATTATTAAGGTAAGTTAACACATCTTTTTTAACACATCTTTATTATTACTTGTTTAAGGCAAGGATGTTGTAATAAAACTTTTAGAAAAATCGAGCCTAAAGATAAACGACCTTTTTATCATTTGTTTTTTTCTCTCTCATTCTTTGCTATGTGTTTTTATTTTTTGGGTTTAATTTTGTAGCGTGTTCGCCCATATAAATATAGATTCTCCTTCAGGTACGAATTAGTCCGGGGAGTGAGTTATGGAATTACTCCACCCGAGATAGTTAAATTTTCGATTTTCAACACGCGAGCCTTTAGCGAGGGTGATAAAATCTAAAATTTAACTATTGAGGGTGGAGAAATTCCATAACTCACGAGTAAATTGAAGGAGAATCTGTTTCTCCTATGATTTTCGACAAAAACCTCAAGAAAATGTCGTTTCTATGTAGTTTGTTTACATATACGTCATTTCGGCACTTCTCTAGTTTATCATTCCAATTACTGTAGAAAAAAGGGCGGAAATTCCCACGTAGAAATTTAATCACCGGGGAATTGATAAAGATCTTATGTATTTTTATCCCTCCGATTAAACACGTCATGAATAGGAGAATACTTGTTTATCCTGCCCTTTGACCGTTTTTTCCTCCCTTCGAATATTTAAGTTTGAAATACTTTATATTCATTTCATTTCTATTGTAATAAAATTTAATCGTTACGTTAATGTTTAACTCATGGTATATGGAAAATCAATAAATGTATTCGGTATTTTGGTTAACACAAAGTTTGGTTAACGCAAACCGCGAACTTGTCTATGTAGCTATGGATTTTTCATAAGTTAAAGTGCAAACCGCTAAACAATATTAAGACCTATTGGTTAATACAAGAATAAATTATCATGTGTTGTACAGTTGTACTACTTTAGAAATTTTTTAAGTGCAAAGGTTATTGAGTATGTTAAAAAAGTATGTATGAAATATTTATAGAAAATAAAAACTAAATGTGGATGTTCATCTACTGCTTTTTCTTTTAACTGAATAAGAATTTCATTACATCGGAAATACTGCTTATATGCCCGTACATATTATGTACATGTAGCTTTTTTGTATCAAGAGAATTCATATTTTTGATATTCGAATTTCAGAATCATTTGTACTGTCAATTGCATTGACCAAATTCAAACATATTCAATTAGATAGTAACAAGTATTATGTCGACGTTTGTATAGCAACAAAGTTGCAATAACCTCACATATTTGAGTGAAATCATTTATTATCCACGCACCTCTCGCTGGAAGTTTGGGAATATTGTTATCGCCCCCGTCCGTCCGTCCGCCACACTTTCTTGTGACCTTAAATTCTCGTTCACTTTTAACTTCATTCAATTCATTTCTATACAGTATTGTCACACATTGTATGTCGATGCGGAATAAGATTTTAGAACTTTTTCAAAAGTTGAGACCCACACAGGTCGAACTTTAAAAATTGGGAATTTAAGCTTGTGACCTTATTCATTCATTTTCCATTTTATGCATTTTATTTTCATAGAGTTTTTTTCACAAACCGTATGTAGATGTGCAATGAGTTTTTAAATTTTTTTTTTTCAAGACTTGAGGTTAACAGGGGTCGAATTTTAAAAACTGAGAATTTAAGCTGGTGACCTAACTCATTCATTTTCCATTTTATGCATTTTATTTTCGTACAGTTTTTTCACAAACTGTATGTAGATGTGCAATAAGTTTTTAAAATTTTTATTTTCAAAACTTGAGGTTAACATGGGTTAAATTTCAAAAATTGGGAATTTTAGTTTGTGACTTAAACTCCTCTTTCAATCTTCATTTTATGGATTGAATTTCTATACAGTATTGTCACACATTGTATGTAGATGCGCAATAAGGTTTTGAATTTTGATGTTTTTTTTATTGGGACCCTTATGGGACGAATTTTTAAAATTAGGCATTCAATCTTGTGACCTAAACTCAACTTTCATTTTTTACTTTATGTATTTTATTTCTAATCAGTATTGTCATACACTGTATGTAGATGTGCAATAAGGTTTTAGAATTTTGATTTTCAAAAACCGAAGCCCATTATTCAAACATATGATTGTGAAACAGGGCTACAACATGTGGGGGATGCGAGGGTTACTGTCGTTGCCGAGTGCCTCCATCTAGTTTCACACATGAAATATCGGATTTTCTTTCTCATATGTACATATATTTCAATGCTCTCAATATAATAGTCTGAGCACGCTTACTTGAAAATCACGCATTTAACATTTGGGTACGATATCGTCATTCACATGTGAAATATAGGATTTTCCTTCTCTTGTAAATCACAGTACATATATTTTAATGATGTCAATATAATAATCTGGGGCCACTTCTTTAAAGAATATCGTTGCCATTCACACACCTAAATCCATTGTTTCATGGCTTCATCACTCAGTCATTTAAGTCGGCTGATCTGTTTTAGAAACTGTCTTTCTGACATTAATTCTTCACTCTCGCTTACTTGCTCTAGATCTTTATATTTTTGTATATCCGAATTATTATATTAGATTAGTCCTGTTATAGATTTTTTATATAGTAGGAGAAAATAATAAATGTATATTTATTTCTTTCACAGCAAAAGTAATCCAAAAAGTCAAGTGCAGTTATTTCCAATAGAGAGGGCACGATGGCACAGAGAGGCTTAAATCTAATTTTTGTACATGTTAGTATATAACGCAACCTTTTTTCTTCGTAAACCATTGTCCGATACACAATTAATAGGTTAGGAGAGATATGATGAAAATAGTTATGACACGATATTCCTTCATATAAAGATGACTAATTCCCTAGCAAAAAGGCTACGTTTTTATTGTTTGTTCTTCGTCTTGACGTCACAGTGAAACTGCATGTTCTAGCACCGGTTTGTGGATAATTCTTACCTAAACGTTGACTACGCCGATGAAAGGTATATATAAACAAATTACACGAATTAAAGAAATTATACAAATTACCAGGTAAGGAAATAATCTACTGTGTTTAATTGGGAATTGTTAATCAGGCGTCTGTCGTATGTTTCTAATGTCACAATAACATAACGTCATGGACAGAAACCTGCCATCAGATATGACATACGCACCTGAAACTACATCACAGAATATTTATCGGCAATTTTTTTTTCAACACTGTAATTTAGGTTTTATCTGTTACACAGATATCATGTGTTTTTGCTTACAAAGTAAACCCTGTGTACGTTTCTCAATGTCCTAACAGTACAGAGATGTTGGAGACTAGATCACAGAAACTTGACTGTCCACAAGATAAACCATACCACTGCCTGTATATGAAAGAAATGCAAAATATTTTCATCGAGAAGTGTCTTCCAATTGTATCGTATCGTTACGGTAAGTTTACAAACTATAAGTGTTGGGAAACTTTCTTTTCACCCCGTTTATTATCATTTTTCTTATCGATTCCCCCAAACCAAAGGGTTGTAGAATTATTTTTGTTGCAGTGTATCCCAAAAACGAAAAGGGAGACACTTTTTTCGTTTATTATACTATTGTAAAAGCAGAAAGTTTTGCTGGTGATTTAATTTATTCGTTGGTAAGTATAATCAACGAAAATTAATCACCAACGAAATAAGACCCCTAAGTTAATCATTATTTGTTAAATTTGGAATCTACGAAATTCTATCACGATGAAATCATTTCCAAAAAGGAATCCACGAAATTTTAACCCCACGAAAATTAGGGAATCGATAACTCTGTTGTTGCATTGTAGCTCACTCAGGATATCACCCCAAATAGTCATTTGGAAACAATAGGTGGTCCTTTTTTAGTAGACCTGAAAATCAGCAGAAGCATATTTGTATTTGAAATATTTTCTGTATCTTAATATTGTGTGGGGAAATTAACTAATTATAAAGCCTTGTTAATATTGTCGAGTTTGAAACCAGTTATATGTTTTTGAAGGTATTATATTTCATCTAATTTATTCCAGGAACATACCCATTGATAGATATGTATGGTAATCGTGATGCTGTAGAATGTCCTTATAATAGGTATCAAAATGAAAGTTATTTGTCGAATCAACTTGGGTTATATAAATGTCCATTCGTAAAAAATAATTGTTCTGGACCAGGACAGTCTACGATTTTCACAACATCTTACTCTGATAATATTTGTGTGTGTATGGATGGCTATAGACTCCAGACACAGTCTACGAATTACAGTTTCTGTAGACCTGGCGAAGAAAACTGTGTGTGCATGAAAGTAGACACATATAATTATACAAATATTCTTACATCAATATTTTACACGGATACAGGAAGTCAAGCCACGGTCCACAATGATATATATTCAGGTTTGTACATTTATCACACCTACATATTCCAATAATTTGTCTGCACAGCAAAATTCCAGGTGCCAAAATATAATCTTACACAGATCGGGGCTAAGCATTAATGTGTAATGTCTGTAAATGATATTTACAGCGGATAGCATTAACACGCCTGCTTATCTCTCCCATGCATAACAACTGGTAAATATTCTCGTTTTTTATTTTTTACTAAAAAAAATCCTAGAATGTAATTCGCTGTAATATCATTTCCTTGATGTATCTGTTTAATTCTAGTTAGTTAAATATGACTATGGCCTCAAAAGTTGCTCTGAACTAATTTTCAATCTCTTTCATAGCCAATATTAATTCGGAACATATTTTTCAACCATAATTGTATGTATCTATATGGGGTGATACACATCAAACAGGAAATATTTCATCGAATCGCATTAACCAAATTTTTAAATTACTCTACATATTGTAAAAATTTGACAATAACCAATTGTTATGAATAAGAGAGATAAGTGGGCATGATTAACATGCAAGACACAAATGAAAATACTAGGCGTAAAAGTATTTAGTATGTAGGAAGATTACAAGAAAACACAACAAATGTTCTGTGAAACATTTTTTAGGGATTATAGCACAATTCTTAACGTTTAATTGATTTATGCCTTAGTAGGCTCATGATTGGTAAATAAAGTATTTTGTATTTGTATAAACTATGCAAAACTAAAGACTACCAGAAAGATAGGTGGGCAATAAATTCGGATTCTAGTTTGTATTTGGAATCTTCATCTATTTTGTATACATCGAATTAAAATAACATAAATGTTTCATCGTTTTACGATTTCAAATTTTTATATTTTACGTAAAAACCTTTCTTTAATTTCATAATCATATCATTTTGCTGCTAAATTATGAAGATAAGAAATAAATTTATTATTACCATCTCCACTGTAATGAATAAAATTTATATGGTTGAAAAATGCTGGTGACAAAATACCAACATAACTGCGACAAAAATTCAAGAAAAGGAACAATTGTTTAATTGGTGTTCTTTGTCTCAATTCTACCAAAGTATCGAAAACCATGGAATTAATATCTTTATTTTCGAATTACAAAGATCTTTTTGCCTTATACTGGGGTTGTACAAAATATCCATCCGGCATGTTTAGATAGGATGACAAACCACTGAAAAAGTATAGTTTTGAGTTTATCGCGAATTTTGCAGATGTTATTGTCATGTAAATTAGTTCTATTTGCAGAAAACGACGACAAACAAAGACAGCGTCCCAAATCAGTAATAATTAAAGTTTTGATAATGATAGCCCTTTTTTCACTTATTGGTAAGTACAATGCACATCAAATGTAATATTAAACTTTACATACAACGTATATCGTATATATATTACTATTACTTACATAATTTGTTCCCAACAAAATTTATTTTTTCTAAATTTTTCAGAATACAATATTTTGAGTTACTATTTTTGATGCACTCTATATGCATATTTGGGAAAAAAATATACCTCGTAAGTACATGTAACTACCAAGACTAAAAAAGTGGAAAGCCGACAAAAAGTTACCCAAGTTATAGTACAGGTGATAATATTAGTATCTTTGGATTGTTATTTTGATATATAAATAAAACCGCCTTTCTGGTAAATTTAAAAAAACCTTGTATGGGTCTTTCATATGGTGATATGGGGAACTGGTGGATCTTCCAAGAGTCATAGAAAAGACATAAAATGAATAGTTCTGTATCAACACATGAAATTTAATCTCGAGAATAGGATCTTTGACGTCATATGAAACCTGAGCTACAGCAAAGGCAAACATCTCAATAAGTAATATTAAAGAGAGAATTTCTGCTCCAAGTTCTGCTATTTCTCCACTGAAACAGAAAAAATTGTTGCTCAATAGTTGAGTTGAAATACGAAAACATATATTAAAGACAATGAGAATTCAAAGGTGAAAGGAACATACACTTTCCAGAAAGTCTATGTAGTTTCTTTCTAAATATATTTTTGGTATTATCATACTTTCTATTGAATATATAAATTGTTGTATTTAAAACTTTGTTTTTCTCTATTTAATAATTCGTTGTTCTTCTATATAGTTGCAGGTATTTACCTAGTCATGAAGTAATATAAAAACTTATAATACCAAATGACGAAATGCACAAAGAAACGTGCAACGTAACAAGACCTGAAGTGAAAAAGTGAACTCTGAGATGAATTTAAACATATTATCATAAGTAAATATTATGGATAATACACAGATACCAATTGAAGCTATAATTTTACCTCTGCATACTGATGTTATATTGTAAAATATGTATGAACATAGGTATATACATGTAAAAGTAATTTTTCCATTTCAATGTTGGAGACAGCAAGTCATTCTATAGCTAGGGATTATGTCTGGATGTAAACCCATGGTGCTACTCTTGTATGTTAGAAGACCTAAAAGCTCCAATGCTAAAAAAATTACAATTAATCCAACCTACTTGCATATGTCCTAAAAGAAAAAATAAAAATTGATGTGAGGTTAATGTTTGTGAGAAAGTATTTATTGTAAAATTTGAATAATACAAAAAGCAAATCACGAGCCTTTTTATTACTTAATGGTATGTAAATCTCTCAGTTACGAGCTAAAAGCTCATACTTAACAGCAAGTTCAATCGAAGACATCCGGGGTGTTGTCACATGTAGATTTCGTTCGAATATTACTTGTAGTTAGTTAATTATCGGAAAAAGATAGAAATTAAAACACTTGCAATCAGGTGATCTGGAAAGGTAAGCATGTCATACTCCGATTACAGAACCTGTCAAAAGTAATGAAAATCCGGCGATTGTCCGCCAGTAAGTTGTGAAATCTGACTGAAGATATCCATTATAATTTGTGAGAATGAGATGATTTTAAAAATGCTGTAAACTTGTTTGAAATTTTTTACATTTGTTTCAAAATTTGTGAGATGAAGTCGTGATCACGACTGTACAATTTCTGTAGTGAATATGTAATTAACAGTCTGAACATAACCTTGTCTTAGAATTTCATTTGACAGTAACATAATTACTTCTTAAAAAAGTGGAAGTTCTCAATTAGAAAGTTAAATTCATCATAAAGTTTAATCTCCCTTTTTTTGCCCATGTATAAACATGAATCGTGGTATTAAGCTGAAGTGGGAAATTATCCAATGTGTTATAGTGCAGGTAGAGAGTTAAACTTTCCACTTCAGCTTCATACCTAGATTTAACTTGTTTAGTATAACGACATTATCCGACATGCAGCTATGAGAGCCTTAGCTAGTTTTACTGTTAAAACAAGCACATTCTGACCCTGCTATCTAAATTATGTACCTTCCACTCTAATTTTGCAGTTCTAGCAAGCGGTCACCTTGTTGGTAATCACCATACTGCATTAGTTTTTATAGTGTGTTCTTTACAACGGAGTGTCAGAACAGATATCTGGGAGGTTTAACCCACCGCTGCTTAGTGTATGTACCAAGTCAGACTCTACTGACTCTCTGTTGTGCTCATGTTTGTGTTTTGTACTCTTATGTTATTTTGTCTGGAGTTCTGTCAGTTGAGTTGCCTTAATTGAATTGTATTCATTGTTGACCTCTCCTGTTATCCATTTTATTGTTTGTTTTGTACATTGACTTTAGTTAAATCTTAAACTTAGGATTATTAGGAGACACTACATCATCTTTGTATCGGAAACTTACATTAAAGGAGTGTGATAATGCGTTTTCTATCTTCTGTAGCCTTTATATAAACTTAGCTTCATACGGAATAAGAACATATCGACTAAAAGCTTAGCACAGTTAATATGCTGAGACATCTTTGCACCAAATGCAATAAATATACTGTAGGTTAGACATTGCAAAGTGTTACCAACATCAGCCTCAAAGTACTTTTTTAGAAGAGTAGGGATTGTGACAAAATAAGCCTTTTCCTAATAGCAGATGGCGTATTTTTGTATTCCTGGTTTAGTCATGAAACAATGGTGAATTGAATCACGAAAACAGATTTCGGTTTATCATTTGGAAGAATAGTGAACAGCTACGGTAAATCAAACGTTATAATGCTATTGCTTAAGGTAAGGCTACTCGAAAAAAGTTGTTCTTTAGACGTTTTTAAAAATCCACATCTAATTCGCGTAACTCGTAGAATAGGCTTGATCAATAACTCTTGAGTCCATCTTTAACTGTGTGCAGTAAAGTAGTAAGGAGTTTTGACAGGGGTTTAGTGGTGCACTTGGCAGATATACCCCTGTTTATATTGGCACTTGTGAAGTCTTGATATCGAATAAATGGAAGGTAGGTTATTATTATCATCACAGAAATACTCACAAAGAGGAATATAAAACAGAAATGTGATTATTGACAATGTCTTCCCACGACAAGAATCATGTAAGAGGGTACCAAAATAATTGTCAATGCCAATCTTCTTAATGAGACAGTCAATGTAGTGCCTTCTGCAGACAAACTTGTACAATGACATAATTAGTCGTAGAGTGTTTTCCAAACTTGGTTCCCGTGAAAACCAGACATTTATTAGAATTTTCAATCTTGCTATTTTTAATAGGAATGTTTTGTTTTACAAAAGGCCGTATACATGTTAAATTGTGTAGTAATGTTGTATTATAGGCATGTTATAAACATGTCTACAATAACAACGACTTTCCCTTATTTTGAATTAATATCGCCTGCAAGAACTAAATTTTCAATTGGTTAACGACAAACAGTCTCATAAATTTTAAATTAAACTGGGTACTATTCTTATTTATTTTATCTATGAAATATTACTAGTATTAACGTGTTTTTGTCAAAAGGAAAGAAATATGCAAATTGACAATCATTAATAGAAGCAATAAACGTAAGGAAAAAAACAAAGCAAATAGGGATTTACTGAAAGTTAGGATTGGATATAAAAACAGCTGTGGTTAATTTGTTTTTTAATTTGGATTTCTAGTTCCAAATTAATTTGATTTATAGAGAAGTACAAACCCTTGAATACAAATAAAAAAATAACGAATAAACAAATATGGAAAACACAAATTCTATAGAAAAAATGGAGCGAACCCAGATGCTCATTACTCTTGTATAGTTTTTTGTTAAATGTCCCTTATTGTCAGCTCCGAGAAATAAATCCAAATACAAAGCGGACTTGTATGTAGGTATGTCTGTTGTATCCATTATTTCAAGTTCACTTTATGAGATGAGGATCTATGGAATTTGTCGTTATTTAACGACAATTCATCTAGATTTAATTTATTATGATATATACCATGTTTTGTTTTACAAGAAATGTTCTTCCTGCAGAAAATTAAATTCAAACTGAATATATTATTAAACTAAATGCAAAGCTTAACGAGAAAGCTAATGTCGGACTCGACAGCGATCTACCTCTACCCCCCTTTCAGAAGAAGATGGCCGAAATTTGAAACCAGTCCCCGAAGTATAAATATCTAAAATGAGCTTATTGCCCATACAATCATTCTTATAACCAATCAGAGGTATATATATATCACCGAATCAACTAATTTCTAAATAGTGTAGATAATTTCAGTTAAAGCTATATTCTCTGTTTATTAATAAATACAATATTATGAGAATTTTCAAAAACTTAATGTTAAAAAAATTAATATTCATTAAAGGACTGATGCACTACTGTGGTCCCTTTATTAAAAAGTCTTGGTTATTGAGAAGCTGCATAAGATGATTATGTCTGTTTCAGTTTTTTTTTAATGTCACTTTTTTTCTTTTGCCTTTATTATTTGTGCAAAATTTATTTTATTTTAAAAGCCTTCTTGGCATCTTGGGTATAATTGTGCTTTCATTAATAAACCTTTAATATAGGAATAATTTTACTCTTACGGCTTAATATAGATAAAAAGTACAGTTAAAGGAAAAACAAATGAGATTAGACTTAAAAAGCGTATTAAAATGACAAATTTTACGTTTCAGAATTGCTCTTCACACGTCGAGAGTTTATAGAATCAGTATATGTACATATTATCAGGTTTTCTGCAAACGTATATCGTAAAATATCAGCCGCGAGACACAATGTGAAGCTTTTTCGGCGAGTGAGCGTAGCGAACGAGCCAAAAAGCTTCATATTGTGTCGAGCGGCTTATATTTTACAATATTTGTTTGAAGAAAACTTGATGATAAATTTATCGTATTGTTAACTAGTAATCTTAATGGAATTTCTTACTTTTCAATGGCCATCCGCCTATAACCGGATGTTTTCCTGATATATTCGGGTCAACGTTGGGTCAAATATTATGAACATCGCTGATATATTCGGGTCAGCTCATATTAGGGTCGGGTCAACTCATATTAGGGTCGGGTCAACTCTTTACGACGTCACAGTGCCGAAATACGGGAAATTCTGAAGGCCTCAGCAGGTCGATATAGCCATAGGGAAATACGATAATACAATATATTACATGTACAGTCATGACAGTATAAGGACAAAATTGAATTTCATTGAGAAAACATTAAAAATCGTATGGAAATTGAATTACATATGTAAGAAGGGTAAAACAAATAAAATTTTGATTGAATAGACAAACTCAATCCAGAAATTTTAACTCTAGATAGTTTCGCTTAATGAATTCAATGGTCAAATAAAGAAGGATAATCCAATAAGAAATTAATTTTTTTGGAGTTGCAGTTCCTATCCTGAGAATGTATGAAATTTATATACAAGGAAATAATTGAAACTCGGCGTTAAATACTTATAAAAATTCTAGTTTTATTATTATTTTACACATAATTTTATGAATTTTTATACCATATGAGGAAGAGTAAAAATATAACAATCAAAATTTAAAATATATATATAATAAAAAATAAGAATTTCTCGAAAAAAACCATACCGATTGTGATATTAAAATTTTCAATCTGACTCTCACTGATATGATATGAATTCATAATATTAAAGTATTATAAGACCAAATTGCAATGCAGAGGAACAAAAGTTTAAAAATCTGTCTTATATGATGTGATGTGAAAAGAAAATTTCTTAAATGATATATAGAATAGAGAATGGAAACAGGGAATGTGTCAAAGAGACAACAACCCGACCAAAAAGTAGAAAACAGCTTAAGGCTACCAATGGGTCTTCAACGCAGCGAGAAAATCCCGCACCCGGAGGCGGGTTTCAGCTGGCCCCTAAACAATAATGTATACTAGTTCAGCAAAATGGACGGCACACTAAACTCCGAAACATAAAAACGAACCAAAATTAAAAAAAAAAAAAAACACACAAGACTAACAAAGGCTTGTGGTTCTTGACTTGGGACAGGCGCAAAAATGCGGCGGGGTTAAACATGTTTTGTGAGATCTCAATCCTCCCCTTATACCTTTAGCGAATGTGGAATAAACAAACACACAACGATACACATAGTAAAACTCAGTTCAAAAGATGTCCGAGTCCGATGTTAAAAATGTAACAGAAGAAACTAAGCAAAATGACAATGATCAATATATATTAACAAAGGACTAATAGCAGTTACTGACATGCCAGCTCCAGACCTCAATTAAACTGATCGAAAAATTATGTCTATATCATATAGAAAATCAGCCACAATTTCTCCAGTTAGTGGTTTAGTATTATGCCATCATAAAAAGGACAAATATACCTAAGGAGCAATCAAAAAACGTAATCCATTGGACAGACAAACCCGGGAAGACAAACGAACAACCACAAGCACAACAAATAAACACAGAAAACTAAAAACAATGAACAACACGAACTCCTATAAAAATCAGGAGTGAACCCAGGTGCTCCGGAAGGGTAAGCAGTTCCTGCTCCGTATACGGCACCCGTCGTGAAGTTCAACAAAGTCAATCCGGTGGAAGTCACAAATCGTAGGAGTCACATGAAAGGTTACGACAGTGGGAACAGGTCCAACATCATCTTAGATATTGGAACACTGTAATGGTCAATCAATTCATGATGACGACCGTAAAATTTCTTAAGTGATGACATCAACTTATCCCTGATAAAACCCTGGTTAAGAAGCTTTTGTGACAGCAGTAATCCTCTTTGTCGAAAGTCAGGGTAACTCACGCATGCCCTTGAAAATCGGATAAGCTGAGAAACGTAGACGCCATATGCAGGCGATGCTGGTATATTGCTACTCAAGAAGGGAAAATTAACAATAGGAAAGTTGAAGTCATCACGTTTGTCATAAAGTTTTGTCTTCAAACGTCCCTCATAGTCTATAAATTATACGAGAAGAACATAACCCGTATCATGCCAACAATTCGTTTAAGAATAAATGTGTTTATTTCGGATGCAAAGTCCCTATGAGTCAATCAATATTAATTTTTAAAAATGCCATCTTTAATGACTTGACAACAGTATCGTAACTATATCCCTTGTTGATAAGTCTGTTTAAAGGTTTTATTAGCATTTCAGGTGAATGTCAACATTTTAGTGCTTTGTATAGAATATTACCACCATAAAATATGGGGTGTGAAATACCTGAACATATAAGATGTTTGCACGTTGATTTATATTTACGAATGAGTTCCTTGTACCGATGATAAAATTTAGTAAATGTTTTGACAAGTTTGTGATATCGAAATCCCTGGCGTAATAATTTCTCAGTAATACAGAGATTTCTTTCGTTAAAATCAAATACATTGTTATATACACGGGCGAATCGAATTAGCTGAGATATATAAACGCCATACGATGGTGCCAAGGGACCGTCACCATCTAAAAACGGATAATTAACAATAGGAAATGAAAAATCATCTCTCTTATCGTAAATTTTAAATATTAAGCTTCCCCTTAGAGATATAGATATCAAGATCGTTCATTGTTAGTATTAGCTTTATTTAAAATAAGTTCAACAGGATGAATCTCTTTAGCGTGCATACTGAAGTCGTCATTATTGACAGCCAAAATATCATCCAAATATCTAAAAGTGTTTTTAAATTTTTGTATCAAATGTTCTCTCTATGCCGACCATACATGAATTCATATGTATCATTATGATGAAGGCCAAATCTAATAACTCAATTCAAAATCAAGAAGATATTTAAAATAATAATTTCAATAATCTATAAAATAAGTCGTTCGAGGTCGCAGTTAATTTTCGTTGTCCACAAATTATACCATTTCCAAAATATACCGTCTATCTTGCAAATTAATCCCCCCTTCTAAAAACATTTTAAATTGGATTTCATTCTAATTTTTTAAGAATGTAAAAGAGCATAAGTAAAAGTGGTGTTTTGGTAAGATGCAAGGGTTGACTGCTATATTGTCAGCATGAATCCTTCTATCCTTAGGCGATATTGTTGCCAACATTTCGAGTTAGTGTTGATGAAAAGTATGGTTTTCACACGAGAACTTTTTCAAATTCAAGCAGAGATGATTTTTCAAATGTCATTTGTTTTTATTTCAATATAAAAAGCAATAAGATCATGCTGTGTGACTGCTTACCCTTCCGGAACAATTGGTTTCTCTTCTTATATAAAGGTTTACGTGCTACCGGTATTTATTTTAGTATTCAGTGTTTCTATGTTGTCTTTATTTTTCCAATTGTGTTCAAGTGTTTGCATGTCCAATCGAATTGATCCGTAGATGATATTTTATCCTGCAACTCTGCTATATGAGCAGCCAAAATGCATTTACTGTATATTTAAAAGTGATAGTCACTAAAATAAAAAAAATGGAATTTTACTTATGATGTAAAGCGACGGTTCTGTGGTCTGTTAACGTTGCTTGCTTTAATGCAGAAAATCACTGTTTTCAATTGATTCTTGAAAGATTTAATGTTGCAGGATAAACAGAATATGTGTACATTGTCTCTCAATATAAAAGTTATTCGAACTCGGCACAAAACAGGTTTCTACCCATTTCTAAGCCTTGTCCGAATAAATTTTATATTCCGAGACAATGTACATATATACATTCTATATATATTTAAATAGGTTGTCCACTTTTATTCATGTTAGTAAATTAGAACAGCAATGCACTGATAATTATATAAAATGATATATACTATTTACTTTCAGATTGCTGCCTCCAATATCTACTATCCCGTTGACACAGAACGGAAGAAGAAAACATCCTCAGATCTTCACATTCCTTTAACAGATAGTGGGAACAGGTCTGTTTGTGCTGAACCAAGATCTTTAGAATCTGAAAAGCCACATCAAGTCAAAGTTATTCCTGGAGATGGAAACTTTTTTCTCTGCACTGTCTTTCTGTGTATGTGGAAATGATGCCTTTCATAATATATTTAGACAATCCATTTGTGATCACTTACTTAACAATGAGAGAGATTTAAAAATGTACATTCCAGCACAATTCAATGGAAATGCAAGGGAGTATCTTCAGGCCACAAGAATGACAGAGTCAGGAATATGGGCAACTGAAGTGGAGATATTCACTGCTGCTCACATGTTACAAACAAACATTTACACATCTACAAGACATGGTCAACATTGGAAGTGGCTGAAATATAGTTTTACTGCTTCACTTAATAATCAAGGGATCTACTTGTACCATAAGAACTTAAACCATTATCATGCTGTGTTATCAACAAATAATCATCAGATGATTGAAGGATTTCATTTTTCTTCAAATGTGCAAACTTACATCCTTACTGAGATTCAGAATGAGAATGAAGTTAAAAGAAAGTTTTTAAAAAAGCAAGAGGAGAAGAACAAATATAAAACAAACGAACAGTATAAACAAAGACGGAAAGCATAGTCTGAGAAAGTGTATCAAAAGAGAAAGAAAAGTACATACAAGAAGAAGGCTTCCAGGAAGTATAGCAAAAAGAAGTATTGGTTAGATGAAAACTACAGAGAGAAGAAGAACGCCTTGTCTACAATGAGATACAGATCTTCTGCTGCATATAGACAAAGGAGAAAACTACAAGTAGCTGCAAGATATGTGAAGTATTCTTGCACTAGATGTCTACTTCTTAGACAATTATACAACACAAATCATGATGTGAAAGAGAAAAAAAAAGAATGACTCAAGTTATAGATATCATCATGATGAAAATTATCAAAATAGTAAAAAGACTGCTTCTAAGAAAAAATATTGCAGTAATCTAAAATTTAGACGTAAAGTAAAAGCTGCATCAAAGAGAAAGTATAATGACAATTTAAACTTCAAGAAAAAGGTTAAAGCAACATCATGTAAGAAGTATCATGACAATGTAGTCTTCAGAGAAAAAGTAAAAGCTGCATCATGTAAGAAGTATCATGACAATGTAATCTTCAGAGAAAAAGTAAAAGCTGCATCATGCAGAAAATACAGACAGTTTGATTCATTTAGACATAATGTAAAAATATAATCAATCAAGAAATATACAACCAACCCTTTATTCAGGGCAAAACTAAAGTCATTTTTGAAGAAGAGGTATAAAGAAAGTCTGCAGATACGTGAAAGAAAGAAGCAAGCAGTCAACAAATCAAGAGGGACAATAATGAAATCAATTAAAATGTTTCGCAACAAGATAAAACAAGGACTTGAATATGTATGTACAGTTTGCATAAGAACTTTATTCAAAAGTGAAGTGCGCACATGCAAGCATAAAAAAAATACACTGTTGATGGCACACTGAATTAAGCAGCAGCAGATTGCATCACTGGCCTATATTTTCAGAAAGATAGTGACAGTAATGAATCGAATGATACAAGGTCAGTTGAATGGATCTGTGAAACTTGTCACCGCTACCTGAAATCTAACAAGATGCCACCACAAGCATATGTTAATAATCTGACTCTTCAAGATATACCACCAGAACTACAAGATTTGAATGACTTGGAAAAACAACTTGTAGCACTTAGAATTCCATTTAGCAAGATCCTCTCATTACCTAAAGGTGGCCAGAGAGTATCAAAGGTCCAGTGATAAGTGTGCCTTCAGACATAAATTCAACAACAAGTAGCCTTCCCCGCAACATTGATGAAGCTCAAGTTGTGAAAGTGAAACTAAAGAGAAAGCTAAGTTATAAAGGACACTATCTCTATGAATGGGTTAATACACTATCTCTATGAATGGGTTAATCCTTCCAAAGTCAATAAAGCTGTTCAAAACCTTATTGAAAACAACAAGTTGTACTCTGGAGTAGACTTGAAGTCCTCTTGGTTTGATGATGATGATTTTGATGTGATCAGGACAGATGATTTTCCAGACAGTGAATGTTCTGATTTTGATGCTAATACAATGTCAGATAATGACAGTAACTCTCTTTATGAGAAAGAAACCATTTGTGATTCTGACTGAAAGGAGCACAGATGAAGATGATAATGACTCTGTGTATGAGAGGGAAACAATTGTAGATGAAGATGAAATCAAATATGACAACATAGAAAATAGAACAATGCAAGAAGTTGAAGACAGCAGTATTAATGAAGAGGAGCCAGTTGCAGCATATCCTATACATACATGTCTACAACCTGTTGATGTAGCCCAGGAATATTTAGATACAGATGGCAAGATATTCTGCCTGGCACCTACTGAGAATCAAATACCTAAAAGTGTTTTCAGAGAAGAGAATATTGAAGAGATGGACTTCCCATGGCTGCTTCTAAATGGTGACTTTGGCTTCTCAATGGATCGAGAGATCAAGTTAACACTTCAAAGTACTTTAAAGCTCGACTTTTCTCTGCTGATTCTAGATTTTCTAGGGACAACCAATACTTATTTTTTGCACAATATGTCACTGAAATAATGAATGTAGCTTCCAATGTTCCCGTAGCTTTGAGGAAAGGAAAGACTGATACAGATGATGGTCACACAATTAATGTTATCAAATCCAGATAATTTAAGGCAATTCCTTAAAACAGATGTTGGCTATAGATTTTTACAACCTGTGAGGGGAACCCCACCCTACTGGGAAAGAACTATGAAGGATGTATTTGCTATTATCAGACAAATCCATATTCCTACATTCTTTATTACATTCTCTGCTGGGGAAACACGATGGAATAAAATAATACAGACACTACTTTCCATGGACAATGACAAGAGATCACCTTCTGCTTTAGAATGGACAGAGAAATGAAAGTTAATAAAGAACAATCCTGTCATGTGTGCCAGACTTTTTGAACATAGAGTTAAAGCACTTTTTAGTGAACTCCTTCATTCACCAGCCGAACCTATCGGTAAAGTTACAGACTATTTTGTGCGAACTGAATTCCAACAGAGGGGGTCTCCCCATATTCATTGTTTAGTTTGGATTAAGGATGCCCAAAGGCTGGACACAGATTCAGATCAAGAAGTTTGTCAATTCATTGATAAACACATAACCTGTGAAATGCCTTCAGAGAATATCAACCCAACCCTTCATAATATTGTAACATCAGTTCAAATGCATAACTGAAATCACACCAAATCATGTAGAAAGTATAAAACTGTTTGCCGCTTTAACTTTCCCAGGCCGCCAATAAGAAAAACATTTATAGCAAGACTAACGGATGATGAAGAAGAAGCGGATGCTCAGTCTAAACAGCCACCAAAAGTTGCACAAAGTGCAGAGGAGTATGATGAGATATTAAGACAAAACAGACCAGCTAAAGAGGTATTGAATGACATTTGGAATATCCTGTCTTCTAAAGACAATTTAGATGAAGTGACCAGTGAAGCTGTACTAAAAGAAGCTAATGTGTCTTATACTTACTATAAGAAGTGCTTAGCATCAGTCATTACTAGGAATACAGTGTACAACAAAAGAAAAGTTACAGATTCTTGGGTGAATAACTTTAATAGGTACCTTTTGCTATCATGGAATGCAAATATGGACATCCAATATGTCACTGATGTGTACTCCTGCATTGCATACATTTTGTCTTATATCAACAAAGGAGAAGCGGAAATAAGTAAATTATTATTGAATACCAAAAAAGAATCGAAAAAAGGAAATCAGGATGCTGCTTTGGCAATGAAGAACATAGCAAAGGTGTACATGAACAACAGAGAAGTTTCTTCACAAGAAGCTGTTTATAGAGTATGTCGCATGAAATTGAAGGACTGCTCAAGATATGTAACATTCATACCCACAGGATCAAAAACAATGAAAATGAGTCTTCCTATGAATGTGATTAAGACAAAAGATGGTAATGATGAAAACATTTGGATGAGGACTGTAATGGATAAATACTTAGCAAGACCACTTCTCCCAGAATTCAATGATGTCTGCCTTGCTGAATTTTGTTCCCACTTCACATATTTTTCTAAATCACAGACACCTAAGGAATCTGAGTCCCTTCCAGTTTATGAATTACAAGATGAGCTTGGATATATCAAGAAGAAAAAACCTGGGAAGAAATCCATTATCAGATACCCTCGTTTTAAAGTTTAGAAAGCACCAGATAAATTCTATTTGTCTCTTATCCAGCTGTTTATGCCTCATCGTACTCCCATACAGAAACCATCTGGGATAGAGACATTCGAAGAGTATGTTAAATATGGCATGGTGGATGGTGATAGAAAAGTTGTGGACATCATTAATTATAACAGAAAGAACTTTGAGTATGAAGTTGATGAACTAGAAAAGGCTTGGGATGATTTCCAGGAGGGCAAAATCAACCCTGACTGTTGGGCAAATGTTTCACCAGAAGTAGAATCAGAGAGAATAGAGGCTGAAATGGAAAAGATGGAAACAGAAGAAGTTGATGAAGAAATAAATGAAAACATGCCGGAGCTTGAAAATGATGCGTTCCTTCCAGAAATATCCTGTTCTGTAGAGCTTGATCGAAAAAAAATGACAAAGCAAGAAGCTCATGGATTGATGAGAAATTTAAATGAGAAACAGAAAGAGGTTTTTTATACTGTGAGAAAATGGTGTTGTGATGTTGCTTCTCAAAACCAACAGAACCATTTCATTTGTTCGTTACAGGAGGTGCTGGAACTGGGAAAACTCACCTTATCAAATCCATTTTCTATGAAGCAAATTGTATTCTGTCTAAAACGTCCAGTAATCCTAGTGCTGAAAGTGTTCTCACAGCTCCAACAGGAACGGCGGCCTTCAATGTTGAAGGAAGTACAATACATTCTGCTTTTGCAATTAATAAGGCTATTTCCCTGCCTTACAAACCTCTTGGTGAAAACCTTCTCAACACTCTGCGAAAAAAATTTGAAGATATGCACATCATTGTCATCGATGAAATATCAATGGAGGATTATAAACTTCTTGCCTACATCCATGGACGTTTATGTCAAATTAAACAAACTAAGAAAGACTTTGGAAACTTATCAGTAATTGCAGTTGGTGATTTTCATCAGTTAACACCTGTCAGATCTTCTCTACTATACAGATTTAAAGCTAGCTATTCAGTATACCTTTGGAACCCTGTATTTAAAGTGGTTGAACTTACAGATATCATGAGGCAAAAAGAGGATACCCAGTTTGCTCTTATGCTAAACCGACTGCGAAATCATGTTAAAGGTGAAAGTCTTCTCAAAGAAGACTTTGATATGTTATCTTCAGTTTCTGTTGATGAAGTGACTGAAACCTGGACTGAAGTATTGCATGTATTTCCAACAAATAGAGAAGTTGATCAGCAGAATGACAAACTTTTGAAAATTAAATGTGACAAAACTGTTGTTAGTAAAGCAAAAGACTATTCCACAAATGTGACTTCAGGTAAACTTACATTGAGAGATGAACCTTATGATACAAAAGGAACAGAAGATTGACCAGCTTTTATTGCATTTGGAGTAAATGCTAGAGCAATGCTTATTCGTAACATGGACACCAGTGATGGACTTGTTAATGGAGCTTTTGGTACGATTACTTGGCTTGATGAGACAAAGTCCAAATCTATTTCAGCAGTTTATATTAAATTTGACAATCCAAAGATCGGGTGTGCTTGTAAGAATAAACTTGTCGTGAGAAAAAAAATCCCCGAAGATTCAGTGAGAATTTCCCTTTTCGAAGAAAAGCTCAAAGGAAAAAATGTGGTTCGTAAACAACTTCAAATTTGTTTAGGATTCGCAGCTACAATTCACAAGGTGCAGGGAATGACTTTAAAACAAATTGTTGTTGCACTGAAAACCACCTTTGCAGCTGGTATAGCATATGTAGCACTGAGCAGAGTGTCTTCCCTATAGGGTCTCCGTATTATCAACTTTTACCCTTCTGTCATTTATGCTTCTGGATCTATTTGTGCAGATATTGTATTCCACAATACAGAAGGTCTATTACCACATCTAAAGTCTGTGTCACGTTTTTTGTAATGAGGTTTTTCGTCATATTCGTAAATATCACCTACCGCGTTGACTCCAGATGAACATTTCCTGCTAGAACTCAATTGGTTGGTTATGTCTACACATATTTTATAGCATGCCTATGCTGATCAGCTGTTTAATTCGACCTTCACCTGTGTCTACGGAAAATTACATTGACAGTCCGCCATATTGGTTTCTATGAGGATCCCAAATTGTTTACTGATTCGTCACTTTCCGGTAGCACGACAATTTCCGAATATGGTATCGTTATCTTTCGCGCGCTTTATCAGCCATTATTTAGGAAACGCCCCTTTTTCAGTAAACGTTAATGGAAAAGGTGGAATATATATGACTTAGCCATATGTACATGTATACAAGTAATTATTTCAGCATTTTGTTCATATAATGTTAATTTTAATTGATATATATTATCATTCTGAGTCCAACTAAAACGAAAAAAAGTTCTTATGTTTCCGATTTATAAGAAATTAAAAAAGGTGAAATTTACGATTTTTACCGATGTCGATTTTTTTAATACGTATGTTTATACACAACACATATATTCATTATTTGTGTCATTTGTAGTTGAACTGAAGTATATACCATATTAAAAGTTACCTGGGTTGATTTCTGATTATGGTCCGCCCGATTAAGGACCATAACTGACATAAGAGCTACGATTCCACAACTGATAGTTTTTTGGCTGTAAAAGATAGTTTTGGGGCTGTAAAAACACTGTATAATCAAGAATATTTTGATTTCCAATCGGGCCTGCAAGTGCAAGGGACAAAATATCACAATGAGTAAACAAGATGAACAAACAATTCATACACATTTAGGTTACAGCAATCAAATTAATAGATTTATAGCAAGATAACTAGATACAAGAGCTACATCAGACCACTTTCATGACTTAAATTGGGGAAAAAATGAATACATTTTCTCTAATGTTCATTACACTTACAGACAAAAAAAAATTGAAGTACATGTTTATATCTACATGGTCGTCTCTTTAGCAGTTTAGGAATAGTTTTAATTTATCAGATTTCAAAGCTGTAGCGATCGTACACACCCCCCTTATAATATCTTTATCCTATTTTACGACTAAGGGTACATTTTCATGTTTATAGAACTGTTTTGCATAAGGAGTGTATCCTGAATCTACCAAAATTCCTCCGAATTAACTAGGACCACCTTACAAAAATCCTGGCCACTGCACTTGAGTTTATATTACTATGTCATGTGTTTAATTTCAAAGTCAATTTACCTGACAGGATACATCATAAGCATTTTGTTGGAACATGTCCTCCTGCTTCTTGTTTAATTTAGATTCTTAAATTTTCATCTTATAGATGAATAAATTATTGGAAATGGCTGTGTATGGCACAATTAAGTGCTGTGATTGTATTAAATGAAGATCCATTGGTCCAATACCCCAGCTGATGAATCAACCCAATTACCTGTGGTCTAAAGTAATGAAAGTTTAAAAACATTAGAGTCATACTCAAAGCTCCATACTTTGTTGATTTTTCAACAAATCAAAAGTGTTAAGTATTTTTTTATTTGTTTTATTTTTAATTTTTTGAAATTGAGTGTCCCGATGAGAAATTCTCCTTTAAAACATTGCAAAATTAAATGATTAAAATTGGTTTGATTGTAGTTTGGAAGTAGACTCATTATATTTGGTATGCAGATGTATATTGTTGAACTGGTGTGTCATGTGTCATCAATTCATGACCAATATTCGACCTTGAATTTAGAACTCGGATCCAGATATTTAAATTTTGTTGCAAAAAGCTTATTTGGATCATAACTTTTTTGTTCTATTAGATAGACTTGTGAAATTTGGTACAAAGATATATAATGATAAGGCAATCTTACTAAAAGGATCTCCGGCTGTGTGGTCTAGCTAATTCAACTAATAATGCTCCCTGGTGTATAAACACTTGGGTTGGGAGTGCAATTCTCCCCATAATGGTGTGCTTGACTCCAACTTTAATTGACAAGAATTGTCAGATTAATAGGTCAAAAGGTGATGGTTATTTTTTGGCACTCAAGTTTATTTCACAGAAAGATGTAATTGTCTAATCGTGGTGAAAGTGGCACACAGAACTTCATAAATGCCTATGACAGGGCACTTATCTCACCTCTGTTTTTCAAGGGGTGCATGTTGATTTTTTTTGTTGTTTATATGTAAAAGTTTGATTTTGACCATTTTGTTCAACTTTATTATTGTGTGTTTTTGCAATTCAGCTTTATAGCCTTAATAAATACTTCTTCAAATCATTGAATGAAAATATTTGAATAACATACAAGTATAAATAATTTGAAAAAATCAATGAAAACATTGCAAAGAATATATTTTGAATAATTTTTTATTAAATCTTTAATCACCAAACAACTTATACAGTATCATTAACAATAATCATGAAATAACAGGTACCAGTATATTTATCTATTAAATTTATGAAATAATAGGATGACCAATATAATTATAAACAGAACCAATAACAATTAAACAAATTCACATGATTAATTTGAAAGAAACACAATTCTTTAAACAACATGCTTAATCTATTTACAAAATTATTAATAAATATATCACAGATGATTCATCACAGATTTGGAATAAAATATCACAGATATAATCTATATCACAGTTACTAGTTACTAGCAACGAACAAATATCCACTGAACAGGATGGGACACAAATCACTTGGCACAACGTTCAGAAACCAAATCAAAAACACAGAAACAAGAGATTAAATAAAGGTATGTTGATAAAACAATCCAAACATGCACAAAAAACTGGAAATGGCAACCATTTATAAACATCATGCATCCTGAAACTGTCAGACAAATGCCCTGCATTTGACTGACATTTAAGAAAGACATTATTGTTCCATATCCTCCAATGGTAAGACCAGCTGATCACTGAGTTTTCGGTGGTTCAGAATGGAAAAGCACCGAGGACACATTACCTGTGCAAGTGGAGGTTTTGTGCAACATTTGTTATGTAACCACTGGTGTTGTCTTGACTGTCATCCGTCCCACTGTCCGTCATGTTTATGACAACCCTAGGAACCGCTTCATCTCTGAGACCATCGATCTGCCACAGCTTTTCCTCATACTCTCTCATCACGTGAGTCTCAAATTTAGCCCAGCGCTCCGCATTGAACTGGGACTTGGCCTCCTCAAAAAGCTTGATACAATCTTTCTTTTTGTAACTAGAATTTCTTCTAGCTACATAGCCTTTCAAGTCAGACCAAACCATTTCAATGGGATTGAGCTCACAGTGGTAAGGGAGTAATCGTAAAACCTCATGGCCATGAGCTGATGCAAGGTCGTCAATCACTCTTTTTGGTTGAGGTTTGTGCTGTTTCACCAAATCAAGCAGCCCAGTCTTTGTCATTTTCTTGTCATACTGAACATTGTTCTTATCCAGCCATGCCGAGATAACTGACTTCAAACTACCTGTATTAGGCACCTTGGAGTCAGGATCCAAGTGACTGTGATTTGGAGCATTGTCCATTACAACCACAGACTGGGGAGAAAGTCTAGGGATGAGGGTGTCTCTGAACCATTCTGTGAAGTGTTCACTATTCATCTCATCATGATAATTCGAGCTGTTGGTTTTCGACTCAAATATAAGACCAACACCAGGGATGAGGCCTTCTTGAGACGAACCAGCATCTAGGATTATCAAGCGAGTGCCTTTACCTGATGGTATAGAACGCCCGCTACCTCCACAGTGTGGCTCAAAGACTGACATGGAAGTACTGGGGAAATCCAGCCAGTCACCCCTGACAACATGATTAGTGTTCAGCCAAGTCTCATCTAAAAAGACAATATGACGACCTTGCTGCCTAAACTTACGTACCTTGCGCAAGTAATCATGTCGTAAAGCAACAATCTCATCTCTCTTTACAACATGGCGACGGCCTGATCCCTTCTTGGAGAACCTGAAATAAATAATAGTTTTTCTAATATATATATGCATTTTTTCTAAGTCTACATATATTCTATCTGTAAGAATTTGGTTTGCTTACACTAGATCTTTTTATTATTAACCTCCCCCACAAACAAAGTTTTTGGGGTTTTTTGGGGGGAGGGGGAGGGGGTATATAGGAATCGCTCTGTCCGTCTGTCTGTCTATATCTCTTGTTAGCGCTACTCCTCCAAAACCCTTCAAGGGATTTTAATGAAACTTTACATAAAGGTTGGGCATCATATGAAGATGTGCATGAAGCAAGATAATTATCGCCCGATGCTTGCAAAGGGAGATGATCCAGCACATTAGGGTTTTAAATGTTTAAAGCTTGTAAGCGCAACTTCTACTATTGCAAGCGGCTGGTATCACTCAGTGAGGTCACTCATAGTTCTAGTTTTTTTTATATTCAGCATTAGTATTAGTACTTTGGTGTCTTTGTGCTTGTATTTTTGTCTCTTGCCTTGTGTATTCTATATGTGGATTTTTATTACAGTTCAGTTTCCTCACTCCATTTGTAAAATTAAATTATCATTCACATTAGAGTCTAACCTTCTTTAAAGAGCACCTCTATATAGCAAATCACTGTCTAAAAAGGGCACAGTGAACAAGTCTCATTCACGAACAAAGCTTGTAAAATAAATCTCTATGTAGAGGGCACCTGCTCATAAAGGGCACTTTTTCTTGTGCCTTGGGTGCCCTTTATAGACAGGTTTGACTGTATTTCGTTAACACATTTATTTCAGAATTTACAGAATTTTATTATGAATTTACCGAAAACCCAGTGATGTTGCTGTTCTCACCACTGTGGACATGGACACATTAATGTCTTTCTCTTCCAGGACTGCATGAAGTCTAGAAATAGTCACCACCTCCTTTCTCCGGTACATGTCGTAGATTGTTCTTCTCACCACACCTTTATCGAAATCATCAAGCTTCTGCATTGATGGACCTGGTTTCTTTACATTGGCCTTGTGAATTGACTGTACCACATCCTGAACAGGGTCACCCTTTTCTATGTCCTTTTTCAAAGTACCCATGCTGTATCCTAAAAAGTAATATTATTAATTCAACAGTAATGCTTGAACTGAAATTATTCTATAACATGTATATGTATAAATGACATTAATCCTTGCTTTAAATATGATATCCGGGATGGCTTGAAGCAGCAAATAAATATAAACTGAAAATGAATATAATTTTGTACTTCGAATAGTATTTTGTTTATAATATTTTGCTGTAGTTGATTCGAATTGAGTGATACTTGTTTATAATGCAAATGGTTGTGCACACATGATATTCCAACTTTTTACGGTACAGCATGCAACCAGTGTATTGCAATGCCTTTAAAAAGAAACAAGGGAGGGATTTTTAGTATTTTTCAAACAAAATGTGTTATTGGGCTGTTTTCTGCAATTAATGCTTGAGAACCTACAGTAAAGTTTAATTTAATTTAGCCTGAGGTACATGTTCTTGCACAGGTTTCCTTCATGCCTCATAGCTTTTTTCATAATTACCTGTTGCCTTTACCAGACGAGACCATGGGTCATTTAGACTCCATGGCCTCCCAATCTTCTTCTCTAGTTCAAAAAAGGTCAGAAACTTGGTCAGCAAGTCTGAAATCTGTAAATAAAGGAGAACATGAATTATTAGTACAAGACATTTTTTATACATATATTTAATTTTTAAAAATTATCTACATTTTTCAAAGTGGTATTGTATTCATATCTGATTTGATTTTGGCCATTATTTCTAAGTCATTGTGTTTATACTTCTACAATGTTTGATGGAAAATAATGAGTAGCTGTAGACAATTTACTTAATTTAGTTTGTGTATGTGTTAAAACATTGACATACAAAAAATATGATAACAAAACTGTGCAGAAAAGATCTTAAATTTATGCTATGAAGGTTATGAAGTGTTTTTTTTTAATGAATTAAATGGTAATTCATTTCCCATAGTATTGATATAAGGAAAAAAGAGTTATCTCCCTTAGACTATAATATTTTCTTCATATAATTAGAAACTAATGATTTTACAAAGTTATTTTATCTTTATATTTAAAATATGATTTATGATGTGATGGATCAAAGACATTCTCGCTATACCACAAATTTCTGATTAAATAGAATTTTCCCTTGTTTTTTCATATTGTTCTTTGGAAACCATATTCTTAATCAAAAAAATACAACAAAGATATATGTCACTTGATTTCCAGCTTCAGACAGAGTAAAATTCTGTCATTATTTGGTATTGATTATATATAGGTATTAACCATGATATTGGGGAAATGAGTAATTTAATTAAAACTAACCACTAAAAAATTTTGAAAGGACTTTTAAATAAAAGAATGTGTGTAAAATACTTCAAGGAAAATAAAGTATACTTCATGTTCTTTCATGTGTGATTTCATTTTAAATGGCATCATCAAATATTTATAAAACTATGTATTTTATATGACCTCAATAATTTGCAGCTGTATACGGGACCAGGAAAAATTTATTAGTGGATTGGGATTGGTGCAAAAAGCCATAGAAATTTATAAATATTAGAATACATTTAATACTTGGTATATTATGTGTATGAATTGCCCTGTTTTGTCAACACCTGAACGATGCAATTGTAATTATTTTCAATTCCTTTATCTAAACTGAAAGATATCTTGTATCAAATTTTCTCACAGAATGTTTTCTTTATAGCAAAAATTATACCTTACTGTCTATGAAACATTAAAATTATAGAAATATGTTTTTTTTACCTTTCATTTAATGTATTTTTATTATGTAATTGCTATAAATTTGTAAATTTGTAAAATATGAAAAATTTGATGGGACATATACTTTTTTCTTGAAATTTATAATGGGATGTGTTCTTTTATTTTAATTTATACAGTGGGATGAAGACTTTTTCAAATTCAAACAGTAAAACTGATTTCCACTGATCCCAATCCTAAAATAAATATTGCCTGGTCCCTAATGTTATGGAATTATCGTCATCGTATGTCTGTGCAAAACCAGTTTGTATGAAATAACTTGAAAATTTTTTGTTGGTACTGTATGATTTTTTTCTTTTGTGCCCTATTTATTGAATTAACTCTTATGACTTCAGAGATACATGTATATGGGGACAAATAGGGGGAATTTTTAATTCAGTTTTTCGACCAAATGTGCACAACTCTTGCATCAAAAGAAGTATATTTCAATCTAATTTGTTAGAAAAAAAGTTGTCTCTGCACTGAGTGTTTTTATGAAAAAATATGTAACTATGCAGTACTTGCCGGTTGAGCAGAGTGATATAGCTTAGTTGGAACTACAAGTAATATTGATCAGCTGATTACAGTAACTCATATGCATTGTCTAAAAAAAGGTAAATTCCTAAAATTTTGGCCTTTAACAACACCTTGCATTACTTCCTTAGCTTATGATGAATTTACATTAAAAGATAAGAGGGCAACCATTTGATTTTTTTTTTGGGGGGGGGGGGGCAGGATTAAATGTTAGATCCTAGAATAGAGAATAGAAACGGGGGATATGTCAAAGATCCTGCCTATTTTCTCTTCAAAATTTTGGTCCTGGATTTCTTATTGCCACTAATTTAGCCTAAATTCTTTTTTTAAATTTCCTGATTGATACAGATCTTGCATTTTTTTCACATACAATGTTGCTGTTTGCTGTTCTAATAGGTGAAATATAGATTGTACCTTAGTAAGTTTTTCTTAATATCTGTTTGTTTTTAATTCAATATGATTCTGGAAATGTACAGTTGATTAAGCCAAGACTACAGCAGAGGTAAAGCGTTGCAAGGAATTGGTAATAAGGCTCTGAGTTCAGATGCCCAAAAGTCTCCCCTATACCTAGGCCCGTAAAATGAATTGTGTTGACTTTTGTTTGCTTCATAGGGAAAAATCTCCTTTATAATCATGTTTAAAATTTTTTTTAAAGATTGTTTCAGAAAATTTAACTGATCTAGCCCCAAAATATAAGATTAAGGAACAAGAAATAAAAAAAACAAAAAAAAAAAACTGGCACATACAGTGAAGATAAGGTCTGCATATACTTTGAGATTTTGCTCATCTCATTTAATTTACTGTAATTAAAAACTTTCAAATTGCAAGTTATCCCCCCCCCCAAAAAAAATACAACAAAGAAACATGACAAAAGGGTTTTTCAAATTAAATGCTGTGAGGATTCTAGTTTAGGGTTACTGTAGGATCCAAGCTAAAACAAAGGTTTTTTTCAAATTAAATGATTTCAGGATT
This sequence comes from Mytilisepta virgata, assembly GCA_028015205.1. Lineage (NCBI taxonomy): Eukaryota > Metazoa > Mollusca > Bivalvia > Mytilida > Mytilidae > Mytilisepta > Mytilisepta virgata. The sequence continues at coordinate 47,969,724 of CM051518.1, read as the reverse complement.
CTAGGTTTATAGTTATTGTAGAGTGTAGGATCAAAGCTGTGAATGGTTTTATATGTATCACCTTAACTGAAGGAAGGACATTGTCGTTGTTGTGTGTTGTGATAAAAAAATTCTTTGTTTCATTTCAACTTTGTATACCTCAACAGTTTTCATATTTTTTTTCCTCATGATATAGTTATATTATAACACAAGCATTTGTATAAATGTTGTTCAAAAATTGCAAAAATATCGTCTGCTGTATTGTTTATGTGTCTCTTGTTTTATCCTATGGGTAAGAAATGGTCAGAGATTTCCGAATGCATGATTTTACAGTACCGGGTAGATCAGCTAATGTAAAAATTCTATTTCAGTATCGTTTTTTACATCACAAAACTAACAAATCATATTTTCATTACCTTTCAAGGGTTGTTAAAGCTGTTTGGAACTTCTAATCATTGTCAGAAAATTGCCGGTTGGTATATGTGGTTTTGTTTACATTTTCACTCTTCTTTCATTGATCGCTCTCGAGATATTCCGAAAATATCGAAGTTGTAAAAAACAATAAGCGCACGTGCTTGCTCCCTAGAAACAACTTCCTGTAAAAACATGTCGGAAATTAACATTGGAAAGCTCCGTAGGCGACGAATGAAGTGGCCATACGACCAAGAGAAAGATAGTAGGGAGGAATAAATGTTACAGTTAGGCGCAACCAAACGTTTTCTAGGAGAAAGTGTCCATCTGGAGTCAACGCGGTAGGTGATATTTACGAATATGACGAAAAACCTCATTACAAAAAACTTGACACAGACTGTAGATGATATCATGAAGGCTCCTTTTATACATTCGCCCATTCTTTGCTTCAATGAAACATGGCTCAGAAAAACTTCTCATATTTCACATGCTCTGCCAGACTTTGTACTCACTCTAAATCTAGAGAGGATGCATACAAGGATAAGCATGATCAATTACAACCACTTAGAAACCAAGAACGTGGAGGGATTGCCATATTTGTTAGAAAAGATGTAAAATATTACATAAAAGAATTCAACACAACAGATCTAGAATATGTGTCCATTTTGACTAGCATTCATAAAGAAACTCTAATAGTGAACATATATAGACCACCTTCCTATCCTATCCAGTTATTCTGTAATCAGCTTAGCTTGCTTCTGTCAGAAATCCACAGACATGAGAGAGAAGATGATATTCAGTATGTTATTGTTGGTGACTTCAATGAAAATATCCTTAATGGAGATTCAAAGACTGTAACAGTTCTTAGCCAGTATGGCTACAGTCGATTGGTTCACGAGAAGACAACGGAGTCAGGATCCTGTTTGGATCTTGTTTTTGTGAAGAATCTTGAAAACCTGCCAAATGTACTTGTTCATCCAGTTTACTATAGTTACGATGAGCCTGTTCTAATCAACTTTACATAGACTTGCAGATAAGTAAACATATTTGTGAAAATGATAAAACAGAAAGTCTATTTTTACTGTTTAATGATGTGTTTAGTTTGTTTCTACCATGTCTACGGCATAAGTGTGTAGTTATTATTTGTAGAGAAAGATCTTTTATAACAAAAGCCTGTAAATAAAGGTAATAACAAAACTACCGAACTTGAAGGATCAATCTCAAATGTCCGAGAGAAAAGACAAAACAAGGCAGACATACCGGAGAAATTGAAGATCGCAATGGTCCTGACTTGGCATTTCAAAAGAAATGAGATTTTAATACATTGTACTTCTAAAATGATCAAAAGTTATAACCTCCATTACACCACACAATATTAGAAAGACATTGCCTGTATCAAAAGACAAAATTTATATATTTTAATCAATATACATGTTGGAAAACTGAAAAATAATACTCATAAAATAGTCATTGATATTGCATGAATGTGCAAAAATGACAACTGTGTGATTTATGTTTCAGTTTATCTTTTAATAATATGTGGGAGTTATGTTTGGGAAACTTCGTTTGGGAGACTTAGTAACAGTTCACTGTTACAATTATTACTTGCTATATATCAAAACGGATGGCGGAAAAGGTAATCAATGACATATCAATTAATTACGACATCCAATCGAAAAAAACACCTAAAAAATATGATGAAGCAGAAAACAAACACTGTTTTGCTGTGAAAATTATGTTAAAATTTGTAATAACAAAGCAGTATCGTATTTCTTTTTAAATGTAAATATTTAAGTAGCGTTTCTCATAAGTCAATACTATGGCTGGGTTTCTGTATATTATGTCAATAAATACGTGACACAATAATAAAATAAATGTATTTTTTATTATTATTATTATCGCCCTTATGTATAGCTCTACTATGGATATATAAACTGCTGAAATAGATTTGAACTTTGTCTCATCAAGCCTAGTAATAGTACCAAAAGCTCCATTAACAAGTCCATCACTGGTGTCCATGTTACGAATAAGCATTGCTCTAGCATTTACTCCACATGCAATAAAAGCTGGTAAATCTTCTGTTCCTTTTGTATCATAAGGTTCATCTCTCAATGTAAGTTTACCTGAAGTCACATTTGTAGAATAGTCTTTTGCTTTACTAACAACAGTTTTGTCACATTTAAGTTTGTCATTCTGCTGATCAACTTCTCTATTTGTTGGAAATACATGCAATACTTCAGTCCATGTTTCAGTCACTTCATCAACAGAAACTGAAGATAACATATCAAAGTCTTCTTTGAGAAGACTTTCACCTTTAACATGATTTCGCAGTCGGTTTAGCATAAGAGCAAACTGGGTATCCTCTTTTTGCCTCATGATATCTGTAAGTTCAACCACTTTAAATACAGGGTTCCAAAGGTATACTGAATAGCTAGCTTTAAATCTGTATAGTAGAGAAGATCTGACAGGTGTTAACTGATGAAAATCACCAACTGCAATTACTGATAAGTTTCCAAAGTAGATAGTTTTGGATTTACATTATTTCGGCATTTGAATCAGCTCTTCAATATTTTGAACTGTTTTCGGTCTTAATTATAACTGAAAAGTTGTATTCCTGTGTTGTCGTTTATTTATTTGGTATTCTTTCTACCATTTTGTATCCCACGGTTGTCAGTTGAATTGAAGTACGTCTTTTGGATTGTTCCGTAGGTACTTTTGTTCATTTTGTATTAGTTTTAGAAGAAATTTTAACTCTATGGGAACAAAGACATATAGCTTTTAAGGACATGCTATTTGAACAGGTAATTACGATCTTTTTATTTATAATCGACTGACGGGGTTTAACTTGCCATTTTTCGATTACGTATAATAAAGAAGAAGGTCAATATTTGTAAGTATTCACTTTATTTATGAAATTTTATTTGTGTTTCAGATAAAAGAAATTATTTCATAAATAATAGATTGATACATTTATGTGCTGCTGAAATGTAAATTAAAAGGAAAATAGGTATTGTTCACTTATTAAGTCGCACTCCGGCAGAAGACCATTCTTTCAAGCCAAATGAGGAATTGGAAGTCATTCCACATCGTGCAAAGGGCAAACAATTTTACAATTCTATCAAAGTCTTACATTTTAATTATATGAATAAAATTGATAAAAAAAACTATTAATAAAAATTATATTCCGTATATCTCAGGTAATCTTAATAAGTTTACGAAACTTTCAACGCGGCCCAAAAACAGGGCAGTAAAATTTCAAATAAAGAAAACTTTGCCTAAGGAAGTTGTTTCTTAAAGTGGAACTAAAACGCTTATAGCAAGTTATTCTCATTTTATAGTACTAAATAAACGTACAAAAACGCAAAAAACCCGATGAAATTTGGTCAAGTAATAATGGAGAAAATAGCGAGTGAAGTTGGATTATTTTTACCTGTGGGAAATCCAATCAGCGCTATTTCCGGAAACAGGGTTTCCTCGCTGAGTGACCCCGATTGACCGGAAATGACGTACAGTGCGGGCTACTCTTGAACTTGTTTACATTGACCAGAAGGAATATATTATGGATGAAGACAGCAATGCTAGTGATTTATAATAGTATAGCCAATAAATTTCAATAAATGCCCCCATATACATATATATAACAAGAATGAAAGTGAAAGATATTTTGAAAGGTGTGTATAACATAAATACAAATGGAAGACCATCTTATAGGAATAAAAAACAAACACTATTTTTTTAAACAAGCAAATATAAGACACAATATTAATTGATAGTTTTAAAACAGATGTTTTACAAATAGTGATATAAGTTACTGAATAGTAATATAGATTTTGATGTAGAATTGTAATGTGTTTTTTTATTGAATTGACAGATTCATAAAATTTCAGAATTTTCTTATAAAAATATAATAAATTTCTTAGTTTAATCAGAGACATATATGTAGAGAGAGATAAGTAATTTCTTACAATCCTTGTTGTAATAATAAAAATATGTAGAGAATCATTGGAGAAACTGCACTGTACACCTAAAACTTTAATAAAAGATTTTGATGGATTTTAATAAAAAAAAATTATTCAACTTATAAAATAATTCCCACATTTGTAGAGTTATAGTTTGGTTAATATTGGTTATGGGACTTTATGCTCTTTGTGTAATTTGAATTATAATAACAGTCACAACTGGTTTCCATAACACCTTTCTAATGACTTTGTTACCGGTATATTGATTTACTCCACAGGTGGTAGGTGCATGGCCAAGTTGTTATTTACCTGATTGGAGGGATTAAAACTTTTGTTTGATCTTTATTACTAGATAACAGGATGTTAATTAATAGGTGCTAAAACTTTAACTGTTTTAATTACCAGGATTAAAGGTGATAAATATCCATCCACATGTTTACTAATTTGTTTTATATCATGAACTAGTTTTAATTTTCACAGGTGTTTAATACTATTTAGGGGGAAATTAAAATTAAAACGATTGGAAGTGTCATATATATATATTTTTTTAATAAATAATGAATAAATAAATACATATTCTTTTAATAAATAATTAGACATTCAAACTTTGCTTTAGCTTTACATTGCTAATGAAATAGAATGTCTTTAAAAAAAGCTACATTTTTACCCAAATTATTTTCTGCATTATCAGGATTATGATCATGAACATGTTATATAAATAGAGAGGTAGTTATATCATGGAAGTACATGTATTGTTCTATATTTTACCATAGTCAGCAGACTCTTAATATTTGAAATTATTATGGTTACAAATGTATAACTTTTATGTTCATAGAAAGAGAAAAAAATTCAGAGGGACATGGGACCAGAATAACTTTTTATGGAGCTACACATTTCGCTATAATAGCCTCTTATTGTACTACAACGTATGTTAGCTTGTTAGCTACATCTTTTCAAAGTCATGCCTGTCAAGGCTCTGCATTTGATATAAGCGGCCTTACATGTACCTTCTACTTACTCCATTAATAATATTTTTAAATAGCCCTATGTTCAGGATGTTGGTAACTGTGGTGGTTTGAAAAGAAGGGGTGTAAATCAAACACAATAACTCTAAAAATACCCTTAAATATACCCTATGTATGATGTAAAGGTACAATATAGTTATACATAAAAAATTTGGATTCAACAGGAGAGGCTGCATAGGCTTAATGTAGGCTTATTCTCACAATGACATTATGATAATGCATTCATATTAAACATGTGCATATATACACATAAATTTGATGTATATATAAAGACATATGCATGGTATATAAAAACAAATAAGATCAGACATGTTAGAATTATTTTTTCAAAAGTATTTTGGTGCAGACCGTCACTATACCATGTATTCTGGTCATGCTGGTTGGGATAAATGCTTGGCACTGAACCTGGCAATAGTCTCTTGCCGTTATGAGCAGATAAACCAAATAACTCCTTGAATCTCAACCTATCAACCTCATAGCATTCTTCTGAGAAGTGTTCTGAACATATGGCTGAGTGTTTAGTTGGCACAGTAAAATCCAGACGGGTTAGTTTTACAAAACGAACCCACAAGTTACGTTGTCGGTCATCTTTTGGAAAAGCGTGTTGAGTATGTCCCGTTTTTGCAGAGTTGCTGCATCCCGCAACTGCACAATTCCTTCCCATTGTTGAATTGTAGATTTAAATTAAGTACAATGTTTCATCAAACAAGTGTCGGTGAATATATAAGAAGCACTGTCAATCGATAGTTGTCACCAATAACGTATAAACAATCAACTGAATCAAATGACCTGTACCTATTTATGTACAAGATCTGAACCGCACAGTACGTCACTTCCGGCGACTAGTAATATTCGAGTTTTTTAACAAATCGTTCAGGTGTGCAAATGACGATCGGCCAGTATTTTACTAATATCTCGAAAACTAAGTTACCGAATTTCATCGGTTTTTTGCGTTTTTATACGTTTTTTTAGTACTATAAAATGAAAACAACTTTCTATAAGCGTTTTAGTTCCACTTTAACTTGAAATCAAATAATCCAAAAGAAAATGCAACTTAATATCTTTTGAATACTGAACAAATGACTTATGAACAGAAAAATCTCTGAAATAAAAGACAATAAAAGATAGGTTCTTTTTTATGGAATAAAGTTTATTTGATAATTTATTTGATAGCATTTTTCATACATTATGAGGTCTGCTGTTGACAGCGGAAATTGTACATGTGATACAACGTGCTAGTAAACCACTTTGTTGTTGAACGAACATTTTTTTTTCTTTGTTTCTCTTGTCTACCATCACAAACTGTTTATACAGAACCAATAAAATACTAAATTTAATTGATGTACATTCCATAAAATGTTTTCAGTGGAAATGGTTAAGATTGGAATTTCATTTGAAGGATTTATCTCAAAGTCTTTACACGTCGTTTTGTAGTTTTACTTGTTTCTGAACTACCTTTGGATATACTTGTAATTTGGATGGACATTATTTGAGGTTAAAAAGGGTGATTCCATATTTTTTTTAAATTTACAATGCACGTCTTTATGTTTCTGTTCTGTTTGCTGTACGTTAATATTCTTTCTGTTAATTTTATTTCATTTGTTATTTATTGGGTGTTTTCACTTGCAATAATTTTTTGTTGGACAGGGAATCATCATAAAAGTCTTAATACACCCATTGTACTTTTATTACAGGTATTATGTTTTGTTTTGATATATTAGTCACTCCTCCTCATACAGTTTTATCGCACGAACATTTAATGATTTTACTGAGTGGCTCCACTTCAGTATTACGTAAGATTTTAAACGAATGAAACGAGGAGCTCGTAATGTATATTAAAGTTTTCAAGCTAATACATGAACATCATCATGACTTCCTACACTTAAAGTTATAAATTGATGCGTCAGCAACACATTTCAGAAGGGAGGAAGGCTGGACAAAAGGGCGACTATATGTTTTTACCGAAAATATTTCGAGGAGCATAAAGATAAAGGTCATTAATATCAACACAACTTATTGGATATGCATGATTTGATTTATACAATAGCCTTTAAAAATTGAAAGTTGCATAAAAAGTAATTTTTTTCTCTTTAAACGGTGCTTTAAAAACAAAGATACTAGTATTGCACTCGAGGAAACATTTAAATCGATAACTGTATAAAGTTCATTATTCATATATTGTGTACACAGTTCTTATCTGTATATTATTGCTTCTTTACAGAAAATGTGGGATCAACCTCCACCAGTTGTCATGCAGGTAATAAGCTATGTTCTTGAATGGATTTTTTTAAATTTCAAGGGCACCGAGGTATAATCGGACTACGAAGCCAAAGTTCTCTGGTTCGATTCCCGTTCGGAATGAAAATTTTAGGGGTCAAATTTTCGACGCCCTATCGACACCATTTGCGAGGATGGTCCCGGTCTTAGCTAAATACTCCTCTGTAGATGTCGAAAAAGAGGAGGCTTAATGCCGCTACAGGGGCCGCTCTCGTACACGCCAAGTGGAGAGGGATTGGTATAAGTTGGTATAACTTGTTTTCCAGTAAATAAATAAGTTTAAACTAAAATCAATTTATTACTAATAAAGATGTGCGCATTTCGTAAATTTACGACTCATCAGTTGTGTTCAAAGCTTAAAATATTGAAAACCAAAAACAATTCACAAAGTTGAACAGCAAATTTTAAAAACGCCAAAATGACCAAAAAGGAGTAAAGCCACATCTAAGGACAGAGCTATGCACGAGGGAGATACTCCTTAGTTGCACAGTTTACAATTTATTATCACGTGTATCATTTGTTTGGTGTTTTTAAAAGTAATGATTGAATTAATTTATATTGCTGGAATTTGAAAAAAGTGTAATTATTTTCTACATGCTAAAATTAACATACAAAGTCATATACTTGTATAAAATATTATTAAAATTCCAGTTAACTAGAAATAAGTTTCATATATGTACAAGTGAAGTTAAGAACAGAGTCAAAAAGCGGCTAGAATTGTTAAGCTGAAATTTGGCCTTCCAGATGTTTCGGTTTTAATGCTGCTGATGAGAGGTAACTCCTTGAAATGCGTCGTATACAACATAGTATAAAATTTACTATACCTAATATTAGTATCTTTGGATTGTTATTTTTTATTCATTATCTGTATAATTCGAAAATTTATACAGATTTACAATAAAATTATATTTTCAAAACAACCCATATATTTTTAATGTTTAAGAAATAATGTAGTAAATAATAAAACGGATAACCAAGAAAGCTATCCAATGACATACCAATCAATTAAAACCAAAAACATAAAATAGCACAAAACATAAAAATATAGAGTCGGAATAGTCTATCAAATAGAGTTAAACCGGTTTTATTGGTACCCAAACCTTTCCCTTATCGAATGATAACATTGTTGAGAAAGCTTCGTTAAATCCCATTTGTAACACTTTTAGCTTAATTTTCTGAACAAAAAGCTCTTTATGAAATTTTCGGATCCACGTGATTAACCTTTTAAATTTGTTCGGTTATTTCTTGAATGTCTTAATATTCATCGTTGAACTGAGTGTAATTCCGATTATAAAGAAATTCGGAAGTTGGAGAAAGAACGACCACTTGCTTGCCAAGAAAGTCACATAAAAAGAACAACTGACCTCAGCTTTTCTTGATAATTATGAACAACGCTGACTTTAGCAATTGATTTGAAGACATTCTACAGCATACCAGATAAATACTTTTAAAATGCTAATCACGAGGCTCCTACAATTTAAGCAAAACTTTTCGTTCAGAAAATGACCTAACAGTGGTTGAAAATTGGATGAAATGGAACTGCCACAAAAAAGGCGACTCTCTTTCTTACCTTGTTTTTCATTCATACTACCGGGATTGGACCTACAGTTTTTGTGCTGTCATATATCACCCTGAAATAACTTTTATCGTGCAGAAAAGGAAAAACTGTGGTCACGCGCCCGCCTTACAAAATGCATACCTGTCCTACTCTTCAGTAACTGAGGGGTCTAAGTGAAATTTAAGAGGAGATATGAGTAGGTCATTTTTCTGCCCCTTAATATAATGAGTTCTCAATTTTCCACTTTCTGACAAATATTGCTGTGATGTGTTTATAAATAGTTTAGCTTCCCTCACCCCAAACACCCTTGATATTATATCAAATTCAATTTTCATACATAAAACTTTTCCCAATCCTCCTCCAAATACGAACTCATCAGTAATCATTATAATTCAGAAAACTACGTTCAGTATGCGTATAGCCAGTATCAAATTAATAGCAACAGAGCTGTTGATACAGTGAGATGAAATCATGCAAAAAAGTGGTCATTTTCTATTTTGATGGCCACCACTATATACAATCAATCCTATACATAAAAGAAATCGAGTGTCCTTTATATAGAGGATAATTTCAGAAATTTCATAGTTCGCTTTACTGGAAGTGATTAGCTATAAAAAGTGTTCAAATAATACGCATTTATGTTATCATGCAAATTACTGAATTCCATGTCTTCCAAGATAATAACATTGTGTGATCTGTTAATATTTTAAATGAAGAAACCAGAAAATGCATACCAAGTTCCCCTTATTTGTTTTATTATTGTTTTAAATTAAGTTTATTGATCTTTAAACTACGCCATCTCATCCAGGAACTGAATACAGTCCGAAATAGCTTTTGTTAATTAAATTCCAACAAAATGTACTAAAATAATGTCAACGTTAAATATGTCAGATGTCCTTTAAGAATCATTTCTCATGTGTAGATAATTCATACTTCACTTCTTAAACTTATTCTGTCAAATTATATATGTTGTAATAAATGATACATTTATTTTCGCATACATTTACCCGTTTCCAAAACCGATAAAATTTAACGACTGACTATACCAAGCATTCGTATTTAACCATTTATTATACGCCTGAAAACAACAACAAAAAATCAATTATTTAGGAGAAAAATGCTACAAAAGTGAACCATATAAAGACAGAAAAGTTGAAGAACTTGAAAGTCGAAAAACAGTTATAAGAGGCAATCCTAGACAAATTTACGACCCAGTTGAATTAGTTTACATGTATTTATGTAAACATTGTGAGAGGCAATCCTTGACAGATTTACGACCTGGAAAGTAGTCATACATGTATCTATTGATATTATTCTTAATGGTTATGTGGAAAGGTTTACTTTACACGTCCATTGTGCGTTTTATTTATCAGTATTTGATAATCACAAATGAAAAAATGTCGCGATCGTTTTCTGTGACAACTAAACGATATGTGAAAAGGTAGAAAAGGGATAAATTCTCATAAGTTATAGTTAGATTTATCTAAGTTTTCTATGTATATAATACGGCAGAAACTTACAGAGCCGCATTATCCTCCAAAATTCGTATCATCCCGCTGAGAAACCCACATCGAACCCCGAAATAATCACGTGATTCAAAGCCATATGCTGATAAGAACCCCATAGCATCAAATTTAATGCAAAATATATGAATAAGAAATATGATGAGAAATATGATATAGGGTTTTTGATGTCATATCTCATATCAGCTCTCGATCCATATCAATCTCTCACTGAAAAATCCTACATGATATTCTTCATTTAATGATTATAGATTAATACATGACCTAATCCATTTTGAGACAAGCCCTCGGTCCGATATGGGTCGAAGGATGATGTTCGGTCTGATATGGATTAGGTGATGTATTAATCTGTTTATAAAATACTGCCTAAGTATTTATTCCGAACGCATCCGGTCTGATATGTCCATTTAAGACCGGGTACGTTCGAATAACACTAGAACTGATGGTTTATTAGCCTGAGATGTGCAAATATGGGTTGTTCACTTACGGTCGTTACATATATGCAAATACCTTCATTTTAAGTACTGTAACTAAAAGTATAAACTGTTACACAACATAATTATCTGAATCTCTCAAATTGAAATTAAACTTGGAAATTTTAGATTATGGAAAAAAGAATTCATCATTGCTGGTTAGGAAGGCAAAGAAAAAACAATTTAATTTTAAAATTGGAAGAGAGAACAGTATATTACAGTACTGTTTGTGATATTTGTAAAAGTAAAAATATATATTTTGAAAAACGTAAAGAACAGAAAAAGTGCCCAGTCATGAAATCGTTCAGAATATTACCATCAAGCATGAACTTCATGAAGCAGAGAATTAAACTGCTGTAGTTGATCCTCTATTAATGTAAAAAAGTCATTTTCTTCAACATTTGACACAGATTTTCAACTATGTTGCCTCAAGCAAAAGTTCAGATGACACACAATCGACGGGGGATTTACCAGCTCATTTCTAGTGTTTCGATCCTGGCCTGAGACTTTAAATTTACTATTATAAAAGTGATCGATTTTGTAAAAACTAAGGAGTGTCTCCGTCTTGCAAAACTCAGTCCTTGGTTGGTTTTAGTTTTTTTTTCCTTTTTAGCACATGAATTTGATTTTCAGCTTTTTGAGTTATTGTTACTACTATCAATATTTGAGACCTTGATCACAACTAACGTGCCGTAAATCGAAAAAATGTGTAAATCTCTTGAATAAAAAATCGTGGAATATTTACTTTTTTTTTAGATTGAATCTTTCTTACGTGTAAAAAGAATTATCTTCATACTACTTTTCATTTCTTCCGAATAATCGCTAACAAATATCCGGCCATTTTTCTGCAACACAGTCACAATCTTAGCATACAGATAATGCGAAAGGGGCAATATTGGTATTGGAATAATCTTTTTCAAATGAAATTATAATTTTAACATAACTTCTTTGATACCAATATCGATGCACAAGATGTGCACATTTCGTTGATTTACTACTCATCAGTTGTGCTCAAGGCCTAAATAGTGAAATCCAAAACAATAATCCAAAAGGTTGAAGAGCAATTCAAAATGACCAAAATGACCAAAACGGTTATGCCAAAACAATCTCAGGACGGAGCTATGCACTAGGGATATACTCCTTAGTTTTTGCAAATTTTGTATTTTTGTAAAATTAAATTTCAAGTATCAATTTCTGGCTAATATCAAAATACTAGCTACTGAGCTCGGGATACCCATGGGACTTGGTGTCCACCAGCAGTGGTATTGACTCAGTGGTTAAAAATAAATTCTATGATACCAATTGTGATGCACAATTCTTTGATAACAAATTTTAAAGAAACACGAAAAGCCTATAGGCGTCTTGCCAAAAAAAGCGGATTTTTTTAACAGTTGATTTACGAATTCTTTGACACTACACATTCTAGACTAAAGATTTAAAAACAAAAATGAATTCTAATACACAAGATGATTTTGGTCTATTGAAACCGGAGCATTGTAAAATGGGGCAATATGGATTTTGCTCAAATTTGACTTCATTAGAAAAAGGCGAATCCATGTTTTAAATACATTCCTACAATTCCTACAGATACCCGAAAAGATGTTCACGATGGAATTGATTGATAGTCTTTTGTTTTTATTTGTTTCATATTTGTTTTTCCAGCCCCAACAACAACAACAACACACTGTTGTTGTTGTTAACCAACCTACATCTAACATGAAACAATACAGAGGTTGGAGTACTGGCTTATGTGGATGTTGTGAAGATCTATCGTCATGTGAGATACCACCGTGTTTTCAAAACTTGTAACGAACGAAAAGCGAGTAAAATAAACACAGATTATTTCCATAAATTCTGGCATATAATATGTATTTCTGGAACGCTTTATTAATGGGCTGAAGACGTTGAAAACCCGAAATAAAAACAGAAAATGTGAAAAGCATATCAAATGCCAGAATGAGGTTAAAGCCAGAATCAACTAAGGACAGAGCTTAGCTCAAGAGAGATAAAACCAAAAATTATTAAGTTTGTAATAGAAAAGTTAAGCATAGATTCTGTTTTATTAATAATTATTGCATATCAGTAAACCATTCTAATATTTCATTGGTGCAAGTACGATCAAATGATATTTCGAAATCCATGATATGAATGCTACCGATCCAAAAATCTGGTATTGATGAATAAACACAACGATGACTCGGACGACTAAGACACGATGCAATTTAATTGGCAGACGAGAGAGATGGTAAACATTTCCCTATTCTATCTGAGGATGAAAAACTTTGTTTCAAATATTGTCAGTCAATGAGACTACATCAACTGCTTCCAAATTAAAAAAAATATGTCCTTTTGGGTCTACCGTAATTGGTCATCTGTTCGTCAATGCAATAAACACAATAGATACTGATGTTGCTTTTGCTCTGGGTTTCCAAGGGTCAACACCTTTTTATTTTTTCCTGTTCGTGATCAAGGCCATATTGGTCGAAACGTTGGGTTTTTTTGTTTTTTTACGATTTTGTATTTGGTTTTGAACATTTAATTCGTTCTATGCCACATAGTGACAGCTCAGCATTTCCATTTATTTTCCTCGTTTTTTATTGTCGTATGAAATGTTTTGTATACACAGCTTGACTGCCCTTGAGACGTGGTATGGACCAGGAAAACTTTTTCTGATTTCAATATTTTAAACTGATTGCAGTTTACCTGGTCCATACCACATACCTTGGGCAGTCCATATATCGTGATATTACCCTCATCATCAGTAAGTATTGTGTAAATATGTGCTAGAATTACGAATCATTAGTTGTACTCTACGTGAAAAAATTGAAAACAGAAACAAATACCACAAATATTGAAGAACAGATTTAAATGCAACATAAGCGAAAGGGTAACGCTAAAATCATCCAAGGCCACAACTATGCATGAAGGAGTTACTCTTTATAGTCTACAAATTAAAAAAAAACAATTATAGATTTCTAGTCAATTACATTTATGCCTGAGATAGTTGAAACCCTACTATTAACAGAATTTTAAAATTTATCAAGTAAAATATTTCTTCACACATATTTGAAAATCGTGAAATTAACAAAAAAAGTGTCTACTAAGAGGAGGACACACTCGAACAATTACAGTCCGCAGATTTATTATATTTATCATTCAGAATGTCTATGCTTTTTACTTAGGTTTGGGGGTTACCTTTTGTCCTGGAATATATGCATGTATTCTCCCAGAAAAGGCTAATGAAACCTTTTGCCTTTGTTGCTGTCTACCAAATGGAGCTTGGCTTGTTGCTTTGAGAACGAAGATAAGGGCTGAAAATGGAATTGAGGTAATTGCGTAAATAACGTAAAGTGTTGTCTTTAGGAGAAATGACTAACTCGATGTTCAAATTGACGTTCCTGTAGACAAACTCCTTAAACAATATATAAGATAATGAATAAAATGATTTGAAGAGTATTCTACGAGAGAAGGAGAGGTGGAGAGAGAAAATCCATGAATATTTTTTACAGGAAGATATAATTTATTCAGAAAATTCACAGTAATGAAAAATATATGTAAATATGGTTATTCAAACAGAACATATACATATAACTATATATATATATATATATATATATATATATATATATATATATATATATATATATATATATAACACATATCATGATTTTTAAGGTGTTGTGTGGTATAATATACCAGTATTAAACCATCTATTTGTACCTTTAAGCTGAACACTTTTCTTTTCAGGGATCTATCTGTAATGATTGCTGCTGTGTTTGTTGCTGTTATCAATGTGTGATGTGTCAATTGTCCCGCGAAATCGACAATATCAATTTGGGTCGGATTTGAATTTTGTGGCAGAATAATTTTTCTTGGGATATGCAGTTCCAGATCTGTGATTTGAAAATGATCAAAAACGTTAATTAATTCATGTAAGGATTCCTCTTATACATATATAATAAAACTTTCTACAGAGACCATGTTTATGTTATAATGAATTTGGTATCCTAACGAATCGCTTTTATTTTTATTGTTGCAAGTAGACAAAAAGACGATCGGCAACCCAAACTGCAAACAGTCTATAGAAAAGGAGTTTTATACAAAGAAAATCTATGTATTTATACTTTCGATGCTATAATCATTTTTCCTCTTCGAAAAATTATGCTTACACTTTTCAGAAAAGTCCAGAGAGGTTACTTGTAATTAAATCCAACTTCTTTATTTATGCCCAAGATTACAATTCGAAACAATTCGTTGTCCGCGAATATTGTTATGTTTCTCACGTTTTCTGTTCGCCCTTTTTCAAGTATCGTTGTTAAAATACAAGGCACAAAAGTCAAAATACTTAATGAAATATGTATATTGATCAGATGTACAATATGTATAGGTAACACAAATGGTCCAATTTTAGGATTTTAGGAGCTACATGGAAGTGAATGATAACTTTACTCCTAAAAGTCACGAGAGAGTTAGCAAAGGAGAATTTTTCTATAATTTTAGAACCACTTTCAGTTAATAAAAGAAATTAAAACAGTTTTTGCTTTGTAGATTTTAAAATTTGACTTCATGTCCACATGAAAATGCAAAATACAAAAATTGTGGTCTCGGCCTATAGATGGTGTGCTTTTATTGTCCATTGTTATTTTGCCTGACAAAAAAGCAGTGTCAAATTGACGACCAATTCACTGCTTTTAAAAGAGAGTTTAAAACATCTGTATTGCTTATACATAATTCACCTCGAAATTTACACCAGAGGAAGATTGAGTACAAAACTTCAAGACAAACGGGATGACTTTGACTTTCCAATCGTCAACTTCCCATTTTTGAGCGACAATATTCCGGAAGCGCCAACGTATGGGGTATATATTTCACAATTACACTTGATTGAACGTGTTAATCCCCAAAAACATCGTGTAACGTGCAAAACGTGCGCGTGTAACGTGTGAATCGAGTGCGTGCAACGTGCGAATCGTGTGCGTGCAACATGCGAATAGTGTGCGTGTGGTTTGCGTGTGGTAATAAACTTGCGATTTGAATCGTGTAACGTGTATGAGATTTCATTGGTCGAAACAGATATTAAAACGTGTGAATTCAAATCGGAGCATATTTCGAACTCGAATTAAAATATTGTTAGAACGTACCTTCATCGGTGTCCAATATTTGAAAATACTGATATTAATAATCCCGCAACAGATTCTAATTTTTTTCTATTACAAATTTAAATTATTCAATTTATTTGGTTTGAAAAGAATAAATTTAATAAAATGTTCCCTAAACTAAACGATGATACAACTTGCATGCAACATTTGCAAATTAAACATAAATTTGAACTTTAACTTGTCTGTAAAAAAACATTTTAAATTACTCTTAAACTATGTCGAGGTTTTTGATCCTTTGGCAAACATCATTTATCAATTTATATTTTTAAAATACATCTTTTACATAAGTAATTGTTTGATCGGGCTAAAATCTATTTAAACAAGGGATTAAGAAGTCATATGAGGATAAAATGTCTATGTGGACCGTTTAAAACAGGCTTCCTTTCAACGTACTTTCCTATTTAAAATCAAATGCATTTTGGTTTGGTGCATTACACGCTCAACCATGTGTATTCCAGAGCTTGTGACATATACATGTATACATTGACTTCCTGGACAGAGCCCGCCTCCTGATAGAAAAGTTGCTCAGACAGGGGTATGTTGCTCCTAAGTTGGCGTCATCCTTATTAAAGTTTTATGGACGTCATCATGACTTGGTTGACAGGTATGAAAAAACCGTTTCCCAAATGAAAATGGACCTGTTATGTTCATGTTATCCCTTCCTCATACCGGATTTTGACATGGCCAACATGGCGGTTGTCCTGCAGGAAGCAGAGACTGCTTACTCTTCCAGAGCACCTGTCTACCCCGGGGTTTTGGTGGGATCCATGTTGTTCATATGTTTTTAGTTTTTAATTGTAGTGCATGTATTGTTTTGGTCTTGTCTTCGTTGTTCTCCGGAGTTTGTCAGTTGTTTCGATTTTCCCTCCTTCGAATACCCTTTCGTATTTCTTGACTTAACTTAAATAATCGTTATCATGTATATTGGCCATGGATACGACCATATGTTTTTTTTAAGGGGACCACGTGGCAAAAATTGTATCGAAATTTGGGCTTAATTTTATCTCAGTTTTTCTAAAAATATTTTCCAATATTTTCTACTAATTTTTCTACTTCTACCTTCATAAAAGTGGTGGCCGAATTGTTTCAAGATCCAGACCCGTTTATATACATGTACAGTATTGACACGGACCACCTGTCGTAAATGTTGACAAAAGTGTTATTTACAGTCTACTATCGTCTCAGACTCTTTTTACTCAAAATTCATGTCCGCAAAAGTCGAAAAATAATTGTTTTTTTTTTACTCCTGATAAATCAAAATCCTAGTTGTCTGTTTGAATGGTCTATTTAATTCTGAAACAATGCGAGGCGACTGTATTTAAATTAAATGAGTTCTTTTTACTGTTGTCCATTTTAAATACCAACCTATATATAGCTATGAAATGTTCTAAACCAATAATGTAAACTCATTGGATACCCATAAAAACGGTTCAACTCTACCACTGTTAAACCCCCCTACTAAATCAGACTATCTTTACTCTCTGTTGTAAAAGTATTACTACATCTTTTCGTGTTGCATGTTTGATGAAGGTGTAATACTTTTCGTGGGTTGGTTTTCAGAAACACCGAACCTGTTTCTGATATCATCTTACTATTAGTGCCAAACTTAAATTCCCTTATTAATGAACTTTAAAGTTATAGGAACTTTAGGGACTGAGTAAATGTCTTTGAGACAAAATTCTTAAAATATATTCCAAAAGTGATAAAGAGAGAGTTTACCCTAGAGTCACCTCTAATTGTCTCCACATAAACTTCCTCAAGAACGGCTATTTTTTTTTTCAGAAATCTCTGCCTTTCTATGAGGTGCTTCTTTTCAGCCACCAGAGTTTTCCGTTGTAATTAAAGTGATTTACTCTTGGAATATTGATTCAGCTAAACAATTAATTTCATTTTGTAATGAATAATTGCTGTTTTTAAATTGCTGTATCTACACAAATGTATGTACCTATCTATGTAATAAAAATTAAAGTATGATTATGCTGCAAGATTTACAAGAATATCGTTGGACTTTATATTATTTCTTGTCAACAGCAAAACAACAACGTGCTCGTTTAACATCAATAGCTATTTAGTTATCAGAAGATCCGTAAAGGCAATACATGGGAGTAATACAGTAATCTCTCAGCTGATGAAAACCAGATTTACTTCTTATTATGAAAATGAATTCAATTTATAAGAAAACATCGTTCGAAATTGTGCAGTGTTTTCCAATACTGCAGGTAAACAGGCCGCTTCTGTCATGTCAATTAGTATTTATAAATCACATCGAATTAATCATCCGGTGTAAAAATAATTATGGGCATTAAATAGAGTGTCAAGTGTAACTTATTTCCTGTTTTAATTCAATCTCTAAACGGGAAGTAAATAAAACATTTATGGCTTTTGTCTTGCCTAAACTATTAATGATAATAATGAAAATTTGTACTTTCACGGCTGTTCCTCTAGGACCAGAATCGAATGCATGTATTACTGAACATGGGTAAGCCATAAATCATTGTGCTAATATTATTTTCAATCGGACATCAGATTCTAGGTCATTTAAACGGATATGCGGTATACGCCAATAGGACAACACCCCCTTGGAGCAAAAACGGCAATAGGATGACATCATTTAAAGATCGCGTAGTCTTTGGTTATAAGAAACAAGCCACGTCACTAGGCAAGAACTTAAAATGGGCAAATACTTTTTAATTTAAATGTCACGATCCAAACGATCAAAATCAAACCGCCTGAATTCTGAATCTTTTTAATACATAAAACAAATAAAATATCATATTATCACATCAACTTGATGTCTTACCCTTAAGGATGATCGCTGGTCTAATAGGAAATAAATAGGATTTGAAATAGGTGTTTTAGTTTGAGAGAATATATGAATAATCAACAAATAAGCAAGAACAAAATATAGGTTCATGTGCTCATTTTAGAGCTAAGGCCTTGAAAAATTGCAGGAAATGGGTTTTCTCTGGATTTTTCATTGTCTTTGCATTGACAACTTTAGTCTCTCAAAAATGTATGAAAAAATTAAAAAAAATTCATAAATTTTGTCAAATACCATTTTAAGGTATTATATGATTGAATAATAAAAGAAAAAGTGGGGGTTCATGGGCAAAAAATGTCATGTTTAAGAAAGGATAAAACCCGAGGATTCCGAAAATCTGACAAAAAGACCAAAACATGACCAGCGAGCATCCTTAACTCTAGTTATTGTTTTCTACTCCATAATTGGATATCAATGTATACCACATTTCTGTTAAGTTATCTTCATGTCAACTGGAGGTACCTTTATCAACATTATCCTTTCTTTCATATTATATTTGGAGAGTTTGTCTCTCGTGTTAACAGTTTCTTCTTTGCAAAGGTAAATTGTACATGCTCTTATGTTATTACAAGTATATATATTTATTCTTGGGATATCTTCTGGTGTGTGTACAACATCATTTTAATACTTTTTGGTAAAATGAATGTTTATATGCCCAAATTCATACTTCATGCGAAATTATCTAACGTATACTTTGAGGTTTATATGTCTATTATGATTTCGGAATTGTAGGACAAATTATTTAAGTATTTCTTTGCCTGAAATAGTATGTGTAAATTGTTGGTGACCTGTTCATTAAGATATAGTTGAAAATATTCGATATTTAGACCTTTAGACCTTTAGAATGAAGAAAGAAATAAAAAGCTATATTTCTCCTTTGTCTATACTTTTGTCAGTAAATATATAGGGAATTAACGCCAAGAATTAGCCTAACATATCTTTTCTTTCATACTACCCGAACTTCGGCATTTCTGTGCATTGGTACGCTTTTCTATCTTCCTGCTTTCTGTCAGTAACACATATATATATATATATATATATATATATATATATATATATATATATATACTGTAAGCCATTATATTGTCGAAAGTGTCTTCGTCTTCATATGTTTCTATCTTCTAACCTGCTGTTCAATATAAGCACTGTTTGACGATTTCCTTCTGTACTTTTTGGATTTCGTTTGGAGGTTATATTTTTTTTTATCTCTTTTTAATTTACACCATAATTGCATTAGTCTTTTTATTGCGCTTAATAAATATCGGTGCCTCAAATGATTTCATTTAAATGATTAATTTACGGTTTAACTTGATATGAAAGTATCAGTAATAGATGTCACCCACTGTACAATATGCGGTGGTAAAGTTAAGGCGCATTTTCAGTACTTATTCTCGGGTTTTTGTACTGATATGTGGAAGCTTAGCTCTGTTTCGTTAACAGCTTCAGCGTGTTACTTATTCCCAAAATTACAAGGTTAAAGCGACATTAAAAAAATCAAAAGTTAATCAATATTGAAATTAAATATTATTCCAACGATTTGGACACATATATCATAATACAATTCTAACTTTATCTATTACAGGAATGGTACCAAGTCATATTATTGTTGTGCAAATCATTATGCGGTAAATGGAACCTGTATAGGTAAATCATTTTTCAATTGTTACTTTTACTTAATATTGAGTACTTTAACAACAAAATCAATATATATATACATGTATTTTTACTTATAAAATTCAATACAGTTCATGCATTTCTTAATAAGAAATTAGTAATGTTTGAATTATTAGAGCACTATTAACAACAAACACCCAGTAATTATTATTGAAAAAGGCATAAATTGTTAATAATAGCAAAGATGGAGGAGTTGTATATAATATTGCCCCAAATTCATACCAATACCCACGGATTGAAGAGTTTATAAACAGAAATGACCGAAACAATATACGGAACTGTCATCTCATTCTTTGTTATATTGGCGTGCTTATCATGACAACCAGGTTTCAGAGAAATATTGCCAACTCACTATCTAAAATAAGTATTCTTTGCACATTGCACTTAACTGTTTATTCGCAATGATTTTTTTTATTGTAGTATGTCCGGCTGGGTATATAGGTATTCAAAATAGATGTGATACTCCTTGTCAATACGGGTATTATGGCATTCAGTGTTCTCAAGAATGTAACTGTACAGATAATGAAAGGTAATAAGTTGACAAAATATATATTCTGGTATGTATTTAATGTCTCACAAAATCTATTGAGAAATGGATGAATACAAATATTCTTACAGAAATGTATAAGTCAACCAAATATTACTAAAATTGCCACGACGATCCATTATATATATATAAGGTGTATGTAGTATATATATATATTGCCCTCATACACAATAAAGAGATACTCTTCACACGATCATGATCCCTGTTTCGATAATTGGTATTATTATATAGTAAAAAATATTTCCCTATTTAATCCATTAAAAAAAATTGTGCAGTATATTCTTGTATTTTACTCCTAACCTCGACCGTCTTGGTAATATCCGTGAAAAATACTGATGCGTTCCAAACATCGATTTCCATATTTTACTCCTCCCTGTCGTTTGGAAAAATTAAGATGGCGGAGGACGATATCGCCTTCTTGTTAAGCAGAGGGGAATTGGTAGAAACCCCCGAACAAGAACAAGCGGAGGTCAATATTATTGTCGACAAAAGTAAGGTGAAGGAATTCATCGATGGGCAGAAAAAGTGCCAATATTGTTCCTAGTAAAATATAGGTATGAATTAGAAAATGTCATTTAAACAAGATAAAATATCACTAGAGGCATAAAATATTTATTACTATATAATAAAAGGGTTATTGCATGAATATTGGTGAATATAGTTCCTCGCAGTATATCATATTGCACTCGCACGCTCGTGCAATATAACTGCTCGGAACTATATTCACCAATATTCATGCAATAACCCTATATTATTATAAAGAAACTGTGTCATTTCATGCGATTAACTGTTTTTTTTTATTATCAAAAAATCAGACTGTACTTAAATCCAATTCCAAGAAAATTTTTATTCAATAAATCAACGACCAACAGAAATTATTTTTTGGGGCTTTTAGAAATAACCATATGCTATTACTGGTATTGTTCATTGCCGACAGACCAGTTTTTTTGTTAACCATTTGTCGACTAAAAATATTCATTTAAAAATATAATGTTTTATCCTTGTTTGATTTTGTCTTTTGCCCCATATTCATTTTATCGCTGATGTTTTTCAAAATTTGGTCTATTAATAGTAATTGTATTAGTTTATTTTGTTTATCATTATCGAAACAAACAAAAAACAAAAACAAAATAAAAATAAAAAAAGGGCAAATGATACAGAGCCGTTATGTACAAGAAACTACCAGTTAATGATACATATTAAAAAATACGTGCGTAAACCTTCCCTTTCGTTGATAAAAGCTACGGTAAATGAAATAATAACTATAAAATCTATGAAAGCCCCAGAAACTTTGCAACAAAATAAATATGTAATACGTGCAATGTATATCAATAAGCGTCAATAGCATTAAAAGGCTTTTAACTTCAAAAACATTCACTTTCTATAGATCAACCATAAATATGGAAATGAAAGTATAATGAAAATAGAAAATTCTCAATAAATTATTATCTAGGTGTGATCATGTATCCGGTTGCGTGTGTAATGAACATGAAAATAATTGTACTGACGTTATAGGTAAGTAATAAAGTATATACATATGTAGAGACACATAATCAACAAACATTTCTAACCAAATATTATACATAAACAAAGGTTTGTTATAAGAGAAACATAATCTGGTCACACGGTAAAACATATTGTTTGTTTCTCTGGTTATACTTCAAATATAACAAGGATGATACAAAGGATCCAATATTAATTAGAAAACAGTCAATTAGCTCCTTAAACAAATTACCCGCGATGATTATTGTACTTATTAAAATGTACAATCTTGTTCATTTCCAAAGAGTCACAGTACATTTGTATATATCTGTGTGTTTAGCCCGAGTCACAGTATATGTCTTTGTGTGTTTAGCCCGAGTCACAGTATATAACTTTGTGTGTTTAGCCCGAGTCACAGTATATATCTTTGTGTGTTTAGCCCGAGTCACAGTATATATCTTTGTGTGTTTAGCCCGAGTCACAGTATATATTTTTGTGCGTTTAACCGGACTTTAATAAATCATGACCGTTAATTATATTTCTTTTTTACCTAAAATAATTTTAACCAAAAGTTTGAAATAAACTAAACAATTTAAGTAATTACCTGTTGCCTGTTGTAATCAAAATTTATGTAAAGACGTGCATGACCAACATGACTTGTAACTATAGTAACCCAATGTAAGAAGAGGTCGCATAAAGGAGGTATATCAAAACTCGTACATGTATTTATGGTTCGGATACTGTCTAGCGTTATTAAAATCTTGAAATTCTATAACATCGAAGGTATTATATATTTTGTTTTGGATGTCATATTGTCGTAGTGGACATTTTCGTATATTTTCAAAGGATAAATTTTTCCCACGCTTGTCAGCTAATTTTTAAAGTCTTTCCTTTCAGTAATCTTTTCTTTTGTTCTATTTGTTATTTTGATAATTTGTGCTTATTGTATGTTCGTGACTAAATGTAATTATATATATCAGTGCTAATCCTAATCCGGATGTTTTTAAAACTTAGATAATAGGAATATGTTATCACATGTATAATTCTCTAATTGTGAAAATTAAGATTACGTTTATTCAAATTGCCATGGACATTTAGTTTAATCCCCCAAGTTGTATAAAAAGATAGACTGTGTTTTAAGTAGGTAGAATCGGATACCGATTAGTGAAGTAAACGGACACCGTTTGACGACCGGAATTTTGGATTACCAAATTGTGAATTTAATGGACAGTTTACCATTAGTGACAATACTGTATTGTAAAAACTTACTTTATTGTTTTGAATTTTTTTATCATTTTAATATAGAACAATTTAACTTTCGTTTGACTTCAGTTTTATTCGCTAGTTCCCCAGCGTAGTGACGAAGAAAAATCTTACTACGTCAAATGGTGGAGAACCCGGCATTTTGCTACCCGCTATAGCAATTTGTGTGCAAAATCGCGGTACCGTAAAAGCTCTACAAGTACAATGGAGACATACAATTGCAAAAGATATTTCGGATTTCCGAGTGGGAATGTATGGTATGCCGGACAAAGAATGCCGTATGTACAATCCATTTATGGAGATTTCAATCAATACCAACAAAATTCACAACTAAACAAGCTTAACATGACAGTTCTAAACGTGAAGTGCTACCGTTGTGGAAAACCTGGACACTATGCAAAGGAATGCCGTGAAGAAAAGAAGCCAAAATCAAGAAAAAGTATTCAGCGAGACCGGATTAGGCTTCAGAATTTCATCAATATGAAAGTGTGCTCAATTCTTCCCTTTTCCAATATCGACGATTCGGACTTTCGAAAAATGAATTCAAAATTGCACACTGGATTAAGACTTGAAAATCAAAACCTCAGGGAATGTGTTGAATATTTGGACAATATAGCAAC
The DNA here is from genome assembly GCA_028015205.1 of Mytilisepta virgata. Taxonomy (NCBI): domain Eukaryota; kingdom Metazoa; phylum Mollusca; class Bivalvia; order Mytilida; family Mytilidae; genus Mytilisepta; species Mytilisepta virgata. Next base: position 47,944,953 of record CM051518.1, on the reverse strand, counting down.
CGAACTTGGTAACAAAGATACTGAAAACAGGCGTACAATAAAAAAATTGCAAGAGGAAAATTCCAAACTGAAGAAACAAAATTCGGACGATAAAAAATCGATTGACAAATTAAACATTCAGGTGAAAGAACTAACAGACTATAGGGAAAATAGCTTGGAAGAATGGAACGAACTTGTCGATGAAAAATTGGCTTTGGATATAAAAAAAATTGAGTTGGAAGAAACAATTAAAAAGCAAACAAGTAAAATTGAACAATTGGAAAATCAGATTACAACATCAACTGAAGAACTTGAAGAACAGAAGGCAGAATATCGCGATGCCGTTGAGAAATTAGACTATAAAATAAGCCTTAACAAAGAAATCAGAGAATGGAGGAAATTATGTGAAGAACAAGCTGAGGAAGTAAGACATTTACGAAGTCTTTTAAAAAATTCAACAACGGAAACCAAATTTTGGAACGATAAATGTGAAAACCAACGAGACAATCCAGGACGTGTAAACAACGGAAATAGGAATTCGAAAAGGGGGATCGGATGGGCACGAAGAACAGGAAGACAATTTTTTCATTAGACTCTGGGACAGAGTCTTGCTGGAGTGGGGAGGAGTTGTCGTAGTGGACATTTTCGTATATTTTCAAAGGATAAATTTTTCCCACGCTTGTCAGCTAATTTTTAAAGTCTTTCCTTTCAGTAATCTTTTCTTTTGTTCTATTTGTTATTTTGATAATTTGTGCTTATTGTATGTTCGTGACTAAATGTAATTATATATATCAGTGCTAATCCTAATCCGGATGTTTTTAAAACTTAGATAATAGGAATATGTTATCACATGTATAATTCTCTAATTGTGAAAATTAAGATTACGTTTATTCAAATTGCCATGGACATTTAGTTTAATCCCCCAAGTTGTATAAAAAGATAGACTGTGTTTTAAGTAGGTAGAATCGGATACCGATTAGTGAAGTAAACGGACACCGTTTGACGACCGGAATTTTGGATTACCAAATTGTGAATTTAATGGACAGTTTACCATTAGTGACAATACTGTATTGTAAAAACTTACTTTATTGTTTTGAATTTTTTTATCATTTTAATATAGAACAATTTAATTTCGTTTGACTTCAGTTTTATTCGCTAGTTCCTCAGCGTAGTGACGAAGAAAAATCTTACTACGTCAATATAATGCAACAAAATAGCTCATACAATTAGATACATTGGTGTCTATTTCGAGGGTATGCTGTACTGGACGAGTACAGTAAATTTTTTTCATTTGATTTTACGGACAACTGCCTTAACATTTTGATGTCCATGTTGAACGAAATTCTTTGCAAAAACTAGGAAAAGTTCCATTTTCTTTCCACATTTTAAAGCAAAAGAATCGGTAAAGTTATTAATTTAGAATGGCATAATGTTGGCCTTGAATGTGGCTCCTTATCATAGGGGAAATGGGGGAAAATGTCTTGGGGAGGGTGGGGATGTTAAACACCGGTTCTGGATAGTTATACTACTTCGGATATCATATTCTTTTAAAATATTTTCGTAATACGTGGATCTTGCATTTTCATAAATAGTGTATCTAATTGAAATAATTTATATTCATCTGGACAGTTCCATTGAAAATGTTATACCACTAATAGAAAAATATAATCATTATAACTTTTTTTTGATAATTTTGTTTGATTTTTTCTTAGCAAATGATAACATTACCATGAAGATGGATTCCAATACTACTTCATATCGTAAGTTTAATTCCTTGTGAAAGTGTGTCATTGTAGCAAAAATATAAACTTCGTATGTGTATTTTTATTGCATTCTTGAATAATGCCATTTTGCAACACATTTGTTTTATTTCAGTTTGGTCTGTTTTCATTTCGTTATGATAGCTTATACCGTCGTGTCTACCAAAAGTTCGTCATTCAGTTCTTTCGGAATACATCGATATGTTATGTCTGCATTTTTTATTATACATTTACATTGTTGTAGATGTATATTATTACATTATAAAAAAGAAAACGCGTACGACAGTTGCGGTTCTAGGATTGTAAAGCTGTATGCTAAAAATCCCCAAATTCCAGTGTCGAAACTTTATTACAACCTGGAAAATGTATCCTTTTATTGATTTGTTTTAATTCAATATAATTCCTTGCAGGAGATAATTCAGTTCTGCAGTTTTTAAACAGAATTTTCAGCTTGAATTTTTTCCCCGATTTGTGAATGTTTAATTCTTTGAAACTCCCCTTTCAGTAAAATGAATTGTTTAATTACAGTATGTACACTGTATATATAGTCATGATAGTTGTAGATAAAAAAAAAGTTTATTATAAATTCATATTATCTGGATTTTTTTTTCAATTGTGCAAAAACAGATTAAACAGTAAAACACTTAAAAAACGGGGACTTCCCAATATTCTAGTTTACCTTAAAAAGAATTTCTTAATATAGATAAAAAACCAACAAAAAAGCAGCAACCCTTTTTTCACTTCAGATCAGTAAATCTAGAAAGCGAATAAAAACAAAAATCAAATAAATAACTGTGTTAAGAAAGTATAATGGAAATGGTTATGTATTTATTCAGATTTATTAATCTTATTAAATTATTGTATTCTTTTCTTATTTTACAATACCGGTAAAAGAATACCAAAGTGACAAAACAGTGGGAAAAAATCCGTAAAATCGAAGATCTAAAATCAGAATGGAACATAAACAAATGCCACAATGATACATGTATGACCAAAAAAACATATAAAAAACTATACAGAATTAGAACAAGACTGCACAGAAACTAAATCACTAGCAACGTGAACTTAAGAAAATAGTAACAAAGTTGGTAAAACGACATATTTAACATTTAAAGGTAGTCTTTAGTTTTAAATCAAATTTTCAAATGTTTAATCTAATATATGTCTATGATTTGTCAGTCATGATGAACTAGCTTACCACAAGAAATATATTCTAAAGAATAATAATGATACATGTGTTATAACACTAATAATAATAAACGATTGCAGCCTGTTGGTATCGTTCAATACTATAGTGTTACTAACTTGCTGATTCTGTATTGGCCCTTGTATTGATCGAGAATCAATACATGGCCAATACAGATCAGCAAGTTCGTAACACTTTTAATATATAATCTAAACACTCCGTACAACTGGTCGGTATGAAATTCCGTATTGCCCTATTTTCAAATTTCCATATTGCACTGTTTCCAAATTGCCGGTCACAAAATACTGGATAAATTTGATGCACTATATGGCCATTTCGTTGACTGATAACTCAGCAGTGCTCGAGATCAAAATGTTGGATATAACTGTAACGCCTTACTCTTGGGTGAAAAACTGAAACATGTTGCTCTAGTGTACGCGAACAAACTGTGACACATTTCTCTAGCGAATGTGTCAAAAATTGCATTGTGATAAGAATGGCTCTTCATGCATATGTGTCGAGAGATGATACCCGGCCCGATAAGGATTAGATCACGTATTAATCTATAAGTATTAACCGACACCAATAAATGAATTATAAATGAAAAATTCCAGGAATCAATGAAGCTTATGTTTGTAAATTTCAACTTTGTCTATTAACATGCAATTTTGTTAAAAATGTGGATTTACGAACTGTGCGCCTCTCCTTGCCGACCTCTTCTTATTTTCATATGCGTCGGCGTTCCTTCAGATACTTGTCAAAAACAAGAAAATCAAAGAAACCCGATCATTTAATTTCACATTCTGATATATTGATGATGTTCTTTCCATTAACAATCCAAACTTTTCTGATTGGGTTCCATTAATATATCCTCCAAAAATAGAAATTAAAGAAACAACGGACACGGCTTCCTCTGCCTCATTTTTAGACTTATACCTCGAATTTAACATAAGTGGTCATCTCAATACCAGAATCTATGACAAGCGAGACGATTTTAATTTTGAAATTATAAATTTTCCGCACCTTAGCAGCAATATACCAACTTCACCTGTATATGGGATATACATTTCCCAACTCACTCGGTATTCAAGAGCATGCAGCTGCTACTCAGACTTTGTAAAACGTCACTAGTGTATGAGCAGAAAGTTGATGAGCCAAGGTTGACTCGTCCTGTTCCTAAAAAAATTTATTGGAAGATACCAAGACCTTGTTGATAAATATTCCGTATCAATTTCACAAATACTACATGATGGTCTTGAAGTATAGATTCTATGTACTGACGTTGTTTATCATCTTAATGACGTGTTAAAGCCCGCATCCCCTTTTTTTGTCCTTGTATATTTTTAACCTTTACTGTTTATCCATTTTTGATTATATACTTGTGACGTGGATCGGTACTTATACATCCCGCCATTATGCTATGTTTAATTTTGAGTTCTTGTCTTTCATTTTTGCTTATGTACTTTGTCTATATGCCATTTTGTGTTTCTTTGTTGAAACAGTTATTTGTTTTTATAGTTATTAAGATTATATTACAATGTTGACTGCTGTACCGCAATTTTTGACGTTTTTACGTATTATGACTGTTTGTTTTGCTCACACATTGTTGTAAATATAATGGAATTCTTTGCAACTGTCATACAAGTGAGAGGTTTAGCTAGCTATAAAACCAGGTTTAATCCACCATTTTCTATATAAGGAAATGTCTGTATCAAGTCAAGAATATGACAGCTGTTTTCCCTTCGTTAGATGTGTTTGAGATTTTGATTTTGCCATTTTATTAAGGACTTTCCGTTTTGAATTTCTCTTGGAGTTCGGTATTTTTGTTATTTTACTTTTTATTTACAGTTGTTACCTTTGAACGATCATACGTTTTGTATGCATGTAATATCAGTTATTTAAATATTCGTTAGATGTGTTTGAGATTTTTGATTTTGCCATTTTATTAAGGACTTTCCGTTTTGAATTTCCCTTGGAGTTCGGTATTTTTGTTATTTTACTTTTTATTTACAGTTGTTACCTTTGAACGATCATACGTTTTGTATGCATGTAATATCAGTTATTTAAATACATTATAAATTTCAATGTCATCATGCCATATAATTATACGAACTCCTATGTGAATATATCATTTCCGTAGCTTTTGTAGAACTGAATTTCATTATGCAGCACAATCATTATACACCAAATTAGTAGTAATTTAAACTTTTCTCAAGTTGTTGGAAAATAGACTTGTTTTTTTTTTACTAATAACCGAATATGGATCATAAGTTAAGATCGACAAAATATGTTGACATGATGCACTACTGAAATCACTGGACAAGATGAATCAAAAAGGGGAAAACTACCCATTAAAAATTTCAGTTTTTGTGATGGTATAAAAACTAAATGTTATCCAGCAAGAAAATACAATTTTTTATACCAAATTTGATACAAAAGATATGCACATTTTGTCGATGTACGACTTATTAGTTTTGCTCAAGGTCTAAAATGTTGAAAACCAAAACAATAAACCAAAAGGTTGAAGAACAAATTAAAAAAAAATATTAAAAGTGGGTAAAGCTAAAACCATCTAAGGACAGAGTTATGCACGAGGGAGAAACTCCTTAGTTTCAGGTAAAGTCTTATACATTACTACGCAATAACCATATCAATTTCTTAATTTCAAAATCTTAAATGATACATAGATACATTTTGTATTTTTGAAAAAAAACATTAATTTTTGTTTACATGTACCAATTTACAACTGAAATTTTATCTTTTAGAGAACGCAAGATCACCTTGTTGTATACAAATTGGAATTATCATATGTAGTGCCATACTGTCGATTTCAGCAATAACAATAACGACTTCCTCCTTGATATGGAAAAAGATGCTAAGTAAATAATGTTGTCACGTGACTCAGAAACACTCACGTGTCCTAACATATGTAGTTTGTTTTTACGAATAAATATATCTGTAATGTGTTCATACGATTGTTTATGCCGTTTGTGGTTGTTTTCCTGTTTATAAATAACATAAATAGCCTAAGGATGGTTTGCAAAGCAAACTTTAAATGGAACAAATAAAATTGATTAAAAATTGATAGTAATAACAATAAAGTAAAAACCTGTTGAGAAGTAGTTATGTAGTGCTTTGTGTGATCTTAGTAACCATACAAAATATGTTTTCGGATATTCGGAAAGCAAATCGACAAGTTTGTATCAAATGTAATAGATGTTTAAAAATTGAACATTTGACAGATAAGTACTTTTAGCTGATTTCAGAAGAAGGAAGTAAGAGTACTTTGTTGATTCTAACATTTAAAGTTCAATGAAAATCATCGGTAATATTTAAATAAATACAATGTCTTGCATGTACCACAAAATCGGATTGAGTTTACAAAAAAATCCTTCCTTTACAGATTTTAACTGTTGGGGAAAAGCACTGGTATGATAAATTCTACAAACAGTTTACAAAACCAATTTGTACATGTGTATTATGTTCTTATTCTCATTATCATCCGAACATAAATCATTTCTTTTCTTTACAGGGACAAACAAAACAAAAAATTCAAAACATTCTTTGGGACAATGAGCTTACAAGACAAGTTTATCGGATGCCAGTCCAAATTATAAACTCTCTTTGAACAAAAGTTTCGAGAGATATCAAGATAGAATTACTAATGATATCAGAACGTCGTCTAAATCGGATCCCAAAAGATTATGGAATATATTAAATCGCTGTTCGGAAAAGAGAAATCGATCAGTCAATGTCTCTTTTGACGAATTATACAACTACTTTAAAAAGTTGAATGAGGTTAACCACGATGACGCGGTACCCAATATACATCTAAATCAATCAAATCTAGAGGACAACGAAACATTAAATGCTACTATATCTCAAGCTGAAATCGAAAATGTCATTATGAACTTACACAATGATAAAGTTAGTGGTCTAGATAGAGTTACTAATGGATACATTAAATACTCTCTGCATATTATGATTCCTATATACTTAAAATTATTTAACTTTGTTTTTGATAAGTGTATAGTTCCTGACAGGTGGTCTGTTGCGGTTATTACTCCAGTTTTCAAAAATAAAGGGAACTCGAAGGAACCGAAGAACTATAGAGGAATTACTCTAATGAGTTGTGTAGGAAAAGTATTTGCAGGCATTTTGAATAACAGATTAGCATTGTTTTCGGACGAAGTAAATTTAATATCCCAATCACAAACTGGTTTTAGAAAACTTCACTCAACCGTTGATAATATTTTTTATCCTACACACCATTATAATTTTTTATCTTTTTCTAAAAATAAGAAACTTTTTTGCACCTTTATAGATTTCAGCAGGGATTTTGATACTATTTGGCGAGCCGGTCTTTGTCAAAAACTATTAAAAAATATAATAAATGGGAAATGTTATAATCTGATAAATAATCTTTACAAAAATGTCACAAAGAATGGAATAAACTCAGATTTTTTGCCTGTAACATTGGTGTACGTCAGGGTGAGAATTTTATATCCTTTCATTTTTTCTTTGTTTATCAATGATATTGAACAATATTTAGAAGACAATGCTATTCAATCTTAAAATATGATTGGTAATCTCAGTGATGATATTTTAGATATTTATTTAAAAATCTTTCTTCTTCTGTACGCCGATGACACTACTTATCTCAGAAGGTATGCAAAGAATGTTTACTTAGAATTTTTTTCCGATTATTGTAATAATTGAAAGTTGCAAGTTAATGTTGAAAAAACAAAATTTGTTATTTTTTCTGAAAGAAAGTATACTAAAAATTTTCAATTTATGTTTAATGACAATGAACTGAATATTTGTGAGTCATGTAACTATTTAGGTATTCTTTTTCATTTCAACAATAGTTTTGTAAATGCTAAGAAAAAAATGGTTGAACAAGCTCAAAAAGCATTATATTCTGTTTATTACAAGATGCGAAACATAAATATTCCAATTGAGTTACAGTTGATATTTGATACTTTGGTTTGTCCCATTTTATTATATGCCTGCGAGGAAACTGGGTTTGAGAAAAATGATAATGTTGAAAAAGTTCACTTACAGTTTTTAAAGAATATACTTAAAGTAAGATCAACTACACATAACCATCTGGCATACGGTGAGCTGGAACGTTTTCCATTGATTGTCGATATAAAATGTAGAATGCTTTGTTTTTGGAAAAGACTTATTGGTTCCAACAAATTATCTTTAAAATTTGCATATTTAGTATATAAACTTAACCTGGACAGTACGAAGGACACAAAGTGGATCAAATTCATTAAATATACTTTTAATGAGATTGGTCTTAGTTTCATATTCTCAGACACTGTTCATGTAAGCACTGATTGGCTGAAAATTCATGCCAAACAGATATTAAGAGAACAATTCATTCAGAAGTGGCATGCTGACCTGGTAAATACTTATAGGGGACAATTTTACCTATCATTCAAAAATGAGTTTGTTGTTGAGCCCTATCGTTACTACTGAAACCAAATCAAAGATTATTTATTATCAAACTTAGGTGATCAAATATTAAATTTCCAATCGAGATTGGCCGCTGGAGAAATATACCTAGAAACAATGGAATTTGCAGTTAATGCACGTCTGGCACGATTGGAGATGAGTTCCATTATTTATTTGTATGTCAATGTCCTGAAATAATTGAACATCGAATGAAATTTATTCCTCAGTATTATATTAACAACCCTGGTATAACTAAAATGATTGGTTTATTTAAATTATGTCATATAGAACTACTGCTTAACAAATCTCTGTTTATTACAAAGATTAGTTCATTATTTTAGACCTGTATCCTCACTATCCCCCATGTTTTTGAATTTGTTTATATTGTGTATTATTACTCTCATTATATGTATATGTATCTGTAATATTTGCTTAGGTTACACACCTGTGTGCCTGAGTTCTTGAATAAATATTGATAAGACATTCAAGACAATCATATTATATACATGTAATTGAACTTTTTAAAAATTTTAAAATTTATCTGTGAAAAGAGAAAGGCAAGTGAACTGTTTTCATGTGTCAATGTATGACCTCGAATAAACTAAGAAGAAATTTATTTAAACGCTTGGTAATTTACACGGTAGAAAAAACAACTATCATGGTTATACCCATGAAAAAGTAAAAAAAAGTGCATGACATTCTTTAATATTTGTTTACCGCGGTTGCTAATCCATATCTATACAATAAAATACAGACGCGAATGTAGTCAGCCGTAAACTGCGTTCTTACCTTGCATACCATCCGACCAAATACTGTAAGTAGTGATCTTTTCGTTTTCATCTTGATTTCATTACTTGAATAAAAACTTAAAATATAACACACAAGGTTGATAATTACCTAAAATTAAAAATAAATAAAATTGAATGAAAACAAAATTCATTATCATTAATTGTTAATTTCGTCATGTGATTAGACAAGTTTTTAGCAACAGAATGTGTATTGTACCAACCAATGTATGTACTACCTTTACTTTCGAAGGAAAACCAAATCCTTTATTTTCCTTTTCCCATTTATCGCACTGTATTTTGCAGTTAATTGACGATATATATAAAAATTATTTGTATCTTATATATTCATAATTTATTATATTTCATTTACCAAATTTTTATCAAAGATATACTATTGTCATCAATGCGGAAATTTTATGTTCTTCGGAACAAATTGATAAAACCTTACAATATTCGGATACCAAAATTTTGTCTAAGTAAAAACATCTTGCCTACCTATACCGATTCATCACTTATGTCAGACAGACTGATCGACTGCAAAACGGGATCAGTATACATGTATGGAGCAAGAAGGGTTAACCTTCTCGAATCTCCTGAGATTACTTCTGGGTTAAATAATAGTTAATGTTGTTTAAAATAAAAGGGGGATTATACAAGATGTATGTGGTTGAGATGTCTCATAAAATCTTACTAATAGATTGTACCTGTGGCGGAAATGTTATACAAAAATGCTGCGTCATTTGTACAGAAGTTTATTGATCTTCAAATAATGTCTTCTAATACATCTTTTAATGTTTTCAGTATCCAAATTTAATTCACAAGATTTTTATTTTATTAAATCTTATAACAATACTTCTTAAATCTTTTTAACTGCTGTTGTAATTGCTGTTTCAAATCTAATTAACATTTCAAATCATTTAAACAGAGGCATACTATTTTAAATGCCTGAAAGATACATGCTTCTGAATCCCACGTGAAGAGACGATTGTATAAAATGTCAAGAAATTATATTACTTTGAGCCACCAGATTTCTCCATCATTGTTTTAATATATACTTTGTATTTACGTAACAAAATTTCTACAGACTCAAATTTCTATTCTCTGTTGAATTTTCACTTTGTTTGTGTTCAGTTAATATATCTGCTGTAACAATAAACAATGCGAAATAACAGTGTAATAATATTTAATGATAAAATTCAATAGTAAAAAGTTTATCACACCATTTACATATCATGTTTTTTTAAAGATATGTAACCCTAAGAAATCATGAGTTGCAAACATGCATCAAGGCTAGCTATTTTTTAATAGTTTGTAACTGATGTTATTTGTCATCTATAAGATTTGTATACATGGATGCTTATCACAACAACAAAAATATTTTTTACAAGCGACACAGTGATTCAAACATTCAACTTTTTATTAGCTTGTGTACTTTGGTTCATATTTTGAGTTAAATCTGTTTGCAAATAAAATCCTCTTTATCGTGGAATTGCTTTGCTTCATCGCACATGACTTCCATTATATCTAACTTTAATACTTAAAAGCATTTACAGTTGCACAATTTAAATGACAACTGATAAGGAATATTAACGATATTTGCTATGTTTTGACACGAATCCCGCTACTTTAGATAACATCTTTTGACCACATTTTCAAAAATTATCGTAGCACAAAGTGACATTAATATAAAGAAAAGGTTAGAAAATCCGAAGTGACATCTAACAAAATAAACACAGAGACCGACAAAACCCGACAAAACCGAGATGGGTAAGGACGAGAACAAACAAACAACAGAAACACATCAGAAAAAACTACTAAAAATATGAGCAACTTCGACCCCACCAAAAACTGGTTGAACTCAGGTGGTCAAGGTAGGTAATACAACAATGTAGTTCCTGCCTCTTGCAAGACTTCCGCCACGTTGCCCAGTTTTATTTTCGGTGTTAAAAGTCATGGTAGAAGCAGATTGTAGATGTCGTTCCTCTAACCCTTAGACATCACTAAGAAAATCAGACTGGATCAGACAAATGTTTTGCTGATCAATTCACACGATATGAATGGGAAGAAATGCAATTATCCTGAAATCCCAAAAGAAATATTAAAAAAACAAATCCAGAATGTCGAAGATAAAGTAGTGTGTTTTAGGAATAAGAGTCTTAAGTCTAATTGTCCATTTACAAATTATATGTAATCATTCAATTAAGAAATCACAAGCTTACATAATATTCATATATTTTCATAATATTCGAAAGTCAACCCTATGGCCTCAAATTAAAAAATCAAAACATATATTGGACATCTTTTTACAGTGTAATACAATTCTGTGTAGAAATAATGCATAAATTGAAAAATGAAAGCGGAGCTTACGTCAGAAGCTTAAATTTACAATTTTTTTAAATTCGAACCCTGTAGGCCCGAAGTTTTAGAAAATAAAAAAAAATTAACTCTTATTGGTCTGTAAATGCTATGCAATTATTCTTTAAAGGAATTAAATCCTTGAAACTGTTTGGACTATCCATTTTTTTATCAAGTCATGGTCCCTAAATATAATCGAAGCAATTAATTTCTTTTAAATTATCTTAACCAAAATTACACCCATACATGTTTGGCAGTGAAATGTTTGTCTTGCCACCTTCGGTTAATTTTGATGATTGCGAAAGTAGACAAATTTCGATTTAAAATGATTGGCCACTTTCCCGTGTATTTGTTTTACTCATAAACATTGATTTTTTCATCTTAAATATTTACATACTTTTTAACTTGTATCCAATGCATTTTCATGTAAGAAAACAAACATTTTGTGCTTAATCATTAATAGGTTCTAGTTTTCTACCGGCAAAAGCCGTGTGAATAGGCGACTTGGATCAATTTGCATTACCTTTGGAATTTTTGCATGAAGGAAATTAAGAACGAAGCCATTCTAATGTTGTATGAAAGGAGATGCATAATCTAACTAAGAGTCAGAAATTCGTTTTGCTTATAAATGTCCTTCACTTTGAAAAAATGTCTAAAAGACATTACTTTGGCAAATTTGTGTTAAAACTGTCTATCAATGCGATATTGAGGTATGTTAATTTTTTAATAACTTGCTTGTCATTATTAGCAAATCTTTAGACATCACATACCAGGCTATGCCTCCAGAGATTTTGAAAGGTTTTAGGCGACTATTTGAAAATGTGCAAAGAAGTGAAATAAATGCCGGGGAAAATGGCATACTTCTTTTAATGACTCCATAACCAATGATCACTGTGAAAAGATAATCCCTTATTTAGAATAACACTAAAATACCACAAAAATGCAGCGATACTAATATGATTAATACATTAATTAAATCCATAAACGATATGAATGTTTTATATTCAAATACAAATATCCACGTAATGCTTGGAGAAACTTTAAATTTTTGCATTATCTGTATTATGTTTTAAAAACATCTCGCACATCTTATCACGTTTATTCGATTCTAATTGATAAGGATTGCCAGTTTTCTTGCCGTAGGTTGGTGGTTCTCCACTGATACTTCATCTTCCTTCCGGAATAAAAGCTGACCTCTACGATATAGCAAAATGTGCTAATCGGAAAGTGGCGTACAACCCAAGTAAACCAAATTAAATACGTTAAATAATTTAGATGAAGAAAAGAAGAATACGTTACGATCAGAGCTACAAAACAACATACGAAGTACAATGTAAATATTTAAAATTAATCGAACAATACTACACATGTCAATCGCCGAGACAGATTATGAGGCTTGATACAAGGTACATCTCTATCCCCTACAAGGATTACCTATGTACCTTGTTGTGAAGACTGGGATAGTATATATACAATTTATCATATATTTGGTACTAAATACAGGAGTTTTGAATATACGATAAAGGCCATGATGTTGGTCCGTATCTGACATCTATGACGTCAAACCCTTTATCGCATGGCTTACCCTATATCGCATACCCTTTATCACATAGCTTTTTTCAATTTTGTTTTCAATTTTTTTTTTTTGTATTTTTTTGGGGAGTCGAATTTTTTTTTTTTTGGGGGGGGGGCAAATTTACAAAAAACAAATGTTCAATTTTTTTCGATTATCTGACTTTTTTTAACCCCCCCCCCCTATTTTTTAATTTTTTTTTTCACAAAATATTTTCCCCGATCAATTTCATTTGTGGCAGTAGACTTTAATCTGGAAAATTTGAAGTCTGTTTAAATATATGAAAAAGTGCATAATACATGTTAAAATCTGTATCACATGCTGTATTCTCTATATAAATATGTTCATCCCATATCAAACCTAAGGAAAGCAATACAGTTACTATGGTGCAATTGCCTTTCCTGTTTTTTTTTGCAGGTATTCAGATATCGCCGTAGAGTCTGAAGAGTAAAAATTTATTTCAACTTGGCATTTTTTAAATTCTAGTTTTAGTACAAAATGTCGGTCCAGCCACAGGCAGTAACCCAGCAAGTAAGTTTAGATTAGTTTAGACCTATATCAAAATATAGCAGTTTACATTTGGAAACATTGATGTTTTTGTTACATGTATCCTGCTTTTATGATTGTTTTCTAGTATTTCATAATTCATCTACTAGTATGGGCTAGTGAGGAAATAGTTATTCCCCAGATTGACAATTCAAAGTTTAACAACAGCTATCAAATTTGAATTGACATAATTTTTAATGTGTTTACATATATATCTTTGGCATTTTTGCAATAAATTAAATCAGACACCTGAACTAAAACTGAAAAATTATCAAAACAAATCGTTATAAAAATTCAGTATGTATTCGTTTTTGAAGTTCTCTTCGCTATTTGTTAGGTAATTATTTGAAAAGATTGTTTTTTGAAAAGGTACATAATATTTAAAGTACGTAATATTTTTAAATTACATATAAATTATCTTGCTTTCGTTTCAAATTGAAATAGATTTTATTTCAAATAAATGGTACTTAGTTCATCTATTGAATCTAACATTTTAATTAGATTAATACAGTACTTATTTCAAGTTTCAAGTTTCATTAGTAGCTCAGGCATAGCCAAGTATACAAGTGTTCACTGCATATATATATAACATAAACATTATCATAGGCGTATAAAGTACACAACATATATTATGATAATTGAAAAGTTAATCATACTGGTGAAAAAAATTGGAATATCTAAAAACATCCTTTGTAAATTCTGACAAATCTAGCTTAATTTTCAAGACTTTTACATTGCTAAAGTACTAATGACCTTTGATCTTTTCTACACTAGGGTGACGATAGTATTATTCAGGTATAAAAGTTTGTCTTAACCTAATAATATTTGGGGTTTTACAAATATGCAAATAATGATATTCGTCTCCCAATTGCCCACAATCACATACATGTGTAACTTACAGTCTAGCAGATCGTTGAATGCCATACCGTCTACCACTTTCAATGGGTATTCTTAAGTTTGACGTTCTTATCCTACAAATATCAATATGTTCCGGCGGGGATAATTTTAATAAATAATTTTCCAATCCAAATTCTGTTTTAAAGACGGAATAACCCGCCCACCCCCCCCCCCGGAGGAGTTTACTATATCGTTATGCCACATCTGAAAGAACTGGTTTCGTAATAGTCGTTTCACATGAATCTTCAAATGCTTTGCATCAATAGAATTGATTATCCCATATATATAGCTTAAGCCACATTTGTTAAAAATTGATTAAATATATGATACCCATTTAAAATGGTAATTACCATTAACATGTAACTTATATAATATTCTATACATGATACAAGATAACTTTTTATCACTAGAACAATTTTGACCAAAAATAAAATATCCTTACATGTATTTCAATTTCAAGAGGATGCCGACCGAGCTCTCCATAAACCATGAAATTTTGGCGTACCAGATTTCATTCTAAGAATTTTTTTACAAAATTTTAATTTTGTTATCTTCAAAGTCCCATACCTAACAACCATATAATAAAACAGATGCTACCAATGTATCAAAAAGCTTTAACTGTAAATCTATGGGAATGGATAAGTTTCGTATTTTTGTATAAAGAGCAAATAACGATTTCTGAGCTTGGTCAACAAATTATTTTTTGCTATTGTGACATTACCATTAAAATTCATCAGTAATCCTAAGTAAGAATAAAAATCAACTATTTCTAGTATTTCACCTCCTAGCTTGAAAAGTTTATTTTTCATTTTGCGCTTGGAAAAAAAGACAATTTTTGTTTTACTAGTATTGACCTTTAGTTTCCATAGAGAGCAGTAACTTTCAAAAGCATCAAGTGCAGTCTGTAACCCTTCTGGAGATTTAGCAATAAGTATAGTGTCATCCGCATAAAACAATAAAAAGAGTCTACGATAAATCTGAATTTCGTCTAAACAAATATCTGATAATTTTTCTAACCATGGTACATTTTTCAGCCAAAAATAACTCTCCAAATCATTTAAATATAAAGCAAACAAAAAGGGTGATAGGTTTCCCCCTTTTCAACCAAAAATGCACCAAATATAGAAATATAACTTAATATATTAAATTCTTGATCAACTTCTTCAAAAGCTTCTGGTAAAGTATACCTTGTATTCTCAGGAGGTAAATAAATACAGCCTAACAGTACACCATTTTCTTGAAATAACAGACCTTTTTAAATTTTAATCCACAGTACATATTCACATTCAGATTTGGGGAATTCCAAAAATAAATCTATTGATGAATTATAAGTGATAACTATTCCTCCCGATTTGTTTTTACATTTCTGTCGTAATTTTGAAATATAAGAGTAATTTGGTGGTAACTCCAAAATATCAAAATCATCTAACATACTCTCAACAAATATACAAATGTCATGTACATATAAAATATAAAGAACATCTGGACATAACAGTTTTGACTTTAAACTACTGAGTTGGTTCAAACTTTTTTTTTCTATTAATATTCAAGTCATTTTGATTATTTTTCTATTATTCCCTTGTTGCTCTGTCCTATACCGGTCATGCTTACTTCAGTATTGTCTCCTGGGGAGTCATCATGTTGTCTCGAGAACGCATCATCATCATCAAAGTTGATTCTGTTCTTCCTGTATCCATTATTTGCAAGATCATTTAATGGTTCATAACTACGTGATGGGTCATATATCCACCCATTGACAGAAAGTTTATCATTCCGTAACTCTGTAAAGTAACCAAGATCCCGCATGTCCTTCATTTTCGGTATTAACGTCTTCCGCCTCTCACTATTGTTCAAAAACATTAACATTTTGTCCTCTTAAGTTTTGGCGCAGCTTTTAGAACACGAGTTTTGTCTTTCCTTTTTTCGAATCTTACGACAATGGACCGGGGTCCGCCTCCCGCCTTGTGTTTACGTCTATGAACAGCATGGAACTCGATTGGGTCTGAAGTTTCCAATCTGTCGGTGATAAAAGTCTTAACCACATTTTCGGTATTTTCAAAACCGATGGATCTTCGAGAGTACAGAAATAATCAAATTCTCTTTCATAGACTGAGTTTGCAATCTGAGAATGTCTTCACAAAGACGGGTATTTTAACTCCACAAGTCCCCCCCTCCTTTCTAGTTCAACGATCGCCAGTCTCTGATTTAGGGCAAGAACGTCAACTCCAATATGTTCAATGCGCTCATTTTGGTTATTAACCCCAGTTTTATATTCTGTACATCGGTCGACAGTAATTGAATAAAAATATCTTTTAAACTGTCTTACTTCCCTAACTTATTATAAATGTCAGATAAAACATTATCCTGTGTGTGACTATGATTAATGGCATTATCATTTGTTGTTTTAATTAGATTAGGTTGTATCATGTATGACTGGGTTAATGGAATGTTATTAACTGCCGGTCTACTCGAATACATTCCCTGTAATGGTGAATAAACATACGAATTGTCAAAAACTGTAATCGATGTTTGAGGCAATGGCCTAGGTTGAGGTGAACGAATCATAATGCCGGGTGAACTGTTAGAGCTTCTGCACCGTTCCCTACCTTTTTCTTTATCTTCCATCTAATAAAACCATATCTGTAAACTCCTTGGCCCCTGACATAGAATATTTTCAAATGCCACTGAAACAAGGATTCTACTCCATATATATTCGAGAACAATTACACACATACCAGCTACTCTGAAAACCCTGTGTACTCAATCCGCCATCTTGTGTTTAATTATTCCAAATATATAACACATTTTAAAAATTTTATATCACTGAACTGTAGTCAACTGCATTTCAAAGTGTTTATTTCCGGTTGATGCACATACGGGCTATTCAACGAATGACATATAAACATTTAATTTCAATAAAATATATTTTGTTTATCCAAATAAATGACAATGAAATAAAAATATTCTAAGATATAACTAGCGATCAAATTAAAGTTCAAAGAAGATTGTCACGTGATACGACTGATTTATTAATATGGTCTGAGTCATGATATTCACATTTTCGTACCAAATAATAGTTATTTGGTTATATAACATGCTAACAATAATTCAAACAATTTTATAATTATTCGCAAGCTTATATATATCGTCGCTTTCTCTCTCAGTCCTTCGCATTCTTTTAGATATTTTACTTTGGGCAAACAAACTGGAGTTTGGATTTGTGTTTAGTTGTAATGGAAGGAAATACACACACACACACACACACACACACACATACAAACACTATGGGAGAGCATATTGAAAAATTCTGGAGAGTTTTAGTATACTGATAAACTGAAGTGACTTTTTTGAGGTATGCATGGAATCTCAAACACCATGTTAAAGTTAAAGAAGTAACTTCCATATGCATGAGCCTGTTGTCTACCAACAGCAGTAAATTCCATATGCATGAACCTGTTGTCTACCAACAGCAGTAACTTCCATATTCATGAACATGTTGTCTACCAACAGCAGTAGCTTCCATATGCATGAACCTGTTGTCTACCAACAGCAGTATCGTATCAGCATTAGTAGTACAAACTCGACAATGCAAGTTAATGCATATGAAGGACCTATTGTACGATCGTATTGACACGAACACTTGATTTTGAAGAACAAAACTCGACTTGCGGCAATAAACGACGTTGAAAATTTTAAGTCAATAGAACGCAAAATACAAGAGTTCCGAGATCTGAACCTGTGTTGGTCAAATTCCAATCTTTCCATTTTGCCAACCAATTATTTTTCGCTCGTTTGCAGCGAAGCAAAATCAGAGAATATTTAATTCCAGTAATCAGAAAATTGAATTATCTAATGTATAGCCATGTTAGTTTGTGAAAATATACAAACTTGATTCTCTATAGATTCTTCATTCAGGGTTTAGTTTATTTGGTGTAACGGTTTGACCACTCAGTTATTCGAATTTCTTATGGAATTTATATTAGCTGTTCTACAAATTACATGTCCCACAGAATCCTTGTGTGGGTTCGTGGTCCAGTGGTTAAGGTCGCTGGCTACGGTACTGAAGGTCCTGGGTTCGAGCGTCAGCTAGAAGGGCGTTTTTCAACCTCCTGCACAAATCTCTGTTACTCGGACCGGGGTATGAAACTAGTTTGAGTATGTGGGGGCCTCGGTTGGTCAAAGTTAGTCCCGACTTTGACCTGTAGATCAATCTGCTAGTAAGGGTATGTCTACTAAATACTGTGGTAGTTCGTGTTCCTGGTTGATATCTCTTAGGTTTGTCTGTTCCCTCCGAGTTGCCCGGTGGTTTTCTCCGAGTACTTTGGCTTACAGACGCCTGGTGTCCTAACACTCCCTTGGTGATGGGTTGGGGATTGTCCTGGTGATGTTTTGTAAATAGTTAGACACATCTCCATCTTGAATGGCGAAATTTCAGTAATACATACAATCCTCATTTAAAGTTCAAAGTCATTTGACCAAGTATTTTTTCGAGAATGTGAAGATTATTAAAATCAGAATCATAAAAGATATAAAGAATTGTTCATGAAGGAATGTGCAAAATGAAATTTGTTCCATCAAGACGAAATATACCAATGATATACAAAATCTCCAGTACATGGGTTATAGCAAGTTTCGGATAATATCTGTGACCTGAGATTATTGATTATTGTGCTATAACGTTTTGTTCAGGGAAATTAAATGTATTTTACTGTCAATTCATTTCTATGAACAAAGAAAATTCTTCTGACATCTAAGATAACATTTTTACAAAATGGCATGGTGCTTCCAGTTGAGTATCTAAGACATTTTTAATATGAAAATGTGTGTTTTTGTTGATATATCTGTTTCTGGTTCAACCATTATTTCTTCCAACACGGTTTGCAGTGATCCGTGTGGTCCGTGCTATCAATAGACGGCATCGCTGCTGGCAAACTGCAAGTCCCACAGCTACGGCATCATCAATTAACACGTTTTAGATATGTGTTAAAATTTTGTTTGAAATTCCTTTAAAAAAAGGTTTTCACTTTCAAGTAATTAACATAAAATCCTTCGTCAAGATTACAACTCAGAAAGAAGAAAAATATAAACACATATCACGCAGGGATACAAATGTGCATGTAGGGTAGTTGCGTCAGACATTTAACCAATGGGGGTGTTGAATGGATAATACGGGTTCTTAAATATTTAAAAAAATATCCTGACTCCTGACTCCTATTTATACTGCTTGGCACAATTGTACAATATCAAAATTACATTGAAACTTCTGTAATATGTTTAACCTCGATAAAAAGTTCCATTAGAAGAAAGAAACTAATTATTGCAGAAGTGATATTGAGGACAAGCTCGATTTTATTTTAAAGTGTAACGAATTTGATCATATAATGAATAAATGGTAAATATTATCTTGTAATGACTATGATTTAATGAAAAATAAATGATATGTACAACAAAAGAAATAATTACTACTAGTCGCCTTCCTTAGCTGAACACATTTTTCATCATTTATTTATTTTTATATTTAATTATACATGTATGTATGAATTATTTTCTTAAATTATCCAAGGCATTATCTATACTTCAATAAGTTCGCCAATCAATATTTTATTATTAGAAATAATGCAGCAATTTATTCTGCAATTAAATACTTTCAAAAATATTATGTTCAATGTGAACATATTTTATTGTTAATGCACATTTAAAAATTTGTTTAGATCCCACTGTAAATTTATGATATTTACCTGATTACTATCAAAACATCTATTGTCTTTTGTATGTTGGCATTCCTTGAATACATATTTTCAGAATGTTGGTATTTCTTTAAGACGGTTTATTTTGGCTATGCCCACTTTCTTTGACCTGCCGACATATACATAAGGAAAAACAAACACACACACACACACATACAAACACAAAGTGTGAGAGCATATTAAACAATTCTGGAGAGTTTTAGTATACTGATAAACTTAAGTGACTTTTCTGAGGTATTCTGCAATTCTGCAGGTAAAAAAAATTCATTTAATATTCATTAACAATCAAGATAATTGTTGTTCACGTGTATAAATACATTTCTCATGTTCAAAGTTCAAGAGAAAGTTGTTGAATATAAAATTTAGCTATCAGCCTCATGTACCCAAAGTACTTCAATTGGTTGATTCATGTGTTTATGACAACGTACTTCTGCTTCAAATTTTCACATTTTCTCGTCCTGATATGCGCCTAATGGCTGCCACTGAACGTTAAACAATAATTCATCCATCCATCAATCATTTCGCAAAGAAAGTTAAAACTAAACGTCACAACGTTGTGACAAACGTGATGACTTACATTTTCCTATTGTCCTCTTCTTGAGTAGCAATATACCAGCATCGCCTGCATATGGCATCCACGTTTCTCAGCTTATCCGATATCCAAGCTGCCACAAAAACTGCTTAACCAGGGTTTTATCAGGGATAAGTTCATGTCATCACTTAGGAAATTTTACGGTCGTCATCACGAATGGTTTAACGGTTACAGTGTTCCAATATCGAAGGTGATGTTGGACCTGTTCCTATTTCATGTACCTCCACGGATTTGTGACTACCACCTGGTTGACTTTTTTAACTTCCGACGGGTGCCGTATACGGGGCAGGAACTGCTTACTCTTCCAGATCACCAATTTTCACTCCTGGTTTTTTTAATAGATATAGGAGTTCTTGTTGTTCATTGTTTTTTTTTTTAGTTTTCGGTGTTTTTTTGTTGTCCTTGTGGTTGTTCATTTGTCTTCCAGAATTTGTCTGTTTAATGGATTGCGTTTTTTTGGTTTGCTCCTTAGGTATATTTGTCCTCTTTATAAAAACCCAAATCTTGATTAGACGTTGTTTAAGTCTGGTAGGCGTTAGGGGAACAAACCTATGTACAGGTGGTGCACTTGAAGCTTATTCGTTCAATTTTAAACACATATTAGCATATTTACTTTATTCGATTCGATTGATGAAAAACACAAATTAATACATTTATTTTAAATTTTACTTTTGACGACAAACACCTGTTCTGTTATTTAATTTATGAATCACTGATCTATGTAAAAAATACATTCGTACAAGCATGCAAATCTGGAAAAAAAAATTACGGTTAATAAATATTATCTATATACAAATATGATCAAGAGAAATTGATTTGTGTGATGAAAGGAAACTACTGATAATTTTTAAACATATATATATCGAGAAAAGTTTTTATTATTCTTTTAGATTAATTTTTGATTGCTTTTTACAGCCTATGCAACAACACACTACGGTTGTTGTAGCCCAACCTAGAGTGAAACAAAGCAGGGACTGGAGTACTGGTTTGTTTGGATGTTTTGAAGATATTTTGTCGTGTGAGTTCAATACATGGATTTAAACATGGTTAAGGTGGAACTCATATTTAATGTTAGTCATTTTAGGATACGAGTTTAAACCGAGATACATTCACTTTTCCTAATGAGTCTCCACTTTATTTTAATATCCCTTTTCTTATAGACAGAAGTCACGTCTTCAAAAAGGTAAAGTCTACATTATACCCTAATTAAGACATCAATTCGTGAAATATTTGAAAATGAAACAAGAATCAAGCGCACAACTGTTATTTCTATTTTTCAACTTGAAAGTCGATACATGGGAGATCATATCGATGAAGGTCGCATTGCAATTCAGCCAATCAGCTATAAAATCGATTGGTTATATGTCTGCAAGATTTTGTACACAGCCCCATGATCGTGAATGGTTGAATGATAATGTATTCATACATGTACTGACCCCTTATACATTTGAATGACCTTCATTACGATGTTGTTAGATCTCCAACTCAAGACATTTAAACAACCGAATTACATCAAAAAGCAAAATGCGGAGTTCTCATTTTTAAATATTAAATTGGAGAGACCAAGACGTTGATTTTAGCGGTTCTACTTGCAGTGTATTGCCTATTTATTTAGGGACATGCAGGAGTGTATCCAATACATTATAGAATAAGGTGTTACTGCAAATACATGTAGTGCGATTCCTTTGCAAGACAAACACATGTTACATAACACAATAATTAAGACAAGCATATGAATAATGACCATTTTGCTTGATGTGACGATAAAGGTTTAAATAAGTAACAACTAGAGGTCCAGGAGTCTGAATAACTCATAAATGGCCACAAATACAGTAGCTGAAAGGTTACTTGGTTTACGATTAGGATCAATGGACATTTTTTAAATATAATATCACCATTGCGCCCAACATTTATTTAAAATGGATGAAATTCTACAGAATAAAACTTTATGAAGTACATTTTTCCCAACCGCTCCTATGTAAGGCATTGATGGCCATCTTAGTTGAAAATCCTGGTCATAGGATAAATATCAATTCTGCAAAATTCAGCTCCCTGAGTATCTTCACAGTTAACATTTCATGTTATCAGACAAAATTCATTTCATTTCAAATATTTTATTGATAATATATCGAAGGGATTGGATAACAGGCAATGCCTATATAGATCCTCTCCCGAAACAAGATGGAAATATAACAAAACATAGGCTACATGTATACAGTATAAGAGGACAACACTACAATCTACCTATAGCATTTCTAGAACTTTACAATTTTAAAGTTAAATTAAAATATAATTATGATATGTACATTATAAATCGATGTGGAGTACTTGTACAAAAAGGAAAAAAGGTAATGTTGAATTAAAGCAAACTTGATATATCATTTTGTATTACATTGACTTTAAGCATATATTCCACCAAATATCAATTTAGTCTTATCATATGTTTGTATATAGGGTCATGTTTTGCAATAAAAAAGAATGTTATCAAAATATGAAACATAATAGATATGTTTAAATTAAATAGGAAAAAAGTGCAAAATTATCTCAAAGAAAAAAAAATACATGAATTTAGCTAACACTCAAGAAAACAAATTGATTGAAAACAGATAATAAGGGGAAAAAAAGATAGAAATGGGTAGCAGGAGTAGCAACTTGAAGATCTAGGGACAGCCATTCCACAAAAATTAACAAAGTTTACAAGATTATAACATACACTAATATACCTGTGCATCTGTTACAAAAATAATAATAATAAAAATTAATAATCATTGGAATCTTTTGGTATCAGCTATATACCGTAACACGGTATTTACTACGTGTTCGTTTTCCCCTGGAGACAGATCACCCGAACCATACAAAAGAAAATCAAGATCCAGTTGTAACAGATAGTTATCAAGATCATGAAATAAGTGTACACGTTCTCTTGTATAAAGTGGACAAGTGAAAAAATAATGATAATTATCCTCAGTGTCGTTTCCACAGGCACAGCGTGAGCTCTCAGACAAATGTGACCGAAAAAGGTGATGGTTTAAATCGCTAACTTCGTTACGAAGTTGACAGTAGATTATATTATACTTACGTTGACCCAAAGAATAATGACTGGGAGGCTTTCTGACATTATTTAAACTTTTCTTTAACATATACAGGGACGTCGCATTTCGTACTTCACGATCCAAATTGTTCCATATGTCCATTGCACTCGGAAAAAAGCTATTCTTGTATGATTGAGTATTGGACCTAGGAATGTTAAAGAATCTCTGATTGCGGAGAGGATAATTTTCCTCAGTATTTATAAATGATGTGATATGTTCAGAAATATAACTGGGAAGATATCCATTCAGGGATTTATACACAAAAATGATTTTTTGTTTTTTGCGTCTCTCCCTGAGTGAGTCCCATCCCAGTTCATTATATAGTTTTAATCTGGATGTGCATCGTCGCGTACCAGTCACTATTCTAGCGGCCTCATATTGCACAGATTCAATTAAATCTGATTCCTGATTAGTGCAATTATCCCATACTATATTTCCATATTCTAGGATTGGTCTAATGAACCCAAAATAAAGTTTTTCGAGAGAATTTCTATCAAGATTATACTTAAGCATTCGTAAGACATTCAACCGAGTGCAGGCTTTAGAGTAGATATCATTAATGTGGTCTTTCCATGTACCCTTTGGATTAAAATTCAACCCTAAATGTTTGTGCTCTACAGTATTTTCTAAAGCAATATCATTCATTTATAAGGTTGGAATATCAACATGTTGCTTTCTGGTAAATAGCATGGATTTTGTCTTATTAGAGTTAAATGTAACCCCCCAGTCAGTTGACCATGAATATAAGCTATCAAGATCAGAGTTGAGAGATTCTGCAGCTGTTTCCTGGTTGTCAACGATACAGTAGAGTGATGTATCATCTGCAAATAGTTTTATTTTATTAGTGACAACGTCTACTATATCATTGACAAACAAAAGAAACAGGTAGGGTCCTAAAATAGATCCCTGAGGAACTCCTGCATTTATCGATTTCCACATTGAATTGTATCCATCCATGCATACACGTTGTTTTCTATCAGAAAGGTAATTACGAAACCAGTTAAGCAATCTGTCCTTAATTCCATATTTTCTCAGTTTATATAGAAGACCAGAATGCCATACTCGGTCAAATGCCTTAGAAACATCACAAAATATAAAACGAACGTCTTTTCCTATATCCAAATTCTTCATGATATCATCGTATATAAGTAATAACTGATTTACAGTTGAATCTTTTTGACGAAAGCCAGATTGATTATCTGTCAATATATTATTTTGGCGAATGTAGTTATGAAGATATTTGAAAACTATTTTTTCCAACATCTTACTGAAGCAATTTGTAACAGATATTGGTCTATAGTTGCAAGCATTTTCACTACCGCCCTTCCCTTTGTATATGGCTGTTACATTAGCCATTTTCCAGCCACTAGGCACAATACCATAATATAAACTTTTATTAAATAGAATAGTAAGGGGCTGTACCAATGGCTGGAAAATTGCTCTCAACAGTTTTGGTGGTAAATTATCCGGACCACCTGGTTTAGAAGTATTTAATGTTTCGAACTGATCGGTTACCTCCTGTTCAGTGACAACAATATCCGAGAACTCACACGGCGCAAGTGGAGGAACATCAGGTAGATTGGGTTCTGTCTCCAGAGTTGACACAGAAACAAAATAATCATTAATAACTCGAGCTTTATCTACGGGGTGATAAAAAATGTCCCCATTAGCCTTAATAGGGCTTTTTGTAATATTTGCATTTTTAAATTTTGTAACACCCTTGGCAATACGCCACCATTTTCCCGGGGGTATAGATTTGTCAACAAGTGAATTTTGTAAGTTAGTGATATACATCTTTTTTGCGTCTCTTATCATATCAATTATTTCATTTCTGATATGCCTAAAGTTTTGCCAGTCACTTGCAAGATTTCTAGTTTTGGCTTTTTTGTGTAGACGATTCCTTTTCCTCATTTTACATTTTATATCATTACTAATCCAGGGTTTGTCTTTTGGACGAATGCGAATCGTCTTTTGTGGGACAAATATCTCTAAAGCATGCGTAATCTCCCCATTGATAATATCATTAATCAGATCAACATCTTCTACGTCATCAAATCTACCCTCCCAATCAAAATCTTGCAAGTGCTGTTTAATAGCTTCATAATCACCTGAATCATAATCATATACAGTTTTCGTGTAAGATTTTTCACGGGGAGTAGTAAAATTCAATTCTATAACAACTGGACAATGGTCACTACAAAAATTTGTCAAAACATAGCTATCTCTAACAATGCCTAAATTATTCACAAAAATAGGATCTATAAGGGTAGAGGAAGTGGGGGTAATCCTCGTAGGTTCTGACACAACATTTGATAATCCAAGTCTGTCACAAACTCTAGATAATCTATGGTTATTACTTACAGTTATTAAATCTACATTAATATCTCCCAACAAAATTACATTATCAATATCAGAATCAATACAATTTGTGAATAAGTTTTCTAAATGGTCCCAAGCAGATGACCTAGCATTAGGTGGTCTATAGAAACACATAAGTAAAAATTTTCTATTACCAGAATGACACTCGACACATACAGATTCGATTTCTGGCAATTCTAAATCAGGGCGACGATTAACCAGAAGGTTATTCCTAATATACAGTGAAATACCTCCCCCTCTGCCATGGTCCCTATCCCTGCGAAAAGGCTCAGGGTTAAGAAAATTATCAATGCATATATCATCACTACTAATAGAGTTGTCTAATTTTGACTCTGTAATACATATAATATCGTGACTTTCAAGCTCAGTCTGAATCAAATCGATTTTGTTTCTTACCGAGTTAACATTTAAGTTTACAATAGATAAGTTACAAGGCTGAAGTCTAGATATATCCGGCCCGGGATGTTCATGTATGTCATTACCAAGTAATAATATAACAGATGCAACATATAACAAAAACATAATATTATTGAAGTTAAAAGTAGTGTGTGAATTAAGGGGTGAAAATCGAGGAAGTATAAAGTTATCCATTATCATATATGTAGTACATTATAGTAGTTATACCCCATTCAGCACACACACAAGGATGATCTTGTAAATATAATATAGAATAGCAGTCTACAAAGACACATGAGTGACTTGCTCCTACAACAAAACGTATATACACAATGGTGAAATAAAAATTAAAAGTTGGAAGTAAACCGAATAACATCAGTTCAATGCAACTAGGAAAGGCTTGATAGGAAATGCGGAGATTGGAAAAAATGGTAGGCAGCAATGTTAAACAAGCAATGTCAATGATAAATTTGACCTATTCATGTAATCGACATTAGATGACGACCGAGACATGTATTTTATGACTGATGACGATTAAAACTAATGATCGGGAGAAGCGGGGTAACTCTAAAATACTTATAATAACTGCGATTACTGGGCGTAACTTATTCAACAGACGACATAAAATAAATAGAAAAAATTATAACTAACTAATCGTTATCATTTATCAGAGATAAATTATTATATTTGAATGTTGGAAATTAGAAGGAAAGGATAAGAAAAAATATAGGAATATATATAGATTAAATTTAACATTACACAAGAGGTCAATATACTTTGAAAAATCTTTAACTAGAATATAATAAAGACATAGATTATGAATAATATGTGTAAAACATTTCTGGACCTAAATATACAATATAAGGTCATTGCTTGACATTTTATGCAACAATTAATTGGAAAAAGTGAAATACATACTAATACATACAACACCTTATAGGAAAAATGTTAAACACAAACGACAAACAAAAGAGTAAAGTTTAATAAATTTTTTATGTTTATGTTCGGTCATATTGAAGATTCATCAATCACTCTTCTCGGCTGAGGTGTGTCTCGACATTGATCGCTCACTGTCTCTTTTGCTTGCTGCTGGTGTAGATGTGAAACTACCAGGTCTGAATATAGGCGCACTGGCATTAAGAACGCCAAGATCAGGTTGTGATGGAATTATTGACAAACTTCCATTGTTATTTTGGATTTTTATGTTGTAGAACTGCGACAGATCAGATTCCGTACTTATCAACACAGTTCGTGTATCCTCTTTATTTCGCACGAAAATCCTACCGTCAGATGTCCAACAGTTCTTTATTAGCTCATCATTGTATAGCTTACGAGCTTTCTTAAACAAACTGACCCTTTTAGCTGTTAATGCCTCATTGACATAGATCTTAGATTTTGTCCCAGGGTCACCATTTCTCTCTTTCAGAAAACGCTTGTTCCGATAGACCAGAGCACGATATCGGTAGGTAGAGAATCTCACTATGATGTTACGTGGTACACCGGGCTTTCTCTTCCCCAGACGATGAGAACGACCGATGTGGTCGAGAGACAGTTTTTCCTCGGAGTACTTTAATATGTCATTATTTATGATTTTCAATACTAAATCATCAGTATTCTCCTCTTGATCGTCTTGCGGTTCAGGGATTCCACTGAATTTCAAACAAGTGCGTCTGGAGTATTGTTCCATTTCCTCAAGACGATTCTCGAGATCATTAGTACGAGTTTGTAGGTGTTCAGTTAGTTCAGATTGGAACGTAGAAATTAATACATCTTTTATAGTTTGATGTTTCAAAAGTTCTGTGATGAATGTTTTGAGTTTGTTTTCGTCTTTAGATACATTAGCAATAAAATCACTAATATCAGATGAATCATCACCGTCAGTTCGTGGTCGTGGTCGTTTGGCAGATACAAAATTCTGAAAGAGCACATCTAAGGATAGTCCTGGTCAACATACACAAGTTTGAAAGAGAGGTATGTAAGGAGCGTTGTTGCCAAGAAGATTTCTAAATGAATTTCCCAACAGGGTCCTAGGTTTAAGTTGGTTCGGATGTCGCGGTCAACTTTGCTGACAGTCTAGGACATCAGACACTTCTGAAAGAGGAACATTGCTGTCAAATCTGGTTTCATTTTAGCAAGTGGTTTCACACAAGAGGTTTTGTAAATTTTTTTTTCCTTAGGGTCCTATGTTAAATCAAGTTTGGATGCAGCAGCCATCTTAGTTGACAGTCCTGATCTTTCCCACGCAATTATGAAAGAGGACTATCTGAGGACCATTGCTGCCAATTTTGGTTTTAAATCGGGACAGAAGTTTCAGATAATAAGATTTTAAATTAATTTCCCCATAGGGTCCTATGTTAAAGAAATATTTCTAGTCCGCTCAGCCAGATTATTTGCGTAAAAAAAATAGAAATTGAACTTAAAGGTCAAAGGGAAATGATAGTGACGGTCCCATTTTTACCAATATAATAATCATGCATGGTTTGAAAAACAGGCCTAGCCAGACATGACTACGGAAAGAACAAAGAGAATTAAGCTTAGGATGTCTTCAATGCAGAAAGGGGAGGGCAGAATAAGACCACTCTCTTGAAAATAAAATAGTGAGAGTAATCCAGTCAAAAAAGGCCATAACGTGTTTAAATATATTTCTTTGATAACAATTTGCACATTTCGTCGATTTACAACTCATCAGTTGTGCTTACGGCCTAAAATGTTGAAAACCAAAACAACAATCCAAAAGGTTAAAAAGCAAATTAAAAATACCAAAATGACCAAAAGGGGTAAAGCCAAAACGATCTAAGGACAGAGCTATGCACGAGGAAGATACTCCTTAGTTCTCACAAATTTTACAATTTTGTAACATTAAATTTTAAGTATCAATTTCGGAATAGTATCGAAATACTAGCAACTCTGCTGGGGATACCTTTGGGGTTACAATATAATTCTTTGATACCTTGTTGATGCACAAGATGTGCACATTTCATCGATTTACGACTCATCAGTTATGCTCAAGGCCTTAAATGTTGAAAACCAAAACAACAGTCTAAAGAAGTTAAGTAGTGTACCCCATTAACTACTAGTATTTATATGTATGTCTCTATTTCGCAGGTTTGGCTGTCTGCTTTTTTAGTCCGTGTTATGCTTGCTATCTTCCGACAAAAGCTAATGAGAACTTTTGTCTTTGTTGCTGTCTACCAAGTGGAGCTTGGCTTGTTGCTCTAAGAACAAAGATAAGAGCTGAAAATGGAATCCAGGTAAAAGACATCGTTTCCATGTAAAGAGTCGATATACATGATGTCATTGAATCGAAGATTAGTTATATCTCATATAAACCAATAATAATCATAATAATGATAATAGTAATAATAAATTAAAATGATATAAAAAGATAATGAATAAGATAGAAAATGAAAAGTAAAAGTCTGAAAGATAATTTAGCATGTAACAGATAAGCCAAATACAGTCGAACTCGGATCGCTCGTACACAGCGGTTGGGTCGAACTCGTATCAAAATCCCATCATTTTTCGTTATTTATCTATGTAAATAAAACCCCGGTATCTCGAACTTCGTTCGCTCGAACTCTCGAACTAATATTTTGCTCCCTACAATAATAAAACTTAAAATTACAACGCGAGACTGGAACTTACCTGTAAAATCAATCACGCACCTATCAAATAGTTCATTGATGGTCTAAGCGTATGCATGATTCGGAGCACAGGTGTGAAAACTGAGCTTGGCCAATAAATAGATAATTAATAACGTTTATTGTCATAATTTGTGTAAATTGATGATTAGCTTTAATTGGATTTTTTATGAATCTCAGTTGAATAAACAAGATGTTTAAAATTCATACTTCAGAAACATCAAAGAATAAATGAGGAATAAATTAAATGAACAGTTATCAAATTTCACTTTGATTGAGATAAAACCTCGAACAAGTAAAACTTGTAAAGATACAAAAGCTGTGAAATAATAATGAAAAATCATTCTTTGCTATAGAAGAACTTCTGATTCATTTTAGATGAGTTTATGATTATGACAGACACTATCGCGCAACTTTTTCATTGGTCGTCTGTTGTCGTTAACTACAATCACATACACAGGTCAATTAATTTAGTCTTCAAATCAAAGAAAAGTCAATAAAAATAATGTTTATTAACATCAAAAATTAAAATTCATAGGTACATACAAAGTACAAAATGTATGTACGACACACATTTTCCAAGGTTATTACATTAACCGATTGCAAATACCGCACTTCCGGTACATATACGAACAGGTTTCAGGAAATGTCAGAAGTTTGATGGCTCGAACTGTTTTTCTTGGTCCCTTCGAGTTCGAACCATCGAGGTTTAACTGTATATACTATTACATATATGCTAACATTATATACTACTTGGAAAATTGGTTTAGACATTGAATATCATTATGGTTTTGAAGATTTCATTGTAAACCTATCGTGACTTTTACAATGAATAACCATCTTGTTTTGGGGACATGGCAATAAACTATTTCGAAATGGGACATTCTCAGACTATTACACACATTTAGAATAAGTCGTTTCAGTCATTTCAGACAGGAACATCTTAAAATTTTCCACAGGGTATATATTTGCACTCGTAATTGCAATGAACGGGTGGTATTAAAAAAAAAATTCCTGTTCAATATCCAAATGGATAACTAGTGGTTATTGTATTTCTTATTCCAAAATACTACATATAGTTCATGCAAATATATTGTTCATTTCAGGGGTCCATCTGCAACGATTGTTGTTGTGTTACCTGCTGTGGTCCATGTGTCATGTGCCAACTCTCACGCGAGATCGACAATATCAACAAGGGTGTCGTCTAAAAAATTCTGCGATAATGTTGTGTATTATTGCTTGGAGAGATCCGTCCTTAGTTTTCTGTGATGAACTATTAAAGCTTTCATACATGATTTTTGTTAAATAAATTTTTATTTTCTAAAGCACTTTTTTCTACAAAATGATAACAAATCTTTTGCACTTAAAAACTGTTAAAGCAGCTTTGTTAATTTCAGCTTTCATTAACCTGTGATGTCAGTGTTTTTTTGAGCTTTTCATGCAATTCTTATGATGTGCAATTATAGCCCTATATAAACTACTCAAGGTTTATTGAACATACAATCCAAACAAAGATCCAAAACACTAAACAGAATTCGTCGACAGCATCACATAATCCTATCCATACTCCCTTTTATTCTTGCAAAAAGAAACCAAACCATCCAATTCAACTTGACAATACTAAGTAATAGTTAAAAGAATGATATCTACAGTAAAAACAACATATGTAATTTCAGTATCCGTTATAAAGATGATACAAATCCTCCCCTTAAATTAAAGATAACCTACATTTGTACATCTAATCTATAAGAGTAATCTCATCTCTGCTTCATACCCGGATTCTTAACGCCAATGTCGAAAATTGAATATTGAAATCAAATCTTTGTGACAAGCGTAAGAATTTCAACTTTCCAATTGTGAACTTTCTATTCTTAAGTATTAATACACCGCCGCAACAGGAGTTTGTTTACATTATATATTTAACTCATTACTTTGTTTGCGATATATAGAGAGGAATACTAAATTCATTACTTTTGTGCTTGCGATATACTGAGAAACTTGCTCAAGAGA
Source organism: Mytilisepta virgata (assembly GCA_028015205.1). Classification (NCBI taxonomy): domain Eukaryota; kingdom Metazoa; phylum Mollusca; class Bivalvia; order Mytilida; family Mytilidae; genus Mytilisepta; species Mytilisepta virgata. The sequence continues at coordinate 47,912,549 of CM051518.1, read as the reverse complement.
TTAATTGATTGATTGATTGAATATTTTTTAACGCCGAGCTGGCGATATTGCAGCCAATATCACGGCGAGAACTAATTTCAATGGAACTGGTTAAAATTTAACACAACATGTAAAACCCATAGACTATTTACAAGTAAGATATGGCAGTATAAACAATAAAAATGTCAGACAAAACGTTACAAAAAATTTACAATATCACAGACTTGAATAATATCACAGAAACGCTATCAGATAATACAAACAGTGAAATAAAATTATAACAGATAACAAATTAAAAATATGGATAAGGACTATAATCACGAATACAGTCAGACAGACTATATTCTCGAGTATAGTCCAACGTCCTTCAAATATTGTAGTATTTGGTTGCCAGCAACCTTTGTAAATAAATCTTTCATATTGTTGACTGTGTAGTACCGACAAATTATGTCGGATTTATCTACACAGTCAATTAAAAGGTGTTTAACAGAGTGACGGCATTGGCATGGAATACACTCAGGAGCCGGCTCACTCTCTAAAATAAAAGAATGAGTCGTCCTGGTGTGGCCAATGCGACATCTGGTCAACACAACCTGGTCTTTTCGGCTTTTGCCGTAAAAATAAACATTCTTGCCAACAGTTGGCTCTATCGAATGTAATTTATTGTCTGTAAGCAGATCCCACTGGGACTGCCACAGACGTAAAACATATTTGTATATTAAAGGTTTAAAATCAGAGTAAGGCACTGACATATTAGTTATGGGGTCATCTAACGCATCCTTCGCTATTCTATCTACGACTGTGTTTCCCTTAATACCAATATGACTTGGTACCCAGAGAAAAATGATTTCTTTGCCCATTTGGACAAGTCTTTTATAAAATTCAATAATATGGGCAATTAAAGGGTTTTTATATTTCTGACCTTCTATTGCCATTAAACACGAAAGTGAATCTGAACAAATAAGAAATTTAAGTTTTTCAGATGTTCTAGCAAACTTTAAAGCAAGAATTATGGCTCTGGCTTCAGCAGTAAAAATGGAACTGGAGGATGGAAGACGGAGAGTTGCTGCTTGTTGTCCATAGACAGCAGCTGCAGCCACTTTGTCCCCGTCCTTCGACCCATCAGTATAAATAAAGTTATGAAATTCAAACTTTGATTTTATTTCAGCAAAGTCTTGTTGAATAAGAATAGGGTTTGTTTCGGACTTCTTATGTTTTCTTAGGTCAAAAATAAACATAGGTTTGGGTACAAGCCAAGGTGGTGATTGAGGTATATTTATGAGGGCAATTTCATCAAGGTTGATGTTAGAACCAGAAATATGTGGTTTCATCCGGATACCAAACGGAGGAATTTTATTTTCATGTTGTTCAAATATGTCCTCATAGAGAGGATTAAAAACACAGTCGTAGGCAGGATTTGAAGGATATGCTTTTAGCTTGGTTAAGTATTGTAAACCAAGTTTTATCCTACGGTTATAAAGAGACGGCTCGTTCGCCTCTACATATAAACTCTCCACAGGAGAAGTTCTGAACGCCCCCAAGGCCAAACGTAGGCCTTGGTGGTGAACAGTATCTAAAATTTGTATGTAGGATTTGCGAGCAGATCCATATATAATGGAACCATAATCAAGTTTTGATCGTACAAGCGATCGATATAAATTTAACAATATGTTTTTATCAGCACCCCAGTCAGTGCTGGAAACAACTTTTAAAATATCCAATGCTTTCAAACATTTAGCTTTTAGCATTTTGATATGGGGTAGAAAGGTGAGTTTACTATCGAACATAAGTCCAAGAAATTTGGTTTCCTTAACAACTTTAATAGGCGAGTTGTAGAGTTTTAGCTCAGGGTCTAAATGCATTTTGCGTTTATTGCAAAAATGCATGCAAACAGTTTTGGAGCTGGAAAATTTAAAACCATTTTCCATAGCCCATTTTTCAATTTTATTTAATGACAACTGTAGTTGTCTTTCAATATTGTTCATATTTTTAGCCCTATAACATATCAAAAAGTCATCTACATACAGGGAGCCTTCAACACTTTGTTTTAATGTTTTAGCTAAACTGTTTATTTTTATACTAAATAAAGTGACGGAGAGGATACTTCCCTGAGGAACACCCATCTCTTGTTCAAAAGGGTCAGACATAGTTGTGTTAACCTTTACCTTGAACTGTCTGTCTGAAAGAAAGTTTTCAATGAAGGTAGGTAACCTACCTTTCAACCCCATATCATTTAAGTCTTTTAAAATGCCATATTTCCATGTGGTGTCGTAGGCTTTTTCCAGATCGAAAAAGACCGACACCACATGTTCCCCTTTAGCAAACCCATTTCGAATAAAAGATTCAAATCTAACGAGATGATCTAATGTGCTTCTGCCTTGTCGGAATCCACACTGTATATTTGACAGGAGACCGTTTGTCTCTAGGAACCAAACAAGGCGGTCATTGATCATTCGTTCCATTGTTTTACAAATGCAACTTGTGAGGGCAATGGGCCGATAATTCGACGGTTCAAAATGATCCTTCCCAGGTTTTGGGACAGGGATAACGGTAGCTAGCTTCCAAATGGAAGGCAAGTCGCCAGTCTCCCATACTTTATTAAAAAGATCCAATAGTACTTGAAGAGTCTCATCAGGCATACGTTTAAGGAGTTGATAATGGATATCGTCAGGGCCAGAAGCTGTGTCATGGGCCTTGGCCAGAGAGGATTTAAGCTCTTCGAGAGAGAAAGGAAGGTTGTAGTCTTCTAAATTATTTGATTTAAAGTTCAGTTTGGTTTTTTCAGTGCGGTTTTTAATTTCTTGAAATGTTTCGGAATAATTTCGAGAAGAAGAATGTTTTGAGAAGGTTTCACCGAGTTTATTAGAAATGTCATTTTCCGAGGTCAAGAGGGTTTGGCCATCTTTAAGGTGGTGAAGATTGGCCTTTCTTTTTTTCCCATTAATTTTTTGTATAAAATTCCAAACTTTATTCATCGGTGTATGCGAGTTTATTTTAGACACGAAGTTTTGCCAAGACTTGCGCCGCTTATGTTTAAATGTTCGGCGTGCTTTCGCACGAAATATACGAACATTACTGAGATTGTCAGAGGTTGGATTCATGTTGAACCGTCGTTCGGCCTTTTTCCTGTGTTTCTTAGCTTCCTCACAGTCGTCATCGAACCAGGGTTTGCTTGGTTGTTTAGGATTTGTCGAGGTTTTAGGAATGGCTCTCTCAGCTATCGATACTAACGTTTCAGTAAATTTAAGGATCTGATCGTTATCGTTATCGAAAATGTCTGTTCTAAGTTCATCTCGACAGAGTTGCTCGAACAAAGTCCAATTGGCTTTGTCAAATTTCCAGCGAGCGACTCTTTCAGAGGTCGAGGGAAACAGATTTTCCATAATTAAGGGAAAGTGGTCACTTCCACATAAATCATCATGGACTCGCCATGAATAATCCAATAAGAGTGAAGGATCACAAATTGTCAGATCAATAGCTGAGTAAGAACCATTCCCTGGATGGAGGTAGGTATCCGATCCATCGTTAAAAATGCACAAACTTTCCTGATTTAAGAAATCTTCAATCTTTTTGCCTTTGTCATTTTGAGAGTTACTGCCCCACAGAGGATTATGGGCGTTAAAGTCACCCATAAGAAGAAACGGGGCAGGTAACTGATCTATCAAAGATTTAAGTTGATTTATTTCTAAGTGACAGTTTGGTGGGATATATACAGAACATAATGTAACAGTTTTATTTAGTGTTATTCGGATAGCAACAGCTTGTAAATCAGTTTGTAGAGATATTTGACTGTGAATGATGTCATGTTTAACAAGGATGGATGAGCCGCCAGCAGCTCTTTCATCCTGTTTTACTCGTGTGCTGTAGAGAGAATAATTTTTAATATTTATATTATCGTTTTCTTTTAAATGAGTCTCTTGAAGACAAAAGGCAACTGGGAGGAAAGTCTGAGCAAGAAGAGATAATTCAATTAAATTAATTTTTAAACCTCGACAATTCCATTGGATAATGTTGTTCATTTTTCAGGTGGTCGAATTGGGGAATATTTTTTTCTGGATCGATCTGTTGAACAACTTCTGTGGCGTCTTTCTTGCGAAGCGCCCGATTCTGTAACTGGAGGACCAAAACCCTCAGCTGGTACTAATGGGTCCGGCCAGATGGAATCCAGATTCTCATGTGACGATGTATCCATCTGCTCAGAGTCTTCATCGATATCATCGTCGAACTCTGAGCAAAGGTCTCGAAACTTGTTGACCTTTTGACCTTTTTCAGCCTTCGAGAGGCGATTTGAAAAACTCATCTTTTTAGATTGATCTTGTGATGAGGGACGTGCAACTTTCTGTGATTGTGGCTGTTTTTGAGGTGATTTTTTGCTTGAAGATATAGAAGAGCGTTTTTTAGGAGTTGGCTTTTGTTGATTACTGACACTTGAGGAGAGAGAAGTGTCAGATGTTTGTGAAGAACTGGATGAAGACTGTTTAGGATGAGATGTTTGTCCATTTGATTGGTTTGGTTTGGCGACGAGAACCGGAAATTCTGTTCCGTCAGGCCAAGTGAAATTCGTTTGAGTTGCAAAAGATCTATTAGGTTTAGATAATTTAACTTTGTCAGCGTATGAAGTTGTAGAAGGTGAATCCGAGGCAGAGACAATTTTTCGAGCTTCTTGATATGTAATACGTTTTTCTACTTTAATTTTTTGAATTTGAAGTTCTCTTTTATAACAATCACAGTCTCTAGATGATGACATATGTTCCTGACCACAATTACAGCATTTCGGAGTGCGTTCACATTCAAAGCTGGAATGCCCCTGTTCAGCACATTTGACGCATTTTTCCGTCCCACGGCAACTATTTTTTCCGTGTCCAAACTTCTGGCACTTGAAGCACCGGATAGGATTGGGGACGTATAGGTCAACTTTGATTCTATATGGTCCTATGTAAATGTGATCAGGAACATTTGGAAGTTCGAATGTAAATAGATAGGTATTCAATTTAAGTATTTTATTTCCAGATTTTTTGGTAAACCGTTTGACTTTAGTAATATGTTGCTCTTTCAGTTCAGCACAAATTTCTTCTTCAGACATGTCATTGAGATCATTATCTCTGTCTCGGATTATTCCTTGGCTGTAATTGAGTGATCTGTGTGGAGTTGCAGAGATTCCAACGTCCATTATTGACGTCATGGACAACAGATTTTTAGACTGTTGTTGTCGTGTGCACTCCACTAACAGACATCCGTTTTTCAATTTGTTAACCTTTTTAACAGTTCCTGCAACAGACTGGATTTTTTTGTGAAGAACAAATGGGGAAATTTTGGTTAAAGGTTTTTCTGAATTTAAACTTGCCAGTACAATAAATCTTGGAAAAGTGTCAGAAGTGGTATTTAAAATTTTATTTGGAACGTCATCCTCATCACTGCTGTTGTCTAATTTTCTTTTACATGTCGGTTGGTTTTGTTTGTTTTGGAAGTCCATGGTGATTTATATATATTTCGTTACCCTAGCTCCCCGCCCACCACGGAGCAGCATCAATACGATGTATGCCTGCCACATTTGCGACAAGCATGATGTGATTCATCGCCCTGATGCACTCTAGCATCCATGATGGATACCAGAATACATCAAAACGACGCACGCCTGTCACATCTGCGACAAGCACCAGGGATACTAGGATAAGATACTCGCATAGAGTACCTCTTAATGGGCGCAAGCCTTGTGCCAGGGGTTGCCCAGCAAGACAACCGCCCAAAGTAACATCTACACGATTGACCCATAAGCCACCGCCTTCTTAAACCCAACCAATGAAAATGGTACTACTGTTGTACATTCTGGAAACAGGTTAGATTCAAGGGCTTGGCGTGACCAGCCGATTGATCGAGACCGGGCCCATCCGACCGCCCGTTTCAGATAAAGTAAGGGCCAAAGTGGCGTGTTTCAACCACCAGGATCCCGTCCTCTATCCTTACGGGTATCCACACACGGCAAACATGTGGCCTCATTAAGCCGAGGAAGCCTTACCCCATAAGCCACCGCCTTCTCCGCTGCCTCCGTCAGTGGCTATCTTCAGAGACCCCAGAACCAAAACATCAATCTCATACGATACCTGCACACCACCCTAACCCGACCCATGGTATCGAGGTGTCATAAAAGGTTCATATGGGTCTCTTCAAACAACCACGAGAAAGCAGCAGAGGGCTAGACATGACCAGTAAGTGACCAGACCGGGGCAATCCAGCCAATTTTTGAGCTGGTTGTTCAAATATTTCATAAATTGTGAAACCAAAAATTGTGACCAAGACATTTTAAACAGTTGATACAAATGACAGGTATAATTTAGATTTCAATATTAAGAAAATAATAAAACAAAAATAATGGAAATAAATAAAGATCCAATTCAAAAGTAAAGAAATTTTGAGCTTGTTAAAGTTTGTGACCCATTAGCCAACACCAATCCCGCCAAACAGCAATTTGGAATTCGATTTATCAATTTGGGGAGAAAAAAAATATATATATACGCGTTACAAAAAGGGACTGATGTGACCAGCCGATTGACCGAATCGGGTCCATCCGGCCTCCCGTCTAGGTAAAGATTGTGCCCCAGATGGTGATCGGAACCGTTTTTCCGGCCATCCAGGAACACTCCCTATTACCGACACGGGTAAGCGACACACGGCAAACATGTCGCCTCTTTAGGGGCCTCTTACGCCAAGCCGAGGAGCTGTGGGCCTATTCTATTGTGTCCCCGGGACCCACACGGGGGCTCAAGAGATTAAAATTGCTGTTTCACCTTCATAATCCTTTTGGTCAGGGTTAAAGTAAGTGAATGTTAATAACATTATTCTAGAAATATATGTTCATTTACCGGTACTTATTGTCTTTATAACAAATGAGACTAGACACCATGTTATGTTTCTCATTTTTTTTTATTTGACAAACATGGGACCTACTTTTGTGCAATTGCTGTTGCCAGAACAGTACTAAAATCGCCTTGTTTCTGTATTTGGTCACATAAACTTCTTTCTTTTATCATCGCTTCAATATTTTTTAGATATTTAAAAATAAAGCGAGTAATATGCTATCACACATAAAAGCTAAGAGTTAAATCAGGTGCTCCTGAATAGTTATCATATCCTGCTTCATTTGCCAGGTCAGGTAGGTCACGATACGAAACAGAAATTAAGTTTGTCTGATTGGGTAACATCTTGAACAGCAATATCGTCGTATTCATAAAGTCGTATGTTGCTACTCAAGTATCACAAGCTCTCCATTTTCTTTGAGTAGCTATTTTTTTACCGCTGACTTAACAGTTTGTGAGTGTATTTATCATGAACATATTTTACAGAGAGGAACATATCTCAAATGTGTCTACGTACATAGGTTGGATTTTAAGTAAAATTTAAATGAATAAGCATTCTAAGAGTATTGCTGAGCAATACAATGTCCCCTAAAGGCTAGAGCTTTTGACAATAATTATATTTCCAAGGGCAATAACTCTTACAAAGATTATTCAATCAGCTCATTATTATAAGATGACATACCAAAAATCACATCATTTGGTTAAACAGTTTCGGGAAAAAGTCTAGTGTTACTGACGGATGGACGGAGTGCAAACCTATAGTCCCGTTTGTCGTTGTAGGTAGGGTACTGATTTGAAATAATGATTATAAAAAACAATTCAAATATAACTGCATACCCAAATATGGTAAAAAAAAATTGAAATTGATGTTTCCGCTAAACAAAATGAATGAAGATGACACAAATACGTAATTGTTATTAAAAAAAACATTTTAGAACATTCACATAGAAAACATTTTCTAGTATTATAGAGAGTGAACCATATTTGGTTTTCGAAATTAAATGTATCAGTGGTAAAACACAGCTAAGTGCTGATTTCTCATATTCTTGTATAGATTATGCTCCTTGGATGGGGGTGTTATTTCTGACTATTTCGTTTAATAGTGCGACCGTATACGCCCAGCAGTAACAGTTTTATAGTTAAAATCAAGCAAAATTTGGACCCTAATTTCTAAATTTTTTACCGTTCAACCAAGTTTAACTTTTCTGCCTAGCGTTCATCTTGCTGTTAATTGTATTTTGTTGGGTTTTATAGTGTGATTTTACACCAGAGGGTCAGTATAGACAAGGGGGGGGGGGGTTGGTTACCCGTAAAACCGCTTTAACCCCACCACTACTCAGTGTCTGTACTAAGTCGGATTTTCCTTAATGTATGTTGTTTCTATACTTTTGTGTTCGGTGCTAATTTTTTTTCTGAGGGTCTGTTGATTGGATGGCTTTAATTGACTGGCGTTGCATTGTTGATCTATTCTGTTACCCGTTTTGTCGTTGGCCTGAGCCTGATACATGTATCTAACAGTTGAAGCTAACGGAAGTTGACGATAACGGAATTTTGTACCATTCATTTGTAGATCGTTTGGAACTATGCACCGAATAACTGAATATTGATTATTGCCATGGCAATTGATTTAATAAATATTCGGCTTCATGTCGATTAACAGTTAAAGACGCACATTAAGAAGTAACACTCATATTCAACATTAATTTATATCATTAGTTCATATTATACTTGTGTTTGCCATACGATATTTATATAACTTGATGAATGCGACAGAAATCATAGACGATAAAATATTGACAAGGAACTCTTTATTTGTATGTGGACCAGATTATCGTATCAGACTAAGAAACTCTTCTCGGGTTCTGCTGTTCTCACGAAATTCACCGATAATGGCACTCGTTGACGTTTTACTGTTTGACTTCTGTACTCCCATCATCCCCATGCACAAATGTCTAGAACAAATTGTTAAATAATTAATATTGTTTCAGACATTAGAAATGTTTCGTCATCATACTGCATAGCAATTATTTTTGAAAATCTAAACACTACAATTAAATTCAATGTAACAAGATTGCTACACGTGGCCATATGTCCTCCATATGGAGGTCAAAGGTCAAATGAAGGTAATAATGGTACGTGACACACCCTCATGGTAATACACATACATACCAAAGGTTGAGGACAAAGGTCAAAGTCAGCTGAAAGTCATAATGGTATACGACACACCCTCATGGTAAGACACCTACATACCAAAGGGTATAATTTTAGTCATAATTTGACCTTGAGGTCAAAGGTCAAGGTCAAATGAAGGTCATAATGGTACGCGATACACCCACTCAAGGTAATATTTATAATTTATAAGCCTAGGTCAAAAGAAAAAGGTCTAGGTAGTTCGTCATGACTACTAATGATCACTAGCCTGTCAACGCTGGGGTTGTGAGTTCGAATCTCACCTGTGGCGGGGTGTGTTCGACTCCGATCTTAATTGACAAGGATTGCCAATTTTCCTACCGAAGGTCGGTGGTTCTCTCCGGGTACTCCGGCTTCCTCCACCAATAAAAACTGGCCGCCGCGAAATGGCCAAATGTGCTGAAAACGGCGTTAAACCCCAACTAAACAAACAAACAAAAGAAAAAAGTTATGGCCCGGACAAGCTTTGCTGAGAAGAATTATAATAAGAACTAGAATTGCAATTACGAGCAATAGCAGATGTCACCAATGGCAGCCATTTTGAAAACCATGTACTTCGATGATGGAACATTGTTCGTCATCTCAAACTTAGCTTAGATATCAATTTTCGTTGAAATCTGACAATGTTCAGTTTTTCGTCATTTTTACAACATTTTTCAAAATGGCCGCCAAACGTATCCAACCGATCGCGATTTTTTTTTCATGAATATGTTCTACTAATCATATTCTGCAAAAGTACAAAGTTTCATGAAATTCTAAGCTGCAGTTTTTGAGATACGAAAGTCTCCAGAACTTTTCATACTTTTTTCGTTTCCATGACAATGACGGCCATTTTGAAATTGTTTTAATCTTACATACACAACAAGACTTGGTGATGATCATGACTGAAGTTTCATAAAGATTGTTCCAGCCATCTCTGAGAACTCGTCCGGACAAAATTAGGTGGAAGAATAAAATTTTAAAAAATTAAAAAAACCCCAAAGAAACGGAACAATAACAATATGTCGTCCCGACTACGTTTGGGGGAGACACAATAAGAAGAATAATAATAAGAAGAAACACTACATGTACAAATACAATATGTCTCCCTTCTACGAAGGGGAGACAATAATAAATGGCAAACGGTTTCAGAGGAGGAGCATTCGCAAGATGTTATTTGAAAGTTATAAAAGGGCAAAAATTGTCAGAGACCAATATAACTCCTAATAAAATCAGTTGAATCAAAATGATGGAATAGTAAGGTCAACTACACATCATGACCAACAAAAAAAAAATCCTACAAAATATGAAAGCAATCCAACAAACGGTCTCAGAGAAGTAATGTTATAAAGTGTCAAGAACGGCGAAGAGCGGTGGGGGCGAAAAGAATCGACTGGCACATAATGGTGTTACTATCACGCTTCAATTGCAAGTAGAATCTACCAAGAAACTTCATAGAAAATAGAGGCCAGAAAGAATGTATATGATATATTGTGATGATGAAAAACATCAAAGTCCTATACCTAGTATAACAATCGATGAAGTTTTATAATCAACTTCACATCTTAAGCAATAATCCTGCAAAATACCATCAAAATCTGATGAGTAGTTGTAGAGAAATTGCACCCACAAGGTATGCATATCATAAACTAAGTTTCATAAGTCGTACAAAAATCAACTCGACTGAGGCTATACCCGGGCTCCCCATATTTTGTATCCCTGTGCACCTTTTTCACAATTATACCTTTGAATACAGGCCCAAATTTTGGAAAATTAAAATTATAAATACAGTATGTGACAATCCTTTATATAAATTACATAAAATGAAAAATGAAAGAGGAGTTAATGTCACAAGCTTCAATTCACTTTTTTTGGAAAATCGACCCCTGCGGGCCCCAATTTTTTAAAATCAAAATTCTAAAACCTTATTGCACATCTAGATACAGTTTTTGATAATGTATAGAAATTAAATGCATTAAATGAAAAATAAAAGAATAGTTTAGGTCACAAGCTTAAATTCCTAATTTTCGAAATTGGACACCTGTGGGCCTCAATTTTTGAAAATGAAAATTCTGAAATGTTATTGCGCATTTACATACAGTATGTGACAATACTGTATAGAAATTAAATGCATGAAGTTAAAAATGAACGAGTAGTTTAGGTCACAAGAAAGTGTGACGGACGGACGGACAGACAGACGGACGGGGCGATAACAATATCCCCGAACTTCTTCGAGGTGCGGGGATAATAAATAAAAATGGCAGTATAGTATGATAATCGTCATATTATAGGTATAATCCTGTGGGCCTCAATTTTTGAAAATGAAAATTCTGAAATGTTATTGCGCCTCTACATACAGTATGTGACAATACTGTATAGAAATTAAATGCATGAAGTTAAAAATGAACGAGTAGTCTAGGTCACAAGAAAGTGTGACGGACGGACGGACAGACAGACGGACGGGGCGATAACAATATCCCCGAACTTCTTCGAGGTGCGGGGATAATAAATCATAATGGCAGTATAGTATGATAATCGTCATATTATAGGTATAATCCTGCAAAATATAAACCGAATCTACCAAGTAGTTTCAGAGGAGTTGTCTATAAGGAATGTATGATACGATGTGATAAAAATAACAATGTCCCATTACTCTTGAAGAAATAGCTAAATCAAAATGGCGGTATAATGTGTCAGATCATAGGTTATAATCCTTCAAATTATAAACCAAATCTGCCAATTAGTTTTAGTTGCGTCCACGAGTTACGCATATAATACATTTCATAGTTACTCTTTTACCCCGTTTAGTACTTTGAGCTTGGTTTCACTTCAGCATGTATAGCGGGTGGTCTAAGAATGTTCTATTTTTTCCTGCCATTTTATATGGAAGCGTTTACAGTTATGTATAAGTATGTACTTATTATACCCCCCGAAAACGAAGTTTTGGGGAGTATATAGGTTTCAGTCTGTCTGTCTGTCCGTCTGTCCGAACCTCGTGTACATGCTTTGTGTTATCAATTCCAGTTACAGCTTATTCAGACCTGTTTACCGCTACGATTTTAGCGTTATCACTACGATTTTCAGACCCCAAAATTACGCCTTCCGCCCTCTTAAACGTTTTTCTACGTCAACTAAGTAAAACAGTAAAAAAAGAAAAACGCAAAGTTTGCTCGGAACCTTTCGCGACATGTCGATATGCCCAGGCATAAAGTTAAAGGACGCTCGAATGAACGTTGACTTATCCTCACGGCGCTTTGACTGATGGTAGAACTTTCGTCTTTGCAAACGCCCTTAAGATTTTGACTCGGCATCATTTAATGGCGGCATGATGAAGCCAGGAAAAAACATGCCAGCCAAACGTGAATACACTGATCTTTGGAAATTCCTTCAATCTTCATCAAAAGGGGAAACCTTTATATTATGTATGTCAGTCGGTGAAGTCTCACAAATATTTCCATGTGCTCACGGAGGTAAATTTTACTGGTGAAGTCTCACAAATTTGGGAAGGTGCCGAAAATCGAAGAGGACAAAACGAGGGCGACTGATGATGTGCACAATCATAGCTCAAAATGAATTCCCATTTAATAGAGATCCGCTCTTTACAATTTGCATTAAGGAAATGTTTCCAGATTAATGACTTGCTGCAGGTATGTAGATCATTTTATCAACTATCAACATAAAAACTTTCTCACAAAGACAAGTAAGATTTCATTAGGATAAATGAAATTTGTCCCAGCTTGTCTTTCACTCTCTCTCTTAATTCCCTCTATTATTTTCTGGGTGATGGGAAGGGGGTAAAAAAGCGTATTTTCTAGGGGCCACTATGCCCAAATTTTTTTCAAGTTTGGACTTAGTTTTTTTTCAGCATTTTTTCCAGCTAATGTCTCCCCCCCACCCCCCCCCCCCTTTAAGAACTTTGACTTATCCTCACGGCACTTCGACTGATGGTAGAACTTTCGACTTTGCAAACGCCCACAGATTTTGACTCAGCATGTTTTACTGGTGATCTACATACCTGCAGCAAGTCGTTAAGATTTTCTATCATCATTTTTGCATTTTGAACTTGCTCATTTTCCAACAATATTCTATATGAAGAGTACCCATTTTGTGTAATCAACTCCTCTTACAGCTTTAAATCAATGGTCTGAAACTTTGCAGGGTGTTTCATCTACTCTTACAGCTTTTACTTTCTAAAGTGCAGAGGGCTCAACAAATGCATGATCGGGGGGTATCAATAGTCCGTTAAGGACAGATTATGTGGACAGGTTTACAAAGCAGTTGGCGCGGGGGGTATTTGTGGCCCACTAGACCACAGTAACTCTAGTTAGTCTCTGAGTTTGGTTTTGTATAACTAAAGACTTAGGTTTTAGCGACAATGTTTGGGTCTTATGAAATCATAAAAGAGTATTTATAAAATTTACTCCTGAATTAACGCATCAGCAATGATATCTCGAAGACGATTTCAAACCATATTCCTATATAATGATCTAATAAAACAGACAATTAGGTAATTATGACAAGTTAATGATAAAGGCAACCATAAATAATTAACGCTATAAGTGTGCTGTGGTTAATACGTGTATTAGTGTAGTCTTTTGAAATAGGCTCAGAAAAAACAGTAGGCAAAGGAGATTACGGTTACTAAATTATTCAATTTTGTGAAAACTAAGGAGTACTACCCTTGTGAAAAATAACAATCCAAAGATACTAATATTAGATATAGTTAATTTATACTATGCTGTATACGACGCATTTCAAGGAGTTACCTCTCATCAGCAGCATTAAAACCGAAACATTTGGAAGACCAAAAACTAAACTTATTTTAAAACAAGAAGTACTCATAACCAAAAATTACGAAATAGGAAGCCAAATTTCAGCTAAGAAGATCTACCATGTGCAATACAAGGAATGAACCCTTAGTAATTCTATTATTTTTGAATTTTGCTAAATACTGGTAATTTCTATAACAAATCAGTGAATAATCATGTCAGACAAGTCTGACGACTGGGTTGGCGAATACCCTCGGGAACCTAGGATCCACCATGCAGAGGCATCGTCCAGCTCTATCCTTCGTTGGTTTTGGGACTTCTCTTTTGGTCATTTTTTGCATTAAATCCACTCTTCAACAATTTAGGTTATTGTTTTGAATTTCAGGTTCTTTGGCATTAAGTCGTAAATCGACGAAATATGCGAATATTGTGCCTAAAATGTGGTATCATAGAATATTGTAATATTATGGTAGTGAATCAAATCTTTGGATAACAAAATCACTGTATATATGTAATTAGATAAGAAAATGTATTTACATGTGTAGAATACCAATTCAAATACACGACAGACGTATCACGTGTACTTTCCTGTAGTTTAATACTGCAACTGGTGTATATAAAAGATCCTTAGGTATCCTTTGCAGGTTCACAATAAGGAGTAATCTATTTGGTGGCAACAAGGTAAATGTTTAAAATGATTCCTTGCAAGGGCTTCATTGTAACACGCTTTATTATTCTTTGCATTCTACATGAAACCATAAAACAACAAAAATTGAAAATGGAAAACATGACATTACTTTTTTTCATTAATTATACTAGTTTTATATAAACAAAACTCTTACTTCGCTTCGATAACTACTCCGACGCCACATGGTTTCAATGCCAGCTGTATTGCTTGTGCAATCTGCTTAGTTAATCTCTCCTGTACTGTAATATATGAACATTAGATATAAATATCATTTAGTACATGTGTCATAGCTTTTCGTACTTTAATGTAGTTTTAATACGAAAGCATAAACGTTCTTTGCTAAGTAAGGGTGCTTTGAAAATAACTGCAGCCTAAAGTGTTCCTAGTGTTCATTGCAGCCCATTATATTACAATTCAGAATGTAAAATATTGCATTTACCGGGATTGCAATATACATTAACGAATAAAAAACTTGCAATGTTTTTTATATCAATATCAATGACAAAATGAAGGCATTTGTATAGAATCAAATTTTAGTGCACAAACCCGAACATACTGCAGATGTTATAAGACTTGAACGAAACTTATAAGTACAAGTGCATTACAACAGTTGGAAAGTTAATAAAAGCGTATGTGTTGATCGATGTATATTATGAAGCTACATATTGTTTCTAAACGAAAGATTCTAAAAAGATAAAATAACTATTTTGGCTTCCTATAGAAACGTATGGCCAGCTATCCTCTGAATGAGTTGGGAGAACATTAAATACTAAGAATATGAGAGAAGATCATCCGATTCAGTACGATCCAGTGTTAAAGGTGGTGGCCATCCTGGGTTTCTGATCTGCACAAAAGTAACACCACTTGACCTTGCAATGATTATTCATGCGAAGTTTCAAATCTGTTCTTCAATTAGATTTAGAGATATCGACCAGCCATGTTTGGTGGTAGAATGACATCAAAGTAACAATATTTATTTGTGTCCTCATAGGTATCATATCCACTAAGCTTGTTATCAATATGCAGAAGTTTTATTCAGAACAGGAATTTTTCATACATTTTCCCATTCGATGACATGTTAGCCGATCAGTTGCTGGGGACCATCTTTGACCTTTATAAAAACATATTTCGGTTCAATCGGATACATCGTTCTTCAGCAGAAGTTTTTCAAAGTTCAGCCTAACATACATTGAATAGGCTCTTGCCTATAAAACTACTAGTGCTTCAGCGGAATAAGTTGATCACTATAAAAAAATTTGGATATCTCAGCCTACTACATAATTTCCTTAATAGTACATCTATCAACACTTCCTTTTAATTCCGGAAAAAATCCCGATATTACATAATTTCTACTGGATAACTGTTACAAGACTCAAAGGGATTGAGGAGGGCCCATGAGGTCATTTTTACAAAATTCAGTAAGGGGTGAAAAAAACTTTCTGTCTAGCATTATAAACACATCTTCTTTGACCAATAGATTATTATTAATTGAAACTAACTTTGATTTTTAAATTTTGCTAGCTTTGCTCAAAATTGAAGTGGCACAGAGTTTTAATCAGGTGATGACTAATTTTAGAAACAATTCCGATACGAAAAGTTAGATGTTAATACAAATATTTGTATTAAACAGTGATAGTCTTACCCTGAAGTCTTCTACTGTACATTTCTACAATCCTGAAACAACGGAAATAAAATCACTGTTTGATCAAAATTCTTGTTTATATTTGGCCGAGGAAAGAGATATGGACCTCATTGACATGAGTGTTCTAGTTTTTGGAAAAAACCAAAGAATGGCCTATAGCTGTAATATTGGTTAACGTTTCTGATACCTATTTTGGCGAAATGTATGTGTACATTTCGACAAATTATATTCAAAACGATACATTGTCGAGGAAATTCAAAACTATATTCACTAATGGTTGGTACAAATATATAATTTGGAGACAGTTTAAGATATACAAATGATACATAAGGTCTGTCTGAAATCTTAAAATAATGTATTTGAGAAGCTTTTGACAGGCTATGTACATGTAGTATTATTCCATATATAAAATGATATTAATCAAATTAGTGATGGCACAGGTAATCAACGTGATGTCCTTATAATCTGAATTGTCAGCTATGAGAAAATCATAATGCTTTATTCATCAATGACATAACATTTTGAATATAGAATGTAGAATTTTCATTGTCTTATTATTCAGTAGATTTAGTTCATTCTCCGTTTCTGACGTATATACTTCTAAATTCACTCACTTTGTTAATTTCTTTTTTTTTTATATTATTAATAATGTTAGTAGATGTCTCAATTTTCGTATTTTTTTTTTTAAATTTACTTTAACGTTTTGCTTTTTTATTATGTAAAATGCGCATGCTATTGATAATTTTGTTGTGTAATATTTAAGGGGAGAAAACTTACTTGTGTCCATTCCTTTTATTGTTTTGAAGCAAATAAAATATGTTTAAACTAAACTATATACGTCTAAATCTACGCTACCTTGGAAGCTTACTCAATCCTATAATTTTGCTGTTTGGAAGATATCCAATAGAAACCTGAAGTTGAAAATAAAATAGTACGGAAAGATAAATATTGGCTTAACCAAAATAGTTATGTACATGGATATTTGTATATGCTTCAAGAAGACATATTGAATGGTTATCTGATTAAGTAAAAACACAAACACGGATTACTGATGGTAAACAAGGTAGTGCAGTCGATTACGAGGCTACGCTATTGCTGTCTTGTCTTTAAAAAAGCTACAATTAAAAGACAATAGCGTAACGTAGTAATAGACTGTGTGCAGCAGAAATCTTGTTTGTCGTCGGAACTTGTGCATTTAAGAATATTGTTACTTTTTTTCTGATTTGATTATGAAAGAGCGCACAGATTTTATTAACAGATGGTTCAACATTAATGTTTTATACGTGGATTCGTTTTTGTGAAAACTAAGGATATCCTTAGATGGTTTTGGCCTTAACCTTTTTGGCCTTTGTGAATTTGCCCTTCAACGTTTTCAATTATTGATTTGGCTTTCCAACATTTTAGAATAACTGTGCAAACCTTGTGCATCAAAATTAGCAACGCATGTTAACTTGAAACAACAACGTTTATGCACAAAAAGGGGAGAAAATGGGTACTCTAAATTCTTGTATTTTTTCGAAACAATTTATTAAATCAGAGACTAGAAACTAAAAAATTAAACTTCTTTTGTACCTTTCCAAAAAAATGATTTTCACACAAGGAAAACATTTCAATGTCCTTTACAATCACAATCTCGTTGTAGTCTTCGTCGAACACTGCATCCATTATTACATCTGAAATCAAGGATGAAATGGAAGTTTTGAAAATAACTTTGCTAAGGCCCTTGAATCTGTTGCTCACAATTCTTTGATAGTTAGTTTTTTTTCGTTTTCGAAGGTATATGCGGCAAGCGGCATGGTGAAGTTAATTGTGAGATGTATATAAAAATTTAGTATCTGAATTATTTTAGTTTCTGTTAATGCAAAGTATATATAGTATTACATTAGTTGAATTATGTCTAAACATAACAATCCAACTTTTAAATACTTTATAGACTTACAATATAAGGATAATTAAGTATTTGTTTCTTTGTTAGCTACTGTCTGGAAACCTCAATTCGCGGGATGGATTTTTGAAGTCTTAATGCTAGAATTATTATTGTTGTTGGTTAAGTTAACTTCTTGATTCATCTAAGAAAACACAAATTTTAAGGTTATATTTTTATATGACTGTGTGTGTGTAAACTTATTTATTTATAGAGGATTGGGAAACAAGTTATGCCAACTTATACTAATCCCTCTCCACTTGGCGGGTGCGAGAGCGGCCCCTGTAGCGGCGTTTTAGCCTACTCTTTTTCGACATCTACATAGGAGTCTTTAGCGTGCTAAGGGTGTTGCTCTCCCTTAACACGGGACAGCCATTTTTCGTCCCCATCCGGCGGACTAGCATCGTTTATCGAGACCATCCTCGCAAATGGTGTCGATAGGGCGTCGCAAATTTGATCCCTGAAATTTTCATCCCGAACGGGAATCGAACAAGGGACCTCTGGCTTCGTAGTCCGATGCGCTAACCACTACACCACGGCGCCCTGATATGACTGTGAGTGTCGGATCTCCAATAGAACAAATATATGCATTCAAAAAGTTAAAATTTAGAAAAATTTGAAATGACTGACTAAAACCTGTCCTAATATTTGCAAAACATTATTCTCAATATTTTTCATGCATTTCGTGCATATTTAATGCCACTCAGGATAACACTTAATTTAATAAAATCAAATCAGACGAGTCATCTCCCTTTTCCATTTAAAATTCTATAGGCGAAATGTGTTTGTTTCCCTGGAAGAAAAGAATGAATAAAATATAGGTTTAATTCCTTTAGTTACTACTTCGCTAATTATGTCTGTAAGAAAAGTGATCAAACTAATCGATAAAGGTACTAAAATTTTCGGTCACTTATAAAGAAAGTGACAAAACTTTTTGAATTAATAGATGTTGAGTACTAAAAAATTTACAAATGAAGAAACTAAAAAGGTAAAAATATATTCAAATGATGTACATCATTGGAATTTATAAATGTCTTTTTAGTTCCTTAACAGGAAATGATATTTATTACCTTTTTCACTACTCAGCTACAATAGCATTAATGTAATTCAATAGTTTTATCAGTCTCTATTAGTATATTAGTGACCGAAAATTCTTCACTCCAAAATCCAAAACTTATGACCTCAAAATGATTCACATTTTGTTTCGAAAATACGGTGTACTTTTATTCAGGAAGAATACGTTTTCTTTTATGGAAAATCGTTTTATTCATCGATTTAATGGGAAAAGGAGAATTACAAAATATACACTATATGAAGCTCGACGCATTTTGTTCAAGATGGCACTTACGGACAATTCTTTTCTTATGTTTATCATAATGTTGAAGTCTTTCTTTCTGAAAATCATGCATGTAGCTATAGGTACATGTGTAGCGTCTAGAGAAGTGTCTCTCTGCATCCATTACGGAGTTTAACAACTGAACACCAACATGGGATATTGTTACCTATTTCATACTCAGTTTCTGTGAAAATTGCATGACATTGTTCTGTTTTAGAGTAGAATATCATTATTTGTTTTGCTTGGTTTTATATTTTGAAGCTTAATAATCAAGAAAAGGGAATTTAAGTAGAATTAATTTTACCAACTCTTAGACGGTACCGCTCCTTATTGACCTCCCTCAGAAGTCGTTACTTTGGCTATAACAGGATTTTTTGTATATGTAGACCTACAGTGTACTTATGTTTATCACCATCCTAAGAAGTCGTTACTTGGGCTATGACAGGATTTTTCATATATGTAGAACTACCTTTGTTTATCACACACCCCCTTCCCCCCAGAAGTCGTTTCCTCGGCTGACATGATTGTAGATATACACATGTATATGGGCTGGAGGGTTATTAGTTTGATTCGTTTTAATTTATTAAAACTATTAATAGTGTTTTGCCAGTCGTCGGCAAAATAGTAAAAAAAAACTTTTAAATTGAGGAAAACCTTCAATAGTGTTTTGCCAGCCGTCGCCAAAATGGAATTATCAATAGTCATAATAGAAAATTAAAAATACAAAAATAACAATACTGTTTACAGCTGTCGCCAATACGGCATTTAAGAATTATAAATGGTCATAATAAAACAAAATTAAAAAAAAAACAATAGTTTTCAATTTATGAAAACCCGATTTATTGATTTTTGCAAGAAGTCGCAAATACGCAAGTAAAGAATTAAGTATAATAAGCACGGGTTGCGATAAGGGACATTTTCGGCCTACGTTAATCTCCATTTAGTGTCTGACAATGGTAAGTATATAGATATGCTAAAATAAAATCCCCATATTACTTCCGGTCACGTGACTGACGTTAGAGAAGGTTACCTAATTGAATGCAAAGTACCAATTCGGTTTCTACTTTAATCTCCATATGGGGGTACCAAGATATGAAAGAAAATTTCATAAAAATAAAAATTAATTTCGTGAAAAATAACAGCACCTCAATTTAGTGGAAATGTATCCGATTAATTTAATGCAACGAAAAGGGTACGTTCCCTTGGCTTTTCGTGTCGAAAAATGAGGCTCAAAAAGGGGGGATACATTTTTGCTAAAAATCGGGGGGTACCCACTTAAATCGTTGAAATTACCCACATTCTTAAAAGCTAGTTTGGAATTGTTTTTTATGTTTCGAAGGCAGAACCACTTCCGTTTAAAATTATTTATTATTTAATTTAATATTGATCACACATTCCCACATTCATTTTACCGCTAAATGTCTGCGCCCAGTATTTTATAAATTGGTACATTGTATCAAATTCGATGTCTAAGTCTAAAATAACCGTTAATGGTATGTACATCCACGACAAAACTATCGACAATCCTTATATGGTTGATTATCATATATTTATATAAAACAAAGGTAAAATTTTACCCTATGATAAAATCGGAAATTGTACATATTTATCCCCAGATCTTATAAGAATTGGCTTAGCGGGCTGATATGACTTTGTTATCAACTGTTTCCGGTTTATATCAACTGCTTCCGTTTATTATCACACCCTTAATTCGTAATCGCGTTATCAGTCGTTTCCGTAATTCTAATCGTACTAGTACATAGTTACCAAACATCAAACATGACAGACGATAGCGGGGACGAAACTGGATTATATGAATTCGCTAAAAAATGTTAATACAAACAGAAAATCATTAAGTGACATAAACATTTTGACTGGTAAATGAATGAGGGTCAATGACGATTTGCGGCGTCTTGAGGAATTTCCGGCTATGGAATTTGACAAAATAATCGGAAGATTTTTTTATTAAAAAAAAAACAAAAAACAAAAACTTTTATATTTAGAAATCATTTAGATAAGAATTTTCATGGAGACCTATAAAACACCAATGTTGAAGTATATGATAAAAATATCATAACATGTAATTTTTCATATCAGACCCATTATCAGCTCATGGTCAATATCATGCCTCGAGCCTAAAGGCTTTTGGGCTGATATCATGACCTAGGGCTGATAATATGTCTGATATTTAAAATGCCATGTTATAAACTATAATAATCATTCCGATATTTTCATCAATAAATACCTGTACTTTATTGATGCAAATGGGAAAGATTTAAAAATCAAATCCAATAAAACCTCCAAATTTTCACTTGAAAATTGGCATATCTTAATATAAAAGTATGAACTAAAATTCGCTATAGTACAAATATTTTGACAGTTTTTCGTATTAAAATTAGTTGATACATTAAAAAATAAAATTCTAAAAGCTAACAATATGTTATATAAAATTTACTAAGACAGAAAAAATTACAATGGGTGTCTACCCGGTATTAAATACCCAGTGATATACATGTAATCTGATTAAAAACAAAGAAATTGTAGATAATTAGGGAATGATGTTTATCACGTTTGGTTAACAATTTCATACATATTAAGCTATTGAAAACAAGTTGGAAAGTTTCCGCTTGGTAATTATTCGGTGTTTTACCGTCAGCACCATCTAACACGTGTTCAACGTGGGAAATAGTTGGAGAGATGGACGCAGCTTCATAACGTTGACAGTACACTTACAGGGTCGGATTTTTCATATCATATTAATTGTATGATTACTATATTTATTATACATGTATCACACGGAATTTCCATCAAAGGCATGCCACCTAACTTTTCAGCTACAAACGAACGAATGTTTTATTTTAGTTTTCTCTGACAACACATTGCCATAACATGTACATGTATCATACAGAATTTCCATCAAAGGCATGTCACCAAACTTTTCAGCTACAAAAGAAGGAATGTTTTCTTTTTATTTTTCTCTGACAACACATTGCCATAACCTCACAGGGCTCTTTTGCTTCTTAAAGGAGCCTAACACACAAATAATGAAAACATTTAGAGGTGGATTCCATAGCTTTTTATTGGATAGCTTGTCCCTATTCAGGTCCGAATTGTTCTCAGTGTGACTCAGGCAATTAAAACTATGATATCAAATCCTTCCCACTTCCAAACACTCCATAGAAAAACACATGGCTTTCAACATGTCCTTGTTAAACCACAATGTTTTGAATGTCTGTATCATCATGCAGAATCTGCTACGTCCTACGGCTAAACATGTGGAAGAGGAACCCTGGCATCTGAATGGTTATTCCAGGAACACATGCAGTTCAGTAGACACGTTTTGCCATGAAAGCAGTATGTTGCCTCTTATAACCCAAAGACTATATTCAGCGCAACAATCAGATGACAGACACAACCTTGTCGCTGATTCGAGCAATAAATTCCATTACAGACAAACAATGATGTCTAATATACATGTACATGTATATTATTAAAATTCTAATCTAGATTAAGTTAGTACAGTACAAAATACTAAATTTGCAAGGATAATTTGTCTCTATAAAATCATCAAAACAGTGTATTAGAGAGACATTTTTGTTAAATATTTCAAGAGTAATTTTATGATTACCACAAACAAAGAATGCATCTATAACTTGTATTTTTTGAAGTCATACAACCAATGAAATAATAGTTTTGAAACCGGCTTCAAGATAACAAAAATCGTATCAAAACCGTGTTACGTATTTGCTAAATTTCACCGTGTCAAAGAAACAACTCCCGACACTAGCTGGCATTATATAGTATATAATCAACTGGGAGATAACTCTAAGATAACCTTCACAGATTTTGGCCAGATCTGAACACTGGGTACCAGGATTTTTTGATAATTTTCATCTTTTATTCAAAACCCTGGTCATGCAATCATGTTCATATACATTTGTACAAATGTTGTAGGGAACATTGCGACATTGTCCAAGATGCAAATATATGTTAGACAGTAGCATGTTACACAACACCCAAGTACTTGTGTGTGCACTCTTCATGCAAAATGTAGCTTTTGTCATTAGTTTTGCAGTAGAATTGCAGGAGGCAGTTCAATAGATTCTTCTGATTCACTGTTTAATTTATGCAATATTAGTAGTTGGTCAGAGGATTCTATTATTGCAATGTGTGACACATATAAACCTTCAGCATCAGTAGTTCCAATCATGTCATTTGAATAAGATAATGATGAAAGTGATAGTAAATCAAACCCCGAATCTGATGGCATAGAATTACCCAGAGAATCTGATGCCCAACTCATTATACCTTTATTAGATCTATGTTTTGACAGTGATGAAGAAGATAGCCAGCGGATATCTGATTCTGAGAGCATAGATTTTCGCAGTCAAGCAGGTCCACTGATGTGATATTCACCAGATCGTTTTAGTGATTATGATGAATTTGATGGTCAGTGGCTCTCCGATTCTGAGGTAAATCAGCCTTCTCTAAGAGTCAGTTGATCTTGCATGTAGTTTTAGTGGTGCGGAAACACAGTAGCCCACTGGTTCTATGGGTACTCCACGTAGAATTTGCTGGTCCGAGTGTTAGCACTGCTGAAACTTAACAATCAAGTGATTCAAGAGAAGCAGAATTTAATTTTCTATGTTTAGATAGTCACAAGAAAAGGGAAGAAATACGTGTAACTGATGGTGATTATTTGTCTATTTCGGTTCACCTGAGAACATTTAGAAAATTATAAAAGTCCAAGTTATTCATACAGCCGCACACAAGGGATGTATCACTAATGATCGGCAGGGGCGCCTCATTTCTGATATAGCAAAAATATCGGATCCCCGCAGTTTAAAGTTTTTTGCAATATCTTGCTAGGACATTGGAGTAACTGTCAGAAGTTAGACATGTCACCCCACTCGGACAGATTATTCTGACTCCGAGCCGCCAATACTTTATCTCCATAATGCTGCGGGCTAAGCGAAGAAGCAGCAATTATAACGTCTCTGGTTTGATCTGATATGCAACAGATTCCTATTTATCTGACTCATTTCAAATTAGATAAATTGGCTTGTTAGATGTTATTATGATGTTATGGTTTCATCAATATATGTACATGTATATGCCCTTTTTCATATACAGGCAAAGAAAATCTGACTCCCCCTGTTTTTTATGTAGTTAAAAATACTGACCCCCCCCCAGCGATATTTAATGATACGTCCCAAATGAGAAACATTATTGGATTATCCCCCTAAACCAGTTATGTTTGGGGGATTCATACAAACAAAGGGAATTAATTGTGGTCTGAGGACCAAATAAAATTATTGCGAAAGGGAAATAATTTGTTTTACAACATGCATTGTGATTTTCTAAAAGCTAAATGGTTATTACCTGCGTCATCAACAGCGAAAACAGGTCTAGTAACCGATTGACTCCATCCGTCCGTCCGAAAGACCTTGGGTAAGACTTTCGCCAAAGTTTTCTTAGCTTCTACAGAAGGGAGTGATTTTATATTTTGTCTGCAGCTTCATAATGTTGAGTTGTAGCGTATAAGCAATTTTTGGATCTGTCGAGCAGCCAATTTCTGTTTGCCGATAGTTACAAATTCAACAATACTCAAAACACTAGAAAAACTTTCGTGAGCTTTTTTTGCTTCTACATAAGGGAAACATTTTATATTTTTTCTGAAGCTTGATAATGTTGAGTTGTAGGATGTAAGCAATTTAATAATCCAAAACAGTTGTTTCCCCAATTTCCATTCCAATTGTTTTAACTGTTAAGATTGAACAATGTGTCCCCAGTTGTTCACATGGTGGAGAATTTAAATTTGGATATTTACATGTTTCTATACGTTTAACATTCCATTGTCAACATGAATCCGTGGGATCAGTTAAATGAAAGTTTTCTGACATCAACACCAGAAAAAACAAGGACAAAACCAGATTTGGCAAATGGGTTTATACGGACCATTAACCTCAACTCGTCGAGGAAATAATTACCTTTTCACTGCTGTTGGTATGTTTTCTAAATTTAATGTTGGAATACCTTTGGTAAATAAAGACGCAGTGACAATTTCCAATGCAATTTTCAATTTATTTATGACTTATTTAACATGTGATACGTTATTTCAGACAAAGGATCCGAATTCATCGCTAGCGTGACGAGAGAAGTTTAAAAAAAAAGTTTATGCATAGAACGACAGTTTTCACCCAGTTTCGTTCACCATTGTCTTGGAGCTTGTGAGCGCACCCATTCCAATTTAGCAGAACGTTTAACACCCTACATGAAAACACACAACTGGGATGAGATTATGCCTGCCATCATTTTAGAAATTAATTCATCCGTAAACTCGAGTTTGGGATACTCACCGTATGAAGTTATATTTGGACAAAACCGAAATTTCCGTTAACAGCCAAATTATTACCAAGAGACTTACAAGCTTTACCGAAAGACGTCCGTTCGTACATTTCGTTCCAAAGAAATAAGCTTGATATTATACAACAAGCAAAGGAGAACATTATTAATTCACATGGTAAAATGCTTGACACGGCTAATAAGAACACTGTCAATATTACTGGATTGGAAAGGGTGATTACGTTTTTCTTCATGATCAATCAACAGGCAAAGGATAGAAATTACAACCCAAATTTACTGGTCCGTATGTTGTTCAAGAGATACCTTCCGCACATATGGTTTTATTGTGTGATCCGAGTGAAAAAGACAATTTAATGACTATATACACAGGGATCGAATTAAACCAGGATTTATACGACAACCAAATCCGTCACCTTACTTCAAAGTTTTGAAATCAAAAAAGGACATTACATCTGTGAATGCGGAAACACAGATGCCTGTAGTACCACATTTAGTACCGGTCGATGTCAATCACCAAAGTAACGATTTAAGGCGTCCCCAGAGACAGACCCGTAAACCAATCAGATTCCGAGATGCTGTCACATTAATCCAATGGTAGACATTCCGACATTTTCGGTATCTTCAGACTCTGACGTATTACACAAGATCAAACGCGTATCAGGGCAGAGACAGACAGGAGCCGGTAGAGAATATTTAGTCCATATCTCCGGGGAACCCACTGAAAATGCAGTCTGGGTGCCAATTTCAAGCTTAAATTCAAAAGCCAGAACTGCTATTGAAAACCGCCCACCCCCAATTTTGTAAATTTTTGTATATATCAGTTTTGAACTTTGAAGTTTTGATTTGTTTTTATTTAATCTGAGATTTTTGTTCTTGTTTTTAAATCCTTTTTATTTTACCCTTTTAGCCTGTTTATTTT
Source organism: Mytilisepta virgata (assembly GCA_028015205.1). Taxonomy (NCBI): domain Eukaryota; kingdom Metazoa; phylum Mollusca; class Bivalvia; order Mytilida; family Mytilidae; genus Mytilisepta; species Mytilisepta virgata. The sequence continues at coordinate 47,885,903 of CM051518.1, read as the reverse complement.
TAAAACGCAGAGGTTATTGAATGGGAATATTTAGGAATTTGTTGATCACATGTTGTTGATCGGAGTTTTATTATTGAAATGATGAAGGCTCTATTGAATTGATTTGCTTTATATGTACCAAGTTTTGTCTGAACTGGAATGGTAACATGATAAGTATTTTCAATTATAGAAGTGTTTTTAAGAATTTGAGGGATTGAAATTGTTGACCATGATTGATATTCATAACATTTGTCAAATATTATGTACTAGAAATTATACATCGTGAAAATTAATTTTTAAAAACATGTTATATTTTAAATGTGAGTGAAAATGTTTATCTAATGCGCATAGATAAACAAAGTTTGTAAGTTTGCGTGAATGAAGTAATGTCAATAAAATTTATTTTTCATGAAAATATTTAAGAGTTTTGTAGCTCTACTAGTGCTGACAAAGTAAAACATTTCACGACTGTCCGCAGTGCAACAGAAAATAAAGTTATTATAGTTTTCATAAGTATGCGAAAAGAAATTTCCCAATTTGAATCCGATCTGAAATTCAATATTGAACATGAAAAAAGGGAATCTGCTATCCATTGTTTGATACGATTCATATCAAAACAGTTTTTTTTATAGATGGATCTGGTGACGCTCTTTTCACAGCAATTTATTTAAAGCATCACGGAATTTTAGATATACCGATATGAAACTTTAGAGGAAATCGCTTCAATACTTTTTTTCATAATGCTAGAGGAATTTTTTATTTGCCTCAATATTTGGCAACTTATTTCAAAAAATCTTAAAAGTACATTAAATGATACTCAGAAGGAAGAAATATTACGCGTGTGCGGAGCTTTGGGAATATTATGTAAAACTATAACCGAACATAATTGGACAATTGCTGGAAACAACAAAATTTTGGCAATTGATATTGGACCTACTTACAGCCGAATTATGGAACTGTTGGACATTTGCGAAGAAAATCCTGAACTGTTTTTGAAAAATGCAGTATACTTTTTATCAGGACCACAGCTATCTTTGAAGCCAGAATCAGCATACCTCTTTGATAGTTCTTCATCCATTAACAAGGATACCATAATGATTGTAATTTTGAAACTGTTTGCCACATCATTAAAAGTTAAATGTCATTAACTTTAAAGATTTTTTGTCCAACGGAATTTATTTTCAACCTTCTGTAAACTTAAAATAGTAAATCATGTCTTCCAAAGAACATTTGCGTAGAGAGGATGTCTGCTTATCTCGACAATAAATTACAAAAAGATCTAAATTACACGCCAGAATGCATTAAAACCCGTTGTTAGCATGATACGGGTTATGGTCTTCTCGTATAATTTATGATGGCATGATACTAAACCCCTAACGGGAGGATTTGTGGCTGATTTTTATATGATATAGACAATCTTTTGATCAGTTTAATTGAGGTCTGGAGCTGGCATGTCAGTAACCGCTAGTAGTCCTTTGTTAATATATATTGATCATTGGACTCGGACATCTTTTGAATTGAGTTTTACAGTGCGTTTGTTTATTCCACATTGGTTAGAGGTATAGGGGGAGGGTTGAGATCTCACAAAACATGTTTAAACCCGCCTCATTTTCGCGCCTGTTCCAAGACAGGAACCTCTAGCCTTTGTTAGTCTTGTGTGTTTTTTTTAAATTTTGGTTCATTTTTATGTTTCGGAGTTTAGTGTGCCGTCCAATTTGCTGAACTAGTATCCATTATTGTTTAGGGGCAGCTGCTCTTTGGTCGGATTGTTGTCTCTTTGACACATTCCCCGTTTCCGATATCTATTCTATTGAAGGGCGAATAATGTAGGGACAAAATAATACTCAAGATTGGTTAACCAGAAAAATAGAAAGTGAGCTAAAAAAGTAATCGCCAATGCAAGATCAAAGGGAAAAACGTTTATGAAAGAGTGATCAGAAATTCATAATGTAGTGTTAGTACCTAAGATTTTTTTAACGTTTCAACAAAGGTGACATACATGTATTTAAATATTTTCTGTTACCGAGGCAGATCCACAATTTCTGAAAGGGGGAGGGGCAGCTACATTTATGGCGAGACATTCCACCTAAATGTTTTTAAAACTTTCAAATAAGAGGGATCCTTCCACCCACCAACCCCCGCATCCGCCTATGCTAAACACCACGTCCTTTCTAATCGTACGTTTCAACATTACGTTGTTTACTGATACTCATGCATTAATTAATTTTAGGCAATTTAAAACCTTTTACAGTCCTGGTTTGCAAATGTACTGCATTCAAACCCCCCTAAAGTTTGACAATTTATAATGTAATTGTAATATCATCAGCTATATATGTTTGTTAAGGGAGATAACTCAATACCTTTAAATTGTTCATGAATGGTAAATCTATTTTTATTTTTCCATACTTCAGCATTATATGGTAATCATTATATTTTGAGTTGATGAACTGTCATAATATCAATCATAATGGTTACAAACAATGTTGTACACGATGTTTTTAAACATGTAAATGGAAAACCTAAAATGGTTCATTAATTTCTCTGTGAAGTTGGAGGTGTTACCCTACAAAGTATCAGAGTTGGGAACATTTATAATAAAGTCAAGCGAGTTGTTCATTTAATAAGAAACTAAAAAGCTGTGGAAACGATGAAAAATTAAAAAAGTACTAGCAAACCGTTTTTGTATTTCCAAAGAGACTGTTGATAAGGAAAGTGGATAAAAATGATAATGAATTCAGAGATAACTACAAAAAATTAAAAATACAAAGTACATTAGATCTCCAATTTGAAGTTAAGGGGGAAATTACGACCTATCAACGTTTCACAGCTAAACCAAAATATTAAAAGGCAGCCTTCAACTACATGTATTAAAAAACAACAGGAAACTATATTAGAATTAAAAAAAAATAATAATGAAAAGGAAACACCCAGTGTTATACTACTAAAAGCATAATCGATGACTTAAAAGATGAAAAAGACATGCTTAAGTCTGGATGCAAGGATGATGAAAATAACAATTTTAGGGATAATTTTATAGAAACAAAATTTGACAGTACAGGCAAACCATTAATGATAAAATTCGTAAAATTTATTACAACTTTAGAAGCCGTGGAATAGGGTTACAACATTGTGTTCCATTAATAAAATGTGTATTAAATGTACTACATATGGAAAAAGATCTTCCAAGCAAGTCAACTGCATATAATTTAACCAAAGAATTAGGTTTGATAGCTAAGCAGCACACTAGTGATGACATTTACAATTCTGAAAATGTAACAAATCACCGTGATGCCACTACATTTCTGTGGCATTCAAATTGTAATGAAAAACAGCAAAAAGTTACGACTGGATTGAGGGAGGTAACAGATGGAAAGGCAACAACTTATGTCAAATGCACAAAAGAAGTTCTTAAAGAATTAACAAAATTTTTAGAAACTGTGGATCCTCCCAACATTTTTGGCAAAGTAAAACATTTCATGACTGACCACAGTGCAACAGAGAATAAAATAACAATCCAAATATACTAATATTAGATATAATAAATTTATACTATGCTGTATACGACGCATTTCAAGGAGTTACCTCTCATCGGCAGCATTAAAACCGAAACATGTGGAAGACCAAAAACCAACCTTATATTAAACAAGAAGTACTCAACAAAAAAAATACCGAAATATGAAGCCAAATTTCAGCTAAGGAGATCTACCATGTGCAATACAAGGAATGAATCCTTAGTATTTCTATTATTTTTGAATTTTGTTAAATACTGGTAATTTCTGTAACAAATCAATGAATTATCATGTCAGACAAGTGTAACGACTGGGTTGGTGAATACCCTCAAAATTTTATCAAAAGAAATACCAGCTTCATCTCTATCTAACACAGTGCAATCCTTCAAATATGCAGTACATCCATTATTATAGTTTTCATAAGTATGCGAAAAAGAAATTGCACAAATTGAATCCGATCTGAAAGTTAATATTGAACTGAAAAAAGGATTCTGCTACCCATTGTTTGATACGATTCATATCAAAACTGTTTTTTATGGATGGATCTGGTGACCCTCTTTTTACAGCAATTTATTTAAAGAAGCATCACGGAATTTTAGAATTACCGATATGGAACTTTCGAGGAAATTGCTTCAATACTCTTTTTCATAATTGGACTATTGCTAGAAACAATAAACTTTTGGCAATTGCTATTTGACCTAATTACAACCGAATTATTGAACTTTTGGACATTTGCGAAAAAATCCTGAACTGTTTTTGAAAAATGCAATATACTTTTTTATCAGGACCACAGCTACCTCTGAAGCCAGAGTCCGCATACCGCTTTGGTAGTTCTTCATCCTTAAACAAGAATACCATAATGATTGTAATTTTGAAACTGTTTGCCACATCATTAAAAGATAAATGTCCGTATCTTTTTAAAGATTTTTTTGCCCAACGGAATTTATTTTCAACCTGCTGTAAACTTAAAATAGTAAATCATGTCCTCCAAAGAACATTTGCGTAGAGAGGATATATGCTTATCTCGACAATAAATTACAAACAGATCCAAATTACACGCCAGAATGCATTGAAGGGCGAATAATGTATGGACAAAATAATACTCAAGATTTTTTAACTAGAAAAACAGAAAGTGAGCGAAAAAATTTATTGCGAATGCCAGATCAGAGGAAAAAACGTGTATGAAAGAGTCATAAGAAAAGAGATAAGAACTGTATGATGAACGCGTCAAAATATTGGACAACAAACTTAATGAGGACAAAAGGGTAAAAAAGGAAAGTAACGTTGACATTATTGTTTTAGGAATTTCGCAAAATTTAAATAATATTAAATTACAATTGCAATCATTGAAAGAAAAAATCTTAGCATTAAAAAAACATTATTGTTTTAGGAATTTCGCAAAATTTAAATAATATTAAATTACAATTACAATCATTGAAAGAAAAAATCTTAGCATTAAAAAATCAACTACAATGTAATATTCAAAAGGAAACCATGGCAGTAAGCAGTAGTGACAAACATCTTTTGCAGATCAGTCTAAAAGAAAAACCTCACGACATTGAAACTCTTACCAAGAACTTACTACAGTTGCCCAAAATCAGAAGCGAGAAAATGGATCTTTTTCAAGACCCCGATAGTTTTGTATGAAAATGTATCACCCACGTATGGACAGAAAAAAAAAGTTAGAAATACCGACACCAAATACAGCGTAAAGATTATGTCCTACAATAATGACATATTTAAGGTTATAGCATTACTTGACTTGAAAATGCATTACCTGAAAACATTTTCCATTATCCTCCAGAGAGTTTTTCTTTTGTGTATGAAATACTCCGTACTACTTCATTATGGATTGCATGTTTGGAATATGTTAAATTTATACAGAATTGTATTGAATAAGACTAATGAATTTAACATAAAAAAGTGATTTATTTATTTCAAACATTAATGAAATATACAAACAGTGGGTTCTAATTTGGTGAATGGAATAATTTTAAAAATAAGGAAATGATTAATTGATGCACAGCACTTAATTTCTTAAATACTTCAGACCAATGTCCTAATTACAAGTTAAGCGTTTAATATTTGTTTATGTTATTTTTTTCACACATCTGTTGCATATGATTACTTGCATACGGTTGTACTTATATTTGACATTTCAAGCTTCATGTTAATTTGCTTTATTGTCTTCAATTTGAAATGCCTTATTTGTTTCAATGTGTGTATAACTACTTTTGTAAATTGTGTTTATGTGTTCATGTATCAAACATTATGTTACTTGTTGATGTGTTAACACTAAATTGACCTGCTTTAACCTATTCTTTATGCTTTTGTTTTTAATTAAAAGTAATTTGAAATCTTATTTGTTTATTATAAATTTTTGATATTTGCATTTACAGATCAAATACTACATGTATGAGGTGGAAATGACTGAAAAAGGATATGAATACGAGTTAAACCTAGAAGAATTACAGAGAAGGAAACCTATATTTTAATGATATGTATCGTTTTTTTACTAGATGAATTGCACTTATAAATTGATAATACTGAAAGATAAGTAATATTATAATATTGTTTGTAATGCTTGCTACAATCAACTTAATTTATTGTCTTTGTTTTTATTTTCAGATCAATAAAAGTATTCCAAATGTGACAGTTTAATTATTTTACAAAAAAGATTAAAGTTAATTTGGATGATAAGTAAAATTGGAGATCTTTTTGAATTTATATTGCTTACAAATTTACTAGATTTACCTCCCTTTGATCGCATAACCCATAAGATATGATAAATCTTAACTGGAGAATAAATAGTTATGCATTGATTAACCAATGAAACACATAACCCATAAGATATGATAAATCTTAACTGCTGAATAAATAGTAATGCATTGATTAACAAAGGAAAAATGACTTCATAAAATCTTTTGGATAGAGATAGCTTCATGTTAATTGGTTGTTATTGAGTTAAAAAAAATATAGGTGGATAGCCTATGTATTATAAACTCGTTTTAGACCGAACATTTTGTGTAGATTGCTTAGTACAGAAGATTAAGCTCATCACCTCAAAAAATTACACGTATTTCTGTTATCGTCTCTTATATGTAACATCCGATAATATATATTTTTTTTAATTTCTAATATTCACCTAATAATTGACATCACACTATGTTAAAATCCAACTCGATTAAACTAAATTGTTTATTCTGTTCAGTCATGCTTGTCAAACCGTATAGGAAGTGAGATCCAATCAGGCGACACCTTTAAATTTAATTGTAAGTTGAGACCATAATTCACGTGTCAGTGGATCCGACCATGGTTACTGAATTGTACGTTTATTAAAGATAAAATAAGAAAGCACAGATGTATAAAGGATTCTTAAGTCAATATAAAAGAATAACAATATAAAAATTAATATGTTGGGAAACAGCTGGTATACTAAATATGCAAAAGATAAAAATTGAGAAGCTATCGAACGACTAAGGGAAATATGCAAAACATAACAACAGGCTCAAGAGAATTGAGCCTGTATAGCTCACCTCACAGTCCCACAATCAATCCATTTTATTTCATATCAAGTGAAAATTGTATTGGACCTTCCACAGATGCTTCATACCAAGTTACAGTTCATTTAGCTTTGCCGTTTCAGAAAAGAAAATATTTGATATTTTGACCAATCAGAAACAAGAATTCATCACGGGGGCCATATAAGCAATCCGACCGCGGCGAAATATGCAAACTTTATAGAGGTCCTTCTATAGACGTTTCATACCAAATTACAGTTCATTTGGCTATGGGGTTTCAGAGGTGAGCTAAAAATGGCCAAAACATGCAAATCAAAATCAAATGATGAAAGGCTCAACGTTCAGGTTAACTGGCCTAGAGATGTTTAATGATTGACATTTTTAGTTGCTTGTGTTCAATGCGGACCTCAGACATAATTTAGAATGGGGATCATCTGAGGATCATTCCAAAGCCCAGTTTCATAAATTTTTTTTTTTTAAATGTTTCGATGACTTTTCTATTTTTAGTAACGGCGGCCATATTGGTCCAAGTTTGTCCATCCTGACATACTTTTGAAAGGTCAATTAACCCAGTAGTTTCAGGAGAGAATATTTGTTTTAATCTCTTTTTATTGGCTACCCTGGTTTTTATAGGAGTTGTTCATTGTTTTTTAGTTTTCTGTGTTTGTGGTTGTTCATATGTCTTCCCGGGTTTGTCTATCCAATGGATTACTTTTTTTTTTATTGCTCCTTAGGTATATTTGGCCTTTTTCTTTCTATTTTTATTAACGGCGGCAAAACTGGTTGGAGGTCCTGATCACCGAAATCAATTCTAAAATATTGTGATCAATACGACCAAACGGGCCTAAACAATTTAGCTAATATCGCCAGCTAAGGCAATTAAATCCTTACTTTTAACAGAATTTCAAAATTTATCAACTGAAAGTTTGTTCACAATTGGAGCGGTGGTTTTAGGCAAACATTTTAGAATATTACAAACGTATATTCCTATTTCTGTTAATAACCGCCATACATATAATGTCCCAAAGTCCGGATCTGTCATAATATTAAAATATAGACGACTTCACCAAGTTTGATTCCTACTAGCCCTGTAGTTTTAGAGAATATTTTTGCTTATTTTGTTATTCTTAGTAACTGCAGTTATATTGACCAAAGAACCAGACCCCTAGAACATATTTTTAAAAAGAAGACCAGGTATCATTCATGTGGTATTAAGTTGAAAAGTAGTTTCAGAGGAGATTTTTTTACTATATTTCTTTTATATTTTTAGGAACAGCTGAGATATTGTTTGAAAATCACAACTATAAAACGGACCAAAGACAATTCAATCAAAAGACGAGCCCAATTGGCCCAGCAGTTTCAGGGATGAAATTTTCTAATGTTTTTGGTAAATTTTTCCTATTTCTAAGCAACAGCAACAATATTGGTTTGAGGGTCACATGTTGATGGTTTTGTCTTTCGACTTTAGGTTGTTTATTCTTTTCGCTCTTCAGCGTTTTGGATTATTGTTTTAGTACAACTGATGAATCGTGAATTAACGATATGTGCACACATTGTGCATCAAAATTAGTATGAAAGAATGTATTATTATCACTGAGTCGTAACTGGAGAACTCAAAGTCCTCGAGGTAATCAAGGGTGCGAGTATTTCGATACTAGCCCGAAATTGATACTTTACATTTATTGTTGCAAAAATGTTAAATTTTGTATAACGAAAGAGTACCTCCCTCGTCTATAGTTGTGTGCTTAAAGATGGGTTTGGCTTTCCACTTTTTGCCGCTTTGGTATTTTGCTGTTCAACGTTTTGGATTATTCTGTTGGTTTTTCAAGTTTTGTCTTCAATCGTAAGTCGATAAAGTGTGCACATACTGTGCTACAAAATTGGTATAGAAGAATTTATTCGAAGGGAGGCCATACAAGAACAATCCCATGCATGCTTCCCGAGACTGTGAAAAATCACGTGCATATTCAAATCTGGCAGTCATCCGGTTACATGGTAATATATCTGCCTCATCGAATGATCTGTAGTACGGTTACATAGAAATTCACGGGTAGAGCTCAAAACATGCCTATAAAACTAACACTAGTTGTTCCTCTGTCAATTTATCGACAACTAAATCGTTGATTGTGATTGTGATTCAGACCAGTCACATCTCCGTGATTGAAAATTAGATGCAATATTTCCAATTACAGCGGACACTTATACATACGTTAACTTTTTAAGATAAAATTTGATAACAGGTACAAAGTCTAATTCGTAATTTCTTTTAAATCTTAGTTGATTTTGTTTTTCAAATATTACAACTTAAATAGTTTAATTTATTATTTAGTCCCGTCGCAATAATGCTGTCATGAAGCTACTAATCCGCGTCAGTAGCTTAAACACACCACATGATGCCTAGATAAATTTTGATTGACTTTGATTAATAGTTTTACTACCTTTTTCAAAATGAGCTTCTAGTTATAACTTAGTTGCATTGCAGTATACCATTTAATCAATTACCCAATATCACAAACCTCCAGTCAAGATATCATCGTATCACCATCTGAACCTGCATTCTTTAAATTCAATTTGGAAAGTTGTTTTTGAGATAAAATTTTGACACGGAACCACATAAGACCTAATGAAAGAGATTTAGTCTAAAATTTGTTTCAAAGTTTCAAAAACGAATTAAGATTTATAAACATAAATTCACTGATTTGTCCACCTTAAGTAACAATTGTATTGAGACCACGAGACCAATGATAAGTTTAGGTCACAAGCTGAAATTGACAATTTTCGAAATTCGACCCCTTTGGGTCCCAATTTTAGAAAATTATCATTCTAAAACCTTATTGTAACAACACATGGTACATTACAATACTGTATAGAATAAAATCCATAATTTGAAAAATGAAAGAGGAGTTTACGTCACAATCTCAAATTCGCAATTTTCGAAGTTCGACTCCTGTGGGCCCTTAGTTAAGAAAATTAAAATTCCAACACCTTATTGCGCATCTACATGTGGTATGCAACCACTCTTTATAGTAATTAAATCCTAAACCAAAAAATGAAGGAGTTGATGTCACAAGAAAGTGTGACGGACGGACGGAGACAATCGGAATATCCAATAACTTTCTTCGAAAGTGTGGTGATAACTATTCCATTTTTTTTTCGGATACCCTTGCTCGGGTAGTTTCCTAGTAGAAATAAAATATAGGACGTACAAACCTTCTATCTTCTCCCGATAACCCTTGGTAAAAAACGCCATGGCTCTAGCAGCTCTTTCTGGCGTCTTCAATAAACCTTGCCTGGATGGGTTTTCCCCTATATCTTCTAGAATTCCTACGTAATGTCCTCTCATTTTAGATTCTGCATTTTCTATATCAATCTCTTCTTTTTCTTCTATTAACTTTCTTATGCTTTCTATTGTACAGATACCATTTTTTGAATCAATAGCACAAGGGTATAACTGCACATCTGACATATCATCAGCCATATCGAATTAATTTGCAAACGTCAAATAACAATAAGTCTTGGAGTGTATCACTTCATTTTTTGAAGTGATATATATATATATATATATATATATATATATATATATATATGTGAATGCCCCACTTACAAAGTATCAAAACAGCCTGTTCACAAAGATTAAAAATTAAGATTCTTTGATATATGATGAAAAAAAATTATTCTCCAATATGTTTCACTATAACTAATGTTTGAAAAATTAAATATTTTACTTCAATGTTCAGTGACTTACAAAATTACCACGTTTTTATAATGATCTAAATTTCAATATAACTGCAATTTTAATCGTGCCAATTTTATTAATAAAAAATACTATTACGTTTTAGTTTGATAATATACGTTAAATTTAAGTCTATCAATTTAAGAATAATTTACTCACAACGGAACAAATTTAATACCAAGTAGTATTAATAAAACGTATCACAAAATACCGAAATATCTTGACATGAAACGTTGAAGTTGTTTGACACAGAAGACAGGAATGATTCAACGATGCAAGCCTACTATTTGGTTGGATGTTGCGTTCAAAATATATAAAACTATACTTGGGAGTTTTGGGTACCCTAAAATAAGAATTGCCCATGGCAGCCATGTTTGTTGCATGATCTGGACAAAATGAGGAAACTTTGTAAAAAAACCTCCAACAGATGCTTCCTGTCAAGTTTCGTTCCATTTGGCCAAGCGACTTCAGAGGAGAAGATTTTTTTTATCTCAGCAAATCAGAAACTAGAGACTCAGTGGGCTGAGCCTGTATCGATCACCTGACAATATGCTTCTACAAACTTCCATTAATTCTTTGGTTGAATTTGCTTTAAAAGTTTCAGAGCAGATGATCAAAATATATTTTTCTCATAGGGTCCAAAGTTAAAAGTATTTCCCCTCTGGCGGCCATGTTTTTTTTTTCAGATTTGAACATAATGAGCCAACTTTGCAAAGGACCTTCCATATATCATTCCAGTACAGTTTTATTCAATTTGCTATTATAGTTTTAGAGGAGATTATCAAAATATGTTTTTTTCCATAGGCATGTATGTTAAACTATGTTCCTGCTGTCAGCCATGATGTTTGTCGCATTCGAACGAAATGAGCAATCCCTATAAAGGACCTTCCATCTATCATTCCAGAACAGTTTGGTTAAATTTGCTCAAGTAGTTTCAGAGGAGATGAACTTTAACATGTTTTCCCATAGGGTCCAATGTTAAACTACGTTCTGCTCTGGCAGCCACGTTTTTTGGCGGATCGGAAAAATGTCGGGAATCTTAGTAAAGGACCTTCCATACATCATTCCTGTGAAGTTTGGTTAAATTTGCTCCATGCTCCATTGGTTTTAGAGGAGATGGTCAATATGTGAAAGTTTACGGACGACGGACGCCAAGTGATGGCAAAAGCTCACATGGCCTTTGGCCAGGTGAGCTAAAAATACAGATGAGACTGATCAAAATGTTGTCAAAGAAGTTTTGTAAAGTTATGAGCCAAGATTGCTTTGATTGGTATAAAGAAGCCCCAAAAGGTCTTCGGCACTGTGAAATTTGTCGTGCCCCTAAAAAAGGCAATGCATATGCTCTTGGCCATTTCATTGAAAACAGACACACAAACAGGAGGCTCGCAAGAGCCTGAATCGCTCACCTGTTATATTTTGTGTAGATCTTGCATCAATGAAAATTTTGCTATTTAATGTATACCAATGCAATTTTCTCCTTAATATTGACCTGTACATCTAAGATATAGAATCCTGAACCCAAATAGATAAGGTTGCTAGGGACATTTTCATTGGTTGCTATGGACTTTTTCAATGACCATGACGCTCGATCTTTTTTTGACTTGTAAAGGTAAATTATAAGGTCCTTAACTCAAATATATATGGACTTTTTTCAATGACCTTGACTGTTCATTTTACTTGTACAGCTACCAATTAATTTATTTCAATTTATGTTCTAAACATCTGTAACAATATGTCAGACCATTATTTTTACTGATAATTACTGTTTGCATGTAAATAATCTTTTGAGGGCAAAAACTCCTACAAGGGGTCAATTGACGATTTTGGTCATGTTGACTTATTTGTAGATCATATTTTGCTGAACATTTTTGCTGTTTACAGTTTGTCTTTATCTATAATAATATGGTATTAACCTTAAGTGCAAAATATCCTTAAAATTCGCAATTCAGGGGCAATAACCCTAAAATGGGTTTACCCATTCGTCTGAAAATTTCATGGCAGGTAGAAATTGACCTCATAAATGACAACATTTTTACATTTGTCAGTTTTGCTCTAACTGCTTTAGTTTTTGAGATACAAGCCCAAAATTGCATTTTCACCTACCTATGTTCTATTTTTAGCTATGAGCTCTTGTTGATTTTTTGTTGGAAAATTAGGTAGGGGGGATTTATAGCTGCAGGGGCACTTAATGTGAGGAATAAGGTATTATTCTTACATTTGGTTGAAATTTTGTTGAGAAATGTAGTAAATACCAACAAAAATTGTTCACTACACAGACAGATGGAGGTAGAGAAAACTATTGTGTCTCACATCATTTAACTGGTGACAAGTTTTTGATGATAAATCAACAAATAATTTTAATTGGCTCATGTTCACATCAATATATACAAAAAAATAACAATTACATGCAAATAAATGTAAAGAATATCTATTACTCCCACAAAAGTATCCTTTGTGAAATTCTGTTCCAGGAACAGTTTAATAACAAAACAAAATGTGCTACAAAAATATGATTTAAGCCAGATATTGTATATGTATCGTCAGATGCTGGGAAAAATAGAATCAGCCTTAATCATTTTTATTATTTGTAGATGTCATTTCACCAACTTCATTTCAAGTTTTGTTATTTTTAAAAGAAACTTTTAAAAAACCCTTATATTAAGTAGTCTATTATGCAATTTGTTTTAACATCTTATTTGGTCCTCGCAAAATTTATCAAAATGAAAGTCTGAGCTCAATTGTTGTAACTAAAAAAAAACCTTTAAATCAAGCTGTTTGTAAGTATTTTATCATACAATTTGTACCAAAATTGATCTGGGTCCTTTTAAATTTGTCAAAAGTTTTATTAGCATTTGATTTGAGAAGTGTTTCGTTGTTTAGTTGTATTATATGTAGTAAAATAAGGAATTTTTGCAAATTCCCAAATCAGGTTAAAAAAGAGGAATCTTTCCTTACGTACATGTCAGAACAATGAATGATAAAACTACACTACTTTTTTCTTATCATGCATCAACTATGTGTCAACACTGCAGTTACATTTCTTTTGATGGAACAACCATGTGTCAACACTGCAGAATCATTTTTTTTTCATGCATCAACCATGTGTCAATACTGCAGAATCATATATTATCTCAACAATAATTTGCGCACATCAGAAAAATGAAAAATAAAAAAAAATAAACTATTTTTTTCTGGTTATACATCAACCATGTGTCAACACTGCAGAAGCAAGTATTGATCATAACAATATGTCATAAAAATAATTAAAAAACTTCACTATTTTGTGTTCATGCATCAATGTTGTGTCAATCCTGCTTAACAATAAATCTGTGTACATATCAGAAAAATGAATAAAAAAAACTACACTATTTTTTCAGATTATGCATTAACCATGTTTCAACCCTGCAGAATCATATATCGATCTAAACAATAAATTTGCGTAGATGTCATAAAAATGAATAAAAAACTACACTATTTTGTGTTCAAGAATCAAACTTGTGTCAATACTGCTAAACAATAAGTTTGTGTACATGTCAGAGAAATGAATAAACTACATTATTTTCTTTTCTGTTCATGCACCAACCATGTGTCAACATTGCAGACTAAACAATAAATTTCAAGATGATGTCCGATTTTTTGGCTTTGTTAACCTTGACATCTCCCAGTTCCAGTAAGTAGTCTTCTAGTAGATCATTTTTGTGTCTTATTTCCATTTTCCCTTGTGCTTCCAACAGGTCTTCTACAGTTTTAGAGAAGGCTATTAGCCTATGTTCTTTGTTGGTTTCATCGCGGACGTTGGCATAGCAAGTGAGCGTGTTCTTGAAATTGGTTTTCTTTGATTTCAGTTTACATAGCGGACACTTTATGTTCAAGGCATCTAGATCTGCTTCATTAACTGTGCCATCACAAGCTGGGCAACGGAATTTAGTTGCAATTCTGATATTCATAATTGTTCCTTTCAGTTGTTCAATTTCTGTTGAAAGGCAGGATGTTGAGAGAGTTCCTATATCTGTGTTTGCTGGAGTAACAGAAGTAGATTTTGTGGTTGTCACTGAAAATTCTCCCATAAAATTTCTTGAGTTGAGATTTGTGTAATGTGTAGATATTTCCCAGTTCTATTTCATGTATTAAGTCTTCCCAAAATGTTAGTAACACAGCTCCTATTGCATCTGCAACTTTTATTTGGCATTTTGTTTTATCAACACTAAATATTACACACTGTTCTTCTTCTCCAACGTTATGGTACCAAGAATGCTGTACTAAAAAGAGAAAAAAAGTTTTAATGAAGTACAGAAACAGGGGCATGCAATATTCATTTTTTTCCTCACATTATTCTATGTAAAAACAAGAGCTGACACACTATGTGTTTCGCATGTGTATATACGTGAATACAGAATACAGCTCATTAGATATCCAAAATTGTAACTGAAAACAAGTTCATTAAAAGAAATAGTGATGTATGACGAAGGTGACATGTGCCTGTCTGTCTTCCATGACATGTACGCATCAAGATGCATCTACAGTCCAAATATGGTTGACGTAGTATCCATACAATGTAGTTAGTGAGATATGGAGTTGAGCGCAAAAACTTAAAGTGAGCACTGGACCATGAAATTGAGGTTAAGGTCAGGTGACACATGCAAGTCTGACATGTACCCGTCAAGATGCATCTACAGTCCATATATCATTGACCTAGTATGCATAGTTTGTCAGATATGGACTTGAGCAGGAAAAATTAACGTAGGCATTGGACCGTATAATTGAGGTCAAGGCAAGGTGACATACATGTATGCCTCAGTGTATCCCAAACTCTGTCTGACCAATAAAATGTCAGACAAAAAATCAATCGGTCAGACAGAACTTTGTTTGTTTGTTTAGTTGGGGTTTAACGCCGTTTTCAGCACATTTTGGCCATTTCGCGGTGGCCCGTTTTTATTGGTGGAGGAGGCCGGAGTACCCGGAGAGAACCACCGACCTTCGGTAGGAAAATTGCCACTTTTTTAGTTGAATCTATAGTTGAAAAAGGCAAATTTTTTTTTCGGTCAGACATGTACCATCAAGGTGCATCTGCAGTCCAAATATGGTTGACCTAGTAGGCATAGTTAGTGAGATATGGACTTCAGCGTGACAACTTAACGCAGACATTGGACTGTGAAGTAGAGGTCAAGGTCAGATGAGAACTACCAGACTGGCATCTACTCTTTGATTGATTGATTGATTATTGTTTTACGCCGTGTGGGCGACATTTAAGCCATATCACGGCGAGAACTAATTAAATTAAGTACTATGTTAAAACAAATACTATGTAAAACGAATGAACTATTTACAAATAATATTTAAGGAGAAAATAAAACAATAAAACAATACAAGACAAACACTCAAAATCAAAGATACTATCACAGACAAAATATGGAAAATAATATCACAGATACGCAAATAAACATCATTCAAAACAGATGAACAAATTAAAAATTATTGGACTTTATTCAAGAATGTCAGACTATATTCTCGAATAAAGTCCAACGTCTTTTAAATATTGTAAAATACGGTGGCCAGCAACCTTTGTAAACAAGTCTTTCATATTGTTGACTGTGTAGTACCGACTAATAATGTCGGATTTATCTACACAGTCAATTAAAAGATGTTTCATACTATGTCGACATTGGCACGGAATACACTCAGGAGGCGGCTCATTCTCTAAAATAAAAGAATGAGTCGTCCTGATGTGGCCAATGCGACATCTAGTTAAAACCACTTCTTCTCTCCGGCTTCTGCCGAAGAAACAAATACTTGTGCCAACAGTTGGCTGAATAGCATGCAATTTATTGTCTGTAAGCAGATCCCAGTGGGACTGCCACAGACGTACAACATATTTATAAATCAAAGGTTTAAAATCAGTATACGGCACTGACATATTAGTAACTGGGTCATTTAAAGCATCCTTCGCTATACTATCTACGACTGTGTTTCCTCGGATACCAATATGACTTGGTATCCAGATAAAAACTATTTCTTTGCCCATTTCGACAAGTCTTTTATAGAACTCAATAATATGGGCAATTAAAGGGTTTTTATATTTCTGACCTTCTATAGCCAACAAACATGAAAGAGAATCTGAGCAAATAAGGAATTTCAGTTTATCAGACGTTCTGACAAATTTCAAAGCAAGAATGATGGCTCTAGCTTCTGCAGTAAATATTGAACTGGAAGATGGAAGACGGAGAGTTGCTGCTTGCTGCCCATGGGCAGCTGCGGCAGCTACTTTGTCCCCGACCTTGGATCCATCAGTATAAATTGAGTCATGAAATGCAAATTTTGATTTGATTTCAGCAAAATTTTGCTGAATTATAATTGGGTTTGTTTCAGACTTTTTATATTTTCTGAGGTCAAAAATAAATTTAGGTTTGGGTACAAGCCAAGGTGGCGATTGAGGAATATTAATAGGGGCTATTTCATCAAGGTTTAAGTTAGAACCAGAAATATGTGGTTTCATCCGAATACCAAATGAAGGAATTTTATTTTCATGTTGTTCAAATATATCCTCATAGAGAGGATTGAAAACACAGTCGTAGGCAGGATTTGAAGGATATGCTTTTAGCTTGGTTAAGTACTGTAAACCAAGTTTTATCCTACGGTTATAAAGAGACGGCTCGTTCGCCTCTACATATAAACTTTCCACAGGAGAAGTTCTGAACGCCCCCAAGGCCAAACGTAGGCCTTGGTGATGAACAGTATCTAAAATTTTTATATAGGATTTGCGAGCAGATCCATATATAATGGAGCCATAATCAAGTTTTGATCTAACTAAAGATCGATATAAATTTAGTAAAATATTTTTATCAGCACCCCAGTCAGTGCTTGAAACAACTTTTAAAATGTCCAATGCTTTCAGGCATTTAGCTTTAAGCATTTTGATATGGGGCAGAAAGGTGAGTTTGTTATCGAACAGAAGTCCAAGGAATTTGGTTTCTTTGACAACTTTGATAGGTTCATTATAGAGTTTGAGTTCAGGGTCTAAATGTAACTTTCTTTTATTACAGAAATGCATGCAGACAGTTTTTGAGCTAGAAAATTTAAATCCATTTTCCGTAGCCCATTTTTCAATTTTATTAAGAGATAACTGTAGTTGCCGTTCAATAGTGTTCATGTTTTTGGCTCTGTAACAAATCAAAAAATCATCCACATAGAGAGAGCCTTCAACATTATTTTGTAATGTTTTAGCCAAACTATTTATTTTTATGCTGAATAGAGTAACAGAGAAGATACTTCCCTGAGGAACACCCATCTCTTGTTCAAAAGGGTCAGACATGGTGGTATTAACTTTTACTTTGAACTGTCTGTCAGATAAAAAATTGTCAATAAAGGTAGGTAACCTACCTTTCAACCCCATATCATTTAGATCTTTTAAAATACCATATTTCCAAGTGGTGGCGCATGCCTTTTCAAGATCGAAAAACACCGACACCACGTGTTCACCCTTAGCAAACCCGTTGCGTATGAAAGACTCAAAACGAACAAGATGATCTAACGTGCTTCTGCCCTGCCGGAACCCACACTGTATGTTGGACAGGAGACCATTGGTCTCAAGGAACCAGACAAGGCGGTCGTTGATCATCCGTTCCATCGTCTTGCACACGCAACTTGTGAGGGCAATTGGCCGATAATTCGACGGTTCAAAATGATCCTTCCCAGGTTTTGGAATAGGGACAACTGTTGCCAGCTTCCAAATAGAAGGCAGGTCACCAGTTTCCCAAATGTTATTAAGTATATCCAAAAGTGTTTGCAATGATGTATCGGGAAGGTGTTTCAGAAGTTTATAATGAATATCATCAGGACCGCATGCTGTATCATGGGCCTTTGCCAGAGAATTTTTGAGTTCATCCAAAGAAAAAGCACAGTTGTAGTCTTCACAATTGTTTGATCGAAAGTTAATTTTAGTTTTTTTCCAAAAGATTTTTGATGCGTTGAAATTCCTGAGTGTAATTTTGAGAAGAAGAATGCTTTGAAAAAGTCTCTCCAAGTTTATGAGAGAGGTCCTTTTCAGATGTCAAAAGATTTTGGCCATCTTTAAGATGGTGAAGATTGGCCTTTCTGTTTTTTCCGTTAATTTTTTGTATAAAATTCCAGACTTTATTCATAGGTGTACGAGAGTTTATTTTAGAAACAAAGTTTTGCCAGGAAGTTCGTCTCTTTTGTTTAAATGTTCTACGTGCTTTCGCACGGAATATACGGAACTTACTCAAGTTGTCAGGAGTTGGATGCATATTGAACAGTCGTTCGGCCTTTTTTCGATTTTTCTTCGCTACCTCACAGTCATCATCAAACCATGGTTTGCTAGGATTTTTCGGATTTGTCGAGGATTTGGGAACGGCTTTCTCAGCTATCGATATTAACGTTTCGCTAAATTTAAGGACTGGACCTTCAACATTATGGAATCTATTTGTTGTAAGTTCATCTCTACAGAGTTGTTCGAACAAAGGCCAATTGGCTTTGTCAAATTTCCCGCGAGCAACTCTCTCAGACGAAGAAGGAAACAGATTTTCCAAAATAATTGGAAAATGGTCACTTCCACATAAATCATCATGGACTATCATCATGGAGTAGTCCAATAGTAACGAAGGGTCACAAACAGTCAGATCGATAGCCGAGTAAGAACCGTTCCCGGGATGGAGAAAGGTATCGGATCCATCGTTAAAAATGCACAAGCTTTCCTGATTTAAAAAATCTTCAATTTTTTTCCCCTTGTCATTTTGTGAATTACTGCCCCATATCGGATTGTGAGCGTTAAAATCGCCCATAAGGAGGAAAGGGGCTGGCAATTGATCTATTAAAGATTTAAGTTGATTGATTTCTAATGGGATATTAGGAGGTAGATATATAGAGCATAATGTTAGAGTTTTCTGAAGAGAAAGTCTGACAGCAACTGCCTGTAATTGAGTATTCAGTTTAATCTGACTATGAATTATACCATTTTTAACAAGAATTGATGAGCCGCCTGCAGCTCTTTCGTCTTTTTTAACATGAGTGCTGTAGAGAGAATATTGTTTAATGTTCACATTATCGTTTTCTTTTAGATGTGTTTCCTGAAGGCAAAAGGCAACAGGAAGGAAAGCTTGTACAAGTAACGATAGCTCCAATAAATTTATTTTTAAGTCCCGACAATTCCATTGTATGAAAGAATTCATTGTTTAGGTGGACGGATTGGAGAAAAATTCTTTCTCGGTCGTTCATGTGAACTATTTCTGTGTCGACCACCCACGGCGCAGGATTCTGAAACATGGGGAGAGGAGTCAATAGTAGATACTAAAGGATCTCCCCAGATAGATTCTATATTTTCATTTGAAGTGGTATCTATCTGCTCAGTGTCTTCGTCAACATCGTTTTCGAACTCTGAGCAGAGGTCTTTGAATTTGTTGAGTATCAGATTTTTTTCAGCTTTTGAGAGACGATTAGAAGCTTGTCTGTTTTTTGTTTTGTCAGTTGACGAAGATCTTGTATCTTTTTTGGATGATGAGGGTTTCTGAGATGCTTTTTGATTCTGAGATGTTTTTTTGGATGATGATGATGGCTGCTGAGTTTTGCCTGACCTTTGAGAAGGTAGCGATTCAGACGTTTGAACGGAATTTGATGGTTTAGCTTGGGAGCTTTGGGGTTTTGATTGATTTGATGAAGGTAAAGGTGTTGGCATTTGTGCCCCATCAGGCCAGGTAAGTTCAGTTTGAGAGGCAAAAGATCTCGTGGTTATGGATTCTTTTACCTTGTCCGCGTAAGAAGTAGTTGAAGTCGAATTATTCGAGGCAGAGACCATTCTTTTAGCTTCTAGATAACTTACATTTTTTTCGGCTTTTGTTTTCTGAATTTCCAATTCTTTTTTATAAAATTCACAATTTCGAGAATTCGCCAAATGATCCAGACCACAGTTTGCACATTTAACAGTACCGTCACACTCAAAACTGGAATGACCTTCTACAGAACACTTGACACACTTTTCGGTTCCCCGGCATGAACTCCTCCCGTGTCCAAACTTCTGGCATTTGAAACAGCGGGTAGGGTTCGGAATGTAGGTGTCAACTCGTATTCTGTATGGTCCAAGGTAGATGTGATCAGGTATTGAAGAGAGTTCGAAAGTGAGTAAATAGGTGTTCAATTT
The DNA here is from genome assembly GCA_028015205.1 of Mytilisepta virgata. Classification (NCBI taxonomy): domain Eukaryota; kingdom Metazoa; phylum Mollusca; class Bivalvia; order Mytilida; family Mytilidae; genus Mytilisepta; species Mytilisepta virgata. The sequence continues at coordinate 47,865,011 of CM051518.1, read as the reverse complement.
AATTGTTTTGTTGTCCATTTTTTTTGTAAACCTTTTGATTTTAGAAATATGCTGTGATTTTAGTTCCTGAAGAATTTCATCTTCAGATAGATCAGCCAAATCACGGTCTCTGTCCCGAATAATTCCCTGACAAGAATTCAAAGTCCTGTGAGGAGTAACAGAAATGTTGATATCTCCAATTGAAGTAAGTGACTGAAGGTTTTTCGATTGTTGCTGTCTCAAGCATTCTACCAAAAGACTTCCATTTTTCATTTTTGTAACCTTCTGAACATGACCTGCACAACTTTCAATAGACTTTTGTAAAAGAAAAGGTGAAACTTTATTCAATGGCTTTTCAGAATTTAAACTAGTCAAGACCAAAAATTTTGAAAATATGTCTGATGTCAGATTTTGAATTTTAACTGAATGTCCCTCATCATCACTGGTATCCGAAAGTTTCCGTTTAGCACTTGTTTGGTTTTTTGTTTTATTTGAAGAACTCATGGTGATTTTGAATGGTTCGTTGCCCTTGCTCCCCGCCCACCTCGGAGCAGCACCAAAACGATGTATACTTGCCACATTTGCGACAAGCACTAGGGCTACAAGGGCAAGATACTCGCAAGACAACCGCCCAAAGTAACATCTACACGATTGACCCATAAGCCACCGCCTTCTTGAACCCAACCTATAAATGGTACTATTGTTGTACATTCTGGAAACAGGTCAAGTTCAAGGGCTTGGCGTGACCAGCCGATTGATCAGGACCGGGCCCATCCGACCGCCCGTTTAAGATAAAGTAAGGGCCAAAGTGGCGTGTTTCAGCCACCAGGATTCCGTCCTCTATCCTTACGGGTATCCACACACGGCAAACATGTGGCCTCATTAAGCCGAGGAAGCCTTGTCCCATGAGCCACCGCCTTCTCCGTGTTTCCGTCAGTGGTAATCTTCCAAGACCCAGGAATCCAAACATCAACCTAGACACAGGATTATAACCCATCCAAGTATCATTGAGGGCTCCTTTGGGTCTTTTCAGACAACCACGAGAAAACAGCAAGAGGGCAAGACGTGACCAGTTTTTAACTGGACCGGGACCATCCAGCCATTCTTGAGCAGGTTATAGGGAAAAATGTCAAACCAAAAATGAAAATGAAACTGAATAATAGTAAAATTTATGAAATACAATATTTTTTACAATGAAGAAATTAGAGAAAATAAACTAAATACAAAGAACAAAAAAGAATAAAATGCCAAATTTAAACGTAAATAATTTGAGCATGTTGAAATGTGACCCATAAGCCTACACCAATCCGCCAATCAAGAATTTAGAATTTAGAGAAAACACTTGATGGGAAAAAAATATATGTATTTGAAATATTTTAAAAGGATTGATGTGACCAGCCGATTCACCGAACCGGGTCCATTCGGTGTCCCGTCTAGGTAAAGGTTGTGCCCTAGATGGTGATCGGAACCGTTTATCCGGCCAACCAGGAACACTCCCTTTTACCGACACAGGTTTGCGACACACGGCAAACATGTCGCCTCTTTAGGGGCCTCTTACGCCAAGCCGAGGAGCTGTGGGCCTATTCTATTGTGTCCCCGGGACCCACACGGGGATCTACTCTTTGAGGGGTCTTTGAGTCATTTTGGTGCCCATAGCATGTGTTCTTACTTACCATCCATCTCTCAAAAACAGCTTCGGTGTCATTCGTGAGCATTGGAAAACAGTTGAGAAGAATTCCAAATTATCCAAGATTTTTCCCGAGAATCATAATAATAATAATGACATGAATTAATTTTTTAATGCTGATTATATTAGTTTCAATTAGGAAGCTTGCCAGTTTGGTTGGTTTGTACGAGTCTGCTTTTCCCGCTATACCATTGGGAAAATTTTTATTATAGACAACGGGAGACTGAAAAAAATATTTGCTCTGAGGAGATTTAATTCATCCCATGCCATGATTTCGTTATCACGTGATAGTAAATGTGAGATTAAAAGCTGGATAGTAATCCCTAAGTTCTATTAAATTGGACTATATACAGTACAACTTTTACAGATTCTGGTAATTCTTGTTGGCGTGCTTGGTGTGGAGAAAAATTTGTCCATGATACAAAACATAAATTTTATTTGGCTGGCTTTATTAGCTTTAGCTGCTTCTTTAATAAATATTCACCTGGCTATTAATTGTGATAATTCAACTGCAGTGGCTAATATTTATAATTTAGGTGGTACAAAATATATGTAAAAAACTAAGTATGTTGCGAAACAGCTCATACGACAATAGATAACAAGAAAAATACTTGCAAAAACTTCATTTAACCGCCTGGTGGATTAAGAAAATAATTTATGTAACAGGGGTTTGTCAAGGGACAGTTTTGATATTATTAGTGCATCACGGAGAGAGAGAGAGTACAAGAAAACAATATCAGTACGCAAGACAATTATGGGCAACTTCGTGTGTCTCAAATAACAAAGACCCAATTAATTCGTGTGTTACTGATTTATTAAATTTTTTAACTATTCAACATAAATTTGGAAAATCCTACAGTAATTTGAATGTTTTAAGATAGGCTATTTCTAGTGTTCATAATAACATTGAGAGTGTTCTTTTTGGACAGCATCCTTGAGTAGATTTTTTAAAGGTTTGGCTAATATTATGTTCCTTGGCAACCATATTTGTTTCCTTAGCTAACAACCCTTGTCCTTAGCAACGGCTTGAATTGAATGACATATGACGTTTTTGGGGAACGGCAAGTATAAAAACATACGTTTAATCTTACTAAACATATTGTAATGCAAGAAAATTTTAAAAAAATGGATTTTATTATTTTATTTTCAAACAGAACAACGCAAAAGTACATAAATATAGTTTTAAACTTTGACGAGAGTCCTCACGGAAGATATTTGTTGCCTGTGTATAAGGTTTATGTAAACAGGAAGTTGCTGACCGACGCAATAAAAATGAACTTCACAATATAGCACATTGGTATAACATTGTATAAAGCTTTGGGTCAAATATGAAGAGTCTGCCCCATGTAGCTGCCAAGAAAAGTGTGGCGAAAGTCTTTGTGACGCCGACGCGGACAAAGAAGCAAGACAGCGGATAGTGATCCCTATATGTTATTTCTCGGAGTCCATTTTTAAGTCATGCCTAGGCAAAATAATTATTAATGTAGTCTGACATGTATAGTACAGGTACTGAAACAGTTTACCCTAGAAAATCACAAATACATATTGCCTCATCCGACAACATTTTCAACGTTAATGGTACACATTGATACTGTTGTTAATGGTACACATTGATACTGTAGTATCTTGTACTATGGTTTTACACTTTCCCCTAAAGAATTTCGAATTTTAACATTAAAGAGCAAATTAAGTGGGAAATGGGTCGTAGTGATCTCTTTTTGTTGAAATGAGTATTGATCCCAATCGCATACTACGACATGATTATCCATGCATATTTACTGGGATATGAACAAACATGTAAGCCTTTTTGAAGACTTAGAATTGAATCTTCTCCGGAAGAAATGGGTCGCCTGTGTAAGTTTTCGGTAAGCAGGAAGTTGATGAGCGACAGAAATAAAAACAGTACATACGGTATAGCACATTGTATAAAGCTTTGAGCCAAGTATTAAGAGTCTGCTGCTCCAAGGAGTTGCCAAGAAAAGTGTGATTAACACGGACGATGGATAGTTATCGATATAGGTCGCATTACAGGCGACATAAATATTAAACAAAAAAGACATTCCTTCCCCTGCATGCTGACCTGCTTTCAAACGTAATGCAAAAACGGATGGTCGTACCACGCGTACCTCTTGGGAAAAAATAAAGATCTGATAGAGAAAATGAGACACTAAATGACCTCTTCGATTTTGACCGACTTCCAAAAATGAATCTCTATGCAATTCTGCTGAGATATGAAAAAAATAACCATGAACACTATGTCAATGATGTTGTCACGGACGGACATGCAAACGGGGTAGTCTATGCTTGAATTTTGTTCAATAATACCAAAAAAAAATAATTTTAAATTTAATAACAAAAATAGAGTAGAAAAGACACATAGATACATATATATATATATAACAATTATCACAAGAATACTATTGAAAACGTCTACACACGACAATCATACAGCACAAGACTTAACTATCCACCTGGCGATCCCTGTATTTGTCAAGTATTATTATATAAGTTAAATAATCGCATAAAAGTATCTAAAGTTGATGCTGTTTAAGCACGGGTTAAACATCTAATAAATGAGCTGATTAAACGCACGACCACTCTATCTTATTAATCAAAACTAACGAAAACTGATACGAAACTATTTGTCAATACGGCTTTCCATAGACATCAACTGGAAATTACATAGTCTACACATCATAATAATGAATACCAAGTTCCGCAGTTGAAATTAATGTTGATTATGTTGACCGATACTCTACACCGTCCTGGTACCCCATGGGACCTACAGATTACATAAATTCAATGACTTCTTCTATAAATGCAAATTTCAATTCAACACGTATTAAATCAATAATTCAATACACAGATATATCACATATATCACGTAATATTAAATATTACAGTAATTAACTTGTAATCGTTTCAAAACGATCCTTTACGTTTATAAATTTGTAATATACTGAAAAAATAGTTACACTTATAAAATGTACATTATTCTTGCCAATAAACACACCTTCAATACACACGTACTCGTTGAATTTGTACATTCATCAGTACACACGTACTCAATAATTATAAGTACTAGTAAACGCGTACAAAAGTACAACGACAGCGTTACCGATACACACCATCATGTTCAACAAATTCAGAAGTCTTTTATATTAATAAATACTTGAAAGAAAAATACAATTTATTATATTTGCCCACAGAATTCTGAAAGTTTTAGGTTACACTTTATACTAATGAGAAACATGCCTCAGATTTCCGCAAATGCTGCGCCGACAAAATCATATGCATGCCTATTCCGCTAAAGCAGAAAACTGCATAAAATGACCCATCAGAATTAGTAAATTGACATGTTACTCTGTCGAAAGCCAACGTGGAAGTGACTAGTTCAGGACAATTAGCTGATTTACAGGTAGATATTTTACCTGTAGATGAAATCTACACGACGGTCTACTCGATAAACCATCAAAATTAATTATATAAATTTAGGAAGGCCAAAGCAATTGTATTTTGCGCAACTCAGCCTAATCTTCTACAGGACGAACAAATTGATATGTATAAGAAAAAATTATCTATAAATGTAATTAAAACACAAATTGTTAAAATTATACATATACCGTAATGCACAAATTCACCCCGGAATGTACATACAAAAAATCTTTTTCCTGAGCGTCACCCCAGATCACCTGATTCGGTTGACCTTTTTGGTAAGATCTGTCAACGGACACGCTATATGCGAAAAATTTGGCACGAAATTTCTATAAAACTCAGCTAATCCTAAAAAAAACTTTTTACCCGTCTCTTTGTCTTCGGTCTTTCTGCTTTGCTGATAACTTCCACCTTTATATATAACGTAAACAGTCTAAGCTGTCATAACCGATAAAACATTTATTCGGTTTTGCTGTCAAGTGAGCATTCCTAAGTCTGACCAAGAGAATTTCCAAAACCTCGAGATGTTGTTGAAAAGTCTCTGTATATATAATAATATCGTCCACAAAATTATCTACGTTTGACATACCTTCTAATAACTTCCTCATCAATCTACAAAATGAGGCTCCACTGTTAACAAGTCCAAATGGTAAACATCTGAATTGGAACAAACCTTTTTCTGTCTGAAAAGCGGTCTTCGGTTAAGCCAATTCAGATAAACTGATTTGCCAATAACCCTTAGTTAAATCTACCTTTGAATAGAATTTATATCCAGATAGTTTGGAGAACATATAATCCATGTTCTTCATTGGCTCAGCATCAAAAATGGTTATTCTATTTATAGCTTTAAAATCTATACAAAATCTGTTAGAAGAATCTTTCTTCTTTACAATTAAATAAGGAGACGAGTAAGGACTCTGATCTCTCGATAATACCTAGTTACAACATGTCTTCAATCTCTGCATTCACTGTATCAACCTTTACATAAGGTACAGGGTATGGCTTAAGTCGTATTGGTTCATCAATTGTGAGCTTAATGTTATGTTCCATCAAATTGGTACAGCCAGGAATGTCTGATAACACATCTGGAAATCAACCTAACAAGTAACGTACCTCATCTTGTTCAAATAATGTGTACATCATACCGAGACTGCGTTCCTTTACATGTAGGAGTTTTTATTACTTCATTTTGTATACCAACTGTGTCGTTTTGGTCTTGGTCTTCACAATCAATGACAGCTACTGATACTGTATTCTTACATATATTACTTACCAAACCGGCATCATCCCGTTCAACATAGTGCTTAAGCATAGTAAAATACAAAAAATGTTAAAATTATACATATACCGCAAGATCGCAACAGATGTGAAGTATTGGAATTACAGTAACCTAAATTTTCTTTGATGCTAACCATCTTTGAGACACGGGATTCCCCCCCTCCCCCTCCCCGTTATAATATACATCAATGCAAAAATATACACGCTACGTCGTACATAGAATACCTCATATCTGAAAATTCTAAATTGCAGTAGTTATGTGGTTAACTTGGATAGACTTAGTACTATTCGTGCTTTATTACAGTTAGGATATAGATATGCGATAAATCTTAAAAGTGGGGACACGGTTAGGTCACTGTTTAAACCGGACGGACAGACAGGTAAAACGGAAAACAATTTTTCTTCCTGCCAAGTAGGAGCCCGGGTTCCCGAATGGTCTAGGCAGTAGTTAAGAGTCCTATGAGGAGTTGCTGAAATGTCAACGTCCAAGATTGCCGTCATTGACAAGAGATTTTTGGACTGTTGTTCTCTCGTGCACTCCACAGGGAGACCCCCATTTTTCATCTTTGTAACCTTCTTAACTGTGCCTGCAACTGACTGAATTGTTTTTGTAGAATGAATGGAGAAATTTTATTTAAAGGTTTTTCTGGATTCAAACTGTTCAAAACTATAAATCTTGGGAAAATGTGGTTAGAGCACTGGTCTTGAAAACCAGGGGTCGTGAGTTCGATCCTCCGGAAATACTCGGATCACAATTAGTTTTGCTTTTCATACAGCAATATGGGTATAAATAGATAAAACACAACCAACGGTTTTGAATAAGGAAGCCCAGCATTAAATTATAAACGAAGAGATAATCACCCAGAATTTCACAACTGAAAAACAAGTCGAAAATTTTTTATATTGTAATTCATCTTATTTATTCACAAGACTGACATTCTACATATAAAAGAAGAAAAAAACTATGTCATCACTTTAGGGTAAATTGTATTAAGATATACATGGGCATCTACATGTATTGCTTCTTCTGAAAAGAAACGTATAAAACGTCTGTTACATTTGAGTTTATAAGTTGAGTTGTCTTCAGTTGGGTTATAGCCCAGTGACAGAACATTCGTATCTTGCTTCCGGTTGACCTTTCGAAGTGTAAACAGGTGTTTGTTTCCAGAACGTCAATCCAGTTTTAAAAACTACGTTTTATGTAGCCATCCCTTCCTGATATTATGTATTTAGCTTTAAAATGTGACATTTAAAGTAAATATTGTTATATTTTTCAACTTTTTGTTGGAAAAAAAACTTTTTGTTTTGTCGTCACATTTCGATGACATTTTTTCGAAGGTGCAAACAGTTTTGGTGAAAGTTTTTGACAGTAAAGTGATATCAGCTAATAGTGTTATCGATGAAATTGAGAAGAAATGCGGAGTAGGGAGTGTTTTACCGTGTGCACCAAAGTTTGGAAGCAGTTATGAAATTGTAATGAAGGAAAGGAGATTTGTTGGGAGAGAATTTGTCCATTCAAGGTAAACCATGTTTATTTAATGAACTTATTTCAACGTTTAAAATTGTTTCTATTATAAACTTGAGTATGTATGTCACGGATGAAGAAATAATAGATAGATTTAGTGAATAGGAGTGACCACTGTGTCAGATATTAAGAAGAGAAATTACCACCTTTGCTTGCCTCGATTTCGTATTCCAACAAATTTACTGTCAATAACAAAGAGGCCGCCTATTACCGTGTCATTCATAATGACCATGTGAAAGTGTGTTCTGGGTGTTTCAGCACCGAACATTTGTATAAAGATTGTCCAAAATTTCAACAAAAAGACGTTATTTTGGTGAAGGGTTAGGTGATAAACCAGCAAAACGAAATTTTGGTTTTTTCAGAAGAGAGACTTATCGTTCGAGTACTAAAGAGGAATCTGTAGACGCGAAGAAATTGAAACAAAGTGGAGACAAGTCTGATTCAAAACAAACTAATCAGGGTTCAGTCAAGGAAACCGGTTATAGTGTGGATCAAAGTGTTACTGAATGTACTAGATCACATGCTGGTAACGGGCCTGACGATGATTGTAGTATTGCTGATGATAATGATGACGAGCATTGTCTCCCTCTGGAACACACATGCAGCCAGGTGGGAGATGGAGGTGCTTGTGATGAATCGGGTGAGCTACATGTGCACTTTCCCCGTGACAGGGAACAGTCAGGGAGATAGTGACGGTGAAGTGGTAAATAAAAAATTTTTGCCTGAAAACTATGAAATTGATGCATCCAGGGTGCATATAGTGGGTTGGATAATAGTCAGGTGGAGAGTGAAAAAAAAACCAAAAAAAAAGTTTCTGAAAATTAAGAAAAAAAGGCGGAATAAGTTAAAAATAAAGCAAAATGTAAGAGCAGCAATGTTAAGACATAACAAAAATATTAATAAGAAATAATGAATTGTACTTTTAATATAATTTTGCAAATCTGTGTTTTAGTGATGGCTGCTTTTAATGTTATTAGTCTTAATTGTAATGGAATGTGTGGTATCAATAAAATGAATTTTTTCATTATGTAATGAGAATCACTATGATGTAATTTGTTTGCAAGAAACGTTTTGGAATGATGTATTAGTAAAAAATATAAAGAGATAAAACTATATGGAATGGTGAGATTTTTCATAGTAATAGCTGTAGTAAGGATGTTGCTATTCTTGTTAGTAAAAAATTTAAAAAAAATGCATTTTGTGAAGTTGAAAGTGAAAATGGAAGATTTTTACATATTTCTGGGAAAATTAATGACAAAGTAATTGACATTTATACTCTTTATGCACCACATAATAAAAATGAAAGATGTGAATTTTTTTAAAAGACAGAATTACGGATGGACAATAATGACTAGATCGATTTATTGATTGATGGTTGGTCGCTTTACGGCAAGTCGCAAATATTTCATGCATAGTCAGGACGGGAACCTTCCAACAAATCACGAAAAGCTGAAGTCGAAGTTAATCTAATTAAAATTATATCTACTAATACTTGCTCCCTACAATCACTGCATGTAGATCATCTTCATGCACTTAAGATAGACTGAAAGGAACAATTAGAAGATATAGTTTAATTCGATTGGAGTCGAAATAAGACCTGTAGCGATGATAGGGTACAGTGGTCATTGATTTAAAAATACTACTGCCAGGGTATTATCCGAGACAGAGATCGTGATTTAATTGACATGTCAGAGGAAGAAATTTGTGAAGAACTTAATTCTCAACACATCACAAAAGTTAAACGTTTCACTAAAAGATATGAAAACAAAATTATAAAGCTCAATACCTATCTCTTAACATTTGAACTTTAAAAAATCCCCGATCACATCTACATAGGACCTTACAGAATACGAGTTGACCCTTTCGTCCCTAACCGTACCCGTTGTTTCAAATGTCAAAAGTTTGGACACGGGAAGAGTTCTTGTAGGGGGACTGAAAGGTGTGTCAAGTGTTCTGGTGAGGGCCATTCAAGTTTTGAATGTGAAGGGGAAACCAAATGTACTAACTGCAATGGTAGCCACATGGCAAATTCCAGAACTTGTGAATTGTACAAACGAGAACTTGACATTCAAAAAATCAAAGTGGATAAAAATGTGAGCTACCAAGAAGCGAGAAAATTGGTCTCTGCCTCGGATAATTTAACTTCAAATAGTTCTTACGCTGATAAGGTTAAAGGTCCTCCCACTACCAGATCAATCAGTATGCAAACAGTATTTACATGACCACAGGGTGCTGAAATGCCTAAACTTATTTCTGAATTCACTCCATCCCAGCCCTCTAGTTCTTCGCAAACAATAACTTCATCTCTACCATTCAACCACTTTGAGATGGCCGACATCTACCTGGACTCCAATGTAGACAAACAGATGCGCGAAGATCTAGGAAGAAAACTTCAAACATCATTTAAATCTGCAAATAATGCTTCAAATGCAATATCTCAATCCTCAACACAAAAGTCCTCAACTACAACCACCCCCGTGTGGGTCCCGGGGACACAATAGAATAGGCCCACAGCTCCTCGGCTTGGCGTAAGAGGCCCCTAAAGAGGCGACATGTTTGCCCTGTGTCGCAAACCCGTGTCGGTAATAGGGAGTGTTCCTGGATGGCCGGAAAAACGGTTCTGATCACCATCTGGGGCACAATCTTTACCTAGACGGGAGGCCGGATGGACCCGATTCGGTCAATCGGCTGGTCACATCAATCCCTTTTTGTAACACACTATATATTTATTTTTTCCCTCCAAGACTGATAAATAGAAATTCTAAATTGCTGTTTGGCGGGATTGGTGTTGGCTTATGGGTCACAAATTTCAACAGGCTCAAAATTTTTACTTTTGAATTTAGGAATTTAATATTTTAGTGTTATTTTTGTTTTGTTATTTTTAGTTTATATATGAAAATTGAAATTTGGATTTTTTGTTAAATTGGTTAGTTTTTCACCCCCTTCAACTATATTTGGATTGTTTTTTTTATATACACCCAGTTCAAGAATGGCTGGATGACCCCGGTTCAGCCAAAACTGGTCATGTCTTGCCCTCTGCTTTTTCTCGTGGTTGTTTGAAAAGATCCTGAGGAACCCTCAATGACACCCAGATGCAATGGGTTGGATGGGTGGAGTGCATGTATCATATGGGTTGATGTTTGGGTTCCGGGGTCTTTGGAAAGTAACCACTGACGGAATTGCGGAGAAGGCGGTGGCTTATGGGGCAAGGCTTCCTCGGCTTAAAGAGGCCACATGTTTGCCGTGTGTGGATACCCGTAAGGATAGAGGACGGGATCCTGGTGGCTGAAACACGCCACTTTGGCCCTTACTTTATCTTAAACGGGCGGTCGGATGGGCCCGGTCCTGATCAATCGGCTGGTCACGCCAAGCCCTTGAACTTGACCTATTTCCAAAATGTACAACAATAGTACCAATTATATAGGCTGGGTTCAAGAAGGCGGTGGCTCATGGGTCAATCGTGTAGATGTTACTTTGGGCGGTTGTCTTGCCGGGCAACCCCTGGCACAAGGCTTGCGCCCATTAAGAGGTACTCTATGCGAGTATCTTATTCTAGTATTCCTAGTGCTTGTCGCAGATGTGGCGGGCGTGCGTCGTTTTGATGTATTCTCGTATCCATCATGGATGCTACAGTGCATCAAGGCGATGTATGCATCACGCTTGTCGCAAATGTGGCAAGCATACATCGTGTTGATGCTGCTCCGAGGTGGGCGGGGAGCTAGGGTAACGAATCATATATACATCACCATGGAATTTCCAAATAAAAACCCCCCAAACAACCAATCAAAAAACAAAAGAAAATTAGATACCAGTGATGATGAGGAACATGCAGCTAAGTTGCCAAATACTTTTTCTGACAATTTTCCAAAATTTTTAGTTATTACATCAGTCAACTCTGAAAAATCTGTAACCAAAATTTCTCCTTTTGTTATTCAAAAAACATTACAAGGCTGTGCCGGCCAGCTTAAAAAAGTTACAAAAATGAGAAATGGAAATCTGCTAGTTGAATGTCTCAGATCACAACAGGCCAAAAATTTACTCTCTCTTACAACAATTTCTGATGTCCACATCTCTGTTACACCCCATAGGTCACTGAATTCATGCCAGGGTGTGATTAGAGACAGAGACCGTGATTTAGCTGAGTTGACGGAAGAAGATATATGCGAAGAACTGAAATCTCAAAATGTTTCCAAAGTCAAAAGGTTTACAAAACGACATGAAGGTAATATTATTCAACTTAACACTTATCTCATCACTTTTGACCTTACCCGTGTGCCTGAACATATCTTCATAGGTCCCTACAGAATCAAAGTTGACACTTTCATACCTAACCCTACCCGTTGCTTCAAATGCCAGAAATTTGGGCACGGTAAGAGTTCATGTAGAGGTGTTGAAAAGTGTGTCAAATGTTCTGTAGAGGGCCACTCCAATTTTGATTGTGACGGCCACGTTAAATGTGTAAATTGCGGACTAGATCATATGGCCAATTCCAGAAACTGCCAATCTTACAAAACAGAGCTTGAAATTCAGAAAACAAAAGTAGAAAAAAGTATAAGCTATCAGGAAGCAAAAAAAATGGTCTCTGCCTCTAACAACTCTACTCCTACAACATCATACGCTGACAAAGTTAAATCACCTAAAACCAATAGATCCTTTTCAACTCAAACTGATTTCACTTGGCCTGACGGAACAGAATTTCCGGTTCTCACCGTCAAACCCAAACAAGCAACTGAAAAATCTTCTCATTCTAAAAAGTCTTCATCCAATTCTTCACAAACGTCTGACACTTCTCTTTCTTCAAATGTCAATAATCAGCAAAAACCAACTCCAAAACAAAGGTCTTCTATATCCTCAAACAAAAAATCACCTCAGAAACCGTCACAGAGAGCTGCACGTTCCTCATCACAAGATAAATCAAACAACAAAAACTGTTTAAATCGCCTCTCGAAGGCTGAAAAAACTCAAAAATTCAACAAGTTTCGAGACCTCTGCTCAGAGTTTGACGATGATATCGATGAAGACTCTGAGCAAATGGATACCACTGAAATAGAGTCAATCTGGGGGGATCCAATAGTAACATCTGTGGATTCCACACGCCCAGTTAGTGACTCCAGAGCTTCGAATGGACGACACAGAAGTTCCTCCCGTGAACACCCAAAGAAGAACTATTCTCCCATCCGTCCTCCAACAAAATAAATAACATAATACAATGGAATTGTCGGGGTTTAAAAATTAACTTAATAGAGCTATCGTTACTTGTACAAGCTTTCCTTCCTGTTGCCTTTTGTCTTCAGGAAACACATTTAAAGGAAAACGATAATGTAAACATTAAAAATTACTCGATTTACAGCACTCACGTTAAAAAGGATGAAAGAGCCGCTGGCGGTTCATCAATCCTGGTTAAAGATGGTATTATACATAGTCAGATAAAACTTAATACCGAATTACAAGCAGTTGCTGTCAAACTCTCCCTTCGAAAAACTAACATTGTGTTCTGTCTATCTTCCCCCTAATACGTCCTTGGAAATAAATCAACTTAAATCTTTAACAGATCAGTTGCAAGCCCCTTTTCTCCTTATGGGTGATTTTAACGCCCACAATCCAATATGGGGCAGTAACTCCCAAAATGATCAGGGGAAAAAAGTTGAAGACTTCTTAAACCAGGAAGGCTTGTGCATTTTTAACGATGGCTCAGATACATATCTCCACCCTGGAAATGGTTCTTACTCGGCTATCGATCTAACTATTTGTGACCCTTCGTTATTACTGGATTACTCGTGGCGGGTCCACGATGATTTGTGTGGAAGTGATCACTTTCCAATTATTTTGGAAAATCTTTTTCCCTCTTCCTCTGAGAGAGTTGCTCGCTGGAAATTTGACAAAGCCAATTGGCCTTTGTTCGAGCAACTCTGTCGAGATGAACTTAAGAAAGAGACTTTTAATAATGTTATAAATCCAGTCCTTAAATTTAATGAAACGTTAGTATCGATAGCTGAGAGGTCCATTCCTAAAACCTCGACAAATCCAAAACAACCAAGCAAACCCTGGTTCGATGACGACTGTGAGGAAGCTAAGAAACACAGAAAAAAGGCCGAACGACGGTTCAACATGAATCCAACCTCTGACAATCTCAGTAATGTTCGTATATTCCGTGCTAAAGCACGTCGCACATTTAAACAAAAGAGGCGCAAGTCTTGGCAAAACTTCGTCTCTAAAATAAACTCTCATACACCTATGAATAAAGTCTGGAATTTCATCCAAAAAATTAATGGTAAAAACAGAAAGACCAATCTTCACCATTTAAAAGATGGCCAAACTCTTTTGACTTCAGAAAATGACATCTCGAATAAACTCGGTGAAACTTTCTCAAAACATTCTTCTTCTCTGAATTATTCCCAGGAAATCCAAAGGATTAAAAACCGAACTGAGAAAAATAAACTCAATTTTAAATCAAACAATGTAGAAGATTACAACCGTCCTTTTTGTTTGGATGAGCTGAAAATTTCTCTGTCGAAAGCCCATGACACTGCATGTGGCCCAGATGATATTCACTATAAACTTTTGAAACACCTTCCTGACACTTCTCTTAAAACACTTTTAGATCTTCTTAATAATGTATGGGAAACTGGCGACTTGCCTTCCATTTGGAAACTTGCCACGGTTATCCCTATTCCAAAACCTGGGAAGGATCATTTTGAACCGTCGAATTATCGGCCAATTGCCCTCACAAGTTGCGTTTGTAAGACAATGGAACGGATGATCAACGACCGCCTTGTTTGGTTCCTTGAGGCGAATGGCCTCCTGTCCAATATACAGTGTGGATTCCGGCAGGGAAGAAGCACGTTAGATCATCTTGTTCGCTTCGAGTCTTTCATACGCAACGGGTTTGCTAAGGGTGAACACGTGGTGTCGGTCTTTTTCGACCTTGAAAAAGCATACGACACCACGTGGAAATATGGTATTTTAAAAGACCTAAATGATATGGGGTTGAAAGGTAGGTTACCTACCTTCATTGAAAACTTTCTTTCAGACAGACAGTTCAAGGTAAAGGTTAACACGACCATGTCTGACCCTTTTGAACAAGAGATGGGTGTTCCTCAGGGAAGTATCCTCTCCGTCACTCTATTTAGTATAAAAATAAACAGTTTAGCTAAAACATTAAAACAGAATGTTGAAGGCTCCCTCTATGTAGATGACTTTTTGATATGTTATAGGGCTAAAAATATGAACAATATTGAAAGACAACTACAGTTGTCTTTAAATAAAATTGAAAAATGGGCTATGGAAAATGGTTTTAAATTTTCCAACTCAAAAACAGTGTGTATGCATTTTTGCAATAAACGAAAACTGCATTTGGACCCCGAACTAAAAATTTATAATTCTCCGATTAAAGTCGTCAAAGAAACAAAATTTCTAGGTATTCTGTTTGACAATAAACTTACCTTTCTACCCCATATCAAAATGCTTAAAGCTAAATGCTTGAAAGCATTGGATATTTTAAAAGTTGTTTCCAGCACTGACTGGGGTGCTGATAAAAACATATTGTTAAATTTATATCGATCGCTTGTACGATCAAAACTTTATTATGGTTCAATTATATATGGATCTGCTCGCAAATCCTATATAAAGATTTTAGATACTGTTCACCACCAAGGCCTACGTTTGGCCTTGGGGGCGTTCAGAACGTCTCCTGTGGAGAGTTTGTATGTAGAGGCGAACGAGCCGTCTCTTTATAACCGTAGGATAAAACTTGGTTTACAATACTTAACAAAGCTAAAAGCATATCCTTCAAATCCTGCCTACGACTGTGTTTTCAATCCTCTCTATGAGGATATATTTGAACAACATGAAAATAAAATTCATCCATTTGGTATTCGGATGAAACCACATATTTCTGGTTCTAACTTAAACCTTGATGAAATAGCCCCTATTAATATACCTCAATCGCCACCTTGGCTTGTACCCAAATCTAAATTTATTTTTGACCTCAGAAAATATAAAAAGTCTGAAACAAACCCAATTATAATTCAGCAAAATTTTGCTGAAATCAAATCAAAATTTGCATTTCATGACTCAATTTATACTGATGGATCCAAGGACGAGGACAAAGTGGCTGCCGCAGCTGTCCATGGGCAGCAAGCAGCAACTCTCCGTCTTCCATCTTCCAGTTCAATATTTACTGCAGAAGCTAGAGCCATCATTCTTGCTTTGAAATTTGTCAGAACGTCTGATAAACTGAAATTCCTTATTTGCTCAGATTCTCTTTCATGTTTGTTGGCTATAGAAGGTCAGAAATATAAAAACCCTTTAATTGCCC
This sequence comes from Mytilisepta virgata, assembly GCA_028015205.1. Lineage (NCBI taxonomy): Eukaryota > Metazoa > Mollusca > Bivalvia > Mytilida > Mytilidae > Mytilisepta > Mytilisepta virgata. The sequence continues at coordinate 47,848,790 of CM051518.1, read as the reverse complement.
ATATTATTGAGTTCTATAAAAGACTTGTCCAAATGGGCAAAGAAATAGTTTTTATCTGGATACCAAGTCATATTGGTATCCGAGGAAACACAGTCGTAGATAGTATAGCGAAGGATGCTTTAAATGACCCAGTTACTAATATGTCAGTGCCGTATACTGATTTTAAACCTTTGATTTATAAATATGTTGTACGTCTGTGGCAGTCCCAGTGGGATCTGCTTACAGACAATAAATTGCATGCTATTCAGCCAACTGTTGGCACAAGTATTTGTTTCTTCGGCAGAAGCCGGAGAGAACAAGTGGTTTTAACTAGATGTGGCATTGGCCACACCAGGACGACTCATTCTTTTATTTTAGAGAATAAGGTACATAACAGTATTAACAAAACTCGCAAGTCCATAAGACGTGTGACAAAACTGGTATCACACCACTGGAAAATTGCAACCGTAATGGTCCTGACTTGGTACAGGCATTTCAAAAGAAATGGTGGGTTGAATCTAGGTTTTACAGCGCGCCAAACCTCCCGCTTCCATTACGGCATAAAAGTACCAGTGGTGGTAATCAACATAGATATGCTGATGTCAAAGTTGGTAAAGTAGAAACAAAACACCAAGATAAGTTATAAAAAACAATCTTCAATGATAGTAGTAGAAGATACTGAATATTTTTCAACCAAATCTTGGTATTTGAAAAAGAATTTCGTAAGAGACCTTTTTAGACGCATTTCCTCGTATTCCTGGCTAAGAAGTCTGTCACGCAGATGTTTATGGCGTTCAAGGAAATCAGAGTAGTTGGAACATGCTCTAGCGTAACGAATCAATTGAGAAATATAAACACCATATGCAGGAGATGTTGGGATATTGCTGCATAGGTAAGGAAAATTTATAATTTTAAAATCAAAATCGTCTCTTTTATCGTATATCTTGGAATGAGCCGCCTCCTGAGTGTATTCCGTGCCAATGTCGACATAGTATTAAACATCTTTTAATTGACTGTGTAGATAAATCCGACATTATTAGTCGGTACTACACAGTCAACAATATGAAAGACTTGTTTACAAAGGTTGCTGGCAACCGTATTTTACAGTATTTAAAAGACGTTGGAGTGTATTCGAGAATATAGTCCGACATTCTTGAATAAAGTCCAATAATTTTTAATTTGTTCATATGTTTTGAATGATGTTTATTTAATAGCGTATCTGTGATATTATTTTCCAAATTTTGTCTGTGATAGTATCTTTGATTTTGAGTGTTTCTCTTGTATTGTTTTATTGTTTTATTTTCTCCTTAAATATTATTTGTAAATAGTTCATTCGTTTTACATAGTATTCGTTTTAACATAGTACTTAATTTAATTAGTTCTCGCCGTGATATGGCTTCAATGTCGCCCACACGGCGTAAAACAATAATCAATCAATCAATCAACTACAACCAATAAACAGTGTTCGCCTCAGAAGCCCTCAAATAAACAGTCTTCACCTCAGAAATCCAATAAGCAGTCCTCATCATCACATCAGCAAAATAAACGTTCATCTTCAATAGAAAAGTTAAAACAGAACACTGATCGCATAAAGAAAGCGGAAAGGCACTTGGTAAAATTTCAGACGTTGTCATCCGAATATGGGGATGATGACAGCCAAATGGAAGTAACCCCAGATGATTTTTCTGAATCAGTCTGGGGTGACCCCATTTCAGACGTCTCTGTGCGGAGGAATGGGAGCTCTTCCCCACGCGCGGGGCATAGTTCCAAATTTTCTCCTATTCGTCCGCCCAGAAAATGAATAATATTATTCAATGGAATTGTCGGGGTTTAAAAACTAATCTTATCGAGCTATCGTTGCTGGTACAAACATTCCTTCCTTTTGCCTTTTGTCTTCAAGAAACTCACTTAAAAGAAAACGATTCTATAAATGTTAAACTATACTCTATACAGTACTTATGTTGGAAAGGACGAAAGAGCCGCAGGTGGCTCTTCGATCCTTGTTAGAAATAACACCATTCACAGTCAGGTTAATCTAACAACAAATCTGCAAGCTGTTGCTGTCCGAGCTTCTTTTGGAAAAACTGTTACCATCTCTTTAATATATATTCCTCCAACTTCTGCCTTGGATTTTCAAGAGCTCAGATCTTTAATCAGTCAGTAGCCAACTCCTTTTCTCCTGCTGGGAGATTTTAATGCTCACAACCCCATTTAGGGTAGCAATTTGCAAAATGATAAAGGCAAGAAAATAGAAGATTTACTAAATCAGGAAGGATTGTGTGTATTTAACGATGGTTCTGATACTTACCTTCATCCGGGGAATGGTTGTTACTCGGCTATTGATTTATCAATCTGTGACCCTTCGTTATTACTGGATTACTCATGCCGCGTCCATGATGATTTATGTGGAAGTGACCACTTTCCAATTATACTGGAAAATCTGTTTCCTACTTCATTCGAGAGAGTTGCTCGCTGGAAATTTGACAAAGCCAACTGGCCTTTGTTCGAGAAACTCTGTCGAGATGAACTTAAAATAGGTGATTTCGATACTGTTATTGATCCAGTCCTTAAATTTAGCGAAACGTTGGTATCGATAGCCGAGAGAGCCATTCCTAAAACCTCGAAGAATCCAAAACAACTCAGCAAACCGTGATTCAATTTGCATCCAACCCAGGATAATTTAAGCTATTTCCGAATATTCCGTGCAAAAGCACGTCGAACATTTAAACAAAAGAGACGAAAGTCATGGCAAAATTTTGTCTCAAACATAAACTCTCATACTCCTATGAACAAAGTTTGGAATTTTATACAAAAAATAAATGGAAAAAACAAGAAAGCCAATCTTCACCATCTGAAAGATGGTCAGACTCTTTTAACGTCAGAAAATGATATCTCCCAAAAACTTGGAGAAACTTTTTCGAAAAATTCTTCTACAAATTACTCTCAGGAATTTCAACGTATTAAAACCCGAACCGAGAAAACCAAACTTAACTTTCGATCAAACAATTCAGAAGAATACAGCCGCCCTTTCTCTATGGATGAACTGAACAATTCTTTGGCAAAAGCTCATGATACAGCTTGTGGTCCTGATTACATACATTATAAGCTTCTTAAACATCTTCCTGATACATCATTACAGAGCTTTTAGATATACTTAATAATATTTGGGAAACTGGTGACTTGCCCTCTTTGTGGAAACTGGCAACAGTTGTCCCTATTCCAAAACCTGGGAAGGATCATTTTGAACCGTCGAATTATCGGCCAATTGCCCTCACAAGTTGCGTATGCAAGACTATGGAACGGATGATCAACGACCTCCTTGTCTGGTTCCTAGAGACCAATGGTCTCCTGTCCAATATACAGTGTGGATTCCGCAGGGCAGAAGCACGTTAGATCATCTTGTTCGCTTCGAGTCTTTCATACGCAATGGGTTTACTAAAGGTGAACATGTAGTGTCGGTCTTTTTCAACCTTGAAAAAGCATACGACACCACTTGGAAATATGGAATTTTAAGACTTGAATGATATGGGGTTGAAAGGTAGGTTACCTACCTTTATTAATAATTTCTTATTAGACAGACAGTTTAGGGTCAGGGTAAATACGACCATGTCTGACCCTTTTGAACAAGAGATGGGTGTCCCTCAGGGAAGCATCCTCTCTGTTACTCTATTCAGTATTAAAATAAATAGTTTGGCTAAAACATTACAAAAGAGTGTTGAAGGCTCACTTTATGTTGATGATTTTCTTATATGTTATAGAGGTAAAAATATGAACAACATAGAAAGACAACTACAGTTATCTTTAAATAAAATTGAAAAATGGGCCACGGAAAATGGTTTTAAATTTTCCGACTCTAAAACAGTATGTATGCATTTTTGTAATAAACGAAAACTGCATTTGGACCCTGAACTAAAAATTTATAATTCTCCGATTAAAGTCGTCAAAGAAACAAAATTTCTAGGTATTCTGTTTGACAATAGACGAATATCCGGATGAAACCACATATTTCTGGTTCTAACATCAACTTTGATGAAATAGCCCCTATCAGTTTACCTCAATCGCCACCTTGGCTTGTACAGAAACCCACATTCATTTTTGACATCAGAAAACGTAAAAAATCTGCAACAAACCCAATTATACTTCAGCAACATTTTGTTGAAATAAAATCAAAATTTGCATTTCATGACCCAATTTATACTGATGGATCCAAGGACGGGAACAAAGCAGCTGCCGCAGCAGTCCATGGGCAGCAAGCAGCACCTCTTCGTCTTCCTTCTGCCAGTTCAATATTTACTGCAGAAGCCAGAGCCATCATTCTTGCTTTGAAATTTGTCAGAACGTCTGAAAAACTGAAATTCCTTATTTGCTCAGATTCTCTTTCATGTTTATTGGCTATAGAAGGTCAGAAATATAAAAACCCTTTAATTGCACATATTATTGAATTCTATAAAAGACTTGTCCAAATGGGCAAAGAAATAGTTTTATCTGGATACCAAGTCATATTGGTATCCGACGAAACACAGTCGTAGATGGTATAGCGAAGGATGCTTTAGATGACCCAATTACTAATATGTCAGTGCCTTATACTGATTTGAAACCTTTGATTCGTAAATATATTTTACGTCTGTGGCAATCCCAGTGGGATCTGCTGACAGAAAATAAATTACATGCTATTGAGCCAACCGTTGGCACAAATATTTGTTTCTTCGGGAGAAGCCGGAGAGAACAAGTTGTTTTAACTAGATGTCGCATTGGCCACACCAGAACGACTCATTCTTTTATTTTAGAGGGTGAGCCGCCTCCTGAGTTTATTCCATGCCAATGCCGACACACTGTCAAACACATTTTAATAGACTGTGTAGATAAATCCGACATTATTAGTCGGTACTACACAGTCGATAATATTAAAGACTTGTTTACAAAGGTCGCTGGCGACCGTCTTTTAAAATATTTGAGGAATGTTGGGCTATATTCTACAATATAGTCCACATCACAAATTTATTTGTTTAATCTTATTGTTTGTTGATATTATTGTTTACTGTGATAATGTATATTTCTTTGTTTCAAAAGCTTAAACTGTGATATTATTTATATAATCAGATTTTTTAGGAATTTTTATTATTTTCTGTTTTACTTGTAAATATGCATTTTGTTTTATCAAGTTTGATCTTACCTGATTTGTTTTAGTTTAAAAAGAAAATCAGCTTTCGCCACGATATGACGATATGACCATTTGTGTCGACGTGGCGTTAAACAACATTTAATCAATCAATCAACACAAGAATATATTTTTTTTTATAAAAATGGTATTGTAATTCTAACATCACTTCAGTATCTGAAACAATTTTATTTTCACATTTATCTAGTTTCTTTATACAATTCTTTTCTTGTCTTTTTTTAAATTTAGAAAATATCTTGTACACGTATCTGTGGCCCAATATGCCTTTGATCGTAAAATTGCACCTTTACATTTCTCTTCTTCTAAATTAGCTAGTTCTAGTCTCAAGCTTTCATACTGTACTAAATTTACCTTTTGACCTTCGGATATTCTCTGTGAAATTTTATGTAATTTATTTTGAACACTATAATATTCAGCATTTTTCTCTATCGAAATATTTTTGGAAAAATGTTTTAATCTAAAATTTTAAATTATAACACCATATCAAAGGTTCGCTATCGAATAAAACAGAATGTTTCTCTTCTTCAACAATGGTTCTTACTTTACCAATTAATTCTTCATTTTTCGAAAATGTATTATTTAGTATCCATCTACTAAATACATATTTCAACATCATCAAAAGTAGCTTACATTTCTATAAAAGAATGATCACTTACACTTGTATCGCTGTATCTAATAATTTGTATATAACTAGACAAATTTCTATGTACTAAAAAATAATCCATTCTAGACTGTTGTAAAATTACAAATTCTTTTCCTTGAAAATACTAAACTGTCACAATTTCTAGAACGCCATATATAAAAAATACCATAGTTTTTCATAATACAATTTAAATATTTTATACCTGTGTCTTCTTTGTGATCTGATTTACTAGCTCTAAGTTACATAAGTTGTATTCAAGTCACCACCAATTATAACATTTTTATATTTCTTTAAATATTTATCCAAATATTTAAAAACTTCTTCCTTTTCATTCAATACATTATGTGCATATACACTAATTAATCTATTGAATAGATCTTCGTGTTCAAATTGGATATGAACCATTCTACTTTCATAATATTTAAATACTTCCTCAATATTTGATTTATATTTCTGATTCACTAGAATGGCATCACTTTACATATTATTTAACCCATTACTGTAAAATATTTTTCCATCTAATAAATGGCTTATATCAGATACAAAATTATTGTCCCAAAACGTTTCCTTTAGAAACATAAAATCAACCTTTCTTTCAGACATGATTGATACATACTTCTTAAAATGATTGACATTTCTAAGACCATTACAGTTACCTTTCTTTCAGACATGATTAACTCATACTTCTTAAAATTATTGACATTTCTAAGACCTTAAGTTACTTTCAAGGAATATAACCATTGCAACTAAAATGTAAATTATACATAAATTGACCCTCCATTGTTTACAGTTTCAAACGGTGATCTTGATCTAGACCTTGCTAAATTAAAAACTATATTGGGAGTGAATTTCATTCTATTTCTCCTTTTGGACGCAACATTCCTACCAGTCAGACTGACCCTGTTCCTGAATTGCCAAACCAGGACAGTCCCCTAAATCTTCATTGAAATTTCCGTCTCCACAAACTTTTCTTTACAAACACCAACGGAGACGTCCATAATGCTTGTCTGATCACCTGAACAATTCTCAACTTCTGTTTTTCCTATACTCTCTGAGATCTTCGTAACACATCTGTTACCACAGATGCATCACGATCAATACATCTGTTACCACAGATGCATCACGATCAATTTCTGTATTCTGATCATAGGGGCTGTCTCCTACCTGAACATTATTTTCAACTTCAAATACTGTATTAATTATATTTGGAGTAATTATTTAATTTGGAATTTAACTAAATCAAAAAAAAAGAAAAAATACACATCAGAGCATGTTACTATGTAAATAAATTCTATGTGGAATACAGACCAGGTAATTAATATAAATCCTGTGCGTCGCACAGACAAGCTGATGAATATAAATCTGGAGCAGGCACACAGACAAAGTGGTGAATATAAATCCTGTGCGTCACACAGAACCAGGTGATAAATGTTGCACAGACCAAGTGAAGAATATAAATTCTTTGTGGTGCACAAACCACGAGAAAGTAAAACATCCTGTGCGGCGCACAGACCAAGTGAAGAATATAAATTCTGTGCGCCGCAAAGACCAGGTGAAGACTATAAATCCTGTGCGTCGCACAGACCAAGTGTAGATTATAAATCCTGTGCGGCGCACAGGCCAGGTGAAAACTATAAATCCTGTGGGGTGCACAGACCAGGTAAAGAATATAAATCCTGTGCGGCGCACAGACCAAGTGAAGACTATAAATCCTGTGCGGCGCACAGACCAAGTGAAGACAATAAATCCTGTGTGGCGCACAGATCTAGTGAAGAATATAAATCCTGTGTGGCGCACAGACCAGGGTAAAGTTACATATTGTGTCGCATAGACCAGGTGAAGACTACAAATCTTCTGCTCCTCATAGATTTAATTAGGAGATGTTAGCAAATTCACAGAAGTGAGAATGGTAATAAATGCTGTGTACCACACAAATAACATCTTAAAAAATCAGGGAAAGGTAAAACAAATCCTGTTTAAAGCACAGTTGTACTTGATTTGCACTTAGAAGCTCTTCTTGTTGTCCATTTTGGATTTTCTAAACTAGTATATCTGGAGATTCCTTGATTTATTTGCCAGGTTTTTTTAAACTAAACTGACGAGTTTGTTCTTTTAAAAATTAGAAGTTTTGCTATGTTGTCTAATTGGGATTTTACCACATATCCCTGATTTACTTGCAATCACTTGCCAGTTATTTGTACTAAAGTGATAAGTATGTACATTTAAAAGTTGGGAGCTTTGCTTTGTTGACTCATTGGGATTTCGACATATTCCTGATTTACTAGCCAATATTTTTGGTACTAAAATGTAATGTTGTACTTTTAAAGTAAGCAACTTTGCTTTGTTGTCTCAATGGGATTTTCCACATCTACCTGATTTACATGCTAGCTATTTGTACAAAAAGTGTTACGGTTGTACTTTTAATGATTCATGCTTGATGATGTATTCGAATCTTTATTGTTGACATTCTTTAACATGTCATGTGAAGTTATATACTACTGTTGATATAGCTGTTATTTTTACAAGTGAAAAAAGAAAAACATTGTTATTCCTGGAAAATGTTATTAGCCAACATGTGCAGTAGTAGTTTGATAACATTTTTTTCTCTCAATAAATCTATGAAAATGATAACAATAAAATACAGGCTTAAATATTGTACATAAACATGAATCACATTTTGTTTACAAGTAATATCAGGATTTACATGTTTAACAATTTTAGTTTAATAAAAATATCCTGGATTTTTTCTCCCCTCAACACTGTTCTTAACATAATCTACATCTACATCTTTCATTTAAATATATCAACATTATTCCAGCAGTCAATTAATTTATGCCAAAAATAGCAGTTTACCAACATATATTTTAGGATTAAACAATACCTTCATTAACATGTAGTATATAAACAAGAATCTGTTCATAGTACACAGATGCCCCACTCTCATTATCATTTTCTATTGGGACTATTAAAATTAGAAAGACATATCATGGTCAACATGTGTACTAATTTTCAAATTGATTGAACTTCAACTTCCTCAAAAACTACCTTGCCCAAAAACTTTAACCATAAAAGGGCATAGACAGGCTTACACACAGTCCAAAAATCTAATGCCCCTTTACTAGTAATATCCTTGGTGGGGCATAGAAAAATTAATTTTAGTATTTTCTAACACTAGTAAAGTAATGGACAGAAAACTCTTTTTTTTATAAAAAAAAACACCCAGATGAAATACTTTACAGAAATTTAATATTGAATGCATTATGTACTTCATACTGTATTATTATAGTGTAAGAAACCCCAGTTTAATTAAACAAATATACAGAAAATTCATTTAAATGAAAAAAAGTATAAAAATTGATCAAATTCTTAAATGGCCAGGTTGTTTTAATGAGGTTTGAATAAGGATTATAGTTAAAAACTGTGAGGAGATAATTTCAAAAAAATTTACCATGTTTATAAATTTTACTGGAAAATAACTGTCTCAAGAGTATAAAAAACTGTGAAAAAAAATCATCAAAGATGTATAGAAGGTTCCTAATTAGTTCCCGGGATCTGGGTTGAAAACTGTAGTAAATTGATTACACAAATTATGTATACATTTTTTATTTTTCATGCCTACCAACCTGATATCATCAGACAAAAGACATGTTTTTGACATCGTCAAACCCTGTCGGAAATCAATTCTTAATCTAAATTTTCTTGCACTCATACTCTTGTACTGTCAGAATGACAAATGCAAATTAAAAAAAAAATGCTTCACATTCAGGAACAAAGAAAATGATATCTGACAATAAACGTGACCTCAAAGTTGTTTTTAAATGAGTTTAACCTTATATAAATATGAAGTGGGAAACACCAAAAATGAATGCGTCAGTCTTGCCTACATACTTGCACTGTACTACTTACAGTATAAAATTTACAAGTTTCATAGATGTTTCGATATTAATATAGGAGATAATCATTTTGAAAATGAGCGGATGAACATGAAAAAAAAACAATTTGTCTCCCCAAATTGACTTATAGAAAAGATTTTTTCCAAACATGGTAAGAAGCTTATTAAAATAAATATGATATGAGATCAAGTTTGAAGTTTTGTGCTATAATATTTTTCATTAAAAAAACAATTTGTCTCCCCAAATTGACTTATAGAAAAGATTTTTTCCAAACATGGTAAGAAGCTTATTAAAATAAATATGATATGAGATCAAGTTTGAAGTTTTGTGCTATAATATTTTTCATTCAAGAATTATTGAATAAAGAATGGAAATTTGGGAATATGTCTAAGAGACAGCAACCCAACCAAAATGTATAAACAACTCAAGGCCACCAATGGGTCTTCAACAGACAAGAACTCTCTATACAATTGGGAGGGTAAAATGCAGGACACATACTATATAAGCTTAATCTCTAAAGTTATTTTATAAGGTATGCTGGTTTCTAAAGTTATTGTTCATGTTGTTTGCAAAAATTTATTTTTTAATAATATTGATAAACTTCCATAAATTCAAACAAGTGTTTTTTCCCAATTTTGTGTTTTGGTGTAAAAAGGGGTGTTTTAGGTACATATGCATATTAAATAATAATATTTAGCATTGATAATTCTTAAATTTTGGCTTGAAGTTCATGACTTTTACAAAACACTTTTTACATTTTTAGGTAAGAAAGCCCCCTTTTTTAAACAAAAGCTGTTCCTCATGATTTCTGTTTTGCTGATTTTCTGTGTCCATGCTTCCCGTTTTCCTTTTTTCCCTTGTATCATTCTACTACACCCCGTGTGGGTCCCGGGGACACCATAGAATAGGCCCACAGCTCCTCGGCTTGGCGTAAGAGGCCCCTAAAGAGGCGACATGTTTGCCGTGTGTCGCAAACCCGTGTCGGTAATAGGGAGTGTTCCTGGATGGCCGGAAAAACGGTTCCGATCACCATCTGGGGCACAATCATTACCTAGACGGGAGGCCGGATGGACCCGATTCGGTCAATCGGCTGGTCACATCAATCCCTTTTTGTAACACGCTTTATATTTATTTTTTCCCTCCAAGACTGATTAATAGAAATTCTAAATTGCTGTTTGGCGGGATTGGTGTTGGCTTATGGGTCATAAATTTCAACAGGCTCAAAATTTTACTTTGGAATTTGGGAATTTAATATTTTAGTGTTATTTTTGTTTTGTTATTTTTATTTTATATATGAATATTGAAATTTGGATTTTTTGTTAAATTGGTTAGTTTTTCACCCCTTCAACTATATTTGGATTGTTTTTTATATACACCCAGTTCAAGAATGGCTGGATGACCCCGGTCCAGCCAAAACTGGTCATGTCTTGCCCTCTGCTTTTTCTCGTGGTTATTTGAAAAGATCCTGAGGAACCCTCAATGACACCCAGATACAATGCGTTGGATGGGTGGAGTGCATGTATCATATGGGTTGATGTTTGGGTTCCGGGGTCTTTGGAAAGTAACCACTGACGGAATTGCGGAGAAGGCGGTGCTTATGGGGCAAGGCTTCCTCGGCTTAAAGAGGCCACATGTTTGCCGTGTGTGGATACCCGTAAGGATTGAGGACGGGATCCTGGTGGCTGAAACACGCCACTTTGGCCCTTACTTTATCTTAAACGGGCGGTCGGATGGGCCCGGCCCTGATCAATCGGCTGGTCACGCCAAGCCCTTGAACTTGACCTATTTCCAAAATGTACAACAATAGTACCAATTATATAGGCTGGGTTCAAGAAGGCGGTGGCTCATGGATCAATCGTGTAGATGTTACTTTGGGCTGTTGTCTTGCCGGGCAACCCCTGGCACAAGGCTTGCGCCCATTAAGAGGTACTCTATGCGAGTATCTTATTCTAGTATCCCTAGTGCTTGTCGCAGATGTGGCGGGCGTGCGTCCGTCGTTTTGATGTATTCTCGTATCCATCATGGATGCTAGAGTGCATCAAGGCGATGTATGCATCACGCTTGTCGCAAATGTGGCAAGCATACATCGTGTTGATGCTGTTCCGAGGTGGGCGGGGAGCTAGGGTAACGAATCATATATACATCACCATGGAATTTCAAAATAAAAACCCCCCAAACAACCAATCAAAAAACAAAAGAAAATTAGATACCAGTGATGATGAGGAACATGCAGCTAAGTTGCCAAATACTTTTTCGGACAATTTTCCAAACTTTTTAGTGATTACATCAGTCAACTCTGAAAAACCTGTCACCAAAATTTCCCCTTTTGTTATCCAAAAAACATTACAAGGCTGTGCCGGCCAGCTTAAAAACGTTACAAAAATGAGAAATGGAAATCTGCTAGTTGAATGTCTCAGATCACAACAGGCCAAAAATTTACTCTCTCTGATGTCCACATCTCTGTTACACCCCATAGATCACTGAATTCATGCCAGGGTGTGATTAGAGACAGAGACCGTGATTTAGCTGAGTTGACGGAAGAAGATATATGCGAAGAACTAAAATCTCAAAATGTTTCCAAAGTCAAAAGGTTTACAAAACGACATGATGGTAATATTATTAAACTTAACACTTATCTCATCACTTTTGACCTTACCCGTGTGCCTGAACATATCTTCATAGGTCCCTACAGAATCAAAGTTTCATACCTAACCCTACCCGTTGCTTCAAATGCCAGAAATTTGGGCACGGTAAGAGTTCATGTAGAGGTGTTGAAAAGTGTGTCAAATGTTCTGTAGAGGGCCACTCCAATTTTGATTGTGACGGCCACGTTAAATGTGTAAATTGCGGACTAGATCATATGGCCAATTCCAGAAACTGCCAATCTTACAAAACAGAGCTTGAAATTCAGAAAACTAAAGTAGAAAAAGGTATAAGCTATCAAGAAGCAAAAAAAAATGGTCTCTGCCTCTAACAACTCTACTCCTACAACATCATACGCTGACAAAGTTAAATCACCTAAAACCAATAGATCCTTTTCAACTCAAACTGATTTCACTTGGCCTGACGGAACAGAATTTCCGGTTCTCACCGTCAAACCCAAACAAGCAACTGAAAAATCTTCTCATCCTAAACAGTCTTCATCCAATTCTTCACAAACGTCTGACACTTCTCTTTCTTCAAATGTCAATAATCAGCAAAAACCAACTCCAAAACAAAGGTCTTCTATATCCTCAAACAAAAAATCACCTCAGAAACCGTCACAGAGAGCTGCACGTTCCTCATCACAAGATAAATCAAAAAACAAAAACTGTTCAAATCGCCTCTCGAAGGCTGAAAAAAGTCAAAAATTCAACAAGTTTCGAGACCTCTGCTCAGAGTTTGACGATGATATCGATGAAGACTCTGAGCAGATGGATACCACTGAAATAGAGTCAATCTGGGAGGATCCAATAGTAACATCTGTGGATTCCACACGCCCAGTTACTGACTCCAGAGCTTCGGATGGACGACACAGAAGTTCCTCCCGTGAACACCCGAAGAAGAACTATTCTCCCATCCGTCCTCCAACAAAATAAATAACATAATACAATGGAATTGTCGGGGTTTAAAAATTAACTTAATAGAGCTATCGTTACTTGTACAAGCTTTCCTTCCTGTTGCCTTTTGTCTTCAGGAAACACATTTAAAGGAAAACGATAATGTAAACATTAAAAATTACTCGATTTACAGCACTCACGTTAAAAAGGATGAAAGAGCCGCTGGCGGTTCATCAATCCTGGTTAAAAATGGTATTATACATAGTCAAATAAAACTTAATACCGAATTACAAGCAGTTGCTGTCAACTCTCCCTTCAAAAAACTATAACATTGTGTTATGTCCATCTTCCCCCTAATACGTCCTTGGAAATAAATCAACTTAATTCTTTAACAGATCAGTTGCAAGCCCCTTTTCTCCTGATGGGCGATTTTAACGCCCACAATCCAATTTGGGGCAGTAACTCCCAAAATGATAAGGGGAAAAAAGTTGAAGACTTCTTAAACAAGGAAGGCTTGTGCATTTTTAACGATGGCTCAGATACATATCTCCATCCGGGAAATGGTTCTTACTCGGCTATCGATCTAACTATTTGTGACCCTTCGTTATTACTGGATTACTCGTGGCGGGTCCACAATGATTTGTGTGGAAGTGATTACTTTCCAATTATTTTGGAAAATCTTTTTCCCTCTTCCTCTGAGAGAGTTGCTCGATGGAAATTTGACAAGGCCAATTGGCCTTTGTTCGAGCAACTCTGTCGAGATGAACTGAAGAAAGAGACTTTTAATAATGTTATTAATCCAGTCCTTAAATTTAATGAAACGTTAGTATCGATAGCTGAGAGGTCCATTCCTAAAACCTCGACAAATCCAAAACAACCAAGCAAACCCTGGTTCGATGACGACTGTGAGGAAGCTAAGAAGCACAGAAAAAAGGCCGAACGACGGTTCAACATGAATCCAACCTCTGACAATCTCAGTAATGTTCGTATATTCCGTGCTAAAGCACGTCGCACATTTAAACAAAAGAGACGCAAGTCTTGGCAAAACTTCGTCTCTAAAATAAACTCTCATACACCTATGAATAAAGTCTGGAATTTTATCCAAAAAATGAATGGTAAAAACAGAAAGACCAATCTTCACCATTTAAAAGATGGCCAAACTCTTTTGATCTCAGAAAATGACATCTCGAATAAACTCGGTGAAACATTCTCAAAACATTCTTCTTCTCTGAATTATTCCCAGGAATTCCAAAGGATTAAAAACCGAACTGAGAAAAATAAACTCAATTTTAAATCAAACAATTTAGAAGATTACAACCGCCCTTTTTGTTTAGATGAACTTAAAATTTCTCTGTCGAAAGCCCCCGACACAGCATGTGGCCCAGATGATATTCACTATAAACTTTTGAAACATCTTCCTGACACTTCTCTTAAAACGCTTTTAGATCTTCTTAACAATGTATGGGAAACTGGCGACTTGCCTTCCATTTGGAAACTTGCCACAGTTATCCCTATTACAAAACCCGGGAAGGATCATTTTGGACCGTCGAATTATCGGCCAATTGCCCTCACAAGTTGCGTTTGTAAGACAATGGAACGGATGATCAACGACCGCCTTGTCTGGTTCCTAGAGGCGAATGGCCTCCTGTCCAATATACAGTGTGGGTTCCGACAAGGCAGAAGCACGTTGGATCATCTTGTTCGCTTCGAATCCTTTATACGCAACGGGTTTGATAAAGGTGAACATGTGGTGTCCGTCTTTTTCGATCTGGAAAAAGCCTACGACACCACATGGAAATATGGCATTTTAAAAGACTTAAATGATATGGGGTTGAAAGGTAGGTTACCTACTTTCATTGAAAATTTTCTTTCAGACAGACAGTTCAAGGTAAAGGTTAACACGACCATGTCTGACCCTTTTGAACAAGAGATGGGTGTTCCTCAGGGAAGTATCCTCTCCGTCACTTTATTTAGTATAAAAATAAACATTTTAGCTAAAACTTAAAACAAAATGTTGAAGGCTCCCTCTATGTAGATGACTTTTTGATATGTTATAGGGCTAAAAATATGAACAATATTGAAAGACAACTACAGCTGTCTTTAAATAAAATTGAAAAATGGGCTATGGAAAATGGTTTTAAATTTTCCAACTCCAAAACAGTATGTATGCATTTTTGCAATAAACGAAAACTGCATTTGGATCCCGAACTAAAAATTTATAATTCTCCGATTAAAGTCGTCAAAGAAACAAAATTTCTAGGTATTCTGTTTGACAATAAACTTACCTTTCTACCCCATATCAAAATGCTTGAAAGCATTGGATATTTTAAAAGTTGTTTCCAGCACTGACTGAGGTGCTGATAAAAACATGTTAAATTTATATTGATCACTTGTACGATCAAAACTTGATTATGGATCAATTATATATGTATCTGCTCGCAAATCCTACATACAAATTTTAGATACTGTTCACCACCAAGGCCTACGTTTGGCCTTGGGGGCGTTCAGAACGTCTCCTGTGGAGAGTTTATATGTAGAGGCGAACGAACCGTCTCTTTATAATCGTCGGATAAAACTTGGTTTACAATACTTAACCAAGCTAAAGGCATATCCTTCAAATCCTGCCTACGACTGTGTTTTCAAACCTCTCTATGAGGACATATTTGAACAACATGAAAATAAAATTCCTCCGTTTGGTATCCGCATATTTCTGGTTCTAACATCAACCTTGATGAAATTGCCCCCATTAATATACCTCAATCACCACCTTGGCTTGTACCCAAACCTATGTTTATTTTTGACCTAAGAAAACATAAAAAGTCCGAAACAAACCCTATTCTTATTCAGCAACATTTTGGTGAAATAAAATCAAATTTTGCATTTCATGACTCTATTTACACTGATGGATCTAAGGACGGAGACAAAGTAGCTGCTGCAGCAGTCCACGGACAGCAGGCAGCAACTCTCCGCCTTCCATCTTCCAGTTCAATATTTACTGCTGAAGCTAGAGCCACCATTCTGGCTTTAAAATTTGTAAGAACGTCTGAAAAACTTAAATTTCTTATTTGCTCAGATTCTCTTTCATGTTTATTGGCCATAGAAGGTCAGAAATATAAAAACCCGTTAATTGCTCATATTATTGAGTTCTATAAAAGACTTGTCCAAATGGGCAAAGAAATAGTTTTTATCTGGATACCAAGTCATATTGGTATCCGAGGAAACACAGTCGTAGATAACATGGTTTACCCTACTTATGCTTTAGATGACCCAGTTACTAATATGTCAGTGCCTTATACTGATTTTAAACCTTTGATTTATAAATATGTTTTACGTCTGTGGCAGTCCCAGTGGGATCTGCTTACAGACAATAAACTTCATTCTATAGAGCCAACTGTTGGCAAGAATGTCTGTTTTTTCGGCAAATGCCGACGAGATCAAGTTGTTTTAACTAGATGTCGCATTGGCCACACCAGGACGACTCATTCTTTTATTTTAGAGAATGAGCCGCCACCTGAGTGTATACCCTGCCAATGTCGACATAGTATTAAACATCTTTTAATTGACTGTGTAGATAAGTCCGACATTATTTGTCGGTACTACACAGTCACCAATATGAAAGAGTTGTTTACAAAGGTTGCTGGCAACCGTCTTTTACAGTATTTGAAAGATGTTGGACTGTATTCAAGAATATAGTCTGGACTGCATTCTTGAACAGAGTCCAATAAATTAAATTTTTTTTATATTTTTTGAATGATGTTAATTTATTTAATAGCGTATCTGTGATATTATGTTCCAAATTTCGTCTGTGATATAATTTTTGATTTTTGAGATTCTTGTATTGTTTTATTGTTTTATTTTCTCCTTAAATATTATTTGTAACTAGTTCATTCGTCTTAGATAGTATTTGTTTTAATCATACTCAATTTGATTAGTTCTCGCCGTGATATGGCTTAAATGTCGCCCACACGGCGTTAAACAATAATCAATCAATCAATCGTTCTACTACATGGCTTCCATGGTTTTGTTTTGGAACCTCTGTACCAATGAATCATGCAGGTCTCCTCATCAAAATCAATGACTTGGGCAACTTGAGGCCACTAATTCTTATATTCCTCTATGGTCTAGAAGGACCATCTCCCCTATGCTTACAGTAATTGTATTGTTATCACCTCGGCTATCAGATTTCTTTTTTCCAACAACAAGCTAAAATAAAAAATTTATAACATTATAAAATTTCACAAATTTAGAAAAAATTATTATAGGATTAAACGCCTTTTCAAAGGAATTTATTGGTGTATAAACTCTACCAATTCACTCACAAACAAATAAAAGTCTGAATTGTTCTAGTTTATACACTAATGAATTCCTTTAAAATGTGTTTAATCCTTATAATTCTTAACATAGGAAATAAGAAATTTATTTTTCCACACTTGTTACCTCTATCACACACAAATTGTATATTTATGTCATTGTATTGGCCTGGCGCATGAATATATTTGTTGGTTACTTCAAAAATATGTACTCCGTGAAATTTGCCCTCTGATTTATATCAACTACAAAAACTCTATTTTATCATTCAACTGAATGATTTGTGTTTATTTGTTAATTTAGCGATTATTGCAAAGTGAAAATAAATATTGTAACGTCGAGCATGATTGTGTTAATATCGCCGCCATTTTGTTTACATTGGTTACAAAAAGAAGTTCGGTCAACGTCGTCTATCGAAAAAAAAAAAAAGTCAAGAACAACTTCCAGAAGTCCTCTCCACCACCACCAATCATATCAATGTATTCCCTAATATGCAAATCGTAAAAGAATTATTGTTTATTAAATCTATGTTTAAGAACACATTTGGTTGTTGAAGACAGGGGGTTTAATATTAACCAAATATAATTTGTAACTGACCAGGTCTTATTTGTTCTAGCAGACTTCCTGAAAAGCATTTTTTGTCAAGTCAAAAAAACATATGTTTTCATTGTTCTTGTTTAAATCAATTAATTTTTTTTATAATTATAGTGAGTCTTTCCATTTCTTGTTGTAGTTTGTGTTGGTAGTTTGTGTAGGTGTTTTTTGGTTTCTCCTTTTGGATCAAATAACTCCTACTTCCCATCTTTTATTTTAAAACTGAAAAATGAAGTAAAAACAATTTGTCTAAGGTTGTTACTTATTACCTGTAAATTTTCTAAATCTATATAAATCATATTGGCAATGTCTCAGAAACATGATGTGTCAGTGATTTAATCTTGGTATTTTTTTTATATAATCTCAAACCTGTCCCAACTGTTCATGGTTTTACACTTTGATTTGTAAATCAAGCTGAAACATGGTATGTGAAATGAAAAAGAACGAAATACTACCAACAGTAGAAATAACAAGAAAATATGTCTACTGTGCACTGATGCCCGTCATTTTCAATATTAATTAGACTATGAAATGGGGGCCTAGCCCTAATTTAGCTGTGTGTTATAAGTTATATGGTTCCCTACTGACCCCCTACAGATCCATAGAGGGTTAGTAATATTTCACAGGAGATGAGGCTATAGGAATTTTTCTGCTGCGTTTTGTAGAAAAGTAAACAATAAAACACGAGAACATTAATAGATGACGTCACCATTAACAATAGACGTGACGTCATGAATCCCCTATTTACGAATAAATAAATTTACTAACCCCCTACTGATCAATAGGGGGTGACCGGGTCACCACGTGACACTCTATGTAAAAAATTATTAAATTTACTACACCCTACAACTTTTATTTAAATAATCTGAATTATTCAATTTTGTTAATTACATTACCGTTAAAACCATTTTCTGTTACAGCTATTCCGGGCTTTACAGGGTCTTTCTGAGGAGACAACATTTTCGTACCTAAGCCTTGCTTCTGAAGAGGGATTTGACAAGACGGCAGGGAATGTCGATAGGCTAAAGGCAAGGAAAAGCTTGCAGACATTTTTATGTCAAGCAGTTGGAATAGACACTTGGGAAGAGGCATACAGAGGTTTCAAATAAAATTGAAGAGCTAGTTGGTAAGAACATAACTATTTTTAAGTAAAGGAATCATATGTACAGTCAAACCTGTCTTAAGAAATCATGATCTTCCAAGGAAGAGCAAACATCTGGTGATAATGTACAGGTGGTATTTATATTTATGGGTTCATTTCAGATAGAATACAATACAAGGGGTATCTTGATTAAAGCATTTTTACACAGGTTATTGCATACATGAGGTGGTGGCTATCGCAGGTTTGACTGTACATACATCAACATCAATATATAGTTTATATTTTTAACAAGAAAATTCTGTTTTTCTGTAAGAACTACATCAAAGTAACTTGTATAACAAGTAATATACATATATACAACAAAGGAGCTGTCTAAAAAATAAATTCATACTATAATAAAACATTTGATGTTTGGATTGAATTAAGAAACTGTACTCAAACTAAATGTTGCATCGAGAAAAAACAGCTAATTATGTTTCTAGTGCATTTATCCCACCTTAAATCTGTTATAGTTCAAGTTCTCACAATTGACTAAAACACAATATGATGTAAAAGATTCATGTGAACTTATGTCATCACTTGGCATATGTCCAGCTTGTCTATTGTCAACCAATTACATTTTACAAAAATGTTTTCTTCTGACACGATATATCTGATGAAGCTTATTTTTTTGTCACAATCATTTTAAAGACATGAAGTTCAAAAATGGATCTTTCATATTTTCAATCAAAACAAAATGGCAGCTATAGCTTTAAATACAACATGGGCGTTAATTTGGCTTTACATAAAACATGTGGGTAAATTCCCCTATTAGGCCTCATTGGCATAATATCTCTTTGACTAGAATTCCGAAGATATTGAAAAAATTAAAACATACTCCAGAGGGAACATCAAAAGCTCTCCTATTAGAAGTCTTAAATAAGACCTAGACATTGGTTTTGAAAAATGATTTAAATACATATCTTTTATTTCAGAAAAAAAATCAGAAGAAAATTTGTTCCGGAAGTGTTCAGTGCATACTGTCGTTCACTAATAACAAGACCAGTTTGTAACAATGAAGAAGAGACACAACCTCCTGCACCTGAACATTCAACTCAAAATCTTGATATTGAAATTATTATTAAAACTAAGGGAAAGGAAATTGTAATTACTGAGGAAGCCCAAAGAGTTCTTGATTTTCATAAATCTATTCTAGATAAAGCTTTTACAAAAGTACTGCCTTTGGAAGAGTAAAATAAACCTTTAATGTAATTGATAAGTCACTTCCAAATCTTGTAAACACTGACTTTTCTAAAAGCTTCATTATTGTGTGCTCCATCATACCCTGTAGTGTAATAGATAAAAAAAAAATAATCTGAAAAAAAATATTATTTTCTTTTGTAAAAATAGAATTATCAATTAAGATAAAACAACGACTACACAAGTCTTTAGTAGATAGAAGTTGACCAACTTATTTTAAAATGAGATTTTGAGTGGATCAACAGTGGAAATCACGTGAAAGTTTTGTTATCATCCAACACAAATCAAAAATATTTACTTTGACTTAAATGTCAGACAAAAATGTACAAAAAATATACATTCATTCACAAAGTCCTGCTCCTGAACATGCTAATAGAGATGAATCGGAAGCCGAGACACAACCACCTGCTCCTGAACCTTAAACTCAAACTTTTGATATTGATATAGTTATTAAAACTAAGGGAACGGAAATTGTAATTACTGAGGAAGCCCAGAGAGTTCTTGATTTTCATAAATCTATTCTACCTCTTACAAAAGTACTGCCTTTGGAAAAGTAAAATAAACCTTTAATGCATTTTAGAAGTTACTTCCAAATCTTGACTTTTCTAAGAGCTTCATTATTTTGTGCTCCATCATACTCTGTAGTGTAATAGATTAAAAAAAATCTGAAAAAAAAATATTATTTTAGTAGATAGAAGTTGACCAATTTATTTTAAAATGAGATATTGAGTGGATCAACAGTGGAAATCACGTGAAATTTTTTTTATTATCCAACAAAATTAAAAAAATATTTACTCAGTGGACTTAAATGACAAAAATGTTCAAGTTAGCAATACTGTAAATATACATTTATTCTGATATACACTAGTATTAAGCTGATTATTTAAAGAGTTATCTATCTGTAGTCTTATTTTATAACATTTCTTTATAGTATTAGATTTATTTCATGCATTCATGGTTTTTCTGAAATTATTTATTTTGTCCAAATGAATGTCTCAATTTAAGCAATGCTGCATATTAAAATTCCAAAATAGCCGTTCAGTTCAGATAATATTTCTTTCATCATACCTTTTTACACCACCGCATTGTGCACCTACTTTTTTGTTTGGAAAAAAAAGTTAATTTTTGGGGGTTTATTGTTTCCAAAAACATTGACTTTGCTATTGTCATATAAGGAGAATACACATTATTATAATTTTATGAAACTTGCTCAGATTCTTTATCATATAATGCCATTGTGCACCTATTTTGTTTTTGTTAAAAATTATTTTTTTAAATTTCTTTTTTCAAAACATAGACTTGCTATTTTCTTTTATGGGGATACCCATTTTGTATCCATTACTCATCCTAAACCACAAATCATATCTCAAATTCCTCAAGTTATAATGCCATTGTTCACCTCTATTTTATTTTATGTTCAAATTGATTTTGGGGTTTCAAATACAAAACAAGGGGCAGACAGTATAGCTTTGTGCTCACAGTAGCTGTATAGTTTAGTTTTAACATCCATGTCAATTGTGAAATTTTCTATTTCATATCAATTAAGTAATGAAATTCATTAAGTTTTATATATGCAATATTTTTTTTTCATTGTAGATGTAGATAATTTATAAATACTTTGCTGATAATTGTATTTCTGCAAATGTCTTAAACAGATTTTTTTTTTGCTAAAAAGATGTAAATGAATTGTTTGATCTATGCACAGGGAAATAATCAAAATGTATATTTGTTCATAGTTAGAGTAGAATACATACTGTCATTTCCTTTTCATTTTTAGACTCATATTTCATTCTCCATATATATTTAATCGTCATAAATGTTATTAAATGTATTTCACACTAAGTCTTATGAAATTTAAGCTTTTAAAGCTCGAGGGCTACCCTTCTGCCATTACAATATCCAAAATTTTCGACTTGTTTTTCAGTAACTGTTGTGAAATTCTGGGTGATTATCTCTTCGTTTATAATTTAATGCTGGGCTTCCTTATTCAAAACTGTTGGTTGTGTTTTATCTATTTATATCGATCTTAATACAATTGACCAAAAAGTCATGACAGACAGTTTTTCCTCTTTTATATGTAAAGTGTCAGTCTTATGAATAAAATAAGATGAATAATACTAAGGGTTCATTCCTTGTATTGCACATGGTAGATATCCTTAGCTGAAATTTGGCTTCCTATTTCGGTATTTTTGGTTATGAGTACTTCTTGTTTGAAATAAGTTTGGTTTTTGGTCTTCCAAATGTTTCGGTTTTAATGCTGCTGATGAGAGGTAACTCCTTGAAATGCGTCGTATACAGCATAGTATAAATTTAATATATCTAATATTAATTTCTTTGGATTGTTATTTTACAATATCAAAAATGTTCGACTTGTTTTTCATTTGTGAAATTCTGGTTGATTATCTCTTCGTTTATAATTTAATGCTGGGCTTCCTTATTCAAAACTGTTGGTTGTGTTTTATCTATTTATACCCGTATTGCTGTATGAAAAGCAAAAATAATTGTGATCCGAGTATTTTCGGTCCAGCCCTCAGTGAGGATCGAACTCACGACCCATGGTTTACAAGACCAGTGCTCTTTTTTTTATCTTAATAAAATTTTCTTCAACAAAAACATTTTAAAAAAAACATTCAGGCCAATCTCCTGAATATTCACAAGTTTACAAAATTGAATATTCTATTACATGCATATTTTCTTATGACCAGATTTTACAGTTCAGAAAGATGTGTACTGATAAATATAAATATAAAACATTTAGAAATAGAGAATAGCTTGGTTGTCTAATATTGTTATAACAGGATTATTATAACACATGTAAACTATTGTTCTTTTTATAATATAGATATGCATAATTAACATTTTTAATTAAAACAGATTTGGAGTACTGCACAATATCTAACATCTTGTTTTCTTTCATTGCTAAGTTTCTCCTTTTTAATATACAAAATCTAATAGCTAAAACATTATTGATAAAGTAAAAGTTAATATCTTAAAAAAGTTTACAATTTTTTATTAATCCAAAGTAGCATAGGAATTTAAAATCTATTTGATTTACAAAGTGAGCTGTACTTTTAATCAATATATTATGTAAAAAATCTTTTACAAACTCGTTAAAGGTATTTAAACCCGTACAACTATAAATCAGGTGATTTGAATCCTCATGTAAAGTTGAACATATAGGACATTTATCATCTGATAAGGTCAAAATCTGGGTATATCAAACGCCAGTGACATATACGAAGGCTCTCTTGCACGCTTTGAAACAAGCATTTGATAAAATTCACGTGTCGTGGATGGAAGTTGATATATTTTGTCACCATATATTAACATTGGACTAAACTTAGGATATCTACTAATGTGTTCATTTGTTTGTACTAATACTCTGTAACTCTCAGGTATGGAATTTTGTAACATTTCTACATAATCAAAAACATTTGTTTGTTCAATATCAGGATATTTTTCGAAAATTATATCAACAATGTACTTTGTTTTGAGAAAACCAGTTTTACATTCAAAAGCAACGTCTTTTATTTTGCTGATACCTGATTGTATAAAAATTTTAAAATACAACATTTTTCCATCCATGCATATATTTCGATTAAGAAATAATGGAACATCAAACACATTTTGTGAATCTATTTCTATGTCGATATCATGAAAATATTTTGCCATACCAACAGCATACTTTGATAAAATTCTAAAATCTTATTCAAAGTTTTATTTTTTAACTCGCACAATAAAATTTTAGATCCAAGATTCATATCTTCAATTTTTGAGAAAAAATAAACGCATATATGCTTCCATATTGCATAATAATTTTGATCCAATAATCTACTGATAAATTTCATTCTGAAAGCGAACTTTTTTTGAAAAATATCAGGAAAATTTAACTCTCCATTACAAATATTATTAATAATTACATTATAGGCTACACGTGAAGGTTTATTGTTCCATAAAAATTGTAAACATGATTTTTTTTTATTTCAATGTAATATTTTTCTGGAATATTAACAGCCATTAATGTATACCACAATTTACTCATCAGTAATGAGCTAATTACACTGACTTTGCCATAAATTGACAATTTTCTCAATTTCCAAAAATTAAGAATTTTGTTGATATATTGGATTTTTCCCTCCAAATCTAATTTTTCACATTTGGGTTTATTTTTGCCCAACCAAATACCCAACAATTGTATAATATCATCACAACTTCTAATTTTCCATAATTCTAAATCATTTTTGGAATTTTTTCAGTTCCCAGTGTCATGACTTCTGATTTTTCTCTATTTAATTTAGCTCCTGAAGCTCTTTCAAAATAAATTCAATACATTAAAAGTTTCATTTATTGAGTTTTTAACTGAAAGTGTTAATTTTGTATCGTCAGCATGAGCAAATATTTTTTCTTCAGCGTTGGTCAGTGGGATTTTAATACCTTTAATATTAATATTTTGTTTAATTATAATACTCAATGGTTCAGCTACCAAGATATATAACAAGGCAGATATTGGACAGCCTTGTTTTACAGAATTTTTAATTCTAAAGTAATTTGTTAAAAACTCATTACATTTAACACTGCTAAAAATATTTGTGTAATCAATTTTTATCCAATTTATCAATTTATTTCCAAAGCCAAATTTTTCCAAAACAGCAAAAAGATATTCATGTCCAACTCTATCAAAGGCCTTTTCTTGATCCAGTTTTAATAAATAGCCTTTAATTTCATCTGATTCTACTAGGTCAATAACATCTCTCACATTACAAACAGTGTCAGATATATCTTTACCAACAATACAACAGCTCTGGTTTAGAGATATTATTTTTTGGAAGAACAAATTTTATTCTATTGGACATAATTCTAGCAATAATTTTATAGTCTACATTTAACAAACTAATAGGTCTAAAAAAAATTTAAATCGGATTTATTTTTATAAATTAAATTAATTATTCCATATTTCAAAGACCTTGACAACTCATTGTTGCTTTCAATATTTTGATAAATGTATTTTAATATATGTTTCAAATCATTGAAAAAATATAAATAAAACTCTACAGTTAACCCATCAGGACCTGGAGTTTTTCCTTTTTTTCATACCTCAGAGAGATTTTTCTATTTCTTCTATACTAATAATTTCATCACAAATTTGTACATCATTTTCATCAATTCTAACTTTAACATTATTCAACAGCTCATCAACAGAAATTGCATCAATATTAACACATGAAAATAATTCAGAATAATAATTATGCACAACGTCTAAAATTTCATTTGTTTCTTTCACAATAACAACATCTTTATTTCTTATACCACTAATCATATTTTTATTCTGTTTATATTTTTCTAGTTTGAGAAAATATGATGTGTTTCTATCACTCTCTCACTTGGCCTGACGGAACAGAATTTCCGGTTCTCACCGTCAAACCCAAACAAGCAAGTGGAAAATTCTTCTCATCCTAAACAGTCTTCATCCAATTCTTCACAAACGTCTGACACTTCTCTTTCTTCAAATGTCAATAATCAGCAAAAACCAACTCCAAAACAAAGGTCTTCTATATCCTCAAACAAAAAGTCACCTCAGAAACCGTCACAGAGAGCTGCACGTTCCTCATCACAAGATAAATAAAAAAAAAACTGTTCAAATCGCCTCTCAAAGGCTGAAAAAAGTCAAAAATTCAACAAGTTTCGAGACCTCTGCTCAGAGTTTGACGATGATATCGATGAAGACTCTGAGCAGATGGATACCACTGAAATAGAGTCAATCTGGGGGGGGATCCAATAGTACCATCTGTGGATTCCACACGCCCAGTTACTGACTCCAGAGCTTCGGATGGACGACACAGAAGTTCCTCCCGTGAACACCCGAAGAAGAACTATTCTCCCATCCGTCCTCCAACAAAATAAACAACATAATACAATGGAATTGTCGGGGTTTAAAAATTAACTCAATAGAGCTATCGTTACTTGTACAAGCTTCCCTTCCTGTTGCCTTTTGTCTTCAGGAAACACATTTAAAGGAAAACGATAATGTAAACATTAAAAATTACTCGATTTACAGCACTCACGTTAAAAAAGATTAAAGAGCCGCTGGCGGTTCATCAATCCTGGTTAAAAATGGTATTATAAATAGTCAAATAAAACTTAATACCGAATTTCAAGCAGTTGCTGTCAAACTCTCCCTTCAAAAAACTATAACATTATGTTCTGTCTATCTTCCCCCTAATACGTCCTTGGAAATAAATCAACTTAAATCTTTAACAGATCAGTTGCAAGCCCCTTTCTCCTGATGGGCGATTTTAATGCCCACAATCCAATTTGGGGCAGTAACTCCCAAAATGATAAGGGGGAAAAAGTTGAAGACTTCTTAAACCAGGAAGGCTTGTGCATTTTTAACGATGGCTCAGATACATATCTCCATCCGGGAAATGGTTCTTACTCGGCTATCGATCTAACTATTTGTAACCCTTCGTTATTACTGGATTACTCGTGGCGGGTCCACGATGATTTGTGTGGAAGTGATCACTTTCCAATTATTTTGGAAAATCTTTTTCCCTCTTCCTCTGAGAGAGTTGCTCGCTGGAAATTTGACAAGGCCAATTGGCCTTTGTTCGAGCAACTCTGTCGAGATGAACTGAAGAAAGAGACTTTTAATAATGTTATTAATCCAGTACTTAAATTTAATGAAACGTTAGTATCGATAGCTGAGAGGTCCATTCCTTAAACCTCGACAAATCCAAAACAACCAAGCAAACCCTGGTTCGATGACGACTGTGAGGAAGCTAAGAAACACAGAAAAAAAAGGCCGAACGACGGTTCAACATGAATCCAACCTCTGACAATCTCAGTAATGTTCGTATATTCCGTGCTAAAGCACGTCGTACATTTAAACAAAAGAGACGAAAGTCTTGGCAAAACTTCGTCTCTAAAATAAACTCTCATACACCTATCAATAAAGTCTGGAATTTTATCCAAAAAATTAATGGCAAAAACAGAAAGACCAATCCTCTTTTGACTTCAGAAAATGACATCTCGAATAAACTCGGTGAAACATTCTCAAAACATTCTTCTCTGAATTATTCCCAGGAATTCCAAAGGATTAAAAACCAAACTGAGAAAAATAAACTCAATTTTTAATCAAACAATTTAGAAGATTACAACCGCCCTTTTTGTTTAGATGAGCTTAAAATTTCTCTGTCGAAAGCCCATGACACAGCATGTGGCCCAAATGATATTCACTATAAACTTTTGAAACATCTTCCTGACACTTCCCTTAAAACACTTTTATATCTTCTTAACAATGTATGGGAAACTGGCGACTTGCCTTCCATTTGGAAACTTGCCACAGTTATCCCTATTCCAAAACCTGGGAAGGATCATTTTGAACCGTCGAATTATCGGCCAATTGCCCTCACAAGTTGCGTTTGTAAGACAATGGAACGGATGATCAACGACCGCCTTGTCTGGTTCCTAGAGGCGAATGACCTCCTGTCCAATATACAGTGTGGGTTCCGACAAGGCAGAAGCACGTTGGATCATCTTGTTCGCTTCGAATGCTTTATACGCAACGGGTTTGCTAAAGGGGAACATGTGGTGTCCGTCTTTTTCGATCTGGAAAAAGCCTACGACACCACATGGAAATATGGCATTTTAAAAGACTTAAATGATATGGGGTTGAAAGGTAGGTTTCTTTCAGACAGATAGTTCAAGGTAAAGGTTAACACGACCATGTCTGACCCTTTTGAACAAGAGATGGGTGTTCCTCAGGGAAGTATCCTCTCCGTCACTTTATTTAGTATAAAAATAAACAGTTTAGCTAAAACATTAAAACAAAATGTCGAAGGCTCCCTCTATGTAGATGACTTTTTGATATGTTATAGGGCTAAAAATATGAACAATATTGAAAGACAACTACAGCTGTCTTTAAATAAAATTGAAAATGGGCTATGGAAAATGGTTTTAAATTTTCCAACTCCAAAACAGTATGTATGCATTTTTGCAATAAACGAAAACTGCATTTGGACCCCGAAATAAAAATTTATAATTCTCCGATTAAAGTCGTCAAAGAAACAAAATTTCTAGGTATTCTGTTTGACAATAAACTTACCTTTCTACCCCATATCAAAATGCTTAAAGCTAAATGCTTGAAAGCATTGGATATTTTAAAAGTTGTTTCCAGCACTGACTGGGGTGCTGATAAAAACATATTGTTAAATTTATATCGATCACTTGTACGATCAAAACTTGTTATGGATCAATTATATATGGATCTGCTCGCAAATCCTACATACAAATTTTAGATACTGTTCACCACCAAGGCCTACGTTTGGCCTTGGGGGCGTTCAGAACGTCTCCTGTGGAGAGTTTATATGTAGAGGCGAACGAACCGTCTCTTTAAAATCGTCGGATAAAACTTGGTTTACAATACTTAACCAAGCTAAAGGCATATCCTTCAAATCCTGCCTACGACTGTGTTTTCAAACCTCTCTATGAGGACATATTTGAACAACATGAAAATAAAATTCCTCCGTTTGGTATCCGGATGAAACCGCATATTTCTGGTTCTAGCATCAACCTTGATGAAATTGCCCCCATTAATATACCTCAATCACCACCTTGGCTTGTACCCAAACCTATGTTTATTTTTGACCTAAGAAAACGTAAAAAGTCCGAAACAAACCCTATTCTTATTCAGCAACATTTTGGTGAAATAAAATCAAATTTTGCATTTCATGACTCTATTTACACTGATGGATCTAAGGACGGAGACAAAGTAGCTGCTGCAGCAGTCCACGGACAGCAGGCAGCAACTCTCCGCCTTCCATCTTCCAGTTCAATATTTTCTGCTGAAGCTAGAGCAATCATTCTGGCTTTAAAATTTGTCAGAACGTCTGAAACACTTAAATTTCTTATTTGCTCAGATTCTCTTTCATGTTTATTGGCCATAGAAGGTCAGAAATAAAAAAACCGGTTAATTGTTCATATTATTGAGTTCTATAAAAGACTTGTCCAAATGGGCAAAGAAATAGTTTTATCTGGATACCAAGTCATATTGGTATCCGAGGAAACACAGTCGTGGATAGTATAGCGAAGGATGCTTTAGATGACCCAGTTACTAATATGTCAGTGCCTTATACTGATTTTAAACCCTTGATTTATAAATATGTTTTACGTCTGTGGCAGTCCCAGTGGGATCTGCTTACAGACAATAAACTTCATTCTATAGAGCCAACTGTTGGCAAGAATGTCTGTTTTTTTCGGCAAATGCCGACGAGATCAAGTTGTTTTAACTAGATGTCGCATTGGCCACACCAGGACGACTCATTCTTTTATTTTAGAGAATGAGCCGCCTCCTGAGTGTATACCCTGCCAATGTCGACATAGTATTAAACATCTTTTAATTGACTGTGTAGATAAGTCCGACATTATTTGTCGGTATTACACAGTCAACAATATGAAAGAGTTGTTTACAAAGGTTGCTGGCAACCGTCTTTTACAATATTTGAAAGATGTTGGGCTGTATTCAAGAATATAGTCTGACTGCATTCTTGAATAGAGTCCAATAAATTTAATTTTGTTTATATTTTTTGAATGATGTTAATTTATTTAATAGCGTATCTGTGATATTAATTTCCAAATTTCGTCTGTGATATAATTTTTGATTTTTGAGATTCTTGTATTGTTTTATTGTTTTATTTTCTCCTTAAATATTATTTGTAAATAGTTCATTCGTTTTAGATAGTATCTGTTTTAGTCGTACTCAATTTAATTGTTCTCGCCGTGATATGGCTTAAATGTTGCCCACACGGCGTTAAACAATAATCAATCAATCAATCTATCACTCTCTAAAGCCCATTGTGCTTTTAATCTTAGAATGGCACCTTCACATTTATACTTTTCAATTTCTTCTAACTCTTATTTTAATTCTACATATTTTAAATTATCTATTTGAAAACCATTTGCAGACTTCACAGATAGTTCTTGAATCTTATTTTGTAATTTGAAAAATTCTTTATTTTTTTCTTTCTGTTTTTCTTTTCCATAAATTTGACATATTCCCCTGATTTTGAATTTCAAATTATCCCACCATACTAAAGGGTATGTATTATAAAATTCTGAATTAATTTCATCTGCAAATATTTTTCTTATTTTTTGTGCAAATATCTATCATTTAAAAAAGAACTGTGAAACACCCATAACCCTGGTCCCTTTTCTACATTAGTGAAATCTACATTCATACAGACAAAATTATGGTCACTAAAACTAGTATCAGTATAATAAATATTTTTAATAAATGGTTTCATATCACAAGAGACAAGAAAAAATCAATTCTACTTTGTGTTAAAAATCCCTGAACTAGTTGTTTCCTTGAAAAAATTTTTGTATCAACATTTCTTTCCCTCCAAATATCATGTAAATTATTTTTATTTATTAAATTACACAATGACTTTACACCTCTATCATTATAATAAGGCGTTTTTCCACTCTTATCTAAGGGCGACAATATTGTATTAAAATCACCAACAGCAATAATAAATTCTTTACTTATTTTCTCATTATATTTCATAAAAAATTCCCACCTTTCAGTTATCCTATTTGGGGCGTATAAATTATAAATACTAACTATTTTACCCCTTAGTTGAAGAAATCTATAACTATCACTTTCTATGTCAGTAAAAATATTTTTAAATTTCTTACTAATTAATATTGCTACACCTTTCCTATTTTCACTATTACTATAAAATATTTCACCATCCCGTAAAGTTTTGTCTTTTTTAACTTTTTCTGCAAAATCATTTGACCAATAACAAACAATATCATGAAGTATTTCTGTACATAAAGAAAAAATACACATAAGTTTTTTATTATCACACAACCCGTTGCAGTTAAAACTACCAAATTTACATTAAAGCTATAAAAAAAAATTAACAAAAATATATTTTTTACAAATCATTTTGACTTACTCAAATTTTGTTCTGATGGGCCAACTTTGCCGCCTTTAAATTTGGCATTATTTTCAATTTATTTCTTCTCCCACTTTGTAACATCTTGACACCTTTGTGTTTGACAAACCCCTCTTTACTGTTATTAGTGAAAGGGGAGTCATCCATCAATATCTCATCTAATTCACCGAAATTTCCCTCTCCATATACCTCCTGGCTACTATCTTGTTCCATAGGAGAAGATGTATCTCATTTGGATATTTTATTATCAACTACATCTATTTCTTCTAAACTTATTGAAAATGACATTCTTTTACATGCATTATTAGAAATACTACCTATTTCATTATTTGGTTCAATGTTACATAAATGATTGTTATTTTCAACACTAGATATACAATTTTCACTTTCAATTTGTTTTCCATCATTCGTGTCCTTTATATCCTCAACCTTCGTGCTCTGTACATGTTCAACCATCTCGTTCTGTACTTCTTCATCCAATGAGTTCTGCTCAACTTCGCACATCGCGTTATTCTCGTCATCGTCTATTGCACTCTGTACTTCTGCACAATTCATACTACCAGTGATGTTTAGCTCTTCACTCACTTCCTTTTGCTCATTTTCCAACTTTTCGTCACTTTCATCATCCATTTGAATTTCTTCAACACTATGTTGTGAACTTATCTCATGAACATCAGTATCCTTTTCGACTGTTTTTTGTCCTAATCTTCTTTTGCCTTAGGGGGTTTCTCCGAATCCATCCCCCCCAATATCTTTTGCCATATTTACATCTACAGTCTATTTTCTGTAAGTTGCAGGTATCAAAAATATTTTGATTACAGTGTCTACTAATGTGACCTTGTTCCCCACACTTAAAACATTTAAATTCTGGGCAGTTTTTGTGTAAGAGTTCGCTACTAAGACATGTTGTGCAAACTTTAACTTGGTTGTTATGTATAACTCTATAGTACGCAGTATCATTTTCTGTCAGTGAATTTCATTGAATAAGGGATTGAGGCCATACTGGGGGTAGCTTTGCTTTGACAACTCTTATGCCATAATACACATTTGATTTAGTACTCATTTTTCTCTTTCTTATGTCCGATACAATTTCTACCCCAATTCTCTGACATACTTAAGTTAATTATTGACACAATTTTAAATATCTAAACTAGTTCATTTACTCTGCAATGTTTACCCTCTATCGAACTGTGCTTATCTGAAAAATTATTTATACAACTCCTATCTCTCATCACAACCTCATAGCTTGTTCCATATTTTGGTACGCATACCAAAACTGATCCAACTCCACATCTCTTTTCTATTTCATCAATCGCAGCATCCGGAGAAATATTTTTGTTATCGAAAACATTCAGTAAGACAGTTTGTTCCTTTGAATATTTATCATCAAAGGTGAATGTCTTGTCCGCCATTCTATGTAATCCAAACAAAGAACACCTTCGAAGAGAGATAAAAAAAAAGTCTTTTTCAACAAATGTTGAAAAAAATAACTCTGAAATCATATTCAAGACTGCATTCCTGTCTTCTTTACATAATTTCAGCAATAGATGACAAATATAACACACTTAAATTAGACGGATTGAGTTTGCGAAAAAAAATCACTTCTTTCACACACCCAAGGTCAACCGGAAGTCCCTCAGTCGAATGCTCTACCACTGAGCTATACCCCCAACTGAAGACAAGTGGTCAATTTTATAAACTTAAATGTAAGAGAAGTTTTATACTTTTCTTTTCAGAAGAAACAATACATATGTAGCGTATTTATAGATGCCCATGTATATCGATCTTAATACAATTTACCAAAAAGTCATGACAGACAGTTATGGAACGCAACAGCTGTCTTATGTTCATTTCCATAATTTTGTTATGTACATTTGTTGTTTTATTAAGTCAAAGTGTCTGATTGTTTTGTTTGTTCTTATTTTGTTCTGTTCAAATATTATTATACAATAACATGGGGTTGCATTTTCATCACGTGATGTCAAGAAGGAACTTTATTTTATTGTGTCGAGTTATTATGTTGTAATGTTGAATCGTTATGTTGATCAACGTTATGTTCATTCGGAAATGATCTTCGAGTTGCTTCAGGAAGAGTCAAAAAGAAATTGGCGGGAAGTTTGCAGACGAAGGTAAATTATGTAAAAGGTAAAGGTACCTTCACAGGTTAAATAGTTTTGAAACGGGAGAGGGGGAGTGCAGTAATCCCAGCTCTAATTGATTTTGCGGTGAGACACATTTTTAACCCCGTAGCGGCCTTCTTTTACTTTAGGGTTTGGTTAGGGCTCGGGGAGGGATGGGGGAGGTAATGTCCTATATAGCAGTATATAGGACGTGCGGTTGGAATGGGTATACTTTTGAACCGTCAAGTTTATGACTGGGTAGGATAGGTGTATAAATAGTATCAATGCCAATGGGTTAATTTGTTGATGAGAAGATAACCTTCTACCTGGATGCTATCTAGTATATGAATGGGTTGAGTTTTGAAGCATTAGTAGTTATATAAATGCATGGGTATGGTTTTTGAAATATTCATGTGTATGAATGGGTAGGGTCATAAAAGTTCTGGCCGCATGTCTGTACACATGTCTGTACACAAACAGGCCAAGTTACATCCCCTTGGTTAGGTTAGGGTTTAGGGTTAGGGTTAGTAGCGAGTGGGTTCCCTAAAGTAAAAGAAAGCCCCTGTAGCTATGTACTGCAGTAGGGATATGATTTCTTTCATCTTTTAATTATATTCATAAATTTTGTGAAATCAACCAATCGACCAAGACCCACCTATTTGCGCTTTATATAACTTATTTTTCAATAATTTTGGTTGTAGCCATGTAGAGAGATATGTTTCTATGAATTAAAAAAAAAGCCTGCCATAAAATAAGAAAAAAAAGATAAAACAAAAACAAACAAACATAAAACAAAAGGCAAGAAACAAATTCAGCATTTTTCTGGATATTCCCCGGTTTTTTTCCTTTTAACATTGTTATTTGAGTTTCTCTTAATTTTACATGAAACTCGTAAATAAAACTGAACATATGAGTGATTATCAAGAAAGTCAGAGGTCGGAACACCATTTATTTCTGTTTAATATTCAAATGTTATGAGTTCTTTCCCCTAAATTTTCACACAACTATTGACCAATCCCTTGACTACCTAAACCAATCGGCCACCCAGGCACCCTAAAATTGTTGTATATAAGCTCATAATATGAACATATTTTGTACCAAAAAAGTGGTCATCAACTCGCTTGTTTTCTAAAAATGATTTCTAGAAATGCCAAGAACTACTCTCTGACCAGCTTAGGACTTCAGCAAAATGACCCACAAGCTAAAACATTTTAATTTAATATGTATGTTAAAATATATAAATATAATAAATTTGGAATATAGAAAGTTCTCCTCATGTCAAAATACAAGGCTGATGCCAAACAAAATTGTGTGCTTACGGCACTCCAACCTTATTACCCTATATTTTCATCCCTAACAACTTTTTTATCAAAAAATGTATAATTTCCGGATATTTTGACCCTTTCTGGATCCGAATCCGCTATTAATTAAATTCCAAAAATGGCAACTTCAGGCTGAAACGTTGTCAAAAAGCAAGTGTTTTATCTAAAACATTGAAAGAGCTGAAAAGTGATAAAGTCTGAAAGTTAGGATCCATTTACTGAAGTAGTCTAAACTGTGCAAGGGAATCTGTTAAAATCTGTCAAGATGTTAAAATGGTTGATGCAATATAGATATTACAATCTACCATGTCTACATTTACAGTAAATATACTAAATTACAATTTAAAAGAAATTTCAACCTACAGCAGGTGACAGGTAAACAAACATATGTTTTTGGCCTGAAGTAATTTATAATAAACAGTAAAATTTATAACCTCCTCTTGACAAAAGTACATAGTCTAGATTAGAGAATTGTCACCCAAAAGATACTACAGGTAAAATAAGCAGGTTATATTTTTATACAGAGTATCTTAATTTTCTTGGCACACTCCAGTTAGGCAAGTGTAATCAATTACATGGAGAAGTAGAAAATAGAATATATATATATAGATTCTATTTCAGTTTCGAGTGAATTACAAGATTTCTACACTCGAGAGAGTTAAAATTAATATTTTAACATGCGAGCCTTGACGAGCATGTTAAATCTTAATTTTAACTCTCGAGAGTGTAGAAATCTTGTAATTCACGAGAAATTGAAGTAGAATTTGTTTCTCCCAATACGCTTGTACCAAAGAATCTAGGTCATCCCTAATTGTACGCCGACATTCCAATCTCATGGCAACCAATAATATATCCCTATGCAAAGGCTAAACATGGATGAAACGCTGTATAAATTGTATTATTTTTAATATTCAACTAACATTTTGAAAAATTTACGTTTTCAAAGATTATTATATAATTATATCTATATTAATGGTCAGTATTTGTGGAACTACTTTTTTGCTGAAGGTATTATCCATGTTATTCGACAAAAACAAATGGAGGGAACGAAAGTGTTCAAGGTAAGATTTTCAATTTTCATCATCACTCTCACTGTCAATAACGTTGATACGTCTCCTTTTAACTGGAGGTACATTATTTATGTTAATATGGAATGTTCCTCCGTATATTGGTCCAGAGAAAAGCCCTCCTTGGTGTGGAAATTGTTCTGTCACATTGGTGCGAACCGCTGACTGCTTGAAAAATGATCACACTGATCTAACTCTTGAATATTTGTAGTTGCAGATCCCAGAATAGTCTTGGAAATGTTTCTATGGGCGTTTACATTTAACCGGCTATAGTTGGCAACACTTTGTATGTTTTTGTGACCAGTTATCTGAAGAAAAAAATCATGTCAATTCCATCAAATTCAAAATAATACATTTGCGTGAATGAAAGAGAAAGATAAGCTGAACGTTTCAGAGATCAAGTACGACATGGACCATTTAATTTTCGGAGGAGATGGGCAAAAATATGACCCAGTTTTTACCCCCTCTCCCCCCAAAAAAAATTCTGACCAGCGCCCTAGTTTAAAAAAACAGAAAAAAAAGGATGTGCTCCCCAAATTTTCCTTGCATTTTGAATATGCGAAAACAATTAATCTGGTCTGCAAAGCAGACAAACAAAAATTCCCAGTTTGGGTAAAAATTCCAGCCCCTTCCCCACCTCCTTTGATTAATACAAATTCCTAAAAAGCCCAATTTGATGCTTTTATTTGTAGGTACAGACGCAAGTATTCCCTGAATCAATATTTCCCTATATAATTCAAATGAAACAACATTTTTTCAAATAAATTTAATCGACTTTTGTCCGAAAACAATCTAATAAATTTGGTATCAACTGAGACACAGAACTGTTTCAACTTGACATGTGTATGTTTGCATTAATTTACTATGATTCTAAATGACAATGATTTAAACACAATTTTTTTTCCGGCACACCGCATTTTGCACTATATGATGAACTAAAATAAACACTCCAAAAAGTTGATGTGTGTCTAAATTATCAGAAAAGAGAATCTTAAAATTATAAACAAATTTATAAAGAAATAAATAAAAAAAATTATTCACCTGCTTGATATGATTATGTTCAACTCCACTGTCGTCAAGTTTTTGTACAAGATATCTCCTTGCTGAGTGGTTATTAAGTCGTCTGGTATCAACTTGTTCAAAATCATTATCACTGTCATTTTCATGATGTTGTTCTCCCTGTGGACACAATCCTGCAGCAATGAACATTTTTTTTTATTATTGTAAGAAATATTTACAATATATGGTAGATGTGAAAGAAGCTTTCTGATTGGATAGAAAAGAAATAGCTCTATTGTTCAAACATGTAACTTTTTGTTTATTTGACGTCACTATAAAGAACACCTGAAGTTACGTGCAAATTTAATCACTGGGCGGTAGCTAAATATCTGCATGCGTTTTCCCGCCATTTTCATTTTATCCGATTTTCTCGAAACAATCATGGGAGAAACAAATTCTACTTCAGCGAAATCGTGTTTTAAAAAATTTCTCCCCTTCGATAGTCAAATTTATATTTTAACATGCTCGGTAAACCTCGCATGTTGAAAATCTAAATTTGACTATCTCAATTTAAACCACTCCTACCCGAAGGAGAATCTATATATAGCGAGTATTGCTCACAGTAATTCTTTTCAAGGCTACATATAGGTTTTCACTTTCCTTATATTAACCTTAGTTAGTATAGCGGTCAATACAACTATTCTATGAGCAGTAGACCAGGGTTCGAATCCCTGACTTTGGTGCATTGAAGGAAAGTGATATTTTTTTTATTACAAGTGTAATGTAAATTTCCAATTCCCATACAGTGTTCTCCCCAGGCCATTATAGCACCATTTTAACACTCCTCCAACAAAAAAGAGAAATACATTAATAATATATATATAAATTATTTTATGAGTGGTAAAGAATATAGTAGTAAGACCCACATTAAAATTGAAGTACAAAATGTAACTGAATCCTGACCGTTATATGCCTATTGTCCCATTATGAACAAACTTGAGTTATACCCTACCCCATCTCCTTAGATGCAACATGAATAATTTTATTTTTTATGAACATTTTTTTCCAGAATTTTAATTTGTATGAAATGATTTTATTTTGAAGTTGCATTGTAAACTTCATTTTTTTTACCCCCCGTGTGGGTCCCGGGGACACAACAGAATAGGCCCACAGCTCCTCGGCTTGGCGTATGAGGCCCCTAAAGAAGTGACATGTTTGCCGTGTGCCAAAAACCCGTGTCGGTAATAGCGAGTGTTCCTGGATGGCCGGATAAACGGTTCCGATCACCATCTGGGGCACAATCTTTACCTAGACGGGAGGCCGGATGGACCCGATTCGGTCAATCGACTGGTCACACCAATTCCTTTTGTTACATTAAATATTTATTTTCATATTTCATATAAACATTCTAAATTCTACCCCCGTGTGGGTCCCGGGGACACAATAGAATAGGCCCACAGCTCCTCGGCTTGGCGTAAGAGGCCCCTAAAGAGGCGACATGTTTGCCGTGTGTCGCAAACCCGTGTCGGTAATAGCGAGTGTTCCTGGATGGCCGGAAAAACGGTCCCGATCACCATCTGGGGCACAATCTTTACCTAGACGGGAGGCCGGATGGACCCGATTCGGTCAATCGGCTGGTCACACCAATCTCCTTAAAATAATTTATTTATTTTTCTCTTTCTTAAATCAGTTGTCTACATTCTAAATTCCTGATATATGGGATTGGTGTTGGCTTATGGGTCACAAAACTAAACAGGTTCAATTTTTGCTTTTCAGTTTGAAATTCCTTTTTGTTATTGTTGTTGTTTTCTATTTATTATTTCTGAATATTTAATTCCAAAGCATAGTTATTAAACGTCTTTTTAATTAAAATATTATTTATGATATTTTCCCCCCTTCAACTATTTTTGTTACATACATTTTTGAACTTTGAATTTGGAAAATTTAAATTATTTGTACACCCAGTTCAAACAATGGCTCGATGGTCCCGGTCAGCCATTTACTGGTCATGTCTTGCCCTCTGCTGTTTTCTCGTGGTTGTTTGAAAAGATCAAAAGGAGCCCTCAATGATACCTTGGATGGGTGTTAACACTGTATCTAGGTTGATATTTGGGTTCCTGGGTCTTGGAAGATGACCACTGACGGAAACACGGAGAAGGCGGTGGCTCATGGGGCAAGGCTTCCTCGGCTTAATGAGGCCACATGTTTGCCGTGTGTGGATACCCGTAAGGATAGAGGACGGGATCCTGGTGGTTGAAACACGCCACTTTGGCCCTTACTTTATCTGAAACGGGCGGTCGGATGGGCCCGGTCCTGATCAATCGGCTGGTCACGCCAAGCCCTTGAACTTGACCTGTTTCCAAAATGTACAACAATAGTACCATTTATTAGGTTGGGTTCAAGAAGGCGGTGGCTCATGGGTCAATCGTGTGGATGTTACCTTGGGCGGTTGTCTTGCTGGGCAACCCCTGGCACAAGGCTTGCGCCCATTAAAAGGTACTCCATGCGAGTATCTTATTCTAGTATCCCTAGTGCTTGTCGCAGATGTGGCAGGCGTGCATCGTTTTGATGTATTCTGGTATCCATCATGGATGCTAGAGTGCATCAAGGCGATGAATGCATCATGCTTGTCGCAAATGTGGCAAGCATCGTGTTGATGCTGCTCCGAGGTGGGCGGGGAGCTAGGGTAACGAATCATATATATTTCACCATGGAATTTCAAAATAAAAAACAAAACAACCAATCCACAAACAAACGTAAATTAGACACCAGTGACGATGAGGAACATGCAGCTAAGTTGCCAAATACTTTTTCGGACAATTTTCCAAAATTTTTAGTAATTACATCAGTCAACACTCAAAAACCTGTCACCAAAATTTCTCCTTTCGTTATACAAAAAACACTACAAGGCTGTGCCGGCCAGCTTAAAAAAGTCACAAAAATGAGAAACGGAAATCTACTAGTTGAATGTCTCAGATCACAACAGGCCAAAAATTTACTCTCTCTTACAACAATTTCTGATGTCCACATCTCTGTTACACCTCATAGATCACTGAATTCATGCCAAGGTGTGATTAGAGACAGAGACCGTGATTTAGCTGATTTGGCAGAAGAAGATATATGTGAAGAATTGAAATCCCAAAATGTTTCCAAAGTTAAAAGGTTTACAAAACGACATGAAGGTAATATTATTAAACTTAACACTTATCTCATCACTTTTGACCTTACCCGTGTGCCTGAACATATCTTCATAGGTCCCTACAGAATCAAAGTTGACACTTTCATACCTAACCCTACCCGTTGCTTCAAATGCCAGAAATTTGGGCACGGTAAGAGTTCATGTAGAGGTACTGAAAAGTGTGTCAAATGTTCTGTAGAGGGCCACTCCAATTTTGATTGTGACGGCCACGTTAAATGTGTAAATTGCGGACAAGATCATATGGCCAATTCCAGAAACTGCCAATTTTACAAAACAGAGCTTGAAATTCAGAAAACTAAAGTAGAAAAGGGTATAAGCTATCAGGAAGCAAAAAAAATGGTCTCTGCCTCTAACAACTCTACTCCTACAACATCATACGCTGACAAAGTTAAATCATCTACAACCAATAGATCCTTTGCAACTCAAACTGATTTCACTTGGCCTGACGGAACAGAATTTCCGGTTTTCACCGTCAAACCCAACCAAGCAAGTGGAAAATCTTCTCATCCTAAACAGTCTTCATCCAATTCTTCACAAACGTCTGACACTTCTCTTTCTTCAAATGTCAATAATCAGCAAAAACCAACTCCAAAACAAAGGTCTTCTACATCCTCAAACATAAAGTCACCTCAGAAACCGTCACCATCACAGAGAGCTGCACGTTCCTCATCACAAGATAAGTCAAAAAACAAGAACTGTTCAAATCGCCTCTCGAAGGCTGAAAAAACTCAAAAATTCAACAGGTTTCGAGACCTCTGCTCAGAGTTTGACGATGATATCGATGAAGACTCTGAGCAGATGGATACCACTGATATACAGTCAATCTGGGGAGATCCAATAGTACCATCTGTGGATTCCACACGCCCAGTTACTGATTCCAAAGCTTCGGATGGACGACACAGAAGTTCTTCCCGTGAACACCCAAAGAAGAACTATTCTCCCATCCGTCCTCCAACAAACAACATAATTCAATGGAATTGTCGGGGTTTAAAAATTAACTTAATAGAGCTATCGTTACTTGTACAAGCTTTCCTTCCTGTTGCCTTTTGTCTTCAGGAAACACATTTAAAAGAAAACGATAATGTAAACATTAAAAATTACTCGATTTACAGCACTCAAGTTAAAAAGAATGAAAGAGCCGCTGGCGGCTCATCAATCCTTGTTAAAAATGGTATTATACACAGTCAAGTAAAACTTAATACCGAATTACAAGCAGTTGCTGTCAAACTCTCTCTTCAAAAAACTATAACATTGTGTTCTGTCTATCTTCCACCTAATACGTCCTTGGAAATAAATCAACTTAAATCTTTAACAGATCAGTTGCAAGCCCCTTTCCTCCTTATGGGCGATTTTAACGCCCACAATCCAATATGGGGCAGTAACTCCCAAAATGATAAAGGGAAAAAAGTTGAAGACTTCTTAAACAAGGAAGGCTTGTGCATTTTTAACGATGGCTCAGATACATATCTCCATCCGGGAAATGGTTCTTACTCGGCTATCGATCTAACTATTTGTGACCCTTCGTTATTACTGGATTACTCGTGGCGGGTCCACGATGATTTGTGTGGAAGTGATCACTTTCCAATTATTTTGGAAAATCTTTTTCCCTCTTCCTCTGAGAGAGTTGCTCGCTGGAAATTTGACAAGGCCAATTGGCCTTTGTTCGAGCAACTCTGTCGAGATGAACTTAAGAAAGAAACTTTTAATAATGTTATTAATCCAGTCCTTAAATTTAATGAAACGTTAGTATCGATAGCTGAGAGGTCCATTCCTAAAACCTCGACAAATCCAAAACAACCAAGCAAACCCTGGTTCGATGACGACTGTGAGGAAGCTAAGAAACTCAGGAAAAAGGCCGAACGACGGTTCAACATGAATCCAACCTCTGACAATCTCAGTAATGTTCGTATATTCCGTGCTAAAGCACGTCGCACATTTAAACAAAAGCGACGCAAGTGTTGGCAAAACTTCGTCTCTAAAATAAACTCTCATACACCTATGAATAAAGTCTGGAATTTTATCCAAAAAATTAATGGTAAAAACAGAAAGACCAATCTTCACCATTTAAAAGATGGCCAAACTCTCTTGACTTCAGAAAATGACATCTCGAATAAACTCGGTGAAACATTCTCAAAACATTCTTCTTCTCTGAATTATTCCCAGGAATTCCAAAGGATTAAAAACCGAACTGAGAAAAACAAACTCAATTTTAAATCAAACAATTTAGAAGATTACAACCGCCCTTTTTGTTTGGATGAGCTGAAAATTTCTCTGTCGAAAGCCCATGACACAGCATGTGGACAGCATGTGGCGCCAGATGATATTCATTATAAACTTTTGAAACACCTTCCTGACACTTCTCTTAAAACGCTTTTAGATCTTCTTAATAATGTATGGGAAACTGGCGAATTGCCTTCCATTTGGAAACTTGCCACAGTTATCCCTATTCCAAAACCTGGGAAGGATCATTTTGAACCGTCGAATTATCGGCCAATTGCCCTCACAAGTTGCGTTTGTAAGACAATGGAACGGATGATCAACGACCGCCTTGTCTGGTTCCTAGAGGCGAATGGCCTCCTGTCCAATATACAGTGTGGGTTCCGACAAGGCAGAAGCACGTTGGATCATCTTGTTCGCTTCGAATGCTTTATACGCAACGGGTTTGCTAAAGGTGAACATGTGGTGTCGGTCTTTTTCGATCTGGAAAAAGCCTACGACACCACATGGAAATATGGCATTTTAAAAGACTTAAATGATATGGGGTTGAAAGGTAGGTTACCTACCTTCATTGAAAATTTTCTTTTAGACAGACAGTTCAAGGTAAAGGTTAACACGACCATGTCTGACCCTTTTGAACAAGAGATGGGTGTTCCTCAGGGAAGTATCCTCTCCGTTACTTTATTTAGTATAAAAATAAACAGTTTAGCTAAAACATTAAAACAAAATGTTGAAGGCTCCCTCTATGTAGATGACTTTTTGATATGTTATAGGGCTAAAAATATGAACAATATTGAAAGACAACTACAGCTGTCTTTAAATAAAATTGAAAAATGGGCTATGGAAAATGGTTTTAAATTTTCCAACTCAAAAACAGTATGTATGCATTTTTGCAATAAACGAAAACTGCATTTGGACCCCGAACTAAAAATTTATAATTCTCCAATTAAAGTCGTCAAAGAAACAAAATTTCTAGGTATTCTGTTTGACAATAAACTTACCTTTCTACCCCATATCAAAATGCTTAAAGCTAAATGCTTGAAAGCATTGGATATTTTAAAAGTTGTTTCCAGCACTGACTGGGGTGCTGATAAAAACATATTGCTAAATTTATATCGATCGCTCATACGATCAAAACTTGATTATGGTTCCATTATATATGGATCTGCTCGCAAATCCTACATACAAATTTTAGATACTGTTCACCACCAAGGCCTACGTGTGGCCTTGGGGGCGTTCAGGACGTCTCCTGTGGAGAGTTTGTATGTAGAGGCGAACGAGCCGTCTCTTTATAATCGTCGGATAAAACTTGGTTTACAATACTTAACCAAGCTAAAAGCATATCCTTCAAATCCTGCCTACGACTGTGTTTTCAATCCTCTCTATGAGGATATATTTGAACAACATGAAAATAAAATTCCTCCATTTGGTATTCGGATGAAACCACATATTTCTGGTTCTAACTTAAACCTTGATGAAATAGCCCCTATCAATATACCTCAATCGCCACCTTGGCTTGTACCCAAACCTAAATTTATTTTTGACCTAAAAAACATAAAAAGTGTGAAACAAGCCCAATCATAATTCAGGAACATTTTGCATTCTTCGTCTCTGAATTATTCCCAGGAATTCCAAAGGATTAAAAACCGAA
This sequence comes from Mytilisepta virgata, assembly GCA_028015205.1. NCBI lineage: Eukaryota > Metazoa > Mollusca > Bivalvia > Mytilida > Mytilidae > Mytilisepta > Mytilisepta virgata. The sequence continues at coordinate 47,804,781 of CM051518.1, read as the reverse complement.
CTGAGAAAAATAAACTCAATTTTAAATCAAACAATTTAGAAGATTACAACCGCCCTGTTTGTTTGGATGAGCTGAAAATTTCTCTGTCGAAAGCCCATGACACTGAATGTGGCCCAGATGATATTCACTATAAACGTTTGAAACACCTTCCTGACACTTCAATTAAACATTAAAACAAAATGTTGAAGGCTCCCTCTATGTAGATGACTTTTTGATATGCTACAGGGCTAAAAATATGAACAATATTGAAAGACAACTACAGCTGTCTTTAAATAAAATTGAAAAATGGGCTATGTAAAATGCTTTTAAATTTTCCAACTCCAAAACAGTATGTATGCATTTTTGCAATAAACGAAAACTGCATTTGGACCCCGAACTAAACATTTATAATTCTCCAATTAAAGTCGTCAAAGAAACAAAATTTCTAGATATTCTGTTTGGCAATAAACTTACCTTTCTACCCCATATCAAAATGCTTAAAGCTAAATGCTTGAAAGCATTGGATATTTTAAAAGTTGTTTCCAGCACTGACTGGGGTGCTGATAAAAACATATTGTTAAATTTATATCGATCGCTTGTACGATCAAAACTTGATTATGGTTCCATTATATATGGATCTGCTCGCAAATCCTACATACAAATTTTAGATACTGTTCACCACCAAGGCCTACGTTTGGCCTTGGGGGCGTTCAGAACTTCTCCTGTGGAGAGTTTATATGTAGAGGCGAACGAGCCGTCTCTTTATAACCGTAGGATAAAACTTGGTTTACAATACTTAACCAAGCTAAAAGCATATCCTTCAAATCCTGCCTACGACTGTGTTTTCAATCCTCTCTATGAGGATATATTTGAACAACATGAAAATAAAATTCCTCCATTTGGTATTCGGATGAAACCACATATTTCTGGTTCTAACTTAAACCTTGATGAAATAGCCCCTATCAATATACCTCAATCGCCACCTTGGCTTGTACCCAAACCTAAATTTATTTTTGACCTAAAAAACATAAAAAGTGTGAAACAAGCCCAATCATAATTCAGGAACATTTTGCATTCTTCGTCTCTGAATTATTCCCAGGAATTCCAAAGGATTAAAAACCGAACTGAGAAAAATAAACTCAATTTTAAATCAAACAATTTAGAAGATTACAACCGCCCTGTTTGTTTGGATGAGCTGAAAATTTCTCTGTCGAAAGCCCATGACACTGAATGTGGCCCAGATGATATTCACTATAAACGTTTGAAACACCTTCCTGACACTTCAATTAAACATTAAAACAAAATGTTGAAGGCTCCCTCTATGTAGATGACTTTTTGATATGCTAAAGGGCTAAAAATATGAACAATATTGAAAGACAACTACAGCTGTCTTTAAATAAAATTGAAAAATGGGCTATGTAAAATGCTTTTAAATTTTCCAACTCCAAAACAGTATGTATGCATTTTTGCAATAAACGAAAACTGCATTTGGACCCCGAACTAAACATTTATAATTCTCCAATTAAAGTCGTCAAAGAAACAAAATTTCTAGATATTCTGTTTGGCAATAAACTTACCTTTCTACCCCATATCAAAATGCTTAAAGCTAAATGCTTGAAAGCATTGGATATTTTAAAAGTTGTTTCCAGCACTGACTGGGGTGCTGATAAAAACATATTGTTAAATTTATATCGATCGCTTGTACGATCAAAACTTGATTATGGTTCCATTATATATGGATCTGCTCGCAAATCCTACATACAAATTTTAGATACTGTTCACCACCAAGGCCTACGTTTGGCCTTGGGGGCGTTCAGAACTTCTCCTGTGGAGAGTTTATATGTAGAGGCGAACGAGCCGTCTCTTTATAACCGTAGGATAAAACTTGGTTTACAATACTTAACCAAGCTAAAAGCATATCCTTCAAATCCTGCCTACGACTGTGTTTTCAATCCTCTCTATGAGGATATATTTGAACAACATGAAAATAAAATTCCTCCATTTGGTATTCGGATGAAACCACATATTTCTGGTTCTAACTTAAACCTTGATGAAATAGCCCCTATCAATATACCTCAATCGCCACCTTGGCTTGTACCCAAACCTAAATTTATTTTTGACCTAAAAAACATAAAAAGTGTGAAACAAGCCCAATCATAATTCAGGAACATTTTGCATTCTTCGTCTCTGAATTATTCCCAGGAATTCCAAAGGATTAAAAACCGAACTGAGAAAAATAAACTCAATTTTAAATCAAACAATTTAGAAGATTACAACCGCCCTGTTTGTTTGGATGAGCTGAAAATTTCTCTGTCGAAAGCCCATGACACTGAATGTGGCCCAGATGATATTCACTATAAACGTTTGAAACACCTTCCTGACACTTCAATTAAACATTAAAACAAAATGTTGAAGGCTCCCTCTATGTAGATGACTTTTTGATATGCTACAGGGCTAAAAATATGAACAATATTGAAAGACAACTACAGCTGTCTTTAAATAAAATTGAAAAATGGGCTATGTAAAATGCTTTTAAATTTTCCAACTCCAAAACAGTATGTATGCATTTTTGCAATAAACGAAAACTGCATTTGGACCACGAACTAAACATTTATAATTCTCCAATTAAAGTCGTCAAAGAAACAAAATTTCTAGATATTCTGTTTGGCAATAAACTTACCTTTCTACCCCATATCAAAATGCTTAAAGCTAAATGCTTGAAAGCATTGGATATTTTAAAAGTTGTTTCCAGCACTGACTAGGGTGCTGATAAAAACATATTGTTAAATTTATATCGATCGCTTGTACGATCAAAACTTGATTATGGTTCCATTATATATGGATCTGCTCGCAAATCCTACATACAAATTTTAGATACTGTTCACCACCAAGGCCTACGTTTGGCCTTGGGGGCGTTCAGAACTTCTCCTGTGGAGAGTTTATATGTAGAGGCGAACGAGCCGTCTCTTTATAACCGTAGGATAAAACTTGGTTTACAATACTTAACCAAGCTAAAAGCATATCCTTCAAATCCTGCCTACGACTGTGTTTTCAATCCTCTCTATGAGGATATATTTGAACAACATGAAAATAAAATTCCTCCATTTGGTATTCGGATGAAACCACATATTTCTGGTTCTAACTTAAACCTTGATGAAATAGCCCCTATCAATATACCTCAATCGCCACCTTGGCTTGTACCCAAACCTAAATTTATTTTTGACCTAAAAAACATAAAAAGTGTGAAACAAGCCCAATCATAATTCAGGAACATTTTGCATTCTTCGTCTCTGAATTATTCCCAGGAATTCCAAAGGATTAAAAAAAGAACTGAGAAAAATAAACTCAATTTTAAATCAAACAATTTAGAAGATTACAACCGCCCTGTTTGTTTGGATGAGCTGAAAATTTCTCTGTCGAAAGCCCATGACACTGAATGTGGCCCAGATGATATTCACTATAAACGTTTGAAACACCTTCCTGACACTTCAATTAAACATTAAAACAAAATGTTGAAGGCTCCATGTAGATGACTTTTTGATATGCTACAGGGCTAAAAATATGAACAATATTGAAAGACAACTACAGCTGTCTTTAAATAAAATTGAAAAATGGGCTATGTAAAATGGTTTTAAATTTTCCAACTCCAAAACAGTATGTATGCATTTTTGCAATAAACGAAAACTGCATTTGGACCACGAACTAAACATTTATAATTCTCCAATTAAAGTCGTCAAAGAAACAAAATTTCTAGATATTCTGTTTGGCAATAAACTTACCTTTCTACCCCATATCAAAATGCTTAAAGCTAAATGCTTGAAAGCATTGGATATTTTAAAAGTTGTTTCCAGCACTGACTGGGGTGCTGATAAAAACATATTGTTAAATTTATATCGATCGCTTGTACGATCAAAACTTGATTATGGTTCCATTATATATGGATCTGCTCGCAAATCCTACATACAAATTTTAGATACTGTTCACCACCAAGGCCTACGTTTGGCCTTGGGGGCGTTCAGAACTTCTCCTGTGGAGAGTTTATATGTAGAGGCGAACGAGCCGTCTCTTTATAACCGTAGGATAAAACTTGGTTTACAATACTTAACCAAGCTAAAAGCATATCCTTCAAATCCTGCCTACGACTGTGTTTTCAATCCTCTCTATGAGGATATATTTGAACAACATGAAAATAAAATTCCTCCATTTGGTATTCGGATGAAACCACATATTTCTGGTTCTAACTTAAACCTTGATGAAATAGCCCCTATCAATATACCTCAATCGCCACCTTGGCTTGTACCCAAACCTAAATTTATTTTTGACCTAAAAAACATAAAAAGTGTGAAACAAGCCCAATCATAATTCAGGAACATTTTGCATTCTTCGTCTCTGAATTATTCCCAGGAATTCCAAAGGATTAAAAACCGAACTGAGAAAAATAAACTCAATTTTAAATCAAACAATTTAGAAGATTACAACCGCCCTGTTTGTTTGGATGAGCTGAAAATTTCTCTGTCGAAAGCCCATGACACTGAATGTGGCCCAGATGATATTCACTATAAACGTTTGAAACACCTTCCTGACACTTCAATTAAACATTAAAACAAAATGTTGAAGGCTCCCTCTATGTAGATGACTTTTTGATATGCTACAGGGCTAAAAATATGAACAATATTGAAAGACAACTACAGCTGTCTTTAAATAAAATTGAAAAATGGGCTATGTAAAATGCTTTTAAATTTTCCAACTCCAAAACAGTATGTATGCATTTTTGCAATAAACGAAAACTGCATTTGGACCCCGAACTAAACATTTATAATTCTCCAATTAAAGTCGTCAAAGAAACAAAATTTCTAGATATTCTGTTTGGCAATAAACTTACCTTTCTACCCCATATCAAAATGCTTAAAGCTAAATGCTTGAAAGCATTGGATATTTTAAAAGTTGTTTCCAGCACTGACTGGGGTGCTGATAAAAACATATTGTTAAATTTATATCGATCGCTTGTACGATCAAAACTTGATTATGGTTCAATTATATATGGATCTGCTCGCAAATCCTACATACAAATTTTAGATACTGTTCACCACCAAGGCCTACGTTTGGCCTTGGGGGCGTTCAGAACGTCTCCTGTGGAGAGTTTATATGTAGAGGCGAACGAGCCGTCTCTTTATAATCGTCGGATAAAACTTGGTTTACAATACTTAACCAAGCTAAAAGCATATCCTTCAAATCCTGCCTACGACTGTGTTTTCAAACCTCTCTATGAGGACATATTTGAACAACATGAAAATAAAATTCCTCCGTTTGGTATCCGGATGAAACCGCATATTTCTGGCTCTAACATCAACCTTGATGAAATTGCCCCCATTAATATACCTCAATCGCCACCTTGGCTTGTACCCAAACCTATGTTTATTTTTGACCTTAGAAAACATAAAAAGTCCGAAACAAACCCTATTCTTATTCAGCAACACTTTGCTGAAATAAAATCAAAGTTTGAATTTCATGATTCTATTTATACTGATGGGTCGAAGGACGGGGACAAAGTGGCTGCCGCTGCTGTTCATGGACAGCAAGGGGCAACCCTCCGTCTTCCGTCCTCCAGTTCCATTTTTACAGCTGAAGCCAGAGCCTTAATTCTTGCTTTAAAGTTTGTTAGAACATCTGAAAAACATAAATTTCTTATTTGTTCAGATTCACTTTCATGTTTATTGGCTATCGAAGGTCAGAAATATAAAAATCCATTAATTGCCCATATTATTGAATTTTATAAAAGACTTGTCCAAATGGGCAAAGAAATCATTTTTCTCTGGATACCAAGTCATATTGGTATTAAGGGAAACACAGTTGTAGATAGAATAGCGAAGGATGCTTTAGATGACCCCATAACTAATACGTCCGTGCCTTATTCTGATTTTAAACCTTTAATATACAAATATGTTTTACGTCTGTGGCAGTCCCGGTGGGATCTGCTCACAGACAATAAATTACATTCTATAGAGCCAACTGTTGGCAAGAATGTTTGTTTCTTCGGCAAAAGCCGAAGAGACCAAGTTGTTTTAACTAGATGTCGCATTGGCCACACCAGGACGACTCATTCTTTTATTTTAGAGAATGAGCCGCCTCCTGAGTGTATTCCGTGTCAATGTCGACATAGTATTAAACATCTTTTAATTGACTGTGTAGATAAATCCGACATTATTAGTCGGTACTACACAGTCAACAATATGAAAGATTTATTTACAAAGGTTGCTGGCAACCGTATTTTAGAATATTTGAAGGACGTGGGACTCTACTCTAGAATATAGTCTGTCTGACTCTATTCCTAGTTATAGTCCTGATACTGAATTTTAAATTGTTATATTAGTTTTGATTGATGTTATTTTATTGATTATATTTTTCTTGTAGCGTTTCTGTGATATTTTTTCAGGTCTGTGATATTATATAATGTTTCGTACGGTTTTGTCTAATATTTGTTTTATTGTTTATATTGTCATTAATATTTTATTTGTAAATAGTCAATTGGTTTTAATTGTGTTCAATTTTAACCAGCTCCGTTTAGATAAGTTCTCGCCGTAATATTGGCTGAAATATCGCCAGCTCGGCGTAAAACAATATTTAATCAATCAATCAATCAATCGCCACCTTGGCTTGTACCCAAACCTAAAATTATTTTTGACCTAAAAAACATAAAAAGTGTGAAACAAGCCCAATCATAATTAAGGAACATTTTGCTGAAATAAAATCAAAATTTGCATTTAATGACTCAATTTATACTGATGGGTCCAAGGACGGGGACAAAGTGGCTGCCGGAGCAGTCCATGGGCAGCAGGCAGCAACTCTCCGTCTTCCATCTTCCAGTTCAATATTTACAGCAAAAGCTAGAGCCATCATTCTTGCTTTGAAATTTGTCAGAACGTCTGATAAACTGAAATTCCTTATATGCTCAGATTCTCTTTCATGTTTATTGGCTATAGAAGGTCAGAAATATAAAAACCCTTTAATTGCCCATATTATTGAATTCTATAAAAGACTTGTACAAATGGGCAAAGAAATAGTTTTTATCTGGATACCAAGTCATATTGGTATCCGAGGAAACACAGTCGTAGATAGTATAGCGAAGGATGCTTTAGATGACCCAATTACCAATACGTCAGTGCCTTATACGGATTTTAAACTTTTATTTTATGAATATGTTTTACGTCTGTGGCAGAAAGTAAATTACATGCTATTGAGCCAACTGTTGGCAAAAATGTTTTTTCGTTCGGCAGAAGCCGAAGAGAACAAGTGGTTTTAACTAGATGTCGCATTGGCCACACCAGGACGACTCATTCTTTTATCTTAGAGAATGAGCCACCTCCTGAGTGTATTCCGTGTCAATGTCGACACACTGTGAAACACCTTTTAATAGACTGTGTGGATAAATCCGACATAATTTGTCGGTACTACACAGTCAATAATATGAAAGCTTTATTTACAGTGGTCGCTGGCGACCGTCTTTTACAATATTTGAAAGACGTAGGACTATACTCCAGAATATAGACTACTATACTATGTTCTTGAGTATAGTCATTGGTAATCATTTTAAACTTTGTTGCTGTTAATTGAAGTGATTTTATATAAGTAAGTATCGTTTACTGAATATTTTATGTATTTTGACACTTGTTTAAATGAATAGCGTATCTGTGATAGTATTTCTAAATGAAATTTAGACGGTTTGTGATATAAGTTTTACTGTTAATTCTACCTTCAATATTTTATTTGTAAATAGTCTATTGATTTTAGATACTGTTTGGAATTTTAATGAGTCCGAGACTAATAAGTTCTCGCCGTGGTATTGGCTGCAATATCGCCAGCTCAGCGTTAAAAAATATTCAATCAATCAATCAATCATTTGTTTACCACTTTTGAGGTCAGGTCATTCTTTAAAAGGGCTAATGACAAAGATCAAAATATTGTTTGCCCAAATTCAACCAATCCCAAAATAATTTGGCCCAGTCAAGTTCCTTTTTCGCTCACCTGACCTGAAATGTCAAGTGAGCTTTTCTCATCACTTGGCGTCCGTCGTCGGTGTCGTCTGTTAACTTTTACAAAAATCTTCTTGGAAACTACTGGGCCAAAATGGAAGCAAACTTGGCCAAAAGCATCATTAGGATATCTATTTTAAAAAATGTGTCCGTTGACCCCACCTGACAACCAACATGGCCGACATGGCTAAAAATAGAACATAGGGATAAACTGTAGTTTTTGGCTGATATCTCAAAAACAAAAGCATTTAGAGCAAAACTGACGGGGTAAAAATGTATCTACTTGCCATGAAATTTTCAGACGAATCGGTCAACCCTTATTTGGGTTATTGCCCCTGAATTGTTAATTTTAAGGCAATTTTGCAGTTTTATGTTATTATCTTGAATATTATTATAGATAAAGGCAAACTGTAAACATCAAAAATGTTCAACAAAGTAAGATCTACAAATAAGTCTACATGACCAACATCATTGATTGACCACTTATAGGAGTTTTTGCTATTTAAAGATCATTTCCTCTGGAACCACTGGGCCAATTGGGATCAAACTTTGGTGGAATGGTCCTTGAGTGGTGCCCGTCCAAAAATATGTCCAGTTTTCTCGACTTCCAACGGACATGGCTGCTGTTACTAAAAATAGAAAAAGGAGGGATGAATTTAAAAAAAGTTCTTCTATGAAACTACAAGGCCGATTGGAACCAAACTTGGCAGTAATGGTCCTTAGGAGGTTCTCTTTCAGAAGTATGTCCGCTGACCCAGACTGTTAACCAAAATGGCCACCACAGCCGAACTTAGTTTAACATAGGGCCCTATGGGAAAATTCATTGAAAAATCTTCTTGTCTGAAACTACTTGACCAATAGGAACCAGACTTGGCATCAATGGTCCTTAGATGATCCTCTTTCAGAATTGTGTCCGATGACCCGGACTGACAACCAATATGGCCGCCACAACCGAACTTAGTTTAACATTGGGCCCTATGGGAAATTCATTGATAAGTCTTCTTGTCTGAAACAACTTGACCAATTGGAACCAGACTAGGCAGCAATGGCCTTAGGAGGTCCTCTTTCAGAAATTTGTCGGATTTTGTGGACTGTAAACCAAGATGGCCGCCACAGCCGAACTTAATTTAACATAGGACCCTATGGTAAATTCACTCAAAAATCTTCTTGTCTGAAACTACTAAGCCAATTAGAACTAGACTTGGTAGCAATGGTCCTTAGATGATCCTCTTTCAGAATTGTGTTCGATGACCCAGACTTTAAACCAAGATGCTACCACAGCTGAACTTAGTTTATCATAGGGCCCTATGGGAAAATTCATTGAAAAATCTTCTTGTCTGAAACCACCTGACAGATTGAACCCGACTTGGCAGCAGTGGTTCTTAGGAAGTCCTCTTTCAGAAATGTGTCGGATTTCATGCATTGTGAACCGAAATGGCCACTACAGCCAAACTTAGTTTAACTCAGGACCCTATGGGAAATTCACTCAAACATCTTTTCCTCTGAAACTACTGAGCCCATTTGAACTAAACTTGGCAGCATTGGTCCTTAGATGGTTCTTTTTCAGAATGATGTCAGATCGCCTGGATTGTCAACCAAAATGGCCGCCATGGCCAAACGTAGTAAAATTAGCATCCTATGGGAAAATTCAATTAAAAATCTTCTTGTCTGAAACCACTTAGCCAGTTGGAACAAGACTTAGCTATAATGGTCCTTAGATGTTTCTCTTTTAAAAATGTGTCCGTTGACCTTGACTGTCAATCAAGATGGCTGCCACAGCTGAACTTAGTTTACATGGAACCCTATAGAAAAACCAGCCAAATTGACTGCAACACTTAAACTTTTTAGTCCTGCTCAAGGTGAAAAGTTAAATCCAGGTGAGCGACACAGGCTCTTGAGGCCCTCTAGATTTTTTTTACTTTAAATCTCAAATTTGTATGGCCCTTTTCACTATACAACTGTTTTATGAACAAAATCATGAAAATGACAACTACAATTAATGAAAGGACATGCAAGGTATAACAGTATCCTACAAGAAAACCTTGATGCAGAGCATCATTTGTTGCAAAATATTTGAAAGATTAAATCAATTTTCATTTGATGCCAATTTCTTAGAATGAGATGTGCAGTTGGCTCGACATGTTTTTTCCAGGTGAGCTTTACAGGCTTATTGAGGCTTCCAGTTACTTGCCCGAGAAAAAAAATTAAACAAAAACTGGAAGTTATTCACATTTTGCAAACTTTTTAAATTTGAAGAATACAGACTTAAAATGCAACTGGATAAGGCTTGTTTTGTAGCTAATGTAATATCTCGGTTTTATTTATTTGATTGGGTCCCATTTTCCCACAGTCCATGCAGTCTGCCGCATTACTGTTTCTCAGAAGAGGCTGATAAGTGGGACAAATTGTTGGTGAAATGGTCCAAAAACAGTGCACTTTTTTGTCTGGTGACCCTCACCTCTTAACCAAGATGAACCTTCACTGAAAATAGAAATTACAATTTTTTAGTTCATCTGGCCAAATTGTTTCCCTGTCATAACTTGGGAAGTTGGAAAATGGGACTTTTAGTAATTTCACTGTGATAACTAAAGCAGTGTTTCACTAGAGCCTTTTCAAATTTTGGTAAGTTGCTTGTTATTATCAAATTGAGGTCAAGTTCGATTTTTACAATTTATCACATTTATCATTCAAGATTTGTGGGCCTTGATTGAAAAAAATGTGACTGTGAATGGTTTCTGTGCAATAAATAAAATATACGTCAGGAAAATCTAGTTTGATGTCAATTTGACAGCTCCTTTTTATCACTTGGCATCCGTCGTCCGTTAACTTTTCACATTTAAATGTTTTCCTGAAACCACTTGGCCAAATAAAATTAAATTTGGCAGGAAGCATCTATGTAAGGTCCTTAATTAAATTTTTCCATTTCATCCTGATAAGACAACAAACATGGTCGCCATTGGCAATTGCAGATTTTAATCCGCTGAGTTTTCAAAAATCCTCTCTGAAACTGCTAGGCCAAATGGAACAAAACTTGACAGGAAGCATTATATATGGGAAGTCCTTTATAAAATTTCCTCATTTCGTCCCAATCGGACTACACATATAGCTGCCATGGGCAGTTCTTGTTTTTGATTTGCTGATATAATGAAATCTTCTCTGAAACCGCTCGGCTAAATGAAACGTTACTTGACAAGAAGCATCTGTGGGAGTTTTTTTTTTAAAATTTTCTCATTTTGTCCAGATTATGCGACAAAAATGGCCACCATTCTGCCAGGTGAGCGACACATGCTCGGCCCTCTGAGCCTCTAGTTTTATTATACAATGTATCTCCAAAACTAGAAAGGGGCCTTGGTGGCCAAGCAGTCTAGGTAGTTCGTCAGTATTAATATACTAGCCTGCCAACACTGAGGTTGTGAGTTTGAATCTCACCTGTGGCGTGGGGTGTTCGACTGCGATCTTTATTGCCAATTTTCCTGCCTGCCGAAGGTCGTGGTTCTCTCTGGGTACTGCGGCTTCCTCCACCAATAAAAACCAAGCCAAACCAAAAGTAGAAGAGATGGAGAAAATCTGAAACAAACTTTCTTCTCAGCATCAAAAGCCCTACAATTGTCTCCATTGGTTCATAGTATATCTCCTAGTAGGAGTTATTACCCTTGTTCTGTCAAAATGGATGATTTTTGCACTTTTTGGTCAAAAACTTATAAACTATAGCAGATAGAGAAAAACTAAATAATAAGGGAATTGTGCAGAATGGTAACTCAAAACCTATAACAAATAGTGATTAGCTGTGAAGAGATACAATGTTTCAATTTGACATTTACCAAATATGAACGACCACTCCCAAGACAGACTTTGGCCCAGGTGAGCGATTCAGGCTTTTAGGAGTCTCTTGTTTAATATTTCAACTATTAATGTGTACATGTATTTGCACTATGAAATCAATATGAGACCTTTGTTCATATAATCGAATAGAAAATCAGACTTCAAATCACCAACAAAAGTCATTATGCACCAAAACTTTGATGAGCCATTTCTTCCCTACCATTTAATAACTTGAGTATATTTTTCAGATAAGGTGAAGAGATGGAGCAAGTGCTTATTGACATAGAACTTCCTGAATTATATGAAAATTTCAACAGAGAAAAAATAGACATTGAAATGAGCATGAATTTATCAGATAATGAACTCACAAGGCTTGGAATAAGCTCCATAAGTGATAGGTATAGATTTAGAGAAAGAATTAGCATGAACAAGTTGAAAGACCCTAGTCATAAATCACAAACTCTTACAATTGAGGAAGATGCTCCAAATACAGCAAACCTGGCTGGTGAAATCCGAAAACAGCGCCAACTTTTATTTGGAAGCACTCAAGGCAGTAGGAGAACTGCTAAAAGGTCTTCAAATAATTTATCACATACACGTATGTCAAGGAAGAAAAAGGCAAACAATTCAAAAGGTTCATGGACAGCCAACTTTTTTTGCTTGTCAGGTAAATCAACTACAAGTATCCTTTGTACAGAGGAGAAAGAAATTCTAAGCAAGCAGGATTAGGTTACAAAAAAATTAGGTTAGAAGTAAATGATGATGAAACTGCTGTTTTGGAAAAAATAATGAGTGATGAACTAAACGATGACCTAGATGTTTTGGGATTTCCGGAGCTGAAAAAGGCTGCGGGAATTGAACTAATGAGAGCAGATCGAAATTGCAGAATTCTTCGAGTTCTTAGCTGCTGTTGGTCATTCAAAGGACTGAGGTCTTGCTTGGGATATCAGTCAACTATTTATATAAGACCTATCCAGTTGAACCTGTCAACAAAACCTTTGAAAGCTACAGAAAGTAATAATGAAGGAAGCACATATGTTGATTGTGGAAATTGCAGTAAAAGAGTATTACTTCGTGAACTAAGAAAGCATGTGGAAACATGTACTGGAATAAGAATTATAGATCAAGAATCAGATAATGACGATTTACCAGATCCAAGATTAGAACACAAAGATGAAAGTATAGCACAGGGGATCGAAATTAAGCAAGTGGCCTCCTCTTCAGGTATACAGCTGTCTTCACTTAGGAATGGAAATGTTGAAAACTTAATTATTGTTATTGATGAGACACATGATTTACACTCTCAACTGGTACATACAAATAATGAGGAAAGTCTTTACACAACAATCAATAAGCAAGGTATATTTCAATTAGGAGGTACAGATGGGACACAAAACAGTCAAATTAATAAAAATGAAAAAAAACAATAGACATGATGGAACAGAAGATGTCAATGAACAAAACAGCTCTCAAATAAGACAGATAAATAGTGGAGCAGAAAAGACAATAAATTAACAATGTAGGTCTCAATTAAGCCATACAAATAGCAACGAAGAAACTAACAACTCAGTTCATGAATGTTTAATGAAAGTCATTAAATCCACCATACAGTGTCTAAAGGGAATAAATGCAAGGGACACAGTAGAAATTTTAAGAAAAATGCAAGAAGATATAGTAACAGGAAGACCTCTTGAAATTGAAAATGAAGCAGAATGCATAACTTTACCATAGTTGATAGGGATAATATACTGCAAACTGGAATGGTTGAGATATGCTTTGTACCTGAGGAAAAGTTGAGGACTACATTAGAAGTACATTTTTTCACTGAGGTAGGTTATTATGAATTTGCGGAATTCACATTCAATTTGGAGTATTCTTTCTTAGTTAAAATGAACTTTCTTTCCTCTGATAATTATTGATAATTACTGAAATTAGAGCTTTATTGTGTATTTCATGTTTAGATATGCTAATGTTTTTGTTTGTTTTGTTGGGGTTTAACGCCGTTTTCAGCACATTTGGCTATTTCGCGGCGGCCAGTTTTTATTGGTGGAGGAAGCCGAAGTACCCGGAGAGAACCACCGACCTTCGGTAGGAAAATTGGCAATCCTTGTCAATTAAGATCGGAGTCAAACACACCCCGCCACAAGTGAGATTCGAACTCACAACCCCAGCGTTGACAGGCTAGTGATCATTAGTAGTCATGACGAACTACCTAGACCACTCAGCCACCGAGGCCCCAGATATGCTAATGGTTTTTATTCTTTATTTCTGAAGAATGCAAAGGATTATGGAGGACCAAGAAAAGAATTCTTCCGTCTGATGTTGTTGGCAATAAAAGATAAGTATTTTGACAACGGATTAAGAGAAATCCTATCAGAGGATTATTTTACCATTGGAAAAATTTTTTTTGGTAAGTACATTTGTAATCATTAAAATGTACAAAATGTATTTATGTAGTAATATATCATTAGCAATAGAAATTATACAAAAATAGATTGCAGGTTTTAAGAGAATTTTGTTGTACTAGCTTGAAGGAAATCTTGAAAGGTCTGATGAACATTATATTAGGCCAAAAAAAATGTTTGTTTACGGTCACCCGATCGATCCTAGTTTTATCGTCCCGACCCTAACTTTTTTATCGGCAATTTTCTGAAATTCCGGAAATTCCCGTCTTTTCCGTCACCGGTACCGGTATGTATCGTATTAAACAACAATGGCAGCCTCTATTGCCAGCACCGCGCCGCCAGCATTTTGTCGCTAACTTTAAAACACTGTCCCCATTTAAAAGCAGACAAAAATGTCATAGCTCCGTTTAACAATTCAAGAACTTTCATTGATATACATGTATTCAATAAATATCACGATAGTGACGATTGTCATTTGAAAAACAATGATTCATGTAAATAATGTCTCCAAATAATTTTGAGGTTACTCCTACATTGTCAATCGGAGAAGTAGTGACATTTTCCAGTGTTAGACAGTTTACTTTTACCTGTTTGAATGAGCCCTTAACAAAAAGAAAGAAAACCGACATACCGACCCTATTTTTTTCAGCATGTGACAGTAAACTCACATATATTTTTTTGGGGCCTTATCTGAGCAGAGAATACAAAAGCATTGTCTTTCGTTCAGAATGTCCCACATTACTGAATCTGAAATATCTAGTGCACTCAACATACACTTAAGCATATAATAATGTAATGTCAAAGAAATTTTACTATTAGGGCCCCGCCATGGCGGCGCCCTAGAGTAATCAGTCTGTCCGTCAGCATTTCCTTTGTCGTACGATAACTTAAGATTGCCTACGGATTTTTATGATTTTTATACACAATATTGGACTTGACCAAAGGAAGGTCCCTTTCGGTTTTGAGGAAAATCGGACAACAATTTTTGGGAAACTTAGTTTTTATATGAAAAAATGCATATTTTGAGAATTAATCTTATGTCGTATGATAACTTCAGATTGCCGTCTCAGATTTTCATAAATTTCATACACAGTGTTAAACATGATCAGAGAAAGGTCCCTTTCGATTTTTAGGAAAATCGAAAGGGACCTTCCTCTGATCATGTTTAACACTGTGGAAAAACTTAGTTTTTATATGAAAAAAACCATATTTTGAGAATTAACACTATGTCGTATGATAACTTAAGATTGCCTTCACAGATTTTCATAAAGTTTATACACAGTGTTGGACAGGATCAAAGGATTGTCCCTTTTGATTTTGAGGAAAATCGGAAAACACGTTTTTATATGGAAAAAAGCAAATTTAGCTTCATGCTTTTTGATAGATAAAATGAATGTATGAAATCACAAAAAGATTTTGAAGTGTTTTTGATTCCCATGAGTTCAATCACACAAGCAGGCGGGACCCTTTCTGACATTGTCATTATTCTAGTTTATATGCATTTTTGATCTCTAAACTGTATTATTGTTCTCTTGAAGCATTGAGCATACTCCAAAATGGAAGGATTCCAACTTTCATGAATGAAAATTTACTGGAAGAATTGTTTGAAGGTGCTGACCCATCAGTATGTGTTGCTAATTTACGACGAGGATTAAATACCCTTGGAATATATGAGGTAATTTGTCTTAACATAGGTTTATCTCAAATTTAAGTTCACAATAGTATTTTCTGTTGAATCAACTTAAAACTAGTTTAAACAACTATTGCAGTTTTTTTTTGCAGGATCAACAAAGGAATCACTATCTGTCAACTTGCGTTCTTTGTCCTTCCTTGAGCATCACATTTCTAACACCAAACGTAGCTCCAAAACTGCAAAAGGGAATTGACAAATAAAATTTTACAAATGCATTGTTAATAACTGCTCTTATTCCCCAGCTACACTGGGGCCAAAAGGCCATGTTAACTTTTGTCATCACTTGGCGACTCTTGCCCATCTGTCAGCTTTTCATATTTTTATATTTGCCTTTAAAACCCCTTGGCAAATTGAACTGAAATTCTTATGCAGCCTGTACAGAATAGCCTGTGTAAGACTGGCCTGAAACATTCATAGATTGCAAATAAATCAGCATATAAAACAGTATGCTTAACATCTTGTTTTTCAGATTTGGAAAGAGTTACCCAGTATTTTGTTCTTGTTCCATCCTACATCAGTAACCTTGAACTTCAGAAAATTGATCAATTCACTGAAACCAGTTTTTTTCAGAAGAAGGAAGCAAAAATGAACATTTGACTTACGCTGCATTTTCAAAATATCTACGTGAAGTTGCTAGTAAGTTAAGATAAATGTTGCCACTTATAATTACATATATGTGAATCTTTTAGATGAATTGAAATGATTATTACTAAACATTCACTGAAAACAAAAGGTAATTTGTAACATGAAATTAAGTTTTTAGCTCAGTTAGACCAAAGATTATGATAAAATGATGAGCCCTATTTAATTCTTAGGTCATACTTGGACCTCGAAAGTTGCACGAAAAACAATGTGTGCAATTATGGATGATTTTGCATATTTCATTGATTTACAGCTCATCAGTTGTTCTCAGAAATGGAAATGTTGGTAACTGAAATAAAAACTTGAAATGTTGGTTTCTTTGGGTGCTTTTATAAGTACAGAAAGATTACCATGAGTCCTATCATTAAAGTTATTTGATACAGGCTCCTTGAAGAAGTATCATTTTCTTTCATTTCTTTAAGATACTCAAAGTAAGGAGCAGAGGAAGAGCCAGTGCTTGGCTATGTAATTCAACCATGTATACAGTTTCCAGTAGTTATTTACCAACTGCAAACACGTGCATCTCAACTTTGAATCTGCCATGTCCATCACATATGTTAGGAAAACTACCAGATGAAAAAGATTTATTCAGATTATACGATTATGCATTTTCAAATACCTTCTTTGGACACCAGTAAAAACTTTTTACTGGTGTCCAAAGAAGGTATTTGAAAATGCATAAAGATGATGGGATATTGTCTCATTTGCTCCATAACCAAGTTGTTATGCCCCTGCGAGAACAGTTGGGGGCATATTAATTTACCCTTGTCTGTACTACGTCCGTCTGTTTGTCTGTCTGTCCGTTTGTCCGTTCGGATATTGATACATAGTTTGTCCGGGTTCTCCTACAGTTTTGGAGCTACAGCTTTAATATTTTGTAGGATGTTTATACAGATAATGGAGGTGTGCATTTCCACAGGATTTTGATTTTTTTTTCAAATATTCTCAAATGACAGGTGGTTGGACTAAGTCATTTTTTTCTTACTAGCTGCATAATGAGAACATGGTTTGTCCGGCTAACTCCTCCTACAGTTTTAGAGCTACAGCTTTAATATTTTGTAGGGTGTTGATACAGATGATTAAGGTGTGCATGTCCACAGGATTTTGATTTTTTTCAAATATTCTCAAAATGAAAGGTAGTTGGACTTAGTCATTGTAGATTCTAATTAATGTTGGCAGGAATGATGTATGGAAAGACTTCTACTAAAGTGCCACCTTTGGTTTCGGGTGGATGAATAAAATGGCTTCCAGAGGCTATCTTTCATATTGATTGGTCAATTTTCAAAAATCTCTGAAACTATATTATGAAATGTTTTAGGGCTGTTCCAACAAAACATACATGGGACGGGGGGAGTAATCATCCTAGGAAGTGATTTTATTTCACATATACCCACCATAGAAGCAAAAGCAGAAGCTTTATAGGCACCAACAGAATCAAATTAAATAGTTAAAAACGCATGATTTTGAAAATTCTGCAAATCTGGATTATTAATTATGCTGATTTTTAAAAATATATAGCAAAATCATGTTAATATCAACTTATTTAAGCAAAATAGTCATGTAACTTTGTGTTTATATATTCACATCCTTGTGTTTTCAAGTATCACATTATTTGAAAAAGAAAACAGATGCCCCCGCTTGCACATAATTTCTGAACGGGCAAAAAACTGGTATAGTAAAATTTACAATAACCAAATTCGATCTTAATCTTTATATAATGATAAAAAGCATTGTGTATAAGTTTTAAATGATCATGATCAATAAGCCATGGCAAACTAAAAGGTAAAAACGTTAAAAAAACTTTCATTTTTCATATAAGTACCCACAGAAGCATGTTTTGAGGTCCAGCAATGGACCATAGATGCAATTTCCACTCACTTACAACAAGTAGATAATTTTTATAATTTGCCTTCCACCCGTCCCATGTTTGTTTTGCTGGAACAGCCCTTAAACTTTTGCTGGATTGATGACAATAATACCCTCTACAAACAATTCACTTTTGGTTGAGATTCATCCCCTCAACCGACAGCTGCAGGTGCTTAAAGTTTCCATTGAAACCAGCCCCGTGTGGGTCCCGGGGACACAATAGAATAGGCCCACAGCTCCTCGGCTTGGCGTAAGAGGCCCCTAAAGAGGCGACATGTTTGCCGTGTGTCGCAAACCCGTGTCGGTAATAGGGAGTGTTCCTGGATGGCCGGAAAAACGGTTCCGATCACCATCTGGGGCACAATCTTTACCTAGACGGGAGGCCGGATGGACCCGATTCGGTCAATCGGCTGGTCACATCAATCCCTTTTTGTAACACATTATATATTTATTTTTTTCCCTCCAAGACTGATTAATATAAATTCTAAATTGCTGTTTGGCGGGATTGATGTTGGCTTATGGGTCACAAATTTCAACAGGCTCAAAATTTTACTTTTGATTTTGGGAATTTAATTTTTTAGTATTATTTTTGTTTTGTTATTTTTATTTTATATATGAATATTGAAATTTGGATTTTTTGTCAACTTGGTTAGTTTTTTCACCCCCTTCAAATATATTTGGATTGTTTTTTATATACACCCAGTTCAGAGAATGGCTGGATGACCCCGGTTCAGCCAAAACTGGTCATGTCTTGCCCTCGGCTTTTTCTCGTGGTTATTTGAAAAGATCTTGAGGAACCCTCAATGACATCCAGATACAATGGGTTGGATGGGCGGAATGCATGTATCATATGGGTTGATGTTTGGGTTCCGGGGTCTTTGGAAAGTAACCACTGACGGAATTGCGGAGAAGGCGGTGGCTTATGGGGCAAGGCTTCCTCGGCTTAATGAGGCCACATGTTTGCCGTGTGTGGATACCCGTAAGGATAGAGGACGGGATCCTGGTGGTTGAAACACGCCACTTTGGCCCTTACTTTATCTTAAACGGGCGGTCGGATGGGCCCGGTCCTGATCAATCGGCTGGTCACGCCAAGCCCTTGAACTTGACC
Source organism: Mytilisepta virgata (assembly GCA_028015205.1). Classification (NCBI taxonomy): domain Eukaryota; kingdom Metazoa; phylum Mollusca; class Bivalvia; order Mytilida; family Mytilidae; genus Mytilisepta; species Mytilisepta virgata. The sequence continues at coordinate 47,785,236 of CM051518.1, read as the reverse complement.
TATTTCCAAAATGTACAACAATAGTACCAATTATATAGGTTGGGTTCAAGAAGGCGGTGGCTCATGGGTCAATCGTGTAGATGTTACTTTGGGCGGTTGTCTTGCCGGGCAACCCCTGGCACAAGGCTTGCGCCCATTAAGAGGTACTCTATGCGAGTATCTTATTCTAGTATCCCTGGTGCTTGTCGCAGATGTGGCGGGCGTGCGTCGTTTTGATGTATTCTGGTATCCATCATGGATGCTAGAGTGCATCAAGGCGATGTATGCATCACGCTTGTCGCAAATGTGGCAAGCATACATCGTGTTGATGCTGCTCCGAGGTGGGCGGGGAGCTAGGGTAACGAAACATAAATATATCACCATGGACTTTCAAAACAAAAAAACAAACCAATCAACAAACAAACGAAAATTAGATAATAGTGATGATGAGGAACATACAGCTAAGTTACCAAATACTTTTTCGGACAATTTTCCTAAATTTTTAGTTATTACATCAGTCAACACTGCAAAACCTGTCACCAAAATTTCTCCTTTTGTTATTCAAAAAACACTACAAGGCTGTGCCGGCCAGCTTAAAAAAGTTACAAAAATGAGAAATGGAAATCTGTTAGTTGAATGTCTCAGATCACAACAGGCCAAAAATTTACTCTCTCTTACAACAATTTCCGATGTCCAAATCTCTGTTACACCTCATAGATCACTGAATTCATGCCAGGGTGTGATTAGAGACAGAGACCGTGATTTAGCTGAGTTGACGGAAGAAGATATATGTGAAGAACTGAAATCTCAAAATGTTTCAAAAGTTAAAAGGTTTACAAAACGACAGGAAGGTAATATCATCAAACTTAACACTTATCTCATCACTTTTGACCTTACCCGTGTGCCTGAACATATCTTCATAGGTCCCTACAGAATCAAAGTTGACACTTTCATACCTAACCCTACCCGTTGCTTCAAATGCCAGAAATTTGGGCACGGTAAGAGTTCATGTAGAGGTATTGAAAAGTGTGTCAAATGTTCTGTAGAGGGCCACTCCAATTTTGATTGTGACGGCCACGTTAAATGTGTAAATTGCGGACTAGATCATATGGCCAATTCCAGAAACTGCCAATTTTACAAAACAGAGCTTGAAATTCAGAAAACTAAAGTAGAGAAAGGTATAAGCTATCAGGAAGCAAAAAAAATGGTCTCTGCCTCTAACAACTCTACTCCTACAACATCATACGCTGATAAAGTTAAATCACCTAAAACCAATAGATCCTTTGCAACTCAAACTGATTTCACATGGCCTGACGGAACAGAATTTCCGGTCCTCACCATCAAACCCATTTAAGCTAGTGGAAAATCTTCTCACCCTAAACAGTCTACATCCAATTTTTCACAAACGTCTGACACTTCTCTTTCTTCAAATGTCAATACTCAGCAAAAACCAACTCCTAAACAAAGGTCTTCTACATCCTCAAACAAAAAATCACCTCAGAAATCGTCACCATCACAGAGAGCTGCACGTTCCTCATCACAAGATAAATCAAAAAACAAAAACAATTCAAATCGCCTCTCGAAGGCTGAAAAAACTCAAAAGTTCAACAGGTTTCGAGACCTCTGCTCAGAGTTTGACGATGATATCGATGAAAACTCTGAGCAGATGGATACCACTGAAATGGAGTCAGTCTGGGGGAATCCAGTAATACCATCTGTGGATTCCACACGCCCAGTTACTGATTCCAGAGCTTCGAATGGACGACACAGAAGTTCTTCCAGTGAACACCAAAAGAAGAACTATTCTCCCATCCGTCCTCCAAGAAAATAAACAACATAATACTGTAGCGTCCCTGCGACGCTACGGCTGAAACGAACAACTAAACTTTTAAACAAGGAATCCACTAAAAATTAGGTCTCATGGACTTTTATCCCAAGACTTGTTATGACGACGACAGACACAAGTAATGTGCGTTTGGCCCAAGTTCTAATGTTCCAATTTATTAATTCTTTAGATAAATAATGATTTATTAAACTCTGAAACAATTAACAAACAAGATTGTAATTAAGAAACAACAGGTCATTATTATCATAATCGAAATAAAATAATTAAAATCGAAAGTATTGCAAGCAGTCGGTTCTGGATAGTTCTGGTCAAGTGTTTCCCAACAAATACAATTAATTAAAACATAATTTGTGAGTCATCTAAAATATATGCATTAACTATTTTTATTATTGTTTCGGAATGTTTTCATAAATGTTTTGAAAAGTGATTCACCAATATATATATATATAGAACATTGAAACAGACTATAAAAACGTAAACTCGTGCTATCGACTAAACACTTCGGATATTCGGGTTGTTTTGTAAACAATGATTGAACGTTTGTTTTGTTTTCATACTGAGTCTCTTTTGTTCAATAATGACGTCAAAATATACAGTTTGGTATTCTACCAACAAGTTGTTTATATATCGATTTCAAAGTTTGGTGTCGTTGTATATAAACAACAAGTTGTTTATAATAACTTTGTTTTTGTAAATATTGGAAGTCAATAAAAACTTTTAATATAATGTTTAATAATAATAACCTTGAAATTGTTGTATGTGTTTTGGTAGACTATTCAAAAGGACGTAAATTGTCTTTTGACGTTGGTTGTTGTATATTTATATTTATTTTATTGATGTTTTTGTTTCTGAGCGTACTGAGTATGCTCGGGAGTCAATCTACGACTCCCGAATGTGTGATCAGTAGCCCTATTTATACTACTTTGGGACTACATTTGATTGTGACGTCATAACGACATTGAACCTATTTTCGGCAACGTAAACAAAACGTCCGAAACGTCCAGGTTGTGTTTGTGACTCACTGGAAAATGGAAATTACGAAAATATGAAAGCTTCTACGATTCAAAATGGATTATATAAAAGTTTTACCACTCTAGAACTTTACTCCTATAAATTGTCAGGAACGAAAAGGAAATAGAAATATATAAAATGGTAAGTTCAATGTTGACCCACTCGATTTTGGATCTTTGAAAAGTGACGTTTTTTGTAAAAATAAGATTTAAAACTTTGCCAAAATGCTTCAATTTTTAGAAATAGGTAGAAATACAATTGAAAAGCTATATTCAGCACTTTAAATGATGAATTTAGCCAAAGAATTACGATTTCAGTGCTAAATAAAACACTGGAGAAACACACATTACAAAACGTCAGTAAAAAATGGCATATGCGTGACCAGACCATCCAGACCGACCTGTAATTAAAAACAATACATATATTTTAAAACATGGATGCATGAAAAGTGATAAGATCATAAAATACATCAATATATCAGTTAAAATGCACACTGATGTAATCAAAACAATAGATACGACAGTTGAACATGTTAAATGTATGTGACGTCACTATTCTTTTAGTTAAGGATAATCTCATATATTCATGCATATAAACAAATACAGTCGGATAAAACATATTCAAATTTCAAAGGTCATTCCTGTCCGTGAAAAACACATCCAAAAGCTGGGGCCTGTAACACATTCGTTACACAGCCCCCTTCTTTAAAGACATGTTCGTCCCGAACAGGAAGACATCATGGTATTAGAACTATCATTTACAACAAATCTACATTTATTTCTTAAATTAATTGTCAACTTCAACTTTAAATTTAATTGTCTCTGTTTCTGACTCGGTGTCCGACTCATTTTCCAAGGCGGTGTCAGTTTCTCTACTGGAATCTGCGGAAAAGCGTCCATCATCTGAAGAAGAGTCATCATCGTCACTTATTAAAATAATGTTGTTTTCACTTTCTTCCTGAACCATAGATGGTTTTTTTTATTTCAAATGGTACAGTTTCATCAAAGTCTTTAGTTTCCGTGCTTTTGTCCAATACTTTCTTTGCCAGAAACGGATACCCCGCATATGTTGCTTTGTCTTCTGTTCTTACTCTCTCCGTCTGAGCCTCGGCTGTTTTTAATACTGAGAGCTGAGGATCAGCTACCCACGTAGCTGTCATCATATAGACTGTCCCGTCAGTCAGCACTACTTTTTCTTCCTTTTTCACACTGCCATACCCTAAGGGTATCACCGAGCTGGTGTATGTATTGCTCTCCAGAGCTTCTTTTCTGAGAAGCTTAATGTCCTTTGCAAATTGCGTTTTACTGTAACTGCTCGGCGGAGCCAAAAACTTCAGCCATTGTTTTGGCTCTTTGTTATTGTCATTTACATTGAGTACTGTCAAATGGCTGCTATCCTTTTTTTCTACTCTTGTTTTTGATTTGACTTCAACTCTCCTTCTTTTTGGTGTAGGCGGTAACGGAGAAATGACCTTCCTTGGTGGTCCAAAAAGGTTCATAAGATCCTTCTTAATGGGTGACACCTGGTGATGTTCAATCCCATACATAATTTGTACAGGTGAAGCCTCTATCTCAGTTGTTCTTTTGGTAGTGGACCCACTTTTCAATGTGGTTAGTGGTTGTCCTTGTGGACTTATCTCACTTGACTTACCAGCTGCGGCTGGTATAGAGCTTGGGTTAAACTCATTCGGAGCCACAGGCATCATGACCTCGGTCACATCTAGTTTTTTTAGCTTGTGCCTGTTGTTTTGGTGTTGCAGCATTTTGTTCTTCATGTTTGAAGATATTGTAAAGTTACAAAGATTGCATTGAAGTAGTTTCGTCGGATGTTCAGCCCTTACGTGGCGCATCAAAGTCCTGTGGTTGTGAAATGTTAAACCACAATTTCTACATCGGAAAGCCATCTGAAAATATATGAATTGGGACCAATAATTAGTCAACATGTCATGCTAATGCATTGACATGGAAACACATGACCAGTTATCCCAGATTGCTTGCTATTTGAAATTTACTTAACTGCATAAAGCAGCTGTATGGTTTGTTTGAGTGCAATTTATGCATCTTTTATCCGAAATTTATCATTGTTTCTGTTATGGTACTTAAACAGATTATAAAATTTAGTTATTTTTATTATGAGGATCTTGTTTCTACAGTGCTCTTCAGTACTTTGATACATTGTATTTCAAATATTTAGAGTTTATTATAATTATATATTCAAGTCAACTTGCCCATAGAAAGGCTTAAGTCGATCATGATGAACAACTTGTGCTTTTGCATTATTCTTTTGAATCTTATAGATCACATCTGATATGACTTCTTTTATTTTGTAGGGACCATCCCATCGTTTCTGGAGTTTTGGACTTATGTGTTTAGCCCTAGTAAGCATGCTGAGCCACACAAGATCATCAACTTTATAGAAATTTTGTTTAGAACTAATGTCGTATTGACGTTTCTGTTTATTGCTAGCAGAAACAATATTATCACGCGCTTTTTGTTGCACTTTCCACAAAAGTTTCTGTACATTTTGAACGTAAGAAGAACAAGCTTCTATTTCATCTGAAAAAGTTTCTATCTGGGGATGGGGACCATATATAAGATCTATAGGGAGTTCTATTTCTCTGCCTAGCATAAGCATACAAGGCGACAATTTTGTTGTCTCATGCTCAGATGAGCGATAAGCCATAAGGGCCCATGGGAGCTGCTCATCCCAGTCCCTTTGGTTTTTATTGATATATTTGCTTATAATGTCCTCGAGGGTCCTATTTAGTCTTTCCACAAGCCCATCGCTTTGTGGTCTAAAAGCTGTTGTTCTCGTTTTATTAATTCGGAGCTTTTCACACAACTCTTTGAAAAGTGTGGATTCAAATTGTCTCCCTTGATCTGTATGTATTTGGCGTGGGATACCAAACCTACAGACAAAATTGGTGAGAAAGCTTTCAGCTACTGTTTGAGCTTCTATGTTTGGGAGGGGATAACCCTCAGCCCACTTAGTAAAATAATCAGAAACAATCAATGCGTATCTGTTTCCGTTGTAAGATAATGGCAATGGGCCAATTAAATCTAAAGCGACTCTCTCTAGAGGAGCTCCAACATTGTATTGTTTCATTTTGCTTCTCGTTCGTCTAGAAGGTTGTTTGCGTGTATTGCAAACTTGACACTGTTGAATGTGTCTGATGACATCTTGTTTATAACCAAGCCAATAAAATCTGTTTTGAACCCTTGCGGTAGTTTTATGTATTCCAAGATGGCCTGACTGCAAATCGTCATGGACCATTTCAAGAATTTCTTGAGTCCATTCATGGGGGATTATTAACTGCATAACAGTTTGTTCTGTAGTGGAATGAATCCACTTTCTGTATACGACATCATTTTGTAATACTATGCGTCCCCATTGGCCCCAGTACTTTTTCAACTGTACGCTTTCTATAGCTATTTCAGACCAATTTGGTTTTTCTTTGTATTTTCTTTTTAATTCTAGTAATTTAGCAAGAACTGGGTCATGAGTGCACCATGGTCTGTTCGTACAAGACATTTCGTACCATATAAGTAATGGTGGAACTGTTTAATGCTCAAGATGATAGCTAAAAGTTCCCTGCGAGTCACGCAGTATTGTCGTTGTGGTTTACTCAGTGCTTTGCTGTAATAGGCAATAACAACTTCTTTGCCATCTACTATTTGTGAGAGTACAGAACCAATTGAATGACTGCTGGCATCAGTATCGAGCAAAAAGGGCTTTGACATATCCGGGAAACCTAATATTGGCGATGTAACAAGAGCATTTTTCAACTCCTTGAACGAATTTTCACATTCATCATTCCAAACAAAGGGACAGTTTTTCTCTGTAAGTTTATGTAATGGTTTTGCAATGACTGCAAAGTTTTTTATAAACTTGCGATAATAAGAGCAAGTGCCGAGGAAACTCCTAACATCTTTAACTGATCTTAGACTTGGCCATGATTTGACACATTCTATCTTTTTGGGATCTGCAGCGACACCTTCAGCAGAAACAATATGACCTAAGAATGACACACGTTTTTGAAACAAAGAACATTTCTCTGGGGAAATCTTTAGACCCTCTTTTGATAGTCTTTCCAAAACATCATTTAATCTTGTTAAATGAGATTCAAAAGAATCAGAAAATACAATTATATCATCTATATAAATCAGGCAAGTTTGCCAATTGAGACCTGCCAAAACATACTCCATTAAACGTTGAAAAGTTGCTACTCCGTTGCATAAACCCATTGCCATGACTTTGAATTGGAAAAGACCCTTTGTACTTGTAAAAGCAGTCTTAATTTTATCGTTTCCGTCCATTTTCACTTGAAAATATCCACTGGAGAGATCTAAAACACTGTATAGCTTTGAACCCCTCAAAGCATCAAGAGAGTCATCAATTCGTGGAAGGGGATAAGAATCTTTTATTGTCAAATTGTTTAGACTTCTCATGTCAACACATATTCGAACAGAACCATCTTTCTTTGTTACTGGCACAATATTTGAGGCCCAAGGGCTAGTAGAAGGCTCTATAATATTAGAATCAAGGAGCCGTTGAATCTCCTTGTCTACTGCCTCTCTTTTGTTAATTGGTGTTCGCCTCAATGGTTGTTTGAAAGGCTTGGCATTGCCAGTGTTTATTTTATGTTTTATACTACTAGCCGTGCCTAGATCATATTTATTTTTAGAAAATGTGTTTTCATGTCTTTTTAAAAGACTATTTAATTGTTCTTTTTCTGAGTCAGTCAAAAATTCACTGCTCTTTTCCTTCAGTTCTATTAAATGTTCAGGAAAATCATTAAAATCATGCAATTTCATTGTATAAACATTTTGTTGGGGACTGTCATTATTGTTTGACCGTCCTGTTTCAATTTGTTCACATGAAGCCACACGTGTTGAACATGGAAGGACAATTTCTATATCAGTAACATTTGCTAATCTTAATGATATTTGACCACAACTTGGATCTACCAAAGACTTAGCTATCAAAATATTTTCAGCATGTTTTGCTTCTAATGGTTCAACAATAGCATCCATCACGACACTAGGATCACCAAGTACATTGCCTGAAGTAATAATTTCAGTGTTAGGTGGAATAACGACTTGTTCAGATAGTGAAATTTTGAATAACGAGTCCATTTGACTCTCTTTTGTACATTGTATTTCATGTTGACCAAAAAACAATTTGCCTTCACCCATTTTCAGGGTGCAATCATGTTTATTTAAGAAATCATATCCAATAACAGCTGGAACATCAATTTCAGCTAATGTAAATTTGTGGGTGACTATTTGACTGCCTATCTGAATTGGTAGATCAACATAGCCAAGAGTGCCAATATGACCTCCATCTGCTAAACATAATTTTGTATTGACGTTCTTTATTTCAGGTTTCAGCTCAGCAGGTATCAAATTATATTTTCTAGGATGCAAAATGCATATCGTTGAGCCAGTATCAATCAAACAATTGATTTTATTTTTGAAAATTAAGCATTTAAGAAACAAGCTATCTTGTTTATTTGTCTTTGAAAGATTCATGGACCTAGTATTGTTCAAATCTGTTGCTGGTGATTGGTCCGCATCTCCAGCATTTAAATGTTTTCCTGAACTGAAAACCCAACCTTCTTTTCAGTTTGTGTGCTTTGAGTACTTGTAGTACTTTGATTTTTGTATGAATTTGTTTTTCCCGATTTGACAAATTTGTTTTTCTTATCCCATTCCAACTTTCTACAGTCTTTCTTTATATGACCAATTTTGTCACAATAGTAGCAAGTTATAGTTTTGTTTGAGTTATAGTTATTGTTTGTATTGAGTTTGTCTAGCTTGCTGCTTATCATTGCAAGACGAGAAAAAAACTCATCAGAATTGTCACTTTCTGTTACCATGCGTAACCCTTGTTTGTTATTTAGTCTCTTTTGATCAAGAGTAAATGATTCATATTCCACCCCAAATCTTACACAATCATCAATCGTTTTTGGTTCTCTTTGAAATATAGAGAGCTGAATTTTAGGGTCGTTCAATGCCCTTATGAAACAGTCTTTTGCAAGCTGATTTCTTATGTCTATAGGTGCCGTTGGATACGACAAACGTGTAATTCGTCTTATTTCTTGTGCCATTTCTGGTAAAGATTGACCAGTTTTCCTATAATAGGAGTTCATTTGAACTTTGTACATGTTTTCTTGGTTTACCGGCTCAAATCTAGCCGTCAATGCGGAAACCAAGTAGTTATAATCAAACCTTCTCAGAGGTTCTATTTCAGTTACAATCCCTTGAGCAACTCCTCGTAAATTTGTAGCAAGCTCGTAAGCTTTTGTGAAATCGTCCCATTTGTTTACCGCAGAAACCATTTCAAATTGAACAAGAAAATCTTGCCAACCACTAGAACCATCGAAACTAGGAGGTTTCTTTGGTTTGTTTTGAAAAATATTGCCACTTATTGTTGGAACTGGGTGTCTAGATGTACTGTTAATATGTGACACTGATTGAGGGTTATCAATTGTATTATAGCCATTCTTCACATTTGTGATTACCTCAGGAGTAGTCATGGTGTCTACACACCCGTTTCTGTCCACCTGGACAGATATACCGCTACCTCCAACACGCATGTTGGGAGGAGCCTTCCATGGAGAGTTAGTGCTGGGCCCATAGCACTGCTGACTTTGACCGCGGAGATTTTCCTGTCTAAGACAGTCTCCCCCTCCATAGGATAACCTTTCTGTAAATTGACGACCCATTCCGTCATCTAAATAATGACCCTCCTTGTAAACCCCCTTCCTACTTTCTTCCCCTCTATTATCAGTATATCGTTGCCTTGAAATGTTATCAGGGTTATTATGTGTTATTTGTTTTGCTACAGAGTCAGAGGCTGAGGCAGCTATATGTGTGTTATTTGTAACCCGCATCTGAACCTCCCCCGAAGGAGTGAGATCTATTAAACTCCTTTCTTGAGTGTTTATGTTATCGTCTATTTGTGATGCGGGGAGTCGTAAACTAACCCCCGATGTTGTTGCCACTTCGTCGCTATGCACACTAGACTGGTCAAACGCAACAAAACTCGGCTGTCGTGATACGTTATAATCTGACATTTTATTTAATTTTATAAAAGTACTTTATTTTGATGTTCACTTCAGCGCTGTTCAGAAACCCTTTATTTTTGAAAGGGTCCCCACACTGGCCACCAATGTAGCGTCCCTGCGACGCTACGGCTGAAACGAACAACTAAACTTTTAAACAAGGAATCCACTAAAAATTAGGTCTCATGGACTTTTATCCCAAGACTTGTTATGACGACGACAGACACAAGTAATGTGCGTTTGGCCCAAGTTCTAATGTTCCAATTTATTAATTCTTTAGATAAATAATGATTTATTAAACTCTGAAACAATTAACAAACAAGATTGTAATTAAGAAACAACAGGTCATTATTATCATAATCGAAATAAAATAATTAAAATCGAAAGTATTGCAAGCAGTCGGTTCTGGATAGTTCTGGTCAAGTGTTTCCCAACAAATACAATTAATTAAAACATAATTTGTGAGTCATCTAAAATATATGCATTAACTATTTTTATTATTGTTTCGGAATGTTTTCATAAATGTTTTGAAAAGTGATTCACCAATATATATATATATAGAACATTGAAACAGACTATAAAAACGTAAACTCGTGCTATCGACTAAACACTTCGGATATTCGGGTTGTTTTGTAAACAATGATTGAACGTTTGTTTTGTTTTCATACTGAGTCTCTTTTGTTCAATAATGACGTCAAAATATACATTTTGGTATTCTACCAACAAGTTGTTTATATATCGATTTCAAAGTTTGGTGTCGTTGTATATAAACAACAAGTTGTTTATAATAACTTTGTTTTTGTAAATATTGGAAGTCAATAAAGACTTTTAATATAATGTTTAATAATAATAACCTTGAAATTGTTGTATGTGTTTTGGTAGACTATTCAAAAGGACGTAAATTGTCTTTTGACGTTGGTTGTTGTATATTTATATTTATTTTATTGATGTTTTTGTTTCTGAGCGTACTGAGTATGCTCGGGAGTCAATCTACGACTCCCGAATGTGTGATCAGTAGCCCTATTTATACTACTTTGGGACTACATTTGATTGTGACGTCATAACGACATTGAACCTATTTTCGGCAACGTAAACAAAACGTCCGAAACGTCCAGGTTGTGTTTGTGACTCACTGGAAAATGGAAATTACGAAAATATGAAAGCTTCTACGATTCAAAATGGATTATATAAAAGTTTTACCACTCTAGAACTTTACTCCTATAAATTGTCAGGAACGAAAAGGAAATAGAAATATATAAAATGGTAAGTTCAATGTTGACCCACTCGATTTTGGATCTTTGAAAAGTGACGTTTTTTGTAAAAATAAGATTTAAAACTTTGCCAAAATGCTTCAATTTTTAGAAATAGGTAGAAATACAATTGAAAAGCTATATTCAGCACTTTAAATGATGAATTTAGCCAAAGAATTACGATTTCAGTGCTAAATAAAACACTGGAGAAACACACATTACAAAACGTCAGTAAAAAATGGCATATGCGTGACCAGACCATCCAGACTGACCTGTAATTAAAAACAATACATATATTTTAAAACATGGATGCATGAAAAGTGATAAGATCATAAAATACATCAATATATCAGTTAAAATGCACACTGATGTAATCAAAACAATAGATACGACAGTTGAACATGTTAAATGTATGTGACGTCACTATTCTTTTAGTTAAGGATAATCTCATATATTCATGCATATAAACAAATACAGTCGGATAAAACATATTCAAATTTCAAAGGTCATTCCTGTCCGTGAAAAACACATCCAAAAGCTGGGGCCTGTAACACATTCGTTACAATACAATGGAATTGTCGGGGTTTAAAAATTAACTTAATAGAGCTATCGTTACTTGTACAAGCTTTCCTTCCTGTTGCCTTTTGTCTTCAGGAAACACATTTAAAAGAAAACGATAATGTAAACATTAAAAATTACTCGATTTACAGCACTCAAGTTAAAAAGGATGAAAGAGCCGCTGGCGGCTCATCAATCCTGGTTAAAAATGGTATTATACATAGTCAAGTAAAAGTTAATACCGAATTACAAGCAGTTGCTGTCAAACTTTCTCTTCAAAAAACTATAACATTGTGTTCTGTCTATCTTCCCCCTAACACGTCCTTGGAAATAAATCAGCTTAAATCTTTAACAGATCAGTTGCAAGCCCCTTTTCTCCTTATGGGCGATTTTAACGCCCACAATCCAATATGGGGCAGTAACTCCCAAAATGATAAGGGGAAAAAAGTTGAAGACTTCTTAAACCAGGAAGGCTTGTGCATTTTTAACGATGGCTCAGATACATATCTCCATCCGGGAAATGGTTCTTACTCGGCTATCGATCTAACTATTTGTGACCCTTCGTTATTACTGGATTACTCGTGGCGGGTCCACGATGATTTGTGTGGAAGTGATCACTTTCCAATTATTTTGGAAAATCTTTTTCCCTCTTCCTCTGAGAGAGTTGCTCGCTGGAAATTTGACAAGGCCAATTGGCCTTTGTTCGAGCAACTCTGTCGAGATGAACTAAAGAAAGAGACTTTTAATAATGTTATTAATCCAGTCCTTAAATTTAATGAAACGTTAGTATCGATAGCTGAGAGGTCCATTCCTAAAACCTCGACAAATCCAAAACAACCAAGCAAACCCTGGTTCGATGACGACTGTGAGGAAGCTAAGAAACACAGAAAAAAGGCCGAACGACGGTTCAACATGAATCCAACCTCTGACAATCTCAGTAATGTTCGTATATTCCGTGCTAAAGCACGTCGCACATTTAAACAAAAGAGACGCAAGTCTTGGCAAAACTTCGTCTCTAAAATAAACTCTCATACACCTATGAATAAAGTCTGGAATTTTATCCAAAAAATTAATGGTAAAAACAGAAAGACCAATCTTCACCATTTAAAAGATGGCCAAACTCTTTTGACTTCAGAAAATGACATCTCGAATAAACTCGGTGAAACATTCTCAAAACATTCTTCTTCTCTGAATTATTCCCAGGAATTCCAAAGGATTAAAAACCGAACTGAGAAAAATAAACTCAATTTTAAATCAAACAATTTAGAAGATTACAACCGCCCTTTTTGTTTAGATGAGCTGAAAATTTCTCTGTCGAAAGCCCATGACACAGCATGTGGCCCAGATGATATTCACTATAAACTTTTGAAACATCTTCCTGACACTTCTCTTAAAACGCTTTTAGATCTTCTTAACAATGTATGGGAAACTGGCGACTTGCCTTCCATTTGGAAACTTGCCACAGTTATCCCTATTCCAAAACCTGGGAAGGATCATTTTGAACCGTCGAATTATCGGCCAATTGCCCTCACAAGTTGCATTTGTAAGACAATGGAACGGATGATCAACGACCGCCTTGTCTGGTTCCTAGAGGCGAATGGCCTCCTGTCCAATATACAGTGTGGGTTCCGACAAGGCAGAAGCACGTTGGATCATCTTGTTCGCTTCGAATCCTTTATACGCAACGGGTTTGCTAAAGGTGAACATGTGGTGTCCGTCTTTTTCGATCTGGCAAAAGCCTACGACACCACATGGAAATATGGCATTTTAAAAGACTTAAATGATATGGGGTTGAAAGGTAGGTTACCTACCTTCATTGAAAATTTTCTTTCAGACAGACAGTTCAAGGTAAAAGTTTAACACGACCATGTCTGACCCTTTTGAACAAGAGATGGGTGTTCCTCAGGGAAGTATCCTCTCCGTCACTTTATTTAGTGTAAAAATAAACAGTTTAGCTAAAACATTAAAACAAAATGTTGAAGGCTCCCTCTATGTGGATGACTTTTTGATATGTTATAGAGCTAAAAATATGAACAATATTGAAAGACAACTACAGCTGTCTTTAAATAAAATTGAAAAATGGGCTATGGAAAATGATTTCAAATTTTCCAACTCAAAAACAGTATGTATGCATTTTTGCAATAAACGAAAACTGCATTTGGACCCCGAACTAAAAATTTATAATTCTCCAATTAAAGTCGTCAAAGAAACAAAATTTCTAGGTATTCTGTTTGACAATAAACTTACCTTTCTACCCCATATCAAAATGCTTAAAGCTAAATGCTTGAAAGCATTGGATATTTTAAAAGTTGTTTCCAGCACTGACTGGGGTGCTGATAAAAACATATTGTTAAATTTATATCGATCGCTTGTACGATCAAAACTTAATTATGGTTCCATTATATATGGATCTGCTCGCAAATCCTACATACAAATTTTAGATACTGTTCACCACCAAGGCCTACGTTTGGCCTTGGGGGCGTTCAGAACTTCTCCTGTGGAGAGTTTATATGTAGAGGCGAACGAGCCGTCTCTTTATAACCGTAGGATAAAACTTGGTTTACAATACTTAACCAAGCTAAAAGCATATCCTTCAAATCCTGCCTATGACTGTGTTTTCAGACCTCTCTATGAGGACATATTTGAATTACATGAAAATAAAATTCCTCCGTTTGGTATCCGGATGAAACCGCATATTTCTGGTTCTAACATCAACCTTGATGAAATAGCCCCCATTAATATACCTCAATCACCACCTTGGCTTGTACCCAAACCTATGTTTATTTTTGACCTAAGAAAACATAAAAAGTCCGAAACAAACCCTATTATTATTCAACAAGACTTTGCTGAAATAAAATCAAAGTTTGAATTTCATGATTCTATTTATACTGATGGGTCGAAGGACGGGGACAAAGTGGCTACCGCTGCTGTCTATGGACAGCAAGCAGCAACTCTCCGTCTTCCATCCTCCAGTTCCATTTTTACTGCTGAAGCGAGAGCCATAATTCTTGCCTTAAAGTTTGCCAGAACATCTGAAAAACTTAAATTTCTTATTTGTTCAGATTCACTTTCGTGTTTAATGGCTATAGAAGGTCAGAAATATAAAAACCCTTTAATTGCCCATATTATTGAATTTTATAAAAGACTTGTCCAAATGGGCAAAGAAATCATTTTTCTCTGGGTACCAAGTCATATTGGTATTAAGGGAAACACAGTCGTAGAATAGCAAAGGATGCGTTAGATGACCCCATAACTAATATGTCAGTGCCTTACTCTGATTTTAAACCTTTAATATACAAATATGTTTTACGTCTTTGGCAGTCCCAGTGGGATCTGCTTACAGACAATAAATTACATTCGATAGAGCCAACTGTTGGCAAGAATGTTTATTTTTACGGCAAAAGCCGAAAAGACCAGGTTGTGTTGACCAGATGTCGCATTGGCCACACCAGGACGACTCATTCTTTTATTTTAGAGAGTGAGCCGGCTCCTGAGTGTATTCCATGCCAATGCCGTCACTCTGTTAAACACCTTTTAATTGACTGTGTAGATAAATCCGACATAATTTGTCGGTACTACACAGTCAACAATATGAAAGATTTATTTACAGTGGTCGCTGGCGACCGTCTTTTACAATATTTGAAAGACGTAGGACTATACTCCAGAATATAGATTATTATACTATGTTCTTGAGTATAGTTATTTGTCATTGTCTTAAACTTTGTTATTATTAATTGACTTAATTTTATGTTTACTGAATTTTATATGTTGACATTGTTAATTAAATAGCGTATCTGTGATATTATTTTTGAATGATGTTCGACTGTGATTCTAGTTTTACTGTTTATTCAAATCTCAATATTATTTGTAGATAGTTTATTGATTTTAGATAATGTTTGAAATTTTAATCAGTTTGAGTTTAATATTCGTTCTCGCCGTGATATTGGCTGCAATATCGCCAGCACGGCGTTAAAAGACAATCAATCAATCAATCAACCATTGAAACCATATGGGAAAGAGACTTTTTTGTCATATTCTCACAGACTAATGTTTGCAGGAATCTCATATTGAAGGACAGATGCACCTTTTTTGGGTCAAAAGTCAAATATCAAGTTTACTTTGACATTTTGCATTTCTTTAACAGCTTTACAAGAAGAGCTTACATTTTCAAATGGCCTAATAAAAGTCAGGTGAGCGATACCGGATAAAATTGAATAAGCTAATTATCACCATTTTCTAGTACATGATGTACATCCAGGCGATTATTTGAAACTTGTTACGTAATTGTATTTTTAAGTTTGAAATGAGACAAAATTTTGTTTTACTTTTTTTTTGTGCCCGTCTTTAAAGACGGGACGTATTATGGTATATATTGTCTGTCCGTCATCCAAACTTCAGACTCAAAAACACTTTCACCAATTTTCATGAAACTTTGGTGAATTGTTTATATCTATTGACGTTAGCTCCCTTTCGATTTTTATAAATTTCGTTTCTGAGTTTTGGGACTATATTCATAAAAAAGGGGGATTTTCCAGTTTTCTGATTATAACTCAAAAATGCTTTGAGCAATTTTCATGAAACTTAAGTGAATTGTTGTATCTATTTCCTTTTCAATTTTTATAAATTTCCAGTTTTAGGTTTCGGAGTTATGGGACCTTATTCATAAAAAGGGGGATTTTCTAGTTTACGCACTATAACTCAAAAATGTTTTTAGCAATTTTCATAAAACTTTGGTGAATTGTTTATATCTATTAATATAAGTTCCCGTTTCAATTTTTAAAAATTTCCGATTTTATGTTTTGGAGTTATGGGACTTTATTCATAAAAGAAGGGGTGGGATTTTCCAGTTTTTGGACAATAACTCAAAAATGCTTTGAGCAGCTTTCATGCAACTTTGGTGACTTGTTTATATCTATTGATTTTTTTTAATTTCAGATATGACATTTCGGAGTTATGGAACTTTATTAGTTGAAGACTTTAGTTGGTTATTGAATTTTATTCTTTCAAATTTCAGAGTTATGGAAATTTGTTCATTAAATAAGGGGGAATTTTTCACATGTCACGTATCTTAAGAACGCATTGTCCGATTAACTTTTCACAGTTGTTTCTTGTGATAGTCTAAAGGTCTTTATACTTTTTGGTGAACATTTTGATTTTCTGTTTCAGAGTGGGATGTGACTTAATCATAATAAGGAACCATATCAAAGGGTCTATATGTTAATTGGTGAAATTTAATTTTCTGGGTGACTGGCATATCATACGCTAATGATGCAGCTGTTTATTCATTAAAGTTGAAATATACTTTTTCATTAAACTTGAAATATATTTTTTCATTAATCTTGTAATTTAGTTATGTGAAATGTTTTTTTTAATATTACTGGACTTAAAGTTTCAAAAGAAACTGAGAATGATCTCATAATTATACCCCTGCAAACGAAGTTTGGCGGGTATATAGGTTTCAGTCTGTCTGTCCATCTGTCTGTCCAAAATAACGTTGTCCCCAACTCCTCCTACGCTACTTGCATGATTCTCATAAAACTTAATGGAGTGTTAGATCACTATATGGAGATGTGCATATTGTTAGGATTTTCTGTTTGGACAAGAAATATAAAGGATACGGCTGTTTGGACAATACGGCAATTTTTAACAAGACTTTGTTGCATGTGTTGTTTGCAACTCCTACTACATTACTTGCAGGATTCTCATGAAACTTAGCGGAGTGTTAACAGAGAATGGTCTCATAATTACACCTCCTGCAAACGAAGTTGGGGGTGGGGGGGGGCGGGGTAGGTGTCTGTCTGTCAGAAATAATGTGGTCCACAACTCATCTTACATTACTTGCATGATTCTCTTGAAACTTTTTGGAGTGTCAGGTGTCAGATCACATTATGGAGATGTGTACATTGTCACGAATTTCTGTTTGGGCGAGTACTTTAAAAATATGATGAACTTTGTGTATGCTTCAAACCAGACATGTTGCCTGCGGGGCGGGGGGTTAGTTCCTTTCAGGACAGTTCTAGTTTGTCATGGAAATTGAAATACTAGTACAAACGTCTTTGTTAGTTATATGTTTGTTGAACCTAAAATTATTTCTGAATTTTTAAGTTTGAAATAGGACAGAGAATGGTCTAACATTTACTTTGTAATTAAAATTAAAAACAAAATATCAACTTGTTTATTCTGTATTTATACTAACACAAGATCAAAGACCAAGTCAATCATTTGTACCAAATTACCTAATACCTTCTCTTTGAAAGAAGAGACTTAAAAATTAAAATCATTTCCTTCTGTATAAGCCAAGAAAACGTTCACGAAATTTTTTCTAGTGTTTTGAGTGTTGAATTTTTAACTATCGGCAAACTGGAAGTGGCTGACGACAAATCCAAAAATTGCTTACACCCTACAACTCAACATTGTCAAGCTGCAGACAAAATATAAAATCATTCCTTTCTGTAGAAGCCAAGAAAACTTTTCTAGTGTTTTGAGTATTGTTGAATTTTAAACTATCGGCAAACAGGATGTGGATGCTGGACTGATCCAAAAATTGCATATACGCTACAACTCAACATTATCAAGCTGCAGGCAAAATATATAAAATCATTCCCTTCTGTAGAAACCAAGAAAACTGACGAAAGTTTCCTATCCAAGGTGTTTCGGACGGACGGACGGACAGAGTCGAGCGATTACTAGATCTGCTTTCGTCTCGCTGGCAACGGAGGTAAAAACAGTACAATTCCTTTTAATCTCACTTGGCCAAAGGCCATGCGAGCTATTGCCACCACTTTGCGTGCGTCATCGTCGTTAGCATTTCACATGTTGATCATCTCCTTAGAAACAACTGGGCTAATTTGAACTAAACTTTGCAGGAATGATGTTCTTCTTGATCGGGCAAAAAAGGTCGCCATGATCAATTCTGGATTATGATTGGTTAATTGAAACTTTAAAAGTCTTCTTATTTGAAACTATACATGCAAATAATGTGTAACTTGATTCAAATGATGCTTATGAGGTCCTTTAGAAAGATTCCTTCTTTTGTCTTAATCTCTACAAACAAAAAAAAATGGGCCCCATTGGCAATTATTGTTTCTGATTGGCTGAAATTTGAAAAATATCTCTGAAACCGCAAGTGCAAATGATTTTTAACTTGGAATAATTGATGTTTGTGAGGTCTTCTACAAAGATCTTGATTGGGCGTAAAAGATGGCCCCCATGAACAATTCTTTTTTCTGATTGGCTAAAACTTTGAAGTTACAAGTGGAAATGATTTGTAACTTTAACTATATACTCTACAAACGATCCACTGTTCGTTGATTCATCCGCTCAACCGACGGCTGCGTCTGTTCAACGTTTCCATTGAACCCATATGGGGAAAGACTAATGTCATTTGTTCAGGAACTAATTGGCATATTGTTACCAAAGTTGGCTGGAATGGTGTATGGATGGACCTCTATTTCATTTCCACCTTTGATTCCGGAACAACATGGCCGCGATTCCGGAACAACATGGTCGCCAGAGGCCATCCTTGATTTTTATTGGCCAATTTTCAAAAATATCTTCTCTTCTGGAACTACATTACGATATTTTTTGAAACATTGCATGACAGATGCAAACAATACCCTCGTCAGGTGACCCACCTTTTGCCGAGATTCATCGGCTCTGCTCAACGGACGCTGACGCTGTTCAAAGTGTCCATTGAAATAATAGGAATTTGTCATTTGCTCAGGAACTAATGGGCAGATTGTAACCAAAATTTACAGAAATGATGAATGGAAGAACCTCTACCAACTTTCAACCTTTGATGTCGGTTGAAAGAACAACATGCCGGCCAGATGCCATCTTTGATTTTTATTGGCCAATTTTAAAAAATCCCCTCTGAAACTACATTATGAAATGTTTTGAAACGTTGCATGATTGACGATAAATATACTCTCTACAAACGATCCACTTTTTGTTGAGATTCATCTACTCGGCATACGGCTGCGGCTGTTCAAAGTTTCCATTGAATCCATATACGGAAAGATTTTTTCTTGTCATAGCGGATTGCAACCAAAGTTGGCAGGAATAATTTATGGAAAGACCTCTTCCAACTCTCCACCTTTGGTTCCGGTTGAAGAACAACATGGCTGCAATGGGGTCGTCTTTGATTTTGATTGGCCAATTTTCAAAAGTCTTCTCTGAAACTATATTTATTATGAAACATTTTGGAATTTTTCAGGATTGATGATGCAGTACCCTCTACAAACAATCCACTTTTGGTTGAGTTTCATTCGATCAACCGAAGGCTGCGGCTATCCAAAGTTTCCATTGAATCCATACGGGAAAAGAATTTTTTGTCATTTGCTCAGGAACAAATGGGCGGACTGTAACCAAAGTTTACAGGAATCTCATATGAAGGACAGATGCAAATGATCCACCTTTTTTAGGTCAAATATCAACGAAACTTTGACATTTTGCGTTTCTTTAAAAGTATTGTTGATACAAAAGAGGTTACATTTTATAATGGCCTAATAAAAGCCAGGTGAGCCTCCAGTTTTTTATATGAAACTGTGTACTATTCTGAGCCATGGTCTAAGATGTCAGAGATTTAATAATAGGACAACATTTTGACTTCTTATAAAAAGACATTAAAATTTGCTGATATAATCAACACGTTAGTCACCATTGTGAAAATCCAGGCTATGTGTGGTTTACCTACTCTTCATGGACAAAATTTCAAGGGAACAGATTTTGCAAAACGTTTAGGATGGACGAATAAACGCAAAAATAGCTAACATTGGCTCAAAAGCTGGGTCATCGGATATAATTTTGTCACACAACATTCTGGGGACTTATATAATTACTGTTCATCATAACACGCCATAATCATCACATAGTTCCAAGTACTAATTTTTAAATTTAAAACAGAAAGAATTGGCGATCTATGTTTTCAGCTTGAAAAAAGTAAACTTCGGTAAAAGTAGACTCCCCAGTCCCTTGGAAAAGCTATGATATGGAGCAAAAATATGACAGTTTCTAACAGGTTTTGAACTTAGAATAAAATTATAGATGATTTTACTCAGGCACCTAGAAACCTCTACTTTTTTCTTCTATACAACAATCAAAGAAGATAATGTAAATTACTGACATAAAATACAAGCAGTATCTATGTTTTATAAGTAACATGCATATAGATTATTGACAGTTGGTATAATTGTATATGTCACCTTAAATATAGCTATACAGCATTAGAAGTACGAATTATTTGCAAGACTTTTTCATATATATTAATTCCGAAACCTGCAGAACTCCAAGAATGTTGAATATTTTGACGTAATCGATGGACACAGTCCTCTGATAATAATAATAGAGGATCCATGACAGGGCGCGAGTCCTCATCTGGGCCATCATTCGTGACGACACCTTCAACTCCATAGTTCTCTAATTCTATATCATCTATTCCAGTTGGCATCTGCAGTTGTCCGGCTGTCCATAAATTCTTCGGGGAAGTACGAATTGTACGAACCCTATGATTCGCCCACGCTTCACTCCATATTTGCAACTTCTCGTCGATTTTTAGAAGAAAATTATAATGCAGGGCCGCTATATGTTCATCGTTTAAAGGATCAAGGATTCCCTCGTCCTCCATACTGGTAAAGAGGCTGTATTAATAGCCAAGAAAACTGGTGTAAACGTCTCTCCACAATCTCTCCACACGCTGGTTGTGTACGCTTTTGCCTGTAATCATTCCGCGAAGTTCACAGTGTGTCAACATGTAGTCTGCAATTTGTATGTTTCCTAGGTCCCCGAGGGTATTCGCCAACCCAGTCGTCAGACTTGTCTGACATGATTATTCATTGATTTGTTACAGAAATTACAAGTATTTAGCAAAATTCAAAAATAATAGAAATACTAAGGGTTCATTCCTTGTATTGCACATGGTAGATCTCCTTAGCTGAAATTTGGCTTCCTATTTCGGTATTTTTGGTTGAGTACTTCTTGTTTAATATAAGTTTGGTTTTTGGTCTTCCAAATGTTTCGGTTTTAATGCTGCTGATGAGAGGTAACTCCTTGAAATGCGTCGTATACAGCATAGTATAAATTTACCATATCTAATATTAGTATCTTTGGATTGTTATTTTGAAACTCCTGGCATGATGCCTCTGCTGGTGGACCCTAGGTCCCCGAGGGTATTCGCCAACCCAGTCGTCAGACTTGTCTGACATGATTATTCATTGATTTGTTACAGAAATTACAAGTATTTAGCAAAATTCAAAAATAATAGAAATACTAAGGGTTCATTCCTTGTATTGCACATGGTAGATCTCCTTAGCTGAAATTTGGCTTCCTATTTCGGTATTTTTGGTCAAGTACTTCTTGTTTAATATAAGTTTGGTTTTTGGTCTTCCAAATGTTTCGGTTTTAATGCTGCTGATGAGAGGTAACTCCTTGAAATGCGTCGTATACAGCATAGTATAAATTTACCATATCTAATATTAGTATCTTTGGATTGTTATTTTGAAACTCCTGGGATGATGCCTCTGCTGGTGGACCCTAGGTCCCCGGAGGTATTCGCCAACCAAGCCGTCAGACTTGTCTGACATGATTATTCATTGATTTGTTACAGAAATAACAAGTATTTAGCAAAATTCAAAAATAATAGAAATACTAAGGGTTCATTCCTTGTATTGCACATGGTAGATCTCCTTAGCTGAAATTTGGCTTCCTATGTCGGTATTTTTGGTTGAGTACTTCTTGTTTAATATAAGTTTGGTTTTTGGTCTTCCAAATGTTTCGGTTTTAATGCTGCTGATGAGATGTAACTCCTTGAAATGCGTCGTATGCAGCATAGTATAAATTTACAAAATCTAATATTAGTATCTTTGGATTGTTATTTTTTTCTAGTCCTTTATCTGAACGTACTTTCATTGGAAGGCCATATTTATGCACAGCTGTTTGAAAACACTGCAATAAAGTGCAAGCTTTATTATTGTTTAAGCACTCAAGAAATACTTCTAAGCGGCTTAACCCGTCTATTCCTCCAGCAACTATAATATGCCACCTTATTAACTTATGGTTCGTATCGATGTGCATAAGTGATTAGGACCTTTTACATCGTAAACACGCCGTGTCAGCCAACCCCTTTTTCTTTCCTTACTGCCCATTTCATCTAATCTGTGCATACTTTCTCGAAGACGTTCTCTTTGAACACGGATGCCTCTTTGCTTTAAAATCTGGCAGATAATATTTTCTCCACAGAAAGGGAATTCTTTGATTACTTGCCCCACGTGTTCATCAGTGCTGTTATCGTCGATTTCAGAAAAAATTGTTTTGGAAATACCAAACTGACTGATCCGACGATAAAGGGTACTTTCACTTACAGATAAAAGTTTTGAAATGTCTGGAATAAGAAAACCCTAATCAATAAAAGTCTCCAAACTTTCTTTTGAAATTTCATACTGAGGAGGCCCGAACCAAACCGTGTCTTCATAGGCTTAGTTCTGCCATATTTCACGCATTCATTTCTTAGTTTAACTACATCTTCTTTTTTCGTGATTCCTATTTTTTTTATATCTGCGTAAGAAAGTAAACAGACGAGATCGGGAGAAAATTTTTCCTTTTCGAAATTTTCAATTAATTCTTGAAGCCCAACTCTTTGTAAAATATTTTGCATGCTGCATACGTCTGTGGTTGCCATTTTTCATGAACAAAATTCGAGGACAAACGTAACGATTTAACCCCACAAAATAATAACTCGACACAATGAAATACATTTGCTACTTGCCTTCGCGTGATGAAAATGCAACGCCATGTTATTGTACATTTACTTAACGAAGAAGTAAATGAACTCAACAATATTAAAACGAACACGATTCTATAATACTAAATTTACGAATTAGCCGAATAGGCGGCAAAACGCGTGGTTCAAAATAAACGATGTATGGTTCAGATTATAAAGGTTAATATCGGATTTGACAATCTGCATTTATAAATTTTAAACTGCAGTTTTGTTTATGTGCAAATGGAATTTGCATGGACTTTTCCGGTATGAATTCTCCCAACATATCCCTTAGAAGGTTCTCGAATGCATCATTTTAACGCATTGATTTAAATAAACAATTATGCACATATTTTAAATGTATTTTTGTTTGAAATTACGGAAGAAGAATAAAACAAATTAAAAACATTCTCCTTCGGGTGGGATGTTTCCGCTTCATGTATTCAGGATTGTTTTTTCTACCATTATGCAATTTCTCCTAACTATAAACATTATGAACTTTGAAGATTATGAAGAAGTAAGGCAAAGTTCAGAGGAATTCCTAACTTAGTTGGTTTTTGGATTGCCCAGATGTTTACTTTGCACAAAGTGATAAAACCAACCATCATCCATTTTTACATTATTTGTCGTGTGACCTGTCTAAATATATCTCTACCATACAATTCCCTGTAAGCCCTAGATAAAAATATTTTTAACAAATGGTCATCTTTATCATTAATGACGAAATTTATCTCGGACACCTTTATAAACGTGGAAAGCACACGCAGCCACACACTAAAAATGTTTTTATCGTCTATTGGATTTATTTGTGAAATTAAGCCTCGCTTGCCCTGCCCATGATGACAATGAACAATTGGAACAATTATTTTCCAAAAATATGCTCTACTTAACTCACGGCATCTTTTGAAAAATTCATCCGTCACTAGGGAAATGTTTATTCATATTCTTTTCCATATTTATTCTGAATGAAAAAGGTAATGCATTATGAAATGTGTATTTAATGAAAGCTTTTCATCAAGTTGCAGTTCAGAATTAATTGTAACATAAACATATTGACAATTTATGTGGTTGTATTTTCGTCATAGATTTTGACTATGATGGAACCTTAAGGTCCATTTTGGTAATTCTACGTGGCATACAGTCTACTTCTTCAGTGGATACATCTTCGGAAGTAACGAACAACCGTATGACAATTAGGTCACGTTGACCTACATTTCACGCTTCATTGACTTTGGTTGAAGTTTGCATTAACATCCATTTCTGGAATACTACAGCATATATAGACATGAAACTATCAGTTGATACCACCTACTTGACAGGAAAGTTTATGGGAAGCCTGCCACAACATCCACATTGAGTTCCTGTTCCACGAATGCCATGGCCGCAAAAACTTTTTAAAGTCAATATGGCCACCACAAAAAAAATGCTTATTTTCCCGCGCTCGCGTGGGTTCAATGTCTAGTATAATTTATTTTTGTCAACATAACATTATATTAATTGGACGTATTGAAACATCAAATGAACATAACAAGAAGTTAGACTAACAAGACGAAATAATGATTGAACATAACAATTTGTTGATTTGATTTGATAAAATAATAATTAAACATGATAATAATTTAATCTAACGTAATAAAATAATGATTTAACATAACAATATATTCAACTGACCCAACAAAACGATATTTTAACACCACAACAAATTGATTAGACCGAATGAAATAATAATTGCACATTACAAAATAGAAATTAACCCAATAAAATAATATTTGAACAGAAGAACATTAGAACAAACAAAACAATCAGACACTTTGACTTAATAAAGCAACAAATGGACATAATAACATTTTGAAAATAAACATAAGACAGTTGTGGCGTTCCATAGACAGTTTTTCCTCTTTTATATGTAAAGTGTCAGTCTTATGAATAAAATAAGATGAATTAAAATATCAAAAAATTTTGACTTGTTTTACAGTTGTGAAATTCTGGTTGATTATTTCTTGGTTATAATTTAATGCTGGGCTTCCTTATTCAAAACTGTTGGTTGTGTTTTATCTATTTATACCCGTATTGTTGTATGAAAAGCAAAAATAATTGTGATCAGAGTATTTTCGGTCCAGCCCCCAGTGAGGATCGACCTCACGACCCCTTGTTTACAAGACCAGTGCTCTAACCACTGAGCTATGGAGGCTCTTACCCGAATCGGTGAAATCCAAGATGATAAAGGTAAACCCTTCAATCAAATTATTCTCAAAGTACATGAAATATTTTCAAAATATCATTTGGACCAAGCAGCTTTCAAATTCAACGCTGATCATACTGACAATAAAATGATCAATTTTTCCACGTCATACGTTACCGATCAGTTCTGTGTCCTGTTGATAATGTCATTTAGACTTAATCTATAACCAGTAACAACTCAGATCTGTTAAATACCAAAATTTCTTTCCATTTTATCGGCGAATATAAAACATCACAAAAAGCTTTTCCATTAACTCGAGAGGATAAGCTTAAAAGCAGAGATGAAAAAATAAAGAGGGGACACCCGGGTTCGAACCGGGGACCTCTCGATCTGCCGTCGAATGCTTTTTTTTTCTTTGATAAAATTTTATTTACTATTTACAATAAAAAGTGAATCAGACAAACTCAAATTAACTTCAAATTAGAAAAAAACAATTAAGTTAATTTATCCCTACTTGTGTTAGTTGTTAACATTACGGCTATATAATTTAAAAAAAAAAAAAAAATTCCTGGAAAACAAAATACAATGAACCATAAAAAAACATAGATAAAAAATACATGATTGAGTTATCTCTCTTTCCATATCTAGATATAGATACATGTAGTTTAAACAATTCAAATAGTTTATGGTATTAAAATAACATTTGTAGTTGTGAATTTGAATACAATAATAATGGATTTTTCCTAAGAAAATATTTTTCGAAGATATCTGAATTGTTTGTCATGGTAAAATATTTAAATGCGTATTCCGTTTACTTTTTCAATGTGTGAATGAATAGCCGTTTAGAATCAATGTGTCTGTTGTCAAATATTTTTATTTGTCTTGATTTGTATATTGAAGGTCTAGCAACTCCGAGCAAAAAATTAACCCAATGAAAATTATAACTTGTTTGTTTATATTTTGCGAATGGCCAACCTAATACGATTAACTGTGTGTAATCCGGTATAACAACTGACGGGGATTTAAATCGGACACCAAACTATTATGCAACATATCTATCAAAAGTACTCGAACGCCTTGAATAAGGTCACATGTCACAAACATGTGTTCTAAACATTCCGTGCGTGTTTTACAAAGTGGACAAATATCACTGTCTTCTCTACCGATTTTAAACAGCTTTTTGAAACCGAAAATACTATTCATTGCGATTCGGTAGCTCAGGCAGTGAATATCGGGCGGTATAGCGGGAATGTGTAAAGCCGAATAGACAGAAGTGAACTTTAACTCAGGATATTTATTCAACTAAAACTTTTCGGATGTAGGCCTATCAAAACGATCTGATAGAAATAGTTCGTAGTAATTTCTGGTCGCTGAACTTAAAACATCTACAAGCCGAGATTTTAATTTAAAATAAATACTTGGTAATTTTTTTTACACAATTTGGATTAGGAAGCTTTAGCAGATTATGCCACGTGGCCGGAATTGTACTTAGAATTTTCGATACGCATTTTCGACTCCTTGTATTCCAATATCGGAAGTTTTTATTGTAAAATTTCAATAATTGATTTTTGCGACAAGAATCCGGGAATAACCTCATAGCATATATCTTTTATCTGTTTTATACCAGCTGTTATAAACTCTCGTAATAACAATAATCGACCGTTGAATTTGATCAAAGTATTACAAAATATTGGATTTTCGTAAACGTGTTGTGTCTCTATTCTAATTCCCATGTGGGATTTTAATTCGAAAAATGCATTTAGCATTTCTTTATAAAAATCAGGTAAGTGTGTCATTTGTGTCTGATTTAACTCTACATGAATGATATTTTGTTGTTAATCCATATTTTCGATTTTTGACAAAAAATAATTGAATGTAGTTTTCCAAAAATTTTGAAATTTTCATCAATAAATTTTCTGAAAAATTTTATACTGAAAGCTTTCATTTTCAAGAAGATATCTGGTAAATTTAATCCGCCATCAATTTTTTGCCAATTATTGTTGAATATTTAACCAATTGAGATTTTCCTTTTCATAAGAATTGAAAAATTATTAATCGTAATTCATTTTTCACTTTTTCAGGTAATGGACAGACAGTGAGTGTGTAATAAAATCTTGAAATTATCAAGGACGACAAGACCATTGCCCTCCCAGGAAGAGTTAGGTCCCTTTTTGACCGAAAATATAGAATTGTTTTAATTTTCTTAATTTTATCATCCAAATTTAAAGATTCGCAACTTTGTTTATCTTTACCCATATATATTCCTAAAAGTTTTGTAATATTCTCACACAATTTAATCCCATGTTGTTTTAATTCATCATCTGTAATGTTGGCATGTCCTAAACACTTAATTTCGTATTTTTGTTTATTAATTTTAGCTCCCGAGGCTTCACTATACATGTCTAAAACTTTGAAAACTTCATTTATGGAATTTGTATCTGCAACTGTTAATGATGTATCATCAGCGTGAGCGTAATACTTTGATTCAGTTGAACAGGTTGGGAATATTCCTAATTGGGGTATTGTATCCTAATTGAAGTATCTATGCATACCCTAATTAGCGTATCAAACCACTCTTTCCCAGTTGTCGGTCTCAAATGAAATTCGCGCACTTTTTTACAACCCCAGTATTTAAATTCATGAACCGTGTCAAATGTTGTATATCAGGATTTTGCTGACACAAGCTGTATTTTGTGCGTGCATATCGTTTTACTTGCAATTTTAACAACATGGGACTATAAAACGCCATTTTACTTGAATAAAATACCATTATTTTGTCTGTTCTTTAATGACCCACATCTTTACACCATAGACTATTTACAGGAAGTGTATATATAGTTGCTGATGCGATGCCGGTGAGTGAGATACTTTTTTACGTCAATACACAATTTTTGGGTTAGGAATGTATGGTGTGCGAGCTTAACAAAATATAAGCATTGGTATATTTTGAAATAGTGCTTTAATACTTTAAAGTCATACGTCATTAAATATAACTTTAATTAAACACATATATTATCAAGTATTTATACAAATATGAAATGATGAAGAGATAAATCCAATTAAAATTATGTAATATATAATTTTGGCAAGCGATCATAAGATGTGGTATAATTGCCAATAAGACAACTCTCCAAAGGAGACCAAATGACACAGAAATTATTAACTAAAGGTCACCGTACGGCCTCCAACAATGAGCAAACGTCATACCACATAGTCAGCTATAAAAGGCACCGAAATGACAATGTAAAACAATTCAAACGAGAAAACTAGCAGTCTAATTTATGTACAAAAAGGGCACATTTAGGAGTTGTGCACAAAAATAAATCACTATAAAATAAGTTTTCTTTTGTGTTTTCGTTCCTTATTTTTTTTAATTATTGCTTTGACAGAAAAAACCACAATGCAGTTGTAAAAAACACGAGGAGTTTTCAAAAGACACTGAATTCATTATACATAAAAGATCATCAAGAAAAATCGCTAAACAACAAGATGACATTTTAGTAGAGAAGGGCTTTTTATCTAATATAGCCGTATATCTATGCACTGCCTGTAGTAGTTATGCGTATGAAAACTTCGTTGTACCGCCAAAAGAAAAACGTCCGAAATACAGTAGCCATTATGTTGAAACAACATTAGATTTAATTGAGAGTGATGTCATCGAGGATGATGATTTGATTAGATTAGTGTCAATGATAGGCAAAAAGAAGCGTCAATCATTAATTTCAGACGGTAACAGAGCTTCTCAACTTTATGAGAATGATGACTTTTTCCAGAACTATCAGCCAGATAAATGGTTAAACGAACAAAATAAAGTTATTATTGAATTTATAAAATCTCTCTGTGGCATTGATTCATTTTCATATGATAACCGAAAAACTTTATATTTTGTCAAACTGTATGAACAACTTTCATGTTGTAATAGCAATGTAATTTTTCCGTTTTCGTTCAATTTGAATTTGATGACATATTTTTTTTATTGGAAGTAAGACTGTTTGCCACATTCATAACGCCGTTTCTCCGAGTGGTAGCTATTCTTCAATCCTCAGTTGGTTGAATAATCGAAGTAATATTGAAAACACTGTAGCGGCGGATAATGATCTTTTCACATTTTTTTTTTATAATAACAAGGTTTTACAAAGAAATTGACGTGTAAATTTTGACTACAAGAGTACAGCTAGTGTAATTACAAACCTTCTACATATATTTCCGAATTCACCGACAAATTTTCAAAATCTTCCGGAACTCTGTCCTTCTTCATGGATGTATAACAAAACTACTATATAAATTTCACTTCTTATTGAAAATTTTCAACAATACTGTGATAACGTTGTTCGCGATTACAGAACCAAATTTATTTCTCAAAGAATTAATGCTATTTGGGCTGAACCTGACTTGGTGAGGGAGAATCTGTCAAGAAAGTCTACTTTTTACATGAATGCTGAAGTTGACAAATCATTTGACAAATACAAATTTATCAATGACACATTTAGCAAGCAGCCGTCTTCGTTAGTTCTAGGTAATCCAATCATGAAAAACCCTTGTTCGTATGACTCCGTAAAACATGTGCTGACCAGGATTATAGAGACAACTTGTGCCTCAAGGCAATGGTCAATAGCCGGTTGTGATGGTTCGCCTTATATTTTGGGCTCTAGATTAATGGATAAATCGTTCAATTGTAAACACTGTAATACCAATTATACCAATAAATCTGCGTTATAAAAGCATGTAAAAGAAAGCCACGATGAATGTGATATCAATGAGATTTGAACGTACATTTGGTAAGCTTTTGCTTGTACCTGGACTGGGTCACATTGAAATAAACATGGCAAAAGGCTGCTTTAAATTGCTTTGGCATGTTTTTCTAAAAAGATTGGGTAATATCCTGGGATTTAGAGCCATTAGGGCACAAACTTGCTGCCAAATGGCAACAGACCACCATAAAGCCATGCAAATGATAGAGATAGCTCTATTTGGTTTTGCCGATGAACTGATTTTCAAATTTTGCGAGTTTTGTAAACTGAATAAAGTGTCGCCCTCAGTTCAAGAATATTTTACTTGGTTTGCTGATGTAAAAAACAAAAATTTCATCTTTACTTCTGAAGTCACTTTTACCTACCTCCTAAGTCTTTACCTCTTTAGAGCTGCTGTGAGACGAAATAACTCATCTCTAATTTTGGCATCACGGATGAAATTTGCACCACTATTCTATTCATTAAATATTACCAACTACCAAGAACTACACTGCAGAGACACAATTATGCAAGTGACTATGCCACCGGGTGTTAAAACTTTAGTTAACAACAACCAGTTTTTTTCTTCTACTGGACATCCCAGCAAAGGGGAAGGAGGAGACTTCATCCTTGAGGCTAAGAATAGGAGAACAAAAATGTGGATGCCTCCAGGTATTCCCACCGATGAAAGATGGTTTAGAGTTTGTAGAAATCAAGATATAGACTTGAAAAGGTATTCAGATGCATGCCGTCACAATATAATGCACTGAATGCTATTATTTTTACTTTCTATGTTCTGGACAATAAAACAATCTGTTCACATCCACATCCCCACTTCTTCCACTCTTTCCCTTCCCCTTCTTTGTCTCACAATCTCTCCCACTCACAACATACAAACCCATACATTTCTCATGTACCCAATATCCAGATTCACTCTCTTCTCCACTAGTACTAACAAAATCGCATCCAATCCACCTCGAATCAGTCGCTATATCATCCTCACTCTCATGCTCAATACCACACAACCTACATCTATTCGGTGCCTTCTCACTCTCACTCTCAGCCACACCCATTGATCTGGTTTGCACTGCTTTATTTACACTTGTTTTTAGTTTTTTTACTGGCGGCCTTCTTTTTGTTGGACTGTTATAACGCTGTTTTGCGCTGCTATTGTTGCTGCTGCTGCAAGCACTATTACCAAGAGTTTCTGCAGACTCATTCAGGCTTAGCGAACTGTTATTGTTTATATCGATATCTTCTTCGTCATCTCTCTTAAGTTTGTGATCCTGAAAGTACAAATGTTGTAGTATTTTAACAATATCTCAGTGATAAAGCATCTGGCTGTCAACTTTGTATTTTTTTTTTTTGGCGTTGAACATCAATGAAGAGACATTAATTAACGAAATGCGGTTCTGGTGGCGTAAAATTTGGTTTTTGTTATAACTTATCGTACAATAATACATTTGCATACACTGATGTACAATCATCACAAATATATATATATATATATATATATATATATATATATATATATATATATATATATATATACCTTATAAGAATCTGTTTTGAAATACATTGGCTGCTGGTTTTGAGTTTTGATTTCTACAAAAATATCACTGCCAGTAGTCACATGCAATTCTTCTGCCTATTTCGAATTATAAAAAAAATTATATACAGTATATTTATTGCAATGCAAACTATAATTTAATGATAATTTTCAGATTAAGGACGAAGGACGAAGTAACAAAAATGCTCGGAATGACTGATTCAAAAAATGATATATATCATTACGATCTTTCCGAGGAAATATTTCAGTGGTGATGTAGAATCTGAAAACTTCACTTTTTGGAGAATCCACAAGGTAATTGTAAAAGATAAAATATGTGAACAAAACATAATTAATTTTCTCCCCCTTACATTACGAACTTGATTAAAACAAAAGAATTATTTTGAAATCGTAAAAAATAACTCCTATAATTTCCTCGTTTAAAAAACAGTTATTGCTTTATGAAATATTGATGCATCATATACATATTTGAATCCTGTTGGATAATTTTTTTTTTTTCATCTTTGCATGGAGTGGTACTATTTTTACATTTTTTTTCAAATGAACAGAAACTGATAAAAATTCTGTCTAAACGCGTCTTCGTTAATATTTTTTTT
Source organism: Mytilisepta virgata (assembly GCA_028015205.1). NCBI lineage: Eukaryota > Metazoa > Mollusca > Bivalvia > Mytilida > Mytilidae > Mytilisepta > Mytilisepta virgata. Next base: position 47,752,693 of record CM051518.1, on the reverse strand, counting down.
TAGATGAGAAGGCCATAACAAACATCAATGGAGATGATCTAGATTACGACCTGGTTAATTTCAGTTTCAATGCAAAAGAAAATATGAAAGCAAACAACCTGGATTATAAGAATGGCCATGATTTCGGCAAAGGCAGAAAACTACAACCAAAATTTGTGTTGCCATCAGACAGAGAGAATTTTTTCGATATTGCAAAGTTAGTTTCAGTTATATAAATGGTATTGTTCGGGTTCATCCATTTACGCTATTATCGATTGGAAATGAATATTTGAAATAAAATTAATTACACTAAGAATACAAGATGCAATTATCCGATTTTTTTTCAGGGGTTGGAGCCCATTTTTTGACGATCAATGCACTTGAATGGGACATATATTTGAAACAACCCCCCTTTTTTACTGTATTGGAACACCCCATTTAAAAACAAGACTTAACATATGATCCGACCCTGTAATATTTATGAAAACTAATAGACAATATTACACCAATAACACTTCTTGTATAATTGGATTTAACGTTTTTAAAGAGGGAACATTACCTCTTCTCCATGGATTTCTAGACATAACAGCTTTTTTATAAGGGTTTACCTTCCATAAACCTGAAAACCTAACTTACGTAATTTATATGTATTCCCATTGATGGAAATCAATAACTGTTTCTTATCTTCATAATTTTGTTTCCACTTTCAAGCAAACCAAAGGCAACAATAATGAAAGAAATATTGGTTGAATTGGAGGAAATAGAGATGACGGAAGAGGGGGTGATTTTAGAACAACAGTGGAAGGCAGAAGTGAAGAAAGGGACAAAAAACGAGTACATAACATTTTACCGAGAAGTCCTCCAAGCTGTAGATGAAGCAACCAGCAACGAAGATCACGATTTACAAGATGTGTAAACGTTAGTACCATACAAAACACTATATAAAATATTGCTGTTCACCTTTGCGAATAATGTTTTCCTTCTTTTATATAATGACTTTGCTCTGGCACTATCCTCATTAATAAATTCTTTTCCTCTTGGCCCAGTATGGTGCACTTGAAATGATGGCTCTTGACCTTTTTTTTTGTTTACCAGGATTTCTAGGCACAACAGTCTTATTATAAGGTTTACTTTCCTTATAAAAACACAAACTCATACCGTACTTAAATTTTCATTTCCTTTCATGAAAAAATATTTTTCATTATTAAATTTCATATTGTGTGTTTGATATTGATAAATATATATAATACGACATGAATTTCTCGAAAAATCGTTTATAATTGAAATTATTCAGGTTCAATAAATTTGTACACGATACGCTATGTTGTACACATTGCTTTCTATAACTTATACGGAAAATGATGCTATCCTGAACTGATATAACTTTAATACAGCTTCTGCATCCGGGAAGTAACAAAATGGAGTTTCAGAAGTAAAAACATGTAAACGATGTTGAGATTTAAGTGTAAATCAAATATTTCGTCTCAAATATTCCTCCAAAGCTAATTATTTACCCTATTTAAGTATAAAACACAAAATATGCATTGATGATATTATGTTGCTATGAATATGCAGCATCCAAATACAAACTTCAAGGTGTCAAACGGAAGAGAAAAACATGTCCTAAAAGACTGTGTACTTACCATCTTGCACTTTATAAGCATGGAATAGAAGGCGCGAAAAATAACACGTGATACGCCAATTGGGCTATACGTAGATACTTCAATTAGGATACAATAGCCCAATTGGGATATAATATCCCAATTAGGAATATTCCCAACCTGATCAGATAATTCTGCAACTTTTAGTTTATCAATATTAGTACACAAATACAGTTCTGAATAAAATTTGAAAATTTCTTCCATAATTTCACTAGTATCAGTTAAAATTTTACCATCACACGTTTTTATTTCTTTTATAGAATTATTATTCTGTCTATATTTTTCTAACTGTAAAAAATATTTAGAATTTATGTCACCCTCAATTGCCCACAAGGCTTTGGAACGTAAAATAGCACCTTTACATATTTTATCTTCGTATGACTTTAATTTTAACTTTAACTCCTCAAATTTATTTATATCAAAGTTTACATCAATTACAGCTTTTTCAGATAATTTTTCATAATCTTTTTGAAGTTTGAAGTATCCTGCCTTATCTTCACGTACTTTATTTTGTGAAAATATTTTTGCTATTTATTTTATTTTAAACTTCAAATTATCATACCAAATCAAGGGTTTATCAGTATATAATTGATATTTTTTCTCATCTTCTATTAATTTTGAAATTCTAGTAATAAAATCCTCATCCTCTAACAAAGAATTGTTAAAAATCCATAGCCCCGGTCCTCTTTCAATTTCACTCAAGTCTATATTCAGATGAACAAACGAATGGCCACTAAAAGTATTATGTCTATAGTAGGAATTTTTTACATACTGTGTAAGGGATTTAGAGATTAAAATATAATCGATTCTGCTCTGAATTAGTATGTTCTGAACGATTCGACGCCAAGAAAAAATCCGTGATGTGGGATTTCTCGCTCGCCGAACATCGCATATGCTAAAATGATCGAGTATTGCATTAAAGGATTTGTACGCTTTATCTTCTGTGTGTATGCTTTTACAACAGCGATCAAGTTTTGACAGAGATGTATTCATATCAGCCAACAAGATAAGATTTTCAAAATCAGAAATTTTAGAATAAATATTTTCGAAAAAAACCGAGCGATCACTTACATTGTTTGGGGCATTACAATTAATAATGTCTATTTCCTTCTCGTCTTGTTGAAATTTGATATGAATACATCTACCGTCAAACCCTTGTACTTCAGTTATACTATTTTTATATGGAAGGGAATTACCGCCATAATGATAACGATATATTCTTGTTGTATTATTACTATTCTTATTCCTATTATTGTAATTGTCAGCTGTATTATGATAAATCTTATTTTCTAATTTCATAAACATCTAATTTCTATTTTATATTATTAAATTTCTAAATTGTTACAGGCCGATTATTAATTTTTTATTGTAACTTTTCTACTTTCATGCATAAATTTTTTAATTTTATTTTCCAAAATTATACTTTTAAACTTTACAACCTCAAGCTTGTCAAATCCTGAAATGAAAAAGATCAAATATCCCGTTTCCATAAAAAATACACGAATTAGAATTTAGAACTTAGAACTTAGACGAATAGCAATCAGCATATTGGAATTTAGAACTTAGAACTTAGAACTTAGACGAATGCGAGTTAGCATAATTTAATGTCACATTATGACGATCAGTGGCGCTGTCGTCTGATGAATCTCCCCCATCACGTGACCTTGTTTACGTAGAACGATATATGAGGGTCCTAAAGAGGGGGTATGAGAAAGGACAACGTGAAATAAAACATCTTCGCTGAAACCTAATCACGAATAATAAGCAACGTTCTGAGGAAAAGAAAGGGGACATATACATTGTTTTAGATAATATTCACTTCTTAATTACACTGAATAATGATGGTACTAAATATTGATATAATTTACATATGTATTTCTAAAATTAACGTATATCAAAATTTTCCGTATCTTCAATACCGTAACACGTAAAATAAGGAATCACGGCCAATAAAAAGAACTGGAAACGCACAAAGACCGAAAACACGAGAAATAAAATGGGGGAAAACGCAGCACGATAAATAAAAAAGTTCAAACACGCTGTACGTTACCTCCCTCATAACTGGTGCGCTGCGGTTGACTGTTTACACAAGGTAAGTTTTAAAAGAAATATTGGATGGACACTGGTGGATTTAGAGAAGAGGAAAGGCCCGCCCCTTTTAAGCCGAGACCATATATAAAATTATGTATAAAAGTCACATTAAATTATCCCGGGTCTCCAGGGGCTCGTACCAATATAGTCTTTCGATCGCCAATCATTACTGGTTGATACTGGGGAAAGGGGAGGGGGCTCTCCATAAAACTTTTCATATTGAATCCTTGAAGTCCTCAGTTGGTCCAGGGCGAAGCCGTTTTGGATATCCAAGATGTGAAGCCCCCGGAATTTCCTGGATTTTCTGAGATAAATTTTGACAAAAAAAAATGGGTGTGGGGGGGATATGCCGCTTTGTTCGTCCGTCTGTCTGTCTGTCCCATTTCCAGATGATTATTCAAGTTTCCTTTGACCAATCCTTCTGATATTTGAACACAATGTTACTTATAAAAAAACACAGGTCAATTTCTGTTATAAAAATGCTATGAGAAAACAGGGGTGAGGTTTAAATTTTGGGATCCTTGCTCCTCCCATAATAGAACTTGACCTGTATTTTAATATAAGCCAGTAACGTTGTGTTCAAATATCAGAATGATTGGTTAAAGGAAACTTGAGTAATCATCTGGAAACGATTTGCTTTGGGTCAGACAGACAGACGGACGAACAAAGCGGCATATACACCCACCCCACCCCCAATTTTTTGTCAGGGGGCATAAAACTTTTATTTTTATGCTAAAATTTATCTCAGAAAATCCAGGAAATTCCGGGGGCTTCACATCACCCACTGAGGACTTCAAGGATTCAATATGAAAAGTTTTATGAAAAGCCTCCCCCTTCCCTCGTATCAACCAGTAATGATTGGTGATCGAAAGACTATATTGATACGAGCCCTGTGATCAGTGTCGGATCCGGGTCACGGCATCTGACAATTCTTTAGTGAAAAAGCATAGGGCCTGTAAAATACGATAGTTATTGTGAGTAGGCCTACCCACAATAAATATCGTATACAGGCCCCGAAGACAACAGGAGACCCGGGATAATTTTATGGGACTTTTATACATAATATATGGTCTCGGCTAAAAAGGGGCGGGCCCTTCCACTTCTCTAAATCCACCAGTGTCCATCCAATATTTCTTTTAAAACTTACTGGGTAAACAGTGAACCACAGCCGTAAATCTGACGGCCCCAGAGTTATGAGGGAGGTAACGTACAGCGTGTTTATCGTGCTGCGTTTTCCCCATTTCATTTCTCGTGTTTTCGATCTTTGGGCGTTTCCAGTTCTTTTTATTGCCCGCGATTCGTTATTTTACGTGTTACGGTATTGAAGATACGGGAAATTCTGATATAGGCTAATCAGTTCCATCAATATTCAATTTAATAAAGAAGTGAATATTAAAAAAAAAAAATTGTATATGTCCGTTTTCTTTTCCTTAGAACGTTGCTTATTATTCGTGATTCGATTTCAGCGAAAATGTTTTTATTTCACGTTGTTCGTTCTCATACCCCCTCTTTAAGACCCTCAGCTATCGTTCTAGTTGTCGTAAACAAGGTCACATGATGAGGGAGATTCATTGTACAGACGACAGCGCCACTGATCGTCATAATGTGACATTAAATTATGCCAACTCAATTATGCTAACTCGCATTCGTCTAAATTCCAATTCGTAAGTTCTAAATTCCAATATGCTGATTGCTATTCGTCTAAGTTCTAAGTTCTAAATTCTAATTCGTGTATTTTTTATGGAAACGGGATATTTGATCTTTTTCATTTCAGGATTTGACAAGCTTGAGGTTGTAAAGTTTAAAAGTATAATTTTGGAAAATAAAATTTAAAAATTTATGCATGAAAGTAGAAAAGTTACAATAAAAAATTAATAATCGGCCTGTAACAATTTAGAAATTTAATAATATAAAATAGAAATTAGATGTTTATGAAATTAGAAAATAAGATTTATCATAATACAGCTGACAATTACAATAATAGGAATAAGAATAGTAATAATACAACAAGAATATATCGTTATCATTATGGCGGTAATTCCCTTCCATATTTTTAACCCGTTTACTTACTAGAAAAGCAACACCCTGTCTCAGTGTATTAGAACAAGAGAAATAAATTTGACCATCCCAAAATTTAGCAAAATCTAGAACTGAGGCGTCATCCCAAAAAATTTCCTGCATTCCAACAATATAAAAAAAAATTTCAGAACAATACTTAGAAAACCTTTGAAATTTTACAATGTCCCTTAAACCATTCACATTTACGGACACAATATTCACCATCGTTAAGGAGAAAGGTTACAATAAATAAGTGTGTAACTATGAACTTGAATGTGACAATTGATGGCGGGGATGACTTCTCAACCTTTTAATATCTTCAGCTGAGAGGGATGGGTTAGTCACCAAACGTTTTCTCCGGATTTTGGCCATTACCGGCCGGGCCAGCTCACCCTCGGACTCATCTTTTGCAATAAGTATCTCTGAGGATTTAACAGAGGCACTCACGCCATTACTTTGACTTTGGTAAGCAGGCTCAGGAACTTCATTTTCCCTTTGGGACCCCCCTTGGTTTTCAAACATATTTTTATCATCATTCAAACCATTAGTATGTTCATCAATAATCATAATGTTATTACCATCATTATTGTCATTGTTCATTTCAGCAGCTTGGTCTAAATTAAGTTCATCTGTGTCTTGTATATGATCATCAGTATCTACGTTTGTGTCCTTTCCGATTGTCTCCTCCTCCGTACAAACATCATTCGGTACGTCCTCCTCAACATTCAATACATCGGTGTTCATCTCCGCTTTATTCGTTTCATCACCATTATTGTCACCCTCCATTTGATGTGTATCATTTTCTTCATCGTATTGCTGTTCTTCATCTTGTGGGTTTCCCCAAACAGGTACACATATACACTTAGCAGGGTACCTTTTGCATTTATCACATGGTGGCTTCGGACAAGCCGTAGCCAAGTGTCCAGAACCTTTACACCTGAAGCAAATATTGTCAGGACAAGAAGCATATAAATGGCCATGTTCATAACATTTAGAGCATACCTTGTGTTGGTTGTCGTGGATCACCCTGATGTACTTCGACGAACTAATTCCTGTAGAAAACTTCATCGTGTACGGCAAACTTTTCCTCTCATGTGGAAATTTCACAACAACATACCTAGTTCCGTCCGCACATTTGGTTCCTGGGTACATACGCCGTCTAATCGGTGAAACTAACTCTTCCCGAATTCTACAAGTTTATTTTTTATTTCAATATCCGGAACATAATATGAAACGTTCAAGAAGCTTACCATTCTTTCACGAGAAAAAACCGCATTTGGTTTAAATTTAGTGTCATTTACCTTAAAACCGGTGTCACATATTAATTCAACAGCATCCTGGTGGTTCAATGTTATCTCAAACAAATTTCCACTTTTCGGTACACAAACCTTAACTTCTCCTTCACCTACTTGTTCCTCAACACTTTTAATAACAGATAAAGCAGAAACAGATTTATTATCAACAACATCAACAAGTACAGTTTGCTCCTTTACAGTTCGATGCACCCCCCTATCACCAGACATGGTGAAGGGAGGTTCACTAAGTCACAAAAAGCTAAAATTCCACAAATATCCTTAGTATAATCACGCTAAACTAAACAAAGCTATATATACGGATGGGTCCTAAAACGACGAATATCAGTTTGGATTTTTCTTCTGCAGAAAACACGTCCTTCCACCTTGCTATCCAAACCGGAAGTCTTTTTCTACAACATTAAAATCTATTTTCATATACACAATACTATGATCACTAAAACATGTGTCTATATAATAAATATTTTTTACAAAAGGTTTCATAGCATTGGACACCATAATAAAATCAATTCTACTTTGGGTTAAAAATCCTTGGACTAATTGTTTTCTTGAAAAAACTTTAGTATTAACATTTCTATTTCTCCAAATATCATATAAATTATTTTCATTCATTAAATTACACAAGGATTTTAAACCTTTGCATTATAATATGGTGTTTTACCACTCTTATCTACGGGAGAAAATAATGTGTTAAAGTCACCAGCAACAATAATAAATTCTTCATCATGTATTTTCTCATTGCAGTTCATAAAAAAATTACACCTTTCACTTATATTATTTGGTGCATAGACATTATAAATACCAACTGTTTTTTCATCAATTTTTCCATTTAAATGTATAAATCTCCCACTATCAGACTCTATTTCAGTAAATATGTTTTTAAATTTTTTACTTATTAGTATTGCTACTCCTTTTCTGTTTTCACTATTATTATAAAAGATATCTCCACCCCATAAGGTTTTATCTTTTTTAACCTTTTCTGAAAAATTGTTTGACCAAAATGTTTCTTGTAAACATACAATATCATATATGTATATTGTTCATTCGCGTTCTGTTTGTCTTCACCCATCGCGGTCTGTTCGTTTTCACCCATCGCGCTCTGTTCATCTTCACCCACCGCGCTCTGTTCATCTTCACCCACCGCGCACTGTTCGTCTTCACTCATCGCGATCTGTACATTTTCACCCATAGCGATCTGTTCGTCATCACCCATCTCGTTTTGTTCATCTTCAGTCACACTTTGTACTTCTTTTTTCTCTTCACTCTCCTCATCTTCAACAATCTCAGGCTGTTCATCACCATTGAGATGCAACTCATCGGACTTTTCAATTGCCACATCAGCATTCTTTCCATCCATAACATCATTCATATCCTTAGCTACACTAAATTCTCCCTCATCACGTTTATCTCCTAATCTTCGTTTGCCTTTTGGGGTACCTTCGAAGCCTTCCCCCAATATCTTTTTCCAAATTTACACCTGCAACGTTCTTTCAGTAATTTACAAACTGAACATAGATTTTGTGGACAGTTTCTGTTGATGTGTCCTTGTTCTCCACATTTAAAGCATTTGAACTCTGCGCAGTCTCTGTGTAAATGTTCGCTACTGAAACACGCTGAGCATACTTTGATCTGATTGTTATGAATTACTCTGTAATAAGCAGTGTCTTTGTCCGTAACAGAAAATTTCATTGAGTACGGTATTGATGCCATATTAGGGGGCAGCTTTGCTTTAAAGACTCGGGTGCCATCATAAATATTACTTTTAGTGGGCATTTTCCTCTTTTTTATGTCAGAAACAATTTCTACACCAATTTTCTGAAATCTATCGATAATTTCTTCGTCACTCACATACATACTCAAATTGATTATGGACACAATTTTAAACAGTGACACAAGTTAATTAACTCTACAGTGTTTACCTCTGATTGACAAGGGTTCATCTGCTAAATTTCCAATACATTTTCTTTTCTTCATAATACCTTCATAACTCGTTCCATGTTTAGGTATACATGCTAATACCGACCCAACTCCACATTTCAGTTCAAGCTGGTCAATCACTTCACCCGGAGTAATATTCTTATTATCAAGAACATTTACTGACACAGTCTGTTCTCTAGAAAAATTATCATCGAAAGCGTACGTTTTATCCGCCATTGTTCTCGTAATCCAAACAAAGAACAACACAAAGAAAAAAAAACACAAAATAAATGTCAACAAAAGTTGAAAAAAAATACGTTTGTCTCTTTTAAGACTACATGATTGTCTGGTTTACTAAGATTTAAGTAAAGATGGCAAATATAACACAAATAAATCGGTTGGATTGAATTGTGGAAAAAAAATCCTTCTTTCACATCCATTTTATCGGCGAATATAAAACATCACAAAAAACTTTTCCATTAACTCGAGAGGATAAGCTTAAAAGCAGAGATGAAAAAATAAAAAGAGGGGGCACCCGGGTTCGAACCGGGGACCTCTCTATCTGCAGTCGAATGCTTTTTTTTTTCTTTAATAAAATTTTATTCACTATTTACAATAAAAAGTGAATTGGACAAACCCAAATTCACTTTAAATTAGAAAAAAACAATCGTGTTAATTTATCCGTATTTATGTTAGTATCTTATATGCTACATGTGCTACTATATAATTTCAAATTCAAAGTTTGAAAAATATAATTACAATGATTCATGAGAAAAAAAGAGAAAAAAAACAGATTTCCCTCGCTTTTCACACATGTACTTCAAAATAACAACCATAGGTTGTACAAAAAATCATTACAAAGCTTTTGGTATTAGAATAACATTTGTAGTTGTGAATTTAAATGCAGTAATAATGGATTTTTCCTAAGAAAATATTTTTCAAAGAGATCTAGATTATTTTTCATTGTGAAATATTTGTAAGTGTACTCCGTATATTTTTTCAAAGAGTAAATGAATAGCCTTTTAGAATAAATTTGTTTATTGTCGAATATTTTTATTTGTCTTGATTTGTATATTGCAAGTCTAGCAATTCCGAGTAAAAAATTAACCCAGTATAAATTGTAAGTCATTGTTTTGGATTCTGTCAATGGCCAACCTAATAAAATTAGCTGTGTGTAATCAGGTATAACAAACGGACGGGGATTTAAATCGGACACCAGACTATTATGCAACAGTTCTATTAATAGAACCCGAAGGCCTTGAACTAAGTCACATGTCACGAACATATGTTCTAAACTTTCCGTCCGTGTATCACAAAGTGGACAAGTATCACTCTCCGCTCTACCGATTTTAAATAACTTTTCTAAAGTAAAAATACTATTCATAGCAAGGCGATAGTTTAAACAGTGAATATCGGGTGGTAAAAAGGGAATATGTATAGTCGAATACACCGAAGTGAAATTTAACGCTGGAAATTTATCAAGCCAAAACTTTTCTGATGTGGGAGATACGAAACGATTGCATAAAAAAATCCCATAAAAATTTTTTGTTGTCGCACTTAGAAAATCTACAAGTCGAGATTTTATTTTTAACAAAATACTCGGTAATTTCTGTGAATTGTTCGGATTAGGAACCTTTAAAATATTTTGCCACGTGTCCGGAATTGAACTTAAAATTTTTTTATACGCATTTTCAACTTCTGCTGTTCCTATGTCGGGAAATTTTTCTTGTAAAATTTCGAGAATGGATTTTTGCGATAAGAAACCAGGAATAACTTCGTAACAAATATCTTTTATTTGAGTTATACCAGCCGCTATAAAACTTCGGAATAATAGCGATTTACCGTTGAAGGATTACAAAAAATTGGATTTTCATATATTTGTTGTGCCTCCATGTTGATTTCCATGTTGGATTTTAATTCATAAAATGCATTTAGCATTTCTTTATAAAAATCAGGTAGGTGTTTAATTTGATTCTCATTGAACTCTGCATAAATCATGCAAATTATATTTTGATTTAAATTCATATTTTCAATTTTTGACAAAAAATAATTAAATGTTTTTTTCCAAATAGCTGTACAATTTTGATCAATAAATTTTATTCTGAATGCCTTCATTTTCAAGAAAATATCTGGTAAATTTAACCCACCATCATGTTTCCTGCCAATTATCGTGATTTTTCTTTCCACAGAAACTGAAATATAATTAATCTAAATTCATTTTTTTACTTTTTCAGGTAAAGGACAAACAGCCAAAGTATAATAAAACCTAGACATAATCAACGATGTCAGAACAGTTACTCTGCCAGGAAGATTTAATTCCCTTTTTGACCAAAAATACAGAATAGTCTTTATCTTCTTTACTTTTTCATCCCAATTTAAAGATTCACATATTTTTTATCTTTCCCCATGAAAATTTCTAGAAGTTTTGTTGCATTATTGGAGAGTTTTACCCCTAGTGATTTTAATTCATGATCATCAATGTTTGCAGATCCTAAACACATAATTTCTGATTTCTCATTAATTTTGGCTCCTGATGCTTGACTATAAATATCTAGAATTTTAAAAATTTCAGTAATAGAATTTTTATCTGAAACGGTTAATGAGGTATCATCCGGGTGAGCAAAATATTTGGATTGACTATCAGATTTTGGTATTTTAATACCACGAATACTTTTGTTTTTAAGAAAAGCTTGCCCTAATGGTTCAGCAGCTAAAACATACAACATAGCAGAGATTGGACAGCCTTGTCTTATTGAATTATTTAAGGGTGCATACTTTGTTAAAAATCCGTTACACTTAACGCTACTGAATATTTCTGTATAAAAAATTAATCCAATTTTTAAAATTTTCACCAAATCCAAATTTTTCTAAAATATAAAACAAATACTTGTGATCAATTCTATCAAACGCATTTTTTGGTCAATTTTAACGAGAAAGCCTTCTAAATTATCTTGTTCAATCAATTCAATGACATCGCGAATACTAGATGTGGTATCTGCAATATCTCTACCAATAATGCAACAAGTCTGAAAGTCTGAAATTATTTCCGGAAGAACAATTTTTAGACGGTTAGCCATTATTCTAGCTAGGATTTTGTAATCTACTGCCAAAAGTGAAATGGGTCTGTAATTGCGAAGCAAAGATTTATCTCCCTTATTTTTATAAATTAATGTAATAATACCAGTCTCATTGATCTGGACATTTTACCTTCATTTTTAAAGTGATCAAAAACTTTTTTCACAATTTCTCCAAAATGATGAAAAAATTTGCAGTAAAATGACAGTCAAACCATCACCACCTGGACTTTTGTTTTTTGACATTTCATGTAAAGATTTAAAAATTTCTTGAGACGTAATTTGAGAATCTAAAAATTGTTTTTGTTCATCCGAAACTTTTTTAGAAATGTTATGCGAAATTTCATCCATTTTTTCTTCATTTACATCGCTGCAGGAGAATAATTTTTTATAATACTCATAAATTTCATCTAAAATTTCATCTGTATTTTTTTTTATAATTTTACCATTTTCAGTTTTTAATTCTTTTATTGCATTATTTTCTTGTCTATGTTTTTCTAATTCCAAAAAATATTTAGTATTTTTATCCCCATCTATGGCCCAATTGGCTTTTGACCTTAAAATTGCACCAGCACATTTTTTCTTCGTAATTTTTCATTTCTACTTTTAATTCTTCAAATTTATTCACATCAAAAGAAAGATTTTTAGCGGCATAATCTGACAATTTTTCAAATTCCTTTTGTAATTTAAAATATTCACTTCTCTCTTGCTTCTTTTTATCTTTAGAATAAACTTGAGTAAATTTTATCAATCCAGACTAAAATTTCAATTCAAACAAAGGACAATTTTTTTCTTTTTCAATTATTTCATCAATTTTATCAACAAATTCTTTATCATCTAGCAAAGTATTATTAAAAATCCACAGCCCTGGACCACCCTCTATTTGGGAAAAATTAGCATTAAGCACAACAAATGAATGGTCACTAAAAACATTATGCTTATAATAAATATTTTTAACAAAGGGAGATAAATGTTTTGTACAAAAAATAAAATCAATTCTACTTTGCATTAATGAATTTTCAACGATACGACGCCAAGAGAAGATACGCGCATCTTCATTTCTATTTCTCCACACATCAAATTAAATTCCTTAAATAAATTTGCAAGACTTTTACATGCCTTGTCTTCAATATGTGGGATTTTGCACGCCCTGTCTAAATGGGATAGGGATGTGTTAAAATCACCTAATAAAATTAAATTTTCTGTCTTTGGAATGTGTCTCATTATGCAATTACAAAAATTAATCCTATCCGCACTTGAATTTGGAAAATATACGTTAACCATATCTATAACATTATCCTTATAAGACACTCTTTTATGAATATATCTGCCATCAAATTCGTTAATCATAGTTACATTATTTTTGTAACTATTACGTACGAGAAAAGCAACACCTTGTCTCGCATTTCCTGAGTATGAAGCCAAAATATCACCTTTCCAGATTTGACCAAGATCTTCAATAAAATTTTTATCCCAAAAGGTTTCCTGCAAGGCAACTATATCAAAATGATTTTCATCCAAAAATGAACATATTCTTTGAAATTTGTGTACATCTCTAAGGCGATTTGCATTTAAAGACACAAAATGTACCATCAGCAGAAAAAGGAGAATAAATGTAAGTGTGGTTTTTAACTTGAAGGCGATTGTTTTTGTGGGTGTTTTGCACGTCTAATTTTCAACAATTCTTCTGGTTTTTTGTTTAATTTTGTAACCAAACGCCTACGTCGACCTTTTTTGATTTTATGGACAGTCTTAAATGTATTCTTATTTTCATCTTTTTGCTCACCTCTTACAGATTCATGATCACCCTCTTCCATTGACTCGGCAGTGTCGGCGCAGCTTTCTTGCCCCTCCATTTCCGAGTCAACTTCAGGGGATGCCCCAATGTCAGACGCCCGTGATGGAGCTTTTGTTAAAGAAATATCAACAGTTATTTTCAAAATTATCAACACAATTATCATTGTTAGTTTGACATTGTTCGTCCTCAAAAGTACCCATATCAACTTTTCCACCGGTGTAGTTTTCCGGCATTTTAAGGTTATCGTCTCCGTTCATGTTTTCAACAGTAGAAATCAATTTATCTTTGTCAGTACGATTGTCATCCTTTTTTGCCACTTTCTCAGTTGTCTGTTCTTCATCTTGCTCTTTTCGTCGTTTCTGTTCTTTATGTATCCTAACAAATTCCTTATTTATTTCCTTTTCTGAAGTTTCATCGTTTTCCTTTGCATTCGTTCCAGGTTTCCACTGAGAATAATGATTCTCCTCCCTGTCTGAGCACCGGCATTTGCTGGGATAGTACCCACAGTCTTCACACGCAGCAGCCGGACAAAAACGGGCTAGATGACCCATATCATTACACCTGAAACACTTATTTCTAGGGCAATCAACATACAAATGATCATCAGCTAGGCACTGGGAACAAACTTTTGACTGATTTTCATGTCTAACTTTGATATATTCAAATTTATCTTTGTCTACTTCAAACTTCATTGAATATGGTAAACTGGAAACATTTGGGGGGAATTTGCAAAAAACAAACCTTGTTCCGTCATGTACAGTTGTACCCGGATAAAATCTGCTCTTTACTGGCGACATAATTTCAACACCAAGATCTTCTAATTTCTTTATAACATCTGAATCCTCAATAAATTCAGGAAGATGTAGAAAACTCACAACTTTTTCGGAGGAATAAACTGCATGACAGTCATATTTCATACCACTTACTTTAAAACCAGTTCCTGCAAGGTCACTTGCTGTTTCTTTGTCCTTGACTGTCAACTCATACAAATTTCCACTCCTTGGAACAACTGCCAATACCTTTTCATTTCCATAAATCCGTACCAATTCATCAATAACACTTTGTGCTTTGATAAGCCTATTATCTTTCACATCAACCACAAGCGTAAGTTCCTTCACATGGATTCTTCCCCCACCACCCGACATGGTGAAGGGAGAATTTAACAAAATTCCGTTGAAAATAACACAAAAAATCAGTATAGTCTGAATAAATACCATTCACTGATTCAAAAAATCAAAAGCCAATCAGCCGATGGCTTAAACTAACGAAGATAATCTTGGATTTTTCTCTTTGGAAAAGTACGTCCTTCCATTTCGACATTCAAACCGGAAGTCGGGTTCGAACCGGGGACCTCTCGATCTGCAGTCGAATGCTCTACCACTGAGCTATACCCCCAACTGTAGACAAGTGGTCAATTTTATAAACTTAAATGTAAGAGAAGTTTCATACTTTTCTTTTCAGAAGGAACAATACATATGTAGCGTATTTATAGATGCCCATGTATATCGATCTTAATACAATTTACCAAAAAGTCATGACAGACAGTTTTTCCTCTTTATATGTAAAGTGTCAGTCTTATGAATAAAATAAGATGAATTACAATATCAAAAATTTTCGACTTGTTTTTCACTTGTGAAATTCTGGTTGATTATCTCTTCGTTTATAATTAAATGCTGGGCTTCCTTATTCAAAACTGTTGGTTGTGTTTTATCTATTTATACCCGTATTGCTGTATGAAAAGCAAAAATAATTGTGATCCGAGTATTTTCGGTCCAGCCCCAGTGAGGATCGAACTCACGACCTCTGGTTTACAAGACCAGTGCTCTTTTTTTATCTTTATTTCATAAAACATATCACAGAGTTACATAATCACATTTCTTCTATATAACATGTTAATTTTTATCACATATGCATACTAGTTATAAGCGAAATATTAAAATGTCCTCACATTCTAAAACAATATCATTATTATCTAAATAACTTTTCCTAAAAATTCTCATTTTGTCTTTTAATTTAAAATAGGTGTGAAAGTAAGACACATAATGTTTTACAGTGTATACATAATATCTAATTATGTCAAAATTGCCTTCATCATTTTTCACCATTTGTCGCCTTTTCATGATACACAGTCTGGCAAGAGATAAAATAAAATTAACAAATAGTATATTTATCCCTTTATGATTTCCATATAATCCAACAAGAAATATATTTTTATAATTGTCATTTCCCAAAATATCCATTTCTGATCTAGAAAATAATTCACAAAGTAATTTATTGATATACTCATGAAACTTCTTCAATGTAGGACATGTTAAAAATAAATGAAAAATATCCTCCTGGTCATTTTTACAACTACAACAAAGGTCAGTATCTATGAGACCCATTTTGAACAATTTGATATTAGTAAAAATCCTATTATGTAAAATTCTAAAATCAAGATCAATGCAATCTGGGGGCTTCTAATTACAATGAACATATTTCCATGCAGAATCAATAGCCAGCTCCCCTATGTTACAATTTTCCTGCCAAAATTCATATATATTTGGTTTGACAAAACATTTTTCTAACAAAATTGTATAAAAATCTTTTGTTCTACATTCAATAAAATCTTTCACTTTTCCCTGAAATTCTACATAAGAACTGAAACATTTATCCCATCTGGTTTTACAACACTGATTGTTAACAACATTTTTCCAACTATCTGGAATACATGATAATAAATTTACATAAAAAGACTCTTCCGGTCAACTTCTTGTTGACTGCTTTCAAAAATATCACAAATTGCTTGAAATGACAAAAAGCCAGGCACAACTTCATAAGCAATATCTTTAATTTTTATTATTCCAGCCACAATAAAATTTTTCCAAAAATCAATTTTATAATTTAAAAGAATTTCAGAATTATAAAATAATGGTTGATTGAAAATATCAGTTATCTTCAAATCCAAATTAACATTTGATTTCATAAACTGCCAGGCTTCTATCATTTCCTGATAAAATACCGGTAACTGAGACAGACCAATTTTATCAATTGACATAAAAAATATTTCTATATCCATATTCAATCCATATAATTTTCTCAGAAAAAATTTCATTGTATTTTTCCATATAACATTATATTCATTATTAAAAAACCTCGCTAAAAATTTTAACCTAAATGACAACATTTTAAGGTATATATCGGGAATTTTTAAACCACCAACTTCCTTGTTGCCAATGACCGTTCTATATTGTACAAGATGTGCACCTGATGACCATAAAAAATCAATGCATACATTCTTTATTTCATCCATAGCCCATTTTGGAATTGGACAAACTGCTAATAAATACCATAACCTTGACATAAGTAAAGAAGAAATAACAGTTACTCTACCTGACAATGTTAGCTGCCTTTGTTTCCACATATTCAGTACAGATTTAATTTTCATAACTTTATCTTTCCAATTTTTTGTTTCACACTCTTTATAATTTTTACCTATTTACACACCTAATACATAAATTAATTCTTCACAAAATTTCAATCCTAATTGTTTTTTTTTCAATTTCATCTAAACTACCACTACCAACACACATAATTTCTGATTTAGTTTGATTGATTTTTGATCCTGATCCTCTATTATACAAATCAAAAACGTTCAGTGTTTCATATACAGAAGATTTATCAATAACAGTCAATGTTGTGTCATCAGCATGCTGGAAAATAATAGCTGTATCAATACTTTGTGGAATATTAACCCCTTTTATATTCACATTATTCCTTACAGTATACTGTAAAGGTTCTGCAGATAATACATATAGCATGGCACTAATCGGACAGCCTTGTCTAATTCCATTATTAATTTTAAAATATTGCGTTAAAAAACCGTTACATTTGACAGAACTTTGAATATCAGTATAAAAAATTTTGATCCACTCAATAAATCTTTTCCAAATCCAAATTTTTTTAAGACTTCTACCATATATTTATGACTTATCCGATCGAATGCCTTTTCCTGGTCAAATTTTACAATATAACCTTCTAAGTTTTCATCCTCTAACATTTGTATAACATCACGTAAACTGCAAATATTATCAGCTATATCTCTACCCTTTATACAACAAGTCTGACAAACAGAAACAATATTACACAGTACATTTTTGAACCTATTTGACATTACACGTGCTAAAATCTTGTAATCGACCTGTAACAAGGAAATAGGTCTATAATTTTTCAAATCTTTTTTATCGCCCTTATTTTTGTATATTAAACTAATTATGCCACTTCTCATAGATCTTGATAATTTACCAATTTTTTCTACTTCATTAAAAACTTTCAATAAAATATCTTTCAAATATTCAAAAAATGTACAATAAAATTCAGTAGTCAGTCCATCGGAACCTGGGCTCTTATTTCGTGACATATTATTCAAAGCATAAGCTATTTCATCAATAGTTATAACTTTATCACACAATTCACGGTCGTCATCACAAATAGTTTTTGGTACATTATTTAACAATTCTACTGTGGTTTTGTCTTCAGTTTCAACACAAGAATATAATTTTTGATAAAAATTGTATTGTAATTCTAACAACCCTTCAGTATCTGAAACAATTTTATTTTCACAGTTAACTAGTTCCTTTATACAACTCTTTTCTTGTCTTACTTTTTCTAAATTTAAAAAATATCTTGTACATTTATCACCCTCTGTTGCCCAATATGCCTTCGATCGTAAAATTGCACCTTTACATTTCTCTTCTTCTAAATTAGCTAGTTCTAGTTTCAAGCTTTCATATTGTGATAAATTTACATTTAGACCTTCGGCTATTCTCTGTGAAAATTTCTGTAATTTATTTTGAACACTATAATATTCAGCATTTTTCTCTTTCGAAATATTTTTGGAAAAAACTTGAGAAAATTTTTTAATCTTAAATTTTAAATTATCCCACCATATCAAGGGTTCGCTATCAAATAAAACACAACGTTTCTCTTCTTCAATAATACTTCTTACTTTACAAATATATTCTTCATTTTTCAAAAGTGTATTATTTAGTATCCATAAACCAGGACCTCTTTCAACATCATTAAAAATAGCTTTCATTTCTATAAAAGAATGATCACTTAAACTTGTTTCGCTGTATCTAATACTTTGTATATAACTAGACAAATTTCTATGTACTAAAAAATAATCTATTCTAGATTGTTGTAAAATTAAATTACAAATTCGTTTCCTGGAAAATACTAAACTATCACAATTTCTAGAACGCCATATATCAAAAATACCATTGTTTTTCATAATACAATTTAAATGTTTAACACCTGTATCTTCTTTGTGATCTGATTTACTAGCTCTATCTAAGTTACATAAAGTTGTATTAAAGTCACCACCAATTATAACATTATCATATTTCTTTAAATAATGATCCAAAAATTTAAAAAATTCTACCTTTTCATTCAATACATTATGTGCATATACACTAATTAAATTATACAATACATCTTCATGTTCAAATTGGATATGAACCATTCTACCTTCATTATCTTTAAATACTTCCTCAATATTTGATTTATATTTCTGATTCACTAAAATGGCAACACCTTGCCTATTATTTAACCCATTACTATAAAATATTTTTCCATCAAATAAATGGCTTATATCAGATACAAAATTATTGTCCCAAAACGTTTCCTGTAGAAACAGAAAATCAACATTTCTTTGAGACATGATTGACACATACTTCTTAAAATTATTAACATTTCTAAGACCATTACAGTTATTATCAAGGAATACAACCATTGCAATTAATATGTACCTTACACATAAATTATGACTCTCCATTGTTTACCTTTGTTTCAAATGGTGATCTTGATCTAGACCTTGCTAATTTTGTAACTACATTGGGAGTGAATTTCATTCTATTTCTCCTTTTCAACGCCACATTCTTACCAGTCAGAGGCTGACCATGTTCCTGAATTTCCAAAACAGGACAGTCCCCTAAATCTCCATTCACATTTCCGTCTCCAAGGGTGTTTTCTTTACAAACACCAACGGAGACGTCCATAATACTTGACTGATCACCTGATAAATTCTCAACTTCTATTTCTCGTATACTCTCTGAGATCTTAGTATCACATCTGTTACCCCCAGATGCATCGAGATCAATTTCCTTATTCTGATCATAGAGACTGTCCCCTACCTGAACATTATTTTCAACTTCAATAGACTCATTTTTATCATATACAACAGCCTTAACTACAACAGAATGTACATTTACATTTTCATTTTCATTTCATTTCACGTTAATTTTTACTTCATCGTCATCATCTTCATCATCTGTATCCATTCCATCTACCTGTTCTTGTTCATCATCGCGATCTTTCTCACCTTGATCACCATCTATGTCATTATGTTCATTCGTCTGTTCTTTTACCTCGCAATCCACATCGTCATCATCTACATCTTCGTCATCTTTAACTACTTCGTCATCTTCCATTTCATGTTTCTTCTCACTCCCGTTATCTTCACCCTTTTCCAAAGTATCGTCCTCATTGCACTTACACAAATGATGTGCATTGCCACAGGACTTGCATGTGCACTTACAATCATCATACGGGTTTTCACAGTATTCGCACTTACAATCACAAGGATTGTTACCACAATACCCACAGTTTCCATCATCAACTCCTGAGCAGCAACAAATCAAAGGTAGTTTATTACACCGTGCACATCGTTTTGCTTGGCACTCGTAACTTTTATGATCCTGCTTTCCAGATCCTCTACAAATCAGATCTGGACATTGTCTGTATTTATGGAATGGTGATTCACAGAAATTACACAAAGATCTCTGATTATTGTGAACAACTTTGAAATATTTCTCACCGTTACCCGTATCAAATTTCATCGACCACGACAACGAAACAAGTCCCGGGGGAAACTTCACCTTAACAAATCTGGTACCGTCAGCAACTTGAGTTCCTGGATACACATGTCTATATACTTCAGATTCAATCGTACATCCTTTGCTCATAAGTTTCTTTATTATTTCACTGTCCGGAATATGAGCAGGTAAGTGCATAAATGACACTATTATAATATCTACAAACTGAAATGTACATTCAAATTTGTTTCCATTTATTTCTATACCTTTCGTCAGTTTCATAGCATTTTCCTCGGAATCTGTTATCTCATATGAATCCTCTCCCATAGTAGGAATAACAGCCAAAACTGAATTGTCACCACAAGCTTTCTCTACAGCCTCTATGACACTACTGGCATTAAATGCCTTATTCGGAATATTATATACCTTAACTGAGCACTCCTTTTTAAATTCTTTACTTCTAGTGAAATACTTTACTGGTTTCCGATAACTCCTTTCATTTCTGGTACGTGATGGTCCTTGGTTTTCCATTTTGAAATGGTTTGGGGTTATTAGTCAGACCCTTGAAAAGTAAACAAACACACCGGAGCCTCCCCCTATCCTGCACGTCTCAGAGCAGGAATAAGGGGTAACGCAAATTAATCAAATCAAACAACTGTGTTAATTTCCCATCCAATATGTAATATAAATTGCCAATAAAGTTTGTTACATCAAATTATGCCTCCAACTCACCGAATTAGAAACAATTAGATCCTCAGTACAAACACAACATCCTTTCAGGGTGCGTCCAAATACCGATCCTCCAGACCAGTGCTCTAACCACTGAGCTATGGAGGCTCTTACCCGAACCGGGGACCTCTCGATCTGCAGTCGAATGCTCTACCACTGAGCTATACCCCCAACTGAAGACAAGTGGTTAATTTTATAAACTTAAATGTAAGAGAAGTTTTATATTTTTCTTTTCATATGTAGCGTATTTATAGATTCCCATAAATATCGATCTTAATACAATTTACCAAAAAGTCATGACAGACAGTTTTTCCTCTTTTATATGTAAAGTGTCAGTCTTATGAATAAAATAAGATGAATTACAATATCAAAAATTTCCGACTTGTTTTTCAGTTTTGAAATTCTGGTTGATTATCTCTTCGTTTATAATTTAATGCTGGGCTTCATTATTCAAAACTGTTGGTTGTGTTTTATCTATTTATACCCGTATTGCTGTACGAAAAGCAAAAATAATTGTGATCCGAGTATTTTCGGTCCAGCCCCCAGTGAGGATCGAACTCACGACCCCTGGTTTACAAGACCAGTGCTCTAACCACTGAGCTATGGAGGCTCTTACCCGAAGCGGTGAAATTCAAGATGATAAAGGTAAACCCTTCAATAAAATTATTCTTAAAATACATGAAATATTTTCAAAATATCATTTGGACCAAGCAGCTTTCAAATTCAACGATCAAATGTGTTCAGATGTGTGATATTCACGCAGATGTACCAGAATTTTTTTCACTGATCATACTGACAATAAAATGATCAATTTTTCCACGTCATACGTTACCGATCAGTTTTGTGTCCTGTTGATAAGGTCATTTAGACTTAATCTATAACCTGTAACAACTCAGATCTGTTAAATACCAAAATTTCTTTCCATTTTATCGGCGAATATATAACATCACAAAAAGCTTTTCCATTAACTCGAGAGGATAAGCTTAAAAGCAGAGATGAAAAAATAAAAAGAGGGGGCACCCGGGTTCGAACCGGGGACCTCTCGATCTGCAGTCGAATGCTCTACCACTGAGCTATACCCCCAACTGAAGACAAGTGGTCAATTTTATAAACTTAAATGTAAGAGAAGTTTTATATTTTTCTTTTCATATGTAGCGTATTTATAGATTCCCATAAATATCGATCTTAATACAATTTACCAAAATGTCATGACAGACAGTTTTTCCTCTTTTATATGTAAAGTGTCAGTCTTATGAATAAAATAAGATGAATTACAATATCAAAAATTTCCGACTTGTTTTTCAGTTTTGAAATTCTGGTTGATTATCTCTTCGTTTATAATTTAATGCTGGGCTTCATTATTCAAAACTGTTGGTTGTGTTTTATCTATTTATACCCGTATTGCTGTACGAAAAGCAAAAATAATTGTGATCCGAGTATTTTCGGTCCAGCCCCCAGTGAGGATCGAACTCACGACCCCTGGTTTACAAGACCAGTGCTCTTTTTTTTTTTCATTAAAATTATTTATTTACTATTAACATAAAAATACAAAGAGACAATCCTATAGTTCAGACAATGACAGTCGGGAGATAGACCATTCTGATTGGTTACTGAATATAATCTAGTAAAATTGATCGACGGATATTTCTCCACCCAATGCTTTTCAGCTGTGGGCGTTTCAAACATTTCTGACAGTAAGAGTTTGTAAAAAAATTTTGTAACTGCCCCTAGAAAAGGAACTTCTCTGTCGTTTTCTAGACAAATACGTAATTTCGGAATACTCTCGGTATTTAACGGGTTTATGGATTTCAGTAAAATTTTCCACGTTTCAGGAATACAGCTTAAAATCTTGTCGTATGCAATTTTTATTTCGTGTGGTTTTTCGTCAGGAAAATTTTGTTGGATTATTTCTACAATCGAACCGGAAGTAAAAAAACCGGGAATAAATTCATAACAGATGTCTTTTATCTGGATCAAACCTGAGTGAATGAATTTTTCGAAAAGAAGCATTTTACCGTTTAGCTTTATATTTGGATTACAAAAAATAGGATTATCGTACACATGTTGAATTTCAATTTCAAATTTTAGCTTGGATTTTATTCTATAATAGGCATTAAACATTTCTTGATAATAAAGTGGTAAGTGTTTCAGATGTTTGGAATTTAAATACGTGAACACAATATTTTGTTTTAAATCCATATTTTCAATTTTATTTATGAAATAATCAAGCGCACTTTTCCAAATTGATGGACAATTCGGGTCAAGATATTTTCTAAGGAATTCTAATCTAAAAGCTTGCATTTTTAGAAAAATATCTCGAATATTTAAACCTCCTGCTAATTTTTCGCCAATTATTGTTTGATATTTTACCATATGGGACTTATGTTGCCAAAGAAATTTTAAAACTATTAATCGAATTTCGTTTTTTACGTTTTCTGGTAGCGGACATACTGTTAAAGTATAACAAAATCTAGACATTATAAGTGAAGTAAGAACAACTGCTCTACCAGGTAGTGTTAGATCTCTTTTATTCCAAAAAAATAAAATTGTTTTTATTTTTTTAATTTTATCTTTCCAATTCAATAATTCGCATAACTGTTTATCTTTACCAACATAAATACCTAGGACTTTAGTTACAGTTTCACAACGTTGAATTTGCAATATATTTAGTTCCTGATCATTTATGCTACCACAACCTAAGCATAAAATTTCAGATTTTTGTTTATTAATTTAAGCACCTGACGCCTCACTATATAGATTCAAAACTTTAAATGTTTCTTTTATAGAATTTTTGTCGGCAGTAAAAATATTCGTATCATCTGCATGTTGAAAAATCTTTGCCTCTTTATTTGAATTCGGAATAACAACACCTTTAATATTTTTATTCTTCATTATGGCTTGCCCTAATGGTTCCGCAACTAAAACGTAAAGGAGAGCAGAGACGGGACATCCTTGTTTTATTGAATTATTTAGTTTAACATATTTTGTTAAGAAGCCATTACATTTTACGCTACTGTTTACATTTTTATAAAATATTTTTATCCATTGAATGAATTTTGGACCAAAGCCAAATTTTTCTAAAACTAAATATAAATAATCATGATCAACTTTGTCAAAAGCCTTTTCCTGGTCAACTTTTATAAGAAAAGCTTCTAAATCATCGTTTTCAATAATTTCAATTAAATCTCGAATGCTTGCAGTTGTATCTGCAATATCTCGTCCAGGAATACAACACGTTTGATAAATAGAAATCAATTTCGGCAAAACAAATTTTAGTCGGTAGGACATTATTCTAGCCATTATTTTATAATCCACACATAATAATGAAATGGGTCTAAAGTTTTTTAACATATTTTGTTCCCCTTTATTTTTATAGACTAAAGTAATTATGCCGTGTCGCATAGATCTTGTCATAAGTTTTTCATCTTCAATGGCTTTAAAAAATTTTAAAAATATTTCTCCGAACGAATGGAAGAAATGACAAAAGAATTCTACAGTTAGTCCATCGGGACCCGGAGATTTATTTTTAGACATACTAAATAAAGCGGCATTTATGTCATCTAAACTAAATTCCGCTTCTAAATTTTCCATATCATCTTCAGAAACTTTTTCCGAAATAAAATTTAAAATTTCATTTGCTTTATCTTTGTTTATTGATGTACAAGAGTATAAATCTTTATAAAATTTATGAACTTCATCAAGAATTGCCTCCGTAGATGTGACTATATTATTATCACTATTTTTTAATTCTTTTATAACATTACAGTTTTGTTTATATTTTTCAAGCTGTAAAAAATATTTAGAGTTCTTGTCACCATCTATTGCCCAATGGGCTTTAGAACGCAAAATCGCGCCTTTACAAATGTTTTCTTCATGACATTTTAATTTCAATTTAATTTCCTCAAATTTATTTAAATCAACAATTTCATTATTAGCTACGGCTAATGAAATTTTTTCAAATTCTCTTTGAATTTTAAAATATTCCGATTTTTCGGCATGAGATTTATCTTGCGCAATAACTTTTGCTAGTTGTTTTATTTTATATTTTAAATTATCATACCAAACCAAAGGTTCTTCGTCATACAGAGGACATTGTTTTTCGGTTTCAATTAATTTATTAATTTTTTCCACAAACTCTTCGTCATCTAACAATTTGTTATTAAATATCCATAAACCCGGGCCTCTCTCGATTTCACTAAAATCTATATTCAGATTTACAAAAGAATGATCGCTGAACGCATTATGTTTATAATAAACGTTCTTCACAAATACAGAAAAGGACTTTGGAATAAATATAAAATCCAATCTACTCTGAATTAGATTATTTTGTACAACTCGACGCCAAGAGAATATTCGTGACGTTGGATTTCTTGCTCGCCATATATCATAGATATTAAAATTTTCGCACAACTGATTAATTGACTTGTATGATTTGTCTTCTGTGTGTTGTGTTTTTCCGCACCTGTCAAGTTTTGACATAGATGTGTTCATATCACCCAACAAAATAATATTTTCTGTGTTTATCAATTTTCCACTCAAGTGTTCGAAAAAAGTAGTTTTCTCAAGAACCGAATTAGGTGCATAACAATTAACAATATTTATTAATTTTTCATCTTGTTGTAATTGAATATGTACACATCTACCGTCAAAACTTTGTATATAATTTACTTCATGTTCAACCTTTTTACTTATCAAAAAGGCAACACCTTGTCTATGCGTTTCAGCACACGAGTAAAATATTTTACCATTCCAAAACTTAGAAAAACTAGTAGCTAAATCATCTGACCAAAAAGTTTCTTGGATAGCTACAACATCATAATAATTTTCCGAACAAAAAGAACAAAACTTTTGGAATTTTGACTGATCCCTCAAACCATTAGCATTTATAGATACAATATTAACCATTTGTACAAAAAGTAAGAAAGAAAGTAACTTTATATCTATGAACTTGAACTTGATGCTTTATTCCGGGGTTCCCTCCTAAATTTTTTAAGCTCATCTAAATTTTGGAGATGTAACCAATCGCTTCCTCCTAATTTTACTCATATTCGCAGCCAATTCCTCGTCGGTCATTTCAATATCAACTTCCTTAGATTCATCAACTCCTGTATTTTTACCAACAGAATCAGTCAAATTAGGCCGACGAGGAACTGGCTGTGGCTTTAATTTTGATGGGCTAGACCCCCCTTCTTTATGCATTTTATTATCAACAATTACTGTCTCTTGTTTGTTTGAATGTTCAACATCAGTCATCAAATCTAGTACATCATTGTCAACACCACACGTTTGTTGTACATTGGAATCTGTAACATCATTGTCGTTTTTAGCGTTTTCATTGAAATGTTCATCTTTGGCATCATCGTCAACATCACTTTCCTCCATGGTATCATCGTCACCGTCACTTTTCTCCGTGTTGTCATCGTCCACATCACTTTGCCCCATGTTATCATCATCACCATTGACACCATCCGTGTGCTTGTCTTCAGCTTCATTCTCGTTCATATCATTTCCTTGATGTTCAGTGTTTGTTTCATGTTCAGGAATGTCAGAATTTGTTTCATTTTCTGTGTTATCATTATTTGTTTCATTTTCATTTGTTTCATTTCTATCCCTGTTCCAAACCGGCTTACACCTATAGTATGATAACACTTTATGACATGTTTCACACGGTGGAGTTTGACAAGCTCTTGCTAGATGTCCGTAGCGTTTACACTTATAGCAAATATTATCCGGACCGTTTGCAAAAACATGACTTGTTTCAAAACACTGGGTACAGACTCTCTTTTGTTCGTCATGAACTACTCTTATATATTCAAATGAGCTCACACCAGTTGATAGTTTCAATGTATATGGTAAACTTTGTCGTTCAGGGGAAAACCTAACTACTACATACCGTGTACCATTAGCAACGTCAGTACCAGGATACATTTTCCGCTTAATGGGCGACATGACTGTTACACCAAACTCCTTCAATTTCTCTCGTATTTCAGAGTCGGGCACATAATGTGACACGTTGTAAAAACTGACAACTTTATCACTCGAAAAAATAGCTCTGGGTTTAAAATTTGAGTCCTTCACCTTAAAACCTGTATCCACAATCAAATCTAAAGCATCTTTATCAGACAACGTAAGTTCATAACTATTACCACTTTTTGGAACACATGCAAGGACTGTTCCCTCACCAACTTCTTTTTCCACATTAGCGATGACATCGGCAGCTTTTATAGTCCGGTTGTCACCTACATCCACTAATACAGTTTTTTCCTTGATGGAACGACCATCCTCCCTTCCACCAGACATGGTGAAGGGAGGTGTGAAAGTCTTAATAAGTGTCAAAAATGCACAAAATATGTCCACAGATAGTTCTACTAAGACAAAATATGAAATAATATTGACTAACAATCAACGGATGGCTAGTCACACAACACAAACTTATCCGATTTTTCACTGGTGTAGAAGGCACGTCTTCGTTATCCAAATCCAAAACCGGAAGTCTCACAAGACCAGTGCTCTAACCACTGAGCTATGGAGGCTCTTACCCGAAGCGGTCAAATTCAAGATGATAAAGGTAAACCCTTCAATCAAATTATTCTCAAAATACATGAAATATTTTCAAAATATCATTTGGACCAAGCAGCTTTCAAATTCAACGATCAAATGTGTTCAGATGTGTGATATTCACGCAGATGTACCAGAATTTTTTTCACTGATCATACTGACAATGAAATGATCAATTTGTCCACGTCATACCTTACCGATCAGTTTTTTGTCCTATTGATAAGGTCAATTAGACTTAATCTATAACCAGTAACAACTCAGATCTGTTAAATACCAAAATTTCTTTCCATTTCATCGGCGAATATACAACATCACAAAAAGCTTTTCCATTAACTCGAGAGGATAAGCTTAAAAGCAGAGATGAAAAAATAAAAAGAGGGGGCACCCGGGTTCGAACCGGGGACCTCTCGATCTGCAGTCGAATGCTCTACCACTGAGCTATACCCCCAACTGAAGACAAGTGGTCAATTTTATAAACTTAAATGTAACAGAAGTTTTATACTTTTCTTTTCAGAAGAAACAATACATATGTAGCGTATTTATAGATGCCCATGTATATCGATCTTAATACAATTTACCAAAACGTCATGACAGGCAGTTTTTCCTCTTTTATATGTAAAGAGTCAGTCTTATGAATAAAATAAGATGAATTACAATATCAAAAATTTTCGACTTGTTTTTCAGTTGTGAAATTCTGGTTGATTATCTCTTCGTTTATAATTTAATGCTGGGCTTCCTTATTCAAAACTGTTGGTTGTGTTTTATCTATTTATACCCGTATTGCTGTATGAAAAGCAAAAATAATTGTGATCCGAGTATTTTCGGTCCAGCCCCCAGTGAGGATCGAACTCACGACCCCTGGTTTACAAGACCAGTGCTTTTTTATCTTAATAAAATTTTATTCAACAAAAACACATAAAAAGAATAATCAGGCTAATCTCCTGAATATTGACATTTTGTACACAATTTGTAACCAATATAATTTAAAAATCTTGGTAAAGTCAATATAAAAATATGATCTGTAAATTATACGATACTATTGCACACTTTAGAAATGTATAATGACTTCATCGTCTCTAATAGCGAGTACAGGATTATTGTTACTATAATATTTTTCAAACAAATGCAAACTATTAGATTTCTTATAGTATAAATATGCATAATTGACATGTTTAACTAATACTGATTTAAAATATTGCACTATATCTAAAACTTTGTTTTCTTGTATAGCTAAGTTCCTTCTTTTTATAATACAAAACTTTCTAATCACTAAAACATTGTTTATAAAATAAAAGTTAATTTGTTTACAACTATTTGTCAGACCAAAATAACATAGATATGCAAAGTCAATCCGATTAACAAACTCAGTAGTAATGTTCAACATAATATTATGTAAGAAGTCCTTTACAAAATTATTGAAGGTATTTAAACTTGTACATATGTATATCAAGTTCCAAGATCCAAGTCTTCTGTTACGGTTGAACAAATAGGACAGATGTCATCTAACGTTATTTTACACCTGTATAGTCTATCTTTTGTAAATACAATACGATGAAAGAATTTAAATGCGATCTCTCTACAATCACTTTGGAAAAAGGAAAAGTTAAAATTTTTCACTACTTTTCTAAGGTCAATATCTGGGTATATTAAGCGCCAGTGAGAAACCGATGTAGGTTCTCTTGAAAATTTAGATATTAGAAACTTATAAAACATACGTGACGTAGATGGAAATGTTCATATTTTGTCATCATATTTTAGAACTGGATTTAACAATGGAACTTTACTAACATGCTCTATTCTCTGAACTAATACTTTATACTCCTCAGGTATATAATTCATTAACATTTGTACATATTCTAATATTTTTTCAGGTACACCATCTGGAAATTTTTCCGAAATAATATCTACAATATATTTCTCTTTTAAAACGCCCTTTTTACATTCAAAGGAAATGTCTTTGATTTTACAAACACCAGCTTCAATAAATGTTTTAAAATATAACATTTTCCCATCACTACCTATGTTTGGGTTACAAAATAATGGCACATCAAATACATTTTGTTCATTGATATCAATTTCAATATCTTTGAAAATTTTTTGCCAAGCTAATAACATACATTGATAAAAATCTGGAATATTGCTAATGTTTCTATTTTTCAAATCACATAGCAAAATTTCAATTCCTAGATTCATGTTCTCAATTTTTGAAAAAAAATATTTACAAGTATGTTTCCAAACTGCAGCATAATTTTCATCTAAAAGTCTACTAATGAATTTCAATCTAAATGCAAACATCTTTTGAACAATATCAGTAAAATTCAATCCTCCATCTAAAATTTCATTAATTATAACATCATATGCCACTAAAGGTGGCTTATCATTCCATAAAAATTCTAAGCATTTATTTCTTATTAACAAGTAATATTTTTCTGGAATATTCACAACCATTAGAGTATACCATAATTTACTTATCAATAGAGAATTTATTACACAAACTTTCCCATGTATAGATAAATGTCTACATTTCCAGAAATTTATGATTTTAACAATAGCTTGTATTTTACTTTCCCAGTTAAGCTCTTCACATTTGAATTTGTTTTTTCCAATCCATATACCTAATAACTGTATAACATCATCAGACTCTTTAATTTTCCACTTTTGTAAATCATCTTTGCAAATTTTACCAGTTCCCAATGACATGACTTCTGATTTCTCCCTATTCAATTTTGCACCAGAGGCCTTTTCATATAAGTCTAATACTTTAAAAGATTCATTAATAGAGATTTTATCTGCCAATGTTAATGTAGTATCATCCGCATGAGTAAAAATTTTTTCTTCAGTGTCTGTCATTGGAATTTTTATTCCTTTAATATTACTATTTATCTTTATAGCTATACTTAAAGGCTCAGCAAGCAAGACATACAACAGAGCTGATATTGGACAGCCTTGTTTGACTGAATTTTTCAACTGAAAATAATTGGTTAAGAAACCATTACATTTAACTAAACTAAAAATATGAGTATAAAAATGTTTATCCAATTGATAAATTTATTACCAAACCCAAATTTCTCAAGAACTTTAAAAAGATATTCATGTCCTGCTCTGTCAAACGCCTTTTCTTGATCTAATTTAATTACAAAACCTTCAATTTCATCCATTTCTACTAAGTCCATAAGATCTCTTATATTACATACAGTATCAGAAATGTCTTTACCAATAATACAGCAACTCTGACTTGGTGATATAATTTTAGGAAGTACATATTTAAGTCTATTAGCCATAACTCTAGCTAAAATCTTGTAGTCAACATTTAACAAACTTATTGGTCTAAAAATTTTTAAATCAAATTTATCACCTTTATTCTTATAAATCAAATTAATCATACCATATCTCATAGACCTAGACAACTCTTTATTACTTTCTATATTATCATATATATATTTCAGTACATGTTTTAAATCATTGAAAAAATACAAATAAAATTCAGTGGTTATTCCATCAGGTCCAGGTGTTTTACCTTTTTTCATACCTTTCACAGAATTTTTAATTTCTTCTATACTGATATCTTCATCACACATATGTACATCATCATCATCAATTTTAATATTTACATTACTTAACAATTCATTAACAGCATTCATATCAACCTGAACACAAGAGAACAATTCTTGATAAAAATCATGAATAGTATCTAATATTTCATTAGTTTCTGTGACAATAGCACCATCTCTATTTTTTATTTTACTTATACTATTTTTATTCTGTCTATATTTCTCTAGCTTTAAAAAATAAGAAGTATTTCTATCACTTTCAAGAGCCCACTGTGCCTTGGATCTCAAAATAGCACCTTGACACTTATGTTTTTCAAGTTCCTCTAATTCTGTCTTCAATTCTAAATATTTTATATTGTCAATCTGAAACCCATTTGCTGATT
The DNA here is from genome assembly GCA_028015205.1 of Mytilisepta virgata. Classification (NCBI taxonomy): domain Eukaryota; kingdom Metazoa; phylum Mollusca; class Bivalvia; order Mytilida; family Mytilidae; genus Mytilisepta; species Mytilisepta virgata. The sequence continues at coordinate 47,720,727 of CM051518.1, read as the reverse complement.
TAGCAGATAATTCTTGAATTTTGTTCTGTAATTTAAAATATACTTTATTCTTTTCTTTTTGTTTTTCTTTACCATAAAGTTGACTAACTCTTCTGATCTTAAATTTAAGATTATATCACCATACTAATGGATTAGTTATATAAAAATTAGATCCAATTTCATCAACAAATATTTTCCTCATTTTTTCTACAAAAACATCATCTTCTAAAAATGAGTTATTGAATATCCATACACCTGGACCCCTTTCTACATCAGAAAAATCTACAGTCATATTTACAAAATTATGATCACTAAAGCTGGTCTCAGTATAAAAAATATTTTTAACCATTGGTTTTAAGTCATTATTAACCAACATATAGTCAATCCTACTCTGAGTTAAAAACCCTTGAACTAATTGTTTTCTAGAAAACATTTTTGTATTTACGTTTCTGTTTCTCCATATATCATACAAATTCTTTTCCTGCATAATATTTTGCAAAGTTTTAACAGCTTTATCACAATAATACAAAGTTTTTCCACTTCTATCTAAGGATGACAATGCAGTATTAAAATCACCAGCTATGAGTAAAAAATTTTCACTACTAATTTTTTCTTTACACTTTATAAAAAATTCACATCTTTCGGAAATATTATTTGGAGCATATATATCACAGACATCTATTATTTTATCATTTATTTTTCCTCTAATATATAAAAATCTACCACTATCACTGTCTATCTCAGAAAAAATATTTTTCAATCTTTTACTTATTAAAATTGCAACACCCTTCCTACAGTTTTCACTATTACTGTAAAAAAATCACCATCCCATATATTCTTATCTTTCTGTATTTTAATTGCTAAATCATTATTCCAAAAAGTTTCTTGTAAACATACTACATCATAATAGCTTTCTTTACATAATGACAATATACAGTTTACTTTTCTACTATCACACAATCCATTACAGTTAAGGCTTACAAAATTAAATGAAGCCATCATAACTATACAAATGGTAAAATATATATATATAGAACAATTCATTTTGACTTATTATTTAAACTTTTTTTCTGATGTGCAAACTTTGCAGCTTTCAGGTTAGGATATACCTTCAACTTATCTCTCCTTCTGATTTCTACCACTTTGGGATGTGTATGTTTGCCTATATGTTCTCTGACACACACTTCTTGACTACTATATGTCAAAGGAGAGGTGTCAACAGAAATTTCTTCCAAATCACCAAATACTCCTTCGTCATCTCCCTCCTGGCTACTAACTTGTTCCGGAAGGGAGATAACATTACATTTGTTAATATCAACATCTTCACACATTTCTGTATCTACATTTTCATCTAAATTACAATTTTCATTTTCATTATCATTCAAATTAAGTTCATTATCATCTTCAAAACTGTCACTCTCGATCGCGTTCTTTTTTGTCTCTTCATCAGGAATAACTGTCGCGATATTTGTCATCAGAGCCACCTTTTCTTCTCCATTGTCGTACACACCCTGTTTGTCTTCACCATCTCCGGTCGCGCTCTGTATGGCTGTGTTTTATCTATTTATACCCGTATTGCTGTATAAAAAGCAAAAATAATTGTGATCCGAGTATTTTCGGTCCAGCCCCCAGTGAGGATCGAACTCACGACCCCTGGTTTACAAGACCAGTGCTCTAACCACTGAGCTATGGAGGCTCTTACCCGAAGCGGTCAAATTCAAGATGATAAAGGTAAACCCTTCAATCAAATTATTCTCAAAATACATGAAATATTTTCAAAATATCATTTGGACCAAGCAGCTTTCAAATTCAACGATCAAATGTGTTCAGATGTGTGATATTCACGCAGATGTACCAGAATTTTCTTCACTGATCATACTGACAATGAAATGATCAATTTGTCCACGTCATACCTTACCGATCAGTTTTTTGTCCTATTGATAAGGTCAATTAGACTTAATCTGTAACCAGTAACAACTCACATCTGTTAAATACCAAAATTTCTTTCCATTTCATCGGCGAATATACAACATCACAAAAAGCTTTTCCATTAACTCGAGAGGATAAGCTTAAAAGCAGAGATGAAAAAATAAAAAGAGGGGGCACCCGGGTTCGAACCGGGGACCTCTCGATCTGCAGTCGAATGCTCTACACCTTTCAGATGTGTGATATTCACGCAGATGTACCACAATTTTTTTCACTGATCATACTGACAATGAAATGATCAATTTGTCCACGTCATACCTTACCGATCAGTTTTTTTGTCCTATTGATAAGGTCAATTAGACTTAATCTATAACCAGTAACAACTCAGATCTGTTAAATACCAAAATTTCTTTCCATTTCATCGGCGAATATACAACATCACAAAAAGCTTTTCCATTAACTCAAGAGGATAAGCTTAAAAGCAGAGATGAAAAAATAAAAAGAGGGGGCACCCGGGTTCGAACCGGGGACCTCTCGATCTGCAGTCGAATGCTCTACCACTGAGCTATACCCCCAACTGAAGACAAGTGGTCAATTTTATAAACTTAAATGTAACAGAAGTTTTATACTTTTCTTTTCAGAAGAAACAATACATATGTAGTGTATTTATAGATGCCCATGTATATCGATCTTAATACAATTTACCAAAACGTCATGACAGGCAGTTTTTCCTCTTTTATATGTAAAGTGTCAGTCTTATGAATAAAATAAGATGAATTACAATATCAAAAATTTTCGACTTGTTTTTCAGTTGTGAAATTCTGGTTGATTATCTCTTCGTTTATAATTTAATGCTGGGCTTCCTTATTCAAAACTGTTGGTTGTGTTTTATCTATTTATACCCGTATTGCTGTATGAAAAGCAAAAATAATTGTGATCCGAGTATTTTCGGTCCAGCCCCCAGTGACGATCGAACTCACGACCCCTGGTTTACAAGACCAGTGCTCTAACCACTGAGCTATGGAGGCTCTTACCCGAAGCGGTCAAATTCAAGATGATAAAGGTAAACCCTTCAATCAAATTATTCTCAAAATACATGAAATATTTTCAAAATATCATTTGGACCAAGCAGCTTTCAAATTCAACGATCAAATGTGTTCAGATGTGTGATATTCACGCAGATGTACCAGAATTTTCTTCACTGATCATACTGACAATGAAATGATCAATTTGTCCACGTCATACCTTACCGATCAGTTTTTTGTCCTATTGATAAGGTCAATTAGACTTAATCTGTAACCAGTAACAACTCACATCTGTTAAATACCAAAATTTCTTTCCATTTCATCGGCGAATATACAACATCACAAAAAGCTTTTCCATTAACTCGAGAGGATAAGCTTAAAAGCAGAGATGAAAAAATAAAAAGAGGGGGCACCCGGGTTCGAACAGGGGACCTCTCGATCTGCAGTCGAATGCTCTACACCTTTCAGATGTGTGATATTCACGCAGATGTACCACAATTTTTTTCACTGATCATACTGACAATGAAATGATCAATTTGTCCACGTCATACCTTACCGATCAGTTTTTTTGTCCTATTGATAAGGTCAATTAGACTTAATCTATAACCAGTAACAACTCAGATCTGTTAAATACCAAAATTTCTTTCCATTTCATCGGCGAATATACAACATCACAAAAAGCTTTTCCATTAACTCAAGAGGATAAGCTTAAAAGCAGAGATGAAAAAATAAAAAGAGGGGGCACCCGGGTTCGAACCGGGGACCTCTCGATCTGCAGTCGAATGCTCTACCACTGAGCTATACCCCCAACTGAAGACAAGTGGTCAATTTTATAAACTTAAATGTAACAGAAGTTTTATACTTTTCTTTTCAGAAGAAACAATACATATGTAGTGTATTTATAGATGCCCATGTATATCGATCTTAATACAATTTACCAAAACGTCATGACAGGCAGTTTTTCCTCTTTTATATGTAAAGTGTCAGTCTTATGAATAAAATAAGATGAATTACAATATCAAAAATTTTCGACTTGTTTTTCAGTTGTGAAATTCTGGTTGATTATCTCTTCGTTTATAATTTAATGCTGGGCTTCCTTATTCAAAACTGTTGGTTGTGTTTTATCTATTTATACCCGTATTGCTGTATGAAAAGCAAAAATAATTGTGATCCGAGTATTTTCGGTCCAGCCCCCAGTGAGGATCGAACTCACGACCCCTGGTTTACAAGACCTGTGCTCTAACCACTGAGCTATGGAGGCTCTTACCCGAAGCGGTCAAATTCAAGATGATAAAGGTAAACCCTTCAATCAAATTATTCTCAAAATACATGAAATATTTTCAAAATATCATTTGGACCAAGCAGCTTTCAAATTCAACGATCAAATGTGTTCAGATGTGTGATATTCACGCAGATGTACCAGAATTTTCTTCACTGATCATACTGACAATGAAATGATCAATTTGTCCACGTCATACCTTACCGATCAGTTTTTTGTCCTATTGATAAGGTCAATTAGACTTAATCTGTAACCAGTAACAACTCACATCTGTTAAATACCAAAATTTCTTTCCATTTGATCGGCGAATATACAACATCACAAAAAGCTTTTCCATTAACTCGAGAGGATAAGCTTAAAAGCAGAGATGAAAAAATAAAAAGAGGGGGCACCCGGGTTCGAACCGGGGACCTCTCGATCTGCAGTCGAATGCTCTACACCTTTCAGATGTGTGATATTCACGCAGATGTACCAGAATTTTTTTCACTGATCATACTGACAATGAAATGATCAATTTGTCCACGTCATACCTTACCGATCAGTTTTTTTGTCCTATTGATAAGGTCAATTAGACTTAATCTATAACCAGTAACAACTCAGATCTGTTAAATACCAAAATTTCTTTCCATTTCATCGGCGAATATACAACATCACAAAAAGCTTTTCCATTAACTCAAGAGGATAAGCTTAAAAGCAGAGATGAAAAAATAAAAAGAGGGGGCACCCGGGTTCGAACAGGGGACATCTCGATCTGCAGTCGAATGCTCTACCACTGAGCTATACCCCCAACTGAAGACAAGTGGTCAATTTTATAAACTTAAATGTAACAGAAGTTTTATACTTTTCTTTTCAGAAGAAACAATACATATGTAGTGTATTTATAGATGCCCATGTATATCGATCTTAATACAATTTACCAAAACGTCATGACAGGCAGTTTTTCCTCTTTTATATGTAAAGTGTCAGTCTTATGAATAAAATAAGATGAATTACAATATCAAAAATTTTCGACTTGTTTTTCAGTTGTGAAATTCTGGTTGATTATCTCTTCGTTTATAATTTAATGCTGGGCTTCCTTATTCAAAACTGTTGGTTGTGTTTTATCTATTTATACCCGTATTGCTGTATGAAAAGCAAAAATAATTGTGATCCGAGTATTTTCGGTCCAGCCCCCAGTGAGGATCGAACTCACGACCCCTGGTTTACAAGACCAGTGCTCTAACCACTGAGCTATGGAGGCTCTTACCCGAAGCGGTCAAATTCAAGATGATAAAGGTAAACCCTTCAATCAAATTATTCTCAAAATACATGAAATATTTTCAAAATATCATTTGGACCAAGCAGCTTTCAAATTCAACGATCAAATGTGTTCAGATGTGTGATATTCACGCAGATGTACCAGAATTTTTTTCACTGATCATACTGACAATGAAATGATCAATTTGTCCACGTCATACCTTACCGATCAGTTTTTTGTCCTATTGATAAGGTCAATTAGACTTAATCTGTAACCAGTAACAACTCACATCTGTTAAATACCAAAATTTCTTTCCATTTCATCGGCGAATATACAACATCACAAAAAGCTTTTCCATTAACTCGAGAGGATAAGCTTAAAAGCAGAGATGAAAAAATAAAAAGAGGGGGCACCCGGATTCGAACCGGGGACCTCTCGATCTGCAGTCGAATGCTCTACCACTGAGCTATACCCCCAACTGAAGACAAGTGGTCAATTTTATAAACTTAAATGTAACAGAAGTTTTATACTTTTCTTTTCAGAAGAAACAATACATATGTAGCGTATTTATAGATGCCCATGTATATCGATCTTAATACAATTTACCAAAACGTCATGACAGGCAGTTTTTCCTCTTTTATATGTAAAGAGTCAGTCTTATGAATAAAATAAGATGAATTACAATATCAAAAATTTTCGACTTGTTTTTCAGTTGTGAAATTCTGGTTGATTATCTCTTCGTTTATAATTTAATGCTGGGCTTCCTTATTCAAAACTGTTGGTTGTGTTTTATCTATTTATACCCGTATTGCTGTATGAAAAGCAAAAATAATTGTGATCCGAGTATTTTCGGTCCAGCCCCCAGTGAGGATCGAACTCACGACCCCTGGTTTACAAGACCAGTGCTCTAACCACTGAGCTATGGAGGCTCTTACCCGAAGCGGTCAAATTCAAGATGATAAAGGTAAACCCTTCAATCAAATTATTCTCAAAATACATGAAATATTTTCAAAATATCATTTGGACCAAGCAGCTTTCAAATTCAACGATCAAATGTGTTCAGATGTGTGATATTCACGCAGATGTACCAGAATTTTCTTCACTGATCATACTGACAATGAAATGATCAATTTGTCCACGTCATACCTTACCGATCAGTTTTTTGTCCTATTGATAAGGTCAATTAGACTTAATCTGTAACCAGTAACAACTCACATCTGTTAAATACCAAAATTTCTTTCCATTTCATCGGCGAATATACAACATCACAAAAAGCTTTTCCATTAACTCGAGAGGATAAGCTTAAAAGCAGAGATGAAAAAATAAAAAGAGGGGGCACCCGGGTTCGAACCGGGGACCTCTCGATCTGCAGTCGAATGCTCTACACCTTTCAGATGTGTGATATTCACGCAGATGTACCAGAATTTTTTTCACTGATCATACTGACAATGAAATGATCAATTTGTCCACGTCATACCTTACCGATCAGTTTTTTTGTCCTATTGATAAGGTCAATTAGACTTAATCTATAACCAGTAACAACTCAGATCTGTTAAATACCAAAATTTCTTTCCATTTCATCGGCGAATATACAACATCACAAAAAGCTTTTCCATTAACTCAAGAGGATAAGCTTAAAAGCAGAGATGAAAAAATAAAAAGAGGGGGCACCCGGGTTCGAACAGGGGACATCTCGATCTGCAGTCGAATGCTCTACCACTGAGCTATACCCCCAACTGAAGACAAGTGGTCAATTTTATAAACTTAAATGTAACAGAAGTTTTATACTTTTCTTTTCAGAAGAAACAATACATATGTAGTGTATTTATAGATGCCCATGTATATCGATCTTAATACAATTTACCAAAACGTCATGACAGGCAGTTTTTCCTCTTTTATATGTAAAGTGTCAGTCTTATGAATAAAATAAGATGAATTACAATATCAAAAATTTTCGACTTGTTTTTCAGTTGTGAAATTCTGGTTGATTATCTCTTCGTTTATAATTTAATGCTGGGCTTCCTTATTCAAAACTGTTGGTTGTGTTTTATCTATTTATACCCGTATTGCTGTATGAAAAGCAAAAATAATTGTGATCCGAGTATTTTCGGTCCAGCCCCCAGTGAGGATCGAACTCACGACCCCTGGTTTACAAGACCAGTGCTCTAACCACTGAGCTATGGAGGCTCTTACCCGAAGCGGTCAAATTCAAGATGATAAAGGTAAACCCTTCAATCAAATTATTCTCAAAATACATGAAATATTTTCAAAATATCATTTGGACCAAGCAGCTTTCAAATTCAACGATCAAATGTGTTCAGATGTGTGATATTCACGCAGATGTACCAGAATTTTTTTCACTGATCATACTGACAATGAAATGATCAATTTGTCCACGTCATACCTTACCGATCAGTTTTTTGTCCTATTGATAAGGTCAATTAGACTTAATCTGTAACCAGTAACAACTCACATCTGTTAAATACCAAAATTTCTTTCCATTTCATCGGCGAATATACAACATCACAAAAAGCTTTTCCATTAACTCGAGAGGATAAGCTTAAAAGCAGAGATGAAAAAATAAAAAGAGGGGGCACCCGGATTCGAACCGGGGACCTCTCGATCTGCAGTCGAATGCTCTACCACTGAGCTATACCCCCAACTGAAGACAAGTGGTCAATTTTATCAACTTAAATGTAACAGAAGTTTTATACTTTTCTTTTCAGAAGAAACAATACATATGTAGCGTATTTATAGATGCCCATGTATATCGATCTTAATACAATTTACCAAAACGTCATGACAGGCAGTTTTTCCTCTTTTATATGTAAAGAGTCAGTCTTATGAATAAAATAAGATGAATTACAATATCAAAAATTTTCGACTTGTTTTTCAGTTGTGAAATTCTGGTTGATTATCTCTTCGTTTATAATTTAATGCTGGGCTTCCTTATTCAAAACTGTTGGTTGTGTTTTATCTATTTATACCCGTATTGCTGTATGAAAAGCAAAAATAATTGTGATCCGAGTATTTTCGGTCCAGCCCCCAGTGAGGATCGAACTCACGACCCCTGGTTTACAAGACCAGTGCTCTTTTTTTTCTTTTGATAAAATTTTATTAACAAAATCATGTAAAATGGTAACAAGGTCAGTCTCCTAGCTATCAGCAGTATATTACATAAAATGTGAATGCATTATTAAATTACAGCCACAGAATAGTTATCACAGATAAGAATGATATTGGTATTACATATTCAGAAATCTAAAAATACTTTGTCATTTTTCAATCTCAAAACTGGATTGTCATTTGAATAATATTTATCAAATAACTGTTTACATTGTATTGTTTTATAGTGTTCATATGCATAATCAATATTTCTCAAAACAGTACATTTATAATATTCTTTTATATCTAATATCCTATTATCTTTCAGTGCTACATTGCGTCTCTTAATTATACAGAATTTTCTGATGGATAACATATTATTCACAAAGTAAAAATTGGTACCCTTGGAATTTGTCAAAAGTCCAAATAAAATCAGTTTTTCAAAATTAAGTTGGTTTACAAAACTAGAAGTGCAATTAGCGCATATGTTATGTAAAAAATCCTTCATGAAGTCATTAAAATCTGACAAATAAGAGCATTCTAAAATCATATGGTTAACAGTTTCAGTGGCTGACATACATACAGGACATAAATCATCTTGTGTAATTTTACATTTCAACAACTTTTCTTTTGTAAAAATCACATTATGAAATAATTTAAAAACCACATTCCGAACATCACTCTGTAAAAACGGCATATTCAGAACCTTATATACCATATTAACCTCAAGATCTGGATATTCCTGTTTCCAAATTTTCAAAGACTTTGGTTCACAATTGTCAGTACATTTTAGTATAAGTAAGTCATAATAAGATTTTGAATTTCTTGGCAACTGAGAAATTTTACCATTATATTTAAAAACTATACTAAGAGATAAAATATCTTTATTTTTGTTCTCATTTTCTTCAACGATTTTTTTCCAATCATCGGGCAAACAATTAAGTAAAATGTTGACATATTTTAAAATCTTTTCTTCAGACATATCTGTTAATGTTTCTTTAATGATATCAGTAATATAACTAGGTTTTAAAAAACCCCTTTTACATTCAAAAGAAATGTCTTTAATCTTTATAACACCTGACTTAATAAATTGTTCAAAATACAACACCTTCCCTTTACATTTTATATTTGGGTTAAAAAATAATGGAACATGAAACACATTTTTTGAATCAATATCTATTTCTATATGTTCTCTTATGCTAACCCAAGCTTTCAACAAAGATCTATAAAAATCTGGTAAAAATATTAAGTATTTGTCAGGTATATCACAGAACAATATTTCATTTCCTAAATTCATGTTTCCCACCTTTGAGAAAAAATATCTGCAAGTATATTTCCAAACAGCTGAGTAATCTTCATCTAAAAATCTGACTAAAAATTTTAATCTGAATGCTAACATTTTTTGCTTTATATCTGGAAAATTAAGGCCACCTCTCTGAGTTTTATTAACAATCATATTATACGAAATAAGAGGAACTTTGTCATTCCAGAGAAAATTCAAACATTTAGTTTTAATAACTTGATAATACTTTTCTGGAATATCTACAACCATTAAACAATACCAAAGTTTGCTCATTAACAATGAACTGATTACACTTATTTTACCATGCAAGGAAAGGTTTCTCATTTTCCATAAATTAAGAAGTTTTGAAATCCTACTAATCTTACTTTCCCAATTTAACTGTTCACATAATGTTTTGTTTTTCCCTATCCAAATTCCTAAGAGTTGTACAGCCTCTTTACATTCTTTGATTTGTAAGATCTCTAAATCTTCTTTTGTAACAACACCAGTTCCTAATTCCATTATTTCAGATTTACTTTTATTTAATTTTGCACCTGAAGCTTTCTCATATAACTCTAAAACTTGAAAAGTTTCCTTAACAGATTTTTTATCCGAAAGTATCAAAGTATTATCATCTGCATGAGAAAATATTTTCACATTTTCATTAGAATTAGGTATTGTTACACCTTTAATATTCACATTTTGTTTAATTGCAGCACTCAATGGTTCTGCAACTAAAACATACAATAAGGCTGATATAGGACATCCCTGTTTCACTGAATTTTTAATTTTAAAATAAGGTGTTAAAATTCCGTTGCATTTGACAGAACTATAAATATTGGTATAAAATATTTTGATCCATTTACAAAATTTTCTCCCAAAACCAAATTGTTTAAGAACCGCAAATAAATAGTCATGTCCTACTCTGTCAAATGCTTTTTCCTGGTCTAATTTTAGAAGAAAAGCCTCAAAATGATCATTTTCTACCAGATCCAATAAATCTCTAACACTAATAGTGGTGTCTGATATATCTCTACCAATGATACAACAACTCTGTGTAGGTGAAATTATTTTTGGCAATACAAACTTTAGTCTATTAGACATAATTCTAGATAATATCTTATAATCTACATTTAATAAACTAATTGGTCTAAAATTCTTAAGCTCAGTTTTGTTACCTTTGTTTTTATAAATTAGATTAATCACACTGTACTTCATTGATTTAGATAATTCTTTATTATCATTGATAGTATTGTAAATATATAGTAAAACATTTTGTAATTCTTTAAAAAAATACAAGTAAAATTCTGTAGTTAGTCCATCATTTCCAGGTGTTTTACCTTTCAACATACCATGTAATGATTTAAAAATTTCTTCTGTACTTATATCTTGATCACACATTTTTACATCATCATCATCTATAGATACATTAACAAAATTCACAAATTCCTCTATAGATAATTCATCGGTTTGAACACAAGAAAATAAATCTTTATAATATTCATGAATAATATCGAGTAAATTATTTGTTTCTCTTACAATGTTCCCTTCTGAGTTTTTTAATTCCCATATTAAATGCGAATTCTGTCTTTGCTTCTCCAGTTGCAAGAAATATGCGGTATTCCTATCATTTTCAATAGCCCATTTTGATTTAGATCTAAGAATAGCTCCATCGCATCTATGTTTTTCAAAATCATCTAGTCTATTTTTTAATTCTAAATAAGTATTACTATCAACATTGAATCCATTAGCTGACTTAATTGACAATTCCTGGATACTATTTTGTATTTTGTAAAATTCTTTATTTCTTTCTTTTTGTTTTTCTTTTCCATAAATCTGACTTACTCTTTTAATTTTGAATTTTAAATTATCCCACCAAACCAAAGGATGTTCCAAATAAAAATCAGATCCAATTTCATCACTTAAAATTTTTCTAATTTTGTTTACAAACTCAGTATCTTGTAAAAAAGAGTTATTAAAAATCCAAATACCTGGACCTCTTTCCACTTCAGATAAATCAACCTTCATATTTACTATACAATGGTCACTGAAAGATGTATCATTATAATATATATTTTTGATGTATGGTTTTAAATTTTGTGACACTAGAAAATAATCTATCCTACTCTGAGTTAAAAACCCATCTACTTCTTGTTTCCTTGAATACATTTTGTTGTTTACATTTCTATCTCTCCATATATCATACAGTTGTTTCTCATTCATAATATTTGATAGTTCTTTTACACTTTTATCATTTACATGCCTACTTCTCCCTGATCTATCTAGGGATGATAATGTGGTATTAAAATCACCGGCTACTATAACATAATCATTATCTGAAATGTTCTGTTTACATTTTAAAAAGAAATTACACTTTTCATCTAAATCATTTGGTGCATATATATTATATATCTCTAAACATTTGCCTTCTACTATACCTTTCACTTCAATAAATCTACCATTATCACTTTGAACTACATAAAATATACCTTTTAACTTTTTACTTATAAGAATAGCTACACCTTGTCTATTGTTAGTACCATTACTAAAAAAAATTTCACCATCCCATAGAGAACTATCTCTTCTAATTCTTTCAACAAACTCGTCATTCCAAAACGTTTCTTGAAGGCATACGATGTCACAATGTCTTTCTTTACATAAGGCAAATATACAATTTAATTTTCTAACATCTCGTAAGCCATTACAGTTAAAACTTACAATATTTAGCAAAGCCATTAAACATATGATAATAATAACATTTATTTGGCTTATAATTTGATTATTCATTTGGCTGATTTGAATTTTTTAAACTCATGAACTTTCTTTGCCGTCTTGTAATTTGGAACCAATTTCTTTAATCTCCTTCTAACTATTTTGAAACCCCTCCCTGTATTTTCACTGATGTGTTCCCCTTGACTTTCTACATCAGTCCCGGGAGAACCATCAAGACTTATATCATCTAATTCCCCACTGTTACCTTCATCCATTACCTCATCTTCAACCTGGTTACATACTTGTTCCAAGCTGGAGACATTTTTTTCTCATTGTCTGAACTTTCAGAAATTTCATTCTGAGTTTCAATTGATTCTGCAGAATTATTTTCTACAATAGACTTATCCTCAACCAAAGTATCTTTGTTTTTATTAACAATTTGTCTTTTTTGTGTAATTATACCTTGATCACTTTTTCCAAAGTCATTATTCTGACAATTTTCTAAAGATTTAATATCGTTATTACATACATTTAATTCTAAGTCTTTTGCAAATAAAACGTCATCTTCTTCTTTACTGTTCTTTTCACTGTCCTTTTCTGCTTCATCTTCATTAACCATTTCTATCTCTGATTCTTGTATTCCATCACAAATTGTTATAGTTTCATATTTATCCTCATCTTCGTTCCTCACCACATCTACCTGAATGTCCTCAGTTTTCGTCTTAAAATCGTCATCTTTAGCAAGCACTTCCACATCAGCTTCTACACTGTTGTCTACAGTTTTATGATCAAACTCTTCTTCCATATTTTCAACATTCTCTTCTGAATTTGTATTTTCATTACTTCTTTTTGGTCCTTTCCCAAATCCGTCACCCCAGTCTCTTCTTGTTTTTCTACACTCACAAGTAGCTCTAGCAACTCCACATGCAAAACATCTCCTTTCCGGACAATTTCTGCCTATGTGCCCCTGTTTACCGCAGTTGTAACGACGAAAATCAGGGCAGTCTTTATAAATATGATTTGGACTAAAACAACATGAGCAGACTCTAACTTGATCATTATGTACCACACGATAATATGCATTCTCTTTTTCATCCACTGAAAATTTCATAGAGTATGGAATTGAGGTCAGCTCGGGTGGTAATCTGGCCTTGAAAATTCTCGTTCCATCACACACAGCTGATCTACTTGTCATTCTACGTTTCTTAATGTCTGATATAATCTCTACTCCAATTTTCTGAAATCTGTCAATTATTTCCTCGTCAGACACATACATGCTCAAGTTAATCACTGAAACTACTTTAATTCTAGATGTCAATTCTTTTACAGATACTTGCTTTCCTTTAACATTGATTTCACCAGATATATCACCAACAAATTTTCTCTCTTTAAGTACAACTTCATATACATATCCCAATTTCGGAACACAAGCCATTACAGACCCGATCCCGCATTTCTTTTCAATTTCATCTATAATATCTTCCGGTGGTAATGTTCTATTATCATTAACATCAACCAGCACGGTAAGATCCTTGGAAAAAATCTCATCGAATTTGTACTTTTCACCCATAGTACGTTATGGTGTTTGTTTGTTATTGTTCACAAACAATTTGTGGTATTAAGATAAATTCTCCAAATAGGAATCAAACACACCGCAAATACTATCCCCCCTTTTCCTGTTCAAAACAGGATTAGGGGTAAACTAGTCTGTATTCAACAGAGTTTATGCGTTTGAAATGTGTCAGAATAATTATAAATATTGTAAATATCAATCAAAAGCTTACATGTGATCGCAAACTCACCAAAACAGCAAAATATTCGGACGATAGTCGACCTACATCTTGACCGGGTTTATCCAAAAACCGACCTCTCCAGAAGAAACAATACATATGTAGCGTATTTATAGATGCCCATGTATATCGATCTTAATACAATTTACCAAAACGTCATGACAGGCAGGTTTTCCTCTTTTATATGTAAAGAGTCAGTCTTATGAATAAAATAAGATGAATTACAATATCAAAAATTTTCGACTTGTTTTTCAGTTGTGAAATTCTGGTTGATTATCTCTTCGTTTATAATTTAATGCTGGGCTTCCTTATTCAAAACTGTTGGTTGTGTTTTATCTATTTATACCCGTATTGCTGTATGAAAAGCAAAAATAATTGTGATCCGAGTATTTTCGGTCCAGCCCCCAGTGAGGATCGAACTCACGACCCCTGGTTTACAAGACCAGTGCTCTAACCACTGAGCTATGGAGGCTCTTACCCGAAGCGGTCAAATTCAAGATGATAAAGGTAAACCCTTCAATCAAATTATTCTCAAAATACATGAAATATTTTTCAAAATATCATTTGGACCAAGCAGCTTTCAAATTCAACGATCAAATGTGTTCAGATGTGTGATATTCACGCAGATGTACCAGAATTTTTTTCACTGATCATACTGACAATGAAATGATCAATTTGTCCACGTCATACCTTACCGATCAGTTTTTTGTCCTATTGATAAGGTCAATTAGACTTAATCTATAACCAGTAACAACTCAGATCTGTTAAATACCAAAATTTCTTTCCATTTCATCGGCGAATATACAACATCACAAAAAGCTTTTCCATTAACTCAAGAGGATAAGCTTAAAAGCAGAGATGAAAAAATAAAAAGAGGGGGCACCCGGGTTCGAACCGGGGACCTCTCGATCTGCAGTCGAATGCTCTACCACTGAGCTATACCCCCAACTGAAGACAAGTGGTCAATTTTATAAACTTAAATGTAACAGAAGTTTTATACTTTTCTTTTCAGAAGAAACAATACATATGTAGCGTATTTATAGATGCCCATGTATATCGATCTTATTAATACAATTTACCAAAACGTCATGACAGGCAGTTTTTCCTCTTTTATATGTAAAGAGTCAGTCTTATGAATAAAATAAGATGAATTACAATATCAAAAATTTTCGACTTCTTTTTCAGTTGTGAAATTCTGGTTGATTATCTCTTCGTTTATAATTTAATGCTGGGCTTCCTTATTCAAAACTGTTGGTTGTGTTTTATCTATTTATACCCGTATTGCTGTATGAAAAGCAAAAATAATTGTGGTCCGAGTATTTTCGGTCCAGCCCCCAGTGAGGATCGAACTCACGACCCCTGGTTTACAAGACCAGTGCTCTAACCACTGAGCTATGGAGGCTCTTACCCGAAGCGGTCAAATTCAAGATGATAAAGGTAAACCCTTCAATCAAATTATTCTCAAAATACATGAAATATTTTTCAAAATATCATTTGGACCAAGCAGCTTTCAAATTCAACGATCAAATGTGTTCAGATGTGTGATATTCACGCAGATGTACCAGAATTTTTTTCACTGATCATACTGACAATGAAATGATCAATTTGTCCACGTCATACCTTACCGATCAGTTTTTTGTCCTATTGATAAGGTCAATTAGACTTAATCTATAACCAGTAACAACTCAGATCTGTTAAATACCAAAATTTCTTTCCATTTCATCGGCGAATATACAACATCACAAAAAGCTTTTCCATTAACTCAAGAGGATAAGCTTAAAAGCAGAGATGAAAAAATAAAAAGAGGGGGCACCCGGGTTCGAACCGGGGACCTCTCGATCTGCAGTCGAATGCTCTACCACTGAGCTATACCCCCAACTGAAGACAAGTGGTCAATTTTATAAACTTAAATGTAACAGAAGTTTTATACTTTTCTTTTCAGAAGAAACAATACATATGTAGCGTATTTATAGATGCCCATGTATATCGATCTTAATACAATTTACCAAAACGTCATGACAGGCAGTTTTTCCTCTTTTATATGTAAAGAGTCAGTCTTATGAATAAAATAAGATGAATTACAATATCAAAAATTTTCGACTTGTTTTTCAGTTGTGAAATTCTGGTTGATTATCTCTTCGTTTATAATTTAATGCTGGGCTTCCTTATTCAAAACTGTTGGTTGTGTTTTATCTATTTATACCCGTATTGCTGTATGAAAAGCAAAAATAATTGTGATCCGAGTATTTTCGGTCCAGCCCCCAGTGAGGATCGAACTCACGACCCCTGGTTTACAAGACCAGTGCTCTAACCACTGAGCTATGGAGGCTCTTACCCGAAGCGGTCAAATTCAAGATGATAAAGGTAAACCCTTCAATCAAATTATTCTCAAAATACATGAAATATTTTTCAAAATATCATTTGGACCAAGCAGCTTTCAAATTCAACGATCAAATGTGTTCAGATGTGTGATATTCACGCAGATGTACCAGAATTTTTTTCACTGATCATACTGACAATGAAATGATCAATTTGTCCACGTCATACCTTACCGATCAGTTTTTTGTCCTATTGATAAGGTCAATTAGACTTAATCTATAACCAGTAACAACTCAGATCTGTTAAATACCAAAATTTCTTTCCATTTCATCGGCGAATATACAACATCACAAAAAGCTTTTCCATTAACTCAAGAGGATAAGCTTAAAAGCAGAGATGAAAAAATAAAAAGAGGGGGCACCCGGGTTCGAACCGGGGACCTCTCGATCTGCAGTCGAATGCTCTACCACTGAGCTATACCCCCAACTGAAGACAAGTGGTCAATTTTATAAACTTAAATGTAACAGAAGTTTTATACTTTTCTTTTCAGAAGAAACAATACATATGTAGCGTATTTATAGATGCCCATGTATATCGATCTTAATACAATTTACCAAAACGTCATGACAGGCAGTTTTTCCTCTTTTATATGTAAAGAGTCAGTCTTATGAATAAAATAAGATGAATTACAATATCAAAAATTTTCGACTTGTTTTTCGGTTGTGAAATTCTGGTTGATTATCTCTTCGTTTATAATTTAATGCTGGGCTTCCTTATTCAAAACTGTTGGTTGTGTTTTATCTATTTATACCCGTATTGCTGTATGAAAAGCAAAAATAATTGTGATCCGAGTATTTTCGGTCCAGCCCCCAGTGAGGATCGAACTCACGACCCCTGGTTTACAAGACCAGTGCTCTAACCACTGAGCTATGGAGGCTCTTACCCGAAGCGGTCAAATTCAAGATGATAAAGGTAAACCCTTCAATCAAATTATTCTCAAAATACATGAAATATTTTTCAAAATATCATTTGGACCAAGCAGCTTTCAAATTCAACGATCAAATGTGTTCAGATGTGTGATATTCACGCAGATGTACCAGAATTTTTTTCACTGATCATACTGACAATGAAATGATCAATTTGTCCACGTCATACCTTACCGATCAGTTTTTTGTCCTATTGATAAGGTCAATTAGACTTAATCTATAACCAGTAACAACTCAGATCTGTTAAATACCAAAATTTCTTTCCATTTCATCGGCGAATATACAACATCACAAAAAGCTTTTCCATTAACTCAAGAGGATAAGCTTAAAAGCAGAGATGAAAAAATAAAAAGAGGGGGCACCCGGGTTCGAACCGGGGACCTCTCGATCTGCAGTCGAATGCTCTACCACTGAGCTATACCCCCAACTGAAGACAAGTGGTCAATTTTATAAACTTAAATGTAACAGAAGTTTTATACTTTTCTTTTCAGAAGAAACAATACATATGTAGCGTATTTATAGATGCCCATGTATATCGATCTTAATACAATTTACCAAAACGTCATGACAGGCAGTTTTTCCTCTTTTATATGTAAAGAGTCAGTCTTATGAATAAAATAAGATGAATTACAATATCAAAAATTTTCGACTTGTTTTTCGGTTGTGAAATTCTGGTTGATTATCTCTTCGTTTATAATTTAATGCTGGGCTTCCTTATTCAAAACTGTTGGTTGTGTTTTATCTATTTATACCCGTATTGCTGTATGAAAAGCAAAAATAATTGTGATCCGAGTATTTTCGGTCCAGCCCCCAGTGAGGATCGAACTCACGACCCCTGGTTTACAAGACCAGTGCTCTAACCACTGAGCTATGGAGGCTCTTACCCGAAGCGGTCAAATTCAAGATGATAAAGGTAAACCCTTCAATCAAATTATTCTCAAAATACATGAAATATTTTTCAAAATATCATTTGGACCAAGCAGCTTTCAAATTCAACGATCAAATGTGTTCAGATGTGTGATATTCACGCAGATGTACCAGAATTTTTTTCACTGATCATACTGACAATGAAATGATCAATTTGTCCACGTCATACCTTACCGATCAGTTTTTTGTCCTATTGATAAGGTCAATTAGACTTAATCTATAACCAGTAACAACTCAGATCTGTTAAATACCAAAATTTCTTTCCATTTCATCGGCGAATATACAACATCACAAAAAGCTTTTCCATTAACTCAAGAGGATAAGCTTAAAAGCAGAGATGAAAAAATAAAAAGAGGGGGCACCCGGGTTCGAACCGGGGACCTCTCGATCTGCAGTCGAATGCTCTACCACTGAGCTATACCCCCAACTGAAGACAAGTGGTCAATTTTATAAACTTAAATGTAACAGAAGTTTTATACTTTTCTTTTCAGAAGAAACAATACATATGTAGCGTATTTATAGATGCCCATGTATATCGATCTTAATACAATTTACCAAAACGTCATGACAGGCAGTTTTTCCTCTTTTATATGTAAAGAGTCAGTCTTATGAATAAAATAAGATGAATTACAATATCAAAAATTTTCGACTTGTTTTTCAGTTGTGAAATTCTGGTTGATTATCTCTTCGTTTATAATTTAATGCTGGGCTTCCTTATTCAAAACTGTTGGTTGTGTTTTATCTATTTATACCCGTATTGCTGTATGAAAAGCAAAAATAATTGTGATCCGAGTATTTTCGGTCCAGCCCCCAGTGAGGATCGAACTCACGACCCCTGGTTTACAAGACCAGTGCTCTAACCACTGAGCTATGGAGGCTCTTACCCGAAGCGGTCAAATTCAAGATGATAAAGGTAAACCCTTCAATCAAATTATTCTCAAAATACATGAAATATTTTCAAAATATCATTTGGACCAAGCAGCTTTCAAATTCAACGATCAAATGTGTTCAGATGTGTGATATTCACGCAGATGTACCAGAATTTTTTTCACTGATCATACTGACAATGAAATGATCAATTTGTCCACGTCATACCTTACCGATCAGTTTTTTGTCCTATTGATAAGGTCAATTAGACTTAATCTATAACCAGTAACAACTCAGATCTGTTAAATACCAAAATTTCTTTCCATTTCATCGGCGAATATACAACATCACAAAAAGCTTTTCCATTAACTCAAGAGGATAAGCTTAAAAGCAGAGATGAAAAAATAAAAAGAGGGGGCACCCGGGTTCGAACCGGGGACCTCTCGATCTGCAGTCGAATGCTCTACCACTGAGCTATACCCCCAACTGAAGACAAGTGGTCAATTTTATAAACTTAAATGTAACAGAAGTTTTATACTTTTCTTTTCAGAAGAAACAATACATATGTAGCGTATTTATAGATGCCCATGTATATCGATCTTAATACAATTTACCAAAACGTCATGACAGGCAGTTTTTCCTCTTTTATATGTAAAGAGTCAGTCTTATGAATAAAATAAGATGAATTACAATATCAAAAATTTTCGACTTGTTTTTCGGTTGTGAAATTCTGGTTGATTATCTCTTCGTTTATAATTTAATGCTGGGCTTCCTTATTCAAAACTGTTGGTTGTGTTTTATCTATTTATACCCGTATTGCTGTATGAAAAGCAAAAATAATTGTGATCCGAGTATTTTCGGTCCAGCCCCCAGTGAGGATCGAACTCACGACCCCTGGTTTACAAGACCAGTGCTCTAACCACTGAGCTATGGAGGCTCTTACCCGAAGCGGTCAAATTCAAGATGATAAAGGTAAACCCTTCAATCAAATTATTCTCAAAATACATGAAATATTTTTCAAAATATCATTTGGACCAAGCAGCTTTCAAATTCAACGATCAAATGTGTTCAGATGTGTGATATTCACGCAGATGTACCAGAATTTTTTTCACTGATCATACTGACAATGAAATGATCAATTTGTCCACGTCATACCTTACCGATCAGTTTTTTGTCCTATTGATAAGGTCAATTAGACTTAATCTATAACCAGTAACAACTCAGATCTGTTAAATACCAAAATTTCTTTCCATTTCATCGGCGAATATACAACATCACAAAAAGCTTTTCCATTAACTCAAGAGGATAAGCTTAAAAGCAGAGATGAAAAAATAAAAAGAGGGGGCACCCGGGTTCGAACCGGGGACCTCTCGATCTGCAGTCGAATGCTCTACCACTGAGCTATACCCCCAACTGAAGACAAGTGGTCAATTTTATAAACTTAAATGTAACAGAAGTTTTATACTTTTCTTTTCAGAAGAAACAATACATATGTAGCGTATTTATAGATGCCCATGTATATCGATCTTAATACAATTTACCAAAACGTCATGACAGGCAGTTTTTCCTCTTTTATATGTAAAGAGTCAGTCTTATGAATAAAATAAGATGAATTACAATATCAAAAATTTTCGACTTGTTTTTCAGTTGTGAAATTCTGGTTGATTATCTCTTCGTTTATAATTTAATGCTGGGCTTCCTTATTCAAAACTGTTGGTTGTGTTTTATCTATTTATACCCGTATTGCTGTATGAAAAGCAAAAATAATTGTGATCCGAGTATTTTCGGTCCAGCCCCCAGTGAGGATCGAACTCACGACCCCTGGTTTACAAGACCAGTGCTCTAACCACTGAGCTATGGAGGCTCTTACCCGAAGCGGTCAAATTCAAGATGATAAAGGTAAACCCTTCAATCAAATTATTCTCAAAATACATGAAATATTTTTCAAAATATCATTTGGACCAAGCAGCTTTGAAATTCAACGATCAAATGTGTTCAGATGTGTGATATTCACGCAGATGTACCAGAATTTTTTTCACTGATCATACTGACAATGAAATGATCAATTTGTCCACGTCATACCTTACCGATCAGTTTTTTGTCCAATTGATAAGGTCAATTAGACTTAATCTATAACCAGTAACAACTCAGATCTGTTAAATACCAAAATTTCTTTCCATTTCATCGGCGAATATACAACATCACAAAAAGCTTTTCCATTAACTCAAGAGGATAAGCTTTAAAAGCAGAGATAAAAAAAATAAAAAGAGGGGGCACCCGGGTTCGAACCGGGGACCTCTCGATCTGCAGTCGAATGCTCTACCACTGAGCTATACCCCCAACTGAAGACAAGTGGTCAATTTTATAAACTTAAATGTAACAGAAGTTTTATACTTTTCTTTTCAGAAGAAACAATACATATGTAGCGTATTTATAGATGCCCATGTATATCGATCTTAATACAATTTACCAAAACGTCATGACAGGCAGTTTTTCCTCTTTTATATGTAAAGAGTCAGTCTTATGAATAAAATAAGATGAATTACAATATCAAAAATTTTCGACTTGTTTTTCAGTTGTGAAATTCTGGTTGATTATCTCTTCGTTTATAATTTAATGCTGGGCTTCCTTATTCAAAACTGTTGGTTGTGTTTTATCTATTTATACCCGTATTGCTGTATGAAAAGCAAAAATAATTGTGATCCGAGTATTTTCGGTCCAGCCCCCAGTGAAGATCGAACTCACGACCCCTGGTTTACAAGACCAGTGCTCTTTTTTTTTCATTTAGATAAAATTTTATTTACAATAATATATAGATTTACAGTAAAAGCAAATATGACATTCTCCATATTCACTGAAGTTATAAAAACAATAATGTTAGATTGACGAAATTAATTTGTTAAAACAATAAAAAAAAAATTATGCATAAAAAAAAGAAACATGAAAATATACATATTTGATCAAATTACACTGCATATAAGGCACCGATCGAGAAAAACAAAAGACCGGAATCTTCTAGTATATGAATATCAACTTCGGAAAACAATGATTCACATTTTCTAATGGTTAACCAAAAAAGATTATTAAACTCGCATTTAAAAAATAAAAACAAAAAGAAATAGGATATTGGCCTATGAAACAGTTTTACAATACGTATTCATAACAAGTACGCAATGTAATGATAAAATGTTTGAGTTATCTCTCTTGCTACGTATCTCAATCAAAATGTCAATCATACATGTACTTCAGAAAAACTCAAAATAAAATTTCTATTTTGGAGAAAGCACACCTCAGTACAGGGTTTTTGGACAAAAAATATTTTTCAAACAAATCTAACTGATTTTTTGATTTGTAATAAAAATATGCATATTCCGTGTATTTTTGTAATGTATACCTAAATAACCTTTTGCTATCTATTGTTTTGTTTTCAAAAATTTTAATTTGTCTTGATTTATATATAGATATCCTGGCTACTCCTAATAAATAATTAATCCAATAAAAATTGAAAGGTAAATTGCTTTGTTTACTGAACGGCCAACCAAGTAAAATCAATTGTTTGTATTCAGGTATGACAACGTGGTGTGGTTGTGTGCTATTTATAAGACAATTATGTATCATATCAATTAAAAGTACACGAAGACCTTGAACTGTGTCACAGGTGACAAACAAGTGTTCTAGAGTTTCAGTGTGTAAACCACATAACTGGCATTTCCCGCTGTCTACCTTATTGATTTTGTGTAGTTTTTCTAGCGTGAAAATACAATTCATTGTAACCCTGTAGTTTAAACAGTGAACATCGGGAGGAAGGAATGGCATGTGAGCAATAGAGTAGACCGAGGATATATTTAATTTTGGAAATTTATTCAACCACCATTTCTCACACACAGGCGCTTCAAAGAAATCGTTCAAAAGGAAATCATAAAAAGTTTTTGTCGATACTTGTAAAAAGTCAAAGGTTCGTGTGTTGCTGTTTAATAATATATGTGGTGTTTTGTCGACATGTGTTGGATTCCGGGATTTTAACAGATTTCGCCACTCAACAGGAATAGCATCTAAAATTTTTATATATGCCTTTTCGACATTTAATGCGTTGATGTCTGGAAATTTTTCTTGTATTATTTCAACAACAGCATTTTGTGATATAAAACCAGGGACAACTTCATAGCAAATATGTTTCATTTGTGAGATGCCGGCCTTTATAAAATCTGGAAATAATAAGGATTTGCCGTTGTATTGGATGCATGGATTGCAAAAAATAGGATTCTCATACACATGTTGTATCTCAATGTTGAATTCAATGTTTGATTTTAATCTATAAAACGCTTGTAGCATTTCTCTATAAAATGTTGGTAAGTTTCTTAGTTGCCTTGAATTAAAAAGATTATACACAAAATTTTTCCCTAAATTCATATTTTCAATTTTTGAAATAAAGAATTCAAAAATACTTTTCCAAATCGCTTGACAATTATCATCTAGAAATTTTTTCATGAATTTTAAACGAAAAGACTGCATTTTTAGAAAAATATCAGGTAAATTTAAACCCCCATGTGATTTTTTGCCAACAATTGACTGATATTTTACTAAATGAGATTTTCTTTTCCACAGAAAGGTTAAAACGATTATTCGAATTTCATTTTTAATTTTCTCTGGAAGTGGACACATTGTCAAAGTATAATACAAACGAGGCATAATTAGAGATGTTAGAACTGTTGCCCTACCAGGAAGTGTCAAATCTCTTTGAGACCAAAAATACAAAATTGTCTTTATTTTTTTTAATTTTTCATCCCAGTTGAGAGAATCACACAACTGTTTATCTTTTCCTACATAAATCCCTAATAATTTAGTTACATTTCCAGAAAGTTTTATACCAATATTTTCAAGTTCCATTTCCGACATTTTAGCACAACCTAAACACATTAATTCGGATTTTTGTTTATTTATTTTAGCTCCAGAGGCTTGACTATATAAGGCAAAAACTTTAAAGGCTTCATTTACTGAGCTTTTATCACAAATAGTTAAAGTTGTATCGTCGGCATGGGCAAAATATTTTGATTCTTTTGCAGAATTCGGAATTTTAATACCACGAATATTTTTATTTTTTATCAACGCCTGACCAAGCGGTTCAGCAGCTAAAACATATAAAATCGCAGAAACTGGACAGCCTTGTTTTATTGAGTTTTTAATTGGTACGTATTTTGTCAAAAAACCATTACATTTAACAGCACTAAAAATTTCAGAATAAAAAATCTTGATCCAATTTATAAATTTTTCACCAAACCCAAACTTTTCTAAGACATTTAATAAATAGCTATGGTCAACTCGATCAAACGCATTTTGTTGATCTATTTTTAATAAATAACCTTCAAAATTTTCTTCTTCTATTAATTCAATAATATCACGAATGCTACATGTAGTGTCTGCAATATCTCGGCCTGATATACAACATGACTGAAATTCCGAAATAATAGTAGGAAGGACTTGTTTTAATCTGTTTGCCATAACCCGGGCTAAAATTTTATAGTCAACTGCAAGGAGAGAAATTGGTCTAAAATTTTTCAAAGAATTTTTTTCACCTTTATTTTTATAAATTAAAGTAATAACACCATATCTCATAGACCTAGACATTATTTTTTCTTTTTCAATAGCATCAAAAACTTTTTTAAATATTTCACCAAAGTGTGTATAAAATTTCAAATAAAAAGACACAGTCCATCTCTACCAGGACTTTTATTCCTTGACATTTCATTCAAAGATTTAAAAATTTCTTCAGGAGTTATTTCAGAATCTAGGTATTCTTTATGATCTTCAGAAATTGTTTTGCTAATAAAACCTAATAATTCTTCCATTTTCATTTGATCAGTTTCTGTACAGTTAAAAAGAGATTGATAATATTGAAAAATTTCATTTAAAATATCATCAGTATTTGATAAAATTTCACCCTCTTTATTTTTTAATTCTTTTATACAATTATTTTCTTGCCTATGTTTTTCTAATTGTAAAAAATATTTGGAATTTTTGTCACCTTCAATTGCCCATTCAGCTTTGGCTCTTAAAATAGCACCAGAACAAATTTTATTTTCATAATTTTGTATTTCCAATTTTAATTCTTCATATTTATTTTTATTAAATGGCTGACCTGAAGCAACTTTTTCTGAATTTTTTTCAAATTCTTTTTGTATTTTAAAATATTCATTTTGTTCTTTTTTCTTTTTATCTTTTGCAAATACTTGAGAAAATTGTCTAATTCTATATTTTAAATTGTCAATCCAAACAAGAATATCATTCTCAAATAAAGGACACTGTTTTTCACTTACAATTAAATTTTCAATTTTTTGTACAAAATCATCATCATTAAGTAAAGTATTATTGAAAATCCACAACCCTGGCCCCTTTTCAACTTGTGAAAAATCAACATTGAGTACAACAAATGAATGATCACTAAATGTGTTGTGCTTGTAATAAATGTTTTTGACAAAAGGAGCAATAATTCTGGAGACCAAAATGTAATCAATTCTGCTTTGTAGTAGATTATTATCGACGACACGACGCCAAGAGAAGACACTTGTTCTGGGATTTCTTGCTCGCCATATATCATAAATATTCAAATGTTCACATAAATTATTAAAAGACTTATGGGATTTATCCTCACTGTGTTCAGTTTTTCCACACCTGTCTAATTTTGATTGAGATATGTTCATGTCCCCCAACAATATGACATTATCAATATCAGACAATTTATCTTTTAATTTCTGAAAAAAATCAACTTTATCAGAAATTTTATTAGGAGCATAACAATTAATGATATTTATCACTTTGTCATCTTGTTGTATTTGGACATGAACACATCTTCCATCAAAATCTTGTACAAATTTCACATTATTTTCAATATTTTTTCTGATTAGAAAGGAAACCCCTTGCCTGTTTGTATTTGAACAAGAAAAATAAACCTTGCCATTCCAAAATTTTTGTAGGTCAGAAACTAGGTCAAGAGACCAAAATGTCTCTTGGACTGCAATAATGTCATAATAATTTTCCTTACAAAAATGACACAAATTAATAAATTTGGATTGATCTCTAAGCCCATTAGCATTAATTGACACAATATTCACCATCTGAAGGATAAAAATAAAATATAGACTTAAACCTTTGAACTTGAACTTAGTTTTTTGGGTTGAGTTTTTAATCTTTTTATGTCCTCCTTAGACAAATTTGGACCTGTTACCAAACGCCTTCTACGTGGTTTTGAAATACTGGACAAAGCAGCAGCCAACTCCTCATCTGACATTTCATCTTCATAACCTTTTGAAACACTTGAAAAGTCTATATTCATAGACTCTACATGTGAAATATCACTTTCATGAGGAGAAGGCTGTTGCTGAACCTTAGAATGACTCATCCCCCCATCAACATTTTTATTATATTCACAAAAATTTTCTGTCACTACCTTGTCCTGAGTAATATTTTCATTAGATTCAACATTGTCACCAGATTCAGTAATTACAGTCTCATCAGTGTTCATTGCTTTACCATCAACATCATGCTCAGCATTGTCCATTACACCTTTATCATCATCATCATCATCTTGGCGTCCATTGTCATCAACTTCCTCATCATCTTGGTGTCCATCGTTAGCATCAATATCGTCATCATCTTGGTGTCCATCGTTAGCATCAATATCGTCATCATCTTGGCGTCCATTTTCACTTAAATCATCTCTATCCTGTGCCGATTCACCAGCAGCTGAACCCCACACTCCTTTGCACTTACAGTAAGCCAGCACATTTTTACACTTTTCACAAGGTGGCGTTTGACAGGCCCTAGCTAAATGTCCACTTTGTTTACATTTAAAACATATGTTATCTGGGCAGTTTGCATAAACATGACCACTTTCAAAACATTTACCGCACACTTTTCTTTGATTGTCATGTACAACACGTACATATTCAAATGAATTTATACCCGTTGACACCTTCATTGTGTAGGGGAGACTCTGGCGTTCCTCACCAAATTTGACCATTATGTATCTAGTTCCATCGGCAATTTGTGTATTTGGATACTTTCTCCGTTTTAAAGGACTCTTCAACTGTAAACCGAATCTTACTAGACAGTCAGTAATTTCGGAGTCAGGCACATAGTGTGACACATTTAAAAAGCTTACTACTTTTTGCCTTGAGAAAATAGCACTGGGATTATATTTTGAATCGGCTATCTTGAAACCTGTATCGACAATTAAATCAAGGGCATCATGGTCACTTAATGTTATTTCATATGCATTACCACCTTTAGGGACACACGCTAGTATAGTTCCTTCACCAACCTCCTTCTCAATACTTTTAATTACATCTGATGCCTTCACCTTCTTGTTATCAGAAACATCAACGAACACAGTTTGCTCCTTAAAGAGTCTACTATCCCCCCTTTCACCAGGCATGGTGAAGGGAGGCTACAAAAGTCACTTAAAATGTCAAAATGTAAAAAATAATTACCGCAAAACAGCTATATCCACAATACACACAAAATAAATGACCCACCAGCAACCGATGGGTCATTAAAGTCAACAAAATATTTGGATTTTTCACAGGCGAAAATATGCGTCCGATCACTGTCAAAGCTAAACCGGAAGTCCTCAAGACCAGTGCTCTAACCACTGAGCTATGGAGGCTCTTACCCGAAGCGGTCAAATTCAAGATGATAAAGGTAAACCCTTCAATCAAATTATTCTCAAAATACATGAAATATTTTTCAAAATATCATTTGGACCAAGCAGCTTTCAAATTCAACGATCAAATGTGTTCAGATGTGTGATATTCACGCAGATGTACCAGAATTTTTTTCACTGATCATACTGACAATGAAATGATCAATTTGTCCACGTCATACCTTACCGATCAGTTTTTTGTCCTATTGATAAGGTCAATTAGACTTAATCTATAACCAGTAACAACTCAGATCTGTTAAATACCAAAATTTCTTCCCATTTCATCGGCGAATATACAACATCACAAAAAGCTTTTCCATTAACTCAAGAGGATAAGCTTTAAAAGCAGAGATGAAAAAATAAAAAGAGGGGGCACCCGGGTTCGAACCGGGGACCTCTCGATCTGCAGTCGAATGCTCTACCACTGAGCTATACCCCCAACTGAAGACAAGTGGTCAATTTTATAAACTTAAATGTAACAGAAGTTTTATACTTTTCTTTTCAGAAGAAACAATACATATGTAGCGTATTTATAGATGCCCATGTATATCGATCTTAATACAATTTACCAAAACGTCATGACAGGCAGTTTTTCCTCTTTTATATGTAAAGAGTCAGTCTTATGAATAAAATAAGATGAATTACAATATCAAAAATTTTCGACTTGTTTTTCAGTTGTGAAATTCTGGTTGATTATCTCTTCGTTTATAATTTAATGCTGGGCTTCCTTATTCAAAACTGTTGGTTGTGTTTTATCTATTTATACCCGTATTGCTGTATGAAAAGCAAAAATAATTGTGATCCGAGTATTTTCGGTCCAGCCCCCAGTGAGGATCGAACTCACGACCCCTGGTTTACAAGACCAGTGCTCTAACCACTGAGCTATGGAGGCTCTTACCCGAAGCGGTCAAATTCAAGATGATAAAGGTAAACCCTTCAATCAAATTATTCTCAAAATACATGAAATATTTTTCAAAATATCATTTGGACCAAGCAGCTTTCAAATTCAACGATCAAATGTGTTCAGATGTGTGATATTCACGCAGATGTACCAGAATTTTTTTCACTGATCAAAATGACAATGAAATGATCAATTTGTCCACGTCATACCTTACCGATCAGTTTTTTGTCCTATTGATAAGGTCAATTAGACTTAATCTATAACCAGTAACAACTCAGATCTGTTAAATACCAAAATTTCTTTCCATTTCATCGGCGAATATACAACATCACAAAAAGCTTTTCCATTAACTCAAGAGGATAAGCTTTAAAAGCAGAGATGAAAAAATAAAAAGAGGGGGCACCCGGGTTCGAACCGGGGACCTCTCGATCTGCAGTCGAATGCTCTACCACTGAGCTATACCCCCAACTGAAGACAAGTGGTCAATTTTATAAACTTAAATGTAACAGAAGTTTTATACTTTTCTTTTCAGAAGAAACAATACATATGTAGCGTATTTATAGATGCCCATGTATATCGATCTTAATACAATTTACCAAAACGTCATGACAGGCAGTTTTTCCTCTTTTATATGTAAAGAGTCAGTCTTATGAATAAAATAAGATGAATTACAATATCAAAAATTTTCGACTTGTTTTTCAGTTGTGAAATTCTGGTTGATTATCTCTTCGTTTATAATTTAATGCTGGGCTTCCTTATTCAAAACTGTTGGTTGTGTTTTATCTATTTATACCCGTATTGCTGTATGAAAAGCAAAAATAATTGTGATCCGAGTATTTTCGGTCCAGCCCCCAGTGAGGATCGAACTCACGACCCCTGGTTTACAAGACCAGTGCTCTAACCACTGAGCTATGGAGGCTCTTACCCGAAGCGGTCAAATTCAAGATGATAAAGGTAAACCCTTCAATCAAATTATTCTCAAAATACATGAAATATTTTTCAAAATATCATTTGGACCAAGCAGCTTTCAAATTCAACGATCAAATGTGTTCAGATGTGTGATATTCACGCAGATGTACCAGAATTTTTTTCACTGATCATACTGACAATGAAATGATCAATTTGTCCACGTCATACCTTACCGATCAGTTTTTTGTCCTATTGATAAGGTCAATTAGACTTAATCTATAACCAGTAACAACTCAGATCTGTTAAATACCAAAATTTCTTTCCATTTCATCGGCGAATATACAACATCACAAAAAGCTTTTCCATTAACTCAAGAGGATAAGCTTAAAAGCAGAGATGAAAAAATAAAAAGAGGGGGCACCCGGGTTCGAACCGGGGACCTCTCGATCTGCAGTCGAATGCTCTACCACTGAGCTATACCCCCAACTGAAGACAAGTGGTCAATTTTATAAACTTAAATGTAACAGAAGTTTTATACTTTTCTTTTCAGAAGAAACAATACATATGTAGCGTATTTATAGATGCCCATGTATATCGATCTTAATACAATTTACCAAAACGTCATGACAGGCAGTTTTTCCTCTTTTATATGTAAAGAGTCAGTCTTATGAATAAAATAAGATGAATTACAATATCAAAAATTTTCGACTTGTTTTTCAGTTGTGAAATTCTGGTTGATTATCTCTTCGTTTATAATTTAATGCTGGGCTTCCTTATTCAAAACTGTTGGTTGTGTTTTATCTATTTATACCCGTATTGCAGTATGAAAAGCAAAAATAATTGTGGTCCGAGTATTTTCGGTCCAGCCCCCAGTGAAGATCGAACTCACGACCCCTGGTTTACAAGACCAGTGCTCTAACCACTGAGCTATGGAGGCTCTTACCCGAAGCGGTCAAATTCAAGATGATAAAGGTAAACCCTTCAATCAAATTATTCTCAAAATACATGAAATATTTTTCAAAATATCATTTGGACCAAGCAGCTTTCAAATTCAACGATCAAATGTGTTCAGATGTGTGATATTCACGCAGATGTACCAGAATTTTTTTCACTGATCATACTGACAATGAAATGATCAATTTGTCCACGTCATACCTTACCGATCAGTTTTTTGTCCTATTGATAAGGTCAATTAGACTTAATCTATAACCAGTAACAACTCAGATCTGTTAAATACCAAAATTTCTTTCCATTTCATCGGCGAATATACAACATCACAAAAAGCTTTTCCATTAACTCAAGAGGATAAGCTTAAAAGCAGAGATGAAAAAATAAAAAGAGGGAGCACCCGGGTTCGAACCGGGGACCTCTCGATCTGCAGTCGAATGCTCTACCACTGAGCTATACCCCCAACTGAAGACAAGTGGTCAATTTTATAAACTTAAATGTAACAGAAGTTTTATACTTTTCTTTTCAGAAGAAACAATACATATGTAGCGTATTTATAGATGCCCATGTATATCGATCTTAATACAATTTACCAAAACGTCATGACAGGCAGTTTTTCCTCTTTTATATGTAAAGAGTCAGTCTTATGAATAAAATAAGATGAATTACAATATCAAAAATTTTCGACTTGTTTTTCAGTTGTGAAATTCTGGTTGATTATCTCTTCGTTTATAATTTAATGCTGGGCTTCCTTATTCAAAACTGTTGGTTGTGTTTTATCTATTTATACCCGTATTGCTGTATGAAAAGCAAAAATAATTGTGATCCGAGTATTTTCGGTCCAGCCCCCAGTGAGGATCGAACTCACGACCCCTGGTTTACAAGACCAGTGCTCTAACCACTGAGCTATGGAGGCTCTTACCCGAAGCGGTCAAATTCAAGATGATAAAGGTAAACCCTTCAATCAAATTATTCTCAAAATACATGAAATATTTTTCAAAATATCATTTGGACCAAGCAGCTTTCAAATTCAACGATCAAATGTGTTCAGATGTGTGATATTCACGCAGATGTACCAGAATTTTTTTCACTGATCAAAATGACAATGAAATGATCAATTTGTCCACGTCATACCTTACCGATCAGTTTTTTGTCCTATTGATAAGGTCAATTAGACTTAATCTATAACCAGTAACAACTCAGATCTGTTAAATACCAAAATTTCTTTCCATTTCATCGGCGAATATACAACATCACAAAAAGCTTTTCCATTAACTCAAGAGGATAAGCTTTAAAAGCAGAGATGAAAAAATAAAAAGAGGGGGCACCCGGGTTCGAACCGGGGACCTCTCGATCTGCAGTCGAATGCTCTACCACTGAGCTATACCCCCAACTGAAGACAAGTGGTCAATTTTATAAACTTAAATGTAACAGAAGTTTTATACTTTTCTTTTCAGAAGAAACAATACATATGTAGCGTATTTATAGATGCCCATGTATATCGATCTTAATACAATTTACCAAAACGTCATGACAGGCAGTTTTTCCTCTTTTATATGTAAAGAGTCAGTCTTATGAATAAAATAAGATGAATTACAATATCAAAAATTTTCGACTTGTTTTTCAGTTGTGAAATTCTGGTTGATTATCTCTTCGTTTATAATTTAATGCTGGGCTTCCTTATTCAAAACTGTTGGTTGTGTTTTATCTATTTATACCCGTATTGCTGTATGAAAAGCAAAAATAATTGTGATCCGAGTATTTTCGGTCCAGCCCCCAGTGAGGATCGAACTCACGACCCCTGGTTTACAAGACCAGTGCTCTAACCACTGAGCTATGGAGGCTCTTACCCGAAGCGGTCAAATTCAAGATGATAAAGGTAAACCCTTCAATCAAATTATTCTCAAAATACATGAAATATTTTTCAAAA
The DNA here is from genome assembly GCA_028015205.1 of Mytilisepta virgata. Classification (NCBI taxonomy): domain Eukaryota; kingdom Metazoa; phylum Mollusca; class Bivalvia; order Mytilida; family Mytilidae; genus Mytilisepta; species Mytilisepta virgata. The sequence continues at coordinate 47,687,907 of CM051518.1, read as the reverse complement.
TATCATTTGGACCAAGCAGCTTTCAAATTCAACGATCAAATGTGTTCAGATGTGTGATATTCACGCAGATGTACCAGAATTTTTTTCACTGATCATACTGACAATGAAATGATCAATTTGTCCACGTCATACCTTACCGATCAGTTTTTTGTCCTATTGATAAGGTCAATTAGACTTAATCTATAACCAGTAACAACTCAGATCTGTTAAATACCAAAATTTCTTTCCATTTCATCGGCGAATATACAACATCACAAAAAGCTTTTCCATTAACTCAAGAGGATAAGCTTAAAAGCAGAGATGAAAAAATAAAAAGAGGGGGCACCCGGGTTCGAACCGGGGACCTCTCGATCTGCAGTCGAATGCTCTACCACTGAGCTATACCCCCAACTGAAGACAAGTGGTCAATTTTATAAACTTAAATGTAACAGAAGTTTTATACTTTTCTTTTCAGAAGAAACAATACATATGTAGCGTATTTATAGATGCCCATGTATATCGATCTTAATACAATTTACCAAAACGTCATGACAGGCAGTTTTTCCTCTTTTATATGTAAAGAGTCAGTCTTATGAATAAAATAAGATGAATTACAATATCAAAAATTTTCGACTTGTTTTTCAGTTGTGAAATTCTGGTTGATTATCTCTTCGTTTATAATTTAATGCTGGGCTTCCTTATTCAAAACTGTTGGTTGTGTTTTATCTATTTATACCCGTATTGCTGTATGAAAAGCAAAAATAATTGTGGTCCGAGTATTTTCGGTCCAGCCCCCAGTGAAGATCGAACTCACGACCCCTGGTTTACAAGACCAGTGCTCTAACCACTGAGCTATGGAGGCTCTTACCCGAAGCGGTCAAATTCAAGATGATAAAGGTAAACCCTTCAATCAAATTATTCTCAAAATACATGAAATATTTTTCAAAATATCATTTGGACCAAGCAGCTTTCAAATTCAACGATCAAATGTGTTCAGATGTGTGATATTCACGCAGATGTACCAGAATTTTTTTCACTGATCATACTGACAATGAAATGATCAATTTGTCCACGTCATACCTTACCGATCAGTTTTTTGTCCTATTGATAAGGTCAATTAGACTTAATCTATAACCAGTAACAACTCAGATCTGTTAAATACCAAAATTTCTTTCCATTTCATCGGCGAATATACAACATCACAAAAAGCTTTTCCATTAACTCAAGAGGATAAGCTTAAAAGCAGAGATGAAAAAATAAAAAGAGGGAGCACCCGGGTTCGAACCGGGGACCTCTCGATCTGCAGTCGAATGCTCTACCACTGAGCTATACCCCCAACTGAAGACAAGTGGTCAATTTTATAAACTTAAATGTAACAGAAGTTTTATACTTTTCTTTTCAGAAGAAACAATACATATGTAGCGTATTTATAGATGCCCATGTATATCGATCTTAATACAATTTACCAAAACGTCATGACAGGCAGTTTTTCCTCTTTTATATGTAAAGAGTCAGTCTTATGAATAAAATAAGATGAATTACAATATCAAAAATTTTCGACTTGTTTTTCAGTTGTGAAATTCTGGTTGATTATCTCTTCGTTTATAATTTAATGCTGGGCTTCCTTATTCAAAACTGTTGGTTGTGTTTTATCTATTTATACCCGTATTGCTGTATGAAAAGCAAAAATAATTGTGATCCGAGTATTTTCGGTCCAGCCCCCAGTGAGGATCGAACTCACGACCCCTGGTTTACAAGACCAGTGCTCTAACCACTGAGCTATGGAGGCTCTTACCCGAAGCGGTCAAATTCAAGATGATAAAGGTAAACCCTTCAATCAAATTATTCTCAAAATACATGAAATATTTTTCAAAATATCATTTGGACCAAGCAGCTTTCAAATTCAACGATCAAATGTGTTCAGATGTGTGATATTCACGCAGATGTACCAGAATTTTTTTCACTGATCAAAATGACAATGAAATGATCAATTTGTCCACGTCATACCTTACCGATCAGTTTTTTGTCCTATTGATAAGGTCAATTAGACTTAATCTATAACCAGTAACAACTCAGATCTGTTAAATACCAAAATTTCTTTCCATTTCATCGGCGAATATACAACATCACAAAAAGCTTTTCCATTAACTCAAGAGGATAAGCTTTAAAAGCAGAGATGAAAAAATAAAAAGAGGGGGCACCCGGGTTCGAACCGGGGACCTCTCGATCTGCAGTCGAATGCTCTACCACTGAGCTATACCCCCAACTGAAGACAAGTGGTCAATTTTATAAACTTAAATGTAACAGAAGTCTTATACTTTTCTTTTCAGAAGAAACAATACATATGTAGCGTATTTATAGATGCCCATGTATATCGATCTTAATACAATTTACCAAAACGTCATGACAGGCAGTTTTTCCTCTTTTATATGTAAAGAGTCAGTCTTATGAATAAAATAAGATGAATTACAATATCAAAAATTTTCGACTTGTTTTTCAGTTGTGAAATTCTGGTTGATTATCTCTTCGTTTATAATTTAATGCTGGGCTTCCTTATTCAAAACTGTTGGTTGTGTTTTATCTATTTATACCCGTATTGCTGTATGAAAAGCAAAAATAATTGTGATCCGAGTATTTTCGGTCCAGCCCCCAGTGAGGATCGAACTCACGACCCCTGGTTTACAAGATCAGTGCTCTAACCACTGAGCTATGGAGGCTCTTACCCGAAGCGGTCAAATTCAAGATGATAAAGGTAAACCCTTCAATCAAATTATTCTCAAAATACATGAAATATTTTTCAAAATATCATTTGGACCAAGCAGCTTTCAAATTCAACGATCAAATGTGTTCAGATGTGTGATATTCACGCAGATGTACCAGAATTTTTTTCACTGATCAAAATGACAATGAAATGATCAATTTGTCCACGTCATACCTTACCGATCAGTTTTTTGTCCTATTGATAAGGTCAATTAGACTTAATCTATAACCAGTAACAACTCAGATCTGTTAAATACCAAAATTTCTTTCCATTTCATCGGCGAATATACAACATCACAAAAAGCTTTTCCATTAACTCAAGAGGATAAGCTTTAAAAGCAGAGATGAAAAAATAAAAAGAGGGGGCACCCGGGTTCGAACCGGGGACCTCTCGATCTGCAGTCGAATGCTCTACCACTGAGCTATACCCCCAACTGAAGACAAGTGGTCAATTTTATAAACTTAAATGTAACAGAAGTTTTATACTTTTCTTTTCAGAAGAAACAATACATATGTAGCGTATTTATAGATGCCCATGTATATCGATCTTAATACAATTTACCAAAACGTCATGACAGGCAGTTTTTCCTCTTTTATATGTAAAGAGTCAGTCTTATGAATAAAATAAGATGAATTACAATATCAAAAATTTTCGACTTGTTTTTCAGTTGTGAAATTCTGGTTGATTATCTCTTCGTTTATAATTTAATGCTGGGCTTCCTTATTCAAAACTGTTGGTTGTGTTTTATCTATTTATACCCGTATTGCTGTATGAAAAGCAAAAATAATTGTGATCCGAGTATTTTCGGTCCAGCCCCCAGTGAGGATCGAACTCACGACCCCTGGTTTACAAGACCAGTGCTCTAACCACTGAGCTATGGAGGCTCTTACCCGAAGCGGTCAAATTCAAGATGATAAAGGTAAACCCTTCAATCAAATTATTCTCAAAATACATGAAATATTTTTCAAAATATCATTTGGACCAAGCAGCTTTGAAATTCAACGATCAAATGTGTTCAGATGTGTGATATTCACGCAGATGTACCAGAATTTTTTTCACTGATCATACTGACAATGAAATGATCAATTTGTCCACGTCATACCTTACCGATCAGTTTTTTGTCCAATTGATAAGGTCAATTAGACTTAATCTATAACCAGTAACAACTCAGATCTGTTAAATACCAAAATTTCTTTCCATTTCATCGGCGAATATACAACATCACAAAAAGCTTTTCCATTAACTCAAGAGGATAAGCTTTAAAAGCAGAGATGAAAAAATAAAAAGAGGGGGCACCCGGGTTCGAACCGGGGACCTCTCGATCTGCAGTCGAATGCTCTACCACTGAGCTATACCCCCAACTGAAGACAAGTGGTCAATTTTATAAACTTAAATGTAACAGAAGTTTTATACTTTTCTTTTCAGAAGAAACAATACATATGTAGCGTATTTATAGATGCCCATGTATATCGATCTTAATACAATTTACCAAAACGTCATGACAGGCAGTTTTTCCTCTTTTATATGTAAAGAGTCAGTCTTATGAATAAAATAAGATGAATTACAATATCAAAAATTTTCGACTTGTTTTTCAGTTGTGAAATTCTGGTTGATTATCTCTTCGTTTATAATTTAATGCTGGGCTTCCTTATTCAAAACTGTTGGTTGTGTTTTATCTATTTATACCCGTATTGCTGTATGAAAAGCAAAAATAATTGTGATCCGAGTATTTTCGGCCCAGCCCCCAGTGAGGATCGAACTCACGACCCCTGGTTTACAAGACCAGTGCTCTAACCACTGAGCTATGGAGGCTCTTACCCGAAGCGGTCAAATTCAAGATGATAAAGGTAAACCCTTCAATCAAATTATTCTCAAAATACATGAAATATTTTTCAAAATATCATTTGGACCAAGCAGCTTTCAAATTCAACGATTAAATGTGTTCAGATGTGTGATATTCACGCAGATGTACCAGAATTTTTTTCACTAATCATACTGACAATGAAATGGTCAATTTGTCCACGTCATACCTTACCGATCAGTTTTTTGTCCTATTGATAAGGTCAATTAGACTTAATCTATAACCAGTAACAACTCAGATCTGTTAAATACCAAAATTTCTTTCCATTTCATCGGCGAATATACAACATCACAAAAAGCTTTTCCATTAACTCAAGAGGATAAGCTTAAAAGCAGAGATGAAAAAATAAAAAGAGGGGGCACCCGGGTTCGAACCGGGGACCTCTCGATCTGCAGTCGAATGCTCTACCACTGAGCTATACCCCCAACTGAAGACAAGTGGTCAATTTTATAAACTTAAATGTAACAGAAGTTTTATACTTTTCTTTTCAGAAGAAACAATACATATGTAGCGTATTTATAGATGCCCATGTTATCGATCTTAATACAATTTACCAAAACGTCATGACAGGCAGTTTTTCCTCTTTTATATGTAAAGAGTCAGTCTTATGAATAAAATAAGATGAATTACAATATCAAAAATTTTCGACTTGGTTTTTCAGTTGTGAAATTCTGGTTGATTATCTCTTCGTTTATAATTTAATGCTGGGCTTCCTTATTCAAAACTGTTGGTTGTGTTTTATCTATTTATACCCGTATTGCTGTATGAAAAGCAAAAATAATTGTGATCCGAGTATTTTCGGTCCAGCCCCCAGTGAGGATCGAACTCACGACCCCTGGTTTACAAGACCAGTGCTTTTTTTTTTCTCTTGATAAAATTTTATTTCTAATATCTTTTTAAAAGGATAATCAGGCTAATCTCCTGACTATCCACAGTATTTACATAAAATTCAGAATTAACATAATAATAGAATTGACAAGATACATGTATGTCTAGTTAAATTTAATTGACACTTCATTATTGTTTAGAAGTATTACAGGATTGTTTTTCATATAATATTTGTCAAACAAGCTCATTAAGTCCTTAGACTTGTAATAATAATATGCATATGTTACATTTCTTTGTAAAACTGATTTAAAAAATTCTATAACATCAATAATTTTGTTATGCTTCATTGCAATATTTCGTCTTTTTACTATACAAAATTTTCTAAATGCTATGACATTATTCACGAAAAAATAATTAATATCTTTGCAATCTTTCAATAGTCCAAACATACATAAAGTTTCGTAATCAAGCATATTTATATAAAATGTTGAGGTTTTTGCTAGAATATTGTGAAAAAACATTTTCAAAAAATTATCAAACAAAACAAGACTTGGACACTCCAAAATCATGTGATATACATTTTCAGTTTTAGTCTTACAAACAGGACATAAATCATCATTTGTAATTTTACATTTGAATAATCTTTCTTTCGAAAAAATAATATTATTAAACAGTTTATATGCAATCTCCTTCACATCACTTTGTAAGAAAGATAAATTTAGTACTCTATACATTTTATTGTACTCTAATTTTGGATACCTTTGCAACCATTTTTCAATTGATTTTGGCTCACAGTAGTTTGACAATTTGAGAACAAGTAACTGATAATAAATGGAAGTTTGCTTAGGTAATTCTAACAACTTTTCATCTGTTCTACGTAAAACATTAAATGATGTAAGAATCTTGTTTCTATTTTCATGTTCTTGTACAGTATGTAACCATTCATCTGGTATAGAATCGAATAAAATCTTAATCTTATGTTTTACGGTTTCTTCAGAAATATCTGGAAATTTTTCAATAATAATATCAACAATGTAATTCAATTTTAAAAATCCTTTTTTGCACTCATAAGCCAAATCTTTTATTTTTGTTATTCCTGAATCAATAAATGGCTTAAAATATAATACTTTATCATTGAATTTAATGTTGTGATTAAAAAACAATGGAATATGAAAAACATTTGATTCATTAACATCAATCACAATATTCTCTCTTATAATATTCCATGCTTTCAGCATAGTTCTATAAAATTGAGGAACATCATGAAGATATTTATTTGGTACTTCACAAAACAAAATCTCAATTCCTAAATTCATATTTTCAACATGTGAGAAAAAATGAAGACATGTACTTTTCCAAATGGCTGAATATTCATCATCTAAAAGTCTTGATAAAAACTTCAACCTAAAGGCATACATTTTATGTAATATATCTGGAAAATTCAAACCACCTTTAAGTGTTTTATTTATAATAACATTGTAACATACAAGTGGAGGTTTTCCATTCCATAAGAAATTTAAACATTTATTCTTAATTATCTGACAATATTTATCTGGAATATCAGTAACCATCAATGTATACCATAATTTGCTCACAAGAAGAGAATTAATGACACTAATTTTTCCATGTAAGGTTAAATTTCGTATTTTCCAAAACGTCAAGATTTTTTCTATTTTGCTAACTTTACTTTCCCAATTTAATGTTTCACAAAGTTCTTTATTTTTACCAATCCAAACTCCTAACAACTGAATAACTTCTTCACATTCTTTTATCTGTAAAATATCTAATTCTTTTTGGTTTATTTTACTTTTACCTAGTGTCATAATTTCAGATTTGTTCCTATTCAATTTAGCCCCTGAGGCTTTACCATATAATTCTAAAACATTGAATGTTTCTTTGACTGAATCTATATTATTAAGTGTCAATGTTGTATCATCTGCATGTGAAAAAACTTTGACTTCTTCTTTTATACTTGAAACAATAATTCCTCTAATATTTCTATTTTGCTTTATGGCAGCACTCAGTGGTTCAGCAACTAATACATATAAAAGAGCTGAAATCGGACAACCTTGTTTAACAGAATTCTGAAGTTTAAAATAAGGAGTTAAAAAACCATTACATTTCACGCAGCTAAAAATATTATTATAAAATATCTTAATCCAATTACAGAAATTAACACCAAATCCAAATTTTTCTAATACAGCAAATAAATAATTATGTACAACTCGATCAAACGCCTTTTCTTGATCTAATTTCAGTAGAAACCCTTCTAGTTCGTCTAATTCTACTAAATCCACCAAATCTTTGACACTTACAATAGTATCTGAAATATCTTTTCCAATAATGCAGCAGCTTTGTGTTGGTGAAATAATTTTGGGTAAAACTAGTTTTAACCTGTTTGACATAATTCTGGCTAATATTTTGTAATCCACATTTAACAAACTAATTGGTCTAAAATTTTGCAACTCATTTTTTTCACCCTTATTTTTGTAAATTAAATTGATCACACTATACTTCATCGATCTAGTTAATTCCTTATTTTCTTCAATATGCTTAAAAATATAATGTAAAACATGTTTAAGATCGTTGAAAAAATAAATATAAAATTCTGCAGTTAAACCATCAGGACCTGGCGTTTTACCTCTAGACATACCCTGTAAGGATTTTTGAATTTCTTCTACAGTTACATCTTGATCACAAATTTCTAAATCATTTTCATCAACTGTAACATTTATGTACTGTAATATTTCTTGTATTGCATTATTGTTACCTTGTACACATGAGAACAATTCTTTATAATAATCATGAACAACATCTAAAATATTATTTGTATCTCTTACAATAACACCATTTGCATTTTTTAATTCACATATCATATGATTACTTTGTCTATGTTTTTCTAACTGCAAAAAATAGGCAGTGTTTCTGTCACTTTCTATTGACCATAAGGATTTTGATCTGAGTATAGCTCCATCACACTTGTATTTTTCTAATTCATCTAATCTATTTTTTAACTCAAAATATTCATTATTATTAATATCATAACCATTTGCAGATCTAACTGATAACTCTTGAATTCTATTTTGTATTCTGAAAAATTGTTTGTTTCTCTCTTTTTGTTTTTCTTTTCCATAAATTTGGCTAATCTTTTTAAATCTAAATTTTAAATTATCCCACCAAATTAAGGGATGATTAACATAAAAATCCGAGCCTATTTCATCTTCCAAAATTTTCTTAATTTTATTAACAAAAATATCATCTTTTAAAAATGAATTATTGAAAATCCATAATCCTGGTCCTCTCTCAACTTCCGTAAAATCTATTTTTAAATTAACAATACAATGATCACTAAATGATGTGTCACTATAATAAATGTTTTTAATATATGGCTTTAAATTATCAGACACTAAAAAATAATCTATTCTACTTTGTGTTAAATAATTTTCCTTATACTGTTTTCTAGAAAACATTTTACAATTCAAGTTTCTATTTCTCCATACATCATACAATTCCCTATCTTTCATTATATCTAATAAAGCTAGAACACTTTTATCATTTACATGTTTGGTCTTTCCAGCTCTATCTAATGGAGATAAAGTAGTATTAAAATCACCAGCAACAACTATATACTGACTGGCTGAAATTTCATTTTTAAATTTCATAAAAAAATTATATTTTTCATTCACTTGATTTGGAGCATAAATATTATAAATGTCTATGTATTTGTCACCTATTTTTCCTTTAACATGAATAAATCTACCTAAGTCTTTTTTAACAACATAAAATAAATCTCTAAATTTATTACTTATCATAATTGCAACTCCTTGTCTATTATTTATACCATTGCTATAAAATATTTCTCCATTCCATAAAATCTTATCCTTCTTTATCTTTTCAATAAAATAATCGTTCCAAAAAGTTTCCTGTAAACAGACCACATCATAATTCCTTTCGTTACACAATGCAAAAATACAGTTCAGTTTTTTCACATCACTTAAACCATTACAATTCAAACTAATCACATTTACAATAGCCATTGATACAAAAAATGTAACAATATAAATTCTATTTTTATCACTCATTTCTGTACCATAAATTTTTTCATTTCATGTGCTACCTTTGCTGCTTTATAATTTGGCATTACTTTTTTACCTCTCCTTCTAGCAATAATTTTAAAAGTAGAACCTTTATTTGATTTGTTAATGGCAACACTATCATTGACATCTGTTTCTGTATATAACGAGTCATCAAGATTAATGTCATCCAATGACCCGCATGTACCTTCATCATCTATAATTCCATCTCCAAACTGGCTACTATTTGGTTCCAATGAGGAGATGTTATCACTTTTATCATTTTCTATATTACTTTCTAAACTAGGATAATTACCATTATCTAAGTTTACATTTACAATTTCTTTATTTTCAATAATTATGCCTATTGAGTTTTCTTCTAAGTCCAGAACTTGTTCTGTATCTTTGTCTTTTTCTTCCTCAAACTTTGTCTTGGTATCAACGTTATCACTGCCAATGTTCTTCTCAGACACCGAGTCTACTTCTGTGTTCCCAGGAATGTCATGTTCATCTTTTTCACTGTCTTCATTCTGAATATCAGAACCTTGATCTTCGATTACCATTTCATCTTCTACGTTATCTTCAATACTATCTTCTTCAACAGGTTCATAATTTCCGGCTTCATATTTATCAGACCTGTCACTAATTACTTCCTCTTGAATGCTTACATCCTCATCTTTATCGTTTGATTCATCAAACAATGCATTGTCATTCACAACAGTTGTTCTGGTATCATTAACGTCTGCTGTGAAAGTATGTGTCCTTCCAAAATATGTACGTTTTGCGTTATCTCCAAAACCTTCTCCCCAGTATCTCTTCTTTCTGCAGCGACAGTCATTTTTAAAAAATTTACATTCGCTACACTTGTTTTCAGGACAGTGCCTTCCAATATGTCCTTGCTTTTTACAAGTGTAACATACAAATTCTGGACAGTTTTTGTAAATATGTTCTGTGCTAAAACATCCCGAGCACACTTTTACTTGGTCATTGTGCACAACTCTGTAGTAAGCTGTTTCTTTGCTATCAACACTGAACTTCATGGAGTACGGAATAGAAGCCATAGTTGGTGGTAACTGTGCTTTAAATATTCTGGTTCCATCGTACACTGATTTCCTACTAGGCATCTTTCGTTTCTTAATCTCTGAAATTAATTCCACTCCGATTTTCTTAAATCGATCAATGATTTCTTCATCTGATACATACATACTAAGATTTATTATCGACACTATTTTTATCCTAGACGAAAGTTCTTTAACTCCAACATGATTTCCATTGACCACCAAATTATCTAACAGTTCACCAATATACTTTCTTTCTTTTAGCACTACTTCATAGCCGGTACCAATCTTCGGTACACATGCCAAAACTGCACCTATCCCACATTTCTTCTCAATTTCGTCAATTATGTCTTCTGGTGACACAATTTTACTTTCATTCACGCAAATAACAACTGTTTGGTCCTTTGCAAAAATTTCATCAAATTTATATTTCTCACCCATGGTGCGTTACTGTCTATGTACAATAATTGTCTTTTGTAGGTTTTTGGCTATCTCACAAAAATCAAAACGAACACACCGCAATCACCTCCCCCCTTTTTCTGGGACACCCCAGAATAAGGGTAAACTACACTGTTTATATTTGTCTAATTCTGTCTGTTTGCACAAATGATTAGTAAATTAACTAATTATAATATTCAATCGACAATAATATCACAGGAACTCACCGAATAACCAAAATGTCTAGGACGATCGACGAACTACATCCTGACCTCAGGTCTATCCAAGAACCATCACAAGACCAGTGCTCTAACCACTGAGCTATGGAGGCTCTTACCCGAAGCGGTCAAATTCAAGATGATAAAGGTAAACCCTTCAATCAAATTATTCTCAAAATACATGAAATATTTTTCAAAATATCATTTGGACCAAGCAGCTTTCAAATTCAACGATCAAATGTGTTCAGATGTGTGATATTCACGCAGATGTACCAGAATTTTTTTCTCTAATCATACTGACAATGAAATGATCAATTTGTCCACGTCATACCTTACCGATCAGTTTTTTGTCCTATTGATAAGGTCAATTAGACTTAATCTATAACCAGTAACAACTCAGATCTGTTAAATACCAAAATTTATTTCCATTTCATCGGCGAATATACAACATCACAAAAAGCTTTTCCATTAACTCAAGAGGATAAGCTTAAAAGCAGAGATGAAAAAATAAAAAAAGGGGGCACCCGGGTTCGAACCGGGGACCTCTCGATCTGCAGTCGAATGCTCTACCACTGAGCTATACCCCCAACTGAAGACAAGGGGTCAATTTTATAAATTTAAATGTAACAGAAGTTTTATACTTTTCTTTTCAGAAGAAACAATACATATGTAGCGTATTTATAGATGCCCATGTATATCGATCTTAATACAATTTACCAAAACGTCATGACAGGCAGTTTTTCCTCTTTTATATGTAAAGAGTCAGTCTTATGAATAAAATAAGATGAATTACAATATCAAAAATTTTCGACTTGGTTTTTCAGTTGTGAAATTCTGGTTGATTATCTCTTCGTTTATAATTTAATGCTGGGCTTCCTTATTCAAAACTGTTGGTTGTGTTTTATCTATTTATACCCGTATTGCTGTATGAAAAGCAAAAATAATTGTGATCCGAGTATTTTCGGTCCAGCCCCCAGTGAGGATCGAACTCACGACCCCTGGTTTACAAGACCAGTGCTCTAACCACCGAGCTATGGAGGCTCTTACCCGAAGCGGTCAAATTCAAGATGATAAAGGTAAACCCTTCAATCAAATTATTCTCAAAATACATGAAATATTTTTCAAAATATCATTTGGACCAAGCAGCTTTCAAATTCAACGATCAAATGTGTTCAGATGTGTGATATTCACGCAGATGTACCAGAATTTTTTTCACTGATCATACTGACAATGAAATGATCAATTTGTCCACGTCATACCTTACCGATCAGTTTTTTGTCCTATTGATAAGGTCAATTAGACTTAATCTATAACCAGTAACAACTCAGATCTGTTAAATACCAAAATTTCTTTCCATTTCATCGGCGAATATACAACATCACAAAAAGCTTTTCCATTAACTCAAGAGGATAAGCTTAAAAGCAGAGATGAAAAAATAAAAAGAGGGGGCACCCGGGTTCGAACCGGGGACCTCTCGATCTGCAGTCGAATGCTCTACCACTGAGCTATACCCCCAACTGAAGACAAGTGGTCAATTTTATAAACTTAAATGTAACAGAAGTTTTATACTTTTCTTTTCAGAAGAAACAATACATATGTAGCGTATAGATGCCCATGTTATCGATCTTAATACAATTTACCAAAACGTCATGACAGGCAGTTTTTCCTCTTTTATATGTAAAGAGTCAGTCTTATGAATAAAATAAGATGAATTACAATATCAAAAATTTTCGACTTGGTTTTTCAGTTGTGAAATTCTGGTTGATTATCTCTTCGTTTATAATTTAATGCTGGGCTTCCTTATTCAAAACTGTTGGTTGTGTTTTATCTATTTATACCCGTATTGCTGTATGAAAAGCAAAAATAATTGTGATCCGAGTATTTTCGGTCCAGCCCCCAGTGAGGATCGAACTCACGACCCCTGGTTTACAAGACCAGTGCTCTAACCACTGAGCTATGGAGGCTCTTACCCGAAGCGGTCAAATTCAAGATGATAAAGGTAAACCCTTCAATCAAATTATTCTCAAAATACATGAAATATTTTTCAAAATATCATTTGGACCAAGCAGCTTTCAAATTCAACGATCAAATGTGTTCAGATGTGTGATATTCACGCAGATGTACCAGAATTTTTTTCACTGATCATACTGACAATGAAATGATCAATTTGTCCACGTCATACCTTACCGATCAGTTTTTTGTCCTATTGATAAGGTCAATTAGACTTAATCTATAACCAGTAACAACTCAGATCTGTTAAATACCAAAATTTCTTTCCATTTCATCGGCGAATATACAACATCACAAAAAGCTTTTCCATTAACTCAAGAGGATAAGCTTAAAAGCAGAGATGAAAAAATAAAAAGAGGGGGCACCCGGGTTCGAACCGGGGACCTCTCGATCTGCAGTCGAATGCTCTGCCACTGAGCTATACCCCCAACTGAAGACAAGTGGTCAATTTTATAAACTTAAATGTAACAGAAGTTTTATACTTTTCTTTTCAGAAGAAACAATACATATGTAGCGTATTTATAGATGCCCATGTATATCGATCTTAATACAATTTACCAAAACGTCATGACAGGCAGTTTTTCCTCTTTTATATGTAAAGACTCAGTCTTGTGAATAAAATAAGATGAATTACAATATCAAAAATTTTCGACTTGTTTTTCAGTTGTGAAATTCTGGTTGATTATCTCTTCGTTTATAATTTAATGCTGGGCTTCCTTATTCAAAACTGTTGGTTGTGTTTTATCTATTTATACCCGTATTGCTGTATGAAAAGCAAAAATAATTGTGATCCGAGTATTTTCGGTCCAGCCCCCAGTGAGGATCGAACTCACGACCCCTGGTTTACAAGACCAGTGCTCTAACCACTGAGCTATGGAGGCTCTTACCCGAAGCGGTCAAATTCAAGATGATAAAGGTAAACCCTTCAATCAAATTATTCTCAAAATACATGAAATATTTTTCAAAATATCATTTGGACCAAGCAGCTTTCAAATTCAACGATCAAATGTGTTCAGATGTGTGATATTCACGCAGATGTACCAGAATTTTTTTCACTAATCATACTGACAATGAAATGATCAATTTGTCCACGTCATACCTTACCGATCAGTTTTTTGTCCTATTGATAAGGTCAATTAGACTTAATCTATAACCAGTAACAACTCAGATCTGTTAAATACCAAAATTTCTTTCCATTTCATCGGCGAATATACAACATCACAAAAAGCTTTTCCATTAACTCAAGAGGATAAGCTTAAAAGCAGAGATGAAAAAATAAAAAGAGGGGGCACCCGGGTTCGAACCGGGGACCTCTCGATCTGCAGTCGAATGCTCTACCACTGAGCTATACCCCCAACTGAAGACAAGGGGTCAATTTTATAAATTTAAATGTAACAGAAGTTTTATACTTTTCTTTTCAGAAGAAACAATACATATGTAGCGTATTTATAGATGCCCATGTATATCGATCTTAATACAATTTACCAAAACGTCATGACAGGCAGTTTTTCCTCTTTTATATGTAAAGAGTCAGTCTTATGAATAAAATAAGATGAATTACAATATCAAAAATTTTCGACTTGGTTTTTCAGTTGTGAAATTCTGGTTGATTATCTCTTCGTTTATAATTTAATGCTGGGCTTCCTTATTCAAAACTGTTGGTTGCCGGAACACGTTCCATTTGCAAAAGATCATCTTCCATATGATCATATGTGTCTTTTCACCGGTTAATAAATATTTATTTGTGAGGTATCTTCAGTTTGTACAACAATAAAAGAAATAATCTTAACGGAATTAATATTTTGTTGTTTTCGGGTATGAATTTGTCAAAATAGTGTTTGTGATTAGTAACGGAATTCTGTCACATGAAATCACATGAATTCTCCAACTTAAGAAATCATCAGAATTCTCTTTCTATAAAGTAACAGAATTCCGTTAAGAAATCATCAGAATTTTCTTTAATTCCATTAAGAAATCTTCAGAATGATTTTTCTATAAAGCAACAGAATTCCGTTAAGAAATCATCAGAATTCTCTTTCCATAAAATAACAGAATTCCGTTAAGAAATCATCAGAATTTTCTTTAATTCCGTTAAGAAATCTTCAGAATGATTTTTACATAAAGTAACAGAATTCCGTTAAGAAATCATCAGAATTCTCTTTCCATAAAGTAACAGAATTCCGTTAAGAAATCATCAGAATTCTCTTTCCATAAAGTAACAGAATTCCGTTAAGAAATCATCAGAATTCTCTTTCCATAAAGTAACAGAATTCCGTTAAGAAATCATCAGAATTCTCTTTCCATAAAGTAACAGAATTCCGTTAAGAAATCATCAGAATTCTCTTTCCATAAAGTAACAGAATTCCGTTAAGAAATCATCAGAATTCTCTTTCCATAAAATAACAGAATTCCGTTAAGAAATCATCAGAATTCTCTTTCCATAAAGTAACAGAATTCCGCTAAGAAATCATCAGAATTCTCTTTCCATAAAGTAACAGAATTCCGCTAAGAAATCATCAGAATTCTCTTTCCATAAAGTAACAGAATTCCGCTAAGAAATCATCAGAATTCTCTTTCCATAAAGTAACAGAATTCCGTTAAGAAATCATCAGAATTCTCTTTCCATAAAATAACAGAATTCCGTTAAGAAATCATCAGAATTCTCTTTCCATAAAGTAACAGAATTCCGCTAAGAAATCATCAGAATTCTCTTTCCATAAAGTAACAGAATTCCGCTAAGAAATCATCAGAATTCTCTTTCCATAAAGTAACAGAATTCCGCTAAGAAATCATCAGAATTCTCTTTCCATAAAGTAACAGAATTCCGCTAAGAAATCATCCGAATTCATTTACTATAAAGTAACAGAATTCCGCTAAGAAATCATCCGAATTCATTTACTATAAAGTAACAGAATTCTGGTAAGAAATCATCAGAATTCTCCCTGTTGAGAAATTATTAAAATAGTAATAACATAATTCTGTTAAGGAAACAACACAATTTTTCTATCTAGTACATTTGTAACTAAATTCTATTAAGAAATTATCAGAAGTTGTTTATACCCATCAACAGAATTATCCTAAGAAGTCATCACAATAACGGAATTATTCACAGAATTTTGTTTGTGTGTTATAAGTTTTTCTTTCTGATAATAGAATTCAGTTAAGAGCTTCTATCTATTAAAGAAATCATTAGAACTTGTTGTTTCAAGTAAAAATGATAAGACAGCTGAGACATATATTTTAAAATTGTTTTTAATAATGTTGAAAATTAAATAACAGATGGCGTTGATAAACATAAGAATAAATACGTCATTTATTTCGGGGAAAAAAATCTTTTCAACAGATTTTATTTTGAAAAAAAAAACATATTTACAAAAATAAAAAGAAAAAACACATTAATATTTTTTTCTACATTTTGATAGCATCAAGCATAAAAATGATATTAATCATGAAAGATTGTTTACCGTTAACACTTGACTCGTCTGATGGATAAAAATGAACAAATAGGGGACTGAATTTTTAGAATTCAGAAAATTCTAATTACTATTTAAATACATATGCATTTATACAAGCACCTTGAGTAAGTCAAAATAAACTAATTAGTACACCACATCAATATTTCTATCAGTGTTCAGGCGAGCACACTTGTAGTCAGTATTTTATTTTATTTTATTTCGTTCATCAGATAAGAGCAATCAGTAACATTCATGCAAACATAGTTCCAAAAAGTACATTAAATACAAAAGCGGCATTGTATAAACCGGTATTTTATTACTCACTGAAGATATGGACCGAAAATACATTTTATAAAAACAGTCGGACCTTTTTTGCTACAAGTTTCTTGTCATCTTAATTTTCCTTTTCAATTTGATATAGATTTTATGAAATGGCAAAATACTAAGAAAAAAGAAAAAACTTAATAGTTAGATAAATGATACACACCTTTCTTATCATCTAAAGCTCAACATAATGGCAAATATTACAATAAATTTCACATTTACACTGTATCTGTATCTGTGTAACACAACAGATTTCAATAGTATATGTCATACCTTAACGGTCCGAGAAAATACTGATTTTACCATTAAATATTTCAGACAGTGACATATACATTCCGTTAGATAATTAATAATTTTATCTTTAAAATAATTCAGCTGGTTAACGATTCATTAAGATAACATTGTCTTACGGTTTACTGCCATTAGTCAGCTGTTAATTATCTCGGGAATCGTAACCCGCTAATATCTATTCAAGTGCTTAACAATAAATTTCACACTGACAATAGTGACATCAAAAAAGGAAATTAAAAGACACATATATTTTACCAATGAATCTATGGTATATATTCCTGAGGTAGAGTTTTGTCTTGTGGGGCCAATCAGCGAACACAGCCAGATAACTAACAGATGTTTTCACAGTGGAATTACTGACTGTTTTGTAAAACATATAGCTACATATTTAATACCAGAGATTTGTTCTTTAAACTGTCACTGCAAATTATCAAATTATATAGTGATGAGGAAACTGCGGTCCGCTTAGAGATAAAATTATAGAAAGTATTTAATCAAATGATGATATAATCTAAGTACTTAACACCTTTTCACTCTTAAATGTGAAACATATTAGAAAAATCCAAAATTCCAAGCTACACGATTATATGTACCAAATCCCCGGACCAAATCATATCTCTTCAATTCAATTAAACGTTTTAGTTTTAGATCTTATTCTCTGAGGATAACGTTTGGTTTGAACATCCGAGTCGCTATTCGGATTCATCGAATTGTCAGTGTACTTGCAAAGTTTCATCATTTGTACGGCATGACGTCTCCAGATCGCTCCTTCTGGAGTCCTTACAGCACATTAACGGTCCCGGGAAAGAGTCCCATATGGCAACCCAACCTGTGTATATCTTAGACGTAATAAGCATATAGATATACTTATGGTGGTGCCAAATGGAACTGTTGTCGGTTCCCGATCTTTTATCATTACTTGCGGGTTTCCACTTTTCTTCTCCCCTGTAATTTCGCATAATTACTGTTTGTTGATTGTCAACTCCTCTGAGTTTCTGCTTACTTGCAACGATTTATCAAATTGTTTATGATTCACACAAGGCACCGATCCTTTATTACCGACGTGGTTCCTGGAATTTTTATGTTGGGTACAAAATTTTTTTCCGCCTTTGTCGAAAATATTTTATTTTTTTTTGGGGGGGGGGGGGGGGAGCTGGAAACGCAAAATAAGTTTTTAGCCCGAAATTGATACTTAAACTTAACAGTTACAAAATTGTAAAATTTGTGAAAACTAAGGAGCATCTCCCTCGTGCAAAGCTCTGTTCTTAGAAGGTTTTGGCTGTACCCTTTTTTGTCATTTTAGGTTTTTGGGTTGTTATTCTGGTTTTCAACATTTTAGGCCTTAAGCTCCACTGATGAGTCGTAAATCGACGAAATGTGCACATTTTGTGCATCAAAATTGGTATCGAAGAATTATAAATAAAAATTGTGCCCCCCCCCCCACCCACCAACAGTAATAAAATGTCAGTGCCTAACCTTTGATATCACGTTTGAGTAAGCTTTCATTTTTTTCCACATTTAAAGCATAATAAAACAAGATTGATAGATCTCTAGCATAGTATTTCCGGTATTTCCGAAACGGACGAAAGGTTGACATGCCTCAATAAGATCGAACAATGGTGTCAATTCATTATTGTTACGAGAAACCTCGTGCATGATATTTTAAGCTACAGGTGTATATTCTACAACTGATTTAATACATTTTTATAAATAGTTTTATATTCTACTTGTAATAGGGAGATAAAAATTCAGTGATATGGGTTTTTAAATTTTGCCAGTAAAATTTTAAACAGAATAACAAGTTAATAAAAGTAAATGGGGTGACTGGCTATTTAACCTGAAAAGGGGGGGATGAGGAATGTTATTTTTTTTTCTAAAAATATTTTGATTAGAATTGGAGGAATCAAAATAATCTGGTCGGGGGAGATTGAAAAAAAAATACCATTCCTGGCATACTTCAAGCAAAATATCAATTGTTTGTCTTGTAGTTGAGGATTTCATACCAAAAAAACTTTTGGAAACTTTGATTGAGCATCGACGATAACTAAGAACATTGCTTTCATAAAAGTTCCAGCGAAATCTACCTGACTGTACGCCCTTCGAATTAATAAACATAAGATGAATAACCAATACTTATTGTGTAATTTAAAAAAAAAAAAAAAAAAAGTAAATACAATAAGGTTTGATAATTAGAATAAGATATATAATAAATTATTTCATAGTAATAATAAATAATTATACGTATCGAAAATAATATAATAACAAAGGGTTTCGCTAAACGCAGCATGATATCGGATAATGTATTAAACGAGTTAGAAGTCCTTGAATAACTTCACAATAAGCACCCCATAAAAACAAATTAAAGAACATTACAATAACTCTAGCTATCAGACAATACAGTGAACTATACAGGTACCTTTATGTCTACTAACCATGTAAAAATATTTTCCGTTCTTCATATACTGAGTCCGTATTTAAATATAGAAACATGGAAACATGTTTTTCAGGAGTCAAGTTAACTTCAAAATAAAAAAATCGAGACTTTAAAGAAATGTCTTTTCAAAATGTCTATTGAAAAATACGATCTAAATATTTCATTTCATATTTAATACACAAAGTATTCGACCTAACAAAATATTTTTACGGAAATCAGGTGAAAAAATGTTACAAAATAACGTATCCTGAAATACTGCTTCTTTTAAACTACATGTTGCCAGGATACTCTGAAAGCACTGGAGATACTCTCCGTAATAAGCACTTGAACATCCACTTTTGTCATTTGCAAACAACATTCTATTACTTTAAGATAATCATTGTAAAATTTACAGAAAAAATCAGCAGCAGATTTGTTCCCTTCATGAATCTAAATTTGCCAAATGATTCCAAATATTCATTTTATCTCGTCAAAATTTGCAAAATTTCCTATCTATTAATTCTATTAATCTTTCATACAATTATTTAGCTGAGAACAAGATATATATCTTAAAAAGATCGGTTTGCGTTTACACTAGTTCAGGAGAGATCGATCGCGTTCGACCTTTATTGATCTTAATCTCGAAAATAATTTAACGAGGTTTTATAAAAATAGGAAAGTATGTCCTTAATGTCATCACATATCCGCTTAAATATTTCCTCCAGCAGAATACTCTGTTTGGTCCAGTACACTCTCGTCACTCCATGCACAGTTCCATTAAAGCACCGTTTCCTCGTGCCTCCAAGATTCACCTCGCTCTCCATACACGATTTTACTCTGAAGTGATACACCTGTAGTTTAGGCGCCAAAATGCGCAGCATCATTATCATAATTAAAAATATCATACCGTACTTTTGTTTAGATCGAACACGATCGATTAAGCGTTTACATTTAAGAAAAATCGATTCATAAAAGATCCATCTTTGAAAGTCTACCTCTAGAGGTAGACTTTTTAAGACCGATTAAAGATCGATCTTTTCCGTTTACAGATAGCTGAGTTAAATCAGTGTCACATATCTTAAAACTTAAGTCTCGTAAGTATTTTTTGCATATATCAAAAGTACACACAAAATGCCTTGTGTTAAATTTTAGCACAAAATGTAAAATTGTTTTAAAAATCAGCAACGAAAACTGATCGGGCAGTTGTACAATAAAGTGAAATCATAACAGTTAGGCAATTAACTGTTTCTGTTATTACATCGCATTCCCTTCACCCAATTTATCTCGAAACATATAAAAGAAAATGAAATATGTTGACTGAAAGCAGAAATCAAAATGAAATTAAAAAATTCGCCATTGGTATAAATATATACGTTTCCGGTAACATTGCTAAATAAATGTAAACCGCTCTGATCCCTTTTATCATGAAAAACGTATAAAATGGAAGACGTCTGTTGACACACCACTACATGCACTCATGAAGATGAATTAATGGTACTATTTTGTACATTTTAGGAACCATTTGAAAAAATCAAAATCCGATTGAAAATAATTAAAACGATAAGTCGTGTGTCTGTAAGTTTATACGGATGCACCGTCCTCCTGCACATGTAATTCCCATATATTATTTATGGTGATAAATTGTTTTGAAAATTATTTTAAATATATGAAAGTTTCATAATATATTTTGGTTACATTAATTTTAGAATAATGAATCCATGTACTCAATTATGATTTTGACATAAGGACCGAAAAGCTAAAATTTAATCGAGCATGAAATGAAAGTTATGTGGACTTATATTTTACTGATCTGTGTTAATTGAACTAAAGAACATATCATCGATATATCATTAATAATATCATCACATGTTTTTTGGGGGAAATAGATTAAAATGCAAAAACATAATCAAATTCATTCTACCATAAAATGTAGGTCATTTACGAATAGTGATTCAAATACAGAACTATTTTGTACTGTTTAATAAGATAACTGTTATTATGAAATATCATTAATAAATTGCTATTTGTTCTTTAATAATACACATAAATTCAAAGATTAAATAAAAGTCATTCGAGCATGAAATGTAGCCCATGGTGACTCAAATTTTTCATACCTGTGTCATACTATATCAGGGGAATGCGGTTTTGAAATATCATCAATATCCTACCATGGGTT
The DNA here is from genome assembly GCA_028015205.1 of Mytilisepta virgata. NCBI lineage: Eukaryota > Metazoa > Mollusca > Bivalvia > Mytilida > Mytilidae > Mytilisepta > Mytilisepta virgata. The sequence continues at coordinate 47,666,022 of CM051518.1, read as the reverse complement.
CTTTAAAAATATACCTAAATGCAAAAATTTTAATAAAGTCACTACGTAAAATATAGGTCATTGTCATTCAAATATTGCTGACTTTTGTTGTATTATATAAGATGAATGCATAGGTCTAATATCATTGATATTTCTCAAGAGGTTTCAGAGAAATGGCCCTTAAGCCTAGTCACTCATGCATGAAATGTGGGCCATACTGACCCAACTGTTGGAGAAATGCATTATATAATATTAAACAATTATTGTGGTGAAGTATCATTGATATAACACCATGGATTCCTAGGATATGAAACTAAAAACAAAACTTATCAGAGTCACTCATTCATCAAACGTAGGTCAAAATGACTCAAATGTTGTTCATCGGTGTTAATTTTCAGGGGGATGATTGTAGTGGTATAATATCATTGATATATCTCAATCGGTTTCTGAGAATGGACCTAAACGCAAACGCTTAACCAAGCTAAAAAAAATGACTTTTTTGTACATCTAAAACGGTAAGAGTGTTAGAAATTGACGTGAGAAACGGATGTTAAATATTTTTTTTAACTTTTTTAGCTAGGTACGTGATTTAAAACAAACTTCATAAAAATCAAATATATAAGAATAACACACAAATTATCAAAATTAAATTTATTGATACCAATTGGGCCTGTTTCCCAAAAATTACTCCCAAACCTTTTATCTTAATGGAGTGGGTTGGTATTGAAGGAGAAGGATATTTTCAATAGAATAAGAGTACGTGTAAATGGTTTAAACAGAAACATAAATGTCTTCAAACGATGTGGACGACAAACTCATACCATTATACGAACGCAGTTTTTTTGCGGTCGTATAAAGATCAAACTTAATATATATATATATATATATATTCATGCTATAACATTGACCTTCTTAATAAATGGTCATTTATACGGCCAAGTTCTAACAATGTAACCTTAATCCATAATCTTTTAATCTGTTTCTTATACTCAGTGGTGAATTTCTGTTAATTGTGTGTTTAAATGATCCTGGTAGACAATCAGTAATATTCATTGTCATTTTCTCTGTGCAGTGGTGGGAATGAATGTTGTTCCATTTTTCTGCATTACATTTATTTCAACAGTGTCATTGCTGCATTGCACCACTTCACCCAAAATAGCTATAGTGTCCGATAGCTGACAAATAATATTTTCTCCTGTCGTATATATCGTCTTCTGTCCGCATGAGTTCCTCTCGTAGCACCAGGTGTTGCGTCGTAAATACCTGTGAAATGTTATCAACAGATTAACGCATAAAGAGTGACAGGTTTAAAAACTAGAGGCTCACCTGAGCCTGAGTCACTCACCTGGCTCTATTAGGCCATTTAAAAAGCTGTTTAATGCAAAATTGCCAAAGTAACCTTGATATTTTACTTTTGACCTAAAACTAGAAATTATATATTTCAGGTCTATCACTTATTTGAAACTGCATTTTCCCCCTATTGGGTCCTGTGGTAGCCATCTTGGATATCCGATCGGCATCAAGATTATAAATTTGGTACAGGATTATCATACAATCATTCAGGCATATTATCAATTTAATCTGTCAAACGGTTGTTTGTATGTATTTCCCATAAGATCCTAGGTTAATTATGTCCAATGGTGGCGGCAATCTTGGATTTCGAATGGGCACCAAAATTACAAATTTAGTAGAGGACAATCTAAGGAACATTCCTGCAAAGTAGAATCTCATTTGGCCTTGTGTTTTCTGACAAGAAGATTTTTTAAATTTCAGCCAATCAGAACACATTATTGGACCTATCAGCCATATTGAATATTCTATCAGAACCAAATTACAAATTCTGAAAAGGAACTTCCCAGGAACATTGTTGCCAAGTTTGGTTCCATTTGGTTGAGTGGTTTCTTTAGAATAAGATTGAAATGTGAAAAGTTAACGGACGGACGGACGACGGCGGACGCAAAGTGACGACAAAAACCAATCCAACCTGTATTTTCTTTTATCCTGCAATTCGGCTATATGGCGGCAGCCAAAATGCATTGACTGTATATTAGGTTGTAATACGGTCACTGACTGTATATCACTTTTATTGTGGCGCAACAGTACATAAACTTAGAATTTTACTTGTCACTTGTGACGTTGTGAAATGCTACGATTTTGTGCTTGCTTTATGCAGAAAGTCGCTGTTTTCCAGTGATTTTTGTCAGACTTAATGTTTTAGGATGTTTAAGGATAAACAGAATATGTGTACATTGTCTCTTGATATAAAATGTAATCAAACTCGGAATGAAACAGGTGAGAAAAGCTCGGCAATCCGTGCATTTCAAAGGCTTGTCCGGATGAATTTTATTCTTCCGACACAATGAACACATATTCTATTCTATACCGCAAGTTCTTTTAAGCAACCAAAAAGTGTTGACTATACTTCCCGGTTATATATGATCAGTGAGAGTATATTAAGAATCCGATTTTTTTAACATCAGGAGATTTTCAAAACGTGATCTACAGACATACCTTTCGAAAAAATTTTTTTATTTTATTTTCAAATTGCAAAGTGCATGTTATCTCCCAACATAAGCGCATCCGATTTTAACTTTGCATTTAGAATATACCGTGATGCATTTGTATTACGCAGCCTAAACAAAAAAAAACATTAAGATGCCTCTCGCGTCTATCGGGCACAGAATACGTGTTTTCCATGTTTAATGTAAATTTTCAGGGTTTATTAATAATTGCGCTATTCCATAATTAAAAAAGATTTACCTGCTTGAAGTCATTTCTTTTGTCTAGATACTTCTGTACAAGTTCCTTTTCCTTTCTCCTAATGCTGAATCTCGTAATTTCGGGTAATGTACATGCATTTAAGTGATCTAACGGCCAAATAATGTCCTCGTTTCTTGCTTCAGGAGCTGGATTTTCTAGAAAGGAATTCCACCATGATATTCGATCTTCTGTGGATTTTGCAAGTTTGTAATCCTAATAAACCGCATTTTATCTTACAGCATGTAATAATTGTAGGTCGCTTGGTATCGGAGAACTGACGTTGGGGTTTTACGCCGTCTTCAGCACATTTGACTATTTCGCGGCGGCTAGTTTGTATTGGTGAAGGAAGCCGGAGTACGCGGAGAGAACCACCGACCTTCGGTAGGAAAATTGGCAATACTTGTCAATTAAGATCGGAGTTGAACACACCCCGCTACAAGTGAGATTCTCAGTGTTGACAGTCTAGTCATGACGAACTATCTAGACCACTCGGCCACCGAGCTCCCCCCCCCCCCCCCCTTTTCCACGCTAAATAAGGGGTAACTAGACAACTTCCTTATTTTGTATAATAATCGATTTTGTATTAATTCAATTCAATATTTTATTGCCAAAATGTAAGATATAACTATTACTCGTCTTTTATGAGTGCATAAAGTAATGAGAAATAAGCATGTTGATAAATAATTCCGCTATGATGGAGATTTTTAGATTTTGAAGAAAGCTGAAGATGCTTCTTACGCACTTTAAAATAAGATTTATTACATGTATTTCAAAACCACGGTAACAATATACATTTACTGTATGCAGTAATAACTCTATGATCGTGCATTGAAAATTAAATACATGTATTTATATTTCTGACTCAAGATAGCGTATAAAAAGAAGTTTTTATATTCGGGCGTTTTCCCCAAAATTGTCGGATGTATACAATGAATACAAATATGACAAGCCACCGAGTACTCTATTTTTGTAACAGATATTGCAAGATTTTGCGGAATAACGAAAGCTTATCCGTGATGTATATTTGGGTCGGTAAGAAAATAAAATTGAATAATATTCGGTGTAATTGTAGTTTTATGCATGTATGCTGCGATAAAATAAAACCAGAAGAACTATGGCTACAATAATATAAAGAATAACATTCTTTGATATCAATTTTGTTGCCCAAATGACAACGTTTTGTCTCATCAGTTGTGCTCAAGGCCTTAAAAATTGAAAAAAACAAAACAACAATCCAAAAAGTTTGTTAATTGGAAACATTCAAAATCAATTTGATAAAAAAAAATAGCTGGTACGCGATGGCAATGTACAGATTTCCTGATAGTTTCACAGAAATCTATTCACTGGTTTTAGGAGGAGTTGACGACGGGACATTACCATATTATAAAGAAATGGTAAAGTCCATATTTGTCTGTGGAAAATGTCAAAAATCATTCTGTTGAAAAATATTACAACTGGTGCAATGTTTATTGAAGATTCCCTGAAATTTTCACAGAAATTCATATCATAACACAAACATTTGTAATACTCGTTCTTTTCATTATTTTTTCATCTTCATATCTTGTTGATATTCTTGTGAATTTGTACTGCAAAATTCCACAGAAAATAACTTGCTTCAATTTGATGTTACCTCTCCGTGGTGAGCAGGGGAAAAAGGTATGAACCTGGCTAATGGGAGAGGTATTTTTTCAGAAAAGTGACATTTAAATATATGCGAAAAAGGTACACAAACAGCATGGAAATTCTTCTCTGTTGAAATGACAATAATGTATATTTTTAACTTTTTTTTTAATTTATTTTTGATATCACCAAAACTACTAATTTATATTCTATGAACTCATTTTTTCATATAAGCTCAAATACGTGGTGATATTAGTAAAAAATACTTTTAATTCATAAGCAAAACCGTTTTGAACAATGGTATATTGAAACTGTGTTAAGTATCTGTCAGTTATCCATGTGTGTAATTTGGAATAGAAATTATCTGGTACTTAATTATGCCATGCGTGTCAAACAAATTAATTGTTCCGATTCTTGTATATTTTATTGCCTTAATGTGTCAGAAAAATGAAGAATTTCAAACGCAACGCGCACGCTCTACTCTCAAGTAGAAACAAGGTGCGAGCAGATTGTTTTTGGAAATTATCTACAGCGATATACGTTTGACGGTTGGCATAACAGACATTTTGTTGGTAAGCATTTTAAATTATTTTCTTCGTTTCAGAACATTTTCTTTGAGAGGCAACATTATCATTTTTATTTATTTAACTTCAACTTTTTTACCATTTATTTTTTTTATATAAAACACGATAATATAGTTATATATTCTACACTTAAAATTTTATTAGTTTGTCACTTTATTATTTGTAATTTTCATCTTTTTTTATTTATAAACTATTGAACTGATTGATTGAAATATGAATTTATTATAATTTATATATTTATAGATTACAAATAATCAGTCATTAAAAAATTCTTAATCAACTTTTATACAATAAAAAAATTAAAATAAAAAAAATCGCTAGTTACATGTTTGAATACACAAATCTCCAGTCATATAATTCACAATATTCCGTAACCCCAGTGTTTTTTTTTTTTTTTTTTGTGTAATGAAGTAATTGATTCGGAAGGGGGATGGGTGGTGCCTTTTTTTGGATACAAGGATTCATATTAATTTAAATTCTTATTAACATGCTTAATCTGGAGTGTGCGCTTATAAGATCATTATGAGATATCTATAAGAAAAACAAGGCCCGGGGAAATTCTAATTTAAAATACAAGGGATTGTAAATTTTAAATCGAACTTTTAAAATTATGAATGGAAACAAAAAATAAAGAGAATTAAAGAACCCTTAAACGAATTACTTTTATACTGATACGAAAAATCCTTTAAAATACGTCTATATGTGTTCAAACCTTGTTATTTTCGATTTTAACACTATTATGTTTACTTTGCTTTTACGTTTCCAAAAAAACCCATCAAAATCTAAAAAAAAAATAAATGAAATAAACAAATTAATTTTACTAATGTTACAATTATATAACTAGGCACTTACCATCCAAGATTGATCCTTTTCCAGTAGAAGCAAATAAATCGTACATAGAAATCATCTTAAATGATAATGACAACACTTTTCCAAATTAAAATGTCAGTTCTTTATTTATAAGTTTCCATAGAATAAAGTAAAACTTATACTACTTATATTGACGACATTTTAAATAAGACGTTTCATTCCTAAGTTCAGAATTTTCAGTTCAAGCGCAAAAATTATGAACGTTCCTTCGCGCTTTGAATATACTACTTTCATTGGTCGCAAAATTTCAAACTATTTAGATCATGGATGCGATGTGTATGATTTTAAAGAAGTCGATGACAGTGTCCATTTGAGTGCTTCTGAAGGTAAGAACTAAATTATAATATTGAACTCGTTAGATGTTTGTCTATCAATAATATATTTTGTATAGAAAAAAAAAAAAAAAAAACCGGGAAAAAAAACAAATTACTTAAACTATATGACATCTTGAATTCGAAAAGCCAATCAAATCGCGTACAAAATATATTGAATCAAGTAAGTATTGTGTTGGCCAAGCGCAAAGTTTCCCAAACGAAGTTCCTTCATAAGCTACTGTAAAAGGAAATGTTCAATGACCCCCCCCCCAAAATCATACATCTATGAATGCATCTTATTATAAGGAGTTGGGATCTGAAGGGTTTCCAAATTTCCAAAGAAAAATATATTTGGAAGGGGTGGGGCATACCCCTAAAGACCCGCATATACATCAATGAATGCATCTTTCCATTAGAAATAAGAACTATATGGTTATAGAGAAGGGCAGGTGTTTCATAACAAATCTATTTTCGGAGGGGGAGGGGCATATCCGTAGGGACCCCCCCTTACATCAATAAATATATCATCCCATAAGGAGTAAGAATATATATGGTTTTAGGGTGGGGATCTCAAGGGTTTCAAAGTTATTATTTTGAGGGGGAGAGGCATACCCCTAGAGACCCTCTATATACAACGATGAATAAGGAAAAAAGAATATATATGGTAATTGTGAGGGGATCTCAAATGTTTCATAGCAACAATGACAAACTATTTTGAAGGGGTGGGGCATACCTCCTAGCCCCCCCCCCCATTATACGTCAATACGTCATTGAATACATCTTCCCATAAGGAGTAAGAATATATATGCTTATAGCCTGGGGATCACATTGTTTTCAAAATTACAATTTTGAGGGACAGGGCATGACCCTAGGGACTCCATATATACATCGATGAATGTATATATATTTCCATAAGGAATATGTATATATATATATATATATATATATATATATATATATATATATATATATATATATATATATATATATATATATATATATATGGTTAAAGGCTCGGGATCTCAAAGGTTTCAAAGTAACAAATATAAATCTATTTTAAGAGGGTGGGTCATACATATGGCCCCATGGACCCCCAATATACATCATTGAATGTATCTTCTCATAATGACTAAGAATATATATATAGTTATAGGAAACCATTTCCAAGTTCTTTGAAAAAACACGTGAATTTTTTTTTTTTTTTTTTGGGGGGGGGGGTTGAGAGGGCGGAGCAAGCCCCCTCCCCCGGTACCTACTTTAAATTTGACACCATTAGGCCAACCTCCACATGGCCTGTGAAGTTTCATGAAAATCCTCCATACATTATCCGAGCTACAGCCCTGACAATTTCAAGGCTGCTAAGAAAGACGGAAGAATAAAAATAATAACAAGAAGAAGCAGAATAACAAACGGAACGAAAACAAAAAAGTTTCCTAATTTGACTTTTTGATTACATAATTTTCCTGTATAAATTATTTAGAATATATTGCTCAACACGGACATTAAGATTATTCTTGTTTTTTGTGTGTTTATTGTTTTTTTATTATTATTTTCTTAAAATCAAATTTATTTTTTTTTCGCAAATTTAAAGACATAATTAAGGCTTCTGAATACACACGGAGAGCTTTCAATTTGAATCATTATATATTGATCATGTAAATTTTTGAAATTTATCCTACCTATAAAAATCATAGGTTCATCTCTTACAATAATGACGGTTCAAATTTTCATTTTCTTGTTGGTTGTTTGTTTTATAATTAGTGTATAATTATATTCGACAGAACAAATTCCGTAATAACGTTATGTTTTCTGTTTTAGAGGATACAAAATATGAAAATATGAAACAACAAATGGGGTTCATATGGTGGGGTGTGGCGAGATCCATCTGGAGTTTGGATTATCACTGATGGAAGAGAACTAGGAATGTTTTTAAAAGGTATTTATAGTAGTTAATGAGTCGTTACATGCGGTGCATTACATTTGCGCACGTTTTTTATTACATATGTTCAATTTTTTTATTACATTTGTCCACTTTTAATATATAACATTTGTGCATTTTTCAACAATTTACCTGTTTTGCCCCTTCCGTTAGCCAGAAACAAAGTCCGTGACCTCTGCTGATCAATGGACGAGTTTCACTACACGTGCTTTGCATTTCTTTAAAGTGCATCTCAAAGAAAGATCCCCTGTTTTCTTGAGAGTTGATTGACAGCGAAAATGTTATTATCGTAATTCTTATTTTAAAGTTTTTTGAATAATTACTTTCTGTAAAATATTGCTCGCAAATGTAATAAAGAAGTTCACAAATGTAACACCACAGGGGCGGATCCGGGCCTTTTTTAAAATGTGGGGGGGGGGGGGGGGGGGTAAAATATGTAACGGCGAGCAGAGCAAGGGGGTAGGGTTAACGATTTTATCGATAAATAAAAATGGGGGCGGGGTGAAAGGAGGCGTACGCACTCTACGACGCCCCCCCCCCCCAGTGGATCCGCCACTGCCACTTAATCCCACAAGGCTGCAAATTTAATGCTCCCAATACATGTAAGTGCTCAATATTTGAAATCAGTTATATAGACTGAGTTGAAACATTTATTTTGTGATTTATGAGTTTGAAGCGGCGATTAAGAAGTTAGATAGTGTTTGCTTTCGACCTATTCCGATAACTACGTAATATTTGAACAAATGATTTAGTTATACGGGAAGAAGCCCAACCCATTCTACATTCACTATTTGTCCATAATATTCCTTATTGACTAACAATTGAATATGAGCCTAAATATAATAAAACATGTCAATACAATATAAAATGTCAAAATACGCCAATACGACACATACCCGTCCAATATTCCGTGTTGACTAGTCAATATGCCATATTAGATTGGTTAGTCAATAAAGGATCATATTTGCACTAGTCAATATGACATATTGGACTGGTTAGGCATTAAAGGATCATATTGGACTAGTCAATATCACATATTAGACTGGTTAGTCAATAAAGGTATAATTGCGCAAGGATTTTCATATTGGCTCAGTTATTGGCCCTTGGCTACCCATATTGGACTTCGGCTTCGCCTCAGTTCAATATGGCTTGCCTCGGACCAATATATCAGCCAATATGGAAAACCTTATGCAATAATACATAAGATTAAGTGATTTCCCAACTCCCACTTGCCATTATGATCAACGTTCTCGCATTTGGCGTTTGACAGAGTATTTTTGGTATTCAAATGATTTGAAAAAAAAATTAATTTTTTGATTAAATTATATTTGATGTCAAAATTTTGTTGTCATGCAGTCACAATAAATACAATATTAACTACATCTCCTAGATGTTTGGTTAGTTCCCCTTTTTCTCGAATTCTCGATTTTATGCATGTTCACTTGTTTGTGTATATACTTGTTTCAACATGGTACGCTATTTTTAATAGTGTAAAAGCAATTTGTTCTATGTTTCGCATTGCGGTGCAGTTTGGAAACAAATGGATCTGAATTAAATAAATCATCGAAATATCCTATTTGTGATGTCATTAATAACACATTCGAATCCCAAACGTAAAATTAATTAACCTTCGTAACGGATATATCGATGACAGAAAACATTAATTCCTAGTTATCAGTTTATCTTCAAACTGAGGATTACTTTCAACTTTGAACTTCATTTGAAGTGCGGGGGATCCATGTAGATACATTTTACAGGTTTAAATCAGCGATACAATTAATTACAATTTAAATTCATGTGTACTGGAAAGGACTTCTAATCAATAAATAATTTAAGATCAAAAATTTAATTTTGCATTGTGCTACCTTCTTATCATATGTATGAAACACATTCCAAATAGCCCATGTTTTATTAAGACTCCGATCTTAATTGACAAGGATTACCAATTTTTCTACCGAAGGTCGGTGGTTCTCTCCGGGTACTCCGGCTTCCTCCACCAATAAAAACTGGCCGCCGCGAAATAGCCAAATGTGCTGAAAACGGCGTTAAACCCCAACTAAAACAAAACAAAAACTTAAGTGTGCAAGTGACACTTTTGGTTTGTTGAGACTGATAAGATCAGAAGTAAAGAACACATCATTTTAACTTGAAAGATATTACATCTAAAATTATACGGAAAAGTGTGGTTCTATCAGTTTTCTTGAATAATTGACCCAGATGCCCGCAGACCCGCAGGTCCGCAAAATAGCTATACTGACAAAATTTGAGGTATGTAATGTACTTGGTTGAGAGAATTTAATATTTTATTTTTGTTTTTATAAAGTACTTCATAAGTATATCATAGGCATTGAACTTATCTGTATAACTAGAACTTTGAGCTTTCTAAAAAAAAAATGCAAAATGCGAAATTTAGATTTTTAAATACTTTATAATCCAGTAATAAATCATACGAAATTAGATATAAAAGGAATATTTGATAGGTGACAAGATGCCGAAGTCGCTAGCAACTCGAGATTATTAACTTGGCAGTACACACGTAATTGGTATCTAACACCTCGTGTGGTAGAGTGAAATAAAACACCAACATTACTCTCCCAAGCCAAGTTGACTTGGGACATACTTTATATGGTGGTAATGACAATACATACTGTACAGAAGCCATTTATTACAGCCATCGTATCACTTTTCTACAATACTAAAGTTAATATTTTATCTACAACTTTATAATTTTAAACGGTATAAATCCATTTTGAAACAGATTTGTTTTTTGAAAATCAACAAATTCTATAAAATGAATTTTTATGATAATTCGACATATTTATTCATCAATGTTCATCACTGAATTATTGAGGTGAAGTTATCTTTTGCTCAACTACTTTGTTTTAATTTTTTCATGAATTTGTTTTATCATAATATTTGTTGGATAAGAGTTGTCATTTATTGCTTTAACCTTCTGCTTGACAAGTACAGAGTTTCATTGAGATTTGGAAACACATGGGAAATTATTACGGCTTTCCGTTGGATATAACATACATTTTTCTACTTCACTAATAATGAAATCTGATACAGACTTACAATCTGTTGCAGGTCTGTATAGTGGAAAATAAAAAAGTTACACTCGCGTGTCCATTAAGAATCTTTCCTCTTAAAACTTTATAAATCAAACTGCTAAAATATTTTTTCATAGATTCTTTGTATTTCTCTTATGACAATTGACAAAATTATTGATGAATGGTTTTTATCCTATTTAATTTTCCAAAAAGAAATCATACACCAAAAACATGTAGAAATGAAACTTTATTATTTAATATAAATAAATTTTGTTAGAAGAAGCTCTTATCAAATATATAAGTTGTGATAAAATTTAAAATATATGTTGTTCAAATTTAAATTACAGGATAGTTGTTTGCCTTTTCCTGTATAATTAGAAAACAACGACAAAACTGAGGATCCTATATTAGATAAAATGGTATGTTGTAAATCTTCAAGTTCAGTTTGATTAAGTTACAAAATGGATTATCTCTTTCGTGTATAACTCTGCCCTTAGATGATTTTGGCCGTAGTCATCAATGTTTTGGGCTATTATTTAGGCATTTTAGCTGGACGGATGAGTAGTAATCGACGATATGTGCACATATTTTGCATCAACATTGGTATAACTGAATAATTAATCTGGTTTATAAACAAACGACCAAATGGATAACACGAAAGGTCAACAAAGACATGCCAATCAATCAAGGCAACCCAAATGACAGAACTCCGGGCCAAAAAATCACAAAAAATCACAAAACACAACAGACAGTCAGGATAGTCTGACTTGGTACAGACACTGAACAATGGTAGGGATAAACCGGTTTTATTGGTACCCAATCATCCCCTTATCTATCCTGACATTCTGGAGTATAAAACACACTATAACAACCAATACAGTATGATTACCAACAAGGTGACCGCTTGCTAGAAATACAACATTAGGCTGGACGGTACATAACTTAAATAGCAGGGTAAGAATATGCTCGTTTTAAATGTAAAACTAGCTAAGACTCTCAAATTATTTGTAGGGGCAACCATTTTATGTTATTTTTTTTTTATTATTATTTTTGTCCGCAGCATCTCTGAACTTGATTTATTCATCTGGTGCGTTTTTATACGCAATTCAATAAAAAAAACCATTTCTCTTCATTACTCATTTCAAACTTGTATTTCTTTTCAAACAAGTCCTAGTATATCCACACCCTAATACGGGTTGCCCACCAAAACAAAAGTGAAGTAAGAGTTCGTTTGTAGTTTTAGGTTTTATTAATATTAATTGCATTGTTTGTAGTTACAAGTCCAGCAAACAGAATCATCAGTTGCAGTAATTGACTGGAATGACAAGATATATCTGGCTATACAGAAAGACACAGATTACATATTTTCCAAAAAATGTCTTGGGATCATTAAAGACAAAAAGTTCCCACTGAAACAAAAGATGGACTCTTTAATCTTAAATTTTAAAGATGTACAAACAATTGAATCAAGTTGTGTTGTAACAAATTTTGTTTGTACCATAATAGAAAACAATATTAAGATAGATGAAATATGAGTAAATAAGATTAAACAGGATGTTGAAACATATCTTATGAGCTAAGGGTTTATTAAGGAATAGGACCACGTCCCCCTCCATTTTGTTTCACTCGTAATCATTACCAACCCTTTATCCTAAACGATTGAATCTAATGGATTTTTATGTTACAGACAAAATGTTATTTTATATCATCAATAAGTTTAAATTTGCAACCGGCAAGTGTCGTATATAGAGGAATAGAATTGGCAAATATTAAGAGAAGGCATCTCCCAGTGAGATTTTGAAAGACATTGGTCGACTTTTTCAAATTGACCATAGAATTGAAATAATTGCAGGGAAAATAGGCTAATCATTTTGTCGTTTCAAAATTCTACATAATTGTATCATCCAAGAGCTCATAATTGTAATACATTATCATTAAATTTTGAGTTTTTATTACCTCACCTTGCAGATAGGAAGGTTTGAGGTCAAAATGATTGTTCGTTAAAATTTTGAACTAACATGACCACATCTTCCTCAGGGTTTCAAGTTTTAAAATTTTATCGGATGGGGTCACCAACCAATCAACACGACCACGTTATTAAAGATCACAATAAAGCATAGGGGGAACAGCTTTTTATGACTATCTCTGTAAATTTCTAGCAGACGTTTATATACTCTAAATTTAATGTGTAAGTATTATACTTGAGTAAGCAATTACAGATTACGTGTGTTCCAGTTGATCTATAACAACGGTTTACCAAGAGAATTTCCAGAATATGGAATATTATATTTCAATTATCTTCTCTGAAACCACTAATTTATAACTGTAATCAAAATTAGGAGCGACGGTCTTTTGATCCTTTTTTCAGAATTTTATCCAATCGAAAATATCCAAGATGGTCACCAAAGCAGAAAGTTTTTTAACATAAGACCTTATACGAAATTTTGCTTAAACTCTTCTTGTAATTGATCCTGGAATTTTTTTTTAAATCAGTCGTATTTTAATCCCGGTTGATATTCATTTATGCCTTTTTAAATCCGCCCTTGCTCCCTTTACTTAAATTTGAGAAAGTTACTAAAGTGGAATTGTGTCTTCACCAATCACAGTAAAAAAATTATATCAAGGATTGATGTGCGGAGATATTTCAGTTCTTAATTAAATTGTTTAGAATAACGTTCATTGTCTGCATCGATGACTTTGACATCTTTAACCGGTTTTCTACCATTTTCAGTCAACGAAATGGCCATACAATGCATCAATTTATTTCAGTATTTTGTGATACAGTTTATTACACTTTGTTAGTAATTATAATATGCAAAAACTTAAAATTTATATTCATAAGCTTATTTCACTTTGATAATTACGTTGATAACGATTCTTTCAACAATTGGGCCCGATTTTGTAATCTCTGAAACAAGAATTACAGGTTTGGATTGATTTTTTGAAATCTGGTCCCTCCTGGTTTATCTGGGAGTCATTTAGGTCTTTCGATAATTTTGGTGCCACTTCTTAAATTTGTATCTGATTTTTATGATTTTTTATCTATAATTAATGTTTCTTAATGTAAACGGATTTCTCTCTCTTATCCCTTTAAAGATACAAGGGTCGAAAAAAAGGACACACCTTAATTTTCAATACTTTCTTATTTCTTATCCGATCTTGATGATTTTTTCCTCCAGTCGTTTTTTTTTTGTGTAACTATTGTCGTTGCAGAGATAAAAAGGAATTAAAGGAGCAAAAATTAGCCACTTTGCATGACACCTACTAAAACAAGTATTTTTTAATTGTTCGTCCAATTTGAATGGGGATTGTCTCGTGTAATTCGCCTTGATGAGTGCTTCTAGTAGTATATCAACAGATTTTTTCTACCTTTTACGATTTTTGAGATATAAGGGGTTAAAATGGCGGAAAGGAGCAATGCTAGATATGTACTCTTTCAATTTTTTCATCCAATTCTTATGGCGATTTTGTCATTAGTATGTCAACTTATTCTTTCTGTCTTTTATTATTTCCGAGACAAAAAGGGTTAAAGTTAGAAAATTTGGAGGAAACATCAAATTTTATTTTTTTCATCCGATTTCAATGGAGATTTTTTCTTTTCATTTTGACGAGTGCTTCCGGTAGTATGTCAACTTTTCCACTTTTCGATAAAAAGGGGTTTAAGGATTTCATTCTGGTTTTATGGTAGGTCTAATATTTTTGTGTGATTTATAAAATTATCCCAACACTTTATTGGGTCGAGCATAATAGTATGTTACAGCATAACAAAATCCAAACAATTTCTTTGATTTTTCAATTTCACTCGAAGTATTGTTCCATTTTATTTTATTCATTATCAGGTCAAAGGAAAAGATTATCTTCACGTTTTTTTTTATTACATCATTATCGTGAATGTTTGATTGAGTATTATTTGAACAGATTTTACGGTGTTTCATTTAAATCTAAATTGTGTATATACTGTAGTTGTTTAATATGTTACAGTCTGAACAGAATTCTGTTAAATACGAAATGCTAATGTTACACGTCTTTGATAATATTTCTAGAATTCTGAAAACATTTGCCTTGCAGTTAAATAGAAATGTAAAAAAGTTAGAATTGTGATAAAAATACGTAATATGGAACTAACTAAATTTTGATGACATTTTCATTGAATTTTTATTACAAATTCAAAAGATCAGATTTTAATAAAATAATGTTTTTAAAGTATGAATTTTTAAAATGTAAATGCTACCAGATTTCTTTTAAATAGAAAATTCAGCATTACAAGATTTTTAAACAGAATTCTGTTAAAAAATCATAACCTCCAACCACTAACAGAATTCTGATAACATTTATAAAAACAAAAATTTAAACCGGTAAGCTTTTTAACAGAATTCTGACAACATTGCAAAGCAGTTCAGCAAAATAGGATTTTTTAACAGAATTCTGTTAAACTTTGTATTCTTAAAAAGAAAACCGCAAACTAACAGAATTATGTTAAAGTTTGAATCCCTAGGTAAAGGAATCCATAAACAAACAGAATTCTGTTAAAAATATCATAAATTACAAGGGCTATCAGAATTCTGATAATATTTATAAAAAGAACCTTTTAAAGTCTATATTTTAAAAGGGTATAAGATTTTTAACAGAATTCTGATAACATTGCGAAGCAGTTCAGCAGAATATGATCTTTTAACAGAATTCTGTTAAAATTTGAATTCTTATAAAAGGAAATCCATATACAGAATTCTGGTAAACCTTGAATCCTTAAAAAGATATCCGTATACAAACAGAATTCGGTTAAAGTTTTGAATTCTTATCAATCCATAAACTAACGGAATTCTGTTAAAGTTTGAATGGGTAAAGGGAATCTGTCATGCAACATAACTTTGATAAAATTTGTACAACAGTTTATACAATAATATAAAATTAAACAAAGTAAAATACTTTAACAGAATTCTGATAACATATGCATAACATTATACTATTAATAGAGAGTTATCATAATAGAATAGAAATGCATTAGTTTTACCTCTCTTTTTTTAATAACGTGTAGTAATCTCAGTTATAATAAATTGTATTGATCTAAATACACATAGATTGTCCGTTGAGAAAGGAATCCGTCAATTTGATCATATGGAAATGATCAAGTACAAATGGAAGCTGTTAATTTGTGTTTTATCTATTTATACCCGTATTGCTGTATGAAAAGCAAAAATAATTGTGATCCGAGTATTTTCGGTCCAGCCCCCAGTGAGGATCGAACTCACGACCCCTGGTTTACAAGACCAGTGCTCTAACCACTGAGCTATGGAGGCTCTTACCCGAAGCGGTCAAATTCAAGATGATAAAGGTAAACCCTTCAATCAAATTATTCTCAAAATACATGAAATATTTTTCAAAATATCATTTGGACCAAGCAGCTTTCAAATTCAACGATCAAATGTGTTCAGATGTGTGATATTCACGCAGATGTACCAGAATTTTTTTCACTGATCATACTGACAATGAAATCATCAATTTGTCCACGTCATACCTTACCGATCAGTTTTTTGTCCTATTGATAAGGTCAATTAGACTTAATCTATAACCAGTAACAACTCAGATCTGTTAAATACCAAAATTTATTTCCATTTCATCGGCGAATATACAACATCACAAAAAGCTTTTCCATTAACTCAAGAGGATAAGCTTAAAAGCAGAGATGAAAAAATAAAAAGAGGGGGCACCCGGGTTCGAACCGGGGACCTCTCGATCTGCAGTCGAATGCTCTACCACTGAGCTATACCCCCAACTGAAGACAAGTGGTCAATTTTATAAACTTAAATGTAACAGAAGTTTTATACTTTTCTTTTCAGAAGAAACAATACATATGTAGCGTATTTATAGATGCCCATGTATATCGATCTTAATACCATTTACCAAAACGTCATGACAGGCAGTTTTTCCTCTTTTATATGTAAAGAGTCAGTCTTATGAATAAAATAAGATGAATTACAATATCAAAAATTTTCGACTTGGTTTTTCAGTTGTGAAATTCTGGTTGATTATCTCTTCGTTTATAATTTAATGCTGGGCTTCCTTATTCAAAACTGTTGGTTGTGTTTTATCTATTTATACCCGTATTGCTGTATGAAAAGCAAAAATAATTGTGATCCGAGTATTTTCGGTCCAGCCCCCAGTGAGGATCGAACTCACGACCCCTGGTTTACAAGACCAGTGCTCTAACCACTGAGCTATGGAGGCTCTTACCCGAAACGGTCAAATTCAAGATGATAAAGGTAAACCCTTCAATCAAATTATTCTCAAAATACATGAAATATTTTTCAAAATATCATTTGGACCAAGCAGCTTTCAAATTCAACGATCAAATGTGTTCAGATGTGTGATATTCACGCAGATGTACCAGAATTTTTTTCACTGATCATACTGACAATGAAATGATCAATTTGTCCACGTCATACCTTACCGATCAGTTTTTTGTCCTATTGATAAGGTCAATTAGACTTAATCTATAACCAGTAACAACTCAGATCTGTTAAATACCAAAATTTCTTTCCATTTCATCGGCGAATATACAACATCACAAAAAGCTTTTCCATTAACTCAAGAGGATAAGCTTAAAAGCAGAGATGAAAAAATAAAAAGAGGGGGCACCCGGGTTCGAACCGGGGACCTCTCGATCTGCAGTCGAATGCTCTACCACTGAGCTATACCCCCAACTGAAGACAAGTGGTCAATTTTATAAACTTAAATGTAACAGAAGTTTTATACTTTTCTTTTCAGAAGAAACAATACATATGTAGCGTATTTATAGATGCCCATGTATATCGATCTTAATACAATTTACCAAAACGTCATGACAGGCAGTTTTTCCTCTTTTATATGTAAAAACTCAGTCTTGTGAATAAAATAAGATGAATTACAATATCAAAAATTTTCGCCTTGTTTTTCAGTTGTGAAATTCTGGTTGATTATCTCTTCGTTTATAATTTAATGCTGGGCTTCCTTATTCAAAACTGTTGGTTGTGTTTTATCTATTTATACCCGTATTGCTGTATGAAAAGCAAAAATAATTGTGATCCGAGTATTTTCGGTCCAGCCCCCAGTGAGGATCGAACTCACGACCCCTGGTTTACAAGACCAGTGCTCTAACCACTGAGCTATGGAGGCTCTTACCCGAAGCGGTCAAATTCAAGATGATAAAGGTAAACCCTTCAATCAAAATATTCTCAAAATACATGAAATATTTTTCAAAATATCATTTGGACCAAGCAGCTTTCAAATTCAACGATCAAATGTGTTCAGATGTGTGATATTCACGCAGATGTACCAGAATTTTTTTCACTAATCATACTGACAATGAAATGATCAATTTGTCCACGTCATACCTTACCGATCAGTTTTTTGTCCTATTGATAAGGTCAATTAGACTTAATCTATAACCAGTAACAACTCAGATCTGTTAAATACCAAAATTTATTTCCATTTCATCGGCGAATATACAACATCACAAAAAGCTTTTCCATTAACTCAAGAGGATAAGCTTAAAAGCAGAGATGAAAAAATAAAAAGAGGGGGCACCCGGGTTCGAACCGGGGACCTCTCGATCTGCAGTCGAATGCTCTACCACTGAGCTATACCCCCAACTGAAGACAAGGGGTCAATTTTATAAATTTAAATGTAACAGAAGTTTTATACTTTTCTTTTCAGAAGAAACAATACATATGTAGCGTATTTATAGATGCCCATGTATATCGATCTTAATACAATTTACCAAAACGTCATGACAGGCAGTTTTTCCTCTTTTATATGTAAAGAGTCAGTCTTATGAATAAAATAAGATGAATTACAATATCAAAAATTTTCGACTTGGTTTTTCAGTTGTGAAATTCTGGTTGATTATCTCTTCGTTTATAATTTAATGCTGGGCTTCCTTATTCAAAACTGTTGGTTGTGTTTTATCTATTTATACCCGTATTGCTGTATGAAAAGCAAAAATAATTGTGATCCGAGTATTTTCGGTCCAGCCCCCAGTGAGGATCGAACTCACGACCCCTGGTTTACAAGACCAGTGCTCTAACCACTGAGCTATGGAGGCTCTTACCCGAAGCGGTCAAATTCAAGATGATAAAGGTAAACCCTTCAATCAAATTATTCTCAAAATACATGAAATATTTTTCAAAATATCATTTGGACCAAGCAGCTTTCAAATTCAACGATCAAATGTGTTCAGATGTGTGATATTCACGCAGATGTACCAGAATTTTTTTCACTGATCATACTGACAATGAAATGATCAATTTGTCCACGTCATACCTTACCGATCAGTTTTTTGTCCTATTGATAAGGTCAATTAGACTTAATCTATAACCAGTAACAACTCAGATCTGTTAAATACCAAAATTTCTTTCCATTTCATCGGCGAATATACAACATCACAAAAAGCTTTTCCATTAACTCAAGAGGATAAGCTTAAAAGCAGAGATGAAAAAATAAAAAGAGGGGGCACCCGGGTTCGAACCGGGGACCTCTCGATCTGCAGTCGAATGCTCTACCACTGAGCTATACCCCCAACTGAAGACAAGTGGTCAATTTTATAAACTTAAATGTAACAGAAGTTTTATACTTTTCTTTTCAGAAGAAACAATACATATGTAGCGTATTTATAGATGCCCATGTATATCGATCTTAATACCATTTACCAAAACGTCATGACAGGCAGTTTTTCCTCTTTTATATGTAAAGAGTCAGTCTTATGAATAAAATAAGATGAATTACAATATCAAAAATTTTCGACTTGTTTTTCAGTTGTGAAATTCTGGTTGATTATCTCTTCGTTTATAATTTAATGCTGGGCTTCCTTATTCAAAACTGTTGGTTGTGTTTTATCTATTTATACCCGTATTGCTGTATGAAAAGCAAAAATAATTGTGATCCGAGTATTTTCGGTCCAGCCCCCAGTGAGGATCGAACTCACGACCCCTGGTTTACAAGACCAGTGCTCTAACCACTGAGCTATGGAGGCTCTTACCCGAAGCGGTCAAATTCAAGATGATAAAGGTAAACCCTTCAATCAAATTATTCTCAAAATACATGAAATATTTTTCAAAATATCATTTGGACCAAGCAGCTTTCAAATTCAACGATCAAATGTGTTCAGATGTGTGATATTCACGCAGATGTACCAGAATTTTTTTCACTAATCATACTGACAATGAAATGATCAATTTGTCCACGTCATACCTTACCGATCAGTTTTTTGTCCTATTGATAAGGTCAATTAGACTTAATCTATAACCAGTAACAACTCAGATCTGTTAAATACCAAAATTTATTTCCATTTCATCGGCGAATATACAACATCACAAAAAGCTTTTCCATTAACTCAAGAGGATAAGCTTAAAAGCAGAGATGAAAAAATAAAAAGAGGGGGCACCCGGGTTCGAACCGGGGACCTCTCGATCTGCAGTCGAATGCTCTACCACTGAGCTATACCCCCAACTGAAGACAAGTGGTCAATTTTATAAACTTAAATGTAACAGAAGTTTTATACTTTTCTTTTCAGAAGAAACAATACATATGTAGCGTATTTATAGATGCCCATGTATATCGATCTTAATACCATTTACCAAAACGTCATGACAGGCAGTTTTTCCTCTTTTATATGTAAAGAGTCAGTCTTATGAATAAAATAAGATGAATTACAATATCAAAAATTTTCGACTTGTTTTTCAGTTGTGAAATTCTGGTTGATTATCTCTTCGTTTATAATTTAATGCTGGGCTTCCTTATTCAAAACTGTTGGTTGTGTTTTATCTATTTATACCCGTATTGCTGTATGAAAAGCAAAAATAATTGTGATCCGAGTATTTTCGGTCCAGCCCCCAGTGAGGATCGAACTCACGACCCCTGGTTTACAAGACCAGTGCTCTAACCACTGAGCTATGGAGGCTCTTACCCGAAGCGGTCAAATTCAAGATGATAAAGGTAAACCCTTCAATCAAATTATTCTCAAAATACATGAAATATTTTTCAAAATATCATTTGGACCAAGCAGCTTTCAAATTCAACGATCAAATGTGTTCAGATGTGTGATATTCACGCAGATGTACCAGAATTTTTTTCACTGATCATACTGACAATGAAATGATCAATTTGTCCACGTCATACCTTACCGATCAGTTTTTTGTCCTATTGATAAGGTCAATTAGACTTAATCTATAACCAGTAACAACTCAGATCTGTTAAATACCAAAATTTCTTTCCATTTCATCGGCGAATATACAACATCACAAAATGCTTTTCCATTAACTCAAGAGGATAAGCTTAAAAGCAGAGATGAAAAAATAAAAAGAGGGGGCACCCGGGTTCGAACCGGGGACCTCTCGATCTGCAGTCGAATGCTCTACCACTGAGCTATACCCCCAACTGAAGACAAGTGGTCAATTTTATAAACTTAAATGTAACAGAAGTTTTATACTTTTCTTTTCAGAAGAAACAATACATATGTAGCGTATTTATAGATGCCCATGTATATCGATCTTAATACCATTTACCAAAACGTCATGACAGGCAGTTTTTCCTCTTTTATATGTAAAGAGTCAGTCTTATGAATAAAATAAGATGAATTACAATATCAAAAATTTTCGACTTGTTTTTCAGTTGTGAAATTCTGGTTGATTATCTCTTCGTTTATAATTTAATGCTGGGCTTCCTTATTCAAAACTGTTGGTTGTGTTTTATCTATTTATACCCGTATTGCTGTATGAAAAGCAAAAATAATTGTGATCCGAGTATTTTCGGTCCAGCCCCCAGTGAGGATCGAACTCACGACCCCTGGTTTACAAGACCAGTGCTCTAACCACTGAGCTATGGAGGCTCTTACCCGAAGCGGTCAAATTCAAGATGATAAAGGTAAACCCTTCAATCAAATTATTCTCAAAATACATGAAATATTTTTCAAAATATCATTTGGACCAAGCAGCTTTCAAATTCAACGATCAAATGTGTTCAGATGTGTGATATTCACGCAGATGTACCAGAATTTTTTTCACTGATCATACTGACAATGAAATGATCAATTTGTCCACGTCATACCTTACCGATCAGTTTTTTGTCCTATTGATAAGGTCAATTAGACTTAATCTATAACCAGTAACAACTCAGATCTGTTAAATACCAAAATTTATTTCCATTTCATCGGCGAATATACAACATCACAAAAAACTTTTCCATTAACTCAAGAGGATAAGCTTAAAAGCAGAGATGAAAAAATAAAAAGAGGGGGCACCCGGGTTCGAACCGGGGACCTCTCGATCTGCAGTCGAATGCTCTACCACTGAGCTATACCCCCAACTGAAGACAAGTGGTCAATTTTATAAACTTAAATGTAACAGAAGTTTTATACTTTTCTTTTCAGAAGAAACAATACATATGTAGCGTATTTATAGATGCCCATGTATATCGATCTTAATACAATTTACCAAAACGTCATGACAGGCAGTTTTTCCTCTTTTATATGTAAAGAGTCAGTCTTATGAATAAAATAAGATGAATTACAATATCAAAAATTTTCGACTTGTTTTTCAGTTGTGAAATTCTGGTTGATTATCTCTTCGTTTATAATTTAATGCTGGGCTTCCTTATTCAAAACTGTTGGTTGTGTTTTATCTATTTATACCCGTATTGCTGTATGAAAAGCAAAAATAATTGTGATCCGAGTATTTTCGGTCCAGCCCCCAGTGAGGATCGAACTCACGACCCCTGGTTTACAAGACCAGTGCTCTAACCACTGAGCTATGGAGGCTCTTACCCGAAGCGGTCAAATTCAAGATGATAAAGGTAAACCCTTCAATCAAATTATTCTCAAAATACATGAAATATTTTTCAAAATATCATTTGGACCAAGCAGCTTTCAAATTCAACGATCAAATGTGTTCAGATGTGTGATATTCACGCAGATGTACCAGAATTTTTTTCACTAATCATACTGACAATGAAATGATCAATTTGTCCACGTCATACCTTACCGATCAGTTTTTTGTCCTATTGATAAGGTCAATTAGACTTAATCTATAACCAGTAACAACTCAGATCTGTTAAATACCAAAATTTCTTTCCATTTCATCGGCGAATATACAACATCACAAAAAGCTTTTCCATTAACTCAAGAGGATAAGCTTAAAAGCAGAGATGAAAAAATAAAAAGAGGGGGCACCCGGGTTCGAACCGGGGACCTCTCGATCTGCAGTCGAATGCTCTACCACTGAGCTATACCCCCAACTGAAGACAAGTGGTCAATTTTATAAACTTAAATGTAACAGAAGTTTTATACTTTTCTTTTCAGAAGAAACAATACATATGTAGCGTATTTATAGATGCCCATGTATATCGATCTTAATACCATTTACCAAAACGTCATGACAGGCAGTTTTTCCTCTTTTATATGTAAAGAGTCAGTCTTATGAATAAAATAAGATGAATTACAATATCAAAAATTTTCGACTTGTTTTTCAGTTGTGAAATTCTGGTTGATTATCTCTTCGTTTATAATTTAATGCTGGGCTTCCTTATTCAAAACTGTTGGTTGTGTTTTATCTATTTATACCCGTATTGCTGTATGAAAAGCAAAAATAATTGTGATCCGAGTATTTTCGGTCCAGCCCCCAGTGAGGATCGAACTCACGACCCCTGGTTTACAAGACCAGTGCTCTAACCACTGAGCTATGGAGGCTCTTACCCGAAGCGGTCAAATTCAAGATGATAAAGGTAAACCCTTCAATCAAATTATTCTCAAAATACATGAAATATTTTTCAAAATATCATTTGGACCAAGCAGCTTTCAAATTCAACGATCAAATGTGTTCAGATGTGTGATATTCACGCAGATGTACCAGAATTTTTTTCACTGATCATACTGACAATGAAATGATCAATTTGTCCACGTCATACCTTACCGATCAGTTTTTTGTCCTATTGATAAGGTCAATTAGACTTAATCTATAACCAGTAACAACTCAGATCTGTTAAATACCAAAATTTCTTTCCATTTCATCGGCGAATATACAACATCACAAAATGCTTTTCCATTAACTCAAGAGGATAAGCTTAAAAGCAGAGATGAAAAAATAAAAAGAGGGGGCACCCGGGTTCGAACCGGGGACCTCTCGATCTGCAGTCGAATGCTCTACCACTGAGCTATACCCCCAACTGAAGACAAGTGGTCAATTTTATAAACTTAAATGTAACAGAAGTTTTATACTTTTCTTTTCAGAAGAAACAATACATATGTAGCGTATTTATAGATGCCCATGTATATCGATCTTAATACAATTTACCAAAACGTCATGACAGGCAGTTTTTCCTCTTTTATATGTAAAGAGTCAGTCTTATGAATAAAATAAGATGAATTACAATATCAAAAATTTTCGACTTGTTTTTCAGTTGTGAAATTCTGGTTGATTATCTCTTCGTTTATAATTTAATGCTGGGCTTCCTTATTCAAAACTGTTGGTTGTGTTTTATCTATTTATACCCGTATTGCTGTATGAAAAGCAAAAATAATTGTGATCCGAGTATTTTCGGTCCAGCCCCCAGTGAGGATCGAACTCACGACCCCTGGTTTACAAGACCAGTGCTCTAACCACTGAGCTATGGAGGCTCTTACCCGAAGCGGTCAAATTCAAGATGATAAAGGTAAACCCTTCAATCAAATTATTCTCAAAATACATGAAATATTTTTCAAAATATCATTTGGACCAAGCAGCTTTCAAATTCAACGATCAAATGTGTTCAGATGTGTGATATTCACGCAGATGTACCAGAATTTTTTTCACTAATCATACTGACAATGAAATGATCAATTTGTCCACGTCATACCTTACCGATCAGTTTTTTGTCCTATTGATAAGGTCAATTAGACTTAATCTATAACCAGTAACAACTCAGATCTGTTAAATACCAAAATTTCTTTCCATTTCATCGGCGAATATACAACATCACAAAAAACTTTTCCATTAACTCAAGAGGATAAGCTTAAAAGCAGAGATGAAAAAATAAAAAGAGGGGGCACCCGGGTTCGAACCGGGGACCTCTCGATCTGCAGTCGAATGCTCTACCACTGAGCTATACCCCCAACTGAAGACAAGTGGTCAATTTTATAAACTTAAATGTAACAGAAGTTTTATACTTTTCTTTTCAGAAGAAACAATACATATGTAGCGTATTTATAGATGCCCATGTATATCGATCTTAATACAATTTACCAAAACGTCATGACAGGCAGTTTTTCCTCTTTTATATGTAAAGAGTCAGTCTTATGAATAAAATAAGATGAATTACAATATCAAAAATTTTCGACTTGTTTTTCAGTTGTGAAATTCTGGTTGATTATCTCTTCGTTTATAATTTAATGCTGGGCTTCCTTATTCAAAACTGTTGGTTGTGTTTTATCTATTTATACCCGTATTGCTGTATGAAAAGCAAAAATAATTGTGATCCGAGTATTTTCGGTCCAGCCCCCAGTGAGGATCGAACTCACGACCCCTGGTTTACAAGACCAGTGCTCTAACCACTGAGCTATGGAGGCTCTTACCCGAAGCGGTCAAATTCAAGATGATAAAGGTAAACCCTTCAATCAAATTATTCTCAAAATACATGAAATATTTTTCAAAATATCATTTGGACCAAGCAGCTTTCAAATTCAACGATCAAATGTGTTCAGATGTGTGATATTCACGCAGATGTACCAGAATTTTTTTCACTGATCATACTGACAATGAAATGATCAATTTGTCCACGTCATACCTTACCGATCAGTTTTTTGTCCTATTGATAAGGTCAATTAGACTTAATCTATAACCAGTAACAACTCAGATCTGTTAAATACCAAAATTTCTTTCCATTTCATCGGCGAATATACAACATCACAAAAAGCTTTTCCATTAACTCAATTAAGAGGATAAGCTTAAAAGCAGAGATGAAAAAATAAAAAGAGGGGGCACCCGGGTTCGAACCGGGGACCTCTCGATCTGCAGTCGAATGCTCTACCACTGAGCTATACCCCCAACTGAAGACAAGTGGTCAATTTTATAAACTTAAATGTAACAGAAGTTTTATACTTTTCTTTTCAGAAGAAACAATACATATGTAGCGTATTTATAGATGCCCATGTATATCGATCTTAATACCATTTACCAAAACGTCATGACAGGCAGTTTTTCCTCTTTTATATGTAAAGAGTCAGTCTTATGAATAAAATAAGATGAATTACAATATCAAAAATTTTCGACTTGTTTTTCAGTTGTGAAATTCTGGTTGATTATCTCTTCGTTTATAATTTAATGCTGGGCTTCCTTATTCAAAACTGTTGGTTGTGTTTTATCTATTTATACCCGTATTGCTGTATGAAAAGCAAAAATAATTGTGATCCGAGTATTTTCGGTCCAGCCCCCAGTGAGGATCGAACTCACGACCCCTGGTTTACAAGACCAGTGCTCTAACCACTGAGCTATGGAGGCTCTTACCCGAAGCGGTCAAATTCAAGATGATAAAGGTAAACCCTTCAATCAAATTATTCTCAAAATACATGAAATATTTTTCAAAATATCATTTGGACCAAGCAGCTTTCAAATTCAACGATCAAATGTGTTCAGATGTGTGATATTCACGCAGATGTACCAGAATTTTTTTCACTGATCATACTGACAATGAAATGATCAATTTGTCCACGTCATACCTTACCGATCAGTTTTTTGTCCTATTGATAAGGTCAATTAGACTTAATCTATAACCAGTAACAACTCAGATCTGTTAAATACCAAAATTTCTTTCCATTTCATCGGCGAATATACAACATCACAAAATGCTTTTCCATTAACTCAAGAGGATAAGCTTAAAAGCAGAGATGAAAAAATAAAAAGAGGGGGCACCCGGGTTCGAACCGGGGACCTCTCGATCTGCAGTCGAATGCTCTACCACTGAGCTATACCCCCAACTGAAGACAAGTGGTCAATTTTATAAACTTAAATGTAACAGAAGTTTTATACTTTTCTTTTCAGAAGAAACAATACATATGTAGCGTATTTATAGATGCCCATGTATATCGATCTTAATACCATTTACCAAAACGTCATGACAGGCAGTTTTTCCTCTTTTATATGTAAAGAGTCAGTCTTATGAATAAAATAAGATGAATTACAATATCAAAAATTTTCGACTTGTTTTTCAGTTGTGAAATTCTGGTTGATTATCTCTTCGTTTATAATTTAATGCTGGGCTTCCTTATTCAAAACTGTTGGTTGTGTTTTATCTATTTATACCCGTATTGCTGTATGAAAAGCAAAAATAATTGTGATCCGAGTATTTTCGGTCCAGCCCCCAGTGAGGATCGAACTCACGACCCCTGGTTTACAAGACCAGTGCTCTAACCACTGAGCTATGGAGGCTCTTACCCGAAGCGGTCAAATTCAAGATGATAAAGGTAAACCCTTCAATCAAATTATTCTCAAAATACATGAAATATTTTTCAAAATATCATTTGGACCAAGCAGCTTTCAAATTCAACGATCAAATGTGTTCAGATGTGTGATATTCACGCAGATGTACCAGAATTTTTTTCACTGATCATACTGACAATGAAATGATCAATTTGTCCACGTCATACCTTACCGATCAGTTTTTTGTCCTATTGATAAGGTCAATTAGACTTAATCTATAACCAGTAACAACTCAGATCTGTTAAATACCAAAATTTATTTCCATTTCATCGGCGAATATACAACATCACAAAAAACTTTTCCATTAACTCAAGAGGATAAGCTTAAAAGCAGAGATGAAAAAATAAAAAGAGGGGGCACCCGGGTTCGAACCGGGGACCTCTCGATCTGCAGTCGAATGCTCTACCACTGAGCTATACCCCCAACTGAAGACAAGTGGTCAATTTTATAAACTTAAATGTAACAGAAGTTTTATACTTTTCTTTTCAGAAGAAACAATACATATGTAGCGTATTTATAGATGCCCATGTATATCGATCTTAATACAATTTACCAAAACGTCATGACAGGCAGTTTTTCCTCTTTTATATGTAAAGAGTCAGTCTTATGAATAAAATAAGATGAATTACAATATCAAAAATTTTCGACTTGTTTTTCAGTTGTGAAATTCTGGTTGATTATCTCTTCGTTTATAATTTAATGCTGGGCTTCCTTATTCAAAACTGTTGGTTGTGTTTTATCTATTTATACCCGTATTGCTGTATGAAAAGCAAAAATAATTGTGATCCGAGTATTTTCGGTCCAGCCCCCAGTGAGGATCGAACTCACGACCCCTGGTTTACAAGACCAGTGCTCTAACCACTGAGCTATGGAGGCTCTTACCCGAAGCGGTCAAATTCAAGATGATAAAGGTAAACCCTTCAATCAAATTATTCTCAAAATACATGAAATATTTTTCAAAATATCATTTGGACCAAGCAGCTTTCAAATTCAACGATCAAATGTGTTCAGATGTGTGATATTCACGCAGATGTACCAGAATTTTTTTCACTAATCATACTGACAATGAAATGATCAATTTGTCCACGTCATACCTTACCGATCAGTTTTTTGTCCTATTGATAAGGTCAATTAGACTTAATCTATAACCAGTAACAACTCAGATCTGTTAAATACCAAAATTTCTTTCCATTTCATCGGCGAATATACAACATCACAAAAAGCTTTTCCATTAACTCAAGAGGATAAGCTTAAAAGCAGAGATGAAAAAATAAAAAGAGGGGGCACCCGGGTTCGAACCGGGGACCTCTCGATCTGCAGTCGAATGCTCTACCACTGAGCTATACCCCCAACTGAAGACAAGTGGTCAATTTTATAAACTTAAATGTAACAGAAGTTTTATACTTTTCTTTTCAGAAGAAACAATACATATGTAGCGTATTTATAGATGCCCATGTATATCGATCTTAATACCATTTACCAAAACGTCATGACAGGCAGTTTTTCCTCTTTTATATGTAAAGAGTCAGTCTTATGAATAAAATAAGATGAATTACAATATCAAAAATTTTCGACTTGTTTTTCAGTTGTGAAATTCTGGTTGATTATCTCTTCGTTTATAATTTAATGCTGGGCTTCCTTATTCAAAACTGTTGGTTGTGTTTTATCTATTTATACCCGTATTGCTGTATGAAAAGCAAAAATAATTGTGATCCGAGTATTTTCGGTCCAGCCCCCAGTGAGGATCGAACTCACGACCCCTGGTTTACAAGACCAGTGCTCTAACCACTGAGCTATGGAGGCTCTTACCCGAAGCGGTCAAATTCAAGATGATAAAGGTAAACCCTTCAATCAAATTATTCTCAAAATACATGAAATATTTTTCAAAATATCATTTGGACCAAGCAGCTTTCAAATTCAACGATCAAATGTGTTCAGATGTGTGATATTCACGCAGATGTACCAGAATTTTTTTCACTGATCATACTGACAATGAAATGATCAATTTGTCCACGTCATACCTTACCGATCAGTTTTTTGTCCTATTGATAAGGTCAATTAGACTTAATCTATAACCAGTAACAACTCAGATCTGTTAAATACCAAAATTTCTTTCCATTTCATCGGCGAATATACAACATCACAAAATGCTTTTCCATTAACTCAAGAGGATAAGCTTAAAAGCAGAGATGAAAAAATAAAAAGAGGGGGCACCCGGGTTCGAACCGGGGACCTCTCGATCTGCAGTCGAATGCTCTACCACTGAGCTATACCCCCAACTGAAGACAAGTGGTCAATTTTATAAACTTAAATGTAACAGAAGTTTTATACTTTTCTTTTCAGAAGAAACAATACATATGTAGCGTATTTATAGATGCCCATGTATATCGATCTTAATACCATTTACCAAAACGTCATGACAGGCAGTTTTTCCTCTTTTATATGTAAAGAGTCAGTCTTATGAATAAAATAAGATGAATTACAATATCAAAAATTTTCGACTTGTTTTTCAGTTGTGAAATTCTGGTTGATTATCTCTTCGTTTATAATTTAATGCTGGGCTTCCTTATTCAAAACTGTTGGTTGTGTTTTATCTATTTATACCCGTATTGCTGTATGAAAAGCAAAAATAATTGTGATCCGAGTATTTTCGGTCCAGCCCCCAGTGAGGATCGAACTCACGACCCCTGGTTTACAAGACTAGTGCTCTAACCACTGAGCTATGGAGGCTCTTACCCGAAGCGGTCAAATTCAAGATGATAAAGGTAAACCCTTCAATCAAATTATTCTCAAA
Organism: Mytilisepta virgata; assembly: GCA_028015205.1. Lineage (NCBI taxonomy): Eukaryota > Metazoa > Mollusca > Bivalvia > Mytilida > Mytilidae > Mytilisepta > Mytilisepta virgata. Next base: position 47,635,634 of record CM051518.1, on the reverse strand, counting down.
ATACATGAAATATTTTTCAAAATATCATTTGGACCAAGCAGCTTTCAAATTCAACGATCAAATGTGTTCAGATGTGTGATATTCACGCAGATGTACCAGAATTTTTTTCACTGATCATACTGACAATGAAATGATCAATTTGTCCACGTCATACCTTACCGATCAGTTTTTTGTCCTATTGATAAGGTCAATTAGACTTAATCTATAACCAGTAACAACTCAGATCTGTTAAATACCAAAATTTATTTCCATTTCATCGGCGAATATACAACATCACAAAAAACTTTTCCATTAACTCAAGAGGATAAGCTTAAAAGCAGAGATGAAAAAATAAAAAGAGGGGGCACCCGGGTTCGAACCGGGGACCTCTCGATCTGCAGTCGAATGCTCTACCACTGAGCTATACCCCCAACTGAAGACAAGTGGTCAATTTTATAAACTTAAATGTAACAGAAGTTTTATACTTTTCTTTTCAGAAGAAACAATACATATGTAGCGTATTTATAGATGCCCATGTATATCGATCTTAATACAATTTACCAAAACGTCATGACAGGCAGTTTTTCCTCTTTTATATGTAAAGAGTCAGTCTTATGAATAAAATAAGATGAATTACAATATCAAAAATTTTCGACTTGTTTTTCAGTTGTGAAATTCTGGTTGATTATCTCTTCGTTTATAATTTAATGCTGGGCTTCCTTATTCAAAACTGTTGGTTGTGTTTTATCTATTTATACCCGTATTGCTGTATGAAAAGCAAAAATAATTGTGATCCGAGTATTTTCGGTCCAGCCCCCAGTGAGGATCGAACTCACGACCCCTGGTTTACAAGACCAGTGCTCTAACCACTGAGCTATGGAGGCTCTTACCCGAAGCGGTCAAATTCAAGATGATAAAGGTAAACCCTTCAATCAAATTATTCTCAAAATACATGAAATATTTTTCAAAATATCATTTGGACCAAGCAGCTTTCAAATTCAACGATCAAATGTGTTCAGATGTGTGATATTCACGCAGATGTACCAGAATTTTTTTCACTAATCATACTGACAATGAAATGATCAATTTGTCCACGTCATACCTTACCGATCAGTTTTTTGTCCTATTGATAAGGTCAATTAGACTTAATCTATAACCAGTAACAACTCAGATCTGTTAAATACCAAAATTTCTTTCCATTTCATCGGCGAATATACAACATCACAAAAAGCTTTTCCATTAACTCAAGAGGATAAGCTTAAAAGCAGAGATGAAAAAATAAAAAGAGGGGGCACCCGGGTTCGAACCGGGGACCTCTCGATCTGCAGTCGAATGCTCTACCACTGAGCTATACCCCCAACTGAAGACAAGTGGTCAATTTTATAAACTTAAATGTAACAGAAGTTTTATACTTTTCTTTTCAGAAGAAACAATACATATGTAGCGTATTTATAGATGCCCATGTATATCGATCTTAATACCATTTACCAAAACGTCATGACAGGCAGTTTTTCCTCTTTTATATGTAAAGAGTCAGTCTTATGAATAAAATAAGATGAATTACAATATCAAAAATTTTCGACTTGTTTTTCAGTTGTGAAATTCTGGTTGATTATCTCTTCGTTTATAATTTAATGCTGGGCTTCCTTATTCAAAACTGTTGGTTGTGTTTTATCTATTTATACCCGTATTGCTGTATGAAAAGCAAAAATAATTGTGATCCGAGTATTTTCGGTCCAGCCCCCAGTGAGGATCGAACTCACGACCCCTGGTTTACAAGACCAGTGCTCTAACCACTGAGCTATGGAGGCTCTTACCCGAAGCGGTCAAATTCAAGATGATAAAGGTAAACCCTTCAATCAAATTATTCTCAAAATACATGAAATATTTTTCAAAATATCATTTGGACCAAGCAGCTTTCAAATTCAACGATCAAATGTGTTCAGATGTGTGATATTCACGCAGATGTACCAGAATTTTTTTCACTGATCATACTGACAATGAAATGATCAATTTGTCCACGTCATACCTTACCGATCAGTTTTTTGTCCTATTGATAAGGTCAATTAGACTTAATCTATAACCAGTAACAACTCAGATCTGTTAAATACCAAAATTTCTTTCCATTTCATCGGCGAATATACAACATCACAAAATGCTTTTCCATTAACTCAAGAGGATAAGCTTAAAAGCAGAGATGAAAAAATAAAAAGAGGGGGCACCCGGGTTCGAACCGGGGACCTCTCGATCTGCAGTCGAATGCTCTACCACTGAGCTATACCCCCAACTGAAGACAAGTGGTCAATTTTATAAACTTAAATGTAACAGAAGTTTTATACTTTTCTTTTCAGAAGAAACAATACATATGTAGCGTATTTATAGATGCCCATGTATATCGATCTTAATACCATTTACCAAAACGTCATGACAGGCAGTTTTTCCTCTTTTATATGTAAAGAGTCAGTCTTATGAATAAAATAAGATGAATTACAATATCAAAAATTTTCGACTTGTTTTTCAGTTGTGAAATTCTGGTTGATTATCTCTTCGTTTATAATTTAATGCTGGGCTTCCTTATTCAAAACTGTTGGTTGTGTTTTATCTATTTATACCCGTATTGCTGTATGAAAAGCAAAAATAATTGTGATCCGAGTATTTTCGGTCCAGCCCCCAGTGAGGATCGAACTCACGACCCCTGGTTTACAAGACTAGTGCTCTAACCACTGAGCTATGGAGGCTCTTACCCGAAGCGGTCAAATTCAAGATGATAAAGGTAAACCCTTCAATCAAATTATTCTCAAAATACATGAAATATTTTTCAAAATATCATTTGGACCAAGCAGCTTTCAAATTCAACGATCAAATGTGTTCAGATGTGTGATATTCACGCAGATGTACCAGAATTTTTTTCACTGATCATACTGACAATGAAATGATCAATTTGTCCACGTCATACCTTACCGATCAGTTTTTTGTCCTATTGATAAGGTCAATTAGACTTAATCTATAACCAGTAACAACTCAGATCTGTTAAATACCAAAATTTATTTCCATTTCATCGGCGAATATACAACATCACAAAAAACTTTTCCATTAACTCAAGAGGATAAGCTTAAAAGCAGAGATGAAAAAATAAAAAGAGGGGGCACCCGGGTTCGAACCGGGGACCTCTCGATCTGCAGTCGAATGCTCTACCACTGAGCTATACCCCCAACTGAAGACAAGTGGTCAATTTTATAAACTTAAATGTAACAGAAGTTTTATACTTTTCTTTTCAGAAGAAACAATACATATGTAGCGTATTTATAGATGCCCATGTATATCGATCTTAATACAATTTACCAAAACGTCATGACAGGCAGTTTTTCCTCTTTTATATGTAAAGAGTCAGTCTTATGAATAAAATAAGATGAATTACAATATCAAAAATTTTCGACTTGTTTTTCAGTTGTGAAATTCTGGTTGATTATCTCTTCGTTTATAATTTAATGCTGGGCTTCCTTATTCAAAACTGTTGGTTGTGTTTTATCTATTTATACCCGTATTGCTGTATGAAAAGCAAAAATAATTGTGATCCGAGTATTTTCGGTCCAGCCCCCAGTGAGGATCGAACTCACGACCCCTGGTTTACAAGACCAGTGCTCTAACCACTGAGCTATGGAGGCTCTTACCCGAAGCGGTCAAATTCAAGATGATAAAGGTAAACCCTTCAATCAAATTATTCTCAAAATACATGAAATATTTTTCAAAATATCATTTGGACCAAGCAGCTTTCAAATTCAACGATCAAATGTGTTCAGATGTGTGATATTCACGCAGATGTACCAGAATTTTTTTCACTAATCATACTGACAATGAAATGATCAATTTGTCCACGTCATACCTTACCGATCAGTTTTTTGTCCTATTGATAAGGTCAATTAGACTTAATCTATAACCAGTAACAACTCAGATCTGTTAAATACCAAAATTTCTTTCCATTTCATCGGCGAATATACAACATCACAAAAAGCTTTTCCATTAACTCAAGAGGATAAGCTTAAAAGCAGAGATGAAAAAATAAAAAGAGGGGGCACCCGGGTTCGAACCGGGGACCTCTCGATCTGCAGTCGAATGCTCTACCACTGAGCTATACCCCCAACTGAAGACAAGTGGTCAATTTTATAAACTTAAATGTAACAGAAGTTTTATACTTTTCTTTTCAGAAGAAACAATACATATGTAGCGTATTTATAGATGCCCATGTATATCGATCTTAATACCATTTACCAAAACGTCATGACAGGCAGTTTTTCCTCTTTTATATGTAAAGAGTCAGTCTTATGAATAAAATAAGATGAATTACAATATCAAAAATTTTCGACTTGTTTTTCAGTTGTGAAATTCTGGTTGATTATCTCTTCGTTTATAATTTAATGCTGGGCTTCCTTATTCAAAACTGTTGGTTGTGTTTTATCTATTTATACCCGTATTGCTGTATGAAAAGCAAAAATAATTGTGATCCGAGTATTTTCGGTCCAGCCCCCAGTGAGGATCGAACTCACGACCCCTGGTTTACAAGACCAGTGCTCTAACCACTGAGCTATGGAGGCTCTTACCCGAAGCGGTCAAATTCAAGATGATAAAGGTAAACCCTTCAATCAAATTATTCTCAAAATACATGAAATATTTTTCAAAATATCATTTGGACCAAGCAGCTTTCAAATTCAACGATCAAATGTGTTCAGATGTGTGATATTCACGCAGATGTACCAGAATTTTTTTCACTAATCATACTGACAATGAAATGATCAATTTGTCCACGTCATACCTTACCGATCAGTTTTTTGTCCTATTGATAAGGTCAATTAGACTTAATCTATAACCAGTAACAACTCAGATCTGTTAAATACCAAAATTTCTTTCCATTTCATCGGCGAATATACAACATCACAAAAAGCTTTTCCATTAACTCAAGAGGATAAGCTTAAAAGCAGAGATGAAAAAATAAAAAGAGGGGGCACCCGGGTTCGAACCGGGGACCTCTCGATCTGCAGTCGAATGCTCTACCACTGAGCTATACCCCCAACTGAAGACAAGTGGTCAATTTTATAAACTTAAATGTAACAGAAGTTTTATACTTTTCTTTTCAGAAGAAACAATACATATGTAGCGTATTTATAGATGCCCATGTATATCGATCTTAATACCATTTACCAAAACGTCATGACAGGCAGTTTTTCCTCTTTTATATGTAAAGAGTCAGTCTTATGAATAAAATAAGATGAATTACAATATCAAAAATTTTCGACTTGTTTTTCAGTTGTGAAATTCTGGTTGATTATCTCTTCGTTTATAATTTAATGCTGGGCTTCCTTATTCAAAACTGTTGGTTGTGTTTTATCTATTTATACCCGTATTGCTGTATGAAAAGCAAAAATAATTGTGATCCGAGTATTTTCGGTCCAGCCCCCAGTGAGGATCGAACTCACGACCCCTGGTTTACAAGACCAGTGCTCTAACCACTGAGCTATGGAGGCTCTTACCCGAAGCGGTCAAATTCAAGATGATAAAGGTAAACCCTTCAATCAAATTATTCTCAAAATACATGAAATATTTTTCAAAATATCATTTGGACCAAGCAGCTTTCAAATTCAACGATCAAATGTGTTCAGATGTGTGATATTCACGCAGATGTACCAGAATTTTTTTCACTGATCATACTGACAATGAAATGATCAATTTGTCCACGTCATACCTTACCGATCAGTTTTTTGTCCTATTGATAAGGTCAATTAGACTTAATCTATAACCAGTAACAACTCAGATCTGTTAAATACCAAAATTTCTTTCCATTTCATCGGCGAATATACAACATCACAAAATGCTTTTCCATTAACTCAAGAGGATAAGCTTAAAAGCAGAGATGAAAAAATAAAAAGAGGGGGCACCCGGGTTCGAACCGGGGACCTCTCGATCTGCAGTCGAATGCTCTACCACTGAGCTATACCCCCAACTGAAGACAAGTGGTCAATTTTATAAACTTAAATGTAACAGAAGTTTTATACTTTTCTTTTCAGAAGAAACAATACATATGTAGCGTATTTATAGATGCCCATGTATATCGATCTTAATACCATTTACCAAAACGTCATGACAGGCAGTTTTTCCTCTTTTATATGTAAAGAGTCAGTCTTATGAATAAAATAAGATGAATTACAATATCAAAAATTTTCGACTTGTTTTTCAGTTGTGAAATTCTGGTTGATTATCTCTTCGTTTATAATTTAATGCTGGGCTTCCTTATTCAAAACTGTTGGTTGTGTTTTATCTATTTATACCCGTATTGCTGTATGAAAAGCAAAAATAATTGTGATCCGAGTATTTTCGGTCCAGCCCCCAGTGAGGATCGAACTCACGACCCCTGGTTTACAAGACTAGTGCTCTAACCACTGAGCTATGGAGGCTCTTACCCGAAGCGGTCAAATTCAAGATGATAAAGGTAAACCCTTCAATCAAATTATTCTCAAAATACATGAAATATTTTTCAAAATATCATTTGGACCAAGCAGCTTTCAAATTCAACGATCAAATGTGTTCAGATGTGTGATATTCACGCAGATGTACCAGAATTTTTTTCACTGATCATACTGACAATGAAATGATCAATTTGTCCACGTCATACCTTACCGATCAGTTTTTTGTCCTATTGATAAGGTCAATTAGACTTAATCTATAACCAGTAACAACTCAGATCTGTTAAATACCAAAATTTATTTCCATTTCATCGGCGAATATACAACATCACAAAAAACTTTTCCATTAACTCAAGAGGATAAGCTTAAAAGCAGAGATGAAAAAATAAAAAGAGGGGGCACCCGGGTTCGAACCGGGGACCTCTCGATCTGCAGTCGAATGCTCTACCACTGAGCTATACCCCCAACTGAAGACAAGTGGTCAATTTTATAAACTTAAATGTAACAGAAGTTTTATACTTTTCTTTTCAGAAGAAACAATACATATGTAGCGTATTTATAGATGCCCATGTATATCGATCTTAATACAATTTACCAAAACGTCATGACAGGCAGTTTTTCCTCTTTTATATGTAAAGAGTCAGTCTTATGAATAAAATAAGATGAATTACAATATCAAAAATTTTCGACTTGTTTTTCAGTTGTGAAATTCTGGTTGATTATCTCTTCGTTTATAATTTAATGCTGGGCTTCCTTATTCAAAACTGTTGGTTGTGTTTTATCTATTTATACCCGTATTGCTGTATGAAAAGCAAAAATAATTGTGATCCGAGTATTTTCGGTCCAGCCCCCAGTGAGGATCGAACTCACGACCCCTGGTTTACAAGACCAGTGCTCTAACCACTGAGCTATGGAGGCTCTTACCCGAAGCGGTCAAATTCAAGATGATAAAGGTAAACCCTTCAATCAAATTATTCTCAAAATACATGAAATATTTTTCAAAATATCATTTGGACCAAGCAGCTTTCAAATTCAACGATCAAATGTGTTCAGATGTGTGATATTCACGCAGATGTACCAGAATTTTTTTCACTAATCATACTGACAATGAAATGATCAATTTGTCCACGTCATACCTTACCGATCAGTTTTTTGTCCTATTGATAAGGTCAATTAGACTTAATCTATAACCAGTAACAACTCAGATCTGTTAAATACCAAAATTTCTTTCCATTTCATCGGCGAATATACAACATCACAAAAAGCTTTTCCATTAACTCAAGAGGATAAGCTTAAAAGCAGAGATGAAAAAATAAAAAGAGGGGGCACCCGGGTTCGAACCGGGGACCTCTCGATCTGCAGTCGAATGCTCTACCACTGAGCTATACCCCCAACTGAAGACAAGTGGTCAATTTTATAAACTTAAATGTAACAGAAGTTTTATACTTTTCTTTTCAGAAGAAACAATACATATGTAGCGTATTTATAGATGCCCATGTATATCGATCTTAATACCATTTACCAAAACGTCATGACAGGCAGTTTTTCCTCTTTTATATGTAAAGAGTCAGTCTTATGAATAAAATAAGATGAATTACAATATCAAAAATTTTCGACTTGTTTTTCAGTTGTGAAATTCTGGTTGATTATCTCTTCGTTTATAATTTAATGCTGGGCTTCCTTATTCAAAACTGTTGGTTGTGTTTTATCTATTTATACCCGTATTGCTGTATGAAAAGCAAAAATAATTGTGATCCGAGTATTTTCGGTCCAGCCCCCAGTGAGGATCGAACTCACGACCCCTGGTTTACAAGACCAGTGCTCTAACCACTGAGCTATGGAGGCTCTTACCCGAAGCGGTCAAATTCAAGATGATAAAGGTAAACCCTTCAATCAAATTATTCTCAAAATACATGAAATATTTTTCAAAATATCATTTGGACCAAGCAGCTTTCAAATTCAACGATCAAATGTGTTCAGATGTGTGATATTCACGCAGATGTACCAGAATTTTTTTCACTGATCATACTGACAATGAAATGATCAATTTGTCCACGTCATACCTTACCGATCAGTTTTTTGTCCTATTGATAAGGTCAATTAGACTTAATCTATAACCAGTAACAACTCAGATCTGTTAAATACCAAAATTTATTTCCATTTCATCGGCGAATATACAACATCACAAAAAACTTTTCCATTAACTCAAGAGGATAAGCTTAAAAGCAGAGATGAAAAAATAAAAAGAGGGGGCACCCGGGTTCGAACCGGGGACCTCTCGATCTGCAGTCGAATGCTCTACCACTGAGCTATACCCCCAACTGAAGACAAGTGGTCAATTTTATAAACTTAAATGTAACAGAAGTTTTATACTTTTCTTTTCAGAAGAAACAATACATATGTAGCGTATTTATAGATGCCCATGTATATCGATCTTAATACAATTTACCAAAACGTCATGACAGGCAGTTTTTCCTCTTTTATATGTAAAGAGTCAGTCTTATGAATAAAATAAGATGAATTACAATATCAAAAATTTTCGACTTGTTTTTCAGTTGTGAAATTCTGGTTGATTATCTCTTCGTTTATAATTTAATGCTGGGCTTCCTTATTCAAAACTGTTGGTTGTGTTTTATCTATTTATACCCGTATTGCTGTATGAAAAGCAAAAATAATTGTGATCCGAGTATTTTCGGTCCAGCCCCCAGTGAGGATCGAACTCACGACCCCTGGTTTACAAGACCAGTGCTCTAACCACTGAGCTATGGAGGCTCTTACCCGAAGCGGTCAAATTCAAGATGATAAAGGTAAACCCTTCAATCAAATTATTCTCAAAATACATGAAATATTTTTCAAAATATCATTTGGACCAAGCAGCTTTCAAATTCAACGATCAAATGTGTTCAGATGTGTGATATTCACGCAGATGTACCAGAATTTTTTTCACTGATCATACTGACAATGAAATGATCAATTTGTCCACGTCATACCTTACCGATCAGTTTTTTGTCCTATTGATAAGGTCAATTAGACTTAATCTATAACCAGTAACAACTCAGATCTGTTAAATACCAAAATTTATTTCCATTTCATCGGCGAATATACAACATCACAAAAAACTTTTCCATTAACTCAAGAGGATAAGCTTAAAAGCAGAGATGAAAAAATAAAAAGAGGGGGCACCCGGGTTCGAACCGGGGACCTCTCGATCTGCAGTCGAATGCTCTACCACTGAGCTATACCCCCAACTGAAGACAAGTGGTCAATTTTATAAACTTAAATGTAACAGAAGTTTTATACTTTTCTTTTCAGAAGAAACAATACATATGTAGCGTATTTATAGATGCCCATGTATATCGATCTTAATACAATTTACCAAAACGTCATGACAGGCAGTTTTTCCTCTTTTATATGTAAAGAGTCAGTCTTATGAATAAAATAAGATGAATTACAATATCAAAAATTTTCGACTTGTTTTTCAGTTGTGAAATTCTGGTTGATTATCTCTTCGTTTATAATTTAATGCTGGGCTTCCTTATTCAAAACTGTTGGTTGTGTTTTATCTATTTATACCCGTATTGCTGTATGAAAAGCAAAAATAATTGTGATCCGAGTATTTTCGGTCCAGCCCCCAGTGAGGATCGAACTCACGACCCCTGGTTTACAAGACCAGTGCTCTAACCACTGAGCTATGGAGGCTCTTACCCGAAGCGGTCAAATTCAAGATGATAAAGGTAAACCCTTCAATCAAATTATTCTCAAAATACATGAAATATTTTTCAAAATATCATTTGGACCAAGCAGCTTTCAAATTCAACGATCAAATGTGTTCAGATGTGTGATATTCACGCAGATGTACCAGAATTTTTTTCACTGATCATACTGACAATGAAATGATCAATTTGTCCACGTCATACCTTACCGATCAGTTTTTTGTCCTATTGATAAGGTCAATTAGACTTAATCTATAACCAGTAACAACTCAGATCTGTTAAATACCAAAATTTCTTTCCATTTCATCGGCGAATATACAACATCACAAAAAGCTTTTCCATTAACTCAATTAAGAGGATAAGCTTAAAAGCAGAGATGAAAAAATAAAAAGAGGGGGCACCCGGGTTCGAACCGGGGACCTCTCGATCTGCAGTCGAATGCTCTACCACTGAGCTATACCCCCAACTGAAGACAAGTGGTCAATTTTATAAACTTAAATGTAACAGAAGTTTTATACTTTTCTTTTCAGAAGAAACAATACATATGTAGCGTATTTATAGATGCCCATGTATATCGATCTTAATACCATTTACCAAAACGTCATGACAGGCAGTTTTTCCTCTTTTATATGTAAAGAGTCAGTCTTATGAATAAAATAAGATGAATTACAATATCAAAAATTTTCGACTTGTTTTTCAGTTGTGAAATTCTGGTTGATTATCTCTTCGTTTATAATTTAATGCTGGGCTTCCTTATTCAAAACTGTTGGTTGTGTTTTATCTATTTATACCCGTATTGCTGTATGAAAAGCAAAAATAATTGTGATCCGAGTATTTTCGGTCCAGCCCCCAGTGAGGATCGAACTCACGACCCCTGGTTTACAAGACCAGTGCTCTAACCACTGAGCTATGGAGGCTCTTACCCGAAGCGGTCAAATTCAAGATGATAAAGGTAAACCCTTCAATCAAATTATTCTCAAAATACATGAAATATTTTTCAAAATATCATTTGGACCAAGCAGCTTTCAAATTCAACGATCAAATGTGTTCAGATGTGTGATATTCACGCAGATGTACCAGAATTTTTTTCACTGATCATACTGACAATGAAATGATCAATTTGTCCACGTCATACCTTACCGATCAGTTTTTTGTCCTATTGATAAGGTCAATTAGACTTAATCTATAACCAGTAACAACTCAGATCTGTTAAATACCAAAATTTATTTCCATTTCATCGGCGAATATACAACATCACAAAAAACTTTTCCATTAACTCAAGAGGATAAGCTTAAAAGCAGAGATGAAAAAATAAAAAGAGGGGGCACCCGGGTTCGAACCGGGGACCTCTCGATCTGCAGTCGAATGCTCTACCACTGAGCTATACCCCCAACTGAAGACAAGTGGTCAATTTTATAAACTTAAATGTAACAGAAGTTTTATACTTTTCTTTTCAGAAGAAACAATACATATGTAGCGTATTTATAGATGCCCATGTATATCGATCTTAATACAATTTACCAAAACGTCATGACAGGCAGTTTTTCCTCTTTTATATGTAAAGAGTCAGTCTTATGAATAAAATAAGATGAATTACAATATCAAAAATTTTCGACTTGTTTTTCAGTTGTGAAATTCTGGTTGATTATCTCTTCGTTTATAATTTAATGCTGGGCTTCCTTATTCAAAACTGTTGGTTGTGTTTTATCTATTTATACCCGTATTGCTGTATGAAAAGCAAAAATAATTGTGATCCGAGTATTTTCGGTCCAGCCCCCAGTGAGGATCGAACTCACGACCCCTGGTTTACAAGACCAGTGCTCTAACCACTGAGCTATGGAGGCTCTTACCCGAAGCGGTCAAATTCAAGATGATAAAGGTAAACCCTTCAATCAAATTATTCTCAAAATACATGAAATATTTTTCAAAATATCATTTGGACCAAGCAGCTTTCAAATTCAACGATCAAATGTGTTCAGATGTGTGATATTCACGCAGATGTACCAGAATTTTTTTCACTGATCATACTGACAATGAAATGATCAATTTGTCCACGTCATACCTTACCGATCAGTTTTTTGTCCTATTGATAAGGTCAATTAGACTTAATCTATAACCAGTAACAACTCAGATCTGTTAAATACCAAAATTTCTTTCCATTTCATCGGCGAATATACAACATCACAAAAAGCTTTTCCATTAACTCAATTAAGAGGATAAGCTTAAAAGCAGAGATGAAAAAATAAAAAGAGGGGGCACCCGGGTTCGAACCGGGGACCTCTCGATCTGCAGTCGAATGCTCTACCACTGAGCTATACCCCCAACTGAAGACAAGTGGTCAATTTTATAAACTTAAATGTAACAGAAGTTTTATACTTTTCTTTTCAGAAGAAACAATACATATGTAGCGTATTTATAGATGCCCATGTATATCGATCTTAATACAATTTACCAAAACGTCATGACAGGCAGTTTTTCCTCTTTTATATGTAAAGAGTCAGTCTTATGAATAAAATAAGATGAATTACAATATCAAAAATTTTCGACTTGTTTTTCAGTTGTGAAATTCTGGTTGATTATCTCTTCGTTTATAATTTAATGCTGGGCTTCCTTATTCAAAACTGTTGGTTGTGTTTTATCTATTTATACCCGTATTGCTGTATGAAAAGCAAAAATAATTGTGATCCGAGTATTTTCGGTCCAGCCCCCAGTGAGGATCGAACTCACGACCCCTGGTTTACAAGACCAGTGCTCTAACCACTGAGCTATGGAGGCTCTTACCCGAAGCGGTCAAATTCAAGATGATAAAGGTAAACCCTTCAATCAAATTATTCTCAAAATACATGAAATATTTTTCAAAATATCATTTGGACCAAGCAGCTTTCAAATTCAACGATCAAATGTGTTCAGATGTGTGATATTCACGCAGATGTACCAGAATTTTTTTCACTGATCATACTGACAATGAAATGATCAATTTGTCCACGTCATACCTTACCGATCAGTTTTTTGTCCTATTGATAAGGTCAATTAGACTTAATCTATAACCAGTAACAACTCAGATCTGTTAAATACCAAAATTTCTTTCCATTTCATCGGCGAATATACAACATCACAAAAAGCTTTTCCATTAACTCAATTAAGAGGATAAGCTTAAAAGCAGAGATGAAAAAATAAAAAGAGGGGGCACCCGGGTTCGAACCGGGGACCTCTCGATCTGCAGTCGAATGCTCTACCACTGAGCTATACCCCCAACTGAAGACAAGTGGTCAATTTTATAAACTTAAATGTAACAGAAGTTTTATACTTTTCTTTTCAGAAGAAACAATACATATGTAGCGTATTTATAGATGCCCATGTATATCGATCTTAATACAATTTACCAAAACGTCATGACAGGCAGTTTTTCCTCTTTTATATGTAAAGAGTCAGTCTTATGAATAAAATAAGATGAATTACAATATCAAAAATTTTCGACTTGTTTTTCAGTTGTGAAATTCTGGTTGATTATCTCTTCGTTTATAATTTAATGCTGGGCTTCCTTATTCAAAACTGTTGGTTGTGTTTTATCTATTTATACCCGTATTGCTGTATGAAAAGCAAAAATAATTGTGATCCGAGTATTTTCGGTCCAGCCCCCAGTGAGGATCGAACTCACGACCCCTGGTTTACAAGACCAGTGCTCTAACCACTGAGCTATGGAGGCTCTTACCCGAAGCGGTCAAATTCAAGATGATAAAGGTAAACCCTTCAATCAAATTATTCTCAAAATACATGAAATATTTTTCAAAATATCATTTGGACCAAGCAGCTTTCAAATTCAACGATCAAATGTGTTCAGATGTGTGATATTCACGCAGATGTACCAGAATTTTTTTCACTGATCATACTGACAATGAAATGATCAATTTGTCCACGTCATACCTTACCGATCAGTTTTTTGTCCTATTGATAAGGTCAATTAGACTTAATCTATAACCAGTAACAACTCAGATCTGTTAAATACCAAAATTTCTTTCCATTTCATCGGCGAATATACAACATCACAAAAAGCTTTTCCATTAACTCAAGAGGATAAGCTTAAAAGCAGAGATGAAAAAATAAAAAGAGGGGGCACCCGGGTTCGAACCGGGGACCTCTCGATCTGCAGTCGAATGCTCTACCACTGAGCTATACCCCCAACTGAAGACAAGTGGTCAATTTTATAAACTTAAATGTAACAGAAGTTTTATACTTTTCTTTTCAGAAGAAACAATACATATGTAGCGTATTTATAGATGCCCATGTATATCGATCTTAATACAATTTACCAAAACGTCATGACAGGCAGTTTTTCCTCTTTTATATGTAAAGAGTCAGTCTTATGAATAAAATAAGATGAATTACAATATCAAAAATTTTCGACTTGTTTTTCAGTTGTGAAATTCTGGTTGATTATCTCTTCGTTTATAATTTAATGCTGGGCTTCCTTATTCAAAACTGTTGGTTGTGTTTTATCTATTTATACCCGTATTGCTGTATGAAAAGCAAAAATAATTGTGATCCGAGTATTTTCGGTCCAGCCCCCAGTGAGGATCGAACTCACGACCCCTGGTTTACAAGACCAGTGCTCTAACCACTGAGCTATGGAGGCTCTTACCCGAAGCGGTCAAATTCAAGATGATAAAGGTAAACCCTTCAATCAAATTATTCTCAAAATACATGAAATATTTTTCAAAATATCATTTGGACCAAGCAGCTTTCAAATTCAACGATCAAATGTGTTCAGATATGTGATATTCACGCAGATGTACCAGAATTTTTTTCACTGATCATACTGACAATGAAATGATCAATTTGTCCACGTCATACCTTACCGATCAGTTTTTTGTCCTATTGATAAGGTCAATTAGACTTAATCTATAACCAGTAACAACTCAGATCTGTTAAATACCAAAATTTCTTTCCATTTCATCGGCGAATATACAACATCACAAAACGCTTTTCCATTAACTCAAGAGGATAAGCTTAAAAGCAGAGATGAAAAAATAAAAAGAGGGGGCACCCGGGTTCGAACCGGGGACCTCTCGATCTGCAGTCGAATGCTCTACCACTGAGCTATACCCCCAACTGAAGACAAGTGGTCAATTTTATAAACTTAAATGTAACAGAAGTTTTATACTTTTCTTTTCAGAAGAAACAATACATATGTAGCGTATTTATAGATGCCCATGTATATCGATCTTAATACAATTTACCAAAACGTCATGACAGGCAGTTTTTCCTCTTTTATATGTAAAGAGTCAGTCTTATGAATAAAATAAGATGAATTACAATATCAAAAATTTTCGACTTGTTTTTCAGTTGTGAAATTCTGGTTGATTATCTCTTCGTTTATAATTTAATGCTGGGCTTCCTTATTCAAAACTGTTGGTTGTGTTTTATTTTACAACACTTTAAAAAACATGTACCTTTTATGTGAATCATCACTAAAAATTGGGAATGAACATTCTACTTTCTTCCCCATCAATAGAGGAGTTCGTCAGGGGGATAGCCTTAGCCCTACCCTATTTAATTGTTATATAAATGACTTGCATTCCATATTTGATAATACATGTGTTCCTCCAACTTTGGATCAAACTAAGGTTCCTAGTCTTAGTTATGCAGATGATTTAGTTTTACTATCGGAATCACATGATGGATTACAAAATGCTTTAAATAAATTTTCTGAATACTGCAATAAATGGCAGTTAACTGTCAATACAAATAAAACCAAAATAATGGTATTTCAAAACTGTTACAAAGAGTCCAGTCCTTTCTTATGTAATGATAAACAATTAAGTGAAGTTAAAGACTTTAAATTTTTAGGAAATATTATAAATACCAGAGGAAACTTTAAACCATCCTCTGAAGAACTGTCAAAAAAAGGTATCAAAGTTTTATTCCTGTTAAGGAGCTATATGTCAAATTTTAATTATGTACCTACTACTTTATCATGTAAACTTTTTGATACACTCATTAGACCAATCTTGACGTATAATTCTGAAATTTGGTATATGGATATTTTTAATTCAATTTACAATTCTGAAAAAAGAGCAGTTAAAAATAACAATTATTGTGATGTCTTGTCACTTGTTGAAAAATTTCCTTTCGAAAAAGTTCACAAAAAATTTTGTAAGGCAGTATTAGGGCTTAAAAGGACGGCTTCAAATATAGGTGCAAGATCAGAGCTTGGTAGATTTACTTTAGATTCATTTATAAAAATTCAAACCCTTATGTACTACTACAGATTAAATTCAAATAATGTAAATCCTTTAGTCTATGAATCATTAACAGTTAATAAAACTTTACATAGTAAGGGAGTCTATTCATGGTATACATTTGCAGATACTATTTTAAAAGATTTGGATATACATGCTGACCAATTCAACCTAACTAAAGAAAAGTTCAAAGATACAGCCAAAAAAGCAGTTTTAGAAAAATATGAAAAATTAACATTGGAAAAAATTTCCAAATTTGATACATCTTCAAAACTTTATTGGTATGGAAAACTTAAAAAAGATTGTAACTTAGAAAAGTATCTTGAACATAGAAATTGTAATTATAGACAGTTAATAACCAAATTTAGATTAAGTGACCATTCTCTTGGCATTGAAGTTGGTCGTTACACAAGAATTCCAAGGGAACAAAGATTATGTAGAAAATGTCAAGTCTTAGATGATGAAAAACATTTCTTTTTTGATTGTGAAATAAATGCCTCTTTACGTAATGATTTTTTGAATGAATTGAAATACTGCATAACCTCTTTCGAAGGACTGGACACTCAAACTAAATTAATTAAAATATTGTGCCCCTCTACAGAACTTGTTTGTCACACTGGAGTCTTTATTAAACAGTCTTTAGAACTGAGGGCTTCAGACCCTGGTCGGACAGGTTCCTAATTTGTACACTTTTTTATACATACAAAATGTACATGCTGATATGGAGAATTTGGTTTTTTTTATTCAAATTGAACTATACATGTGTCTTTTATTTCAGCTTGTGTGTTGTATGTTATTTGTATGTTGCTTTGGTCCTTATGGACGTAATTATGCTAAATAAATAAATGTAATTTATCTATTTATACCCGTATTGCTGTATGAAAAGCAAAAATAATTGTGATCCGAGTATTTTCGGTCCAGCCCCCAGTGAGGATCGAACTCACGACCCCTGGTTTACAAGACCAGTGCTCTAACCACTGAGCTATGGAGGCTCTTACCCGAAGCGGTCAAATTCAAGATGATAAAGGTAAACCCTTCAATCAAATTATTCTCAAAATACATGAAATATTTTTCAAAATATCATTTGGACCAAGCAGCTTTCAAATTCAACGATCAAATGTGTTCAGATGTGTGATATTCACGCAGATGTACCAGAATTTTTTTCACTGATCATACTGACAATGAAATGATCAATTTGTCCACGTCATACCTTACCGATCAGTTTTTTGTCCTATTGATAAGGTCAATTAGACTTAATCTATAACCAGTAACAACTCAGATCTGTTAAATACCAAAATTTCTTTCCATTTCATCGGCGAATATACAACATCACAAAAAGCTTTTCCATTAACTCAAGAGGATAAGCTTAAAAGCAGAGATGAAAAAATAAAAAGAGGGGGCACCCGGGTTCGAACCGGGGACCTCTCGATCTGCAGTCGAATGCTCTACCACTGAGCTATACCCCCAACTGAAGACAAGTGGTCAATTTTATAAACTTAAATGTAACAGAAGTTTTATACTTTTCTTTTCAGAAGAAACAATACATATGTAGCGTATTTATAGATGCCCATGTATATCGATCTTAATACAATTTACCAAAACGTCATGACAGGCAGTTTTTCCTCTTTTATATGTAAAGAGTCAGTCTTATGAATAAAATAAGATGAATTACAATATCAAAAATTTTCGACTTGTTTTTCAGTTGTGAAATTCTGGTTGATTATCTCTTCGTTTATAATTTAATGCTGGGCTTCCTTATTCAAAACTGTTGGTTGTGTTTTATCTATTTATACCCGTATTGCTGTATGAAAAGCAAAAATAATTGTGATCCGAGTATTTTCGGTCCAGCCCCCAGTGAGGATCGAACTCACGACCCCTGGTTTACAAGACCAGTGCTCTAACCACTGAGCTATGGAGGCTCTTACCCGAAGCGGTCAAATTCAAGATGATAAAGGTAAACCCTTCAATCAAATTATTCTCAAAATACATGAAATATTTTTCAAAATATCATTTGGACCAAGCAGCTTTCAAATTCAACGATCAAATGTGTTCAGATATGTGATATTCACGCAGATGTACCAGAATTTTTTTCACTGATCATACTGACAATGAAATGATCAATTTGTCCACGTCATACCTTACCGATCAGTTTTTTGTCCTATTGATAAGGTCAATTAGACTTAATCTATAACCAGTAACAACTCAGATCTGTTAAATACCAAAATTTCTTTCCATTTCATCGGCGAATATACAACATCACAAAACGCTTTTCCATTAACTCAAGAGGATAAGCTTAAAAGCAGAGATGAAAAAATAAAAAGAGGGGGCACCCGGGTTCGAACCGGGGACCTCTCGATCTGCAGTCGAATGCTCTACCACTGAGCTATACCCCCAACTGAAGACAAGTGGTCAATTTTATAAACTTAAATGTAACAGAAGTTTTATACTTTTCTTTTCAGAAGAAACAATACATATGTAGCGTATTTATAGATGCCCATGTATATCGATCTTAATACAATTTACCAAAACGTCATGACAGGCAGTTTTTCCTCTTTTATATGTAAAGAGTCAGTCTTATGAATAAAATAAGATGAATTACAATATCAAAAATTTTCGACTTGTTTTTCAGTTGTGAAATTCTGGTTGATTATCTCTTCGTTTATAATTTAATGCTGGGCTTCCTTATTCAAAACTGTTGGTTGTGTTTTATCTATTTATACCCGTATTGCTGTATGAAAAGCAAAAATAATTGTGATCCGAGTATTTTCGGTCCAGCCCCCAGTGAGGATCGAACTCACGACCCCTGGTTTACAAGACCAGTGCTCTAACCACTGAGCTATGGAGGCTCTTACCCGAAGCGGTCAAATTCAAGATGATAAAGGTAAACCCTTCAATCAAATTATTCTCAAAATACATGAAATATTTTTCAAAATATCATTTGGACCAAGCAGCTTTCAAATTCAACGATCAAATGTGTTCAGATGTGTGATATTCACGCAGATGTACCAGAATTTTTTTCACTGATCATACTGACAATGAAATGATCAATTTGTCCACGTCATACCTTACCGATCAGTTTTTTGTCCTATTGATAAGGTCAATTAGACTTAATCTATAACCAGTAACAACTCAGATCTGTTAAATACCAAAATTTCTTTCCATTTCATCGGCGAATATACAACATCACAAAAAGCTTTTCCATTAACTCAAGAGGATAAGCTTAAAAGCAGAGATGAAAAAATAAAAAGAGGGGGCACCCGGGTTCGAACCGGGGACCTCTCGATCTGCAGTCGAATGCTCTACCACTGAGCTATACCCCCAACTGAAGACAAGTGGTCAATTTTATAAACTTAAATGTAACAGAAGTTTTATACTTTTCTTTTCAGAAGAAACAATACATATGTAGCGTATTTATAGATGCCCATGTATATCGATCTTAATACAATTTACCAAAACGTCATGACAGGCAGTTTTTCCTCTTTTATATGTAAAGAGTCAGTCTTATGAATAAAATAAGATGAATTACAATATCAAAAATTTTCGACTTGTTTTTCAGTTGTGAAATTCTGGTTGATTATCTCTTCGTTTATAATTTAATGCTGGGCTTCCTTATTCAAAACTGTTGGTTGTGTTTTATCTATTTATACCCGTATTGCTGTATGAAAAGCAAAAATAATTGTGATCCGAGTATTTTCGGTCCAGCCCCCAGTGAGGATCGAACTCACGACCCCTGGTTTACAAGACCAGTGCTCTAACCACTGAGCTATGGAGGCTCTTACCCGAACCGGTCAAATTTTATTGGCGGATTAATATGTCCAATTTTCGAAACTTTTAAAGTGTTTTGGCGCGCTGTAAAGTTTATATCGTAGGGTTTTCTTTCATTTGCAGAATATATACACTTGCCTACGTTTTAAATTGAGCTTTACTTTTGAAAGCTTGACGCTAAACCTATAGGAATTATTTTGTACTACTTTCCTACTCTGTCAAACTTGCTCCAGCTATTTACCGAAGCCCACCTTTAAATAAAATTATCCCCACAATACTTACGTACTAAAGTCTGAATATATTGTGTCATGGGAATGGGTATTCCCGAGTTCTCTGATTTTACTATGAAATAAAACGAAGCCGTTTCAAAGTTAATGATTTATTATTCTGTCAATAATTCAGTTATTTGCATATACAAATACAATGATTCAGAAACAAAGTCTACGGGAGTGCATGGTGGTGCATTAAATTCCCCGTTATCTTATAAACTTAATCGTTTACAGTATATTCTTCGAACTAGTATCGTCTGCTACCGGAGTCGGGACTGTCGGTCACCGGGTAATTTGTCAAAAGAGAAGAAATTTGAGTAGCTGGAAATTTTTTGTTGAAATCTATTGGCATGTAATAATCTACTATTTCACGTGATGGCCAAATGTCAAGTTCTTCTAGTTGATAATACAAAAAGTTTATCCATGTTATAATTATCATTGAAACAGCTGATTCCGAAACATTAAAGTGGAAAGATAGTTGAATATCTTCCTTAGCACATCTAAGCTTCATCAGTGTGAAGAACAATTGGTCAGTAGGGTGTAGAGTTGCACATTTGTAATATAACTCATTTGCTGCTGGACCCAAGCAATGAAAAAAATAAATGAAATGTTCATCAGATGAAAATCCAATGTAATATTTTACTGCCTTAGGATTGAATTTTCAATTTAATATTTTTGTTGAACAGGTAATTCACACATGTACTCCAATTTCGGTGGCTCTGGTATCATCAATTACCTGAATAACTGGTTTATCATTTCCCTCTTCTACTATGGTTCCATATTGGACACCTTGGTATACTGGAACATCATTACTGGTACACGTGACACACCTGTTTTTCCTTTTCTTCAGTCTCTCTAATCTTGGACTAACAGTAGGGACATTTTCAGCAAATGGGAAGACTGATGGTATGGCATCTTTCTTCAAATGTCCTCTTTCACCTAAAAAATAATTTATAAAGACTACCAGCTTTAAACTTTACA
Source organism: Mytilisepta virgata (assembly GCA_028015205.1). Lineage (NCBI taxonomy): Eukaryota > Metazoa > Mollusca > Bivalvia > Mytilida > Mytilidae > Mytilisepta > Mytilisepta virgata. The sequence continues at coordinate 47,614,233 of CM051518.1, read as the reverse complement.
GGGTAACATCCATGAGGCATTTTCCCCTAATAATTCAATGAAAATCAAATGGTAAAAATTTTGGTGCGCTACATGTACATGTAACTGAGGAGCTACGCCGGGCGCAGCATGTCGACAAGGGAAAGTTGAGCAATTGAGACAGCAATTTGCTGAACACAATTAATTATGTTGGACGCAGTAATTTGCTGTTACTATTTTGGGCATCATCCCCTTTTAGCTACTTTTGACCCTTTTATCTCGAAAACTGTAAAAGCTAGACCAAACCTGTTAGCATATTACCGGATGTATTTTTTCTGAGGTATTCAATGGAAAAAACTGCACCTAAATCGGACTTCAAAAAGTTACAGATATAGGGCGTCAGTCTATTTTCGCCCTTTGACCCCTATTATCTTGAAAACGGTAAGAACTAGGTCCAGTCTGAGTTGAAAAACGCAGGCAAGGAATTATAAAAGGAATACAAAGAAGAAAAAACATCAAAATCGGACAAAAAATAAAAATTCCAAATTTTGGGTTTTGGCCCCTTTTGGGCCCCTTATAGCTCGGCAACGGTAAAAGGTTGAACAAATCTGTCAGCATACTACCTGAAGGATATTTTCTGTGGATTCCAATGGGAAAAAAAACACACCCAAATCTGACCTGAAATTAAAAAAAGTTGCCGATTTGGCCATCTGTCCATTTTCGGCCCCTCCGACCCTTTTTATCTCGGCAACGAAAAGCGCTAGGTCAAATCTGTAAGTATGCAGACAGGAAATTTTATACGGAATCCTCAAAAAAAATACTAAACCAAATTTCGGCTAAACTCTACGGAACTGTATAGTGTTCTCTCCTAGGGCACATCGTCTTCCTTGAAAGTATATATATAACCACAAAGCAACGAGAACTAAAACAACATGCTAAACATAAATGAAATAGAGAAATCACAAAAATTCAAATGAAGTCAATGTATCATATATGATGTATGACAGCAGATGTATAATAGACAGTGACATTTCAATGGCCACCCTTAATTTAGGGGTATATTCATTCTGTGCATTAGGCCGAAAAATGTGTATCTTCTGTGCGTCTGTGTGTGTGTGTGTGTGTGTGTGTGTGTGTGTGTGTGTGTATAATCTGACATCTTTCATTTCATATTAATAATTTGATTTTTTTTAAACACATATTATTTTGTCTACAGTCATTTTTTGACACCTCAATATTTTTGCTATAGGTTTTATATAAAACTTTTTTTTTAATATATTCTAAAGTCATGTCTTGTCCAATTAAGATGATTTTTTTTCATTCAAATACAAAAGTCAACAAAGTTTTCTTATTTTCAATTTGGTTATGAATATATTTTTTTTCATTCTAAAGAACTCAAGACATGCAAGCGAGTAATGTTTTGAGTACAATTTCTCTATAGAGCAAGTAAAATTGTGATGTCAAATTAATTTTACTTGCATTTTAGAATCTTGTAAATCCCCAAAAGAGGGGGTTATGTCTAAAGCCTAATAAACAGAGAATATTCATTGAAACGGCTTCAGAATATAAACTTTACAATATGGTTTGATATAAAATATATAGCACGACGGAGGTTGCAAAAAATACTTGTCTGTCCACATGTACATTTTTTACAACTATACGTGCATTTGTCTCAATATTTTTAAAAGACAAGGGCATAAATAATTTATATTGATGTAACAAAATCATGAATAGAAACATTTAACCAAAAAAATCATAACTTCTAAGTACTAGCCTAATAAAGAATTCCTTTGTAATCACTGGGTTCGAAGTGCCAGTGACACCCATCATCGTGTTGATCCGGATTCCATACTCTTTTCTTTTCATCAACTTGTCGTATTGCTACTCTCCATTTGAATTTAATGTGTGGGTCTGTAGGAAATGTGTGTCCTCCGCTATTTGAACACCCAGGCACACAACACCGTTGTGCCATTAGCTTTCAACGTTTGTTGACGTGGCATTTTTGTTTACTTATTTACATTGGTTACAAGAGTCTCGTTGATAAAAGCGCTTGGGTAACCACCGTTGGAACAAAACGACGTCTATTGGGGAAAAATCAATGAGTGATTCCCATTCAAATTCAATTACTTTATTGGGCTTTTTAAAAACAGACAGTTTGTGACAAAAAAAACAAAAACAGATTGACAAATACACAATATTAAACATTATATAAAACACAAAGAACAAGCAAAAAGTGACTTGTCTCCTGACCTCAGTTTCAAAGACTGTTTTAAATTTAGGAACCGGTGTTTTTTACTGGGAGGACGCTGGGTTCAACCGGCTGACCTAATTTACTGTTGATATGTATCGACGCCTCGATTTTCTTTAATTTTGCCATATATTTAGATTTATTTAAAAAAAAAACAATGAAAGGGCTTTAATGTAAATTTATTCAAAATACAAACATGATTTTTGAACAGATATGATCTCCGCGATTTCAAAACTTCCAATCACGAGCATTTATTCTGAGTACTCCCTAGGGGTGCTGGAAATGTAAACAAATAATTTTGCGGCTTTAGGCTATATGAATAACCAAACATGCAGTATTGAGACTTATTTATTTTGCTGTCCAACTGGAGTAATAACAAAGAGTCGACATATATCTTATGTTTTACATTCAGTGCATACAGTAAAATTGTTGAATTCTTGAATACTTATTTAAATCGATTTTAAAGGAGTAGGGGCCTAATCCTAACCTAACCCTATGGATTCTAATTAACCTGAAGTTCATAAATATATAAGATGCTTGAAAAATAACTTAATTCAACTTAATTTCCACCATTTTGACGTCAAATGATGTCATAATATTGCTTCATTGACCAAATATCTTGAAAATTGCTGATTTTTAGCAGTTTTCCATGCATATGCTTGAACAAAAACATTAAGCACATTCGATAAACACAACAATATTTTTATAGGATATGCATACTGTCCTACATGTAATACATATTCATGTTAAACATATAAAGTTGGTTCTTGCATACACAGGCACTGTGATTTCCTGTTACAAAGTTTGGCAAAATAGGTACGTATTTTTTATTTTACAAATATATCTTTTTGCTTGCTTGGGGTTTTATTTATGACCATATTTTAGGCCAAATACTTGCCTTAACGCCCCTTGTCCTTTCAAAAAGATCATGAAAAAAAATTGACGCTTCATTTTGCTAAAATTTGGTACAAAATATAGATATCTTTCAATTTTTTCAATATTTTAGTTAGAAAAATTTGTGTCTCACGTAAATTTGATCTTCGCCTGATAGAAACTAGTCGTCAAGAAAAAAAATTAAAAATTAAAATTTCCGTCGCTCGCACCTATTTTTCCAGAAAAAATCAAAAGAACTAAAAATCAATTGCTTTAATAAGGCCTTATGGGCAAAATATACATAGTGGTATTTTTCCCAGTTTCAATGAAATTCACCCTACTAATATAAAAAATATATATTGTGACCCCCTTTTAATATGCATTTACTTTGAATTTAAGAAATTGGATTTAATTCTTTGAATTGCGTTGGATTTATCGAATAAATTATCTGAAATTATATATATATATATATATATTTCCAGTACTACGTTTATGTTTTTTTAAAATACGATGCATCTACAAATTTTAAGATTATATTTTTTTTCTTTTAAAAATCTACATATTAACCATAATATCGATTTAAAAATACCGGTACAGATGTAGGTCAATATTATTACAAAGAAATACTTATCTTTTCTATTTATTGAGGATGTAAAATTGTAAAGGTGGTATATTTATCTCTATTAAAAATAGAAATAACACGTCACTGGAAACTTACAGGTAGATATAACTTCCCAAGAGTTTAAAGTTAGTAAAATTTAATAAAGTCTTATTATTAAAAAGATCATTATTTTGAATATGCAGTATATTAGAGTTATATGTTTTAAATTGCAAAGACCTTTAAGTAAGTAAAATTTAACAACATCTTATTATAATTAATATCATTATTTTTTGCGATATATTTAAATTAGTTTCACTGTATATGTATAAAATTAGTAGAAAATGATTTAAAGTGCAAAGACCCAAGAGTCCCAATCAAGTAAAATTTAGTAAGGCCTCATTGTTATTCATATCATTATTTTTGTGGTATAATTAAATCAGTGTTATCGTATCAGGGCTAGATGATTTACAGAACCCTAAATACGGCCTTAATATCAGTACTTTTTCCGCCGATATACATGTATTTAAATCAGTACCCCCTTTATGCATAGTATGGTAGAATTTACATTAAATTTCCACATTTCCCCTACAAACATTATCTATAAATAGTACAATATATCATGTTAAATATACAAAATTACTACAATTATCCATTCATTATGATATCTAAGTATCTGTACTGCAATATAATACCTATCATTTATTGAATACAACATGTACAATGTGACTAGTTTATTAAATGACAAGTAATTATTATATACTGAACCGCAAAAGAAACGTCGCTTTTTCAAAATGTTAGCAAAATTCAAAATAAATATTAATTAATGATTTTTATATAATCAGTATTACGATTACATCACCAGGTAAGATTAAATTACCTGTGAATTAAATTTTCGGTTGAATAATTTTCAGTTGATATCCTAGAGCGACCGTACCTAAAACCGCTCGTGGGACACACTTGGCGGTAATTTTTCTTAAATCTTAAATGTTCGTGAAATTCATGCTCCTTTATGGGTATAAAAGACCGGAGAAAATTAAAGAGTGTTAGTATCAGTGTTGACACAGAAGCTATGCCACGTCTGACTCCACAACAGAGAGAACAGGCCATTGGTCGATTGGATGCTGGGCAATCTGCCAGAGTTATTGCCAACGACTTCAACTGTGCTGTTCGAACAATTGAACGTCTACGGACACGGTACAATGCAACAAACAGCACAAATGACCGTCCACGGAGTGGTAGATCCCAAGTCACTACCCCTAGACAGAATAGAGGCATTGTTCGTCACCATTTGATGAATCGGTTCACCCCAGCTGCCGAAACTGCCAGAAACACTGTTGGAACACATGGACGACCCATAAGTGATGATACGGTTCGTCGGCGATTAGCTGCTAGAAACATGAGATGTCGCCGTCCAGCAAGAGGACCTATTCTTACTCCTCGACACCGTCAAGCTCGTCTTCAGTGGGCCACTCAGCGACAGAATTGGCGAAATCGACAATGGCGTAACATCATCTTCTCTGACGAAAGCCGTTACTGCATTTCAACAGACGATGGCAGAACCAGAGTGTGGAGAAGACGCGGGGAACGTTACGAAGACAGCTGCATTCTGGAAACAGACGCGTGGGGAGGACCTAGCATCATGGTATGGGGTGGAATCGGCCTTAACGTTAAACTTGGTCCAGTCATCTTTCAGAACCTTCGCCCAGGCAGAGGAAATGGCGTAACAGCTGCCCGTTACATCGACCAAGTCTTGACACCCCATGTTCAGCCCCATTTCGCACGTCATCAAAACAAGACTTTCCAACAGGACAATGCACGTGCGCATACCGCAAGAGCCACAAGAGACTTCCTACAGCAGAATAACATTAATGTTATGGATTGGCCGGCTTTGAGTCCAGATTTAAACCCTATTGAACATTTATGGGACGAAGTTCAAAGACGGTTGAATAATGAGCAGCCAAGTCCGACAACTGCAGCTGAACTTTCACAAGCGTTTCAGAGAGTATGGGCACGTATTCCGATGGCGTTTATTAATCGGCTCATCAACTCCATGTACCGAAGATGTGCCGCAGTAATTGGTGCCGGTGGAGGACATATACGTTATTAACGGACGTGGGAGCACAGCATTGAAAACATGTGACGTTGCGACAATTGTGACGTTTTTGTGAACATTGTAACCAAAAGACTGTAAATCATTCATTAAATTTTGTAAAAATTAATTTAAAATATATAAATGTCACTTTGAAATAAATGTATGTGAACATGTCATTTTGTGCGACGTTTCTTTTGCGGTTCAGTATAGTACGTTAAAAGATTGATAAAAAACAATCAAATCAAAAACATCTAACCTACGATAAGTATTCGCCACACCAAAAAGGGTATATTTACGGCGTATTGATATTCAGTAATATATATAAAACCTGACTAAACCTGAATAAAAACAACACGTTATTTAAGTTGTCGGAAAATTGGTAATTTATCATTTTCATTAAAAAAAAACACACGAGATTTCTTGCATTCATTATGCGCATTATTTGTGAAAACCAAAAAGAGTAATATTTTTTCTACATAATCACTTCTCGCGGACCAATTGAAAGCCCTTATACATGTATATGAAGCTTTAATATTTTATCGTAAACATTTTTTAGCTAGTAGTTTTTCACGGATATTGGCGTCTGTATCAAAAAATCAAGTTTCCCGTTATAAATGGTCCTCGTACATGTGAATTATGTTCTAAAGAAAAGAAAAGTTCTCAAAGTTTTATTAACATTCAATTCTTGTGTCTTCTCCTTGAATAAAATATGGCAAAACTACTTAACATGTAAACTTAAATTCATGTATATAGCAGAGGTAGCAGAATTATTATTTTTTAACAGATTAATTCAAAATTTCCAGTACTTGTGTACGGTATTTAGGTTTCTTTAGATATTATTCATATATATTTTGTAAAATGAAAATTCCCCATACACTATTAAAGAAGTATGAAACCAAAAGTAGAATTTCGTCTTTATACCTTTAACAGTTTGAAGTGAAGTGTAAGTAAATTATTACAATAAGAAGTACACAGCAGTTTTAACACACATTTTACGCAATTACATTTAACATTTTGCTTATCTTGCTTTTATTATCAACAGAATAATCAAATATACATAGTTGTATATTGAATAAAAGTTCATAGATAGGTGGTTATACATTAATAATATCAGTAACTTTGAATCTAAGGTGGAAAAATCGAGTAAATTTAAAGGGATAAACAACAAACAACATGATACCTGTATTATTCTCGATTGACTTTAGAGATTTCAATTTCGGTGAACTACATATTTCAATAAACCATGTCTCATATACCAAAACAATGTAACATATCAAGCAGTTACCAAAAGATGTTATACATTTCTTATAAGGGAATGAAAAATAAAATATACAATCAAATACAAGTGAATACCATCATTCCAGTTTGATTGAGAAAACGTAAATAGGTAAAATGTGTAGTAGTATCTTTCATTATACTAGAATCCCCGAATCAAATAATAATTTGTTGAATTCTGTAATATGCACGACATAATGAATAAGGCACTGTTCTTCCTCATACTGACTCTCGGATATTTTCAAATGACAAGACTAGTCAGTATGAGAAAAAAATGCCATATTTCTTTTTACCTGTAATATTCAACAAAAAATAGGGCATTTAAATTTTCAAAAAGTCTTCGTCGTCACAGTTTTCAATACGAAGGACACTCATGGGACCAAAGCCCTCTGTTTACGTCTTTTACGGGTAGCGGGCATTAAATTTATGTTTGTAAATATTCAACTACCGATACATTATATACCGACGTTCGCGACAAAAATTTAATAAAAAAAGATTGACAGTTATGAGTGTAACAAATGCAATTGAAAATGGCCCCATTCCTTTGTTTATTAACGTTTTTTTTTTACATAATCACTTCTCGCAGACCATTTGAAATTCTTTATATATGAAGCTTTAAATTTCATCGATAGACAAATAACATTTTTTAATGATTGTAACGTCGTCGCAACTTTTGCAGTTTCATGGCTTTCATTACTGGTTAATCGTTGACACAATATTTTCAGGGCATTACATTTTTTTTTTCATTAACGACAATACAACACAAGAATTTATTTCTGGGATGCTGTATTATTTTCACTTACTTCATGTGTAATATCCTTGAATTTTGTATGATAAAATATTACAATTGCGGTGTTAGTGGTGTTAGCAATATATATGATACCCATTAACTAACTTTCATTTACTTAATTCCAATAGAAAGGCCAAAGTTCAAAATAGCAATTAAGTAATGATCGATAATAAGAACTAAATAAAACAACAGACCCCTACACATATATGACCTCTTAAAACAGAAAAAATCGTATCGGCGAAATCCAAAGAACTAAAGGTCAATTTGGTGTGGCCTTATCATCGGCATACGAGGTAATTTTATTTGTTGAGGGAAATACTAAGAATCGAATTACCATCTTACCTAACGATGCTCACTTCCGTAACACACGAAATTTTCCAAAATATACTCTCAATACGATATGCCAGATTATTGAATTTGAAGAAAAAAGACTGAAAATTAATTTTACCTGTAAACTTTGTATTCATCTCATTACATAATAACATTAAATTTTCCTGTTTAAATTTAACCAATCGTCTAACAGATGTTATTTACAGTAAAATACAACAGAGAGGTGTCTTCAAAATTTTCATTACTAATAGCATCCTCAGTTATTTATATTTTAATAATATGAGTTGAACATATTTTTAAAACTTAAATCCCTGAAATGAAAACCCTGAAATATATCGAAAGTAAAAGTAAGTAGTAGTTTTGTTGTTCAAACACGTACAATCATTTCGCTGGTGTATTGGTCTTAATATACAAGTAAGTTAGAGATTTTAAACAGTACTATTTCTTACCAATGTTTTTGTTTACTTATCAGTAGAGTGACATTTATTAAACGAGTTTTTATAGATGGATGATTATATTTATATCTGATAAAACTGCTGTAATAGAGATGTATGTGTTATTTGTAAATGAAATCTGATTATCTAAAATATATCATATATGTGAATTATAGATTTAAGTGGGTAAATACAAAAAAAATGATTTTTTGAAAATGTGATACACTGAACTGCAGTCAAGCTTAACGAAAGCGATTTTGACATGATTTCGTGAAAAAAAAAACACAAGTACAACGAAACTTTAAATGGACGAGAATTTCTCATGGGATGGCTGAACAAATTACATAATGCTCCGCCAAACAGTTTTTCTGACCTGTCAATAATGTCATGCAATGCAGTACCGGTTTTTCATTGGCTGTTGAACAGATATATAATGGTTGAGACCAAGAACGTCATGTATCTTTGTTCTATGGTTGCACTCCACAAATTAATAGTACCATTTTCTATGTGAAATGAGCAAACAAATATCATGGTCTTGTGCCATCTTCAGAGTAAATAATACCCATATACATATATATATATTCTGAAAGGCCATTATGTTAGCATTGTTTCAATCATGATAAATAAATAAAAAATATCCATGGAAACCTAGTTGGCATAGCAACATTTCAAAAAGTTTCATTAAAAAAGCTTTAAAAATGTTTAAATTTCACTCCACTTCGGCTTAAAATTGAGGTCTGATGCAGCGTTTCAATCCAATTGAGACTTAATTTTTCAGATTCTGCATAAAATTCCATTACATATGAGGGGGAAAAAATGTTTACTTTTCCGGCTCTTTTTTTCGCAATTTAACTTACCAGTGCAGGTGCCGATTATCACTGTCAAAGTTTTACACACCACATGTCAATTCACAAGTCCCAGTTTATGACCTCCCATTACTTGTCAGAAGCAAAATCAGTTAATGTTTTCGTATTTTTTTTAAACTAAAAACTATCCTCTTTCAATCAATATTACAATTTTGAGGTTAAGACATTTATTATTTATCTATCATGTAGTCAAACTTTACCAACTCTAATAATTAATAAAATTCTGGGGGTGCATTTCTGTGAAACTAAAATAATTAGTGGAGTGTAACCTATCCACTTACGACATTGGGGATGGAATGGTCATTATTTACGGATAATTGTTTTGTTTAGCACGAGTAATTTAACGCTAAGTTTCACCGTAGTTTAGTATACACGTATTCATAATCTTTTCATAAGCATAATACAATAGGAAAGAAAGTTTGCAATTAAAAAGTCATCAAAAATTTTTGGACCACCAGTAACCTTTTCCTTCGGAACTCTATCTATGTAGCGTTTTATTATGACTTGCGTCTAAAATGACGACTGCGAAGTTTTGTGAATAAGGAGGCCTTGATACTGTAAATTCAGAAATTATTGCGTGCATTTGTTATTGCGATTTTGTAATTTTAGACCAAAATGCTATTTTAATTTTTGCGATATTGAGAAAAATCGTGCTTCATTAATATAAAAAATTCCAAAATGCGAGTTTAAATTATTGCGATTACAACCCTGTCGCATTTTTCGCAATAATGAAAACATCGCAATAATTTACTAATTTACAGTAAATATGGCTGCTATTACCGGCTTGAATAGAAAAAATAGCAAAAACTTCATTGTACTACTGAGGATTTACGATTGGGTCAAATTTTAATGGAATGCTCCGTCGAAGGTCCTTTTTCAAAATTTTTGGGGTTTGGACATTGGACCGATATTGTTTCTGTGCTTAAAATAAGAAAAATGAGCAAAAAATATTTTAAAATCTTTTTTAAAACTACTGGACTAAGAAAACGTATCACAAAATACCGAAATAAATTTGATGCACTGTATGACCATTTGGTTGACTGACAACTCATCAGCAGTGCTCGAGATCAAAATATTGGAAAACCAGTTAAAGATATAACGATGAATTAATAAGCACAATCATCAGAAATCAAAACAATTAAAAATAAACAGGTATCGAAACTCAGCTAAGTGTTACCTCTGCATCAAAAGGAAGAGCCTTAGAAATTTCTGGTAATTTTTGTCAAATTTTGAACGGAAAATTCAAAGGCATTTGAGTAATGAATCATGCCAAGCTTGACAAAAATTTGATTGAAAGGTCCCCATGACCTCTTCTCTTGAAGATGTGTTCAGAGGTCCAGATCTGTACTAAAATGGCCACCATTACTAAAAACGAAAATTTGACTTTTGTCTAAATATCCGCTGCACTCATGATTAAGACGACTGGAACCCTGCTTTTGTAGAATGGGCTTTGGAACATCCTGTTTCAAAAGTTTGCTAGGGATCCATACCTTGAACCAATAAGATCACCATTAATGAAATTAGAAAAAAATACACATCTTCTTAAATTGGAATTGCTAGCCTTTTGATGCAAGTATCTCTGGTATATCCATTTTCAAATTCGTGGTAGGCAGTTGAAATCTTAGGCCAGTAATTCCACCTCCATCATTGAAGTTAAAACAAATCAGCAAACCTATTGACCTTTTCTCTAAAATTTCATTCGCATCTGCATGTTTCACTCAGAAACATTCGAGTTCATGCTTACTAAAGCTGAGGTGAAATATCGTCTGTTATTCTTTAAATAACATTTTTTTTATTGTATAGCAACGTAATATTCCCTGTAAAACGTAACAAAAAAAAATCGTCAATATTCGCTGATACTCGAGACAATATTTCCCAGTATTTGTGTAATAACCCTACAGTATAATTTTTATTTATTTATTTATTTATTTTTGTTTTGTTTGATTTCTTTTTATTTAAAATTCAATTTATCTTTTTTTATTATTTGGAAAATGGACATTGCCAGTTTATACAATATTCATATATAATTATCATAAAGTCAATAGTTAGATATTAAAATAGATTTATGGTAGATATAAATTAAGATATTGAGTATGGTTCTGGTAGATAATAGTGAATGAAATAAGTGAATAAATGATCGTATGTATAATTTGTATTTCCATAAAAGTTACTGATGTCGAGGGCAATATCACGATATATGGACTGTCCAAGGTCCATGGTATGGGCCAGGTAAACTGATATGGCCCGAGCCGAAGGGCAGCCCAAACCACAGGGCACTCCATGTATGATATAAACATCAGTATCTATTGTGTTTATTGCATTGAAGAACAAATGACCAATGATAGACCTTTAAAAACATTTGGAACATGCAGAGAATATATAAAAAATTTGGAATGAGTGGTTGTAGTCTCATTGAAAATATTTTACACTCAGAGAGGATAACGAAATGTTCCAGATTGCGTCTTTTCTCAATCGTCCCAGACATTCGGATGTTTTTTTCAAGGGAAATTAAATAACTTTAATAGAACTCTCTGGTATTGCCGTGCATTCACAGATTTCTAAATATCATGTGATCGTATTTACACCAATGAATTTATAGAATTTTTTACTGATATGCAATAATCCATATCAGTATATAGTTTGGTGTTGTATTGGACGAATTTTGAAAAGGCGCATTAACAAAATGGAATTAGATTTTTATGTGTTCCTTAAGTTTACAAATAATGCAGATCGTGATTGAAATTAAAATAGTAATTCACCTGGGAGTTTATGTCTTTTGGGTAAATGGGTTACACGCCTCATTCAGTATTTTATGTTACCATGATGGAATTGTTAAATTAAAGGTATTGTCTAAATTTCATTTTTTTTTACACAAAAAGTTTTCATCCACAACGCATGTCGTGACATTTTCAGAATAAGAGTAAATCTATTTATGATTGATTAGGTAAGCGGAAAACCCAACAAAGGTGATCCGGGTAAAATCCAGTGTGAAAAGATCAGCATATCAGGTACACTTCTGTGTAATCTTAAGTCATAACTAATATTTAAAATCCCCTTATGTAAAGAGAGACAATATATATTTAACGGTTAAAGATTCACATAGATTATTAGTATCGAAACGTTATTGTAAAAGATAGCAGATTTCAACCTAGAAAAAATAATTACAATATATATTTAATTTTTTGGATATTGAGATTAAAAAAAACCAATTTCATTATGTTTGAATAAAAAACGAATTCTTAACAAGGTAAGTCTTCTGTTGCAAAAGAAAAAAGAACAAATCCGTGGACTTTTGTTTAAAGAATATTTCACCATATACGTTATTTTACAGCTTTCATTTCAATGTGTATTGGCAACAAACACAACAAAGCTCTTAAACATTTTCGCAAAACAATTTTCCCATACATATTGTAACCATTGTAAAGTTTGTTTAGCTGCATTATTTGTGAAAAGGAAACCTTTTTCGAAAGAAAGAGTGCAAAGTAAATATCTTTTTTAATGCAATATACTCCTGTTGTAAGCGATTCTTGTGTGAATATTTTAGGTTACTGTGCTCCATTAAGAATGGTTGATTGCTTCTACTGGAAAAAAAGTTGACAATTCTTTCTCTCTTAACTTTAAAACTAAAAACTGTTAAAGCACATCTATAAAATGAGTGTTAGAGTCCGATTTAGAGATGGCATTTGGCAATTTCAGTATACATGTATATGACATTTTATAACAAGCGTGACGTTTTCTCTATTCAGAATGTAGTAGTGTACAGTGTGAGGCTATTAACTGTCGTTTAATTCTGAAATCAACATAATACATATTGCATTAGTTGACAGAAAAACCTTGGATGGTGAGATCGGGATCCCGGAGAGATAGGGTACATGTAGCTGGCCTATATCACATATATATGTATATGTATATAAATACTTACTTTGTCGACATAGTTTAAACATATTTATTCTAACAATCAAATATACATAATAACAGACAAAATATATCAATATAACAATTTTGCTCCTAAAATATCAAACTTTTTTTTGTTATTTCTGTTTGTCTGAAATTATTGTTAGTCTTTGCATTTTGAAGGTTATTTAACGTCTAGTATATTTATTTCATACTTTTAAATTTAGATTATATAAACAGTGTGTTTCAAACTAGTCTATACTTTGTGATATTGCACAGTAATACGAATAGGATTTACTTCTCTTCAAACATTTGATATTAATGTAAATTACTGATTTGTCAATAAACAAGGCTTTAGATTATAACGTTAATCAGAGCTATTTGATTCATAGACTTTACATCTTCACTTTTTAAATGGCACCGAAATAAAGGTAAATATATAATTGTAAAATATATTGTTAGTAGATGCAGCATATATCTGATGACATTCAGAAAGAATTTAACTAGCAGAATTATCTTATAACCGAATAATCATTCGTTACAGACATGGGCTTGCAGAGGAACAAAACATTGTAACACCACTCATCTCTTTTCATCAAGATATTTATTGAATGTTTGTATCAGCAAAAATATGATTCACTCTGGAGGTATTTTAGACACCAAGGAAGGTGCATTCTCCTTAAATATTAGTGAATCCAAAACCGACAAAGTAAATCCGGGTGAAGAAAAAAAAATGTTATCTTCGCGGCGTTCAAGTGGCTATTGCACATCTGAAGAGAATCCCGCACTTCGTGAATCAACAGAATTTCAAACTGACGATTACTCCACAGAACGTCCGACTACCAATGGTTTGTATGACAACCCCTCTGATGATTCGAGCCTATGCAAGCGTCCTTCAACAAAACAAAGAGTGTTCACAAACAGCTCAAACTTCAAAAAATGTCTGTGTTTAACAGGATCTCTACTTTTAAATACATTTTTATTCATAGCAATTTGTACCGTCTTTATTGCTGATCTCAGAGATGGTAGGGAAAAAGACAATATTTGGACCTCTGTCTGTGTGGTGGATGAACATAGGATTTCGACTTGTTCGAATCACTCTTTGTATCTTCAGAATTTCCTACAAGTTGTAAGTATACAAGTATTTTGCGCATATTGGTTAATAAATTACCACGTATTTGATTTTTGTCTTTTGGAGGAGGGCATGGATATGATCTCGAGTCATCCAAATTTGTTCTCAGTGTCTATGATTGTGTGCAAATCTTTTTCTAGAATACTGCAATTATATATTGTCCAGGGAATATTCGGTCCCATATTTTTTCTTCAACATCGTTCCTTGGCCCCTCCCTAAAAATCATATGTTGATAAAAACTCCGCGCAACATACATCTTACAATGGATTTCATTCAAGCTTGCATGGGTTATTGTGATGAAAAATATCGATGTGTTTAACGTGTTTCTGTAGTAAAGCGTTATACCAGGTTGTTAGTATATTTTCCTACAGAAAACACAACAAAAAATGAAAACAGTGGATCTAGAATCTGTACTGTATGTCATCCATGGGGCTAAATGCACTTGTGCTGATATTTGTACCTCAGAATGATTCAAAATGCGGCATGAATTTTGCCATATATTATTCTTTGTGTAAAAAATTACATTTTTTTCTTACTAACAGATGCAGCAACGAGGAAATGATAGCAGAACTACAGTAGTAGCACAATCAAATATATCATTTATAAAAGGTAGGGGTAAGTATAGTCATTTTCAATTATATAGTATGATAATCACTTTAAATTCATAGAATCGGCACTTTTAGAGTAAAATACAAAAATATTATTTACAAGAATTACTATTATTTGGATACTCATTTTCACCAGTTTGCAGTTTAATATCTCTGAGAAGGGTTACAAAATCTGTTTAGCAAAGGAACTCAAAACACTTAAACATGTCGAAACTGATACATTTTCTCATAATTGTCCTGTGTTTATCCACAGGTAAAGGCAGAAGACATACGCAAGCAACACAGTATGCTTTGATGGAAAACAAAAGGTCTTACCGACTAATTACTAACAAAAATGTTCTAGACATCAGGGAAAATAAGGTTGTCATAGAAGAAACAGACTGGTACTTCATTTCAATTCACCTTCTGCTGAAGCGAGAGTCAAGAAAAAATCACACAACATTGAGTGAAACTGAGGTGTCCGTTGTAAGACAAGGAGTGACAGACCAAAAATTTTCTCCTCTGATGACCACAATTCTTCCTGTTTTACACGGCGACCAGACCTTACAGACAGTTCAGATGACGGAGACATTTAGGCTAAAAAATGGTGATCGTATAGCGGTTATGGCAGAGAATCCAAGCTTGGTCTATAGATGTCCAAACTGTAACAAGATAACAATAATGAAAACTTTGTGACATTTCTATATAGAACTATATAGTCCGTATACGTTCCAAAAGATCTAGTCATTGAATAATCATGAACATACGGTATCCGGACCATGTGATGCTAGTCCAAATGGCCCGTATTTTCCATGCTAAGTTTACCCAATGTCCTCAGTATTGAAAATATGTTATCTATTATCATGATTATGGTCCGGATATTTTTAATTAGTGTACGTGTAGTTTGTAAGAATATTGGTTATCATTATAACATAGTGCCCCCAATTGTACCTAAAATGATACTACTACCGCTGAACGTACACGTACATCTGGTCCGAGATACCTCTGACCTCAAACGGTCAAGCTAGAGCTAAACAGTCTGTTTGATGTCAGAAGAAACAATTAACATATACATAGTATATACATGTATCCGTATTTTATCTGCAATATAAATTTTTGTGGCTCAAGATTTGCTTATACCTTGAATAATGAAATTCCGCGTAATATGTTCAATTCCAAAACCTTTGGCTAAAAAGAAAATATTCACATATGGCAGCTTTCATATTTTTGTGATGGGAATGAATGCGGTGAAAATTGTTGTTTTTTTTTTTATTGCTTTCGAATTACATATAATTCACGAATTTGTGAAAATATAATGAAAGAGGGTCGGATTGATTACGAGTTCTTGCGCTGTCAATTCCAAACACTGCTAGCTACATGTATCTTTTTCAATTCAATGTTTTCAGAGTTTTGGTAACTTTTAAATTGTATTATTTTACGCACATACATATTTATGGGTTTAGTATTCGATGTAATATTAATCTTACAATGTGAATTATAAAAAGAAAATGTAAGATTTGAAAAAACTAACAAGATTAACTTGTACATGTAGTTTCGTCTTTTTGGTCTTTCAGAAACAATTTGACCATCGCATTCGTTTCTCTCGTCATGCAAATATTCCACAAACTCCGTCCCTTTCAAACTATCATTTACAAATCCACTATATTAAGTATTTTCATTCTTATACCAAATCCACAGTCAAATTGTCGTGAAGATAAAAACGCAGAATTTATTTTCAGTTTAAATCATCAATATCATACATGTAATACTTCAATGCAATACTATATCGCGGTGCAGCTACCTTAATATGTAAAAATGGCATTTTTTTTCATTTCTGTATTTTTAAAGTATTATTTATTTAAATGTATGTTCGTGTCATTTATATATATTTGTTTTTTCTTTGTTAAAGTTTCTTGTACATGTAACTGTATAATTGGCAGTATGATAGAAATAAACATATATTTTTGACATATTTCAGCATATCATTTTTCATTATCTTACTCAAGGTCAAAAACGATTAACGTAAAACAAGTACTAGTAACTCGAAATTTTTTAATCAACTTCAAATTCACAATAAACTAAGGTACATGTATGTAATCATGTTATACATTTCTTCTTTGAATTATTCACTCACAAGGGTCAAACAGAGCTTTTTGTGGTATGGATCATTGACTCACACGTGAAAGCCATGAGTCGTCTCATAGCAAGTTAGATGTTTTCTAATTAATGAAAACCTTACAGTATTTTGTGTTTTCTGACAATAAAAAAAAATACATATCATTAAAGTGAAAATAAATTGAAATTATTTACATCTATTTAAAAAATCTACCTGTAATTTCGGAAAAGTTTTATGACAAGTCAGTCACATGTTGGGGACTTTTTCTGAAAATATAATTTTTTATCGTTTTATATTGAATATTCAAAGGTTTTTGGAAACTGTTTTACGCCACTAACTGCAATAAAATTGTACACTGAAGTGTTCCTCAATAGATACTCTTTTCTCGAGAAACAATACTTCTTTCGTCATCAAATTGGTTATAGGTCAGAACTTAAGTGATCAATTTTCTTCCTGATTTAAGAAAAATGGTTACAATATACAGGGTAAAAATTGAAACTTTAAATCGGATAATTTTACTTCATGATACCTTTTAATGATGTTTTTTTATGTACAATATTTTCTTTCTAAAAAAGAAACCATTTTATGCCCGCCAACAATATAATAGGGGAACATATAGCTTTTCGGTATGTGCGTCCGTTCGTTCGTCCTTCTGTCCCTTCATCCGTCTCGCATCAGGTTAAGGTCTGCGTTGAAGCTTTTTTTCTATGAAGATGGGGTCAAATCTTCACGAAACTTGATATGATATGAATTTTCTAAAATATATGCCATTTAAAGGTTTTGACCTAGATTTCACGGCTCAGTGATCGTGAGTCATCAGGTTAAGGTTTGCGTTGAAGCTTTTTTTATGGAGATGAGTTAACATAGTTAACATCAGAGGAGGTTTGACACGTGACCAAACAAAAATGAAGTCTTTTTCCGATCCGAATGATTCAAGGATTTGGGATAGTTAGAAATAGTGTTTGGACTTAATTTTCTGCATATGTAAATATTATATTATTACTATTTCATCTATTGATTTATACACTCTTTTTCGATGGAGGTTCTGATGTCCCTTTTCTACTTTATATTTGAATATTAACTCTGACCATTCCTGAGCGCCCTGGGCAATATATATTTGTAAATCTAGAACAGTTCACGACTATAAACACCGAGTTGGACTCGTAGTAAAAGTGATAGTAAAACTGACCTTCTGACCTCAATCGTAACAAAACATTGACCAATCAAAGTAAAGAAAATGTCGTTGAGTGAAACCTCCGGCTTACTCGAGGAAAGTAGGAAAATTGTTGAGAATAACAGTATGGACCCGAACTCTGTATTAAATATGATCCTGCAAATAGTTACAAATACACGAAACCTTGTCATCCAAGACGGCAAAATAACTGTAAACGCAAACAAGGCGCTATTAGACATTGAGCATCTATCAAAGCGGATAGCGGTACTTGAAAAACAGACACACCAAGCTAAGTTTGTCGAAAGAGTTGAGTGTAATGTCAGCCCAGATTGTATTAAAAAACTTGAAGAGTCCGTTGTAGATTTACAATGTCGCTCAATAAAGAACAATCTAATATTCACAAACCTTTTAGAACAACCAACAGAGGATGTAGAACGAAAGCTACATACCTTTTTATACGAGCAGTTAGGTATTGTGCATCAGATCGAATTCGGAAATGTTCATAGGTTCGGCAAGAGAAACTCTAATTATCCACGACCTATAGTAGCCCGTTTCCTATACCACAAGGATCTACGTCACGTACCAGAAAAGGCTACATGGCTCAAGAACACCCCATTTGGCATTCATGAGCAGTTTCCAAAGTGCATCGAGGATAACAGAAAAAAACTATACCCAATCATGAAGGAAGCTAGAAATCGAGGGAAAACAACTGTATTAGTACGAGATAAACTCTTCATCAATGGGAATCAGTATGAATCACCAAATGTACATAACGATATGAAGGACAATACTAGTAACCGATTCGGATACCGTGACTCTCTAGTGAAAACACCAAAGCAGCACGAAAGGCCATTCAAGAGGCAACATCTTTCAGACTCGTCCCCACATGGACCAAAGACACCCGAAAAACCGCGCTAGGACAGTCATGGAGATTTTGAGTTCATAAACGATAACTGGAAGTTGAACTGTAATATTCTTTGTCATGATATTGTAAATAAATGTAATAAATATGCATCCCCTTGTATTGAGTGTAATTGCAGTACTTGTACCATAAATCATGACCATGTTTTGGCAATAGAAATAGAAAAACAATATGTTGATCTCGTCTTTGAACATTATAAAGAAAATTTCACCAGTTATGGTAGAAAACAATTATCAAAATCACATCTCGGAGAAAATGTCCATATGCAACTACACTCGTGCATAACTAATTCTAATAATGATACGAATGAAGGGCATTTTGATCATATAGATATAAATGAAAAGGAGCAACATTTAGAAAACTTAGTTGAAAGTCAAACTTTAATTATATCAGACCCCCCAAACAAAATATCATCAGATGAATCAAGAAATGATCTACGTCTTTTATGTTTAAATTGTTGTGGTATAAAAACTAGACTGCAATATCCAGAATTCCAAGACCTTGTAAATAGTTACGATATTGTCTGTTTTACTGACACGAAAACGGATGATATTGACAGAACTGAACTTCCTGGTTTTAAGATTGAAATGAAAAACAGAGCGAAAGTTTCTAAGAAACGTTCTGGTGGTATTATAGTAGGGTACAGAATGTCTTTAGAAAAAGATATTCAAATAATGGATACTGAAAGCAAATTTGTGCTTTGGTTTAAATGTAGTCAAAAATTATTTAACACTGACCAACCCGTATTCTTTGGTGTAGTTTATATCCCACCAGAACACACTAGATACTCCTCTATAGATGCTTTCAACGAGCTTGAACAAGAATTCTTATATTTTACGACTAAATCTAATTATATATGTCTTATAGGAGATTTCAATTCTAGAACATCCAGAGATCGCGACTTTGTCGAAATAGATGAAAATAGGCATGTGGATGAAGATATCTCAAATTATGTTGAAAATTTCACGACATATCTAAATGACCTGAAAATGCCACTTCTTCGAAATTCTATGCATAATAATAAAAATAAGTATGGAAATCTATTACTAAACTTTTGTAACGGTAAGGGTATGTTTATTGTTAATGGTAGATTGGGTAAAGATCAAAATATAGGTAGATTTACATGTAAGAATGCTAGCGTTGTTGACTATTGCATCAGTAGCCCCCAACTTCTAAGAAAATTCCTAGACTTCGAAATCCGTGATACTAGTAAACTATACTCAGATGTTCATACCCCCCTTCATGTAATATTTTCCACTATTGATACGGCAAACGACCAAGATCAAAGTTATAACACGGGAAATGATTGTAGACCAAAAGTCAAACCCTGGAAAAATGAAAAGCAAAAGGATTTTGAAGAAAACATTGATGAAAAAAAGGCAACTACTCTCATGCAAAAGCTAGATCATTTACGTCAACGGGTAGATGATATTGATATTGATACCATTGACTCTCTTGTTGATGAACTCGGCAGAATTTTCATAAATTCTGCAAGTATATCTTTTGGCACCTTTCCTAATCGAAAAAATGTAAACGGTCATATAAATTCAAAACGTTCTAAAGAGAGTGATCAACAAAATAAGCCCTGGTTTGATGGTGACTGTAAAAAAAGCCCGTCAAAATTTCCGAAAGGGCAAAAAAAGATATAAAAATAATAATACTGTACAAAATTACGAGGATATGATTAGCGAAGAAAAGGTGTACAAGAACCTTATGGATACTAAATACAAGACATATTGTAAAGAACTTTCTGATGATCTACAAAACTCATACAAAAGTAATCCAAAGCATTTTTTGGAAAATTTTGAACAGCAACAAAAGAAAAAAGCAACCAGATATTGATATAAATGTGTTGCATGAATTCTTCAAAAATTTGAATTCCCAAGACACTACTGACAACACCGGAACTTAATTTGCCTGATGATATCAATGAACAACTTAATAGATATATAACTTCAGAAGAAACTCTACATTGTATTAAAAATTTGAAAAATGACAAAGCTTGTAGTGAAGATGATATTATTAATGAATATATTAAAAGCACAAAAGAACGTTTCATCCATATATATGAACATCTCTTCAATATTATTTTTGATACTGGTTTATTACCGTAAAGCTGGTTATCTGGAGTTATAAAACCAGTGTTTAAGAATAAAGGAAACACCAAAGATCCAAAAAACTATAGACCAATTACTATAGTCAGTTGTTTAGGAAAATTATTTACTGCCGTTTTAAATACTAGGTTAAACGAATATTCTGAGGAATTTTCTATTATTAATGAAAATCAGAGTGGCTTTCGCCAATCCTATTCTACAATTGATAACATATTTTCTATTTTCACATTATTCCAAATCCTAAAATCAAAAAAAGAAAAAAATGTATTGTGCCTTTATTGACTTTGAAAAGGCGTTTGATAAAGTTTGGAGAGATGGTCTGTTTTATAAGTTATTGTTAAATAAAATAAATGGGAAAATTTACAATGTAATACATAACATGTATTCTGATATAAAATCATGTATTTCTTATAATAACCATGTTTCAGATTATTTCAATTGTGAAACGGGAGTGAGACAAGGTGAAAATCTTTCACCTTTTCTTTTTTCATTATTTCTTAACGATTTAGAGGAGTTTTTAGCGAATAAAAACATCACAGGTCTCAGCAGCATAACAAATCTATTAGAAACGGAACTCGAAATATATTTGAAACTGTTTATATTATTATATGCTGATGACACTGCTCTTTTAGCTGAGTCACCAGAACATCTCCAGTCTCAATTAAATGCTTTCGGTGAATACTGTGACACATGGAAAATGAAGGTGAATGTCGAAAAAACTAAAATTTTAGTATTTGGATACGGTAGGCAAGGCCATAATCTGAAATTTGAATACAAAAACTCTGATATTGAGATAGTAAAGGAATTTAGTTACTTGGGAGTTATATTCACCAAAACAGGAAATTTTGACCTTACTAAAAAGCACCTTGCGGACAAAGCGCTGAGAGCCATGTATGAAGTACTGAAATTTGGTAGAGTTTATAATATAACGATTAAAATACAGTTAGATCTATTTGATAAATTGGTTAAGCCTATACTTTTGTATGGGTGCGAAATATGGGGATTCGGTAAGAACGATATACTTGAATGTATACATCTTAAATTTTGCAAGCTGCTTTTGAATCTTAAATCCTCAACTCCAAGCAATATGGTTTACGGAGAGCTTGGCAGACACCCAATTGATATTGATATTAAAACGAGAGCTATTTCTTATTGGGCCCGACTTCTTACCGGAAAAGAGTCAAAACTGTCATTTATATTATATAAACTTTCGCGAAAACTGAACAATGGTGGCTTTTTATTCACCTGGATTAACTTCGTCAGATCTATTTTTAATGAATGTGGCTTAACGTATATATGGGAATCAGAAAACATCCGTAGTAAAGAATGGGTCAAAACTATTATTAAACAACGTTTCCTAGACCAATTTATACAACATTGGCAGACATCTGTAAACGAGTCACCAAAATCTTTGAACTATAGAATCTTCAAGGAAAAACTAGCATTTGAAGATTATTTTAATATTCTAAAATTACCAGATGCCATCAAGTTGTGTAGATATAGAACAGGAAATCATCATCTTCCAATTGAAACTGGCAGATGGAGGAATATAGATCGACAGAATAGATATTGCACTCTCTGTAATTGTCAGAAACTTGGCGATGAATTTCACTATGTGTTAGAATGCCAATTTTTGACTGATAAGGGAAAACAACTTATTCCAAAATACTTTGTACAAAGACCAAATATATATAAATTTTCAGAACTTATGTCAACCAAAAAGCCGTCACTGTTACGCAAGCTTTGTACCTTCATTAAATTCATTTCAAAAAATGTTGGAACTCCTGGCTGATTTCCTTGTCTCACTACTTTGTATGTGATGGGTGGATGGGTTGGGGTTTGTGACTGTTTTTCTTTCTCTCTTTGTACATATTGTATATATTTATTTATTATCATTGTTATGTTATAACTTCTCTGTACCAATGTAATTGGCTGTGTGAGAATAAAGATATATATCTAATTAATGAAAACCTTACAGTATTTTGTGTTTTCTGACAATAAAAAAAAATACATATCATTAAAGTGAAAATAAATTGAAATTATTTACATCTATTTAAAAAATCTACCTGTAATTTCGGAAAAGTTTTATGACAAGTCAGTCACATGTTGGGGACTTTTTCTGAAAATATAATTTTTTATCGTTTTATATTGAATATTCAAAGGTTTTTGGAAACTGTTTTACGCCACTAACTGCAATAAAATGGTACACTGAAGTGTTCCTCAATAGATACTCTTTTCTCGAGAAACAATACTTCTTTCGTCATCAAATTGGTTATAGGTCAGAACTTAAGTGATCAATTTTCTTCCTGATTTAAGAAAAATGGTTACAATATACAGGGTAAAAATTGAAACTTTAAATCGGATAATTTTACTTCATGATACCTTTTAATGATGTTTTTTTATGTACAATATTTTCTTTCTAAAAAAGAAACCATTTTATGCCCGCCAACAATATAATAGGGGAACATATAGCCTTTCGGTATGTGCGTCCGTTCGTTCGTCCTTCTGTCCCTTCATCCGTCTCGCATCAGGTTAAGGTCTGCGTTGAAGCTTTTTTTCTATGAAGATGGGGTCAAATCTTCACGAAACTTGATATGATATGAATTTTCTAAAATATATGCCATTTAAAGGTTTTGACCTAGATTTCACTGCTCAGTGATCGTGAGTCATCAGGTTAAGGTTTGCGTTGAAGCTTTTTTTATGGAGATGAGTTAACATCATCATGAAACTTGGTACACATGCAAGTCGTGATATAAGCTTTTTAAAATGTATGCTGCTTAAAGGCCTTGACCTAATCGTCGTGGTTCAGTGAACATGAAAAATGTGATGGTTAATCCTCAGGCTAAGGTTTTCGTTAAAACTTTTTTTTCTATGAAGATGGGGTCACATCATCATGAAACTTGCACTCTATTTCAGTTCATACACATTTTACTGGTTTTATATTGAAATACTCAGTTGAAAACTATCTAACAATTTTATTTTTTTAAAATTTAAAACTATAATTTATGTACTCCGTCTCTTTATACAGGTATTGGTTTTGCTATAATTTTTGAAAATGTTTTGACATAGGATATGTTTCACTGAGACACGATCTAACAAAAGAAAATAATGGTCAGATCTGAAGGTAACAATGTGGCCAAAACGCAAATGGCAAGACAGCGCTAAATAGTCCCGAAAAACATTAATACCACTAAAATCAACATAAAATAAATAGCAGAAAATCTGGGGTACAAATTATAAATGTACAAAGTAGGCATTGTAATCGTTAATTCCGTTACGGACGTGACTTCTATTTTAAAATATGTAGTGCATAATGGGTTTCTCTAAAACTACATTTTCAAAAGTGGAAATATATTTGTACAGTAGTAAGTACTGATAAAAGTGCTTTATGTACACTTAACCGAATTGAACTCTTCAATTTTGTTAACTTTTAACCCTTCAATGTTTACATAGATATTTAGCCGCCGGTCAGAACTATTCATTCCTATGTTAAATAAACGTTCTACATATTTATATTTATTTTTAGAAATACTATTTTTGTCTTACAACCAATTCATGTTAAAGTCCTTTTTATGCACTCAATTTAAAATTACCAACTTCCTATTTGACATGCAAATAGATATTTTATTTAACTCGTGAGCAATGAAAACTGAAATGTACATCTTAAATTTATATATATATCTCTATCTATATTGTATAGAAGGAATTTCCTATGAGTATTGAACTATCATAGAAGGAATTTCCTATAAGTATTGGACTATCAACGAAAGAATTTGTTTTGATGAATGCGGTATCGAAACTGAAACTCAAAGTTTTCAACTGCATTTCTTATTCTTTTTTAAAGCACAGTGTAGGAAGTTTCTACTTTTTATTAGTAGGAGTTACAATACTGGCTTTCGGTAATATGTAAGATGAAAAAAAAGAGAACGAATATGTTTACATTCGCTAAACAAAGGACACAAACAATGCAATTCTGCATTACAAATGTATTTCATAAATTTCCACATACATACATGCATGTACCAGGAAGGATTACCTGTGCATCACATGTATTGTATAGTTTGTCTTTGCATTTTTATATCTTTTCATAGCAAAATAAAATATATAACTATTTGTTTAAAACTTCTTTGTTGGTTTTCATCAAATACCGTCTTAAGTTCGGAGTTTCATAATAAATTCTATTTGGAAAATAAATTTACAAAAGCTGCTATCTTAATTGCTTCAACTATCAAAACATATAAGGGAGCAGCCATGGATTCGATTTTTATGGAAAGGAGGGGGATGCTAGGATCAAATCTTTTATCATGGATATATTTCCTTGTAATTTCTGACCTGACTATTTATTTTTCACTCTATCCAATCCTGGATTTTTTTTTTTTTTTTTTTTTTTTTTTGTTGCCCAATATGGCAAAGTTACGAACGACAGTATAAAACTGTTTTGAACAATGTATAAGTAGAAGATAAGTACATGTATGTTTTTTTTCTAATGCATAGTATTAAACATTCCAAATGAATAGATCAGTACAGTCCTAGTTACACATAAATTGACATTGTATGGTGTTTTACTGATTTGTGCACTGCGTTTATGTCATCAGAGTAATTCAAAGCTCGCTGCATGGTGTGGATTTCCACTGTGTGGAACGGAATAAAAACTATGACACCATGAAACCTATTAACAAAGTTACCAAAAACAAACAAAAGACACCAAAGCCGTCTTCCACACTACATTTTGTTATAAAGTGTTATCTGAACAGCCTCAATTAAAGTCTCATTAAACATGAAATTGCTATTTTACAAGCTTTAATATTCAAGATTAGGCATAATTTTATAGCACAAAATAATTACGTGTCAAATGAAACTTTACGATTAGTGTTTATAGATTTTAGAATATGGAATTCTTGTTAGTATACAGTTTCTATTATAAAATATTTATTATATAGTTGGTGAATGTGCGAGATGCAAACAACGCGGATATACAGACCACAGTTTTCTCCTATATCGCGGAAGAGTGTATCCCGAAACTGGTCCTGACTTTTTTCATCATATGCACCCTGCCTATTTATTTTGACCGATTTTATTTAAACCATTAATCCTGGTCCTGCCGTTTTATTTCAAATTTGATCCTAGCCACCCCCCCCCCCCTTAAAATTAAATGGTGGCTTCCTAAAGAATATCAGACTGTATTAATAGATAATTTATACCTCTAAAATACATTTCAAGTTGACAGTCGGATCTCTGAAAAAAAATTACCGCAACACGATCGCCGGAGGCTATATTGAAACTAAAGAATAAATTAAAATTGTTATGTCGTATTTACCCTAAATAAGGCATCACCAAGACCTTGAAATAAAAGATATCTGGAGTAAACTTTCTTGTAAACTTCTAAGTGCCTTTATACTTTGTACACATAGATGGAGTACCTATAAAGTGATTACCCCTTGTACATGTATTCCAGGTATAAGCATAAACAAACAAAGGTTCCATTTTAAACATTAAGATTAAGTTCTTACACGAGTTCAAAGTGAAGACCGGAAAATCTTCAACGAGTTTTTAAAATTCATGTCTTTTCCGAGTGGAACGCAGCGGAACGAGGGAAAAGACGCTGAATTTTAATAACGAATTGAAGATTTTCCACTTCTTTTTGACAGTATTTTGACATGTAACTCTTGAAATGATTGACAGCCGGAAATAAAGAGGGGAAAGAAATTTCAAAGTCGGCGATGGGAAGGACTGTATATCCGAACTGGTTTTTTTCCGTCCCCCCTCCCCTCCCAAATAATCCCAAAACAGATTTTCAAACTCGATGATAAACTACACTGTATGTTGATCATTTATGATATAAAAGCATATTAACGAATTTTACTCGAAAGAAGAAGAAGCCACACACAAATTCGATTCTCTTTATTTAGTAATATAGATAATAGACAGTCCATAAAAAAAACCGAGTGTAAGACCATCATTTTTAAAAGGCAGTAGAGCATTTAGCAATATATATATATATAAAAAAAAAAACCTGTTTGCCGATATACTGACTTAAACATGAATCTAGCATATTTACGAAGATTACTCACATCAAATAGACCATGTAGTATGCAGCAACGCAGAAGGGAGGTATCGTTTGAAAATAAATGCCTGTTACTTTTATCTGTTTTTTTTTCATATTTGTATAACGATTAAGCAGAAAGAAAATCTTGTGTCAAATTTGAAGTTTAAAAGATAGTCGAACTCAGTCTAGTGTGAAAGCCATATTTATACCATGACTAATACCACAGCATATCTTTGAGAGTCAATGTATAACTTTTTCATTTTTGTAAAGTAATACAAATATACATAATAGAAAAGTTAACTTATTGGGATTCATTTGACTAGCATAATTTAAAACGATACAGGTGTTAAGTCGACGAGATAATATCAAAATGATATAAAAATTGTTATGTAGTGACCTTGAAAAAGTATCCTTTATATCGTACATCATTAAACGACATAGAGAAAACATTTTTGTTTTTATTTAAATGCACCAAAAGAATCTACTCAACATAAAATTCCAAAGTTTTAACTATTATTTCCAGGTTCTAAATTCAGTAGTTTGTCTTGCGTGTTGTGACGTCAACAACAAATAACAATCTGAAATCTAAATATTTCGGAGATCAAATATATTGATATGTATCATAAAAATATCAGTTTACCAAGATGTATGATTTGAAAAATGTATATGCTTGAAATAAAAAATAAATAAATAAATTTGTAAATCTAAAGGATACTTCAAATGGCATTTAATACCATATTTTGTATGTACTTCTGACCAAACTTTCTTATTTCATTTTTTTCAAATTTTTGGCGATTTTACTATTTTTTGTTATGGCATTTATCTGCATCTACCAAAAGTATATTGGTCAAACCTTCTGACCTCTGTTGAAATAAAACATTTTAAGGAGCTTTCCATCAAAGTTTCAGGGGAGAAGATTTTTTTAAATAGTGTTTTCACTATTTATCTTATTTTAGTAACGGCGTTTTAAATTTGTCGAAGGGAAACAACTTAACACTATTCCATCAATGTTTGGTAACAAATGGCCCCGGGTCTTCGGACGTAAGCTGTAAGGGGGTCTCCGCTTCCATAAATTATCTGTGTTCCAGTATTTTCAGAGAAAATGCTCTGGACAGATTTTATTATCTATAGTAACAGTTGAAAATTGTTCTCGGATTTATTCCATGAAAGGTTTGATCCTCATCACAAGTCAAACTATCAACAATCATGAATCAATAAAATTAAAAAAAGAAACAGGAAATACACTGTTTGTATTTCATGTACGTTTAATCGTTACGTGATATTCACTACCAAATGAATATTTAAATTAAAATACAAAAGACATACATATCCTGGATGTACATGTATCAGTGTGTATGAATGTGTATTTATTGGTACACGCATGATCGCATTAATTGGATCTGTGTGTTTCTTCTATCATCAATAAATATCATGAATATTTCAATATGAATCGATGTACTTGTTAAAATGTAAAGGAAACTGATCGATCTGTTAATTGAAATGTGTATTACACATTTTCACATGTGCAAACATTCGTCATATGACATTTGGAACTATATCTGTGCATTACCAACCTTACATTTCCAGAAGCGAGCAGTACCCTATGGACGTTGGAGTCAGTAAGTTGAATTAATTATACTGTAATTATATTATTTTCAAAATTAAAAAAAAAATGTGTATACGGTTGTACAGTTGAGATCAGTTCTAACCTCTCAACTATTCTGTCAAAGAGGACGGTTCAAGAACCATTCTAGAACGGTTCTAGGGTAGAACCAACCCTGTCATAAATGGTTCTACCCTACCGTCCATTTTCATGTCAGATAACTCTGTATTGATTCTCGTCTTCGCTTTTTCAAAACTTTTAACAACATTTTTTTGAAATATGTAGTAACATTTCACATCGAATATAATTTCAATATATGAAAATATGACAATAATTAATAATATTAAATTTATGACCAATTTATACAAAACTGCAAAAGTACTTACATGTAATAAAGAGCTATGGAGCAATTTTTTTTTTTTTTCATTTTTTTAAACCACAAGAAAAACGAATTATTGTTTTTATTAAAATTTGTGTGATTTTTATCTGAAGTAAATTTACAGGAAAAGAAATTTTGTACCCATTACCACCCCTCCCGTCTGTGAGAAGTAATCTCCATTGAATTGGAATGTGTTGAGTTTGAGTACCAATTCAGTGAGCCTCAGAATTATATCAGTATTTACATATGGATTGGGTCTCTTGTCCAAAAAGTGTTTAACTGCAATAATGGCATCGTTATTAGGGATGCTGGTGTATAAAGCTGTTATATCCATGGTGAACATTTTCGGATGTAGGGAGACAGCTTTATAGTTATCGAAAATATTGAGTGTATGAGTAGTGTCTTTGACATATGTAGGTAGATTCTCCACAATGGGCATGAATATTTCATGCAGAAAGCTAGAAATATTTTCTGTAGGACAGCTACATGCAGAAACTATGGGTCTTCCTGGATTCTCTGCTTTATGAATTTTAGGCAACATATGAAATCTTGAAGTGCGTGGTTCAGAGGTGATCTGAATCTGTTTCCAATGTGACCAGACCCAACGCCTTAAAGTCTGGTCGGAAATCTAACAACAAACGTGTTCCACTGGTCCTTACTTACCATCCCCATAATGTCGCCATCCGTAACATCCTAATGAACAATATTAACAACATAGTGATGAAAGATCCCGTTGATGTGCGAAATTTTTTAGGCTGTTCCCATCACTGCTTACCGTAAAGGAAAAAGTCTAAAAAACCACTTAGTCAGTAGTTCGATCAAGTCGAACATTTCCTCAGAAAAAACTGACTACCGGGGAACCAGGCTATGTAAAAGGTCCAGATGTGTGACATGCCCCTACACCATGGATACTAAAGAGATCTTGGACCCTGACAACAAATACATAATTCAAAATGGGTATATCTGTACCGATATAAATTTGGTTTACGCAATCGTCTGTACTAATTGTGATAAGGTATATATCGGAGAGACATGTCGTCGTCTTGGTGACCGCTTTGCAGAACACTTGCGTTCTATAAAGGATGGAACTGATTGTCCAGTTGGCAATCACTTTCGATTGCCTGGTCACAGCTCGTCAGACGTCCGCGTAACCGTTTTAAGGACAGTTAACGGAGGAAGACAATACAGACAACGCCTTGAGCAGATAATAATTTTTAGCCTGGGGACACTCCGACCCCGTGGAATTAATGTAAAAAAATATTAATTTCAATTCATTTACTAAGTATGCACACTAACTTTTTGCGGTACAGTTATCTTATATATGGTACGTTTTCTATACATCACAGCGTCAAATATATTATTTTTTGACTTATTTTTACTATGTAGTTTTACTATCTACCTTGCCATTTATGTATTTTCTATGAAGTACGTTTTACTGATGACACCCACGTCAAATAATTTTTTGTTTTTGTTTACATTTTATGTACGGACTCACTCTTGCTCTGGGTTTCTAAGAGTCAACACCATTTTATTTTTATTTTTTACATACTCGTGATCAAGACCATATTGGTGGAAACGTTGAGTATTTTTAACTTTTTAGTTTATTGTTGTTTTTCACTATTTTATATTTGGTTTTGTTCGACTTGTGTATTTCATGCATTTTATTCGTTTTACGCCCCTTTTGACAGCTCACCATTTCCATTTATTTTTCTTGTTATCAATGTATACAGGTAAACCGTTTTGCTGACAAATTCACAAAATCAGCGGGGTTTCAAATTTTCATAACGCTACATTTTAAAATAAATAATGCAGCATTTGAATAAAGGTGTGTATAATGTGGTCCCAAATTTCAATGCAGAGATTTTAAATGTTTCAGATAAGTAACATTTTAATTTATTTTAAATTAATAATTTATCTTTTTTACCATTTTATGTGGTAAATATTTGATATATTATATAATTAATTCTCTTTGCTCGTATGAACGATATTTATTTCGTTATGTTAAGGTAGAAGATGATTGGGATGAGTACCGCGATTTTGAAATAAGAAGTGCATTTCACCAATTCATCGAAAAATTACATAGATATAAGGTACATATATGGACATTTTACACAATAATTTCAAGAAGGGACGGGACTAAATCTTGATTAAAATTGTTCTCTTGTTGAAACATATGTAGAGGAATGTTTTATATACTAGAAAATAACACCGACTAGCTTTTAAATCAATTAGTTTTAGTAAAAACTTTATTCTGAGCTTTTTACTCTATAATATATTTCGGTATGATAACATTGATTTTAAAATTATGACAACAAATTATTTATTTCTTATAATTTTTGATGTTCAAAATTCATAAACCATTGCCAGGGTCATAAATGGTTCTAGGGTAGAACCGCCCAGAATGGTTCTAGGTTAGAACTGTCAAAAATAGTTCTAGGGTAGAACTGTCATAAATGGTTCTAGGGTAGAACCGTCCAGAATGGTTCTAGGGTAGAACTGTCATAAATGGTTCTAGGGTAGAACTGTCATAAATGGTTTTAGGGTAGAACCGTCTAGAATTGTTCTAGGACAGAACTGTCATAAGTGGTTCTAACTCAGGACACACCCTGTCATAAACGGTTCTAAAGGTGTCAGGATGACAGCTCTAGAACAGTTCTTCTGACAGTTTAGGACGGTTCTAATGAGAGGTTAGAACTGAGCTCAACTGTATGTTGACCTTAAAAAAACAATTACTTGAAGTGAAATACAGTATTCAGCTGTGTTAATAGATTTTTGTTACAAAAATGATGAATTCCGTAACTTGAATAGAGTGCATTAAAATGTACATTGAATGATAAAGATGGTGACTTTTTCTCATCATTAAACTTTATACCTTATAATAGGACATATTTGTGGTTATACCTATAATTAAAATAGTTTATACTATAAACTTTATTAAATGCATATGAACCCATAAGGTTAAGCAAACAAAAAAAAACCCCAAAAAAGTACAAGTATACATTAATATAAGCAATTCAAATATGGTACATTATATATATATATATATATATATGTGCGTGCGTGCGTGCGTGCGTGCGTGCGTGCGTGCGAGCGATGATATGAGACTGTTGTAAAAAGGTACCAATATCACATAAAAGCTCTTTTTCGGGATCGAGTAAGAGAACTATTTTTTCCAAGGGAGAAAAGATAAAAATTGATTATTATGCTTATCTTTTATACTATTAAAAAGGTTAATTCTAAAATCTGTATACTTATCGCAGTCAAGAAGGAAGTGTTGCTCGTCTTCCAGTACATGGCAGATGTTACACAATCGTTGTGGTCTAGGGATATTATTATATCTACCCGTTTCTATATGTAACCAATGATCACTCAAACGTAGTTTACTAA
Organism: Mytilisepta virgata; assembly: GCA_028015205.1. Classification (NCBI taxonomy): domain Eukaryota; kingdom Metazoa; phylum Mollusca; class Bivalvia; order Mytilida; family Mytilidae; genus Mytilisepta; species Mytilisepta virgata. The sequence goes on along the minus strand of CM051518.1, from coordinate 47,581,412 downwards.
AAGCTTGCTTAATTTGAAGTAATTTGCCATTTTATAGTCTTTTTTAATCTTACTATAAAGATGTACTAATAAAAATAGCACATGAAACAAAATCTAAGTACCAGAAATTCACAACCTAACAGTCTAACACACAAAACACGTTTAACTTTTAAACGCATTGTAAACACATTTGCTAAAACTGTTAATATTTTAGATTTTAAAGGCGATAAGAATATTTTTGTGCCTCTTATTTGCAGATGATTTTTTAATATTATCTGAGTCTAAAGAGGGCCTTCAAAGTAATTTGGAAGATTACTGTAGTAGATGGCAACTCACTGTAAATGTTAATAAAACAAAAACTACGATTATTCGAGCTAGGAGTATAAATTCAGAAATATCATTTATACGATATATAAAGATTAAGTTGATTGTTCAAGAATATTCTTTTCTTGGAATTTTACTTTTAAATAATGGGAACTTATCCCACAGTACACTAGATTTAGTCAATAATGCTAAGAAAGTGTTGTTATCACTGAAGTCTTATATGAGATCATTAAATAATCTTATTTGATACTTTGATCATCGTCGGAAACCCACGGACGGTCGCGCTTACGCTTTCCTTCCACTTACTGACCGTGGGTCAATTCATTCATTTTTTTATCGTTTTCATGATTATTCATGAATCAAATTGACCATTGAAATGGATGCTAACAATAATGGAATTCTCCATTTTGGAGATTTTAAAAGTAGTGACGTTCTCTACATACTGACGTTCTCTACTTTGGAGATTAAAAAGTTCTTTGAGAGTAAAATGGTGCTCACTTGCGTAATGCAGTTGATGATTTTTTTTCACGTGGTCAGTAATCAATTCTCTTTGAAAGTATGAAAACTTGTTTACTTTATTTGAAAACTATATCGAAAATACACAGGAATTGCGTACCGGCGATGTGCATATATCTTGACCCAAAGCTCGTCTTTTAACTGTCACTTGATTGGTTGTATTCTCATTACAGAATTGTAAGGAAACCAGTCAAAATGGTTCAAGAATGTATTCATGAGAACGAGAAAAAATGAATGAATTTACCCACGGTCGGTAAGTGGAAGCAAAGTGCAAGCGGGACCGGCCATGGGTTTCCGACGATGTACTTTGATAAGACCAATTGCTTTATACAATTCTGAGATTAGTTACCTTGATACATATTTATTCTTCCGTAAATGGCCATTTTCAGAATGAGATCGGTCCACGCGACCTATATCTCCCGCTGCACGAGACCTCATCTTCCACCTTTTTTATACCAATCAAATCGCGCCATTCACAAATGCCCATACCTTTTGACCAATCAGGCGTAACGTTATTTAACTTCGTCGACTCCCCTCGTTGAATTTACCTAGGTACAGGAAACTTTAAAATCGAGTCTTTTCGGATGAAATATGTACTTACAATGTATACTTGCTCAAAAGTGAAGAACTGGAAAATCTTCAACTCGTTTTTTATATTTCAGCGTCTTTTTCCTCGTTCCGCTGCGCTCCACTTGGGAAGGACGTGAATTTTAAAAGCTCATTGAAGATTTTCTAGTCTTCACTTTGAACTCGTGTAAGAACCTATTAAACTTCTGTAGATCCAAGAAAAGAGCTTTTTGGTCAAATAATGAAGCAGAACCTTTATATTTTATATATACTGAACCGCAAAAGAAACGTCGCTTTTCAAAATGTTAGCAAAATTCAAAATAAATATTAATTAATGATTTTTATATAATCAGTATTACGATTACATCACCAGGTAAGATTAAATTACCTGTGAATTAAATTTTCGGTTGAATAATTTTCAGTTGATATCGTAGAGCGACCGTACCTAAAACCGCTCGTGGGACACACTTGGCGGTAATTTTTCTTAAATCTTAAATGTTCGTGAAATTCATGCTCCTTTATGGGTATAAAAGGCCGGAGAAAATTAAAGAGTGTTAGTATCAGTGTTGACACAGAAGCTATGCCACGTCTGACTCCACAACAGAGAGAACAGGCCATTGGTCGATTGGATGCTGGGCAATCTGCCAGAGTTATTGCCAACGACTTCAACTGTGCTGTTCGAACAATTGAACGTCTACGGACACGGTACAATGCAACAAACAGCACAAATGACCGTCCACGGAGTGGTAGACCCCAAGTCACTACACCTAGACAGAATAGAGGCATTGTTCGTCACCATTTGATGAATCGGTTCACCCCAGCTACCGAAACTGCCAGATACACTGTTGGGACACATGGACGACCCATAAGTGATGATACGGTTCGTCGGCGATTAGCTGCTAGAAACATGAGATGTCGCCGTCCAGCAAGAGGACCTATTCTTACTCCTCGACACCGCCAAGCTCGTCTTCAGTGGGCCACTAAGCGACAGAATTGGCGAAATCGACAATGGCGTAACATCATCTTCTCTGACGAAAGCCGTTACTGCATTTCAACAGCCGATGGCAGAACCAGAGTGTGGAGAAGACGCGGGGAACGTTACGAAGACAGCTGCATTCTGGAAACAGACGCGTGGGGAGGACCTAGCATCATGGTATGGGGTGGAATCGGCCTTAACGTTAAACTTGGTCCAGTCATCTTTCAGAACCTTGGCCCAGGCAGAGGAAATGGCGTAACAGCTGCCCGTTACATCGACCAAGTCTTGACACCCCATGTTCAGCCCCATTTTGCAAGTCATCAAAACAAGACTTTCCAACAGGACAATGCACGTGCGCATACCGCAAGAGCCACAAGAGACTTCCTACAGCAGAATAACATTAATGTTATGGATTGGCCGGCGTTGAGTTCAGATTTAAACCCTATTGAACATTTATGAGACGAAGTTCAAAGACGGTTGAATAATGAGCAGCCAAGTCCGACAACTGCAGCTGAACTTTCACAAGCGTTTCAGAGAGTATGGGCACGTATTCCGATGGCGTTTATTAATCGGCTCATCAACTCCATGTACCGAAGATGTGCCGCAGTAATTGGTGCCGGTGGAGGACATACACGTTATTAACGGACGTGGGAGCACAGCATTGAAAACATGTGACGTTGCGACAATTGTGACGTTTTTGTGAACATTGTAACCAAAAGACTGTAAATCATTCATTAAATTTTGTAAAAATTAATTTAAAATATATAAATGTCACTTTGAAATAAATGTATGTGAACATGTCATTTTGTGCGACGTTTCTTTTGCGGTTCAGTGTATATACAAATATTGAAAAATTAAATCTCCAGTTTTGCAAATATATATTATGGGTGCGAAGATGAGAAACATTTTCTGTTTACTGTAAAACTAATCAAAGAGCAGTTAGGTGCAGACATAACCTCTCACCAAGTAAACTTAGAGCAGTTCTGCTGACTGCTTTGGAACTGCTATAGGGCAGAACCCTGACCGATTTTGACTGCTCTAGAACAGAACCCGACCAATTCTGATTGCTCTAACCTGTCATGGTCTAGAAAAGTTTTATAACATTGTTATAGAATTGATCATGTTACCCTCCTTTTCATGGTATGGATCGTATATGATTCCTTCAATGTTTCGGGTTTCTTTGGAATATTTTCCCGGGAGAACCTATCATCATCAGCCATCCCCTTTTTTTCTTTTTTCTTTTTTATTTTAATTTTATTATTTATTATAGTTTTTTATATATATATAATTTCTTACTCAAGGTCTTTTCTTCTTCAGTAAGAAATGGCCTCTGATGATTGGTTATATAATGATGATGATGTTCAATTCTATAACATTTTATGTAATGAAGCTGTCGTGGACCAGGGCTGCTCTATTTCTTGACCAGAGCTGTTCTAAAAAGCATTCGTGGACCAGGACTGCTCCGATTCTTGACCAGAGCTGTTCTAAAAAGCAGTCGCGTACCAGGACTTCTCTAATTCTTGACCAGAGCTTTTCTCCTTCCTGATCAGAACTATTCTTCTTCCTGACTGCCCTAAGTTGACTTAGATCAGTTCTCAGAACTGCTCTACAAGTTAACGTGGACGAGAGGTTATGACTGGTCGCAACTGTATTTCAAATATTGTCAAGAATCGATACAAAACTTTAACTCATTATCAGATTAGAACAAAGTAAGAGTTATTCTCAATCCATCCTCGACAGAACAAGTAAATAAAATTGGTGAGAAAGTCGTTAGAACTGAGGACAGTGGACTCTTTAAGTATTTACTTGTTTATACACATCTGTACTTTTATTTGTTTACTGTTTGTCACAAAAAAATTTGTATAATGACTAATAAATTTGATTTGATTGATTTGAATATTTTTGTGCATATAAAGGGAGAAAATGTACTTGGGATGCCGTTTATAATCTAAATACATAATATATTTACTTATTTGATACATTTTGTAATACTGCATTAAGTTAATTGCTGTGCAATGACAAATAGACAGATGCAAAATAAGGAAAGATTTCGATCAGTACCTTACTTTCATACTTCTTAAAAAAGAATAAACAAAAGTATTGGTAACCAACGTTTAAGTTTATGTAGTTTCGACTCTATAACACTTTACAAATCACAACAAAATTATGTTAATATCTCTCTTTCATGCGCATCTGCGACCAGACGTATAAATGAAGAGAGTGTATCTAATGGGTGGGAGTAAGCTGGAAAGGAATTCATAGGTTTCAGAATTCGGTAATAGAAGGGGCGAAAAGGGGCACGGTTGAGTAATATTACTTGCAATCAAAGTCTACAATAAAAATAAGCGTCAGAGTTCGCAAAACAAAGATTTTGCGAAAATGAATTACTAGGATCCAAGATTATTTTTTTGTCACAACGTCCTCATAAATATCAAATGATAATAACTATCAAGGAGACCAGCTCTAATGTTGGTTTAAATGACAGTTCTTGAGACGGTAGGGCAGGTGACAATTGTACCTAGATTAATGTGGTGATATTAATTATGTCTCCCCTTCTCGAAGGGAGACATATTGTTTTAGTGATTATTATTCTTCCTCTTCTAATCAAATTTTTTGTCCGGAACATAACTTTTTTGTTTCTTGAGCTAGCCTCATGATATTTGGAAGGTATATGCATCAGGTCATGGCGGAGTGCAGAGTACCACATTTGGGTCCCTGGGGGTCAGTCCCCACCCCCTAGCCTGTAAAATGTAGGCTAAAATAACAAAATACTTAATATTTTGAAAACCATTGTGATCCCCACCCTATAACCATATATATTATTACTCCTTATGATAAGACAAATCATTTGGTACCATAGGGGGGTCATGCCCCACCCCCTCAAACGATAAAATACTAAATATTCTGAAAACTATTGAGATCCCCACCCTATAACCATATATATTATTACTCCTTATGATAAGACGAATCATTTGGTACCATAGGGGGGGTCTGAGGGGGGTCATGCCCCACCCCCTCAAATGATAAAATACTAAATATTCTGAAAACCATTGAGATCCCCACCCAATAACCATATATATTATTACTCCTTATGATAAGACAAATCATTTGGTACCATAGGGGGGTCTGAGGGGGGTCATGCCCCACCCCCTTAAATGATAAAATACTAAATATTCTGAAAACCATTGAGATCCCCAACCAATAACCATATATATTATTACTCTTTATGATAAGACGAATCATTTGGTACCATAGGGGGTCTGAGGGGGGGTCATGCCCCACCCCCTCAAATGACAAAATACTTATTATTCTGAAAACCATTGAGATCCCCACCCTATAACCATATATATTATTACTCCTTATGATAAGACGAATCATTTCTTACTATAGGGGTCTGAGGGGGGAGGGGTCATGCCCCACCCCCTTAAATGACAAAATACTTATTATTCTGAAAACCATTGAGATCCCCACCCTATAACCATATATATTATTACTCCTTATGATAAGACGAATCATTTGGTACCATAGGGGGTCTGAGGGGGGTCATGCCCCACCCCCTTAAATGATAAAATACTTAATATTTTGAAAACCATTGTGATCCCCACCCTATAACCATATATATTATTACTCCTTATGATAAGACAAATCATTTGGTACCATAGGGGGTCTGAGGGGGGTCATGCCCCACCCCCTCAAATGATAAAATACTAAATATTCTGAAAACCATTGAGATCCCAACGCAATAGTGTTCTTCTTCCTCTTCTAATCAAATTTTTTGTCCGGAACATAACTTTTTTGTTTCTTGAGCTAGCCTCATGATATTTGGAAGGTATATGCATCAGGTCAAGGCGGAGTGCAGAGTACCACATTTGGGTCCCTGGGGGTCAGTCCCCACCCCCTAGCCTACATTATCTTGGAAAGGGTTGAAATCCCCACCCTTAAACCATATATTTTATTATTCATGATAACAAGACAAGTTGAATGCAGTATACATCTGAGCCCCGGGGGTCATCCCCTACCCCTCAAGACCAGAAACCTTAATTTATCTTTAAAATGGTTGAAATCCCCACCCCTAAACCATATATTGTACTACTCATGGTTACAAGACGAGTTGAATGCAATATGCATCTTAGCCCTGGGGGTCATCCCCACCCCCTCAAAATCAGAAACCTTATTTTATCTTAAAAATGATTGGAATCCCCACCCCTAAACCATATATTGTACTACTCATGGTTACAAGACCAGTTGTATGCAATATACATCTTAGCCTTGGGGGTCATCCCCACCCCCACAAAATCAGAAACCTTATTTTATCTTAAAAATGGTTGGAATCCCCACCCCTAAACTATATATTGTACTACTCATGGTTACAAGACGAGTTGAATGCAATATACATTTAAGCCCCAGGGGTCATCCCCACCCCTCATGACCAGAAACCTTTATCTTAAAAATGGTTGAGATCCCCTCCACAAAAGTATATATTTCCTTATTCACAATGAAAAGACAAGTTGAATGCAATATGTCTTGGCCCCAGGGGGTCATCCCACCCCCTCAAGACCAGAAACCTTAATTTATCTTAAAAATGGTTCAGATCCCTTCCCCAAAACTATATATTACCTTATTCATTCCTTGTTGAAGCACATATCTGTAGGTAACTACATGTATTATGTACCATAGCTCTTAATTTGCCACCTTGATGATCCCTAAAAAATGTTAAAAAAACTATGGGTATGGAAGGGGAGACATCAGTTTTAGCGTGCTAAAACAGTCAGCATGCTGGACTCCTGTGACAACAGTACCTCTAGTTACTTTAATTATCAATACAATTTTAATCAATGACATATAAAAGACCATACATATATGTGATCTTTTGTCAACATTTAAATATTTATATGTATTTTTAAAGTTGTTATTGCATTCAGGTTCGTTCAAGGATAACCATGTCCTACTTTTTTAAATAACCAATACTCTTTCATAAGATATAATTATAAACACATTCGTTCTTTTATGTCAAAAGATATTATTGGATTCTGCAGATGTGTGGAGAAGACAGTTAGGTTGCGACAACACTTGAGGTGAGATGTAATATTTTATGTATCTTTATCAAGTTCAACTGACAAAATACACATTGTCTTAAAATATTGGCATATACTTCTGTATGAGAGTAAAGATTTACTGAAATTTTGATGCAATATGGTTGACACATACCCCATATCCTGTATTTTTGTTACATGTAAGTGTTACAGAAAACGGTTGTGTAGTTTGTATCCGAGTAGGAAATATGCTTTGTTACGTTCACAGCAAGATCTAGTTAAATACATTTTGTAATCATGTATTTACGTCCAGAAACTGGTCAATAAAATGTAAAATCATACTGTTCTTGTGATCTGTCAAAGTTAACCTTGCTTACACAATACATTCGGTACTTCGACAAAAGCAGTACCTTTAAGGTTTATACAAGAAAAACCGTTTAAGATGGCAAAACTTTTGATTTCTCATTGAGGGTTTCCTTTAACAAAAATAAGCACGGTGTATTCAAATCTACAGGGAATTACTCTTCAGAAGGCATCTCGAATTTGTTTTCAAAAATTTATGAAGTAAATTTTCCGAGATATTAAAAACATTCTTCATTGTTTGAGGAATCCGTAGATTTTCTAATACGTGTATCTATTATTGCTTTTTGATTAAGAAAGCTTATGAATCTGTTTACACAAACTCTTGTTGAAGTAGAAAGACTCTACAGCATTACAGGTTGCATAAACGATGACAACTGACAAGAAGAGTTTAGCTGAATTAAGCAGCAACAGAACTTTTGCACTGCATAAATAATTTCAGACAAGGTCCAAAAAATACATTCTGTACACAACATGGGGAGCATATGTTCACATTAAAGGCATGAGAAAAGGGAAAGTAGACAGCTGCTGGGGATGGATGGTTGTTGCCGCTGCAGCTTTCAACAGGATAGTTCTCTATGGTGTGTCATATTCTGCAGGTGTGGTTTACGTTGTGGTTTTAGAGGTATTTAATGAAGGCAGCGGCTTAACATCATGGATATCTTCACTCATAATGGCAGTCATGTACTTTACATGTAAGAATCAATAAGTAACCAATATTTCCTTCAGTGGAAGATCTGTTGTAGATTCGATGATGTAAGAAGTAGAATAATATTTCATTACATACAAATGTATCACTGTATTATATAATTTCTTAAATGTTTCAGTCAGATTTTTAAATTAAATATTCTATTAAAATTTGAAGATTTTTTTTCTGGATTAAATAATATTGTGTGGGCAAACATATATCATAAAAGTAATTTTATGTCACATGAAATGGCAAAATGCACACTGAAAAGTAATTTCACCATGGCATTGAAGGATATCTTGTATATATTTATCCCTCAATTGTAAGACTACACCATTGACAAGGAATGTGTAAAACTTCACCAATAACATCATAATTACAAATGCTTATGACATTTTTCTTTATTTATTATAGGCCCTTTGTCTGGATTCTTGATTCGAAGATTTGGAGAAAGAAAAGTTGCAATTATCGGAAGTTTAATTGCAACTTCTGGAATGACATCATCCGCCTTCGTTAATTCAGTTCCACTGCTTATTCTTACGTATGGCATTATTTCAGGTAAACATGTGTCATTATATCGTTTTTTTTTCCCGAAACATTTTTTTATATTCTGTAGATTTTTTCTTATGTTATAGTTTGTGTAGTTTCTGAAAAAAATACCAAAATTATGCCATAAAAAGCTTCTTTGTGGCCCAGTTATTACCATCACAATACGTTACAAATTTTGTTGTTTAGAATTTCAAACATATCTCATTTCACATATAACAGATAAAGATTTTATTAGTAGGCATATTTTTACTAAAAATAAATCTGTTTTATCAAACTACATCTGTAATATTATCTTTGTATTTGATAAGGTCAGAATAAATAGTATCAATATCGTCAAGGGAAGGTATAAGTAGACGGCAATATCAAAATCTAAAGACAAGGCACATTCTGGAAAGCAGTAAAACAGAGAACAAGTGTCACAAATATATAAACAAAACAATAACAAAAACAAAGAATCCAAAGAAAATTTCAACAAGACAGTACAGAAAAATAAATGAACAACAATGTGAAACCCAAAGAAAAAATTGGTGTGACATCAGGTGCTTCATAAGGGAAGTTATGCCGTGCTTTGTTAGCGGTTCTATTGTCTGGAAACCAAAGGGTGGGTTTTTTTTATTCTGAAAGTCAAAATATTAAAAATGTGATTTTTTTCTTGGTTTATTAACCTTTTTGAGTCCTCAAAGAAAACATAGAAATGTTTATCATTCGTGTAAATGTTATACTGTTATACCTCATGTATGATTCTGAATAAGGATTTACCACTAAAAAATCAATTTAATCGAACATTTCGTAAGCTCAATTGTTTTAGTTACGAATTAGTTAATAGCATCTGTCATTCATGTTATAACAAAGCTCAAATTGATTAATGTACAATGTACTCAAATTCTGAAAAATATGTTCCGCAGCCAGTACAAATGCATATTTTCAAACATATTTTTGCTAGAATCCCTGATAAAATCGGCAAGGGGTCTGGGTACCGCTCAAGGTCCCCATTGGGTCCATAGCGAAGCCCCCGGCCGAAAACGATTTTAAGGTATTTGGAAGCTGTTTCCAGAGTGCAAAAATGTGAATAAATGTTTATGAATATTACTTTATTTTGAGGTAAAATACATGTATTATCTTAATTCTTGATATGTTGACTAGAACAGCAGTAATGAAAACACAAGATGTAAATAGATATGGGTATCCACTGTGATGAAGACCTTGTGGTGTCTTCATTTTGTCTTATCTTACAAGCACTGTAAAAATCCCTGGGAAATTTAGAAATCCCGGAGAATATTACGGTCCACCCGATAACCCGGTAATCTGGTAATGGGGTCAAATGTCCGGAGGTTCCGGGAGAAATCCGGAGCATTGGCATGTATGCAAATGTACTTACACTGCAAATGTGTAAACCCCTTCGAGATGTTAAGTACATGCAGTTAGTGGAGTCTAAATAAAGTCAGTATTTTAAATTTACAGATGAATATTTCTATTTTAGGAGTAGGTTGTGGTATAGCCTTTATGCCAGGGAGTGTTGCAGTTGCCAAATATTTCAAAAATCACCGACATTTAGCACTTGGAATAGCGTCTGCGGGAGGTGGAGTGGGTAGTTTTGCATTTCCGCCAATTATTGAATTTTTGAATGAGCAATACACATGGCGAGGAATGTTTCTTATATTAGCAGGGGTAACACTTAATATTTGTGTGTTCGGATTATTGTTTCGTCCTTTAGTAGACCCTGAAAGTTTGGAACGCACATCTCAAGAAAGTGGCTATTCATCCGAAAGGTCGGACAACAATAATAAAAGGAAAAAGAACGATGGCAAAAAAGAGGAAACAATTCCATTGAAAGAACAAATCGAAGAGGTTAATAAAACAGAATTTTGTCTGAGACATTTTTATTTCAAAAAGCCATCTTTTTACATACTTATGATGAACAACTTTATGTATCAGTTTGGTGCGTCGGTCATTTATGGTCATCTGCAGGCATATGCTGTATACGAGCTGAACTTCAGCAAAGCTGATGCTACCATTTTGTATACAATTTCTGGTGTAATGGTGCTTACATTCAAACTTCTACATGGTGCTATGGCTAATATGTCGCATATTAAAATTTTCAGACCAATTTATCAGTATATATTTTTTTATCTTATTGGAGGAATAGCTACGATTTGTTTGACATTTGAAACCCGGTATGGAGTTTATATTTTCAGTGTGATATTTGGAATGAGCTATGCTGCGTGTGGAGGATCGCTGATTCCTTCTTTGTTAATAGATATTGCAGGCGTAGAACCATTTGGAATTACCTATGGAATTGTCCTTTTATGTCTTTCCATTGGCCAACTGATGGGAGCTCCAGTTGCTGGTAAAAATCTTTTCATAGTCTCTCAAATTTCAGGTTAAAATTTTTCTTTATATTAAACCAAATATTGTATGAGAAGTTTAAATAAGATAATGAAAGAGAAGTAAACACAGAATTAAAATGTGGAAAAGGAATTTTTACAAACCTTACTACATGATTTTATCAGGTTTTATGTACAATATATGTTGCAAGTTGGACTTTTTTTCATACAAACTATAATTTCCTTCACAACAGAGTTAAATTTTCTCTGTATTACTCGAGATTTACAATAGCATTTTGTAAAAGAGTAGTTATACGTTCCAAGAATATGAATTGAATTTTTAATAAAAGAAATAGGGCAATTTTCCTGGGCGTTTATTTCACTTTTAAGGCCATTTTCAAAACGTCTAAAGCCTTTAAAACTCTCGGGGGGGGGGGGGGGGGGGGTGCATAGCCTGGTATGTGGTCTTTAAAGAACCAAAACGTATTTCTGGCTGTAAGTGAGTTTATGTATTTCCTTTCATATAACAGTAGAATGGTATTGGTTCTGAATGTCCTTCTTGGCAATATGCCAGAAAGTGATTCAAATTGACCTAAATCGCTTATACACACGACCTTTACGGATAGAAAAGTTGAATTTATTAATGATTGAGCATACATTTTTTGTTTCTTAACATAAAAATACATTCCATACAATCGTTTACGATAAAAAGTAGGCAAATATCCAAGATTAAAAAATCAATGGTTATGAGTGAAACAAATACAGGGAAAGTGGCCCTAATTCTTTTAAGGGAAGTCGGAAAGCAATCTTGAAATTCTTTAAACATATTTACATGTATGAACATGCAATAAAAGATATTGTATTAAATGATAATAAATGTTATTGGTTTCATCTTTTTTTTCAATTTCATGGTCATAATACCTCCTTTGTTTCAGGCGTTTTATATGAGCATTTAAAATCGTACGACGCTGCTTTTGTCCTTGCTGGAACTATGATGATAGGAAGTGCATTAATAATGATATACCCATGCCTAAATGATTTAAACCCGAAAAAAACATTCGAAAAAGGACAAAGCAACATTGAAGTCGAGGTAGATGAAATTGTGCCTTCGGATGAAGAAACTTTGTCTGTGCTAGATCCAATTTCTTTGTCCGTCGTGAAAGGAAGCAGAAATAGTATTCATGGTATTGGTGGACATTTAGATAGTATACATAATTTACACCAACCAGAGTTCTTTTCCCGGAGTTCACATGGTTTACATCGTATAACCGGGCATGGAGACAGTCTCGAATCCTTAGAAATAGGACCAAGATCTTCCAGTTTCAGTGTGCGCAGGCACTCACCCAAGCTCAATAAGAATTCGCTTCAAATGAATAGTACACTACATTCTGGGCGTAAATATAACATTCCAGCAGTCGCACACTATCACCCAACCATTTCCGCTTTAGCAATTGAAAAGTAAACGTCTTTCAAATAAACATTCATATTATAATACTTGATACCACAGCATACGTTTTAGTATGATGTAAATGTCCTTATTTATTATATCAATAATTATTTTGTAACCATTATTTAGAGGAGAGGAATTGAAATAATTCCAATTTAACATTTATTAGCCCGGCTGATTTTTAAGTTGATTGAGTGTCTGTAAGTGATTTATGAGACGTAATAAATAATTATATAGTTTTTACCTGAATTGCGAAGACCTAATTTATATGCTCCCTTTTTAGCGCTCGTGATCAAGTTGAGCTATTTATCTTAAAAGTTTTACTTTTTTTTATTGTTTTAATTTTTTTTTAACCCATTCGACAGCCCATCGACCCGTTGTCAATTGTTTCATTTAGGTCTTGTAACCTTAGCTGAATATTATCAGAAGTAATAGATGTTAAAATTGGAACCCCGGGGTTAAGTCGCTCAAACGAAAAAAAGCATACGTTTTAGTATGCATTTGAAGATCTTTTTATGGGTGAAATATTGTATGATAAAGCATATGTTCAAGTATGCAGTTGAGTTTTTTAGTGAACTTTAATTTAATACTTTAAGAAATTTTTACAGCTATTTATAAGTGCTTTAATTTAATTTTACTCTTAGACTATTGTAATTTTTTATAACATAACAGTTTTTTAAACGTTTTTCGTTTAGAAAAGTATTATGCCTCCTTAAAGGATCTCAATAGACTGTTATATTTGTCGTTTATACGTATATTTATTTGAAAATGTAATGATGCTGAGATATATGGTCTTCAGAAATAAAATTATATTTAAGTAAAAGTTTAATAGTATTCAAATAAACCCAACTTCAGCAAAACAGAAACTAATCACGAGACATATTATCTTAGAAAAAAGACAACCGAAGTTTATTTATTGATCCAATGTCCGACTTTTTCGAATTTTTCAAGTCGGTGTATGAATGTGACAAGTTATACAACCAATTGCTAAAAAAATAGTCAGCAATTACAAAAAGGGAATAGATGGAAGCAGTCAGAAACGACAGCTACCAACATGTTGCATCAATTGTGTTTCAAATACTGCATTTTTTTTTCAATTTATATTTCATATGAATTTTATCCAGATCAACTTTAAAACTGTTCTTTTATCCACTATTTCTCATGAGAAAAACTCTTGAGCATGATATTGTTGCTATCGATAACTGTGGGCGCCAAGTTTTGAAAATTAAAATTATAAAACCTTATTGCATATAAACATGTATAGAAATAAAAATCGAAAATGGAACGAAGAGTTTAGGTCATATGCTTAATTTCACATTTCACATTTTCGAAATTTGACAACTTTTGGCCCAAAGTTTTGAAAATCAAAATTCTAAAGCTTTATTGCGAATCTAAAAACTGTATATGACAATATTGCATAGAAATGAAATGTAATCAATAAAAATTCAAATAGGAGTATAGGACAGAAGCTTCAATTTTCAATTTTCAAAATTCGACCTCTGTAGTACACACAAGTTACCACGACATCAAATTTTCCTGTTAATCAGGCAAGCTGCTGTATGCCCAACTCAGCAGAAATTGTTCAAGAATATTCAGCAAAGCAAAGACTTAATATTGGACAATATACATCAACTCATCTGAAACAAGACAAGACCTGAGGCCAATGTGAAGATAATGCGCATGAGAAAAAAAATAGCAATAATAATCCATAATACAATAGAACAGCACTTTTGTTGCTGTTCCGCAACCTGCAAATCGGTTTAAAAATATATAGATGTACGGAGGTCTTTGTATTTAAGGGGGTACAGAACACCTAAGGGACTTAATTCTTTAAAAATAAGCTAAATGTTTTAATCACATACTATAAGTAAAGAGAATTCAAGCTTCTCAATGATCAAATTAGTGTTTGTCAAACTGCTATATATCAAATGAAATTATTCCCGTAAAATGTGTGGTTCAAATTTCTTGAAATTTTTATATTTTTGTCAACAAGTCAAATTAAATATTTCGTCAAAATTTATGAAAATTATACGAGCCAAATCTATTTTAGTCAAAGTGTTGAGTACCACTTAATTGTATAAATCATAAATTAAGACTTTTTGTTAAGTTTTGTTTTATCCATTTGCCTACAAAAAATGACAAGTATTAGTCAACCACACAGTACTAATAAGATACTAGTAACTGTAGGCACATGTGATACAAGAAAAGTTTAGTTTGTAAAATGGCAAAGTTCATAGATGAATTCATGTTTGTTTTTTCCACATTGGCTAGAGTTGTAGGCGAGGATTGAGATCTCACAAAACATGTTTAACCGCGCTGCATTTTTGCGCCTGTCCCAAGTCAGGAACCTATAGCCTTTGTTAGTCTTGTGTGTGTTTTGAATTTTGGTTCATTTGTATGTTTCGGAGTTTAGTGTGACGTCCATTTCGTTGAACTAGTATGCATTATTGTTTAGGGGCCAGCTGAAGCCCGCCTCCGGGTGCGTTTTTTTCTAGCTGCCTTGAAGACCCATTGGTAGCCTTGAACTGTTTTCTGCTCTTTGCTCGGGTTGTGGTCTCTTTGACACAATCCCCGTTTCCATTCTCTATTCTATACATACTGCCAACATGAAGAATAGGAGGTATCTCATCAACACCAGTGTAAGAAAACGTGGGGGGGACTATACACAGACACTCTGAAACATATAATACAGACTCCAATATATAATAATATAACATGAAAAGAAATTCATTAATTTAATTTCCTGGATGCAGAAGCGTGTCAACTGCT
This sequence comes from Mytilisepta virgata, assembly GCA_028015205.1. Lineage (NCBI taxonomy): Eukaryota > Metazoa > Mollusca > Bivalvia > Mytilida > Mytilidae > Mytilisepta > Mytilisepta virgata. The sequence goes on along the minus strand of CM051518.1, from coordinate 47,565,880 downwards.
TGCTGAGCTTGTCCTGCTAAGCCATTCACAGTCTGGTCTACAATAAGAAAATGGAAATGAACAAGACATAGATACAACACATAGATTGATTATTCTGTTAATTATTATTAATGTTAAAAATTGGTATCCATAATACATGTAATATATATCTCAAAATTGTTTGAAACGCTGATGTAATGACAATTGTCATGTGTGATTGTAGATTTATTAAAAATATATTTTGTTTGATAGAGAGATACAAAATATATAATCGGGACTCATTTGTCTTCTTTTATATTTTTCTGCAATTACTGACAATATCATTATAATCTGGTACATGTATATGAAGAAATCTATAATGCGTCATAAATTATATTCAATTAATAAATTTTTCATTGCAAAATATTAGACGGGACGAACGTCGCCATAAATAATTTACTTTTTTTATTTTTTGGCGACATATTGTTACATTCTTCTGTAACAAATATTATTCTTCAAAGAACTGAACATGAACCAGCTGACATGTATAAATTGAATTCGGATAATAAAATATTCCTAAAACAGAAATCCGGTCAATTTTAGAGGGAAGTTCATTCATAAATTCATGTTGGTCTAAATTTTTTATTCTGCTATCAACTTTTCGTGCATAACTTGCAAAAAATGTCTGTTCGGAATTTCCAGTGTACAAACCAAAACTATTTGTTTAGTGCCAGTTTTTTTTAAAGAACAAATCAAAATCTTATATTTGCATTATGAAACAGTGATTAATAAGTTTGCTTACACGTGCACTTACACACAGAATTTGATTTAATTGTATGTGTCCTTGTAATTTTCATTTACAGTCCTTAAATTGACTTACGAACAAGATCTTTTCCTTTCTCGTGAAGATTTGCCAGCGTTTCTTGTCCTGTAGCTAGAAGTTGGGCAGCAGTTTCTTTTGCGGTATGAAACTTGTCCAAAAGTCCACCATTTAAAGTAGTCAGTCCTGACACAAGTTGGCCCAACAGACCTCCTGATTGTTGTCCAAGATGGTCAGTTACACCACTAAATGTCTACAAATAAATTCATAATTTTAAGAAACGACTGAGAAGGACAATGTTCATGAGAAACTAATCTATACATTACTGTATCAGAATGAAAAAGTTGTTGATCAGTGGTTTGATTTCTGTTCGGTGGTAGGTATTCAAGCACACACTCAACAGCAAAATCAAGAGGTGTGATCTCTAAGAAGAAATAGTTACTTGATCAAAACTAAACAGTATAGAAACAATTTATATAAGTATTTCACATACATGTATATATATATATATATATATATATATATATATATATATATATATATATATATATATATATATATATATATATATATATATATATGTATATACCAATACTTGAGTATAACTGATTTTTACTTTCCAAAACTGTCATCGGTTTTGTTTTTGTTTGTTTTGTTTTTTGTTTTCATCAAACTTGCGTGACTTACAACCATGTATACAAAGAAACATAACTCATTCTTGTTTCTGTGACTAACAACCATGTAAGAATCTATGATGCAAAGGCCAAAAAGGTTGAAAGTTAAAAACGGGTAGGGCCAATCACCTTTCTGGAATGAATGTGACTTTTCTGTTTAATAGTGAATTATCGGATTTTTTTCACTCGAAAATCCCGTCTTTCACAACACTTGATGTAATATATGAGTGTTTTTTACCTGTTTAAGTTGATCAACAGTTTGTTGGAATGTACTTTGCAGTCCCGTCAGGAGATCCGTCAGTGCTCTTTTGTTGTGTTTCAGTGCTGATGTCTTGGTAATGAATTCTCTTACAATATTGTCCAGGGCAGAATTGTGTGATGCTGAAAAGGTAGAATGTAAAATTTATCATTCGATGATGTAATTCAAATTCATTATTATTTGGTGGAGGGATTCTCGTAGATAATGAGCAAAACTTGTCCGTAAAAGTAAAAAAAATTAAATACTTCTCAAAACATACCTGCAAGAGTCTTTTACATTTTTACTGTCCTTGTTACGTGTACTTATTTTTGCCAACCATTATTAAATATGTATTTAAATATTTATTTAATATGTAATGTTAAACTATCTTTTACAACTTCTGGCTCGTTGATATTTCAAAGAAAAATAGCTCTATTATTTATATCTAAAAAATTTAATGTCACATTGAGAAAAGAGGGTCAGGTAGGCGGCATGCAGCGGAAATCTTGTCTGCCAAAGATTTCGGTTATTTTTTCGGTTTCCGTTTTGATCCTAGGTAAAAAAAAGTAACGTTATACCTTTTATGCCTTCAATTTTATGGAAGAAAGCTTTGATGTCACCATTTAGAAATGCTAAGGAATTAATGTCGTCATATATCTTTTGTAACTCGTGACTGTAACTCTTGAAAACATTGTCAACTTTCTGTGCCTCTTCCTTTAGCAGACTGAATGCTTGAAGATGTTCCTGGCTGATAAATCCAAAAATAAATATATTATTTACGATAATCTTTTACTGTGACAGATTATTTTAAAATTATGTGTACTTTATTTTCTTCATATTTCTAGTTCTACCTACACATGTATGGTAATAATGGCAATCAAGATTCTATCCAATGTCTCAAATGATTCTATCCATCTGTAGATTTTTTTTTTATTTCTCTATCACCCAACAAAGACTTTTATCAGAGTTACACGGAGCAGCATGGAAATTCCTCCCTTTCCGTAGCTTAGATATGAAAAACGAACTATATATTACTAGTTCAAGCAACAATATTTGGTGTAATTTGGAGACTACAATAATATTTCATAAATTTGTTACCGAAAGTAAATTAAGCTTAAGTCCAAACGCTTGCAGAAAAGAACATCGTTCAACTTATTTTCACTTAGTACAAATGTAGCTATCTAACGAGCCATCAGATACCTAGGCTGTGTTTAGGGTCATCGTAAACGTTTTCTCATTACGAATATTATCACATACGTTTAACGTCCAAAAACTGATGGTTTATGTACATGACCATGCCATTACGGTATAAAAATAAATTAGATAAAAAGTAAAAAATGCAAGTAGTTAACGTACACAAAACGAATAAATAAGATAAATAAAAAGTAAGGATTATCTATATAAGAATTTAAGGCCTGGTGTGATAGTACAAAAATAAATTAATAAACATTAAAATTAAAAAAACTAGTGTTTTACTTCTTCACTTCATCTTCAAATAGAAATGAGAATGTAAACGGGGAATGTGTCAAAGAGACAACAAACCGAACAAAGAGCAGAAAATAGCTCAAGGCTACCAATGGGTAGTTTACTTTCGTTCTTAAAACCATTCATATATGAACTATTAAGCAAATATCCTTCAGGACCTCCTCTTACTCTAAGTGGGGTTAGAGATTTTGAGTTACTAGATACAATAACCAACTTAAATAAATCCAGTGATTTTCAAACAAACTGCAAGCTAGTTTCTCATTTGATTCAAATCTACGTAAAATTAGATGTCGATTTTTTCTTCTTTTTCTTCTTTGGATTTCGACACGATTGAACTTTTACCAATTGCATTGCGCCTATCAACGAGATACAATGAAAAAAGGATCTTAACAATATCACAAACATGTATTGACTTACCTGATGTCTCTCCTTCCAAACAGCGAACTGATCAAAGCTGGTGGAATTAGGAAAGACAAACATAAAGGATTATTTTTTCATGAAGAGTAGTAGTAAATTATGTCAATGCTGAAAATTTTCTTGATATTGTAAGGAGTGTGCATTTGGCTTAGTTTCTGTGCTGTCTTGCTCTATTTTTGTTAAGAGTATTTTATGTTTTTTATTCTTCCAATTATACATTTTTCTTTGTTGCGTTTGTTATTTGTGTTACATTCTCATGACTTTGTCTTTTCCTTGGATTTAGAATTTATGGGGTTTTCCCATTGTTTTGTCGCTTCGGTATTCTTTTGCCGATATCTCACCTTGTATTAGTAATAAGAAATAAGCAATATTTGCTATTGAACTACTGAGATAAACGGTGTCCATATATTGTGTGAATAAATTTGTAAGATCTTCTTATGTCATAATTAAGTGATAAAAGTAAGGTATACATTATATGCCCCAGTTATACTATTTTGAATTTTGTCAGTAATTTTATCAACACTGGTACATCCGTTTCTACACTTGTATAAAGATAATACTAAAGTTTTAATGTCTTAAGGATGATCGCTGGTCTAATAGGTGTTTTATTTTGAGAGAACATATGAATAGTAAACAAATAAGCAAGAAAAAAATATAGGTTCATGTGCTCATTTTAGAGCTATAGGGCCTTGAAAATTTGCAGTAAATGGGTTTTCTCTGGATTTTTCATTGTCTATGCATTGACAACTTCAGTCTCTCAAAGATGTATGAAAAAATAAAAAGGATTTTCATAAAATTTTGTCAAATACCATTTTAAGGTATATATGATTGAATTATAAAAGAAAAAGTGGGGGTTCATGGGCAAAAAATTTCATGTTTAAGAAATGGATAAAACCCGAGGATCCCGAAAATCTGACAAAAAGACCAAAACATGACCAGCGAGCATCCTTAACAACTAACCTGAAGCTCCAGCTTGTACAAGTGTTTTGACTCCGTCTGTACTCAGTGAATCAAGGGCACTTTGGAGAGCCTGTTTACCGAAATCTAACGCAGTGCTTCCTAAATCTTTCAGTGTGTCTACAACATCTGCTCGGGCTCCAGAGAGCAAGAAACACAGCATAAAAACACCAAGGTATTTCATTCTAATAAAAACATATTATTGTATTGACAAATTATATTATGCCGTGTAAGAGAACTTTTTTTAAAATAATAAATGTAGACTATCGCAGTGGATCTTGTATTATATCAAATATAATGTACCTTTTCCCTCACTAACAGTATCAGACTATGACACAAAAATACAAAATAGTAACATTTCTACATTCAAACAGATCGCAATTTAGACATATTTTGCGAAGATTACAATTTATGAATTTGTAATTTGTTTTTGTACCATTATGAAAATTAAAATTGATCCGAATGCCAGGTGGAAGCTTTAGTGATCTAAGTGAATCTCCTGCCATTTTGAAGTAATGACTTCTTTTGTTATGGAGATAACATGTGTTGATATAAGCTTTTAACCTTGCCATATGTTTTTTTTGTATGCGTATTTTCTTTCTGCTTACTGCTTACAGTTTCGACCAGTCATAACCTCTCCTCCAAGTTAACTTGCAGAGCAGTTCTGAGAACTAAGTTAACTTAGAGCAGTCAGGAAGAAGAATAGCTCTGGTCAAGAACAAATCTGGTCAGGAAGTAGAACCGCTTTGGTCAAGAATTAGAGCAGTACTGGTCCACGACTGCTTTTAGACCAACTCTGGTCAAGAATCGGAGCAGTCCTGGTCCACCACTGCTTTTAGAACAGCTGTGGTCAAGAAATTACAACGGCTTTATTTCAGTGTGGTATTTTTATTTATAGTGTTACAAAAAGACTTTACTGAAACTTTAACATGGGATTTCTTATTTATTCTAAATACTGACTGTTACTAGAACTGTTCTAGACTATGACAGGTTATAGAACTGTTCTAGACCATGACAGATTAGAGCTGTTCTACACCATGACAGGTTAGAGCTGTTCTTGACCATGACAGTTTCGACATTCAGAATCGATCAGGTTTCTGTTGTAGAGCCGTTATAAAGCAATCATTAGAACTGCTCCAAGTTTACTTGGTGAGGGGTTATGCCTGCACCTAACTGTACTTACACATTGTCAACTGATTTAATCACTACGAGGTATTTTTTAATAGATTAAACTATCAAGTACACCATACGTTCATCAAACACCAATGGTTTGGCAGTTATATTTTTCACATCACATCTATTAATCTTAATTAACCTTGTAGATCTTCTGTTATCAAATTTTAGAGATACAGTAATAAGATAATTGTGTGCATCATTTCATACTGCTTGTAATTTTGGTGTTAAATACTAAGTTCCTTACCTTTTGTCTTGACGCTTACCTGCCGACTGTAGGACTGAAAGACTAGATAACAGAAAGATCGCCAATATCTTCAGACGTACATCTGCCAAAATTCCCAGTAGAAGTCAGAAGTACATGACGATTGCATGTGAACTTTTAAGTACATCGTGATATACGAGAGCTTTCCTTCGGTTGCGTCTAGTTCAAGATTATTCTGACGTCATGGTGGGGTCGGGAAATGTTAGAGCGTACTCCAAATAGAACAATTTGAAATAGCGCGAAAAAATATTTATCAACGCTTTTCGGATTTCAATTTAATTATCTGCCATTTCGGTAACCGTTTGAATAATTATCTCAAAAGATTATAGTCTTAAACTAGAGATTGCCGTTTTTCATCAGCCAAAATGAAAGTAAATGACACAGATTTGTCATCTATACCTAGTAATTGTTATTTATTAATCCTTTAGGGGCATTTGGACATTTTGAAGAGAAAATACTTACAAAATAATCATTTTTAGACACCGATAAGTCCCGATTCTAAACATAATTATTAGTTATATATATGGACTCCGCTCTGATGATAACGTAACACGGAGCGTTCAATTTTTAAACAGACCATCTGCAAACTCCGAAACAGCGGCGACGTCGCTGCGCTAAACTTTATATAAATTGTACATTTTGGTAATTTAACGTAAAATTGCCTACTCTTGGGAGCTAAAAACAGAAAAAATTGGGATTTTAGAGAATTTTTATTAGCAATCACATTCAAAATTAAATAAACCAACAAAATAGTTATTCTTTTAAAAAAAAACCTTCTGATCAATTATTCAAGGTTTATGGAAATTTCTTATAGTAAGCAAATCTAAAATAAAAGAACAAAATAGTCAGAAATCTTGTGCTAATTGAATAAGATTTAGAAATTGTACATACTAAATGCCCTATTTTAGGGGATATAAACAGAAAAAAAAAGATTTTAAACATGAGCATTTTGGGGAATTCTAATAATGAAATAAACAAATACAATGGTTATCCTATTAGAGAGCCTTGAGATAAATCATACAAAAAAAAAATTTAATATTTTTTGTTTGGTTTAATGTGGATTTTTTTGTGTTGGGGCCGGGTTAAAAATGAATATTTTGTACATAAATAATTGCAGGAAATAATGTTTATGTTTTATCTAAAAAGTACATTTCGTATAAAATAAAATAATAATAAATAACAGAAAACAATAACCGTATAATCTCTATTAATCAAAAAACATTGGTAATGTTATATATAATACTGGGGCAGGTTTTCGAAGATGTCTTATGACTACGACATATCGTAAGATGGTCTTCCGATGTGTCGCACTCATAAAATGTGTTTTCGAAAGGGTCGCAACTTGTGACATGTCACAAAATTTGTCACAAAGTTACGACACCAAAGAAGGTGTCGTAAGATGGTCATATAATGATCGTATGTGTATAGAAGCATGAATAATTCGTTAAGCGGGAATTTGAATGTTCGAACCCTGGGTATTTCTTATTCATATTAAAATAGAGTAGACCGATAAACTTTTACAATGGTTTTATTGATCCATGTTAATGGATTGTCAAATTCCATAATTGATTTACATGATTGTAAATGCATGTTACACAGGTACAGTAAACGTATATGCATTAATCATTTTTAAAAGGCTACTAGAATTAAAATTAATTAAACGTTATTTTTTATTTATTTTTTCTTCTTTTAGTTACATGTACTTTTTTAAAATTAAATTGCATACTTTGTTAAATCATTTAAACTTTCATTATTTGTCATTACTGACATGCGATGGTCATACGATCGTCGTAACTATGATTGTCGTATGATACCTTCGTTTTACATCATACGATAGGTCGTAAGACCATCATAAATTAGTCGCAAGTAATGTCATAAGATATGTCTTACGATCAATCTTACTATACTTTCGAAAACCTGGCCTCTGGATTAAGAAATAGCAAGTAATAATTCACATATATACCGCCTTTTGAAATGTTATAGGGGAATATGGCTGATTTTTCCACTAATTTTCGTGAAATATTACAGACATGTCCAACACAATTACATGGATAATATTAACCAAGAACCTGTGATAAAATATATTTACATTGTCAATCGATTCATTAATTATCAGAAAGAGAGACAAACTCCTGTATTCCACCATACCTTCAGCATTGTTCAGGACAGGGGTATAAAAAATAAAATGTAAATATATTACAAAACATCAACAATATACAAATTCGACTGAAACATTTCATGTAATTGCCCTTTTTTAAATCCTGAAAAAAATAATAAAGCGACCCATCATATACATCTATATATCTCCTCAATGAAGAATTTTATTTCATTTCGAAAATTTGGATTTAAATAAGGGATAACACTATTGCAAGATTTAAATAGTATATAAAGTCCTGGCACGGAATCCATATTTCGATGGGAAGAACGATTAGAGCAAAGTTTTGCACTGACCCTACATGTAATTAAATCTGTACATCAATTTTCAATATGAAGATAAGCACCATAAATATCTAACATGGCGGGCATATGTCAGTTAATAGATTTCAAATTCAAATCAGACCCTCTGATATATGCTTCATATTCAGGTTCAATTTACTCAAACAAACAAAGTTAAGACTTATATATTCGCTGCGACGATGTTCCCGATAGTTGTGCATCTGGGATGAAATAAGTTAACGTCATCAAAGTTGTCGTGACTGGAGTAAGTATTTACCAGACGCATGAGGTCCATCCTTGGATGTTTTAGGAGTAAAACCACTATTAGATTTTGCCATAGCATTCAAATGTTAAATTGTCAATTTCAATCTTATGGAAAATTTATGTTGATTTTAGATAAAGTCAGAGGCATATCATTTGTAAAATGCATCATGTCAGTTCATTTCCTCAAAATCTCACCTCACCTTAACTTGAATATAAGAAAGAAATGTGCCTTGGAACTCCAACGTCCGGAATTTTGCACCTCAAAACTGACTGTCCATCATTTTTAATGGTCAACTATGACAGTCATTACATCCAAAATAGTTTGAAATAAATTTTTGTCAGTAATTTAAAAATTCTGCCAAGACCCTAAGCTTTCCACATAACAAATATTATTACAACTACTTTTATTCAGTGTTACATATTATGAATAACTGTTAAAACTTTAGCTTTAATATTATAATTTTGTAATTTTTTCCAAAGCCTGACCCTCCAAAAATCTAAAATTTTTTCCCCATTGATAAATATATAGAAATTAACGTATGTACAATAAATATATTGTGCATCGTGGAGTAGCCTTTTCGAAACCCAGACTGTGAAGCAGTAATTATATCATATTCTTCAGATAATTTATTCAAACGGAAATTCAATATTCCTGTAAAAACTTTTCCTAAATTAGATACCAAGGTAATAGCCCTATAACATTCAGGATCCTTAGGGTCACATTATTTTTTTTTTAAATAGGTTTAACAATTCCTTTCAACAATGATTCTGGTATCTTACCAGAATTTAATATCAAATTAAATAATTTAACATAATGATTTAACTAAAATATATGAATGAGCAATATAATTTTCAATCATTTTGCAGGTCGCCTATAATATTTTATTTTTGATCCGATTTTAATGTGGATTTTTTCTTTTAATTCACCTTGATGAGTGCATACTTTCAATTGTACTTCAACAAATTTCTTTTACCGTTTTCAAGATATAGGATGTTAAAGGGGCCAAAAAGGAACGTGGCTTGATATGTAAATCTTTTATTTTTCAACCGATTCTTATTCGGAATTTGTTTTATTTCAAATCATCTTGATGAGTGCTTTCATCAATATAGTAACACAAGTTTTCTTTATTTCATTGTTTCAGCCAAGTTTTCTTTTAATTCATCTTGATGAGCGCTTTTGGTTGTACTATAACAAATTTCTTCCGTCTTTTACGGTTTTCAAGAAAATAAATGGTTAAAGAGGACAGAAAAGCAATGTGTCTTAATATGTAAATCGTTTTCATCCGATTCTTATGGGGATTTTGCATTTTAATTCATCTTGTTGAGAGTTTTCATTAATATCGCAATAAATGTTTTAATATATTTTTTTCGTTTCCGAGATATAAGGGGTAAAAAAATAGCGATTTTGCAGGAAAAATAAAAAAAATTATTTTTCATCTGATTTCAATGGTTTTTATAAAATTAATTTTGAGGAGTGTTCTTAGTAGTATGTTAACATATTTTTATGGTTTTTGATACATAAGGAGTTAAAGGAAACCAAAAGCAACGTGGCTGAATGTAGGAAGGTCCTATATTTCTGTTTAATGTATATTATAATATCCAACACGATATTGGGTCGAGCATAATAGTGTGTCCACTCTTACTTCAACTGTTTACCTGTTGACATGTTGCGGTTGTATCATGCTGCGCTTAGCGAAGTACTTTATTCAATATTGGCCTAATATCAAACTATTTTATCGTTATCTACAGTCTTGTGACTTTTCAAATTATATAGGTTTATGTGAGGACCGATAAATCTTTACTTCGTATTAACTCCTATTATTGTCTTGTTGTAATTAAACTTTCAAACAAATGTTAAATGTCATTCATCATTTAGTTTTAGTGTGTAATTATTTCACTGTCTACCATTATGACTATTGCGGGGGGTCCTTCAGTAATAATCCAACAGTATCAATAATTCATAAAACAAAATCAATATGTTACTTGTAAACAATTATGTTTCTGACCATTTCTTCTAAGTTTAATTTTCTTAGAATCACCAATGTAAGAAAATAATCGTTTTTTTCTTAATTCAAAATAACTAATACCTGTTTTGAACCTGCGTAAGATGTGAGGTTTTGTTCATGAAGATGTTTGCACTAAATTATTGAAACTAAAAGCGCTTTAATTTTCTTTATTTTTTATGTAATTAAAATTGTATAAAATTCTATTGTACGCTGGGTGGTTATTCCCTTTTGGCAGTAACGCTCATTACTATAATTTTATACCATCACTAAAATATTAAAATATTAGCAAATCAGACTTTTTGTTGTATGTTTTATCGCATTCTTATTTTTTTATAACCTAAACATGGCTGTAAATTGTCGCTTGTTCAGGAGGAGACAGTAAATGAGGCATATGTCTGGTTCCTAGGCTCCCTTAATCTGAGCAAGTAAGGTACAAAAACCCTTTATTCTGACACATAACTTGCCATCTCCAATATATATGACTTTTTAAAGAAATCATTATTATTGTAATGAAAAAACTAGAGGCTCCCAGGAGACTGTATCGATCACTTGGGCTACGTCCATCTTGACATTGCTGTCAAGTTCCAACTGGCTCACTGGTTTCAAACAAGAAAATCTTTCAGTGATTTTTCACATTAGGTCCTATGTTAAACTATGCACCGCTCTGGCATCCTTCTTCAATGGCGGACAGGGTCATCGGATACAATTCTGAAAGAGGACGATTGCTGCCAAGTTTTGTTCTGTTTGACCCAGTGGTTTCAGAATAGTAAATTAACCAAAGGGTACCATGTTTAACTATGTTCGTCTCTTGTGGCCATCTTGGATGGCCGGCGGGATCATTGGAAACATCTAAGGACCATTGCTCTAATTGTTCCAATTGGCCAAGTGGTTTCAGAGGCGATGATCTTTAAAAGAAAGTTTACGTCTACGACGATGACGGATGACGGACGCCAAGTGATGGCAATACTCATATGGCCCTTTGGGCCAGGTGAGCTAAAAAAAATTAAAAGGTGTTCGTAAAAAACCGAAACTTGGTGTCTTGTGTTCGTAAGTTAGGCGTACAGAGCAGGATTTGAATAATTTAATTTCCAGTGAGCCCCATAAATCAACTGAATTAATTATAGGGAAATAGGACTTAATTTCATGTGACAAGTGATGAAGTTAATAAGTTTAAGCAAACCTTTTGAAGAGACTAAGTAAAGATGTCATGATATGAGATGCATAAGGCTTTTTCGTCTCTTTATATTTCATTTTGGTTCGAAAATTGGAGCAGGAAACTACCTCCTCCGCCTCAATGAAATTTACGGCCATGCTAATCCAAATTTACACAGACCTTTACTACATGTTTTTCCAGTTCCTGTATAGCAATTAATTTTTTTATTCTACAGTCTAGAAATATCTTTTTTAAAATTGACATTCTGTGATTTTCGCAAACATACTGTGGCATCCAGGATTTACATGTATTTGACCATTAGCAAATGGACACCAAATACACATATATACTCATATATGTATACAGGATTTTATTTGCCCCCCAAAAAACCGAACTAAATATTTGATTTTGGCGAATGTTATACAGAGTTTTCCTTTGTCATTAGTAACAATTTTAAAAGAGGACACCTAATGACAATTGCTGCTAAGTCTGGTTGATCTTGGCCCAATGTATGATCTTTAAGTAAATTTTAAACTAAAATTGGTTTTGACGGCCATATAGGTTTTCAGTCCAGATCATCGGTCACTGTTTTGTTGAAGGAAACAATCTGTGACCATTGCAGCGAACTTATTCAACTGATTCAGAAATTTCATATAAGATCTTTCAATAAATAAATTTTACCATGGGATCCTATTTCCTGTTGGATTAAGTTGTTCGGCAATTTTAAATGAGGACCACCTAAGGATCCTTGCGGCCAACTGGCCCGGTTTTTTCAGACGAGAAGACCTTTGGGTGATTTTTTAGGGTCCTATATTAAACTAAGACCATTGTTTCGCAATAATGATCATTAATTTTGCCAGAGAACCACCTAATGGCTATTTATACCTTTGCTTTAATTGGTTTAAAGGTTTCAGACAAGAAGACCCTCAAGTGAATTTTCCCATAGGTTCTAAGTCAAACTAATTTCGACTATGGTGCGCGGGACGGGTAATCAGATACAGTCTTGATAGGGGACAACCTAACTTTGGTTATTTGTTATGTAGTAGTAGTGATGTAGGATTCAATTTTGGAACTGGATCACCCACGGACCATTCTTTCAATTTATAACCTGGTGGTTTCAGTAAAGATTTTTTAAGAGAAAGATTCCGATTGACGAACGACGGACCAAAGTGAGGGTAATAGCTCATCCTAGCTCTTTGGTACAAGTGCACAAAAAGGAGTAGTTCAAATAGGTCATCAGTATCATGTATGGAAATTTTAAGGTAATAGGGTACAGGTTAATTTAGACAAAACTCCATGGACTGAACAGAAAAGACCGATTATTGCTATTCGTCCTAAGATACTATTTTGGTCATTTTGGATTTGATTCTGCAACATTTGGGTTGTTGTTTCGGCTTGAGTATACTGATGAAATGGGAATTGTTTGAATATCAATTGTTTATACATGTACAGTGAATCGAAATTGTTTTGAGAGTATTTATAACTAAAGCCAGTGTATATTTGTTGAATAAAAATCTAATGTTTTGTGTAATTATATATGTATGTCCATATTTCTAGTTAATGTCGATTTCTTGTGGGATCAATATATTTTATCTTCGCTTTTAAACAGAACCCCAAATCCGATGAACATGTTAGAATGCGATCATTTATTTTCATTTATTTCTCTCCAGGATTACATTGTACATGCGCAGTTTCAAGTGTTTCTGTATGCAATATTTTTAGTCATGTTTCTCCATTATTTATGTTATACTGTGAATAACTTTTAAACTAATGAAAAAAGACAAAACAGCCATATTTTATTTTAAGGGTAATTGTTTGTGACTCTTTTTACCATCCTGTTGGATTAAATCTCAGTTTTTGTCGTTTCCTCATAAGCAATCGATTAATCAGCTGATTTAATTGATATTCATTGCGACCATTCTTTTCACGCTTTGAGAGCGAAATAGTGTCTCTCTTTTTGCGCTTCCATCCTGTTGGATTAAGCTTCATCATCCCTTTTCCTTTTGCTCGTTTGGAGATATCGTTATCTAAAGTCTCTTCAATTTCTTTAACACACGATATTAACTGTTTGATATTGATCAGATATTTCTCTTGACAGTTTGGTAACGGATTATATGTGAGAAATACCGAGAGAGCATGCAAGGTTCTGTCACCATCCTGTACGTTTGACATATCAGTATTTTCACTCCATAGTCTATTTTCCATATCTACCATATCAGGCTTGTTTGTATATATTTTTTCTATCAACGAATCTAATTCATCCAAAAGGTCACTCTCATCTTTCTCCTGTAAAATTTCTGATAATTTTCCGTCTGCATTCTCTTTTAGATCTGTCCAGGGATATCCATGAACAACTGTAGACATCAGAATTCCCAAAACAATAAAGTGGATAATCATACCTGAGTAAACAAGAAAGAAAATATACGGATTTTTTTAACAGTTAAGGACGTGTGATTAACTGATTCTATTTTTAAGATTACAGCTTATTATATTCATAATATCAAAGGAAGTATAGACAAATCACCCATTTTCAATAATAAATTTACATCATTATTCTAGAAATTAAAATTAGAAGGTGGTTAAAACTGCTATAAAAGGAAGTTGTAAATCGTACAGATCATCTAAATTAAAAAGGAGATATATTGAGAAAACGTATCAATAGCCCACCTTTCAACTGAAGATATAGACTGAAATAATCTGATAAACGGCTTAGGAAAAATTATAGATAAAAGATTCACACTCTACAATTTAATTTTTTCTATGTCATTACAAAGTTTACAGCTGAATCATCAGTGTTAAAAACCATCGTTTTGTCCTGTATAGAAAAATACAGATTCTTCTGCAGTTACATCTTAGTTCATACCAAAACGAGAAATCTATTTTTCCAATCATATTTTTCACTTTTGTGATTTACATTAAAACCATATTAAAATGCTTGCGTTCACAGAAGTGAATTGTTGAATTTTAATAATCTTCAAAAGAACTTAAAATAAAACATGCGCGTATAAAGTATAAATTTACAAAAAAATATCTTGGATATACGCTTCATAAACTGTAATTTGATTCAATTTTGTTTTGAGAAACTTTTAGATACAACCAGATTAAAAGAGACTTAAATACAAGGAATAAATTGGTATTTGAAAACTCAGCCAGTTCTCATGATGTTATCAATATTTTACTTTATTCAATCCAGTAAAAAGCCATTATACTAACGTAATTCCAATATCCTGTCATTTTCATTTTTGTATGTTCTAAGGACACAAATGTTAACAAAATTTTTAAGTAAATATGAAATGATTTCAAGTTGAATAAACGATATTGCACTTTGCTTGATTTTTGTATTGTGATAATTATTATTATTATTATTATTATTATTATTATTATTTTGTATGATTTAGTTCACACATAGATTGTATTCATCTTATTCAGTCTGTTGTTTAACTTAGTAAACCCCTCAGGACTTAAGTCAACAATAGTTATTATTTTTTAGATATTATAAAATACTATCATTGGATGGAAACTGTCATGTGATTCAAAAATAAATTGAACGTTTCCCCCGCAAGGGAGACAACTGCGTAATCGCGGAAACGACCCTATTTTTCACCTCCAAACATCCCAATTTTCCCCCGCAAGGGAAAACACTGTGTAATTCGTCTGCATTAAAAGTCATGAGAGTCAAATTATGTCTTGCTCCTGTAGAATACCACCTCTTTCGGGTTGCCAAATCTGAATGTCTACCTCAAATGAGGGCCGTAATTGTATATTGTCGCCATTAACATTCAAGGTATAAATTGGGATGTACTATATTTGACAATTTGTGTTTCGTGGAAAATAGCTTCATTGCATTAGTTACCAAAAGAAAGTAAAGACGAGGACATCTAAAGATTGAGATAAGATAATACATGTACTACAAAATCAAATAAAAATCTCTTTAATTACTGTTCTATATCTTGAAATTCACTATAAGGATTAGGACGCTGTTATAATAATCTAGAGATTTGGTTTTATTCCTCAAAATACAAATTTTCCTGAAGATTCTATATTTGATCAGGGCAAAAATGTTCTGCTTCAAACGCCACAAACGTACGAATGCTTACCAAAAGATTTCATGCTTTCTAATGGAAAATAAATGCGAATTATATGTCTGTATGTATCAACTTCTTACAGCGGAATGATGTTTGCAATAAATACATGTACGTTTACTAAGCAAAACACATCGCTTAAGTCTCAAGTGAATGTGTATGGGCCTGTAATACTTACAACTAAAGGCATGAATGATTTTAGAGGACTTTGATATATACAACTGCTTCAAAACTTCTCATGATATTATAAGAAATCATTCCTCCCTCACTGAACTGCATTATCTCGATTATGCAGAATTTCTTTCGAATTTATACAATTTGGGTTGTAAATCAAGTATCTAATAGATACCATAAAATTGTTGTCTTGATCAAATATTAGATTGGTGTATGAGCAATAAACTGATTTCAAAATTAGTGTAAGTAAACAATAAATCTTAAAATTGTTTATTTAGAATCCTTTACAGTAAATTTAATTACGAACATAAACTTCCATGTGTGGATCTAACCAAATTTAAATGACGCAACAGATATTACATGGGCATGATGTAATTAAAAAATACATTTTTATGATTAACAGCAAACCCAATTAAATGTATAATAATCGACAATTCGAGGTGATGAAAATACGTAATATACGGTACTGGCCAGTTTATGGCTGATTTTTTAGACTCGATTGAAAAAAATGTTATCAGACACCTTGGACTCTAACATATATTTCTTTAATTCTATTTCATTCGGTTGTAGCAAACCACCTGACTACCATTTCTCTTTAAAAGAAGATATAACAGAGGTTTCTACTACTGTTTATTCCTTTTAACATGTATTTGTTTTGTCAGTTAAGGACATAATGGATAATGGTCTTTCTGAGATCCTTTACACTGGATATAATTGAAATTAAGAGAGGAAGCTAACCAGCATTACAAATTGTATCCTTCATACAAACTGGTTTTTTATACGACCACAAAAATGTATGGTCGTATTAAGGTATGAGCCTGTCGTCGTCGTACGTCGGCGTCCGTGGACAGTTAGGTTTCCCGCTATTTACTTTTGTTCTATTGAATGCATCCTTATAATATTTGACCACAATGGCCCCCCATAAGAAATACAGTTTGGGATTGGTGTTGGGAAATTTTATCATTCCCGTTTTTTTTTTTTTTTTTTTTTTTTTTGGGGGGGGGGTCATTATGGGTTATTGATAATTTGGGTGTAACTTTTTAAATTTTTTATCCGATTTTTATGATTTTTGGTTTATAATTTTCCTTGATAAAAATTGAAAAACTTGTATAAAATCCGTTTTTCACTATCTCTTACTGTTTAGAGTTATAAGAAGTAAAAAAATGAGACACATAAATTTTCACAACTTTTTTATTTCTTATCTGATTTTGATGATGTTTTTTAAATTGTTCTTCATAAGAAATACAATTAAAGTTACTCAAGGCATTTTTTGTGTTACTTTTGTCGTTGCAGAGATGAAATAATAAGCCATTTTGTAAGACGCCTAAAATTTTTATTTTTCATCCAATTTTAATGGGGATTTTTTATTTTAATCTATCTTGATGCGTAATTTCAGCAATTTATCAACATCTTTTTACTTTCTTTTATAGTTCTTCGAATACAGGGGGTTAAATGTGCCAAAAAAGCATGGTTCGGTCGTACGTTCACATGCGAAGCCCTTTATTTTTATTTATCAAGATAACCCAACTCTGTGATGGCAATATGACTTATATTACTGATTCGACGGATAGTTTTTTACATTTAAACTTGTTTTTTTAATAACAAATACTTTATTAATCCTCAGACACATGGTGTATAAGAGGTCAATATACAATTTGGTATACAATTTAAATTGGTTATGGCCGAGTAAAGTATACTAGTAAGTAAAGAATAAGATATAAACTTCATCAATACAATACCATTTGTCACGTGTTTTGTCATTATAAATATACATGGTTTAGCCATGCAGAATCAATAATATTTATCATGGAATATAATTGCACGTACATGTAACATACTTAGTAATAATAAAACAATTTTAATCTTACAAAATAGATATAGGTTTCCTTTGTAGAACTTCAGGCGTTTCATGTTGACAATGACAGCTTAGAGCAGTCTGAATTGGTTGGGATTCTGTTCTAGAGCAGTCAGTCCGGGATTCTATTCTAGAGCAGTTCTAAAGCAGTCAGCAGAGCTGCTCTAAGTTAACTTAGAGTAGTCAGTAGAACTGCTCTAAGTTAACATGGTGAGAGGTTGTGTCTGCACATAACTGTATTAGTAAAGAGAAATCAAGCTTCTCAATTATCAAAATTAGTGTCTGTCAAACTGCTATATATCCAATGAAATTATTCCCGTAAATTGTGTGGTTTCTTGAAATTTTCATATTTTTGTCAACAGGTCAAAGTAAATATTTTGTAAAAAATTAAACAAACCAAATCTATTTTAGTCAAACTGTTGGGTACCCCCTTCAGTTTTCGGAATCTAAAGAATTTTGATTTTATTTTAGATTTTTTGGTTCTTTTAAATTTGAATCTTCTCTATTTCGGGTTTGTTCGGCTTTCCAAATGTATTGCCCTTGATAAGGTGACATAATTTGTTTTAATAATCATGTAAAGTTCATCGTAACGTTAATTGTCTGAGAAATTTGTCCATGTCTCTATTTCCACTGCCATCACAACAAGAGTTCAATTTGATGTCATGGTTAATGTTGTCTTTAATTGACATTCAAACCCCTTTAAGCTATAATGAAAAAAAAACCGATTTTTTTTAACCAGCAGTGAAGTAAATCAATTTTTATTTATCACTTATTTCTTGCTAAGAGTTCGTATTTTTAATGAACACTTCGGTCACAGTTTGTAATGCATAATTGATAATGGTGTTTCAGCAAAACAAACTTATATTAGTTTCTTCATATGATTCTGGTATGGTTAATATAAGACCATTCCAGACAAATTTTAAAGGTTTATAAATGTTACTGATTTTCTTTACATGAAATGCGGTAGAAAAAGATTGTTTCAATAGCTCTCCTGTGATAATTAAATATTTCGATACTAGCCCGAAACTGACAATTTAAATTTCCTGTTACAAGAAAAATGTAACATTTGAAAAAAACTAAGGAGTATCTCCCTCGTGCATAGCTCTGTCCTTAGATAGTTTTGACATAGCCCATTTTGGCATTTTTGACTTTACTCTTCAACTTTTTTGCAAAATTTAAGGCCTTGAGCACAAATGATGAGTCGTACATCGACGGAATGGATCAAAATTGTTATCAAATAATTCATTTTCATATGCACAAGTCAAGGAAATAGATGTATCTACTAATTAATTCCACCTAGTGACTGTATTGAATATTTCAAATAAATAACTTTTTGTTCTAAGCTTTGTCAAAATATAGTAAAACTTCTCTTGGATATACATGTATTATATTTAAAATCATGTAACGCCACTAACAATATGCCATGAGAGTTTATTTCTCACATACCAAAAGCTTTTGCATATCTATGATTTGTGTTTTTTCTTTATGACGTTTTACTCTGGAATGTCATTGATAGATCAATTGTAGAAGATACCGAACCAACAATGCAAGAAAAGAAATTCGAAATCATGATCCAGATTAGTATATTCATGATGGTCTTTTTGCATTCTTATTTTTAATAGAACAGACATTATTTAAATATTAGTATTCTATAAATTTGCATCCTCCCAAGTCAGGGTTTTGTATCCACGTCTGTTCCTACAAACCACTGACAACACTCATTCATATTCCACAGGTCGGAAATAAACGATGTTCATTGGTTGCTTCTGCGGGCGAAAAGAGAATCTATTTGCGTCGGAGTTAGACTTTTTTAGGTCACACACCAGACGGCGATATGTTCGACCTGCCAAATATGAATGAGTATTGCCAGTGGTTTGTAGGAACTCGTTTGCTTGTGTTTCGACAAAACAAAATCGTCAAATTGATCTTTCAAAGGTTAGTTATAAAATTGTTAAAACAAAGGCGTATATCCGTCGTGTATAGCTCTGTACATAGATGGTGTTAACTTTGCACTTTTGGCACTTATATAGTTATATTATATTAGTTATTGTTTCGACTTTCAACATTTTAGTTCTTTAACACAACTGATCATGATAAGTGTGCATCAAAATCGTAATCCAGGAATATGTATTATGGTATTTCCTCGCTGAGTTGAAGACCCATTGTTGGCCTTGGGCTGATTTCTGCTCTTTGGTCGGGTTGTTGTCTCTTTGACACATTCCCTGTTTCCATTCCATATTCTACTACGACTGCGAGGATAACTCTACGGATGGACTCTATGACCCAGATTGTATTATCAGCGCAATTGCTAGCATTTAAATACTAGCATGAAATTAATACGTTAAATTTTCAAATTATTAAAATTGTTAAATCTTTTAGAAAGTAACGAGTATTTCCCTCTATTATTCACCATTTAATTGTTTCCGCTTTCAATATTTAAGACCTTGAGAACGACTGAGGATTTTAATTCAACGCAATAGAATATCAATTAAGATGGGTTTTGATGGGTTTTGAAACTCACATACTGTCGATTTCCTAAATTAAAGAATATCTTTTCTTTTCTTTTGTATGCTTATATAGGTCTAAAAAAATACAACTTCTTGGTATATCTGGTTGAAACTAAAAGTAAATTAGAACTTTTAATTGTATGTTGCATGTAAAGCATTGAGATAAATATGTATATAGTGGAACTATTTCATTTTGAGTTACTTTTTAATTGATTTATCGCATCAAAGAAAAGATGTCTGACCCGAAAACTACAATTAAAGACTTAAAATTTGTAAGGAAAAATTTGCCTGGTTGGCAACATAGATGTGGAAAAGGTTGACCATCGTCATCATAAAATTGTAGTGATTGATACTCTTGGGCGTGCTTGATTTACACATTAAAAATATTTTTTACCTGTATGTTACACAATCACAAGTATGTGAACAAACACTAAGTCTTGTAACATTTATGCTGATAAAACAGTATTTGGTTTTCATATTGGCAATAGAATGCTGTAGTCAGACAAAAAGAGAACTATGGGCTCTCAAGAGCCTGTATCACTCTTCTGGATTTAACTTGTCACCTTGAGCAGGACTAAAATTTAAGTGTAGCGGTCAATTTGGCTGGTTTTTCAATAGGATTTTATGTTAAACTAAGTTCGGCTGTGGCAGCCATTTTGGTTGACAGTCTAGGTCACTGGACACATTTCTAAAAGAGAACCATCTAAGGACCAATACTGCCAGGTCTTGTTCCAACTGGCTCAGTGGTTTCAGACAAGAAGATTTTTTTTATTTTCCCATAGAGTCCTATATTAAACTAAGTTCAGCTGTGGGTGCCATCCTGGTTCACAGCCAGGGTCACCGGACACAATTCTGAAAGAGGACCATTTAAAGACCACTGTTGCCAAGTCTAGGTCCAATTGCCCCGATGGTTTCAGACAAGAAAATTTTTCAATGAATTTTCCCATAGGGCCTTATGTTAAACAGTGCACAAAATAAATGAATAAAAAAGATATTAACATAAAGACAATCATAGACAAAATATGTGGCAGCCATCATGGTTGACAGTCTGGGTCATCGGACATAAGTCTGAAAGAGGACCATCTAAGGACTATTGCTGCCATGTTTGGTTCCACTTGTTCTACGTTAAACTAACTTCAGATGTGGCATTTATCTTGGTTGACACTCTGGGTCATTAGACACGATTCTCAAAGAGGACCATCTAAAGACCATTAATGCCAAGTCTTGTTCAAACTGCTAAAATAAACATGTGCACACTTACAAAACAGGAACTAAGATATATTACCAAAATATAAATCCAAACCGGAATGGAAATGGAATATTTACCAAAATATAATAAATATTGACAAATGTGTGCAGACTCATTTAAAAAAAACTCAAGACAAAACACTTTAATAATTCTTCCATTTTTTTCTTTCTTTTTTTTAATTTTTTTTTTTTTTTTTTTTTTTTTTTTTTTTTTGGGGGGGGGGGGGGGGTGGGCTGTATCAATTCTGAATATTTTTTACAGGAAATGTAAGTGGCTGCCTTAAACTTACATGACAGAGGAGTTGACGAAAAAGTAAATTCCCATAGGTTCAATGTAAAACCGAGCACAATTTTAAGGGAATCATTCAAAGACCATTCCACTAAAGTTTGGTTTAAATTTGCTCGGCGGTTTCAGAGGAGTTGACGAAAATGTAAAATGTTTACAACGACGACGACGACGGATGCAAAGTGATGATTAAAGCTCACTTGGCCTTTTAGGCCAGGTGAGCTAACAAAAACTAGGGACTCCTTTGAGCCTGTATCGCTCACCTGGAAAGCATTTGTAGAATAAACTGTTTGACTACTAGTATGTCCATCTTGACTGGTTGTCAAGTTCCAATTTGCTCTATGGTTTCAAACAAGAAGATCCTTCAGTCAAATTTTCCAAAAGGTACTATGTTAAAATATGCTTCGTTCTGGTGACCATCTTGGATGGCAAGTGGGGTCATCGGATACAATTTTGAAAAATCACCACGTATCGGCCATTGCTGCCAAGTTTTGTTCCAATTGGATTTGTAGTTTCAGACAAGAAGACCTTGAAGTAATTTCCCATATGGTCCCGTGTTAAACTATGTTCAGCTCTGGTGGCCCAGTGGTATCAGAGAAGAAGATCTTTAAAGGACGTTTACGGCAACAGACGACGGACGCCAAATGATGGCTGTTGCTCACATGACCTTTGGGCCGGGTGAGCTAAAAGGGTTAAAGATTCA
Organism: Mytilisepta virgata; assembly: GCA_028015205.1. Classification (NCBI taxonomy): domain Eukaryota; kingdom Metazoa; phylum Mollusca; class Bivalvia; order Mytilida; family Mytilidae; genus Mytilisepta; species Mytilisepta virgata. The sequence goes on along the minus strand of CM051518.1, from coordinate 47,543,179 downwards.
GAAAAAGATGAAATACTAGTAGTGAAAAATAGACTCGAAGATACATGTATACAACAATTATTACTTAAACAATAACAGAAAGAATTTAAATATATAACGAATAATGTGATTCCCTATTAAAATACAGTTCTACTCTACTGAAATATTACAAGTAGGGAATAGGTTGGTCAACAGTTAAGTTTAGTGAGGTGTCAGGTGGAGAATATCTAAAAAATATATCAGTTGATATCTATTCTCATTGGGGCCTGGGGTGGCCGAGTGGTCTAGGTAGTTCGTCATGACTACTAATGATCACTAGCCTGTCAACACTGAGGTTGCGAGTTCGAATCTCACCTGTGACGAGGTGTGTTCGACTCCGATCTAAATTGACAAGGATTGCCAATTTTCCTACCGAAGGTCGGTGGTTCTCTCCTGGTACTCCGGCTTCCACCACCAATAAAAACTGGCCGCCGCGAAATAGCCAAATGTGCTGGAAACGGCGTAAAACCCCAACTAAAGAAACAATAAACAAATCTATTCTCATTTGTGACAAAGAAACAGAACCTAGATGACTATATCAGACTTTTCTCAAGGAATATATTACTCATAGATAAACCCAACCCGTCTGTTTTACCGTAATATAATTTCAATATGGCGTGTATTGTTGATGCTGGCTGGTCAGATAAATGACGTTCAGCGTATGAATTTGTGATCCAGTAAAAGAGTGCCATTTTAAACCGCTCATTTCTTTCTTATTTTGCCGAAAAGTGTAATTATTATTGAATTATAAGTAATAAGAGTTGTTTTCCACGATTTAGCGGTGTATAAACTCGACCAGGGCACTCACAAACAACATAAAGTTCAGGGAGGGGATAATGTCCATGTCCACTAGACAAACGATATCGTGCGGACTCATTGTAAAATACAAATACCATTATACTAATTAAGAAAATCTTATATAAAATGTTATACTTGCATGATTTTAGCAATAATTCTATTTTACACTGGTCTCGTTTTTAAATTAAACTTTGCTCAGTAGAAATGGCATCAATTCGAGATATAATTAGTATTATTGTCTCCGGTTATATTAACGAAGAACGTTGTCACTAATTGCAATTTTACACCGATGCTTTTAACTGGTGGTTTATGATAGTAATTTAATTTGTAATACATACAAAAAAGGACGTACTATATTTAGTTAATTTGGATTTCTCCTTACATTATTACCGTTTTATTCTTGTAAGCAAATGACGTAAGGTTGCTATAAATATCATTTTTTTCTATATATTTTTTCTTTCTTCCATAAAGCTGTGTGAAAGTTAATTTATTTGATTGACAGGAGTTTCTTCAGTGATAAAACACGTACGACAATTGGTCAAATATTATTAAAGCTACTTTCAATATGAAGAATATGTGTTTGATTATTGTTTTTGTATTGTTTTATTATTGTATTTATTTGTGTTTCATGTATATAACCCAACTTATTTAAATTTGATAATATATATATTTCTATGAAATAGAAAAAACACATTCAAAATAATTCCTTGAAATTAAAGTTTCTTTTTTTTTAATTTTAAATTGTAATTGATATCCTTAAAATTAATCCCCTAAAATAATTTTCTTTGTGGAATTAATCAGTTAGCTTACCAAACAGTATTGAACAATCTGAGAAATTTAAACCTCGACTTCATTGTCTACTTGTTATTAAATTGTTTACAGGTATACAGTGTACAGTGTTTGGTTGAACTTTTTCGTATTTATTAATGAATTATTTTAAGTTCTGGAAGCTATCACCTGCTCTGGTATTTCGACATTGCAGTGAAATCATATACTGTTATAAAATATCTGGTCTTTTTTTAACTAAGGATAATTATTGTCAGACTTAGAACTTCGCATATACATAATAAAATTTGATTTACGACTCATCATTTGTGTTCAAGGCCTAAAATGTTTAAATAAACAAAAAATAATAATGATCCACAAAATTGAAGAGCTAATTTCAGTTTTTTGCTCCATCAATTTTGGTTACTTCAGATTTGAATCTGCACTACAGGTTTTTATGGTTATAGTTTCAGCTGTTTGACCTCTAGTACTGCTGATGAGACACAGTTGTAACAGTATGCATATAAATTTGAACAGTTACAAAACTAGTGGCATAGAATGTTAAAACCAATACTGCTAGGGGACGATGGTCTCATATGACTACTGGTAAAGGCCAATGCCCCTACCAACAACCACATGTAATCTATGTAATGTTGTCTAAATGATGCAGAACCTAATCCAGTTTGTCTAATGTTTGTAATTTAATGTGCTTTTATTTGATATTCTATTTTAAATAAAAGTTAATATTTAATATATAGCTCGTAGAGAAAACGGATCATTATGCCTTTGTTATCTGTGTAACGTTTGTTGTATTTCTAATCTAATAGAAGTCGAGTTGCTGAATTTAACGGTCTTTTTTTACCCTGCACAAAGCCATTGAAAGTCAAACATTTTAGCTAAACATTCCGTTAGATCTTTCATTTCTTTCGTTGGAATCAAATACAAATACTATATTTTTACATTACGATATTGTATTATGAATGAAAGAAAGAATTATTATTATTATTATTGCAAAAAGTTCTGAAGTAGAATTAGCCACTTCTGCCTAGATGTTTGAGATTCCATAAAACACTATAAAAAGTTGTTGTTGAGTTTTTATGAAATATATAAGGAAACCACAAAACAAAGATGATACAGTTATAAAATGTTCAAACCATGAAAAAATGAAGTTCATAGTTATGGTTATTATATACCAAAATGCCAAAATTATATACCAATATGCTAAGCACAAATGCTTGGAGTTAATGTAAAGGTATATATATATATATATATATAATAAATCAACGATTATTTCACTCTTTTTTATCAAAGTCTTATAAAAACCGGAAAGTATTAGCAAACTTTAATTGCTAGAATGAATTTCAAAAAATATTATGGAAGTTAATTTACAAAGGTGACTTACTTGCGTAAAAACGTGAATTGTTCTCAAGCTGTCTCGCTACTGGTCTTATCCCAAGTGTTGGCTATTATATACTGATACAAAGCATGTTGGCGAAACTCTACCGGGATGAACGATTCTATTGCTAAAATCTGGACAATTCACATATAAATCTTACAGAGCCTTCGTATGTCAAACACATGCTTTACATTAAATGTTTACGTTTTCTTAGTTCAAACAGAAGTGAGAGAAACTCAATTCGATTATTCCATTTATAGTCTTTGCTTATGAATAATGACAATACTGCTTTAAGGTTATCTTTTCATCAATTTTAATTTTGTAAACTTTATCATTAATTTGTTTTAAGGCGAAACTAATATCTGACGTCTGTATCGATTGGCTGATAGGAGTCACGTGGGACAAAAATGAAAATAACAACATATAATGAAGACAAGCCTGTTACTTCTAATTCGAAGTTTTTGAGACGTGTCCGATCACCTCAATTCAAATGTCTTTCTAAAATAAGAAAGATTAGTTATAATCCGGAGAAAACATTGCTTATGAATTACGATAAATAACATCGGAAATAATTTGTTACTTAACGGCGGGAAAACCACGTGGGACAATTCCTGTAGCATCTGTAAATTGTGCGATTATGATTAATATCCAGACCTGATCGATGACGTATTGAAGTTATGCGATGTTATATTAAGATAAAATTGTTTAATATAACATATTATAATAGCTTAAAGTAAAAGTGGCATTTCAGTTTTACGTTAGATTTAGAATCGATTGGTTATAATTTAAAATTAGTTCTTGATTTTTCGAGGAGATATCTTAATGTCTCCAAAAAAATATATAGCTGCAGATGAATTTGACTGTAAATTAAAAAAGAAAAAAACCTTTTGGCTCTTTTTCTATACGAGTTTTCAAGTCCATAGGTAGTTCATTAAATTAGTTTCTCTTTCTCATTAAATTAAATATAAATGTCTAGTTTAAATTAAAATGGTAATAACAATAATGAGTAACACATCAAAAAGGTAATATTATTACTGATGTACATAATAAAACTGTTATTATTGCAATTTCTCATCTGTATTGACAGCTACAAATTTGTTTATATACCTTTATATGCTTTTATTGTCGTTTGATGCTGAGCACTATATTGCCATTTCCAAGCTGAAAATTGTTTAAAACTTACAGTAACATGTGTAATATGTGCCATTCTTAATTTTCATTTCGTTGGTTTAGATGAGTTGCGAATAAATCTTGGAATCTCTCGGTTTTTTACGACACAACGTCACTATATTTTATCTTCATCTTTTAATAAGCCCTTGATTAAAGTTAGCTTCAAATGAATACATAGTCAGATCGGATAAAGAGGGACAAAATCGGTACCAGTTTGAATTTAGCCTAATGAAACTCGGCCGCCGAAATTTACAAATATGTTTTCTGTAGATAATCAAAAATGTTGATCGTGGGAATCGGACTGGTTCTTTACAATGCAAGATTCTTGCATATTGGTTTTCGTTAGACAGCAGTGTAAAACTATTATTTCGGTTTAGAATAAACACATTTTTTATTGCTCAATAAGTTAATTTGTCTCATCATAGACGTTGTTTTCCGATAATCTACAACTTTTGACAACAAGCGTTTTATTGAAAATTTTGTTCATCAATCTGAGTTATGTCAAATGTTTAATAATATCTGAATAATTCCTTTTTTTTAGAATATTTTTTCTTCAAAAAAGACTTATACCTGAATTTATTTATGTTGAAATCGACGCATGTATCTTAGAATATGTTCGCGGCAGGTAACTGAAGCATTCTAACAAACATAAATCTAGTAGCTGATAATCACTAATTTCTCCGAACTCAAATAAGATATTTTCTACTGATAGACATTCGCAATTAAATGTTACTAAATGAAGTATTTACATGCAGCGGATTTTTATACCACACATTTCTGCGGAAAGGGACATTTTCATGTACCAAACGTCTATTTTCAATGAAGAAGTTATGGCCAATGCTGGATATATTCTATCATTCCATGCTTATCTATTTCTTAAAACAATCCATTTTATGTCAATGTTGGACATATAGTTAAATGACAACAATTAATTTGTGGCTATTGCCATTATTTGTATTTGAATTTTGGTTAAACAACAGAAAGGAATAATGAACGATATAATAATGATTGATAAACGAGATACAATGAAAAATTTATTTTTTTCAAAACATGTAATATGTTTAGTTTTTTTTCTTAAAGAATCGTATTTCTTATGTATTGTTAAGGCCACACCAAATAGGTCTTTAGTTCTTTAGATTTCATCGCTCCGATTATTGGTATTTGTAAATTTTAAGAAAAAATATTTTGCCGCTTTATTTTGCAAAAATTATGAAAATTCGCCCCAAATTCTTCATTTTTCAAGAAATTAAAAATGAAAATTGTTCGCCCGCTCCTAAAAATTTTGTAAATATTGGATATTCGCCCGTTTTTTGGCAACATTTCGGTTTAAAAATGTGTGCCGAGCGTAAATTAAAGTTAAATTTCGCTCTCTCGAACCTATTTTTGGCATCCAAAAATCAATTTGGTTTGGCCTACAGTGCACTATAAATTTATCTATTGATGCTAGAATAATTCACAAAGCTAGTTAAAACGGTCTTTACGCTGTTTTTCGACGCATTATGTAAAGGCCAGAACATTGAAAAATATTCTACTGAATTTCCGTCACAATTGATTGATATGTGAAGTAAGAAAATATTATGTGTAATTTGAATTTTTTTATCTTTCTTTTCGTACAGATAGGAACAGAACATTCCTAAGAGAGTCTCCATAATTTGTTAGGTTTATTATGGATGTTATAAATCCGCCGATGAAGCGAAAATCCAATCTGTATAAGATGATAGAAATCCGATCAACAATATTCCTACTACAATAAAGATTTTTGCGCTAAAGATGTGATCATATATATTACAACATTTTCATATCTTTTTCAACGCATTGGGTATAGTTTCGATTTTTGGCCCTTTGACATTAAAGATGCTTGACCCAGGTAAGAGCCTGGGCGTTGTCAAATCTCTGTTCTGAGATCGGACGCAAATGATGTTATTTTCTAATGTTGTTCAGACAAACGTATTTGGTAATATTCTGCTATTTTTAGTAGATGAATTGAGCGAAAGCGAGTGGTACAATATCGGCATAAATGGCCTACCCGTGGTAAAATCAGGATATTTTCAAGCCACCGTGAATTATTGCCATTCCAATAGGACAATTTCTACGACATTTTGAAATGCCGTAACATAAGTATTCAGACTCGAAGATGCCATTACACAACGCAAGTTATACTATGGCGTCGTTAAAGCTTGTAGGAAACTTTATGACGTTGCCTAACAAGCGGTCAGTTGTCTGTGACGTTGGAACCAATATCCATGTTTTACCACGGATGTAGACGGAAAGCGTTTGAAGCAGGTCATATTAGAATGTTGGTATATCATTGTTGACCTCTCCTATTATCAATTTTTTGTTGTTCATTTCACTATTTTTGTTCTTCCGATTACGTAAGTTTACACTAGAATGCTTTCAATCTATGTAGTTTGCTCTTTTTAAGTTTTATAGTATAGTATAACTTTTGGCTACATTTTTTATGTTAAACCGTAACATAATGAGCCCGTTATTTAATTAACGCATTGATATATATTTTAATAAGCATGAAGTATGTGAGTGATCTTTTTTATCACATATTTTATTGAAATAACGCCGATTTTGCATGTGTAGCAACAGCATTATTTGGAGCACGTTAATTGTCCTCGGGGCAATAAGATGTTATCTGCCCTCTCGTTAACCTCACCGACGTCACTTCCACCCGACTGTAAATAATTTTCTGATCAGGGAGGAACAGCAAGATCTGGTCTAATGAAAGGTAAATATAATTCAGCAGTAAAATTATTTCTTGGTAGTGTCAAAATATGTGATAAATAGATTAATACATGGCCTTTTTCATATTGCCCTTGTTATCAGCCCTTGACTGATATAGTGGCTCGGGCTAAAGCCCTCGCGGCCGATATCAACGTCTCGTTCTGATAACAAGGACAAAACGAAAAAGGCCATGTATTAATCTATAATTATCATACACGCATATTGTTATCCAACGGGTGTGATACCACAGTTGATTGGTGAAATCACAAGTATATGCTTTTACTTGTACTTGTGGAATCTTAAACTACTTTGAAATTAAGACATTGTATTTAATATTTAAAAAAAACGTGAACTTCAGATATCGGACAACAAATAAATAGCTTCATTTGTGGTACTATTCACAACGGAACATAAACCGTTTCACACTGTCTCACACTTCTAAATGAATAGTGAAATGATTTATAAAGAATGTATTCGTTTCCGTTTAGGTGACGAGAAATTTACGACAGCAAGATTTTTTTTCTGCCTGTATGAATTCTATTCAATAGAACGTTTATCAAAATAAATCAAATTGTTATTACTCATTTGAGACAGTTAATGTCACACTCCACAAAGTGTTATATTATATTGTTAGTTGAGTATGTAATAAATGAGAAAGGAAGCGACAAATCTCTAATACGTTTATATTCATTTGTATGATTAATTTCAACATCAAGAACCTTAGAGAAAGGAAATATGAGTGGATGTGAATAACCAACTGAGCCGAGTAACCGACAGAATGGAGAGAATGGGTACCTTCAAGGGGCACACTATGGGTCAAACGTTATGGAATGATTACAATTCATACCAGAAACTGAGTTCCAATACATAAAGATCAAACGGAGGACTAAAAGTGTTGAATAATATAGTGCTACTAACTTGCTGATTCTGTATTGGCCCTTGTATTGATTCAAGGTTAGCCGTATTGGTCCCGAGGCCAATACAGCTGACCGAGAATCAATACAGGGCCAATACAGAATCAACGAGATCGCCACACTTTTATTAAATAACCCAAACAGTCCGTACAGCTTGTCCATATGACCAGTCCGTATGACAAAATAGTCTGTAAAACCGGTTCGTATGGAATTCCATATTACCCTGTTAGGAAGCTGTATTGCCCTAGTGGATACATAACGGGGCATTGTGACTTTTCGTATTGCCCTGGGCAGAAAATCTGTAGTGAAATATTAACCGGATAAATTTTCATATAAATACCGGTATTTATAAAGATCAGGCAACGTAAAAGTATTGGTCGTGCCAAATTTGCCGTAGTAAAGCTATTTTTATCATATTATTTAAAAATTTTTTTTTTTTTTATAGACTATACAAATTCAGTAATCTCGTAGAGACAGCATTCCATAGAAACATGAAAAGACTAAAAGTTAATTAACACCACTAGACAGGAACTAAATGGTCTAGATTTTGTGGTTTGTGTGAAAACTACAAAAAGTACAACTGCTTTTTATATAATGTTCAAGTAAAAAGCTCCGAATCTGTCGTCTTATTTAAATTTTAACACACGAATAATGTTACTATAATTATATGATAATAAGCCTTCGCTTATTCGTGTATTCTTTTCTCGAATATTTTTATTATTGAAATTAATCATACAATAGTGTATAATGTCATTTTTGTAAAATGATGATAAAGAAGATATCATTTTTTGTAAAATGATGATAAAGAAGATATCGGGAAAGGCCACCAACAAATAAACAGCATCAAAACCCTTCACAAAACCGGAACTTGAATAACGACAAACAAAGCCATAGAAACAAATGTCAGATTAAAGAAACTTTGAATCGATGAGTTAAATTGATTTTATATTGTACACACTGCAAGTGATTTAATTTTTGTGCTGTCTTGTTCTTTGTCCGTTTGGTTTGCTGTGTGTTTGTTTTACTATTTTGGTTTTGACTGTGGTATTTGTTTTCGATGTAAGTGTTTCAGGAATTGTCCTTTTCCCTTGTCGCTTAGGTATACAGATCGAATGACATGTATTTGATTAGACAATAGGGTCAAATTGTGCTTGCTTTTACGGTATAACTAGTTTACTTGTTAGTGGTTATTAAAACAAACTAATCAGAAACTAGGAAGCTACTGTCAGCGACGACAGTGATCCCCTCCACACCCCCACCTCCCGCAATTAGTTACCCAACACTTACCCAAATTTAAAAAATCTAAAGCATTATACCCATTCAAAGATGTATCCAATCATCCTATGAAGAAATTAAATCACTAATTCCAATGAAAAATTGAAAAGGTTTACCGGTAGGTAACAAGCTTAAATTCATTATTTTTTAAATTCACCCCTGTAGGCTCCAATTTTATAAAATTTAAATTTTAAAATGTCATTGCGTATTTGCATATGGTACACAACAATACTGTATAGAAATAAAATGTATAAATTGAAAAATGAAAAAAGGATTTTACGTCACAAGCTTTAATTCAAAAATTACGAAGCTTGGCCCCTCTGGTCCCTTGTTTATAAAGTCAAAATTCTAAAACCTTATTGTACATCAACATGTGGTATGCACCATCATATATAGAAATTTAATTCCTAAACCAAAAAGTGAAAGAGGAGTTGATGTCACAAGAAAGTGTGACCTATGGGCGGACGGACGGAGACAATCGCTATATCCCAGAACTTTCTTCGAAAGTGCGGGGATAATAACACTTCCATATATAGTATTTAATGGTCTTTCGTCATTTCTTTAATTGAAATTGGCAGCATAATCAGGACTCCAATATAAAGTCTTCAAACCAATAAAAGAAGACAGAACTATTTTGGCAGATTGATTGATTGATTGATTTATTGATGTTTTAATGAACGTCGAATTCCTTACTAAATAGCAAAATCTTGCACACGGTACATTGGTACTAATAGAAAAAAAACGCCATGAAAATAACTGGATTTTACTCACTAGCAATGTGACGAAGCAGGAAATGTTAACCGTTCCGAAGCACCTGGTGTCACCCCAAGTGTTTATTGTTTATTCTGTTTTCTTTTTCTTTAGTTCTTATATGTTTTATTTGTTTAGTTATACATGTATTTTTGTGGTATTTCTTTGTTATATTCCACCCTCATGACTTTGTCTTTTCCTTTTTTTCGAATTAACCGACTTTTCCCACTGTTTTGTAGCTTTGGTGATCTTTTGTCGATATTTATAATATAAATGTTAGTACCTATTTTGTCGGTGGTCTCGACTATAACAGTAATATATTTAAAAACGACAAAGTTTGTTTTCTGTTTGAGCCATACTTAACGTGTAGTTATCTTCTCATAAATGTTTTTGAAACTGATGAATATTGACATTAAGAGATCCATAGTTACAATACCTGTTAACATTTAGTCGTCCATCTTTAAAAACAAATATTTATAAACAATACAAACAGTAGGCAATAAACGGACCACACTCACGTGTGCTCATGGAAATCCCGACAACCTACCGACACACTGACTTGCCAAAACGACCCGATCTATTTGGTCGAACAGAAGTTCATGTGGAACGACGACGATTTGATCATGTTATTGGTACATCTTTGTGCAGCAACTGTCACACTAAGCCATTTTTTATGTTCATAACCTACCTATGTCATATTAAAATATGTTAACTTACATTTTAATTTGACAGCCTTTAATGAGGTATGTGCATGTGGTTTTTATTTCTTTGTTAATTTCATATTAGTAGAAATTTTTTCATCAAGCAATATCAAATTATGTATCAATTTCAGATGACGCAGAATGGGTCGCTTGTCATTATTACAAGTAAACTATCTGACACTTCTGTTCCACAAGATGTCGATGGTATGTTTGATTGAGTTACGAATGACATATTGACTTTTTCAGAGTGAGATAGTGTGACAGTACATTCCCTATTGTATTCATATTAATGTAATGATGTAAATTCGATATATGCAAATATACGTCCAATGTGAAATAACGTTGCAGGATATAGATGACATCGTATAGAAACGTATAAGCTAGTTTTAATATACTTTTTTCATTTTACAAAGTGAGAACGGTGTATTTATACGGATTATATAACGTTCATTGTGGTATATTTCGGTTATCACAGAAACATACTGAAGGTTATAATTTCAAATTCTATATATGTATGTGTATGTGTATATATAAATAATTCCAAAAAGGGAATATATTCTATATTATTACATATATGTAGATAATGCAGCTACTTGCCTTCTTTAGACTCCTTATTCTTAAACTAGTGGACCAATAACGGACGGTTCTGATGGGGTTTTAACGTCACCAATACTAAGTGGTCTGTACCAAGTCAGACTATCCTGATTCTTTTCTTTTTATGTTTGTGTTTTGTGCTGTTAATGTTATTGTTATCTGAGGGTCTATCGATAATTTGATTGGTGTGTCATTGTTGACATTTCTTTTATACGTTTTGTAGTTTATTTTTAGAATAAAGAATAATAGCTTTAAAGTATAAAGAATAGAGAATATTGGTCTAAAAATAATTAATAGTTCTCAAATATAAAGAATACTTTTGTTTTGACGGATTATTTTTGCAAAATTATGAGTTTCTGGTTTCATTCCCATAAAATTTTAAGAATAATCAATCTATTATGAGTAGAGACGGTATATTTAAAGAATACAGGATTTAAAAGATCCATTCAAGCTCTCATAACATTGCTAGCACCATTTTAAAATAATGAACTAACGATCATTCGTTTTATTTTGGGCGTGGCCGTCAATTGCTGTGTTTAATCTGCTCCCACCTCATATTTATTTCCATGGTAATTATGAATTGAATGCTCCTATGTATTTGGATCGTAACTTTTAAAAACCCATGTAAGTTGTTGTATGAATTATTTAATATCGCATTTGCAAGACACAGCTTTTGATCCTGCTTTTTTGGATTTAGTATTTATCTTCATCCACAATTAACAATATTTTTAATGATTTCGTGTCCAAATAAATATTAAATCAGACTTTGTCTGGTCTCTTATGTGTTCTAAACCGTAGATTAGCAACTGTATTACTCTATTTTCTAGAAATCCTATATTTATTCGTCTGTTATTGTCATATGTCAGTGGATTTACCATGAGTCAAGTGACAGCATGAGTTTTGGTTAAAAATCTGATTCTTATAAATCCTCAAATTTATTCGTTATAATATGTCCTTCATTAAATGTCAACAGACTATCATTTGGCATTATTTTTTTATTTTGATTATTCGAGTGGGATGAAAATTAAGTAAACGTAATTAGTATTAACACGGTTTTAACCAAAGATATTATCAAGTAGACTTTAGTGGGAGAATATCAGGGGTGCAGACAAGACAAGACTGAATCAACAAGGGAAAATATTGCTATTTCATAACTAAAAGGTTTTAGCTAAAAGGGTAAAACATTTCTTTTTAATTGGATGTCATCACTGAGGAAATTTTAAGGTGTCATCACAAACTGATTGACCGTTACAGTGTTCCAATATCGAAGATTATGTTGGATCTGTTTCCACTGTCGTAACATTTCATGTACCTCAACCGATTTGTGATTACCACTGGACCGACTTTGTTGAACTTCACGACGGCTGCCGTATACGGAGCAGGAACTGCTTACCGATCCGGAGCACCTGAGTTCACTCCTGGTTTTTAGAGAGTTGTTCTTTGTTTTTTTTTTTAGTTTTCATTGTTTATTTGTTGTGCTTGTGGTTGTTCTTTTGTCTTCACGGGTTTGTCTGTCTAATGGATTGAGTTTTTTTGTTTGCTCCTTTGGTATAATTGTCCTCCTCCAACACTTTTGACTTATAAATAGTATGTTTTTTCGTCCTGCACATAACTGTTCTTTGGGTTTTTATGTACATTTTGATAATTTTGGCATTCATTTCGGCTAGTTTTTATTTCTGGCCTCCGATTCATAGAGTATTGAAAGAGGTTTTTTGTTTCATTTAAGATATTGATTTGTTCAATACCTAGTGGACCTAAATGAGAAGACAAATTATATTTGTTCAGGGATGAAAGTGATGTTTGATGAAAAAAGAGGAAAATGTAAGGCCGGGGGTTTGGGGGCTGCCTAAGCCCCCAGCAGGGTCCAGTCCTCTGATTTGAAGATTTTAGGCTTGTTTCTGACATGTCCTGAACATAGTGTTTCATCATTTTCCATACCATGCATTTTGATATTTTGAAAACAATTTGAGGACAATTTCATGAATTTTAAGAAACTTTATCTTTTACTTAAGTACCTTATCACTTTATTTTACATAAAAAATGGATTACTAATACTCTTTACAGACATCTATAGTTAAGGCAAACATAATTTTCGCTCTTCAAAACTTTTAATATCGATCTTCAGACTTTTCTTTGTCAAGGTCGATCACGTATGCAATGAACTGATACCGAATGTCAACTGTTGAGGGTTGAGGACCGCATTGGCAACACAATAATTAAGTAACCAGTTCACTGAGTTCATACTGGTTTACGATACATGATTTACCTACTAACAGTATGTGCATACACGGAACCAGTTCATTGTTTACTTTTCAATCGCTGAAACACAAGAAAACCGTCACCAATCACCCAAATAATCAGACCGATTTTACTGATCTTATCTCTGAGCGATATGATGACCGAAATAAAAACAAACAACACTAGGAATCACCAAGTAAGGGTGAAATTAAGACATCACCCCCCCCCCCCCTCTAAAATTTTCTCAACGGATTTACACGTATCTCAAAAATGACCAAATCGGCATCAGAAAAAGCGGAAATCCGCGGATCCGCGGAAAACTTTCATCCCTGATTTGTTACCAAACAAACAACACCTGTTTGACCTGAATGTGGCAAAACCTGATAGAGTTTATGGATTATCAATCATGTTGCTTTTATTATTGAGCAACCATACCAAACTACATATCACGTGTAGCCAATATGTATGTACTGTTCAGTGCCTGTACCAAGTCAGACTATCCTGACTCTTTGTTATGTTCATGTTTATCTTTTGTCCTGAGTTCTGTCAGTTGCTTTGCTTGATTGGTATGTCATTGTTGACCTTTCCTGTTATCCGTTTTCGGGTTGTTTATTACTCTACCTTGTGATTCCTCTCTTAATTAAATTAGAATCAAAATAGAAACAGTAAAAATTTCGTCACTGATGACGAACAAGATTACTACGCTATAGTCTACAATAACGTTAAACTGTTCTTTTCTTAAATCTTGACGTCGAAGTTTTTGGACGACTGAGGTTTCATAAAACAATAGATTAACGTCGTAGTAGATAAAAATCTTGTTTGTCAGAAATATTGTTACCGTTTCTGTTTAAATCATATTGATGATGCCTCTAATTTTCCGTAAAAGCGAATTTTTCCAATTGTGAGGGGGTGGAAAGGGGGGTACCTTTCTCCTTTCTCCCGCCCCTCTCTCCTTTCTCCCGCCCCCTCTCTCCTTTCTCCCGCCCCTCTGCTTCCATCTCCCACCTTAACAACCGTCTTTTTTCAGATCAATCGATTTTAATATAAATTTGAATTAATATATGACCATATATAGGTGGCATAGGTCTTTATTAAAGCATATACTGATTTTACGAACAAGGCCTGCCTCCGACTCGTACTCAAATTAATACACAATGTTGGAATGTTGTCAATGGTGCGTTGTGCATGCCCCAATGTCAAGAAACTCATTTTTGATATGTATGGTCATGTATGAGGATCATGAAATTAGACATAGTTTTTTATTGTTTCATCTCTATTTTTCCCTGTCCTCGAGAACACCTTACTTTGTATGGTCAAGCGGTTAACGTAGATATTTTAAGGTGACCTGGAAAACGCGATAAGTACATGTAATATTGTTTAGAGGAGGGAATGTATCTCTCTGACATTGTCAGCATCCCTTCTTTTTAAATTTGTAGAAGATCGCCAAATACTTAGAGGAAACATATATCCACATGTGAAGGCAAACCGGAAATGATGGGGGCATTTTAAAAAGGAAAACGTAACGGAGAGATAATTCCGTTTTGAAAGGATGATTTCTAGAAATGATCGGAAATGGCAAAAATAGTTTGGGAAATATAAATGTTGCCTTTTTTTGTCGCCTGCAGAACGCATGGTCGACACATAGGGATCACTATCTGTCGTCTTGCGTCGTCCTGCGTCTTGCATCGTTACACTTTTCTTCTATCCTCAACTACTCGTAAACCGCTCAAAGGATTTTGATGAAACTTTCTCTGTGCATTAACCTTAATGCACAGGTGTGCATATATATTTCATTTTTAGAAAATTTAAATTTTTTTTGGTAAAAAATGACATTTTTTGAAAAAAAAGGGGGGGTCAAAACTTCTATCCTCAACTACTCCATAACCACTCAAAGGAATTAGATGAAACTTTCACTGTGAATTAATCTTAGTGCACAGGTGTGCATATATATTTCATTTTTAGAAAATTTTAATTTTTTTTTTTTGGTAAAAAATGACATTTTTAAAAACTTTTAATTTTTTTTGTAAAAATTGACATTTTTTTAACAAAAAAAGGTGGGTCAAAACTGCTATCCTCTACTACCCCATAACCGCTCAAAGGAATTTGATGAAACTGTCTGTGCATTAACCTTAATGCACAGATGTGCATATATATTTCATTTTTAGAAAATTTTAATTTTTTTTTTTTTTTTTTTTTTTTTTTTTTTGTAAAAATTGACATTTTTGAAAAAAAAATGGGGGGTCAAAACTTCTATCCTCAACTACTCCATAACCACTCAAAGCAATTTGATGAAACTTTCTCTTTGCATTAACCTTAATGCAAAGGTGTGCATATATATTTCATTTTTAGAACATTTTAATATCTTTTGTAAAAATTGACGTCCGCAGGCGACACATATCTTCCTTGGAAGACTCACACATTTTTCAAAGATTTGTCCATTTATTAGAACATTTAGTATCCAGTTTTTTCGTTTTTTTACCTCTTTATTTTTTTTTCAACATTAAAGTTCGTCTCCCTTTGATAGTTCTCCCTCCTTTCTCCCGCCCTTTCTCTCCTTTCTCCCGCCCCCTCTCTCCTTTCTCTCGCTCCCTTTCTCCCTGTCTCCCAATACCCTTTCCACCCCTTCAATTGTTTTTAAGAAAAATATGACGTGACCACAAAAAATGTGACATTGTCAAATATTAACATGTTCTGTTTTCATAAGTTTGAACCATCTATAGACTTTCGGGAAAACCTTATTGTTATATTGAATGCGCAAAATTAAAGTAAAGTTCCGAGCATTTATAAAGAAAGCAGTTGCATGCAGAAGTAAAATGTACATGTAGATGAGATACACAAAAGTAAATGGCTCCTAGACGTTCAGTGATGATTAAAAGTCAACAAAACAAGGACTACGTTACCTCAAAAATACTATTTTAAAAAATTCCAAATAAACACAGTAAGGATAGACTCCAATGTAAATTTTTTCGTTTTATTGGCCTCACTGATTTCTTGATCAAGGGACAGTTTCAGTGTAAATAATTTTCATATACATGTATAGATATTCAGAAATGGCAAAATACAGACACCGCTTCAAAAATCAAAACATAAATGGAAATGGGCCACAGAAACAGAGTTACCATAGTAACCTTTCATTTTCTTGTGAACAATGGTACAAAAAATCTGGAATTTTACCAATGTTCGACTAAAAATTAAAGTCTTGTGTAGCGTTTCAATGGAGATGAGCCTTAATTTTTCAGATTCTACATAAAAGTTCATTACATTTGTTAAGAAAAGCTTTAAAGGTGCAATGTTAATTTTGATATATAGAACTTGTAAAATACTTTTATATGCTGCCTTGGGTTCATGTTCTATTTCGGGGACAAAAGCTTTTGTCATTTCTAGCTGATTTGTTGGATATCTTTTAAAGAAATATTTGGTCATGGTACCTATGTCATTTCTGTCATCCATGAAAACGAAATGAACAACGAAGTATAGGCTCAGGATAAACTTTTACTCAGTGGTACATAAAAAGAAATTTATACGAGTCCTTGTTATTAAGTCGGATTTTCGGGTTGTTACATCAAAGGAATTTCCTGTACGATTGTGTATGGTTATAAATGGTTAAAACAGGATTATATATTTTACAATTTTTTCTTCAAATGTTTTATGGCAATAAAATTTCAAATCGAATATTCTAGTTGTATTTATGTCAAGGTTGGTATATGTATATGGTAAATAGGGTTTTCAAATTATACCTCATCGATTTTGACCCGAGGGCCATATAGTCGCAGACTGATATGAATTGAAATATGAAAATGCCACTATACTAACTATCATTATGTCATGTATGTGCTAAAACGTATTCAAGACCTACAGACTGACTAAATAGATATGCCGTTGATTGATTTTCATTGAAGGCGGAGATTAGAGACAAAGTGAAATCTTTATCCTAAATTTACGATATTGTTGATGTCTGTGGTTTAATATCAACTCATCAAAATAATATCTAAAATATCAAATCCTTTATTGTCTGTTACAAAATTTCAAGTTACACAATTTTCTGGTTAATCCCTGGCATTAACCACAAATGTTGGATGTACTGTATAATATGATAATACGTACAAGATTTGGAAAAAAACAAATATTTTATTACCAAAAGTAAAGTCACCAGACATTAATATTTAATTCCGTCTGGACTCCTAAACAACTTCTACTTACATTAATATCGCTCCGGTTTATTGTAAATTAGTACAATAGTCGATAAAGTAGAATTTCATCTTTTATGACGTTAAAAAGTTTCATTGAAAACCTAAATAAGATATTCGAATTCAAGCAACTCAAAGCCTTGCTACAAAAAATGTTTTTAATTGAAAAATGAATACGGTTTTAACTGATCAGTTCATGGTTAAGTTGTTGATGAATTTCAATTACTTTTTATTAAATTGAAACCCAGATGACGAGACAGAATAATAGTTTTGGAGGCCATGAAATATTCATTCATTTATTTCATATAAATTTTAGTAAAATAACTACTATTATGTCATGATGCCATAAAATGTAACCAGATATCCATTTATCATAGTTTATCTTTGCACAAGGTGAAATTCGTGAAAGACCCCTTCTAAATTATTAAAACCTATCATTTACACGTTTCAAAACATCATGATATAAATAGGATATACCGCTGTCGGGCTAACGCCCTAAGAGGGTTATATCCAATTCTTAATGTGTACACGATATTTCATCCCAACAATATTGATTAAATTCTGTATGTTCATTTCGACATTTATAACATTTATTTTGTGTTGGAAACACCTATAAGCTATTAAAGTTCATCTTATACATTGATGAGAAAATTATTAATCTTGCTTCAGAATAATGATTACACTATGGTGAAACTTAATTTAATGCAACATGGCTTTTACCATACTGACGGGTCTAAGGGCTGTTTGTGATCCGAATTGCGGTGATAAGAGGGGACATGGACACATTCAACTCTCTTGAAAGTCAAAATTATATTAGGTATTGAGGATGCATTTGCCGAAAGTTTACTGGCGATGTGTTTACAGAACAATACAAAAAAAATTGATGCAGTCAAATATTAAAATACAATACTGTTTAATCCAGTACAAAGATATAATCTAAAAAAGGTTTTTGAAATCCCTAGAATTTACTCCTTGTACGCGCTGTTGTTTCAGGGGGTATTAATTTCAAAATTGATGGCTTGAAATTTTCAACATAAAAAAATGATTATCAACGTTGCAACCAGCCTTGTATGGCAATATTGTTAAGAAAAAAACTGAATAATTGAAAAATGAAACAAGAGTTAACGTCACAAAATATTTACGATTTTCGAAATTCGACCCTTGTAAGTGCCCCAATTTTAGAAAATCAAAATTCTAAAACCTTATTGCGCCTCTACATATAGTGCATGATGATAATGTGTAGAAATAAAATGCATAAATGAAATGAAAGATGCAAAAATTGAAACTTTTCGAAGTTCAACCCCTGTGGGCCCCAATTTTAAAAAAATTAAATTCTAAAACCTTATTACACATCTATATATAGTGCATGACAATACAGTATAGAAATAAAATGCATAACTTGAAAAATGAAATAATAATTTACGTCACAAGCTTAAATTGACAATTTAAAATTCTATCCCTGTGAGCCCTAAGTTTAGAAAATCAAAATTCTAAAATCTTATTGCACATCTACTAGGGGTATGTAACAATACTGTGTAGAAATAAGATTTTAGGTGACAATAAAGTGTGACGGACGGACTTACAGAAGGACGGGGGCAATAAGCATATCGTGCAACTTCTTCGAAGTGCGGGGATAACAAAAGATAAAAGAAAGACTAGTATTGAAATTCCTAGATTAAGGCAGTCGGAAATTATCTATCCGCGCACTCCCCACATAATGTATCCATGTGCACCTTTTTCACAATCATATCTTTGAATACAAATGAAAAATTAAAGAGGAGTTGAGGTCACAAGCTTAAATTTTCAATTTTCGAACTTTGACCCCTGTTGGCCCCCAAGTTGTGAAAACCAAAATTCTAAAACTTTATATTTATCAACATATAGTATGTGACAATACTGTATAGAATTCTAACGCATAAAGTGAAAAATGAAAGAGGAGTTCAGGTCACAAGCTTAAATTCACAATTTTTGAAATTCGAACCCTGTGGGCCCCAATTTTTGAAAATCAAAATTCTAAAACCTTATTGCGCATCAACATACGGTAATTAACAATACTGTATAGAAATTAAATCCATGGATTTAAAAATTAAAGAGGAGTTTAGGTCACAAGCTTAAATTCCTAATTTTCAAAATCGACCCCTGTGTGCCCCAATTTTTGAAAATCAAAATTCTAAAATCTACATACAGTATGTGACAATACTTCATAGATATTAAATGCATGAAGTCAAAAATGAAAGAGGAGTTTAGGTCACAAGCTTAAATTCACAATTTTTGAAATTCGAACCCTGTGGGCCCCAATTTTTGAAAATCAAAATTCTAAAACCTTATTGCGCATCTACATACGGTAATTAACAATACTGTATAGAAATTAAATCCATGAATTTAAAAATTAACGAGGAGTTTAGGTCACAAGCTTAAATTTCTAATTTTCAAAATCGACCCCTGTGTGCCCCAATTTTTGAAAATCAAAAATTCTAAAATCTACATACAGTATGTGAAAATACTTCATAGATATTAAATGCATGAAGTCAAAATGAAAGAGGAGTTTAGGTCACAAGCTTAAATTCACAATTTTTGAAATTCGAACCTGTTGGCCCCAATTTTTGAAAATAAAAATTCTAAAACCTTATTGGCCGTCTACATATGGTAATTAACAATACTGTATAGAAATTAAATCCACGAGGAGTTTAAGTCACAAGCATAAATTCATAATTTTCAAAATCGACCCCTGTGTGCCCCAATTTTTGATAATAAAAAAATTTAAAATCTTACTTCGAATCTATATACAGTGTGTGACAATACTTCATAGAAATTAAATGTATGAAATCAAAAATGAAAGAGGAGTTTAGGTCACAAGCTTAAATTCACAATTTTTGAAATTCGAACCCTGTGGGCCCCAAGTTTTGAAAATAAAAATTCTAAAACGTTAATGCGCATCAGCATACAGCATGTGTCAATACTGTATAGAAATTAAATGCATGAGGTTAAAAATAAACGAGGAGTTTAAGTCACAAGAAATTGTGACGGGCGGAGGGACAGACAGACAGACGGATGGTAGGACGGACGCACGGGGGCGATAACAATATCCCCGAACTTCTTCGAAGTGCAGGGATAAAAATTAAAAATAATCAAAATCTGTGTTAATTTTTAGTCACATATTTATTTCTCTATTTCGACCTTAACCGGAATCCAGAACAAACCATAAACTTTCCAAGACAGTAAATCAACACCAAACAACCCGGTGAAAAGTCAGAACTGGAGAGGTTCAAGTGACACGCAATATCACCTAAAATTCATTCGAAAGTGCTTGGGTAATTTTTATTATACGGTGAAAAAAAGACAAAGTTACGTGGCGAAATATTACAAATATTTCAAATCGCCTGAAATAAACAGCAAAATAATTTTTTCATGTGTATAACTAAAGTCAAGAAATAACTAAGGGATATTCGGAGAGGAAAATTGAAACAACTGACAAACATCTGGAGAACAACCAAGACAAGACCAAATCAAATACAAACACTACAATTAAAAACTAAAAACATATGAACAACATGGACCCCACCAGGTCAAGATAAGATGCAGACTTGGCAGTATCTGTTATATCCTTAATTTCGAGCTCATTGGGATAGATGAGATGTAAGAAATTCTCAAAACGTGAATTGTTGAGTGATAAAACATCTATGTAGGGTAGCTGAAAAAAAGGTACGGGCTAACTTCTTCTGTTTCTCCTTAAGAAGCCAAGGAAGTCTGCCTCATATTAGTAAAGGAACAAGTCGGCCAGGAGTGACGCACAATTAGTGCTCAATTGACTGTTGGAAAGAATGTCCACCAAATTGAACAAATTTGTTGTCGATTAAAAATTCAATCATCAGGACAATTTCGTCCTCTGTATATTTTTTGTTAGATTTAGAGTAGTTTTTTTTACAAAGTATGATTTATCTCTACCAATGACAAGGTACGTTTATCTACTATTGCAATTTTTATTTTGAACATCGAAGTATTAGATCTTTCAACTTCTCCTTCAGTTGTATAATTAAACATACTACAAAATATTCATAATCACAATCGAGACAACCTAGGAAACATCAAATAACATAATTAACAGCAAGAAAAAAGAGATGGTCTTTGGCCGATATACTAAAATATTTAGCATTTAAAAACTTTTTTATAGATTGCAAAAGAAAATATACGCAGGAATTGTTTCCTTTGACACGCCATGAAGTATTTGAAGTGTATCGGTAGGCAATGAAAACTAAATTGACGGGTATATTTCCTTTCTGGTAGTTCGATGCGTTCTTTTTGTTTCAGTAGTGAGAATATTTTTACGTTTAACTTTCCGGTAATACGTTTGAAGCTTCATACAGAAGATGTCAAATCGATTAATTAATGCAAATTTTCTTTGTACATAACTGACTACACTTAACAATGCTTGATTTAAACACAAGCTCTTTGACGTAAATTTACATCAAAATTGAAAAATACCAATATCATGACAGTGATTACAATCGCTTCTCATGTTCTGTGTAGTTAGTAGGGATACTGACAAGGTTTCCTCTGATGTCCCTGTGAGTAAGATATCGAAGAATAAATCGTAGTGCAAAAATGGATCTTGAAAATCGCTGTAGTTGCTTTCAAAACATGTATTTAAAATATTATATTTAACATTTTTTTTAAGCAAAACAGGTGTCGGAGCTATTACAATGTAAAGAGGCATATCTGTTTTAATTTCCACAATCATGACATGAAAACTCTTGTATATACAGTAAAAATGTCATAGACCACAAATCTCTATTCACATTTTCCATTTCACAAAATCCAACCGAGTTTCTCTAACTCATTTAGAACATTAATAAAGCCGTTTTATAATATTTTGCGGTATGACACCTGCAGTGGTATATTGATCCAATCATCTTGTAACGCATGAACAAGTTTTTGTAAGGATTGAGGCTGTGGTTGCCATTACCGGACACGTCTGTCTAAGTCGTCCTAAAAATGACCAATGGGGTTGGGATCAGGTGCTTTGGGCGGCCAAGGAAACACAGCAACGATGTTACCCGTGAGGACTGCTGTTGTTATTCTTGCCGTATGGAGTAGGGCGTTGTCATGTTGAAATCTTGCACCATTCTGTTGCATAAACGGTGGACCATGCGGCTGTAGCTTAACATCACAGTACCGCTGGGCTGTGAAATTTCCTTGAATGTGCAACGACGCTATCTTTCCAGTATGCGATATTGCAGCCCACATCATTACACTCCTACCACCGAATCTGCCGACTTCTTGAATGTAGTTGTCGACAAAGTGCTCATTTCGTCGTCGGTATACCCTCGCTCTACCATCGCCTCTTTGCAACAGGAACCGCGACTCAACGCTGAACCAAATTGTTCTCCAGCGTTGCTGTGGCCATACCCTGTGTGTCTTAGCTAATTGAAGTCGGATTTGACGGTGTCGGCGTGTCAAAACAACAGCTCGAACGGGACGTTTGGTTCGTATTCCGGCTTCACGTAGGCGGTTACAGACTGTCTTGTCTGAGATCCTATGCGGTCTAGGAATTGCTACTGCAGTGGAGGTCGCTGTTGTGAACCTTCCCACAAACGACGTGACCAGATGTGACAATCTGGGGAAATGACCTTTAGCAGGGTTGACAATTTGGGATATCTCACTCCTCAGACGGCCGTAATTGGTAATTGTATACTGTTAGGTCAATATATTGATTTGGCTGTATAACAAAACTCCATTGCCTTGCAATCAGTAAATAAGCATAAAAAACCTTATTGCACAATTACTGAATTTGGCATCTCACCGAAACACAAATTGGGGGAATATGGATCTAGAATATTGGTTAATATGTAAATATAGATTCTCTTTCAGGTACGAGTGACTTATGGAATTTCTCCACCCTCAGTAGTTAAATTTTCTATTTTCAACACTCGAGCTTTTGCTATTGAGAGTGGAGAAATTCCTAACTCACGGTAAATTGAAATGGAATCTGTTTCGACAAAAACCTCAAGAAAATGTCGTTGCTGTGTAGTTTGTTTACATAGATGTCATTTCGAGACGTATATATTTAACCACCGGGAAGTGGTTAAAAATATGTATGTATTGTTATCCCACCGATTAAACACATCAAGAAAAGGAGAAATGAAAGTAAACAATACGCAAGTCAAATAACATTAACAAAAAATAGTTTATATGTGATGTGCATTTAATTATAATGGATGCTGCAGTAAACAAAATTGCCCATGGTTCAGGATCACTAATTCCAAAATAGAATTTTTGTGGGGCACGAAACCAGTTCTTAAAAAAATAGTGCTGCCAGTATCAGATAACATATGAAGAAATACTTAAAATTTAGAGAATAATTAATTTGTGTCTTATAAAACAGAGTAGATTTAAAAGACAATGCATGAGATACAGAAAAGATTTGGCATTTTTTAATGGAGTAAGGATACCTGGAATTTTTGGAAAATTTAGATTACAGAAAAGGGTTTCCCCAGGGAGATCTCATTGAGACCATGTTTGTGAAAAATTTAATTTCTAATTGTACCACGAAAATCTAACCTGTGGTGCAGATTTTTCCACTGTACCAGATTTTTTCTAGCTTTAAGGCCAACGAAATATAGGGAAATGACAAAATGGCGTCAAGTTTAGGCCATGTTATTTGAATTATCACATGAAAATAAATAGTGACCCTAAACACATACAGTCATTGCTGTATTCGTTGTTTCTGTTTTTATCCTTTATTAGCTTACCAAAGGGGTAATGAAAGGCAAGATCAAGGACCTTGTTGAATGAAGTGAAAGCAAGTATGCCTCGTGCTCATCCAATGTTGATATTAGGAAATCCTTAAAATTACTATTCTACGTGCTCAGAACAGAGACTAAGAACTCAAGAAGAAAATATGACACAAAGGCAACACTGAATGTTTTTAAAAAATATTTAACCAGTTATATAGACACTATTGACGCCAATTTGTTATATTCAGGGTTTAAGGGGGGCTTTCGTTTACGATATGCGGGTCCTCGTGTATCCGTTATTCAAAAAATGATACCTGCAGAAATGCATAGGAATGAAACTAAAAAGAAACTTGAAAAAGAAATAAGTAAAGATAAATTTTGGGGTCCGTTTATTAATATATTCAAATTTAAGAATATCCCCTATTAGTCAGCTGGTAGCAAAAGGGTCTTCTTGGGACGTTTATATGATTTATTATCAAGGATTAAGGTGAAATAACCACAATACATAATTCTTTTAGCAAAACATGTGAAGGATGATGCCTTTTTATTGGAATTGTTAAACAATTTTAATGGTGACAGTTATATCCCAGCTTTGGTTATCTAATGAAGCAACTGAATTGGTTACTGGCAGTGCAGGTCATGAATCTCTAGGATGTGGGGCATATTGTGCATAGTTTAAGACAGCTCACACCCTCTATGTTAGATGGTCAATCAATATGTCGTGATATATTGGCCATTTTAGAAAGATCCTGAAGTTTTATATATTTCATTCACATTCTTAATATATTATTCATATAATTTATTAGCATCTGAATTTACAGGGTTAATTTATGAGAACATTGTTAAAATATATGATATTTTAATATATCGTTTATAATGGTATTGGTAAACCTCGTAGCTAATTTTCCAGGGATAATTAATTTTCAAATAGATCAGTTAATATGGTTTGCTATATCATAACAGATGTCAATTTAGTATACATGTATATATATTCACGAAATAATCGATAAACATTTAAATCGTTCGATTGATGAAAAAGCTAACGAAAACGAAAACAAGAGGCGACTTGTATCACTCATCTAGAACATTTAAATAACCTGATTTATAAAATCCAATAAAATATAAATCTAAATCGCAATCAATTTAAGAACTCCAGAAATAGCTTAAGAAAATAGAATAAAAGTCCCACAATTTTATTCATGAATGGCCTATATTTTTGTTGAATTTCCTAGTTGTAGTGAAGGTTTTTATATTGACCCAAATACTTCTTTTAGAAAATTACATCAAAGAGGGTTACCAAAGATATTAATAATACATTTTGCCGATTATCTGTTGGTAGAAATGTGGGCGATATTAGTCCAAGGTGCGAAGGATTCCCTGGGTACACGTTTGAAAGGAGAACGCCTAATGACCATTCTCAAATTAAGATTTCCACTGGCTGGTTAACTTCTAAAAAGACTTTTTTATAATTTTTCTACTTTGGCAATATTGGTCCTTGGTCCTTGGTCGTGACCCCTGGATACATTTTTGAAAAGGGACCATGCAAGGACCATTCCATCAGAGTTCCAGTTACATATCAAATGTAGTTCCAGAGGATAAGATTTTTCGAGATTTATCGTGGTTTCATTACGTTTGCATTAATAGTCGAAGATCCTAATCCTAACACAATTATAAAACTGAAACACCCAAGGACTATTCCATTAAAATTTGTTCACCGTTATGTTTAAATATTTCTGCCAAATTTGCTAATTTTCCTATTTTCACCAGTAAAGCCAAAGAAGTCGATACATGTAAGTGGTCATACGAGAAAATGAAACACCAAAAGTGGGAAGTTTAAAATAAGAAAATCAAAGTTATCTCGTTACAGAGCTTGATTGTATGTGCTTTTCACACTCTCTGTATACATATGGGAATAAGTCTAAATAGTCGAAGGAGGCAGAACCAGGTCTGTTTTGATATCTTTGATTTTTAGGTAATTTGAGTAGTTGGTATCTGGATATTCGAGAAAAGGACTATCGTCAAGTGAAAATGTAACATCAACATATCTAAAGCAAACCCAGAACTAGATACGATATCAGCTTTTTGTGTATTTCTGGCGACATTTTAGTAAAGGAGTTTACTTGTCTAAACAGTGTTGGTGGTTGTAGTTTACGTATTCAGTATAAGGAAGGAACATTGTTTAATTGAAGCAAAACAAATAATAATGGTAAAAGCGGCGTTCACTTCTTAATGTATTGTCATGCTACCCTAGAACCATTTATGACAGTTCTACCGTAGAACCATTTATGACAATTCTACCCTAGATCCATTCTGGACGATGTCTACCCTAGAACCATTTATGACAGTTCTACTCTAGAACCATTCTAGAACCGTCCTCTATGAAAGAATAATTGAAAGGTTAGAACTGATATCAACTGTAGGTGGAGGTAAAAGTTTTATCTGCCAAGAAATTTTAAGGACCTTTTCTTAATATTAATCAATTCAGATGCTCTTTGCATAATTTCTATATTTATTATATATCAAGTGTTCTTTTCTTTAAACTGAATTATCATAGTGACATGAGTATAGAGAATCTCCTTTGGGCTGATCACATTGGACACAAGTAGAAACATTCCTTACAGCCACGTCTCATGGTGCCCCTTGTGATCAGCCAATTTTAACTTCGGGATCTTTAAGATTATGCTCAATTTTTCTTGTGACGTATGCAAAGGGGAATCACTCCGTCTAACCTGGTGTGCCATTCAGATGAATATATAGATATTTGATGTTATTAATGTTAAGTTATTTAGTAACTATATTGTCTGTATGGATGTGTAATTATATTCATGAATAAATAATAAGTCAAATGTGATACTATGAATGTCCTCCTGGGGCCCTGTTTTGGTTCAATAAAGTTATTCTATTCCACTGAAAATCGGGATTATCTTTCTTTGGCAATGTCTTGAATACTCTCTATATTCGGTTTATTTCTATGCTTTTCGACTATTTTCAAAATGTGGCCCCTAAAATAATCATGTTAAGGAATAACATTCCGAAATTCCAATTGCTACACAATTGATAGTGTTGTTGTATACTTTTTCTTATAAGATATAAAATATTGTTAAAAAATAAATATTATCTCAAATATTACAGCCGGCCTTTTTACGAATTCTGTATCCGTCCAGACCGTCGATTGTGATTTTACACAAAATAAATACGCTAAAGTCTAAATCACCAAGCTGACATCAAAACCCAGCTTAATAATTACTAGATAGTGTCCATGCATATGGAATGCCGTAACTGTCTTGTTATGACTAATATTCATTATATGATGTGCATTTATCATTATATGATGTGCATTTATCATTATATGATGTGCACATGCCATTATATGATGTGCGATCGTCATTATATGATGTGCAAACTTCTTTATATGATGTGCAAATAACATTATATGATGTGCAAATAACTTTATATTATGTGCACATGTCTTTATATTATGTGCAACTACCTTTATGTGATGTGCAAACATATTTATATTATGTCCAAACATCATTATATTATGTGCAACTACCTTTATGTTATGTGCAAACATCTTTATATTATGTCCAAACACCATTATATTATGTACTTTAACAATTTTGTTTTGTGCTGAATTTCATTTCATTATATGCGGTCAGTTCGTCTTTATATGATGTGCAAACATCATTATTATGTCCAAACAACGTTATGATGACGTTCGAAATCGAAAAGGTGATTCCAATCCGGTTCCGAAAAATCATACTATCACTTCCGTTGCTGAAACAAATTTGGCGGTATAAACAATTAGTTTTACAGAAAGATGGCGACTTCTGTAGAAATGGAGTCCATATTAAAAAAACTGAACTTGGAAATGTTCGTAGGGAAATTCTTGGAAGAAAAAATAACGCCCGATATAATTTCAAAACTATCCGTATATGAGTTGCGCAGTTTAGGCTTAGTAGATAGGTCTTCTATCATGAAACTACGTATAGAATGTTTGAATTATGGGAGAACTCGTCTTTACCAACAGCCAGCTCGCCTAACATTTACCATACCAGAGGAAATATTGCAATTTCTTATAGAGTCTGAATTTTCAATTTCGGAAATAGCCAAAATTCTATCAGTATCTGACAGCACAATATACAGAAGAATGAGACAATGCAACCTTACAAAAATGTTTTTTTCTGACAAATTAACATTTCTTGAAATCCTGTCCTACGAATTTTCTTTAAAAATGATATGTTTTTGCTACTGGAATTTCCGTTTTATTGATATAAAATTTATAGGGGGTCACCGAATTCGTTTTTTGAGTATGGATAGTTGAATCTGCTGTACAGCGTAGAAAAAGCGCCGAAAAAGCAAAAATAATCGTGACGTCGTGAATCTAAATCTTATTTTTGGACGTTTTTAGGTATTGCACAGACACTTGGATGATTTATACTGCAAAAACGAATTTGGCGACCCCCTATAGCTTTCATATCAATAAAACGGAAATTTTAGTGGCAATAACATATCAATTTTTTTTAAAAATTCGTAGGACACGTTTTTGAGAAAAGGCAATTTAAAGTAAAATTTTTCAATATTTTTTGCGATATTTACGTGCATCCTATACATTTGTACTTCTTTCTACAGAATATTCAATTTGCTATATATCCGAAAGTATAAAAGTTACTTATATATTTTTTCGATATTCATATGCAGTTCCACATGCTCTAATTGCATAAAAAATTTCATAAAAATCCGTGAGATAGCCCATTTACGTACCGGTTACCTTAATTTTGGGGCTCAATCATCTCTTCATAAAATTGCTGCGCCCAGTGAATCTTCTAATGGTGTATTATAACCTCTAAGCTAATCAAGTAACTGCTAAATGCCATCCAATATCATTTTATCATTGTCTGTCTGATTTTAATTTCGTTTTTTTTCCTGTTCTTGGTCTTGACATTTTTACTGGGGATAATCTCCAATCTCAAAATAGGCTATCTAGACATTGAATGAGATGCTATCGAATGCCTGATGTTATTTTCATACCCTACGTGTCAGAATCATAGTAGTCTTTATTTGGCTTAATTTCTAAACATGTCCATCTGCATTTGAAAACACTATTGCATTTTGCATTACCTCGATCTCCTTGAAACAGAAACCTTGTATGGCATTTGCGGTTATTGGATGCATAAAATTTCTTATTGATCAATATTTATAATGGAGCTAGTTTAATAAAAACATGAATAATTAATATTTAATTAAATGTTCAGATGTAAACGGATCTTTTACAGCAGATGTATTGTATTGTAATATATAATTCCACATCAAATCGATAAAATTTGGATTAATTCATGTGAAAATTGCTCAAATGTTTCAAGATTCTTGTGAGTAAGTTTATAATTTATTTACGCATACATTATACTTCTATATCTAAAAGAAACGCGAATTACGAATAATAAAACAGACTGCTTCGTTCATAGCGTCTAACAGTTATTTTTCTAAAATAGAATTAAAAACAAAAAACACCAGGTCTCTAATTTTGTTCTCTGGTCATTACCTTTTGTGTCACTTACCTATTGAAACAGTCATCAAATTTTGATTTTTCTAGACTGTACCCTACCCTTCATCTTGTTCAACTAAAATATGTTTTGCGTAATCTATAGCTAATTCAGCAATAAGGAATACAAAGATACGTATATCTGATATTAGGTAAGGAAATTGATTGTTTCGTGTTGTTATTTTCTTCTTTTTTTTTTTTGGTGAGTATAGAGGATAGGTTTTTCAGCAGACTATTGGAATTCTTACGGGGACAGACTGTGCACTGCTTTTAGACCTAATTTAAAAACTACTTCAGCTGCATTTCCCTACTCGTGATCTAATTTTTAATGAATGAAAATCTTAGATATACTATAGTTTGTTTGTATGCATGTACCTTAAATTTCCGTTTATGAGTATTGTTCTGGAAGAGCAGACAGAAAGGCTACCTTTCTCAGTCGAACGAAGTATGAATTGAAAACCTCAGTGCAGACCATCCTATGCTCAGTATTACATTTTTATACAAACTTAATGTCAAAGTAGAATTAAAATATTGATCGACGTTGTGTGTTAAGAACAAGATAATGAATATTTTATTATACCAGTTTGTGTGCACTGTATACGCAAACTTCACTCAATCATGTTTGCAGTCCTCAACGTTAAAAATGTGGGAAACCGAAAGAATAACAAAAGACTCGCAGGGCAAATTCAAAGACAAAAACCATCTAAGAATAGAGTAATAGTTTAGGGAGATGCTTATCTGAGCATTAATTTTATGACGGTATGTTTAAGTTTCACGAAAGTAATGATATATATACGTATATATATACAAGCAACTAAGCTAGTGATATTCTCCCGATCATGAAATCCAACGGCAAAGCATACATGCTGCATCCCATTGAAAGCGCTTTGTGTTTTTTTTATGTATTTCCATAAATATAAGCTTTCAATCTATTTTCCAGGCTAAAAATATTGATATTAAAGAATGTTTACTGAATAGATTTCGAATCGTAACTAATGATAATTGAATTCTTTTAGAACATTTGAGTTTCTTTTGTTTAAAAAATTGGTACCATAGAAATAAAAAGATCTTAGGGTGAAGGTTAATTTATTTCTTACGTAACCTTCTAAGAACACATCTCCATAAAGTGATTTTGAAATCAGCAGCTTTTGTAAACTTAGGTCTCGAGGTTATTTACCAGCCCTGTGCTTCTTTATTGGCATGATCTTTTGGTGTTGTCTAAAATGTCTCTGGAATTTAATTTTTAGATTACCTCCATCCCATTGTTTCTTTAGCTTTTTTTCATGGCTGGCAATGATCGAGTGAATTTCAAGAATTATGTCACGTTGCTAGCTATATGTATCGACTAGTTTTCTGTGTTCATACCTGCCAATTTAATGAATCATTACGTCTTTAATGACACAGCAAAACACTGTAAAGTTACTTCCATTAGAAGATGATTTTCTTTTCATTTGTTTTAGAATTTCAGCCCTTGACAAATTAATACGTAAAATATTAATGATAAAAAGAATAATGGCGATATATACTTATTTCATCAGGTTTGTTATTAGACGCAATTTGTGCTCGTCCAATGATTTTATTTCACTTTTTTTTTTGTATATTATAAAGTACATTTCAAAACATATACAAGTTCACTCCTGAACTACGCATGACTTCATGTTTTCAATCGTTTACATAAACACGTATGCATTTTTCATTCGTTAAAAGTTTTTCTGGTCCTAGGAATGTTTCTAAATATATTGCAAGTGCCTTTTTTGAGCTTCCATTTTTTTGTAGAAAATTATGATATTCATTATATTCACCATTATTTTATTCGAAACGTACCGACAGGGTCCTGTTGTTTAACCATTTTGTTTTGGTTTTCAACATTTTACACGTTAGTAACCCAATTGATTTTGTTCTTTTCACTTTTTACACTTTTTCGAATCAAAAAAAGTTATTATTTGAATTAAATTATCGACTAGTACATGAAACATAATAATTCTCTGTTTGGGGGAGGTGTGTGATTTTAATAGTTGTAGTAATAGATCTATATTTACCTTGTTAGTGATGCTTGACAAAGAGGGATATCCTGTTATTTCTATAAAAAAAAAAAAAAAAAAAAAAAACCGTTTCGACATATACTGCCAACAAGTGGGAATATGTTCCGAATGGAATTGGCTTTGAAATACCAGGATAGAACTTACAGAGAAAGATATGCACCATTCTTAATATGATAATGTGTGTGCACATGCACCCCGTTGAAGACTGTACCTTCTTCGTTGCGTGTTTTTGTCTCATTAACACTTACCCCACATATACGCTATTCATATAGATCAAACCGTTGTTTGTTATACGTGTTAAAATTGGACATCTTTAATATGAAAATAAGATTTATATTTACTGCGGCACATGCAGATTTTGTTGAGATAATTCAATGTACATAATATATATTGTGTTTTTAACTGAAAAGTATACATTTGGATTGAGGATTTCCGTGACAAATGTACAGGAAATCTACATTTTTCTAAATTGTGAATTTAAAGTTTTTCAGTTGAAGTATTAATTTCCGTGACCAACCTGCAGAATATTTATTACATTGTTGGTTTTCTGGTGGTATCCAGTATTACATGTATTACGTAAAACAGTTAAATTTACGTAATGTACGGAAACATATTGCAAAAAGATTAATTGAAGAAACCTCATGCTTTTAAGCATGTTAAGTGTCGCTTTTCCAGCGTACATAAGATTACGTTATATGACTCTTATATGACCACTAAACATGAATTTTTCCTTTCAGATCTAAGGACCATTACAATTAATTTTTTGAAAATGATCTATTCTAAAAGAGATTAATGAGTCTAGCTCTTGTACAATAATACAGAAATAGTACACTTGACGATGCCCAGTGGCGGATCCAGAGGGGGCGTAGATCGCCAAAAAATGTTTTTTTAATGATATACACCGTATATGATTTTTTAGCGTTACATTTTTATGACCACTTTTCAAAAATCCTGGATCTGCCCCTGTGCCTGTACCTAGGCCTGTACTGATGTTCTTGATCTTCAAAGGCCTGCAAGGTGAGAGTCAAAATAAAACTGTCATTAGGGCACAGGTGATAATACCTATAAAACCTCATCGTTGAATAATTACGGATTAAGAAAATACAGTAAAACGTTTTTATAAACAGTTTTACATATTCACAGAAAACATGAACTGAAACATACTCAGAATGAAAGTGATCAAACAGATGGTTATAAGCCATTTTCTTCTTCAGAGTTAACATGCAACGACATCCCAATTACAATATTTTTTATGTGTTGTCAAATTCATATAATATGGGGAATACAGAAGCTATAGTTAATCTTAGTAACATGAATTATTGTGGTGTACGAAAATAGTACTTCATGACATATCATAAATATTCGTTAATGCATAACGTACATATTTTACACATGAAACTTATATACCGAAGCTATGGCTCAGAGGGTTTCTCTTAAATACATGTACTGGAATACCTGCTTGAGGGAAATTTTAAACAATTTTTTTTTAAGTATGCATTAAAAATTTTGGTAATTTGAAATGTCGGTTCTCAAGGCCGAAAATGTAAAAAAGTGTGCAATTATTATTGCGACGTTTTAGAGTAGATCAATACTAATATTTTCAGCAGATAGATTTTCTTAATTTTTTCCAGGCAGGATGTTGAATGAATATACTTTGAAATTTCAATTTTAAAAACCTAGGTCGCCGTTCTTGATTTTGAGATAATTGAGTCTTAAGGTTGGTAAATTTCATATAGATTATATAGGGGAAATCCAAATTTCTCGCACAATAAAAAAAAAATAGAATTTTGAATAAAATTGTGAAAAGAACACTTATCTGACATGCTTTCATATTCTTAAAAGAAAAATTGGGGTCACCGTTCATTCTTTCTTGCTATTTCCATCAAACTAAAATTTCCTTTACATTTCATTAGAAAATTTTCCGCCAATTATCTCTCCTGAAAAGGGTTCTTTTTAGAATAAAATTTTGTAATTTTGTTATTTATGCATTTTTGTCAATTTGTTTATCTAAATAAATTAACTTAAGATATAAATTTTACATTATATCAAATACTAGTTGGTCTTTGAAAATATATATTTACATACAAATTTGCAAGATGCCCGAAAAGATACTCAGTGTATTAGGTATGATCTACCTTAATTGCTTTTAACATATTTCATATGATGTGGATTTTTAATCATTATTCAATATTGAATTCGTATCAAAATATACGATTAATTGGCACTGAGAAAAGTATATTTCTCCGTCTTTTTAAGAGAGATAAATTGCAAAGAATTAGTTACCCCGTTTTGAACCTGTACAAAATGCGGGAAATGAGAACGTCAAGAAAGAAAATGTGACGTTTTCCGGATTTTTTTTTTTTTTTTTTTTTGCGAATGTTTAAAACGGTTTGTCAAAACATGTCATTACACAGGTGTATTCATGTTGTCTGTGTTTCCTGCAATGATCCCTCCCTTTTTTCAGTTCTGTATGAACGATGAACTTGAACATCTGACTGTCTTATTACCTTTGCTCGGTACAGGAGAGTAGTTAGAATTGGCAGAATATTGGAAATGGTATTTTCGATCTTCAAATTTGCATTGGCTTTCCAGAGTTCGGAATATTTTTACTCTCAACTGGTAAATAAACATCCGAATATGTTCAACCATGCAGACAATGTCAATGAATTATCGTCGGCCTAATAATCAATCTCCGTATTCTTGAAATATTTGTCTCATTTGATGGGCTTCACAATAATATTTATCAATGCCAATAAGATACCGGTATTTTATTTAGACACTTTTTTCAATCTGCAAATTTATTCATTACAAGTCATCCCTGTGTTACAAAGATTTGGCCCGGAAAATCCCTGGATATGCGAAAAGTTGGTATCGTATGCAGTATGATTATTACGTCCCTTGAAACTGGTGGATATACCCTTAAATGCCAAAATGATCGAAGAGGGTAACCAACAAAACGTATAATACAGGACTACATTTAAGCATTAGGAAGATACTCACTTATTTTTCAAAATTTTCAAAATTTTATAACAGTAAAAGTTGGGGCATCGGGACAATAACAGATAAGATAGTGATACCCTTCGGTACTTGTCGTGAATACATGTTTATTTAAATTGAAAAATTCGCAAACATTAACAGAATACCGATGTAAAAACTCATATATTTGTATTAAACATGATGCGTGCATATTTTGTGAAGAATATACAGTGTATATGGTGAATTTGTTTAATAAAATTTTTATATTGTCTCAAAATGCAGTCAATAAAACTTTCACATGCAAGTGTACAAGAGCAATCCATAACATATAAATCAAGCGAATAGACAAACCCTCGCATACAAATGAACAATTTTGATGCACAATTTCTTCTGAACTTTCAAACTGTAAACTCATAAACTGGTTCGTGTGGTACATGTACTTCTTTAGTACGACCAAAACTGTTCCATGGTACATATGAATTTATTTTGAAATTTTGTTAAAAGGGACCATTAAGATCTTGTTATTCAGTGTAGACACATGACTGTACGACAACCTCTTTGTTTACTTTTTTATTGCAAGTAAAGTTTGCTACATTTTGGTTTAAAAGTGTAAACGATTGTTAAAAACACAGTTATTACGATTATTGTTAAAAGCAGTAACACAGGCGTGACTTGACCTACACGTATAGTTCCAACATCGTCAACTCAAAATGTTTGACAACTATCCGAAGTGTCGGTGTCTTAACTAACTATTAACATGTTTTTATCATGTACAGTTGAAACCTATAAAATACATTTTGGAGGCTTTTGTGTTACTATTTAAATCTGAACACTTTTATTGGACAGGATGTTTGACTTCCGGTTTTGTCTGTTATGTGTTCAATGAAATACCAACGGAATTTATTAAGAATCACACTACAAGCTAAAATGGTTCATGTCAATTTGAGGAGAATTAATAAATTCAGCAGAGAAACTATCATTAAAATTTAGAAAATGGATTTTTTTTTATTATTTCGTTTGCTTGCTTTATTCGGAGGTATTTAGTGTGTAGGTCCGTATGGGAGAGTTAAGTATGCTTAAATAAATATTATTACGCCTTCTTCCGCTTCAGCAACCAAATTCTACAATAAATAAGTTAAGCTCGCTGTGTTATTTGACTCGAAAAGAAATTACATATATTTAACGTATATTTAAAGCGTTTCCATAGAAAAATCTAATTAAATATTCATGTTTTCAGTTTTTTGTTGGTATCAGATGATTTGCCTTTGGCAACCTAATGTTACTTTAATGACAAATGTTATACAAGTTTGATATAATTCTTTTGTATGTCGTCAGCATGAATAAACATAAAAGTATTTTTTTATTGGTCTCTTGTTTTTCCTGAATGCGAGTTAAAAGATAACTCCACTAGATAAATGCACGAGGACTAAAACAGTGAATTAATTAAGTGTTTATTTATTTATCTTCCTTTTTTGTTGTACATTTTGTATAGATTAACAGTCTATATTAAGAAAAAGAACGTCATATAGGTGTGCCAAGTACTTGACCTGGTAAACAGACTGTTAAATACGAGTGTGGTTATAGTAATAATTTTACTACACGGCATATGAACACTATGGGAGTTTCACCAACTGTGTAAGTTCATCTTCTCTATCTCATTCATTAATTTTTTTAAATATATATAGATACACTACTTTTTTTCAATCTTACCAGTAGATAAATATAATAGCTTATTGGAAACATTTTACCGTTAAACATTAACCAGTCATGACTGCGATGTAAACTTTGAGGGGGTATATGCCCAAACTGATTATAAGAGATATAGTTTGTTAGATTATTCTGGCAATCGATCTATGTTACTTCTACCATATGAAATAATGATAACTGAGGTATATTCTTTTTGTACTATATTTTGTTTCTTCAACAGTACAAGCATGATTAGACATTGTTAATAATTCTTGTTACATTTGAAGATTCCCATAAATAAAAATAAAGTTTTCATGACTAAAAACACTCCAGATGTCTTTTCTGAAGTGAATACAATTTATTAATTTATGCAAAATAATTCCTTGTCATTATTTTTAATTTGCAATGGCAGGCTTCGACTTGAGTCCTCTTGGTCCCCAATATTCATGTAAGCAACAAACATGTACACAGTTTCAAATAGAAATTCGGAAATTTGGCTGGGCCAGATTTTGTGTAACTTGTGGAAATACATGTAACTGTTTGTGATATTTCCATTATTAATCAGTTTATTTGCATAACACCTATCTTTTGAATAAAAATGAAGCATCCGTTGGTCTGTCGAAAGTAGGGGGGTTAAGTCCCTAATCTGGGGAATTCAGTACAACTTAGATTTATTTCAATACTGCTTGGTAAACAAAAATTGTCATTAAATTTTGGCCTTTTTGTGAAAACAAAATGCGATCAAAATTCAACTTTTGGCTACATCTTAACTATTAAAAGACACCTTAAAGTAGCTTTCGAAAATTGTAATTTCAATGTATCTTGGAAAATTGCTTTTTTGAGATTCAAAGACATAAATTAAGGTTTATTAATAGGTCAAGTGATGCCAATTTGTTGGCAAATGGATGTTCCGTTGGTATTACCAACAAACCTTCGTTAGGGATTAAAAGACTAAATTTATGCATTTTGTTTTTCAAGATAACTGTAACTCTGTCTTAAACATATAATTCACTGAAATTCATTGATTTTAAAAATTATATCAGTGAAAAGAGAATCATCTGAAGTCAAAAGTCGGTCATAATCCTCCTTTAGAAAGAATTCATTTCAATATATGAAATTCCAAGTTTGTTAGTCCAATTTAGTTTAAGTCTGAGTTTGCTGTTCATATCTAAATTAATTATCATCCTGTATTTAAACACCACATTTTACTCGAAATTTCTGAAGGTTCCCTTGAAAGTTTAAATTTTGCCACCTGAACAAAAGGACATATTTTTAAAGTGAAATTAATTGTATTAGTTGCAATAGGTATTCAAATATTTTGAATAATAATTCATTCAACATGACATAACTAGATCATACAAGCATATAGATATGAATATTTGTTAAACAAATTGTAACTGATATTGAAATCTTTTTTCTCGTAGGGGTTGATTTAAATATTTTTAAAAATATTTCATTCATAAATTTTCCACTTCATCGATGCGTCATATCCCCATTGAGTAGCTGAAATCGATCCAGCCTATACCGATATGTTTGTTGTACTTGTACAAATGTACAGTTGCAGGGTTGTTTTGGAGGTTTTTTATTATTATTTTCTGCACATTTAATAGAAGATGGGATGATTCAGTGTGTCTTTAAGTTAAAAGCGTTTCTGTCAGTCTGATTAATATCTGCAATAAAAAATTAAATCTCATTAAAAGATTTCTGTTTGATTTGTCATCCATCTAAAATACAAAGGGGAAATTACTTTTTACAACAAATGACACGATTGAAATTCCAAAATACATAGTTAACTTCAACTTATCGATTTTCCTGATCATTCCAAAAATATTGTTCACTATTCAAAAGATTAAAATCAAAGTAATGTAACAAATTTGTGATGCGGTATATTTTGCGTCAAACTATTATGTCTGAGAAGAATAATCCCTTTAACTGCGTTTAGGAACACCTCCCAGTTTATATTAAACTTTAATGTTATTAAATATACATTTTGTATGATTTATACGATAAAGATTTGCTAACAGCTGGCGTTCGATATTAATCTGTATTGTGAGTGTACTTTTAATTCTAGTATCGTACCATACAATCATGACAATAGTCAGTCCTTGAAATGATACAGGAAGAAAGATGTTTCTAAGTTGTATGTTTTGAAAAAGTACCTTTATTTTAAGGGAACAACCATTTAACTTCAAAGAGGGGTATGGTTTTTTATATTGGTTTGAAAAAAAATTTTCAAGGTATGGACACAATTTTTTTTTTTTTCGACTACAATCAAACCAAATTATTTTTTTTCTTACTAAATCGAATCGGAATATTTTTTTTAGGAATGTCCAGAAAGTAAAAGGTGTATTTATTCCTATGAAATCACTAGCAGTAAATAAAACTGGTATATACTATAAATTTGTTTTTATAATAAAACATTTGCATATACTTGTCATTTGTAAATTTAAAACAAGATTAGTTCCGATCCTTCCAACACGCATCACATGCATATAGGTCCATCTCGTAAATAAATAGCAT
This sequence comes from Mytilisepta virgata, assembly GCA_028015205.1. Taxonomy (NCBI): domain Eukaryota; kingdom Metazoa; phylum Mollusca; class Bivalvia; order Mytilida; family Mytilidae; genus Mytilisepta; species Mytilisepta virgata. The sequence continues at coordinate 47,504,143 of CM051518.1, read as the reverse complement.
AGTCAAGTATGACCGAAAAACTAAGGAAAATCGTTTATTATGTTCAAAATAAATCAAGTCAGGTTTGTATTAAATAATGGTCTAAAGCTTTTCTTTTAATGCTTGTGATCCATAGTTTTGTAAAACATTTTTTTTTTTTTGGCCCTTGCTGCAACAGATTATTTTTTTCCCTTTCCTTTGGAATCAGAATATTTAAAAAAAAAAAAAAAGAAAAAAAATACCCCCCCCCCCCTTTTAAATTTAAATGGTTGTTCTCTAAGCAATAAACTAGGGATCGTCTTGGATTGGCAATGGGGTGAAATATTTTTCTCACTTGAACTTTAAGATAAAGAACACTAAAAGATATTCCGTTCCTTTACTTGAATTTTACCGTATCCATTCTATCCATCTTATTTATTATTTTGTATTAATAAAACAAATACTCATACTCCAGGGTAACGAAGTCAAAATTGAATTCTATGTAGATTGCATGAAAGGGTAGACAACTCGCACCATCACCCATATCCCAAACTTGTATATTCTTCAAAGAATATATTACATTGTATTAAAGTACAAAGTGTAATTTGTTTGATAATGAAACCTTAAGTGAATGTGCATCTACATTCAGAGTCTCATATTCTTAATGTATATTTTTTTTTTATTATTATTATTTACTGTTAATATGTACTTAGTTTCACATGAATATGTAATACAACCGTATCACTTTTTACTTCACCCATAGTTTTAAAAGTTTTAAAATAGGATACAGATACAGTTATCAAGGAAAGTGTACATCCACTTCCCATTTCCGTGTATGCCGAAACACTGTGTATGATTGGTTTTAATGGGGAAGTGAGATCAAGAACCCTGCCAATCCCATGGACGTTGTAAGCGTTTTTCTTTCTTGCACTTGCAATAATGAGAAAACCGGGTGTGGAGGTTGACACTACGACATATCCTGTATCTTCTTACTGTTAATTATTTATACAAAAAAAATACAGTGCGTGTATACCTTGTACTTTCTGTTGCATTGGTGTTTACAGAGTTGTTTTTTTTTAAAGCTCTATAATTCAGAAATTTGGTACATGGATTGTTATCATAAAATAATAAAAGCATCCAAAAAAGCTAATGATAACTCCAAATTTGATATTATATCATTGATAGACAGTAGCCTCCTTGTGAAAACTAATTTAAAATTTTGTTAATATACCCTTGGTTTAAGTAAACAGTCTGTAACCATAGCAGCCAGAGCTGAATTAGCATAATACCCCATTGATACATACATTAAATTGCCATCCTTGAAATACTTATGCAGATGTGTAAATGGAAACAAGAATCCTTTACTAGATGATGCATTTTTATTATCTAAGTCCCTTCATTCCGCTGGAACTTACTCCTGGTTTTCATTTGTTGATAATATATGCACTTCTAATGACATTGATCAAAACCAGTGAAAGTAATAAACTACCAAAAAGAGAAATTTAATTTAACTAAAACTTTGAAACAGAAACTTAGAAATAATTATGAAAGTGTGTTCTTTAAAAAATTACAAACAGTGAAAGAAGATAGTGAAATATACTTATATAGTAAAATAAAAACTCAATATCAAACTGAAAATTTTTTACTTCAAACAAACTTTGAAAATAGAAAAAAAACTTTGTGACCACTTTTTAGAAATTAAAAGAGGACGGTATAAAAACATCAAAAGAGAAAACAGAATTTGTCAAAAATGTAATTTAAATGAGATAGATGATGAAATACATTTCTTTTGTCCGAAATATGACTTGTTAAGGCAAGATTACTTCAATAACATCATTGAAATACAACCAAGTATAAATAATTATTCGCCTTTTGAAAAACTAAAACTTATTTTATCTTCTAACGATCTTATGCGGCGTGTTGCTCCATTTATAAAAAAAAAAGTTTATAGTACTGAAGAAAGTGGACTCTACAGCTGCATAATATGTGTATTTCTTTACAAATTTTTTTATGTATTTCTGATCTACTTTTAATTTATTTTATTCCCTTCGGAGTATAAATTTGCATTTCAAATAAATAAATAAATTCTTTGTATGCTGCTAGCCCACAAAAGTATACGTATCCAGAGCGAACGTCGATACAGAATTTCTAGACAAATTGGAATAAAATGCAAAATCTTGACATACAAGAATCAATACTTTTGTTCACTAATTGCAGACCTACAGCAGTGGCATCGATACAGTAGTTAAAATACATAGTCACAAAATGAAGATAAGATATAATTTTTTGAATTTTAAGACGTGGTAAGAAATATTAAGTTGGCATCCATTGAGACCTTACATTGTCTTCAGGAAACTTACAAATGAATTGCATAAGTTAGTATTCTAAATATCAAGTCATGCAGTATATGTGCTCAAAACTTTCACTTTCACATATGGTAATACTTCAAGTTGGCTTGAAAATGCTACTAAAATTCCACGGTTTTTATATTTTCAAAACTTTTAGTATCTCTCTCGTGCACAGATCTGTTCTTGAATGGTATATGGCTTGACCATATAGTAATTTCGGTATTTACAGTAGGTGTATTTTTCATCAGCAGAATTGGAAGGTTTTGGTAAAAAACCTCATTGAAGGATAAGGTGGCAGAGGATTTAAAATTCATATAAACAAAGATATCAGTGATGCTGACATGCTATCTTTTCTTATATATTTTGGGAGAAAGCATAAGAGATCACATGAAAGGGCCTGCGTTTTTCCATGTTTTTATTAATGTTATAAAACCATACAGTGATAATAGAAAATAATCCAATACTAATTAATTGTAATTTTGTGAATAGCATATAACATTATCTTGTCTGACATCACTTGTATTAGATAAGAGAGTGTACTATCCAATACTTAAACCCGCCGTACAACATTTTGAGCTGTTTTTTTTGGGGGGGAGGGGGGCTTACAAGTCGTAAATAGACGAAATATGGCGAGCTTGTACATTAGAGCTTGGTGTTATGGGTATCATTATTTTAACAGTAGTCAAACAACGAAAACATTTTTTCTTTCCATTTACTAATTTAAAACGAAAATCAATGAGGGGTGTTGATATTTAAACATTTGAATAATAAGTCTTGTTCTTTGTTTACTTAAAATTTAGATTAATATATTCAGATTAATATTTTACATTATATGATTATTTCTATTTAAAACACAAATATATGCATGGATTAAATTAAATGTACACTAAATATCCGATAATACATCTAGGTACGCAGATATACACTGTATAATGAAGATATGATGTAAGTAAAAATCATTTTAAAAGATATATGTTGTAATTGGTTATACATATAATATATTTTAAATATTACTAAAACAATTAAACAAGTATGAACATAAATTAGGTCAATGTGCTAATGTTCTAGTTAATGACAAGACGAAGTTTTTTTTAACTTAAAGTGACATTACGAAATCTCATTTATTCCAATAAAGGATTTTTTAAACTATTCATAAATATAAAACTTATGTGGAATTATCAACCTGTTTAATGGCTGCCCTTATTTATTTTACTTTATTCATGAATTTCTTGAAACTCATTAATGTTAATTTCGGTTTTTACCAATGTTTCTATATATACACATAAAACCAACAATATGTGGTGACAAAAGAAGGCAGGATTGAAAAGTTAACACCGAATTAAATAGTAGTGAAAACTGAATGCCCAGGACAGCGAGATTGTAAAAAATGTCCAGGCCGATGGACGCTACAAAAAAAAATTGTATATTTTTTTATGACTCTGATATTTATTACGAAATTAAGCTCATTGTCATTTTTTCGAATTACAGTTTTAAGATTTTAAGCGGCTTCGATCTTCATCTGAAAACAAATTCAATATGCGGGAGGAAAGAGGTAAATGTACGTTACAATATAGAGTGTCGTCTTCTTTGAGTTGATTGAACAAGAATTTTAAAAATGAAGTCGGCGAAACCATTCCTTGTTTTTATTGAGGTCAATACATTTAAATACTATATATTTATTTTTATCAAGAATTTGTTAGTCATATTTATTCTTTCAGAACTTAAACAGGAATGAAACTGTTTTTTGGAACATGTTTTATAAATTTTACAATAAATTGTAAAATAAATTTACAAAAATGTAACTGACTTTTACATGCATTCTTTAAAAGCTTTATTTCAAAAGAATAACTGCATTTTTCAAATTCAATCATTGAATTCGTATTTAGTGGATTATTTGAGGTGTGGTAAAAATAGAAAATGCGACACGTGTGCTTAATTGGTTTTCTGTGGTCAAATAATCGTTGGAACTCGTAAAAGACAATTTAAGGACGGTGAAACATTGTATATATTTTACTTTACTACGTCAAAAGGCCTAAAGGAGATTGTCTTGGGGGTCCTGTGGTAAGTTGTGTTTACTGATGCAGGTGATGAGATTGGATAATTCAGTAGGCGTTTGAAATATTAAACATCTGAAGTTTTAGTCGTCTTTTTCACAGTTTACTTTTAACCAGGACAGAATGATGGAAAGGTATATTATCTTATCTGTTAATGTAGAATGTGTGGTGATCTTTAGTTTTGGTATTACAATATGAAGGCCTGTTTTAGGATATATACTTTTACTTCCTCTTCTGTTTTTTAACCACAACGTAACATTTAAAGTCCTTTCCACACTAGTGAAAAAAAGATGCAAAAAATTCTTGTTGATAATCCGACATTTTCTCTGCCAAATGTACATTGGAGAGAGTTCTTTCCTTCATAATATGAAGTCCAACAGTCAAGACATATTTAGGTCAGCGAGTCTTAGTTCTAACTCGGTTTCTCTGCTTCGGTATATGTCATTACATGCATCATAGTCTTGGTGAAAGAAGAGACTACTAAAAAGAGTATAGATACAGTAAAGTAAGGTTATATAGCCTTCGATTTTTACTTTACATCATTGTTCCTTTTGGTCGGTATTTCACGACCTTTCCTCCAGTGCACGATTTTTTAACAGCAGTCTTTAATAGACTTTATTTTGCTATTTTATGTATTGTCAGCTGTCACGATTTAGTAATCGGACCACCTTTAAAGACATCTCTGGTTAATCATGAGGTCAGCAAGTTTATTTTGTACATGCAGTCAAAAAATGTATGGTTGTCTTATTCGATACTGAGTGAACAGATAATAGTTTTTACATGTGCCAGTGGCAAGAAAATGAAAATGTTATATCTTTACGTAAAGCGGTGTTGCTCTTTCAGTCCCTCACCTATTGTAGGTTAAAGATCGTAATCATATCTAAAGGGCGATATGACTTGTGGGTTAATTTATGTAATGGATATGGCTACACAATTAGAAGATAGGTAAGACCGAATAGTTACGTGTTCTGTGGTTTGTCTGTCTGTGATTATGGTCTAGCCGCGATGTTGGTTATATGAATTTACCCATCACTTCTTGAAGTATTTTCATGCTTTTTGAAAAAAAAATACGTTAAAAATTCGACAGATAATTCTTTTAACCGAGATTGTGTTTTTGATTATATTAGTTTTATGCCTATTTCTTCATTTTTTCCTTCATTGGGTGACATCAGCGTTTAATTGCATGTCTATTGGTCATAAGTATGCATTATCTGTTGGAATCATTTTATTTCTCGACCTTATTTTGATGAATTGATTTTGATTTATACACTTTGTTATTTTGTTGAGGCAATTTAAGGCTCGAAGCAATAGGCTTTCAATTCATTGACAATGGTCTGTTCAGTTCGGAGATGGTATGTTATTGTCTGGATAATTTACTCCATATCACTGTCTTTCTTTATTTTTGAGTTATCCCTCTTTCTATATATTTTGTGTTTGGAAAAGTCGGGTGGGGGATTATATGTTTCGTTTCTTTTAGGATATAGCTTATAAAATTATATCGCTAAAAGTGCAACAATGGATTATAAAGTAAACTAATTTCCTTTTTGATATTCCAGAAGAATTGATCGCTGTAAAAAATAATTTGTCATACAATAAAAACTTTATATATATATATATATATATGTGTGTGTGTGTATATATATATATATATATATATATATATATATATATATAGAGAGAGAGAGAGAGAGAGAGAGAGAGAGAGAGAGAGAGTGTGTGTGTGTAACAAGTCACTTTGAAACAAACTTTTTAAAATGTACCCAAACAAAACTTAAGATTCTTTAATAGTCTATGAAAGAACAGAAAAAAGTAAAAATTTAAAATTTATTATTTGTATTTTGGTAAATATTTCCTTATTAAGCAGAAATGAGCAGTATGTATGCTCTAAAGCTCATAAGGATATTAGTATTGTCAAGTTTTCGTTTGCTGATTCTGCGAACATTTGTGTGTAAAATGAATTTAACAATGGTCTAAAAGGTCTGTGTCATTTTTCTGTCGTCATCTTATCAGTCTGTTGATAACAGATATGTCTACAAAACTTACATGAAAATTAGTTAGTAATTCCACTGTGAAAACAACTGTCAGTTAGGCTTCAAGACCAAACTCTACCTCATTAATATGTATAACAAAGAATAAATATGTTTATTCTATGTTATACATATTAATGAGGTAGAGTTTTGTCTTTAAGCCAATCAGTGAACATAGCCAGATACAACATGTAACTGACAGCTGTTTCAGTACTTAAATAAATAACTGATTTTCTGTTCATTACTAAAGGACAAGGTCGAACATAGAATAAATTGGTAATTCACCTCAAGTTTGTTAAATCGCCAGGCTATGCCCTCCTACATGTTTTTAATAAACATGAGGTGAATTACCAATACATAAATTTATATTTTTAAATGTAAATTGATAAATGTGTATTATCACTAATCTGGGTGTATTAACGTCATGATACGTGTAGTTTTTGAAGCAAATTACGTGTGAATGTACAGGTTATTTTTTCCTCGTAATCTGATATTGTGTATATGAATAAAGTCTTCAAGTTAAAACGGATACTAAAATATTATCCAAATATAACAACAATGGAATATAGGATACAAACAATCATACATGTACCATTGATAAAATTATCATGAATTGTATGACTCATAATAGTTTGTGCCATATATAATATCCTGTGCATATAGAATTTATAAAGAAAACAACTTCCAAACAAACCACTGTTATTTAGACTTCCCGATTTTTTTTATGAAATTTGTGTGAGTATTGCTTTTTTAAAGTTTTTTTACTTTGACTAATTATACCATGTGTATACGAAATAAATAAATACAATGAATGGTGATTTTGAAACAGATGATGAATGTAGACTAAGAATTTTTGTTCAGAACTTCTTTTCCTTAAATACATTAATTAACACATTTCTTTTACCTTTTTTTCAGGAAAGATATAAAAAGTAACATACCTTTCCCATTTTACTGGAAAGGATGGCAACCAGAGTAAGTTATACTATTATATATTTCATATTATATTTAAAAAAAAACGACACTACATCCGCAAATCATTTTTAATGCAGAATTGTAATAATACTTGATGCAACCAATTAATGATCGTTGATGGCGGACATACAACTGACGCTTCATTCAATAAATATACAATATATGTATATTGTACGAAAGTATAAAGTGTATTTGTACGAGCCTAATGCGAGGTTGACCGAGCATTTCTCGCCGGTTTCGCGGCAATTACAAATAAACTTTATATTTTCTGACAATGTACGTACAATGTATATTGTTTTATCCTACAACACTAATTTGTTATCTGTTAAAGCGAAAAGGCATAAAAATGGGACATTAACAGCTGATTTGAAGAAGCAGCGTTTTTGGCGCATAATCTATGGAAACATGGCGTCATATATAAACACTGTGAACCAGAACACAATACAAACTATCGTTGAATGTGAGGTGACAAGGGTACCAGGCTACTGACCAACATCGGAAAACAATATATATACGTTTATTTGCCTCCTTAAGGAGAGTAATACATATACAATGTACATAAACACGTAAGTAAATTATTTACAGGTTACAATGGTAGAATTTGTTTAGAAAGTTTTTGATAATTTGATGTTTGTACTAACGGGTAAGACAGTTAGTTTGAACATAGTAAGTTATTGCAAAATTTGAAGACGTAATTCACACAAAGTACTTGAAAGTGATCCATTTGAGAAGATTCAAGATAAAATTCGGTATGACAAGATAGTAGGGTTAAACACAGGATAAAGGAGTTATATTTGTTTTACTCATAGTAGTTTTGGAACAGTAAAAATATTCAAAGAATATTTGTGTGACTTTTTAAAAAAGTATTATTCTCTTGTATTCTTTTATTTTGTTGACATTTTGTTGGCCTTTATTGTTATCCACTTCTGTTGTTTATGTGTTGTATACTTTCGTTTTGAGTATAACGGATTTTTAAATAACTAAAAGAATGCAATTTTTATTCCCGCGCTTGAACAGCGAAGCGCGTAGATATTGTTTTGCTGTTTGACGTACGTACGTTAGTAATGTCCAGGATAATCTCAGTAACCACTGGATGTAGAAATTGGATCATTGATTGTATTGTGTGTGGGGACTGCCAAAGGTTTCGGAATTTGAATAGCGCCGCTGGGGGCCGGGCTACACAGGGTACATTATTCCTTTGTCACACAACTCCTCTCATGTTATTTAGAATACGGAACTGAAATTTGGCTCAGTAATTGTACCACTAACGAGATTGTGCTAAAGGTTTCGGATTTTTTTTAAGATGCGGTTCGAACTTTGGTTAATTTCCTGGAAGTCTCAAAGACCACTATTTTTTTAAGTTTTGACAAAAAACCATGTATTTTCCAAATCACATCAGTAGTAGATATTAGTTTTGATTGTATGGATTTCAAAAATATGTGATTCCAATTTCAGTTTTCCTGAAAGTATCTAAGACTATTATTTTTGGAATTTTACTAAGCAACTGTAGATTTTTTGGATCATATTAGCTTCAAGACTAATCTGGATCTATTGAATTTCAAAAATATGTGATTCCAATGTTAGTAAATTTTCTGAAAGACTATTTTCTTTGTGATTTCATTTATCAACCATATATATCTGGAATCACTATAGCAACAGCACTAGTTTGGATTGTATGGATTTCAAAAACACCAGAGTAGCGCGGGGATATGCAGCGGGGTTGCTTCGACTAGTTTAGTATTAAATTGTAATGAAATTATCGATTATCTAAAACATTAAATTGCACAAGTATAATATTGTATAGTTCCCAAAAATCACTGAAAACAAAAACATATTTAGCTTTGTACATTATGATAGCGGTTTGAATTCGATTCTTTATTCGTGGATGCGCTTCTTGTTTAATTTACAAATGTAAAGCACAAAAATGTATCTATCGTTTTCAGCTTCCGTTAATAGGATGATGTGTCGACTTCCTGCTCATTTATTGTATACTGTCCAAAGTGCATCACACTTTTATTTTATTTTATTTTTTGAGATCTATTTTTTCGATATCCGTCTGAGAACAGTACTTTTGTGTTCTGTTAATTTGTTCTGAGGAAAATTTGATTTTTTATTTAGGAGAGAGAGAGGCAAAGAAATAAAAAGGAAAGATTATTCGAAATAAAATTCCCAAAACCTGTTTTGCAAACAGGATATTTTAAACCCACATCGCACATTTTTACCCTAACAGTGATTGATTTATTATTATTTAAATGTTCAGAAATTTATTTTATCAGTATGTATTTAACATTAGATACATACAGATTTCTAATATTGATATACCCCAACACTTATTGTAATGGTTGTAACTTAATGCCCTGTTAGTTACTAGAAATTTAGGTAACTTCTCGTTATCTGTTGATTGTTTATACATTTCTCTTACATTTTTACCTGTAAAGGAACATCTCAAGGTACAAGTAGTCCCCGTTTTACTAAGGTAAAAATGTTTGACTTTACAAGGTCAAGTTACTTATTGTTGAAGTTAATATGAGACATGTAATTATACAACGTAGCTGAGGATATGAATAACAAGTGTTCTATTCCGGTTGTATGAAATGATTTAAAAGATGTGTTCTAGTTAGTTAGGGTGGTTGTATAGATACATAGCTCGTCAATTCAAATGCATATTATGTCTGTTGAACTACCTTCAGAGGGAAACCAGTGCGGACAGTACATTCCTACAGTGTAAATCACACACAACCAGAGGATCATCTGTTATCACCTAGATCTAGGGAAAAGAAGATGTCATTTAGTAAAGTGTAAGTATTGCTGTCTTCAGTTTTAACAAAAATGAATACAAATGGCCACTGGGTCTCTCGTATACCTTTACAATTTATTTCTTTATGAAGAAATCGTGGCTTTGGTCATGTAGAGGTTAAGTTTTTGCTGGAAGTAAAAAAAAGTGTAAACTTTGGAAATTTGATGTGATGATGTCATATTCAAAATCAATGCCCATAAGATCATGGTAAGTCTCCTCTGGAGAAAACTTTAACTTTTTACAACGAAAAGGTAATTATTAATTACAACTGAAAAGGAAACCAAATTATATGTTTTTTAGAAATTTCCATAAAACAAAGTTGAAAATAATGTTGGGCATCAGTAAAGTTACACTAGATAGGTATATTATAGGTCCTACGTGTTGTTATCCTCTTCAATGTGTAAGGAATTGAAAGTTTCTTTTCCAGAATGTAGATAGAACATTGTTTTATTAAGCCGTAGGTTAAACTTTTGGAATCATGAACTGAATTGTTTTTTGAAAGATAACACGTTATTAAGTTTTATAAAATATATATTAATACAAGAAACTGAAAGGTTGCTAAACTGATTTTTTTATTTAGTAACATCCTCATTCTTTCTAAGTACATGGCCTGATACAATTGGTCATCAGAAAAACCGAATATATAAATCTCAACCTAAGTATGGTAGAACAACATTTTAATGTGTCCAAAATTTGGCTATCTTTTTGTAATTTTCTACTTTCAAATGAATACACAATAACATAAATACGTTAGAATGGGAAACGATATATGGGGTACAGCCGATGTGGTAATACACACACTAATGGTTAAGTCGAGTAATAAAGTAATGTAAATAAGAAAATAGCCCGTACCAAAACACCCTTGACGCAAGAAGTACTTCACCATCACATAATTCGCTGTGAGATCTCCAACAGTGACCCAAAAGTTAACATCTTGGAGCAAGAGAAATAAGGCCTCTAATGTTGACTTCAGCGATACTACTTGTCAATAAACCACTACATGTGCCTCCTCATTTTGACACCAATAATTAAATTCTATTAAAGTGTTTCAGTAGAGGTTTTCTGTAACATAAAATGTGTATGTTTTTTCAGTCTGCCACATTTGCAATTTACGTGAGTTTACTATTACACATACATAAGAGCTGTACCTTATACATGTTTTATATTTTTATATGTTGTTATTATTATGGTTTGTATTTATTTTCTTTTATTTGGGTTTAGGTTTTGATATACACGCCTGCTTACCTCTCCTATTCATAATAAATAATGTTAAATATTCTCAATTTTCGGTTTTATTTCAAAAATTCAAGAATATGATTTGCTGTAATATTATTTCCTTAGGGAGCAACAATTTGATTTTTATTGGGGGGGAGGGGGGGCTAGGATTAAATGTTTGATCCTGCCCATATTTTTCGTCAAATTTTGGTCCTGGATTTATTTCGTCCGCTATTGCTACCTAAATTTTTATTTTGATTTAAACCAAAATATTTAGTGATTGACACAGGTCCTGCATTTTTTTCACACCTAAAGTGATCCTGTCTTGCAAAAATCCTGGTCCTGCCTTTTCATTTCAAATTTGACCACCCCCCCCCCCCCCCCCCAAATCAAAAGGTTGCTCCGTTAGTTTGTTTATTTAATTGTAGTTAATTACATACGAGTATAGCTGCAAACTCCGCTCTGAACTAATTTTCAATCCCTTTCATAACCAAATATTACTTCAAGACCATTTTTCAACAATAATTGTATGTATGTAAATGGCGCATTATACACATGCACCAAATGTCATCGAATGAAACTCCCCAAATTTTGAAATTACTCAGCATTTTGCAAACTCTAACCATGACCAATTGTTATGAATAAGAGAGATAAGTGGGCATGATATATATTGTATTCGCAATATTTCAGGTTTCATGCGAATTATTTAAAATGCTTTTGTTCTGTACATTTCCATTTTCAGTCAGTATAGTATAATGTTTATGTATATAGGTACAATAGAGAAGGTTCTACATTTTTATTATGTAACAAGTGGAAACCGATTCTGCACATAAAATTTAAAATTTCAACTCTTGTGAAATAATTCTTGTTTGTGCAATCGCATATGACTTTTCACTATTGTTAAGTATAACGAACTTGTTTACCTCAACATAGTTTTCCTATGGAGAGTGTTACATTTTGTTGAATAGGAAGTCTTACTTAGGAGGTGATAAGAAAAAATATTTGCATAATTCAAAAACAATAGTGCATGTATGTGTAATTTCTCACATACTGTCACACAACAAATATCTTTTTGTTCTTCTTTGTTTTGCTTGCTTAATTCCAATGATTTAGACATTTTGGGAGGAATGGGACAAACAAAAGCAGTCACAGTGTGATAAGATAATAAAATAATAAAAGGTATCTTTTTATTGCTTACTTTAAGCAACGACAAACCCGGAAGTAAGCAGATACAATCACAATGTCATTTAAACCTATTGTATTTTGGTAAAAGATACTTATGAAAAGTAACCTTACAAATCGAGTAAACAGTCTACAGATATAAACGGTAATTGTAAGAACTCCATCTGCAATTTTTTCAAGCCAAATCTATAAGCATACTGTATTTCTGTCTGTTACTTCAATTTTTTCTTATTTTGACAGATTTCAATTAAAAAGAATCAATTTGTATTTTCCTTTTAAGTTTTTAATCTATTAGATTTTCCATCATTAATGTAACGCTACATGTAAATCTTAATGTTAAGTAAAGCATTGGAGCGAGTTAAATTTGAATGAGGACATTTAATTTATCACATTTTTTTCTTTAATCTTATCTCTATTTATAGACAGGTTATATTTGTATAATCTGCTAACAAGTTTTTGTCAGTTTAAAATTCCAAGATGGATGTAGTAAGTCCTGGAACGCAGAAAAAGTAAGTTAAAACAAGAACCTTTTTTTAATAACACTATTTTCTTTTTTGACATGTGTGATTTATACTTTATGATATATAACGAATTTATTTTGTGTTTCAGATTTGATCCGTATCAAGTATTTGAGGTAAGATTATGTCTTTTCAATCTTTGAATACTTACCATTTTATTGTTGAAGAACAGGTTGTTGAAAACCAATTTTGTCTGTTTCTGTTGTTCATTTGCTTTTAAATCAAGAATGAAATGCGTCGAGTATGTTGCTTTCTATTTTTTTCCTTTACTGTCATTCGTATAAGTTGAATCGAATCGAGTGGTTAACCTTTGTATTCGATTACTGATATTTTAGGTGTCAAAATGTAGTGTATGAAGAAAAGAACTCTTACTTGTTGACTGCAACATGCAGTTCTTTACCCACATAATGTCAAGCTGATCGTTCTTACAAACTTTCATGATTAATCTCCCATTAATTTTGTATCATTTTTATACTTGAAAGGAAAATGTTAGCTGCTTTAAATGAATTTCTATAAAGGTTGTTTTATATTTCTTATAGTGGTAAAGCATATTTCATCTACAATGCAGCATAAATTATGAATGAAAAATTTTAGACTTTCTTGTGCAAATTAGGGCCTTCTCTATATTTACAATTCGGTAGGCTTCGTTTGTCCGAAAGGCTTCTGCTTGGTTACACGTTCTCGTGGAATCTGGATTGAAGAATGAGAGTTTTATAGAATTGAAGAAAATAATTTTTTAGAAAATCTCTTCGTTACTAAGCTATATATGCATGTACCTATATGGTTAAGTAAATACATTACTACCAACAAAAATATGTCGCCACACCAGAGATATTCAAGTGAAGTTTTATTACTGGTTACGTATACTTGTCAACAGAATATCGATTTTATATTAAAAGATTTAAACTGGGGACAAGTTCATGTATATTTATATTTATTTAAATATCTTTACAATGTTAACAACTGCAAAGAAAATTGATACCACTTGAAGAAATTTTATAAAATGTATGCATATTCCTTCCTTGATAAATGGAAGTTAAACCAGTTTTTCACAGATTTGAACAAAACATCTTGTAACAGAGTTATACGAAACCTATACTAAAACGAAATAGAAAATGCCTGCAATTATCCACAAAACGTTATATATCACCAGAAATGTTTATATGCATCTGATTATTTATTTGACCAACCCATTATATGTCCAAAAAGTCAATTTGACAGAATGCATGCACATTGCACTCTTCTCATTTGGAATAGGAGTGTGATATAGGTTTCCATTTTTCCGAACAAGTCTAAATAATTTATGCATAATGTGTACGTGCATCTTTATCATTTACCCCAAGACTGGATTGACAATGTCTACCAAAAATTGTATAGTCTGAATATAGTTTTAAAAGTGGATATTTATCTAGTATGTAATTTTGTTTTTGTTCGGTTTTTCTGTCGTTATGAATAAATTGTGCATTTAAGCTGATTCTTGTTTACTAACATTCAGAGAGAAACTTTGTAACATAGGCTCCCAGGTCGTGTAATTTAGTACTGGTTTCAAATTTGTAATCTTTTGCCCCCATTACTTAGTAGTTTAATCGTTTTCAAGTGTATACATCCTAAATAACGAAAACTGTACAGAGTACAGTACGTCATATTTTATTCCCATCAGATTAAAATTGAGGCGTAAGAAGGTGGTATGATTTCAGCCATTTATAAGCCCCATCTGATATGAAAAATTAAAATTAAGATTCCAGATTCGAATTTATCATTTTTATCGTATAATGATCGAACTTTCACAATCTATCATTCATTAGATTTTTTTTCATTGTTTTCTTCACGATTAGCAATCTGTGACAGCATATTGCCGCTATTACATAAATTTCCTGTTGAAAACAAAACATGCTCCTTAAAATGCAACATTTTGAGAGTACTAAATGAAAGCTGAGAATAATTTTTGTCATTACGTTTTGAATAAATTTAAATGTTGAATAACATAATCAATATGTATTTGATATGGCTCGCCTTCCAAGAAAAGCTTAGAAAAATACCATTCCGAGATATTTCTGTTGACAATTTCATAGATTTTCTTGAGCTTGCTACCTTTTATGTTGTTCATATGTTTTATAGGGAATAGAACTTTAGTACTCATGAATAGTGATAATCATGTTTCTATTTTTAGTTTTTGTCTAAAATGTAAACGTATCCGTTGTTGATAATGTTTGTATCTTAAATCTTGAAACATAAAGAACCTTTCCTGTTAATTACTAATTTGGTTGGCATCATATTAGTATCTTAATTGTTATCATATATAATTCTTTGATAGCAATTGTGATGCACAAGATGTGCACATTCATTGTGATGCACAAGATGTGCACATTCACCTTTCGTCGATTTATGACTCGCCAGTTGTGCTCAAGACCTAAAATGATGAAAACCGATCAAAAAGTTTATATTGAAGAGCATATTCAATATCAAGTTCTTTCGATGCCCATAAAATGTAATTGATTAGGCGTAGGTCTTATAACACAGCCAGAGCTGTCATATTGGGGGTTACAAAACCTTTAATATTCATGGTTTCCTATTTCGGTTAATTTTTTTTTACAATTTTTCTTCGGTGAAATCTTTCATGGAATATGATGCTGACAGTGTACCTTCTAAGAAAAGAAGGCGACTTAACATGACAAATAAAAAGTGTTACGAAACGGATAAAATGCAAAGAACGTTTGCATAGTTATGAAATAGTCAAGTTCTTTTTGTACGTATTTAGTGCGGAACGATTGAAGATATATACACATAAATGAGGACAACAATGAATACATGAATTCAAACAATACAACCTTGAAAACAAACTGTCGTAATTTTGAATTTCAATAACTGTAAAGAATTTTCTACTGCAAACTAGTTTTTAAATGTCTTCTACAAATGACTGATAGTTAAATCTTTCCGCAAACTTATTTTTCTAATTGATCAATACTACTCAATAGTGTATGAATCATTAAGTTGATAAAAAATATTTCCTGTAGTGTTGTTATTATGTCATATTCTTGGAAATCTTTCGTTGACATTACTTTTTATTGTACTATAATCCCCCAGTGACAGGATTTTAGATACCTATGTTGTCATTTTTTTCATTTCTTTTAAACTTAAATGTGTATCTTACATGTAGATTTTTGGCCACTATATAAGCCCCGTGTGATTTTATTGCATGCAATGTTTGAAAAATTTTCGGTTTTCGATTGTTTTGGTTAGGGCATACTGATGAAAAGTAATCAAGAATTAATTCTTTGATACCAGGTTTGATGCATAAAATGTGCACATTTCGTCGAATTATGACTCATCAGTTGTGCTCAATTGTTGAAAGCCGAAATAATTTACCCCCTCTGACAGTATTGATCTTACAGGGATTTTATCTGCAGGAGTTTATCTTATAAGAATTAAACTTGTTTGAACTATAAGAAATTGCGTCAGACTTTAAACCTGTATTTTAACGCTTGTTAACTATATTTACATGTATGTAAGATGATCTTAATTTCTTAATATAAATTTTGAATAAAAATTTCAGGTAGAACATCGTCCTTGTTTGATACTTACAGTCAAAGTTATCAGAGGACGAAACATAACAAAGGGATGGATGGATTACGGTAAACAATTATTACGATGCATTTTGTTAACGAATGCTGAGAACAATGAAATAATACACTACTGAATTGCTATAAAGACGCCTTACATATTTTTATCCATTCAATTTACGAATACAGTTGTATCAAAAAGGATGTGAACAAATCAATTTAAACAAAAAGCTGTAATTTATATGATGTTAACCAGTTATTTGCCTAACTGCAACAGTACCGTAGCTAAAGTGATTAAGAATAACGACCGAAAGCGGCACTTTGCAAGTTCGTCAGCTTAAATGTTTCTCAGATAACTAGATACACTTTTGAGTTCATTAATGCCCATCCTATTTTAACATCGATGAACACACTGTGTTAGGTCCTGACACTATTACTGGATATTAGTTTCAAATGGCATGATGGGTATTGTAGGAGTTATCAGTTGCACACTTCTTTTCGCTCTTTTGGGGGCTCTTATGATTTCCAAATAAACCAGGAGTACGGCTCCATACTAAGCTGATAAAATTTTCCGAACCTATAGTTAATCGATATTCATTAATGTTTTATGACCTTCAAATTTATTTTCTACAAACATAATTATCTTATATGATTATTTCAAAAGCATCCATTGTTAGTCATCTTTTCTTCACATATCAACCAATATTAATGTCATCCGACTGCTGAGTAATTTTTCCTGGTGTATTGATCTTGATAAAATGAAAGTAGACGATAAAACTTTATTAAGCTCTACCGAGAATTTATAACTATATTAGGTAAGAATCATTAAGGGACCTGACTTTAAATTGTTATCTTCGTTTAAGAGAAAATGGTTGTGCAGGTAAACAATATAAATATTACCTTCAGAAAGTAGATATAAAAGTCGTAAAGCGGGGGAAAGTCCCTTTTCAAAATGTATAGAATGTGCCCTCACATCTCCAACGGCTCATTCCGACTCTGTCAGATGATATTTGATTTCATAGGACTTTCGTACTACATATACTTTATTGATCAGCAATTGAAGTATACCTAACAGTTTACACAGCCAAAAAAAACAACATGAAAAAACACTCTTTATGCTTCAATATTGTAACTGTTTTTTTGCTACGTTCAGCATTTTCTAAATGTAGATCATTTCTAGAATGACACAGCATAATTTGACTGACATCATCTTATAGTTAATTCTGGGAAAGGGCGCCATCTTGCTTTCATTTGAAGAATTACCTATATAAACTATTTTCGCGAAACCCGACCATCATAAATTAGCCCAAATCAAATATGCCTGCTGATATGCAAAATCTTGAATGTGGTCATACTTAAGATGTGATGTTCATGACTATTCATTTTTTGACAAGGAAATAATCTAAAAATAACATTTTGCTAGCCTGGTTATTTAAGGACGTACTTATTATTGTTTTGTTTGAATGTTGTATATTATATATATTCTTATGATTTTCAATTAATTTCAATAATTTCCATACATAGGGTTTCCATAGCCCTGGAATTCTTTTACGTTTAATGATCTTAAGGAGTGTTTGACATCCGAAGAATCTGACCTGTATTTAGACATTTGATATTTTACACATTATTCATTAAATTAGACAATATTGTGTCCTCCTCCTGAGAACTTCACACAGTGCTTATATATACATGTAAATAAAGGTTGACTGGTAGAACTAATTCGAGACTTCGACATCTGAGGTGGCTTATGACAATTGGAATTTAGACCAGAAAAGTTCGACATGGAACAAAGTTTGAAAAAAATTCTAAGGTTGAAGAGTTATTGTGAATAGGATAGTTTTCAATTTTTTGGAATTTGTTTTCCTTGTCACAAGTATCTTTCTATATTTTGCTTCCTTATTTCTACTTTTTTTATCAGATATGTTACAAAAATATCTTTTTTCTAATGATAGTGTTTCTGAGGAGGTGATATTTGGTGAAACTGCTACAAGGTCTTGGATAAAAATGACATAAACAGATAAAGTAAAGCTGATTCAATATAACGTCTTCAAGGATGTTTTTTAAGAGTATTGAATGTCCTTTTATAAAAACAAACGATACGTGAAATCTTGATATCCCACAATAGACTAAAAAAACAAAAACTTCTTTTGACATTAACTGGTAAATTTTTAGTTTTTTTTATGTTAAGGTTAATTGTGTCAATAGATTATTGACCAGATGTTCAGGTTATATATGAATGTAATTATTTTGTATTTTAGTGGATACACCAGATCCATATATACTTCTCCGGGTGAAGACGTCACCTGAAGGTCGTCGTCGAACAGAAACAAAGGATAATGAAGTAAACCCTGTATGGAATGAAGTGTTTACATTTCTCATTGATGAAAGAGAACATAATATATTACGTAAGCTTGCTTTTTATTTAATTCAAAAGTTTTAAATGCCAAACTGACCAAAATCAAGTAAAGCCAAAACCATCAAAGGACGGAGCTATGCATAAGTATGTAATGCTTAAAATGTGTGATTTCGAAGGATTTTTAAGAAATTGTTCTTTTAAGAAAACTCGCATGTGATTATATTTATCTCTTTGATTTTCAGAAATAACATTAATGGAAGCCAACTACGGAAACTTAGATCAAGTCATTGGCGATGTTTATTTCAATCTGGCTGAAATACCATTAAAAACTACAATTTCCAAAGTTTTCTCCTTCAATGAGGTAAGATTTTAACCATATTTATGAATTATTAAAATATACATACATGTACAGTAGCTTTTCAATGTTGAATGGTGTGAATGATAACGAAAATTTATGTCTGGACAACGATTATACTGTTAATATCACGCAATAAATGATCATTTTTAGATGTCCTTACAGTCAAGCTATATTTATTATAATTTTTATTTTATAAATATTTGCAGCATTATTGGACTGGGGTAATTTTCTTCTGTAGAAACTTAGCATCTGTTAGTCACTAACATAGCACTTTAGTTAACAGGTCTTAGCTAGTTTATAGAAAAGCTGAAACATATTTCAACAATATTTAGAGATTTTAATAACATTTGAATGAGTGGTCGTTGGTGAGTGTCGTAAATATAATCACGGACTGTCGAGAAAGGAAAAAGTAATTGCACAATGAACAGATATTAATGTTTGGCTTGCACTTTGCATTTTTCCTAATTTTCAAGCAATTAATGGCCTTTCGGCATAAAATCTGTAAAATGAGAAATTCAAACTTGTGTACAACCTTCTTTCATGGAAAAAAGAACACTAAATGAACAAACTATAAAGTTCTCTAAGCAATAGAGGAAAATATTAATATTTTTTCTCACATGTTTCTACAATAACAATAGTACAGTGCAATTTTCTGAATATTATCTAAGCTAGGCCCATATGAACAATATATATAAAAACTTACTTTTTACGGCGAGGAGTAAGGTAAAAAATGTTTTAAAAAGTAGTATTTTTTTCGCTTTCAGTTTCGACTTGTTTGGTTAAATACGTCGAAATTTCATTTCTTTTTCAGAAATCTGAAGTGGAATTTGAATTTGAAACACATTTTGAGTAAGTATATTTATCGATATATAACAATAAGCTTAAGCACTTACTATATTTGTAATTATATTAAATATATAATTTTGCTATATCTGTATACATATGTTTCTGGTACAAGCTAAAAATAACTTATGTATCCATTTAGTATATTTCATAGAAGCATGAGACTTAAATACATGTATATGAAGAATAGCATTTTCTGTAACTTTCTCATTTATCTGAAATGTTTTTAGTGAAAATCCAACACTGAGATACAGTCTTTGCTTATGTGATGAAGAGAAAGAGTTTATAGAACACAGAACAGAAAAGGCCATGGATGCAATGAAAGAATTGCTGGGTGATGAAGCACCTGAAACAAAAGAAGAGGTACTAAAATTACAGATTTGAATTTTGTTTCCTGAAATCTTAAAATAAAGTTTATACAGATGGATGAAGATGTTAGAAATTGAATTTTCATTGTCTGTTATTTTCAAATACATATTACATTTCTGTTCTGTCTGGTTCCCTTTCTTTCAACCTTGACATTTCTTTCATTTAGTGGGGTTAATGCCACAATCTCGTTTCATGTTGTTGTCGTATAATATTGTTGGACAAAAACAATACATGTAAGCATTAAATTTATGTACATATTATAGGTGTATTTCATGTAACTGAATTTTATTCATTTCTGTCCTTTGCAGACACCAAGAATTGCTGTTATTGGTTCTGGGGGAGGATTTAGAGCGATGGTTGGTATGAGTGGTGTTGTCAAAGCCCTGGCAGATTCAAAGATTCTCGATTGTGTTACATTTATGGGAGGATTGTCCGGTTCATCATGGTGAGTTTTTTTATAAAGATTTCTTAAACAGCTAGAATGTGAACCGAGGGGATTGTTCATTCACTGGGTTGAATTTGCATAAATCTTATAAAACGTTTGATGAACTGTAATAAAAGTAAATTTGAGATCGTAAAATTCAAATGGCCTCAGGTTGTGTTTTAGATGTTATCTCTTAAACTTGTATAAGTAACTAAAGGGTAGTGTTCATATTAAATAGGTCAAAAAGTTAAAAGTATTTGGTCATTAACATGTATCTTGACCTGGAAATACAATATACATAGAATAGTTCAACAAACAGGTTAATATGATAAATGTGTGAAATACCTACAATTCTTTGTTGCTATTAAATTTGAGGTTGATCTTGACCTAGAAACATTTGGTTTTTTTAAAATGGGACTGAAATAAATGTAAAACTAAATCTTAGGCCAAAGAAAAATTGGTCAATTAAACTTACAGAATAAATTGTGCGTTTTCAAGTGGGTTTTGTCTTGATAGAATGGGACTATATTGTGTAAGACAGTGATATAAGTCTAAGTATCGGCAAAAAAATACCAAAGCGACAAGTCGTTGGGAAAATTCCATAGGCTTTACCGACACGCATATACATGTATGACTAAATAAATAAAAAAAAACTAATAACAAACATTTAATGAACTCCCACAAAAAACCGAGAGTGACATTAGTTACTAAGAAAGGGTAAGCTTGTCCTACCTACTCCTTTAATGATAACCATCACATGTATTTTTGTTGATCAAATATATTGAAATACAATATACTGTCGAATTAAATGTCATTGAATGTAATGCTTCTTTGAAAATATATATAATTTTGTAATGCTTCTTTGAAAATATATATAATTCTGTTATGCTTCTTTGAAAATATATATAAAATTTTACATTAGCCAATTAAACGATAAAGGCTTAATTATGAAAGTTGTAGTTTTTCTGCAAATGGTTTTGAATTGACTAAATGTTTACAACTTTTTTTCAGGTATATTTCAACCCTATATTCACATCCGGATTGGCCAAAAATGAATCCAGGCGATATGCAAGAAGAGCTGAAAAACAATATAGATTCTAGTCTTCTTTGGCTTCTGTCACCAATGAGCATAAAACGTTATATAGATCGCATTCTACTAAAACGTCAAAATGGCCAGCCGATTAGTTTTACAGATATATTTGGACATTTAGTCGGAGAAACATTGATCAAAGATGTAAGTTTGTTTAAGTTATGAACCATTGAGATAACGGTTTTAGGTATAGTTAAGTATAAAAATGTCTTCAGGTATTCATAGAATTGTTTTTAGATGATGATGATATTTACAATACAATTTATTTGAGTTCACGATATCCGGCTATATGTAACATGGTTGTGAAATTGTGAATTTTTGTGAAATAAGAAACAATTAATTGGGCACAAACGTTTGGTCACTAACCCTGTAGATATAAGAATAGTAAATTATATCTATATACATGTATATTTGTTTTTGTCAATAGAAATGCCTTTGTACTAAGTCTAAGCTCAAATGGCATCGTTTTTTAATCTAATAAAACCACTTGAAACATTGCTCATTATTTGTATGTGATTTGCAACCATAAAAATATAGGATGGATTTACAGCTATTTATTATAATTTCAGAGATTGCACACCAAATTGACAGATTTACAGGGTAAAATAAAAGGCGGAGCAGCACCATTGCCATTAATGACATGTGTTAATGTGAAGACAGATAGATCTGCAAGGAGTTTCCATGGTAATTATTTGGTACTAATTTGTTCTGAGTTTTGGATTGTTAAGAAACTTTTTAATCCTAGAACACCAGCTGATTTCAAGGCAGTTTGTGTATTCATAAAACGGTCATTAGAACTGAGAAGGAAAGGCCGTACATACCAACAGTATCAGCTGTAAATTATTTCTTTTGATACTGTTTTGTTGATATGTGTGCATATACTAAAATGTATCAAAAAATACCTAAATAAATTTGATTCAGTGTATGGCCATTTCGTTGACTGACTACTCATCAGCAGTGCTCGAGATCAAAACTCAGCTAAGGGTTACCTCTGCATCAAAAGGAAGAGCCTTAAAAATTTCTGGTAATTTTTGTCAAATTTTGAACGGAAAATTTAAAGCCATTTGATTAATAAATCATGCCAGGATAAAAATTATGGCTACTGTGCTGATAAGAATATACCATTGTAGTGTCTTGTATTTATTTGTATATGCCTAATCCTCAGTGGGTTTATTTGCATTAATATAGAAGTTAACAACATTTTTAAGATGCTTAGATTTTGTGTATAGAGCAAAGCGTTGAATTCAGATGTTATTCCTCCTTGTTATTCAATAATTTGATAATATCTGACTTTGTCATATATTCTTTTTATTTGTACTGAGCTGCTGTGTCTGATTTAATCATAATTTTTTCAATTTGTTTTTCAGAATGGGTAGAATTTTCTCCTTATGAAATCGGAATGCCGAAATATGGGACCTTTATGAAGACAGATTTATTTGGAAGTAAATTTTTTATGGGAAAGTTATGTACAGAATATGAAGAACAGCCTTTGCACTTTCTCCAAGGTAAATAGTACTTATCCTGAATGTTTAATGTGGTTTGGTTAAATGTTACAAAACAACTGATCAGACATTTTGACATCAATATTTGCAACTTTAACTGTGCAGGCAATTCAGTTTTTTATATCTTTCCTGGTAAACCCTCGTAGCATCGAAACCTTAAATTTTTTGCAGTTTAAAAATTATACTCCCAATAATAATTTATTGTGATGTTTAATTCTTCACATCTTAAGCCCATACAGTTTCACATAACACATTGCATTCATTATGATATGCTATGATTTAATTGCACTGCAGTTATTGACAGAATTGGTTAACTGGCCTTTTTTCCTTGAAAATACATTCCGAATACTACTAGTACAGTTTTTTTAAATGTTTTATTACAAATGAAATGACGTGTATTGTTCCATATCTCACACTCAAACTTTATTTGTCTAAATTTTAATTTAAAAAAAGTAATTATTAGCCTAATACACAGTTCTGTTTGAGATCAGAGATTTAATAATATTGATGCATTTGTAAGAAATGGACAAACTGGAATATAAGTCCAATATGATACATTCACTGACGAAAGTTGACTCCTGAGAAGATATATTAAATATCTGAGTGGTTCAATAATTGTAGATTAAGCCTGATAATAATTCGCAGTATTGTTGTACAATGTTTTTAAATTCGTACTATTATTTCAGGAATTTGGGGAAGTGCCTTCTGTATCCTGTTTAAACGATTGCTCGACGACAACAAGAAACTTGATCCAGTTGAAATGATTCGACAGGAAATGGGTACGGTCCTTATATCAAAAAGCTACTTTTGTTAAAAGTAGTTCAGTGTTATCTTCCATTGTCGATAAAGTCTTTTTAAAACGATTTATGGATACATTCTAGACAACACACTTTATTCATACTCATAACAAATGTTGAAGCAGAAAAAGTAATTTTATTGCTGTTGATTATGTTTTGCTTTGTCATCTCCTTTTCAAACTATCAAAATCTGACGAAGAAAGAAATTAAAGGACATATATATACAAGGCAATACGTCTCCTTGAGAGTCACAAAATATCTTTTGTCTGTGAGTGGTAGTCATACATTTACTATACCTGGGGTCTTTGTACTAAAATCGTTGAACAAGCATATTATACGTTGAAATGTACTAATCTTTCAGTAAAGCAAATTGAACAGAACCAAGAAGATGAAAGCAGTGATACTAGCGACGACGACGATGAAGAAGATGGTACCGCTGAAACAGCACCACAGACACAGCCTCGTGGTTCTCGGCAATTTACGTTCGATATAAATGATCAGATTGGTTCAGCACCAAATGGACAAAAAGCAAGACAACCTACAAGGCGCCGAACAAAACAAAAGGGATATTGGAATAGTTTTCTGAGCAATATTCTGGAAAAGTTAGTTAATAATTATGTTGTATTTGTGGCGCTACATTAAAACACCACGCCATGAAAGAATTTGTAAAAATTGCTCCTACCATGAAGTTGAAGACGAGATACATTTTCTTATAAAGTGCAGCAAGTATAAAGACCAGAGAAAAATATTATATGAGATTGCATCATCCAAAGTTTAAGATTTTTACAATTTATCTGATTGTCTTGTATGTTGTATATATCCTTTATACTTATTGCCCTTTTAGGGCCCTTTGATTGGAAATAAAATGTTGTTGTTGTTATATATACTGGGTATATTAAATCAGATTTGGAAGGTCTCGAACTCATAACGCTGAGACACTATATGAACTTACATGTATTCGCCTATCAACGTGTCCAGGATCCTTGACAAATCGGCCACACCAGCTTCAGTGACCGACATGTATCTTTGGATGAACATTGTACATGTCTATATGCTTGTGGCGATGGAATTTTTATACCTCTCTGGAATATAGAAGTTTAGAAATGTATTGGATTTGTCTATAATTTACAGAATTATTTCACTTTTTAAAGAAGCTTACTGAGGCTATTTTCAATTTGCTTTGCTTTTTTGAAAATATATCTAAATAACTGAAAAAATAAATGTCTTTTTTTCTTTATTTAGTAAAAGGTTCGAAGTTCTAAACACTAGAGCAGGAAGAGCTGGAGTAGTCCATAACTTTATGAGAGGCTTGTCTCTACAGAAAACGTTTCCATTGTCACCTTTTACACCAGAAGAGACTAACAGACAAAGTGGTAATGATTTATAAATATCACCGCTGTTCATCATGCACACAGAGGCATAAACTATAATCGTCCCTACAGTGTCTGCAAAACAAGGTCGAGAAATCACAATTAAGAATGGTCCCCAAAATCTTAGACAATTCTTATAACCTCAAAAAACTAGATTTTAGTATTTGTTAGAACAAAAAAAATGAATTGCTTTAAGGGGGTACAGAACACCTAAGGAGTTAACTCTTTAAAAATCAGCTGAACGTTTTAATGACATACTATTAGTAAAGAGAAGTCAAGCTTCTCAATGATCAAAATTAGTGTTTGTCAAACTTCTATATATATCCAATGAAATTATTCCGGTAAATTGTGTGGTTCAAATTTCTTGAAATTTGTATACTCTTGTCAACAGGTCAAAGTTAATATTTCTTCAAGTTATGAAAATGAGCCAAATCTATTTTTAAGGGAGCACTTCACGTGAACACTTTGACTAAAATAGATTTGGCTCATTTTCATAACTTGAAGAAATATTAACTTTGACCTGTTGACAAGAGTATACAAATTTCAAGAAATTTGAACCACACAATTTACCGGAATAATTTCATTGGATATATATAGAAGTAAAGGTTAAATATATATATCCACTCAGTGAACGAAATAAAGGTGTCGTTAACAACTCTTTGAGTTTCCTGTTTTCTTCTGTTGATACAAGTGTAGATTTTTAAATCTAGTTTTTATATTTTTATCTTTTAACGTTTTATAAACTTTTATTTTTGTTTTCAGATGACTTCGATGGAATCCATGAATTGCACCCTACAAATGTCAAACATCTGTATATGGTTGATGCTGGTCTGACATTTAATTCTCCTTACCCATTGGTTTTGAGACCACAACGTGCAGTGGATATTATTTTGTCGTTTGATTTTAGTGCTAGACCAGGAGATTCTACTCCTGCATTTAAGGTATGTATAAAGGGAGATGATTCAAACATTATTGTCAAATATGAAAATGACTTTATCTTTGCAAAATGATTTATGTTTTTATGCAAGGGTCTTTTGTGAATATTGTCCAAGCCGAATATTATATTGCACAAACTTGAAAATTTATAATTTATTAACCTAACACCATGTAATATTTCCTTAATTGTATAACATTAAATTTTCGGGTAAATTTTCGTATCCATGCCATAATAACAATTTAGATATTGCACTTATTGAATTTTTCGTCTTATTCAGCACCCTATTCCAAATGTTCTAGATAAAATATCATGCTGTTATACAGTAAAAATAGTTATTTTACTTTTAATAGGAAATTCTTCTTGCTGAAAAATGGGCAAAGTTGAATAACTTACCATTCCCGCCAATAGATGTCACTGTATTTGACAGAGAAGGAATGAAGGAATTGTACATATTCAAACATCCTCGTGATCCACATTGTCCAATTGTTCTTCATTTTGTGCTTGTAAACATAGACTTCAGAAACTACAAAAAACCTGGTAGGTTATCATTTTTATACTAAAATATTATTATTTCTAATCATACGTGAATTTAGATGGATAAGTATTTTGGAGTAGAATACATACCTAACTCAGACCATGTGGAATATTTTGAAATTTATTTGTCTATAGAATATTTTGAAATGTATTTGCCTATAGAATATTTTGAAATGTATTTGCCTGTAGAATATTTTTCGTGTATAATACATATAGAGATCCAATTAATAATGAATAATATGTACTGTTGTTGTCTAATAATTTATTGTTAATGAATTAGTTTGTCATATGCTGGTGAACTCAAGTTGCCAGTATTCATATACCATGATGAAATCGATACTTTTTTTTTGGAAAATAAGGAGCATCTTCATAAAGCATAGCTCTGTCCTTACCAGTCAAATATTTCCCGACGCCAATCGGCCTTTTTAAGAATTTTCTTGGGTTGTCCCAAGATGTTAAAAAAGGACAAATATACCTATGGGGAAATAAAAAAAACGTAATCCATTGGACAGACAAACCCGGGAAGACAAATGAACAACCACAAGCACAACAAATAAACACAGAAAACTAAAAAACAATGAAGAACACGAACTCCTATAAAAACCAGGAGTGAACCCAGGTGCTGCGGAAGGGTAAGCAGTTCATACTCCGTATACGGCACCCGTCGTGAAGTTCAACAAAGTCAATCGGGGGGGAAGTCATTATGTAATTCATTGTAGAAAAGGGCGGTTTGGTGTCAGAAAAGCATCGACAGTCTTGCATGCCTTTTTGTTTTACCTGTATCTCCTCTGTAACAGGTTAACAGTATATATGATTCACTGTTAAGACTATTTTGTTTTTAATTTACCACTGCAGATGACACAATTTTCTTAATATGCATATTCTATGCATCAAATTTGGCATAGAAACATATCTGTACAAAATCGTTTACCCAGTAAATGAAAACTGAAATCCTTTTGAATTTACATCAGATGCATATTTATCAACCATCCAGTATAGTCTGTAATACCGGAAAGTTTCAATGACTGCTTTTTAACAAAACAAATATGGTGCGTTTGGATCTAATGCATTGTTTACTCTCTACACACTATATATTCTATGTTTATGTGAAAGACGCTTATTTTCTCAAACAGTCAGGAAGCATGTATAAGGGTACTAGCAACTGAAATTGTGATACCCTATGCGTCCCCGAGTCCATTAATTGAAGCGTCCACTCACTGTTAGCAATAAACATTCTATTAAAACAAAATCAATTCATTAATATACATATTTCAATAAGTCATGTCTCATAAACAGTTGTCAAAGCCTAAAATATGGAAAACTGTAGCAATAACCATAATTATAGTTAATATTTCATGTAGAACGTTACCGAAATTCAGCGAGCAATATTTTACTTTATTCACTCTATGCACTATTGCTTTAAAACTTAAAGTCATTGGCATAGAAAATAGACTTGAAAAGGGTTATTGCATTAAGATTGAGGAATACTGTCCCTTCCAAAATAATATATATAGCAGATTCATATAAAAAATTACTATAAAAGCTGAAGCCTAAACTACCTGAGGCCAAAGCCATTTTTGTCTGTTTGACATTTAATAAAATTACAAACACAGCATATTTATTCCTCATTTTAAATGACAATTAATTATGCTTTTTCTAGGTGTGCCAAGACCCGGTGATGAAAAGAAGTTTGCAGATTATGATATATTTGATGACCCAGCCACTCCATATTCTACATTTAATTTTAAATATTCTCATGAAGCATTTGAAAGATTGTCACAGTTGACAGAATTTAATACCCTGTCAAATATTGATGCAATTAAACAAGCAATGTTAGATACAATCGCAAAGAAACGTACAACACCGCCAAAGATGCCAATCAAATTGAGCGACGTAGGAAGGCTGCGTCGCGTTAGTCAGAAGAACCGACAGAAGCTTAGCCGATATTTATCCAGACTTTCAAGCTGTCGTGACAGTCGAACAAGTGTTACTATCGAAGAAGAGGAAGAGGAGAATGAAGAAGAAAATGGGCATAAGAAATTAATAAAATCAGTCAGTGATGCACCTATTATTTCCAAGAAAAATAACTCTCTTGAACGGAAAAAGGCTGTTACAGGTAGAAAAAGAAGAACAAATAAAAATTTAGGTGGACTTAGTTCACCACAAGAAGATGATGAGAATGATGAGATTGACGGCAAAGACGGAACAATCAAATACAGGTCTATTGGAGGACGTAAGCCAAAGGGCAATCGAGATGATACTTTCCACGATGCCCATGACCGCTGGTCAATGGCTAGATGTAATTCTATTCAGTCGGATGACGAGGACGAACAGTTTTTTTCTATTGTAAGTTCCTGATACTGAGCTTTATGATCACTTGATCAAGTGCATACATCATCATTCCGCTCACTCTGGAGATACAGATAGTCTTGCTTCATAATGATTGCTCAATGTAGAGTTCGACATCTTACTCAGATCTGAATCAACAGGTGCTGCGTACATATTGTTGGTTTAAATGTGTAATAATTGTACCAAACAGAGAATTGCCAATAATAGAATACATTGATGAATGTTTGAGATGTCAGGATTGCTTCCCTTTCATCATATACTTGTCGCGAAATGATTGTTTTTACATCATTTATAAAATAAATGTGACAGATAAATATTATTTATTATCTTTTGTTTTCGTTTAAATTTGATGTGCAGTCTTTGCATTTTGAGAATTTATCAATAATCAGCGTTCCTCAAACATATGCACTTGAAGAAAAACATCACGTAAGAAATGGAGGATGATTGTGTCCAAAAGTAAACACACCATGTAGTTTTTCAATTATAAGTAAAGTCAAGAAATACCAAAGGATATTCGAAGGAGGGAAAAATCGAAACAACTGACAAACTCCGGAGAACAACCAAGACAAGACCAAAAAATACATGCATTTCAATTAAAACTAAAAACATATGAACAACATGGACCCCACCAAAAACCAGAAGTACACTCAGGTGCTCCGGAATAGTAAGCATTCTCTGCTTCCTGCAGGACACCCGCCATGCCCATGTCAATATATGAGGTATGAGGAATGATAACATCAATGGAACAGGTCCATTTTCATTTGGGAAACGGAAATAATGTTAAGTAGTAGCGCTAAAGTCGATAACAAGAGGAGTCCTCAGTGTCCTGTTGTAAGGTTTAAGTTTTTGGCTTATAGTTGAATATCCTACAACTGTAATTTGGATCAATAAAAAAGCTCTGAACTTGTTTGATGTTCCAGTATTATATTAGGCTGTGGATTGGGTTTATAGAATAGAGAATAATGGTCTACAAAATAAATAATAGAGAATAATGATGTTCTACAATATAAGGGATATTTTCAAAATGTATAAGGAATATGAGGAGAAAATACTGATTAGAAATTAACTGTACTGAATGTAGAAAATTTCTCTAAAAATCTATCATGTCATGTCTATTTTATTAAATTATCTTGGGCAAACTTTTCGAAAGAAAAGAATGACACTTGTACTTTATAACATTAACAAAACTATGTTTTAACGCACTTCATCGTCGTAGTTTGGAAATTCTGACCTAAAAAATTCAGCCTCACAATATATTACAGAATAAATATTTAGGGCATTATTTCTAAGTACAGAAAAATGGGACAAAGATTGAATGAATACAAAATTCTAGACGCCCAAACCACACCTTATATCTTATATGTTTCTTATTCACATTAATCCACATCAGTATATATCTTACCGTATAATTTTAGAATTAACAAGAAGTTACCTGAGTGACAGCAAACCTATAATATTTCTTCATTACTGTTTGGAGCTGCCCACCATACATCGTCAAACTAATACACGGATTTCTTTCCGTTGGAAAATCCGGTAAAAAAGCTTAAAAGAAAGAACGGACGTGGGGTTAAAACACATGTACCTCAGAAAGTAATCTATACTAGAATATAACAAAATGAAACAAATTCATGTTCTTCGTATTGAAAATTGTTGTATGGTTCAAAACAGTTTATAAGCCAAAAGCTTACAACGAAATCAGTATAACTCCTATATACTGACCTAAGGGGTACAACGGTCATTTACCAACCACTACAATCTTACTAAAATCCTCTCTTACTTAACACGACAAAAAATAAAAACATTAAACAAATGTTTAGTCAACCACGGAGCAATATGAAGGTATTGCAAGAATTAAGTTTTTTCAATAAAATTTTTAAATATTTAATTGCTCCATAAATTTCCTATGTAGGCCACAAAACAATAATTTATACCTATTTTTCAAAATATTTATAAAACTACTATTTCCTTTAAACAACGATTTTTCATTCATCACAATAAACGCAATACCATATTATGTATTCATCAAAACCAGAAAGGACATAACATGATACATTTTACTTATACCGAAATATTTAGATCTAGTTAAACAGATTTTAAAACTTATCCTATTGGCCAGGAATATGTGTATATATACTATGTAACTTTCTTCATTTCATGCAAAAAGTTTGGAAACCATTAAAAAATATATTTAAAACCGAAAACATGTTTGATAACCAGCAACGGAAATTTTATGTTTAGTAAGGACTACGGTCAAAAATACCATTTTTAAAACTAAATACCCGGATAACTTCTTAATGGTCATTCAAGGGCATCGGCACAAAATTGTCAATTTCTAGACTTGTCATTTTAGTACACATTATGTATATTAAAAAATTCTCTGGTGGTACATCTTCCTCCCAAGTCAGGGTTTTGTATCCATGTTCTCTCCTACAAACCCCCGACATCACATATTCATATTTTGCGGGTCGGAAGTGAACGCTTTTCATTGGTTCTTCTCAAGGTCACAGGAGGGTCCATTTGCGTCGTAGGTAGATTTTTCTAGGTCACACACCAGGCGGCGATATGTTCGACACGCAAAATATGAATGTGTGATGTCAGGGGTTTGTAGGAACGAACGTGGATACAAAACCCTGACTTGGAATGATGGTTGACTTCTTCGAGATTTAGTACTTGGCCTTGTGTACAAAGTTAGTCTGTAATGATAATTGAAAGGGTAGTTCATTATTTACACGTAACACCAAAAAAATGACTTAATAATACTAAAACTATGACATATTGACCACTGATAGTTTGTACTGATTCCCAAAATTATAATCAAAATTGGAGAAACGCGTTAAAAAGGGTCAAGAACGAAACACCAATGAACAATACCACAAAATTTCAACACAAAAAGGACAAAATACAATCATAAACAGGATAGTCTGACTTCAACTTCGGGTAAAAACTCATAACAGTGTTCGATTAAACTTATTTTATGACCCTTATCTATCCTTACCTCTGGTGATCATAAACAAACTTTAAAATCCGGCAGAAAGACCAACAAAGGAAGGGATACTACATGATTTTAACAGCAGTCGAATACAGTTGCACTATTCCATTGAGTATTCAGAAATAAAAGTCCAAAACCGTTATTATAAGGAATGGACTACTAAATCTTAATAGATAGGAGAGGTTTTTATTCGTGTTGGAATGTTTAGACATAGTGAGAGGACTAGTTTTTAGCTGTGATCCTGCAGAAAGTTTAAGAGTTTGGATGAAAATCCGTAATGTAATCAAACCTTTTGAAACCAAAGCCAGTCCTGTAAAATAACAATCCAAAGATACTAATATTAGATATAGTAAATTTATACTATGCTGTATACGACGCATTTCAAGGAGTTACCTCTCATCAGCAGCATTAAAACCGAAACATTTGGAAGACCAAAAACCAAACTTATATTAAACAAGAAGTACTCAACCAAAAATACCGAAATAGGAAGCCAAATTTCAGCTAAGGAGATCTACCATGTGCAATACAAGGAATGAACCCTTAGTATTTCTATTATTTTTGAATTTTGCTAAATACTGGTAATTTCTGTAACAAATCAATGAATAATCATGTCAGACAAGTCTGACGACTGGGTTGGCGAATACCCTCGGTAAAAATGTTATCACTCTTTAATTTTATGAAAAATAAATATTATTAAAGTTCGACATAAAATGAATTTAAAATTCATATTTATTCGTATATCTAGTACACCCACTAGGTCTTGCAAGGTACGATCTTATATAGAACGTCATTCCGAGATTTCATTTCACCCTTTCATCTAATCATTTGAGATCGTAATTAGTTTGAATATGATGAACCTTGTGTGTCCGTCTTATTAAAATGGCTGACGTAGGTTGCTTCTGATATTCTAGTCTCATTAAAATGTAATTTTGATTAGAAAATCATAAAATTTCTCAAGTTACAGATAAAACTATAAGAAACAAAGCATAAATACTATAATTATTTTATCCATATATCGATTTATGCCCTTCACGTTTCCGCTGTGTGTTTAATACTCAGTTAATGATGTTTAGCAGAAAATAAGATATTTTGTGACAACATTCGCCAGTAAATACCTTTTTATCTAGAGCTAATATCAAACAGGTTGCTGAAGGAATTTTACATTGTACTTGAAAAACAGAAACAGTAACAAGGCAAACAAAATTTTTACAGGTCACAGTCTATTCTTTCCTTATTGTGATGTCAACATTTTTGGTTGACTATCATAGTAGACTCTGCCCAATAAAAATCTTTGTTTGTCGCTGGTTACGAATATTGTTATTACTGTATCTGTTTTTATTACCATGTTTGAAGTTTTGACACAAATCATTTTTCTGTTCATCTTAAAGTCACAGTTTCTCGCTCTAGATGAGCCGTAGGACCGTTTCGCTCTATTGATACGAAATACATGTACTAGCAACAAACTACAACATACAATGTACCTACTCAATTTAGAAAATTTTGAAGTTCTATATTTGAACTTCTTTCGTTTCTGTTCAGATCCCTGTTTTTTTTTATTCTCATATTTTGATATTTTTTGATTTTTAATTATTTTATAACCATTTTGAAATAAGGTTCAGACATTGTTCTATATATAATAACATCTGGTGTCAGCAAAGTTTCTTTTTCTTTTTCTTTATATCGGATGTCATGTATAAATGGAAATTCAATCTGCAATTAATAAATAATGGTTTTGTCACGTAAAATCCTTAATTTTAACCTTTTCACAGTTGTATAATATAATTATCAAGCATGTCTTTTTTCACCATGGAGAAGGGAATTCTAATTGTTCCTTTGTTTATGGCGTCAATTCCATTACCGGTTATCCCCTGTACATCATTAGAATGAAGTTTCACGTAAACGCAGCACTCATTAAAAAGCCAAAGGAAGTAAAAATAAAGTGTTCTTCATTGATTTTTGTATTTATTTGGTGTCCTGTCGCCATTTCAAGGATTTATTTTACTGTTTACAGTTATAAAAGTTATGACTTCTACGATTTTCTTTACGTCGAATGGAAGCTTTGAGTCCCTTGGTAGTTCGTTGTTGTAAAAACATTAGTTCGATAGGATGATTTGTACGAAGATAGCGTGCAGACCAACATTCTGATGGAATTCAGATTTCGCGCAAAAAAACGAAACAACATTTCATTTTGTTAGGTTTTCTTTCTGAAAATGCAATTAATATACAATTTACAATTAATACAATAATGGTGATGATTTCAAACATCTAAAAGGTACAATATTTGTAATTTCTGCAGCTTACCTTCCAATTTCTGCTATCTGACCTACGGTATATAGTCACATACAATTTTGCAATTACTTCGTGACAACTTTTTATAACATTTCTCTCGAGACGAAAAAACTTAACCAGTCATTTTTTCAGAAGCTAAAAACAATAAATTATACATCACATTGAAACGACTTAGAAAAAATACATAAATCTCTTTATAATGGAAAGCTACTTTACATAAATTTCAGTTGTAGCACTGAAATTAGACCCGTGAGGAACATTTTCTTGCTAACGCGAGAAAATCTTTGTGACACATCGTGAAATTATATGGGTTAAATAATCCAATAAGAACGTTATAAAGGCCAAAAGCTCAGGAAGGTTTCACACCAGAAAACTATGCGTTCAATCTTTTTATCAATTTTTTTTTCATTCTTCCTTATGATAAAACAAAAGCTGGTGAAGGCAGTATTTTTAATATTCCTAATCATTACTGTTTTTACATGAGTCCGAGCGTGTCGGTTGATTGGTTTTGTATATTTTGGTAGGTCTCTTTAACATTTTATTGGTTGTAAGGCATTTTTGTTCGTTATTGGTATGCATTTAATAATTTTGTACATCTATTGACCTCTTAATCAAGAATTTTTAAAGCAATTATAGGACAATTTATACCAAAAATCAGCAATCTTTCTTCAAAACTCATAAATACACGATATCGATTTTCTGAAGGGAAGGAAGTTGCCTTCACTTCGACAGTCTCATTTCCCAATATAATGTCCCTTTCTCTAAAAAGTTAAGATAGTTGAGGCAGATGGTAAGTTACCTTTATCTCATCACTGTAAATGTCCCTGTATGAAGTCATACTGTCATACGTTGATCACTTCCTTTCCAGAATACAGTCAAGATGAAAGCTGAAATAGGTGAAATTCAATGCATGAAGCAAGGTTTGGTAAAATGTGTATATATATATATATATATATAGTATAACTCGAATGCTTGAATTAATAACAGATGTAGCCTCGGTATGCTATTGGCGAGGTTCTGAATTCACAGCTTTTACAGAACTACCTGCGAGTTGAGTTTAACTACTGTCAATTCACTATTATTCGTTGTATACCAATTTTCTTGGGTCCCAGTAAACCACGAATTTAAATATCCAACGAAAAATTACATTTTTACTTTTAATTAGCTTAAAGGCACTGAAGTTTGAAACCGCGGACTTTGTATGTACCTATCCGAGACAACATAGGACATTGCGTTTTACAGCCATGGGTAACCTTAATATGATGTATTTAATAAAATAAACAAAAAATTAATTTCTATCATATTTATTTCTCTCATCATTGTTTTTTTATTTAATTTAATTTGAATTTGTTCTACTTTAAAGAAATATTAATCATGCAATCTAATGATAGTTAAACATTTTTTAGTTGCAAACAGTGATTCTGTTTGTTAAACTTGTTTTATAAGCGCTTAAAATCAGTACTTTATTGTGCAATATCAAAGTCTGATCGGCAAATTTTGTAGCAGTATTTTCCTCATATCTGGGCCAAAACACGAATTTAAGTATTTCAATAACGTTTTTATTTTTTCTGAGCCAGCAATCCACGAATTTACGTATCCCACGAAATGTCTTTTTTTCTTCTATCCACGAAAATAAATGAATCCACAGTATCCATTCGTCGACATTATATATTTCAGCAGCATGTGCATACCGGTCAAGCTTGATCTTCCATTTCACTTTCTTCCAAATGGTTAATTATTTGTTTAAAAGGGTAATTAAAGTTTCCGTCCTATTCTTATTTATTTAGGTATACATAACTCGCAGATACTGGACATCTTATGAGCTGTGAGACATAGCACAATGAAATAAAGTGAACACGGTAGATAAAACGTATTTAAAGTCAAGAAGATAAAAACCTGATTATTACGTTAAACTTTTAGGTGAAAAATATGTGGCAATTATTGCTATTAAGAGTAAAATTTATCAAGAATTATTATCCTGCTCACATATCTATGTGTAAATTAAATGTCCGGTTGTTTGCATTGCTCTAGATTTTAATACTTTAAGTACTTTTGTGTTATTAATTTGCATTTTATTACTGTCAACCAATAATTCCAAATATACTTTTTATCAAAAATAAGATACTAAAAGCTGCTTTGACGTTTTCAGAATTTTGCATTTTAATAAACGGATAAAACAACTTTTCTATGATTTAAATTTAAATGTCCATGATTCTATTTTATCATATTCCTAAATCTTGGCTTGATGTTCCATAAAACACAAAATATGTCAGACAGTACAATAATATAACTTGGCCCATATATTTCATCCTCTCCTAATTGAAATTCTGTTATTACCAAAAGTGTACTGAAGATTCCCTGGGGCCGATTTCACAAAGCTATCATAATACCTGTCATAAGATATCTCTTAGGACATATCTTAGACCTCGTCTCGAAGCTGTGTTAGGTTGATATTAGCTAAGATATCCTAAACGTGTCGCAAGTTAAATATTAACGTGAATTTATAAAATAAAACCAAAAGAAATATGTGTTTCCCAATTATTGCTAAACGTATTGCTGAATATTCGCTAATTAGATAATAAGTTAATTTAAATTGATTTTTAAAAAAAGAAAAAATGAAGTGTAATTATAAAGAATCTATTTATTATACACCAACATATAAATACAAAATGAAGGAAAAAAGAATGAAATAATAACTACATTTTTTCTACAAGTGAGTTGAGTTCAGTTTGTCACTGTATCGGTTATAAAAAGATTAAAGGATAAAATCGTGCATACTTGCTATAAATACACAGAGTATTCATTGTTGTTAAATCAATTTAAATATTCTGTCAACCTGAAAAGACACAGTTATGATCCTAAGACCATCATAAGACACCTTCAATGTAGTCAACTTTAAGAGCTGTCCAAAGTTAGGACCACTTTGTGAAACCGACTTTGGACTAGGATATGTCGTAAGAAAATCCTAAGACATGTCTTAGTCCTAAGACAGCTTTGTGAAACTGGCCCCAGGGTCCTTATTGTCGAAACTTTTCTAAGAATTATCCTAAGATATATCTTAGGACATTATTTAGGATAATTTTAGGACTATCTTATGACATGTCTGAGACCTCGTATCGAAGCTCTCTTAGGATCATCCTAGCTAGGATGTCCCAAGTTTTGTGGTATGAAAAAAACCTAAGATATATCAAATAGCATCGCACGACGCTAACTTTATAAGAAAATATTTTTAAAAAAAAAATGAAAATCATGATGATTATGCTGAAAATAATATTATTTCAAAACGAAATTCTAAAACTTAAATCCATTGTGTTGTCAAAATTTTAGATCGATACAAATGTGAATCCGAGGATGGAATTGTCTCATATTTTTTACCATGACCGATTATTTTTCTGACATTTCTCGGTCGATTATTTAAAGAAATAAACATGACATGAAAATGCGCTCTATTAAACTAGGCAACCTAGTGCAAAATAAATTACATATTTGAAAATATCGTGTGCATTTTGGTTTTTTACCAAAGGTACAAAACTTTCAACACTTTTCTTTTAGGTTGTACTTTAGGGATTTTCAGTATAAAGCTTCGACGTTTGTCATATCATTTGAGCAAAGTTGTGCGTTTTTCTGACTTCAGCATTGTGACGCGACGTTATTTGCATTGTTACGTCAAGGTACGTCATGTCTTGTGAGATGCGTGAATCTCACACTGGTGTCTCACACGGAATATAACGGTCTCAAACATAAAGAAATGTGAGAAAAACAAATCCACCTCTTTTGCAAACTATCAAACATAGCTACATTTATATATACATATACGGCCATATTTGTTTACAAATTAGGATATCGTACTTTCATCCTAAAGTTGGGATATTCCTAAGATCATCTTAAGACATATAAATTGACGTCCTAAATTTGGGGGTAATTCTGAGATAGAACCTACATGTAATTTGAGACATGTTCGAAAATTGCACTTAGGACTAAGATATGTCCTAGGATGGTCCTAAAACCCATCTTAGTCCAAAGATACCTTCGAAAATAAGGCCCCTGGGTTTGCAAAAATTTAAATTTACTTAATTTTTTTATTTTAGAATTTCTACGAAAAATGATCTATTGAAATGAATCAACGAGCAAGTGAACAAGATCAATCTTTATTTGGAATTTTAATCGTAAATTAAAAAAAAATCTTGTTTTTACACTATAGGAAAGGAATTTAAGAACTTTTCTCTACTAAATGGCATAAATTAAAAAAAAAACCCTGTCCGACTCTGATGTATGTGAGCAGGAATTTGTCTTTTTGCAGCAGAATCAATAAATGAAAGTCCATAAGAAAGCAATTCTGAAACATAATGTGTTAAGTACAAACATATAAAGTATAATGTGTAGACTTCAATACTGGGCATTTCTGGTGTTTCTAACAAACAACTATATTTATACGCCAATGGACTTTATGTACTTTGGATTTTCATTTGCATCCTGAAATACAGAAATTGCACTTTTTTATTTCAAAAACAAAACATAATTATGTATGAACCAGTTGAAAATTCTCAATAAAATCATTTTGTCATAATTTAACTTAAAAAGGAAATGACCATTTTTCTGTTTTGTATCATTTTCGGTAAATATGGTACTTTGTATGCTGACTGTAATTATTTACTGAAGTCATTATCGGAACCTTCACATATAATTGATGTATCTATCTCTAGAGAACTAAGTTTAATCAGTGCTGAATAACTTCTGTGATTTCTGGTAA
This sequence comes from Mytilisepta virgata, assembly GCA_028015205.1. Taxonomy (NCBI): domain Eukaryota; kingdom Metazoa; phylum Mollusca; class Bivalvia; order Mytilida; family Mytilidae; genus Mytilisepta; species Mytilisepta virgata. The sequence continues at coordinate 47,464,555 of CM051518.1, read as the reverse complement.
TTCAAATTTACCTTATCAGCACTGTTTTTTCCCCTTTGTTTTGCATTATTTTATTTTTATTTATTTTTTTTTTGTAAATTAAATGCTACCTATTCTATGTTTTGTAATATTTTTTTCTAATTCTCTCTCCACTGCATAGAAATAATCTCACTATACACTACTAACGTTTTTCTGTCAATTCGGTTCTTGGTAAATCCGTAAGTGGCATAATACAGTCAAATCGTCAGTTTATATTTCCGAAATCTGGTTCCATACAAAACCGTAAAAATTAATGATTGGAAATCGCCTGAACTCTGTTCGGAGTAACAAACACTAGGTGTATTAAAAGCGGTAAACTTCTTATTGGTAGATATGAATAATTCTAACAGAAATATGCGATAAAATTGTTCAAACTCATTGAAATAAAATAAGAGAAAAGCAAAGATTTTTGTAAAACAAAAGAACAAACGGTAATTGTAAAGTATCAATCATTATACTGGATTAACTCTTCGTGCAGCTCATTTGTCTTGATGTCATAGTAAAGTGGGATAATCTGATTAGTTTTAATCCACTTGACTTCTTAATAATCTTCTAGTGTTTCTCCAACCATATGTTTCACTGATTTCCGATCTATTTATATGCTTCAAAGATCTAGCTATTCTGTAATTTAGAAGCATCCTAATTATAAAATTAACTTGAATGGTTCTTCTTTAATTTCTAATTGGCAAAATTTGAAACCAGAAAATTTACATCATTCTTCCACTTGAGTGGATGAATTTTTCAGTGGAATAATTCATTAATATTATTTTTTTCTGCTTCTGAATTAGGAATATTTCTTTCAGCTGTAAACGATTATAGATTAAATGCAAATGAAATTAGTCGGAATAGCAATACAGGAAAAGTATGGAAATTCTAAAGGATTAATAATTTGAGAGAAAATTATTTTACAAGAATGTTTCACAATTTTACATGGTAAATTCCAAAGTCTTTTCTTTGTGCAACATTTGTTGTACCTAAAAACTACTAACTGGGTTATTAGAACGTACAACTATAAAAGTTTGAGCAAAAGAACAACGTTAAAAGTCGCAGTGAGGCTCACAAATCAGTAAAACTTCACCATCCCATGTAAAGTTCACGACAGCATTACATCGGAGTTTCAGGATAGATAAGCGGGAGGTGTCTGTACCAAATCAGAATATCCTGACTCTCTGTTGTGTTTGTGTTTGTGTTTGTGTTTGTGTTTGTGCTCGTTTATGCTATTTTTTTGTCCGGGTTCTGTCAGTTGGTTTGCTTTGATTGATTGGTCATTGTTGACCTTTCCTGTTATCTATTTTGTTATTTATTCGTATATAGCACTGGTTTAACAGGCGTTTTCAAATAAATTTTTGTTAACTATCGAGGTCAAACAACAAATAACACACAAATAACAGGCAAAGAAATCCACCAAATGCTGTGGCGTTTGTCCGACAACTCACAACGGAAGTTTAAAAACATAACAGACATGCATAAATATATATATATATATATTTGCACCAAATATTCGACAAGTTTTGTTTGGAATAAATTCAGGAAAGTGCAATTTATGACACATTGAACAGAAAATAGTCGTTGGGAGTAACAAAATATCATTATATTGCAATTCTTCCACTTCATATCCAGATTGTATTTACAACTCTTAATCCCACTGTACAATACTGTTTTATGCCCAGTTACACATTATAAATCTCTTTAAATCCTATCAAACATGTTTAGTAAAATAAGCATCACAGGAATTTTACATGAAATTTATAACTTGTATTTTTTTTTAAAAAGATAATAAACCTGGACCAAAAATGAATTATTTTCAAAGTAGTGAGATTTTTCATGTTTTTTTTTCAGTAGAAACTTTGATTTATATATATAGAAAAAAAGTCAAAAGATGATGTTGAATTGCAAGCAAACTGTTATCTACTCACAGGAAATTCTAAAAGTTCAGTTCCTTCATTAATAAATCTTTCAGCTTAATCGTGTTAATAAAATAAATATTGAAATTTATCTAACTGTTTACTTATGGATGACGACTTGGGCAACAGTTATCCCCAAACTCGCGGTTTCCATGAATGTTGATCTGAAGTAATGATGAAGATACGACTCCGTACTAACACAAATCCCTCACAATCAAAAGCCTACCTAAAACAATTGTTGTTCCACATGATAGTTGTAATTATTCAAATTCTAAAAATGTATGATGATTCGGTATTTTTCCAAAAACAAAATCTAGAATCTTCCAGTAAGTTTTCCAACGATGAAATGGAATTATAAAGATGTTAAATTCCAAAAAAGACTTTTATCTCTCGTTATAACCAAGTATAAGAGACGAAATTTAAAATTCAAGCAGGTGGCTAGGTCCGTCCGAAAAAAAATAATGTCTGATATGATTTGGAATATTTATGTTTTCAAAACGTGATACTTGTTCGTAAGCCAACTTATTGATGTATCTTAAATTTATTTGTTCATGCACCTTTTGCTAAACGTGAGGTAAATGTGCTAAATGGTAGGGTGAAGTTTTACGAAAATGAAGTGATTAGGAAATCAGGTCTTCGTAGACGTTATGTATCTGACCGTAGATTTAAAATGTGTTAATGCAAAAATACTTGTACATGGCAGGACCATAGTTTTTACCTCTAAAAGGCGTTATAGATTGTTTATAAGCATATTGGAATATTTATCATCATTTCAGGGAAGTCCTTATTTAATTCTTTAGTCGATACACAACATATCGCCGTAATTATTTTCTCCTATATTAAACACTATCTCCAATGTACAGCCTAATCAATCGTTAATGACAAATTGCTTGGGTTACCCTTTGACAAATGACTTGAATTTTTAATGTAGCTAGAAACTTATTTGCATAATCTGAGACAATAAATGAAGTACTGAATAGACAGCATTAATGATCAGAAATTCTTGGGGTTGATAAGGTTCTGTCATTACCATGGACCAGTCTGAATTTCTCATTCATTTCTACCAATATCTGTCATCTAAGTATGCTTACATTCAACGTTCTAATTGGGTTTTGAAACTTTTCTGTATTCAAGGCGCCAGTTAGATGGATTGAGGTTCCGCAGCCATTCCATATCTCAAATAAATTGAGAACTGCACCTTGAAAAAGTTGATGACGGGAATTGGAACTTTTCAAGAAATAGAATAATTACTGTTTTGTTCCTTGAACAGAATACAATTTAAAGCATGATTTGTTTCCCCCGGAACATGTCTGATGTTGATATTATCTAAAACCAGACTCAACTAACACGCAATGAAAATATTACTATATCGATAACCTGTAGTCCATCTGATAAAAATTTTTAATTTGTTCAAGTTTAGTTTCCACGGAATAACAATACCGAAGCAAAACACAAAAACCGTCCGTCTTGTTCCATAATGGCCATTCACTTTGCAACTGGGGAAACCGGTGATGATTCAAATCCCGTGAGGTCTCGGATACAATCAGAGTTCGTACAGTTTAATCAAATGATGAATACTGTAAAATTTCTGAACTAATGGTTGTAGTTCATAACACTTGCATAGAACAACATTAAATATTGTATTAATAACTCTGTGATTTAATGAACCATGACTGCAACTATTTTTTATTAAGAAAATGACCCTTTTGTATATAATAAGACTAGAGAAAAGATGCACGAACAAGTTAGATGCTCTATGAAGTAGAAGTCTTAACACTAGTTGTCTTTAATTTATGCGATTGGCCAATGCACATATTCCATGCCAATTTTGATGTTGCACAGTTCGTCGATTTGGTATCAAAGAATTTTATTTTTACCACTGAGTCAATACCGCTGCTGATGGACTCCAAGTCTCCGAGGGTGTTCCCAAGTCAGTTGCTAGTATCTCGATACTAGCCCGAAGTTGATACTCAAAATTTTCTGTTACAGAATTGTAACATTTGTGAATACTAAGGAGCATCTGTGCATAGCTCTGTACCTAGATGCTTTGGCTTTACCAATTGTGGATATTTTGGCCTATTCGAATTTGCTCTTAATTTTTTGTTTTGGTTTTCACCATTTTAGGACTTGAGCACAACTGATGAGTTGTGAATCGACGAAATGTGCACATCTTGTGCATCAAAAGTAGTATGAAAGATTTTTTATTTCAACTCATCATAAATTCTGCATGACTCCTTATTTCTTTTTTTTTCCTTTGTTTTTTACGTAAATATATACAATAATTGCAATAAAAAATACGATTGTAACATCTTGAAGACTCCCTAGGCTTATGTAATATGTTTTTGCATAATTTTGCAAATAAACTAGAACTAAACAGATCATTTTACAAAGACTCAAACTTGATAATAGAGCAGATGAACATTATTTTATCCTTGTGATTTATATACATTTATTAAGTATTGTCTTTCCAAAATGAAAAGTTAGATGTGTAATCAATATTGATAAATATAACATGTATAACAGTAAACATGCAAAATTTATCAGGAAACATAAGCCATACCAAACTTACTTTCAGTTCTTTAGATCTTTGGGTGACACAAATAAAGGCGAGCGAGCGAAATTTTAATTTAAATTTTTTTTCTTGAGGCCTAGTTTTTTTCAGGCGTACATCAAATTTTCATGCGACACACATTTTTTAGAATTTTTGCAAAATAAAACGACAAAAAAAATTCATAAAATTTATGTAGTCTAAAATTCTTAGCGGCAGGCAGACAGACAGCACTGCGTTATACAAAGCCAAACATATCTAAAACAGAAAGAATATAAACAGTTCTTAAGATTTGCAGAAGCCACATCTGCATGAACTGCCGTCCCAGTTATGGATTTAACTTTTAAGCTGGTTTAAATTTGTCTGCATACGAATCGCGTTTAGCAACTCATTCCAGAGGGTGGCCCCTGTATATCTAAATGAGTGGAGACCGAAATTTGTGGTTCTTACCTGAAGGATATCTGCAGTATTCTCTTTTCTAAAGGAATATTTTGGATGTTTATACAGTATTTTGAAAACCTCAATAGCCATAGTACGTAATCTACGAATTTTTAGTGTTGATCAACCAAATTTTGACAGTAGGTTTTCATATGTGCTAGTGTAATCTTTGTATATGAAACGCAATGTATTCTTTACATTTTTTAGTGTTTTTTCCCACAAAAATGCCAAACAACTGAATATATTATATTAAAAACAAGAAAGGATAAATGAATAATAAATAGTTAACCTACCCAATTTTGATAAATGTTTCCCTATTCGTTTTAGTACATTGAGCTTCCTTGACGTTTTTTTTTACAAATATCAGAAATATGACTTTCAAATTTAAGTTGATAATCTATTGTCACACCCATTAATTTGACCTCCTCTTCACATTTAATTTCATTCCCGTCCAATTTAATTTCAAATTCCCACTTTTTTCCTCAATGGCAATGGCCTGAAATTTCCCCGGATTACCTTTCATTTTATTATCAACAAACCAATTCATTAAATTTTAGCTTTCTTTTTGCAAAGTATCTACTAATCCGTCTAGGCCATTTCCTGAGTGTGACAAAGTATTATCGTAAGCATAATTATATAAGTTACTTTCTGTTAAAAATATAATTTAGAAATACATTAAATAGCACAGGACCCAGAATAGAGCCCAGCAGAACCGCTTTATATATATTTTTTGCCATGTACTTAAATTTACTCCAACTTTAACACATTGTTTCCTATTAGTTAAATAATTATTAATAAGATTTTCTGACAGACCATAAGCCTTCACTTTTTAGCCCACCTGGCCCAAGGCCATGTGAGCTTTTGTCATCACTTGGCGTCCATTGTCTGTTAACATTTCACATTTTAATCTTCTCCTCTGCAACCACTGGGCCAAATGGAATTAAATTTGGCAGGCAGCATCTATATATGGTCCCTTATACAGCTCATTTCGTCCCGATCGGACAACCAACATGGCCGCAATGGGCAGTTGTTGTTTCTGATTGGCTGAGATTTCAAAAATCTTCTCTGGAACTGCGAGGCCAAATGGAACGAAACTTGACAGGAAGTATCTATGGGAGGTTCTTTACAAAATTTATTATTTCATCCCGATCGGAGTACATAATATATGGTCACCATTGGCAGTTCTTGTTTCTGATTTGCTAAAATAAAAGAATCTTCTCCTCTGAAATCGCTTGCCCAAATGGAACGAAACCTGAAAGGCAGCATATATGGGAGGTCCTTTATAAAGTTTCTTCATTTTGTCTCGATCGGAATACAAATATGGCCGCCAGGAGCAGTTCTTGTTTCTGCTTGGCAGATATAAAAATATCTTCTCCTCTGAAGTCGCTTGGCCAAATTGAACGAAACTTGACAGAAAGCATCTAATTGGGAGGTGCTATACAAAATTTCTTCATTTCGTCATGACCAGGCGACAAACATGGCCGTCATGGGCAGTTCTTGTCTTTCATCGGTTGATACTCTTCTTTTTTGAAACCACTTGGCCAAAGGGAGCGTGACTTGACAGGAAGCATCTGTTGGAGGTTTTTTTTTACAAATTTCCTCATTTTGTCCATATCAATCAACAAACATGGCCGCCATGGACAATTCTTGTTTCTGATTGGTTGATTTAAAAAAAAATTCTCTTAAACTGCTTGGCCAAATAGAGCCAAACTTAACAGAAAGTGTCTATGACATATCACAAAAATCTACAGTACCGCAGGATTGCTTGAAACCAAACATGGTCTGAATGTTCCTCTTAACGTACTCACCCAGTGTTGTTACTCTGGTGCCGATCCCTAATTCAAAATTGCCTTCAGCAGAGGACTTCGGTTAATATAAGACCCTATGGGAAATACATGCAAAAATCTTCTGGAGAACCGCCAAATTTTAGAATATGCTGACCTGTAAGTAGAGGGGCCTTGATGAAGAAATATTTGGTTCCTACAAGGCTTACCACACTTCATAATGATAGGGAGAAGTGACTTCTCTCTTTGAGGTGCATCAAAAAATGGCTTTCATGCATGCCATGTGAGCGATGCCATGTGAGCGATACAGGGTGAGCGCTTTGAGTCTATAGTAATAATAGTACGTTGTGTGGTAGGCAGTCGAAGGCCTTTGAGAGGTCCATAAGCACAGCTGTTACATATTCATTTTGGTCGACTGCTCTCTTTCAGTCCTCAATTACTTTTAGAAGTGCTGTATTGACAAAATCCAAAGAGCTCAAGATCAATTTGGTGTGGCCTAATTTCTAAAGACAAAAAATCAGACGACACAGGCGATGATAAGTACAAACAAACAACAGAAACACGGGTCAGGAAACTGAGTAATACTGGAGAAATAGGGGGGTAAACTCAGAAAGAATAAAGACTTCTTGTCTATAATAGACACCTCCTGTGTTCTTCATTATCAAGTCTATTAAGAAGTCACATTCGGTGTCAAGATATACATGTAACCGTGGCTCATCTTTTTTTATTTCTTGCATTCTTAAATTCATCAATTATCCACCAGTTCATGACCGCCACACAATTTTTGAAGCGACAAACTTTGGAACAACATTGTTGTATACGAGAAAGCTCTGTTAGTGTCTTTGTACTTAGCAACTTCAGTGTGAAGTGAAATAAATTTAAAGTAAAACAAAATATAAGAGAACTTATTATTCACAAAATCTGAAGTTAAGAGGTTGATGACAAAAAAGTTATTTTGTCTTCATCTTCCATAATATTAATAGTTAGACATAAATAAAGAAAAAAACTCTAAGGGAAACTATGCGACTTCTAGTTCGCCATCTTTGCTAGACAAAGGTAATGATTCGTGTAACCCGTGTAACAATTTATTGTGTCTTTTTCATTTATCTTTTATTTTTGCTTGTTTAGCTGTAATTCTTTAGCCAGAATACATCGTGTATTGGAAATGGTTTCTTTTTCAGCCAATAAATGTGTATTCTTGCTAAATAAGGTGTTCCAAATATATTTTCTATGACTTAAACACTATCGAGAAAATTTCGGTGTTTTTTTATTCGTTTAACACCTATATTATGATGGTATGTTACTATTCAAAACTGCTTAAAATTCGGGACACCTTATCAGCGTCAAAATAATTTAAAATGAAGTTCAAACAGATTATCAACGTGATTTTTACCAAAAGAATTTTAAAGAGAAGACATAATATATAAGTTTCTCTTGTAAGATGTCGGCTTTTCATTAAAAATAAAAGACCTTACAGTACATTTCAAGGTTAAAAAAATAAAGGAAATCGTGTTTTTACGTTTATATTAGATCGTCTTTTCACTTACAGATATATAATTTGATATAAGATGTAACGAGTCTTTTAATTGGTTAATTTTTTTTCTTCCATTACAGACTAAATTTCTCTGTCTACTGTAAAGTCTGCTGCGCAGGTTATTAAGTATGCACCACATGATAGGGGTTATTTATTCATAGACTGAAGAAATTACAGCTACTCCTTAGTGAACCTGTATAAAAGATTTTGATTTTTTTAATGTAAAAAAAATTCCTGTGTAAAGAGATGTGAAATTTAAGATTTTTTATGAATAACCGCTTCACGGAAATAACCTCCAGCACTTAATTTTTGAATTACAATAGACTTCTTGTTTTTGGAATTTGCTTAAGCTCATTTGCAAAGAAAATCATACCTTTTCTTATTTTCTCTAGATCAGTTCTGACCAAATGTAGCCCTTGATCTGGACAAAGAGTTTCAGTCTATAATGTAGAATGCTGGTACACATTTGACAATATTCAAGCCGTCAAAAGTTTGAATACATTAGTACAAGTACGGTATCTAGTTTTCAGGTTTTAATATCAAAAGGGAAATGATCATGAAATGAAGTATAAAAGGTTTAGGTTTTGCTAGTTTACTTTAGAAATGCACAGAACCTCAATAATGTTTCCATCAGACAATTTATTCGTAGTTGATAGTTGTCATATTTAACAAAGCAAACAGATAGTTACGGTACAAAATATTGTGCTTCTTATATCTCTGCTGCCTTTGATTTTTCAGATATGTCCCTGAAATTAATTTAATACAAAACCAATCGATGGGTATTAGTACCTCGTTCTGCATCAAAAACTCTCCACAAACCATATCTATACGATTTCCAATATTCTGGAAACAATAACCCACTATGCCTGGTATCATTAACATCGGTGTTTAACATACTGTTTAATTCTGATAATTGATTCTGCAGTATTATTTGTCTGTAATTAACGGTAGTGAAGAAATTAGTATCATCAATTTTACAAGGAAGAAAGCTGTCAAACGGATCATTTAATGAAACAAGACAACCGACTTCCAATATTGATGATAAGAAAATTGATGGAACAGGGCTATCTAATATTGCATCACAACTAATGTTTGATAAAAAATATATGCAACAGAGTGTTTGTGTTATTAACGATTGGAACCGAGATAAAGGGGTATTTATAAACACTATCTTATTCCAAAAACTCTCAGTAATAAAATTGTTCTGATGAATCGGAAGCAGCAATCGTGTAATAAAATGCTGTTGGTATAAAAGCTATTAACACAATAATATTAAATCTTCTTGAACAATTTCAATGTTAATATGCATCATTATATAATTTCTCCTAAACATGACCCTACGAACTGAAATTACTTAATTTCAAATTACAGTTAAATTGCAGGTGATTTCATAAAAAGTCTTATTTCTTTGATTGTTCGTTTCAATTCCCTCTTGTAAACTTTATTTTCTCTATGTATTTTAAACGTATGTTTAAGGGTGGTTTTTATTAAAGCCCAAAATGTTTTGAAGATTTCCGGGGTTTTTTTTAACGTGATAAAGGTTGATACAGAAATGTAAATAGTACGGAACAATTTTAATCTCAGTTCTTTTAAAAACATCATGTTTGAAAATCTATGTAATTCCGGAAAAATTCAAAAAGCAAGCGAGCCGCACTTTTTTCTTCCTGTTTTTCATCTTAAAAGATATTTACATTAATCCAAAAACTCATCTTACAACAGGATTAAGTTGACCACCAGTCCACAAACGTTATATATATTTGCTCTCTTTTATATCAACGTAATACATTTCTTCATGATGGCAATGTTTTTGAAATAAAATATTTATGCAAGGTTGTGTCAATTATCTACTTTACCCCGAATGCCTTTTGTCAGGTGTTCACAATGTTATTTTTTATTGTGCCCTTTGTTTCACTTCATGTTTAACTTAATATAATTTTTTGTCGTGTAAACCGGTGACATAGTTTGTAGGAAAACGTATTAGTATGAATATGGAATATGCATTTTAAAGCAAATTAAAAGAGAACCTTTTATTTTTTGTCATTTAAAAGTCACAGTGCCTTCAACACAATGTAGTTATATTTTAGAAACACTCAGAAATGATAAAAGTAGAGGTTAAGTTAAATTCTTTCGTCGACAAAAATACCATTTTGATCTTTGCTCTAAGAAGTGATCTTCTTGTTCATAAGCCTTACGACAACTTCCGAAATTAACAACAACAGTGAAGGCTCTCTTCAAGTGTATTGTTTAATGCATTGTCAAAGATTTACACGTGCATTTTAACCCATATCCATTTTTTACGTTTTTTCTTTTTTTCTTTTTTTTTGTCTGTAATTCAGGTTCAGTTACAAAATCAACGATAATACTCTATTTAATAGTTTCAATGAAAAGAAATACTCTATTTTATTTTTTTTTAAAACTAAAACTATGATTGATTATTTCATAAATCACACTGGTGGCAGCACTATGGTATGCTATAGATTTCTTTTGTCAACATTGACAATGCCTGTTTACAGATGTCATTCACAGTTGTTTGCGCAGCAGAAAGTAGTTCGATTAGATTTTTACGATGGAATCTCATTAAAAGAAGAAGTTTCATTATATAATAATAGACATCAAACAGATACTATAAACACATTTTCAAGACGTTTAGATATACAAAACGTCCATTACAGAAACCTGCAATATAAATCAAACATCTGGATATTTCAGCAAGAAAATTCATCTCTAATTATATATTAACAACTTTGTTCTTAGTAACAGTAAATGTTATGCGAGATAATTTTGCAAATTAATACTTTTCATCGATATAACGTGTTATATTGGTAAACACATACAGGCATCGAACCCTGTTTACATTTTGTTCAAAAGAAAGATGCGTTAGGTTGCAATATAAAGAGGTGTAAATGAACTCGAGCGCAAAGTCAGAAATAATTTTAATGGTGTCTTAAACTCATCAATTACAATTTCATGAGAATTTAGTCTGAAGACAGTTTGATATTTCTTAAAGAGATAAAGATCAAAGAAGCTGTAAATTTCGTTTCTACACAGACAAGAATTCAAAAAATTAACACAAATTTGAAGTCGGATGCTTTGGTCGTTGTTTTAATCTGGCCTAACAATCGAGCGAAATAATTTCCCCTTTCCATAAACGCTTTTATTCCGGAAGAAGTACATTACAATAGGACAGGCAAAAAGTTCCTGAGAAAAAGACCCAAATGTAATAGATGTAAAGTCAATCTGCGCTAATGCAATGCACCTGGATGGAATACTTGTATAAATATTACAGTGATGTCCCCTTATTCTGAGAGTCCCCTCATTCTGCTCAATGGTCATTTAGGTACTTTCCAAATGAATATTCGTAATTTGGTTTTTTCATTATCAAACTTTGTTTCACTTTGTATCCAAGCAATTTTAATGAGAATCAACATTCGCTGCGCTCCACTCGGGAAAGACGTGAATCTTCACTTTGAACTCGTGTAAGAAACTATTAGTCTGTCTGTGTAATGGTTTTTCTGAATATCTTTAAAAATGCTAAGACCCCACCCGTAAACGCCTTTTTTGGCAAACTGAAACAACACTTTAATGAAATAATTTAGAATATTAAACTTTTCCCACCTTTCTGCAGATGCTTTTATTGATGCAATTACCGCAGTACAGCACCGCCAATGTAAATGTCTGAGCCATGCCAGCGTTTCACAAAGAGATCGTATGTACGACTACGATTCACAATTGAGCCAGGCCAGCGTTTCACAAAGCGATCGTCTGATTACGATTCACAATTGAGCCAGGCCAGCGTTTCAAAAAGCGATCGTACGACTACGATTCACAATTGAGCCAGACCAGCGTTTCACAAAGCGATCGTCCGATTACGATTCACAATTTAGCCAGAGGTTGCACTCCACAAATTAATAATACCATTTTCTATGTGAAGTGCATGAACTAACAAATGTCATGGTCTTGTGCCATCTTCAGAGTAAATAATACCCATATACATATATATATATTCTGAAAGGCCATTATGTTAGCATTGTTTCAATCATGATAAAATAAATAAAAAATATCCATGGAAACCTAGTTGGCATAGCAACATTTCAAAAATTTTCATAAAAAAGATTTTAAAATGTTAAATTTCACTCCACTTTGGCTTAAAATTGAGGTCTGATGCAGCGTTTCAATCCAATTGAGACTTAATTTTTCAGATTCTGCATAAAATTCCATTACATACGAGGGAAAAAAAAGGTTTACTTTTCCGGCTCTTTTTTCGCAATTTAACTTACCAGTGCTGGTGCCAATTATCACTGTCAAAGTTTTACACACCACATGTCAATTCACAAGTCCCAGTTTATGACCCCCCCCCATTACTTGTCAGACGCAAAATCAGTTAATGTTTTCGTATTTTTTTAAACTAAAATCTATCCTCTTTCAGTCAATATTACAATTTTGAGGTTAAGACATTTATTATTTATCTATCATGTAGTCAAGCTTTACCAACTCTAATAATTAATAAAATTCTGGGGGTGCATTTCTCTGAAACTAAGATAATTAGTGGAGTGTAACCTGACCAGCGTTTCACAAAGTGATCGTCCGACTACGATTCACAATTGATCGAAATATATTTTGATAGACGACCATCATAAGCAGAATGCACCTATTCATCGTCTTAGAAATGTGTATCATGTGAAAACGTTACAGTCATCGAATTATTCTTTGACATTAAGTGCTTCTCTTACAAAAAGGTTTAAATATTTGATGAGGTATGGAACAAAATAAAACAATAGACAACTGAGAGTTTTCCACTAAATTTACTAAAAAAAACTAGATTTTAAATTTTAAAGAATGTCTATTGTTATTTAGTTATGGTTTATGTGAAACTTTATTTGAAATATATTTTGTACCTCTCACACAAAACAAATCAATTCATAAACTTAAATTTCATTTTTGTGATGCTTGGCAATTTTTTCCATTGTATAAGACCATTCTGCTTAAAAAGTCTCAAACATGTTTTATATGGAAAGCAGCAAAGTTTGAAGATAGAATATAGTTACTGCGAAATCCATTATGCGTGACTTACCATTTCCTGAAAATATTAGAAAACCCTTAAAGGCCAATCAGCGGATAAAAGACATCTTTAAAACAAAAGTAATTCCAGTTTACAGAACACTAATAGCTTTCCTCATTGAAAATGGTTTTTTTCCAAAATGAAATTTAAGATGAGTTAATACTAGTTCAGCAATTTGACTGCTTTTCCGATATTTTAATTGGAAGGTTAATCCCAGATGTCAGACAAACGGTGTGAAACTGACAGAAAGCAAATTAAGACAAAGCACAGGGTCACACCATTACAACAATACAGCAAACTAAATGCACCATGACACATTTACTATTACGAAATTTAAAATGCCTAATAAATTCTGAAATTGCGATGTATTTTCTTGAATGGCATCAGCAAAAGCATGCAGGTATGAAAGGATAAGTAAGATTTTAAGTCGAACTAGAAAACTACTGTTGGAATCGACAGTGATCCCCGCACCCACGCAATTAGTTGAGACCTTTACTCAAAGTCAAAAATCTAAAACCTTATTGCCAATTTACAGATATTATGCAATCATTCTATGAAAAGGACAAATATACCCAAGGAGCAATAAAAAAACGTAACCCATTGGACAGACAAACCCGAGAAGACAAATGAACAACCACAAGCAACAAAACAAACACAGAAAACTACAAAACAATGAACAACATGAAGTATGAAGTAATTAAATCACTAAATCAAATGAAAAATGAAAAAAAGTTTAGATCATTTTTTAAATTTGACCCCTGTGTGTCCAAAAATTGGAAAATCAAAATTCTTAAACTTTATTGCACATCTACATAAATTATGGTGTATGACAATGCTATAAAGAAATAAAATGCATAATTTAACCTTTAGCTGAGTTTGGTGTTATGATATTGTATTATTATATTTATTTTGTTATGATATTGATTATTATGTTTATTTATCTTGGCCTAATTTGTTTTGTGTGGCCTTATAACATGTATAATATGTTTACATAATACTTATAGTTGTTTACCAAATAATGTTATAACTGCGCAGTTTAGAAATCACTGGAACAATAATGGATACTGGTGGAATGACTAGAACTTTCTATTTGACTTACGTAATAATTATGGTGTGATTCGAACTTCTACCGTATTCCAGAAGTTTCCGTTCTACAGTATATATACGGACAAGAAAGTTAGACTTTCAGAACATCATTTATCGGACCACAGATAGACATTCTTGTGTTCTCAGCTGTTGGATTTATTTACGTTTCACACATCATCCTCGACATACTTTTATTTGCGTTGCATCATACTAGATTGTGACTGATTGGATATAATATTCCGTTTGGATTCAGGCAACAGTGACCAGAATTCCGGATCAAGAAAAAACAGGATTTTGAACAGTTAAGTTGACATTTTATTTTTGTGTAATACTTTTTGTAAACTTGTATATAATAAATCTTGTTAAATTTTATTATTGATTTGTGTCTTTTGTTGGCTACAATTTAAAGGTGATTTCGGCCGTAACATTGGATTTCTGTTTGTTTTATTTGTTTGGGTTTTTGATAGTTGTGCTTATTATTCATCATTATATCTTCAACCAGATTTCCAACATTTTGATCTCGAGCACTGCTGATGTGTTGTCGGTCAACGAAATGGCCATACAGTGCATCAGATTTATTTAGTTATTTTGTGATAAATTTTATTAGTACCACTGGGTCTATGTCACTGCCGGTGGACTGTACGTCCCCAAGGTCATTATCAGCCCAGTAGCCAGAATTTTTATCCTGGCATGATTTATTACTCAAATGCCTTTAAATTTTTCGTTCAAAATTTGACAAAAATTACCAGAAATGTCTAAGGTTCTTCCTTTTGATGCAGAATTAACCCTTAGCTGAGTTTGGATTTCTGTTTGTTTTATTTGTTTAGATTTGTTATGGTTGTGCTTATTAATATATCGTTATATCTTTAACTGGATTTCCAAAATTTTGATCTCATGGTGCTGATGAGTTGTCAGTTAACGAAATGGCCATACAGTGCATAAAATTTATTTAGGTATTTTGTGATACATTTTATTAAAAAATGAAGGAGAATTTTAAATCTCTAATTTTTGACATTTACTCCTGTAGGTCCCAAGTTTTGAAAATAAAAGGTGTATGACATTACCTTTAAAAAAATAGAAAATTAAAGAACCAAGAATTCACAATTTTTGAAATTTGACCCGTGCGGTCCTCAAGTTTTGAAAATCAAAATTCAAAAGCTTTATTACGCATCTACATATGATGTGTGAAAATACTGTAAAGAAATAAAAATCATAAATTAAAGAATGAAAGAGTTTACCTTCAAAGTCTAAATATTAAAACATATTTGTTGAATTTTGTGGTCGAATTTTTCAAACAATCGGTAATCCAATGGTAACCAACTGTGCTCCTCTCCTCGCCGATCTGTTTCTGTACTCATATGAAGCGGACTTCATTCAATGTGAAAACAAAAAGAAACTAACCCAATCCTTTAATTTCACTTTTCGTTATATAGATGAAGTGTTGTCGTTAAATAGCGATAAATTCCATCGCATCTCATCTATCCTAGGGAACTTGAAATTAAGGATACTACAGATACATCAAAGTCAGTTTCATATTTGGATTTGTTTTTAAAAATTGACAATGAGGGACATCTGAAGAATATGACAAATGTGATGACTTCGACTTTCCTATTGTTAACTTTCCCTTCTTGAGTAGCAATATACCAGCATCGCCTGCATATGGCGTCTACGTTTCTCAGCTTATCCGATATCCAAGGACATGCGTGAGTTACATGACTTTTGACAAAGAGGATTACTGCTGTCACAAAAGCTTCTTAAGGTGGTACCCAACACTTTCACTAAAATTAATTTGGCTCATTTAATTTTCATAAAATTTTGACAAAGTATTTACTTTGACCCATTGACAAAAATTTTAAAATTTCAAAACATTTGAACCAACCAATTCATCAGAAAAATTACACTGATTGAATAGCAGTTTGACAAACACTAATATTGATCATTGAAAAGCTTAATATTCCCTTAACAACACAACGTTATTAAAACGTTTAGCTGATTTTATAGAGTTATCTCCCTGTAGTGTTAAGTACCACCTTAACCAGGGTTTTAACAGAGATAAATTGATGTCATCACTTAGGAAATTTTACGGTCGTCAACACGAATTGATTGACCGTTACAGTGTTCCAATATCTAAGATGATGTTGGAACTGTTCCCACTGTCGTAACATTTCATGTACCTCTACCGATTTTGATGAACTTCACGACGGGTGTCGTATACGGAGCAGGAACTTACCCTTCCAGAGCACCTGAGTTCACTCCTGGTTTTTATAGGAGTTCGTGTTGTTTATTGTTTTTTAGTTTTCAGTGTTTATATGTTGTGCTTATGGTTGTTCATTCGTGTTCCCAGGTTTTTTCTGTCTAATGGATTGCTTTTTTTGTATTGGTCCTAAGGTATATTTGTCCTCTTTCACTTTTTCCGCAATTTTTAAAATTGGAAAATCGAAATTATAAAACTTTATTGTGCATCTACATAAATCATGGTGTATGCTCATGCTATAAAGAAATCAAATGCATAAATTAAAAAATGAAAGAGGAGTTTAAATTCGTAATTTTAGACCTTTTACCCCTGTGGGCCCCAAGTTTTGAAGAAAAAAATTATAAAACCGCATTGTGCATATACATATGGTTTATGGTAATACTGTAAAGAAATAAAATGTATAAATTTAAAAATTCAAAATTTTTTACCTTGTGGGTCCCAAGTTTAGAAAATCAAAATTCTAAAACCTAATTGCGCATCTACGGGTGGTATCATTTTCAGAAAATGGTAAGTCACGCCTAAATTGATTTCATAATAAATATATTCTATTCTATATAGAAATTAAATTCATAAGCCCAAATGTGAAGGAGTTGATGTTACAAGAAAATGTGACGGACGGACGGAACATACATAATCTTCAAATAAAATTTTATCAAAACCGGATTTCAGTTTTTGGAATTTTTATTCATTTCCATATAAATAGTAGCCATCTTGAAAATTCCAAGACCAAGGTGACGCCTGACGTTCACGTAAAGTTTCGTGAAGATTGGGATCGGCATTTCTGAATTACTCTCCTAATTATTATCAATAATAGTAATAATAAGAAGAAACAGTAAAAAACAATAATTCACCCAACCGCGAAAACGATGTAGTGAAAACAGAGTAATACATGTAGAATCAAATTCGGTCTAATTTCGAAGGGGATGCAGACAAATGCAATAACGAACTCTTATGATGAGCAGGTCAAGTGTTATAGAAAACAAGAAAAAATTAAGACTATAAAACAGAAAGGTTGGTTTTTTTGGGAGAAAATTCCAAGCAAATTACGTAGGTTTAGTTGTGTTACACAAATATTAGTATAACAGGTGTTCAAAAGATCTCTGTTGACGTACTTCTCCAATATCAATATTTTGGACAGTAAAATATACCTGGAAATGTTTTCAAAGAAATTTCCAGTGGTAGAGAACAAATTAAACGTAAAAGTTGAATAAAAATAAATACAAACAATAAAAAATACAAAAAATTTAAAAGTTAATAATATATATGCTTTTGTTCACGAGCAACTAGAACAAAAAAAAATGTTGACTGTATGAAAAGGAAAATAAAAAAATAAATATGACATTTTAAAAAATAAAATTCAGAACTGTCATCATTACACGGAACATTAATATACCATATACAATGTACGTAGTCGATGAAGTAATGACCAACGCTCTCGTGTAGATTAACAACCATATCCCCTTCTCATCTTGTTACATATGCCCAAGAGTATCGGATAAGCTGAGAAATAAAGTTGCATTTAGCAAGAAAGGAAATTTGAGATAGCAAATTTTTAGTTACCACGTTTTTTATTTAAATTTCGATGTACTCATTTTGTTCTCTGTGTTATACAGGTTTTGCGAATTTGCCTGCCCATTATTCTAACAATTTGATGGGCATTCCGGGTTGAAGTCTATCCTGAACACTATGTAAGGGCTTTGCAATAGTGGTGTGTATCATTTACTTTATTTGTACCTTTATACTTAAAGAAATAATAAAATATTCATCAATGTAATGAATATAATGTATTTTAAATGATATAATTGAATGATCAGAATATCTAAGCTGATCCGTGTTTAAGGCGACTGTTTGTTCACAGAACCTCTTTAATTCTTCATTATTCATTTTAACTCGCAAATTTCCTTGAAAAGACGTCGACAATTCTCTTAGAATGTTAATCTTTACACGATTTTAAGCATGTAACAAGCAAGTCTAAATGGTGTTTTCTAACCGTGGAAAGTAAAATCTGTAGCCTTTATTTCTGGACAAATCAATTTGCAATAGGAAAAAAAGACGGACTACTTGTTGTACTTCATTTACTCCAAATGTTTTTGCTGTTTTATTACTATTTTTACTTTCATGCGACATATCTTTATTATTCATTATAAGACGAGACGTGTTATTAGATCTCAATAAAGTGTTTTTTATATGAAACAAAATCTTTCTTAATCAGGATACATTTCGTCAAAAATCATAATCTAATGTAGCAATATAATAATATACTTGGGATTTTGTAACGTTTTTTAGCTTGATATCGATTTTGATGTTCGTTTGAGTGATATGATTATATTTGTATTATTTGATATACTAATGATCGAGTGAGTGAAACAGCTGTGTCGACCATGAAATAAATGTAGTCACTTTCTTCTTTCGTGTGGAAAAAATGCGTTGTAATGAAAAATATGTTGCAACTTATTTTTAATAAGGCCTATATGAAACTATTTAATGCGTAATCCTCTCAAACAGTTCTGTTTTATCAAAGAGTTGCAAAGTGAATATTTCTTGTGATTTTCTTGTCAAAGGCTATTATTATAAAAGAAATAATTCCAAAACTGTGCAGAATTTAAATAAATCAATCCCGATGATGCATTTCACTTGTTATTATGAAGATGTCTCCTTTAAATGTTTCTGTGAATAACAAATTAATGAAAGTTAATGGCGTAGATTGTTTTTAAAAATATTTATTTCGAACTGACTGGGCATTAGAATGTCTTTTTATAAAAAGTGATCTGATTTTACATGTCATAACACCTCATAAATACTTCCTGAAAATAACTTTAACAGCTGGATGGGTGCCATGCAGGAATTTAGTACGCCTTGCCCTCCCGGAGAATTTGGTGGATTTTTTATTGTGTTGCCCAATTTTTTTATTCAGTAATGTTTTTGTTCTTGTTCATATGTGTTTCTGTGTTTGTTTGCGAGTTGGTGTTCCTGTATAGCTATTCCATGAATGGGTGTTTTAAATTCATTCGATTTTTTTTTCTACATGTAATTTCAAAAATATATATGAGAAAAACCATGCGATTTTTCAAATAATTTGCTATGGTTTTTTAGATTCATATCTGAAGGCAAATTTAGCAAGACAATATTTGGGTCTAGTTTCATTGCAAAGACAGCGGTGTTGAAATTTGGTGCCTCATCTTCATGTGATCGAAAAAAAAAGATTGCAGAGTAATCACAGTCAATATTTCACTGATTTTGGGAAACTTAAAATATACCGTATCTAAACAGAAAAGGTCTTAAGATATAGGTAACGAGATGTAATGTTTTGATGTTAACATTGTATTTTGCTGTTTATAGATTCCAACAGTTTGTCTTATTGTTCGTTTAGGTCTATAGAGAGACGAAGACAATGTAGAACCGTTTATCGCATACAAAAGACATTTTTGGTGAATTTATTCACCTGTATACACATTCATATATATATGTCGGCCAATTTTGATTACATGCCCTTCAAGTATTTGTCAAGTCAAGAACTGTTGAAAGCATTCAAAACATCCTAGAAATATATTGAAACTGTAAGATTTCGGAAGTCTGAAATTGAAATATTGCTTTAATGTAGTTTGGCATTAAATTTCTGTGAACTAAGAAAATATGTACAAGCTTCAGGAATTAATGTTCACTTCTGATGAAAACAGCTGTTTTGATTGAAATAATATAACAAAATTATTCTTATCTTTACTTTGTGCTATTAAAGGAAAAACTAACAATAAATTGCGTGCCTGCGCAGAGACATGACTAGATTAACAGAAATTCTTGCACGATTTTCAATTATGTCGCCTTACTTTACTGGTCCTTTTGATTCTGTACGTATCAAAAATTTATTCTTAATCAATGATATTGCGATGAAATTATATTGAGTGAAGGAAAAATTACATTCCTGCTTTGAAGTAATTAACCGTAAAGTTTCAAAACTCAAAACCAAATAATGACAACCAAAAATCGATGGTGTATCAGTAATGGAGTTCCGGTTCTTAAATCTGCTTCCTGTTGACACTCAAACACGAAATAATGACTCTTTTAAGACAGCCATTCTGTACAATATTTTAGCAGAGATATAACGAGGCGAATATCGACTGAATTCATTTACGAAGCATTTGTTTGACGTGAGCTTCATTAGAAGTTCACAGCAGAGCCGGAAACCGTCTTAAAACACTATTATTAAGTTGCATATAGATTTTGCTAGATTAAAGCTAAATGTTAGCTGTTGGGAAGTCCATAATGCTAATGCTTTCATCGGCGTCGTTGTTTGAATAAGAAAAAATACCATTATCAAAGGTGTGGAACCTATTTGCCCATTTGTGCTGTTATTGAACATAAATAGAAGAAATGAACAAGACGGGAAATCAATATCTTTGAATTATACTAATGTTTGTTTTAGTAGGTTGTGGGAATCAGTATTGAATGAAAACATTTCTTTACCATGGCAGAATGTTGTAAATAGAATCAAAGATATGATTTATGTTTGAATTTGCACGCAAGACGGGAGATCTTTCATCTTTTACTCATATTTAACTAGCGTAGGTTTTTTATTTACTCTGTTACATGAGTTTGAAACGATGTCATATATAAGGATGTAAATTGTAAATTGTCACTGTCTCAAACCCCTTTAAGTCATATTTTCTTATATTTCAAAGTAATTGGTTAACTCTAAGATTCTAGTAAGGACTATATTAACAAATCTTCACTCAAAATCACGCCTTTATTTAGTTAAAGAATGTCAGCTTTAGATACCCATGACTACTGAAAATACTTCTAAATAAGACATTCGAATTCATCTAAAAGTTCAAAACTCAATATTAAAACCAGTTAAATGTTTCTGGAAAAAAAATAATTTCATTTCATTTCATTAGCATTTTCCATAATTTAAAAGTTTGAAACAGTGTCTCGGTGAAAACCGTTGCACCCAAAGAGGACAAATATACCTAGGGAGCAAATCAAAAAACGTAATCCGTTGGACAGACAAACCCGGGAAGACAAAAGAACACAAGCACAACAAATAAACATTGAAAACAAAAAAACAATGATTAACAAGAACTCCTATAAAAACCCGAATTGAACCCATTTGGTTCCTGCTCCGTATACGGCACCCGTCGTGAAGTTCAAAAAAGTCAATCCGGTGGAGGCACATGAAATGTTACGACAGTGTGAACAGGTCCAACATCATCGTAGATACTGGAACAATGTAACGGTCAATCAATTCGTGATGACGACCGTAAAATTTCCTAAGTGATGAAATCAACTTATCCCTGATAAAATCCTGGTTAAGAAGCTTTTGTGACAGCAATAATCCTCTTTATCGAAAGTCAGGGTAACTCTTGAAAATCGGATAAGCTGAGAATCGTAGACGCCATATGCATGCGATGCTGGTATATTAATACTCAAGAAGGGAAAGTTAACAATAGGAAAGTTGAAGTCATCACGTTTGTCATAAAGTTTTGTCTTCAAATGTCCCTCATTGTCTATTTCAAGAAACAAATCCAAATATGAAGCGGACTTTGGTGTATCTGTAGTATCCTTAATTTCAAGCTCACCGGGGTAGATGAGAAGTTTTGGAATTTGTCGTTATTTAACGACAGCACGTTATCTATATAACGAAAAGTGAAATTAAAGGATTGGGCTAGTTTCTTTTTGTTTTCAAGTAATAGCCCTTGAATGAAGTCCGCCTCATATGAGTACAGAAACAAATCGAGGAGAAGAGGACCACAGTTGGTCCCCATTGAAATGCCGAGTGTTTGTTGAAAAATTAAACCGCCAAATTCAACAAACAATCCATATTAGGAATTTTTCTACAGACATCATTTATGTATGGATGAAGCCGGAAATTTAAAAAAAATATTCGGGTTAAATAGATTTTTATACATGTAAAGGACTTTAGACGACGGGTCTATATGATCGCTATGAAGTTGGTTAGATTGAGAAATGAAATAGAGAATGACATCTTTTACATGGACTCGGCCTCACTAATCTATATTGTGTGTAAAAATCTTTAATCTAATAAAGTGAAACATCTACATAATCTTTGATAGAGAGGACAAATATACCTAAGCAGCAATCCAAAAAAACGCAGTCCATTAGACAGACAAATGAACAACCACAAGCACAACAAATTAACATTGAAAACTAAAAAAACAATCAAAAACACGAACTCCTATAAAAAAACAGGAGTGAACTCAGGTGCTCCGGAAGGGTAAGCAGTTCCTGCTCCTTATACTGCACCCGTCGTGAAGTTCAAAAAAGTCAATCCGGTGGATGCACCTAAAATGTTACGACAGTGGGAACAAGTCCAACATCATCGTAGATACTGGAAAACTGTAACGGTCAATCAATTCGTGATGATGACCATAACATTTCCCAAGTGATGACATCAATTTATCCCTGATAAAACCCTGGTTAAGAAGCTTCTGTGACAGCAGTAATCCGTCCCTCCGTTTTAAGTTTTTAAACTAGCATAAATGAATGGATAAGTCATATACAAATTATGAGTAAGGTTTCCCAGCTCCTATGTTTTGAATACATTTCGAAACTCCTAATTTGAATATGAGACCAATTATCATTTGCGATTAATGAAACAGATATGACGTCACTTGAAGTCACATCGCATGCGCAGAGCCAGAAACGACTTCAAATTAAAATTTCGGATCTAGATTTTTCCAGCGTTTTTGTCTGATGGTTTGTTGGTTTCAGAATAAATTGTCTTTTGGGGTGTATCAAACACAAAACAGCAAATAACTTTCAGTAAACCTTTTTTATAATCAATGCCGCAAGCATTATGGTTACTTCTTCTTTTTCATTTTGACCTTATTGTAAGGAAAATTTAACGTGAGAATTTAAATGGGAACGACGTTTCGAGTGATTGTGATATCAATATTCATTCGTATTAAACATCCGCCATTTGGCAACGTTCTTGCTACATTTTTAGGCTTAGTTCCTCTTTTCATAAATTGTTCAGTAAAGAAAGACAGTAAAAGCGAAAATTAAAAGTTGTCCTGTTTTTAAATAATACGATTATTTTGAACATAAATTTGATTTTTTTCAAAAAAAAGTCTTGATGTAACTCTACGCAATGGACGAGGGCTGTTATGCAGCGTAGGTGTACGGGAGGGGAAGTGTATAAAAGTTCACAGCTTGGGAGTCTATTTCATCTGATTTACGCTTCCGTCCAAACGTACAAAATATTGACCTGATTTCTGCCATTTGATTCAGGTGAATCCACCTCCTGATCCACTCAAATGATTAATTTTCTCTCCATTTTTCTTCGTAGGAAAAGTTACTTTTTAATGCTAACAATGTGTTAAGCGTCATAAGGTCAATGAGATGAATTATATTTTTGTTTAAATATATGTATATATCTGAAAAGTTGTTTTCTATTCTTCTAGTATTCGTTAATATTTTAAACGTATTGATTTATAGTTATATCATTTTATATCAATTATTCTGAAGTATAATTTGATACTGCTTTTGTATACCTACTGTTGCTATTATTAATGTTCTTTCAAAACATTAGAAATCTTTAAACTTCTGATATAGTCGTATAAAAGGGGAGGAAGTCTGTGCCGTAGTCTAAGCTAGTCATATATAGGGAAGGGGGGTTTAATACTTTAAGCTGAATTCTACTCTTGAACATCTGACATTTACATTTTCCAAGCCACCGCCACTTGAACTCTTTTTTTCTCGTCTGTTCATCTAAAATTAAACTCACAGATTAGATTTGATTCATTTTCATATCTAGATTTTGAAATAAAGGATATTTCCACTTCAATATAATTTGCACTCGTGTTAGTATGACCGTAACTTACATTTTTTGTACTTCTCGGTAGTCGTAAAAAGGTTTTCACTTCGATATTCCTGGTTAAGTCCGACATTCCTTCCGACATCAAATTGACTGAGGTCGTGGGTCGATAGAGTGCATCTCATATATAAAACAAGAAATATAGCGATTCTGTAAAGAATCAGAACTCACCAATGTTTTACGGCTTAAACATTTATTTTCTACATATTATATATGCTCCACTTCTATAACCATTCTTCTCTTCAAAAATGTTGATAGTTTTCAGTAATTTCATGTACTTATTAAGAATTTAATCAATAACAACTGTTTAGAAAAGATAATTATTTTTTCCATCAAATTCTATTTTGCTTGTAAAAAAAGTGGCAGCATATAAACTTTGGAGAAAACTATTTACATGGTTACAGAAGGGAAACATAGTAGTATGTTTCTTGGCAGAAATTAAGTTGAATTAAAAAAAAAAAACAATGATAAATGTTTGCAATAATCCCTTGCGACGATTGTCGCTGAAGGGAAGATATTGTATTACTTTCCGTCGGCGTCGTCGTAAACTTTTTTTAAAAACTTTAATAACTTTACAAACATAATAACTACACTCAATATCTTTGATTTACAGATATCTTATGATATAAACTTTGCAACCGTATACCTGTCTTGTGACCTAAACTCCGTTTTCATGGTTCATTATGTTTATAAACATCTGTACAATTTGCATCACATTTTTTCAGTAACTGTAATCCGACCTTGACCTCAATTTCACGCTTGTGCGTCTTGTTTTACATGTTCGTCCATTTCTCAGCAATTGTAATACCTAGGACACACCATATTTGGTCTATAGATAGTTCGTGGACAGTACTCTTATCAACGGACCTTGACTTCAATTTCGCTCTTGAGTTACGTCATATTTTGCGGCAACAGATATCCCTAGACTCACCATGTTTGATCTATATACTAGTATAGTTTTGTGGATACATGCCAGTCTAATATATGTCATCCAACCTTGATCACAATTTCATGTTTAAGTGACTTGTGTCACATTTTTGCAATTAAGTCTGTATATTCTTGGTGGGTAAATTTCAGTCTGATACCTGTCATCCGACATTGATCTCAATTTCACGCTTCCGTCACATTTTCCCGATTAAGTCCATTTCTCGCAACTATAATACGGTACCTAGACTCACAATATTTGGTTTGTAGATATTTCTTGGTGGGTACATTCCCTCTGAGACCTTGACCTCAATTTCACACTTGAGTCACTTGCATCACATTTTTATGGTTCAGTCCAATTCTCTGTGGCTGCAATACCTATTCAAACCATATGGTCTGTAGATACTCTTTGGTAAGTACACGTCAGTTCGACATGTGTCAGTTGACCTTGACCTCAATTTCACGCAATTGACGTTCGTCATATTTTCACAAATAAGCGCATTTCTCAGCAAATGTAATATAATAAAGCCACCATTTCTTGTTCTATAGATACTTCTTGGTGGGCACATACCAGTATGAGATTTGTCGGCTCACCTTGAACATAAATTTAGGCTGGGTGACTTGCATCAGATTTTTCAAAAAAATGTCACATGACCATAACTTTTTTAATGCATTTCCTTTGAGCTACAATGTCGGGTATCTATTTATCTTTATTATGTACCTACGTGCGTACTCAGGCGAGATATTTAGTTTGTCCACCCTTTTTAAATATGGACTGAGCTTTGCCGTGACCTCTCACGGCCCACGCAAATTCTGAAACGGGCCTTTTGACGTCAGAGGAATCTCAAACAAGGGTATATGCAAGTGTCTCTGACAGTTGAATATACGTGAATAGATTTTTTAAGGATACAGAAGTCATATTTTTCTGCAGTTATATATTATAGCATGATACTCTAATTTAGGGGTAAATGAGCCAAAGCGTCTCCATGTTGAGCGGATCAACAGGAGAAGTGTAGAGAGTTGCCTTGCAAACATTTAATTAATATGCAATAGCAGTGACGAAGGTATTAAAGTAGACATTAAAAGCCGAGCGGGGAACTTAAGGCTACTTTGTGTTGTTAGTTTAGGTATGTGTATGTTTTTGTAGCCACAGTTTGATTGTTGGTGTAAAGTGTATTTTTGTCTGAATTCGAGCAAAGGGTTGAAAAGTAAGGCTCTATATTTTGTAGTTAATAGAATTTTTCGCCTGAAAGTTTTTGCACCTTGGTCAGGAAGCCATATGAAATTACATATGATGATTTTAATTAATTAATTTTCATCTGCAGGCGTAGTTTTTAGGCTTATATAATTTCAAATGTATATTACTATCCTCCGTATAGTTTTCTTTAATTCATAAAATCACGTTCGTTTTGTTTTGTAGAAATTCAAGTTATTATAAAAATACCTAATGAACTGGTGAGTTAGAGAAGCTAGATATCGGCAGTTTTTGCGGATCAAAAATGCTCTAAAACGACAAATCTGGAAATTATCGAATTAGAAATGGGGTGTCCTTAAGACAAGCCTTATGCCAAAGATTATTTGTAAACATCATGATGAAGACAAACTTGACTTTCTTTAATACTCGTACAACACTGAGTGTGGACGGACGTTATCGCTATACAATAATATGTCGGTCAAAGATGGGCGCATAATAATCAGCATATTCTCGTACGTATAATTCTCTGCAAATTATTGTATGCAGTCTTTTAATGTTACCAAAGCTTAAGTTTTTATCACTGTCATTTATAAGTGTCAACGGATTATACATGCTCTATACTCCAGATTACAAAGAAAATTGGAATATTTATTACATATCATTTACATTTATTGGTTTTAGTTCACCTTAAAGTGGAAATCAGTTTTGTGTATTCATGCTCAGGGATCACCTTGTCCAATAAAATGACAAGATGATCAAATATTTTATAAAGATACGTACTCTCCTCAGTTCTCAATTTTTAATTCACAGAGCGAGTCATTTTATGACCATTAATATGGCTTAAGCCTATATAAATGTGGATAGTTACTGTTTAAAGTTCGGTTGCTCGATATTTAAATCTTTTTATACTTGTGTCATATATCAAGCACATTTTATTGGTGAGAAATATTAACACTTGTTACTATACTTATATTCAAAGACCAACTGTAAAATATTTAATTCTTATAATATTTATAAAATTTGATATTTTCAAATAACTTTTGTCAGCTCACTCTCAAGGTTGGACAATATATATATTTTTTTTTAAAGCAAAGGAATGGATTTTATTGTGTTAAAATGAAGAAAAAAATGTTTGTGCTTTCCTCAATTTACCTTGTTATATTCCTCCCTTCTCCCCTCCTTTATTACATTTTTTTCGGGGTATAGTGTATTACTATTTAGTGCTTGTCGATGCATACCCGATATCCTTTTATTTTCATATTTTTATATATTTTTTAAAATATTCCAGTCAAAGAGATATTCAATTGCACAATTGGTAATTCAAAATGCGACTGTTAACCTTACATACGTTTTAATAATTCGATTGATGTTAACTTCTTATTCTCGAAATATTTTTTCTGCCGTTTTTTTTTCTATCAGATTTTAAACGATCGTTCAATGAAACGAAGATATTGATCAATTAAAATATTTAAATGATGTCAAAGGATTTTATAACTGTTTAACTCCCACACCATTAATATTTTATGAAATCATATTCAGCGTATTATCATGTGTAAACACAGATTAATTTATTTTAATTCTCTAATTCATAAAACTATTTATAATAAAGAAAAATAGCATTGTCTGTTATTAATCGTTTTAGTGTTGAATAATAACGGGTAACAACAAATATCTAAGCAGACATGCGCGACCACGTGATTCTCTGCACGTTGAATACACAAGTCAACACGGCAAATAAAAATAGAATATTGATATAGTTTACTTGTCGAGTAGTGTATGTGTTAGTTGGACTTAATATTTTAAATTAAACTAGCTTCGGTAACTCATAATAATTGGACATTATCTTACAAATAATCGGAATATTATAGTATTTTTTTCATTCTGTCACGTATCCAACTTACATGAGTGTTGTATGAAACTTAAAACACGAATTTCACGAAAATGTCAGATCCAGAGCATTTAGACAGTTCGGAAGTTCTCTTGAGAAGTGGAAAGAAACCAAATAATTTCACAAATAATTTTTCGAACGTTCGTTCGCAGAATGCTATGGAAAAATATTCACAAGACTATCAGAATTTAGAGTTGGAATGTGTTCGTCTCCGAAAGTACTTGTATGGTCTGACAGCTGTTGTTGTCGCGGGTGTCTTAATTCTTGTCATTGCCATTTCTGTTCTTTTTGGAAAACTCAGTCATGACCTAGCGCATCATTCACATCAACCTAAAGTTGGAGCACAAATAGCCAAAATATTAGAAACTGAAGAATTATGTATTCCGTGTGACAGTGTGAGACTTGGGCCTTCAGAGGAAGAGGATAGGATGCTTGATGCTTTTATTCGTCGGAGTAAACCAACTGGGGAGGAATGTTGTGTTGAAAAACCGAAACAACTATTATCAGTTTTGGAATTGGTAAGTCTAGCTTTTTATTTCTTTTTTTTTTTTTTTTTAATTTAATAGTTAAAATATTTTTTTCAAGTTATATTTTCGCTTTTAACAGTATATATATTAACTTGTATAAATGTAGTTTCACTTAGTATTAGTTTCTGTTGTTTTCAGAAATTCCAACATTCAAAAGTTTCTTTTTATGAAAACGTTTTGTCGTTATCATAGGAAGAAGAAAACGATGTTATACATCACATTTTTCCTGTGGATGGTCCAACATACAATCACCTATCACGGTTACAAAAGTAGCTCACGAATAGATTCTTTTTTTACACCTAAAAGTTAATTTTACTGAAAATTCCATTAAAAATGGGTCTCCTGGGGGAAAATTCGGATCAAATAACTTTAGATAATTGTTAGCTAATATAGTTTTTTAAACTGAGCTTTGATTTTCAAATAGGAAGAATTTCTTGACGTTATGAAATACGGTCGCATTAAATTTGACTCCATAATTTATAACGGTCTTGAGTTCTTATAATTATTTAAGTGTATTCAATGTCCTATCTGTGTCATACGTAATTATGTACATATTTTGTGTATTGCCTTTGAGTCATTTACAGTTATTCAGTGTTTACTGACTTCCTTTACTTATTTTGTTGACCTAGAATGTACATTTGGGTATTGCAAAATTTAGAAACGATATGGTTTAGTTAAAATTTTTAATCTATTCAAAATATTAAAAGTATACATTAATTGTTGAAAGATTGGAGCTACCCCGTAAGGTTTCACCTTTATGTTTACCTTTAATTCGTATGATCTGCAAGCACAAACCTGTAAAAAACATAAAGTTTTATGGTCTGCACATAAAAGATAAACTTCTTTGTTTAATTATTAAAGAAAAGATAAAAGACACAAAAAAAAACAAAACATTTAAAGTCAACGCTTAAATACATAAGACACAGGGCTAGAAAATATATATCCTTAATATATATTTCTTAAGGACAAATTTTAGTTTATTCATCTTATTATATTTACAGTACCATTCAATATATGTATATAAATTTGTATTTATTTAAAGTTCCTATAAGGGTTAATATAAAAGCATGTAGAAAAAATATAATTTAAATAAAATGTATAAGAATATCTTCGTTCTTATTGAGATACCACTGGATATTTTTTTTTTTTTTTTTTTGGATGGGGAGGGGGGCGGTTCATTAAATCTTCAGTGGCATACAGTCCTTCTGTTGGTACAAGAAGTTAGTATATCTTGTGTATATGGCAAGAAGGGTTGATTGAACCATCCCTGTTAGAACAAAAAAATATTGAACATTTATGTACTAAAAAACAAAAATTGTCGGATAATTATTGATCTAAATAACCTTTTCGGGGGCGTATATTAAAGAAATTTACCATAGATCATTAATTACTTCCCCCATACAATATTTTGTCCCTTTAATACTATATTTTTTACATTTCAATTTTTACAGAACTTCAACCAAATTATTCCGCTGCATTAAATCATAATTATATACTGAAACTATTATTTGTCAAATGAAGTGGTAACCTTACAATAGCTAGTCATATCAGTGACAATGTTATGACATTAAAAAATACAGGCGTAACAGGTGCGTTGAGTATTTTTTCCACTGTTCTTTAGGATGTTCGCGTCTCTTGGTTGATTAATACATCTGGTTATACACATCTATCAAGTAATTAGTTTTATCTACCTTACACATATATCATATATGTTAACAATGTTTTTATCCAAAAATCAGGTAGAAATCAAGAATTTATAGTACAGTTATAAAACGTTCCTTATCTGCTAAAATAATGAATTGTCCTCGGAAATAGAAAGGATAAATGCAAATGTACGGCCGGATAAAATCTGTCATTCTTTTGTCTCAAATATATTATCCAGTATGAAATTCTTTACAATTTTAACTACAATAGAATGATGTAAATTTCAATGGTAAAAAGATCGTCGTTGAGTAACTTAGTTTTGTTGAGAAAGGATGGAAAGTGACGGTGTCTGATTGAAAATATATAGACATTTATCAGTTTCTACAGGTGCAAAGAGAGAGAGAGAGAACAGCAGAAAATCCGAACTCTTATCGACCTTGCATAACGTTAGAGATAACTGTGCAATCGAGATCTCCTTCATTATTCTTCACTGTTGTTTGACAGAAGCAAATTGCCATCAAATAACACGCTTCGTTAACAAATAGATAATCGATGAATCTTCTCTGTTTTCGTCAGTCAACATATATGTGATTGGAAATGATCGAATATTCCAACAAAGAAACCCAGATTTCTATTTAAACATAAAAATTGATTGATGATGAAGTCGTGTTGTTATGCCAGCAGAGCCAAGAGATTTCTAACTCGTGAAAAACAAAGAGACCATTAGAACTATTGTACCATTGCAAGAAAAGTCGATTTATTCCTCCCAGAAAACAGTTCCAGATTTCTATTGAAGTTTCAGAAATTACGTTCTTTTAACATTTTTTGCTTTGAAAGGTAACATGCCTGATATTGAATCCATGGTTAATTTAACGAATAGGCTTAGAACGTAATCAAACTTTAATTGAATTTTTGTGTATTGGCTTAGTGTGAACTTTATTAAAATTTCCCAGCTTGATGTTAAAAGAAAATTAGTAAATTCATCTTTTTTACTGACTTACGTATATATCTGTAACTGAAATGAAATTTTACTAATTTATAAGTTGTTATTTTGTGGTCTTCGTATTGTATGATGTCTTAAAGGGACAGTTACTGTCCTGAATTATCATATGAATCGTGTTATAGTTCTTTCAAGTTTATATACATGAAAGGTTCACTTGGGTGATTTGTTTTACCCTTTTTGATGTACCCTATTCTTTACACCTAGTCTACATGGATATAAAACTATTATTTATACAAATATCTTTCTAAAGAATAAATACGTTTTATATAATATTTACTTTCATCTGTACATATTAATACAAAACTAATCGCAAATTATGAAAACTTTGAATTTTTTTATAACTTTTACAAGCTGTGCAAATGGACTCAAATGAAAATATTTTTTTTGTATAGATTACATATAATTTAGATGAAAATGATTTACACGGAGGTGACATTTGGTTATTTCACTTAGATTTTTAATTCAGAATTGTCTAACGTGTATACCTATGTATGGTCTGAAATGTATGAATTAAAACGGTCGAGGTGACACATGACTTTTTTGAAGTACTAGATAAATAGACTGAGTGTGTCTTTTCATAAAAATCCGATAAAATATCAATATAACGTTTTAACTACTCTCGATGATGAGAGTTTTTAATGTTTTCAACTTTTTATTTTTACTGGTCTTAGTTATACCTGTCGATATTACCTAAAGCGTATTTTTAGGTCTTATATATCTAGACATAGTGAAAGCAAATTTCCCTCGTATCTCTACTTTTTTGTGTGGAAAATTATTATTTGAGATACCTCGATCACTATAAAAGGTATAAAAATAGGGATTAACATATTATTCACAATATCAGAGACGTATGAAACAATTGTTTTATATGTCTCTGACAATATTTAGGCAAAGAAATTTAACCTACAATCCAACAATGAAATTCCAACACATAACCAACACAACTGGATGTCAGAACACTTGTAAGTGAAACCTTTAAAATTGGGCCAATAATACGCTAAAGATTAAAGGTTTTTGATAACCTCTCTTGTCTATACTTGTTGTTATAGGTTTGTAATAAGGCCGTGGACATTTTTCTTGAATTTGTTGACAGCATCGTTGCCATTACCATTTTAAGTTGGTATATTGCTCTTTGAGCATCACAAGGTGTACTCAATATTTTTCGTTTGTTCTATCAAATATCCTTAGATTTTCATAAATTGAATCTGAAGATTCCATATTAGTATAATTGTGCTCAGGGAAGCCTTGTATATATTTTATTAACCTTCTAGCTTAGTTTTACTTGGCAATAAGCAATCCTTTAGGTTAAAGTAAAGAAAGTATATAGCTAACTATATATTGAATATTAGTGTACCGGTAAACTCTTTGCTTAAAACAAATTGAACAAAGCTATTATTGCGCCTGTTTCCCTCGCATCGTTTATGTCCAAGGTAATATTTTGTTAATTGCAATGGTTTCATAAAATATTCAGTTAAAATTCATAGATCATAAAAGTAGCCTGAGGATGTACATAAACAAAAGGCGAATGATTTATATAGTATGACTAGGATACTAGAGGAAGTATGATGAATCAAATTCTGTCGAAAAATGTATTTTTGCAGGTAAAAAACACCAATTCAAAAAATGTGAATAATGTTAGTACCCAAACAAATTTTAGGACTCTGTGTTTTATTTTCTTTATACTCACAGTTTCAATTTTTGTCAAACACGTTTATGACCAGAAGAAAGTGCGATTTTAAACGAGTTCCGTTGTATATAAACCATTTCCTTCGATGATATAGTTAGGTTTCTTCTCTGAGACTACCGAAAATAGCCGTATTACTGTACCCTCCCCCTAAATCCTAGTGGGTCACATGTACGCCCCCTATTAATGTTTGGCGATTTATTTGCCCTTAGTTATTAAATAAACGACATGTACGTGATCAGAAAGGAGTTACCAGCTAATGACAGATCGGTCTAATTTTACATATTGAATAGCTTGTTTTGAGTTAAGATATTTATATATACTTTCAATGTATGAGGTACATTCTTTACTAATACATTTACATCTTCTTTGAAGTTCCTATCTACTATTAACGTTTAAAAGGTATAAATACTTTAATGATCATTTTCATGGGGAATATTTACACAGAACAAAATACTGCTCAAGCTCTAGAATTTATTTCAAATTAATATAAGATGTTTATTTCAATATATCTTTGATGAAGTTTTCTTTCATTACATAAATTATATCATAATTCTAATCAAACCAAGATGTCAGAACTTCTTCCAAATAGTTACGCCAAAAAATCCTAAATTCTTTTTTCTCTTTTTTAATCTTTCATGTAAACACTTTTCCAAATCATATTTGCAAGGTGATGGCACTGTTATTATTGATTATTTAAGCATCAAATAATAAACCCTTCTGCTGCTCCGTTAATCATTTTGACATTATCTGCAGTAAATGCAGTTTGATTTACACATTATTGTATGCTAACAGAACTACAAATCTGAGAAAAACCTTTCCACTTCTGTCAGTAAGTATCTGTAATATGGTTTAACGTGTTCATCTGTTGATGACTGGTGGAAAATCTGATACCCCTCGTGGATAGAGAAAAAACGTGTCTTACATCATCGCTGTCGATATGTATAAATATTTGTTATATCTCTTAGCGAAAAATATTGTTTTTATATCTATTCCCCTTGAAAACCCACTCCAGTGATCGTTCAAGGCGTCCTAACCAAATATGTATGATTAATCCTTTGGTGGTATTGTTTAAAGTTCACTTGTTAATGCGCCCATGTGAAGTCATAATATTTATTTTACATTAAAATTGATCAAAATCTAATCATATATAGTGTTTCACTGAGAGAAAAATAAAAAATCGAAACATTCGCTTCCTTTGGTAGCATTTTGTTAATTACGAATAAACAAGATTTTAAGATTTACTTTCGTCATTAATTCCTAAAAGCGAATTTGTCCTAAGCAGCTTAAAGACTTCTAAACGTTGAATTTATGTAGTAATTGCGTTCGTTCATCGATTTTCAATCAAAATTTATATCCTTCTGTGTGATTTACTTTACTACAAAAAAGTCCTATTGATTTATTAATACATGATTGTCAGGCGAATAATGCCGTATTAACTTATATAACATCAAAAACTAATGCTTTCTCATTATCCGTATTACGACACGATAAGCTCCTTTTCGTTGCATTTCCATGTATATTTATCATAGAACTGAAAGTATCGTAAGCAGATTTTCATCGGTCTCATCCAATTATACCTTGGGATTTTCTGTAGTTTCAGAAATAATGAGATTTTATCCAATATATTACGTTGAATCCCCAATATCAAAGCAAATTAGTTTAATAATAATAATATGAAATAAATTATTAGTGTATGAGAAATTCTGAAATAACCATGTATACATACACGTATCTACGAATGGAATTATCTCATTATCTGATATTAGCCATAGACTGTTTTTACCCAGACAAACATTTTACAACTGTAGCTTCTTTCCCAGCTCGAGTCTGAAAATATTATTATTGTAATAATGTCCATTTGGACTATAGATATTACTTGTATTGATAGGTTTTTTCCACACGAATTATGTCCGAGTGTATTTTCCAAATATGTTAACCTCATTGTCAAGTAAATCTTCTGTATAAAGAGATGGTTCAAAGAGAAAAATACGGAAACTGGAATCGTTTAATGATAACACTGTACCCACTTATAGTTACTGTATACCAGAATTGTATTGTCACGAGAGTAAACTATAATGATATTTAATGGTTTACTACTCATCCCATTTAAGAAAGGAGCACAGAACCCAAAACAATATGCTTACTTTGTATTGATTTTATGTGTGGGGGCTGGTCAATTGAAAAATGCCGAGTTTAAAATAAAATTTGAAAATTTAATGATTTTAAAAGATGATTAGTTCGTTGAAAGCAAAATCAGTTTTCTTTTGCACCTAGAATTGAACTATGGTCCTGTAGCCTGTATCGTTCTTGGCACATTTTTCTTACTGCCTTGACTTTGCTGGTCGCCTATACCAAAATTGTAACAAATTACAAGAAATAAATAATGGCTCTGTCGTCTGAGGAGTCAGCCAAAATTATATCAGAAAATGAGAAATCCTTAAATTTTAATTTTATTTTAGTATTACTATACATGGAATATGTTCTTTCTTCTTTGACGACCGCAAATGCAGTGCTTTTATATTTTTTATTCTTTTCTTTTCAGTTTGTTGAGAAGAGACTTAGGGAAGAAATGGCCAGAGGTAAGAATGTGTTTCTTTTCTCATTAAACTTCTTAAATCAAATGATAGCATTGATATGCAAAACTCTCATGTTTTTTTTATTATTTCAATATTTTAAAGTTTAAAAATGGGGACGCTGAGTAACGATGTATACGTTGCACATAAATTAAGGAAATTTGCTTTAAAAAAACTTTTTGATATGTTTTATTTTTAAATTGTTTTTTGTTGTTACGGATTTTATGTTTTTTTTATGGACATTTCGAATTTAAGTAATTTTGGGGCATGTACTTGGCCTTTGACTTCCAGAAGGGAAGGATTTTATTCGTGGGTGGGGGGGATGTAGATCTCCAACTCGCAGAACATTTTTAATTCATAAAATGTTAGTAATAATATAATGGTAAGTAAATGTTGATTTCTGATTGACATGTTCCCAAAATCAATCTCCTTATTGCCATCACGGTCAAAATGTCACGAAATCGATTCTAGAACTATGCAGCTATCTGCGAAAAGTAATCTGTCACAAGCACTATCAGAACAAGTTCGACTACATGCCTCATCATAAAAATGATTCGGCTTATCAAGATCATATCACAAGGAAATTAGCTACCAATCGTTCTCATCCACAAAGCATGGATTTGTACAAGACATTCTCTGTCGCTTTTTAATGTGAAGTCGGTACCAGTAATATGAAATGCTTGATTAAAATGTCTGAACGATAATGTTTATCTTTAATAAATTGGTTATTGATGTACATTATGTCTTAATCAACTCAGTTTTATATGTCTCGAGATTAATAGGTTTTATCTTAACTAAAGGATTCTTTGCTTTTTGTCTTATATTGATCGAGGACGTTATTTACACATTCCATCGCTTAGTAACCATATGGTTGATTTTAAATTGTCTGGCCTTTTCTGACTTCGTTCTTTTTCATGTTTTAATATGGCCATAAGTATGTATACATAGACGTTTTATGGCGAACATTGATTTGTAAATCTAAATCTATATTGCTTAAATGCGTATCTGCGTGATGTACGTTTAAAGCAGTCTATCTGTTATTCATATTTCCAGTCATGATCTTTATATAAATGCGAAGTATTAAGATCCAGATTATTTACAAACCAATAAATATGAAGAATAGCAATAAAACATTTGTTCCTTGGCTTTACATTTTATATGTTTGGATTTATTTGCCCAGAGGACAAAAGTTTTCTCCCAGTCGTCAGGGGTCACAATTATGTGGAAGTGGAAAAGGGTTGGTGTAAATATTAAAAATAGTCGGTAGAAGAAATAAAGAATGAGGAAAATTGTCAAAAAGTTTCGATTTTGTATAATTCACCCGCTGACATACACTTCTACTAAGATTGCCTTGCTTGATAGAAGCCATGTAAATTTCATTCATTTAATCAGTATAGTTACCAATAAAGAGGCAAGTACATATATTATACTTTATGCAAAAATCTTGATTTCTCATTGGTTGACAGAGATGTAGTATTTTAATCCACCTGAAACTAGGCTCCATCCCTCTTGACAACGGGTGGTATTCCCTCTTTAGCGACAGGAATACCACATGGGAGAATACCACACTTTTGCCGGGATACCAACCTCCGTACCTGAAATGAGTTTTATTCTCTCCGTATGCGGAGATAATAGACATTCGGTATAATATAACACATACTGCCTTCATTTGAGGGTGGTATGCTAGATTACCACACTCAAAACAAAATATCACCCTCGACTACGTCTCGGCCGATATTTTGCCTTCGTGTGGTAATCTGGCATACCACCCTCAACTGAAGGCAGTATGTGTATAATACCTGTTGCTATAATGGGTATCTTACGAATGATATACAGATTCCTGTTTTTATCAAAAGATGCCATGTTAATTTTGGGAAATTTTCATAGTTCAGATATTTATTGCCCAACCCTTATAGGTTTGACTGCACGCAGTCTCTATTATGTTTTATGCATTCACCTGGCATCGGGTAAAACATAAAATAAAACAGAAGTTCGTACAATTACTCGGTAGCCCTGAAGATGATTACGTATCATGCATCTGGCAGGCATGTTTTTGAGTTATAAAGATACTGTCTCGGTATAAAATATTTCATAATAGAATTTCTTGCTTACGTGCAATATCGTTTTATTGTCTGCTTATCAAACTGTGGTCTGGAAGTCTGAAAATATATATCAGTTTGATAAAATTTTAGTTACAAGCATATAATATTCGTAAAATCATAGAAAACGGAGTGTATCAAAATAAACAGAATATCACCCCTATAGCAACCAATATCTGTGGATACATGTAAAAGCAACAGTAAATTCAGAAAAAAAGTTTTTTTAAATAGCACAATCTATGAAATCGTATTTTTATTCATGTATATATAAATAAAATTGGATCGGATAGGGAAGTCGCAAATTTAGAGCTTTGACGTCTTTGTTGGAAAGACGAATGAGCAAAATACTTATAATGTGTTTTAAAGTTCGTGTTGGCATTTATTTAAGTCATCTTATCTATTAATGTAATTATTAACAACACTTGATTTGAGCTGTTTATGGAACAAGGTTTTTTTAAAATGTTCATATGAGTAGTAGAAAAAGTATTTGGAATAAAAAAATATATCTCGTCATCTTATATTTCTTGTTTCTTGAAATTACACTGTTGTTAGGGAAACACATGGAAAAAGCCTTATTATGTTACACATTTTGAGACGTGATGCCGTTTTTTACATGAAACACGATGCTGGTATTGTAATTTTAGTCAAACGGAACAAAAGAAAAGAATTTCTGGGCCCCAGAGAAAACAAATATCTTAATTCGAAGAAATATTTTAGTTTGATATTGAAATATTTCCAATAAAAAGGAAATGCTTGTCAACCGTCTTGTAAGAATATTACAGAAACAACCGTTTCGATCGATAGCTTTGTAGAAAAAATGCTTGTTAACGGAATAGTCTCTAATTGAATGCCCTGATGCTTGGTGACTGACGTTGTTCGTATTCTAATTAAGCCTGTACCGTCAGTTGATTTCGCTATTTTGTGCAATTTTCTCTCTGGAAATTTAATTTAACAAATACTTCTTGATTTGAGTAACATTTAGAAAGAACTAATAAAGCGTTCAATAGTGATGGATTTAATAACCCCCTAAATAGGAAACGAACGCTGCTTTCTCTGCTTCTCACGATACTGTGTAGAATCTGTAATATCAAAAATCACTTTTGGATGTCTCTAGAAGTATATAATCAGGTCATGCATGCAAATTTCTTTAAGAAGATGAATGACTAAAAGAGAAGTGCAATGTCTAAAAACTGTACAATGACAAAATTCTCGAAGGTACATATATTCCGAAAAAGTGGATAACAAATCTGAGTTTATTTTCCTTAGTTTGAAGTTAGCTGGTATTGTAGATGTCTGACAAAAATGTTTCTCTCCAATATATTACAGGTTCTTTGACATCATATATCAGAAATGCGCTGAAAAATAGTTTTTGAAAATTTTGAAATTTTAATCTCTGTTACACAAAAAACTTTCAGAATCAGAAAAACAATTTTTTGTCGAATTGTAGACTATACTACCGACAATACGTTGATTTTGACAGTTATTCAGGCAAGTTAGATGTTTATAGATGACGTGAGTTTTAAGGTGATAGTGAAAGCCACCTAAATTTTCTTACAGAGCATCTACTACCAGTGGCGTCTTGTTAACTTACTTTTATTTAGATTTATTTACAAACATCGAATGATACATACAGGTCTTGTAATAGATCTTGTCATAGCTTGCTTATACAGTTTTTTCCTATTTTAAATAAGAATTTACCTGAAGAAATATTTAACTTATAATTCAGATTCGTTTTAACCATAGTATGTAATTGGCTTCACGTTTTCCTTTACTTTCAAATGTATTCTTAATTTGTATTTTTATGTAAAAATTTGATGTGAATATCCTTTCTTAATTTAAATGATTTTAACCAAGATCGTTCAATAAAGTGTGATTTAATAAAGTGTGGCCAAGCAAGACTCTGTAAAATAGTGTATCAAAAACTGTTATAATAAAATATACCTACATCTATATGTATACATTTTTTTAATTGACGAAGTATGAATTACAAAAGTTGTAATATACTACATGTTACTACATGTTATAATAATATTTCTTTTTTGGTTTATATAATAAATTAAAGAATTTCATGTTTCAATGAACCCTGCATGTGGTCTTTCTTTTGAATTTGATTTTATTTCTGGTTACTTACATATTTATGTATGACTTCAGCATTGTTCAAAGTTTTATATACTCACTTTTACTATGATTTTATCTGAAAATTACCATTATAAATAGGAAAAATTATAAAATTTACCATGTAGTTTGCACACGGAAATAATTTTTAAAAATTTACTTATCTTTGAATAAGTTTAACATTCGTATTAAGGCACAGATAGTAAAACGGTCGCCATATAAGAATCTAAAATGAAAAGAAGCGGAAACGGTGTATCAGATGAAAACTATTGCTATATCTTTACACCATATTTTTAAAAGTACAAATGTATATCATTAAACAGACAGGTCGGTGTTCGTTTTGTAGTTTTGCCCTTGTTCGTTTTGGTATAAATAATTTTTAGACCACTCTAAAAAATATTGAAACAAGTTCCTGTATTAACTATATTTATTGAAAAATTTTAAAATTTAATTATATATATAGTTAAAATAGTTAAAGCACTTTTGTTTTTTACTGTTATTTAGAACATACGATATACCTCCATATTCTTTCTTACATGTCTGACGATGATAAAAAATTGACCCATTCTTTGAACCAGTGACACCCTTTCATGTATTGTTTACAAAATATTTCAATACAAAGGAAGGAAACCTGGGGTTTATTTC
This sequence comes from Mytilisepta virgata, assembly GCA_028015205.1. Lineage (NCBI taxonomy): Eukaryota > Metazoa > Mollusca > Bivalvia > Mytilida > Mytilidae > Mytilisepta > Mytilisepta virgata. The sequence goes on along the minus strand of CM051518.1, from coordinate 47,423,799 downwards.
ATGTTTATAGGTTTTATATCCATCAGCATTATCGAAGGTATTCAAAATTCTAAAGAAATGGAAATTTTAAAGATAAAACCCTACGTTAGAATACACAAATGTCTTGATAATATTTGCACGTCACATACAGGTGTTCTCGTTCTGATCTTCCCGAAACACTTTTTTTTTAAATGGAATGTGTTCACGGCTTCAAATGTAAGACACTGTACAAAAAATATAAAAAAAAAATTCAAAAATTTATTATCTGCAAAAGGACACTCTTCGCGGATTTATTAGAAGTCAAGAAAGACGTATTGTATGGTTATTGCATTTATATTTATGAATAATTTCCGCGGGCAAAATAATAAGCTCGTGCAGTATATAATTTCTCAAAGACAATATTCCTCAATACTAATCCAATAATAATTTTATTGTATATCAAGATCTTTTAAATGTCAAATAATTGTCAATGACGTCCATTTTTAAAGCAATATTCCATGGAGTGCAATATCGTTGAACAATGCACGCAAAAGTTTTTTGGTTACGTTCTATGGAATATGACGTTGCTATGTACAATAGACTAAATTATTTCAAAATGGTTGATTTAAATACATGTATAAAATTGCAGACTGCCATTTTTATTTGGCATTTGAACATTTAAATATATTTCCTGCCAGTGATGCTCGGTGTAAAAATATTGAAAACGATTAGAAAAAAAAATAGATGCTTAAATGGAAATTTTAATAGATAATTCCGTATTCAAATTAGTATAATTTATTTGTACACGTGTTACTTCATATTTGTACTAATCAAAATTTCATTTGAAATATATATGTAAATATTTAGCTAACATTTGTATTTAATATGGTTTAACATGTCTAACTGAGTACAATGTATGAAATTAAATGGCTTTGTCATCGCTGAAAGTAGCAACCAAAAAACTTAGTGCATATATTGATGTAGAGACCACGTTATAGACCAGGGAACTGAAACGGCTCTCGGCTGGTTCTCTCAGATCCATACTATGACCATCGCCGCGTTGCAGTCGACATATCAGGATATTTCCTAAAATTATTATACAATTCTTAAATGGCTATGAGAATAATGGCAAGCTATATATTTTACGTTGTTCCCGAGGCACTAACTAGTCGAAGATAAGATTCCCTTCTGATATGCATACACGTTCAGATTCCAAAATATAATATGAAACACCAGTTAAGAAGTTCAATGTTTAACATTAAGTAGAAAAAGCAAACAAGCTACGTTTACATTACAGAATCTGTTTTGTTTTAGAGATACTTATACTAATTGCGTTTTATGACTGACAAACGGTACTACAATGTGAGTTTCATTCTTTCTGCTCCAATTTGTTCTGATTGTTAAGAAGAATCTACTAACGAGGCTGTGATTTTATGGGTATTTCTGATGTTGTAATTGTGAAGAATCTATACAAAAATTCTGAATTAATTATTTTGATATGTTTTAGGATATCATGTTCTCTTAATCACTTGTCTCTGTTTTCTGGTATAGATATTCCCATGGAGGTTCAAGTCTAGGTCATTGAAATTAAACTATCTGATCGTAAATAAGATTTAACCATATACATTTAATATAAAAAAAAACTATTTTCAAAATTTTGCTGTGAATATGAGAAAGATCGGATGTTGAGAGACAACATCTTATCACCGAACTGAACGGACCAAAAATAAGAGTATAGCGGACATGATCTTTGATGATTGGGAAACTCCACACCATGTAGCGAGTCCTAAATGTCCCCGATAAAATAACCAAGTATCAACATTAGTGGAAACAACACTATATCCATTCACCAAATATGCCAGTTACAATAATATTCCTGACTTGGGACAGGATTAATTAATATGCAGTAATTGATGTTATTTTTGTCGGAATTTAATTAAATCTGTAGTAATAAGTTGAGAAGTTCGAGAAATGAATTTGGGTTATGTTTTGAAGGAATGAAATTGATTCATATCTCGGACTTGAGGATGTTGCTCATTCCACTTGTATCTCGTGTAGAGGTTTCTTGAAGTTTTAGTTGTTCGTGCAGCAAGAAAGTAAAACAAATGTTAGAGTTTTATTACATCATGTATAATTAAAATTTACAAACTTTGGATAATTAAATAATTTACAGTAAAACAGACTGTTTGGAAACACGCGAGAATTTTGGTAATTTTTAACGAACTTAAAATTACCATCACGCGACATATCCAAGTTCTGTACGTACAGTACTATCCCAAAGTTTTTTATTCGTTAATATGAAGTTAGATAGTAAAGCTATTTGGCCAAAACAATCTGCTGGGAAATCCATGTTTTTCAGTTTTTCATAGGTTGAGTAATCCAAAACAAACCAAAACTGGCGACAGTCAATTCATTATTTACTTTAGTTGGGCAATTTATACAATGAAAAGTTGTCCATTTTACAAAGAATGTCATTATTTGGTAGTTTCTTCTGTGAAAATAGTTTTGTAACAATGGCACCATGATCTAGAGCCCCATATGCACAATCAATGCCACTTACAAGAAAGTATTGGACATAAACACTTATCTTGTCATTGTAACAAGACAAATGTTGTTAAATAAAAACACGTGGGAACTACATTATCCAATTATATGCAAATCAGAAATTACAGCGGAGATATTGAAATACGCATATTATTGTTTTGTTTTCGTCTGGTATGTTAACTTCCATTTTCTATCACTTTGCTTTAGAAAGTCAAACAGATAGATACATGTACATATACGTTTGTTTATTTTCGACATTTTATTTATTTATTCTGGTTTTTTTAATTTTATTATTTTACTTTATTTAACCTTTTTATAACACCATTATACACATTTTTCATAAACAAATTTTGTTATCCATGAGCAATTTTCGAAAAAAGAAATGACTTTTTAAATGAAATTTTAAGTCACAAAAAAATTAATGAGTGGCTGCTGGGTGTGCTCGTTTGACCATTCTGCCGCTGCACCATTAGGGTTTGTTTGGTACGGTAGCCCGAACAGTATTGCGACAAAAGTCACTAAATAATCATTGGTCGGTCGACATTAGACTTCTTAATTTTACAAATAATAATAAACTGAAATCTTTAGCGTCTTCATTACGAATACAGATATACAGTTGTTGTTTTTGTTCCTGTGCTTAAAAATAATAGTAATAGAAACAGAATCTGTGTATTATGCAGTGGTGCTGAGAATGTTTATTTTCGTGTGTTGTAATTAAGATGTTGTTTGGACTGCAAAGACTAATTAATCATAAATGTGGTAATAATTTTAATCATCATTATTACATCAGTCTAATTAGTGATGTTATATATCCAGGAATCAACCTGAATAAACTTTAGCAAATTAACTGGTAGAGTTGAACAACATACGGCGATGTTCTCTTCACCAAGATAAACATTTTCCGGAATTTGGCACGCGCTCGTTGAAATACGACTCGCGTATGTATCGTCTATTTCCAAGTCTTTGTGCAGAAAGATGAAAGTAAGAAACAATATGTAATGTTGAAAAGAGTGATAATTGAAATAAACTAATCAGTTTTAGGATACCTAGTAATAAATTTTAAAAGATTCAGACCTATACCGATGTCCTCACTTTCTCTAGTTTTGTGTGCTTGGCTCGTAAAGCTGTTTATTCCTGCATATAAAAGATTAAAAATAAACATTTAAAATAAAAACTTAACTGACATTTTAATAGTTTAGAATTCTGGTGTATTTTTTTTTCTTTAGCAAGATAAAATTCTACAGATTTCAATTTGTTTTCTATAACATCTTCTTTTTCAAATAATTCTTTCACAATCTCAAAAATCAGAAAATCTAATTTTTCAAATCGTATCTCACTTGACATAAAGTCACGCCAGCTTGTTCAGTACTTTATTTGTTCAATGATTTCTTGCAGTTTTGCGATAAGAAACTCTAATTGGTTTTTCGTGTTTTTCTGCAAAAAATATTGGCCTTATAAATGCAGTCATTACCGTGGTCAAAATGAAAATCAATTTGGCGTTAACTTTAACAACTTTTATATTTGGTGAAAACTAATTATCAAATGTCATTTTCTCCTCTGTTAACTAATGATAGATCCATTTGGAGATTGATAAGTTCGTATGCAAATTGGTATGGAAATGAATTGCTCAGTCTATTTTTTTTAATAAGAGACAATTACTGAGGTTCAAAATAGGAAACCCTTCTCTCCATGTCTTTTCCTGCCTACACTGACTAGTAAGGAAATGTCTGATTTTTCATATAAAAGATATGGGATATTACTCGATAACTCGAAAGAAATCGTTTTAAAGAACAAAATGAAATAAAATTGTTCTGTGCTAGCCTGTATCTTCGGTCAGTTTTGAACAGAATTTTGATTTAAAAAATTAAACGAGTCATAAATATCTGTTGTTGTAGACAGAATTTTGATGCTATGTGTACGTTTGTATATGCATCATCAAATCCAGTAATGGCAAATGTTGTCTTTATATAGATCAAATATTCACTACTGTTAATTCTGTATTACTTCAATAAATAGGATGATGAACGGAATATATCCATTAGATGTGTGTGTTCATGCCTTATTAAAATATGTAAAATATTCGTCCTTTGAATCTGAGTGCATTCTACATATTATTTATTCCCTTTTTTTACTTTTTAGGTACAATCCGACCTAGTCATCAGTCTACTGCTGCTGGCAGAAATGTGACATATGCGGCTCACCTAATGGGTTATAACAGGAAAATTAAACAACCTGGAGGTTAGTTATGTACACAAATATCCAATAGATAGTCTTTTTTAAGTGAAGTATATTAGCTTTTATATATTTCATTATTTCAGATTGAAAAAAAACAACAAAAGATTAATATCCGATACAAAGAAGGGGTCTCGTATTTCACTTAGGCAAGATAAAAAAACGTGACCCTTCTGTGAGAATGATATATATAAATATCTAAAGAATTTATTGCAAAAAAATATTTCTTCAAAATATTATGATAGGTTGTTTAGATTTTTAGTGAACCCATCATCCATTTTTAAACAAGAGTGGATTCAAACCATATAAACTTAATATTTCATTGGTTAAAACCTGATGCAGCATTTTCCAGAATCAAAGTCCAAAACCCAGAGAACAATTTTCTGTACTGAATGCATAGAACGGACCTTATTGCAAAATTCCAGAATAATGATTCAGATTTTTAGCTTAATAAAATTATCAATCCCATTTTAAAACATTAAGCTTTTTTTAATTATTTCAGTTCCAGGAAATCAGTTCAGCATACCTAAATGGATTTACAAAGAAGACCTAGCGTTTACAAATGCAGTAGATTATCGTAATGGACGACTTGTTGTGCCTGAGGATGGACTATACTATGTGTATTCCCACGTTTCCTTTGAAGAAAATTTTGGACACAGTACCAATCGGGACTCTCGGGTCACATCTAACAGTTTATCTCATTATCTGTATAGATACAATATCGTATATCGTAATGGCGGAGAGGAACTTCTCATAATGAATTCTCTTACAAAATGTTGGGACGAGAACAAGCAGTTTGGAGAATATTCCAGTTATTTAGGTGCTTTATTTAAACTAAGAAGAGGTGATGAACTATTTGTTAAAGTGTCTAATCTCACCTTGGTTGTTACAAACCACAAACTTAATTCGTTCGGATTCTTTAAAGTTGGTGATTTCTTATGAAAAAAATTAGACCCAGGACTAAATCTGTTCCAGTTCAAAAGATTTTCTGCGAAAATAGACTAAATTGTGAAATACAGAAAAAAATATAGAAGTGCTAATCAGAAAAGAATTATTAGGCTGATTGTGGTGAACATTTTGAAATCAGATTTTGTAAGTGATTGTTCTTATTCAAAGAAATAGGATAAAAGGCCAATGGGTGTCTTTGAGCATGTCCTTCTAAAAGGAAGTTGTATTTTGGTTGTTTTACATACCCAGATTTTTACATTCATATATCAGTTAAGAATTGATTTCCCCAACATTCCACTTGATACATGATATATCATTGGTGGGTCTTTAGAGGGTTTTGAACACTCCTTTGCCCTATTTGTAATTGTAGTAGTAAAGACCATTTTTCATGAATTGTTTTAATGGGACCTCTTCTGTTTGTTGTATAAGTCTGGCTCTGAATATTATTTAGCTGTCTGGATATGACAGAGTTTAATAACCTGTTTGATAATATAAATGTTATTAAACAGAAATGTCAGACAGAATCTTGTATAATACAAGGTCTTTAAAAACATGATTAAATAGTATTAGGTTGAAATCTGTATGATTGTTATATATTGTAAAATTATATTGTCTTGTAAAGGCTGGTTGTATATTCTACAAGGTTACTACACATTATTTTTCCCTAACATGTGTTTGTATGTCTACTTACATTATCGTTGATAGGAGTTGGAATATTTAAAAAATTCAACAAAGAGTGCAAAATATTTGTTAGAAATATAAAATAGGTACACGTATTGAAGAAAAATGTGTGTTTAAGTGTGCAATTAATCCAAATCTGTATATACGTTCTGTAATGATATGAATTTGACATGTGCATGATATCTTATATTTTTCATCTTTTAAATTTTGTCAAGTTAGGCAAATGTTTGTTTTTTGTTATATTTGATTTTTTATGTTCCGTCCAAAAAGGCAATGTAACAGTCTCATTTTTCTCTTGCCACAGTTATTTTCTATGAAATGAATTAAAATTGACGACAGATTTAGATGTTCTACTTCAAAAAGTATTTTGAATGATTTTCTAAATTTTATATTTATTGCATATTCTTTCTCTAATTTTAAAACATAAATTTGAAACATTCCTTGCAAAGATATTATTGTATAATTCTAACTCAAGTCGGAAAAAATGATGAGGCAGTAACGGATTACTTCCCTGTTGAAATAGACAAAATAGGTTAAAGAAAAACTGCTACTGAAGTGGTTTGTAAATCAGTTTTATTTTGATAATATACATAATATGCTGTTGGCGTGGCCAATGATTTGAGCACAGCAATAGCCCTTTCCAGAAAGTCATTTCCGGTATCACGATTCTGATTCTAAAATTATAATTTGAAGCAAGATATTTCCTTTACTTTACTTACTTCCGTTTCCGGCGAACGAAACTTTTTCTAACCTTAGTATGTAGCACAATTTGGCTGTCCCCATTGAACAAAGACTTTACTAAATGACCCATATGTAGAAAATGCATATGCTCCTATAGAGCTCGCTATAACAGTATGTTCTATTTATTTTGTTATAATTATTTTTGGATTGAACCTTACAAAACCACAGCATAATCTTGGTTATTTGATTATTTATGAATTTTTACAAGATATCTATAATTTGGTAATTCTTTGTTAAGACTGCATTGTTATTTTATGTTGATGTTAAAATGTGTATCCCTTTTGATGATAGATACACATTAAATTGTAAATAATAGGTGTAAACAACAACAACAAATTGTTTTGGCGCCTGTGAATTTCTTTCCAAAATTTCGTCATATGTATATTCGTAAAAAACAATATATATGCTTCAATTGGATTTGTAAAAACCTATATCGAATGCATGAGAAAATGTCCAGGGCTTGAAAAGTCGTGTTTTGAGAGGTGTATGATTGGACTATAATATTTAAAATATTTTTGTAACAAATAAAACGTTTCCATTTCGTCTATTGTTTTCTTTTGTTGTATCTATGGAACTGAGCTTCAGGTTAATGTATTTGGAATCGTGTCCTTTTTCGATCTCGTGTTACCCCTGTACCAATTCAACATTACATAAGAGGTGCGTATGTTACTCCCTCTTTGTTTCTGCACTCTGAGCAGGATTTGAATTGAAGATACAATCCTTCGTGGAATATGGAAAATAGTGAATGGTAAGTATGCGAAACTCTGAATGTAAATCGTAAATAAAAATTGAAAAGAAGGTGAACAAATGTATTTTGAAGTGAATTAAACTTGTTTAAATATTTTAATTTAATCCACGAACATATTCAGGGATTGGACGAATATCCTAATTGTGGTCTTTATTAGGGTGGATTTCCGATGAATAAACAATGTGACCCTGTATTGAGTGTCCGGTATAGAAATTTCTGGATGTTAGGGGGTGAGAACTTTGTATATATGCAATGAATGGAGATGCAGGGTAAATTTCGTTGACACTACACTGAAACAGAACTCAAAAGTACAAAAATGTCGAAAATCTGTCATCACGGGGTTTGTAGTACAAGGGCCCATATTAATAAGGAGCGAAATTAAGTCGAAACTACAAAATTAATAGCATTTTCACAGGCCTTGTTGTTCTTATGACAATTCTTCTTATGACAGTGAATATAGAAAGTTAAAATGATTCTTTGACAGCAAACAGACAACATGACTATTCCATTTTCAATAACATGGGTTAGAGACTATTGAATTTGATTGGCAGGAGTTAATAAACATGGGCGCTGTAGGTTTAATGACACGAAAGGAAATTTGTCACACAGCCAGAATGACACAACGAACGAACAAATATTGAAAATGAGTCTTCGGGTGTGCTGTGTAGGCCACACCAAACTGGTTTTTAGTTCTTTGGAGTTCGCCGCTCCGATTTTCGGACTTCGTAAAATTTTAAGGGAACAACCATTTAACTTCAAAGGGGGGGGGGGGGGTATGGTTTTTTTGTGAAAAAAAAAATATTCTAAAATTCCAAAGGGAAGAAAAAAAAATAATCTGTTGTATCAAGGGCCAAAACAAAATAATGTGTTTTACAAAACTATGGAAAAAAATGTATGGTTTAGATATATTTTTTCCAAAAAAAAAAATATTGAATCCGAGAGTTGATTTAAAAAATCACAAACATTACAAGAAAAGCTTTAGACCATTATTTAATACAAAGCTGTCATGATTTATTTTGAACATAATAAAAGATTTTCCATAGTTTTTTCAGTCATACGCGACCTTTCAGTGATTAACCATCAAGATGAAGAACAACAATCATGACAATAAAAGCATTGTTCCTTTTTTAAATATGCATATATGTACATATACCCAATGTGTGTCTACTCAGTACTGTGTGGAATTGATTATTATAATAAAATTCAAAGTACAGAGAAAATGATGTTATATTCCATTTCTTAAGGAATTAATATACAAAAACAAAATAAGTCATTAACATATCAGAACAAAATAAACCCTAATCCTGAACTAATCTGTTTTAAATTTACAAACGAAAAGTATATGTAACTGTTTTATTATAAAAAACAAATTCATAGTATATACCAGTTTTATTTACTGCTAGTGATTTCATAGGAATAAATACACCTTTTACTTTCTGGACATTGCTCAAAAAATAATTCTGGTGATTCGACTTGGTAAGAAAAATAATAATTTGGTTTGATTGTAGTCGAAAAAAAATAAAATTGTCTCCATACTTTGAAAAAAATGTTCAAACCAATATATTAAAAACATAACCCCCCCCTTTTGAAGTTAAATGGTTGTTCCCTAAGAGAAAAAAAAATAAAAATAATGAAAATTCGCTCAAGAAATTAAAAATAAAAAGTGACCAAAGCTTTGGAATGCCCAAAAATAATCATCAAAACATTGTGAGCTACAGAACCAAACTCCCTAAACAATTTAGCCAAATCCTGACGAGGTCAACTTTGCCTGGGGAAGTTGAATCCCTGCTTTTAACAGAATTTCAAAAAATAATCAGTTGAACATTTCAACACAAGTATCATAAAATTATGTCATGTCCGGAGACTACCGAGAGGGATATTACAGTTCACCTGCAGTTATTCAGTGGTGGAAAAATACTCATATACCCAATTCGTTGTGTAAAATGTGCATTTTGGATTAATCTTTTACGCTCTTGACTTGATCAAAACTTTGGAAAGCCAAAATACAATCACAATTTTTATGCTGATCCATGAATTTGAAATGTTCTCTGCATAGAGAACTACAAGGGCTGAAAGAAAAAATCTTCCATGTTTAAATTTCGATCATTCATAATGGAATATCCATTTTTAAAAGAATCTGAAGGACGCCGCCGTTACTAGTGTTTTGTCTTTTCCAAACAAAACGTCGAGAGAAAAAAATGTGGCGCTTAAAATTTTAAATAAAATTTTTTAAAGTTTATTCAAGTGATACAAAATTACAATATAACCCCCTTGATATAAACAAATAAAATTTGACGTTTTGTACAGAAATTTCAACGATGAAAATGCTTATTCCAGTGTTGCCATGTTATGTTTCCCTGGATACACATAAGGAGATACCAACTCGAACCCTCTACTTTACAAGACGATTGGGCATGATTGACAGGAGTTAATAACCAACGAGTTAGTGCGATAAAGAAATAGATGACATTGTCAAACAGTCAACAATATACTACAAACAAATTGGTACAAACCAATATTGAAATTAAATCCACTTCGTTACGAACTACTGTGTCCTTAAATCAAATTAGAATTGGGATTTTGTTTTATATTGTTTTCTTGTCTTTCTTGTCATTCCGTTCTGATCGGCCATCGATGAAAATCACTTCCTTCTTTTCAATGACACACTACAGTAAGGGTAAACTGATTCAAAAGAGAGCTTGTAGTCTTTTTCTGTCACATCGTGATATATGCACATTTCGTCAGTTGTACCCTTAGCCTAAAATATTGAAAGCCAAACAAAAACCCAAAACTTTGAAAAGCAAATTCTAAAAATGCCAAAATTACCGAAAACAAATCAGGACAGAGCTATATACGAGAAAGACTTTTTAATTTTCACAAAATTAAATAGTTTTATATCTAAATTTAAAGTATCCATTTTATGATTATTATTTTTTTTTTTGTTTTTTTTTTTTGAAACACTAGTAAATGAGTTGGCCGTATTTGATATTTATCTTTGTCTGTTATTGTGGGTAGCTCGAATCTGTTATTGTGGTATTATTTCGCATCTTAAAAGCTTGAATGACACAGATATGATCGCCATTTAGTAGAGAATTCTCTGCTAGGGACAGTCTTGGACTTCCAATTAGGTCGGAGATTTTTTACGTGTTTATTCATGAAGGCGAACAGCGGTACATGTGCTATTCATTTGCCTAAAATTTTGTCGCTTAAATGTGGATTTTGTGTCAATAATTTTTATGCACCATATCCTACCTTATCCAATATCTATACAATCGCCTAGTTGGTCTCGTGGTAGAGTGCTCGCCTCGAGTGCGGAAGGTCGCGGGTTCGATCAAAGATCTACTGGTCGGCTCGGAGTCAGTATAATGTGTCCGAGTGGGGTGATATGTCTTCCTGCGGACATTTACCTCGTGAGCTAGCACATTAAAAATCCGGCTCAACGTGTCGGTCTTGTACAAAGCAGGGATCATATTCATTATCATATCAACATGTTCTCGTCCTACTATGCACCTGGCTGCCACTGGACGTTAAACAACATTTCATCCATCCATCCATCCATCCATCCAATATCACGGCTATACTACTAAAATTAAGGGCTCGATTTCTCTGGGCCGTCATTACGTAACAACTGCAAACGACACATGCAATTCAAGTCAGAATTTGATTGTTGTCTGAAAATGTCACACGTTTAGGTCGATGCGTTTCTTTAAATACTGGAATTATCGATGAGTAAAAACTCGATCCGAACCAATCCGACATGTTTTCATGTTTCATCGTTCGTCTCCATTTCCAGTCTAAGTTCAGCTATACAGTGACTAGAGGTAACCGAAAAAAACACCATATACCGAAGGTGATACTATGAGTAAACTACTTTCATTTCTAAATATTGAAAGACGGGTGATTTTGACATGTTAGATATAAGCAACAGTTTTACACAATAAGGACTAATAATGTAAAATATGATTAGGAAAATTTTGTTTCACTCCTGGATAAAAGACATAATCATAAGTTTTAGTGAGCTTTTGAAACAAACACACAAGAACATTATACAAGAGGACTTTTTTATTTTTTATTTTCTTAACGGGAATTATAATATTTTGGTTTTTCGTTGAATATTGTTTCAATTTGTTATAACAGAATAGAGAATAGAAACGGGGAATGTATCAGAGACAACAACCCGACCAAAGAGCAGAAAACGGCTCAATGCTACCAATGTGTCTTCAACGCAGCCAGAAAATCCCACACCCGGAGGCGCGCTTCCTAAGGTTAGACTCCATTAATTATCCTCAGTTTCAGAGTTTGACTACATGATAAATAAATAATAAATGTCTTAACCTCGTAATAGTAGTATTGACCGAAAGAGGACCGGGAAGAGGATAGGTTTTAGTTTAAAAAATACGAAAACATTAACTGATTTTGCTTCTGACAAGTAATGGGAGGCAATAAACTGGAACTTGTGTATTGACATGTGGTGTGTAGAACTGGTAAGTTAAATTGTGGAAAATTAAACCTTATTTTCCACATGTGTAATGGAATTGTATGCAGAATCAGAAAAAAATAAGCCTCAGTTGGATTGAAAAGCTGCATCAGACCTCAATTTTAAGCCTAAGTGGAGTGAAATTGAACATTTTTAAAGCTTTTTTATGAAAATCTTTTAAATGTTGCTATGCCAACTAGGTTTCCATGGATATTTTTTAATTATTTTATCATGATTGAAACAATGCTAGCATTATGGCCTTTCAGAAATACATCTATATTGGTATTATTTACTCTGAAGATGGCACAAGACCATAATATTTGTAAGCTCACTTCAAATAAAAAATGGTACTATTAATTTATGGAGTCTAACCCAAACAATAATGTATACTAGTTCAGCGAAATGGACGGCACACTAAACTCCGAAACATAAAAATGAACCAAAATTCAAAAACCACTCAAGACTAACAAAGGCCAGAGGTTCCTGACTTGGGACAGGCGCAAAAATGCGGCGGGGTTAAACAATGTTTTGTGAGATCTTAACCCTTCCCCTATACCTCTAGCCAATGTGGAACAAACAAACACACAGCGATACACACAGTAAAACTCAGTTCAAAAGATGTCCGAGTCCGATGTTAAAAAAGGCAACAAAAAAGAAACTAAGGAAAATGACAATGATCAATATATATTAACAAAGGACTAGTAGCAATAATTGATACCAATAAATCATTATTGTTATGGGGAATAGTAACAACTAAGTACGGCGAATCCGTTTGGAAACTGAGCGATATGTTTTTCACCCATCGCTTTACAAGATATCCATGCAAGGGGTAAAAAATCTTCTGATACCCGTGCTTGCGCGGCTTTGTCGCCTAGTATACTGTAAAATGATTAAATATTTCAAAATAAAGATTAAACTGCAAAAACTGATGACTTGGAACTGAAATGGAAATAGAAACTGCATCCCTTAAATGACAAACTCACACTAGCAATTCAAGTGTGACAACAGTTTAAATAATAGAATGTGTCTTTGAAAGAGCTAATACTTGAGAAAATAAAATTTCTTGGAATTAAGAATTGAATAGCTCGACTTGGTAACCATGAACTTCTGCGCGAGTAATTGTATTAAGATATTGTCGTTTGGAATAATATGGCGTTTATATTCTATCTATGATACCCAAGAAGGGGTTTTTAATCGTCGTATTAATGAGTGTTAGGTAGACATAGATATGTTTACTTTTTATTGTGACACTGGTGGCTTTCTCTATTATCTTCGTTTAAACACTTTTGGTCCATTATATATATATTGTAACAATAAAAAGACATTTCAAATTAAAAATCATTCAAGACTAACAGACAAGAAGTTAAAGTTAGAATCTGGATAAACAAACAAAAAAACTTATTTAAAAACATAACACGAAGTGCTTTTGTCCACCACTGATGCAAACATCCCACTGTAACAGGCATTAATATTTAGTTGATTTGTAACGACGATTTTTAAAAGGAGGAATAATTTTTTTTTTTCGCGAAATAAAAAAATTGGATGTAAATGAATTATGTCAGACTTATTAGCATTTGATTTTGAATTACTACAAACAGATGTATAATTGTTCACTGGGTCCTTTATAAAAAAATTCTCTACCATTCTTATTAACTTTAAGAAGATACTAAAAGTACTGAAACTAAAATTCACAAATTAAAGGGTACTCAAAATTTAAATATAATCTCAATGTTTCCAAATATATAAAGACCAATGTAAAACTGTCCCTTAGCCCTATGACAAGAAAACAAGATTTAAGAAGAATATGAAGTTTGTAGATAAACAATAAAATGTAAAACTGTCCCTTAGCCCTATGACAAGAAAACAAGATTTAAGAAGAATAGTAAATTTTTATTAATCAATCATGAGCCCGTGAGGACACAAATCAACACAGTGTATACAAAATATAACTGTTTAAACTCTCGTACATCACTCTCATTCATAACCATTCATTCCCCTTTCTTCCTGATTTGGTTAATTGGTGAACAATACAAAACATTTAAATTTAATAATAAATACAGTTGTAGATAAACAATAAAATGTAAAATGTCCCTTAGCCTTATGACAAGAAAACAAGATTTAAGAAGAATATGAAGTTTGTAGATAAACAATAAAATGTAAAACTATCCCTTAGCCCTATGACAAGAAAACAAGATTTAAGAAGAATATGAAGTTGGTAGATAAACAATAAAATGTAAAACTATCCCTTAGCCTTGTGGCAAGAAAACAAGATTTCAGAAGAATATGAAGTTGGTAGATAAACAATAAAATGTAAAACTGTCCCTTAGCCTTATGGCAAGAAAACAAGATTTCAGAAGAATATGAAGTTGGTAGATAAACAATAAAATGTAAAACTGTCCCTTAGCCCTATGACAAGAAAACAAGATTTAAGAAGAATATAAAGTTGTAGATAAACAATAAAATGTAAAACTATCCCTTATCCTTATGGCAAGAAAACAAGATTTCAGAAGAATATGAAGTTGGTAGATAAACAATAAAATGTAAAACTGTCCCTTAGCCCTATGACAAGAAAACAAGATTTAAGAAGAATATAAAGTTGTAGATAAACAATAAAATGTAAAACTATCCCTTAGCCTTATGGCAAGAAAACAAGATTTCAGAAGAATATGAAGTTGGTAGATAAACAATAAAATGTAAAATGTCCCTTAGCCTTATGACAAGAAAACAAGATTTAAGAAGAATATAAAGTTGTAGATAAACAAGAAAATGTAAAACTGTCCCTTAGCCTTATGACAAGAAAACAAGATTTAAGAAGAATATGAAGTTGGTAGATAAACAATAAAATGTAAAACTATCCCTTAGCCTTATGGCAAGAAAACAAGATTTCAGAAGAATATGAAGTTGGTAGATAAACAAGAAAATGTAAAACCGTCCCTTAGCCTTATGACAAGAAAACAAGATTTAAGAAGAATATGAAGTTGGTAGATAAACTAGAAAATGTAAAACTGTCCCTTACTTAGCCTTATGACAAGAAAACAAAGGTTGACTCGGAATTATAACTTGGTATCACAACATTTAGACTCAAAATCCGGCCAAAAAACTCTGTTTTAGCTCTTTTCTTTTCAAAGTGGGGTAAACCATAAACTGTACCGTCAATAAATCAGAATAATTAAATATAACCTTTTTTTTTTTAAATATATCATGTTTCCTAATTGATTAATAACTAAAATGAGACCTATTTCTGGTATGCTTTGAAGGTGTAAAAATCACCATTTTCAGACGAACTTTCTGTTGGAATGTGTTATTTTATTCTAAATTCCCTTTATTATTGTATTTGATAAAATAACAACAAATCAAACTTTTTTTCAACACTAGAAGTAGAACTGGCTTATCCGTTTACTGAATTCTAAAACAACAGAGTCCACTCAAAGTTTTTTTATCGAATAGATGTATATTTGATGTATTTGATTTTGATCAACTGCATTCTAAATGAAAATTAAGCGTATATTTCAAGAATACATCTTCACAGAAAAAATTTCCAAGTGGATACGAGATTGAAAAAAATACCTGCTTCAACTTAAGAAAGACAACTCAAATTCTAAAATTCTAAAAAAAAAAACACCGGAGAAAATTAAGGACTTACCATTTGCTAATGAAGTACTGGGCATTATATTTTTTTCTCGCCTCTGCGGGACTGTAGTTTTTGTTGGTAGCCAAAGTCTTCCTTTGTAGTGATATTCATTTCTGCCAAGCAAAACCATGATCAACACTTACTGGAATAATTTATCCCACCTGTCAGACCTCTACGATACATTTTGTACCTAGAACACATAAAACACGTTCATATTCAAGATATTTCATGATGACATCGCCAAACTTGAATAGACATTCTTCGAATAGGCATTCTTTGGGGTTCCAAGATTCTCTATCTCCTCGAAAGGAAAAATAATAATAAAGCAATTATCATTAGACGAGTTTGACAAAATGGTGAGACATTGAGGAGACGTGGAATGACAACGGGTCTCATCAATCCTGTTCTGTGTCCAAAGAGGAGTAACTCAATGAGGATACGCGTTTGCTGCTTGTCAATTTTTATAGTCTAAAGTGTGTTAAATTAAAAAGGTAGAAAGACCGGTTATATGTTTCAGGTCAATAGATTTATCTTAAAAGGCACATTTTCTGCTGAACATCATGTTCTTGAATTTGAGTGGATATCAGAATTATTTTATCATATGTATATATATATATATATATATGTGTGTGTGTGTATTCTAAATAAAAAAAATAATCTTTCTAATGCTTTAAAATTATTGGCTAATGTCGTCAGAAGACCATTGAAAATCATTGGTAGTTTGTCCATAATAATAATAATAATAATAATATATTTTTTAATGTGCCACCTTACATGAAAAACGCAAACAATACCTACCAAAATATTACATGAAAGGCGAA
The DNA here is from genome assembly GCA_028015205.1 of Mytilisepta virgata. NCBI lineage: Eukaryota > Metazoa > Mollusca > Bivalvia > Mytilida > Mytilidae > Mytilisepta > Mytilisepta virgata. Next base: position 47,407,018 of record CM051518.1, on the reverse strand, counting down.
AATACTTTCAAATTTGATGAACTTTTTTCCTGTAGAAAAGTAAACCTTTAAGAAAATTATGTTATCAAATTTATCAATGACTGTGACTGTGTTCCTGGCTTTTCTGTTGTATATGGATAACCCTCCCTTGACTGGACTATGTATATATTGTACGTAGTGTTCAACCTGTTATTTTGTTATGTCTTATATGAATGAAATGGAATGAAACAGATGGAAAAAATATGGATAGGCGTCTGGACGAAATGAAAGTTGATTTCCTAGCTGTTTCCGCAATAGTTAGATCGTTGGAAGAAACAACGACTGATCTCCGCAAGAAAATGACAGAATGTGAGGATAGTTGCCAGGGTGTAAGCAATTTATTCGATCAAGTTAAAAACCAAATTAAAGCGAAAGCGTTGTGACACGGAACTGCATAATCCATCACGATATAAGGATCAAAATGTTGGGGGAGAAACCCGTTGTTCAGCCAGTGATACAACCAGTTACTGAAACTCTCAAACAAGAAGTAAACGATCTTAAAAGTAAAGTGCTTGATTTCCGATTTACAGTGTCGGAGTATTAAAAACAATCTTGTCTTCACAGGTCTATGTCATACTCAATTCGAAAACTGCGAAAATAAACTCAGAGGAATCATCAGACAAGAACTTGAGATAGAACATTTCATCGAGTTTGGGAACGTGCACCGATTTGGGCGACGGGCAGCAAATACTGTACCACCTATAGCCCGTTTTATCTACCAGAATTACCTCCAATTGGTGCTACAAAAACGCTTATAAATTAAAAGGAACTCCTTTTGGAATCAGCGAACAATTCCCTGCTGAAATTATCAACAGAAGAAAAAAACTTTATCCGATAATAATAACTTTATTTTCATTAAACATTAATAATAATGTTTGTGGCAAACACAATACAAAACGTATATACACAAACACATAAAAGTACAAACTTTAGTATACGTTTAGATTAAGAGACTTTTGACCTCAGTTCTAATGACCATTTTAAAAAGAAGCCAATAATTCTTACATGCCTGAATGAAGATGGATTTAATAGATTTGAAATTTTTTCATCTCGATCCAAACTTTTAAAGTTAATATTATCTGCAAGATTATCTAAATTAGCAAAGGGGTTCTTTCGCAAAATTTGATTTATTTTACAATCTAATAGGACGTGGTTCTCGTCCTCAATAACTTTGCAAATTGTGCATAATCTTTCTTCACGTGGTATTTTCTTGTATCGACCTCTCTCGATTTCAAGTTCATGATCACTGATGCGGATTTGTGTGAACATTTTTCTTATTTAAAGAAATTTATTAAAATCCAAATATTGTTCCTTATCAGTGGAAAGTTTTACTTTTTTAAATAAATACAATTTATTATTTTCGTTAAAACCATCAATTTTATCCTGATAATTTTTTATAACCATCTTTTGTTTCCTCTTTTACTTTAGATTTTAGACTTTTAACTTCTTTTATTGTCTTAACATTTCATAATTTCTGTTTTAAAGATGGGCCTAATAGATAATGAAGGAGGCCAAATACCAGCGGAGTAACGCAGTGCTAGTTCATGACCGGCTGTCCATTGATGGAGAGCAGTATTTTCCACCGGAAGAAAGACCCATTAATAATGGCAATGAATGGAATTCCCCTCCCCATTCCCATCGAGGTCAAGGGCAGGATTCTTACATTACCCCAGGCAGACCGATGAACAACCTCGACAAGGTTCTTCACCAAATCAAGGGAGTGTTGACAGTTGTGAATAGGACAGTCAGGGTGAACCCTCTCACAAACATTCCCAGAAGAATGAATTAAATGACTTTAAACGTGTAGATAATGTAAAGAAGCAGTCTTTTAATTATAAGCAAACAGAAGCTGTGACCCTGACATTGCACTATAGAGAACGATTTTCTCAGTTTGTTAACACGTTATAATAATGTATAGGGGATTTTAATAGTAGACCTTCGACTGACAGTGATTTCTTCAATTTTGATGACAAAGACCCTTCAGATATATTTTCTGACTTTGTGGAAAACAGTGTAAATATATTGGATCGCTTAGGGATTGCCAGGGAACGGGAAAATGAAGATTTGGTAAGAAATAGATACGGTGCTTTTTGTTAGATTTTTGCAAAGGAAATAACTTTTTTATACTTAATGAAAGGCTTGATGGTGACAAACAGGGACAATATATGTGTAAAAATGCAAGCGTGGTAGATTACTGTATTTGTAATGAAAATTTTGTAAATAGATTTTGTAGTTTGAATGTGTTATATTTTTCGAAACTTTTTTCTGATGTACATTGTACTTTGTCTATTTGTGTAAATGCTAAAAAAAAACCTTGCGTTGCTAATACAATTGAGGGTAATCAAAAAGTTATAGAAAAGGTGAAAAGATGGGATAATGAAAAGATCCTAAATTTTAAATCTAATATTAACGAAGACAAAGAAAACACATTATTGTACAATTTGGCAGTCTGTTGATGGTCATGGAAATAAACTGCGCACATATAGAAAATTTAAGAGCACATTTAAGTTTGAAGAATATTTATTATGGGGAAATTATGATTAAAGAAAAATTTTGACAAAGTTTCGTATTAGTGCACATGATTTAGAAATAGAAAAGGGGAGATACATTGGATTAAAATCACACGATAGGATATGTAAACTGTGCAAAACCGACATTGAAGATGAATGTCATTCTCTGTTAATATGTAAAAAAAAAACTAGAAAACAAACGGAACGAAATTTTAGAAATTATTTGTTCCAAATACAAAAACTTTCACAATCTTGATTTTAATAACAAGTTTGTATGGTTAATGTCTTCTGAAGACAAATTTATATTTGATCAATTATACAAGCTGCTCGTAAATTTAAACGATGAAAATATCAGAAAACGGGAGCGATGAGAGATCGATTTTTAGTTAGATTGTCCTCCAAGTTAATGATTTATTACATATGCATATTATATTGATGTATTGTATATATACATATATTGTCTATGTAACTATGTTTATGAGAATAAAGTATATTGATTGATTGGCAAATGAGTGTTTTAAAAATATAAATTTAACAAAAGTTACATATTAATTAGCAATTAATTTGTTTTAACAAACAATCTTTTATTGTCATTATACACTAACCGGTAAGTAACAAACGACAGTCTAAGTTGTAACAGTAGTTACTGATTCAAGTAAATTTTTCAAGCGTCTCCTAATTGTCCTCAGTTTTCGTGGTTTTGTAGACTGTCTTTACCAAGTTCATTCACCTGAATATATAATTTTATAGTTTCAAATTTTGGGTGGTTCAGGCCCGGGTGGGGGCGGGGGCTCTTACTATATATGAGATGCTAGATATGTTCTGACAAAAGGTGGTGTTTTTTTTCGCAGAACGACTGTAAAGGGGCATACTTTTTTCTCTTTTCTACAAAGCAAATTTCAGAATTGTTATGATTTGTAAAATGTCTCTATTACCGCCTATTCACGTTGCGAAGGATTTAAATAGTACTATTTGAATCCTTGACTTTACTATGTTGTGTATATGCTCTTATGTTACGCCATTGGTGTCTGAGTGTTGTTCAATAAACTTAATAATAAACAAAAAAAGTATCGAAAAACAAAGGGATAATATCTGACTATCTGGAATGGGGTTATATGTTAAGAACATTTGGAACGGGGTCATAATTTGAAGAAATCTTTTTGGAAAGGTCCCCTCCCCCCCAGGTTCAGGTACTGTTCCGTCGACATTTTATGGCCATATATTAAGTTTGGTATCTATGCCATCAACAAGTTTCAATATTGGTATCTTACATTTCTTCAAAGTCGGATTTTTTTCAATTTCCTTTCCGAAAAGTGTTTCTTCTCACCTGTAGACTGGTACTAAAATGCGCATCAGTTAAGCTAACGTGTTGGGCTATCTAAAGGTATACAGTCAGTTTACCTTGCCAAATGGCGTCGACGGTGAGCGGGAGCACTGCTTTTACCTTGCAAACAGAACCTGAAACTGGAGCTATCCAGCGTCGATTAACAGATGTCACGACATTTTTGTATGACCCAGAGGAGAAACGGATTCTGGGAAAAACCCCTGAACAGTGGTGTAAGCCATTGCATTGTATTTTAGTTTTTAAAAATTCATTTCCGGTTTCACCTTTTAGTAAACAAATGTTTTATATAGTTATTTTAAACTGTAGGTCAGTAAATGAAACAACAACTGGTATGTACAGTGAATACTTAAATAAATTTTAACTAAGCAGTTGCTGCTAAGATATTGATAAAAATTTAAAATGTAACATGGTAGATATCAAATATTGATGATGAGTCATAACTCATATATATCTTTATTTGCTTTCCTTAAATTCACCCATAACTTGTGTGAAAAAACTGTATCTAAAGTTTTCTTTTTCACAGTTTGATAGCAATGTCAATAGACGTATTGTGTCAATAGATGTATTGACATTAAAACATCAGCTCTGATGGATCCCAATTTCCAGCTCCACTTGACCTCATGGAAACAAGATGTTTCGGCCATGCTACCAGTTTGGCCTTGTTGTTTCGGCCATATAATAATATATATATATATATATATATGAAAGTCATTTTGGCCATGATTTTGATTGCACAACAAATATTAGACATGTGCCGGTTATTGCCGATAATTAATGATGATTGCTCTCTCTGAACTTTTAACAGATAATGTTTTTAGTATAATTAGTGTAATCTAAAATTTGAAAACAATGTTTTTAGTATAATTACTGTAATCTAAAAGTCGAAAACAATACCCTTTACCCAAGCTTTTTCCTTCACTAAGATAACACTCAAAATGAGTAATTTGTTTGATTTTTTACCCCGTGGCTAGTATAAAAGCTGAAAAATATTACATAACTCTCAATAGTTTATAGAATATATTATAATTAGTCGCAAGCCTAACTTTACTGTAAAGAGGCAAATTAATACATGTCTCATTCAGCTGTGTGAAACATACTGACAGTCTGTATTAAGGCAAATATACGTACCTGTATGTTATATTATATGGCCGAAACAACTGGTTTGTGGCTGAAACGTCTCAAATTCCACCTCATGACGTCGTAGAACAATTGATTTTTTAATTGTGACTTCATACTTTTTCTTTGTGATGTCAGAAAACTACATGAATTTGTAAGAATTTTAGCAATGGCGGACGCTACCGTCAGCTCGGGTATTAACACCTTAGAAAAAAAAATGATAAAGATATGTTAAACCTGTTGTCAAACTAAAATTCAAAATTAGTTCTGCTGAGGCCATAGTTCTTTAATTTCCTGGTTTATGGATCCGCCGACCCAAATTTTCACAATTTGAGAAAAAAATAAAATTGAAAATTTGCGATAATTTATCTCTGCCGACCTGAATTATTTTTGCTCTTTGAAAATAAAAAAAAAATAATGGCACGGCGTAGTTTGTATGGTCTTTAAATCGTGTGTAAACTAGTTAACAAACGTTTCCATTTATAACTTTTGTTTCGACTGACATCATTCGGGTCACAGGTAACAACAATTATATATTACAAAATCTTTTTTATAAAGCGAAACCTACATTAATTACCATATATGATAGATTCATTTCATCAGATTTTACCTTAGTTCGTAATATTACGAACTTGAGCATTTTGAGAATGTCGTCGCAAACATATGTGATTATAATCGATGAAACTTTGGAAAATAAACGAGACACACAACTTATTAAAGTTTGTGATAACGAAAGCATTTATACATAAATATAGATCAGTGGCTAATGTGATGGCAATAGGAATTACCTTTGAAGAAAACATAAACGCATTCATTTGTAGAATGTTTTATTATTTAATATATGACAGAAAATAAAAATGATATGCAGACTTTGTAATTTTCCCTTTTTTTTTTTTTTTCAGCCGACCTACCCTACATTTTGTGCAAGAATATCTGTAAACCAAGAAATTAAAAAAGTGTTGCCTTAGCAACATAATACCTTTAATATCCACGAAAGAACAATTTTCCTTTGAAGTACACAAATGTCATAACTCATTTTTCCCCTTTAAGGTGGGATTCTGATTTGGAAATTCAGATTTGTCCATAACAATTCCTTTATTATGCATAGTTAAATTGCCACTAAAGTTTCATTTCCACCCTTTTTTCCCGGTTATCAAAGTAAGGTCAGAAATGTACATATTGTTTTCTGGGAGACAAATCAAGTTGGTACAGTTTCTTCTGAAGGTCAGATTAAGATTAATTTTTCAATTATATGTTATCATTTCATGCCTTTTTAAGGGTATTTTTCAAGCAGTAGGAATTTTCAATATTGTATTTTCTGTATTTTTTCAATTTTCGAATGGCAATGGGACGCTAAAACTTGGCCGCTTTTGAGAGGTTCTGGTGTGTACTGAAATCCGACTGCAAGTTAATGAATTGAAATATCAAAAGGCATTCAAGCAACATGAATATAACAGATTTACTATATTTGCATTGTTTTTACTTTAACTGTTGCTAAATCTTATTCTTTTAGCTTTTTCATTATTTTTTTATAGAAAGGGAAGTCAAATTTTTTTTTATCAAAACAGTTTTTCCTGTAAAAATCAATGAGGCTTGGTTTAAATTATGCTACTTAATAAAGAGAATGAGAGTTCAGTTGATTTTTAGAGGTGTTTGGACTTTCTGTCGGTAATATATATGTTTTGAACTGGAAATGATCTCCAGTGTTGGGAATTCGGAGGTGCTGGTTTTTGGAGGATTTTTTTACTTGAAAATATAGATTTAAATTCTGGAGGAATCCAGTTTTCAGAGGATGCAGTTTAGGGGAGTTCCGCGGTATTTTAAGAAATGCAGTATAAGACAGTTTCATTAATGAAGACATCAGTGATTAGCTGATAAAGGGCATCATTTTAGTTCCAGTTCTCTCAGCATTTGAAAAAAAAATTGTTGTGAAAAGTTATCTCCCCTATTTTGGATGTCTTTAGTGTATTTTATAGAAAAATCTCCCCAGAATTTGAAGATTAAGGATGTCCAGTGGTCATATTTTTGAGTTTTTGTCAGATGTTCAGATTCCTCTGGTTTTATCCATTTGAATGCCATAAATTATTTTTCCCGGTAAAACCCATTTTTCTTTTCATAAATCTTTTGCATGCAGAATAATAAGACATTTGAAAAAATCTTACAAAATCCATGTTATTATTTAATGGTTTTTTAGAAATAAAACTTGTCAATGATAAAGCTATGTAAAATCAAGAGAGCATATTTTCAATGACTTGTATCTCGAAACATTACTTGCTGCAAAATCACAGGAACATTAACAATGCATATTATATATATTTTTTCCTGCATTAGAAGACAACAAATTGATATTACTCATTAAGATGTTTTTTATGAATTTGTGTCCTTTATTTTTAGTGTTCCACAGTGTTTTTTACTTAGCGTTTTACAGTGTAATTGTTGCTTTTATGGTTGCCTGTGGTGCTGTTGTGTATCAAACACTGAACTGGAACCAGCCACGGCTACAAGGAATGGACAGCCTTCTTCAACAAAATCCATGTATGTAGCTAACGTTAAAAAACATTAGAATTCTGTATAACAGTCATTCAAAGTTAAGGATATTATTTAAAGTAAAAGCTCATTTCTGAACTAATGTTGTGTACAAAACACTTTTCTTTGCCATAGGTTTGCTTATGAAATGTTTAAATTATACATGGTTTGCTTACTTAATTTTTTGGCTTGTGCAAAATACAAATATCCGCTTTTATCCACACATGATATCCTCCTGATTATAATTATTTAGTCTGAATTTTAATTTTCTCCCCGAAATTTTAGAAATGTTTTTTAAGGGCACATACATATTATTGTTTTTTTAATACATATTATCTTGTGTGTGCTGTATTCAATGAAATGTAAATTTCCTAATACATTATTAGGAAAAAATATCGAAACCAAAAAATTTGGTATCCTGAAAACACCAAACGTCAAAAAATTACTTACTTCTATGTCATTTAAGAATTTTCAATATGCTACTGGTATCTATATATCCTAACTTGACAGAAACTTGCAAATGGAGACAATTTCTAAAAAATGGGAATTTATTTCAATTTCCTCACAAGTGAATCCACAGTAATTTCAGACATGATTGGTTAATGCATACTTTACTCCTTACAAATACCTTTGCAATTCAAGCTTAATTATATTTCATAAATTTTCAGTGGGATTCTACTGTAGCAATGAAGGATCCCTTCACCTTTTAAAAAGATATGTTTTAATTGATATAAACCATTATTTTTCAGAAAGTTAATGATGTGGATAATACATACCAGTATTCTGTAAATTACATGTATGTTAGAGGTGCCTTAAACCTTATTTTCAAGGTTGAATGCCGTGGAATTTGAGACCACAGTATTGTTTGTGCAACAATTCACATCTTTGTTAGTAATATAAATGTTTTTGTCTTATTTACAGCATTAGGTTTCCGTCCCATACCCAGTGTAGATATGACATTAATAAGATTTATAAAGGCAGATCCAACATCATATTCACCACTTACAGATAATCTAGAAGCTTACTTACAGTGTAAGTATGTTACAAAAGTCGAAAATTTAACTCAAATGTATACATAAGGGAGGATTTTAAACAGATTTATAGAGTTAATCAAATCTATTACCATGAGATTGATTGGTTGAAATGAAAAAGTATGCCAATTATCCAGGATGCTCTAGCCAAATTTTACTGTATATGGGCTGGTTTATTTTTCAGGTAAAAATTATCATATATAATGCATTTTCAAGAATTATGTTAGCAGAATATACAAATAGTGGGACTTTTTTATCAACTTCTGAAATGCTGTTTTATTTTTATTTTTTACCGCCTCAGTGGTCTCGTGGTAGCGTGCTTGCCTCAAGTGCAGAAGGTCGTGGGTTCGGTCCCCGGCCGGGTCAGATCGAAGACATTAAAATTGGTATTTGCTGCTGCAATCGGCTCGGAGTCAGTATAATGTGTCCAGGTGGGGTGATATGTCAGTTACCTCGTGAGCTAGCACATTAAAATTCCAGCTCAGCATGTCGGTCTAGTACAAAGCAGGGATCATATTCCTATCATATCAACATGTTCTCGTCCTGATATGCACCTAATGGCTGCCACTGGAAAATAAACAATAATTCATTTATCCATCCATCTATTTTTATTTTCATTTAATAGTTAAATATTATTTATTAAAAATATGGAATGGTAGCAGTGTTATACAGTTAAGCAGAATCTGCTTATTTATTTGTAATTATGTCATTATTGTATAGACCACAGTAGTGTAACAGTAAACAGTAAAGATTATTATACCTCAGTATGTTTTTACTATGTAAACCTTATTCAGTAAAGTAACTGTTCAATCGCTTTTGGAGTTGGAAGAACTATTGCCCGGGGTAATAATTTTTTAACAATTGGGCGTGTTTTTGAACAAGGTTACGATAGTGGGCATGTCAATAAGATTTTAATATTTTCGATTTTGTCCATAACTGTATGTAATGACAGGGTTTTTTTTCGATATTTCGGAGAAATTTGCAATTTTCGGTATAATAAAACAATTATTGAACAGCTGTTTTGGAATATAGCAATTTTTGTAGTCCCTCGACATATTGACCCATTTCCCTCCGGTAACACGTCGGGGAAAATATTCAATGTCTTGGACCAATAAAATTGCTATATCCCTCAACACTGTTCAATAATTGTATAATATGTTCAACCTTTATTCATATCATACATAGTCAAAACAATTGAAAAAGGAGTTGATTTGACTGTAGAATATTTTGCATTGGTAGGGACTCTCTTATTGCTTGTTTAAATCATTCTTTTCAGTTTATGAGAATCAGAATCAAGTAACAGATACTGGTGTAATGGTGGATTGTAAAACTTACAACGGAAGACGACCACAGTCAGAATGGAACAAAGCTTGTCGATATGAGTTAAATAACCTTGGTCCCGATTGTATTAAACAACAGGCATTTGGAATGGATGATGGCATGCCATGTGTTCTGTTAAAGCTTAATAGGGTAATAAAAAGATGTTTTGAAAAAATGTTCATTGGTACCTTTGTTTATGATAAACCTTTGCCATATAAGCATTGATACATAGTAGGTCAGATTTCAATCTTCATCACCACATTGGTTCATATAAAAAATTAACCTTAAAGAATTGAAACATACACTGTAGCTTACAATTTTAAAAATTTTGTTACCTCATGCATCATTTTATTTGTAATACATTATGCATGTCAACGGTGTTGTGGCTAATTTAAGTGATCATAATAACAATATTCATCTCAGAGGATAGCACCCAGCAAAATAATCCATCTGTCAAAGCTTTCCGGTCACTATAAGTGGAACAACCAGTATTAAGCCTTGAAATTAAATTTAGTTTTAATTTGACCTGTTATGAAGAAATTGGAAGCTGAAGAGATATTTTATTTGCAGGTATATGATTGGCACCCAGAAAACTACCATCATCCAAGTGAAATTCCAACAGAAATCAACGATACCTATGTGTCATATAATGTTCACCTTAAATGTTTTGGTGTGGTAAGTTTCTGTGATATCATACAATTGATGGATCTCCAACCCTTATTTTAGAACTGACTATCAGCCCCATTCCAAATACCAAAAAACCCTACTTTTATACCAATTTATCAATGATAAATTTCCCTATTTAATTGATGTTCATCGTCACACGAATATAATTTTACCCATAATTAGGTTAAAATCCAATTGTTTTTAATTGTTCCTATTCAAATTGTCTTACATTCAAATTATTATGTAGAGCCATGGCAACAACTTTACAAATTGATGAACTCACTTCAGTTCACTGAATACATTCCATTCATTATTTGGAATAGCACTGATTTGTAATGATAGCACTATTTTTTACACGAAAATTAATAGGACATCCGGGTCTTAATCTGCTGATTTTATATAGATTTTTAAATAGTTGGGGGTTGAAATATTGGATTCGAAATAGGAATATCAGGTACAGATTATTATAGATTTTCAAATTATACATGAAATAGTGGAGATTCTAAAAAGGAATTTTTAATTTCAGACACCAGCTGACCAAGATAACATTGGAGATTTTGAATATCATCCACCACAAGGATTCCATTTCAAATATTTCCCATTCCGTAATCAACAGGGATACAGATCGCCACTGGTTTTTGTAAGATTTATGAATCCAGCACCCAACATACTTATTATGGTTGAATGTCGAGCCTATGCAAGAAACATTCGACGAAACAGTGTAGAGAAAGCTGGAGTGGTTAGATTTGAATTGCTCGTAGACTAAAAATAGAGTGCAATTTTTATATAAAGTTCTTTATCAGGGCAGGATAATTAACATTCCATGTACATCTTTCAAGTTTTCTTTTTACTTTGTTTCTTGTGCTATGATTCTACAATGATGATAATGTTTTGTCAGAAGTTAATGCTTTTAAAACATTCTGAGCAGATTACAGTATAAATATTTGTATACTGGTATCAGTAAATATTTGTCATTTGTAAAATATTGACTGATCAGGGATAAGACAACTAGTTAATTCATGAAAATTAAACAAACCTCATTGTCTTATATTTCTATTTTAGGGATAATTTTTTGTAGCTAATAAATTTCTGATGAAGTGTGATGTAAGAATGCGTCGGTTCTTTTAAATTACATATTTTGTATAACATCAAATTGTTTACATGTATATTTTGAAAGATATTACAAAATAGATTGTATATAGTAATAATTGCCCATTATTATAATTTATCCAGTACATATATTATAAAAGTGGATAGATTTTTTTATCAATTTGTTATGCCAGATGTCTTTCTTGTAATATGGTTGTATAAAACTTCTGATGTGAATGTGCACAAAATAATAAGGTTGTTCATCACTAAGATACTTTCTCGGGGCCTCGGTGGCCAAGTGGTCTAGGTAGTTCGTCATGACTACTAAAGATCACTAGCCTGTCAACGCTGAGATTGTGAGTTCGAATCTCACCGGTGGTAGGGTTTGTTCGACTCCAATCTTAATTGACAAGGATTGCAAATTTTCCTACCAAAGGTCTGTGGTTTCTCCTTACTCTATTTACTCCGGCTTCCTCCACCAATAAAAACTGGCCGCCGCAAAATTGCCAATTGTGCTGAAAACGGCATAAAACCCCAACTAAACAACTAAACAAAAGATAATTTCTCACAGAACAAAGAGAAATTTAATTTGTTTATGAATAACTTCAGTACAAAAAGTGACTTTATTTACTTTTAACATATTAAATGCATGAATATATCAGATTTTTAAGTAGAAGACTTTTTTTTAATATGAAAACCTTTCCTTTTGAATCTTATGGTACACATTTTTAAATAAAATTAAATAGACATCAAAGGCACTTAATTGAAAATAAATATTTTTGATTAAAAAGTAAATTAAATATATTTAAACAAAATAAGATATCCCGGCCTTAAATGGCCATATTATTATCCCAAATATCCTGTCTGTTCCATACACCGGAGTGGCAATAACATCAGTTGTTATAGGCAAACTTATATATTATTCTTATAGACATAAGATGGCAACTATAAAGTATGTTTCAAGATGTATCTTATGTTCTTTGCTTAAACTTTTGATTCAATTATTTTCCATTAAGAAGAAATATAATTTGTCATCATTATGTATCAATGTCTATTGTCTGGACACCTCAGTTCATAAAACGGATGTTCGCATATTGAAAGTCTAAACATTAGAATTATTCTACAATCTTTTGTTGGTTAATTAACCTTATTGAGTCGTCCAAGAAAACATAAAAATTGTGAAGTTGTTTATGAAGATTATGTTTGTATACCTTACAAATGATTCTGAATGGGGAATTTCCAATAGTAAAATTAATGGACTTGAAAATTTTAAAAAATGAATAATCTGAATTTATCAACTCAGACCTATTCTTAAATTTGTAAAACTTTTATTTTAAATATTTTTAATGCGCCTTGTGAATATTTGATGCAATACGTGGTTGTAATACTTAATTTTATAAAATCTCATAGGAAGAGTTATCCCCCTTTTACATTGAAAATCCCATAGGAGGAATTTTTTGTTTCTCTGGAAGACATGATTGAATAAAATCAGGTAAGTTCAATTGTTTCAGTTACGACTTAGCTCATTGCATCTTTCACCCAGTGACTAGACAATTCACATTGATTAAGGTATTCGAATTTGGAAAAATCCATTTCAGGAACTGAGGTGTCCAGAAAGTAGAAAGTAGGGACAAATGTTTTATAGTATGTATTTTCTTCTCACTAGCATGTTTTATATTGTATAGATCTGCATAAATACTTATTATAAAACGTAAATATTCAGAATATATTTCGGAGAATAAGCTCCTTGAATGATTGAAAAAACAATTGATTGTCTCATAAACATCAAAGACGCCTTGTACAGTCTACAGACTAACCCCTCCAGATCCAAATACATCTTCCTTTATTTTAATGATATGAAAGATAGCCTAAATTGAAAGGATAGCAATTTGGTAATTTTTTATGTTACCACGTTGAAGCACATTTGCTTTCACAACAACATCGTCTTATTTTTTGGGTTTTATCTATACAGTAGAAATCGTACATAATAATAGACTCTTTTAATTTTACTACAAAATCTGGAGTATGGAAACTATGTTTTGGGTTCCCATCCATGTAAAATGTAAACATTTTAAGCCTCTTTTGGATCGTTTATTATACTTTAAACATTTCATTTTGAGACATTTAAAATTAATTGACAAGATAATGTTTTATTTACACATATCCCATATCCTTTCATTCTTATAACAAAACATTCCATTATGTATATTTGTAAGTAGACAGTACGATACATTGTAATATATCATTCTCATAAACTGTGGATGCATTTAATTTTATGATATCAGTTTGTTGGTTTAGCGAAAATTCTTTCATTTGAAGTTTCCAAATTTCATTATTAACATGATGAATAAAATATGCATTTTGTCAAAAACCTAAATGTAGTTTGACTGCAGCCAGAAAAAGATAAAAAATTATTATCCAAACAAATATAATGAATCCACAGTAGTGATTTATATAAAATATTGAGAGTACAGCAAAGTCAAAGAAATTTTACATGGTCATAATACATGTATTTTTATATTTAATTTGTAAATAAAAATCATTTTTATCAGAAAACATGATTGTAGTGTATGGCCTATTGTGAATACATTGATAGCATTCTGAAAAAATATGGTAGTTAAACATTTATTGTCTCAAACTATAAGTACCTTTGTATTCTTTAACAATTACTTGAGCAGCTCTATAACATGATATTTTATTGTCAGGCTCATGGATGTTTGAGTGAGCATGTTCTGCAATACAAGAATGTAAATAAGCTTTGATAAACTTCAAATTCACTGCTCTTGGCAATAAATTCGAATTCTCGACAGATTAGGAAAATGTTTGTAAAGAGCCCATGATGTCGAGAAAATTATGTAATTTCAGTGTTGGAGCCACTCTGTAAGAAATAAATGCAATATTTTTTTTTTTGATAATAGGGTCCTGAACAACTCCTAATTATTATGCAATCACCTGAGGTATATACCCAGTTAGCCAATCGATAAAATATCAAACGCCAAAGAAAAAATCTTTGTGATCATTATGTAATTTTATTTTTTGTGGCTTTTCAATGCTTTCAACCTTGAGTTGTAGTATAAACACTGAGCGAATGCTTCTGCTGGTGGACTCCCCAAGTCTCAGAGATAATATTTTGAAAGATAACATTATAAAAATATTTTTAAATAGAAATAACTTTTAAAATTTAAGAGATGATTTGACCGCCAATACCAATAACATTTGTGTTGTCAATTTGTTGCATGGTAGTGCAATTCAGAAATTTATGAAAGGGCAGTATTCTAATTTGTCAGTCAGTTTATAACATATTTTTCCCTTTCCTATTGAAAAATTTGACTTGAAAATGAAAGCATTTCAATATATCTATCATTTAGTATTGTAGTTTTACTTTTCTGTATACATGTAAAGTTTAGAAGATGGCAATTGGTAAATTTTCCTATAAATCATCTTCGATAATGTGCACTCCTAGGTTAATTATCATGATTAGATGTGCTTCTGGCAAAGATTTATTGGCTCCATGAAAGTTCCAGAACCCTGTATGAAAACAAGTTTAATCCAAAATGAATTGTGATGTCAGAAATTTACTACCGAAAACCAACTTTCGTATGGGTGGTTTGAGCTTTCACCATAATTCTGTATGTTAATGATATTAATCGTCCTTTTGAATGTGATTTTTTGTTTCATATTATGATAAAAGTTTTGAAGCTAATGGTCATGCAACAAATGATATCTTGGAAACAGTTTAGTTAGGCCAAAAATTTGGGCAAACCAAAATGTCAAAAAGACCAAAAAGGTCAAACCATGAACTTTTTAATGACAGGACATGCATGAGGCAGACATTTCCTTGATTACAGAAAAATTCAAATTTGTAACACAGATTCTGAAGTATCAAAATACTGGCAGTGAACTGGTAATTATCCTTGGAATTTGCTGTAACCATTCAAGAGTATCTGCAAACAGAAATTTCATACAAGCGACACTACCCAATAATCAAGCTAAATTAATCTGCATGCATTATTAGGTCCTTGGCTGAAATTGTATTTTTTCAATTAACATTTGACGTCTATAGAAGATATGAGGGCCTCATTATTGTCCTTTATTACATTGTAATACATCATTTTGACAAAAGAAACCAGTGATCCTCCATGATATCAGATATACAGTTTCCAACAAGACTTGAGATTCTGAAATTCAAAATTTAAGGATATAATACATAGTATAATCCAAAAAAACTTGAAACAATGTGAGCGTTAATAGGACTAACATGCATTCATATGACACATTAGATTTATCTTACCGGTTCTTTGGTAATTTTAAAATTAATTCCATAAACGGTCAACTTGAATACACCAAATGGAATCTTCTAGTCTTTGTTAAATACTTGTTTTTCGTGTGAAATTATAATTTCAGGTTGTACCAATCCTTTTTGTTTTCTGATGTGCAGAAAAATTGGGGTTATGTATAGATTTTGAATATAATTATTTCCTTTCTATTGAAAAGAAGTGTTGCATATTTTATGCACATATTGATATAAAATTACAGTAGGGTCTTGATGCTAGCTTCCGACTATTGTATTTTCTGGACTAGAGGTCTATGTCGACCATAGGTCTAATAGATACTTTCTTCACAGACCTATAATGGTAAAATGGTCATTTTAAAGAAAAAAGTCTCGACCTATAGGCAGGAAAATACGGGTATGGTATTTGAAAAATTAATCTGGTTTCATTGTAATTGCTTGGATTGGCTGGCGTTGTTTCTGTTCGGTTGTGTGTATTCATTTCATTTAGCGCTTTCAGCATAAAAAATATATTAGCTAAAGTCGAATAAATCCTGAAGGTTTTATCTGAATAAAATTGTTAAGAAGTGGAGGCTTAGTTCGAACGTCGTTAAGCATATCGACAAAAAGCGAGGAAACAAATACATCTAAATTATCCGTGTTATTGCTGTTCTTCATATTCAATGTTTCTCGGCGGAGCGAGATTCTCTTCTGAGACATGGTTATGTTCAGTCTTTGTTTAGGAGGAGGTAACTAAATCCGCTAAATTACAGATTTTTTTTTAAATTTTACATGCAAATAGAAAGTTGGAAACTGTATCTAAATATCGAAGAAAAAAATATTTAGCTTTTATATTTCTTAAAAAAGGTTGATTTCAAATCCTTAAAATAGAGGTCTTTGACTGTTAGATTTTATATAAAAACAGCCGAAAAAAATAATAGTTTCACTTTAGATCGTCATTTCTCAAAAAAAAAAATCCTAAAATTTTCTATAAAAATAATATGTGATTGCTGTGAACCTTTTCGATCGTTTCATTGATGCAAAACAAATATAGGATCACCAGCTTCGTTTTTCTGTTGAAAACATTGAACCTTACCTCCTGTCTGTAAAAACACTAAAAATCTAAATTATTTTGGCTTTTTGACGCCTTTTTTCGCTCTACATACAGTAATCAATTTAGAATACTGCGAAAACGAATCTGGTGGCCCCTAATAAAATTTATATCAAAAAGAGAATTTCAATGGCAATAATATCTCATTTTTGTTTTAAATCCTAGGGAAGGATTTTGAGAAATCATAATTTAAAGTCTAGAATTTGAATTTTTGCGGCGAAATATGGATGTGTATTGTATGTATTTACA
Organism: Mytilisepta virgata; assembly: GCA_028015205.1. Taxonomy (NCBI): domain Eukaryota; kingdom Metazoa; phylum Mollusca; class Bivalvia; order Mytilida; family Mytilidae; genus Mytilisepta; species Mytilisepta virgata. The sequence continues at coordinate 47,389,767 of CM051518.1, read as the reverse complement.
CATTCTATTTGCCAATACTTAATACAGCATTTCCGGTCGGGGAGTATTAAAGTGATAAACATTACTTTTTATATATTAAGATGCAGTTCAAAATGCTTTAGTTGCATGCAAAATTTTAAAAAAAATCTAACATATAGCCCAATTAGGTACCTCCTACCTTAACTTCATTACTCCAAAAATTTTGCGGTCGTCATCAGGATTTATTGGCCGATATGAAGTGTCTGTCTCATACTACGTTCATAAACGTATGAGACAAGATATGTTCAGTTAGATGTCACGGCCTTCTGAAATTGTCACCTCACGGGACTTTGGGTTGGCACTTCACTGGATTTTACTCATTGGCATTGTGACGGGTGCCGCCGGTTAAATCGGCAGGACATGCTTATAAATCCTTCCGAAGCACACGATGTCACTCCTGGTTTTTATTGGGAGTTCACATTGCTAGTGCTTAAGATTCTGTACTATTTTGTCAGTTCTATTTTTGTTCAATGTTTTTTCATTCTTTTAACTACAGTGGTGTTTGCTTGTGTTCCATTCCCATGACTTTGTCTTTCCCTTGGATTTCGAATTTAAGTAATTTTCCCACTGTTTTGTCGCTTCAGTATTCTTTTGTCGATATTTTACTATGATTGTCGGACAGATTGGCATTTCTGGTGACCCTTTTAAAGTATTTGCAGAAATAAATATAGATACAAGGGCCACGCTGCTTCCCTGGCACTTAACCAAAGACAATGTAGGAATATTTCATTTGAGGTTTATATATAAATTCTTTTTTCCCCTTTGGTTCCAGCTGGAACTCAGCCTCAATGTTTACTATGGTTTCAAGCTAATTCCATCCTAAGCTTATATTAGAAAACAAAGCCCAATTATAGAATACGCCTAGGACTTTACAGTACTTAATATATATAGATGTATTTCGAAATACCAAATGAATAATACATATAAATACATTGCTATTTCGAAATACCCCTTAGTAATATACGTCACCTGTATAAAAACGACCCCCTTGATATTTTCATGTTATTATAATAAAGCAAATGAATAAAATACAACTTAAGATATATTATTTTTCTACAGTATCAAATGAGTTTGTCAAAAGTTGAATTGGAAAAAGATCACTTCGATTTGAGCTGGTCGGAGGGCAGTAGACCTCGGAAAGGGGGGTTTTACGGGGATTCTCCAGACAGGGAGAGGAGAAATAAAAAGAAAAGAACATCTCCTCCTCAAGATAATGGTGGGCATAACTATGGAGGGAATTTCTACCAAGGATATGACAGCAGCAGGCAGTACAGTGACGAAGGAAAACGGAGCTCAGGGATTAACGACCGGACCAGTCCAGACAGTAACGGGTATGTATAGACAATATTCTTATATAGTCCCATTGAGTTTAGAATAAGGTAAAATTTCAAATTTGATGTAATATCTATAGGTAATTGTAAGTCAGTTTTCTATAGTTTGTTCCTCTCGAGTTTTAGAATATTCGCTATTAACTGCATTATTAAGAACCGTAGGTTAGGTATATAAATGACTGCGGGTATGGGTGAAGATTTTTAATACTTTATCATATTTATAACAACAGATTTGAAAATTAAAAGAAGTGTTGCGATAACTGAAAAGACGTCTAAAGGAACCACAGGAATACATTTTGTGAACATTTTGGTGGGGAAAAAGAGTAACCACGCCTCCAATGATGACGTCATTAAACTATACTTTAAAGGCAATCCCAATTAAAATAATATATCCCTACACATATTAATAAAATAGTTCGCCAAGAAGAACTAAAATTCAAATAAATAATGTAATCTTTGTCCATATTTTTCGCAAATATAAGTTGATTTGTTAACACTTTCAGTCCTTAAAAAAGTTATCACAGCTTTGTTTAAAAAAAAAAGATATCAAGTCCTTGGTGATTCACTCAGTGCTCTTTCCTTTATTCGCGGTACTTCAGCGAGAACATGTCATATAACCCTGAGGATGGAGATAGGTGAGAGAAAAATGATTAAGGAAACATTATTTTGTAATTAAAGCAATGTTACAAGAGACAGTTATGACCAAGATATGCTGAGAAATTGTTTCGTGAAAGAAAATTTTACCGATTGTTCTAAAAATTGATTTTTAGATGGTTGTTCAAGGAAACCGGTGTCATGGCGGACGCATCGTGTGCACGTGTGAATGCCTTTTTCCCCCATATGGCGAATAAATAACCTTCGATCTGAAACAAACTCGCCTGATCCCAGTGAAATAAGCATTAAGTTATGAAAGCATTATTATTTTAGGTTTTCTATGTTTCTAATTTTGCCTAATTGCGAGTGTCTGGGATGCATGTTCATGACACCTGTCAAGTAAGATGATCGCAATGCAAATTAATCAGAACCGTAGAGTTTCCAGCAGTACATTTGAAAGCGGTATATCAAATGATTATTATAGATATATATAATTCAGATTAACTGTTCTGTATAAGCTGAAAATATAGTATAAGCAGTAAACATTTGCATTCTGTTTTCAGGAAGTTTTTAAAATTTTCTAGGAGAAACGTGCTTGAGAGTTTTTGTGGTAAACCTGAACATTTCCTCCTAATTTCAGAAAAAAATCATGATTATTTATGTTTAAAGCACTCCCTTTTAGATTTATATGATCCTATAAATCACTACAGGGAAAGGTGTGGGTACCCATAAAACTAGTACAACCTACCCAGTACAAAGTCATCCTGACTGTTGAATCTATGTTTTTATCTCTGTGTGCTTCGTCATAAGGTCTGTTAATTAAATAGAGCCTAGAGGTATTTTATTGCGATGTCGTTGATTTTTCCTGTTATTTGTGTTCCTAAAGTGCATGTTTTTTTATGATTCCAATTTTACTTGATGTGATTGCATCTTGTGCTTAAATTTACAGTTGAATTGATGAAAATCATAGGAATTTTTATTTTTATTCTCAAACTGAAAATGGAATAATTTATTTTATGTAATCCTTAATTTTTAATTTAACGATTTTAGGTCTCGAAATATTAATGAGGGACCCGACCAGAAGAATGAAGAATACAGTGCAGAAGCTGGTGGTGTTATCCAGGTAAAAAATATCAAGGTTTATGACATCTTGTATATTATAGAAACATTAATGTTTTTAAAATAAAAATTGTTCTGATTTCAAATACAGGAAGGATAAAATATTTTAGCTATTCAATTTCTTCCAGTCAGAGATTAACTTTGATATATCTTGTTTTCAGAGTAACTGGGATGAAGTTGTTGACAACTTTGATGACATGAGATTAAAAGAAGAACTTCTCAGAGGAATATATGCCTATGGTTTTGAAAAGCCATCAGCAATTCAGCAGCGTGCTATTATCCCATGTATAAAGGGTAAGATACTTGATTTAACAAATAATTCATGGCACCCATATGTTTGTTTGATGTTTTAATATGGGTAACATTATCTGAGAAAAATGTTATGCCAAGTGTTAGCGAGGGGTATAATTTAAGCAAGTAATATTACAATTGCTAAAATCTAATACAAATGTATGGCTGTTATGAATGATTACAATTCAATTTATTATTATGGCAAAATGAAAATTAGGAAAATGACAGTACTATAACATAAAGGCTATTCAAATTACAGTCCTTTTGGTTTTGCAACTTGTAATAAGAAGTTTAAAATGGCTGAATAGAAAATGGATTTTGAGAATAAATAAAAATTACTATGCAATAGGTTTTATTAAATTTTGAAACGCAAAAGACCAAACAGTTGTAGTATTTCACTGTTCTGACAGTTGCTTGGTAATTTTGACTATTGTCGAGCACATGCTACCCATATGAAATTGAAGATTTTAATATAAATATTTGCAAAGCAACATGCCATATCAAAATTGTTGTGCACCTGTTCATGTGATGAAAATTATCGGAAAACAGTTCGGCCAACAAAAATGTGTGTTTCCGGTTACCCAACCCACCCTATTTTTTTCCCACCAAAATTTCGACTCATAACTTTTTTGTGACAATTTCAGGGGGAAAAAACGGAAAACTACGTGCTTTTTTCGTAACTCTCTTTTATTATAAAATCGTACTGGCTGCTCATTTGTTGACAGCAACAGGTTGGCAGTACAGATAAATAAATGCCAGCACCATGTAGTGGATAAAAGTGAAATCCTATGCATTGAAAATCGGAGGACACTATTAGATATTTAAATGGAACCATGGAGAACTGGCTAGTAAAGATTTTCACTTGACAGTGACATGCGATACGTCTACGGACACTGCAAAAGGGACAAAATTAAAAGCATAGAATCAACAAAACAATGACTTCATCAAGGACATAAATCTTTTGATTGAAGCAACTATTGCTGAAATGAAAGGGTATTACAACTGTTTATACACATCAGTTATATAGTTCAATATACATTGAATCTCCATCCCCCTTTTTTTGAAGGAAAAATAAACACCTACCTACCTACCCTATTTCAAAATTCCATGTAATAGGAGACACGTTTTTTTTTGTTTGGCCTTCCAGGTATTGTTTTATTGACAGTTGGGGAAACTTTTTCCATTTGACATTTCTCATCCTCAGATCATTAATTACCAGTATTATATATAAAACATATTAATTTCCCGGTCTTTTGCATCATTAAAAAGTAGATTTAAGTTATCACTTTTCTGTCAGTGGTTCCAGAGTAGCACATAATTCATAATTCTGCTTTAATAAAGAATGCAAATTTGCAAGGTCTAAGACTTTTGACAATCATTCCTGCTTTCACAAAATGTAAAGTGTCAAATAATGTTGAAGGATTGTTCCAATAATTGAAAAATCATTTCTGAATCAACTCTCCAGTATATCATTATTGATAACCAACTACTGTTCCACAGAATATTTGTCTTTTTAGTTAGCTTCAACAAAATTGGGGGGGGACTATTGGAGTCACCCCGGCGTCCACGTCCACAGCCAGTTCTCAGTTACTAGTTGACATAGGGTCATATATTTTTGTGTGCAGCTGCATGATGAAGAGACTGATCATGTCACATCAGATGAAGGTCACATGACCCATATTTCACAGTTGGCTGGCTTTTAACTTTTATGAAAAAAATCAGTTTTAATATACAAAGTGACCTACAGTCATATTACTTGGCGTGAGGGTGGATCTCAGGATGTAACAGCCTCCTACCAAAATTAGGCCACTCTGACCTTATCGTGCTTCATTGACTTAAGTTAAGTTTTACTTTCAAGTTCAGTTCTCCGATACCAAGGGACCCTACAATCATATTACTTGGTGTGAGGATGCATCTCAGGGAGTGACACAGCCTCCCATCAAAATTAGGTCACTCTGACCTACATGTACATATCGTGCTTCATTGACTTAGCTTAAGTTTTATGTCCGAGTTCAGTTCTCCGATACCAAGTGACCTACATTCATATTACTTGGTGTGAGGATGCATCTCAGGGAGTGACACAGCCTCCCGCTAAAATTAGGGCACTCTGACATACTTACCGCACTTCATTGTCTTAGGTCAAGTTTTACGTCTGTTCAGATCTCATACCAAGGGACCTACAATCATATTACTTGGTGTGAGGGTGCATCTCAGGATGTAACACAGCCTCCCACCAAAATTAGGTCACTGGCCTACTTATTGTGCTTCATTTACTTAGGGTAAGTTTTATGTCCGAGTTCTCTGATACCAAGCGACCTACAATCATATTACTTTGTGTCACAGTGCATTTCAGGGAGACACAGCCTCCAACCAAAATTTACTTCATTGACTTGGGTTAAGTTTTACATCTGAGTTCAGTTCTTCGATACCAAGCGATCTATAATCATTACTTGCTGTGAGACTGCATCTCGGGGAGCTACACAGCCACACACCAAAATTAGTGGGGAACAAGGCGAACTTTGTAATCATAGATTTCTGGTTATAAATTTTTTATTATATTTAATTGTAACAAAGCATTTTGCATATAGCCACTGGTATGCTTGATACAATTGTTGATTTGATTTATTGGACATCAAATGATTGTTTTCATACTGCAGATTAGGTTCATTATACCCCCCGCAAACAAAGTTTGGGGGGTATATAGGATTCACCTTGTCCATCCGTTAGTCTGTCCGTCTGTCCATATATCTTGTAAGCGCAACTCCTCCTAGACCGCTCAATTGATTTCAACAAAACTTTACAGAAAGGAAGTACATCATCCAAAGATGTGCATGAAGAAAAATCTTTGCTTTCCGATATCACACAAGGGAGATAATTGGACTTCAAAGCAGAGGGTATTCTTTGTGAGCTTTGCTCACAGTACATCTAGTTATTCACTAGAAATCCAGGTACAGTTCAAGAGTCTTATAAATATTTCTGTTATATTAATTTTGGTCAGAAAAACTTGTAATGAGTAAGGAAAAATATTAAAGTAAATGTGAACTTGGTAGGGTTATCTAAAATTTATGGCAAAAAAAATGTGCGTTTCCTATTACATCAGTTTCGAAAAAGGGTCGGTAGGATGTCTTCTCTTTTTTTTGCGAGGGGGGGGGGGGGGGAATAGATTTGACATACAAGTATGGTTTCCATTCCACTCACAGGATGTGCGGTGGTCTGATAGCAACATGAATCCAAACAATCTCGGATACTTTGGATTGGTTTAATAGCAGGTCCTGTTCTGAATGTGAAAACATGACCTTCATGTTACTCATGTTAAATATGTATAGATAGAAGGTTGGCCAACATGATTGTTTTGATAAATATAAAACCCAAGACATCACTGGAACGGACCAGATTTTTCCTGAAAGTCGAGACATTTTCAAAAGCGGGACAAAAATGTTAGGGTTGTTAAAATGGCTGCCAAAAAAATAGAGTTGATCGGGTGACCGAAAACACACTTATATTTTGATTTCGCTTAAGGAATACATTTGTATGGTTCGTACAGGTTGTGGAAAGGCTTTGAAAGTCATCATATGGAATTTAAGTCATTGAAACTTGCTTGAAAATCATTGTCTTCCTCCCAGTTTTTGTGAACTTCAATATTTAAATTATAATTTGCTGGTTTGTTATTTTTATTTTTTAAGTGAATTATTCTTCACTGTTATTGAGAGTTCTGACATTTTATTTAGGTTATTCCAGGTCTCTACTTTTTTTCGGTTTTTTATTTAAGTGCCGTAGTCATCAGTGTGCTTTAAACTGTCTCTGTTAAAGATCAGCATTAAAACGATCTTGAATCAGAAGCACATGGTATGGAAAAGCTAATCAAAAGGTTTTGAAATATCATGGAAATTTGAAGTTTAAGACCAATAATTTTTATTTGCAATAAGACTGACATTCAGTAGTAAAGAGACTATGTTTTTCAGGACGTGATGTTATTGCCCAGGCCCAGTCTGGTACTGGTAAGACGGCTACATTCTCAATAGCTATTCTGCAGCAGTTAGATATAGCCCAGAAGGATTGCCAGGCCTTGGTATTGGCACCAACAAGAGAGTTGGCAATGCAGGCAAGTAAAAAAACCCAAAACTGCTTAAATGTTATAAATTCAGTGCTAAAGAGGTTGCAATTGGTTGGTCACAGGAAATTTAGAACATAAGCCTTTTTGGAGACAAAGCAGAAATATGGAATAATTATTTTTGAACTATGGAATTATCTTTTTGAAACAGTGATGTTGACATAGAAACTGCTTGGCTATCAGATAGACAAAACCTTTAACACTATTAATGTTTTTGAAATGTTTATTTACACTTACATCTGTTACATTATAGATCCAGAAAGTAGTAATAGCATTAGGAGATTACATGGGAGCCCAGTGCCATGCCTGCATTGGAGGCACAAATGTCCGTGAAGACATGCATAAACTAAGTACCGGCGTACATATTGTGGTTGGCACACCAGGACGTGTTCATGATATGATTAATAGAAGAGCTCTTAGTAAGTGAAAGAAATTATTTTTTAAATTATATTGAATATATACACTTTGACATTATTTTCATTGCCTACACCTGTAATGAATAGTGCACAACTAGGTAAAATTACATAAATTTTAAGGCGAAGAAGAAATTAAGGCCAAAATAGATAGTGTGTTTCTTATTTCACCCCACAAAAAAGTTAGGTAGGTAAAACATTTAGTTTTTTATTGTTTTTATATATTTTTTTTTTGCATCCGTGTGATCACATTTCCCATAATTGACAGCTAATGCGCTGCATAGTCGTTGACAAGCCATGCTTGTTTATTTAAAATCTTGGTCCATGATATGCTTTACCTATGCATATAACTCTTAATAATGAAAGGCTTTGAAGAGCTCAACCTGGAGGGCGAAGATGTCGCCTTGTAGTGTTTCACTTCGCCCAAAAGCGAAAATGAAGTCGTCCTGGAAATTGTTAAGTCGCCTGACCTTGTGTCAAAAGCGAAGTTTGAGTTGACTGTGAAGTTAATTAATCACTTACCTCATACATTTCAATGATTGAAGTTGCAAATATGACATCCATTATTTTAAGGAAACTCCGACTTGTGAAATGAAAATAAAATCCATGCTGCCATATTTTTTTTATCAGTAACAAAGGGAAATAATCCAATAAGAAAAATATGGGTAAACTTGGCCCGCTGACAACTCTGACCACAAAAATTTGGACCATAACAACAATAATTTAGACCTGGACTGTATTGACAATGAGAAAGATACTGTGAAGGAAGTAATGATTATGCTTTATGAACTTCAGAAGTCTTTATATTACTATGTTGTAGACTGGCTTAGAATGCATGCAATTTTAGTTTGCCTTTACCATTTGAATTGTAAATCGGATAATGAATCTGAATTTCTTTTAAAAAAACATTAATATAAGACTACCTACTAAAAAACATAATCGTATTCCGGTTGGTGCTTTGGAACGACGCATAATGACTTCTCCCTGTTTTCTCCATTTTTCCTTGTCAGCTTTAGAGAGAGAAGTCAGTTCTCCCTGGCATACTGAAGTAGGGTGAGCGCTGCAATAGTATTCTAAACGAATAGTCCGATCCGGAGAGATAGAAAAATACGGATTTTTTTTATCGTCAAACTGTTTAGGGGTGGCAACAAAGAAACAAAGGTAACGTCAAGAAACCAGAAACACACAAATTATGAAGTACATTGTATTTTTTAAGAATTTATTTAATTTTTTAGATCCAAGGGCTATTAAGTTATTTGTTTTGGATGAAGCAGATGAAATGTTATCAAGAGGATTCAAAGATCAAATTTATGATGTATTCAGATGGATGCCAGAAGATATTCAGGTACATAATTACTCACTCAATGCCATATTAAACTTACTGTAGATGGACATAGATCAGGTCTGGACGTTCAATTTGTTTTGGCTGGGGATCTGGGGGCCTCCTTAGGCCCCAGTGGGTCCAGGATAAAGCTCCGTAGATGGGCACATCAAAGGCATTAATTATTAGCCATATTTTTACATCTGATTTAAATAAGGGCTGATATTTACAATTTGAACATGAATATGAAAGAAATGTTTTGTTTGTACCATATTGAGAAAACATAAACATGAATGGAGCTTATAGGAAGGCTAATAAGCATTGGTGACCCATTTCCCTAGCTCATGACACGCCTTTCAAAGAGTGTCGAATTAGATAAGGATGTCTTATACAAGACAACCATTCTGTGCATGGGTGTGAGCTTTTATAAGACACCAGCAACAAAAACCTAAAAGGAAATTTTCAGCACAATTGTTTTTGCCAACTCTATCAAGCAGTGCACTTGAGATCATTTAGGGTTGAATCAGCATTTAAACGAAAAGTACAAATAAGGCTCCTCTTCTTGACCCATTAGTGACTTGCCTTGGGAACTTTTTGATGCCCGAGCAAAGAAATCACTAATTGTGTCTTTGAACATCAATGATCAAGTCTTGCAAAAGCATTGTTTTTAAGATCGATGTTTGTAATATGCTTTAAAAGTGAACACATGTATTGTTCATTTAAACACTTCAAATAGTAAGATTATTCAACCAATCATATTGTTTCCATTGCACTCGGATTCACCCGAGGTGAGCTGAATACTCAAATTTCCAGGTGAGAAATGGCACACCTTGCGAAAAATACTAATTTTTTTCTTGTCAGGTATATAAATAAATGCCGTATAAACTCCAATTTTGTCTAATGAGTATGGCTGAAAAATGTTCCAGATATTTTCATTGATGTCATTTGCAGTTTTAATTACTTGCAACAAATAACTGTTTTAATAAGACATATTTTTATAGGTGATCCTGTTGTCAGCCACAATGCCCAACGAAGTGTTGGATGTAACACAAAAATTTATGAGAGAACCAATTAGGATTCTTGTTAAAAAAGAAGAATTGACCCTGGAAGGTATCCGCCAGTTCTACATTCAAGTAGAAAGAGAGGTAATTAGGATAGAAAAATGAAGGAAACTAACCTCAGCAAGATGTCAGTGATAGCTTTATTGTCAAAGTTTTTCCGAATATAACATTTTTTGAAAATTGCAATATTGGAAACTGCCACTGAAAACCCTGTATCTGCTTTTATTTCCCTCTTAAATACATTTAGGATCTTTTCATAGCATGTAATTTCTTCAAGAAATTAGTTTGTAGTCTTTTGACAAATGAATTTTTAGTATCCAAAGTACAATTGCATTGTTCTTCTGATGTCAAACTGAGAATTAACAGTTGGAGTCGGAGCACCTTTGATATATAAATCTATTTTTCTTCAAATTGAAACTAATATGTTCAACTGCTAAAAAGCTTTCTATAGATATTAATATTCACTTTGCCCTTAAATTATTGAAAGTAGATTATACAAATTTAATCATCTATCCCAAGAATTACATCATAGCACCAAGAAAAAATTTGTTAAAGATGCCTTTGATAAAAATTTTGGTTAGAAAGTCATAGAACAGTGACTAGAGCCAGTTTTGAAAAACACTTTCAACAACCTACAAGATACGTAACAATTCTTCCATGCTTGGGGATTACATGATTATGTATAGTTGTATAGAAAATAGTTTTGTAGTATTCGATTCCACTTGTTTAAACATTTACATGCTATGTTATATTCATTTGGGAATTTGTCAAAATAAGAAGTCAGTTGCAGCTTTTATTTACAATGTAATGGTAGGATATCACAAAACAAATGAGGCTATCTTAAACCTTGTTTTGTGCATTAGTATTATGTCAGATTCTTCATGGATGAAACAGATTTTACTTTATATCTTGAAGGTTGTACATAAAGTGATTCATTATTCAAATCTTAAATAACGAAATTGATATCTGTAATTTTACAATTGTGTAAGAATTTTATGTTTTATAGGAATGGAAGTTGGACACTCTCTGTGATTTGTATGAGACATTAACAATTACACAAGCTGTGATCTTCTGTAATACCAGGAGGAAAGTAGACTGGCTAACAGATAAAATGTTATCTCGTGATTTCACTGTCTCTGCCATGGTACGTTTTTGCATTGGATTAGCTTTCCATTAAAATACAAGTATCTTTTATGTTAAATTTTGGTTAAAAATAGTCTTTTTTAAAAGGCAATAGAAGTTTTGGAGTTAATACTCTTTTCCTTACTTATGAATTGTTTGACTTTGAAGTAAAAAAATTCAAATACTTGGTCTCAATATTTGAGATTGAGAAAGTGGAGTGATTTGGATTGACGCACCAGGATTTCATAAATATGGTTATTTCTGTAGCTCTACTTCTGACAAATTGAAAATGTAAGGATATGAGGTTTTTTGTCGAGCCTGCGACTTTAGTCGCAGAAAGCTCGACATAGGGATAGTGAGGCGGCGGCGGCGTTAACTCATTTCTTAAAAGCTTTATATTTTAGAAGGTGGAAGACCTGGATGCTTTATACTTTGTATATAGATGCCTTATGTTACGAACTTTCCGTCTGTCATATGTACATTGTCCTTGACCTCATTTTCATGGCTCAGTGACTACTTGAAAAAAAAGTTAAGATTTTTTGTAATGTTAATTTCTCTCTTATTATTAGTAATAGGATAACTATATTTGGTATGTACGTACCTTGCAAGGTCCTCATCCCCATCAGACAGTTTTCAATTGACCTCGACCCAAATTCACGGATCAGTGAACAAGGTTAAGTTTTGGTGGTCAAGTCCATATCTCAGATACTATAAGCAATAGGTCTAGTATATTTGGTGTATGAAAGGATTGTAAGGTGTACATGTCCAACTGGCAGGTGTCATCTGACCTTGACCTCATTTTCATGGTTCAGTAGTTATAGTTAAGTTTTTGTGTTTTGGTCTGTTTTTCGAATACTGTATGCAATAGGTCTACTATATTTGGTGTATGGAAGGATTGTAAGGTGTACATGTCCAGCTGGCAGGTGTCATCTGACCTTGACCTCATTTTCATGGTTCGGTGGTTATAGTTAAGTTTTTGTGTTTTTGCCTGTTTTTCGAATACTGTATGCAATAGGTCTTCAGTATTTGGTGTATGGAAGGATTGTAAGGTGTACATGTCCACCTGGCAGGTGTCATCTGACCTTGACCTCATTTTCATGGTTCAGTGGTTATAGTTAAGTTTTTGTGTTTTGCCTATTTTTCGAATACTGTATGCAATAGGTCTACTATATTTGGTGTATGGAAGGATTGTAAGGTGTACATGTCCAACTGGCAGGTGTCATCGGACCTTGACCTCATTTTCATGGTTCAGTGGTTATAGTTAAGTTTTTGTGTTTTGGTCTGTTTTTCGAATACTGTATGCAATAGGACTACTATATTTGGTGTCTGGAAGGATTGTAAGGTGTACATGTCCAGCTGGCAGGTGTCATCTGACCTTGACCTCATTTTCATGGTTCGGTGGTTATAGTTAAGTTTTTAACCGGATTTTCATAGGAAAATATAAGTTATTAAATTGGTGATGTACGGCGGCCGGGCGGACGGGCGGCTGCCAAACAGTGTCCGTGCAATAACTTATGAACTGTTCAACCAAAGCTTTTCAAATTTTAATATGTTGTTACTGATGACAAAATGGAGGTCAAGTTCGATATTGACGATTTTCACTTTCACCGTTCAAGAGTTATGGTTCTTGAAAGATTGAAAAATGGCTTTTCCAGTGGTGTCCGTGTGATAACTTATGAACTGTTCAACCAAAGCTTTTCAAATTTTAATATGTTGTTACTGATGACAAAATGGAGGTCAAGTTCGATATTGACGATTTTCACTTTCACCGTTCAGGAGTTATGGTTCTTGAAAGATTGAAAAATGGCTTTCCCAGTGGTGTCCGTGTGATAACTTATGAACTGTTCAACCAAAGCTTTTCAAATTTTAATATGTTGTTACTGATGACAAAATGGAGGTCACGTTCGATATTGACGATTTTCACTTTCACCGTTCAAGAGTTATGTTTCTTGAAAGATTGAAAAATGGCTTTTCCAGTGGTGTCCGTGTGATAACTTATGAACTGTTCAACCAAAGCTTTTCAAATTTTAATATGTTGTTACTGATGACAAAATGGAGGTCAAGTTCGATATTGACGATTTTCACTTTCACCGTTCAGGAGTTATGGTTCTTGAAAGATTGAAAAATGGCTTTCCCAGTGGTGTCCGTGTGATAACTTATGAACTGTTCAACCAAAGCTTTTCAAATTTTAATATGTTGTTACTGATGACAAAATGGAGGTCAAGTTCGATATTGACGATTTTCACTTTCACCGTTCAAGAGTTATGGTTCTTGAAAGATTGAAAAATGGCTTTTCCAGTGGTGTTCATGTGATAACTTATGAACTATTCAACCAAAGCTTTTCAAATTTTAATATGTTGTTACTGATGACAAAATGGAGGTCAAGTTCGAAATTGACGATTTTCACTTTCACCGTTCAGGAGTTATGGTTCTTGAAAGATTGAAAAATGGCTTTCCTAGTGGTGTCCCTGTGGTAACTTATGAACTGTTCAGCCAAAGCTTTTCAAATTTTAATATGTTGTTACTGATGACAAAATGGAGGTCAAGTTCGATATTGACGATTTCCACTTTCACCGTTCCGATATTGACGATTTTCACTTTCACCGTGTGTGTACTTATATACTCTCAAAAATTCCAATATTTATCACTTACTATAAATAGGAGGTCAAGATTGATTTTTGCCTTTCCATTTCTGAACCCTACAAAACCCTACAAAAATTGATTATATTTCTTTACTTCATCCTGTTTGGGAATCCAGATTTGCAAACATCATTTCCATGCAGGAAAATCCGGTTTGCTGTCATTCGACAGCCTCTTGTTATGTTTTTGCCTGTTTTTCGAATACTGTATGCAATAGGTCTGCTATATTTGGTGTATGGAAGGATTGTAAGGTATACATGTCCAGCTGGCAGGTGTCATCTGACCTTGACCTCATTTTCATGGTTCAGTGGTTATAGTTAAGTTTTTGTGTTTTGCCTATTTTTCGAATACTGTATGCAATAGGTCTACTATATTTGGTGTATGGAAGGATTGTAAGATGTACATGTCCAACTGGCAGGTGTCATCTGACCTTGACCTCATTTTCATGGTTCAGTGGTTATACAGTGGAACCCCCGAAAACCGGCCCCTCTGAAAACCGGATTCCTCTGAATACTGAACTTTAACTTTCGGTCCGGAATTTTTTGCCTATATATTCAAGTAAAAAAATCCTCTGAAAACCGGCCAAAACAATGTATTACCTGGAAATCAGTGAACCGTAATACATGTCATCCTTAATCGATCGATGATTGACATCATTAAAATAAATAACCATTTTAAATAAAGGTGTGAAAGTTGTTAAACAAACAATAATCAGGCATCAATAAAAACGTCGGATTGAAATTAAAAACAATTGTATTAAAATGATATGCGCGTGGTATATGTACATATGTAAGCACATGGCACAAGTTTACAACATGGTTATAATACATTGTAATACACTTCCAATTTCACTCTCCGGATCAGATACGTCTTTTCTGGAACTTCCTAAAACCGGACCCTCTGAAAACCGGCCGATTTCTCCGGTCCCACAATTGTTCGGTTTACAGAGGTTCCACTGTAGTTAAGTTTTTGTGTTTTGGCCTGTTTTTCGAATACTGTATGCAATATGTCTGATAGCATTTACTTTCATTAGAAATACACGACAGGCGAGACACTTTTGTGTGTCCACTCTTGTGTAAATAAGACAGTATCACAAAGGATTGGACATTGGAAAAGAGCGAATCGGCAGTTTTTGTGTGGTCTTAGACAAGGAGGACCACTATACAAGCCTTAAATTTAAAATAGAAATACACAAATAAGAACAATATTCGGTATGATAATATGGAATAGTAATTATGGGTCCTGGTACATATATAGGTTATCTCAAGAGTATGTTTCACATTCCAAGGATATTGACCTTGATCCTTGACCTCAAGGTCAATAAATTGGTCATTTTGGGGGTTTTTTTGCCTTAAGACCTAGGTTTTGGATATTTGTTTTGTACATAGATTTCCTCAAGATGATGTCGCATATTAAGGATGTTGACCTTGAACTTTGACCTCAAGGTCAATAAATTGCTAATCATGTCCAGCATGTAACTTTTTCGTCTTAAAACCTAGATCTTAGATCTTTGTGTGGGTAGTGTACATCAAGATGATGTGTCATGTACTAAAGATGTTGACATCCGACCTTGACCCTTGACTTCAAGATCAGTAAATAGGTCTTTTTATGCCCCTGCGACAAAATGTCACCCCAAAGTTTTGGAGATACAAGTTTAATATTTTGTAGGATGTTCATATACATAATCAAGGTGTGCATGGCCACAGGATTTTGATTTTTTTCAAATATTCTGAAAATGACAGGTAGTTGGACATGGTCATTTTTTGGTATTATCTGTATAAAGAGATCATGTTTTGTCTGGCTATCTCCTCCTACAGTTTTGGAGATACAGCTTTAATATTTTGTAGGATGTTCATATACATAATGAAGGTGTGCTTGGCCAAAGGATTTAGATTTCTTTTAAATATTCTGAAAGTGACAGGTAGTTGGACTTAGTCATTTTGCAAGCTGCTTAAAGAGAGATCATGGTTTGTCGGGCTATCTCCTCCTACAGTTTTCGAGATACAGTTTTAGTATTTTGTAGGATTTCTCTTGAAAGTTGAAACCTGTTGGCTAGACATGCAGGCCTGCAAGTGTAGCCTTTAGCATAAGAATAAATTTTTGTAAAACATAATTATATAGTCATACATAGTGTTGAATTTATAATTTCCTGTGGTCAGGAGGGGGCATCATTTGTGTCTTACAGACAGCGTTACAGTTTCAAGTTGTATGCCAACATCACTGTTTGTCAAATCTAAAAAATATGGAGCTATACTCATGCATATTGCAGGGCAGAAAAGGGGGGGGGGGCATTGTCCATATCTAGTTTGTTTTTTTATCATAAGACCTAGGCCTCTGGTATTTGATGTGTAATTATGTTACCTCAGAATGATGTGTCAGGTATAAAGGATGTTGTCATTGACCTTTGACCTCAATTTTACTGTCAAAATAAATATATTCTAATATTTAGACACTATTTTCATATAGATGTTGCTATAAGCAGTTTGTTGGAAAATTTAATCAGTAAAAATGAAATAGAAGGAAAACTTGGTTTACTGTCACTCAGACAGCTCTTTTGTTTATAAATTGTTTGTTTTGATACTCATTTTTTACACATTTCTTTTCCAACAGCATGGAGACATGGACCAGAAAGAGAGAGACGTTATTATGAGGGAATTCCGTACTGGTTCCAGTAGAGTTCTGATTACCACTGATCTCTTAGCTCGTGGCATTGATGTGCAACAAGTTTCATTGGTCATTAATTATGACCTTCCTGCTAATAGGGAAAACTATATTCATAGGTGAGATTATTAAATTACTCATTACATGTGAAATATTATTAAAATTTAGACAATGTTGTAATACAGTTTGTATATAACTGTGAAAGCAAAACAAATTAAGTGGGTTTAAAAAATTCTTTGGGAATGTATCAGTTACTGGATGCAAGTATAAGCTTAATTGTTAGTCTAGAATATCTTTGTTTTATCCTTAGTCAGTTTGGGGACATTCAATCAGATTATCTCTTATTTTTATAATAAATATTGAAAAGGGGCGGAATCAAACTTGGTATTTGTCACCTGCGATTTCTTTAATACACATGGCCTCTGGCATGTCTGTCGTCTTCCCCTGTTTTCTAAATCATCCATATTAATTAGAATACTTCAGATAATCCTTTTATGATGCAAAAATTCTTACATTTTGTTAAATCACAGAGTTTTTATCCTGGCTTTTTTGGGTCTAACAACATTGCTTTGACTGTGGTAATAAACTTTTTAGTTGGGATATGACTCAGTTCAGGAAGGGTAAAATATTATAAACACATTTATATAAAATTTGTGATTATGTAGTATCTAATGTGTATTAAAAGAATTGCTGGTAATTTATTAGAAAAAGGATCAAGAACAGAGAATTATGTTTTGTATGAACACATAATATCTTGTATATATAGAGTTAATAAACAATAGAAATATATATTTCATTAAATTTTTTCATAATTACTGATGGACAATGTTTCTTTCAGAATTGGAAGGGGTGGCCGATTTGGTCGTAAAGGAGTAGCAATTAACTTTGTTACACAGGAGGATATTCGTACTCTCAAAGACATTGAACAGTTTTACAACACCCAGATTGAAGAAATGCCTATGGATGTAGCAGATCTAATTTAGTCAATCAAAATATTGTCGAGATTCGTTGCCCGTACCAAAATATTGAAAGAAATTGTGTACTGGTGGCCATTTCCTAGTGTTGTTGATATTTTGCTGGCTACAACTTTCTCAGTTAAATGAGAATTTGTTGCATTTAAAGTTTTACCTTGGAAGATTTACAAAATGAAATAAACATTCTAGAATTGATTCGGTATTTGAGAGCGAGGGACATTATTGCCCACAGCTATTTTACAAGACTATTTGTGTATTAACTGTATTGAAAACTCCTGTATTGTTATAAGTGCTGTGTATAAATTTTGTGCTGTTTATTTTTTCTTTTTTATCAAGTTATTATTTATTCATTAAAATCCGAATTCAATACTGACTTGATTTCAGAATTGAAGTCTGATTTTTTTTTTCAACATATTCAAGGTGCCATGGCTTCATTGCACCTTGCTTGTACAGAAATAATTTCTTCTGCTTGTAAGTTATGTTTGTATCATCAGAATTTGTTGTACAAAGAAGACTCTACTAGTCTTAGGTGGGGTTCAGTGGACACTAAAGAGTACATGAAATATGAAAATGTGAAAGTTAAGAGAAGCAATAGATGTAATAAAAAATTATACAATTTTAGTCAACTTTTATTTATTCATATTGTATGGAGATTCTGAGGAATCCTGTTTAGCATATCCTCAGCTGACCTTGCCCTTCCATATTTTGAAGTGCCTATCCAGAAGCCTTTGTGTGCTTTCTTTCTATATATTTTGGAGTATAGCGTAAAATTTTATTAGACCAATCAAGGACATATAATATGTAAAGCATATATTTCAGTTTGACAAAATACTGAGCCCTAAATGCACAGTTCATGTAAGCTTTAAATTTGCCAGCAAATGTTTTATATTGACTTTGTGTTTTTATGCGCATGCCCAAAGTTGAAGGATCTACAAATATTCTATAAAATTTGGAAATCTTCATATACATGTGGTTCTGGTCTCGTGTACATTCACCCCCTACAGCCTTTCATTCACTTGAGATTTTACTATTCAAGGACAATAAACAATGATCATCAGTATATATATTAGTCATTTGCACCCTGTTGGTTGTTTTCAAAGGTGATAACGCTACCAATTTCCATCTTCACATTTATTTGTCCTAATTTGACATCTCTTCCCATTTAACACTTTAACCTAAATCTGTACAAACACAAAAACTGATCAGTCCACGGTGACATTGAGGTCACAGCACCCTTTTGACCTAACTTTTTAATCATTAATATTAAGTGACAGTTTCATGTTGACGTGACATCTACTTCCCATTAAATTACCTTCAATCTAGACATTGACCCAAAGAGGGACGGATGGACACAAAAACCAAAACTGCTACTGCAGTCGGTGCGTAAAAAAAATAAAACCAACTGCAGACGGTGAAGAAATATCGTTGTGCCAATTAATGCTGCAAAGCCCCGCCTTAGTGACATATCCAAATATGGGTAATGGCGATCACCATAAAAGGAATGTATTTGCACGTGATTTTCCGTATTGATCACCTGTGAAAGTGGCGTAACAATAAAATTTGTGATTTAAGTCGACTGAGATAAACAGACAGTTGAAGTAAAATAAAAATGCATACATTTAATAATGACAAAGAAAGTAAAGATAGTCCCTCAGTTAAATTTGAAACAAAAAATTTATCAATTTACTTTCCATTAATACATATATTAAAAGTGCAGATTACACAGTTCATAAAAAATATGAATAAATCTAGGCCTTGTTTTCCCATATCTGCCACTGCTTAATATTTTTAGGGCCCCGCCATGAAATGGTGGGGGCGCCTTGTAGTAATCAGTCTGTCCGTCAGCATTTCCTTTGTCGTACGATAACTTAAGATTGCCTTCACTGATTTTTATGCACAATATTGGATTTGGCCAAAGGAAGGTCCCATTCGGTTTTGAGGAAAATCAGACAGCAATTTTTGGGAAAATGAATTTTTATACGACCGCAAAATTTTTGCGGTCGTATATTGGTATGACGTTGGCGTCGTCGTCGTCGTCCGAAGACATTTGGTTTTCACACTATAACTTTAGTATAAGGTAATAGAAATCTATGAAATTTAAACACAAGGTTTATGACCACAAAAGGAAGGTTGGGATTGATTTTGGGAGTTTTGGTCCCAACAGTTTAAGAATCAGGGGCCAAAAAAGGGCCCAATAAGCATTTTTCTTGGTTTTCGCACAATAACTCTAGTATAAGTAAATAGAAATCTATGAAATTTTAACACAAGGTTTATGACCACAAAAGGAAGGTTGGGATTGTTTTTGGGAGTTTTGGTCCCAACAGTTTAGGAATTAGGGGCCAAAAGGGTCCAAAATTAAACTTTGTTTGATTTCATCGAAAATTGAACTATCAGGGTTCTTTGATATGCCGAATCTAACTGTGCATTTAGATTCTTAATTTTTGGTCCCGTTTTCAAATTGGTCTACAGTAAGGTCCAAAGGGTCCAAAATTAAACTTAGTTTGATTTTAACAAAAATTGAATTCTTGGGGTTCTTTGATATGCTGAATCTAAACATTACTTAGTTTTTTTTTATTATGGGCCCAGTTTTCAAGTTGGTCCAAATCGGGGTCCAAAATTAAACTTTGTTTGATTTCATCGAAAATTGAACTATTGGGGTTCTTTGATATGCCGAATCTAACTGTGCATTTAGATTCTTAATTTTTGGTCCCGTTTTCAAATTGGTCTACATTAAGGTCCAAAGGGTCCAAAATTAAACTTAGTTTGATTTTAACAAAAATTGAATTCTTGGGGTTCTTAGATATGCTGAATCTAAACATGTACTTAGTTTTTTTTATTATGGGCCGTTAACTTTTACAAAAATCTTCTCCTCTGAAACTACTGGGCCAAATTGAACCAAACTTGGCCACAAGCATCATTAGGGTATCTAGTTTAAAAAATGTGTCCGATGACCCCGCCTGCCAACCAACATGGCCGACATGGCTAAAAATAGAACATAGGGGTGAACTGCAGTTTTTGTCTTATATCTCAAAAACTAAAGCAATTAGAGCAAAACTGACATGGGGTAAAAATGTTCATCAGGTCAAGATATACCCGTCATGAAATTTTCAGACGAATCGGTCAACCCTTTGTTGGGTTATTGCCCCTGAATTGTTAATTTTAAGGAAATTTTGCAGTTTTAGGTTATTATCTTGAATATTATTATAGATAAAGACAAATTGTAAACAGCAAAAATGTTCAACAAAGTAAGATCTACAAATAAGTCAACATGACCAAAATAGTTGATTAACCCCTTATATGAGTTTTTGCCCTTCAAAGACGGCATCCGGCGTAAACTATCCTTTAAAGATCTTTTCCTTTCAAACCACTGGGCCAAATGAGACCAAACTTTGGTGGAATGGTCCTTGGGTGGCCCCCTTCCAAAATTATGTCTGGCATCCCCGACTTCCAACCGAGATGGCTGCTGTTACTAAAAATAGAAAAAAAAGGGGGGTGACTTTAAAAAATCTTCTTATATGAAACTACAAGTCCAGTTGCAACCAAAGTTGGCAGTAATAGTTCTTAGGAGGTTCTCTTTCAGAAATCTGTCCAATGACCCGGACTGTTAACCAAGATGGCCGCCACAGCCGAACTTAGTTTAACATAGGGCCCTATGGGAAAATTCATTGAAAAATCTTCTTGTCTTAAACCACTTGACCAATTGGAACCAGAGTTGGCAGCAATGGTCCTTAGATGGTCCTCTTACAGAGGTGTGTCTGATGACCCGGACTGTCAACCAAGATTGCCGCCACAACCGAACTTAGTTTAACATAGGGCCGTATAGGAAAATTCATTGAAAAATGTTCTTGTCTGAAACCACTTGATATATTGGAGCCAGACTTGGCGGCATTGGTCCTTAGGAGGTCCTCTTTCAGAATGTGTCTGATTTCGTTGACTGTGAACCAAGATGGCCGCCACAGCAGATCTTAGTTTAACATAGGACCCTATGGGAAATTCACTCAAAAATCTTCTTGTCTGAAACCACTAAGCCAATTAGAATTAGACTAGGTAGCAATGGTCCTTAGATGGTCCTCTTTCAGAATTTTGTGCGATGACCTGGACTGTCAACCAAGATGGCCGCCACACCCGAACTTAGTTTAACATAGGGCCCTATGGAAAAATTCATTGAAAAATCTTCTTGTCTGAAACCACTTGACGTATTGGAGCCAGACTTGGCAGCATTGGTCCTTAGGAGGTCCTCTTTCAGAAATATGTCCGATCACCCGGATTGTCAACCAAGATTGCTGCCACACCGACCTTTGTTAAATATTGGACCCTATAGGAAAATTTATTTAAAAATTTTCTAGTCTGAAACCGCTTAGCCAGTTGGAACAAGACTTAGCAGAAATGGTCCTTAGATGGTTCTCTTTTAGAAACTGGACTGTCAACAAAGATGACTGCCCCAGCTGAAATTAGTTAACATAGAATCCTATAGAAAAACCAGCCAAATTGACTGCAACACTTAAATTTTTAGGTCTGCTCAAGGTGAAAAGTTAAATCCAGGTGAGCGATACAGGCTCTTGAGAGCCTCTAGTTTATTATGGGCCCAGTTTTCAAGTTGGTCCAAATCGGGGTCCAAAATTAAACTTTGTTTGATTTCATCGAAAATTGAACTATTGGGGTTCTTTGATATGCCGAATCTAACTGCATTTAGATTCTTAATTTTTGGTCCCGTTTTCAAATTGGTCTACATTAAGGCCCAAAGGGTCCAAAATTAAACTTAGTTTGATTTTAACAAAAATTGAATTCTTGGGGTTCTTTGATATGCTGAATCTAAACATGTACTTAGTTTTTTTTTATTATGGGCCCAGTTTTCAAGTTGGTCCAAATCGGGGTCCAAAATTAAACTTTGTTTGATTTCATCGAAAATTGAACTATTGGGGTTCTTTGATATGCCGAATCTAACCGTGCATTTAGATTCGTAATTTTTGGTCCCGTTTTCAAATTGGTCTACAGTAAGGTCCAAAGGGTCCAAAATTAAACTTAGTTTGATTTTAACAAAAATTGAATTCTTGGGGTTCTTTCATATGCTGAATCTAAACATGTACTTAGTTTTTTTATTATGGGCCCAGTTTTCAAGTTGGTCCAAATCGGGGTCCAAAATTAAACTTTGTTTGATTTCATCGAAAATTGAACTATTGGGGTTCTTTGATATGGCGAATCTAACTGTGCATTTAGATTCTTAATTTTTGGTCCCGTTTTCAAATTGGTCTACATTAAGGCCCAAAGGGTCCAAAATTAAACTTAGTTTGATTTTAACAAAAATTGAATTCTTGGGGTTCTTTCATATGCTGAATCTAAACATGTACTTAGTTTTTAGGGTTAGGTTGCTAAGCAACCAAAACCCTTATGCCGTCGGTCGTTTGGTTGGACAATGAAGGAAACTTTGGAAATCTGGTGTTTTGTGGAAAAAGTTGGACCAGAAGTTTTTGAAACTATGTTTTTATGAGTAAATATGCAAGCTTATCTAGGATTGAAGCTTAAGCAAGGCTAGTTAAGCAGCTTTTTATTTCGATTTTAAGATGACACATGCGCAAAGAAACCTCCATATTTTCCGAATTACGAGTATGTTTATATTTGAATATCATATAAGAAAATAAACATTCCGCAGTAAAATAGTCCTAATATTTGTTGTTGCTGTTGTAGTTGTTTTTTTAATAGAAATGTAACTGAAACACACCGAGAAGTGTAATTGTCCAGTTATTTAATAAAAGATGTGTGTTTTATTGACGATTTCCTTTTTGTTTTGAAAGCCGTATAAAGTATTCGCGCCTTTTAAAATGTACAATGCTATCGGCGTAAGGATTTTGAATGTTTACATTTGCACGGATATCTTGGGAAGGATTACAATCAGGTTTATTTTCAAAAGATTTCAAAGGTAAGTTCCATTTTTGTTGTGAACGTGATTGTTAACTTATACAGAACATATTTTGCACATTATTTGCTTATTCTTCTTGTAATTCTGATGGTATTTTGTGTATTTGATTAACCTTTTGACCTGATCATCGTGACTTCATTTTGTCAAACCTGTTGGTCAGTGATAGAATTGCATACAGGTTATTTGAAATGCCGACAACTTGCACATTAAGATTGAAAAACAATGTGTTTATCATTAATTTAGAAAACGGTATTATCGAAAGTATAATGGGTTTATTTTAATTGAAAGCTTGAATGTTTACGTTCTGATCTACCTGCACATGCGCAATGTAGTGTAAATATATTGTAGAAATGACCCCCTTCTACAATTGTCCAAACTTTGTCTTTTTATATAACCTTAATAACTTGAAGACCTTTGATTTCTGTTTATTTTAATTCATCAAATCATTATTATGCGTTTGTCTTTTTAAAAAAATTCAATTTAGAGTGATAATTCAAGAAGCGTTAGCCGACTCGTGCTTTCTTTGATTGATTAGTGCATATTTATTGAAATAATCATCAGCAATGTTTGTACAAATAAAAGTCAAATGCTAGCAACCTAACCCTAGCAGTGCTATGCACTTTGATTTTATTATGGGCCCAGTTTTCAAGTTGGTCCAAATCGGGGTCCAAAATTAAACTTTGTTTGATTTCATCGAAAATTGAATTATTGGGGTTCTTTGATATGCCGAATCTAACTGTGCATTTAGATTCTTAATTTTTGGTCCCGTTTTCAAATTGGTCTACAGTAAGGTCCAAAGGGTCCAAAATTAAACTTAGTTTGATTTTAACAAAAATTGAATTCTTGGGGTTCTTTGATATGCTGAATCTAAACATTACTTAGTTTTTTTTTATTATGGGCCCAGTTTTCAAGTTGGTCCAAATCGGGGTCCAAAATTAAACTTTGTTTGATTTCATCGAAAATTGAACTATTGGGGTTCTTTGATATGCCGAATCTAACCGTGCATTTAGATTCTTAGTTTTTGGTCCCGTTTTCAAATTGGTCTACAGTAAGGTCCAAAGGGTCCAAAATTAAACTTAGTTTGATTTTAACAAAAATTGAATTCTTGGGGTTCTTTGATATGCTGAATCTAAACATGTACTTAGTTTTTTTTTATTATGGGCCCAGTTTTCAAGTTGGTCCAAATCGGGGTCCAAAATTAAAGCTAAAAAAGGGGTAAATTTTTTTTTTTTGGGGGGGGGGGCAATTCTCCACAGCATATTGTATTGCACAAGAAGCAAAATATTGAATATAAATTCAAATCATATGACCAATTCTAAGTTCTTTATTTCAGTTATTCTGTGTCAGAAACCTATTATGTGTCAAATATTTGAAGAAATTTTCAATTGCACAGTATTGTGCAATAGCAAGAAATTGATATGTGTGCCCTGTTATCAAAACCTTATTATTAACAAATTCCATGACTATGATGTCATTTTCTATTTTAATATGTTATGGTGTATTTAAATGGGCTGTTATGGTTGCAAAGTATAAAGAAATGGGGGGGGGGGGGTTGAAAACAAAATTTAGAGGGGGGGGGGGGGGTAAGTGAGAAATTGGGGAGGGGGTAATTTTTTTCTCATTTCATATTTCATAAATTAAAAAGAAAATTTCAAATTTTTTTAGCAAAAAAAGGGGGGGGTTACAATAAATTTTATTGTTTTTTTTTTTTGGGAGGGAGGAGGGTCAATGTGCAACTTCATAGTGTATTGCACAAAAGCTAAAAAAGGGGTAAATTATTATTTTTTTTTGGGGGGGGGGGCAATTCTCCACAGCATATTGTATTGCACAAGAAGCAAAAAATTGAATATAAATTCAAATCATATGACCAATTCTAAGTTCTTTGATTTCAGTTATTCTGTGTCAGAAACCTATTATGTGTCAAATATTTGAAGAAATTTTCAATTGCACAGTATTGCGCAATAGCAAGAAATCTTCAATTGCACAGTATTGCGCAATAGCAAGAAATTGATATGTGTGCCCAATTTTAAATTTTAAATTGGTTATTTCTGATTTATATATAAAAACAAATAATACTGATATGGTTTGAATAGGTAAATTAAAAAATTTTAAATTCTTAGACAACATTCATTCTGTGTCAGAAACCTATGCTGTGTCAAATATTTATTCACAATCCAAATTCAGTATTGTATCAAGCTTGAATGTTGTGTTCATAATTGCCCCAACTATTCAGGGTTCGACATCTGCGGTCGTATCTAGCTGCGCCCAGCGGAGCATTTTATTTCATATACGAACTATATCGTATTATAACTTCAGATTGCCGTCACAGATTTTCATAAATTTTATACATAGTGTTGGACATGATAAGAGGAAGGTCCATTTTGATTTTTGGGAAAATCGGAAAACTGTCTGGGGAATATATAGATTTTGAAGCGTTTTTGATTCCCATGAGTTCAATCACAAGTAGTATGTGGGCACAGTTCAGGTCGGATTTGAGGAGGAGCGAGGAGGAGCCGGAAGTGACGTCAACCGGAACCGGAAATTACGTCACCGGAAGTGACGTAACCGGAACCGGAAGTCACGTGACCGGAAGTACCGGAAGTGGTTTGCGCGCATGCGCAACCGGAAGTGGGTAGTTTTCCCGCCCTTTGTTGCCGGAAGTGACGCAAGTCACGTGGTAGGACCCGGATGTATGTTCTGCGCATGTTCAGGAACCGGAAGTACCCGGAAGTGGTTTGCGCAACCGGAAGTAGGGTGTTTTTTTCCGCCATTTGTTGACGGAAGTGACGTAAGTCACGTGGTAGGACCCGGATGTATGTTCTGCGCATGTTCGGGCGGAACCGGAAGTGGTTGGTGCAACCGGAAGTAGTGGGTTTTCTCCATTGACGGACGTGACGAAAGTCACGTGGTAGGACCCGGATGTATGTTCTGCGCATGTTCGGGCGGAACCGGAAGTGGTTGGTGCAACCGGAAGTAGGGTGTTTTTTCCATTGACGGAAGTGACGCAAGTCACGGACCCGGATGTTGATGCTTCACCAGATTTAATTATCTCCCCTTTTCCCGCACTTCTCGGTCGTCTCTGGATCTTTCATCGGTCTGATACTCTCACTGTTATGTCCGAGAGTATACGAAGTACACTATTAGATTATTTCCCCTTATACCGCGCTTTTCAACTGTGGGTATTTTCTGTGAGGACTAGGATTGGATTATGTCCCCTTACCTCCAAGTGATGCTTGTCACCGCTCAATGGAGGGGTGTCCTTAGCAACGGCGGTCCATTTCATTGCATTCACTTAGTTTCTCTTCTCTTGCTCTTCGCTGCTCCTTGCTGCTCATCGCTACTCAGGCTTGTTGCTGTTCGTCATCGCTGCTCTTCTCTTGTTCTTTGCTGCTCAACGCTGCTCTGTACTCAGACCTGAAAGCACCCTAAAGACAATCGTTTACCCTAACACTAGTTCTGCTTTGCAGCCTGCTTCAAAGTCATGTTTCAAAGGGTGGATTGGTCTCAATCCCTTATGACTTTGAAGTGGTACTAGTGTTAGGGATAAGATTATTTTAGGGTTAGGTAAGTATTTTATTATTTTCTTAATTTTTTTTTTCTATTTATATTATCATATTTTTTTTTTATTTAATATATTTACATAATTTTTTAATTTTTTATTATTTTATTTTTTTTTTTTTTATATTTAATATTTTTTATTATTATTATTTTTTTTAATTTTTATTATTATTATTTTTATTTTTTTAATTTTTTTATTTTTAATTTTTTTTATTTTTTATTTTTATTTTTTATATTTTTTGGCGTTCATGTTGGATCCCGTTAATGTGACGTCATGGAAATTTCCATTAGAAAACGTGTTGAAACATGTCGTGGACACGGACCTGATCGTAGACACCCATGGTGCTCTCTATTCCGTCCGCGTTCAGGAAAAAATCGAAAATTTTGGTCGACGCGGACCTGAGCGAAGACACCCATGGTGTTCTCTTTTACGTCCGCGTTCTGGCTATATATACAGATGAAAATTTATACATATCGTCTTGAACCTTTGAAAAGGTAACGACTATGTTCTCTTGCGAGAAGTGCGGTAAGACGTTTACGGAGAAGAGAAACCTGCTTCGCCACCAGAAGACACATGCTGTTGCGGACCAGACGTATTCATGCCAGGTATGTGGAAAGGAGTTTGCCAGGGCCGACAACCGGAATCGCCACCAGGAGTCCCACCAGTACACCCTGACGTGTCCAGACTGTGGGCAGTACTTCAACAGATCGGACAACCTTGCTCACCACAGACTGTTGCATACCAAGCCAGATGCCAAGCCCAGGATGATGAAACCAGTGAAGAGACCAGCCTCGCCACTACCTGGCCCCAGTGCGGAAAGACGCAGGATGAGCAGACCAGACAACATACCAGTGAAGACAGCCATCAACCTTCAGCCAGACGTATTGCTAGAAGATCCCGATACCAGGGTTTTGTACCTGAGACACTGGCAGACCATCCGGACAGAAGAAAATACCGGCAACCGTGTCCAGGATCGGTTCAACTTTACGTTGAATGAAATTACAACTGGTACCTTTTCTGACATGGTTCGCCACATGTTCGAACTGCAGACCACGGCCTTCAAGATCAACGTGTCGTTTGGCTTTGTACTGAGGAACGTAGAGACCGGAGAACTTAGATACTTCCATTCCAGCCAGAACAACGCCAGGTTTTTCGACGTACCACACCTGATAAGAAACGAAGAAGACATAGAGCAGTTTCTGGAAGAATTGAGCCGTCACGACATATGGAGTTCATCCGGCAGCAGAGACCAGATACCAAGTGGGTGGTGCATTTACTGACAAATGCCACGTTTTATGTCAACAAGTTGGTGGAACACCCCATAGGAGCCAGAGTCGTGTTACCAGACTTCATTTTGAAAAACCGTGGTGTCGTCGCATTGGTTGGTGGATCAACAGGACCATATAATGACAATTTGTGTTTTTTCCGATGTTTGGCCGTCCACCGTGGAGCTCCCGTGAAAGACGTAGAAGTACCTGCCAAGACTTACCATCGCCAATATTTGCAGAAGACAGAAATGGCCGGCGGTGATTTCAAGGGGAATTGTTTAGACGATTTGGCGTACATCGAACCACTGTTCCAACTCAACATCTGTGTGTACGATCTCCAAGAGACAGAAGACGGCGAAGTAGCGGCGAGATTAGTACGACGTTCTCCTTACAGTTTCCAGGACACCATGAACTTGAATTTGTACGACAACCATTTTAGTTATGTCAGCAACATGGAGAAATACAGCCACAGTTACCTGTGTTCAAAATGTGACAAGATGTGGAAGCATGTGGGTATGCTTCATAGACACGAGAGAACCTGCACCGGCGAAGTACTCTACAAATATCCCGGCGGAGTGTACCATACACCACAGACAGTGTTCGAACGTTTGGAGGACGAAGGAATCCAAGTTCCGGTAGAGGACAGATATTATCCGTACAGAGCCACCTACGATATAGAGGCGATGCTTCAACCTACAGACAAACCGAGGTCGGATAAATTGGAATGGACCAGTCAACACGTTTTGCTCAGTGTTTCCGTGTGTTCCAACGTACCGGAGTTTACAGAGCCAATTTGTTTCGTGTCCGAAGGCGATAGCAGTGAAACAGTTGATTCGTGTTTGATACATTTGACAGAAATAAGTGACAAAGCCTTTCGCCTACTGATGCCCAGGTACGCTGGTGTATTTGAAGAGATCCAAGAGAGACTGGACCGGGACCTGGAAGAATACCAAGACGACGAAGAGCGAGAACGCCAGGAAAAGAAACATCACCTGTACAAGTTGAAGCAGCAACTAGAACGACATCTCCAAGAATTACCCGTGATTGGGTTCAACACCGGGAAATACGACGTGAACGCCATGAAGATAGATTTCTTCACTCGTCTGGTGGAAAGTCACAAGATAAAGTATACAGTGAAGCGCAATAACAATTTCATGTGTATCAAGACGGAGAAGTTGAAATTTTTGGACATCACCAACTACCTGGCGCCCGGCTTTAGTTACTCACAGTTTTTGAAAGCCTACGGCTGTGCGGAAGAGAAAGGATTTTTTCCATACGAGTGGATGACGGGTTTAGACAAGTTGGCAGTGACGGAGTTACCACCACACCAGGCATTTTTCAGTACGCTGAAAAACGAGAACATTGCACCCGAAGAGTACCAGCTGTGTCGCCAAGTCTGGCAGGAAAAGAAAATGAAGAACGTGAAAGAGTTCCTGATATGGTACAACAACAAAGACGTGGAGCCCATGCTGGAAGCCATCGAGAAGATGTTTGTATATTACAAGGGATTGAAGGTGGACATGTTTAAACACGGCATCAGCGTACCGGGACTCACACTGAAAACCATGTTCGATGGTCTATCCGATTATTTCACCGTTCCGGACGAGAAGAACAAAGATCTGTACGAGTTATACAAAGAAAACATAGTGGGTGGACCCAGCATCGTCTTCCACAGATACCACGAGAAAGACCAGACCTTCATCCGGCCTGCTGAATACGAAGACCCAAAACCGTGCAAGAAGATCTACGGTGTGGACGCCAATGCTTTGTACCTGTGGAGCATCATGCAGGATATGCCAACGGGTCACTTCGTCCGACGCAAGAGCGAGGACCATTTTAAAAGACAGACACCTCGAAGGTACGAAAGAATGGCAATCGAGTGGATGGAATGGGAAGCCAAGAAGACAGGACACCACATACGTCACCAGGGGAACGACACGGAAAAACTGATCGGACGGTCGGCGCCTTCCCGTGGACGGCTACTGTAAGGATACTAATACAGTTTACGAGTTCCAGGGCTGCCTGTGGCACGGACATTGTTGTCGCCTGACTCGGGGAAAGACAGAAAACCCGTTGAACGGAAAGAGCTTGGAAGAATTAAACAAGACTACCCGAGAAAAAATAGAGTACATTACAGAAAACGACTACCAAGTAAAACAGATGTGGGAGTGCGAATGGGATCGGTTAAAGAAAGAAGACCAAGGAATCAAGACCTTCGTGTCTCAGAGACAGAGACCCTGCGATCGTTTCGCCACCATGACCGAAGACGACATCATGAGAGCCGTGATGGAGGACAAGTTGTTTGGTGCCTTAGAAGTGGACCTGCACGTACCTGAGGACCTAAAGTCAAAATTTGCAGAAATGCCTCCAGTCTTCAAGAACGTGGACGTGTCCAGAGACGACATTGGGGACCACATGAAGAGTTATGCAGAAGAAAAAGGAATCATGTCCCAGCCTAGAAAGTCTTTAATCGGCAGCATGTTTGGAGAGAAGATCATGGTGATATCCCCGTTGCTGAAATGGTACGTCAACCACGGACTGAAAGTCACCAAGATTTACCAAGTGGTGGAGTACACACCGTCGGCGTGTTTCAGAGCCTTCGGAGATCAAGTCAGTGATGCCAGGCGAGCCGGAGATACCGACCCAAATAAGAAGATAATTGCCGAAAACGAGAAACTGAGGGGAAATTCCAGCTACGGCAAGACGGTGACCAACAAGGAAAGACACACGGATGTGATTTACTGCC
The DNA here is from genome assembly GCA_028015205.1 of Mytilisepta virgata. Lineage (NCBI taxonomy): Eukaryota > Metazoa > Mollusca > Bivalvia > Mytilida > Mytilidae > Mytilisepta > Mytilisepta virgata. The sequence continues at coordinate 47,358,621 of CM051518.1, read as the reverse complement.
AGGAACACCAGATCAGTCGCTACCTCGTGGATCCTTCTTTCCGCCGGTGCAACCAGCTGAGTGACAAAACTTTCGAAGTTGAAATGAGTAAGAAGACCATACACCTGGACCTGCCCATGCACATTGGGTGTTTCGTTTACCAGTACGCCAAGCTTCGGATGTTGGAATTTTATTACGATTTTATGGACGTTTTTGTGGATCGCCGTGATTATCAATATTGTGCAATGGACACCGACAGTGCCTACATGGCTCTCTCTGGCGATAGTTTGGAGGAAGTGATCAAACCGGAGTTGCGTCGGCGCTTTGAAGCAGAGAAGAAGAATTGGTTTCCCCGTACCGACACACCACAACTGGCTGCTTGGGACAAGAGGACTCCAGGACTATTCAAGACAGAATTCAGTGGTGACGGGATGATTGCCCTGTGTAGCAAGACGTACTTCTGCTTTGGAGACGAAACCAAGTTCAGCTGTAAAGGAGTCAACAGGAGAACAAACGACATCAACAAGGAGAAATACATGGACGTTCTCCTGTCGAAGAACTCTGGCTCCGGAACCAACAGAGGGTTTCGCTCTGTAGACAACCAAATCTATACCTACTTGCAAGAGCGAGCTGGTTTTTCGTACTTTTACCCAAAACGTAACGTTTTGGCGGACGGGGTGTCTACGACACCCTTAGATATTTAATCGGATGAACGGCTGACCGACTCGATTGTACATATGTACTTTATGTAGTGGGAAAGCTTTTCATTTGATGTATGAACAGACCACTCTTTTTTGAGTCGTCTGTTAACCGATAACAAAAAAAAAAAAAAAAAAAAAAAAAGAAAAAAAGAAAAAATTAAAAAAAAAAAGAAAAAAAGAAAAAAGTAAAAAAAAAAGTAAAAAGTAACAAAAAAAACCAAAAAAAGGAAAGGTTAATGCAGCCTATGTATATACTTGTATATATGTAGACAGTAACCAGCCTGTCAATGCAGAGTAGCCTTTTTATGAACTAGGAACCTGTGATCAAAAACACAGGAGCTCAACCCACAGAGCTGCCTAGCGCGTCCCCCAGGTGGCGGATAGGGGACCCCCTCTCATTGAGGGTTGTCAGGTCATAATACGAAAAGCCTGACCGCGGACCATAGTGGGTGTTTGGAAAAAAATAAACTATGTTTTAACAAAAATATTAATTTGTTTGTGTTATTAACTAAATTTACAATCATATTACACTTTCTGATATTCAGCTTATAGAGGAAAGTGATGTTGCTGTTCTTCTCTTGCTCCACGCTGTTCATCGCTGCTCTTGTCTTGTTCTGTGTTGTTCTTGTCTTCTTCTGTGCTGTTCTTTCCTGTCAGTTATGGCGAGGTCCGACAGTATACGCAGTACAATGGGACTATTTGGTTATCTCCCCTTTTCCTGTGATTTTCATTCTCGATCGTCTCTCGGTCTGTCATTGGACTATATAGGGTTAGGGTATTGGATTGTGTCCCTAGGGGCTATTCCTCTTACTGTTTAAGTCCGAGAGTATACGCAAAACAATGGGACTATTGGATTACCTCCCCGTCTCTGGGTCAGTCATCGGACAGTATAGGGTCTCGCCTCGAGTGTCTAGGGACTGATACTCTCATTGTTATGTCGAAGTCCAAGAGTATACTAAATACGGAGTGGATTATGTCCCCATTTCCCAAACTTTTCACCCCGGGTGGTGTTTTTCGTTTGCTCAAGGAAAGTCCAAAGGTTGGGTTGGATTATGTCCCTTTAACCCCAGCTGATGCTGTCACCGCTAGGTCAATAGAGGGGTGTCCTGAGCAACTACCTTAACAACGACGGTCCATTTAATTGCTCTATGCTGCTCTTTGCTGTTCATCGCTACTCATGACTGTGCTCATTTCGGTTTTTTGGGGGCTACTTGTCACTTTTCGCTGCTGCTGCTGCAGGAGCAAACGAAAAACACCACCCGGGGTGAAAAGTTTGGGAAATGGGGACATAATCCACTCCGTATTTAGTATACTCTTGGACTTCGACATAACAATGAGAGTATCAGTCCCTAGACACTCGAGGCGAGACCCTATACTGTCCGATGACTGACCCAGAGACGGGGAGGTAATCCAATAGTCCCATTGTTTTGCGTATACTCTCGGACTTAAACAGTAAGAGGAATAGCCCCTAGGGACACAATCCAATACCCTAACCCTATATAGTCCAATGACAGACCGAGAGACGATCGAGAATGAAAATCACAGGAAAAGGGGAGATAACCAAATAGTCCCATTGTACTGCGTATACTGTCGGACCTCGCCATAACTGACAGGAAAGAACAGCACAGAAGAAGACAAGAACAACACAGAACAAGACAAGAGCAGCGATGAACAGCGTGGAGCAAGAGAAGAACAGCAACATCACTTTCCTCTATAAGCTGAATATCAGAAAGTGTAATATGATTGTAAATTTAGTTAATAACACAAACAAATTAATATTTTTGTTAAAACATAGTTTATTTTTTTCCAAACACCCACTATGGTCCGCGGTCAGGCTTTTCGTATTATGACCTGACAACCCTCAATGAGAGGGGGTCCCCTATCCGCCACCTGGGGGACGCGCTAGGCAGCTCTGTGGGTTGAGCTCCTGTGTTTTTGATCACAGGTTCCTAGTTCATAAAAAGGCTACTCTGCATTGACAGGCTGGTAACTGTACAAGTACAAGTACAAGTATTTACATAGGCTGCATTAACCTTTCCTTTTTTTGGTTTTTTTTTGTTACTTTTTACTTTTTTTTTTAATTTTTTCTTTTTTTCTTTTTTTTTTTAATTTTTTCTTTTTTTCTTTTTTTTTTTTTTTTTTTTTTTTTTTTGTTATCGGTTAACAGACGACTCAAAAAAGAGTGGTCTGTTCATACATCAAATGAAAAGCTTTCCCACTACATAAAGTACATATGTACAATCGAGTCGGTCAGCCGTTCATCCGATTAAATATCTAAGGGTGTCGTAGACACCCCGTCCGCCAAAACGTTACGTTTTGGGTAAAAGTACGAAAAACCAGCTCGCTCTTGCAAGTAGGTATAGATTTGGTTGTCTACAGAGCGAAACCCTCTGTTGGTTCCGGAGCCAGAGTTCTTCGACAGGAGAACGTCCATGTATTTCTCCTTGTTGATGTCGTTTGTTCTCCTGTTGACTCCTTTACAGCTGAACTTGGTTTCGTCTCCAAAGCAGAAGTACGTCTTGCTACACAGGGCAATCATCCCGTCACCACTGAATTCTGTCTTGAATAGTCCTGGAGTCCTCTTGTCCCAAGCAGCCAGTTGTGGTGTGTCGGTACGGGGAAACCAATTCTTCTTCTCTGCTTCAAAGCGCCGACGCAACTCCGGTTTGATCACTTCCTCCAAACTATCGCCAGAGAGAGCCATGTAGGCACTGTCGGTGTCCATTGCACAATATTGATAATCACGGCGATCCACAAAAAACGTCCATAAAATCGTAATAAAATTCCAACATCCGAAGCTTGGCGTACTGGTAAACGAAACACCCAATGTGCATGGGCAGGTCCAGGTGTATGGTCTTCTTACTCATTTCAACTTCGAAAGTTTTGTCACTCAGCTGGTTGCACCGGCGGAAAGAAGGATCCACGAGGTAGCGACTGATCTGGTGTTCCTGGCAGTAAATCACATCCGTGTGTCTTTCCTTGTTGGTCACCGTCTTGCCGTAGCTGGAATTTCCCCTCAGTTTCTCGTTTTCGGCAATTATCTTCTTATTTGGGTCGGTATCTCCGGCTCGCCTGGCATCACTGACTTGATCTCCGAAGGCTCTGAAACACGCCGACGGTGTGTACTCCACCACTTGGTAAATCTTGGTGACTTTCAGTCCGTGGTTGACGTACCATTTCAGCAACGGGGATATCACCATGATCTTCTCTCCAAACATGCTGCCGATTAAAGACTTTCTAGGCTGGGACATGATTCCTTTTTCTTCTGCATAAGTCTTCATGTGGTCCCCAATGTCGTCTCTGGACACGTCCACGTTCTTGAAGACTGGAGGCATTTCTGCAAATTTTGACTTTAGGTCCTCAGGTACGTGCAGGTCCACTTCTAAGGCACCAAACAACTTGTCCTCCATCACGGCTCTCATGATGTCGTCTTCGGTCATGGTGGCGAAACGATCGCAGGGTCTCTGTCTCTGAGACACGAAGGTCTTGATTCCTTGGTCTTCTTTCTTTAACCGATCCCATTCGCACTCCCACATCTGTTTCACTTGGTAGTCGTTTTCTGTAATGTACTCTATTTTTTCTCGGGTAGTCTTGTTTAATTCTTCCAAGCTCTTTCCGTTCAACGGGTTTTCTGTCTTTCCCCGAGTCAGGCGACAACAATGTCCGTGCCACAGGCAGCCCTGGAACTCGTAAACTGTATTAGTATCCTTACAGTAGCCGTCCACGGGAAGGCGCCGATCAGTTTTTCCGTGTCGTTCCCCTGGTGACGTATGTGGTGTCCTGTCTTCTTGGCTTCCCATTCCATCCACTCGATTGCCATTCTTTCGTACCTTCGAGGTGTCTGTCTTTTAAAATGGTCCTCGCTCTTGCGTCGGACGAAGTGACCCGTTGGCATATCCTGCATGATGCTCCACAGGTACAAAGCATTGGCGTCCACACCGTAGATCTTCTTGCACGGTTTTGGGTCTTCGTATTCAGCAGGCCGGATGAAGGTCTGGTCTTTCTCGTGGTATCTGTGGAAGACGATGCTGGGTCCACCCACTATGTTTTCTTTGTATAACTCGTACAGATCTTTGTTCTTCTCGTCCGGAACGGTGAAATAATCGGATAGACCATCGAACATGGTTTTCAGTGTGAGTCCCGGTACGCTGATGCCGTGTTTAAACATGTCCACCTTCAATCCCTTGTAATATACAAACATCTTCTCGATGGCTTCCAGCATGGGCTCCACGTCTTTGTTGTTGTACCATATCAGGAACTCTTTCACGTTCTTCTTTTTCTTTTCCTGCCAGACTTGGCGACACAGCTGGTACTCTTCGGGTGCAATGTTCTCGTTTTTCAGCGTACTGAAAAATGCCTGGTGTGGTGGTAACTCCGTCACTGCCAACTTGTCTAAACCCGTCATCCACTCGTATGGAAAAAATCCTTTCTCTTCCGCACAGCCGTAGGCTTTCAAAAACTGTGAGTAACTAAAGCCGGGCGCCAGGTAGTTGGTGATGTCCAAAAATTTCAACTTCTCCGTCTTGATACACATGAAATTGTTATTGCGCTTCACTGTATACTTTATCTTGTGACTTTCCACCAGACGAGTGAAGAAATCTATCTTCATGGCGTTCACGTCGTATTTCCCGGTGTTGAACCCAATCACGGGTAATTCTTGGAGATGTCGTTCTAGTTGCTGCTTCAACTTGTACAGGTGATGTTTCTTTTCCTGGCGTTCTCGCTCTTCGTCGTCTTGGTATTCTTCCAGGTCCCGGTCCAGTCTCTCTTGGATCTCTTCAAATACACCAGCGTACCTGGGCATCAGTAGGCGAAAGGCTTTGTCACTTATTTCTGTCAAATGTATCAAACACGAATCAACTGTTTCACTGCTATCGCCTTCGGACACGAAACAAATTGGCTCTGTAAACTCCGGTACGTTGGAACACACGGAAACGCTGAGCAAAACGTGTTGACTGGTCCATTCCAATTTATCCGACCTCGGTTTGTCTGTAGGTTGAAGCATCGCCTCTATATCGTAGGTGGCTCTGTACGGATAATATCTGTCCTCTACCGGAACTTGGATTCCTTCGTCCTCCAAACGTTCGAACACTGTCTGTGGTGTATGGTACACTCCGCCGGGATATTTGTAGAGTACTTCGCCGGTGCAGGTTCTCTCGTGTCTATGAAGCATACCCACATGCTTCCACATCTTGTCACATTTTGAACACAGGTAACTGTGGCTGTATTTCTCCATGTTGCTGACATAACTAAAATGGTTGTCGTACAAATTCAAGTTCATGGTGTCCTGGAAACTGTAAGGAGAACGTCGTACTAATCTCGCCGCTACTTCGCCGTCTTCTGTCTCTTGGAGATCGTACACACAGATGTTGAGTTGGAACAGTGGTTCGATGTACGCCAAATCGTCTAAACAAATCCCCTTGAAATCACCGCCGGCCATTTCTGTCTTCTGCAAATATTGGCGATGGTAAGTCTTGGCAGGTACTTCTACGTCTTTCACGGGAGCTCCACGGTGGACGGCCAAACATCGGAAAAAACACAAATTGTCATTATATGGTCCTGTTGATCCACCAACCAATGCGACGACACCACGGTTTTTCAAAATGAAGTCTGGTAACACGACTCTGGCTCCTATGGGGTGTTCCACCAACTTGTTGACATAAAACGTGGCATTTGTCAGTAAATGCACCACCCACTTGGTATCTGGTCTCTGCTGCCGGATGAACTCCAAAATGTCGTGACGGCTCAATTCTTCCAGAAACTGCTCTATGTCTTCTTCGTTTCTTATCAGGTGTGGTACGTCGAAAAACCTGGCGTTGTTCTGGCTGGAATGGAAGTATCTAAGTTCTCCGGTCTCTACGTTCCTCAGTACAAAGCCAAACGACACGTTGATCTTGAAGGCCGTGGTCTGCAGTTCGAACATGTGGCGAACCATGTCAGAAAAGGTACCAGTTGTAATTTCATTCAACGTAAAGTTGAACCGATCCTGGACACGGTTGCCGGTATTTTCTTCTGTCCGGATGGTCTGCCAGTGTCTCAGGTACAAAACCCTGGTATCGGGATCTTCTAGCAATACGTCTGGCTGAAGGTTGATGGCTGTCTTCACTGGTATGTTGTCTGGTCTGCTCATCCTGCGTCTTTCCGCACTGGGGCCAGGTAGTGGCGAGGCTGGTCTCTTCACTGGTTTCATCATCCTGGGCTTGGCATCTGGCTTGGTATGCAACAGTCTGTGGTGAGCAAGGTTGTCCGATCTGTTGAAGTACTGCCCACAGTCTGGACACGTCAGGGTGTACTGGTGGGACTCCTGGTGGCGATTCCGGTTGTCGGCCCTGGCAAACTCCTTTCCACATACCTGGCATGAATACGTCTGGTCCGCAACAGCATGTGTCTTCTGGTGGCGAAGCAGGTTTCTCTTCTCCGTAAACGTCTTACCGCACTTCTCGCAAGAGAACATAGTCGTTACCTTTTCAAAGGTTCAAGACGATATGTATAAATTTTCATCTGTATATATAGCCAGAACGCGGACGTAAAAGAGAACACCATGGGTGTCTTCGCTCAGGTCCGCGTCGACCAAAATTTTCGATTTTTTCCTGAACGCGGACGGAATAGAGAGCACCATGGGTGTCTACGATCAGGTCCGCGTCCACGACATGTTTCAACACGTTTTCTAATGGAAATTTCCATGACGTCACATTAACGGGATCCAACATGAACGCCAAAAAATATAAAAAATAAAAATAAAAAATAAAAAAAATTAAAAATAAAAAAAATAAAAAAATAAAAATAATAATAATAAAAATTAAAAAAAATAATAATAAAAAAAAATATTAAATATAAAAAAAAAAAAAATAAAATAATAAAAAATTAAAAAATTATGTAAATATATTAAATAAAAAAAAATATGATAATATAAATAGAAAAAAAAAATTAAGAAAATAATAAAATACTTACCTAACCCTAAAATAATCTTATCCCTAACACTAGTACCACTTCAAAGTCATAAGGGATTGAGACCAATCCACCCTTTGAAACATGACTTTGAAGCAGGCTGCAAAGCAGAACTAGTGTTAGGGTAAACGATTGTCTTTAGGGTGCTTTCAGGTCTGAGTACAGAGCAGCGTTGAGCAGCAAAGAACAAGAGAAGAGCAGCGATGACGAACAGCAACAAGCCTGAGTAGCGATGAGCAGCAAGGAGCAGCGAAGAGCAAGAGAAGAGAAACTAAGTGAATGCAATGAAATGGACCGCCGTTGCTAAGGACACCCCTCCATTGAGCGGTGACAAGCATCACTTGGAGGTAAGGGGACATAATCCAATCCTAGTCCTCACAGAAAATACCCACAGTTGAAAAGCGCGGTATAAGGGGAAATAATCTAATAGTGTACTTCGTATACTCTCGGACATAACAGTGAGAGTATCAGACCGATGAAAGATCCAGAGACGACCGAGAAGTGCGGGAAAAGGGGAGATAATTAAATCTGGTGAAGCATCAACATCCGGGTCCGTGACTTGCGTCACTTCCGTCAACAAATGGCGGAAAAAACACTCTACTTCCGGTTGCGCAAACCACTTCCGGGTACTTCCGGTTCCTGAACATGCGCAGAACATACATCCGGGTCCTACCACGTGACTTGCGTCACTTCCGGCAACAAAGGGCGGGAAAACTACCCACTTCCAGTTGCGCATGCGCGCAAACCACTTCCGGTACTTCCGGTTCCGGTCACGTGACTTCCGGTTCCGGTTACGTCACTTCCGGTGACGTCATTTCCGGTTCCGGTTAACGTCACTTCCGGCTCCTCCTCGCTCCTCCTCAAATCCGACCTGAACTGTGCCCACATACTACTATCACACATGCCGGCGGGGCCCTTTCTGACATTGTCAGTATTCTAGTTCCTTGGAGTTAGGTCCAACACTGCTACTACGAATAAAATTATTTTTTGTTTTTTTTTTTTTTTTAAATTCGCGTTTTAGTAGCGTAATACTTCACTGTGCAGTCATATGCACTGGCATTAGACGACTGGATTCAGTTTTCTTTTCTTTTCGGCATGATCAAAAATTGATTCAGACCGACATTCGACAGTGCAACCTGTTTCCGCGATACATATGCAACCCTACTACTTATACATGGAAGTAGGGTTGGTCTACATCACGGACACAGATCATACTGTCAAATCTCGCAATGAAATAGTTTTTTATCGTGCACGAAAAATTTATAAAACTCGGGCCAAACCGTTTTCCGATACCTTTTGTAGTCATTTTTACCACTTGTACACGTGTATTTATCGTAAAAGTAGAATTTCAGAATTTCTCAATGGCCAAGGCCAATTTCTTGTAAAACTTCTTTGCACCTTAATGTGAATCTTTATTTGGTAAAGTCTGGCAATAGTCCAGTCAATCTAGCATAAATTTGACCCTAACCTTAAAGTAATAGCAACAGAAGATTTTTAAGTTTTAATCTTTAGCATTATACCCCAAATATACTTAGAAAAAAGTCTAACAAAATCTAACTTGAGGAAGACTAAAAAATCACGATTTTAAAATTCCTATGGAGATTTGGATTGAAAATGGGAGATAACTCTGCAAAAAGGGCAGAAATATCAATGAAAATTGATACAAAATTATAACTTTACCGCTTCTTTTCAGCAGAATGTATTGATTCTTGATATTTTACCGTCTTTAGACTATAATAAACAAATCTAAAGGTGTTTTCATATCTTTTATCAAGCTACAACCTAGATTTCGTAATTCATTAGTTGACCATTTATTAAATTTTTCAACATGTCAAGGTAAAGAATTTCAAATTTAATAAAAATAATTAAGCATACATTCTTCTTTTTGTGGTTTAAAGTTTCTTTAAACAAGGTAGATGCTGAACAAATATAATTTACAGATATAAACAATACCAAAATTTCACATTGTTTTTTCAAAATGGTCACAAAGCCACAAATTTGCAATTTCTTTAATGAAAAATGTGCAAAAAAAAATAAATACCCATAACACTTCGGTTTTGTACATTTCATGAGCAGAAGATTATATAGTATAGTCAAATACGAACTTATAACCCCATCAAAGTATCATACTTTACATGAATTTTAAGAAAATCAACCAAAACCTGACAAAAAAGACTCATTTTTGCAGAGTTATCTCCCCTTTCCAATGTAAATTTCCATAGGAAATTAAAAATGCTGATTTTGAGTTTTCCTCAAGTTAGATTTTATGGGACTTTTTTCTGTGTATATTTGGGGCCTAATGCTATAGATTAGAACTAAAACATTTTCTTTTGCAATTAGTTTGAGGTTAAAACTTAGTTTGACTGGACTACAATGAAACGAATATAGTAACACAAAACAAGTTATATATAAATACACATTGTCGGAAAATATAAAATTTATTTCATCAATGAATATAGATAGGGGCTCAGAAAGGTAATCGAGAGAAATATATGGCACAGAACTTTTAAAAATTTCTAACCATTTCCAAAACTATTTCGGGTATTATTCCTAATCTTTCCACAAACTGTGAATGAAATTTCATATTCAGCCAAACAAGACAATTACAATGTACATGTATTTCTTTTCAAGTCTGCCATCATTTTTTTTCATCATATATTTAAATTTCAAACATTTCTAAATATAATTGGCACAAAAAATGTTGTGTAAATTGAGCACGCATTACGTCGTATTTTCAATGTTTAAACTGAAAAGTTTTGTTTGTCGTAACATGTGGCACGTGCTGTTTACTATTTTCTTCTCGTAGTAAAATACTTTACAGGTGAGTAAGCGTGGATGATAAAAAAGCGCGGGCTACTTATTGCTTCGCATCACGGTGCGGAGGTATTATTGCTTCGCATCATGGTGCGGAGCTATTAGTTTCAGTAGACATACACGCCATCTTGAAATAATTACTGATCGCTGATTGGTTACTTTATGATGCAGCTGAGATACAGCAACAGCCATTGGTTTAAATGAGATAAAGAATTACAGACTTTAGTTGTTCAGGATAAGTCATCAAAAGCCGGAAAATTAACTATGTGTATATCAGTTCCGATCAACTGTCATTACATGTTTTTTGTAATATTCAAACATTCTGAAATTCATTATTGAAATCAATTATAAATACGTGTATATTTGCTTTGTTAATCTGCAATACACACGGTTTGCTTTACTTAATCGTATACACTAATATGGAGTAGGCTTTAACCTAAAGTCGGGCGAAGCCCATTTTTAGTCCGTCGTCATGTAAACACGGCCATATTGGAAGCCGTTGTTATGGTGTCATATTTGTAGGTCATTGAAGAAATTTTCGAATAAAGTTCCCAATGCGCACAAAAACTCGAAAAAAAGTCGGTGGAAAATTATATCGTATAGAAATTACGTTTTGGCTATCGCCAAAACATAATTTCTTTTTAAGTTTGTGCAAGTGCGAAAATATTTTAACAGGAAGTCGCGCTGTATTTTTGAGGGTTTCTGGGATAGATTTACAAATGCTACTTCCGGTTTGAAACTTCAGTCTACTTGATATCTGGATTTGAGACCCATATTCTACACTTAGTCGGGTTTCGCCCGATATAATCCTATGTTTACAACAAAAAATGCATGATTTCTTCTTTATAACTTCTGCCAATCTAGGCACACCTCCAGAGTCGTGTCTATTTGTTGTATTTCATAACAATCAATATCTAAGAATACCACAATTCCAATACTAAATCAACAACCACATGCTCACATATTACCATAAATTAAGATACAGCGAAGCAGTCTACAGCTTTTTAGAAAGCTTAAACTTGGTTTCAGTAGACATACACGCCATCTTGAAACAATTACTGATCGCTGATTGGTTACTTTATGATGCGGCTGAGATACAGCAACAGCCATTGGTTTAAATGAGATAAAAAAATACAGACTTTACTCGTTCAGGATAAGTCATCTAAAGCCTGAAAATTAACTATGTTTTTAACAATGTGGCACGCCGTTGTTATATTTATTCAAATTCCAAGATATCTTATTTATTTAACAAGATATCTTATTGAGTATTAAGATATCTTTAATTTTTATAAGATATCTTAATTAATTTGAAAGTAAATAAGATATCTCTATAAGTTAATAAGATATCTCTATTAGTTAATAAGATATCTTATGTAATAGGACTGATATTCGGATTGAGTAACTGTGTTACGATACTCTCTCGGAATTCAGTCAAGGGACCTAACACCACCTATCACAAGCAAAGATCAACCCAGGTTCCTTGTACAGTGAGACTTTGTCTGTGACTCATTGTCACACTTGGGGACATGAGTCCACTTCGCAAGGTCGGGACGAAATTAACACAATAATTAACACATAAAACTGGACCTTGGGAATACAATTCGACAGTCAGCTATGACTCTATAATGGTAGTTTTGCTATAAGCCAGTTTCTATGATATTTCTTAATTGAAATGAAACATAATGCTGTAAGTAAATAATTTATTTTGGTGTAACTTTACATATAACAAGTGTATAAGAAAAATCATATCAAAACGACATAAATAATACAAAAATAGACTCTGAAAGGCATCAATACTTATACAAAATAATTAGGAGGAGTGAGCATTTAATTCTGACCAGGTGTAGGTTTATTTTAAGCCAAACAGAAGATTTACAAAATGTTGCCAAAAGGTTTCCATACTTTTATACGCAAGCCAAACGGTTGGACCAAGGAAAAGTGAAGTGCTTGGCACTCTCTAATTTACCTTCCAGGAAGTGTATATCTCCTTGGACAAATATACAATTTATAAGTCCAAAGTGTTATAAAACTTTTTGTGTTCACATTTAATGGTAATGAGCAAAACTTTAAAGCTCTATAAAATAATAATTTTAAACTTCCAACAGTCCAACAAAATTAAATAATGAAGAAAACATTTAAACTTACTTTTCTAATACCAGTTTTCTTTACTTCGAATTACAAATAAAAAGTAAACAGGAAATAGTGAGAATATCATTATTAAAGAACGATAACTCAAACTCAATTCTGCCACACTTATAAAGTATATAAGATATCTTACTTCTTTATAAAGATATCTTTTAAACACATACTTTATTAGATATCTTATAAAGTTTATAATATATCTTATAAACTAATAGAGATATCTTATTAACTTATAGAGATATCTTATAAAGTTTATAAGATATCTTATAAACTAATAGAGATATCTTATTAACTTATAGAGATATCTTATATATTTAATAAGATATCTTTATAACCAGTTAAATAAGATATCTCTATAAGTTGATAAGATATCTCTATAAGTTTATAAGATATCTCTATTAATAAGATATCTCATTTAGTTTATAAGATATCTTATTAAGTAAATAAATTTCGTGTATCATGTGCATGCACTGTTTTTAAAATGTCATCGTCTGCATTTCCATATGCAAATCGCACAGTACTAACTATCCATCTAGCTATAGAATCTCTAGAAGCCTCCTTTTGATTATTCTTTTGAAATGTCATAAACAATCTATTAGACTTCCTTAATCCCTTTGTTTGTTCAATGTATATTTTTAACGCACGACAAGGACAAAGTGTTAAATCAGACGGATCTGTAGCATAAATGTCAAATTTCGGAATAAACAACGGTTCCCAAGCTTTAGAAAGTGTTTGTGTCTTTGCAAGAAACTGCATATTAGGAAGAAGTCTTATCCCTCTTTGTTCATTTCTGAAATTTCCATCATCCAGTGTTAAAAAAGGGACAAATATACCTAAGGAGCAATCAAAAAACGTAATCCATTGGACAGACAAACCCGGGAAGACAAAAGAACAACCACAAGCACAACAAATAAACACAGAAAAATAAAAACAATGAACAACACGAACTCCTATAAAAACCAGGAGTGAAGCCAGGTGCTCCGGAAGGGTAAGTAGTTCCTTCTCCGTATACGGCTCCCGTCGTGAAGTTCAACAGTCAATCCGGTGGAAGTCACAAATCGGTGGTGACACATGAAACGTTACGACAGTGGAAACAGGTCCAACATCATCTTAGATATTGGAACACTGTAATGGTCAATCAATTCATGATGACGACCATAAAAATTTCTTAAGTGATGACATCAACTTATCCCTGATAAAACCCTGGTTAAGAAGCTTTTGTGACAGCAGTAATCCTCTTTGTCGAAAGTCAGGGTAACTCACGCATGCCCTTGAAAATCGGATAAGCTGAGAAACGTAGACGCCATATGCAGGCGATGCTGGTATATTGCTACTTAAGAAGGGAAAATTAACAATAGGAAAGTTGAAGTCATCACGTTTGTCATAAAGTTTTGTCTTCAAACGTCCCTCATAGTCTATTTCAAGAAACAAATCCAAATATGAAGCGGACTTTGGTGTATCGTAGTATCCTTAATTTCAAGCTCACTGGGGTAGATAAGATGTAGAAAGTCTTGGAATTTGTCGTTATTTAACGACAACACATCATCTATATAACGAAAAGTGAAATTAAAGGATTGGGCTAGTTTCTTTTTGTTTTCACGTAGTAACCCTTGAATGAAGTCCGCTTCATATGAGTACAGAAACAGATCGGCGAGCACAGTTGGTTCCCATTGGAATGCCGATTGTTTGTTGAAAAATTAGACCGCCAAATTCAACGAATATGTTGTCCATGAGAAAATCTGACATGTTTGTAATTTCATCTTCAGAATACTATTTGTCAGAATCAGAGTGGTTCTTCACGAAATAAGACTTTTTCTACCTAGAACAAGGAATTTATAGCTGCGTGTGAATTTCACCGACTCTTGAAGCTGATGCTAAAGCTAATAAGAATGCTGTTTTAAAAGTCAAGAACTTTAAATCTGCTGTTTGTAATGGTTCAAAAGGATACTTATTTAACACTAATAGAACCAGAGGTAAATTCCATTTTGGTGTCAGCGGACGAACAGTGGGATTCATATTAAACAACCCTTTAATTAGGGAAGATAAGTCAGAATTTGATGAAATTTTGTCACTGTCCTCATGAACAAGTGCAATAGCCGACTTGTAGCCAGGTCCTAGGTTTGCATTTCCAAACTGAACTAAGGTACATAAAGAACTCAGCTATATCTGGAATACATGCCTTAATGGGATCAATATTCCGTTCTTCACACCAACCGTTGTATATTCCGAGTCTTGCATCATAAACTGACTGAGTTGACGACTTTCGGGCATTTGCCATAATTGTTGCAATTTGTTCAGAAAATCCCTTTGACTGATGGTTGAGTTTGACAACTTCCATACCACAAGATTTAGTACCTCTATGATATATTTGAACATTGTTTCGTTTTTGGTACAACAATTCCGGTACATTTGGAACTTTTATTGGAATTTCTATTAACATTTCCAACAACTGTGGGTACCATGACTGCCTTGGCCACATTGGAGCACACAAGAATGACTGTATAATTTTCCTGTCGTATTTTCTGAAGAACTCGTGGTATGAGAACTGGTGGAGGAAACTCATAGGCATATATCCCTGTCCATTTGAGAGCAAATGCATCTATGTGCAGAGCATTTACATCTGGCAGTGGTGAACAATACACTGGAAGCTTGTGATTTTGCCAAGTCGCAAACAGATCCACTGATGGCATACACATTCGATAAAAAATCAGATTCACTACTGTATTGTCCAATGTCCACTCCGTCATGCAGATCATGTCTTTTCCTCGCGATAAAGCATCGGCCAAAAAATTCTTCGTCCCGCTATATGAACTCCTGTTATCGTCACTTGATGTAGTATGCACCATTGATACATTTGCCAAGTCAGATAACACAGTTCTGCCGAGTGTGTTCCTCCATGTTTGTTTATATAACTTATGACTGTCGTGTTGTCTGATCTGACAAGAATTACTTTCTTTCACACTAAATGTTGAGCCTCCTGTAATGCTAACATCATAGCTTTCAATTCCAACCAATTTATGTGTTCCTTGCTGTCCTGTTTGCCAGCTGTCTATATGAGCTCCCCATCCCATCTCCGAAGCATCTGTAACTAGTGTCGTTTGATAAATTGGTTCTTGTAAATTCATTCCTTGAAAAACATTCTTTCTTACTGTCCACCATGCTAAATGTTGTACTAGACTCATTTTCACAGGAATGCAGTGACTTAGTGGTTGAGCATTCGGTCACCACCAAGCTAACAGGTACAGCTGTATAGGGCGCATGTGTAAACGTCCCATCGGTATCAGATAAATACACGATGCCATTAGTCCCAAGAGCCTGAGAATCACAACAGCTTGAGTACTTGTAGATGCCTGCAATGTCTGAATTATTAAAAGTATAGCCTGAAAGCGGTTCTCGGTTAGAGTCACCATTCCTTGTTGTAGATGGAAATGAGCACTTAAATATTCTAGGTCCTGCATTGGAGGTAAGACAGATTTCTTCAGATTTACCATCAAACCTAGTTCCTTCAACAACTTGCAGATCTATGCTTCATTAGAATGACTTTTTTCGAATTTATCAGAAGCCAATCGTCCAGGTACATAAATATGTGAATCAATTTTTTTCTCAGAAAAGCTCCTAACACTGCCATAATCTTGATGAATATTCTCGGAGCTGACCGTAGTCCGAATGGCATTGCTCGAAACTGGTAAGATTTCCCTAGAAACCGGAACCGTAGAAACTGTTTGAACTGACGATGAACGGGAATATGGAAGTAAGCATCGGTCAAATCTAAAGTCAAAGCATAATCTCCTGTTTTCAACCCTTTCATAATGGATCGGAGAGTTTCCATCTTTAAATGTCTTGGCACTACATATTGATTTAGCGGTTTCAAATTTAAGATTGGCCTTAAACCGCCTTGTTTCTGTGGAAATACGAACACTGCTGTAAAAGCCTTGATTTTCTTCGTTTCTTGGTACATTTTCTTTAACACATTTTTCTAATAAAGTATTTATTTCTTCTACAATAACTAATTCTTGAACACCATTCCTTGGTACACAAGTTTCTTTTATTTTTGACCCTGGACATGAATTCCATCCTTAGGCGATTTCTTATGACGTCCAACACCCAACGATCTTGCGTTATCTGTGTCCACTCCCTGTGAAACATCAGTAAACGTGCCCCTACTTGGGAAATCATATTTACATATTGTACAGGATTTTTTGGCACGTTCACTATCTGGCAACTTATTTCCTGGGGTTTGAGAACCCCTTTGGGGGGCCCCCAGGAGTTTTTCGGAAAAAATTCTGTTTGACATATTGGTCGCCACGAAAATTTTCCCTAACCGGCTCAGATGGTATATTACTAGGATTCATACGAGGTACTTTGTTAAAACGACTGTGATCAGTATTCTCATTTTTTCGTTTCCTCGAAAAATCAGGAGCACCTCTGCTATCATCCTTACTCTTGTTCATACTATTGTTCCTGCTGAAACTATTAGCAGAATACACATTTTGTGTTTCCTTAGCATCCCGCAAATTTTCTGCAGATGTGTGTAAAATGTCAAAGTACTGACCATTAAACAGTTGACTTCCAAACACTGGTAACCGTACAAGCTTTTTCTCAGTGGCTTTACTAATGAAATTTACATTGCGTAAAAATACTTTCCTTCGGCTTAAAACTGAATTTGAAACAAGTCAAATCAGCCATGCTTCTAAAACAATTAATTAATGCCTTACGACCTTCAAGTCTTTCATCTTCACATGATGCCTCATCTAAATATGCAGAAATATGGACCCATAAGAAATCGCACGTAAAAGTACTCTAGCTGAAACATCTATTTTGCGAAATTCACTGTCAAGCTCCTTGTGAAAAGGTGGAATTTGAATTCTAGATCGGTTATTATTATTCCCAAAATTACTTCTTCGTCCCTGATTCTGCAATGCTAAACCTTCTTCAATATTATTATCTAATTTAGGAGGCGAACAGAAAGTAAGAAAATCGTCTTTCTTAACAATGAATGCTTTATCATCTCTACCACGGACAGATCTATTTTTTAAATGTCCAGGCACTGCTTCTTTTTCTACAGATTTAACTATCAATAATAGTGCCCTCCAGAGGCAGTCTAGGCAAGGCTTTCTTCTTATCTATGTTATCATGCCTCAGTCTAGATGAAATAAAAGATGGTTTACTAGCCTCTGAAGTTTCCTCTTCTTCATAATTAATATTAAGACTTTTTGTCATTTTATCCACAAAACAATTCCATTGAAATGAATCAGAAGCATCAGGAGCACCTATCGGCACCTCTGTGAAAGAACAAGAGGGATGATCATTACTTCCTATATCTGAATTACTGTCATTACAAGACAACTCATCATTATTCCGGACTGAAGACTGTTCAGATTCCATAACTGATTGTTGGTCATCCACAGGTAAAAATTTATTAAAATGTGGACGGTCCGACTTTTTAATTGATTTTGGCTGTTTTAAAGAAACAACATTAGAATTTTTATCTGTCTTCATCATAGATGCCATCTGTTGTTTGACCTCTTGCTCTATTAAGTCCGCCAGATTTATAGCATCAGACAGATTGCGTCCCTGGCTCTTCCGATGTTTGTTGTATATCCGCCTCCACAGACGAATTTTCAACACTTGTTTTAGATCCCCCTACACAGAGGGATCTATTAGAAGCCGGCACTGTCTTATTCCCTTTACAAAGGTTTTTGCCGATCATGTTTACAACTAATTCCCTATTTTCTTTATCCCAATCGCGGCTAATGTCAAATGGAAAAGACTCGTTACAAACACGATGTTTATAGCATTCATCATGGTTGTCAATCACATTCATCTTTCCGTCGCACTTCACACAACCCTTAAAACGATTTTCCATCACAATACGAATCTAGATGACCAATATAACGGTCATAAAATTATACGACGTTACCTTTTTGTCCAACTTGACAATGGCGGCCTCGAGAGAAAACTGAAGAGTTTATCAAAGGGAGATAATAGTGGGGGTAGGATACAGCTCAAAACCGACGAGATTATACGGGGAAGGAAGGGAAATTGCAATTAGTTAAGAGGCAGGTAAGTGTAAATATTGATACGAACATTTGATACAAAAATTTAGTAACTTAGATATTTTGATGATAATTTGGCTGTCCATAATGACGACTTCAGTATGTACACTAAATAAAGCTAATACTAACAATGAACATGGCCCTTTCCTGGATCTTGATATCTATATCTCTAATGGGAAGCTTAATACTAAAATTTACGGTAAGAGAGATGATTTCCTATTGTTAATTATCCGTTGTTAGATGGCAACGTTCCCTTTGCACAATCATATGGTGTTTATATATCTCATCTTGTTCGATTCGCTCGTGTATGTAACAACATATTTGATTTTAACGAAATAAATCTCTGTATTATTACACTAGTGATTTCAATATCACAAACTTGTCAAAACTTTTACTAAATTTTATCATCTGCACAAGGACCTCATTCGTAAATATAAATCAACGTGCAAACATCTTATATGTTCAGGTATTTCACACCCCATCTTTTATGGTAATATTCTATACAAAGCACAAAAATGTCGTCATTCATCTGAAAAGCTAAACAATCAACAAGGGATATAGTTACGATACTGTTATCAAGTCATTAAAGACGGCATTTTTTGGAATGAATATTGATTCACTCATAGGGTCTTTGCATCGAAAATAAACACATTTATTCTAAAACCAGTTGTTGGCACGATACGGGTTATGTTCTCGTATAATTTATGATGGCATGATACTAAACCCTCAACGGGAGGGATTGTGGCTGATTTTCTATGTGATATAGACAATCTTTCGATCAGTTCAATTGAGGTCTGGTGCTTGCATGTCAGTAACTGCTAGTAGTCCTTTGTTAATATATATTGATCAGTGTCATTTTGCTTAGTTTCTTCTGTTACCTTTTTTAACATCGGACTCGGACATCTTTTGAACTGAGTTTTAATGTGTATATTGCTGTGTGTTTGTTAATTCCACATTGACTAGAGGTATAGGGGGAGGATTGAGATCTCACAAAACATGTTTAACCCCACCACATTTTTGCACCTGGTTTTTGTATAGGGGCCAGCTGAAGCCCACCTCTGGGTGCGATATTTTCTGCTGCGTTGAAGACCCATTGGTAGCCTTGAGCTGTTTTCTGCTCTTTGGTCGGGTTGTTGTCTCTGACACATTAACCGTTTCCATTCTCTATTCTATTGATCATTTGCAGAGGAAAACCAAAAAACCTTCTTGGTTTTAAAACTTGTGTTAACCAGAAACTGAGCAAAAATGGAAGCATATATATATGTATTATAAATGAACAATCTATCTTCAGAATTTTTTTTATTGTTTTTATGACATTTCGGAGGAACAATATTTACGGGTCTACAGATTTTCAATAAAAAAATCACAGTTTGAAAACTAGATGAATGCATAAAATTGAACTGTGAAAAAACATAAATCATGTAGAAAATGTCTCAAAAGCATAAAAATTTAACACTAAGGTTTAACAATATAGTACAAAGGTAGAAAAACTGTGTCTTTTTCTTTCATACAATATTATAAACAATTAATAACCACAACATACCATCTGATCTTGAGTAAGTATTACAAACAATTTGCTTCATATAACATACAGCTGGTGGAAAATGTCACAGAATAGTGGAAGACTTTCTGCCATGTTTTTGACAGTTGATTTCTTGTCAGACATGACGTTCTCTTAAATTTTTTTGGATTTTATATGTAATTTAAGTCTGCTTTTCAACACCTAACAAAAAATGAACTGTCAAATTGACACTCAAATGGATTTTCCTTCATCGCTGTTTGAAGCTGCCACCCTAACTATAAAACAGATTTAAAAAAAAAGAAAATAGTCTCCCATCTTCCCCCAAATCTGACTTTTAAAGTTGGAAACTGCACAAAATATTTTATTGCAAAGTAATTTTTCATGTGTAATTAAGAATAAGTCAGGTTTTAATTCCAATAAGGAGTAATATATAAGGTACAGCATCATTACAAGATATTACACCAGTGGTTCACCCTTCACTGCATATGATGGCAGCATATCTTAAAATTTTATTCAAATCAAAAGTAAAATGATTCAAAAGTATAAAATGTACATGCAGATCATTTTAATTCCATGATGGATATATGTGTATATCCCCCTATTAAAGGGAAATTACAAGCTTGTTCTGTCCAACTGACTTACCAAATATTTTTACAGAATACATCTTTGTGAAAGTACATATATATATCTTCATGAAACTTTCAAAAAAATACCCGGTATTAGCAGACTTCTTTACTAATTGTTACTTACTCAGGATCACTTCACTTGGTAAATATTTTGCCAGATCAATTTCTTGCTTCATCTGACATAATAGCCACCTGATTTTTTAGCTGAACTTAATGAAATCAAATATTTTGAAATTATTGGTAACATAGGATTTAATATTTTTTGAATTCAAATATAAATTTTTAAAATAAATCACTGGAAAGGAGATGCAATCAGATAATTCTGGAAAAATTGAAACATGACAAAATATTAACAAGATCTCTCAAACTGCCATATTCACTGTATATCCTTTATAAAAATTTAACAACAGCAACAACTTTGTTCTCCATGAAAATAATTATATGGAAAGACATAGGTAAAATAGAACACATTTGTACATATAGGGGACAATTTCACCAAGTAAACTTACAGTAATCAGTTTTACCTTTCACTTTCATTGGTAAATCCACATAAAAATCCTTTTTTCAAATAAAAAAATATCTATGAGAACTACAGTTACCATACCAACGTACTTCCCATCCCCTTTTGCATTTTTAGCCTGAACTTTTACCCTTTGATTATCACTATTATTGTCCCATTAAAAATATCAGTTTTCTAGTGAGGGGGATATATAGTGTCTACATACAAATCATAGCTCATTTTAATGCAACAGCTTTATTTGATGAATTTGAAAATCTCAAGCCACAAAGTCTGCATATAATGCCACCCAGCCATTGTACATAATCCAAAGGAAACATAGTATGCATCAATAAAACGCTATAGACAAAACATGGCAATTGGCTGATAACATCTTTGGCTCCTTGTTTGGTAAAGCACCAATGTTAACTTTTTAATAATTTTCCATCAAAATGAAGTGATGACTTGGCATTAATTTGTTCCACATGGCACATAAATGTAATAGAGATATAAACAAAATGACGACCAATCAAAAGCCAAGCTAGAAATGCTCTATTAGGGACCATGGTTTAAAATGACCCACTCGGTAAAAAAAAATGTCATAAATGCTTTTGTCAACAAAAATCAAGGTAAGTCGTTAATAATATTATATGCTGACAGTGAACTATCCACTGACCATAATTAGTGAAGTTTATATTTCACAATGGTGTCAAAATGTAGAAATTTAACTGAAAAATGATAAAGAGGCAGAAAGTGCTGACAATAACTAGATACACAATGCACTTTTGCATAGATGTATTAGGAAAGGATAAATATGACTTCTGTAAGTTTTCTTGATCTGAGACTTTGTTACAGTACAAAAATACACATCAAAAAGCTTTAGACAACACCACATTCTACAAGGTAAAAATGGACCTAAAAATCTATATAAAATGCACTGAATCTACATGAATGAGGTATTTTAATATTTCAAATTCATAACCAACAAGAATGTGTATTTCAAAATATTCAGTAACAGATGTCATGAGAAAATTCATATGAAAATACAACAAATAAAATTTGCTGCAAAAAAATTAGGATTTATATCTGAAAAGTTATTAAATTTGGAATATTACATTATAAATGATTGTAAAAATCTAACTGTTTGCAAGATCTTAACCATTTGAAAAAAAAGTCATAAAAGATTCCACACAAAGAACGAACAATCAGAATTACCGCTTCATTTTTATGAAGAAAAAAAAATCCTTTCTGCTGAAGAAAAAGATCTATTTTTCAAATATGTCTTGAAGTATAATCTTAAATTATATAAAAATAATGATTTTAAGAATATGCACATGTGAATTTTTTTCAATATAAATTGAGACTGAGAAAACAAAGATTTTTCTATTTTTTTAACAATATTCTGATAAGGATTTTAGGTGGAGCAAAAAAATAAATTTTTTATTACTATACAATTATGCAAATAATAGCACTTTTACTGCAGCATGCTTTATTTGTTGTACAATAGCACTCCATGTATACATATCTTTGGATAATGTTAGTAATACAAGTTGTATGAAATCTGGTGTAAATATGAACTGTAAATTAAGCAATAAATAACATTAAAATTTTTAAGAAATAACTACATTGATAATATTACAATGAATGTATTCACTCAAAATCTGACAATTTTTTTTTAAGCTATAATATAATAAAACAATTTTATTGAAAAAATAAATCTGATAATATAATTTGTTCACAACTTTTACTTCATAGTACATTTTATTACAATTAGAGTAAAATAGTCACCAAATACTTGATAATTAGAGAATATAAATTGCATGTCTGACATTACAATCAACAATAGTTATAAATTAGTGTTTACACATACAGTAGGATAAGTATTTATTATTTAAATCTTGGCCAGCCATTACAAATTTTAACATTTTCTTATACTATGTGAGCATTTAAACTGCTCTTTGCCAATTAATCTGATACACCACACATTAATTTCTTGAAAATTACAATCAAATCTATTGAGAATATTTATATATTGTTAATTATGAGAGAAATAGGTCAGTACTGATTACAAATTATTGCATTCTAAAAATTTTAATTTCAAATTCAGAAAATACGTCTTTCTTGCCGGATGAAATTTTTGCTAAAAAAATCATTACTTCTCAGCAATGTATAAAATCAGTATATAATGTACTGTGAGATAAAAAACAAATCTTTTAAATAATTCATGACTCCATGTGTACTTAACATTCTGGAGCATTATATTTTGATGTAAAGTCTGATGTACCACATCTAAAACTAAATTAGACCATAAAATTAATTTTTAGATTTTCGTGCTTTCCTCTTCAAAAAACTGAGGACAGCAGGTAGAATTTATCACTGATTCTTCCACAGTTTAAGGAAAATATGTTCCTGCAAAGAAAATTTAACACATGCAGTACTGATCCAGATTGAACGTCTATCAAATTCTCATATTCAAAAATCAATTATATAAATCCCTATGGTATAAGTTTCAGAGGTTTTGATTTAGTCTTTCAGGCTATTACTCACACTCATGAGCATTTTGCTACACTTCCATGTTAGATCAGATCAGAAGTTTGAGCATTTATAAATGGAAAGTTTAGAGTTTGGAAAATACACAAATACAAATCCAGAAATTTATAGATGACCCAGCCCACGACGAAAATCTAAAAATAATTTTATGTCATCTTACAGTGTGAACAGAATCGATATCACAATTCTTTATACATATGAAAGACTTGCAAGGTCAACACACGAGACTAGAATTTGTCCATGGTACATGTATTGAATATTTACCTGTGATAGTAAAAATAAATTTTATGCCAGATAGACAAACAGAAAAAAAGACGGAAATCTATTTTCTCAGCAAACAAAAAATCTAACAAAAACTTTGTGTACCAATGTTTATAAAAATAAAAATAAATAAATAACCAACTATACAAACAAAAGAATATTTACAAAGCTTAAATAATAATAATAATCTTTGGTCTGAAAACCTTGTCAGACATAAATACTATGCTACAAAAATAAAATGAGATCAATTGTCAATGTACCATATCTTGGATTTGGGAAATAAATTGGATAACTACTAAAGGAGTATGGACAGCGGCTCTTTGATATTCTCACACTTAGGACCCATTCTATAAAGTGTGTAAACGTCTGGCAGGAAAATGTGACTAAAGATTCACAACTTATATATTATAAAAACGAAAGAAACATGTTTATGTTTTTTCATGCTAATAATATTTAATAAATATAATAAAGAGATCAGGGACTGAGTGTAATTTTTTACATGTAACCCAGAACCGTTCCAACACAGAATGGTCTAAAGTGGCCGATATGTAATTTTAAAAATATTTTCTAATAAATTTTCTACTTCTAGTAAATGCAGTATTTTTTTACACAGATAATCTAATCTAATCTTAATTCCACTTCTGTCTACCCACCATTTTCCGAGAAAATTTAAATGTTTTAGTTTTTGTAACAGGAGCAATTGATTGCAAGTCACTAATTTTAAACAAGGATACTGTCAGAAGGAACATTCCACTGGCCTAAACATTTTCAGAGGAGGTGTTGCAAATGTAAAAAGACATGACATGGTCAATTCACACAAACATTTAGGCAAGAAAAGATAAAGGTGACTTATACACATAAGTTGTTTGAAAATTAAATACTTGAATCATCTTGGCCATCTTAAAAGGCATTTTAGGTCCCTTCAATAAATATTTATTCAACATCTATATCAAATCTTTATTGGAAACTAACCTATTAACTCAAATGTTTTATTGGTGAATGTATTTTAAATTAATCCTAAATTTCATATCTACAGTAATGACTCCAACACTTTTGAAAACTCCAGGGAAATTGAATTTTATGATAACCCTTATTTTTTGACACTTGCAAAATTGTCAAAGTTAAAATCATCGTTACCACCTGGGGACAGTCGGTAATTTTAACTTCTTCCATAAGCTAATTACTTTCAGCCCTTATTGAGTGTTTATTTTGTCCCTTTAAACCATTCTGACCATCCATCTTATTAAAAATGATTGAAACAAGAACTATTTTTAAGTAAATTTTATGATTTTTTCATACTTGGAATTTAACTTTTGAAAAGAAATCTGAAACAAGTTCCGAATGAACTAGGACATTCACGTTTCTCAGAGAAATAAATTTGAAATACAGTGAAACCTGTGTATAAAGCACACCCAAGAGACCAGGGATAAGTACCCTTTATGAACAGGTGCCCTTTATATAGAGGTTAATTTTACAAGCTTTGTACACAACATGGACTTTTTCGCAATGCCCTTTATAGACTGATTTGTTAAAGAGAGGTGCCTTTGAAAGCAGGTTTGACCGTATTTCAATGAAATGAACAAATTTTTATAAAACAAATCCTCTTATTAGAATTTAAAAATTTATAGATATTCTAAGAAAAGGACGAAGTCAACAAACGTTGAACATGTGGTATAAGAATCATTTGCGAGATGCCCCAATCCAGACCATGTGTTACATATTTTCAACAACATGGCGGGTAGTCTGAAGTTTGCTAAAATTTTCATCTTCTATTTTAACCAACAAAAAAGATAAATTCATGAAAGCAAAATGAAATACAATACCGCAAGTATGAACTATTATTTTGTTTTCCTAATCTTAAAGTGCATTGACCAGGTCGATCTTACAGAGTAAAAAAATGAGGACAGAAAGACAAAAATCCTATTTTTTCGGCGATTTCCAATTTCCTATAGGAATAGGTGCATTTTATTGTTAAAAAATTAGAGTAATTACGGTATTACTATGAAATAAGAATTAAGGACATTGGTTTTACCTTTTTTCACATCTTAAATATTTCAAAGCCTGTACAATAACAGTATAATTTAGATATCATTGGCATACATTGTATTTCTGTACACTGTGATGTGGTGTTAATGTTTATTATTTTCATTTGATAATACAGTAATAAGTATGTATGTTTAAAAGTTAATTAAAAGTGGTTAATAAATATACTGGCCCACCAATTAAGCTATAATGAATTTATTACTGGGTATTTTGTCACTTTAAAATCTGATTTGTATATTTCTATTATAATATAGGCAATTGTGAATATGATGAGAAAAAAAAATCAAAGGACTGTCAGTGAATGTTAAAGAGCACAACATTGCAGTAATTGCATCATAAAATTACTGATGAAAAAATACACAATACAAACAAACAATACTTTGGTCCCGATTAAAATAGCTACTATTTCAAAGTCAACACTCATATGAAAAAGTAGAAAAAGTTTTGCATTAAAAAAAAAATTAAGTAAACATTGCACTTTGCAAAAATAAATATAAAATACACAAATTTATTTTAAAGCATTTCTACTAAATGCTGGCGTCAAGTCAATGCTGAGCTCTCCTCTACTGAGGTACAATTATGTCAAGTTCTCCTACACTGAATTAACATGTCAAGTTTATCACCAAATAACTGCTTTCAATTAATAACATATGTCATCATTATCTAACAATATCTGATACAGTTATGGATGCTTTAAGAGTCTGAACTGAATTCAATCATAAAGATTATTTAGAAAGTTTAAAAAAATAATTTATTAAAGCTTTCCCACCAATTTTTAAATTATGTGTAACCATTTTTACGGTTATGTTTAATTTTATGAAAACAACATGTGACTTGTATTCACAAATAAATAAAAATTGTAAACT
Organism: Mytilisepta virgata; assembly: GCA_028015205.1. Taxonomy (NCBI): domain Eukaryota; kingdom Metazoa; phylum Mollusca; class Bivalvia; order Mytilida; family Mytilidae; genus Mytilisepta; species Mytilisepta virgata. Next base: position 47,331,617 of record CM051518.1, on the reverse strand, counting down.
TGAAAAAATCAGAATTAGTTAAAATATATTTTGATATAAATAAAACATTCTATTCCAAAAGAATCCTACAGACATTATACCTAGTTCTTAAAGTAATTATTGTATAGATATATTTTATATGCCTCAAGACTTTTTATAAAATCCATCAGACCATTGTTTGAAATTTTTGTAATACATTGTATATATCTGCACCTATTTGGTAATAGACCTGACACCCTGTCTATTTTTTAAACTGTTGTCATGACGATGATTTTTCATACGCTGCCATTCTATTGTTTAATTCTTTAATTCCTTGTTGTATTCTCTTTAGATGACCTACTTTATGGACACCTAGATCCTTAAACAGAAACAAGATATATTATATAAGTTTGTTGCCTGTCCAGTATTTACGACTACTAATGATCACTAGCCTGTCAACACTAAGGTTGTGAGTTCGAATCTCACTTGTGGCAGGGTGTGTTCGACTCCGATCTTAATTGACAAGGATTGCCAATTTTCCTACCGAAGGTCAGTGGTTCTTCCGTGTACACCGGCTTCCTCCACAAATAAAAACTTGCCGCCGAGAAATAGCCACATGTGCTGAAAACGGCGTAAAACCCCCAACTAAACAAACAAACAAACGAAGTACATGAAATTTTTTCTCTTTCCTTTTAATCAAAAATCTTTTTAACAAATTGAGTACATACCCTTTATACATGTACATGTTTATATGATATTTAAATTTCAAATCTATGTACACAGTAATTCCACAATTATTTAAATTTGTTATTTTTTCAAATTTTAAATCTGTTCATTTTATTCATCAATAATACAGCAAATATTTGATCTACATGTATATTGTGTATTTGCACAAAATAAACGTCAGAGTTGAAGAAGACCTCACTGTGATATTAAAATGTAGATCAACAATGAAGACTCATTTCCTTTTCTGCAACTTTGTCAGATCTATGCAAAGATTTTGTGTCAAAAATTTATGAGCAATATTCCTTCTTTCTTATTAATATAATAATGTTTTTAACATCTATAAATATACCTGTATATCACCCTTATCAAGAGATAAGAGTTCTGTGCCCCTGATTTCATGCCCTATGAAGGAATCTCTGTATTCTCCTAATGATAATGATTCTAACCACAACCCGACATCTTCAGTTGTCCATGTGTACACATTGTAAGCTAAAAAATTTTGAATAAAATAAACTTTCAAAAAATTACCTACTGGAATCTGGTTGTTATTTTACAACTTCTATAAGGCAAAGTAGAAGTGATTTTATGAATATAAATACTGAAATTCTGTTGGTTTATCATATGACAATCTATAGATTTTTTTCTGTTGTTAGCAAATTATTAGACATGCTCATACTCTGAATTACATAGTTTTAAGTCTTCAAAGTGTGCCTTTTTTGCTCATATAGCAAACTTGTCATTTTTCAATTTTTGTTTTAAATGAAGCATTTTTGCTGGTCATATTTGACCCTAAATTTCTTCTTTTTTTTTGTTACATACATCTTACGAAGCTAAAATATAAATTATTATAACATTTTGATATTTCATAATGGCTTTTGAGACACAAAACTTGTCCAAACAAAATCTATGAATCTTTCCCACAAATTCAACTACACGTACTTATATCTCTCATTTCATTCCTGTCCTTATCTTTTACTTACATATTGGAATGTTAACTTTGGTATCCTTGTCTTTACCTTTACCTTTCAGTTTGTTATAAACATTTTTAAATCTTCCTGTTTTACTTCTTTTGCTTTGTTCCAATGTTGGAGTTAATGGCTGAAATCAGAAAATATTTATCTGCATGTTATCTCTATAGCTACATAATAATATTCTCATAGTTCTGAACAAGAAACTGTCTGAGTGACAGCAAACTGGATTTTACTTCATCACTGTTCGGAGAGGCTCTTCCGACCACCAAACATGGCTACACTAATACTATAAAATCGGATTAAAAACTTAATTTACATTCTGCTTATTTTCTGAATTAACTTTAAGCAATGATTACAGAGGGGACAATCCCCTAGGGGACTTACAGTCTATCAGCCTCAGTATTAGGAAAATTAATTCGATATACTTAATTTCAACATCCACTTCTGAATTCTAGCATACACTGCAGAATCCTATAATCAACTGATAATTTTATTTAATTATGAATGATGTTCAATTCAGATTCAATTTCTTCGTACTTTACACAATGACTGAATGAATTCACTACAGACAATTATGGTCTCTAATTTGCATTTTTTGCATCTCTTTCACTTGTATTGAATTACCATACTTTTGAGTCTATTACAATTCAATAATTTCTTTATGAATAAAAGCAAAAAACCAAAACCATACCGATTCCTGAGATAGGGGTGTGGCTGGTGTTTGGAATGGAAGGTTGCAGATTTGACAAATCTTCTGTAACTCTACATCTAACTGAGCAAGACACATACTGAGCTGATCCATCACATCAGAGTCTAATCTCTGTAATTACAAAATGATTTTAAATGAATGGAAGTAGATAGGAATTAACTAATAAAGAGATTTAATGTTTTAACTGAAAAAAATCCAAACTATAAATAATTTACTTGAGTTTGCAATTAAAAAAAATAATTTTTTTATTATTGTTTTTTACAATAAACTAACACAACACAATTTTTTTTCTGTCATTCTTTCAATACTAGATATTCCAACATGATACAATGATTATCTATAAAAAAAATCTTACTAAACCACAACATACTGGATATTAAACGATATTAATATACAAATTTTTTATGTAAAACAATTTCTTAACAGCACCTCTGGACTGAGACTACTATAACACAGAGATTGGTCACTATCGATTTATCGGATTATCTGAGTCTCCGGTATAGTTAGCTACGTTATTTTAACGTAGTTTCGTATTTAACGGTAGTTTCGTATTTGACCGTAGCAGACGACATAAATCACCACCTAATCACTGAGACTGCTATAACAGTATCGGATATTATTATTTTTCTTTTAAAAATAAATTAACAAAATTGAATTAATCAAAAAAAGGAAAATAGTTTTCAGTTATCTTTCAAATGTAGTTATCTCTATTCATATTAAAATTTTGTTTTTAGTCATTAATAATTTGTTAATAGTTTCATGTTGTTATTAGCGGCCACTCTTGAAAATGTGAATGTGATTAATCTTATCAATCTTACAGTTACATTGTTTTGCTACACGTCCGTTAATTGTATCTAATATACAAATATTTTACCTGTAAAGACAGGTAGTCTCAATAGCATGGGAGATGCATTTTGTTTCACAGCTGGGTGCCCAAGATACAAGAGGCTCCGTTTATTGCAGTAAACTTTAAAGTTTTATTCTATACTTGTAAAGGTATGTTTCACTGCTGAGTGCCCAATATGCATGTTTATTCTAGTAAGCCTTGTCAAATATCGTCGGTGCACTTGTGGTAGGATTCAGGAGGGTGTGGATGGGGTTTTATAGAATAGAGAATAAGGGGCAAAAAAGTATAGAATGGAGAAAAATAGACCGACAAATAAAGAATAGAGAAAAGAAAATAATTAGGTGATAAAATTTAAAGAATAGAGAAAAATGGCATAGAAATTATAGGAAATAAAGAACCCCCATCCAGACCCTCATTCAGATCATCCAACGTAAATTTTATTTTTGAAACCATTTTTTTAGACTGCATATATATTATCAACGGAACAAAATATAAGTCTGAATTTCTTAAATTAACAATACAAATTGACCTATCACTCAGTATCAGACCTCATGTTGTGTGTATGCAACTTGTCACGTGTGATTCTCAGTTCTGGATCGGAATTGTAACACTGATACAGAAAAAATGATATTTCATATAATTACAAATTTTACATCATTACACAGGTTTATTATTAAGGCTTGCAAATGAAATATCCGGAAAACAGATTGTTCATCTGAATGTAAGTTATGGGTGAGTTGCTCACTGACCCGATCCCACGGCGGATCGTGTCCTTCTTGTCAAACACTTCGGATCACATGCCGAGTCACGTGATCGACGACTTACAATTAATTACTATTTGACTGGTCAGTACGGGAAGTGACCAATCTCTGTGTTATAGTAGTCTCAGCTCTGGATTAGCAAAATAAAACTGAGCTCTTACAATATACTTACAAGTAAAGCTGCTTTATCTGTTAGAAAGACATTGGTATCACTATACAGCTGTTGTACACTTCGTATAAAATCTACAACCTGACTCCGTACTGCGGGCTGAAAAAAAAAAAAAAAACAGAGGGACTTAATATCACTAACATATTCCTATAAACTTATCTTATCTGTGAATAATTTTCAAGTGGTTCAAACTACAGCTATTATATAAATTCTTATTCAAATCAGGCTTAAAATGTGTTTCATATTTATAACAAGAATTGTTGAGATGGTTTTATACTGCAGATATAGGTCATTTCTGGAAATTTTATTAACATATAATCAAACTTAACTTTACTGAACAATCTAGACAACATTAAAATTCCATTAAGGTATTAAAAAAAGTCAACTGGGGAGGGGGGACCTTAATAGGAACAAAGAATGTAGGACAAAAGCAATTTACAGATTTTATTCTGAATCACATCTCCAGCATAGCAGAAAGCCTTTTAATAGAACTTTATTAAGCCACAAGACACAAATCTTCTGTAAGCTTCTAAAAGAAATCTAGAAAGGCACACAGATAAAGTTGTGAGAATCAGTTTTGTTATCAAAGCCCCAATTCTTCCCAAACTTATTATTCCAGCACTATCTGATGATTTGGTTCAATGAAATCATTTGAAAGGATTTTTAGCAGAAGTCTTATGTGAAGAACAACAGCCTGACTTAAAGACATGTCACAAACATCAAAATCAGCTACATCATATCCAGATGTATACAAAAGAAATTGTAACACTGCAAAAGGGCAGAATCTGATTAAACTTTCTTATGGTAGTTGAAAAAAATTAACAATTAATCATGTGACATAATTACAAATCACACACTGTGGAATAACATTAAATAACATGCTGTGACACAAACAACTTTTATATTCTTTTTTACACATACACTGTGGCATAAACTGTGACTATTATTCCAAATGAATCCATTTACAAATCAAATATACTTTCTAACACATGTGAAGTGACATGCAGATCATGCCTTAAGCAGGATGTATAATTTGGGGCATAACTAGGGCTATAAGGAAGACAAAACTGCTAAGGTTGTTTTAGCTACACAACATTTATTAACCTGGCATATTTCAGTTTCATCTGTGTCCAGCTAATAAAAAATAGGTGATAAGATACATGAAAGAAGTAATATATTAAGTATGTAAAAATATTTATTCTTCCCTTCCCAAATCTAACTATTACAGTCCTAATCACACAACTGTGTCTTTTACCAATTTAAAGATATGAATATTTGTCAATGATATTTCTGTTTTATACAATATGAATGTATAAGAATATGGAGAAAAGATCCCAATTTCATCTATCTTACATGACAACTCTCCCAACAATAGATCATGTTGTATGGTTTGAAAAGCATTTATTTTCTTTTTTCTAATACCACTGCCTTGATCTGTCAGTACATTTTACAAATATCATAAGAGTATCGTGAAACAGTGCCAAAATAACTCAACTGCTAAATAAAATGTTAAAATTCCAAAATAAAATGAAACCGTACAAAGAAAATCTCATAAAAAGGAGATTAAATGTGAACCTTTTAATAAAAAAAGATCAGACCAAACTCAAACAAGAAGAGTCCAAACTGTACAGACATCTAGTATAAAATATAGCATGCTAAATACATACATCAGCTAACCGGCCCGATGGGTACAAGTTATCTAGTAACTCTGATGACTGTGATGCTACGGGATACAATTCTTCTTCAACTGCACTGTACTTTCTCGAAGCAACTTTTACACTACAGAAAATTACGAAATTCATTTAATAGCATAAATTATATGATACCATGAAGTATTATTCTTATATACACAATACTTAAGACAGACATATAAATTTGACTATTAAAACCATATATGATGACACAAACAGCAATATAGATCTCACTTAAGGTGTGAACCTTGGTTAGTCACTGAAGACCTTACGACCTTACAGTTACTTTAAAATGAAGACCAGCAATAAAAGCACTTTCCACCTGTTTGTGTATTGTTCTAGTATTACACAGGTTAGATTAACATGAACATTAATGCATTTTCTCCTTGCTGACAATATTTGATATGAAAAGGAGACTATAAACTAGAGGATCTCAGGAGTCTGTATCCCTCACCTGGACTATGACCATCTTGACTGGCAGCATGGAACATTGCTGTCAAGTTCCAATTGGCTCACTGGTTTCAAAAAAGAAGATCTTTCAGTGAACTTTCCCATTAGGTCCTATTTTAAACTAAGTTCCGTTCAGCCATCTTGGAACTTAGTCATCGGGTAAAATTCTGAAAGAGGACCAACTAAGGACCATTTCTGTCAACGTTTGCTCCAATTGGCCAAGTGGTTTCAAACGACAAGATTTTCAAGTAAATTTTGTTTAACTATGTTCGTCTCTGGCGGCCATCTTGGATGACAGGCAGGGTCATTCAATATACTTCTGGAAGAGAACAACCTAAGGACCAGTACTGCCAAGTTTTGTTCCAATTGGCCCAGTCGTTTCAGAGGAGAAGATCTTTGAAGGAAAGTTTACGATGACAACAGAAAAAGACAGACGCCAATTGGGCCAGGTCAGCTAAAAAAAAGGAATTTTATAAAAATGTACTACATACCATTTTATAAGAGAAGATGCAGCTTCTACAAAACTTTGTAATATTAAAGATTCTTCTAGTGAAAGTGACACTGCTTGTGGACTTGGTAATCTTTCACTTTTCTGTTTCTCTGACCACTGTGTCAATGTCTTTTCAAATGCCTTGAAAAAAAAATTTCAAATAAGTTCTAAACATAGCACATCGAAATTAAAAGTCAAGGCTCAGTTAACTAAATTTACTTACAAAATGTATTTAAAATCAACTCTTTGACTCATGTGCCAATTTAATACTTTAATGGACATTTCAATTGATGCATGCCTTGGATACAATAGAAATCAATCTCAATGTGAATTTCATGCGGAGTACATTTCTTGCATTTTGATTCCCAATGTCTTCATAGAGTATGACTGACGTCAGAAGTAAAATTTTGTATGAATATATATTCCCAGTACATTGCATTTTTTTTTTAATTCTTACTGACATGAAATTTAATTTTCAAATGCAAACTTGGTGCATTAATTATAAGTATATCCAGCTCTCTCAAATTTGGTATGTTCATAGATTCATGTGTCATTCTTAACCTTAATAATTCTATATTCACTTTAGTCATTGTTCCATAAGGAAAGAGTAAAACTTATATTAAAATACTTTTTTCCTGATCAGAAGAAATCATTTGCAAGGGGATCTTATTTTAATCTGCAGTGTTCAGAAACTCATGACTTTCATAATGTTTATCTATTTTCAGTTTAAAATTTGATGTTGTTGGTCTCTGATTGGTGTATCAATGCATTAATTAAAACTTAGTCAACCATGCAATGAATGTAGGTTATGGTGATCCTACTGTCATATGAATATTTATTTTTGTAATTCCACAGATTTACATACATCACTTTTGTATCTACATGCACTTAAATAAAGACTGGAGAGAGTAAATATTGTATTTAAACTTCATGAATTTCATTTATCAAATCTCTAGAAAGCATTTAGCTCTCTTCTATGAACTCACCCTATCTCTAGTTAACATCTGCGCTCTGTTTTTATGAACTATTCTGATATATCCTGGCTTCTGATTCCAAGCCTCCCCATCAACTTGAACAGGAACAGCCTCATCACCAATAATTGTTATTTTCACTGATCGACACTGCATAAAGATTATAATTTATAATTAAACTTACTGTTTAAAAATAACTATATTTTTTATTTTTTTGTTTAATGTAAATTTTCCACCACGAAAACTAAAAATTTACAGATATAATTCACATTTACTATTAAAAACATCAAAAAACATATTTAACAGCAAGAGGCATTCTACGAGTAAACTGATCATGATCAGTGCAAATACGAAAATTCTACATAATATTACATCGTCCACTAATTCCCTCTCAAGTATATGGCTTGAATTTACAAAGGTGAAAAATCTGGCATTATGTTTTTGCTAAAAATATTTAATAACAATATAAAATCCTTACATCTTTAAAAAATATACACTGTACATGTATATTAAAGTAATCAAAAAGATTTTAAAAAACATAACATACAGACTAAACAGAAATAACAGTATTATAAGGACAGTTAACGTAGGAAGACAATACAGACAATGCCTTGAGCAGAAAATAATTTTTAGCCTCGGAATTAATGTAAAAAATTCTTAATTTCAATTCATTTACTAAGTATGCACACTAACTTTTTGCAGTACAGTTATCTTATATATGGTACCTTTTCTATACATCATAACGTCAAATATTATATTTTTTTTATTTTTACTATATAGTTTAACTATCTACCTTGCCATTTATGTATTTTCTATGACGTAAGTTTACTGATCGACACCCACGTCAAATAATTTTTTGTTTTTGTTTACATTTTATGGACAGACTCAGTCTTGCTCTGGGTTTCAAAGAGTCAACAACTTTTATTTTTATTTTTTTACATGCTCGTGATCAAGACTATATTGGTCGAAACGATGGGTATTTTTAACTTTTTAGTTTGTTGTTTTTTTTTTTACGATTTTATATTTGGTTTTGCTCGACTTGTGTATTTCATACATGTTAGTCGTTTTATGTATCTTTTGACAGCTCACCATTTCCATTTACTTTTCTTGCTATCTAACAGAATTATACCTGAGCTATTCTGTGATGCTGTATATCCAAGACCCTGGATACAGCCATTTGCATACTCCCAAACACAGCTACTACCTCTAATATTTTATCGTCGAAACTAGGTGCTTGAAATGTCTGAAGAAGAAAAATCATAAAAGAATTTGTCAGTTTGAGTTTTTGAATAAGACATAATCTAATACTGTTTAAAAGGCAGTCAACTACATATTTTATATGTATTTTTTTTATATTATAGTCAAGAGATGATTTTCCCAATCAAGAAAAAAAAACGGAAGTGCTGTACCAGAAGCCATATTGCTATGTGTAATAAAGAAACCATAATGGACAAATGCAGATTTATAATAATGATTATCAATCTTTAAACTTAATTTTTAGATATACATTTTTGTACATGTACATAGTATTTTCAGTATAAATAGACAAATGGTCCTACAACTGACTGCAGGGTTATATATGTAATTTTACATCTTTTTTCACACAATATAGATTTACATGTATATACACATATGTACTTACATCATTTTCCTTTGTTCCACCCCAAAAATTAGCACCTCCCATATAACTGGAATGAAAACAATAGCACATATGTAGTATCCAACTGAATAGTAACACATCTTGGAGATGGTAATGTTTTATTACATTTCGCTGAAATTTTTATAAAAATTATTCTACAAAAAGTCAACCTAACTTTACTTATTTCGATTAAATTTTCACATTCCTTTGGTATCAATAATGGAAGCTTGGTCAGTCCAACCCAAACGACCATAGAGGTCTTATACTAATTTACAAGTATCTTCAAACAATTTTATTTTCTTTATAACTTTCCAACTGCCATGTTATTTTTTGCAGTCACTTGGGTGCTTGATGGACTAAATTCTGCTGTACATGACAATACCTGCTGCTGCTGTAGTAATCTTATGTTAAGTTATTGTACATTACCTTGGTATATTAAGTATGACAATGCCTTGAAGACTAGGTAGTGGAATTTTCTGGCCATCACATTCCAACTGTACACGTTGGTCCAAGTTTTTAAATGTTCTCTGTAATATTTCTTTTCCTCCCAGAACACCGTACCACATGAAATTCTTTGTTCTGCTTCTTTATGGAAAGTACATGTAGAATTACAAATTAGTTCAATCTTGCCACCCAATATAACCAAACTTTTATATACCATCAAACATAGTGGTCAACAGCCCTTATAAAATATATAGATTCCAACAATTATCTATGAACAATTTTCAACATGTCTGGATTTTCACTTCATTACATGTTTATATTTTCACTTGTACCATTAATTCAATAATTAACATTACTTGTTTCACTGAAATCTGTAAATTTTATTGGAAGACACTAATCACATGGTTCCTAAAAGTGATGTTTTATAACACAATAAAATTCTCCCATAACTTTAATGACACAGAGTAATATTTCAATACAATGCGAAAAATATTTTAAACTGCAGTCATTTGAATTGAATGCATCATTGTAGTAGTTTTATAGGGTTGTAAAAGCCTTGACTGGGTGCACATTTTTTGTATGAAGCATTTCCGTGCTTTATTCAAAATGTGGTTCGGTCAAGGCTATTACACCCCAGTAAAACTAGAAACATGAAGTATTCAATTCTTAAATAAAACAGATGGAAATCTAACCTGCATTTCTCTGGATGTTCATCCCTTTTTGTTTGAAACTCCAAACTTATTTTTGCATCTAAACCAATTCCAAAATAATTGTTCATAACACACCTCTCTGTATATTCACTTCTACAACACAAACAGATAAATCAATAATGTTTGTTGTTAAAAAAAAATATCTGTTTATATTCGATGTACAACATTTCTGATCCTGGAATATTTATAGTATCTTAATATCATAAATTACACGACAACCCACTTAACATACCAATAATTCACAAATGCTTGAGGCAAAGTAAAAATATACTATATGAATTTTGAATATTTGTGCTTTTACAGGACTACACTTTAAAAATTGTATTAAATGAAGCCTACAACAACTACTGTTAAGTCTCTTCGTGAGGCAAAATCAGAGGTATTATTTCACTAAAGGTTTTTTTCTGTATCTGATATCATTTTTCTAAAGAATAGTACATTTTCTTTCTATAGTATCCAATGCAGGAATATTAAGTTGTACTTAAAAAAGTAGAAATAAGGTGATGACATATAATAAAGATGTTTGTCAAAATTTTGCTTTGTCATTTTAAAAATCCTGGAAATTTGTGTATTTTTCTACTGCACAAAGTCAATTCATGTACTGTCAGCATTTCAACTAATGAAACACATATATTACATGTGTAAATTGATTACTAGATTTTACAGACCTGGTTTTGACAACCGTGTAAAAAGAGCAGAAATGATACTTCGGAAAGCATTTCATGTATAATAAAGAAACTGAAATGGACAATACAGACTGCCAACAACAGAAAATCAGGTGTAATTTTATGAAAACTTACGATGGTATTTCTTCCTCCATTAAAGGAGAGGCAGCTGCACATAAAGCATCAGCATTTGCTAATAAAACTTTACTTATAAAACTACCTCCAGCTAATTTTGCTGCTATACTACTGCTCAAACCTGTAATACATAAAAAATGTTCCTTGATGATCTACTACATGCAATAGTCACTAATGTTCATTATCAAAATTCAATTTTATAACCATTTTTAACCATGGAACTGATTCAAAGCCAGGTGCTTGAAATGTTTGATAAAAAAAACTAATGTAAATTATCTGTGCCATTCCCCTGAATCCAGTAAAATCCCCATACATAAGGATTGAATAGGCATTTCAATGTTAATCTATTTACATTCATTACGTATTAACTGATTATTAACTGATCATTTTTTAATCACATTATTTTTAGATGAAAATAACGCTGTGCTTCCATTTGCAAAAAACTAAATGAAAAAGGTTGAATAAATACAGGTTTCAGAAGAGTGATTCTGATGAAATTCCTCCACAAGTTTTTAGTGGAAAATATTGCTTTCTGCAGAATTCAAAATTCTGAAATTGGATTTTTCTGATCTCTTTACATAGAATTAAATTTGATGTTAGTACAAAATTCAGATGAATTTCAGTTTTCAAATATTAATATGCACAAAAAATATCTTTTTGAAATAAAAATAGAATATATAGGAAATTGGTGAAAGTTTAAAAAATTGAAAACCAACAGAAAAGAATCCTCCAAAGGACTTTTATACTACACATGATGCAATAAATCTACCATGATTCAAAACTAAAACTTCCTGCATAAGAAAGGTATCAGTTATATGTAAATAGAAAAGAGAGGTTTGAGCTGCAGAAAAATTACAGAGATTTGCCAACATATCAATAAACTATGAAAACACATATAGTCTAAGAAAAGCTGGTAAATGTGAGATCCAAATACTTACTAGGTAATGCGCCATAATCCACTATAGGTAAACCTAACAGTGATATTGGAATGTTGTCTTTAGAGGAACTAGTTTTATTGGACAGATTGGAACCTATACTTGATAACGTACTCATACTGCTGATCCTTCGTGATGATATAGGTAATAACTTTGGTGAGATATCTGAAATTATTCATCAATTATACTATATTGATGACTTGGAAGAAATTTTAATCACTGCCAAATTTTTCTTTTCATTTGTAAAATGTAAGTAGTAAATTGTAAGTAATACTTTTGTAATAAATTAAATAAAGAGCCTCGCTATGCACAGCATGATAAGACTGCAACTTTGACACTTGTATCTCAGAAAAAATTTGACAATATACTTATGAAAGCACTCATCAAGGTGAAATCAAAGAAAAAATCTTAATAAGAATTGGTTGGAAAATAAAAAAAATAATTTACATATGAAGCTACACTAGATAGAAGAAATCCAATGACACACTACTGGAAGCACTCATCCTGATGATCCCACTTACAACTGGATGATAAATAAAATTTTTAGGTGTCTTGCAAAATGACTAATTTTGGCCCCTTTAATCCCTTTTATCTCTGCAACGACAAAAGTAAAACATAAATGCCTGGAGTAACTTTTATTACATTTCTTATGATGAACCACTTAAAAAAAAGTCATCAAAATCAGATAAGAAATTAAAAAGTTTCGAAAATAAACTGTGTCCCTTTTTTGGCCCCTTTTGTCTCTAAAACAGTAAGAGATAGTGAAAAACTATCTTAAGAAGTTTTTCCATTTTCATTAAATAACATTAAAAACAAAAAATCATAAAAATCTGACAAAAATTAAAACTAGAGGCTCAGTGGGATGAGCCTGTATCGCTCACCTGGCACGAAAGCCATTTTTTACTGATGTACCTCAAAGAGAGGTCACTTCTCCCTATCATTATCAAGTGTGGTAACCCTTGTAGGAACCAAATTTTTCTGCACCAAGGACCTCCTACTTACAGGTCAGCATATTCTAAAATTTGGCAGTTCTCCAGAAGATTTTTGCATTTATTTCCCATAGGGTCTTATGTTAACAAAAGTCCTCTGCTGGTGGCCATCTTGAATGAGGGATCGACACCAAAGTAACAACACTTGGTCAGCTCCTTATGAGGAACATTCAGGCCATGTTTGGTTTCAAGCAATACTGCAGTTCTGTAGAATTTTATTATATGCCATAGAGACTTTCTGTCAAGTTTGGCTCTATTTGGCCAAGCAGTTTCAGAGAAAAAAAATTTTTTAAATCAACCAATCAGAAATAAGAATTGCCCATGTTTGTCCCCTGATCTGGAGGAAACTTTGTAAAAAAACCTCCCACAGGTGCTTCCTGTCAAGTTTCGTTCCATTTGGCCAAGAGGTTTCAGAGAACATTTCTTTAAATCAGCCAATCAGAAACAAGACTTGCCCATTGTCGTCCAATCAGGATGAGAAACATTGATTTCATACAAGAATTTCCACAGATGCTTCCTGTCATGTTTGGCTGACAGTTTTGGTCAAGCAATTCCAGAGAAAAAAAGTTTTTTTTAATCAACCAATGGGAAACAAGAATTGCCCATGACGACCATGTTTGTTGCCTGATCGGGACGAAATGAGAAAACTTTGTAAAGGACCTCTCATATATGCTTCCAGTCAAATTTCGTTCCATTTGGCCAAGTGATTTCAGAGAAGATTTTTTTTATATCAGCTAATCAGAAATAAGAACTGCCAATTGCAGCCATATTTGTAGTCCAATCGGGACAAAATTAGGATAGAGGACCCCCATATATGCTTCCTGTCAAGTTTTGTTCCATTTGAGAGGAGAAGAATAACAACAATAGCCTATGGCGGCCATGTTTGTTGTTCGATTGGGACGAAATGAGCAAACTTTATAAAAGACCTTACATAGATGCTTCCTGCCAAGTTTAATTCAATTTGGCCTAGTGGTTTCAGAGGAGAAGATTAAAATGTGAAAAGTTAACAGACAGATGGAAGACGGATCCCAACTGATGACAAAAGCTCACATGGCCTTTGGCCAGGTGAGCTAAAAATTACACAAAAATTATCAAAAAACCCTTAATGACCCCCAGAAAAAAGGGGAGAGGCCAGATTCCCCAAAATCAATCCCAACCTGTATTTTTTATGGAAGACCATTGTGGAAAAATATTATAAGAATACGTTCAATAGTACAAAAGTAAATGAGCAGAAACCTAACTGTATACATATGCCGACACTGATAAGCTCATACCATAATACGTCTGCAAATATTTGCGGTCATATAAAAATTGATAAATTATTCCAGATTATCCATCAGCATTTCAAAAACTTCTTGATTTGACCATTTAAATTGTTATAATATTTTTAAGTTACAAAAGATATCTTGAGTTACATTTGCAAGTCTTACTATCTTTTGATTTAAAAATGTTATGATCATGAAGGGTATATTAATAATACAAAAATATCATAAACTTTTATTAAATCAAATCTTCAATCTTCCATTTCTCACCTGTTTTACTGATAATTGTCTGTGGTCTGTGTGTCTCCTCTGCTGTAAACACAGAGAAGGAAGGAGCCGACCTAGAAGTGACATTATCCGTCAACAGGGTACCAGTATGGTTGTTGTCCAATTTCTCTATACTTCCTATGGACCTTGATGATTCTTTTTCCCTAAATTGTTCTGTTTGGGCATTTTGTTCATCAACAGCTGGAAGAAAAAGACTTTCTAATTATCTTCTTATATCAGTAATGGTGCTAGTGATTTGCATGCATAATTGATAATTGCAAATGTTTGCTCCGTCATCATGACTTCTGTGATGAAACAGTTGTTCAATGCAACAATGTCCCCTTTACTATTCACATTGCAATTAATCATACTTTCTATTTTAATTATCCAAAAGTGACTCTTTAAGAAATTGTCCTTTTAGTTTTACTGAAAAATAAAATGCTCCGCTGGGCGCAGCTTGATACGACCGCAGAGGTCGAACCCTGAACAGTTGGGGCAAGTATGGACACAACATTCAAGCTTGATACAGCACTGAATTTGGTTGATTGATTGATTGATTGTTGCTTAACGTCCAGTGGCAAATATTTCATGCATCTTCATGACGAGAACCAGTTCAATTTATCAAACAATTCAATTAGGGGTGGGATGGGACACAAAGGGGAACCAATTTTGACTGCCACTGTAAAAGGAGGATGGTTGGGTAGGGTCGGATAATTTAGCCTCCTGTAGCGGCCATCAGCCTACTCTTTTTCGAAAACTACAGAAGGGGTCTTTAGCGTGCAGGGAGTGTGGCATTCTCCAAACACGTTACCCACTATGGTCCGCGGTCAGGCTTTCCGTATTATGACCTGACAACCCCCCCAACGAGACTGAATTTGGATTGTGAATAAATATTTGACACAGCATAGGTTTCTGACACAGAATTAATGTGGTCTAAGAACTTAAAATTTTTTAATTTACCTATTCAAACAATATCAGTATTATTTGTTTTTATATATAAATCAGAAATAACCAATTTAAAATTTAAAATTGGGCACACATATCAATTTCTTGCTATTGCGCAATACTGTGCAATTGAAGATTTCTTGCTATTGTGCAATACTGTGCAATTGAAAATTCCCCCCCCCCCCAAAAAAAATAAATAATTTACCCCTTTTTTAGCTTTTGTGCAATACACTATGAAGTTGCACATTGACCCCCCCCCCAAAAAAAAAAAAACCAAAAAACAATAAAATTTATTGTAACCCCCCTTTTTTTGCTAAAAGAAATTTGAAATTTCCTTTTTAATTTATGAAATATGAAATGAGAAAAAAATTAAATGTGTTTGGATTACCTCCCTTAGCCCACCAAGATAATATCATACATTTCTATTTACTTATACTAAAGTTATTGTGCAAAAACCAAGAAAAATGCTTATTTGGGCCCTTTTTTAGCCCCTAATTCCTAAACTGTTGGGATCAAAACTCCAAAAAATGGTCATAAACCTTGTGTTAAAATTTCATAGATTTCTATTTACTTATACTAGAGTTATTGTGCGAAAACCAAGAAAAACGCTTATTGGGCCCTTTTTTGGCCCCTAATTCTTAAACTGTTGGGACCAAAACTCCCAAAATCAATCCCAACCTTCCTTTTGTGGTCATAAACCTTGTGTTTAAATTTCATAGATTTCTATTAACTTATACTAAAGTTAT
The DNA here is from genome assembly GCA_028015205.1 of Mytilisepta virgata. Classification (NCBI taxonomy): domain Eukaryota; kingdom Metazoa; phylum Mollusca; class Bivalvia; order Mytilida; family Mytilidae; genus Mytilisepta; species Mytilisepta virgata. Next base: position 47,315,137 of record CM051518.1, on the reverse strand, counting down.
AGTGCGAAAACCAAATGTCTACAGACTCCGACGGACGACGACGACGACGACGACGACGACGACGACGCCAACGTCATACCAATATACGACCGCAAAAATTTTGCGGTCGTATAAAAAAGATACTAGAAGCACTGTGAGCAAAGCTCACAAATGTATATCAACCACTATGGCTGCAATAATATAACAAAATGTATAAGTCCATGTTTGTCTATGGGAAACCCCAAAAATAATTTTGGTCAAAAACAAAATAGAAGGTGTACAATGGCAATGTACACTGAAGATTCCCTTTAAGTTTCATAGAAATCCATTAACTGGTTAGGAGAAGTTGCAGATTGAGCATACATACCCCCCTTACATAACCATATTATGTAGAAAATTGCAAAGCCCATGTTTGTCTGCAGGAAAGCCAAAAAATCAAAAATAAAATAGGTGGTGCACAATGGCAATGTTCACTGAAGATTCCCTGAAAGTTTTACAGAAATCCATTTACTGGTTTAGGAGGAGTTGCAAATGGGGCATGCCTACCCCACTAACATTACCATATAAATAAATGGCAAAGTCCATGTTTGTCTGTGGAAAACCACAAAAATCATTTTTTCAAAATTAAAATAGGTGGCGCAATGAAATTTCCCTGAAAGTTTCACAGAAATCCAATCACTGGTTAAGGAGGAGTTGCAGACTGAGCATGCCTACCACACCCCCATTTTTTCAATTACCAAATTATGAAGAAATGGCAAAGTCCTTGTTTTTGAAAAAAAAACAAAAAATCATTTTGATCAAAAATAAATAGTTGGTGCACAATGGCAATGTACACTGAAGATTACATAATAATCCATTCACTGGTTAAGGAGGAGTTACAATTCGTGCATGTTTAACCCCCATCCCCCCTCTTTACATTACCATACAATAAAAAAATGGCAATGTTAATTTCTGCCTGTAGAAAACCCCAAAAATCATTCTGATCAAAAATAAAAATAGAGTACAATGCCATTTTGTACTGAAGATTCTGAGGGTTTCATATGAAATCCATTCAGTGCTGTTTAAGTAGTTGCGGACAGACTGACCCCATCCCACCCTTACCATATATCCCTGCTTCGGGAAGCCAGTAAATGCATATCACTTATTCTTTACAAGACTGAGTTAAGTATTATATACCTCTTTCTGTATGTTCTATGATTTGTCTTACTGCTTTCTTCAAACTATTGGCTCTGGACATTAAAGCATCTCGTGGTTTAAATATTGTCTGTAAGATAGAAATCACTAGTTAAATTACATCATCTCATGGTTTAAATACTGTCTGCAAAAGAAAAGTTACTGTTATCTCATTTTGGTTTTGTTTTAGGGTTCAGGCAGATCGCAGCAACCCAGGCATCCCACAAAAGTAGGTGGGTCACCATGGGGACAACCTGTACCCTTGCAGAAATTCTTCCTAGACTAGGCTAGGGAGCCTGTATTTCCCCAGACTCATTATTTTCCTTACTCATTAGTTTAAGGCATAACAAACACCATGTGTAAAATCCAACTACTTTTAGTTCCACCTTTACATTGTTTAAGGTGGTTCATCTGTATCAATACTGCAAAATTTTAGATTTAATTTGGTGAAATGAACTTCTGTTTCAATTAACAGTAAAAAGAGTGTTGAGTTCATTCTTTATTTCCATGTTAAGACCAAATAAAAAAAACCATAAACTAAACATTTGACTTTTTGTGAATTTATGCAACCATTTACAATAAATATAGAGTTACCTCCCATATCTGTAAATTTGTTTCCCATTTACTTCTATCTTTACTGATCATTTTGTTACTTACAGATTTAGTATTTGGGATATTTGTAATTTCCTGTGGGACTATATCTCTGTCAGGAGAACCAAGATTTGGTTCTGGGTCTGTCTTTGGTACCTATAAATGATAATTACAACAACTTAATATATTATCTCTACCATCTACATCAATACTGGAATTACTCAATAATGAAGCATACAATTCTACTTCATCAAGTACAGTAAACTCAATAATAAATTATGATGCGTTTCGTAAGATGTACATCTGACAAATGAATTCTTGCTAGTGGTAATCCATTATAAAAGGACAGCATTCCAATGAAGTTAATACACTTACAAGATTTTAATGTGATTTATCCAACACTGACAATAGTAACATGCATTACAACACGAATGAAGAGTAAACTAGATGTGTGACATATATTACTGGGTGCCTGAATTACTGATCATTTATTGTAATTATTTTAATCTGTTGATCTTTTTTTTTTATCTTCATAATGATCTTAATGGCTAGAGAATTATCCATCATGGAAATGCATTAATGCTTATCATACATTTAGATAGTATTAGATGATAAGGTTTCTCACACACCATTATAAACACAGATGCGTAAAATCAACCTTTGAAGAACTGATTTCATGCAACAAACAGCTGAATATATATGTCTATGAAATAAATGTTGAACAAAACAATCTTTATTTGATCAGTTGCTCTGTTTTTCAGCTTCAGTTATATTACAGTTATATTTCTTATACCCATATACCAAGGTATAAACTAGAAGTACTGTGAGCTCAAAATATATATATCCCCCACTATGGCTACAATAATATAAGGAAATTTACATGTCCATGTTTGTCTATTTGAACTCCAAAAATCAAGGTGGTGCACAATGGCAATGTACAAAGTGAAAGTTTCAAAGAAATCAATTCACTGGTTTAGGAGTTGCAGACGGGGCATGCCTAACCCCTTTAAATTAAGTTTGTCTGTGGAAATCCCCAAAAATCATTCTGATCAAAAATAAAATAGGTGGTGTAGAATGCCACTTTGTACTGAAGATTGTGCCAAAGTTTCAATGAAATCCATTCACTTGTGTAAGAGTAGTTGCAGTAAATATGTGCGGGTGGACAAACGAAAGCGGAGAATATAACAACAAATATCTTTGTACAATGAATATAGCCATCATTTTCCAGCCTATATTACATACAATAGGTGGTGGTGTAGGTAGTTCATCGTAAGTACTAATAGTCACTACCCTGTCAACAATGGGGTGGCGAGTTCAAATCCAGTTTGTGGCAAGGTGTGTTTGATTCCAATCTTAACCAACAAGGATTGCCAATTATCCCAACAAAGGTCTGCAGTTTTCTCCTGCTGCCTCCACGAATAAAATGGTCAATACAATATAGCCAACTGAAATTGGCATAAACCTACACACTAACCTGAGTGGAGGCTTGAGCTTCTTCTTCTAACGTTGTGAGCAAACTTTCTAATTTCTCATTTAATACATTACACTGTAAAAAATGAATTTTAGGTAGTGACACCTTTCATAACAAAATAAGTATCTCTGATATATAAATCAATTACATTTGTTATATTGCAAATTAAGTAAATTGATTTTTTTTTTTCATATCCCTCCATATTTGGTATAAAAATATTAAATACATTTTTTAATGTAAGTAATTTTAAAAATGTATTATATGGAAAAGGAAATCAACAATCCCTCAAAGAGCCATTCATAAATTCAGCATTAACATTTTCACTAAAACACAATCATATTTGCCATTATATACTTATCAGAAAAATGACCTTTAAAGCACAATCATATTTGCCCATATATACTTATCAGAAAAGTAACCTTTAAAACACAATCATATTTGCCCATATATACTTATCAGAAAAGTGACCCTCATTTGATAAAATGTCATAAGCTATTAATTCCTAGATGGATGGATGTTGTTTAATGTCCAGTGGCCGTCAAGTGCATATCAGGATAGAACATGTTATGATAATGAATATGATCTCTGCTTTGTACTAGACCAACACACTGAGCCAGATTTTTAATGTGCTAGCTCACGAGGTAACTGTCCGCAGGAAGACATACTACCCCACTCAGACACATTATACTGATTCTGAGCCAACCAGTAGATCTTTGCTCTTACTCCTAGAAAATTCCCATTTTAATGTCTTTGGTTTGACCCAGCCGGAGATCGAACCCGCGACCTTCTGCACTCAAGGCGAGCATGCGACCATGAGACCACGGGCCAGTTTTATTTCCTAGACAGAATTCATCTTAATATTTTTTTAAATATATTTTTTTTTTATTTAGTCAACTAATTCACCTACTTTATCAGATATATCAGATTCCTTGCCTTCTGTTTTATAGGACTCTCCTACTTTGGCAACAAAATCTTTAACAGTTTCACATAAAACTCTGAAATATAATGTTTTATATGTATCTTACTGCTATTATGACAATGTGTAGGAACAAATACAATGGATAAATTATTGACACAAATTAAAAAAACATGAATGTGACCAAATGGTCAAGCAAAGGAGCGGTGTTTATACTGTCTTCTAGTCCTTTTACAATTCAAGAAGATTTGATTGTATACACAGCACAGGCACATGACAACCAATCTACCTATTTATTCCAACAGAATAGGACAATGTTTTATTCACAAAGTATAATGTAAATCATGATTTAAGTTGAACTGCCTCAAAAATCTTTCTTATATTCAAACTGCATGCAAATTCTGTAATTTTGTTATTTGTGCTTATTATGATTATCCCAAGTACTTTGTACATAATTTTTTTCAGTGAAACTGTGCTATTAACAAATTCTAATTACTCTTCAAAAATACACAGTACCCAATTGATAAATAGTAGAATATGATAAAACAAAAGGTTGTCTAACAGTAAACACAATTTCCCTTCATCACTGTTTGGAGCTGACTACCTTCCTGAATGCCCACTAAACTTCACCAAACTAATAACAGATGTTTTAAGTTGGAAGTGTATGTAAATTAACTTACTTTGCAGATGATATAACTATAGAATGATCTTCGGAATGTAATATTTTGGAAAGATGATTAGCTACCGAGTCTTCATATACAGATATTAAATCAAACTGAAAAACACAAAAACAATATCAATTTTAATAATTTATTACATTGAGTGTGGTTAAATACCGGAATTTCGGAGTTAACTAAAATCCGATAATTCACCCAGTGAAATCGTAAGTGATTTTTCACTCTAGGAAATGACATAACAAAAGCAGTACCAACAATCAGTTGTGTGTTGTTCGATAACTCGTTGTAGATTTTTATGTATTCGCATTTCAAGATTAGTTATACTATAATTACTAACTTCATGGAAATTCTATTTAGTAAAAAACGGATTTCAACTATAGTAAAATCAATAATTTCTTTAAATACTATGAATTCTGAAAGGTGTCAAAAATTAAAATAACAGAAATTTAAACACCCTTTGTACTCTAGGTATTTATTAACATTTAATATAAATATAACAATTAAATCAAAATAGCTCTTATAAAGTATTTAATTACTCAAATATACTAACTTGTTCAGATAATTTACGTGGTGGAGGCATGGTACCTTCATATGTCCATATACTCCATCTAAAATTATTCATTATTAATCTCATCAATTTTAGGCATCAATAAAGAGTTTCACTTTAGTTCTTTTTATCTTTACGATATAAAAGTACAATATATATCTTTTAACAGTAAAATTTATATATATTTATTACATAAAATACTCCAAAGTTCAAAATAAATTTCTTTCCTTAAGGAACAAGAGAAATTCTAACAACAATAACAAAATGAAAATATGAATTTGCATTTATAAACATCAAAATTAGTTATAAACCCATCACTTTAACCTGATACTCACCTATCTAACATTTTAATTTGTGAATGTTCTAGTTTTTCTAATATCACAGGCAGTTGTGTTTCAGCATCAAATGTAGAACCCCATCCTAGTACTCTGGCTAAATCATTTCCAGTACCGAATGGTAAAACACCAATTTGACACTGTAAAGAAATATGATTCAAAGTTACCAATCCATTATACGCAGAATGACATTAATTTTTACATAAGTCATACACACATCATGTTAAATAATTAGTTTCTCACTTTCCTAAAATCTCTTTTTTAACGTATTAAATATTTTGACTTTTCCCAAATAGCATCGATTGTTGTTTTCAATTAAATTTTTAAAAACTTGATTTTAAACTATGTTTCAAAATGGCTAAAAACTGTACATTATCAAGACAGGAGGAAAAATGATTTCTAAACCATCCATACATAAGTTTCCAAACTTCTTAAAATTTAACACCTTAAATATAATAATTTTACTTAGATTCTTTTACACCGTTTTCAGCACATTTGGCAATTTTGTGGCGGCCAGTTTTTATTGGTGGAGGAAGCCGGAGTACCTGGGGAGAACCACAGACCTTCGGAGGAAAACTGGCAATCCTTCTCAATTAATATCAGAGTTGAACACACCTGCAACAGGTGAGATTTGAACTCACAACTTCAGTGTTGACAGGCTAGTGATCATTAGTAGTCATGACGAACTAGCTAGACCACTCAGCCATCGAGGCCCCAACTATACTTAGTACTGATTAAATACCTGTTTATGAAGATCTAATTTGTCTATTTCAGATAAAACCCATCCAACACTTCCATCACCTCCACATACTAAAATTCTGAACTGATCAAACTTCTGGAATAACCGAAGTCTGGAAAACATAAAATAAATAATCTATTCTCATATATTCAAATAAAACATAACTGAAATCAATTAATGTGAACTTTTCCCTCTCTGTATTCAAAGTAAATTATTATCACTATGCTTCCAATTATAAACGTTTTATTTTAAATGACAAAATAGATATCACAATTACAATATTGCTGATGCTTTACTTTTGAAGAACTTTTAACATCAAATATGAAAATTTCAGAGAGCGCAAGCACATAAGAAGCATTTCTTCTACTGTAAAAATTTCTCTATTTCAATAAATATTAAAGTGCAACTTTTGAAAAATTAATTTGATAAATTCATTATTTAAATAAACTTCATTTGAATGTCATAATCAGGGATTCAAAAATATCTTGCACTTCACTGCCATTTTAAGACAGCACCTAACATAGGTTTAAGGTGAATTCTTTACTAGAACTCGTTGATTTCTTACATGTAAATAAAGTCCATCCTCTTTTACAACACTACTTACAAAATCATATAAATAATCTTACCCTGGATGAGGACCACCATTCATGAGATCAAAAACCTGAGCTGGATTTAAAAGTTGCTTAAATCGTCTTAAAAACTTTACCCCCTGTAAAAAACGATCATGCAAAAAACATATCTTTATTCAAAATTAAAATGGTAAAAAAAAAATATAATATCAATATTTACTTATATACATGTATAATTCATTTCCCTGTTGAGATTTTTATAGTATAATTGAGAAAACATTCGTCTCCTGTATCAGAAAGGTAAAATTTAAATTTTCTTTTATCATCTCTTTCCTTATTCTATGCAATGAACAACAAAACACTTAAAATGACTTTACAATTTTAACTTCGTACAAATTGATCACATGTATACTTAAAATTGACATTTTCATTTATAAAATCAACTGAAACCATTTATTTCTTGACTGTTGGCAATGCTGAAGCATTCTTAAAAATTTATTTAAGTATACTCTAACATACATTTCATAAATTGTTCAATATACAAATGTAGTTTCTGTCCTTGACAGAGTGGAACTGAGTTTCAACTTTTGAGCTTGAAAAATTTATCACTTCCATGCCACTTCTGAAATTTTTGCTTGCATACCGACTGCATATAGAGCAATATCTTCTACAGAAATTTACATATTTGAATAATTCATTCTATGAATTAATGCTAATTTTTCACCAAACTAACCATTTGTAACATTGCTTCCTCTAATGAGGATTCAACATACCTGATTATCTCCAGATTTGGTATTTACAAACACCAATAAGGGACTAGTACGATTGGGTCTGGTGGCTTCCCAGTAACCATCAGAATCTATATTATTTATGGCCGTAGGTGGCAGTATTGATACTCTACACTGGCCTAAGGGACATTTCTTTGACATTTCATCTCTACAGTTTGTATGTACCTGAAATAAAACAATAAATATTGAAATAATCTATCCCAATTTACTACCATTAGTTAAATATTAAATTTAAAATTGCTATTATTTTCAGCCAATGATTCTTGTTACTTCTAACTATACCTACAATTACTCTGAATATTTAACTCCTAAATACCCAATCTGATTCCTCATAAATATTTACGCAGTAGTTTTACATACAAAGGTTAAAAAGCAGATCGATGAGCACCAAAGCGACCAAAGGATGTACACTTTGACAAGACTTACTATAGTAGGTGACAAGAACTTTCATTAACTTACCATGGCTTTACACCAGAGACATCTCCAGTCCTGCAGTTTGAGTACACTACCACAAGTTTTGTCGCAGACTGTACACTTGGCACTGACCGGGAGATTGCCCTCCAGCCACTGATGGGGCATGGAAATCTAAAAAGATACAAAGGCCATTAACTTTGTTTACATTTTATAAATAACTATAACTGTGGGTATTTTTCAAAGTACATTGTACCTTATATAAAGTGCATTGTGTAATACCTTACAATGTTTTTAAATACAATCAAATAAAGAAAGCATGTGTGATTTCATTTCTAAAATGTCCATACACAAATTCCCAAATTGCTTAAATTTCATGGCATATGAATAACTGACAAAGTAACAAGTGTGGACCCTAAAAGATGTCTCGCCTGTCCGCGCTTGACCCAGAATAACATGCACTATCAAAGACCATGCTATCATTTGCCTACCATTATGGTACATTTGAAACAGACATGCGAAAGCTGTTATGTGATTACTTGAGCAATTAATTAATTGAGGTCAAGGACAAAAGCCATATGTCAGAAACTGACCTCATCAAAAAACCTTAATATGGTCACTGGACCGTGAATTGAGGTCAAGGACAAAAGGCATATATATATCCCCTGTCCACGCTTTATCCTAAAGCTTATATGACCAATAATACAGTAACTTCTATAGCTATAGTATATTGTCATAATTGCTTAAAACAATATTTTTAAAATCTTACTGTGCATTGCCAAGAACCATACCGGTCTATCAATTGCTATTGTCTGACTAATCTGGGAATTTGAATAGGCTACTGGTGTACCCATATAGATCTAGCTATAGACCATATCTGATGAATCTAGTCATTGCACTTGCTGAAATATAAACTTTTGAGGAAAAAATTGACAAAGTCACTGAACCATGAAATTGAGGTCAAGGGCACATGAAAGGTGTCAGACTGGCATGTACCCATACAGATCTTGCTATAAGCCATGTATGATGAGTCTATTCATTGTAGTTGCAGAAAAATGGACTTTAGAAGAAAAAATTGACAAAGTCACTGAGCTGTGAAATTGAGGTCAAGGACACATGACAGGTGTCAGACTCCCATGTACCCATATAGATCTTACTATATACCAAATATGATGACTCTAAACATTACAGTTACTAAGAAAGGGACTTGAATGTAAAACTATGTCGCAGATTTTCGAAGTTCACTGAACCGTGCAATTGAGGTCAAGGACAAATGACAGGTGTCAGACTGGCATGTACCCATATAGATCTCACTGTAGACCAAATATAATAACTCTAGGTATTATAGTTTCTGAGAAAAGGATTTGAATGTAAAACTATGTCGCAATGTTTATGTGGGTATTGAACCATGAAAAAAAGGTCAAGGTCATCTAAAAATGTGCTGCTGAAAAGGTCATCACTTCATGCACCTGTGGACCAAAGATGAACATTGTAAGTATTATACTTTAAAAGTTATTAAGGTTTTACAAAAAGTTAACGCCGTCGCCGTCGCCGCCGGATTGCTATACCTATGTCTCGCTTCCAGCGACTTTCGTCGCAGGCGAGACAAAAACCACAAATTTCATTTTCATCATCATAAGAAATCACATTAACACTATAGAATATGTATACATTTATATCTCTACTAACCCCATCCTCATCTTCAATAATATCTTTTCCAATGGCAGCTAACGTGGTCCACTTACAAGTACTTTGAGCTTTCACTGCACAGCGTTTATGAGCTTTAAATTTGCAAACTGGAATAAGATATAATAAGTCTTGAGACAATTTCTTATTTAACATTACCTTTACATGACTACCGTGGTATGTGTTTTATTCCCCCAGTAAACTGATTGGATGGGATACAGCATTTTGTTTGTTTATAAGGTCTGTTAAGTTTTAAACTTAGGTTTAGATTTCAGCAATACAACTGATAAGGAATGATATTTTACAACTATCTTGGTCAGTAGCTAAAGTCAGTGTAAATATAGTTTCACATAAACTACAATGTAACTAATTTAGTCTATTTCAAAGAAACTGAATTCCTAAAGAAAAAGTTGTAAACAATTATATAAAAGTAAAATATTTTTCATTGTATTCTATGGATACACACAAAACCTATAGAATTATATTGTTTTTGTCACAGTCGAAGTTCACTGAGCAAGAAAACAAATATACCTAAGGAGCAAACCAAAAAAATGCAATCGATTAGACAGACAAACCTGGGAAGACAAATGAACAACCACAAGCAGAACAGATAAAAACTGAAAACTAAAAAACAAAGAACTCAAAAACTCCTATGAAAACCTGGAGTGAATGCAGGTGCTCCTGAAGGGTAAGCAGTTCCTGCTCCATATACAGCACCAATTGTTTAGTCACAAATCCGTGGAGGTAAATGAAATGTTAAGAAAGTGGAGAACAGGTCCAACATCACCTTCGATATTGGAACACTTTAACGGGCAATCAATTCGTGATGACGACCGTAAAATTTCCTAAGTGATGACATAAACTTATCCCTTATAAAACCCTGGTTAAGCAGCTTTTGCGACAGCAGTAATCCTCTTTGTGGAAAGTCATAGTAACTTATGCATGCCCTTGAATATCGGATAAGCTGAGAAACGTAGACACCATATGTAGGCGATGCTGGTATATTGCAACTCAAGAAGGGAAAGTTAACATTTATCACGTTTGTCATAAATTTTTGTCTTCAAATGTCCCTCATTGTCTATTTCAAGAAAGAAATCCAAATATGAAGCAGACCTCAATGTATCTGTAGTATCCTTAATTTCAAGCTCACTGGGGTAGATGAGATTTAGGAAGTCTTAGAATTTGTCGTTATTTAACGAAAACACATCATCTATATAACGAAAATGAAATTAAAGGATTGGGCTATTTTCTTTTTGTTTTCATGTAGTAGCCCTTTTAAGAACTCTGCTTCATATGAGTATAGAAACATATTGGTGAGGAGAGGAGCAGTTGGTTCACATTGGAATGCCAATTGTTTGTTGAAAAATTCAACAAATATGTTGTCTATGAGAAAATCTAACATTTGTAATTTCATCTTTAGATTATTTTTTGTCAGAATCATAGTGGTTCTTCGCAAAATAAGCCTTTTCTCTCCTAAAACTATTTATACATGTGTGTGCCATTTTTCTTGAAAAAACATTGATGAACTAGTTGTTTCAATCCATATTTTAATTGAGAATGTGGTATGGTAGTGTAGAGTGCAGAGAAGCCGAATGTTTTTATGCTGTTACATGTAGCCAAAGATTTTGATTTTAGATATTGTAGTAAATTGTTGGAGTTTTTAAGAATCCACACTCTGATAGACACTACTTGTTGAATATGATGTTTCACAGTAATTCTGAAGGCCCTCTTTAAAAAAAAAATATTTGGACCTCAGTATAAGTTTAATTAAAATTTCATCAGATTTAACTGCATCTTAACGGATAAGAAAGGGTATGGTGACCTTGCCTATAAATAAACAGAAATACATCCTCCTCAAAACTCACTAATTTTAAAGTTTTAAAATATGTCACGGTTTTGTACAATCCATAATTTTTTTTGGAAAATTTAAAGCCTGTCTTGTAATTCACACAATTTTGAAGAAAACTAAGATAAATAAGAGAGTTTGATGTTTTCATTCCCAGGACATCCAATAATGACAATCTGTACAGAAAATCAGTAGAGATTTCAACTACAGACTTCATCTATCACTTCCATCAGCAAATACATTTCTGCTTCTGATTGATTTCCTGACAGTGTAAATGACATGAAACTGACTCTCTCAGTACCTCACGACTAATACTGCTTCCAGAAATAACCCTCAATAATAGAACTGACAGAGATTAAATGGAAATCTTCAATATTTCCTGCATGAAGAACAATCACAGTGTCAATATTTTGTCAGTGTTTAATTCAACTAATAACTAGCTTATTCAAACTGAATTTACTTAATAATTCTGCAGACTATTGAAAATCTCTTGAATGTGTCCTAAAACTAGTTCAACCTGATCAATGAAAAAGACGCTGCTAATGAATCAAGTAAAACTGTGGGTATAATCAGAATGTGTCATTAACTTTTATTAGGCACTGAATGTTTGATGTTTTTATTCAATACTTGGATTAGCAAATGAATTAACAGATTTCCAAATGTGACATTAAATAAATCATTCGTCTTGCAGTATGAAAGCACACAGAAAATTAGCTAATATACAGTGCATCAAATTTATTTTGGTATTTTGTGATACGTTTTATTATACCATTGGGTCTATGTCACTGCTGGTTAACTGTTAGTCCCCAAGGGCATCATCAGCCCAGTAGCCAGAACTTTTGTCTTGGCATGATTCATTACTCAAATGCCTTTAAATTTTCTGTTCAAAATATGAACAAAATTACCCGAAATTTCTAAGGCTTAGCTAAATTTGGATACCTGTTCGTTTTAATTGTTTCGATTTTTTATGGTTGTGCTTATTAATTCATCATTATATCTATATTATATATAACAGGTTTTCCAATAGTTTGATCTAGAACACTGCTGATGAGTTGTTAGTCAACAGAATGGCCATACAGAGCATCAAATTTTTTATTTTGGTATTTTATGATACGTTTTATTTTTTATTTTTCATAGTAATAATACAGGGAAACTACTGATTTTACAATAAAATAGAAATATATTTGTTTTAGAGTATTTTTGAATGGTGATGCAATTGGTATGATGATGGCTTTTCCACACAGAAACACAGTTAAGAAAAATGAACAAGTCATAATTGTAGGTCATTTCATAACACAACTTTTAAAAGAAGAAGTATGAAATTAAATTATTTCCATGTGTATTATGATTTTCATATTTTGTAATGGACAATATTTCATATATCCCTTTATGTAACCATTCTTTAAGTGACCATATTATTATATACAACCAATAACACCAAATGTATGCAGAAATATTGTTGATAACCAATTACAACCAGACTCAAATATCGTTGTATTACATTCAACTAAAATACAACTTCTCTATTTTCTATGTCTGCACATTACTTCATTCTATAATATCATATTTAATCATGGTATCCTTGTAAATATCACTATCAAATACACCAGACTAAATGCCATCGTTATATCTACATCTGGCATTTAATATTTAATCTTCTGTGAAATGCCAGTAATTATCAAGAATCAAATTATGATTTTCCTAATGCATGATCAATAAATATAAGAAATCAATGACTCCTACATTAATATATATTTTGGGACGATTTAGGATCTAGTTTCACAGTGGTAATATCATTCATTCATTCATAGATTAATGTACCTATGAAAATAACCTATGCAGTACAGGAACATTAAAAAAAGAAGCAAGGGAAAACTCTTTTATTGCTGTTGTTCATCACAAAATCACTGCAAGGTCTTCATCCTCCTCAAACATCCAAAATTAATGCACAAATTTTCAAAATTGTTCAGAATAAATTATGAAAATGTAAAATTTACTGTAAAATCAGAAATTTTCGTTGGAGATTTAATTTTGTTTATTTCATGAGTAAGTATAAACAACAAAATATGATGCCTTTGTTTTGGAATTTCATACAATATCACCCCCATTTTTGAGATACATTGTACAACTACTAAGTCGTGGAAAAGCTAGTGTGTTGTTACAAGTACGAGACAGTAGAATATGTAAAGATGTTACAAACAAATGTAAACAGAAGCACTGAGTTACTGTAAACTTTTGGTAAAACATCACCTACTTTGTTAATACAACCCTGGAGGTATTTTCTTGTTCCACTTATTGTATACTTTTAAATAGACAAAATGGCTATGTTGCTAAAATTAGATACCAATTGTTTGTTACTTTTTGATCGTTCTGTTATTTAATCCTTCAAATATTGACTTAATCTTTCAAAAAGTTCAAGAAGTTTTCCTTCTTTTTCAACAATGGTGTTTCACCAGAGGTAAATTAATTTTGAAATGGTATCAGAAATGAAGATAAATTATTCTGTTTATAAATCATGAATTCTGGGAAGTGTCAAGCATCTGAGAATTGATCATAATAGCCTTGGTAGTGGCAGATACACAAGGCATTTGAAGATATACAGCTCATTTCTATTCCTTATCTTTTCAGGATAATTTTTTTTTTATCCAATTTTAAAACATTTGACACATGCATTACATTTAAAGCATGTCACAAATAAATTATTTGATGTCATAGTTCATTATAACTACTACAGAATATTTGTATTCAGATGATACAAAAATTTATACATTGCAAACAAACCATATCAATTTATCCAAATCAACAAAATATACTTCATTATTTTTTATTCAAGGACAGGAATGATTTTAATGCCAAAAATTACATTGTACATTTGTTCAATTATACCTATAATCATCAATTAGAGGACAAGTCGTTTTTCTTGGAAATATATCATACATTTAATATCGATATTTCACTGTGTATATCTTTTTTTCCTTTTCTTTTCTTTATTTTTATCAATCTTTTTTGTTGTTCCCAAAAAACTGTGAAATCTTAAAATAACTTTCATCATATTATTATTCTTTGTTAATTTTTTAAAATCTCAAATCTAATAAGGAAATAAGTTCATGCTTGACCACTTTGGATTGATCATATTTTACAAGATAATTTACAAAATAGGAAAGAAACCAGCAATTTATCTTTTACTCCAACCAATCCATTAAGGTTCCAATTAAGTTAATTAGCTGCCTTATACTAGTTACAGACCTCTATCATTATCCACCTCGTTCTATAAACCTATTTATATTACTGGTAATTACTTTTAATGCATTTCACTCCCTCTATTTCTTATCTTGTCTTATTAACAAAGAAATTACTATGCCAGTACGTTTTATCAATTATACTCTATACAATATATATTTATACTAGGAATGGGGCACCCAGTAATTTTATTTTTCACTTTCTAATTTCAAATACATGCAAAATCAAGGTTATATACCTTGTGAGATTTCTCATGTAGAGAAATTTTGCATAACTGCAGTTTTCGTAAATCTAAGAATATTTTTGCCCAGGTTAATTTATTTATTTTAGCTCTGGTTAATTTATTTGCTATTTACATTATTTACCTTCACATGAAAGACCATGGGATGTCACACCTGACAGCGCCTCACGACACACATTACAGTACGTTGGGCGAGCATGAGAACAAGCATACCAATTATGCTGGCCAGACATCATCTCCCTCTGACTGGCATTACCCTGGAAAAAAAGTTGTAATTACGTCATTACCAAAAATTAACAACATATTATCTAATCTTGATTAGCATTTTCAATTTCTTTGTATATTTGGAATCCTATAATTAAATGGATTTTGAAGTAATTTTTTTGTATACTTATGCAAATCCATTTCTTAATATTTGGAACACTTTTGGGTTATTAAATAGAGGCACACAAAATACATTTACTGTGTAACACTTTTATTCATGGTAATCCAATTATTGTGGATCTTAAGGTTGAAAAAAATCACAAATTTAACAGCCCAACAAAAGGAAAGTAACACCTCATAGGCATCTGTGGTGCTCAAGAACATTGTCCTGTGAAATAAAGTCAAACTAACGTTATTAGCAGGGGACTTAATATAGATATATATTACTAAACTTAGCTATACAAACAAAGGTTGACCAGTTCCTACTTGCCTTAGTTTACATGAGAAAGTTCTTTAAAATATTCCAGATTGGGAAAAAAATAATTAGTTTTAAACATTGTATTACTACGCACTGTACAAAACCAAATTTCCCTATTGGTCTTGTTTGGAAAAAGATATGGTTGTTGACAAAACAAAAGCCTGTATTGCTCACCTGGATTTAACATTTCACCTTGAGCAAGACTAAAAATTTAAATGTTGCAGTCAATTTGGCTGGTGTTTCTATAGGGTTCTATGTTAAACTAAATTCGTCTGTGGCAGCCATCTGGTTGACAGTCCAGGTCAATGGACACATTTTTAAAAGAGAACCATCTAAGGACCATTACTGCAAAGTCTTGTTCCAACTGGCTAAGTGGTTTCAGACAAGAAGATTTTTAAATGAATTTTCCCATAGGGTCCTATATGAAACTAAGTTTGGCTGTGGCGGCCATATTGGTTGACAATCCAGGTGATCAGACAATTCTGAAAGAGGACCATCTAAGGACAAATGATGCCAACTTTAGTTCCAATTGGCTAAGTAGTTTCAGACAAAAAGATTTTTGAGTGAATTTCACATAGCGTCCTATGTGAAACTAAGTTCAGCTTGGCTGGCCATCTTGGTTCAGAGTCCATGAAATTGGACACATTAAGTTTGGTTACAATTGGCCTTGCAGTTTCATAGAAGATTTTTTAAATTTAACCTCCTCCCCCCCCTTTTTTTTGTATTTTTTGTAACATTAGCCATGTCGGTTGGAAGTCAGGGCTGTCAGATATAATTTGGGAAGGGGGTGCCCCAAGGGCCATTCCACTAAAGTTTGGTCTATATCTTTTAAGGAAAGTTTACACTGGATGCAGTCTTTAAAGGGCAAAAACCCCTATAAGGGGTCAATCAATGATTTTGTTCATGTTGACTTATTTGTAGATCTTACTTTGTTGAACATTTTTGCTGTTTACATTTTGTCTTTATCTATAATAATATTCAAGATAATAACCTAAAACCGCAAAATTTCCTTAAAATTAACAATTCAGGGGCAATAACCCAACACAGGGTTGACTGATTTGTCTTAAAATTTCATGGCAGGTAGATCTTGACCTGATGAACATTTTCACCCTCAGTTTTGCTCTAAATGCTTTAGTTTTTGAGATATAAAACAACAAGAGTGGACACACTACATGTCTCGCCTGAGTATGCACATGGACAGAGAATAATGATTATCTGATACCCAACATTTTGTAAAAGAAATTTAGGTCAAGGTCAAAAGGCAGGTGTCATACCAACATGTATCCACTAAGAACTATCTATTGACCAAATATGGTGGGTTTAGGTATTAAAGTTGCTGAGAAATGGACCTAATTTCGAACATGAGACAAAGTCACTCAAGCATGCAATTGAGGTCAAAGTCCAGAGACAGGTGTCAGACTTGCATGTTGCCACCAAGAACTATCAATAGATCAAATACAGTGGGCCTAGGTGTTACAGTTTCTGAGAAATTGACTTAACCATGAAAAAGTGACAAAGTCAATCAAAGATGAAATTGAGGTCAAGGTCCCAAGCCAGGTGTCAAACTGACATGCAACCGCCAAGTGCATAACTATAGACCAAATATGGTTGGCTTAGGTATTACAGTTCTTAACAAAGAAAAAAAATGACAAAGTCACTCAAGCATGAAATTGAGGTCAAGGTCCCAAGCCAGGTGTCAGACTGACATGTACCCAACAAGAACTATCTATTGACCAAATATGGTGGGTCTAGGTATTCTCGTTTCTGAGTAATGGACTTAACCACGAAAATGTGACGCAGGTCACTCAAGCATGAAATTGAGGTCAAGGTCAAAAGACAGGTGTCAGACTGACATGTACCCACCAAGAGCTATGTATTGACCAAATAAAGTGGGTCTAGGTATTACAGTTTCTGAGAAATGGACTTAACCATGAAAAAGTGACAAAGTCACTCGAGCATGAAATTGAGGTCAAGGTCCCAAGCCAGGTGTCAGACTGGCGTGTACCCACTAAGAACTATCTATAGACCAAATATGGTTGGCCTAGGTATTACAGTTGTTGAGAAATGGATTTAACCACGAAACTTGGATGCAGATTTTCATGATTATGAAGTCAGTGAACCATGAAAATGAGGTCAGGGTCATAAGACAAGTATACTACGGCAAACCTTATACGATAAGCTACCTTGTGGACCATAAATCATAATTCTAGGTATTACATGTGCAAAGTTATTGTAGTTTTACAAAAGTTTACACCGTCGCCGCCGGAAAGTAATACCTATATCTCGCCCCCGCGACTTTCGTCGCTTGCAAGATAAAAACTGCAATTTACCCCTATGTTCTATTTTTTAGCCATGTCGGCCATGTTGGTTGGCAAGCGAGGTCATAGCACATATTTTTAAACTAGATTGGTTCAATTTGGCCCAGTAGTTTCAGAGGAGAAGATTTTTGTAAAAGTTAACAGATGACGGGTGACGCACGCCGGAAGACGGAGGCCAAGTGATGAGAATAGTTTTTGAGATATAAGAGAACAAGAGTGATGAGAATAAATAAAAAAAACACAAATACACATAGAAAAGTGGGGAATAACAGTCTCAGAGGACAAAATAAAAAAGGTTTATGTACTGGCACTAGTACTTTAATATTTGATATGTCAATATAATATGAAGCTTGTTTCTGTTTGTTTGTTTGTTTAGTTGGGGTTTTATGCCATTTTCAGAACATTTGGCTATTTTGCTGTGGCCAGTTTTTATTGGTGGAGGAAGCCGGATGACCCGGAGAGAACCACCGAGCTTTTGTAGGAAAATTGGCAATCCTTGTCAATTTAGATCGGAGTCGAACACACCCCGACCACAGGTGAGATTCGAACTCACAACGTCAGTGTTGACAGGCTAGCCATGACGAACTACCTAGACCACTCGGCCACCGAGGCCCCAGCTTGTTCTGTAATCATAAGTTCAAAAACTAAATTTCTGTTAGATTAAACCAGAAATTCAGACCAAAAAATACCATTTCTTCACTAAATGAAATATTCCGCAGGTGGGGGTTTTCATTTTTTATTTTCCGTGTTTGGCAAGGCCAATGTGAGTGAAAAATCTTGCTGTCTGCAGATCAGGGATAGAAGACATAGTCGATTTTGCCACTTATAATGTCAAAAATATTGTTTTAGTTGGTCAACAACAGCATATCCGATAATGAAAACCTTTTTTTTTCATTGACCAGAAATGAACACAATGAAATAATCAATGATTTTGCCAGAAAGAATTTTTTTTTTGGAAAATTAAAAAAAATATGGGGTGGCTCGATTTTCAAGGGGCTCGAGTAAATGATAATCTGTCAATTAACTTGAAATGGCCTAATAACATTTTCTGCTAATTTTCTTCTTTCATTAATCTCCAGTAGCCCTTTAAAAAACTTACCTAACAAGTCACTATAAATGATGTATTTCAAAATTCTACATTGTAATTTGATTTCCAAACAAACTGAAGTTATAAAACTCACTTGCTGCCAATTTTTCCTTGAATTTTCATCCTTGACACAACAACAATTAATCAGACTCATAATTAAGGTAAGTATACCAGTTCCAGTAATGAAAGTCAGGTACATACAGAAATATACCAACCCCATAAAACAACCTGTTTCCTGTGTACAATACATGTTATATATGGGAAAATGTCAAAATGAATTGGGAAAAGGTCAATTTGTTTTTGTCTTGTACTTGAGAATATTATTACCAAGACTCAAGGGTAATAAAATGACTCCCACAATATCAGAAAAAAACTTATCAAACAGAGGAAGCAATTTCAATCATCAACAGAAAACCTTTATCACTCAATTTCATAAATATCAGTCCTGTCAAATATGGTCACAGCTGAGAGGGAGACTACCAAACAGAGACAATGACCGAAAATGTCAGATACCACAGTTCAGTAGGAGATAATGAATATCATTTTGATATTTATAAATACTAATTTATATCCAAGTGACAAATGTCTACATGCGCAAAACGACACGAAATTAAATCGCTTTAGTTTTAATTTTTGTCAAGAAGGTGTGTGGAGGTTCTGTCTATTTTCTGATCTTATATCAAATATTCCAAACTTCTCTAAACTAATTGATTATTTACCTATTTTGGCTTACACGTCCTTTTCACAGAACAGTATAAGAGTGACAAAAATATTGTCTTAAGCTATCAAAATTTAAAATACAATAGCAACAAGTTTTCATGAGCTTTTATAAAGTTTTTAAAACAATTATTTGGAATTTGTGAATAAGTCAATTGTTCCAATTACATTTTTATTAAAACTATTTAAGCAACACTGAGTTATTAGAATTTTTTTTGGAGTACCTGTTTACACCTAATATGTTTCAATAATTGGCTAATATCTAAAAGGATAAATTTCTATGAATTAATCTCATACCATAGCATTTAAGTTTGGTACATTATGAGTATCCTAAAAAAAAATATAACATTAAAACATATTATGAGATGGTCCCTTCTTCAAATGACAAATTAATCAAAATAAATGACAAATTAAAGATAAAAAATCATGTAGTTTGGACACTATATGTACAATGATCTGCTGTCACAGGTACATCCCCTTGACATCAATCATCTAGCCTGTAGGGACACAAATGATTTCCTTTTATGTCTTTAAGTAGAATATCAGTAATACTTGACTGCATAGTTTATTTTTAAATTCATTACACTTAAGTTTCTGCTATTTTAAATACTGAATCAAATATCCAAGTTTGAGTTGACTTTTGCCAATGGATTTGCTATCCCCCAACTACTGTGTGTCTCACATACTTCAGCAACAGAATTTTTTATGAAAAACTATGGATTTTGTACGTTTAAAATAACAATTAGGTATGGCTTAGAAGTCAATGTGGATCAAACTTTCAGAAACACAACTTGCATATCTTCCACATTTGTTTGTGGAGTCGTCATATATTATGCAAAAATCAATGAAATGTACACAAAAAATTGAAAATCCGCTCTTGAAAAGACAATTCATTATGATCATTGCAAACAAAAGATAGTGTAATGCTTTTTTTTCACTTCCATCTAAAACAAACATGTGAGATATTCCTGAAAAATGACTCACGGTTAAAAAAAAAACACAAACAAATGTGATTTTTCCAATAAAATACAACCTAACCAACTGGTATTCTAAAAATCAGGAGGCAACATAGTACAATTTATACTTGTCTAATCACTGGTATTGTTTAGTTTCCACTTTTAGAGAAGTTCACAACTCATTTCTCTATTCTACTAATCAGTTCCAACATGTGTAAACTAATGATAAGTCAAAGAAGACTTAGTATTTCAAATTATCCTTTTACATTTCAATGCTGGAAAACATTTCAAATATACCAAAAGTTTAAGAACTCCAAAAATTTACCTGGAAATTACAGTTTTCTATAAAATAATTTCTGATACTGAAATGAAAATGTTCACATACCTTTTCAGCTTTCTTAACTTTTAACTTAGATAACATTTTATAATTCCTGTACTGGTCAGTGTTATATTGATTCAGATCTAAATCTGTACCCATCGTTTCTAGAATGTTTATATACCATAAACAAATCCTAGGTTTTGTTTGCTCTGAAATCTTATTACGACACATAAAACATGACCATGTGACGTCAATAAAACCTGCAAACCCATTTACTCATTTCACCGTAAGAAACAAATTGCTACATAGCTTTACTAATAATTGTCAATGATAGTTCTATGAATGAAGAAGCCTTATAAAACTTATCAGCGTTAATAATCACACTCCTTCATGAAGCATACATGGTATACTTTCATTTAATTACAACAAAACTTTCATATGATTAAGATGGTCGTTTGCCTGTGACTTTATTGGAATTCTGATCACTGCTGTTGGGTTCAAACCTATTAAAAGATTTAAAAAGCCATCGTTTGTTGAGGATCTCATTGACTGCTCTGATCTTCTTCTTACTAGGCTTTGAATGCTTCTCCGATGACGTCCTCAATTTTGTGACTTTCGTCATGATATTACAATTTTTATCAACATGATTACTATCAGATTAACAGACATGTATTGGTTTTTACAGATGTAGGAATGAAACACCGAAGTTGACAGTTGTAAGTCACCAGAGAATTAATTTATTGTCCAACAGAAAATTAAAATCATGATTCTTCTACATTATGGATTCATTTTGAAAACAGAAATTATTTCTTAATAACTAATGGAAAAACACAAGAACTTGTTTGTTAGATGCGCAAATATGTTGAACAAAAACATATTGACATGTATGTGTCACACGAACTAGTGCACTATACTTGATAAATATTTACAGTCAATTTTAAAACAACATTATTTTAAATATTGTTAAATTTTTATGTTTATCTTTCATTACACAAGTGGGAATAAACTGTACTGTTTTCTATATAAAAACAGGATAATTACAAAAAAACTTGTTTACAGAAACTGAGTTCAATACCCTTCCTATAATGACAAGTCTGTGATTCCTGGAACAGTTACATTTGACCATAAATTGATAACATTTTATCACAATAAGTGCAAGTCTCAAAACTGACTATATATCGGACTGAAGAAGAATTTTCCCTTTACACAAAAGTTTATTTAAGATGCTTTGTTCATGGATTTTCACAGTGTCCTTTATAGACAGTGATTTGCTATATAGAGGTAACCTTTAAAGCAGGTTTGACTGTTTGAAAGGTTGACTTATTCTACTGCACTGTTATAAAATTTTGGAATGTCTTGAAGTAAAAAGAAAAGATTGTCGTGTATAGTGTACCTGGGGCAATACATTCTGCAAATCAAAATTAATTCTCACTATCAGAAATGTTCAATATACATAATAATAATCAGCTTAACTCCTTATCACCCAAAACCAAACATGGGCAACTGCAAAAGCTTTTTCTCTACTACCTTCAGGAAAATACCCTGATATTTGTTCATCATCAGAAAACTGGAAAGTGTGTTGTAGTTTAAAACCTTAAAAGACGTTACTGTTTTAATACTTGGTGTATTTGTATCCCCAGGAAACTATGGATAAAGGACATTATGTATTCCTAAAACATGAATTATCAATCACTGCACTATGATGGTCAGGGATTTATTGAAATACAGTTGGCCTAATGTCTACAAGTATGTTACAGACAAATCAGCTTGTTTCTGTATCTTCATCAACAACTATATTTTGAAAAAGGATATAATCAGTAAAAATCTGATGAAACTTACATCATAAAATTCTTTCTTTGCAGCAGTTTTGAGAGCTGATATCCAGTCTTCCATCTCTCGTCTGCTATCTGCACACAACACTAAATTTCGGAATGGAGTTATAACCTACAAATAAAAAGAAAAATTTGTACTGTTAGGAAACAATATAGGATGACCAAATCCTGATAAACAATTTCATAACAAAATGCTTTAAGTACTTTGGTATTCTAAAAGCCTTATAACTGTACTAAAGAGAGGAAAGCAAACAGAATCTGTCAAGCTTAATATTCAGCTTTATTATAGCGAGTTTATTAATTAGTAATAGAATATCAGTACAGCTTTCCTATTATCATGTACAAATTATTCACCTAATAAATCTAATACTATTGGTGTAAAATAATCAGTTAGTGTAAATAACTGAGTTATAGGTGCCTACAGTCATTAAGAATCAAATTTTAAAAAAGTACTATGTGTTTGAGCTTCTACTTTTACAAAAATTACTCTGCATAAAAAACATGAGATTTTTTCAGTCTTGTTGAGTCTTTTATTATTTATAAGAATATCAAAACTAGCAGCTTGTATCCCTCACCTGGGCCCAGTTGTTCAAAAGTTAATCACTTTTTTCACTTTCCATTATTTTGATTGTTAAGTAATATTTCTGTGCAGAATATTGCATGGACACACAAAGTCAATGGATTAACCCATCAGAAAAAAATTTCATTTCCCTGGCATAATCAGGGAAGTAAAAATTTGAAACTGTAAATTGTGGTTAACTTTTGAACAACTGGGCCCTGGATTTCATCTGCCCACATAAAGCTAATATTTGATTATGACACATATCTTGGATGGTTGATATTGTTTATTCAAATTTCAAAAAGAACCATCATGTAGTCTGGTGAATATACTTTTGAAAGAGAACCACATAAGAACCAATTCTTTCAGAGGTTTCAGACAACATCTTTCAGTAAATTTAATGCTAATTTTACTTGTGGCAGCCATCTTGATCGACTGTCCAGGTCATCAGATAAAATTTTGTAACTAAGGACCAATTTGCAAAATGTAGTTTATTTGGCTCTGCAGTTTTAGACAAGAAGATCTTCAAGTGAATTTCAAGTAGGTCCTATTTTAAACCATGCTTAGCTATGAGGGCTATCTTGTTAGGCAGTTCAGACTGTTCCATTAAAGTCTGGTCCTAATCTGCCCAGTGGTTTCAGAGATTAAGACCTTTAAAGAAAAGTTTTTGAGGACAACAGGCAGCAAGTTGACATGTCAATCAAAGAGACATGAAGTTCTGAATTTGACTTTAAATCTGGGCTGTCTAGCAATTTCTTGGCTGCAGGTCAACTGTAACTTAAATTGAATAATTCTTCCTAATAAATATATAATGATGTAAAAACAATTTTAGGTACAATCTTATTTTTTAGTATTGATATAAATAACAAAAATTTTTTTAACATCTTAGTAACATTAGTATTCTGTTAGTTGAATATTCCATTTTATGTTCATCTGAGATACAAAGAATTGTATCTTTAATTACATGTACCAGAACAATAAAAAAACAGAAGATAGTCTGTATTTTTTCATTAAATCAGATCAAAATCCCCAAAGACCCCTTCCTACTAATCCCCAAACATACTTGTTTAAAGTTAAATAAACTGCTGTGCCTTATGCAATGATATGCCCATAGCAAAATATTGATTTCAACGGCTTAACATATCTAAATAATAACACTGTAACATAAACAACAAACTAAATATCATCTTTGTGTAAGCAGGAAATTTTATACTTTTAAAAGATTGTTAATATTTGGACCATCTAAGTCCCACAACTCTGGATCAACAAAATTGAATTCGTTCAAAAGTATAAAGACCCTTAGACCACCATTTGTAATAATGTGTTAAAGTTTGAAGAAAATGAGTCAAGGCATACTCAAGTTAGTGTCCGACATGTGAAAAATTGTTTTTTATTGGACAATCTAAGTCCCATAACTCTGGAATGACAAAAGTGAAAATCATCAAAAAGTATACAGACCCTCAGACCATCATTTGTAATAATTTATTAAAGTTAAAGAAAATCATTCAAGGCATAGTCGAGTTCGTGCGTGACATGTGAAAAATTGTTTATATTTGGACAATCTAAGTCCCACAACTCCAGAATGACAAAATTTAAAATCATAAAAATTGAAAGGAACCTTTCTTCCGTGAATCTTATGTTGTTTTAAAATTTCATGAGAACTGATTGAAGCAAATTTGAGTTACGGTACGAAGTGTTGACAGACGGACAGAAGGACGGGCGTATAGAAATCAATATTTTTTTACTTTTTACTTGGCTTAAAGCCACAGTTGACTATTGGTATCTCTGACATTAGTTTCATCCACATCATGACTATTAGGCAAGTAGGAAAGGATAACCATGTGTTGAATAATAATGTCCTAATCTATTGATTTTATACATGAATTACATACTGAAGTCATCCCAGATCAGGGAAACAATGACAAAGATTAATAAACATTTTGCATGTTCTCAGAATTTTGTTTTATATTGCATATTTCTTGGAATTCAAACCCTTTAACTGATATTGGATGACTCTGTGGTGTAAACAATATTCCTGACATTGACAATAATTGCTATGGAGATCACAGATTTTTTGTTAATAAGCTAATATTTCATATGCCTAAGGATTATAATAATTAATCTATCAAAGATTGTGCTTCAATTTCAAAATTAATAAATCTAAAATATATCATTATAAAAATCAAACAGCTAATATCCTACATATCTCCTTTAGGACTGTAGTTGTAAATTACCTATCAGAGGGTTTTTTATCAAATATTCTGATACTGCTACTAAATCATTAAAATAAAAGACATATTTGTAAACATTTTATGCTGTGTTCACTTTCTAACATATATATAAGGTAGCCCTTACCTAAACAAGAGTGGACACACTTCATGTCTCACCTAAGTATGCACATGGACACAAAATAATGATTATCTGATACCCGACATTGCAAGTCAAAGGAAAATGCGTTAAAGGGAATAGTAATGGTCAGGCGATAATTTGTCTGAAAAATCTCATACATGTCATTCAAGCCTTAAACTGTGTACAAGGCGAGCTGACAGGACTCAGACTGGCATGTACCCACCAAGCAAGACAAATATGGTTGGTCTATGTATTGCAGTTGCTGAGAAATGGATATTATCCCAAAATGTGAAACAAGTCAATCAAACATGAAATAGAGGTCAAAGGCAAGGTGTCAGATGTTAAATTGGTATATACTAAGAACTTCTATCAACCAAATACTGTAGGTCTAGTTACAAATGTAGTACAGTTGCTGAGAAATAGATTAAATCATGAAAATGTACATTAAGTCACTCAAGTGTGAAATTCCGGTCAAGTTCAGCTGACAGGTGTTAGACCGACATGTACCCACTAAAAAGTATCTATTGACCATATATGGTGGTTCTAGGTATTAAAGTTGCTGAGAAATCTAAAATGTGACAAAGTCACTCAAGAATGAAATTGAGCTCAAAGTCCAGAGACAGGTGACAGACTTGCAAGAACCCACTAAGAACCATCTATAAATCAAACACGGTGGGTCTAGGTATTACAGTTGCTGAAAAAAGGACTTAGTCAAAAACCTTGATGAAACTGAGGTCAACGTCCAAAAACAAATGTCAGACTGGGATGTACCCAAAGACTATCAATATATTAAACACAGTGGGTCTAGGTATTACAGTTTCTGAGAATTTGACTTAATCACGAAAATGTGATGCAGGTCACTCAAGCGTGAAATTGAGGTCAAGGTCAAAAGACAAGTGTCAGACTGACATGTACCAACCAAGAACTATCTATTGACCAATTATGGAGAGTCTAGGTACTCTAGTTAACCACGAATATGGGACAAAGTCACTCAAGCATCAAATTGAGGTCAAGGCCCCAAGCCAGGTGTCAAACTTTGTACGATAAGCTACCTTGTGGACCATAATGTAGGTATTACATGTGCAAAGTTATTAATGTTTTACAAAATTTTAGGCCGCCGCCGGAAAGTAATACCTATATCTCGCCTCCACGACTTTTTGTCGCAGGCCAGACAAAAACTGCAATTGACCCCTATGTTCTATTTTTAGCCATGTCGGCCATGTTGGTTGGACCATAAATCTTATTTGTAGGTATTATATGTGCAAAGTTATTAAACTTTAAAAAAAAGATTTTACTGCCGCCGGAAATACCTACATCTCACCTTCACGACGTTTTATCGCAGGCGAGACAAAATTAACTATGATAACACAGGTAATATGCCATTTTAAATAAAATTTACAGATTTTTAAACAATATCTTTATAAAGATTTTCATATGGAGAACAGGACACACGTTAGAGGATGAAACATCAGATATCAAAATAAACAGAGTTTTAAAGCATTGAATAAAACAGTTTGTTTTCTATACATTTTCATGTATATATATTTAAACCTATCACAGAAATTAATCACAATCATCATTATTAATTGCTTTATGTATATACAAGTTTTCACCAAAAAAAAATCTTTGTGAAGCAAATATTCAAGTCATGGAAATGACTGCTTCTTTCATTAGAAATAAAAAGTTAAATTGGTGCATTCATGCAACAAATGTGCTATGATGTTGGAAATATATTTGTTTTTATAATAAATATGTATCAAGAGCAACCAATGATTATTTCTACAAAAAATATGAGGATGTGAATGATTCTGATCTGACTAGATAGTTACTTCTATATCAAATTTGTATGCTCATTTGCATATAAGACTTAAAAATCCAATCTTAAAACTGAGCAAAACAAATAAGGCATGAAATATGAGGACAATAGACAATTCTTTCAGAAACCTACTCACAGGTAATTTGAGGGAACTGTGAAAATTAATAAATAAAAGTGAAGTCATTTTGATCAGCTAATGACAAATTTAACAACATGCAAATGTGATCAAGTTGGTGAAAAACTATGAGTTCTAGGACTGATGACATTATTTTCATCCTACAGTTAGTGAGAAAAGAAAAAGATAACTAAGATTACCATAAAATTTGCTTTCAAATATCCTACAAATACAAATTTCACCAAATAACTGCAAAAGTATAAAAAAAAAAATATTGAAACTGCTGATGTTGTCAAATGATCAAATATATCTGGTTCAAAAGAACTTTCATCATAAAAGATATAAAATTGTCCAGTTTAGTCTGCCTTTGTTGTGTTACCCAATTTTATATATTTCCCACGAAAGCTTTGAAAAGAGGAAATCAATATGTTAATTTACTTTATTGTTATTAAAGCGAATCACATTTTCCTCATGCAGACTAAGAGTTATATTTTAACAAACATACAAATGATATATTTTATACAAATGCATGTACTGGGTATATGCTAAATCTGTCTGAAATTAAAGACTGACTAAATGTTTATATGAACTGAAGACGTGTTATCTATCCATCTAACTGACTTAAGCTAATATATTAGCAATATAGAATACCAAAGTACAAGCATAAAATAAAATTGTCCTAAAACATTTTCATGATACAAACTTCTTCAATGCTGAATCGGGAGTTTTAACCCAAACCTAACCATGTAACATTCCAAAAAGGGGTAATATGGAATCTTGAGATTCACCTGCTGACCAAAGGGAAACAATCAGTTGTTATCCTTGTACATATTATTCCTTGGTAGTTTTGATATTTTACTCAATTCTGCAATCATAGCAAATATTATGATTTTACTTTAAAAAAAACCTGTAATATGTACAATATACTGTGGCATGTTATTAATGAAAAAAAATTAACCAGTTATATCCTTTAGTTAAGTTACGCAGGGGTAATAACTGTAACGGTCTCCCTTTGGTCATCCTGAAGGCAAAAGGGAGACTATTTTATTATCTCCCCTGATAAACCTGGTTAAGTATCATAACTGAATGACGTTTCTCGTACCAAATAAAACCATTTTTTTATCACTCAAGATTTCAAAAAACCTTTTTACTGGTCAACATCCACTTCATCCTTTTAATAAAATCAAAGTACATGTCTAATTCAGCATTGAAATTTTGTGTAAAAATTTGTATCATGAATGAAACATCAAAAATAAAACAAAATATTTCTATAGCACCTTTGATCTTACTTACCATCAAAGAACGTGTACACCCCTGAAGAATAAAATAGTTGTCTCATTTTTTCTGTACAAATATTTTTATGTATTGAATATACCCCTAAATATATTTATATCATGGTACTATGAAAAGTACAAATGATACGTTTTGATAATTTTAAAGGGGGGGGGGGGGGGGGGGGGAGGGGAGGTTGGTCTTTCAGGAATTTCACCTTGTGCAAAGATAAACAATGATAAAGGCTGGATATCGGGTTACATTTTATGGCTTCATGATATAAATAACTTTATGGCATTTTTTACTTCAATAACTAGGACCAAAAATTTTAAAAAGTAGCTTGCATTACGAAATATGTTATTTCATTATAACTTCAATAAGTTTTTTTACACATTGACTGTAGAATAAAGAAATGAAACAACCTTGTATTAATATACAAAAAACTAGTAAATACTGCCCTAAAGACTCTGTATTCAGAATGAACATAACACTTTAATCTCAAAGGGTAAAAATACAGTGTACTGTTTACAATGTTCTACTTTTTCAAACATATTTTATTCCCCTGATGCTTTATTGTTTTACATATATATTTGCTTTGTGACATGCCTTTTCCCATACCTATATTTACTGTTTCTGAATGTGTATTCTTTTTATTTCCTGTATGTTAAGGAGTATCATAATGAATGAAATAATTCATATAGTGAACATTTTTTACATATATTTAATCATTCATTATTCATTGGTTTGTTTCAATTGTGTCATCATAAAAATCACGAGAACTGTAATTACTTTGACATGTGAGTGACAAAAATATCCTGTTACAATGGAAAAAAATATTGTTTTTGTAGGAAACAGAAAAATGACATGCATAATATGGAAATAGAATCTAAGAAAAAAATAATTGTATTGATAGGGTCATCATGTTCATATAAATTTTATTGTAACCTTAAAAAAAACAACACTGATATCAATGCCAGTTGCCAGAACAATATTTTATACTCTTACTGAATTTACTTCAATTTTACTTGATATGGCTCAACTTGGATTCATTAAAATCAGAAAAATTTTTTACTTTACACACCAAGAAGTGTACCCCAATTACAGAGTCTATATATATATATATATATATATATATATATATATATATATATATATGTTTAAAAGAACACTATTTCAAAGACAAAATCCTATGTCACCTTATTTTTATGTTCTCCTATGTCCACTGATGATTATATGAATGGTTAGAATACTTATTACTCGAGACTTATTAACTTACAATTTTTTTTCTTAAACTGAATTCTTTCTCTATTTTTTGAAATTTGGATTTGTGAAATTAATACATCCTCACTTCCAAGAAAATCATAAAATAATCAATCTATTCATTAAATTGAAACTTTATAGATATTTTATATAAAAATAAGGAAGGAGATATATATTCTATTTTTCAATATTATTTTACACTAAAAACTTACCACAATTTTTAATCTGTCACTATCCATTACATTTAAAGGGTGTTAATAAAATGTTACATAAAATGTGTTTCCAAGTATTTCAAATTCAGAAATCCTACACATATTATTTACTGAACATAACTAAGATTTTAATAACATAAATCTGACATATATGGGAAATCTGTCACATATAAAAAATATTTTATTGTTATAAAAGCAGTAAAATATCATGATTTTCACTCCTACGAATTCAACCAGTAGTATAAAGTGCAATCAATACAAAAATAGATTTATAATACTCTATAGCTCTGTTCACTTTTATGCTCTAAATCACAAAACAAAAAGATAATAATCACAGTTTGAATGTAATTAGAGATGAAACATATTGGAAATGTATTTCAAATTAAAACAGCTCATGTTCCTGTTAAAAGCTTACAACTCACCACAATTTAAATGTAATTTGTACAGTTTTATTAAGTCTGATTCTTATACAATTATCTTATTTAAATAACAAGAGGCTCACCAGAGCCTGTATCGCTCACCTGGAGTGTGGTTTTCATTGGACAATTAATCAACTATTTGACCAAGTTTGTTGCAATTGGTTCAATTGTCCAGGGAAAATTTGTTTAAGATTTATTTTTCATAAGGTTTAATGTTAAAATATGTTCCCTGATGGTGGTAGTCCTGGCAGGAAGTTGATAAAATTGACCAGCAATAAGGGTGAACCTTAAATAAATGTAACAGAACCCGACCTCAAATTACACAAACCAATAACTCCTAAATAGAATTTGGGAATCCCTTCAAAATTTCAGGGTATGTAGATCTCAACATGGCAAACATTTTTCAATTTACATTTCACTTCTATCTCAAATAGTTTTGGAGATAAATGCAAAAATGTTAAAATTTTGAAAATTTGACAAAAAAAGGGCAATAACTCCTAAATGGGTTTTGAGATTTCCTTTAAAATTTCAGGGTATGTAGATCTCAACATGGCAAACATTTTTCAAATTTACATTTCACTTCTATCTCAAATAGTTTTGGAGATAAATGACGAAAAATGTTAAATTTTGAAAATTTGACGAAAAAAGGGCAATAACTCCTAAACGGGTTGTGGAATTTCCTTCAAAATTTCAGGGTAGGTAGATCTCGTCATGCTGAACAATTTTATCCCATGACAGATTTTCGATATCTGTAACGGTTTTTAAGTTATAAGCCAAAAACAACACATCCACCCCTATATTCTATTTTTAGCTACGACAGCCATGTTTTACGTCAGATCAAAATAAATTGAGGATCGTTTGTAGAGGACATGTCATAGTTCATTCCTATCAAGTTTCAAACCAATCAGCCCAGCGGTTTCAGAGGAGAAGATTTTTGAATGTTAAAATTTTGAAAATTTGACGAAAAAAGGGCAATAACTCCTAAATAGGTTTTGGAATTTCCTTCAGAATTTCAGGGTAGGTAGATCTCGTCATGCTGATCAATTTTACCCCATGTCAGATTTTCGATATCTGTAACGGTTTTAGAGTTATTAGCAAAAAACAGCAATTTACCCCTATGTTCTATTTTTAGCAACAGTGGCCATATTTTTCATCGGATCAATATAAATTGAGGATCGTTTGTAGAGGACATGTTATAGTTCATTCCTATTAAGTTTCAAACCAATCGGCCCAGCGGTTTCAGAGGAGAAGATTTTTTAATGTTAAAATTCTGAAAATTTGATGAAAAAAGGGCAATAACTCCTAAATGGGTTTTGGAAATTCCTTCAAAATTTCAGGGTAGGTAGATCTCGTCATGCTGATCAATTTTACCCCATGTCAGATTTTCGATATCTGTAACGGTTTTTGAGTTATTAGCAAAAAGCAGCAATTTACCCCTATGTTCTATTTTTAGCAACAGTGGCCATGTTTTTCATCGGATCAATATAAATTGAGGATCGTTTGTAGAGGACATGTCATAGATCATTCCTATTAAGTTTTAAACCAATCGGCCCAGCGGTTTCAGAGGAGAAGATTTTTGAATGTTAAAATTTTGAAAATTTGACGAAAAAAGGGCAATAACTCCTAAATGGGTTTTGGAATTTTCTTCAAAATTTCAGGGTAGGTAGATCTCGTCATGCTGATCAATTTTACCCCATGTCAGATTTTCGATATCTGTAACGGTTTTTGAGTTATTAGCAAAAAACAGCAATTTACCCCTATGTTCTATTTTTAGCAACAGTGGCCATGTTTTTCATCGGATCAATATAAAATGATGATCGTTTGTGGAGGACATGTCATAGAACATTCCTATTAAGTTTCAAACCAATCGGCCCAGCGGTTTCAGAGGAGAAGATTTTTAAAGAAAAGTTTACGAAGGACGGACGGACGGACGGACGGACAACGGACGACGGACGAAAAGTGATGGCAATACCTCACATGGCCTTTGGCCAGGTGAGCTAAAAAATGAATATATTATTTTGATCTCATATAGCTTTACTTATTCCATCATTCAAGAGGGTTGGGGGGGGGGGGACAAATTGTGTCCAGATATAACCTGGCTTAAATGTACATTTACCAATCTGGATTGCAACCACTTAAAGGAGTGGTTTGACATCTGATCTAAGGATAAATTGGACATTATTCCAGATTATAGATATGTGTGGTGGATTACAATCCACATTGAATAATGTTATACATGTGTTCATTATGCAGAGCAATCTGAATTTTATCCGTATAAATACACTTTTGTAAAGTATGTGGATTTAAATTCGGTTTTGATAAATCTAATAATCTCAATTTTGAATTCATGTGAACAGGGTACAGGTAAGCACAATACTGTGGATGCTTCAGACCCATTACAAAAAATTTAAAACAATTGCAGAGCTATCTTGTGGTCAATGTCTCATAAAATCAAACTTGGCTAACTTTTTTCAATGTAAATATGAACATACTTCATTATGGCAGATATATTGAGGAAAAATGTGTCGCCTGTGGACGTCAATTTTTACAACAGATATTAAAATTTTCTAAAAATGAAATACATATGTACACCTTTGCATTAAGGTTAATGCACAGAGAAAGTTTCATCAAATTGCTTTGAGCAGTTATGGAGTAGTTGAGGATAGAAGTTTTGACCCCCCCCCTTTTTTTCAAAAATGTCAATTTTTACCAAAAAAATTTTGAAATTTTCTAAAAATGAAATAAATATGCACACGTGTGCATTAAGGTTAATGCACAGAGAAAGTTTCATCAAATTCCTGTGTGTCTACCATGCGTTCTGTAGGTGACACAAAAATGAAATATATATGCACACCTTTGCATTAAGTTTAATGCACAGAGAAAGTTTCATCAATTTCCTTTGAGCAGTTTATGAGTAGTTGAGGATAGAAGAAAAGTGTGACGACGCAAGACAACGTATGTGTCTACCATGCGTTCCGCAGGTGACACAAAAATTATCCCCCAAGAGAAAGTCCAAGGTAACAATTTTTAGTTCTGGGTGTGATAATCAACATCACTTTTTTTCTGGACAGTACATACAATATATTCTGATTATATTAAGTTAAACAATAAGTCTTTCAGAATATCTAACATTTGTAATATATTTTCTAATAAAGTGTTATCTGGCATGAGAAATCTCACAAACATAATAATCCTTATAGAACAATGATACTTGGAGTGGATAATATTGAACTCTCAGAAATTAGGTCTGAGGTACAAGGCAGGTTTTCCATGAGTTGCAAAATGCAAGGAATGAATTTGGCATCTTCTGAAAACAATCGTGGGGAATCTATTCTTTGAAAATATTTGTGAAAAATCAAAAGATGTTATCCTCTAAAACAGCCCTTATCCCGGAAAATAATCTTCACCTATTACCACTTTTACTGATTTAGGAAGACAAATACAACTGATGTATGATGTATCTAGATTTTTCATCTTAATATCATGCATATTCCTTTATATACATCTCCTGGGCAAATTATGACTTGTTCTATCCATGATATGGAATAAACCCTAAATTAAGATGTTTTACTCTACTGCATTTATATGTACCTGTGCACCAGAATTTTCTGCTGCTCCTAGTGATTCCATACCCTACTTGGATTCTGATGCTATTTCAAAGTATTATCGACTAATAAAAATTTAAAGTTGATTTTATTTTACATGAGGTATCAGAATTATTAAGGAAGAGCTGGAGAGAGAATTTTTTTTTACCTAAGAACAATGTGTCTTACCTGTGTGTGAGAAAATTCCTTACATCTGACATTGGAAAATTAATCACAACCTGACTATTCATCCCACGTGTAGCATTAAATCAGCTGTTACAGACTATCAGGGGGGATTAGTCCATTTATAAATGAGGGGTGAAATTGACAATGGACAGATTAAGTAATTAATTTAGCAAAACCATCTATTTTTCACCTTTGATGGTGTAACTTAATTGGTCAGTAAATTAATTAAGTCTAAACTGACAAACAGGTGTATGCCATAATACATATGTAACACCTATCAACCAAATATTGGAATTTCTTACTGGTCAATAATCCTGGTAATTACAAAATATCTTTTCATTAAGTGGTCAATCATTAATTTTTCACCAAGATTCCCAAAGCCGAAAAGAGCATTGATAAAAATTAGAGTAGCATGTATTATTGACTTATTGAGATAAACAATAAATATCACATCTATCATTCTTTCCTTCTTTTGATTTTTTGTGTCGCTTGATTTCTTTTTTATTTATGTTTTAGTAATTTCTGTCAGACAAATAATGCTAAAAATAATTAGGAATACTGTTTTCTCTGCGATATGTCAGGGTCTTTTTTTTAATGCATGTGCCATAATAGCAAAAAGTCCAAACAGGGGTCTGTGGAATTTCTTATAATACTTATGCAGAAAATAATGCAAAGTGTGTATGAATTTTTTTTCTATTTTTCTCAGAGTTATGCTATGATTAAGAATTCAAGAACACTGTGTTTAAAAGTTTTTCCAGTACATATTTTTCCTCTGTAGAACAAAAAAATGTTATTTACGTTTGTCAAATTACATACTAAATTCCTTGTCAATCAATTATCTACAAAAACAAATATTTGTTTTTAATTTACAAAACTTACCAGTAAATATTGTTTCTTTTTGAAATTAATTCCAATAAATTATTAACAAAAGTACAATCATTTCACATATAAATATAACAAAATACAAATGTATATCTATTTCCCTAGTGTGTACTTCCTGTAGGCTGGAAATCACAGCTTCTCAGTTTTAATTAGGCATCAAATGACTTAGTATTTACACACCCCACCTCAATAAGTAAACCAATAATGTCTTATCCAGAGGCAGGTTATCTCATCCTCCCACATTTACCTGGTTATAACAATCTTATTATCTTCTGATACTGACCTCCAAGAATATATAAACACTAGGATTTACTTTCATCTGATTATAGAAAATGCAGTCTGTTTATTCACTTAACTGTTTTTTATATTTATTAATATTTCTAGTTTTCATCAGATATCTGTGATTTTTTCTTCTTAAATTAATGCATTGAAGATTACATGTAAATAACTTCCAACTTGTGTTTTCATGGTTTTATTTTTTATCAAACTTTCTCAAAAATTATGTTAATATTTTCAAACGCCTATGAATTAATCAACTTCAATGAAAGCAAAGTCCCATCAATGTTTCTTTTTTCAGTACCTACAACCATGCCCAATCATGGTATTGACCCCTGACAAAATTTTCAAAGAGGATCACCCAAGGACCATTCAACCAAAGTTTGGTTTAAATTGCCCCAGCAGTTTCTGAGGAGAATATTTTTAAATAAAGGAAAAGATATGATTTGGCCCCTTGAATTCCAAAATCAAAACCTAATGAGAAACTTACTCTCAGCTATCAATGTACTGTTAGAATGTTGCATTTTAAGGAACATTATTTTTTTCAACAAGAAATTTATGTAATAGCGACATTATGCTGCCAAAGATGGCTAATTTTGAAGAAATCAATAAGAAACACAAAATATCACTTATTTTTGGACCCTTAAATTAAAATTTTGATACGAGCAATGTGCCCAAAAGGATATTTCACTGAAATGTATCTTTATGTAAGACAAACATTAAAAAATCTTTTTGGGCGAGGCTGTTGCTCATAGTTGTTTCTACCAAAATCTATTATAAAAACACTCAATTTTCTTCAAATCCTTGATTTTGCAGACGTTCATGACACTACTGTTGCATCATGGGAAGGAAATTTTTACAATGATTGATATATTATGAAAGTTAGATCATTATATGATAAAAATGATACAAATTCGAATCTGAAATCTTTTAAATTTATAATTTTCATGTCAGGTCATGGCTGAAATCATACAATATCTTTTGTTAATTTATCTTTTTAGTAAAGACACACCAAATTGATCTTTAGTTCTTTGGATTTCGCCGCTCATATTTTTTGATTATTATAAATTTTTATAAAAAATGGTTCCCGCTTCATTTTGCAAAAAAGCTGAAAATTCAACACAATTTCTTCATTTTCAAGATATTAAAAATAAAAATAGTGTTATCCCGCTCCTAAAATGTTGTAAAATTTTTTGGGATTTTATCCTTTTTTTTTGCTATATTTTAGTTAAAATAATGTGTGCCGCACGTAAATTTGATCTTCGCCCCCAAAAAACTAGTCCTCAAGATAATTTTCTTTTACTTACTTAGAAACAGTGGCGTTTTCTATTAAATTACTGACCTCATGACTAATAAGGTTCCCAATGACCTTCAGTATGTGTACCAATTAAAATTTGAAACAGAATCTCAAATTATCACTCAGAAACAAAATACATTCCATTTTTTGTCATATATGCATTTTTTTATTTGCATGGGTTTAAATTAAGAGGACTTCTGCTACCCTATTTCTTTACCTACACAAATTCCTTAGATACACCCTCTGATGGGTATCAACAGCAACACCAATTATAATTTAAGTATTTCAAGGCATCAAAGCATTTTAAGCAAATAAATACTATGAGTTATGCTAAGTTGAAGTTAGGTTCTGATGATTTCTACATACATGAACTTCTATAAACAAATGTGCAGTAGAATCTCGGTGGCTCAAACTCGGGTCTCTCGAACGCCACGGATTTCTCGACCCTTTACAAAAGTCCAGTCATTTTTTTCCATTATATCTATGTAAATTAACTCTCGGTTTTTCGAACATCGATTTCTCGAATTCTCCAACTAGTTTTCTGGTCCGTATAACAGTAATATAATCTAATTTACTCTCAGTAACTTGAACACTATTTTTAATCAATATATCAATAAGTATGAAAAACCAGAAGGTGATTTTCAATTACAGGCCATTCATTTCCACACCAAGATTTGATGAATGGATGTTATTTTAACGATAGGATAGATACAAGGATGTACATTAAATTTTAACTTTATTGCTTGTTCGTAACTGAAAACTTTCCGGACTTTGATGGCTTGAACTACATGTACAGATGCCTCGAACTAATTTTCCAGGCCTCTTCGAGTTTGAGAAATCGAGATTCTACTGTATAAAGTAAGTATTATTTACACCATTGCCTTCACAAGTTAACATATTTGGATCATATTTGTTTATTTAGAATGAAAGGACTTTTAAAGCATTGATTTGTAAAGTAAACTGGTTCATTTGGGTTAGCATATTTCATAAAACAAAAGATCACAAATACAACCTAATTTAGAAAGCAGAACTTTGTCAATTGATTGAATAACATCCAAATTTTGCATGTTATTCCATGGTTTTGCACCTCCAACTTCCATTAAAAAATACATGGAAGTTTTCACATGTTTTCAAAACCATGGAATATTATTATAATCTGAATATTGTACCATGGTTTACAACTCTCTCAAAAGGGAATTATTTCAGAAAAAGATCAAAGAAAACGTTGTCATTTTCATTACAACTCTTATAAACCCTCCAAAAACTTTTGTCTGAAGGTTGTATAACAAAAAAAACTGACTGCCTCACCTATTCTGAAATAATTCAGACTGAAAGAATATGAGAGGTCATTATTCTACTCCTAATTATATAGTATGATCTGATTACAGGTAGTGTCAAACATGTGTATGACATTTGTCGTGACAGACCTACTGATCTGCCAGATTCTACAAAAGAAGCTTATGTTTCATATTTAGAATTGAAAATAGGATACTTTGACAGCCGAGAGATCAATAAAATTTGTACTCCTGGTTAACGATACAAGTAAAAGTAATTCAGTAATAATGAATTAGAAGAAATAAAATTAACACCATATAAAATGAACTATTTGCATAATTTAAATTTCCATTGAAGTAATTTCTACAAATAGAATAGAGAATGGAAAGGGGGAATGTGTCAAAGACACAACAACCCGACCAAAGAGCAGAAAACAGCTCAAGGCTACCAATGGGTCTTCAATGCAGCGAGAAAATCTCGCACCCAGAGGCGGGCTTCAGCTGGCCCCTAAACAATCATGTATACTAGTTCAGCAAAATGGACGGAACGGTAAACTTCGTAGCATAAAAATGAACCAAAATTCAAAAAAAACACAAGACTAACAAAGGCTAGAGGTTCCTGACTTGGGACAGGTGCAAATTGAAATCCATTCCGAATTATTAGGTTGAAAGCACATACAAGGAACATTTTTTACATGTATATTCCAAGGGCTGTTACTTCAGCAAAACTTTCCCATTAACACTCAATTCAAACTATAGCAAGAAACTGAATAATTATGTAAAGGTTTAATATGAATTTTATAGAACCTATTAACTATTATATTGAGAGCAATATTTATTGAGGCAATTATTTGCTTAATTAATATTCCAAAGGGCTGTAACTTCTACAAAATTTTTCTATTGTAACTTGTATTCAAATTCAAAATGTTGTTGTTATAACAAAGATTTTATCAAAATACCAGGACTCACCACACTTCAAAATTTTAGGGAGAAGTGACTTCTCCCTTGCAACCAAACAGGGATAAGTGAGGACCTGACAGGGAGAATAAAGAAAGAAGTCGGGAATCGCTGCAATGTTTTCATGCATTTTAAAGCCTTAATTAAGTTTTTAGTTTATTCCATGTCATAATGTGGTTTGCATTATCTGATAGAAGAAATAAATTATCATAATTTGAATACTGCCTTTGGTGTACTAGCTAAATAAAATGAGATGAAATAGGAACTGTATTGCAGGAGGGTTCCAGATTCGGTTTTAATTAAAAATGTGGTCTTATTTTCCATTTTTTACCACAAAAAATTGTGTATTGATAGAATTATTAAAACAATGTTAAAAAATGTGTTTTGGTTAGGTGCAAGATGAAAGTGACATGCATTTGTTCGTCTACTGAAAGGTACATGTAGCTGAAATTTATGAGATTTTTAGCTAAATATATCTGAAGAGTTATTCTTTTAATTTTTATTTTTTTCCATTTTTCTTTTATTTTTTAAAAAAAAAATTACACTTATTTATAATAGGGGCATCATTCTGTATTCTTTTTACCCCATCCAATTACCCTCATCAAAAGTCTAAGAAATTTTTATACCCATATGGTGTCAATCCTTTCATTCCTTCTTTACTTTACAATTATCTCTTTCAAATCAATTGTTTATTTTTTTAAATATTGA
This sequence comes from Mytilisepta virgata, assembly GCA_028015205.1. Lineage (NCBI taxonomy): Eukaryota > Metazoa > Mollusca > Bivalvia > Mytilida > Mytilidae > Mytilisepta > Mytilisepta virgata. Next base: position 47,274,851 of record CM051518.1, on the reverse strand, counting down.
ATGTTGTCAGTACACCTAACTGTGAAGTAATTAGAACCGACACATAAACTGTGAATTAATTAGACAAAGGGAGGCAAATCGAATTTAAAAAGGCGAATTATCCCCCTTTGCAAAAAATTCCGCAGGTAATAGAAAATGTTTCTGATTTTGCAACTTCTAGTTAATAAAATGACAGATTGATGAGTTGTTTTCACTTCAATTACTGATATTGTTACAAAAACAAAGTTTTTGATCATTTCATCACAAGATTTTCCTTCATACTACCTTATGACAATTTAACAAAAATGTAAAACCAAAACGGAGACAAGTCAGAGGTGATAGGGCGACTTAAACTTCGCTTTTGTGGTATCCTTAGGGCGATTTCTACTTTTAAAAGGCAACATTTTCACCCACTTTGTCCAGTTTTTTAAGCCTTGAAATACATCAAGAATTGTTAGGTTAAGAACACTTACTGGTACATGGTTATAAATCACATATTTTTTGTTCCCAAGATGAAGAGTTAAAATCCACTTGTCATTATACATGTGTAGTGTTCACAAAAAATTCTCATTCAATTAATCCAATAAAAATCATTTTGTTCTTAATATATATTATTTATACCCATGTTTTACTCAATCTATTGACTTCCATGACATGTTAAGTTGTAATGTAATACAATAAAATCTGGGATCCTATCCATTAATTTACTCTGAGAAAATTCTCTTTTTTTTTGGTCCTGCACCTAAGGTAAGTAATTTTTTCATTAGGCCACACCACATTTGTTCTTTGCATACTGCAGCATTAATTTACAAAGGAACAATTCTTTTCTGTCAATTTTCCCCAAGTCAGAAAATTAATGAAGCAGATACATGTATGGAAAACACTGTTTTTGATATTAAACCAATTTTTGGGTTTCAATTTTTTGTTGGCTTAATGCAATACTGAAAGATTAAATACTGGTTAAAATATTTCAATAGCACATTATTTCTTTGTCTAAAGGGCTAAAACAATGACCATTTCACATGACAACATAATAACTTTGTCCTGAGAGAAAATGGTTGGACGGCTGCAATTTTGAACTACAAAACTAGATATCTTTAACATTTTGTCACAAATCTGAAGATCTCTCAAATATTATGTTGTTGATCAAATGCATTTTCTGTCTTGATGAATAGCTAATACCATTATGTATCATAACTGCCAAACAAACAAAGGTTAACAATTATGGATTTTTTTACTAACAAAATATCTAGTAATTTTTCTAAACTTCTGGCAATGGCATTTAAGGGTCCATATGGAGTTGTCACACCAAGTCCAAAAATAAGTATGGCTACAATAATTATAAAGAAATGTATAAGTCCATGTTTATCTATGGGACACCCCAATAATCATTTTGATCAAAAAACAAAAAAGAAGATGCACAATGGCAATGTAAAGTGATGATTCCCTGTTTCACAGAAATTCATTCATTGGTTTAGGAGGAGTTACAAATGGAGCATGTCTACCCCTCTTTACATAATCATATTACAAAGAAATGGCAAAGTCCATGTTTGTCTGAGGAAACCTCAAAAATCATTATGATAAAAAATAAAACATGCACAATGGCAATCAACAGTTAAGATTCCCTAAAAGTTTCATAGAAATCCATTCACTGTTTTAGAAGGAGTTGCAGATGGGGCATTCCTACCTCACTTACATTACCATATTATCAAGAAATGATGAAGTCCATGTTTGTCAAAAATAAGATAGCAGGTGCACAATGGCAATGTACATTGAAGAATCCCCGAAAGTTTCACAGAAATCCATTCGCTGGTGTATGACAAGTTGCAGTAAATATGTGCAGACAGACAGTAGAAGGAAGAAACAGAATCCCCCATCACTATATAATCCCCCCCTCCCCTATTCGCTAAATTGGGGATATAAAAATAGGGTAGGCAGGTAGGCATTTTTTTCAATTTTACAACTGTGATTTTATACAGAGTCTTGGGGAGATACTTTCTGACTTTACAGTGCTTATTGAAAAATGTCAAGACAATCTAGGGTAGATGCCAAAAATAAGGCAAGCTGGGTAACCAGAACCACACATAATTTTTTTCCATTTGCCTCATGTTGCCATATTTAAGGTCAGATAACAACTCAAAGATGGTGGTATATTTTCTGTTACTACACTCACCTGATAACTGTGGTTAATATTTTTGGTACTACACTCAGCTACACTTAAATCTGTCAATTCTATCTCATCAAAAATAACAGACTGAAAAATATATATTTTCAAACTTTCAAAAAAGCTATGTACATAAAGACACATTAAAACCAATTAAATATTTATTACCTCCCCTTATATCTGACTGACTATGAATGTGTTACAATAAGCAAGCTTCCCTTTTTTACCAGCACGTAAATGACAGAATAGGTCAAAGAAATCTGCCATTAAACTGTAAATAATGTGAAATCGAAAAAGTTCAGTTTGAATATTAAACATCTTTTCAACCTACCGTTACACAAATCATTTCGTATGTACCAAACATACCTATACAATTGTAAAGTAATAATCTAATAACAAAAGTTAGAAAAGAACTAAATTCAATAGTACAGTAGACTCCTCCTAACTGCATACCCTTTTTGTCAGAATAAATTATGCAATTAGCAGGAGTATGCTAATAAGTGAATTCTTTATCTTCATGAAAAAACAAAATATGTTATTTCTGTTGTTACTAATTGTGATAGCTACTATATAATCATGTGTATTATGAACGGTGTAAACAAATCTGTGAATTAATTTGATCTAAAAGGCCATTAAATTGCATTTCATTTTCAGTCAATGTATCCTTATTCGGTATCAAAATTTTTCAAACATTAATGATTTAAAAAAAAATTATGCAATTAAGAGGATTTTCTTAACAATTCAATATGCAATTATCAGGAGAAATTAACATAGACTATATGGTAAATGGTTTTGTGATTCAAAATCTTATTCAAATAAGAGGACCATTCTATTAACAGATATCCAATTCAGTGGAGTTGACAGTACTATCATATAAATGCCATGATCCAGACCTAAAACTGAATGTGAAAACAGAGTACATGTACCATAATACATCAACAACAAAAGCAATAAAAAACACCATATGTAATAATAAACAACAGGGTTTGGGATTATTGTAACACATTCATAACCAAAGTCAGATATAAGGGGGGGAGGCGGGTAATAAAACTCATGTGTTATTATAAGGAAATAATTTAAGTAAAACAATTTGACAAAAGTCAATGGACCATGAAGATGAGGTCAAAGCCATGTAAATATGTACAACCAACAATAAATAAATAAAACAAACAGAGTTAACCTGTCATGTGCAGCAATTAAAAAATGTCTTATGCACAAAATCTTGAAATTAATCACTGTACTCCAAAGTTCAGGTGAAATGTTTCCATACATACAATGATAATATTTACCACATACTGTTTGTCACCACTGCTGTTTATTTATTTATAATTGGTAAGAAAAATCCACTTGATTTATTGAAGTCAGTCAATCATGAAAATGAGGACAAATTTCATATTATGTGATCTTGTGTGTATTCATAAGAGATCAAAGTGTCTACTAATAATGTAACAAATAACTCTGAAGATTGTTTTTACAAACCTTTGTATCTTTTGCATAGTACAACTTTCTTCCTTTCAGCTTAAAATATCTTCGTTTCCATCTCTGAAATGAAAATTATATAATTTCTAAAATTAATGTAAATCAAAATGCTGGAAAGCAGTGGTGGAAAGATTGCAACTGTACTTGTGTATAATTTCAAATTGAATTTAATCACAGATTTGTTCTTTGTTATGTGAGATCAATTACAGTGAATATATTCCTTTTTTTCCTGAAATATTGAGGTTTTTTTCAAAATAAATGTGCATTCTGTGGTATGGAAACCAGGACATCATATTCAGTAAGAGTTCAATGTGTATTAAGGCTTAGCTTTTAGCAACAGTCAAGTTTTAGTGTCAATATTTGAAATCTTAGTGGTGGTGTTCGAACGTGACTGAAGTGTGAAATTCACGTGAAGGTCTCAGACAGCCATGTACCCACCAAGGACTATCTAACACAATAATGATATATGTTTTCTTCCTAAAGTTTATTAAGTCATTCTCTTGTAAATCCAAAGATACAACCATGGTCTGTCCTTGGTCCAAACATCAAAAAATTTATGTTCTCTGACCTCTTGCTCGTATTTGCGTTTTGAAATATGTCTGGCATCACAATATGTAACTAATTGAAAACTTTTGAACAGTTCAAATTATTTCAAACTTTTATTATAACAATAAGTCAGTTAAACAATAATGACTAGATTTTCAAACAATATGAAAAAATTCAATAATACAGAGAAAAGAAACATAATATTTTAATGTTCTAAATTTAACCACAAGATTATTTTCTTTCTAATAATTGGCACCTTGCTCTGACTAGAAAAGACTGCTGTTTCGGCATCGCGCCATGTGTCAAACTTGACAGTCCACGATCACCAGAGCGTTTGTAATACATACTTATATATTCATTATCATTACAGACTCCGTATTGCGTTCGGATAACTTCCTTTAGACACAAAATTACATACTGCCGATTTTTTTTACTGTAACATCTTTGAAAGCATAGAAATGACCTATTTGGGAGTAGAGCGTAATTTGAGTACAAAAAATCGTAGAAACTACGCCAAAATCGTAGTGGTAAACAGGTCTGTGTATAGCAGCAAATCGGTCACTTGCAAGGAAGATTTTTGAATTTGACACAGATTTTATGGGAATTTTAGGTATGTTTGCCTCCTCTGACACTTAGCCGTTTACATACCTATAGAATTACATGAACATTTTTTCACAAATATGATTAATATCACTTTTATCAAGCTTTGATCACGATGCTTCTTAATTTTACTGTTTGAAATTTGGCTTTAAAACTGAATACGTAAAAATAGTAACAAATGTGAAGGTTTTCTTTATGTTACCTAGAAGTCAATTCATTTTTATACCCTAAAACCAAATTTTATAGAATAATTTGCCTATAAAATGAAATAAATTACTTGAAAACAAACAACACATCATTTCTCTGACTATATAGGTGCTTGTATGTGTACTGTACTGGCACTTGCAATTATTTTGTATAGTCACTTGTTGCAATATAATGTACTTGGACTATACTATGGGGTTATTTCATGAATATTAGGAAACACTGTCCGTAGTAAAATGTAATATCGCACGAGCTTGCAGGTGTGATACAATATACTACAAAGGGACATTATTTCCCAATTTTGTGTAAAAGCACCTTCATTGTATATCAAAGCAAATAAGACCTTCCAACCGATGAGCACTCAGTGCAATATCAGCGCTAATTTTTGGTTGTGTTTAACAAGAAATATTACATTGCTATACAACAACAATTCATATAGCGATAGAGTATTATGCGAATGATAGCATAAAATAGTCATTTCGGTGACATAGAATAATTATTTAAGGAATGTTTAATTCTTTAACAGGTTATACGATATAACTTGGTTTGGGTCAATTTACACATTATAAACCAGGGTTTATGAATGCCATAAACTGACCCAAACCAGGTTATTGAAGTATAACCTGTTCAAAAAATTGGAAACATTCCTTATAATTTAATTTCAAAACAGAGATTCCTTGATTCAAGCATCAATAATGACATTGGACTATTTTAATTTACAAGTGGCAGATTAAATAAAGACCAAACCAGGTTATACAGTATAACCAATGTTGGTCTATGCTGTTCATCCAATCAAATTAAATTAATAGACACTAATGGTTTTTGATACTGGTTTTATCATGTTGAATGTCGGTCGAGACAAAGGCGAGACATATATTCAAACTGATGAAGTTAATATTTAGTACATTAGTGTCTATTATTATTTATCGGTGAAGCATGATATTTTTGAGTGTCATGTCATGCATACTGAAAAATGTCTGACTATTACATCAAAAGGAAAAAGTATGAATTGCCGATAAACTAAATTTCTCAACCTGTAGACATCAAAAGAAGGTTACTCAAAGTACTGATATCTTTATTTGCAAGATCACGCCCATGTGGGCCAAGGAAATACAAACACTGAACAAAGAAACAAACACAAAGTCAATGGTACAAAGTATTTATAAATGTAATACTTAAATTACTCGATTAGAATCTGATTAACATGCTTGCAAATTAATCTAAGAGGTTTTCTGGTAATAATAGACTGGGAGGTGGGAAGGAGTGAGCCATCTTCAGCAAATTTTTAAGACCTGGGTCTTTGGTTGTATTCTGAATGTTATAGTAAGGTAGATTTATTAACTAAATACATGTAGTAACACAAAATAACACAATTATATTTGTTATTCATATGTTATAAATGTACTTTGAGCTGCCTAATGTAGCATTAAGATTCAACTTGTAAAACTGTTTTTTAATACTCAGAGATCCTATTATTACACTTACAATTACACGATGTGTGTTCTGAGCAACCTGAATCCTTGAGTGTGTCATCTTATGACGAAATATGCATTAAACTTTTAACACAAGATATCAAGCAACTATACAGTGCTATTGCAAGTCTTGGCAAGCACCTATACAAACCAAGTTTGTATTATTTCACATTCATTTCAATATAGGGAATTAACGAGGCAACATAGGAAATTCGTATTTAACCTGAACATTAACAGATCACTTTAGTATTCAAAAATAAATATATTGATAGGAAAAGAAAAAGAAATCACGTTTATAAAGCATTTGAAGAAGCCATGTTGTACCAACAATAGATGATTTCGAAGAATTTTTTACTTGATATGTCAGTTATCATGAATAAATGTAGGTTTTAACAAGCATGAATGAATAAAATATTATTGTTTTAAATTCTTATCGATTTATTTCATTGAAAAATGTTTTTGTAAACATGGTAAAACTGTCGAAAGCTTGTAATTAACCTTCTCCAAAGCGTGTATCCTTACCTAGCGCTTGATAGAATCGCAACTCAAATGTTGAAAAAAATACTGTAAACTTCCGCTCCCACACTGTGGTATTGCAATTGCTGAGAAATGGACATTATCCCAAAACATGAAACAAGTCACTCAAGCAAGAAATTGCAGTCAAGGTCAAAAGGCAGTTGTCATACCGACATGCACCCACTAAGAACTATCTATTGACCAAATATGGTGGGTTTACGTATTACATTGCTGAGAAATGGACTTAATCTCGAAAATGTGACAAAGTCAATCAAGCATGAAATTGAAGTCAAGGTCCAGTGACAGGTGTCAGACAGCAATGTGCCTACTAAGAATTATCTATTGACCAGGCATGTTGAGCTTAGGTACTATAGTTGCTAAGAAATGAACTTAATCACGAAATTGTGACACAGGTCACTCAACCATGAAATTGAGGTCAAGGTCAAACGCAGGTGTCAGACTGACATGTACCGACCAAGAACTATCTATTGACCAAATATGGTGGGTCTAAGTATTATAGTTGCTGAGACCACAAAAATGTGACAAAGTCACTAAAGCATGAAATTGACGTCAAAGTCCCAAGACAGGTGTCAGATTGGCATGCATGTACCCATTAAGAGCTATCTATAGACCAAATATGGTAGGTCTAAATATTACAGTTGCTGAGAAATGGACTTAACCACGAAACTTAAGTAGATGCAGATTTTACATGTATGTTTATGAAGTCAGTAAACCATGAAAACAAGGTCATGGTTACCAGACAAGTATATTGCGGCAAACTTTATATGATAAGGTATCTGTCCACCAAAAATCTTAATTGTAGGCATTATGTGTGCAAAGTTATAAAAGTTTTTAAAAAGTTTACCCGAAAGCAATACCTATATCTTGCCTTCACGACTTTTTGTCGCAGGGAGACAAAAATTGTATTCAACAAACATTTTCTTATTTCGCCAAAAAAATATAATTGAGAGTATTTGTTGATTCCTGCTACAGTTTGTCTTGAACATTGTACAGAATGTAAACAAACAAAATAAAGTCAAACTAGCAAATCCTACAAATGAACGTACAAATAAACAAATATCATACACACTAAGTTCGCAACAGAAACTAAAGAAAATCACCACAAGGATATGACAACCCTTCGAACTTTCTTGTCACTAACACTTTCTGTTATTAAATCATATTTTACTTCGCACAACATAAAAGTAATTTACATTAAAGGTGTCTGTGCTTTTATTACACTTATATATAATTACTGTACACCTTATGACCTGTCAACAATTTCCAAAGTTCAATATCGAGGTCATTCGCCAATGACACTCAATCAGGCATTTTGCACACCTTTCTACTTTCAAATTAAAAAAAAAACCATTTCAAGGTACAATGTATGTATTGGACTATCTAACATGTAGTTCACAATCATAAACTTGAGAAGATTAGAAACGCCTTGGTAGATTTAACTCGGCAAAACTTGAAGATTTCCACATTGTTGCCATTTTTTGCATGTGTAGTTTAGTAAGTAATTAATAGAGCATGCGCAAATCTTTGTAGTTAAATATGAAAAAGGAATAAAAATTTCATCTTTCGGGAAGGCTTTCATAGACTGATTTCAAAGTATTAAACTTGAATTTATTTTATTCTTTTATATAATTCATTCTACGTCATTGTGTTGTCCATTTTTCTATTGATCTATTTATACGTACCAAACGCCTCGGTGGTCTCGTGGTAGCGTGCTCGCCCCGAGTGCGGAAGGTCGCAGGTTCGATCCCCAGCCGGGTCAAACCAAAGACATTAAAATTGGTATTTGCTGCTTCTCCGCCAAGCACGCGGCATCTAGGAGTAAGAGCAAAGACTGATCGGCTCGGAGTCAGTATAATGTGTCCGAGTGATATGTCTTCCTGTGGACAGTTACCTCGTGAGCTAGCACATTAAAAATCCGACTTAGCGTGTCGGTCTAGTACAAAGCAGGGATCATATTCATTATCATATCAACATGTTCTCGTCCTGATATGCACCTGGTTGCCACTGGACGTTAAACAATAATTCATCATCATCCATCCAAACGCAGACCTTGAAGAAGACACTTAAAACATCGAAATTATCAATACACAAACAATGCCGCACAGAATGTTAAAGAGTTGATACACATGACATTTATTTCAGGTCTTACCGAAAACATTAATAAATTGTGCATAACAACATTTGTATGAAATAAGATAGTGTGTCGAAATTGCTAAAAAGAGTTAAAACTGACAATTCATGTCTATCAAAAAAATGTCCGACAGAGGTTGTTGAAAATTTCTGATCCCTGCATAAAACATTTTGATTCCGAAAGCGCATGTCTGAGTTATATTAATAGATAATCTTAAAAGTATTTTTTCTCAAATAATGGGTAATAATCATCAAATTTGTAAATGCACAATTAGTTTTGACAATGAATTAATTTAAAAAGTAAAGTTCCCAACAACGAATAGCTGTTTCTTGTAGATTCATTATGATAGATAAATTCAGCCGCTGTCTGTGTTGACTTCATTTTAATTCCTTGGTAATTTCGGTAAACGATAAAGTTTTATGTAAGTTAAAAACGTTAGTTCAGCTATTATCAACAAGAATAAAGTACTTATAATTTTAAAAATGCTGTCATCATTGGAACTACATTTTATGTACTAATGTTCGATGGTATCGAGGAGGCCACACTTTCGGTTATGGAGACCGATGCCATACGAACGATTTCAGTCTTTCCAAAAAACCTCGATATTTCTGCAGGTCACATAATGATTGTATTTTTGTGTTAACATGCAGTCTCAATTACTTTTTTTTTTTTTTTTTGGTCCTACTGCTACTGGTGGACTTTTTATTGAACTTTACTGGCATGGATAGTTTTAACATCCTACAAATTTCCAGTTATTCTAAACATAACACACATATTGTGAACAGTTTATGTTTCAGAAATATACATGTATAAACATTATGAATTTTTGTTGTTTTCATCTTTATTTTTAATTGTTATACATGTATCTGAAAATTATATAACAAGAAGTTGTATGAGTAACACCAAACCAGACTCTCCTCCATTAATATTTAGAGTTGTCCCACTGCCTATGAACAGGAATGCCATACCTGAATTTGCCAAACTAATAATCAGATTTTTCCATCAGAAAATCCAGTTAAAAACTTGTTAGAAGTCATATATTTCTTGGTATAACACATGTATATATGTGTTTTTTTTATTGCCATCTTCACAAGCGACACAGGCCCTCTTAAAGTACAATATACATGTACAGTGGTGGTCAACAATTCACCCAGTAACTACATTTGTATATGGTTTAATACAAAACAATATTTTACTTTACCAGCTATTCAGGTGTTCAAACAAGATGAAAAATAATGAGATTTTTGTTACATACCCTAGCGTTATGAGTATATATATTAATTCTAGAAACACACAAGTCATTAAAAAAATTTCTGCAGCACTATATTCAAACAGCATACTTATTTACCTACCAATAAACACCACAACCAAAAACTTCTAACATTCTGAGCTCTTAGATACAAAATCCATATAAATATATGAATAATTCCTACCTGAAAATTTGTCTGTTTCATGAGGTATCCTTCTTTGGTACATGCCTAAAATGAAAACAATAATTTTACTTCACTGGTAATATACCTGGTACACAGATACAACATGAAAATTTCAATTTACTTAGGATTATATAAAAATTAAAAACTTCCGATCCCTGCATAAAACATTTAGATTCCGAAAGCACATGTCTGAGTTATATTAATAGATAATCTTAAAGTATTTTTTCTCAAATAATGGGTAATAACAGGCAATGGAAGACAGAAGAACAAATTGTGACTATCTAAATTAAAGAACAAGTTCAAAAAGCATGTCTGTAAATGAAATATGCCTTTTCAAACCTTTGTCAAAAAGTCATTTACTGAGATTATTTTACAAGATCATGTCACTTCTCCTTAAATAAATAACCAGTTGTATAGAAGAAGCATAGCTATCTAAATATACAAGATGTAAATGTATTCTGACCAAAGTTAGTCAAAGGGAAATAACTCTTGTTAGTCAGTCTCCATAGCAGAAAAGAATAAATATCTACAAAGATGATTTTGCTTATTTTTTCTTATGAAATATTTCCTAAACAAAATTTATACTGAACTGAAAACATGAAACAGAAAAGACTGTCCAACAAAGCATTATATGATGACTGGTGTTACTACCTGTAAAATATGAATGACTTAAGACAACAAGAAAAGACAATCCATTTAATAATGTTCTGATGTGAAAGATTTATTATTATATTTTGTGAATTCTGTGCAGTGTGAACAACACTGGGAAAAGTGACAATTTCACAAAATCACACATTCATTTCAGGCATTAAACTGTGTACATCGTAAGTTTTATAATATATGTGATGGGAAATTCTATTGCACTTGAATCTTACAATATTAAATGATTTAGAATGAAATGGAAATATCTTATGTTTAACTTAACTGTTCACATTTAAATTTTATACTCCAGAGAGGGGCCTCGGTGGCCGAGTGGTCTAGGTAGTTTGTCATGACTACTAATGATTACTAGCCTGTCAACGCTCAGGTTGTGAGTTCAAATCTCACCTGTGGTGGGGTGTGTTCGACTCCGATCTTAATTGACAAGGATTGCCAATTTTCCTACCAAAGGTTGGTGGTTCTCTCTGAGTACTCCGGCTTCCTCCACCAATAAAAATTGGCCACCGTGAAATAGCCAAATGTGCTGAAAACGGTGTAAAACCCCAACTAAACAAACAAATAAAATATACTCCAGAGTAGTTCTCTACTGAAACTGAAGAGTTTATCTAGCTTCCTGAATCACAGCACTCTAGCTACAAAGTTCACTGCAGTGGTTAGCTTATATAGTAGTATTAGTTGAAATATCAGAACACTTTTACCTACCAACCTCCTTTTTGTACCCTGAAAACATTAATTCACATTTACATGTACTGAAAATACTTTGCATCAATTATGATTGTCACAGCAGGAGACAGCAAATCAAAATTCTTGATCTAAACTGAGTGACATTTTTTGGAAAATAAAACACAGACTTCATTAGTTTTCTGGCATGTATGGTATACCTGTTGATTCTGTTGTACAAAAACTTATACACTGTAATACTTTATTGGCAAATAAAAAGAATAATAAATTGCAGTATTAATATATTTTTTCATATATGTATATCTATAACATAAATGCATAACCCCTTGCGATAATCCTCTATTCATACTATCACTGTATCAAATTCTAAACAAGACACCCCCAAAAGCCTGAATCGTCACCTGTTATATTTTGTGTAGATCTTGCATCAATGATTATTTTTGCTATTTAATGTATACTGTCACAATTTTCTCCTTAATATTGACCTGTACAGCTAAAATAAGAATCCTGAACCCAAATAGATATGGTTGCTAGGGACTTTTAATTTGGTTGCTATGGACTTTTTCAATGACCTTGCCTATTGAATTTTGTTTTTGACTTGTACGGGTAAATTATAAGGTCCTTAACCCAAATATATATAGTTGCTAGGGACTTTTCCATCCGTTGCCAGTGACTTTTTCATCTGTTGCTATGGACTTTAACAATGACCTTGACCCTCCATTTTACTTGTACAGCTACCATTTATTTTATATCAAGTTATGCTCTAAACATTTATGACAATATGTCAGATCATTATTTTCTGTTTACATGTAACTAATCTTTCAAGGGCAATTGACGATTTTGATCATGTTGACTTATTTGTAGATCTTACTTGGCTGAACATTTTTGTTATTTACAGTTTGTCTTTATCTATAACAATTTTCAAGTTAATAACCTAAAACTGCAAAATTTCCTTAAAATTAACAATTCAGAAGCAATAACCCAAAACTGGGCTGACCCAAATTCGTCTGAAAATTTCATAAACATTTTTACTACTTGTCATATTTGCTCTAACTACTTTGTTTTTGAGATATGAGCCAAAAAGTGCATTTCACCTATGTTCTATTTTCAGCCACTGCAGCCATGTTTCTTGATGGACAAGAAAATAAAACATAAAATTTATACTACATACCCTAAGGATCATTCAGACTAAGTATGACTGTAATTGGTTCAGTGGTTTCAGAGGAGAAGATCTTTGAAAAAGTTTACAACGGACGACAGACGGACACCAAGTGATGGCAAAAGCTCACGTCCTTTTAGGATAGGTAAGCTAAAAAGACAATTGATAAAATGAGTGATTCACAGTATGCTACTACAGCGTCAAGACCGATAACTCTTGACGTAACATCATTTGGTAACATCCCACCTTAAGACAAGCACAGAAACTGGCCTTGAAGTATGTATACGTACTTAAAAAGTTTGCTACTAAAATTATATCAAAAACCTTTAAAATTTCACTTTAACTTTTAAGTAAATATTAAAATACCAACAGTGCAGTTCCATTAATCTGTGCATGTACTTCTATTAAGAAACTTATTGTTAATTTTTCGCAATAAAGCTAACAAACTGTTTACACATTACATATGCTGGATTATTACATATATACATTTATATGTACCAATCTATCACAGAGCTCTGGTGCTTGTATATAGAGGACTTTTAAATCCATACCAATTTTCCTGATTAAAACTTTTTTTTAAATAAAATGCAACAAAAATTAATTTTCAAATCTATATGGTTTTCCAATGACCTATAGGAAATACTTATCATACTTTAAGCACTTCCTTTTCCACACAAAACTTGACATGTTGTGATATACATCACAGTCATTACTGATAATCTAATTGTTCTTCATTGATCCTTCACTAATACAGATAAAACTAAATGTACTGTGAGCAAAGCTCACAAAGGATACCCCCCGCTTTGAAGTCCAATTATCTCCCTTGTGTGATATCGGAAAGCAAAGATTTTTTTCATGCACATCTTTGGATGATGTACTTCCTTTCTGTAAAGTTTCGTTGAAATCCATTGAGCGGTCTAGGAGGAGTTGCGCTTAAAAGATATATGGACAGACGAACCGACAGACAGACGGACAAGGTGATTCCTATATACCCCCCCAAAATTTGTTTTTCGGGGGCTATAAATTCTTCATGCACATCTTTGGATGATGTACTTCCTTTCTGTAAAGTTTCGTTGAAATCCATTGAGCGGTCTAGGAGGAGTTGCGCTTACAAGATATATGGACAGACGGACAAGGTGATTCCTATATACCCCCCCAAACTTTGTTTGCGGGGGGTATAAATAAGGATGAAATGTGGGACTTTATGCCACTTGTGGTGCAAAATTTGTTATATCATGGCTGACAGTAATTATATAAAAGGAACCCAAGGCAACGAGAGAGAACATACAACTTGTGATGCATAATTCAACAAACCTTGTCAAAAACCTCACAAGGGTTGGATTAAAACCTCAGCAATGACATTCTGGTACCAGCAGTATTAGTGAGGAATTAATAAATATATATGTAGTACACCAATCACTTTGAGTTTCTTTCTCCCTTTACAATTTTTTGTGTCTATACATGCATGCATTAGCTGGCAAAACTTCATTAGGAACATTTCTTGCCACTTACATTGTATCACTATGCATAAATTTAATGCAATTCGGTGCATAATTTGTGGCTTGTTGGTGAGCATCACGGAAGGCCACATGATCAATCCTGGAAGTTTGTCACCATATTTATTTGAACAAGATGCTTGCTAACTGATATACATCATTTCTTTTCATTATGTTATTAAATGCAGTAATATGTTTTATTACAATTCATGTAAAATTCCTGTCTTTTCACTGGTTTTGAAGAGGGTAACATTCTGCCCTAACATAGAACTCAGCCTCAGGTTTCATCTCTACATGATACATTGTACCAATATAATTCAAATGCCCTATGTACACATGTACAGCTGAGCTGGTATACTTATATTTTCATTAATGAAAAAATTTCCCCACTGATATTTTGCAAAATTATTTCATTCTTCAAACAAATTGTACCATTAATCCCCTATAATGCTTCAGTTATTTAGGTATATATATCAATTTTTTCTAAATTTATGGTATTATTATAAAGTGTAACTGTATCACAGTATGGATTGGCTTTTAAACATGGACCGGGTTTTTATATTCATATTTTATACCTCGCTATCACTCGGTATAAAATATCTGAATGAACGATTTCTTAATTTATTTACATGCCCCTTATCTCTCTAATTCATAACAATTGGTTTTATTTATTTTTTTTACAATATGCAGAGTAATTTCAAGATTTTGGGGATGTGATTCAATAAAATATTTCCTGTTTGATATTTGTATATTACCCTGTTTTAGATACATTTGTTCCAAACTAATACTGTCTCTGAAAGAGATTGAAAAATTTGTTCAGAGCAGATTTTGTAGCTATAAATGTACAAAATGTATTAAATTAACTAGAGTTACCTGTACACAAACACAGCAAAGAAGTAATTTTATTAATTTTATCGCATGTCATATTCTTGGATTTTTTAAATAAAACATAACAATGAGATTATTTATTATTAATAATTAACTAGTGTAGTATTGGCTTTAATATGACTAAAACTGTCCTTTCAATACAGAATCATTAACTCTGCCAATATCCCAAAACTCAGCCAATTCCGACTTGTACTCGGCAAATATAGGGTGAGTTCATTTTCTCTAGACTTTATTTGGAATACATACGAAAACTCTAAAATGTTTACAATATGTATATCTAAATTTATACATAGGCTGCGATTATTTAGTAATAGCTCTGACTAAAAATATATTCCAATCTTTCAATCTTACATTTTACAATATACTTAGGAATTTTCAATGAGTTGATTTAGAAAAAATTCATCAAGAATATTCATTGTGAAAACTAGTTAATTAATGAAGATATCATTACATGGTTTTTTCTGTAATGGTTTTGTTATTGGTCCTCAGCCAGCTGTAGGTATTAGCCTTCGGCTTCGCCTCAGGCCAATAAGGCAAGTCTCGGATCAATAACAAGGCCCATACAGAAACATCCCGGTTTATAATATCATATTATCAATTGTTATTCATGCGAGAGAAAAGTAGGCATGATTTACTTTGATAGGGACTCTAAAGAGTTCCTAAATCATTAAAATTCTATAAAGAAAATATACTGATATAACAAATTTTTAATCTTTTGGTTTAAAGCATTATTTTGTAAATAAAATCACACAGTAAACTTTGGTATTTATTGCTTCAAGGAAATATTACTGATGAAAATTTACTAATTTGTAAATTATTGATTATTGTAAATATAGATTCATTTTTCATTAGTTGCTTTTATCCTAAGGGAATAATGGTGATGTTCTGATAGTATTACAAAATGTCACTCATTTATCTTGAAATTAAAAACATACTGTATGACGAAAATATTCATTCGCTCGATTGTTCCAAACAGAAATCAATAAAATATTGAAATCTATAGCTAAACAATAAGGAAATTTTCAATTCTAATTTTTTTTCTTTAAATTTTTCATGACACGAATGATTTGGATGTGAAATCAATCACTTAAGTCAGTTTTATGAAACAGATTCTGCTTTGTTTCTGTACTTAATGTATATTGATTTCCAGTTTACT
Organism: Mytilisepta virgata; assembly: GCA_028015205.1. Lineage (NCBI taxonomy): Eukaryota > Metazoa > Mollusca > Bivalvia > Mytilida > Mytilidae > Mytilisepta > Mytilisepta virgata. Next base: position 47,258,266 of record CM051518.1, on the reverse strand, counting down.
ACATTCATAATGGTAACTTTAAAGAATGATTTCACCCTTTGTCTACGTGAAAAGTCATCTAAATGTTCATATTTTTTAAACCTGAAGTTTCTAGTATTGAGAATTAATGAGTGAAAGAAAAGTAATTCACATTTCACTTTAGTAAGTCACTTAAAAATTTAATAACTGATAATAACGCTGGACTTTTTGATTGACATGTTTTTTTCATATTTTAAATCCTAACTTATAAATCATAAAAATTAGTTCTTACGATTTTACCACCTGCATTCGAGGACCACAATTTTCATTAAAAACTTTCTGATCTCTATTATTATTTTCAGGGGATTCAAAGGTAAACGGGAAGGATACAATATAATTATGCTAGAAAATGACAACGATAAAAATTCTCAATAATAACATCCCTTTTCATTGGTAATGCTATGCAAACCTTCCAAATTTAAAACAAGATTTAGCTGGCTTTCATTTTTGGACAATCTTTTTGTTGCGTGCACCAATAGAAATTTTGTCAGAATTGATTTCAATGTATTAAAATATGATCAATGGGAAAATAAAGGGCTATGCTTAGCACAGCATGATGTGACTGCAACATGTCAAAAGGTAAAAAATTAATGTAAATGTGGACATATATTATTCTTTACCAAATAAAGTGTTTAACGAGAATTGTGAGCACACTCACTAAGTTATACCCCCTCCCAAACAATTGAGGAGTTGTGATAACAAAGTGTATGGTGCATTGTTTCAAAATCTATGAAGTTTAACTGGGAATAACTCGAGGAAAAATTAATGGATTAGGGCATTCTCTACATATATGGACACATATCTACATTTGTACATATATGGATGTTGCAGTAACAAAATACATGGTGAATTGTCTCACAAAAGTCCAAATGGACAGAACGCTATGAAAAATTGATGGACAACAAAATCCTTAATACACCAGAGTTTACTTGTCATTATCTAAGCTTATACCAAGTAATATGAAATATGACAAAAGATGTGGAAGTTTGTTCAGACAGACAGACAGGCTGATTCCTATTTCCCCCCCCCCAAACTTTGTTTGCTGGGGGTATAATAATATAATATACATTACACAGTAATATTGGACTTACCACAAAAAACAGATGAAAAACAACAAAATTTAGAATTCCAGCCACCTTGCTTTTTTAGCCCCTTTAACCACCTGTATGTCAACAAGAGTGGACACACTACATGTCTCACCTGAGTATGTACATGGACACAGAATAATGATTATCTGATATCCGACATTGCAAGTCAAAGGAAAATGTGTTAAAAGAAATAATATGAAATTCAAGTCAAGGTCTGAGACAGCCATGTACTCACCAATCACTATCTACAGACCAAATATGGTTGGTCTATGTATTGCAGTTGCTGAGAAATGGGTATTATCCCAAAACTTGAAACAAGTCAGTCAAGCATGAAACAGAGGTCAAAGATAAGGTGTCAGATGTTAAAGTGGTATATACTAAGAACTTCTAGCAATTCCGTTCTGAACTCGTATCAGATTTCTTTTCAAAAGTAAACTTCCAGGTAGGAAAAATTCAATAAAATTTACTTAAAAATCGATCTTGTTCCAATCAAATTTATTAAGATAGATAGTTTAAATCGTTTAGAAAGACGAAATAAACACTTGATGAGGACTGAAAGTAATTAACTTACCTAAGAAGTTAAAATTACTGAGAACAACGATCGTAGTTTTGACAATTTTAAAATCGTCAAAAAAATAAAGTTATCAAAAAATTCAATTTTCCTTGAATTTTCATAAGTGTCAAATAATTAGACTGTCCAATAATTAAGGTTATTACGGTAAGAAACATCATTTGTCAGTTTTATATAATTATCTATGATAATTGAACAGTTTACATCAGGCTAATAAACACAGCAGGTGTTTCAACAGTAAAAAAAACATATAATCAGCAACTCGCATGTGCTGAGACATTTACATTTGACTGCTCAATTGATTGACTACACTCTGAGGACAATTCTATTTATACACTAAAGTAATATTTATAGTATCAAATTGTTTTATTCGGTAATTTTATTAGCCATGAAAATAACTATACATGATTTTAACACATTTAACAGGTGTCTAAAAGCATAATATCATAATTTCCAATCAGCACACACTGTGATGTCCCTTCCTGTTTAACATCAACAAACACATGTGGAACAATCGATGCTTGCCATCAAAATAAAGATCATTTCAAATGATAGTTAACTGTCATTAAAAAATATTTCATCAAATATACTTTTCAGGTCATGTTATTTCAAATAGTAATGAATAAAAGAACAATCATGTATGTTTCAAAAAGGGGGAGGGTGACATGGCGAACAACTTTTTAAACTGGCGACAAAAACATATATGGCAAGAAATTAGTCCTCAAAAAGATTTGTAACTGAAATGTAACCAGTTTATTAAATAAAGACAAAAAAATTATTGTAACTAGAATGTTACCATTTTATAAGAGAGCCTCAAAAAGATTTGTAACTGATATGTAACGATTTTAAAAGAAAGCCTCAAAAAGATTTGTAACTTGACTGTAACCAGTTTCTTAAATAAAGACAAAAAAATATTGTAACTAGAATGTTACCATTTTATAACAGTTCCTCAAAAAGATTTGTAACTGAAAAGTAATCAGTATTTAAAATAAAGACTTCTATAAGATATATACCTTTCATGCCTACCTGTTCATAGTTTAATTTGCTAATAAATGGTCACAATTTGGTAATTGGTTACAAAACAAGTATATCAAAATTGACTTGGAATAATTTCTTGCCATATCTAGACAAAAATGTTGCTTTTAAGCTTTTTTGGGCAACAAGTTATGAATACCAGCACAACCCCTGGCACAGCTGGTGGCTATAAACCTGTTATGGTTCTATAACTTCTATATTAATCAAAGGACCTTCGTTACATAACCAAAATTAAAACAAATAGTAGTATGCAGTATAACAATAATCTACAATATAACATACATTAAATTTAAGTTCCGAATAAAGCTCTTATTTCTCAATCTACATTTTACTAATTTTCTGAGAACATTTTGGAGACATTTTTGAAAATATGAGTTACCAGTTTATGTGGGACACAATGATTAAATTTCCAGCAAAATTATATTATCATCAATGATCAAATAAAGGCAGTTGACAAATCAGTCAAATGTCATGTGCAGCCGGTCACTCTTTATTTAACTGATGCTTGTCCTTACCGATGTTTTAATTTCTTTGTTTGTTGATATGCGTCTGTGGAATACTTTGGCAGGTTCAGTTTCTATTTCACTTTCAGATGAATCGTCTTGTGATGGAAATTCTTTCGGTTTCCCCTTTCCATTTCGTTTAGATTTCCAAACGGTCGCCATCTTGTAATACCTTCACATCCGCTAGGGGGCGAGACTACAAAATTAATAGATTGCGACACATTCAGTTTCTTGACATTCGGGGAGTTCGGAGTAATGTATTTATTTAAAGAGGGTAGCAGTGTTAGTATTAAAATACTAATCTTCCCTGAGGCCCTCAATTAAAATATAAATTAATAAAATACACACAGTAAATTAAGCTAACATTGATCCAATTTCTACAAAGATCCACACCATGAGGACCATCTATATACATATATAATAATCAATAAAATTGTTACATTTAATATAAACATTGAAACAATAGAATATCTCGCCTCCCAATACTGTGACTATAATTTAACAAATTTAGAAAGCTTCACGGAGTTTTAAGTAATCTGTATACTTTCTTTTGAAGGTTTCTATATTTTTATTAAATTTTAGGTCTGTTGGTAAAGTATTCCATAAAATGATTCCAGAATAGTAAAAACTTTTCTTCATAAAATATGTATTTGGACGATATACAAACAAGTTTCTTCTTTTTGTTGATCGTAAAGAATAAGTTGAAGCATTATTAGCAGTATTAAAGACATCAGATAAATATTCTAGAGCAAGATTGTTGACGCGTTTAAACATTAAAACACCTTTGTGATAATCAATTCTTTTAAAAATAGTTAGCCATCCAAGTTTTTTTAATAGTATATTGGTAGGCATGTCCCTTTTTGCATTATGTATAATTCTTGCAGCTTTTTTTGTAACTTATACAACTTTTCTAAATTTGCTAAACTGGCTTGGCCCCATATTGTACAACAATAATCAAACAATGGTAAGATATAACCATTATAGTACAACATTAAACCTTCTGATGGAAGATAAGATTTTAATCTGCACATCAGCCCAAGCCGAGAAGAAATGTTTGAAACTAGTTTGTTAATATGTTCAGCCCAAATTAAACAGTTTTTAATCTTAACACCTAATAATTTTTCACATTTAACATTATCCAGCAATGTATTATTAAAGAACACATTGATAGTATTGTTTCTAATCCTTTTACTGGGTGATACAAGCATTGATTTGGGTTTTGTTACATTTATCATCATATCATTTTCATTAGACCATTCTTGTACATTTTGTATATCAAAATTGAATTTGCTATTGATGTAACATATATTAGAGGATGAGCAGTGAATGGTAGTATCACCTGCATATACATCAGGACTAGTGTATTGTAAATATAATGGTAAGTCATTTATATATAAAAGAAAAAGCAAAGGTCCAAGAGGGGACACAGTTAATTTCTGATGTCGTTTGCCGACTTTTCACTGACATATTAGTTGAGTGGTAATTAAACTTTCCATAATTAATCCTCATCCTCTTGCAAACACAGTTTGGGGGTATATAGGAATCATTCGTCTCTCAATGTTCCTTGTAAGGGTAAATCCAATTACAACACCTTTATGGATCATTATTCAGTCACAAAATTAACATTTGCTGAAAGGAATTTAGCAAATCGTGAAAGTTGCGATTAGCGGAGACATATGCTTCATTACCCTCCGAAGCACCTGTTTTTTCATGGGGTTCTCATTACTGAGCCATTCTAAAAAAAAATGTGGAGGTCGGCTTTTGAGAAATATATAAAAACGAAACCTTTCAGATTAAATTCTCAGTTATGTTGCAAGTATAAAGGATCTTCATGATCATTCCGTAAAAATATGCAAGCTTACCAAAATAAATAAATATAAAAAAAATATTGTATGGAAGTTGTACAGATTTGGTAAAATGTCCTTGGTGTAACAAAATTTACTTTAGCATTTGGGATACTGAATTTACATTATATATTAAAAAATTGACAGCAATAAGATATGGCACGCCGTTGTTATATTTATTCAATTTCGAGATATCTTATTTAGTTAATTAAGATATCTTATAAACTAATTGAGATATCTTAATAATAAAATGAGATATCTTATATATTAAATAAGATATCTGATTTATTAAATAAGATATCTTATATAATAAATAGGATATCTTATTAAAATGTTTATAAAGATATCTTATTAAATATATAAGATATCTTATTTAAAATATAAGATATCTCTATTAATTTATAAGATATCTTATTAACTATATAAGATATCTTTTATATAGTAAATAATAGAGATATCTTATTTACTTGATAAGATATCTTATAAACTAAATGAGATATCTTATTAACTAATAGAGATATCTTATAAACTTATAGAGATATCTTATTTAACTGGTTATAAAGATATCTTATTAAATATATAAGATATCTCTATAAGTTAATAAGATATCTCTATTAGTTTATAAGATATCTTATAAACTTTATAAGATATCTAATAAAGTATGTGTTTAAAAGATGTCTTTATAAAGAAGTAAGATATCTTATATACTTTATAAGATATCTTATTAACTAATAGAGATATCTTATTAACTTATAGAGATATCTTATTTACTTTCAAATTAAATAAGATCTTAATATTTAATAAGATATCTTGTTAAATAAATAAGATTTCTTGGAATTTGAATAAATATAAAAACGGCGTGCCATACGGTATTGTTTATGTTATTGATTATGACACAATCTCCAATTATGCAGATGACAACACCCTATCATGTTCAGATACAAAATTAGATACTGTTATTGAAAATCTGAAAAAATAGTATAAAACTGTTGGACTGGTTTGACTATAACTTAATGAAAGCAAAGTTAACACTGACAAGTTTCAAGCTATTGCAGTTGGGAGGAAAGGTTTTGAAATAACATTGTGTTTAATCTCGAAGGGAATATAATAGAGTGTGAAACATATGTTAAATTATTGGGTGTAACAATAGATTACCGACTCAATTTGATAAACATATATCAGAAATATGCGAAAAAAAAGGAAGCCACCCGTCAATTGAATGTTCTTAAACGTATTGGAAACTTTTTAAACAGACTTAGTCGTTTAACTGTTTACTACTCTTTTATTTTATCTAATCTAAATTATTGCAATAAATAGAATACAGTCAAAACTGAGAAAATTCAGGAGAGAGCCTTAAGATTTGCGTATGATGATTATGAAAGTACTTATGAAGATCTATTAGTAAAGTCTAAATTGCCATCATTGAAAGCTGGAAAGTTAATTGGAATCATTTAAAATTGTTAATAAACTAGAGGCTCACCAGAGCCTGTATCGCTCACCTGGAGTCTGGTTTTCATTGGACAATTCATCAACTATTTGACCAAGTTTGTTGCAATTGGTTCAATTGTTCAGGGAAAATTTATTTGACAAAAAAGGACAATAACTCCTAAATGGGTTTTGGGATTTCCTTTAAAATTTCAGGGTAGGTAGACCTCAACATGGCAAATATTTTTCAGATTTACATTTCACTTCTATCTCAAATAGTTTTGGAGATAAATGACGAAAACTGTTAAATTTTGAAAATTTGACAAAAAAGGGCAATAACTCCTAAATGGGTTTTGGGATTTCCTTCAAAATTTCAGGGTAAGTAGATCTTGTCATGCTGATCAATTTTACCCCATGTCAGATTTTTGATATCTGTAACGGTTTTTAAGTTATAAGCCAAAAACAACACATGCACCCCTATATTCTATTTTTAGCTACGACAGCCATGTTTTATATCAGATAAAAATAAATTGAGGATCGTTTGTAGAGGACATGTCATAGATCATTCCTATCAAGTTTCAAACCAATCGCCCCAGCGGTTTCAGAGGAGAAGATTTTTGAATGAAAAATTTTTGAAAATTTGACAAAAAAGGGCAACAACTCCTAAATGGGTTTTGGGATTTCCTTTAAAATTTCAGGGTATGTAGACCTCAACATGGCAAACATTTTTCAAATTTACATTTCACTTCTATCTCAAATAGTTTGGAGATAAATGACGAAAAATGTTAAATTTTGAAAATTTGACGAAAAAGGGCAATAACTCCTAAATGGGTTTTGGGATTTCCTTCAAAATTTCAGGGTAGGTAGATCTTGTCATGCTGATCAATTTTACCCCATGTCAGATTTTTGATATCTGTAACGGTTTTTAAGTTATAAGCCAAAAACAACACATGCACCCCTATATTCTATTTTTAGCTACGACAGCCATGTTTTACGTCAGATCAAAATAAATTGAGGATCGTTTGTAGAGGACATGTCATAGATCATTCCTATTAAGTTTCAAACCAATCGGCCCAGCGGTTTCAGAGGAGAAGATTTTTGAAAATCAGCCAATCAGAAACAAGAATTGCCTCTGGTGGCCATGTTTCTTGACCAATCAGAACTAAATGAGGAAACTTTGTTGAGGACCTTCCATACACCACTCATGCAAAGTTTGGTTGGAATTGGCCAAATGGTTTCTGAGGAGAAGATGTTTGAATGAAAAGCTAACGACGGACGGACGGACGACGGACGCCAAGTCATGGCAAAAGCTCACCCTGGCAATAGCCAGGTGAGCTAAAAAAGGTCCGAATTATCGTCATGATTTGATCAACATTAAAAACATCATTATTCATGTAGATACTAAAATACAGCTGAAATTCCCCAGGTAAAAATATCAAAATACTGCCTTTATTCCTTTCCTTTTACTGCTGCCAAAATTTGAGATGATCTCCCTAAAAAATTCAGGGATGAAAACAAATACAACCAATTCTCAAAATTAATCACAATCTGGAACGGGAACTTATGCCAATGTACTGTATGCTAATAGTAATTGTTGTTATTTTGCCTTACTCAATATAGCTTTAATGTATTTTTAGTTACTGTACGTCTATAACAGCTTACTTAACTTTTAATCTGATGATACTTGTGTATTGTGTCATGTCCAGTTATACAGCTTTAATAATATATTTGTTGTATGTATGTGTTTGTATTTTTTGTTTTTATGTCTCTATTTAATTGTATGCTTTGTACAGACGATATATAAGCTCATTAGAGCTTATGTTACTGTAATTGAAAATCGTCTCTAAAACTTTTGAACTTGAATTTGAAAAAAAAACAAAAGCAGAAGGAGAATAGACACAAACAGAAGTGACAGCAACACGATGAGCAAATATTTGAAACAAAAATATGATCAAGAAGAGTAAATGCTGATAGCGAAACACAGTTAAAATTTGTTGAAAAAAAAGAAAGACCAATCAATGACTGAAAATTGTGGGGATCAATTCTCAAGAGTAGGCATGAACAGAGAATGCATACAGGGGCTACTAGTTTTGTGAGTAAATCTAAGGGCAACAAGTATCAGAGATACAATAGCAGAAAGGCTTGAATTCTCCTGGTAAAGGTAAAAGGTAAAAATAATTTAGGAATAGATACCAACTATGCACAAGTGTATTTAAAAAGTTGAGTTTATAAAAGTATAAATTAAAATACGTACTACAAGGATTAAGAGCACTAACAAGTTGATATCATTCCAAGGATGACACATGAAAGCGTTTCCGCTTATTTCCAATGGGGTCCTTTTAGTGTATATCACTTTACATTACATTTAGACCGGGAAGAAGCATGGCATAATTTCAGCTGATTTTGATAATATTTAGTTTACTAATTTTTCAGATGTTGTTTTAATGCAGTTTTAAAACCATCGTGGTCTTGTATTGATTTTATGCTACAATGTATTTGGAAGCACATTCCAATCTTTAATAGCACTAAAGAAAAAACATGAAGAGTCCACTTCTTTAATTTTAGGAACAACGAAATTGATCTTGTATTATATCCATGGTGTTCGTTAACTTTTATAAAATTATCCTTTAAATATGCGTGACATTTGTTGTTGTAGATTTTATGTACGTGTCCTAATCTTAATTGTTTTACTCTGTTTAAATAGTTAAAAATCCAAGACTTGATATCTGAGGCTGGCGAACACTTGATCTTGGACCTAAGTTTTTTTTTGTTTATAGATCTTACCCTTGTGTAATCCCTTTTGGGATTCTGTGTCCGGAGCTATCTTTCTGACTTGGCCGCCCACTGATCAGTGGGCGGCCAAGTCAGAAAAATACCTCCGGACACAGAATCCCAAGATCAGTGGGCGGCCAAGTGAGAAAAAAAGCTCCGGACACAGAATCCCAAAAGGGATTAACCCTTGTGTTCTGGGCAATCTGAAGTTTGTTTTTTAAGGTTTGCGATACTCCGGCATACCAAGAACAGCAGGAATAGTCAAACTGACACTGGATTAAAGCCGTCGTTAGAGTTTTGCGAGTTTCGTGCAGCTGGCTTTACGATACATAAATTTTAATCTAGAACTGACCTTTTTGATTATGGAATTAACTGTAGTTTCTCCTGATAAGTTTTGATGTATGTCTATGCCTAAATATTTAAGTCTTGGCTGTGATTCAATAACACGATAGTTACACTATATTTTAAAATTTGTAATTTTTTTTCAGTTTACGTTTCGGACCAAAAGATAATGCATTCTGTTTTGCCTAAATGTAAAGATAGCTTATTGTCAACGAGCCATTTGCCACAAGAGTCAACTTCCTTTCCTCATTTATGTGCGATAACGTCGGGGGTCTTTATGGGAAAATATTATGCGGCTGTCATCGGCATAAAGCAAGAGATTGAATACTGATAGACATATCATTGACATAACAAAGGAAAAGCCTCCCGTGATGAAAACTGGTGAAAAAAGTTTCGCGAAATCTGGGTCAACAAACTTCCAAAGGGTACAACCAGTTCCCATCGCTCAACAAATACTGAGCAATTTACCATATGGTTTCTCGTCGTTTTTTCTATTGAAATAAATTAGTTTGTAGGTATTTTGTTAGGTAAGCAAATTTATAACATGTATCAGTTTCTTCCAATGAACAGTCCATCAAAATTTTGGACTTGTCTGAAGTGAGTAGAACCACCAGACAGTTTTTAGGGGAAAAACCAAGTATTAAGTCATGTCCTAGTAGTTTTGAAATAATATCTTGAAATTTTTTACTGAGTTAATACTGCCCAAGGGAATGTTCTATGATTCATTTTTATGCCCCATTCACGAATGTGACAGAAGCATTTAGATTTATTGGTTAACTTTTGCGTTAAGGTCCATCTCTCAGAAATTCATTCAGATACATCGATGATTTTACATCACTATAATACCCTTGTAACACTGAACGAGTTTAATAACACTTGGGTCACTTTGACCTACATTTAAAGCATGAGCGACTGTATAATCATAAAGTTTTGAATTTAATTTCCTATCTTAGGATCCATGGTTCTATATCGATCAATGATACTCACTATAATCCTCTTACATTATATAATGAATTTCTCTAAAAGTTAGTCATTCTGACCTATACATTTCATAATTGACTGACTCAGATAAGTTTTTGCAATCATGTCCGTACTTGATATAATAATGATATTTCACAGCTACAGTAATCTTTTAAAGTACAACACAACTTAGCAACATTTGAGTTACCATAACCTACATTTAATGCTTGAGTGACTTAAAATTATGCATTTTAGTCCATTTTTCAATAAATTGCTTCGCTGAGCGCAGCTGGATACGACTGCAGAGGTCCAACCCTGAACAGTTGATGCAAAAATGGACACAATATTCAAGCTTGATACAGGTCTGAATTTGGATTGTAATTAAATATTTGACACATAATAGGTTTCTGACATTATAACTGTAGTCAAAAAACTTAGAATTGGACATGATTTGAATTTATATTCAATTTTTTGCTTTTTGTGCAATACAATATGCTGTTGCGAATTGACCCCTCCACCCCAAAAAAAATATAAAATTTAACCCCTTTTTTTGCTTTTTTGCAATACACTATGCTGTTGCGTACTGACCCCCCCTAAAAAAAATTATTGTACCCCCATCCCCACCCTTTGTTTTGCAAAATAAAAATTTGAAGACATTTTCTTTTTAATTTCTGGAATCTGAAATAAGAAAAAATTGCCACCCCCCCCCCCCCTTTCCCTTTTTCCAAAAAAAAAATTTTTTCCCTCAAGATATGGTCATAATCCCTAATTTCTCATGGAGTTTGCAAACATAATTACCCATTTAAATATATCATAAAAGTCTTAAAATAGAAAATGACATATGGACAAAATTAATATTAATTAATAGTAACTTCTAAAAATAAACTGACAGCTATAAATCACCCCAAGACAATCTACATTTCTTTATACATAATTTACAAGCAGTGTGAGGGAGGTAATTGAATCATACACAACATTTTACTTTAAATGTGTTTGGATTACCTCCCTTACACCAAGATAATAACCAAACAAGAAAAATGCTTATTGGGCCCTTTTTTGGAACCTAATTCTTAAACTGTTTGGACCAAAACTCCCAAAATCAATCCCAACCTTCCTTTTGTGGTCATAAACCTTGTGTTTAAATTTCATAGATTTCTATTAACTTATACTAAAGTTATAGTGCAAAAACCAAATGTCTTTGGACGAGGACGACGCCAACGTCATACCAATATACGACCGCAAAAATTATCTCAAATAGTTTTGGAGATAAATGACAAAAAATGTTAAAATTTTGAAAATTTGACAAAATAAGGGCAATAACTCCCAAATGGGTTTTGGAATTTCCTTCAAAATTTCAGGGTAGGTAGATCTTGTCATGCTCTTCAATTTTACCCCCTGTCAGATTTTCGATATCTGTAACGGTTTTTGAGTTATTAGCAAAAAACAGCAATTTACCCCTATGTTCTATTTTTAGCAACAGTGGCCATGTTTTTCATCGGATCAATATAAAATGAGGATCGTTTGTGGAGGACATGTCATATATCATTCCTATGAAGCCTCGATCCAATCTGCCCAGCCATTTCAGAGGAGAAGATTTTTGAAAAAGTTAACGACGGACGACGACGATGGACGACAACGGACGCCAAGTGATGGCAAAAGCTCACATGGCCTTTTAGGCCAGGTGAGCTAATAAGCAGGACATAATGTGAATCTTTGATAGTAGTAGATGGGAATTCTATGTTCAGGAGGGTGGGGAATCCACATCTCTAGTTTTCCAAATTCTGAAGCCTGAATTGTTTTTGTTCAGTCTTGCTTTCCTTTACACCCATGAAAATCAAATAGTTGCTGGCTCAACCCAACATTGAAAAGAATATTTCCCAGAATAGTAGAAAGCATAAAGACAGTGTTGAACAACCCGAAATAAGCATGTTTGCATTTAACAGAATTACAAATTCTATAAATATAGCTCGTTAACCTTTTTCAAATCATCATCTTTGATCACTTTAATCAAATGAAAACTGTAAAAATTTCATATATAATTTTAGAAATAAATTCTATTCATGAAGGGTGTTATATTTGATGATGAATATTCAGATGACATCCTTTTATTGTCAGACAAAGGGTGAAAGAAGGAACCATAAGACCTTTATATGTTCATTTAACATAAACAGAGCCTTAATATATCAGATGCTTCTTTATTTACCTACAGAAAAGTTCTACTATCTCCATTTGTCTGCAGCCTTAATACATGTATGCAGAAATGCAAATAACAAATGGCAATTTGAATGGTAGCAAAATTCTAACTGAAATTCCATTTTGGAATTTCTTAAATCTATTGTATATGTACAGTAGTAAAAAGACAGACTTTTTTGTCTTCTCATTTCAAAAATGGTAACAAGGCATCTGTATACCTAATGTTGTCAATCTTGCAGTTGGGGTCTTAGTAGATGAGTGGTATCTGTAGTTTTTGTGACAACAAATGATCAGTTGTATAAAGAACTCGAATCCTAATTGAAGATTAAATTTTCCTTCCTCTTACAATTCTGGACACATTGAAATATCCAATAGCATTGATAGTAATATAAAACTTCAATGAGTCAAAACAAATCAATGTAACAGGGTGGACATTTCTCTTGACTTGGAAAACAACTTTTTAAACAACTCACTTTCAGTATCACATTTAATATGCACAATATTCACAAATATAACTGTTTTTTTTTAAGTCAAACACTATCTTCTTTAGTCTTCAGATGGAAAGGACTCCAGTCCCTGAAAAATGAAGTAAAATATATTTCTTTGAAATTTTTGTTTACAGTATATTGCAATTTCAAATAAAACAAAATAGTTTGAGTGGCAGTTAATAACATTTTGAAAAAAAATTGGTAATATTCAGAACAGATTTATAATACAGGAGGAGGTATCAAATGGCCACTTATTTGCCATCATGAACATTGCCAAATTACTAAATAACAGGCAATTGACCATCTCCACATCATATTTCATGCATACAGCAACTCATTTCTATGTGTTTTATAATTATTCCAAAATTTTGGAAGCTGGTTCTTTTAAAAACGAGAGGCTCCAAGGAGCCTGTATCGCTCACCTTGTTTACAAATAGCCTAAAAAATCTCATTTAAGACTAGCCTGTCTATTTTGCCCTTTGAACATGAAATGATAAATCTTTGTAAAAGACCTCAAACACATCATTTGTACCAATTAACAAAGATTTGGATTTGTTCAATTTGTAAACAAAAATTGCCAATGGCAATGGCAATTTTTTAGCCATATCAAGAAGATTTGAGGACTCTTTGTGGAGGACATCACAACAATCATTTGTACCAAGTTACAAATCATTTGCACTTATAGTTTCAGGACAGAAGATTTTTAAAGTTTCAGTCAATCAGTAACAAGAATTGCCCATGGCAGCCATGATTTTTACCGGATCAAGTCAAAAAGAGGGATCTTGGTAGAAGATCTAAAACAAATCACTTACAAATCATTTGCACTTGTTGTTTTAGAGGAGATGATTTTTCAAATTACAGCCTATCAGAAACAAGAACTGCCCACTGCAACCATGTTTTTCGACCAATCAAGATAAAATGAGGACCATTTGTAGAGGACTTCATTAACATCATTTGTACGAAGTTACAAATCAGTTCCACTTGTGGTTTCAGAGGAGATTATTTTTAAAGTTTCAACCAATCAGAAAAAAAGAATTGCCCGTGGCAGCCATGTTTTTTGCCGGATCAAGTTGAAATGAGGAATCTTTGTAAAAGACCTCAAAAACATCATTTGTATCAAGTTACCAATCATTTGCACTTGTAGTTTCAGAGGAGATGATTTTTCAAATTTCAGCCAATCAGAAACAAGTGGTGGCCATGTTTTTCGCCCGATCAATACGAAATGAGGAACCTTTGTACAGAACCTCACAAACATCACTTGTATTAACTTACAAATCATTTGTACTTGTAGTTTCAGAGGAGATGATCAAAATCTGACATGTTAAAGACGATGACGACGGACGGACGGATGACAGACACAAAGTGATAGAATAGCTCACCTTTTGTATTTGTTAGCATCTGCATCTTGTGGCTCATACTTATTCCTAGATGATTTTACTATACCATTTAGTGCAACTGAGCAGCCTCAAAAATTTTGATGACAATCTTAAATTCCCATAGAAACAAAACTAAGTTTTCGCCAGATGTTACAATCTGGAAATGAGTATGTAATTGATTCTTGCAATTTTAAATATAAGACTGTAGTCACTACAACATTAGTCTATGATCAGTGTTGTATTAGCACCTGATTAGATTGGCCCTAAATGTAACAATTATTTTGATGACTTGAAACCAACGGAATACTATTTGGTGTGGCAAAAGCGTGTTGGAACAAGAACAGCGTTCCAATGTCCCCCCCCCCCCATGTGGCATTAACTCCAACAAAAAAACAATGGTACAGCACTGAAAGTTGAACTTGACCTTGATAATACTAAATCACACTATGATATCAATATAAATAAAATCCAGTATCTTTGGGCATGAGGCCGCTTACAAGAAAAATTGACAAAATTTTCAGAGTTCAAAGGGCAATAACTCCAACCCAAATAATGGTACGGCACTGAAATTTGAACTTGACCAAGATAATACTAAATCATAACTATGATATAAATTTAAATAAAATCTATTAAGGTTTGCAGGTGTGAGAGCACTTACAATGTCAGACAGACGGTGTTGTGGCGGGGCACAAAAATTCCAAATCGGGTGAAAAATTCCCAATTGGGTGTTAAGGGTATCCATAAAATGTGTGAAATCATTAATTTCTTACAAGCAACCTAAAAAAAAAATGCACTAACCTTAGGTAAATATTCACTGCCTGAGATATGTCTATCTCTCATATATGCTGTAAAATCATGTTTACTTTGGAGCCAGTTCCTGCATTGAGCCTAAAATTCAAACAACAAACAAATATTAGCAATTTTAGGATAATATAGATCTGTTTAGACTATTTCCAATGATGTAGAATCAAGAAATTTAATACCAAATTATCAGTAAATGTATAAATTTACAGATGCAGTTGTAAATAAAAATTCTTAAATCATGCCCAAGGCCATGTCTCAAAACAAGCATTTGTTTTATACAAAAAAACAGACTGTTGCAGTAATAGTAACTTGGGCTGTTTTTAGTACAAAACGAATAATGCCTGTGCTGTGGTCTCAAGGTCGGGTACTTCAAAGTTCCGAAATAACCGGAAAATACCGAAATAACCATGAAAATACCAAAATAACCCATAATATTACCGAAATAACCTTAATATGAATGAAATAAATGCGTTGTTCAATTATAGTTTTAAAACGTGAAAGGTTATATAATTATAAACAAATATTTTCTATTTTTCAGCTAGAAGGACATAGAAGGTGTAAACAAAATTGCAGAGGAGGATAACTCCAATTTGCTTTAACAAAGTACTAAAATAGTTAGAGAAAGGCTTATTGGAAATACAGAAACCTTACAATTGATAAAGCAAATTTTTTTATCACTTCTTTTATTTGATTATTTGATTATTTTCTTTATATTTCAATACAATAAAGATGACCTTGCTCTATTAGATATGTGTTTCATGGTTTCTATTGATGGGAGGTAAAATTGTTTCAAAAACATCACACTGTTTATTAGGTTACTGGATAAATCCGACCATAACAGACTCGAACTATTACAAACTCGAACTACAACAAATTTGGACCATACCGGAATCGAAGCACCATTTTTTATCAATAGAAATAAAGTTGACAAATTTGGCCCACCCATCTTTTCACTGGATTTCTGTATTCATTCATATTGTTATGTTGGGTTTTTGTGTACATATGAACTAACAAAACTTTTTGATAAGATCCTCATTTAAGGAAATTTTTAATTTGAAATAATATTTAAATTTATGTATATTTTTTAAAGAGTTTTAAATCGAAGTGAAAAGCATATATCATTTAACTAAACATTTAGCTGGAGTAGTTTATTTTATCTTGATTAACAAAACATTTACTTCGATTGATTTATTTTTTATCGATTTTAATACTTTTGCGATTTTTGATATATAAAATATATAAGGATAATAATAAGTAGAAAATTTGTTCCACATTGAAAAAGTGTAATTTTAAAGTTGCAGTACTTATTAATCCCTTAGTAAATTGTCCTCTTAAAACATGTCAAACGAACATTTTTTCTTCTTAATAGTATGCACAAATATAAGGAAATATGGAACAAGAAACCATGAAATTAAATGATTAGAACATGCTATACAGGGCTCACCACACTTGAAAATAACAGGGAGACTCAGAGTCTCCCTCAGGGTAGCAACAGGGAGACTTCAGGGCATGACAGGGAGACTTCCAAGTCTATCAGGGAGACTGTGTTTTTTCCCCCAATTTGTCGCCTGTCGAGTAAATACCTGTTATTTTGTGTCTTATAGTGTATACTATACATTCCTTTATTGTGTTTTATCCTGTATTGTTTGAGATTTTATCTACATTTACTCCATATCCTTCCATTTTAGTCATAATCTGAGATTTTGTCTGACATGCATTTAATCAATATCCTTTGAGAATTTTTCATGATGAGTCCTGGGACTCATCATTTTTCAGAATGGTGAGTCCCAGCTGATTTTGATGAGTCCCAGTCCCAGGACTCATCACCACTTTTTTAACGTACATTGCTGCATGATTTTGACCATGGTAGGTCTATTGTACTATTGTTAAAGTTTGTTAAAGTTTAATTTAAATCATGTGCTGCCTTAAAATACTGACGAATATAATTTGAAATAAAAAAAAATGAAAAAAAATGAAATTATGCAGTGGTGCTCCGAACTTGGAAGAAAATTTCTGTTACAGATATGAGCAAAAATATGGACACAACTTTTTTATTATTGCCATTTTATTTATCTATACTCTTTACTATTATTTTTTCTCAAACATACTCTTAAAATCTTCCCATTTACCTTGCTTGAACACCTTTCAATAAATGTATTGACAAAATTTCCATCTGTGCATAGATATGTCAAAATCCGCTAAATTTATTTTTAAATAAGGTCTACATATTGTTACCGGTCGGTAAAAACACCATGACCAATGAAAAATCACGAGAATTCCGATTGCCGCCATTTCATTTTCTAGCGTACTTTTTGTCGTTTCTTTCCCCTTCCTCCAAGAAAACAAAAAATGGCGGCTCGAGATTTTTAATGAAAATAACGGTCTTCAGACGCAGCTGATTACGTACGTTTTTCAGAGGCGCCTTACTTAAAAACACTGGGCGACTCATTTGTCGCTCTGGAGCTGATGACAGGGCGACATTGGCGAGCATTAGGCGACTTAATCGCCCTAATCGCCCAGTTTGGTGAGCCCTGGCTATATGATAATTACATATATCACACAACTAATTATACGAGAGCCCAGCTGCTGATGTAAGCATTTGACACCTATTTACTACAGAAGATAACATAGCACAGAGAAAATTTACTGCCCAGTCAATGGTACTGAAGTAGTAGCGGCTTTTTTCCTCAATAAATTTTACAATTTACAGTTCTTAAACTGGGGGTATAGTGATTCAAAACCAAAAAACTCATTTCCTCTCGTAGAACTGATTCGGTCATGTCGAATATTGACAAGATTGCAGTCTGATTGAATATAGTGTGTAAAGAAAATATAAAAAATTATTATTCTAGAAATTAAATGCTTATGAGCTTGAAACTGGAACCGTAAAACATACTATTTTTAAGGTTATATTTTGGAGATCTTAAAGTGTTCATAACTTTAGTCTGTGATATGGCATCATCAAATAACTATTTGTAACAATTTTAGTGAGAAAAATCAATTTACCAAACATGTGTTAGCTTATAAATCACTGTTGGTCCGAATATGTTATGATCAGATTTTGTGTAGTCCGATTTGGTTATGGTGCGAGTTTGTAATAGGCTGATTCATCACAGAATCTTTTATTATTATAACAACTAATATTTCACACGGTTCATAACCATGATTACAAGTAACCATAAAAATCGTTATAGCCATATTTCACCAGCAATGTGCCACTTATATTAAATTGGCCATAAAATCAAGCCTTTCTCTAAGTATTTTAGTACTTTGTTAAAGCAAATTGGAGTTGTCCTTCTTTGCAATTTTGTTTACACCTTCTAGTTCTACGACCTTCTAGCTGAAAAATTGCAAATATTTGTTTATAATTATATACCTTTCACGTTTTAAAGCTATAATTGAACTCCAAACACATTTATTTCATTCATATTAAGGTTATTTTAGTAATATTATGGGTTCGGTAATTCGAGGTACCGCTCAAGGTCGTTTTGTCACACTTACTTTTCCATTTCGATAGAAGAAACGCTCATTCCAGCCATACTTATTAATACCATAAGCGCATAATGCAGGGGTTACAATTAACCCATAAAGTATCGCTGTGGTAGGAAGTAGTTCCCACCACATCTTTATTTTCCAAAAAGATTTGAGTTCAAGCGCTTTACTGATAAATTAAGCGTTCACATAACATTGAATCTTATACATGTACGAAGTTACTTCCCCTGATTGCAATTTCATTTTGACCAGTTGGATGACAAGCCGACAGATGCATAAATAACCTTATAACGATGGCATTGGACGACCAGGAAAAGAAATGTCTTGATAGAAAGAAGGAAAAAGAAAGCCCTCCAACAAAAGTATAACTGATATAAAGATCTACAGTAGTTCAATTTGTTTCAAAGAAGATATTTTTGACTCGTGATACATAATTTGTGACTTTGAGTTGAAAATAAAAACAGTGCTGCCTATAGCGTAGACAGATCTAGTACTACAGGGTTGGCACAGGCATTTAAAAGTCCGAAAAAAATGTATCATTTTTTTGTCACCAGTTTCAAAAGTTTTTAAAGATTTCATGTCGTACCGGCCCTATATTATGGTCGATTTGTCCCATATTCGCAGGGGTTGCACTGGCATTCACAAACTTGGCACCAAAAAAATCGCCAAAGCATAATTTTTGTTGCCAGTTCAAAATCTTTAGTTAAACTTTGGATTTTGAATTTTTCTTTCTAACAACCATCAACTCACTACCTCATACCATTCAATTGACGACTTGTGAGTTAAGCGCCCCTAGCGGCGAAAATCAGGGGAGATAATATAAAGCGGCTAATGACAACATTGTCCATATGAACTTGTGTAATAACGACTTTAAAACAACCCTCGTACAGGTGTCCCAGGTGAATGACAGATACAATACACGTAAGCAGGATGTGCCCCAGACCTCCTGCTATGTACACACGGGCCAATCTTCCAATTATCTTACAGGTAAAGTTGTTTATTAGTCGTTAGAATACACACACGGTACACTGATTTTGACACGTGCTGAGAAAACGTAAATAAAAGCCCCAGAGAAAAAATAATTCATTGTACATATTGATTTATAATAAAATTATAATTGGAGTGAAAAGGTAATACACCAAAATCAGTGAAAAAAATTAATTAAATTAATTAGAAGTCCTGTAAATATGTGTTGTTTAAGTGATCAACTTCAAGAAAAAGATGCATTTATATGAAGAAAAAAAAAAATAATTAAAAAAATATTTTATGTTCAGATTTTTTACAGTGAATTTAACTGAATTAAGTTGACAATATTTCTTTGGGCTTTTTTTTTGTTTTTTTATGTTTTTCAGTCTAAACTTTTAAGATAAATGAGCTTGCAAAATATTTATTTTATTATTTTTTTTTAAGATGTTGTGTAGTTTTTTTTTTCACAAATTTATTATCATTTACAATTTTTTTTTTAAAGGACAATTAATTTCTAGCTAATGTTCCTGGATTATTTTATTTTTTATTAAATTTTATTATTTTGTGGCTTGAATTTAAATTACAAGTGAAAGACATATGTAATGGGTTTATATTTCAGTGGCATGTTCCTGATTAGAGTTGGCCCCATCCTGTCTGATAGAACAATAGAGATATCAGGAAGCCACCATTGGAAGATGGACCTGTCAAATGCCACTGGATATACCTTTCATAATGTTGTAGGTATTTAAACCTCATATGCAAGAACTAAAGTTTTATATTGTATTGCTCTTCTATAATGACATGTTCTTTATAAAGAAACAGAAAAAAAATCTGAATAACCAAAAGGTATGATTGTCTTCTGTTTGTTACAAATATATAATCAGAAGTCCAATGGAGTTCTAATATAATATATTTCTCTGTAAATTGCGACTTTTGGAGAAAATTTAAAATTAAAGTTAGGATCAAATTTAATATTATCTTTATTTGTGAAAATGCACTTAAAGGACAAATACCATGAATGTCATTTCCTGTTTTTAAAAATACTTAATGGTTAGGCAAGCAACATGTAAGAGTGTAAGATGTTATTTCTTGTAACTTAGAAACCGGTTCCTTGTCAGTTTGCTTTTTACTTTTGCCATAAGCCCCATAATGCTGCAGAATATCCTAAAGAGCAAAAAATTATTTTCAATAACATTTGACCAATAAACAGTGACTGATCCACAGGGTTTTATATATACCATGTTTAATATTTGCAAAAAAAAATCTTTTACTGTATGGATCAAGCCACTAAACAGGCTCTTTGTGTATTTGCATGACTAAGTATTTATATTGCAAATGCAAAGCTTATGCTATTATTATGTGGATTTTTTTTGTTAATTCAGATTGATCTATAACCATATTTTCCTTTGTTTCAGCTATTGCCATGCCAAATCACTGTTGTGTGCCCCAGTGCAATAACCGGTCAAACCTAGCAAGATGCCAGGGCTTATCATTCCATAGATTTCCTAAAATTGAAGAAATTAAAAAGCAATGGATACACAATATCCGTAGAGACCCTGGTCCAAATTTCAGAATTACACCATCAACCACTGTTTGCTCATCACATTTTACACCATCAGATTATAACGTTTGTCCTTCACAAGGTAAATTTCAACGACTCAAATCTCATGCAGTTCCAACAGTTTTTGCATGGAAACCACTAAAGGAGCCACGTAAGAAACTAATTCGTACATCAAAACCAGCACAACCTGATATACAACTGGTTCTTCCCGAGAAAAAACCAGTCATTGAAGCAACTGACCACGATTATACAGCCACTACCATCTTATCAAATGAGAGCAATGTAAGCATCATCAGCTTAGAATCTATACCCTCACCATCTAAGGACATCCTGCACCAACAAAATTTAACACTTTTAGAACTTCGACATTGCGAAAAGTTTTGCTTGACTCGTTTTGCAGACTCAGACCCAGCAATTAAGTATTATACCGGATTTCCCTCCTACAAACATTTATCAGCATTTTACCAATTCCTTCAACCAGAATGCAATTTTCTGTATTATGTAGGTACCGACAATACATCGGACGGCATTTCTTATGAACTGTTAAACAAAAGAGGACCCAGTAGATCATTGTCACCAATGGAAGAGTTGTTCATCACCTTAGTACGACTGCGTAAAGGCCTACCAGAACGTCTACTTGCTGATCTCTACAATTTGTCGGAGGGACATATATCAAGAATAGTCAACACATGGATATTGTTCCTTGCTAATAGACTCAAGTTTTTACCTATCTGGCCAAGCATGGACCATGTCAAGACCTCCATGCCAAATGAGTTCAAAGAACATTTTTCATCTACTCGTGTTATTGTGGATTGCACAGAAATATTCATTGAACAACCATCTGCATCGAACTCTCAGAGAGAGACATTTTCTTCTTATAAACACAGGAACACCGCCAAAGGACTGTTAGGTATTGCACCATCAGGACAAATAACCTTTATATCAAGACTTTATGCTGGCCGTTGTTCTGACAAGAAGATTATTCGTCATTGTGGGTTATTAGACATGCTAGAAGATGGAGACCATATGATGGCAGACCGTGGGTTTGACATAGAAGATGATTTGCACCAAAGGGGAGCCGCATTGACCATGCCCCCATTTCTAAGTGGACAAGACCAGTTCACAGAGGACCAACTAAAGACAACCCGTTCTGTAGCTGCAGTCCGTGTACATGTTGAGAGAGCTGTACGAAAAGTAAAAGAATTCGAGTTATTAAAAAACATTGTTCCTATCTCATTGTGTCCCATGCTAGAGCACATTTGGTTTGTGTGTAACCATTTGGCTAACTTCACTGGTGCATTGTTAAAGCAGTAAGAAAACATGCAGACAACAAATTCTGTATTGTGAATTGACATAAATGAGACTAAAAGACCCAAACATATAGTGTATACTTTAATAAATCATGTGGTAGATTGTACAAACATTTGTAAATTTAATTCACAAGTATGACTAACTTGTATATCATGATTGTCACCATGAATAATCAACCAATAAATCACTGATTAATCAAACTTCTATTTATTTTCATTAGTGAAGGTTATTAAGAATCATACAGTTTCATTAGAATATTACATCAAAGTTTGTTTAACAGTGACATACATACTTTTCTGAAATAAGAATGCAAATGCTTTTCAGAATTTGACTCCAAACAAAGAGCTTTAACCATGAAATAAAAGAAAATTAATCAAATCTGCATGAATCTTGGACAAATATGAGACAATATTTATACATCAGTGTACATGTTAAATACTAAGTTCACATAGAAAATTGGTTCTGTGCACACAAAAAAAACAACCATTAAATATTGCAACTGCAACAAACATAAAATGCAACATCTATATTTCATAAGAATAACATACATTCATAATCAACAGAGATGTAGTATTATTTTGTAATAATTGAAAACAACATAAAATGCAACATCTATATTTCATAAAAATAACCTACATTCATAATCAACAGAGAAATTACAACTGTTCCTTAAAGTGTGGAAGCAGTTTTTTAAACCATATATTACTTAGCTTTGGTACAATATTTTGATCAAAAAAAGCTTTGTCCTTTATAACAGACAAAACAACCATGTCTTCTGGAGGCACAAACACAACCAACTTACATTCATTTATACCAGTAATATTTAGCTGTCCCTGAATTTGATAATGGTAGTCATGATCTTTTTTTAAGATAATTTGTCCATTTACTGACTGTAGAAAGAATGATGTTTTTGAAAGCTGAGTCTTGATTGATTCTTTGCGGCGGTACAGAGAATGGGGACATTTCACTTCGATCAGTTTCAACTCATTGTCTTCCTTAATGATAAGATCTGGTGAGGCACCAAGAAACGGAATACTGGGGTTTACCACTAATCCTGACGGAGAGTTCAAACATGGGTATTTAGAACAATACTTGGCCAATGCTACACCTTCATACAACTGCCCATGTTGCACACTTGCAGATGTAAAGTGTGTTTTCTTCTGCTTAAAGGTTGAAATAGGGTTTGTGGTAGGTCTTAGCTTACAGAAGGTTCCAAATGTGGATGCAGTTATTCTGTAGGCTCTTTGCTCAAACCAAAAAGAGTTCTTGCTTTGC
The DNA here is from genome assembly GCA_028015205.1 of Mytilisepta virgata. Taxonomy (NCBI): domain Eukaryota; kingdom Metazoa; phylum Mollusca; class Bivalvia; order Mytilida; family Mytilidae; genus Mytilisepta; species Mytilisepta virgata. Next base: position 47,234,242 of record CM051518.1, on the reverse strand, counting down.
ATGCGTGTTCTTTTTTCAATCTGGACACTTCTTTGGTTATCACAGGCAATAAGAGTATTATACAGTCTTGATTCGTCATCTGACATAGCATTCACGAAAGAAGTGGTTTCAAACACATTGGCAAACTCTTTCATGACATCAAACAATTCTAGTTGTAATTCTGTGAGTATTTGTTGTTTTGGTATAGTTGGTGTACACGAGTTGGCACAAATGGTATCAATTACTGGCAGAGATACACCATGAGTATTGTAAATGTTCACCATGCGTTCAATTTGTGAGGTGGCTAGTGTTCTGGCAAAGTCCGGCACCGGGTTGTGATGTATTACTGAGCAACTTAAGTCCCTTTTTACCACTTTTGTAGGGTCATGTCTCACAAACTTGATGTCGGAAAATAAAAGCGGATCATCGGACAACGGTTTCTTTACATGCCAGGTCTGAAGTTTTGAGGTGCAAGTTTTTATGGCCGGAATTTTGTTGAGGCCTTGTCGGCTAAGATCTATGATGTAATATAACACTGCAACTATATGTTTGCACTGACCATCAATACCCGCGGGGCATGAGCAGGTTGCCCATTTTAACGTTGTGCCATTGTCTTTTAAACATATGTATACTATGTATTGTTTGTCACTTTTCATAGATGGCATACACTGTGATTTAAAAAAGGTGTAATGACCTGATGTATTTGAACTGAGATTTAAAACTTTTTCCTCTCTGTATAAATTATACCCTTCTACTTTGTGGCGTTTAGTATTAACGTTGGTTGAAATAACGGATTCTTCAATGTCCTCAACAGGAAATTCATCAGTCCATCCATCTTTAGGAGCAACTCTACCTTGGAAACCAAGAAGACCTAAAATGACAATGAAATAATATAAATATTTTCGACAGAAAACTTTGCACCTTCAACTCAATATTTAAAATCAACTAACATATAATTTTTTTTATTTTTCTAATTATAGCGGATGACATTTGGTACCCTTAAGTAGGTCATGGCATCCTTTTTAACCTAATTTGATATATTACAACCCTACCTTACTTTAAAATTTAAAAGCGACCCCCTTTTGATCCCTTAAGTAGGTCAAGGTGACCTTTTTGATCTACATTTTTAGATTTTGTTAATGTACTTTTCATTATGAGTAATTTGATATATTACAACCCTACCTTACTTTAAAATTTAAAATTGACCCCCTTTTGATCCCTTAAGTAGGTCACGGTGACCTTTTTGATCTACATTTTCACATTGTGTTAATGTACTTTTCATTATGAGTAATTTGATATATTACAACCCTACCTTACCTTTTTTCCTTCTCCCTGATCAAAATATTTTTTTTCTTCACAAAGTTGGGAATCAGAATATTTTTTTAGAAAAAAACCATAACCCCCCCCCCCCCCTTCACAGTTAAATGGTTGCTCCCTTACAGTTTCTTCAATGTTTACCTTTTTTACTCAGCATTGGGTTCTGTGACATGATATCAATACACCCAGGACACTTCCAAGAACCAATAGTTTCAGCTTCGGTGTCATCTAATCCAACACAGGTTGGATGAAACCACTCTTCGCAAAACTCGCACATCAGCATCATCTTGTTTTCATCATTTGGTTGACGGCAAGTGCAATAAAGTCTGGTGCTGACATCATCATTGACTTTGCGTTTCTTTGACATATCTGTAATAATATTGCACTAATTAATATATCCTGCAAGGTCAACTTGCTTCTGACAATATATGTACATTTTGTAAATATATTTATACTGAACTGTTATTTATGCAAGAAATCTTGTTTACTGTACTCTGAAGAAATACAATTTTGTAATCGCAATATTAAATTCTATCAATTTCTCTCCAGAAAATACATTTTAAATAAATTAAGGAATTATAGCTGAAGAAATTTTTTTTTTACTAGTGTGGTGTACAAATTTGAAAAGATACCAATCAGCCTTTATAATACCATTTATCAATATATGTTTACCAGGAGTGTTTTCGTTTTGAGTGAATACTTTTGCAAAGGGTATACAGTCTGCTTTAACGTTTAAAGGAATCGTTTACAAAAATGTAATGCAAACAATGAACTACATGTATCTTTATTTAAAAAAATATATACTGAAATGAGAAAATGAACTGTATTTGTCTTCCCCACAATTTATTAGTTTAATTTTAATAAATTATAAAAACAGCTGTTTAAAAAAAGTTGTTACCTTATTTGTATGCTATCTATCTTCAACAAATTTTCAAGAGAATAAATCTTATGTGTGCACCTCACTTTGGTCTTAGTAGATTTGAAGTTAATGTGTCTGTGAAATTACTCAAAAAAGGTTGTTGTGTGGCTTCTAAAAACATGCTTTTATATTCTTTTGTATTGGACATTGATTAATTAAATATACTTCCTTTGAACCTGATGAGCTTATTAGTGCATCAATTAATTATTGGCTAACTTCAAAAGAATTTTTCCTTTGTAAATAATTAGCTTCATTTGAAAGTCAATCATATGTCACTTCCTCATTAAAGCATTTTTTTTTAAATTCTGAAATAATTAAGTATTTGTTAATAAGAATAAGATGTGTATTTGATAGAGTAACATGGATAAACATATATTTTTTACAAGATCATTTGATAATAATTATAAGTATGTAAAAATGTTTTATCTGATCTATTTTCCCCATAATTGCAATATTTTCCTCTCAGGGTTTTTTTTTTTTATTTACTTTTTTTTCAGGTGTGTGTTTGTGTCTAATTATCATGTTTTTTATCTCTGTCTTCATTTCTTGTCACTGCTGTCTCAAGCATAAACATCAGCACGTCAACGCGTGTCAAAAATCAGTGTACCGTGTGTGTATTCTAACGACTAATAAACAACTTTACCTGTAAGATAATTGGAAGATTGGCCCGTGTGTACATAGCAGGAGGTCTGAGGCACATCCTGCTTACGTGTATTGTAACTGTCATTCACCTGGGACACCTGTACGAGGGTTGTTTTAGAGTCATTATTACACAAGTTCCTATGGACAATGTTGTCATTAGCCGCTTTATATTATCTCCCCTGATTTTCGCCGCTAGGGGCGCTTAACTCACAATCGGTCAATTATACAATCATATTAAACATATTAAGGTGCATGCCCTTCATATATAGTTACCAGGGCACAATTGCCTGATACTTGTAGGTCGCCCACCAAATCAAATAACAACAACAACAGTATCAATTCTAACATTTTCTACATTATCAATTTTTTAAATCTTTACACAAAAATTTAAGCCATTTAAACAAACTACAAATTATGTCTTCAGTAATTAACCTTCTTCCTAGCCATATTACATGCTTTACTATTTGAACCAAGAATATATTTATATAATTTAAGCACAGTTTATCACATTGTAAATTCTCATGTGCTTTTCCTTAATAGTATCTCTTCGTCATACCCTAATATTTGATTCAAAGGATTTTGTCAAATAATTACCAACTCTTATTTGTATGAAACTTTTATCATAAAGCTATAAAAAAGCCCTCCTATAATACCAGTTTTAATAAGTTTTATGCACAACAGAATTGAAAGCTTTGCGAAAATCGACAAAACATGTAAAAAGTTTAGATTTAAACCCTCTGGTGTAATTCTCTATCAAATGTCATATATATACATTTTATATATAATTGTGGTCCGGATCGACTTGGGGACGGATAGACCATGGGCAGGACTGATTTTGGGACGGAACGACCTATTACCCTTTTTAAACATATTTCATTGCACTTTATTCAAACATTGAAAGAGGAAAATATCCAAAAAAACCAGTTGAGAAAAGATTATGTCCAGTTTGTAAGTCAGAACTTGGGTGAATTCCACTTTTTGTTAAAATATTAAATATTAGAAAAGCCACGAGATAACCTGTTTAATGAACTCTCATTTGTTATTCCATCCTTTGCTGTAATGAATAATGAAGAAAAATTCAATGATATATTTAGTGAAAAAGATATGGATTTATGGAAGATATGGGTAAAAGGTGTTAATAAAATGAACCAATTGAGCACTGAACTTAAAAAGACTTTGCAGTGATTTCATGTATAATAACTATACTTATTCATGTTATTATAACTAATATTGATAGCTTTGAATTTCCTCGGCTGTAATCACTTGTAATTTATACATTTTAAATGTTGACATGTATGTTTTTTTCTTATTGTGATTATTTGTTTTTGTCAATTGGTCATAATCCTACCATTTGGATTTCATACCAATAAAATATTTGAATTTGAATTTTGCTCTTTATTCATTATTATTTGAAATAACCTGACCTAAGAGGTAATTTTGATAAAATAAACTTTCGTGACATCTTTCATCTTTCTTTTATCTGAAATGACTTATTAAGTTTGATAGCAAGCCTAATAAAACATTGATTTCCATGTGTGTTTGTTTACATTCAATGAAACCGAAAGTGACATCCATCACAATCATTGCAGAATTGTAGGCATTTAAAATATATGGCTATTTTCATTACTAATAAATTACCATATAAAAATTTTAATAGTTTACAGTTGAATATCGTTATCTCGAAGTGCAAGGGACCATGGGATTGGGTTCGAGATAGCCGAAGTTCGACTAAAAAGGAGCTGGAAATTCTCGAGTGTTGGACAAGGGAGATAAACATTAAATGACTTCTATATTCATTTTCATGCATTCAGTTTTTACTTGTTAGCATAATCAAACTATTTTAATTAATGATGAATGTCTCATAAATTCTGATTGTTTCTTAATTACAATTTTTTGGAAATCACAAATTGATAATTCTTTCATGTTGACCAATATTGATTTTATAATTTTTTTTTGGACAAGTCACGCCGTATTAACATAATCCGAATAAATAGGACAATCACATACTGTAAGAAAACTTCGATTTATTGATGTAAAATTTATTTTTATCACAAAATCAATTATATTGTTTAATTGTAAAAACATAATAAAACATTTAAGTTTTAACAAGGTTGTGATCAAAATATAATTAACATGATATGGCATTTCCGTTATTGATTTCCTACATACTGTATGGCAGCTAGGTGTAAAAATTTTGTTCAACTGTACAATGATTAATAAATTCGACATAACAAGTTTATATTTGCACTAATTATATTTCCTTTGTATCACTTCGACACAACCTAAATTTCAACTCATTGAATTTCGAGATTAGAGGAATAAAAATACATAAATTATACTGTTGGCTGGTCCGGACCAGCATAACCGAAATTTCGAGATAACAAGATTCAACTGTATATATTATAACTGCAATTGTCCCTAAAGGGTGGTTAATCAGTTGTGCAGTCAAGTGTGAAAGACCTCAAGGCCATGAGCCATTATCATGTGTTTGTTTACTTTGAAACATCTTCTGGGTTAATTAGCCTGAATTAAACTTTTCAATTATCATTTACAATATAAAATTTACAAATTATGTTCCTGAGTCATCATTGCAAAATGTTTTTCACTTATGTGGCATATTTTTTCTCAAAAATAGATTGTGATAAATTTTCTCGTCAGATTGAATAAAAAAATTGCATTTTTCGACATCGTCGAAGCCCAGCGTGGTCCCTGGTACTACCTCGCCGAGAAATCCAAAATAAATTAATTATTTAAAAACTAATTATATTTTAGATTTTACAATATAAATTGTATTACAAATGTACTATTTCCATGCCTATAAACAGAAAGGCTTATGTTGTGGTACAATATTTACATAGAGGACCAATAAATAATAGTGGAAGGTAATTATTTTTACCATGCCCAAGCATCTTATTCTACCTACATGCAGATTTCACATATTTTTTACTCAGCAAAAAACAGCACATAAAATTACTAGTATGATTAATTATCTACAAAATGATGTATAACACATCTACATTTGCTGAACCTCAATGACATAACAGCTCTTCTTTTTAAAACATTCCACATGTGACAATGTGACAAAAAGTGGTCAGTTGTTAATACCACACTTTTCTATTAAAACACCATGTACCAAAATCAGTAGTACCAGTAGGTAAACCTTATTCAAATGTAAATTATTAGACAGTAGGTTAAAAAATTGCCCTCTAATGGCTTTACCTATCTGAAACTTACTGATCTACTGTAGGAAAGCAAGTGATACTCCTGACTTGGTACAGGCATTTTCAAATGAACCAGACTTAAATCAAACAAAATTAGAAAGCTACTGTCACTAGCTTAAATTCATCATTTTTGAAATTCAACACTTGGTGACCCCAAGTTATGAAATTCAAAATTTTAAAACCTTGTTGCCCATATACATATTTAATTGTGAATGACAATACTGTAAACAAATCTAATGAATACATTGAAAAATGAAAGAGGAGTTTAGGTCACAAGCCTGAATTCACAATTTTAGAAATTTAATCCCAGGAGGCTCCAGGTTTTTTAAAATCTAAATATTATGACAATAGTTAATGCGGTATAGAAATAAAATGCATAAATTGAAAAATGAAAGAAGAGTTCAGGTTACAAGCTTAAATTCACAATTTTGGAAATTCAACCCCTGTGCTTCCCAAGTTTAGAAAATTAAAACTGTAAAACCTTATTGCATATCTACAAATGATGCAAGGCAATACTGTATAGAAGTAGAAAAATGAAAGAGGAGTTTACTTCACAATCTTAAGTTCACAATTTTCAAAGTTCTGAGGACCCAAGTTTAAAAAATTAAAATTCTAAAACCTTTTTACAAGTGGTATGCAACCATACTATATAGAAATTAAATTTCTAAACCCAAAAGAGCTTGGGAAGTTGATGTCACAAGAAATTGAAATGGATGAACTGTGGAGACAATTACAGTATCCCTGAACTTCCGTTTAAAGCTCAGGCATAAAAGGTTGATATATAAATCTTCAATGTGTTGAAAGACGTCATCCTCTTGTGACATCAAATTACCAAAAACAATTAACTATATTAGGGTGTTGCTAACACTGGCTTTATTTACAGTGGAAAATTTATTTATAACTGTTTATATGTGCAAAGATTTCTATACCTAATTAGATTTATTTCAGCTTTTCATACAAACAGTTTTAAAATTTATATTGTAATCATGATGTGATATATGAATAATGGTGAAAATTTAAAAGAACATTGCAAACCTAGGAACATCATACATGTGATAAACTTCAGTTTCCACATCAAAAGGTCTATGAATGTTGAGCTGGAGTTTATAGTAAATTTGGGTTTTTCAAAAGAAGTCATATTGTATTTTTAAAATTTTGGCTAGTGGACTGGAAATTTCATCAATAGATTTATACCTCCAAACTGGAGGTTCACATTTCGTGGAACATCTGTATTTTGTTTTATGATTGGCCTTAAAATACATATAAAATTTGTTACTACAGGTTATAATCAGAAGATTGCCACCGACTCTTACTCCAGAGGCCTTGTTGGAGCAGTTGTCTCCCCTGCCTAGTCATGAGTTTTACTTTGTCAGGGCAGATATGAGGTATATATGTTTTTATGTATAGAACTTTTTAGCTCACCTGACCCAAAGGGTCAAGTGAGCTTTTCTCATCACTTGGCGGTCGTCGTCCGTCGTCCGTTAACTTTTACAAAAATCTTCTCCTCTGAAACTACTGGGCCAAATTGAACCAAACTTGACCACAAGCATCATTAGGATATCTAGTTTAAAAAATGTGTCCGATGACCCCGCCTGTCAACCAACATGGCCGACATGGCCAAAAATAGAACATAGGGGTAAACTGCAGTTTTTGTCTTATATCTCAAAAACTAAAACAATTAGAGCAAAACTGACGTGGGGTAAAAATGTTCATCAGGTCAAGATCTACCTGTCATGAAATTTTCAGACGAATCGGTCAACCCTTTGTTGGGTTATTGCCCCTGGATTGTTAATTTTAAGGAAATTTTGCAGTTTTAGGTTATTATCTTGAATATTATTATAGATAAAGACACATTTTAAACAGCAAAAATGTTCAACAAAGTAAGATCTACAAATAAGTCAACATGACCAAAATTGTTGATTGACCCCTTATAGGAGTTTTTGCCCTTTAAAGACGGCATCTAGCGTAAACTTTGCTTTAAAGATCTTTTCCTCTCAAACCACTGGGCCAATTGAGACCAGATTTTGGTGGAATGGTCCTTATGTGGCCCCCTTCCAAAAAATTATGTCTGGCATCCCTGACTTCCATGGCTGCTGTTACTAAAAATAGAAAAAAAAGGGGGGTGAATTTAAAAAATCTTCTTATATGAAACTACAAGGCCAGTTGGAACCAAAGTTGGCAGTAATGGTTCTTAGGAGGTTCTCTTTCAGAAATATGTCCAATGACCCGGACTGTTAACCAAGATGGCCACCACAGCCGAACTTAGTTTAACATAGGGCCCTATGGGAAAAATTCATTGAAAAATATTCTTGCCTTAAACCACTTGACAAATTGGAACCAGACATGGCAGCAATGGTCCTTAGATGGTCCTCTTAGAGAGGTGTGTCTGATGACCCGGACTGTGAACCAATATGGCTGCCACAGCTGATCTTAGTTTAACATAGGGCCCTATAGGAAAATTCATTGAAAAATCTTCTTGTCTGAAACCACTTGACATATTGGAGCAGGACTTGGTGGCATTGGTTCTTAGGAGGTCCTTTTTCAGAAATGTGTCTGATTTCGTGGACTGTAAACCAAGATGGCCGCCACAGCAGAACTTAGTTTAACATAGGTCCCTATGGGAAATTCACTCAAAAATTTTCTCGTCTGAAACCACTAAGTCAATTAGAATTAGACTTGGTAGCAATGGGTCCTTGGATGGTCCTCTTTCAGAATTTTTGTGTGATGACCCAGACTGTCAACCAAGATGGCCGCTACACCCGAACTTAGTTTAACATAGGGCCCTATGGAAAAATTCATTGAAAAATCTTCTTGTCTGAAACCACTTGACATATTGGAGCCAGACTTGGCAGCATTGGTCCTTAGGAGATCCTCTTTCAGAAATATGTCCGATCACCTGGATTGTCAACCAAGATGGCTGCCACACCGAACTTTGTTAATATTGGACCCTATAGGAAAATTCAGTTAAAAATCTTGTCTGAAACCGCTTAGCCAGTTGGAACAAGACTTAGCAGAAATGGTCCTTAGATGGTTCTCTTTTAGAAAAGTATCCGTTGACCTGGACTAAACCAAGATGACTGCCACAGCTGAAATTAGTTTAACACAGAATCCTATAGAAAAACCAGCCAAATTGACTGCAACACTTAAATTTTTAGGTCTGCTCAAGGTGAAAAGTTAAGTTCAGGTGAGCGATACAGGCTCTTGAGAGCCTCTAGTTTATTATTATGCCCTGCCACGAATGTGTCTTGCCTGCAAGGAAAAGTCACTGAGGCAAGATATAGGTATTATTTTCCTTCGGTGGTGGCGTAAACTTTTTTAAAACTTTAATAACTTTGCACTTGTAATACCTACAATTAAGATTTATGGTCCACAAAGTAGCTTATCGTATAAGGCTTGCCGCAGTATACATGTCTTTTGACCCTGACCTCATTTTCATGATTCACTGACTTCATAAACATGAATTTAAAATCTGCATCCAAGTTTCGTGGTTAAATCCATTTCTCAGCAACTGTAATCCCTAGGCCAACCATATTTGGTCTATCGATAGTTCTTAATGGGTGCATGCCAGACTGACACCTGGCTTGGAACCTTGACGTAAATTTCATGCTCGAGTGACTTTGTCACTTTTTCATGGTCAAGTCCATTTCTTAGAAACTGTAATACTTAGAACCACTGTATTTGGTCAATAGATAGTTCTTGGCGGCTACATGTCAGTCTGACACCTGCCTTTTGACCTTGACCTCAATTTCATGCTTGAGTGACCTGCGTCACATTTTAGTGGTTAAGTCCATTAATCAGAAACTGTAATACCTAGGTCAACCATATTTGGTCTATAGATAGTTCTTTGTTTGTACATGTCAGTCTGACATCTGGCTTGGGACCTTGACCTCAATTTCATCTTTTAGTGACTTTGTCACTTTTTCATGGTTAAGTCCATTTCTCAGCAACTAGAATACCTAGACCCACCATATTTGGTCAATAGATAGTTCTTGATGGGTACATGCCAGTCTGACACTAGTCTCTGGATGTTGACCTCAATTTCATGGTTGAGTGACTTTCATCCAAATTTCTTGATTGAGTCCTTTTTTCAGCAACTAATACCTAGACCCATATGTGTTTGGTCTATAGATAGTTCTTAGTGGGTACATGCAAGTCTGACACCTTTTTCTGGACTTTGACCTCAATTGCATGCTTGAGTGACTTTGTCACATTTTCAAAATTAGGTCCATTTCTCAGCAACTTTAATACCTAGACTCACTATATTTGGTCAATAGATAGTTCATAGTGGATACATGTCGGTATGACACCTGCCTTTTGACCTTGACCTAAATTTGTTTTAATGCATTTTCCTTTGACTTGCAAAATGTCGGGTATCAGATAATCATTATTCTGTGTCCATGTGCACACTCAGGCGAGACATGTACTGTGTCCACTTTTGTTAAACATTTTGATTTCTGGATCTTTGGATATTTATGTTTTCCATATAAAGACAGGTGTAATGCAAAAGACTTATGACATCGTTGTGTTTTTAATATTGAAATTTTATCTTATTTTTATTTTTTTTCCTTCACTTCTACTTCTGGTTATTTCTTTTTTTTTTGACTAATACATGTATAGCTTTCTAAAATGAATTTTGTTTACAGTTTAGGACAGAATGCTTTCACTAGAGCATATATCAATTTCCAGAGCTATGAAGATGTCTATAATTTCAGAGACCAGTTTGACGGCTATGTATTTGTCGATGGAAAAGGTAAAATTTATTCTCAAAAACAGATAGGAAGTTATTATTATTATAGTGATATGTATATATGTATGCAGTACCGATACTCAGTTCATGTGATTTTCATGAGATTGATTACCGTTTTTTGGTGTGTATTAAATGCATTTATGTATTACATGCACCCCTTTTTTTGGAACTTTAAAATGGAGAGAGAAAAAAATTGTGTTCAAACTTCAAAATCAACAAGGTTCACATTGGAACGTGATATTTTTCGGCTGCACATTGAAAATGTCGTGGTTTGACTAGAAAAATGTTCCACAATAAAGAATTTGGCAATAAATTCTTAAATTTTGATACATATTCACCTACAACAAACACATTTTGAAGAACAGGAAGCAGGTAGTCATTGCATCTGTGCTTTATAATGTAAGTTGTTGTAACATTACAATTTAAATCATTGGAAATAATTACACTAAACTATGGAGTTAATACAATATTATGATCAGTGCAGAATACACATTTATACATTCTAATTCGGTAATGTTAGTTAACTAATGTTTCGCTGCTTCAATTTTTCTCTCTCAGGTTACAAGCATTTCTTGTATTACAAATATAACAATGATTCCATTCTGCAGGTTTATGCAGAATATTAGATTTTTTCTTGCTATACATTCAAAACTTTACCAGGAAGGAGAAAGCCTGATGATATATTAATATCAGAAAAGGTTTTTCTGCTATACTGGGAATTTTTTGACACTTTTAAGAGGAATCAAAATCTGTATCAATGTAATCTCACTAATATGTAACTCCTTAGAACATTTATGAATGGTTGATTTTCAACATACATTTGTATAATGAAAAGACGATTATTTACAGCTGAGTGGAAGTGATGTAGGTGAGGCTCACGAGAGGGCAGATAACACATCATACGAGGGCAGATTATTATGCTTTTATTACATATGCAAAATCGGCTTATGCTTTTATTACATATGCAAAATCGGCGTTATTTCAATAAAATATGTGATAAGTGCCCTTTAAATGAAAAAAAGAGATTATTTCCCAATATCTGCTCATGTCTAAGGTCTATCAGTTGATAAATTGTGTGTCATAGTCAATATATTGAGGTACTGGTAATGTGAATGAAGGAAATCTGCATTGAGAAACATTTTTGAACCAGTGCTTACATATTGGAAGAACCAATAAAGTACTTCTTATTTTGCATATTATTGAGTGTATTATGTACAAATAATTATTAGCACTTTTGCCATACACAGTAAATTTTAACAGGGAGATAATTCCACTAAAATATGGGAGATAAGTGAGGTACTCAGTGAATTGAAGGAAAACTACTTAAAACAGAAATTCAAATTCCCCAGAGATTGAGGGTTTTTTTATGCCCAAAACAAAAGATTTACCTTTGTCCATATGTCCCAAAAATGGTTTCCTTTCAATAACTTTGGTTAGCCTTAATGAAATTGTTTCAAATTTGGAAATGTTGTTTGGGACGACTAATTGCAAATCGAGTTTGACATATTTCACTTTTGTCATTTCAAAAATTTATCCCTTTTTAATGTGAAAAATAGCCAAAAATAAGGTTTCGGTTAAGTAATTGGAGTATTGTTTAACCAAATCATTTGAAGTTAGGAAATTTTGTTAGGGACAACTAGACACAGATCTAGTTCGAATATAACATGTATTGATAGCTGGGGGAGGGTCATCTGTATCCCATGGGCACATTCTGACTTTCTTTTTGAAGCACTGTAAAATGTATAATTTAATAATATAGGTAATGAGTACCCTGCTATTGTTGAACTAGCTCCATACCAGAAAATTCCAAGGAGAAAGGCAAAGAAAGTTGATGTCAAAATGGGAACTATTGAACAAGGTATGTGTGGTGCTGTAAAAAAAATTCTGTCTTATTATTAGATAAGGTAATTACATATTTATATGTAAAATAATAATAGGTTCTTACACATCTTCAGCGAGTTTTTAAAATTCATGTTTTTCCTGAGTGGAGCACAGTTAACGATGGGAAAGAATTTTAAAAGATTTTCCAGTTCTTCACTTTTGAACAAGTATAAGTACATATTTCTTCCGTAAATACTCTGATTAGTAGGTTTCCTGTACCTAGGTAAATTCATTGAGCACAGTCAACGAAGTTAAATAACGTTACGCCTAATTGGACAAAAGTTATGACAAAAGAATTCCAAATGGATGTCACAACAGTGGGAGATTAATGCACATGCAATGATCTTCCATGGGTCATCTCCCACTTATAACAGCTGTTTATAGAAGAATATTGTTGTTTTTGGTCTCTCAAAATAGATATATATGTCTGTAATAAGCCTAATGCTATTTCTGGTACACAAGTTTATTATAAGCCTATTAAATACAGTTTCAAGTCAGAATTGTATTTCTGCATAAACTGTAATTTAGTTACCAGAAGGATCAGTTAAGCAAAAAAATATTTTGGTTTAAAGTTCCCTGTGAAATTAATTGTTCTGTCTAGATTTTCAATGTAACAATATCTCAAATCCAAAATTTTTATTAAAAAAATTATTTTCTGAACCCCCAGAAATGCCTTTATATCTATCATTTGTGGAAATTTATTAAGAAATGTTTATAGTAGAGAAATAACACAACAGATTAAATGTGGATTTTTTAGAAATATTATATTTATAGAATATTTCATAATAATAATATAAATATGAATAAAAAAACAGTTATTTTAGTATGTGAAAAGACTTGTGAAGTATTTATTTTTCATAGTAATCAAATATTTTCCTAGAAAGTGCCTTATGAGAGATAATTTTCAAAAAGTATAGGAATAGGTGATACACTTTGTGGTTTTCCTGTGCAGTTTTATTACCCATCAGAAGAGGAACTACTTACTCTTCCAGACCAACTGGGTCATCTCTGTTTTTTTTATGAGGTTATTCTGTCCATAGCTTTTTTAATTTTCAATGTTTCTCTTTTGTCCTTTATATATTTAACCAGATTTCCTGAAAGAAAAATCCAGATATTAGTTGGGCTATGTATGGCAGGCAGCTCATTTGTATTCCCTCATTTGTCTATTTCTTTGCATTAATTATTTTGTATTGCTTCTGAGGTGTTGTTTTTTGAGAAAGGATATATATATAAATAAATTTTAAATTTTTTGGTTTGATAGATCCCTGCAAATATCAATAGCAATACATGTAAACCTACTGAGATCTAAATTTGAAGCTGGCAGAGGTTTATATAGTACACATATCTTCTTAACTGAATGGGCTATCTACCAATGATCCATTTATTTTCATGAATAACAGTCCCAACGAACAAACATTTTGCTGTTTTGAGAAGATATTGATTTCGTTTGATGTGATTTTCTAGTATGAATTCAGAGTTCTTTTAAATTTATGGTTTAACTAACGTTATAAATGGTAAACCATGAAATGTGTATCAACACATACATGTATGTGAATCTTGTTTCTGTCCATTGTAGATCCTGATTATGTAAAATTTTTAGAATATTTACAAAATGAAGAGGCAGAAGAAACACAGACTATTGATTCATATCTAGAGGAATTAGAAAACAAAGAGAGAGACATGAAAGGTATTAAAGCAGTGATTTTGTTACCCTTTTTCAAAAGTGCCCCCTCCAGAAGGTTTTTAAAAGAAAATTGGGCAATTAGGGACCGAAAGTCGGGGGTAAATTTTGCATGATTTTGAAATAGTTTTGCTGGGGAAACAGCCTGTATTCGGAGGTAAATTCTTGGTAACAAAAACACTGTAAAGATAAATAATTACTAAATATAACTGTACTGTAACGAGTAATAACTGTAACAGTGAACTGTTACGAAGTCTCTCAAACGAAATAACTATAACATCTCGAATGCCTTACATTGTATTCAATAAATTATTGTTTTTCAGAGACTGAAATAGGGAAATTGTTCCTATAAAGTTTATACATACTTATTGGAGAGGTTACTTGAAAATCGTGATATGGGTATTTTTTGTGACTTGAGTTTTACAGTCATACAATGTCACACTTGATCAACTTTTACTTGTTGACATGCTGCATTGACAGAGATATATCCCAATATTTCTGAACCGTTTACGAGAACTGATTTTATTGTATGGTGTAATAAAATGCATTCGGTTTCATTAAATGAAAATAATAAAAAAAAAGACTTCTTACCTGCCTTGTTAAGTCCTCCCAACATCAACTTTGAATAATTTATATAAAATGCAACACAAGAATTTTTTTTAATTAATGATCAAACAAATGAAATATCTATTATTACATATTATGTCTGATACATTGATGTCTTCCTTGTATCAGTGTTATGTTAAATCTACAATCTGATGTAAGGACAGAAAATAAAATAATTAAAAGATAAAACACCACATTAATAATAAAAAAAATATCCGAGTTGCATAAAAATTAGACAAAAAAATAAAAAAGTTAGACCAATACAGTTTAGCATAAAATATTATTGGAGAATTTTTTATGATATATACACTTGTAACAATTTATTATTGCAAATTTTATTGAAAAACTGCCGAGTTTGCATATGTAATAAAAGAATAATTTGAAGCATGTTATTTGCCCCCGGGGCAATAACATCGTACGAGGGCATATAACATGAAACTGAAGTTGCATTTATTTGTTTGACTACTTTTGTATATACTAACAGTTAAAGAAATAACTCTTTACTGTGAATGTGCACTATATATTCATTCACCATATCAGTGTTGTTCAAAACCTAACAGACTTGTTTGAAAACAATATCTATTATTACATATTATGTCTGATACATTGATGTCTTCCTTGTATCAGTGTCATGTTAAATCTACAATCTGATGAAAATAAAATAATTAAAAGATAAAACACCACATTAATAATAAAAAAAATATCCGAGTTGCATAAAAATCAGACAAAAAAATGAAAAAGTTTTATTATTACATATTTTCTGTACTATATATTCATTAACCATATCAGTGTTGTTCAAAACCTAAAAGACTTGTTTGAAAAAAAAGACATATATACCTAAGGATGACCCCCCCCCCCCCCCCCCTTCCTTGAGGAACAAGGTATATGTCATTTAAAAGGTGTTGTCATGGTGTATAATAAAATATATGATATTATATATTATGAATGGTCAGCCTCGTAGAGTTTTTTGATGAAAAAAATATTTCCCCGTAGGAAACCCCTAGCCTCTTTGAACTTCTCATTATACGTCTCAGTGACCCCCATCAAAAAATGAATAGTATTTGGCAAATCTAGAAACATTGATCTTTCATCATGGAATATCTCAGATCCATATCTCTGACGGTTATTGAGAACTCGAATGAACAAAATCGGAGAGGAAGAAAACAAATATTCGATAAAAATTGCAAATTAAAATCTATAGGTCTCCAACTTCGTTTGGGAGACTTAATTATCAGTTTTACTATTTAACAAGGCTCTAAACTCCTCATTTCTGTTTGCATATGGAAGGTGAAATTTTGCCATGGGAAAATGCTTTTTTTTAGTTGTTACTTTATACTCGGGTATATATTTTATTTTTAGCTCCTCTGTATTAAAGGTCTTTGTGAGCTATTGAAATCAATTTGAATTTGTTGTCCTTAAATTTTGACATTTAATTTTCTCTGAAGACACTGCAAGTTTGACTTATTTTAACTTAACACTCGGACTTATTTTAACCAAGACAAATATGGAGAAATTTATTGAGAGATCATTCTCTCTTAATCCACTTTGCCATTATGTGTATTCCTTAACCCATTCCATTCAATGGGATGGTCATTACAGTCAAACCTGCCCTAACGGTCACCTCAATTAAGCAGCCACCTGCCTTCAGCGGTCGTCCTGGAGTCCGCCCAAATAGTTTTACGTGTTAATTTAACTCGAATAAGCGGTCACCTGTCTAACGCGGCCAGCGGTCACAACAAATGGTACCCAAGCTTGAAATTTACCTAAATTAAGCGGTCATTTACCTTTCTATAAATGTTAAAATCATCGTTAATTGACTTTCAAATCATCTTTAATTAATGGCATAGCTTAATTATCATTCAAATTATCAATCTCATCGTTCATTTACGTTCGATTGTGGAAAAAAACCTCGTTTCATCTCAGTCGAACCGCCATATTTGTATGTTAGACAACGATAATATCTTGATCGTTCCGGACCGGAAAGCAAAATACAGAATTGCCGCTCATTGTAAAACTCGATTAAACGGTCACCTGTCTTATGCGGCCACTTTACTTTTGTCCCAATTGTGGCTGTTAAAAGCAGGTTTGACTGTATGTGTATTCCTTAACCCATTCCATCAGTAACCATACTTCAATGGAATGGTCATTTTGTGTATTCCTTAACCCATTCCATCAGTAACCATACTTCAATGGAATGGTCATTATATGTATTCCTTAACCCATTCCATCAGTAACCATACTTCATGGAATGGTCATTATATGTATTCCTTAACCCATTCCATCAGTAACCATACTTCATGGAATGGTCATTATGTGTATTCCTTAACCCATTCCATCAGTAACCATACTTCAATGGAATGGTCATTATGTGTATTCCTTAACCCATTCCATCAGTAACCATACTTCAATGGAATGGTCATTATATGTATTCCTTAACCCATTCCATCAGTAACCATACTTCAATGGAATGGTCATTATGTGTATTCCTTAACCCATTCCATCAGTAGCCATACTTCAATGGAATGGTCATTTTGTGTATTCCTTAACCCATTCCATCAGTAACCATACTTCAATGGAATGGTCATTTTATGTATTCCTTAACCCATTCCATCAGTAACCATACTTCAATGGATAGGGCATTATGTGTATTCCTTAACCCATTCCATCAGTAACCATACTTCAATGGAATGGTCATTATGTGTATTCCTTAACCCATTCCATCAGTAACCATACTTCAATGGAATGGTCATTTTATGTATTCCTTAACCCATTCCATCAGTAACCATACTTCAATGGAATGGTCATTTTATGTATTCCTTAACCCATTCCATCAGTAACCATACTTCATGGAATGACCATTATGTGTATTCCTTAACCCATTCCATCAGTAACCATACTTCAATGGAATGGTCATTATGTGTATTCCTTAACCCATTCCATCAGTAACCATACTTCAATGGAATGGTCATTATATGTATTCCTTAACCCATTCCATCAGTAACCATACTTCAATGGAATGGTCATTATGTGTATTCCTTAACCCATTCCATCAGTAACCATACTTCAATGGAATGGTCATTATATGTATTCCTTAACCCATTCCATCAGTAACCATACTTCATGGAATGACCATTATGTGTATTCCTTAACCCATTCCATCAGTAACCATACTTCAATGGAATGGTCATTATGTGTATTCCTTAACCCATTCCATCAGTAACCATACTTCAATGGAATGGTCATTATATGTATTCCTTAACCCATTCCATCAGTAACCATACTTCAATGGAATGGTCATTATATGTATTCCTTAACCCATTCCATCAGTAACCGTACTTCAATGGAATGGTCATTATATGTATTCCTTAACCCATTCCATCAGTAACCATACTTCATGGAATGACCATTATGTGTATTCCTTAACCCATTCCATCAGTAACCATACTTCAATGGAATGGTCATTATGTGTATTCCTTAACCCATTCCATCAGTAACCATACTTCAATGGAATGGTCATTATATGTATTCCTTAACCCATTCCATCAGTAACCGTACTTCAATGGAATGGTCATTATGTGTATTCCTTAACCCATTCCATCAGTAACCATACTTCAATGGAATGGTCATTTTATGTATTCCTTAACCCATTCCATCAGTAACCATACTTCAATGGAATGGTCTTTATATGTATTCCTTAACCCATTCCATCAGTAATCATACTTCAATGGAATGGTCATTATGTGTATTCCTTAACCCATTCCATCAGTAATCATACTTCAATGGAATGGTCATTATGTGTATTCCTTAACCCATTCCATCAGTAACCATACTTCAATGGAATGGTCATTATATGTATTCCTTAACCCATTCCATCAGTAACCATACTTCAATGGAATGGTCATTTTATGTATTCCTTAACCCATTCCATCGGTAACCATACTTCAATGGAATGGTCATTATATGTATTCCTTAACCCATTCCATCAGTAATCATACTTCAATGGAATGGTCATTATGTGTATTCCTTAACCCATTCCATCAGTAACCATACTTCAATGGAATGGTCATTTTGTGTATTCCTTAACCCATTCCATCAGTAACCATACTTCAATGGAATGGTCATTTTATGTATTCCTTAACCCATTCCATCAGTAACCATACTTCAATGGAATGGTCATTTTGTGTATTCCTTAACCCATTCCATCAGTAACCATACTTCAATGGAATGGTCATTTTATGTATTCCTTAACCCATTCCATCAGTAACCATACTTCAATGGAATGGTCATTTTGTGTATTCCTTAACCCATTCCATCAGTAACCATACTTCAATGGAATGGTCATTATGTGTATTCCTTAACCCATTCCATCAGTAACCATACTTCAATGGAATGGTCATTTTGTGTATTCCTTAACCCATTCCATCAGTAACCATACTTCAATGGAATGGTCATTATGTGTATTCCTTAACCCATTCCATCAGTAACCATACTTCAATGGAATGGTCATTATGTGTATTCCTTAACCCATTCCATCAGTAACCATACTTCAATGGAATGGTCATTATGTGTATTCCTTAACCCATTCCATCAGTAACCATACTTCATGGAATGACCATTATGTGTATTCCTTAACCCATTCCATCAGTAACCATACTTCAATGGAATGGTCATTTTATGTATTCCTTAACCCATTCCATCAGTAACCATACTTCAATGGAATGGCCATTATATGTATTCCTTAACCCATTCCATCAGTAACCATACTTCAATGGAATGGTCATTATATGTATTCCTTAACCCATTCCATCAGTAACCATACTTCAATGGAATGGTCATTATGTGTATTCCTTAACCCATTCCATCAGTAACCATACTTCATGGAATGACCATTATGTGTATTCCTTAACCCATTCCATTAGTAACCATACTTCAATGGAATGGCCATTATATGTATTCCTTAACCCATTCCATCAGTAACCATACTTCAATGGAATGGTCATTTTATGTATTCCTTAACCCATTCCATCAGTAACCATACTTCAATGGAATGGTCATTTTGTGTATTCCTTAACCCATTCCATCAGTAACCATACTTCAATGGAATGGTCATTATATGTATTCCTTAACCCATTCCATCAGTAACCGTACTTCAATGAAATGGTCATTATATGTATTCCTTAACCCATTCCATCAGTAACCATACTTCAATGGAATGGTCATTATATGTATTCCTTAACCCATTCCATCAGTAACCATACTTCAATGGAATGGTCATTATATGTATTCCTTAACCCATTCCATCAGTAACCATACTTCAATGGAATGGTCATTATGTGTATTCCTTAACCCATTCCATCAGTAACCATACTTCAATGGAATGGTCATTATGTGTATTCCTTAACCCATTCCATCAGTAACCATACTTCAATGGAATGGTCATTTTATGTATTCCTTAACCCATTCCATCAGTAACCATACTTCAATGGAATGGTCATTTTATGTATTCCTTAACCCATTCCATCAGTAACCATACTTCAATGGAATGGTCATTTTATGTATTCCTTAACCCATTCCATCAGTAACCATACTTCAATGGAATGGTCATTTTATGTATTCCTTAACCCATTCCATCAGTAACCATACTTCATGGAATGACCATTATGTGTATTCCTTAACCCATTCCATCAGTAACCATACTTCAATGGAATGGTCATTTTATGTATTCCTTAACCCATTCCATCAGTAACCATACTTCATGGAATGACCATTATGTGTATTCCTTAACCCATTCCATCAGTAACCATACTTCAATGGAATGGTCATTTTATGTATTCCTTAACCCATTCCATCAGTAACCATACTTCAATGGAATGGTCATTATATGTATTCCTTAACCCATTCCATCAGTAACCGTACTTCAATGGAATGGTCATTATGTGTATTCCTTAACCCATTCCATCAGTAACCATACTTCAATGGAATGGTCATTTTATGTATTCCTTAACCCATTCCATCAGTAACCATACTTCAATGGAATGGTCATTATGTGTATTCCTTAACCCATTCCATCAGTAACCATACTTCAATGGAATGGTCATTATGTGTATTCCTTAACCCATTCCATCAGTAACCATACTTCAATGGAATGGTCATTTTATGTATTCCTTAACCCATTCCATCAGTAACCATACTTCATGGAATGACCATTATGTGTATTCCTTAACCCATTCCATCAGTAACCATACTTCAATGGAATGGTCATTTTATGTATTCCTTAACCCATTCCATCAGTAACCATACTTCAATGGAATGGTCATTATATGTATTCCTTAACCCATTCCATCAGTAACCATACTTCAATGGAATGGTCATTTTATGTATTCTTTAACCCATTCCATCAGTAATCATACTTCAATGGAATGGTCATTTTGTGTATTCCTTAACCCATTCCATCAGTAATCATACTTCAATGGAATGGTCATTTTATGTATTCCTTAACCCATTCCATCAGTAACCATACTTCAATGGAATGGTCATTATATGTATTTCTTAACCCATTCCATCAGTAACCATACTTCAATGGAATGGTCATTTTATGTATTCCTTAACCCATTCCATCAGTAACCATACTTCAATGGAATGGTCATTTTGTGTATTCCTTAACCCATTCCATCAGTAACCATACTTCAATGGAATGGTCATTTTATGTATTCCTTAACCCATTCCATCAGTAACCATACTTCAATGGAATGGTCATTTTGTGTATTCCTTAACCCATTCCATCAGTAACCATACTTCAATGGAATGGTCATTTTGTGTATTCCTTAACCCATTCCATCAGTAACCATACTTCAATGGAATGGTCATTATATGTATTCCTTAACCCATTCCATCAGTAACCATACTTCAATGGAATGGTCATTTTATGTATTCCTTAACCCATTCCATCAGTAACCATACTTCAATGGAATGGTCATTTTGTGTATTCCTTAACCCATTCCATCAGTAACCATACTTCAATGGAATGGTCATTATGTGTATTCCTTAACCCATTCCATCAGTAACCATACTTCAATGGAATGGTCATTATGTGTATTCCTTAACCCATTCCATCAGTAACCATACTTCAATGGAATGGCCATTATGTGTATTCCTTAACCCATTCCATCAGTAACCATACTTCAATGGAATGGCCATTATGTGTATTCCTTAACCCATTCCATCAGTAACCATACTTCAATGGAATGGTCATTATGTGTATTCCTTAACCCATTCCATCAGTAACCATACTTCAATGGAATGGTCATTATGTGTATTCCTTAACCCATTCCATCAGTAACCATACTTCAATGGAATGGTCATTATATGTATTCCTTAACCCATTCCATCAGTAACAATACTTCAATGGAATGGTCATTATGTGTATTCCTTAACCCATTCCATCAGTAACCATACTTCAATGGAATGGTCATTATGTGTATTCCTTAACCCATTCCATCAGTAACCATACTTCAATGGAATGGTCATTATGTGTATTCCTTAACCCATTCCATCAGTAACCATACTTCAATGGAATGGTCATTATGTGTATTCCTTAACCCATTCCATCAGTAACCATACTTCAATGGAATGGTCATTATGTGTATTCCTTAACCCATTCCATCAGTAACCATACTTCATGGAATGACCATTATGTGTATTCCTTAACCCATTCCATCAGTAACCATACTTCAATGGAATGGTCATTATGTGTATTCCTTAACCCATTCCATCAGTAACCATACTTCATGGAATGGTCATTATGTGTATTCCTTAACCCATTCCATCAGTAACCATACTTCAATGGAATGGTCATTATGTGTATTCCTTAACCCATTCCATCAGTAACCATACTTCAATGGAATGGTCATTATGTGTATTCCTTAACCCATTCCATCAGTAACCATACTTCAATGGAATGGTCATTATGTGTATTCCTTAACCCATTCCATCAGTAGCCATACTTCAATGGAATGGTCATTATATGTATTCCTTAACCCATTACATCAGTAACCATACTTCAATGGAATGGTCATTTTGTGTATTCCTTAACCCATTCCATCAGTAACCATACTTCAATGGAATGGTCATTTTATGTATTCCTTAACCCATTCCATCAGTAACCATACTTCAATGGAATGGTCATTTTATGTATTCCTTAACCCATTCCATCAGTAGCCATACTTCAATGGAATGGTCATTTTATGTATTCCTTAACCCATTCCATCAGTAACCATACTTCAATGGAATGGTCATTTTGTGTATTCCTTAACCCATTCCATCAGTAACCATACTTCAATGGAATGGTCATTATATGTATTCCTTAACCCATTCCATCAGTAACCATACTTCAATGGAATGGTCATTATATGTATTCCTTAAACCATTCCATCAGTAACCATACTTCATGGAATGGTCATTATGTGTATTCCTTAACCCATTCCATCAGTAACCATACTTCAATGGAATGGTCATTATGTGTATTCCTTAACCCATTCCATCAGTAACCATACTTTAATGGAATGGTCATTATATGTATTCCTTAACCCATTCCATCAGTAACCATACTTCAATGGAATGGTCATTATGTGTATTCCTTAACCCATTCCATCAGTAGCCATACTTCAATGGAATGGTCATTTTGTGTATTCCTTAACCCATTCCATCAGTAACCATACTTCAATGGAATGGTCATTTTATGTATTCCTTAACCCATTCCATCAGTAACCATACTTCAATGGAATGGTCATTATGTGTATTCCTTAACCCATTCCATCAGTAACCATACTTCAATGGAATGGTCATTATGTGTATTCCTTAACCCATTCCATCAGTAACCATACTTCAATGGAATGGTCATTTTATGTATTCCTTAACCCATTCCATCAGTAACCATACTTCATGGAATGACCATTATGTGTATTCCTTAACCCATTCCATCAGTAACCATACTTCAATGGAATGGTCATTATGTGTATTCCTTAACCCATTCCATCAGTAACCATACTTCAATGGAATGGTCATTATATGTATTCCTTAACCCATTCCATCAGTAACCATACTTCAATGGAATGGTCATTTTATGTATTCCTTAACCCATTCCATCAGTAACCATACTTCAATGGAATGGTCATTATATGTATTCCTTAACCCATTCCATCAGTAACCATACTTCATGGAATGACCATTATGTGTATTCCTTAACCCATTCCATCAGTAACCATACTTCAATGAAATGGTCATTATGTGTATTCCTTAACCCATTCCATCAGTAACCATACTTCAATGGAATGGTCATTATATGTATTCCTTAACCCATTCCATCAGTAACCATACTTCAATGGAATGGTCATTATATGTATTCCTTAACCCATTCCATCAGTAACCGTACTTCATGGAATGACCATTATGTGTATTCCTTAACCCATTCCATCAGTAACCATACTTCAATGGAATGGTCATTTTATGTATTCCTTAACCCATTCCATCAGTAACCATACTTCAATGGAATGGTCATTATGTGTATTCCTTAACCCATTCCATCAGTAACCATACTTCATGGAATGACCATTATGTGTATTCCTTAACCCATTCCATCAGTAACCATACTTCAATGGAATGGTCATTATATGTATTCCTTAACCCATTCCATCAGTAACCGTACTTCATGGAATGACCATTATGTGTATTCCTTAACCCATTCCATCAGTAACCATACTTCAATGGAATGGTCATTTTATGTATTCCTTAACCCATTCCATCAGTAACCATACTTCAATGGAATGGTCATTATGTGTATTCCTTAACCCATTCCATCAGTAACCATACTTCATGGAATGACCATTATGTGTATTCCTTAACCCATTCCATCAGTAACCATACTTCAATGGAATGGTCATTATGTGTATTCCTTAACCCATTCCATCAGTAACCATACTTCAATGGAATGGTCATTATATGTATTCCTTAACCCATTCCATCAGTAACCGTACTTCAATGGAATGGTCATTATGTGTATTCCTTAACCCATTCCATCAGTAACCATACTTCAATGGAATGGTCATTTTATGTATTCCTTAACCCATTCCATCAGTAACCATACTTCAATGGAATGGTCATTTTGTGTATTCCTTAACCCATTCCATCAGTAACCATACTTCAATGGAATGGTCATTTTATGTATTCCTTAACCCATTCCATCAGTAACCATACTTCAATGGAATGGTCATTTTGTGTATTCCTTAACCCATTCCATCAGTAACCATACTTCAATGGAATGGTCATTATGTGTATTCCTTAACCCATTCCATCAGTAACCATACTTCAATGGAATGGTCATTTTGTGTATTCCTTAACCCATTCCATCAGTAACCATACTTCAATGGAATGGTCATTATGTGTATTCCTTAACCCATTCCATCAGTAACCATACTTCAATGGAATGGTCATTATGTGTATTCCTTAACCCATTCCATCAGTAACCATACTTCATGGAATGACCATTATGTGTATTCCTTAACCCATTCCATCAGTAACCATACTTCAATGGAATGGTCATTTTATGTATTCCTTAACCCATTCCATCAGTAACCATACTTCAATGGAATGGCCATTATATGTATTCCTTAACCCATTCCATCAGTAACCATACTTCAATGGAATGGTCATTATATGTATTCCTTAACCCATTCCATCAGTAACCATACTTCAATGGAATGGTCATTATGTGTATTCCTTAACCCATTCCATCAGCAACCATACTTCATGGAATGACCATTATGTGTATTCCTTAACCCATTCCATCAGTAACCATACTTCAATGGAATGGCCATTATATGTATTCCTTAACCCATTCCATCAGTAACCATACTTCAATGGAATGGTCATTTTATGTATTCCTTAACCCATTCCATCAGTAACCATACTTCAATGGAATGGTCATTTTGTGTATTCCTTAACCCATTCCATCAGTAACCATACTTCAATGGAATGGTCATTATATGTATTCCTTAACCCATTCCATCAGTAACCGTACTTCAATGGAATGGTCATTATATGTATTCCTTAACCCATTCCATCAGTAACCATACTTCAATGGAATGGTCATTATATGTATTCCTTAACCCATTCCATCAGTAACCATACTTCAATGGAATGGTCATTATATGTATTCCTTAACCCATTCCATCAGTAACCATACTTCAATGGAATGGTCATTATGTGTATTCCTTAACCCATTCCATCAGTAACCATACTTCAATGGAATGGTCATTTTATGTATTCCTTAACCCATTCCATCAGTAACCATACTTCAATGGAATGGTCATTTTATGTATTCCTTAACCCATTCCATCAGTAACCATACTTCAATGGAATGGTCATTTTATGTATTCCTTAACCCATTCCATCAGTAACCATACTTCATGGAATGACCATTATGTGTATTCCTTAACCCATTCCATCAGTAACCATACTTCAATGGAATGGTCATTATATGTATTCCTTAACCCATTCCATCAGTAACCATACTTCAATGGAATGGTCATTATATGTATTCCTTAACCCATTCCATCAGTAACCGTACTTCATGGAATGACCATTATGTGTATTCCTTAACCCATTCCATCAGTAACCATACTTCAATGGAATGGTCATTTTATGTATTCCTTAACCCATTCCATCAGTAACCATACTTCAATGGAATGGTCATTATGTGTATTCCTTAACCCATTCCATCAGTAACCATACTTCATGGAATGACCATTATGTGTATTCCTTAACCCATTCCATCAGTAACCATACTTCAATGGAATGGTCATTATATGTATTCCTTAACCCATTCCATCAGTAACCGTACTTCATGGAATGACCATTATGTGTATTCCTTAACCCATTCCATCAGTAACCATACTTCAATGGAATGGTCATTTTATGTATTCCTTAACCCATTCCATCAGTAACCATACTTCAATGGAATGGTCATTATGTGTATTCCTTAACCCATTCCATCAGTAACCATACTTCATGGAATGACCATTATGTGTATTCCTTAACCCATTCCATCAGTAACCATACTTCAATGGAATGGTCATTATGTGTATTCCTTAACCCATTCCATCAGTAACCATACTTCAATGGAATGGTCATTATATGTATTCCTTAACCCATTCCATCAGTAACCGTACTTCAATGGAATGGTCATTATGTGTATTCCTTAACCCATTCCATCAGTAACCATACTTCAATGGAATGGTCATTTTATGTATTCCTTAACCCATTCCATCAGTAACCATACTTCAATGGAATGGTCATTTTGTGTATTCCTTAACCCATTCCATCAGTAACCATACTTCAATGGAATGGTCATTTTATGTATTCCTTAACCCATTCCATCAGTAACCATACTTCAATGGAATGGTCATTTTGTGTATTCCTTAACCCATTCCATCAGTAACCATACTTCAATGGAATGGTCATTATGTGTATTCCTTAACCCATTCCATCAGTAACCATACTTCAATGGAATGGTCATTTTGTGTATTCCTTAACCCATTCCATCAGTAACCATACTTCAATGGAATGGTCATTATGTGTATTCCTTAACCCATTCCATCAGTAACCATACTTCAATGGAATGGTCATTATGTGTATTCCTTAACCCATTCCATCAGTAACCATACTTCATGGAATGACCATTATGTGTATTCCTTAACCCATTCCATCAGTAACCATACTTCAATGGAATGGTCATTTTATGTATTCCTTAACCCATTCCATCAGTAACCATACTTCAATGGAATGGCCATTATATGTATTCCTTAACCCATTCCATCAGTAACCATACTTCAATGGAATGGTCATTATATGTATTCCTTAACCCATTCCATCAGTAACCATACTTCAATGGAATGGTCATTATGTGTATTCCTTAACCCATTCCATCAGCAACCATACTTCATGGAATGACCATTATGTGTATTCCTTAACCCATTCCATCAGTAACCATACTTCAATGGAATGGCCATTATATGTATTCCTTAACCCATTCCATCAGTAACCATACTTCAATGGAATGGTCATTTTATGTATTCCTTAACCCATTCCATCAGTAACCATACTTCAATGGAATGGTCATTTTGTGTATTCCTTAACCCATTCCATCAGTAACCATACTTCAATGGAATGGTCATTATATGTATTCCTTAACCCATTCCATCAGTAACCGTACTTCAATGGAATGGTCATTATATGTATTCCTTAACCCATTCCATCAGTAACCATACTTCAATGGAATGGTCATTATATGTATTCCTTAACCCATTCCATCAGTAACCATACTTCAATGGAATGGTCATTATATGTATTCCTTAACCCATTCCATCAGTAACCATACTTCAATGGAATGGTCATTATGTGTATTCCTTAACCCATTCCATCAGTAACCATACTTCAATGGAATGGTCATTTTATGTATTCCTTAACCCATTCCATCAGTAACCATACTTCAATGGAATGGTCATTTTATGTATTCCTTAACCCATTCCATCAGTAACCATACTTCAATGGAATGGTCATTTTATGTATTCCTTAACCCATTCCATCAGTAACCATACTTCATGGAATGACCATTATGTGTATTCCTTAACCCATTCCATCAGTAACCATACTTCAATGGAATGGTCATTTTATGTATTCCTTAACCCATTCCATCAGTAACCATACTTCATGGAATGACCATTATGTGTATTCCTTAACCCATTCCATCAGTAACCCTACTTCAATGGAATGGTCATTATGTGTATTCCTTAACCCATTCCATCAGTAACCATACTTCAATGGAATGGTCATTTTATGTATTCCTTAACCCATTCCATCAGTAACCATACTTCAATGGAATGGTCATTATGTGTATTCCTTAACCCATTCCATCAGTAACCATACTTCAATGGAATGGTCATTATGTGTATTCCTTAACCCATTCCATCAGTAACCATACTTCAATGGAATGGTCATTTTATGTATTCCTTAACCCATTCCATCAGTAACCATACTTCATGGAATGACCATTATGTGTATTCCTTAACCCATTCCATCAGTAACCATACTTCAATGGAATGGTCATTTTATGTATTCCTTAACCCATTCCATCAGTAACCATACTTCAATGGAATGGTCATTATATGTATTCCTTAACCCATTCCATCAGTAACCATACTTCAATGGAATGGTCATTTTGTGTATTCCTTAACCCATTCCATCAGTAATCATACTTCAATGGAATGGTCATTTTGTGTATTCCTTAACCCATTCCATCAGTAATCATACTTCAATGGAATGGTCATTTTATGTATTCCTTAACCCATTCCATCAGTAACCATACTTCAATGGAATGGTCATTATATGTATTTCTTAACCCATTCCATCAGTAACCATACTTCAATGGAATGGTCATTTTATGTATTCCTTAACCCATTCCATCAGTAACCATACTTCAATGGAATGGTCATTTTGTGTATTCCTTAACCCATTCCATCAGTAACCATACTTCAATGGAATGGTCATTTTATGTATTCCTTAACCCATTCCATCAGTAACCATACTTCAATGGAATGGTCATTTTGTGTATTCCTTAACCCATTCCATCAGTAACCATACTTCAATGGAATGGTCATTTTGTGTATTCCTTAACCCATTCCATCAGTAACCATACTTCAATGGAATGGTCATTATATGTATTCCTTAACCCATTCCATCAGTAACCATACTTCAATGGAATGGTCATTTTATGTATTCCTTAACCCATTCCATCAGTAACCATACTTCAATGGAATGGTCATTTTGTGTATTCCTTAACCCATTCCATCAGTAACCATACTTCAATGGAATGGTCATTATGTGTATTCCTTAACCCATTCCATCAGTAACCATACTTCAATGGAATGGTCATTATGTGTATTCCTTAACCCATTCCATCAGTAACCATACTTCAATGGAATGGCCATTATGTGTATTCCTTAACCCATTCCATCAGTAACCATACTTCAATGGAATGGCCATTATGTGTATTCCTTAACCCATTCCATCAGTAACCATACTTCAATGGAATGGTCATTATGTGTATTCCTTAACCCATTCCATCAGTAACCATACTTCAATGGAATGGTCATTATGTGTATTCCTTAACCCATTCCATCAGTAACCATACTTCAATGGAATGGTCATTATATGTATTCCTTAACCCATTCCATCAGTAACCATACTTCAATGGAATGGTCATTATGTGTATTCCTTAACCCATTCCATCAGTAACCATACTTCAATGGAATGGTCATTATGTGTATTCCTTAACCCATTCCATCAGTAACCATACTTCAATGGAATGGTCATTATGTGTATTCCTTAACCCATTCCATCAGTAACCATACTTCAATGGAATGGTCATTATGTGTATTCCTTAACCCATTCCATCAGTAACCATACTTCATGGAATGACCATTATGTGTATTCCTTAACCCATTCCATCAGTAACCATACTTCAATGGAATGGTCATTATGTGTATTCCTTAACCCATTCCATCAGTAACCATACTTCATGGAATGGTCATTATGTGTATTCCTTAACCCATTCCATCAGTAACCATACTTCAATGGAATGGTCATTATGTGTATTCCTTAACCCATTCCATCAGTAACCATACTTCAATGGAATGGTCATTTTGTGTATTCCTTAACCCATTCCATCAGTAACCATACTTCAATGGAATGGTCATTATGTGTATTCCTTAACCCATTCCATCAGTAACCATACTTCAATGGAATGGTCATTATGTGTATTCCTTAACCCATTCCATCAGTAACCATACTTCAATGGAATGGTCATTTTATGTATTCCTTAACCCATTCCATCAGTAACCATACTTCAATGGAATGGTCATTTTATGTATTCCTTAACCCATTCCATCAGTAGCCATACTTCAATGGAATGGTCATTTTATGTATTCCTTAACCCATTCCATCAGTAACCATACTTCAATGGAATGGTCATTTTGTGTATTCCTTAACCCATTCCATCAGTAACCATACTTCAATGGAATGGTCATTATGTGTATTCCTTAACCCATTCCATCAGTAACCATACTTCAATGGAATGACCATTATGTGTATTCCTTAACCCATTCCATCAGTAACCATACTTCAATGGAATGGTCATTATATGTATTCCTTAACCCATTCCATCAGTAACCATACTTCAATGGAATGGTCATTATGTGTATTCCTTAACCCATTCCATCAGTAACCATACTTCAATTGAATGACCATTATGTGTATTCCTTAACCCATTCCATCAGTAACCATACTTCAATGGAATGGTCATTATATGTATTCCTTAACCCATTCCATCAGTAACCATACTTCAATGGAATGGTCATTATGTGTATTCCTTAACCCATTCCATCAGTAACCATACTTCATGGAATGGTCATTATATGTATTCCTTAACCCATTCCATCAGTAACCATACTTCAATGGAATGGTCATTATATGTATTCCTTATCCCATTCCATCAGTAACCATACTTCAATGGAATGGTCATTATGTGTATTCCTTAACCCATTCCATCAGTAACCATACTTCAATGGAATGGTCATTATGTGTATTCCTTAACCCATTCCATCAGTAACCATACTTCATGGAATGGTCATTATGTGTATTCCTTAACCCATTCCATCAGTAACCATACTTCAATGGAATGGTCATTATGTGTATTCCTTAACCCATTCCATCAGTAACCATACTTCAATGGAATGGTCATTATGTGTATTCCTTAACCCATTCCATCAGTAATCATACTTCATTGAATGACCATTATGTGTATTCCTTAACCCATTCCATCAGTAACCATACTTCAATGGAATGGTCATTTTGTGTATTCCTTAACCCATTCCATCAGTAACCATACTTCAATGGAATGGTCATTATGTGTATTCCTTAACCCATTCCACTGCCACAAGATTCTGCTTTAAAGTCAATCATATATTAGTGCTTATAAATGATTTTGATTTTAAAAATCCTGCTTTGAAGCCTTTAATTGAAAACATTCAATAGAATTGAGAGATACAGGCTCCTTTGAACCACAATTTTGAATAATTGTAAGTTTGCCTATATCCAGTTCTTTTGTTTAAAATGTTATTACCAGTATATATTATGGACGTTGGCATGTTCTTAATTGAATTAAAAGAAATCATTATTTCTTAAACTGAACATGTAGAACATGAAACTCTGAATAGCTTGTTTGTATTATTTACAATGTTATCATGAAATATAACTTTTACTTTGTAGCTAACCATGGAGTTGTTAAAATTACCACACCTCTGATAGATTATATAAAAAAGAAAAGAGAAGAAAAAAGACTGCTAATCCAGGTATTTAAAAAGAAACTGGTGTAATTTATTATCCTTAACTCATTACGTTTTGATGTTTTTTGTTACGATGGTTGATAACCTTATTTGAACATTTGCCACAATTTCAACTAGGTTTTGAAGGAAGATTCTGTATCCATAGTATAAACGGCAAATACATGACTGTAAACATAATTTTTGAAGTACAGTTTTCTTTTTGTGGTTATTGGATATATTAATATAGTTTGACCTTAGCATGTAAAATATGGCATTGACATATATGTTTTACTTAACTAGGTCTGGTAGAAATCCCAAACATGAGTATATCTGAATATTGAACTGATACTTGTTTTTGTGAGTAGGACGTCATCATTTTACTTGCAAATGCGAGTATCTTCACCTGGTAATATCCTTCCACCTATAATGTAACACGTAATCCGTCATACCTTTAAATTTTCATATATATTCTTTATACATTTTGCAACATTTCTACTGAGCAACTTAAAAATCTACTTTTACATTATGTAGACATTCAAGGTCAAAGTTGAACGATCTTTTGGGTGTTTTTTGTCACAGATAACAGACACATTTCATCTATTTTTAAGACTTAACATTTCATATTAGGGCACCAATTCTGTTAAACAAGGTACAGAAAGAATATCTTTTTAAAATTTAATTTTTTTATGGTTTTGTATCTGTATTTTTAGAAAATACATAACCGAAAAGCATAAGAAACGAAAATATTCAAAATCTTACACTAGTTCTTAAGTGGGTTTTTATTTATTTAGTTTTATTTTATAGCAATTATTTATGATATATTTACAAATATTTTGTAATTCTATTGTGATTTTAAAATATTTACAAAATATACAAAACTTTCTTGAGATACTAATCCAACCTCAACATTAGAGATTTCATTAAAAACATTGAATACCAGGACAGAAAACTCTCTTTTGAGAATATATTCGGTTTTAAGGGTTTGTGCAGAACTGTTAGTCAGGTTGTCAAAGTAAAGACAAAGTTATTTAAAGAAATGTATTTATGATATGAGAAGTATAAAGTTAGGTAAAGGTTTAAAACCACTTTGAGACATCAGAAGAAAAATCATGGATACTTATATATTTGGTTCGTTATATGTTACCCCATGTTTAGATTTCATTTTTAGAATGAAAATGTATGTATAGTGTACATTGAAAATCAGTATATTTAATGTAAAGGGGGGGGGGGGGGGGGACATGTCTCATTAAAGTTATGTAATGAACCTGAAAACCAATCCTAAAAGGTGCATCTTAACGTTTGGTTCAATTTTCTTATGAAACTTGAACTCTTATGCAAATATGTATTACAGAAACTGTGTGATGAACCAAAATTTTTATTCACAGAAACAAAGAGAAGAAAGAAAGAAAAAAGAACTTGAAAGAAGAAAAATAAGAGAAGAGGATAGAAGAAGGAGAAGAGAAAAAGAACGTGAACGAGAAAGGGAGAGAGAAAGAGAAAAGGAAAAGCAGAAAGAAAGACAAAAGGAAAGGGAAAAGGAGAAAGAAAGAGATGTGGAAAAGAAAGAAAAATCTCATGATGAACAATCTGTAAAGGTAAATCCTTCACCGGTTTTTTCTCCTATTAAAGTTTTTAACATACTGATTGTAAATGATGGGTATGAAGATGACTTATGGAACCTTTTATTTTCATTTGATAATTACTTAAAACCTCATACATTAATAAACATGCATTGTCATCTCTTCTGTAAACTTCTTGTATCTCTGTACAATTACAGTCAAACCTGTCTTAACGGGCACCTGCTTATAACGGCCACAACGTATAATCTACTATATATTTAACCCTATACAGCAGTGATTTTCCATAAAAAATTGCGAAAAATCTCTTCATAGCGGCCATTGTTTACAAATTCAGAAACATGTGTTTGTCATTCGGACATCTCAGATTTTCACCTTGTCGATTGTTAAATATAGAATATAATGAAAGGTCAAATTACATCGTTGTGTGCAGTTCACAGTTATTAAAGAACATCACCATTCTACAAGCTATCTTTTGGATTCACCGTTCATAGCAAGAAGTAAAAACTTCAACAATTGAGAATTGTTTTGCTAAATGTGGTTTTATGGACCTCACATCAGACACAACATTCGATGTTGTAGGTTCTGACAATGAAGATGATGATGAGGTCCCACATTAAATTGTTTTGTTGACAAGACAACGTTTTTGTTGTGAATTTAATGAACTGGTTAACATTGATAAGTAGTTTAGTACATGTGGCACTAGTGTTTGTGAATGGGATAAACCAGCAACAGAAACTGCTTACTGAATTAGATGACACAGCAGTTAGTGACATTGATGATGTTGATGTTATTGAAAGCAGTGAACCATAACCTCCGGAAGCATGTTCACTGTCACAGCTGGGATTTTACATCAATAAAATAAGGAACTGCATTTGCATTAGTCAAGTCCAGACTTTGTTTACTTAATTCAGCAATAGAGATGGATGAAGATGCAAGAGATCAGTGCATGCGTGTTGTGAAACACTGTGAATTCAGAGACTTTTTACAATAGACATTTTT
This sequence comes from Mytilisepta virgata, assembly GCA_028015205.1. NCBI lineage: Eukaryota > Metazoa > Mollusca > Bivalvia > Mytilida > Mytilidae > Mytilisepta > Mytilisepta virgata. The sequence continues at coordinate 47,199,235 of CM051518.1, read as the reverse complement.
AATTAGTGCTTGACTTTAAAAATACTAGCTTGCTTTTATGAGAGATTTCATGCTTAATTGTTGTATATATACTGTGTCTGTTAAACATGATCAATTATGATAATCAGATAATAAAAAAAATTATATGAAAACCTTTGTTCTTCTTTAACTGATAAATACATGTATATTTCTTTGGAATATATGAAGTTAACAATTTATGATTTTTTCACATTTTTATTGTCAAAATACATAATACAAACAATATACAAGTAAAAAGGCAAAAATACCATATGGCACAGATGTCTTCTATACTCTAGAAAATATACATATTATTGAAAATGTACACAAGTTTTTGTGCCATTCCTTTGAACCTCTATATAAAGGGCACCTGTCTATAAAGGGTACCTGCTGTTGTCCTATGACTGCACTTTGACTGTAGTTTAAATACTTCTTTCAAGTCTTATTACACATTATGTTTAGGCTATTTTTGAGAATGTCTAATTTTTTTCGGGTAAATAAAAAATTGTTTTTATATCCAAAATCTTTTCAGTTATTTGATTTAATTTATTTTAAAAGATTAAGTTAAATTCTAGATAATTTCTAATTACTTTCAATCACAACAATTAATTAGTGCAACATAAAAATTAAAACCCTCTGTAAGTACAAAATGTCTGTCTTTAAAGTTTTCCAGATGACTTATGCCTTCATGATATGTGTTATTAGATTTATAAAAATAGTTTGCTTGCCTGTCTCTAATTATAAGCATGAAATTATTAAGTATTGTTTCCTTTGAAACCATTATACAATAATACAATTATTTCAAAGTACATGTATTAAATATGCAAAACAGTAATTGAAATTTATTTTAAAATCAAACTAATGACATAAAATGATGCATTAACAGGTATTAAAGAAAACAGAAAAAGAAGATGAAAAATATTCAGAAAAAGACACCAGTAAAGATTTAGGCAAAGATGGAGTGAAGGATGTGCAGAAAGAAAAGGATGTCAGATCTAAGGAAGAAAAGTCATCTGACACAAAAGCTAAAGAAAGAGAGAATCTTAGATTTTCTAAAGAAAACAGAGAAAAAGAAAGGAGGGAAAAGGAAAAGAGAGAGAAAAGCAACAAAATTGCAGCACTGTTTGATCTGAAACCTAGACCTAGTAAAGATGAAAGAGCTGAAGAAAAGACCAAATCAACGTCTGATGAAAAGAAATTAGGGGAGTTAGACAAAGGAAAAGACTCTAAACAGGACGAGAAAGGAAAAGGAAGTAAATGGGATTCAATGCCCGAGAGAAAAGATTCAAAGGGATCAAAGGAATCAAAAGATGATAAAACATATGAGAAAATAAAATCAGGAAAAGACAGTCGACCTACACAGGGTCGTCCAAGGTCAGGGAGAGACTGGGATAGGGACAGAGATTGGGATTATCGAGACCGGAGGTAAGCAAACAGCCAATTACAACATTTATACAAATCAATAGTCTCACTTGATTTTGTCCAAGTTCTGTTTCTTTTCTTGACTGTGGTGGAAATTTATCTGACATACCCAGTACTATTATTTTGGTGATTTATTTTGATGATGATAAACGTCTGTTAATGACCTGTTATGTCAGATTTTGAATTTTTTGGGGTTTTTTTTTTGCCATTGAGCATCAATGAAGAGAGAAGAAGTTGAAATATACATTTGTACTTGTGATGATCAAACTTTGTGTCATCAGGACCACTATGACCTGTTAAAGATATTAGTCCACCACTCATAAATTTTGACATGTCACCCTTAATTATCAGTTCCATGCATTATTAACAACACCAATTTTTGTTTCAATACAAAAAGCTGAAAGAAATGTAAAATTCTAAGTCTAGGCTCTCGTGCATTTCACAGTATTTGAAGTATAATAAAAACAGATGGAATAAATCGAAGACAGTGAAGACCAAATGGTAATCTTTATCGGTTGCATGCTTTATTATGTTTTTGAAAATATAACTGAACAATGTATAAGTATGGATATGAATAAGGACAATTTGTTAATTGAAGAACATTTCCAAATGGAACACAATTATTATATATGATTGAAACATAATTTTCTGGTTAAAATTATATTAATTACATATAATATGCAATGGTATGCAGCAAAGACTTTAAAAATTACAGGACAGCTTTACGGTTGAAAGATAGTCAAAGTTGAATGGCCTACTGTTATGAACACAAATCTTATACATTTTTTAATACAAGTGGAATTATGTGACTTAGCACGTGTTGAGTGTTCTGGTGTGCAACTGTTAATTTTAATTTATATTTACAACAAAAAAACATATGAGCTGTGCCACTTTAGGGAGTCTTGACTGATGAAATTCTCTTACATGTTTATATTTAACTACAGTTATAGAGAAGAAAGGCCAAAATCCTATGCTGGTTCAAGTCGTGAAGAGAGGAGAAAAGACACAGCTAGTACATCAGATAAGTAAGTGTGAATGATCTGCTTTTGGAAAAATATTGTGAAATGTTCTGTTTATAGATAATTTCATTAAAAGTGACTAACTGATTTAAATGTACAGTTGTTTTATTTTAAAGCATATAAGTATGTTTTTTTTCAAAACTCCAGAAATTTTCATATTTATTAGCAGAGAGTTGTATTTATTTTGTTGACCTCATAAATTATTGCTATGTATTAAAGGAAATACTGTCATATCTATCATCTTGATTTGGTGATCAACAGTCCGAAGCAGTTATTTTAGATTATCACAAAAACTTTATTTGGTTAATTTTTGTGTTGTTGTGCAGAAATTCTCTCTCCAAATTCTAAATACTTAATGTATTTATAAGGCCAGTGCAAGCTTTTGCCATAACTTCTTAAGAACAATGTACCAGATTGAACCAAAACTTTACAAATGTGTTTCTATGAAGTTCCTTAACAAGCGTTGTTTCTTTTGTTCTGAAATACAATATGGCAGCCAGTAACCAAATTGGTTAACATTGGACCCGTGGGAAAATGTATTAAAAATTCCTGTTCTGAAGAAAAATTCAACAGATTCATAAATGGGTTTGTGGATTTAAACCCTGAGGACACAATTAAATGAGGACACAAATAATTATTTTTTCTTTGGTGCCATTCTGCCAACAAACATGGCTCCAGGCCCCAAAGCATTGGTTAAATTTCAAAGATCTTATTTTCTGAAATTACTGTAGTTATAGATTTGAAACTTGAATGAATGCTCGAATGAATGCTCATTGCAAGGTACTACCCAATTGGTGTTACTTTGGTGCCGATCGGAAATCCAAGATGGCTGCAAGTGTCAGACTTTGTTAACATTGTACCCCGTGGGAGATGTATTTAAAATTCTTCTTGTGACTAACAACTTAATACAATGGTATGAAACTTGGTTGAAATGATACTTAAGATGAGCTGAATAATTTTTGTTACTTTGGTACCATTCTGTTATCAAGCATGGCTGCAAGGCCTCAAAAGTGGCTTTTCTGATGGGTTAAGTTTCCAAAATCTTCTTTTCTGAAACTACTTGACCAATGGATTTGAAACTTGTCATGAATGATCAATGCAAGGTACTTCCCAAGAAGTATTAATTTGATGCTGTTTGGAAAGATTGCTGTAAGCTCCTGACTTAGTTAATATTGATCCTTATTGGAAATGCATTTAAAATACTTCTTCCAAGAAGTATTAATTTGATGCTGTTTGGAAAGATTGCTGTAAGCTCCTGACTTAGTTAATATTGATCCTTATTGGAAATGCATTTAAAATACTTCTTCCAAAGAACAAATTAATAGACTGATGTAAAAAAAGAACAAACTAATAGACTGACGTCAAAAAAGAATAAATTAATAGACTGATGTAGACAAACTATGTGTAAGTGATACGTATTTAGAACTAAGTGTGGGGTGGTGTTCTGCTAGCAAACATGGCTGCCAGGTCGCAAAGTCAGCTTTTCTGATTGGTTTTATTTTTATTGGATCATCTTCTCTTAAAAGATTTGTCCAATGGGATTGAAATTTTCAGAATGATTAGTACATGTATTATCCAAGACAACTGACAATGCAACTGGACTTGATTAACATTAACCATAGGTGTTACTCTTTTATAATTGTGTCCATTGACAAATTTTAATTTAAATTGCAAACAAAATCCAGGTGAGCAATGCATGCTCCTGGAGCCTCTAGTTTTAATATTTTTATCTAGTTAAATAGAGGAGCCAACAAATATAATAATAAAAATTATTTCTTTAAACACAGTGTAATTTGTCAATGCACTAAAAGTTGTTAAACTGAACAAAAAGTTATAATTAGTGGGTAATAGTCAGCTAACATATCTATATATTGTGCTTTGATTTGTATTTTTCAGCCAGTCTGTAACTATGTATCACGTTTCTCAAACTTATTATATATTTCCATTGGCTTCAATAAATCTATATATAGGTCTCTATTTGACATGCAGTATTATAGTAATATGCTACTGAAAAATTCATTTTCTTTTTCAGAAGACCATCATCTGCTAAGAAAGATCTTGAAAAAGATGGTTCAAAGGTTTGTTTTATCATTGTACCAGTAAAGTAGTAATATATATATTTTATCATTTTATCAAGTTTATAGGTCATTTCAATATGTCACCTGCTTTATAGCAGGCAGGCATTTAGGAATCACTTTGGGGCATCAGTGTCTCAATTCAGATCCACTACTTTAACCAACAAATATAACATTAATTGAATATTCCATTTCATTATTGCTTAAAAAACATGGGCTCCTCCTTAACATTCTGAATAAATCTAACCAAACTACACCAGATTCTTCATTTTTATTCATTTTTCAATAACTGTTATGAAGATTAGAGTTATTTTCTCTTGGAAAAAACGTTGAATGACATTACTTCATAATTGGGTTTCCCATTAGATGTTGCCATTCATAAATTTATGGCTTAGAAAATTTATTGAGTAAAACATGTAAAATACAATAAACAGCATAAATAACATAAAAATGAATGGAATATATTCGAAATTCTAAATGAAGATATAGTAAGTGTACCTGTTGGGTTTGATATAGATGCAGATGCTAGATACACGTATCTGTCAGTCCTAAAAGAATTACTTGTGTTGAGTTCTTTAAATGGTTTCGGATGTACAATGTATCAATCTACTACTTTCTTTTCTTTTTTTTTGTAATGAAAAGTAATATAATGGTATTGATACTAAAACCAAGAAATTATAAGAGAGTGGTAAGGAGTATAACATTAAAATGTAAATTTTTGTCCAAATAACAGTAGGGATAAAAATCTGAAAATAAGCTTAAGAATGCCAAGAAAAAAACTATTAGTCAAGATGAAGCTAACGGTTGCATAAAATAATAATAAAAGTTATAAAAATATAGTAAATGGAAGTCGGCAGAAACGTTAATGAAGTTCATGGTATCTTATTATATTTTATGATCTGCAATAAATTAAAATAATTTAGGTGTACATGTAGTTCAGATTGAATAGTTTTTGTTATCTATTTTTTTTTGAAAGTTTTAACTAAGCCATACATGAAATTCAGCGCATTTCTCTCTAAAAATTCACTTTACGTTAAGTTTTGCAAACCTTCCATTGATTTGAGTCGTCACTCTATTTCTGTTGATCAACGACAATTCTTCTGAAAAATTAGAAATCAGTGCAAATCACAACGTCATATTCCGCCGACGACATAATACCCTTGCGGTGCTACATGTATATGCGCAAAAACGATAGAGTGATTTGTCTTTAATACAGATCAGTACATATATATAAAACATCAAATGGCTGTGTTTAGCATATATAGTATGACCATTTATATAATAGTTTATATTTTATTTTTTTGTGAAGGTTGAAAAAAAGACTACTGAGAAAGAAAAGAAAATTGATGATACAAAGGATAAACCTATAAAAAGAGAAAGTTCTAAAACTGATTTAGACAAGAAAGGTGAACAGTCAAAGGAAAAGGATACTGGTAGTGGAGAAAGTAAACTTAAAAAATCTGATAGTTTTGATGATGACAAGCGGAAGAAAAGAAAGGTAAGACTGTAGTGTAGTAATCAGATGAAATATTAATGAAAGAATGGATTTACTAGTTTTATAATAATTGTTTTTAATAATTCAGCTGTATCTGTTATTATTTAATTTTTAGCTCACCTGTTCTAAAAGGATATGTGAGCTTTTGCCATCACATCCGTCTGTTGTCTGAAGTAAACTTTTTCAAAGACCTTCTCCTCTGAAACCACTGTACCAATTACAGCCATACTTAGTCTAAATGATCCTTATGGTATCTAGAATAAATTTTTTGTTTTATTTTATTGTCCGTCAAGAAACATGGCCACCCTGGCTAAAAATAGAACATAGAGGGTAAACTGCAGTTGTTGGCTTATATCTGAAAAACTGAAACATTTAGAGTAAAACTGACATGGGGTAAAAATTGTTCATCAGGTCAAGATTTACCTGCCATGAATTTTTCGGTCAACCATTTGTTGGGTTATTGCCCCTGAATTGTTAATTTTAAGGACATTTTACAGTTTTAGGTTATTAACATGAATATTATTATAGATAAGGACAAAATCGTCAATTGACCCCTTATAGGAGTGTTTGCCCTTGAAATATTATCAGTAAAAATAATGGTCTGACATATTTTCACAGATGTTAAGAGCATAACTTGAAATAAGTTAAATGGTAGCTGTACAACTGGGGGGTAAAGGGTCAAGGTCATTGAAAAAGTCCATAGCAACCATAAATATTTGCAAGATCTACACAAAAGTAATAGGTGAGCGACTCAGGCTCTTGGGGATATCTTGTTTCAATGGAACAGCCATTTTTTGGAAAAAGTGTTCTACAAATATCATACTGCATTTTGAGGCAAAGCATAGATGAAATTAATATTTGCTGCAGTAGACTTGTACATGTATTAAACATTTGCAGTTGCCATTAAGAACAAATTTTTCATGGGGTGCAGAAGTAAACCTCTGCAGCATCAGTTTGAAAGTGTAGGATTCGGAAATTCATCTTTGATAACCTATAGATGATGTTATAAATTACTGGCTACCCTTTCACTGTAAATTTGGAAATACAGTAATATATTATTGTAAATCTTATAAATAAAAATTGACAATAATGTGAGTAACTGATGCAGTTCTTATACAAACTAGAAAATTTAATAATGCAAGTTTTGATTACTGGGAATTATGAAACTCGTTCTGTTACATTTTTTGTGTTTGTGTTTATAAAAACTATGCAAAATCAGAATTTAGAGTAAAATTTACATTTTTTAAATGACATTGCAGTTGCAAAAAAATGATTTTTTTTTCTCAATTTAGGAAAGACCTGAGCGTGCTATATATGACCCAAGAAAAGCAGCAGAAAGAAGAATGGGTGGTTCAAAACCATCAGATTCTAATAAAAGTGACAAATCATCTGATGACAAAAGTTCTGGAGATTAAAATATTTATCAAGGATATGCAATATGTCAGAGTTATTCTGAGAAAAATACACACCAGCTGGTTCATGGTTGATACAGTGATTGCATACGGGCAAATAAAGGATACTTTTTTTGTTAAGATAAGTTTTAGACAGTCATTGAAATAGAAGATTATTGAAGGACATTTTACAATTTCATGCGATTAAAAATTGCCGATTGTTACAGTAATGAATTTTTTGTTACTAGATACTCTATTATTTGTTAATTATTAGGAGGAGTTTTTCAATGCAAATTGGAATTTTAAAAAGTGACAGTGCAAATGATGTTTGTTTTAAATTATATGTCTGTATTTATCAAAGTTAATTTAATCTGGTGTTTGAGTATTTTTTATCAGTATGATTTAAAATGTCTTGACAATTAGAAAACTACCGGTATTAGCTCAACAGAACAGTGGCACATATGACTTATTGAAGTCACTGGCAGGCCATCATTGTTTTGTATCATTGTCTTTACTTTCAAGCTCATCTGGATCAAATCTTCAAATGATTGGTTAGCCATCATGTGCTGACTATCTTCAGTAGCTTGATGGCAATTGATTGAATGGTCTAATCATTTCATTGACCTATCCACCTATGGCCCTTAGAGAGAAACTTCTTAACATATTGGGATCCAATCCTCTTGTCTATAACCATGAAAGAAACTGAAACAAAACTTTAATGGAACTGTTATTGGATGGACTGTTTTTAAAATTTATGCAAATTTGAAGGAATTATCATAAGATTTTAAAATTAAATCTGATAACATCACCACTAACAAAGATTTTCCAGAACCAATTCTTGCCTTATGACCTTTTATGTGTAAAGTAAATCCAGTGAAGTAATACAGCCTCTTGGGGCTTCTATTTATGTTCCCTAAAATATGAAGACTATGTTGAATAAATATGACAGCATATGTTCTATTACCATTGAGACTGCCTTGGTGGCCTTGTGGTAGCGTGCTCTCCCTGAGTGCGGAAGGTTGCGGGTTCCATCCCCGGCCAGGTCAAACCAAAGACATTGAAATTGGTATTTGTTGCTTCTCTGCCAAGAATGCGGCATCTAGGAGTAAGAGCAAAGACTGGTCGGCTCAGAGTCAGTATAATGTATCCGAGTGAGGTGATATGTCTTCCTGCGGACAGTTACCTTGTGAGCTAGCACATTAAAAATCCGACTTAGCGTGTCGGTCTAGTACAAAGCAGGGATCATATTCATTATCATATCAACATGTTATGTCCTGATATGCACCTGGTTGCCATTGGACGTTAAACAATAATTCATCCATCCATCTATTACCATTGTATTAGAATTTTAATGGATTTTCTAACAGAAACAATCAAATTATTAGTTTGGTGATGTATGGCGGGCGGGTTTCTCAAAACAGAGATGAAGGAAAATTCCTTCTTGCTGTCAATCAAAAAGTGTCTTGTTTTGGTTAAATTATAACTTAACATTTTACATATCAAATTATTAAAATTGCACAAAAATTAGATTTTTTGTTTGTTAAACAAAATTTTGGCATAAAAGTATATATTTGGATTACTAATTTAGAAAATGCCAGTTTACATTAAACTTAACCATATGAATATCATCTTAACCTATAGCATAAAGTTTTATGTTTTACCTCATGGTTGCTTCGTTTGGGTTCTTATATATTCTTAAAGCAGATAGCAATATTTTTAAGGCACTGTTAGATTTGTGCATTAAGTTAAGTGATACCTCTTATTGATCTCTGTATTCTTTAAGTCAGAACTGATCATGCAAACATAGTATGACTGACTGTAATAGTTCACTAAGGAATCCAAAATTTTGTTCTGTAAACTTTTTTTCTGAATGCTTTTATCAACCATCCGTAAAAATTACGTGGGCATTGATGAAGAATAATTTGTCATAATGTGCATAATATAGGTTGAAATTGCTATTATAAAATGTTTTGTTTTTTTTCATTGAATATTGTTCTGGCAACCCTGCCCATCATAAAACAAAAGAATGTAGTTATATAGTTCTTGACATACAAACTCTACATGCACTTGACAAAATTTGAACCATGGAATAGCACTCTTCTTGTGTTTTTCATCATGGTCAATGAGCATGAGAAAAAATCTTAGCCACAACTACAAGTTTAAGAAAACCAGTAACAAAGATTTGAGCAGAATTCATTATGTCATGTTTGTGTTATGGAATGACACATCTTCAAGGCCAGCTGATATATTGTACACAAACAAAGAAATTTAACCAATTATCGTCGTAACTGTCAGACAGTCTTACAATATATTACCTTATTCATATGTAGCCATGCACCTTCTTTATTTATGCAGCAGAAATGTTGTTACAATAATTTTGCATTGACATGAATATCATTCAGCAAATGGTAAAAAGATTTATTAAGATTTAAAGATAAGTTTAAATCTTTCTTCCTTTGATATTATTTACTTTTTTCATCATTTGGTGTCCGTCATCTGACATCTGTCGTCGTCCGTTAACTTTTACAAAAATCTTCTCTGAAACTACTGGGCCAAATGGAACCAAACTTCGTGACAAGCATCATTAGGATATATAGTTATAAAAATGTGTCCGATGACCCCGCCTGCCAACCAACATGGCCGACATGGCTAAAAATAGAACGTAGGGTTAAACTGCAGTTTTGTCTTATATCTCAAAAAATAAAGCATTTAGAGCAAAACTGATGGGGTAAAAATGTTCATCAGGTCAAGATCCACCTGCCATGAAACTTTCAGACGTATCGGTTAACTCTTTGTTGGATTATTACCCCTGAATTGTTAATTTTAAGGACATTTTGCAGTTTTAGGTTATTAGCTTCAATATTATTATAGATAGAGACAAACTGTAAACAGCAAAAATATTCAACAAAGTAATATCTACAAATAAGTCAACATGACCAAAATCATTAATTGACCCCATTTAAAGACGGCATCCGGCGTAAACTTTCCTTTAAAGATCTTTTCTTCTGAAACCACTGGGCCAATTGGGACCAAATTTGGTGGAATAGTTCTTGGCCCCCTTCCAAAATTATGTCAAGCATCCCTGACTTCCAACCGACATGGCTGCTGTTACTAACAAGAGGCTCTCATAGGCCTGTATCGCTCACCTGGATTTAACTTTTCACCTTGAGCAGGACTAAAAATTGAAGTGTTGCAGTCAATTTGGCTGATTTTTCAGAGGGTTTCTATGTTAAACTAAGTTCAGCTATGGCAGTCATCTTTGTTGACAGTCCAGGTCAATGGAAACATTTCTAAAAGAGAACCATCTAAGGACCATTACTGCTAAGTTTTGTTCCAACTGACTAAGTGGTTTCAGACAAGATTTTTAAATGAATTTTCCCGGCCGTGGCAGCCATCTTGGTTGACAATCCAGGTGATCGGACCCAATTCTGAAAGGACCATCTAAGGACCAATGCTGCCACGTTTAGTTCCAATTGGTTCAGTAGTTTCAGACGAGAGGACTTTTGAGTGAATTTCCCATAGGGTCCTATGATAAACTAAGTTCAGCTGTGGTGGCCATCTTGGTTCACAGTCCAGGTCATCTGACGAAATTCTGAAAGAGGACCATCTAAGGACCATTGCTACCAAGTCTAGTTCTAATTGGCTTAGTGGTTTCAGACAAGAAGATTTTTTAGTGAATTTCCCATAGCTAGAGTCCCATGTTAAACTAAGCTTGGCTGTGGCGGCCATCTTGGTTAACAGTCCATGTCATCGGACACATATCTGAAACAGGACCTCCTAAGGACCATTGCTGCCAAGTTTGGTTCCAATTGGCTTTGTAGTTTCATAGAAGATTTTTTAAATTCATCCCCCCCCCCTTTTTTCTATTTTTAGCACACCTCGTCTGAAACTACTGAGCCAATTAGAACTAAAATTGGCAGCATTGGTCTTTCTTTAGATGGTCCTCTTTCAGAATTGTGTCCGATCACCCGGATTGTCAACCAAGATGGCTGCCATGTCCCAACTTAGTTAAATATTTGACCCTATGGGAAAATTCATTTAAAAATCTTGTCTGAAACCACTTAGCCAGTTGGAACAAGACTTAGCAGAAATGGTCCTTAGATGGTTCTCTTTTAGAAAAGTTTTCATTGACCTGGACTGTCAACCAAGATGACTGCCACAGCTGAACCCGGAGCTGAACTTAGTTTCACGTAGAACCCTATAGAAAATCCAGCCAAATTGACTGCAGCACTTAACTTTTTAGTCCTGCTCAAGGTAAAAAGTTAAATCCAGGTTTAGTCGTCAATCTAGCATAAATTTGACCCTAACCTTAAAGTGATTACAACAGAAGATTTTTAAGTTTTAATCGTTAGCATTATACCCCAAATATACACAGAAAAAAGTTCAACAAAATCTAACTTGAGGTAGACTAAAAAATCAGGATTTTAAAATTCTTATGGAGATTGAAATTGGGAGATAACTCTGTAAAAAAAAGGCAGAAATATCAATAAAAATTGATAAAAATTATAACTTTATTGCTTCTATTCAGCAGAATGTATTGATTCTTGATTTTTTAGCCGTCTTTAGAGTATAACAAACAACTCTAAAGGTGTTTTTCATATCTTTTATCACGCTACAACCTAGATTTTTTAATTCATTAGTTGACCATTTATTCAATTTTTCAACATGTCAAGGTAAGGAATCTCAAATTTAATAAAAATAATTAAGCATACATTCTTCTTTTTGTGGTTTAAAGTTTCTTTAAACAAGGTAGATGCTGAACAAATATAATTTACAGATATAAACAATACCAAAATTTCACATTATTTTTTCAAAATGGTCACCAAGCCACAAATATTGCAATTTCTTTAATGAAAAATGTGCAAAAAAAATAAAAATACCCATAACACTTTGGTTTTGTACATTTCATGAGCAGAAGATTATATAATATAGTGAAATACGAACTTATAACCCCATCAAAATATCATACTTTTATATGAATTTTAAGAAAATCAACCAAAACCTGACAAAAAAGACTCATTTTTGCAGAGTTATCTCCCCTTTCCAATGTTAATTTTCATAGGACATTAAAAATGCTGATTTTGAGTTTTCCTCAAGTTAGATTTTATGGGACTTTTTCTGTGTATATTTGGGGCTTAATGCTATAGATTAGAACTAAAACATTTTCTTTTGCAATTAGTTTGAGATTAAAACTTATTTTGACTGGACTAGTGAGCGATACAGGCTCTCGAGAGCCTCTGGTTTGTTTTTAAATAAGTTGCTATGTAGGAATATGAAAATCATTTTTAAACAGAAGGATAAAATATGTTGAATATGCATTGCATTTATAAGTAAAATTAAGGCATTACAACTGGGCCATTACAGGATAAACAGGGTCATTATGAAATTGTACTGGGCCTATTACAGAATCCCTATCAAGATGGCCCTGTTTATCCTTAGTGTAACATTACAGGATAAACAGGGTCATTATGAAATTGTACCGGGCCTATTACAGAATCCCTATCAAGATGGCCCTGTTTATCCTTAGTGTAATGGCTCAGTTGTAATGCCTCAATTTTATTTATAAAAGCAATGCATTTTTTACATATTTTATCCCTCTGGTTTATCAAAGAAAACAATGTTCTATATGATCCTCTGTTAAAAATAAGAGTCGATGTTCACACGGACTAAAACTAAAGTTTACGGGATGTTAATCGCCGTGCGGAGTTTTCTTTCTAATATTTTCCTCTGCTTCCCAAAATATAGGCTACTTTCCCCTATCTGTTAAATCTCTTGGAAATTTTACTCGTCTGTCCTGTCCGATGTGAATAATAACACCATGGATTATTTAACCACGTTAATATTTTAAGTTGTTACAAGGATATAAGAAGAAAATCAACAATACCAATGCTTGCTGTAGATGAAATTGCTTAAAGTAACATTTCTGCAGTGTAGATCGCGAGGTATTCCGAATAGTTGCCTACGTTGGTTAAATTTGGCGCAATATTTGAATATGAACACTATGCCTGAAGGAAAGCACAGAGGTTCACTGATTGTTTTTGAAGGTTGTGATCACAGCGGAAAGACAACACAGTGTAAAAAACTTGTTACAGCATTAAAAGAAGCAGGAATTAAAACTGAAGCCATGCGTTTCCCAGGTGAAAGACGTCTTCAGTGCCTTTGCCCTTTGACTTTATCTGATACTGAATACAATGTCAATAATTGTGTCTCAAGTTCTTGATAAAAATGATTCTGCACTTGTAGCTTTGCTAAACTGTTGCTTATTCCAAATAAGGATCCTGAAATTCAACACGGTTCCTACATATATGGTGGTGGTAGGGGTTTTTGATCACCTAATGTATATCTTTCATTCTGATCTTCCAGATACATCAATAAATATATATTTTATCTAGTCGTTTACTCCAAAACTCAAAAAAGAAATTTTACAACTGAAACCTTTCACATCTGTAGGTCTTTTGATTGTACTTGCCGTTTAAATGACCTTGCTCTATTTACACCAGATTTAAGACCGACATGTTTTTGATCACCCCCGCTATTTTTAGACGTACTTCCATTGGTTAATAGGTCACATGGGCAAATATTATTAACATCACCGTCCAACGTGCAGATGACTTACATATGTGGAAATCTTTGGCCTCTACTACATTTTATTTCACTTTTAAACAAAGATGAGAGATGGTTTTTAGAAAAATGGCACCTTGTATCATAAAAAAAATGATAAATAAAGGTCTTTCCAGTCTTGGGAACATATTCCATCAGCTTTTGTGCTCAATCGAAAAAACGTGACTCCTTTGTTTGTAAATATATGCTAATTATCTGAAATATCATTTAAGTGCGCAATTCACGAGATTATAAATAGCCTATCGAAAACACATGATTATTGAAATCTAATGCCAAGTCGATACGTCCAGAACTGTGTGCACAGAATCTACTATCTGTATTTGTAACCCTTATTAGGTTATGGTAACTGGTGGTTACAAGGTTATATATAATTATACATTATCACCATTGTCTTCTACAAAACAACATATATATGCAAGTGAGGCAAGTGCCCCACTGAATATTCTGACTATTTTTTAGAACATACTGAGCTAACACAAAATCCGGGGCCCTCACATTCTCCTGTGACAAACAGCTTTTGATTTGAATTCATATATACATTTGTAGACATAACTATGTTTTAATTTAATTTTTTTCAAAGTTTATCAGTCTCTTTAAAGAGCAGATCATCCAAAACATCCTTTATGAATTTTGATGAAATTTTACACAATTGTAAGAAACAACCTGAAGATGTGCAGTTCCATGGAAAAAGATGGAGAGAAGTTTAACTTATTCACCAGTGTGGGTCATCCTTTTTTGTTTCATTTGCAGTTTTAATTTTAGTAAATAAAACAAATTTCCACTCATTTCATATTTTACTAGTTAAATCATCCCTTTGATTTCATAAAAGGCAGAAGCTTTAGACGTGATTTTGCCCTGTACTCCCCTACCAAAAGTTGTCTTCCATTCACCTGCTTGGGCCCTAGTAGTCTGCTCCTAGAACCATATAGCCTCACTATATGTCGCTGACCCCATAGTTAGGGTACTTGTGGGAAGCAAAGGTTACAGTGAACATTTTTACTGAAGGTTGGGCTGAAAAAACTGCCATAGTTTAAAAAAAAAAGACTAAATACAGTAAAATATGAATTTCCATGTCCTTTTTGCAGTACACAATCATTTAACAGAAGTCAATATTTTATCAGATTTGTTCAGTTTCATAAGAAATTTTATATTCAGTAAAACTGAATAATGTACACTAAGGTTGATACATGTGTATGACCCCTGACCTCCAGGATAAAAGTTTTTCATTTATTCAGAGACACAAGGCCAAGATTTATTTTTTCATAATTCCATTGACTATTTAAAAACTTTAAATCTTATCCTGAAGGTCAACACTAAGACATATTTTAGTAGGCCTAACAAATGAAGAAGTGATATTTACTAATAATCATTGTTCTAGTGGATATGATTCAAAACAATCGTATTAGATTTGAATCTGAAATGAATTATATTATTGTATTTAGACAGGACCACTACCATTGGGAAGATGATTGACAGTTACCTGAGTAACAAGTGTGATATAGAGGACCATTCTGTACATCTTATATTTTCAGCCAACAGATGGGAAATGGTGTAAGAATTTTGTAATGTTTTGTTTATTAGGGTCGTAATAAATTTTCAGTTTTGAAGTAGCATTTTCAAGATATCATATTTTCATGGAATTATTAGTTTGTCATTTTTGGCCAGAAAAGTCAAAAGTTAAAGCAATAATCCAAAATGTGAATACACCAAATTGATGAGAAGGTTGAAGCCATAAGAGCAGAGCAACACATATGGGAAAAGACTTCATAAGTTGGAATAACTTGTGTCTAATCCCTTTTGCTTTGCAAATAAGATATGTTTAAACTAAAACTAAGCAACACATCACTGACATAAGTATCAGATTTTACAAATATGGAAATGACTTTGAGGACTGTAATCCACTAGTAATGGTAAAAATATATATTTTCAAATTTTGATGCGGAAGTAATTATTTGCTCCCTTTAATCTTAAACATGGCTACAACCACAGGTGCTAGCTCCTACTTCAATCATAACTTTATATAATAATCAGTATTTTATGTTTTCAGTCCAAAGATTAAGTCACTGTTAGAATCTGGTACTACTGTGATTGTTGACAGATATGCATACTCTGGAGTAGCCTTCACAGCAGCTAAACCGGTATAACTGTTTCTCTTTTCTGAGTACACTTTAAATGTTCCAAACCAGTTTTTTTGCCATTTGCTCAGGAACTGATGCTTAGATTGTAAATAAAGTTGGCAGGAATGATGTATGGAAGGACCTCTACAATTGATACACCTTTGGTTCCAGTTGGATGAATAACATGGCTACCAGAGACCATATTTGATGTTGATTGGCCAATTTTCAAAAATATTCTCTCAACCTACATTATGAAATGTTTTGAAACTTTGCAGGATTGATGAGAGCAATACCCTCTACAAACGATCCACTTTTGGTTGAGATTCATTTGCTCAACAGATGGTTGATTTTTGTTGGCCAATTTTCAAAAATTGTCTCCTCTGAAACTACATAATTAATTGATGACAGCAATACTCTCTACAAACGATCCACCTTTGGTTGAGATTCATCCTCTCATCCGACGGCTGGGGCTGTTAGTTTCTTTTGAAACCATATGCGAAATGACTATTTTGCCATTTGCTCAGGAACTGATGCTCAGATTGTAACTGAAGTTGGCAGGAATGATGTATGGAAGGACCTCTACAATTGATACACCTTTGGTTCCAGTTGGATGAATAACATGGCTGCCAGAGGCTATATTTGATGTTGATTGGCCAATTTTCAAAAATCTTCTCTCAACCTACATAATGAAATGATTTGGAACTTTGCAGGATTGATGACAGCAATACCCTCTACAAACGATCCACTTTTGGTTGAGATTCATTTGCTCAACTGATGGTTGCGGCTGATCAAAGTTTCTATTGAAACCAGATGGGAAAATATTTTTTTGTCATTTGCTCAGGAACTAATGGGCAACGGACCTTACATTTTCAAATCGGCTAATAGAAGCCGGGTGAGCAATACAGGCTCAGTTGAGCCTGTAGTTTGGATTAATAACACTTTAATAGTGTTTTCCATTAAATCACCAGCACTCTCCCCTATTGATAATTATATTTATCCACACCAAGTACATAGGTTTGAAAAGGGAGGTCTGGATTTTAAATTAAAAAAGTATAACTTTCTCTTGTAAGATGTACATGTAGTAAGTAAAGTTTTTGTTAATTGATATTTTGAATCTTTAGATTTCATAAGGTATGAATAAAAATTGAAAATTATTTTTTCATCCTAGGTAATACATAGTAATTTGAATGTCTATAATGCCCATCAAGACAAACGTATAAGGATATTAAATCCAATATTCTACCAATTGTTCCTACATTTATAATTTAAACAAATGGGATTTCTTTTCATGAGAGATGTTATTCTAAAATTCATTTATTATTCAAAGGGATTTGAAGTAGACTGGTGTAAACAACCCGATGTTGGACTACCACAACCAGATAGAGTTATCTACCTTACGTTAAGTCCAGAAGCAGCAGCAGCAAGGGGTACATTTGGTGTTGAACGATATGAACGCACAGAATTTCAACAGAAAGTCTCAAAAAACTTTGAAAAATTAAGGGACAGCACATGGATGGTAAGACGTGGGATCATGTAGGATTCAAGTTTTTTTTATGTAACATGAAATTTAAAGGATATAGTGTATTGATCAATATCCTACTAAAACATCTTGAAATTTAAACAGTTTATGGAATGACAGAAGGTACAGGGTAAATTTTAATGAGATCACAACACAGAAAATTAAACCAAAGAGTACAAAAAATTGTTGTACAGCAGAGTTCATCACAGGACATGATTTCATAACTAAAGAATTCAGGAAAATACTCTTAGCATTTGAAATACATGAACTAATAGGCTTATTGGATTTATTGTTGTTTTAATTGTATGATCACATAAATCTGCAGCTCTTGTCACATTGACCTACAAGAAATGTTTTCTTTCAATTCATATGTAGGTAAGGCCATTTATTTTTAATTAATTGGTTTACAGATTTTTTTTGTAAAAAATAGGGTCAGTCGGTTGGAAAAAAAAAGAAAAGAAAAGAGGGAAAATCATGTACAATGAAGACTGATTTTGAACAATCTTGGTTAAATTGCCAAATGTACAAAGGTTGCAAATTATCAGTTAATTCCCTCTTTTGAAACCCAAATGTCAGAACATCTATCTTGAAAGGTGTTGTTCAGTAGACCGTTCCTTTTTTAAGGGATTCGACTTGTCAACTACAACAACATAAAATGAGTGGATTCGATATCTTAAGGAATCAAGATATTCATACAAAAAGCCGCATGGATTCTATTAGGAAATTCGTTTCATAAAACTTGTTTTGGAAATTGGTATCATCTATTTTTAAATGAATTGGAATTTAATTCTTTATGAAATTTGAGGCAAGAAGGATTTCAATTTATTTTTATTTATTGGATGGCTGATTTCAGAGGGTCGGCGGTAATAAACAAGAGGCTCTCAAGAGCCTGAATCGCTCACCTGGTAAACCATGCACTATAAACTAAATTAATATATTAATGTTTGTTGTAAATTAAACTGAGTATTAAAGGTCACGTAAAATGCTGAAAATACCTTTAAAAACCTTTCAAGAACCTCTGGAAAGAAATGGGCATGAGTTCTCCCTACGCTTGATTAAGATACAGTCATGGTCAATCTGATGATTCATAATACAAAATACAAGCTTTAATTAATCTTCAAATACAAGTATAAATCTTTTGGTCTATATGTTGTCTTCGTTTTTAAAATGTTTGAAAGAAGTTATGTAAAAATTGTGGGTTAAGGCTTTTTATTGTACTTGAAAAGGAAATATTGCAGGAACAATCATGCTAAGTTTCATCCAATTCCCCCAAGTAGTTTCAGAGGAGAAGATGTTTGAAAATTTGTTAACAACGATTATTACACCAAGCAATGGCAATTAAAAGCTCACATATTATGAAGTTTAATCATTGTTATACAACATTCTCATCATCACCATTCATTAAGGATACCATGTTTACTTTAAAAACCAAATATTGTTGAAATCCGAGCAAGTGTAAAAAATGGCGGGAAAATGGCAGCCATTTTAAAAATGGCCGTCCAAAACAAACTTTCATCATCACCATTCAACTCGGGATACCATGTTTGCCTTGAAAGTAGCTTTCATCTTCATTTTATTTCTATAATTCAGGAAAAATAGCAAAAAACAGCATTTTGACCCCTATGTTCTATTTTTAGTAAGGGCGGACATGTTTTTCGACCAATCAAAAATCCAAGCATTAACTTTTTGCAGGATACCCTAAGGAACAATCTTTTGATTTTGAATAGTGGTTTTAAAGAAGAAGATTTTTGAAATAACAAAAAAAAGCCAAAAATGTCAAAAAAGGGCAATAACTCTAACATCAGTTGACAGATTTTCACAAAAATCAGCACGCAGGTAAGTCTCATCATGCTGAACACTTTCAACCTGCAGAATTTGGCGTAACCTAATGATTTTTTAGATATTTGCGAAAAACTGTTGTTTGACCCCTATGTTCTATTTTTAGTAACAGTGGCCATGTTTTTCGACGGATCAAAAATCGAAGCACAAACTTTGTGCAGGATACCCTAAGGAACAATCGTGCTAAGTTTTATCCAAATCCATTCAGTAGTTTCAGAGGAGAAGATGTTTGAAAAATTGTTAACGACGACAGACGACGACAGACGACGACGGACGCCAAGTGATGAGAAAAGCTCACATGGCCTTTTAGGCCAGGTGAGCTAAAAGCCAAAATTTTCAATTTCTTTTCTTTCTTCAAATTAGCAAAATCGAGTCGGCGGATCCATAAACCAACTAATTAAAAATAAATGGCCTAATCATTTCTGAAGTTCAGCATGTTAAACCAATAATATTTTATTAACCTCTATCTTGATTTTTTCTTCTAAGGTAAAAAAAAATTACATACTAATGAAACCTAACTTTAGTATAGATAGATAGATACTTTTATTTCAAAATTAAGGCCCCAGGAGAGCATATTACAAAAAACATACAATTTTATACATTCACAATCATTGACAAATGGGAGACAACTCCCTCATACAACTCATAACTCTTATATAATTTTCAACACAAATATGTACCAGTATGTATGTACATCACTTATAAAAGCAAATAAAATGATTTACAGAACCTTCTCATGGTTCACATATACAAGGTGAGGAGTATTACCAGTAAACACATACATTTTGCAGTATACATATATAAATATATATATATATTGCCAATGGAATAACAGTGACAAAACTGCATGAAGTACCAAGAGTCGATGCTATAATGACCAGGTCATACTTGTACTTCGTGCTGGAATGTAATAAAGGATTCAAATCCCACCTACACACATATCGAAACATTCCAAAATTGCAAAAAACACCAAGAGACTATGCTTAAAGGATATGAGCCTTAAATTATCCCAATGTTCTACACCAAGTTTAACAGGGAATATTTCAGTAATATGATCTCCTATTCTAATACAGGACTTACTAAAACTATACATATTTTTTATTACATTATAAAATCTACAACCAACCCAAATCTATAATAATTTTTGTCTAGCCTGTGACTATGAGTTGCGGAGGCGAGATATAGGTTTTACTTTCCGGTGGCTGTGGCGTACACTTTTGTAAAACTTAAACTTTGCACATGTAATACCTACAATTAAGATTTATGTTCCACAAGGTAGCTTATCGTATAAGGTTTGCCACATTATACTTGCCTTGTGACCCTGGCCTCATTTTCATGGTTCACTGACTTCATAAACTGAACTTAAAATTTGCGTCCAAGTTTCGTGGTTAAATCCATTTCTCTGCAACTGTAATACCTAGGCCAACCATATTTGGTGTATAGACAGTTCTTAGTGGGTACATGCCAGTCTGACACCTGGCTTGGGACTTTGACCTCAATTTCATGCTAGAGTGACTTTGTAAATTTTTCATGGTCAAGTCCATTTCTCAGAAACTCTAATACTTAGACCCACCGTATTTGGTCAATAGATAGTTCCTGGTGGGTACATGTCAGTCTGACACCTGTCTTTTGACCTTGACCTCAATTTCATGCTTCAGTGACCTGCATCACATTTTCATGGTTAAGTCCATTTGTCAGAAATTGTAATACCTAGGCCAACTATATTTGGTCTATAGATAGTTCTTGGTGGGTACATGCAAGTCTGACACCTGGCTTGGGAGCTTGAATTTCATGCTTGAGAGACTTTTTCACTTTTTCATGGTGAAGTTCATTTCTCAGAAACTAGAATACATAGACCCAACATATTTGGTCAATAGATAGTTCTTGATGGGTAAATGTCAGTCTGAAACCTGGTTTGGAACCTTGACCTCAATTTCATGCTTGATGACTTTGTCACTTTTTTGTGGTTATGTCCATTTCTCAGAAACTGTAATACCTAGACCCACTATATTTGGTCTATTGATAGTCTGACACATGTCTCTGGACCTTGACCTCAATTTCATGGATGAGTGACTTTCATCCAAGTTTCTTGATTAAGTCCATTTTTCAACAACTGTAATATCTAGACCTACTGTATTTGGTCTATTGATAGTTCTTAGTCGGTACATGCAAGTCTGACACCTGTCTCTTGACCTTGACCCCAATTGCATGCTTGAGTGACTTTGTCACATTTTTGAGATTAGGTCCATTTCTCAGCAACTTTAATACCTAGACCCACCATATTTGGTTAATAGATAGTTCATTGTGGATACATGTTGGTGTGACACCTGCCTTTTGACCTTGACCTCAATTTCTTTTAAAGCATTTTCCTTTGACTTGCAAAATGTCGGGTGTCAGATAATCATTATTCTGTGTCCATGTGCATACTCAGGTGAGACATGTAGTGTGTCCACTCTTGTATTTTGATGCCAGTGTGTATGACTTTATCAAAAGCATTTTTGAAATCAACAAAGCAGGCAAACACTCTTTGTTAAACAATCATTGTTATTACAGAATAAATCAATAATAGATTTTAAAATAAATATATGGTCAGATGTCCTAGCTTTCTTGGTAAACCCAATTTGGGACTCATCAGTTATATTATATTTAGTTAGAAATAAATCCAGTCTGTTTTCAGCATGGCATTAAAAAGTTTACCAATAGAGTTGGTAATTGTTATCCCACAATAATTACCTGGATTAGTAATTTCTCTGGACTTATCACAGTTACATAGCCCTCAGCCTAGGAAGTTGGATATAAACCAAAGCTTAGTCAAGCATTAAATATTTTTGAAAAACATGGTAATAAGGAATTCTGACCATAGTAAAACGTGTTATATTTTATGTTCAATGGATCAGAACCCTGTATTGTCCTCATGAATGGGGTACATTTCTAAGTTTCTTTTGTAGGAGGTACCAGCAGACAAGTCTATTGATGATTTACATGGGGAACTTTTGAGTATCACTAAAGACATTATAGCACAGACTACTGATAAGCCATTAAAGAAACTATGGTGTGATTCTAAATTTTGAACTGTAATATATATGTTTAATTATAATTTATTATAATATATATAAAAGTTGTAAAATATGGATCATGTAATCACTTATTGTACACTTTAAGTAAATCTTAGTCAATTTTGAAAAATATATTTAAACTGATCATTGAAACAGTCAGAGTATATTTATCACTCAGTACAGTATTGTTATTTGGGATTCATACAAATTTTTTCACATCAGTTTAGTGTAGGAGCCTTTTCAGTGGTTATATGTTTCATTGTTTTGTTGTATTTGTGAGGACATGTGAGCTTTTGCTATCCCTTGGTGTCTGTCGTAAACTTTTTCAAAGATCTTCTCCTCTAAAACCACTTGACCAATTACAGCCATACTTAAATTGAATGATCCTTAGGGAATCTAGAATAAATTTTATGTTTTATTTTATTGTCTGTCAAGAAACATGACCACCATGGCTAAAAATACAACATAGGGCCCCTATGATAGGGGGTAAACTGCAGTTCTTGGCTTATATCTCAAAAACTAATGCATTTAGAGTAAAACTGATGGGATAAATGTTCATTAGGTCAAGATCTACCTGCCATGAAATTTTCAGACAAATGGGTCAAACCTTTGTTGGGTTATTGCCCCTGAATTGTTAATTTCAAGGAAATTTTGCAGCTTTAGGTTAGTTACTTGAATATTATTATAGATAAGGGCAAACTTTAAACAGCAAAAATGTTCAACAAAGTAAGATCTACAAATAAGTCACCATGATCAAAATTGTTAATTGACCCCTTATGGGAGTTTTTGCCCTTGAAAGATTATTTACATGTAAACAGTAATTATCAGTAAAAATAATGGTCTGACATATCGTCACAGATGTTAAGAGGATAACTTGAAATAAATTAAATGGTAGCTGTACAACTAATGGAGGGTCAAGGTCATTGGAAAAGTCCATAGCAACCAGATATATTTGGTTCATGACCCTACAATTTACCTGTTCAAGTCAAAATGGAAGGTCAAGAGTCAATGCCATTGACAGTCAATAGCATCCAATGAAAAACTCCCTAGCAACCATATATATTTGGGTTAAGGATCCTATAATTTACCTATACAAGTCAAAAAGAAAGGTTAGGAGTCAAAGTCATTGAAAAATCCATAGCAACAGATGGAAAAGTCCCTAGCAACCAGATATATTTGGTTTAGGACCCTACAATTTAACTGTTCAAGTCAATAGCAACTGATGAAAAAGTCCCTAACAACCATATTTATTTGGGTTCAGGATTCTATATTTTAGCTGTTCATGTCAATATTTAGGTGAAAAATGCAACAGTACACATTAAATAGCAAAAATAATCATTGATGCAAGATCTACACAAAAAGTAACAGGTGAGCGATTCAGGCTCTTGGGAGCCTGTTACAGAAATGTGGTTTCAGTTGAATTTCTTTATAAGGTTTTTGTATGGGGCATTAAAGAGCTTATGCAATAAGGGCATCTGGATTTTTATCTCATCAGTATTAACTTTCATTTCTATGAAAGGCTATCTTGAACAAAGTTGACCTTTCATATCAGAGTTTTTGTGTGTCCCCTTTGGAATGCAGCTGTCATATTGTTTTTGAAATTGTTGGTTTTCCAAAGTCTTTGTTGTAAGAGTACTGGTAATCCAGATAGAGAATTTAAGACACACACATTTGGTATCGGACTTCTTGAAATATGTAACTTGACAATGATTAACATTTCCTGCACTTTAATGAGAAATTTCAAGACTTTCAGCGTTTTAGACTTGAGAGTCTGCACACTCTGACATGATAATTTGCTACAGTGTTTGTCATGTGCATACGGTTAAGATGTCACTGAAATATACCATAGGTTATCTCTATATATAGTCATGTACATACAGTGTAGTAATACATGTATTAAAGTTCATTGCAATTCATTACTGGTTTTCTTGTTTTTGTTCTATCAACCAAAGTAATCCAGCGATACATTGTTTACCGCTTTTTTGTTGTTTTTCATGGAAAATGAAATGCTAAGTGTAATTGAAATCATTACAATAAATATCCCAATAGTAGAAGACAGGCAGATTGCATATCATAGCTGTTTATTTTATGATAATTGATTATGATATATTGCATTGAACTTGGTTGTTGTGAATTGTTATCAAACAAAGTATGAATTCACAGTATTCAAGTACCGGTACTTTGACACCAATGTCTCAAACTAGTGTGAATGCAGTTATTACAAAAAATGTTAACATTTCACACAAGGTGCATGTAGAAAAGGGTCAAATTTTCAAGGTGAACATAACTGGAAAACTCCCCAGGTGAAACATATCCATGCAACTTTATACACAAGAATTCCAACTTCCACAAGTATCCAATTCACCAAGTCAGAAAAAAGTGGGAGGGGGAGGGTAATCAACGGACCTTGAACATCTTACCTACATAAGAAAGTAATAATGGTCAAGGACATGCTGCATCTGTCAAAAGGACATACTCCTTGCAGCAAATTTACATACCAATTATAGTTGACCTGTTATTTAGTCACTGAGAATTGGATCTAATTCTAAAACTTTAACCTGACCAATGGTCAAGAGTATGACCATGGCTAGCTGATAAGTTGTGATCCTCACCAACCTTCATTCAAAATGCTGGCTATCAAAAGCAAACATTTACACAATTCTTTGTGTTGCTGTTTGTGCCAACAGAATGTCTAACCTTATTGCACTGTGACATCATAGCCACATGCATATCTGATTATGATCTAGCAATGTGCCAACTTTTATAAACATTTAAAACTATCTCAAATAGATGCCATGACAAGATACAACCTGTACACTTTCAAATTTTCAAAGAGACGTAAGTATGAATAGGTTCATAAGAACCAAATAAAACGTGGCCGTCTTGACAGCTAACAAAATTTACCTTAATAACTGTATGCAGTCACCTTCCCATACATTACCAATCTCATTACCGAATTTTTTTCATTGGAAAATCTGGTACATAATGGGTGAAAGTACAGAAATTCAAAAAATACATAAATGAAAAGCTTTTGTTCATGTGAGCTATTGCCATCACTTAGCATCTGTTGTCGTAAACTTTCCTTTAAAGATCTTCTCCCCTGAAACCACTGGGCCATTTGAAACATAAAATGCTCCGCTGGGCGCAGCTAGATACGACCGCAGATGTCGAACCCTGAATAGTTGGGGCAATTAGGAACACAACATTCAAGCTTGATACAATACTGAATTTGGATTGTGAATAAATATTTGACACAGCATAGGTTTCTGACACAGAATGAATGTTGTCTAAGAACTTAAAAATTTTTAATTTACCTATTCAAACCATATCAGTATTGTTTGTTTTTATATATAAATCAGAAATAACCAATTTAAAATTTAAAATTGGGCACACATATCAATTTCTTGCTATTGCGCAATACTGTGTAATTGAAAATTTCTTCAAATATTTGACACATAATAGGTTTCTGACACAGAAAAACTGAAATCAAAGAACTTAAAATTGGTCATATGATTTGAATTTATATTCAATTTTTTGCTTCTTGTGCAATACAATATGCTGTGGAGAATTGCCCCCCCCAAAAAAAAATAATAATTTACCCCTTTTTTTAGCTTTTGTGCAATACACTATGAAGTTGCACATTGACCCCCCCCTCCCAAAAAAAAAAACAAAAAACAATAAAATTTATTGTAACCCCCCCCCCTTTTTTTGCTAAAAAAAATTTTAAATTTTCTTTTTAATTTATGAAATATGAAATGAGAAAAAATTACCCCTCCCCAATTTCTCATTTACCCCCCCCCCCCCCCCAAATTTTGTTTTCAACCCCCCCCCCCCCCCCCCCCCCATTTCTTTATACTTTGCAACCATAACAGCCCATTTAAATACACCATAACATATTAAAATAGAAAATGACATCATAGTCATGGATGGCAAATTTTAAATATACATATTAAATTTAAAAGCAGTTTAGATAAGATAAACAAAAACGCTTCATCAGCACATTTTATATTGGCAAATTTCCAATGGAATTTGTTAATAATAAAGTTTTGATAACAGGGCACACATATCAATTTCTTGCTATTGCGCAATACTGTGCAATTGAAAATTTCTTCAAATATTTGACACATAATAGGTTTCTGACACAGAATAACTGAAATAAAGAACTTAGAATTGGTCATATGATTTGAATTTATATTCAATTTTTTGCTTTTGTGTAATACAATATGCTGTGGAGAATTGCCCCCCCCCCCCCCCCCAAAAAAAAAAAAATTTACCCCCTTTTTAGCTTTAATTTTGGACCCCGATTTGGACCAACTTGAAAACTCGGCCCATAATAAAATAAACTGTTATCACAGAGATATGTCTCGCCTTTTTGTAATTTTGATTATGCAAATGTTGAAATCATAATAGCAATACCTTAACATCTTACACAAGTTATGCAAATATTCAAAGTCAATGAACCATGACTGAGTTACATGGTTAAACAGTCTCCATTTAAATGAGATGTGTGAATGCTAATACAACTGGATACCAAATACCACTGACTTATTATAAGTCGTTCCCAAACCTAAATACAAAAATTTTGTGGGAAAAATTTGGTTGATTATATAGGGAATCACTGATGCGTGATTGGAGTGGGCCCCCCTTAGGTCGGTCAGCGCCCCCCCCCCCCCCCCCCCCCCCCCCCCCCCCCCCCTAACAAAAAGTTCTGGATCCGCCACTGATAGCAATACTTTAACATGTAAGTTATGCAAATATTCAGTCAATGAATATGCACGAATTAGCCTACCTATATGTAGCTTTTCAACCCAACCTCATCATGGCGAGACAAAGATCTTTTTGCTTGGCTTTGTGTCCAATAAAATATAATTTTGTTTGTTTACTTATAGTTACTTATAGTTACTTATAGTTGATTTCCAGAGCAGGATCTCTCAAGGTTCCTCTTCACCAGACTCATAATATATGTAAAGTAAGCAAACCATTCAAAGTCAATTGACCATGACTGAGGGGGTGGAGCCAAATAATCTCCATGGCAATGAGATGTGGCAATGATAATACATCTGCATACCAATTATCATTGACCTACCACTAGTGGATCCCCATAAACTGACCTAATCACAAACTAATACATGTAAAGTAAGCAAACCATTCAAAGTCAATAGACCATGACTGAGGGGGTAGAGCCAAATAATCTCATTGGCAATGAGATGTAGCAATGGTAATACATCTGCATACCAATTATCATTGACCTACCACAAGTGGATCCCTATAAACTGACCTAATCACAAACTAATACATGTAAAGTAAGCAAACCATTCAAAGTCAATAGACCATGACTGAGGGGGTGGAGCCAAATAATCTCCATGGCAATGAGATGTAGCAATGGTAATACATCTGCATACCAATTATCATTGACCTACCACTAGTGGATCCCTATAAACTGACCT
This sequence comes from Mytilisepta virgata, assembly GCA_028015205.1. Classification (NCBI taxonomy): domain Eukaryota; kingdom Metazoa; phylum Mollusca; class Bivalvia; order Mytilida; family Mytilidae; genus Mytilisepta; species Mytilisepta virgata. The sequence goes on along the minus strand of CM051518.1, from coordinate 47,171,237 downwards.
AATCACAAACTAATACATGTAAAGTAAGCAAACCATTCAAAGTCAATAGACCATGACTGAGGGGGTGGAGCCAAATAATCTCCATGGCAATGAGATGTGGCAATGGTAATACATCTGCATACCAATTATCATTGACCTACCACTAGTGGATCCCCATAAACTGACTTAATCACAAACTAATACATGTAAAGTAAGCAAATCATTCAAAGTCAATAGACCATGACTGAGGGGGTGGAGCCAAATAATCTCCATGGCAATGAGATGTGGCAATGGTAATACATCTGCATACCAATTATCATTGACCTACCACTAGTGGATCCCCATAAAACTGAGCTAATCACAAACTAATACATTGTTGACGCCGTCGCCGCCGCCGCCGCCGCCACCGCCGCCGGAAACAGCATACCTATGTCTCGCCTTTTGACTCCGTCAAGGCGAGACAAAAACTAAGTACATGTTTAGATTCAGCATATCAAAGAACCCCAAAAATTCAATTTTTGTTAAAATCAAACTAAGTTTAATTTTGGACCCTTTGGACCTTAATGTAGACCAACTTGAAAACGGGACCAAAAATTAAGAATCTAAATGCACGGTTAGATTCGGCATATCAAAGAACCCCAATAGTTCAATTTTCGATGAAATCAAACAAAGTTTAATTTTGGACCCCGATTTGGACCAACTTGAAAACTGGGCCCATAATAAAAAAACTAAGTACATGTTTAGATTCAGCATATCAAAGAACCCAAAGAATTCAATTTTTGTTAAAATCAAACCAAGTTTAATTTTGGACCCTTCGGACCTTAATGTAGACCAATTTGAAAACGGGACCAAAAATTAAGATCCTAAATGCACGGTTAGATTCGGCATATCAAAGAACCCCAATAGTTAAATTTTCAATGAAATCAAACAAAGTTTAATTTTGGACCCTTTTGGCCCCTAATTCCTAAACTGTTGGGACCAAAACTCCAAAAATCAATCCCAACCTTCCTTTTGTGGTCATAAACCTTGTGTTTAAATTTCATAGATTTCTATTTACTTATACTAAAGTTATTGTGCAAAAACCAAGAAAAATGCTTATTTTGGCCCTTTTTTAGCCCCTAATTCCTAAACTGTTGGGACCAAAACTCCCAAAATCAATCCCAACCTTCCTTTTGTGGTCATAAACCTTGTGTTTAAATTTCATAGATTTCTATTAACTTATACTAAAGTTATAGTGCGAAAACCAAATGTCTTCGGACGACGACGCAGACGACAACGACGACGACGACGACGCCAACGTCATACCAATATACGACCGCAAAAATTTTGCGGTCGTATAAAAAATTGGCTGCAATGGTCCTTAAGGTGGTTCTCTTTCAGCATTGTATCCGATGACCTACCCATCATCCAAGATGGCCACCAGAACAGGACCAGCATTTTTGGCAAAATAAAAAGACCGGATCACTTTAGGTGTGAAATAAAAGGACCTGTGTCAATCAGGAAATTTTATGGATTAAAGCCTGTATCGCTCACCTGGATTTATGTTAAACTAAGTTCTGCTGTGGTGGCCATCTTGGTTAACAGTCCGGGTCATTGGACATATTTCTGAAAGAGAACCTCCTAAGAACCATTCCTGCCAACTTTGGTTCCAACTGGCCTTGTAATTTCATATAAGAAGATTTTTGAAATTCAAACCCCCGCCCCTTTTTTTCTATTTTTAGTAACAGCAGTCATGTCGGTTGGAAGTCGGGATGCCAGACATAAATTTGGAAGGAGGCCACCTAAGGACAATTTCACCAAAGTTTGGTCTCAATTGGCCTAGTGGTTTGAGAGAAAAAGATCTTTAAAGGAAAGTTTATGCTGGATGCCGTCTTTAAAGTGCATAAACTCCTATAAGGGGTCAATGATTGATTTTGGTCATGTTGACTTATTTGTAGATCTTACTTTGTTGAACATTTACAATTTGTCTTTATCTTTAATAATATTTAAGATAATAACCTAATACTGCAAAATTTCTTTAAGAATTCAGGGGCAATAACCCAACTAAGGGTTGACCGATTCGTCTGAAAATTTCATGACAGGTAGATCTTGACCTGATAAACATTTTTACCCCATGTCGGACACATTTTTTACACTAGATACTCTAATGATGCTTGTGGCCAAGTTTGGTTCAATTTGGCCCAGTAGTTTCAGAGGAGAAGATTTTTGTAAAAGTTAACGACGACGACGGACGATGGACGTTGGACGCCAAGTGATGAGAATAGCTCACTTGACCCTTTGGGTCAGGTGAGCTTAAAATAGGCAGGATCAAACATTTGAACCTAACCCCCTCCCTCAAAAATCAAACGGTTACTTCCTTTTATAGTAATTGTTCATACCCCCTTTTTTCCCTTCTTGTACCTCCATGTTGAGGTATTTTTCTGATTGATTTGATATATTCCCAGTTGATATTTTTACTGCTTCCATTTGTGTTTTTTATTTTTGCTCCTGTTCATAAATACGGGAAAGGGTTGGATAAAAAAAACACAGTTTAACTAAACCACATTTTCTTTGCACTGGCATGCACTGTCTTCTTAAAGTCTTTTGTTTTGTTTCTCAACCTTGTTTGATGATTTAATTTACTATTTTTGACACTTGTTTATTTTGTCGGGACTATTTAAAACAATATAGTGTGGGGTTTCCAAGTCACTGACCACCAGATGCCTACTTTTTGTTTATTCCATTCTGAGTTGGGATGTTGTCTTCTAATATTTGCAAGAAACTGGTTCTTTCTTGAAAATATTCATGCACGTAAATTAAAAAAATAATAATAATAAAACACAAGACTTTGTATATTCAGTCTACTATATACACACAAATATTATGAATCTGTTGGAACAGGTCCAAAATGTTACACACTTTCCTCAAACATATATAACAATTATTTCTTTCATTTCATTCATAAACAAATATATGAAGTCTTAATTCATTAAAACAAATTTACACTGCATGCAAAATATGTTCAAGTAAAATTCAATTCATGATTTATGCAGTATTATTGACTCAAAAATACAAAACTAGAGGTCCTCAAGAGCCTGTATCGCTCACCTGGATTTAACTTTACACTTTGAGCAGACCTAAAAATTTAAGTGTTGCAGTCAATTTGGCTGGTTTTTCTATAGGATTCTGTGTTAAACTAATTTCAGCTGTGGCAGTCATCTTCGTTGACAGTCCAGGTCATCGGATATATTTCTAAAAGAGAACCATCTAAGGACCATTTCTGCTAAGTCTTGTTCCAACTGGCTAAGCGGTTTCAGACAAGAAGATTTTTAAATGAATTTTTCCTATAGGGTCCAATATTTAACAAAGGTCAGTGTGGCAGCCATCTTGGTTGACAATCCAGGTGATCGGACAAATTTCTGAAAGAGGACCTCCTAAGGACCAATGCTGCAAAGTCTAGCTCCAATATGTCAAGTGGTTTCAGACAAGAAGATTTTTCAATGAATTTTACTATAGGGCCCTATGTTAAACTAATGTCGGTTGTGGTGGCCATCTTGGTTGACAGTCTGGGTCATCGGACACATCTCTGTAAGAGGACCATCTAAGGACCATTACTGCCAAGTCTGGTTCCAACTGGTCAAGTGGTTTAAGATCAGAAGATTTTTCAATGAATTTACCCATAGGGCCCTATGTTAAACTAAGTTCCGCTGTGGCGGCCATCTTGGTTAACTGTCCGGGTCATTGGACATATTTCTGAAAGAGAACCTCCAAATTTTTGTCTAAATTGGCCTAGTGGTTTGAGAGAAAAAGATCTTTAAATGAAATTTTACGCTGGATGCCGTCTTTAAAGGGCAAAAACTCCTATAAGGGGTCAATCAATGATTTTGGTCATGTTGACTTATTTGTAGATCTTACTTTGTTGAACATTTTTGATGTTTACAATTTGTCTTTATCTATAATAATATTCAAGATAATAACCTAAAACTGCAAAATTTCCTTAAAATTAACAATTCAGGGGCAATAACCAAACAAAGGGTTGACCGATTCGTCTGAAAATTTCATGACAGGTAGATCTTGACCTGATAAACAATTTTACCCCGTCAGTTTTGCTCCAATTGCTTTAGTTTTTGATATAAGACAAAAACTGCAGTTTACCCCTATGTTCTTTTTTTAGCCATGTCGGCCATGTTGGTTGGCAGGCGGGGTCATCGGACACATTTTTTAAACTAGATACCCTAATGATGCTTGTGGCCAAGTTTGGTTCAATTTGGCCATATAGTTTCAGAGGAGAAGATTTTTTAAAAAAGTTAAGGGACGACGGACGACAAGTGATGAGAATAGCTCACTTGACCCTTTGGGTCAGATGAGCTAAAAATTCTGATGGTCTGAATTCTTTACAAATGAATTCATTAAAAATTGTCAACCTACATTTTACCTATTTAAAACATTACTGCCTTGAACATTTCATAATCATTAATTGATATAATAATATAATTACTGTAACTTTCTATTACAGTTTTCTTGATGTTCTTGCTGAGAAAAGTTCAAATATATTGCACTGAAGGATGTACACCTCTGAGGAGTAAAAAATTTCTAGTATTAAACTTTTTTTCGTAACCTGATTTTTGGGTTTATATGAACTTCTTTTTTTTGCTACGGTCATTTGAAAGTACCCCATTTTTGATGATTTTCCCATTTTTCATGAATTTTTACCATTTTGGGCTATTATCATGAATAAACTATTAAACTTTTTTCATACTTTTCCTAAAGATGAAGTGGACCAATCTCAACAAATTTAAATTAAAAAAACTATAGGTACATGTTAATATAAGTAAGTTTTATAAAATTTTGTTGTTTTTTCGTGTCAAAATGACCATGCAGTCAATTTAGTAAATTTGGGGTTTTTCTCATTTTTTTAGAACAAAAAGCATATAATTTCAACTTCTTTGTTATAAATGATTGAAAAAATACATATTAAAAAATTTTAAAAAGAAAATATTGATATGATATGTACATATATTTGGTAAAATCATATCTTTGTACCCCTCACCCATTTCCTCAACATTTTGGTTGATGACACTGACCAGATTGGTTATCAAATTTGAAAATTTTATTACTCAAAAACTACTTATTGTAAATACATAATTTTTTCACAGAGTTTAGTTGGATTTTTATATTTTTTGAATTCATTAATATTTTCAACATGTTTTGGAAATAATTCCAGAACGAGATTTCAAGAAGACTGAAACATCAGAAGAATACATCCTTAAGTGCTTTAATTGCCTTATTACAATTTATCCACTTAAGATACACAATAAATTATTGAAATTTAATTTTACAAGGAAACCTGCATTGTCAGGATACGGCCAAATGTGGTATTCAATGATAATTTACCCATGAATAAAATAACAAGTTATTTTAACGATTATGCAATGCACGTCTAAAAAACTCTTAAGTTTCTTCAGAAGTAGCCTTTCTCTAAACTTTACTTTAATATGAATTAACTTGGCCTGGTAACTGGTCCTATAAAAGAGAACTTTGATAGAACAGGCCTTGATAATTATTTGAAGCCCATAGGATAGATCTTTGCAAGAAGAGAAATCACAGGTTCCTTTGATATACATTTCATAGCACATTGGAAAAATACTGATAAAATTTTTTATATTCCTTCTACATTTCACACTGTGAAGTATGACAGTAAAACAAAATCCAAATGTGTCAGTGATCATTTGTCAAATAAAATTTCACTGCCAATAGTTCAAACAGTAATTACAAATTTCAAAAAAGTTCAAATGAATAAAATGTTTATGTGAAAATTATAGATAAGCAAAGCTGCATGAATTGCCATTAATCACAAATAACACAGGACAGTGGAAATTTGTAGTCGCAGCTAACATCTATCCTGAAATCTGTTAATTTAAAAAATCTCAAAATATAAATGTACATGCAAATAGATGCAGACAAACTTTGGGTATTGTTCAGTTTTCACAGAAGATATGGAGTCAGTAACTATACAACATTAATATGCTGTTGGCGTGGCCAATGATGCGAGCGCAGCAATAGCCCTGTCCAGAAACTCATTTCCGGAATCAAGATTCTGACTCTAAAATTATAATTTAAAGCAAATTACTTCTCTTACTTTACTTACTTCTATTTCCAGCGAACAAAACCATTTCTAGCCTTAGTATGTAGCACAATATGGCCATATTCACTTTAACAAATAAATTCACTTCGGATTGCATAATGGCTGCCCCCATTTAACAAAGACTTTTCTAAATGACCCATGACCCATGTGTAGAAAATGTCAAAGCTCAAAGGGTATGCTGTGCTCGCTATAAAATTGACCAAAAAAATTATACCCAAGAGATCAACATGTTAGCAGTTAGCATGAGCATATAAAAGCATAAATTCTGGCCTGATTTAATGTATAGAAAAGCTTTTGATAAGAGTCTTCTTTCTCGTTTTTTTGTATGAAACATTATTTGAATATGAATACATTTTACATGTAATCTGTATTTATAGGATCTCTTAAAATATTTCAAATATTATTATGATGTATTTTCAAATAAAATTACAATAATGCATCCTTCCAATAATATCTATAGTGAGTTTGTCAGATAAGCAGTGTACTTGCCCTTTAACTTAGGCAAGGGGGATAATCAAAATTAATTGTCTCCCGTCTTACCAAAACAAATTCATGACACTGAAATTACATCTTGTCAACTGATGCAGGCAAAATACTGCAGAGAAAGTCAGCAATCTAATATATTGAGCAAATAATCAATTAGTGTTGTCATATTTCAAGTAAATTCTCATAAAAAAAGCTAATTGATACTGACTTCTACCTTAAAATGGTCATATCTTATAACAGACTATGCAAATTATTTTTTATTTTACAGGACATTTGGTCTGGTAAACAACCTAGCTTTTTACCAGACCAAAATTTCTAATGTTTAAAATTTCTTTATAAACGGAAGTAGTATACTACCAGAAATAGGATAAACAAAAAAATAACACCCGACATTTGGTCCATAATTCAACAAAATTTTACAGGACTGTTCCATTTTTTACCGGAAATGTCTGACGAGTTTCGCATAGTCTGTAATAAATCCTTATTTTTATTGATTAAAAGATTGGCTTTCTGTCAGATTTCAATACATCATGACTGGTTAAAATTAAAGCATTAGTATAACAACAGAACAACGTCTTATGGTAATGCAATAGCAACATAGACTGTGTGTAGAGAAAATGATTAAAGCCAACTTAACATAGCAAAGATAATTCCTAACATAATCATTTTAAACATTTGCCAAAAATATTAGAAACAGTGTTATTATTCTAAATTTTCAGAAGCTAATTTTAATAAATGAAAATAAAAAAAAAGATAAAAAATGATGAAAAAAAACAACTGGAACTATGGCAGGCTTTTTGGATCCTTTCTTATGTTACCTCTCCCTGTGTTTGGTGTCTTCATAAACAGCTTTATTTAACAACTTAGATGGATCTAAGGCAGTTAAAATAGAATCAAATGAGCAACCATGGTGTATAACTATTGGATATATAATGTCCTAACCACAAAATTTAAATAGATTTCAATTAAAAATACCACACACACACAAACATGAACTATAATATCTGGAACACATTCAGACCTTGTACACACAAAACATACAATCTGGTTTTGTCTAGTTTATCATTGGTGCAAATTTAATTCAGAAAAAAATGATTTTATCTGAAGGAAAAAAAACAGGAATAATATCAAAACTATATTAATTCCATACTTGTGTTTAAACTAAAAACACATAATTCTGTGTAACAATAGTACAAATTCACAATCAGGGATACAATTCAGATTGCAACAAAATGCCTGTTTTAAATCATACAAATGATGAATGTTCCTAAATTTCATATATATGAACTTTTTCTGAATATTTCAGATCCATTTCTTTCCAGAATTTTAGCATTATTAAGACTGTACAGGTTTTTATGTTTGGTATTTCATCTTAATAATTTTTCGTAATGGAACAACCATTTGAAACATTTTTAATGTACAAATTGATAAAAAAATCCTATATAATTATAAATCATCCATCCAATGGAGGTCCCAAATATACCATAGAAATTTCTGTATTTCCATAAACTGCAGATACTGAGGGGTATAATGGTGTATCAGGTAGTCCACGGAAAGCTACACCTGAAAATACAAGTACAAAATTCAAAAAGTGTAAATGCAATTTTTATTAAAGAAAATACAATAGAAACAATTGAAGGGCCAATAAAACTATTATACTATATATAGATTCTACAACGATGACCAGTTGATTATGGAATTTATCAACTCGAGATAATTAAATTTTCATTTTTAAACTTCAAGGCTTGTCCGAAAAATGAAAATTTAATTATCAAGAGTGGATAATTTCATAATCAAGAGTTTTAGAATCTTTTTCTCTTCGCAGGAAATTCCACGAGCATATAACCATCGTGTGGTTATATCAGAATTTATCAAACCGGTCAGATGTATAAATGTGCACAGAATTAGAACAAGAGTCTCAGTGGGCTGAGCCTGTATCGGCCACCTGGCAGTCACAAACTTTCGATTTGATTTGACAATTTCGACCAATCAGAACATGTAAATGCTCATGACGGCAATTTTCTTTCACGGACTAAGATAATTTATGCAAACTTTGTAAAGGACCTTCCTTAGATGCTCTGTAGCAAAAATCACTTCATTTGGCTTTACGGTTTCAGAGGAGGTTTTAAATTTCGACCAATCAGAACATGTAAATACTCATAGATGGCCATTTTGTTTCATGGACTGGGATGATTTATGCAAACTTTGTAAAGGACCTTCCTTAGATGCCTCATACCAAAAATCAGTTCATTTGGCTTTACTGTTTCAGAGGAGAAGAAGTTTTAAATTTCGCCCAATCAGAACACGTAAATGCTCATGACGACCATTTTGTTTCACGGACCGGAATGATTTATGCAAACTTTGTAAAGGACCTTCCATAGATGCTCCATAACAAAAATCAGTTCATTTGGCTTTATGGTTTCAGAGGAGAAGAAGTTTTAAATTTCGACCAATAAGAACATGTAAATGCTCATGACGGCCATTTGGTCAGGTGAGCTAAAAAGGTATTCAGGTAGTCCACGGAAAGCTACACCTGAAAATACAAGTACAAAATTCAGAAAGTGTAAATTCAATTTTTATTAAAGAAAATACAATAGAAACAATCGAAGGGCCAATAAAACTATTATACTATATATAGATTCTACAACGATGACCAGTTGATTATGGAATTTATCAACTCGAGATAATTAAATTTTCATATTTAAACTTCGAGGTTTGTCCGAAAAATAAAAATTTAATTATCAAGGGTGGATAATTTCATAATCAAGAGTTTTAGAATCTTTTTCTCCTGGCAGGAAATTCGCCCAATCAGAACACGTAAATGCTCATGACGGCCATTTTGTTTCACGGACCGGGATGATTTATGCAAACTTTGTAAAGGACCTTACATAGATGCTCCATAACAAAAATCAGTTCATTTGGCTTCATGGTTTCAGAGGAGAAGAAGTTTTAAATTATTTAAGAATAGAATATATGTTAGAGTTATTGGAGTTCAAGCAACCATTATTCAATTAACATTCCATTGTACATAAGTATTGATTGGCATGTTCAGGGATTTACTTTTGCATCTTTTTATCAAAGATACTAATGATCACTATTTTTTCAACCACTCTTAAGCAAATGTCAATGAAAAACTCAAAAATACAAATTGTTTTATTGTAGCTCCTATATTTGACTGTCAAGCCCCCCTCCCTTTTAACTGTAGTTGTCTGAGTTCATTTTCAGACGTCTGTTGCAAGTAATTTAGTAATGTAATGTCTGTTTTGGTGTAATCATAATGTCCTTTTTCATTAAGTTTCAAAAATTAATACTTGTCCAAATGATATTTTTTAGTTATACCTCCTGACAACAGGCTGATTTTTAATAGTGCGTGTTTTTTTTTAATAATGAGGTGGGTTACACATCTTAAATTGTTCCATCAATATACATATAAAAACTCACCTAAAAATTCATAATTCTTTTCAAAAGCTAATGTATTGTCTTCACAATCAAGTATTACTCTTATTCGTTCTCCAACCTGAAATGTAAGTTTTAACAATAATCTAAAAACATTTATAGTTAGTAGAATAAGTACATTTAAAACTATTTGTAACAATGTAAGCTCAGTTTATATTGGACCTACAAAAAGTGAGCATTAGCTAGAAATGTTAAAATTGGTACATAATTTAATAGCAGTCAAAATGTACAAATCTGGCTAAAATTCTAATAGCTGGTGGTCTTATACATGTACTACACTATTACACAAACTCTAACATAACAAAGTAGTAAACACTTCCATACTGAGTTTAATGATATGTCATAAAGTTTAATTGAAACCGTCAGTATTCATAAGAGGCCTGTACAGGGCTCACCACACTTCTAAATTTTTGGGAGAAGTGACGTCTCTCTTGCAACCAACCAGGGAGAAGTGAGGACCTCATAGGGAGATTTCAGAGAGAAGTCAGGGATCGCTGCAATGTTTTCATACCTGTACATATATATATGCATTTTAAAGCCTTTCAACCCTTATTTAAGTTTTTACTTTATTCCATGTCATACTGTGGTTTGAATTATATGATAGAGGCAATACATTATCACAATTTGAATATTGCCTTTGGTGTACTAGCTATAAAAGAGATGAAATAGGTACTGCATTGGAGGGGGGTTCCAGATTCTGTTTTAATTTAATAAATTTCTTTATATTTTCCATTTTTCTCTACAAAAAAATTTGTATTTTAGGATCTTATGATAGAATAAAAAAATGTTAAAAAATGAGTTTTGGTTAGGTGCAAGAGGAATGTGATATGGATTTGTTTGTCTATTGAAAGGTACAAGTTTATACAGGTAGCTGCAAATTTCTGAGATGTTAAGCTAAAAAATTCTGAAGAATTATTTTTCGATCTTTATTTCTTTCCATTTTTTCTTTTATCTTTTTAAAATATTATTCTTTGTTTATAATAGGGACATTATTCTGTATTCTTTTCACCCCTTCAAAAGTAAAAGAAATTTTTATGCCCATATGGTGAATCCTTTCATTTCTTTATCTGTTCTATTTTGTTTAGTTTACAATAATCTCTTTCAAATCAATTCTTTATTGTTTAAATATATTGCATGTTGTCAGTTAACACCTAACTGTGAAGTAATTAGACAAAGGGAGGCAAATCAAATTTAAAGGGTGAATTATCTCCCTTTGCGATAAATGCCGCCAATAGTAGAAAATCTTCCAATTTTGCAACTTCTTGCTAACAAAATGACAGACTGATGAGTTATTTTCACTTCCAGCTTTGTAGAATTGTTAATGTTGTTACAAAAACAAAGTTTTTGATCATTTCATCACAAGATTTTCCTTTACGCCATGATAATTTGACAAAAATCTAAAACCAGAACTGAGACAAGTCAGAAATTATACGGCAACTTCAACTTCCCTTTTGGGGTATCCTTAAGGCGATTTCGTCTTTTAAAAGGCGACATTTTCGCCCACTTCCCCCAGTTTGGTGAGCCTTGCCTGTAACAGAATTACACATCAAGGGCTTTGAAAGCGCAGCATGATACAACTACAACATGTCAACAGGTAAACAGTTAAAGTACGTCTGGACACACTATTATGCTTGACCCATTAAGTGTTGAATATTATAATATATATTACACAAAAATATTGGACCTACCACAAAAACCAGAAGAAAAACAAAAATTTAGAAATCCAGCCAATTTGTTTTTTTTGGCACCTGTAAACCGCTCCATCTCAAAAACTTTAAAAGATAGGAAAAATATGTTGTCTTTCTACTGAAAGCACCCCAGATGAATACCTTGAAATCAGACGAAAAATCAAAATTTAATATTTCCTCAAAACCATAACCCCTTGTATCTCTAAAGCTATAAGATAGAAAAAAATAGTTGACATATTAACGAAATTAATTTGAATTAATAGAAACTAAAGGCTCAGAGGGCTGAGCCTGTACCACTCACCCGGCATGCATGAAAGCCATTTTTATTGATGTACTTCAAAGAGAGAAGTCGCTTCTCCCTATCATTATGAAGTGTGGTAAGCCTTTTTCTTCAAGGTCCTTCTTATGTAATTTACAAGTCAGCATAATTTAATATTTGGCAGTTCTCCAGAATATTTTTGCATGTATTTCCCATGGGGTCTTATGTTAACCTAAGTCCTCTCATAAGGCCATCAACCAATCAGAAGCAAGAATTGCCCATGGTGGCCATGTTTGTCGCCTGAACTGGACAAAATGAGGAAACTTTGTGAAACCTCAGACAGACGCTTCCTGTCAAGTCCGGTTCCCTTTGGCCAAGCGGTTTCAAAGAAGATGATTATCTATCAACCAATGAAAGACAAGAAGTGTGCATGACAGCCATGTTTGTTGCCTGATCAGGACAAAATGAGGAAAGTTTGTAAAAAAACTCCCAATAAGATACTTTATATCAAGTTTCGTGCCATTTGGCAAAGTGACTTCAGAAGAGAAGATTTTTTTTATATCAGCCAATCAGAAACAAGAACTACTCATGGCAGCCATATTTGTATTCCGATCGAGACAAAAGGAGGAAAATTTATAAAGGAAATCCCATATATGCTTCCTGTTAGGTTTCGTTCCATTTGGGCAAGTGATTACAGAGGAGAAGATTCTTTTATATTAGCCAATCAGAAACAAGAACTGCCAATGGTGACCACATATGTACTCCGATCAGGATGAAATAAAGATATTTTGTAAAGAACCTCCCATAGATGCTTCCTGTCAAGTTTCATTCCATTCGGCCAAGCCGTTCAAGAGAAATTTTTTTTTTTTAATCAACAAATGAGAAACAACAATTGCCTATGGTGGCCATGTTTTTTACCCGATCGGGACTAAATGAGGAAATTTTGTAAAGAACCTCCCATAGATGCTTCCACTCAAGTTTCGTTCCATTTGGCCAAGCGATTTCAGAGGATTTTTTATATCAACCAATCAGAAACAAGAGCTGGCCAATAGATTCAAATAGTGGCCAGATTTGTAGTCCGTTTGGGACGAAATGAGGAAATTTTATAAAAGACCTCCCATATATGCTTCCTATCAAGTTCTGTTCCATTTGGCCAAGCAGTTTCAGAGGAGAAGTTTTTTTTATATCAACCAATCAGAAACAACAATTGCCCATCGCGGCAATGTTTGTTGTCTGATCGGGAAGAAATGAGCAATCTTTATAAAGGACCTTATAAACGACGGACAATGTACGCCAAATGATGACAAAAGCTCACATGGCCTTTGGCCAGGTGAGATAAAAATTCCAACAAGAACTGGATGAAAAATCAAAAAATTTACATATCAAGCCATATTGCTTTTTATACCCTTTTAACCCCTTATATCTCAAAAACTGTGACAGTAGAAATCTGTTGACATACTATTTTTATTATTATTATTTCTATTTCATTACCTAATTTGGTTATCGGAAAATTTAATAATTATTTATTAGCTTGGACTTTATTCCCTTATATGGTTATGGTCAATCAGGTAGACTTTTTGATCTTCTTTTTAAATATCTGGACAGAACTAGTTTTTTATTTAGCCTTATTTGTATCTTTACCCATTTACAATTCGAATCCACAAGAGTTTATGTCAGATATATATATTTTCTGTATGTACAAATGTAAGTACTTTTTGTTATATTTTTACCTTTCGTTTTTGGTCAATTTTGTTATATACAAATGTAAAGTTGAAATATTTGTAAAGCATTTCACTGAAACTTTGGTAAAAGAATACTTAGATTTTCAGCAATACTTAATTCAAAATTGTATAAATTACTGAGGATAAAATATTGTTAACTAGTTTACAACTGGGTAAATATTGATTTATCTATTGTATAGGTATGGTTACTGTATTATGTGTATTGGTTGATGCTTGGTGTTAGGTGAACATGTAGCTGACCAGACTATATAAATGCATTTCTGTGCAGTTATTGTCAAAGTGATGGTACATGTTTTAAACCTTTTATATTTTTTAGTTCTAGTGAATTTAGTATGGCTAATTAGTTGTATTTGATTGTCTGAATAATTTTGTGATTAATATTTCGAATGAGAATTGTAGTAATTTTCTTCATTTTGAATTAACTATTTAATAGATTAGAAAAAAAAAATAACAATCCAAAGATACTAATATTAGATATGGTAAATTTATACTATGCTGTATACGACACATTTCAAGGAGTTACCTCTCATCAGCAGCATTAAAACCGAAACATTTGGAAGACCAAAAACCCAACTTATATTAAACAAGAAGTACTCAACCAAAAATACCAAATAGGAAGCCAAATTTCAGCTAAGGAGATCTACCATGTGCAATACAAGGAATGAACCCTTAGTATTTCTATTATTTTTGAAGAAGTCATGTTTTTGAAAAGATAAAATGACAAGTACATGTTTATAAAAGATAGTTGTAATTACTATCTAGATACATATGAAATGATTTTATAGTTTCTATTTGAATCTATTGACATTAATTATGGTAATTTTTGTGTATATATTGTTATTATAGTTGTGATTAAATGTTTATTTTTAAGAGGCTATTTTATCATATGCATATGCATATGTTTATGTAAATAAACTTAGAACCCTAGGAAGACTTCTTCTTTAATATCTGAAGCATGGTTACACTAGAAGCACACATCAAGATGATTTAAAAGATAAAATCCCCATTAAAATCAGATGAAAAATAAAAAATTTAGATGTCCTTCAAAAAGTTGTCTTTCCTGTTTTACTGGTTGTACATAATACTATATGGTAGTTTAAATTTAAGTTTTGTAATATACATTGTATTAAATGATGAAAAACTGACAGATTTCCTATTATTATAATAATTATCTCCCCTGATTTCTATAAACTTTAAACAAGTTGTTTATTTTGCACCAGTTAATCTTACAATATTTTCTGTTAATAAAGATTTACAGTAAATAAGGCAAGGAAACTTTTCTCAAATTACAGCAATTCTGGTATGGATACAGACAATAAGAAGGCTGCCATAAAGTGTGCTTCATGTTAGTACAATGTAATACTTGGTTTTACTGGTTGTAAGAAATAAAAATATTGCCGGATCAATCTAAAACCATACATGTACATGTGACAGACTGCCCAATGCCGATCAGGAGTTTGGGACTCAAACCTGGTTTATTATCAATATATTTTCATACATCCTCCCAAGTCAGGGTTTTGTATCCACCTTCGTTCCTACAAACCCCTGACATCATAAATTCATATGTTGGTACTTCTCAAGGTCAAAAGGGAATCCATTTGCATCGTAGGTACAATTTTTTAGGTCACACCAGGCAGCCGAATGTTCAACCCGCAAAATATGAATGTTAAATCTCAGGGGTTTGTAGGAACGAACGTGGATACAAAACCCGGACTTGGGAGGAGGATTTTCATGCTGCGTTAAAAATTTGCTAGCCTTTTACTGGAATATATTTTTTCTATTACTATGACTTATTATTACTTATTTTTAATTCATCACAGAGACACTAAAATAGATCATACATAAAGTTATTCTGTTGGTTTTTGAGAAAAAAAACTAGATACTTTTGGGTTTGACCATTTGAAATGATTCTTGATTTACATCCTAGTTACAATGTATACATTTTTTCTGTACTACCGAACAATTTATGAATTATTTCCATGTCCGTTCAAGAAACAAAAATGAAACTTTTGTTTTGTAAACTTTCTTGCTGTTTGCAGTTGTTAGAAAGTTTTCTAGTTTAATAAATAAATAAAAATCTGTTATAAAATTCTATAATCTTACAAAAATTGATTCTGGGACCTTCTCTACATCAACAGTGTAAACTTTTCAAAACAATTGACAAATTTGGACATTTTTTGATAACGGGATTTTTAAATCTCAAACGGAAGGACATAGGGGACCTCTACATGTACCTATATCTAATAATCAGAATTTGTACTTCAGTCAAGGGAATCACATGTATGATCTAAAGATGAGTGCAATATAAATAATAAGTCATAATGCTTGGCAAAATCATAATCTGATAATCCCTAATCCTGAATTTAGTATACTTTCTCTTTTTTCACATTTTATGGAATGAAACGTACAAACAAAACATTTTGAGCACATAGATTTGTAAAAGGGATGAATTTGTTTACAACAAACAGCCAAGAAATGGATATGGTACTTTTTTATTTTCGCAAAAAGTTTACCAGGAGTGCATTGTGTATTAGGCCAAAAAAAAATATGTATGTTTAGGGTTATATCATCCAAACAAATAGAGTAGGTAGGTATGCATTATCATTTTATTTTTTTGCGACATGATTTCGAGTTGTCCGGTCAGTCTTGCTTTGGTCCGAGTTCTCCATGGGCAGTGTTTACCCAAATTTTTAATGATTGGATTATTTCCCTTTGTTATAGGTGGGGAAAAAATGGCAGCAAAGTTTTTATTTCATCACACGATTTAAGAATTTCCTTAAAATGGCTGTCATATTCGCAATTGTGAACATTGGGATGTATCAGGCAATTGATTAAATTTATTGGCAACTCTAACTTCGCTTTTGACATGAACTCAGTTAATTTTTCACTTTACGACGGAAATAAAATGGTTCAGGGTCGGCACTCAAATTAGGGTCGGTCGTGTAACAGTAAACAGACATATATATATTTTAAATGGTCTCTGTAATGTAAAAGAATGTATAAATGCATTATAAATATAAAAATTTCACACCTGGTATGTAGGAGCATTATTCAAAGTAGGATAATTGCCTTGACTATCACCATTGTGTATTAGGTGATTGTCAACTAAATTCCAACCCCAGCTTTGATCATCTCCACCTAATAAACTGACATATCCTAAACTATGTAATGAAGCTTTTTTTGTTGCTATTCCGATCACTGCAACAGTCCCAAGAGGTCCTTCCCACCACACTTCCCAACAATGACGACCGGCTTTAAAACCTATTTTCCCTCTTGCTCCATCAGTGCTTTGGGCTACTGGATTTCTATGAACAGTAAATCCTTTAGATTTCACAACAATATTTTTCGAACAATCGTTTAAATTCCAGTTATGAAAAAACGCCCTTAGTTTCGATTTGTATGTTGGAACGTTTTTCAAAATGTCAGATTTCAAGACTTGTTCAGTTAGTTTCCTTATACAATGGAAACGCCAGACATCATTATTTTCATCGTTCAGGAATTGATACCATTTCTTACACACTAAAGAACAATTTCTTAAATCGGAAATATTTAAATAAGAGAAAATTGATTCTAAAATCTGAGGAGGAAGGTTGGCTGCAGCAGCCATAACGGCGAGACATCCGGAAAATCTTAACCCCAATGGAAAATACTATACAACAATGTCCTTTATTACAATACATCAGGTTTAATTGTTAACATAGGCCTACAATACATGATAAAATGTGAAATTGTTCATTTTATAACTATATTTTAAAATATTGTTTGAACCTATTTGTGCAATCATTATTTAAAAAGATTCTTAAAATGATTATAATGGCGTTGTATGGTATGTATAGTTCGTAGTTTATTTTTGGTTTTCAACACAAGCAGTAAATCACGTGCGTGTTGCGAGATTCAACTGTTCAAGATGTCTGCGCCCTTGAAAACGAATAAAATGCTATTAAAATTGAATTAAGGTAACTGGTCAAGATATATATTTGAAAATACACCTTCAAAGGCTTGGCGTGGTCACATAACAGTAGGCCTAGTGAACATGCAAGATTTATTGCCATATAATTTGGACAAATAGATATTTAGATCATATTTTTGCATATATGGCAAGAAATTAGTCCAAGTCCATTTTAATATACTTGTTTTGTAACCAGTTACAAAATGGTGACAATATATTGCCAAATTAAAGCATCGATGCAGATTAAGCACAAGTCATGTAAAATCTGAAATCTACCTTTTTGTACTTATAAAGTGAGAAACGGAATCGAAACGAAACGAAATATAACGAAAAGTGAACTTTTATTGTCTGATCAAAAGTTTCAGCTTCATGTAATGCTGCATTAAACCCGAGCAATGAGCCAATGTGGATTTCTAAAAGACCTAATTTACCCCTTTTCGCCCAATTTCCTCCATCGAGGTCGACAGTCTGTAAAATAATTAAATTTGACATGTATATTCAACAGTTTGGTTACCTTTGAAATAATATATACTGTAGACCTTACTTTAAGGAATGTTGAATTTTGGACCTATTTCTTATTTCTTATAACAATAAATAGCTTTCCATTATATGAATTCTGAGATGGTCTATCCGCAATCTAATTAAAAACCGATCTCTCATCGCTCCCGTTTTCTGATATGTCGCGTGGGAGATCTAACGAAACCCGCTTTGAGGTCACATGTGAGTGACCTCGTAGGTGTGTCCTGTTCCACCAATGAAATTGCGGCTTAGGCGATCTTGTAAGTTCGTGTGGTAAAGGGATGTAACTCATTTTATTAACGAAGAAATCGTCAGTCCCCAGAATTCATAAACTTTTTTGATTGGCTTACTGATAGGAAGTCAACTCATTTGCATGTCATTATAAATTCATAAGTTCCAGTTCACTCACATGTGACCTCAAAGCGGGTTTCGTTAGATCTCCCATGCGACATATCAGAAAACGGGAGCGATGAGAGATCGGTTTTTAATTAGAATGGTCTATCCGCAAAGCTAAACAACAGGAAGAGACAAAAGAAACCTTTGAGACCCCCATGATCAATCATCTATAACCAGAAGAGCCTTCAATCTACCATTCTATTTCCTGTCGCAGAGCTGAACGCACGTGAAATTAATTCACTCTCACAGAACTAGAGAAGACATTTCACATTATCAGGATAATTGTAATACTAAGTATTGCCCTTTACTCATGTTTTAGTGTGTTTTATAGAGACATATTATTGTAAATACAACTATTAGTACGTTGTGCTTTTTGCTTATTATTTGAAAATTGACTTTTGAGACACATAAGTTTATTCTTTAAGTTGCATATTATTATGGATTTTGATGAACCTATGAATCCAATTACTGGGGACGATGCCCTTTGGGATGGGTCAGTTTTAAACCCTATTGGTTTAGGGATTAATACTTCACTTGCTCAAATTCTACCTGTGACTTCGGTCCTCAGTTACTTATACTATTTTGCGCCCAGTGGATTCAGTTGTTTCAACTGTTATTGCACCCAACTTTTTAACTGGGCTTAATGCTGTGCAGGTAAGTAATGGTACAGGTAACCCTCGGGTACGGTTACCCTCTAGTACTGGGTATCCTAGGTGGCTCCAGCCTTCTTGGCCTATGCCTTATCCTTTCTATATGGATATCCTAATGATCCTTCTTACATGCTGCCTGTCTGTCCAACTAATCCTGATAGTGTTCCTAGTAACACCCTCAGGTCTAGTGCTGGTGTGTCACAACCTGCTGCCTCTTCTCAGCATTTGGTTGTCTCTGAGGTTAATGATTTTAAGCCGTCTTTCTCTTCTCAGTTTCAGAGTTTTCAGCAAGGTTAAGAGTTTTGGAATCTACTGGTAATTCCAATTCTTCTAAAGGCTGAAGCTAATCCTCCTTCCTCGAAATTTCTCTAAGAGAAAACACTCATATGTGTGTTCCTTCTCCTCCTAGAATAAAGAATTTATCTTCTTTTGAGACTTCTTGTGGTTTTTTGAAGGAATCTTCTGCTTCATACAAATCCTTTCCTGAATCTAAACATGTTGGGTCAGTACTTCAGGTAGTTATGGACAAGCTTGAGGAGTCCTTGGTTGAGACTCCTGCTTCAAGTTCTTCCAGGTTCCCTGGTTTTGGTGTGCTTCCTTTCCCGGCAGGTTCAAGAGCAAGGATTTTGAGGTACATGGCTGTTCCATAGGCAAGACAGCTCCTACTTGTGACAAGTCTTCATCTTCTTTGTTAGGCTCAAAGTGCTCTCAAAGAGCATTGATGGTCTATGTCTACTGTTTGGGCTAAGACTGAGAATTTATTGAGAAGTACTTCTCATGTTCTTGGTAGTGCAGACTACTTTCTCACTGCTGCTGCATCTTTACTTCAGGGCAAAGAAGGTGCAGAATTTGATGATATAAAATCTTTCCTTTTGCAGGTTGATCAATCTATTGGAGTTGCTCAGTTACTACTTATGGGCTGTCTTTCTAATTTTACTCTTTCTAAAAGAGCTGAAATTTTAGAGAAATTCTCAGTCCTCTTCTAACTTCTCCTCTGACAGATAAGATTTTTGGCCTACTGTGGATTCATTATCCAGTCAACACAGAGTGGAAACTTCATCTGGGAATTTTCAATTCTCTCTGCCTTCAGTGGGGTCGCCCTCACATTGATCTGTTTGCTACGTCTCTGAATCACTAACTTCCAACTTCTGTGTCTCCAGTCCTGGACCCACTACGCATTTCCCCCGTTCAGGTTTCTTTTCCAAGTACTTCAAAAGATAACTCGGGAGTCTTGTCGGATCATTCTTAACTGTATGACAGTTTTAAAGTACTTTTATTTATTGTTTTGTGACAGGTGTGAACAAATTAAAGCACCTGCAATAATTAAAAAAAAATTGTTGACAACTAGTAATTATCTATTATAGTAAGGTAATTGATTGAACAAATAAATTATTTTTTGTAACAGAAACATCATCTTTTCTTTATTGATCAAATAGTTTTGTATATTGTAGTAATTTCTGGTTCTTTGTTGAATAGATGCACAGATTTTAAATCTGTTATCATAGTCATAGAACTAGTCACTTATTTTATTTAATATATACCAATATGATAATTTCTTTATAACACAATGTCATTGTGAATGCTCAAATATAAGCATTACAAAATGATACACTCTTTATACACAGTTTTTCCAAACCAGAAGAATTTTAACTTTTCAGAACCTCAATTTTTTTAAATTATTTAACATTTATTTAGGTGTATTATATATTACAAAGTAATTTTGTGGATACATTGTACATGTAATTGTTAGGTAGAATATTGGCAGTTGTAATTGATCAAATGTTCAGATATTTTTTATTTTATATATAATTTATTTGAAATGCAAGGTTATACCCCTAGGGGTTGATTGTGATCAGATGATGAAGATGTTATATGAAGAACAATCTGAAGGCATCATTTGTAGAACATATATAAAGTTGTATGTTTTTAATTAGGAACTTGATACGATGTTGCATTTTAGTTATAATCCGAAAAGAAATATATGTAACATAAAATAATGTCCTCCATGAAATGACGTCTGCAGACAGTATTTCACAGTGAAATACTGTCCTGGACAAAATTCCATTATGAAATATTGTCCTTCAAAATGGAATTTTTTCCATTCAGTTTGGACAATATTTCACTGTGATATTTTGTCTGTGGCCAGTTTTTTTATAATAAAATACTGTCTAGGACAAATTTTCATTATGAAATAACATCCTTTGGCATTAATTTTGCCCATTCTCTGTTGACAGTGAAAAAGTGTCCACAAAATGTAAGAATTTCTTAATTCCATTCTATAGTAAGTTTATGCAAATCTTATATAAATCAAACATACATATACATTGTGTAACATAAAAATTATTTTTCAAAAAGACATTGTAATACATGTACATGATAATAGTATTAATATGATAAAGTATTTTTCAAAAAGACATTGTAATACATGTACATGATAATAGTATTAATATGATAAACTTCAGGTTTAAAACCAATGTAATAACACCCTTGACCAGGTCCACCAATATTTTTTTTTGCCATCCATTTTAGATAGTACAATTTTGAGGTTTATTACTTACATGTATATTTATTTCGTATAAAATAAAACATTTTAATAACTGCCGTTATTTCGTTGATGGTACAAAATTTCATGATAATCAGTCTGGAAATATTTTTTGTCCTAAAAATGAATTTGAATTACCACCCTTTGACCAGACAATATTTCATAACAATCACAATGTGAGGTATTGTCTCAAAAGGGAAAAAAGTACATATAGTCCATCTCCGGATACAATTTCATAGACAAGGACAAAATTTAATAATATTTCACAGGACAATATTTTGCTTTACATATACGTCCCGTGGTCAAATTACCTATACCTATAGCTGATTTTAAAGATTTACAATACATATATTTCCAGGTTTTGTTTATTGATACAAGTGCACCATGATACTGTGTCACCACTGTGCCAGGCTTTTCAATGTGTTGGCATTAAGGAGATCAGTGTCTACACTTTCTCCCTTAGCTCAATCATTTAACAGTAAACCATTCAGAAAACTTGATTTGAGATTTGCAAAGCCAGAGTCTGTAAGTATATTGGAACAAATTATTTTAAATATGTTTAGAACTGTACACATAACTACCCTGTCCATCTTTCAATGTATCTAGTAAGCACAACACCTAAAGAATCTGATAGAATTCAGTGAAACATAAAACAAAGGAATTGCACCCTTTTGAAGATGTGTATGAAGCAGAAAAATTCCTGACAAACACATTGAAGGGGAGATAATTTGACATATCCAGATAACATTTATTTGATGCACCATATGTAGTTCATATGGTATCAGCCATGTAATCACAACTTGTCTTCTGATAAATTTCAATAAAACTTAAGCAAATAAAGATATGTATGGAAAAAACATAATTGTATCCAAATATCTTGAAACAGAGATATTCATTTTGAGATTTTGCTTACACAGGCTCTGCCTCTGGTTCATTTTGTTTTTATTTTTATTTCATAATTTATAGAAGACTTTGAAATTCAAAATTATTCATTTTAGTTTTGCGAATAGAACTGCAAATGATTCATTGAGTTATTTTGTGAGGATATTAATTGTGAAATTTTTAAAACACATTTTTGTCACGAATACATTTTTAAAAGTTTTACGTATGCACTTATTTCTGTTTGACCTGAAATAAGAGTGGTATACAACTTAGTGAGAATAAAGTAAGAATAATCCTTGGCTTGAGGAACACATACATGTACATTTTTTTTGGAGCATTTAAAATACATAAAGTTTTTCTACATTGAGTGAAAAAAATTTAATTTAAATAATAATTTATCATTAACATATCTTTATATCTATAAGTCATTAGAAAAAAAATACTTTTATATTTAGGGTCTATTTTTAATACCAGAACTGATAAACTGTACAGGATTTTACATTTTACAAGAAAGAGTGGAAAATGAGATTGATGAACTCATCCAAGAAGCTACAAGTCCAAGCAGAAAAAGGAAGATTGTACAGATATTTGATCAAATGTCAGATTCGCTCTGTAGAGTAGCAGATATGGTAAATAGTGTTAAAATCAGCTAATGGTACAATTATGCCTACATACTGTTAGGCACCATATGTACTTGATCCTATTGCACCAGCATTTTGATTTGAAAAATTTTACGGGAGTTATGGGACTTTAACTTTTTCAGCCATGTAAATGGTTTAACTTACTTCTTTGGATATGTTCATGGATTAATTAATTCTAGTGGCAAATGTTAACCTGAACAGCTAGTAACCACACTTACATTTTAATCATAATTT
This sequence comes from Mytilisepta virgata, assembly GCA_028015205.1. NCBI lineage: Eukaryota > Metazoa > Mollusca > Bivalvia > Mytilida > Mytilidae > Mytilisepta > Mytilisepta virgata. Next base: position 47,147,690 of record CM051518.1, on the reverse strand, counting down.
ATAAGGGTTCTTCCTTCTATAAAATCATACTTAGCTTTTTGTTTGGAACATCAATTAGTGGTATGAGATTAGAAACATTTCTAAGATAAAAAAAATATTTAAAAAAAAAATGTTTTCTATGTTAAGGAATGGGAAGTAATTGAGGGATTTTGTTTTTATTGTTCTTTGGTTTAGAGATCAAAATACAAAATTGTCTTCCTCATCCCCTTAAAATAGGTACTTTGGCACAAATTTCTTTCATTACTTAAATACTCATTTCATCTGACAGCTGGGTTCTCATGTTCAGGTGTACTATTTGTCATTAATATATAAAATATTAACTTATTTAAATTTTTACCGCATTGGAAGCATGATACATATGATAGCAAAGTATTGCATGATCATAGCAAATCTGTGCTGACTTATTTGCCTTTTTTCAGGCTGACTTTGTACGAGTTGCCCACCCAGACCCTAAGTTTGCCCAAGCTGCAGAAGAAGCCTGTATTAAACTATCAGGTGTGGTAGAAAGGTAAATATACAGACTATGTAGCAATCAGTTTGATAAAGTTATATACCATTTCTATGCAAGTTGGATAGACAAATAGTAGGTTTTCAAGCTACTGGTACCATTATTGTCCCCCGCCGCAACTAGTAATGGTCTGCATCCGTCTGTCTGTCTGTCATAGTTATTTGTGGACGCAACTCCTCTCAGTTCGGTGACCGGATTTTATTAAAATTTTGTAGGACTGTTAGGCACCATATGTGCTTGATCATATCGCACCACCATTTTAATTTGACAAATTTTATGGGAGTTATGGGACTTTAATGTTTTTGTGCATGTGACACTAGATGAACACTTTGTGGATGCAAATTTTTGTTTGTATTGTACTGCAATTTTTTTATTATGTGTTGTCATCCATACTGTGCCGCCATTTCAATAATACACATGCTGTATATCTCGTGGGGCTTCGACTTTTCTCTCCGGCGGGGGACATATGACTACAAATAGCAATCTTGTTGTTTTAAGATTAAACAGTTTTTACCATCATAATAGATATCAGTTCTCTGTGTGATATGATTTCACCTACCAGAATATAGGAATGAACAGAAATGTATGTAGTAAAAGATGTATAAAAAAGATATTTTTGATTTATTTCAGTCAAATAATGACATTTTTGTATTTACAGTCTAAACACAAACACAGAGATATATAAAGCATTATCTGATGTACTAGAACATGGAGATATAGTTTCAACAGATGATATTGACCAGAGAGTAGGGGAATTATTTCTTTTTGACTTTGAACAGAGTGGTATACATCTGAATGAGGATAAGGTAAAAATAAATATATTACGGGTAATATCTGTTGGTCAGTTTTTGAGACCATAATTTAAAGGACCTTGTCAGTGTTCCAGCTAGGAATTAAGGGCAGAGGGATTAGGATAATGGGTACTTTATCGTGTTTCCAGATCTGAAAAGGGAAAACAACATCTAGTCAACTTTTAAGATATATCTATTCTTCACTTGTAAGAGTCCTACTAGTTTCTCTGCACTTTTAATTCATTTTCAATTAATTCAGTATTGTTTTTGTGTATTAAAATAGTGATTTGTTGTATTTTATATTATACATGTACTTATTGCAGAGGGTAGCACTGAAAAGGCAGAGGGGTGCATTGTTATAGGGGCATGATGGTATGCCCTCGATTTTGAGCTATGTGGGTACTGTTTGTAGTGTGGGCTGCCGTTTAAAGCCACCTAAATGTTATCAATCTTTTACCATTTTCAATTGGCTCGTCACGACTACATGTACTAATGATCACTAGCCTGTCAATGCTGAGGTTGTGAGTTTGAATCTCAACTGTGGTGGTGTGTGTATGACTCCGATCTTAATTGACAAGGACTGCCAATTTTCCTACCGAAGGTAGGTGGTTCTCCCTGGTACTCCAGCTTCCTCCACCAATAAAAACTGGCCGCCGCGAAATAGCCAAATATGCTGAAAATGGCATAAAACCCCAACTCAACAAACAAACAAAACCATTTTCAATTTCATCAGATGTTATCCCAACCATACATAACATATAACCTATCATTTTCATTTTGAACTAGATTTTCCAATGAATGTATGGAAGGTGGGTGGGAAGCTCCAAAGAATGATATAGGAAAATTCAATTCCACAGCTCATTTCTTCTTGTCTAGTAAATTGAGAAAGTGGTTTGGCTTGTGAGCACAGTACATGATATTATTGTTGATTATTTTATGTGCTGGTACTATTAGTATAACTAATCCCTGAATTTAAATACCAGAAATAAACAACACAGTAAATCAGGAGTGTGCACAGTGCACAAGTTATTTACAGCTGTAGTTTGGTCACAAGTTGTTTATTTAAGGTATTTATTCAGTGATTAGTTTTACTTTTTATTGCATTGTACAGAATCTAGAATTTTGGCAGAAATAAATTGAAATAAACGGACTATCTCTTTTGAAATGTCTCCAGGCAATTGTGATGTTACTTCCTAATGTGAAATATCGGCTGTTCGTTTCACATGTGATTTACCAGATTTTCTTTCACTCTGATACTTTTGTAAATTACTGGTTACAATATAATAATGCTTTTTATTCAGAGAAAAAAATTTATAAGGTTGAATGAGAATATTCTACTTCTGGGAACTTACTTCATGAAAGGAACACAGGTATCATCAGCCATATCTAAAGACAAGTTACCAGAACATGTTAGAGATTGGTAAGATACTATATATTGATCTTAGGTCGAATATCAATATCAAAACTCATTTAGATATTATATAATATCCAGTTCTAATTAGTCTTCATATGCACACAGATTTTATTCTAGATCACAGTTTTGTGCACTTTAAGGCAAAACAGTATTACACAACATATTGCAGTTTTTCGTATTTTGTAGTACTTGTAAATTCATGGGGAATGCTCAAAATATATGCAAATGTTTAGAATACATGTAAAGTAACAATATTATACATTTATTTCCCTTGCATTAGTGAAATATGAAGATTTTTTCACCCGAGGAAACGTGACATTTCGAGAGTGAACAAATCTTCATATTTCACTAATGCAGGGGAAATTAATGATTTATTCCACTATCCCTAGTGTATTTTGAATAACTGGGATATGATGGTGAAACACGAATCTGAGAGAGAAACACGATGTTTTGTTCAATATCACGTGGGAGAGTCTCAACCAATGACATACGTATATAGCTATGAATTAATACATATAGTGGAATAAATTTATTTGTTTTGTAGCTCTGCTGCAAACTGTTTCACTATAAAACTGAAGTTCACTCCATACATTATGATCATTTAAATTTTTGACAGATTTAATCAAATGTACATAAAATAAACATAAAAGGTATTACTCCAAGAATATGCTCTGATTTAAATTTTCTTATATTTATACTTTATTTCAGTTTTAACATAGATGGAGACAATATACATGTAACAGGCCTATTTTCTGATCATTATAACGATTCAGTAAGTCAAAGATTTTCATACATTAGCTGTCGGGTATAGATTCAAAGCAATGAATATCAAGAATTGTAATGAAGATGAATTCATTTGAAGAATATGAATTAATGAAGATTAAGAGAAAGTTTTAGGAATTTTTGTCATTTCCAAATGGAACATAGCAGAACAAGAATAAAAGATGCAAAATTTATTAAACAAGTTGTAGATTTTGCTTTATATATCTTTATTTTTGATTGAGTATAAGTACAATTTTGTTCAATACATTCAGCTTTTTAATGTTCTTTGTCCCTAGTAGACTACATGTACATAGAGAACTGCCAAAATAATGCAACATTTTATTTGCCAATTAATTATGACACTATGGTATTTAGCAGATTCATTAGATGGAATACCTGTATGAAATCAGAACACCTGCAGTGCATCTATCTTCAACAGGTCACTTTGCATTAAAAGTGGCCATTTTTGGAAGAATATTTTTTATGTTAAATTGTAAACTCAAGATTTTTAATTACACATGTATGTTACAGTTCACTGATAGTTGATTTTACTCGGGTAACACAAACAGTGAAACACCATGGATATCTCAAATTACATTTGAAATCCTATCTCAGTACCTCTATTTCTCACACAATTATATAACTCAAACTGATGTCATTGGTAATTCACGTGTTTCAGCAATCAAAGCTCCACTGAATACTAGAAAATTACACACAATTCTTGAATTAATACCTTGTGACTGTAAAGTAAATTGTTTTTCACCTATTTTATCCTTTTTAAATATTTATGTTTGTATTATTTTCACAATATTATTAGGTGAGAGAGGCTGCATATAGAATATTTCTATATCCAGATAAAAATCAAGATGAACTACTGAATAATCTTCTGTTAGCTAGATACAGTCTTGCTAAGCTTGTAGGATTTCCAACATATGCTCACAGAGCACTGAAGGGGACAATGGCAGAATCGCCAGGTAAAACAATACTTTTTGATATGAGGCAACAAACATTTTATTAGTTTTCTGTTCCAAATTTAAGAAAAAAATAATGGGAGAAATAAATACTTTTATGAAAAAAAAAAAACTATCTTCAGATTCATATTACTATTAGCTCACCTGGCCAAAGGCCATGTGAGCTTTTGTCATCACTTGGCGTTTGTCGTCCGTCCATCTGTTAACTTTTCACATTGTAATCTCCTCTGAAACCACTGAGCCAAATGGAATTAAATATTGCAGGAAGCATCTATGTAAGGTCATTTATAAAGATTGCTCATTTCGTCCCAATCAGACAATAAACATGGCCGCCATGGGCAGTTGTTGTTTTTGATTGGCTGAGTTTTCAAAAATCTTCTCCTCTGAAACTGCTGGGCCAAATGGAACAAAACTTGACAGGAAGCATATATAGGAGGTCCTTTATAAAGTTTCCTCATTTCGTCCCGAACGGACTACAAATATGGCTGCCATGGGCAGTTCTTGTTTCTGATTGGATGATATAAAATAATCTTCTCCTCTGAAATTTCTTGGCCAAATGAAACAAAACTTGACAGAAAGTATCTATGGGAGGTTGTTTACAAAGTTTCCTCATTTCGTCCTGATTGGGCAACAAACATGGCTGCCATAGGCAATTCTTGTTTCTCATTGGTTGATTTAAAAAAAAAATTTTCTCGAACACCTTGGCCAAATGAAACTTGACAGGAATCATCCATGGGAGGTTCTGTACAAATTCTTCTCATTTTGTCCAGATCGGAATTTAAATATGGCCACCATGGGCAGTTCTTGTTTCTGATTGGCTGATATAAAAAAATCTTCTCTGAAATCACATGGCCAAATGGAACGAAACTTGACAAGAAGCATATTTAGGAGGTCCTTTATAAAATTTCCTCATTTTTTTCCAATTGGACTACAAATATGAAATTAATTTTTTACACCCTGATTGGATGGGCACTTCTTGATTCTGATAGGCTGATATAAAGAAATTTTCTTCTCTGAAACCGCTTGGCCAAATGAAACAATACTTGACAAGAAACATCTGTGGGAGGTTTTTTACAAAGTTTTCTCATTTTGTCAAGATCATGTGACAAACATGGCTGCCATGGCCAATCCTTGTTTCTGCCAGGTGAGGGATACAGGATCAGCCCTCTGAGCCTCTAGTTTTTAAGTCCACCAATACCAGCATAGCAACGTGTAAACATAGTGAGCAAGTGTACGACATAACAATTAGGAATGTGAAAGCACTCAAAGTGGATTTTGGTTTAACAGATATGAAAATTTATGAATCATAAGAGAAACAGATTCTTACATTGTTACTCGAGAATTATCAGATTTATCAAATCTTGATAGTTGAATTTTAAAGTCCACAACAACTATATCGATTAGATAGATCCGCTAATCCTCTGGAAACAATATAAGAATCTATATATAATTCATACAATCAGTATATGATACCAATTCTTATGCAGTGCATATGCACATTCAACAAATCATCTCTCATCAGTAATGCTCACCCCAAAAATGTAAAAAACCAAAACAATAACCAAAAATACTGTGGACCGGATTCAAATGCAAAGTGACACAAAATGTTAATAGTTTGTTGTTTTTTTTAAATATCATAATTTATTTTCTAAATGCCTTTGAAATTACGTCAGGCTGTGGTTAAATCTTCAACAAATATGTACATGTAGTAGTCTTGATTTGCTAAATTACTTATACACATGTATTAAATCTATTTTTATATTAATATTATACATTAATATATTTCAGAAAATGTGATGAACTTTTTACAAACTTTATCAAGTAGAATAAAATCAAGGTAAGAAACATAATAAAATAATGAAAAAAATATCAGAATGAAAATAATATTTTATTAACTCAGAATAAGAGGAAGATGTGGAGAAAAAAGTTGTGATTTTTTTTTACAGTTTCATTATGAGTAGATATGTCATCAAAATATTACATGATAAATGATAAAAAAAAATTTGTAAAATCTATTAGGCCTAAAAACCAAATATTTTGTGTTTCCGTTTACAAAACCAACTCTAAATTTATGCTGTGATCATAAAATTTTTATCAAATACAAAAACTAAATTTTTTGGGTTTCCAGTGGTTGATGATTACATATTTGATGTAGTTCAAAAACGGTTTTATTGACCAAGATTAAAAAATCATGGCTTATTGTTAACTGGAGAGTGTCTTCTCTGCCAGATACTTGAAATCAAATTTTTCCCTACCTTCCTACACTTCTTTTAATTTTGATAAAACTATAAGCACACATAAGCATCTTATAGGTAGACTGGTATTCCAAAAATACAATATCTTGAAATACAGTGGAATTTCATAAAGATATTCATCAAATAAGATAAAATCCAGGGCAAAACTTTGAACTGCCACATATATACATTTGTAACATTGATACTATTCAGTCATATGAAACACAAAATTGAACCAGCCTCTTGACAGTTCAAAAAAAGTCTGAAAATTAAAACAAGGCTAAATATTTTCAAATTTTAAGAGTAACTTTTTGTTGCAGAAGAGGAAAATCTAACGATATATGACAGAAGTAGTGTCCACAGAATTGTGTATCGAGAAAATTGTAAAAGGTTTCCAAATACCAATATTTTTATCTGACACAATTCACTGAACTATGTTTTGTTACACCTTTGAATGTACCATAATTTAAATCTGCAGGTAAATATGAAAAAAGAGGAATGGAAATTTGGAATTTTATTTATGTTCATCAAATCCATCTCCTACCTCTTTTTAATTCGAGAAATGGGATTTGGTATAAAGAAGTAATTCTGTTTTATATTTTCTGTTTCTTTAGGGCAGAGAATGACTACAAAGAAATATTAAAATTAAAACGTGCTGAAGCCGGTCTGGGAAAGGTAGTATAAATTACGAAATTTTATTCATCTTTTTTAGATATATAAAAATTATTTATATCAGCATATGAAGCTTAGATAAACGGGACCCGTTTATCAGAAATATTTTAGTTTTCATATTTACAGCTAATATGTTTGTCTGTTACTATACAATGATTAATATAAATGAATTATGTGCTTAAGAAAACAAGAAGTTAAGTATTACATGTAAATAAAGTTCATTTTAATGTAAAAATGATGTTGAATTTCCTTCACACTGTGTTATGTAATCAACTATTATTTTCCAGCATGTGATGCCTTGGGATCCACCATATTACACTGCTTTAGCTAAACACAGAAGGTATTGATGATTATCGACTTAAGATAAATTTTAATGTGAAAAAACAATTTTCATTTATATTCTAAATTTACAATCATACCTGAGATCTGATGGCAGATACATTTGTATTTACTAGATTAGGATTACCAGTATAGATAAAATATGCAAGGCTATCATTATTTCAATATTTTGTAGTAAATGATATAAAAATATATTATTGAAACCAAAATAATTTATTAATTAAATATTTCTGATTTTGAAATATTTTTTTTTAATTCACAGTGCCAATATAGACAATCAAGACATATTACCATATTTCTCACTGGGATGTTGTATGGAAGGATTGAATAATCTATTCCGATGTTTGTATGATGTCACATTACAAAATGTAGAAACAGAACTAGGAGAAGTCTGGTCAGATGACATACACAAACTGGTAGGTGTATGATAAAACAATCTGAATATGGTAATACAGAGGAACCAAGGAACAGACATTTCCTGAAAGTGTACATGGTTCAAACATATGGAAAGAAAACATGCACTTATTTAGTGTCACATTTGAATGTCGTAATGTCAGTTTTTATGCAAAAATCAATGAATTGTACTCTGAAAACGGAAAATTCTGCTCTTGTTAAAAAATGAGGCAAGTTGGCATTGGAATATCGAGTTATTTTTAGCTGTAGATCGGTCACAAGTTGTTTATTTCTGCTATTTCAATTCAGCGATTAGTTATACATGTATTATTTATTACATTGTACAGAATCTAGCATTTTAGCAGAAATAAATTGAAATAAAACACTGTGTCTTTTGATATCTCTCTGCTGCAATTGTGACGTCACTTCCTAGAGTGAAATACCGGCTGTTCTTTTCACATGTGATTTACCAGATTTTCTTTCATTTGAATACTACGGAAAATCACCAGTTACAATGTAATAAACAGTAATAAATTCATTAAAATGCCAGATTTGGTAAAACTAGTATACAATTTTGTCTTTCAGCAGATTCTATACTTATTATTAAAATGGTTATGTACTAATAGGTTTGTTTTAGCAAATATTTCATGAAATAAAAAATTCTGACAATTTTCATGTTATGTTACAATATTGTAATATTTTAGCATACATGTATTTGTGTTTACAGGCTGTTGTACATAGAACTGAGGGTGTACTTGGTTATATATACTGTGATTTTTATGAAAGAATGGGAAAATCTAACCAGGTCAGTTTTAACTATTGTTTACTGTATGTACTTTACAAAAATGTCACATTACAGTTTTGAATTAAATTCGTTCAAATGGAATTATTGTTTTTTATCTATCCTACTGTTGTTTGCATGTTTCTACTGGTGTGATCTTTTTATGTAGGACATATACATTTTAATCAAACACCATTTTTAAATTGGAAATTTTTCTGTCATTTTTTTTTATTAATTTATACAATGAAATTTTGATGAAAAAAAATAGATGTAAATGCATTTTGTGTCTCATTTCCTTAGGACTGTCATTATACTATTCAAGGAAGCAGACTGAAGGAGGATGGGACATACCAACTTCCCATTGTAGTACTACAGTTAAATTTTCCCTCCCCACAATCTACTCTTCCCTCTTTACTCACCCCAGGGATGATGGAGAATCTATTTCATGAATTTGGTCATGCTATGCACTCAATGCTTGGACGCACTAGATATCAACATGTCACAGGTTTGTTTAAACAATTACATCTTTCTGTGATTTCTTTGTTTTTTCAAAATAAGATATCAACATTTCACATAGCATTGAAAATGTCAGTATAATTAAAATGTAACAAAATGATAAAAAGCAAATACAGTTAAATTTTAATTTGATTTGGAAGAATTCTTACATCACAATTTCCTATATCTTACCTTTATACCTATGTTTTTCTATGTATGCAGAAAGTTTAGATACTTTAAAACATTTATTATTTTGAAAACATTTAAATCTATAGTTTGAGAACCTATAGAATAATGAAACCTTGGCCCACCTTTCTACAGGAAATATTGAATTGTATTAAAAAATAATGCAATCTGTAGAAAATTGGTCTTTTTATGTAAAAAAACAGATAAAATTATCAAGTTGGCCACACCCAGTGAATTTTTTATACCAGCTATTTGAATTTGAATTCTATAAATATGTATTTTCTTCTGTTCACAATATTGATGTCAGCAAACACTATGAATGAACAATATTGTTGTATATCTTGACACAATTCAGAACACAATATACATGTATATACAAAAACATTTGTCCTTCTGTAATTTTTCCTACATTTACAAGTGTTAAATTGTATACAAAGTTTTTTAACAATAGTCAAATATATCTACAATTTCTCGGGGGATTTATTTTTTGTATAGGTCATAATTACTCTTTATGATATCTATTGTAATATTGTTGATATGTATAAAATATAAAATTTAATGTTGATATAGGAACCAGATGTTCAACAGATTTTGCAGAAGTTCCATCAGTCCTTATGGAATTCTTTGCCACTGACCCCCGAGTAAGTCTTTTAAGTTCTGCCCTTTGAATTTTATAAGACATCTTCATCAGAGCCCAAATCTGATAAATGAGATATAGTTTTCTTTAAGGATTCTAATATTTATTAGATTATAAGATTTTTGAAAATATTGGACCTTCAACATTTATTTTTTCTGTGTATAAGAACTAGTGAGAAATAGAGACAATAGTATAGACATTTGTATTATTCTTGAATTCACAACCAGATTTTCCAAAGGAAAAAGTCCAGTTATAAGTTGTAACCTGATATACAGCAGACAAGTGCCTCCAAACAGTGATAAAAGAAAATCCAGTTTGCTGTGGATTTCACTTCCCATTTCTTATCTAAAGATTTTTACGATATTAATATTTTCTAAAAGTTTAGTTTAAACTTATTTGTTTATAGTGGATTGGGAAACGTTATACCAACTTATACTAATCCCTCGCCACTTGGCGGGTGGGAGAGTGGCCCCTGTAGCGGCATTTTAGCCTACTCTTTTTTGACGCCTACAGAGGAGTCTTTAACATGCTAAGGGTGTTGCTCTCCCATAACACGGGACATCCATTTTTCGTCCCCATCCGACAGACTAGCATCGTTTATCGAGACCATCCTTGCAAATGGTGTCGATAGGGCAAATTCATTCCCTGAAATTTTCATCCCAAAAGGGAATTGAACCAGGGACCTTTGGCTTCCTAGTCCGATGCGCTAACCACTACACCACAGTGCCCTTATAAAATGTTTATTTCATCTGTATTCATATAATTACATTGGCAGAACCAGACAGTTTTTCTAAAGAATTGAAGGAAAAGATGGGCTTTACATAATCAGGTCATAATTTTTAAATTATAAATTGTTTTAAAACTTTCCAACAGAAATGGGAATCCCAAACTTTCTTCTGAGTCTGCCAATGTACATCAATCAAAACATCAATCATGAATTACATTTGTAGGTGCTGTGTTCTTTTTTGAGACATTTTAAAACAGGGGAACCATTATCAGATGATGCTGTCATACAACTATGTCAAACAAAGAAAATGTTTTCAGCTACTGTGAGTTCTGCTTTATGATTTTTCATGCAATTCAGTATTAATTTTTGTACTAAATTTTATTTGAACACTTTTTTAAGGATTTTATCTTATTATAATTATAGTCTAAATGAATGATTCCTTTAAAAACAGAAAAAAATTACATAAACTTCAGAAAATTAAAAATGAAAGTAGAAATGTGAGTTGTCGCTTTTCATAATTAGGTGTATAAAATTATACCAGATTAAAACATGTGGCCTGGCAAGTTTTTCAATGGTTTGACCGAGTTCAAAATATGTGATTAATATCAATCTTTGAAAATAATCAGCAATAGTGCATTTCATTTTCAAAAGATAATTGAAAATATAGAAGGACAAATTTATTTCAATCAAAATCAGACAATTGAAAGGTATGAATGTGAAAAAAACATTGAAAGATCCAAAAAGTTATAGTTTAATTGTAGGATATGCAGTTACAGTTATTTTATTCTGTGCTGGATCAAGTGTTCCATGGAAAACCAATTATTGGTAAATCTACAACGGATGTTTTACAGGAAGTTCAGAGTCAGTATTATAGTCTAAAGTATATTCCTAATACAGTAAGTTACTTTTTTTATATATTTCAAAATTAACATGAAAACAAAAACATTCATTTATTAGGGTAGCATTGATCTTATAAAAAGAATTTGAATAACAATTATTAGAAAAATAAAGAATCCAGAATAAAATATTATTTGAACAAAACATGAAATGTGAGAGAATATTTAACAAACAAAAAAAAAGATAATGAAAAAAGAGAGAAAAAAATTCTTTCTAAATATTAAACACTTGTTTATATCAAAGTATTTGAATTGGACATTTTTATTCCTTAGAATATAATACTATTCTGTTCGATTGGAGTATTTGAAAAAATATTACATTAGGGAAATTTCTGATTAATGGCATATACCAAATATGTGATATCTCATACTTTAGGGATGAGACTCACCTATTTTTGTCCCAACATTTCTAAAATTCTAGGTAAAATTAGGAAATTTAACCCCCAGAATTCTATATTAATATTTTTTGTTAATTTTAAAACTATCATCCCAAATTTGGAAAAATCTTATATTGACCCTTTTAGATTGAATTTATACCAGTGATATCATACACTTCTTTGCTGAAATTTATCAGTTTCATGCCCAAAGTATCTTAATTATCATAAAAATCTCACCCATTACAATTTTGAGCTCACCTGGCCTAAAAGGCCTTTGAGCTATTGTCATCACTTTGCATCCGTCTTCGTCCGTCCGTTAACTTTTCACTTTTCAATCTTCTTCTCCAAAACCCCATGGCCAATTGAAACCAAACTTGGTGGGCATGTTCATTGGATGGTCCTCTACAAAGTTTATGTTTTTGGTTCTGATCCAAAATTCAACATGGCTGCCAAGGGCCATTTATGCACTTTGATTGGCTGAAATTTCAAAAATCTTCTTCTCTGAAACTACAAAAGCAATTGAATTGTTATATTGCAGGAATGATCCTTACATGGTCCTCTACAAAGTTTTTGTTTTTTGTGCCAATCTGAAATCTTTGATGGCTGCCACCACGGGGCACATTTAACATAGGATCCTATGGGAAATACATACAAACATCTTCTTGTCAGAAACCGTTTGACAGATAGAAGTAATATTATGCCTGAATGATCAGATAATGGTCCCTAACAAAATGCATGTTTTTGGTGCCAATCCGAAATTCAAAAACATGGCTACCTGGGCCATTTTTGCACTCTAATTGGCTGAAATTTCAAAAATCTTCTTCTCTGAAAAAACAATTGAATTGTTATATTGCAGGAATGATCCTTACATGGTCCTCTATAAAGTTTATGTTTTTTGTGCTGAACTAAAATCCAAGATGGCCACCACCAGGGGATACATTTAACATAGGATCCAATGGGAAATACATACAAACATTTTGTCAGAAACCGTTTGACAGATGGAAGTAATATTATGCCTGAATGTTCAGATAATGGTCCCTAATAAAATGGATGTTTTTTGTGCCGATCCGAAATTCAGCATGATCCAGAATGTCAACCCAGATGGCTGCCACAGCCGAACTTAGTTAAACAAAGGACCCTATGGGATAATTCATTAAAAAATCTTCTTGTTTGAAACCACTTAGCCAATTGTAACCAAACTTGGCATAAATGATCCTTAGGTGGTCCTCTTTCAGAATTATGTCCTATAACCCGGAATGTCAACAAAAATGGCCGTCACAGCTGAACTTAGTTAAATATAGGACCCTTTGGGAAAATTCATTAAAAAATATTCTGATCTGAGACCAATTGGCCAAGACTTGGCAACAATGGTCATTAGATGTTCCCCTTTGATACTTGTGTCCGCTGACCTGGCCTGTCAATCAAGATAGCCACCAAAGCTGAACTTTGTTTAACATAGGACCCTATTAGAAAATTTAATTTGCAGTCGTCAAACTTGGGCATTTGGACACCAAACTAATACCAGCAATGGTCTCTTTCAGAATTTTGTTTGATAACCTTGAATGTCAACTAAGATGGCCACCACACCCTAACTTTGTTTAAAATTGAACCTATGGGAAAACTAGCCAAGATAACTGCTACATTTACACTATCAGTCCTGCTGAAAGTGGACAAGTTAAATCCAGGTGAGCGATACAGGCTCTTGAGAGCCTCTAGTTTAGTGATCAGATGTTTGTTCATACTAATAGTCATTGAATAAATTCCCCATACTGCTCATGTGTCAGTTTTGTATTTGATAACAGCTGACTAATACTTTTCACTTGAGTGACTCTATTACATGTACAATAAATGTATATCTAAGTCCTTTTCATAGATACTAAAACTGAGATGAAATTAAATTAGTTCTATAAATAGGTATTAAACAGTATTAGGGCTAGATGTTAAGTCTATGTCTTGTGATTGTGGCTAATGGGAATTATTATTTATCAATTTTACAGGCTTGGCATCTAAGATTTGGACATTTAGTTGGATATGGTGCTAAGTATTACTCCTATCTTATGTCTAGATCTGTAGCTACCATGATATGGCATCAGTGTTTTAAAGACGACCCTTTTGATAGGTTGGTATTGTTATTGTTAAAATTTTAGCAGATATATTATACCCCCACTTTAAAAGTTGGGGCTATATTGCATTCACCTTGTCCATTCGTTCGTCCGTCAGTCCGTCCATCGTATCGTCCATTCGTCCAACGAATATTTCCTTCACACTTTTCTCACAAACCACTGAATGGAATGACTGTATATTTGGTCAGCATCTTAATAGTGATGAGTTGTGACATGTGGGCACTTATCATATCTATTGGACACCTTCTTCCTGTTTGCCCATGCGTTGAAATTTCAATGTGTTGAATGAAGTTAACAATTTTTGTCACACTTTTCTCAAATACTATGGAACAGAATGACTTGATACTTGATCGGTAGCTTGACAATGATGAGTTGTAATGTGTGTTAACTTTTCCAATCTGTCAGACACCTACTTCCTGTTTGCCGATACTTTGAAATTTCAATATGTTGAATGAACTTAAAATTTTTCGTCACACTTTTCTCTAGGACTATTGAATAGAATGACTTCATACTTGGTCAGTAGCTTAACAATGATGAGTTGTAAAGTGTGTGACCTTTTCGAATTTGTCGGTCGGACACCTAATTCCTGTTTGCCTATACTTTAAATGACAAGTTGGGGAATATTTTGCATGACATAGCGTTCATTCTTGTTATAAATTTTTATGATGGTATTCATACATATGTTGGTTGGAATTTATCAGTTGCAAGAATACCTATAAAAAATGTTACTTTACCTTTTCTTGGCATTTTATCTAGACAAAAAGTCTAGTTGAATATAATTATAAGAAAGCCCATTATTGCCATTAATTTGGTTTTAATTAGGATTTTTCAAGGAGATATATTATAAATTTGTACAATGGTGTTCCTAATTAAATATTTGTTAGTTATATGAATACCAATAAAAACTGTTACTTTACATATTGCTGAAATGCCTTAGATTTTTCAAGGGAGATTATTTTCAATATTTTTTTTTTGTGAAATGGGACATCACCACCAACAACTGTGACAGGTTTTGTTTGCAAATGATTGAAATATGTTGAAAATATGTTGACTTTTAGAACACACCTAATTGTTATCTGAAATGTACAGAATTATAGTAAAGACACAACTTTTTCATCAAGAAATCAGTTGCAAATGTATCAGGGATACACAGTAGATGGATGAATTATTGTTTAACGAGAACATGTTGTTATGATAATGAATATGATCCCTGCTTTGTACTAGACCGACACGCTAAGTCGGATTTTTAATGTGCTAGCTCACGAGGTAACTGTCCGCAGGAAGATATATCACCTCACTCGGACACATTATACTGACTCCGAGCCGACCAGTCTTTGCTCTTACTCCTAGATGCCGCGTGCTTAGCGGAGAAGCAGCAAATACCAATTTTAATGTCTTTGGTTTGACCCGGCTGGGATCGAACCCGCGACCTTCCGCACTCGGGGCAAGCACGCTACCACGAGACCACCGAGGCGGTCGATATACAGTAGAAGAGAAATGGTTAGATTTAAGACCTAGCATTTCTACATTGATTTTTTTTTCAGAAAAATGGGTGAAAAATATAAGCAGGAAGTTTTATCACATGGTGGAGGTAAACATTCTGCAGAATTGTTTGAAGGTACCTTTATTTACTAGTCTTTAGTAATCAAGGTGGACAACATACGTCATAGTTATTCTAAATATAGTAACAGTTCCGGAAAATGAAAGTACTTGTTGATAGTATTTCCCATTGTTTATGAAAACATATGTTTTCTAATGAATTAAACAGGTATTGCAAAGTACTCCTGTAATTCAAACTTTGACAAAGATATGTTAATTTACATCTTGTGGCTTTAGTTTTCATAAACATTCAAGCAAAAGCAAATTCGTTCTGAATACCATACACCCGTCATATGGCAGATTTTTGTGAGCGAGTGTTTGGCAAAACTGGTAAGTTTTATGATCAGATTTTTTAACTGCGATATCCACAAAAATGCAGTTCATACTTTGAACTGATAAAATTTAGTGGATACATTTTTTTTTGTACATTAAATGTTTGCAAAAGAAACGAAAGTTTATGTCTGTATTCCCAAAACAGATCAGACACGGACTATAAATTATGATATAGGTTGTCCACCTTGGTAATGAGAAATTAGAATATCATTCTTCCAAATGTAATCTAGTACTATTTCAATAGACCATATGGAAATATAAATATCAGTCCATTAGTTATCCAGTTGATTTAAACAAACCAGTTACAGTTTACTCTCATTATCTCAAGCAAGTTTAAGTCAAAATTTCTGGTTATTTGAATAAAGTTTTGGGTTTCTCAACCATAATATCTACCGGTATACAGATTTGCTCCGGATATCATAAATTTTCAGTAAGTCAAAAACTTTGCTGGTCCCTGTAGGGTCATCAGAAAGTCATTTTACCATTGACAGATATTGATATTTCCAGTACCACAGCCTTTGGGCTCATGTGCAGCTGATATTGAAAATATCTGGTAGTAGGAAAAAAGAAAATATGCATCTAATACCGATTAATAAAGACAATAGAATTTCCTTTAAGACTAGAAACTTTACACCTAAAACAGGAAAACATTTGTTGTGATCCATAAACCAATATTTTTATTAATATTTCAATTTATGAGACCATTTTTAGAAGTATATAACTTAAAAAAAATGCAATCTGTTTTCTTTTTTGCAGCATTACTAGGTGAAAGGCCAACAATTGATAAACTTGTTAACTCTTTAATAGAGGAAATAGACTCAGATGTTAGTTAACAGTGGTTGATAGTTAAGACCACACAAACTACAGTTTATATATCCATCTGTAAGGAATGTTATCTGACATTTATACAAACTATGAAATCAATATACATTTACAGTGAAAGCTACATCCAGATGCAGCATTCTGTGAGAAAAAAAAAATCAGTTAAGGCCACAACAAATTGATTTTTAGTTCTTTGGATTTTGACGCTCAGATCTTTGGACTTTTTAAATTTGAATAAAAAAAATTTTCGCCAATTCATTATTCAAGAAATAAAAAATAAAAAGTGTTTGCCCGCTCCTAACATTCGATAAAAAATAGGGATTTTTTTCCATTTTTGTGGCAATATTTTAGTTTAAAAAAAATGTGCCACATGTAAATTTGATCTTCGCATAAAAAAAATAGTCCTCAAGAAAAAAAAATTTTAAATTAAAATTTCGCTCGCTCGCACCTATTTTTGCCATAAAAAATATAAACATCGAAAAATCAGTTTGATGTGACCTAACATTACAAATAAAAGTCATATGTTGTATCACAATATAGTGCATCATGTAAGTTAGATGGAAATGATTCTTGGTTGTTTTTTTTTTAACCTATGTCTACGGACAAGACAATTTTTGGGGCATTTTCCATCAACGAAATTTGAGACAACATAACCATAATCTTTATTTGAACATTTTAAATGGTGTAATATAATCGTTATGAACCTCAAGGTTAATGATTGAAGTGAAAAGAGACAAATTTGAGTATCTTCGTGTAGGTTTATTCTCCAATATATAGAACAACAATCAATTAATGAATTTGCATAACGAATACATAATGTCACTGTATATTAAATCATTGTTGGTATTTAAGCTATCTTTACAAAATAACCTGCAAATAAAGAAGAAAATATTTCTAAATTTCCAGTATTAACTAAATGCAAATAAATTATTGAAATAATTTGCAGTAATTCGTGTAAATCTGTAAAAAAATAACATGGAAAATGAAATAATGGCTTTTCAGCTGTTTTTTGCCTCTTTCAATGGCATTTTTGAAAGAGATTCCATCATCTAGAAATTTTCTGCAATAGAAAACATCATATCATGGCTAAACAGAACATGCACGTATTTTAAATTGATTAACTCTCTAAATATTCAAGTGAATAGTATACAACACTAGGTTAATATTCTATGGGCATGTGATTGTGATATATATAGCCTTTAACACAATTTAATTAACTAATCATTGGTTTTCTTGAAGATTATCTACATGTATTTGAAATTGATATTATTCTTAACATAAAGCACATTTTTTTAACCTGAATGTCATTAATTTTACCTTTGAAATTATATAACTGAAACAAATATATTTGTTCTTATTGATGAGCTTTTATATTATTCAGACTTTTTGTTTTAAAATGAAACAAGTGATATGCATTTGATTTGTTTTAAATTTTCCTATTAAAGGTTTGGGGATTTTGGCACCTCAATTATAATCACTCTTTTTAGAATTTAAAAAAAATCAACTTATTGTCTAATATAAAGTAATTTAAAAGAATCTAAACTTGCTATAACATATGACTTAATGTTAGATTTTGGTATTTTCTTCATTTTATTGTTGATGTAAGTTTAGTGACTTTGAATTATAATTTTCCATGTTTTATGTTGTCGTATTACATATTTGAAAACTTTTAAAGTGATTATTTTAATTGATGCTACAATTAAGTGGTTAGTACAACTAGAGAGAAATATGTCTTGTCTGTAGACATTTTATTGTTGATGATTTTAATGTTTCATGTTGCTTCAATAAACTTTAGAAATGTTTGTAAGTTAATTTTTATTCAAATAATACTGCATTTAATTGAATATTACAAATATTGGGAAATATGTCTTGTCTGTAGACATTTTCCAATGAAAATATTATCTTAGTTTAACCAATCCTAGTGTTGTAGTCATATATCTGAATACAATGAACCAGATATTTAATTATCAGAAATTTAACCAGCTTTCTGCAATCCTATGAATAGGCCCATACAGACTAAATAAGTTAAATAAATGTTATTCAGAATGGATACCTTTTTGATTTCTTAACTTAAAAATGATAAAAAAAGCATTTTTTATGAAAGTTTCTATTAAGCAAAGTAAAATTTGCGATATTTTGTCAGGTTTTGATATTGTCTTTCGAAAAAAAACTTTTTAACAACAGAAAAAATTATAATACTGTTACTTGGTATCATTCAAACATGATTGGTGATGAAATTTTGCATTAAAATTTGACAGTATGATTAAATATCTAAAATTTAATTTGAATATTATGTAAAAGACTATGATTTACATACAGTCCTGAAAATAGATGCAATATTTGCAATTTCAATTAAGCAAACAACATATCATGTTGGCTTCAGTTTTTGATATTTTTAAGTACTTTACATGAATTTGAAAAATCACCCTATGTGAATCATAGTTTGGGCATCTGATTGTGATATAGCCGTATAGTTTAAAAATATCCATCCTGAACTTGATAGGCTAGTTTACACCAGATTTTTGTTGTATCTTTATAATATATTGGAGTTTATTTTTCATAATTATATCAGATGACCCTACTATACATTCAAAACAATCACAATTTTCAATTTGACATCTTCCTTTTTACATGAATCACCTTTTCATCCCTCATTCATGATTTTATTTTGTAATTCAGTCAGTTGTCCGAAGTGGCCATCAAACCTAAAAATAAAGACATACATGTATTGTCAAAACTTTTAATTTCCTTGCCAGTGAATCAGCTTTGCCTGCTTCAGTTAGATGTACCGGTAACAAGGTGTGTATGATTCTCTGTCAGTTAATATGGCATAAATAGTTAGAACAATTGTAAAAAGCAATCTTTTTACAATAAAGTTAACCTAGCATAGTATACTTTCATAATTTTATGAATTAAATGGCACGACGAGTTGAAATCTTTAATTCAGTTCGAAATTTTGTCATCTAAAAAACATCTTGTCTGATTCTTACACATTAAGAACAGTTTGTAGAAGTTTCCTTACAGATAAATAAAAGCAAAAAACAGTTAAGAGTCATTTCAGTCTTAGCAAATAGATGCCAGAATAGAGATAGAGTCACCTATGAGCCTCTGATATTTATTTTGTTTATTTGTGAAATAAAAGTTTAAGTTTTGCAATGCATTTTTAGCTCACTTTGCGTCCGTCGTCCATCGTCGTCACTGTAATCTTTCCTTTAAAGATCTCCTCTGAAACCACTGGACCAATTGAAACAAAACTTGGTAGAAATGGTCCTTAGGTGGTCCTCTTTCAGAATTATATCCAATGACCACGTCCACTATCCAAGATGGCCACCAGAGCCGACCATAGTTTGTCCTAGGACCCTATCGGGAATTTACTAAAATCTTGTCTGAAACGACTTGGGCAATTGGAACAAAACATGGCAGCAATGGTCCTTAGGTGGTCCTCTTTACAAAGTGTATCCAATGACCCCACCCGTCATCCAAAGTGGCCGCCATAGTGGAACATAGTTTAACATAGGACCCTATGGAAAATTTACTTACTTAAAGAAACCATTTGGCCAATTGGAACAAAATTTGACAGCAATGGTCCTTGGTTCCCTTTCAGAATTATATCTGATGACCCTGTTCACCTTCCAAGATGGCTGCCAGAGCAGAATTTAGTTTAACATAGGACCTAATGGGAAAGTTCACTGAAACATCTTCTTGTTTGTAACCAATGAGCCAATTATAACTTGACAGCAATATTCCAGGCTGTCAATCAAGATGGACATAGTCCAAGTGAGCTATAATCTTGCTTAACAGAACTATCCTAGTGGTTGTATTAATGCTCCTGCAAATTGGTGTAGGATTTATATGCATTTTGTAAATGCTTTTATTGGCAGTGGTGGTGAAAATTTTGTCCATTTTAAGCTCATGAAATATGACCAATTTTTTTATGGTTCAGCTAATGAAATTGGAGATTGCTGCTAAAATTACAACAGAGGACTGTAAACTGTGTCAAGTTAGATTTTTTTTTATCTGTATCTACAAACTAGCACAGCTGGTAGATTTTACTAGAGATGATTCACAGGAGATATTTTGGCACCACGGTTGGTGGAGGGGGTAAAAAAAAACATTGAGGTGAAAGCAATGCAGAATCCTCCGATTTTATCATTGACTTCCATTATCTGATTATGAAAGTTAAGTTTTAATGCCAATTTAACCCAAACATGCAAGATTTTTGTAAATGAAATTCTAACTTTACTTTTCTTGCATATCTATATGATTTTACATTTTGTCAGGACAAAGCTTTATCACTCTGTTAGAAGATCAATACCAATGAAAAACCCCGAGGGTATAGTTCATTTTCACTACAGAAATGGTTGATAAGACATTGCACCACTGTACACTCTGGCTTCTTATTGCTTACCTTTATAGATCATGTGAGTGATGATGCTTCCAAAATATCCCCGATTCAAAAGACCCGTTTTGAAAACTGATTTATTCATTGTTCAATATTTTCAAAGAGGCTTTTAATTGAAGAAGAGTACAGTGAGCTGACCACCAGATGAGTTCATCTCACAAAAAAATATATGAGTATAAAAGATCGCAAATTACGGATTTGTGAAAAATTGTACGCTTCGTCTTCCATTTTGAAATGTCAACGATTTCAAACACTTCATAAATTTTGGTTATCAAAAAAATTATCACGCATTTTGTTAGTGTATTGGTTACTTGTATATACAATTCATTTTGGAACACCTAGGCTGTTTGTGTTATGCATTTATTTAGATTTTTAGATTTTTAATTAACAAACCATCCCTTTGCTATATAAATAATATTCATAAACTGATTATCAACGACTAATCACGTACATATTAATCTGAAATATTCTAAAGAATTTGAACAAAAAATCATCACACGCACTTGCTGTGACCTATCTATTTAACCATGATCCGAGGCAGTTTTGACTATGAAAAACACAAGAAGGTATTGAATCTTATGCCTTTGAATATGAATTGTAAACAAAATCATTTTCTTTGTCTGTTTATTAATCGGTTTTCTTATTGAAAATTTATATAAAGTTATATTAACTTGCCTCATTATATCATAAAGTTCATTCAGTCATTTTTTTTAATATCTTTTAAATTATTGTTGGTTTATTGTGGTGTGCATTTGACATGCGACTTATTCGGTACAGACAAATAAGATTAAATTTAACACATGTTTAACTGAATAAAACAACGAAATTTTCTAGGGGAAAGTTTTCCTAAATTTGAATAGATAAAGTAATAGTTAATACTTTTATTGTTCTATTTGATAAACAGGCGTTATTTGAGTTCGATCATCGCTCCTACAACCCCCGAACATTCTTTTTCTTTCGTTCATTGTACGGTCTCATAAAGAGCTTGGTTTATGAAAGTGAAATGTGAGAAATTAGCGGGTTAAGCAAGTTGCAATTGTATCTTATTATTTATGTTACGTAAATTGTTTCAAACACTTTGACGTCACGGATTTTTTCTTCAACTTAAAACATTTGAGTATAGGTTAAAGTCTCTTTTGAAGATAGTTCTGTTTGAAGGAGTAAATTGTCATCAGGTGTTTGTGACAATTATATAATGATAAATGGTGTTGTGACCTTGATTTCAAGGGTCCGTAACTTTGAATTTGATTTTTTTTGGTACTGGTTCAGTTACAGATTAAATGCAGTTCTGCATGAAGATTTATACAAAATCAGGAAACAGATAGCTTATGATATGAAACTGTAGATTTAATGACTTATATTGTGTCTAACAGATTGTATGTAATCCGGTAATAGCAAATTTTATTTTAGATCATACTCATCCATCGTTTCGCGCATGAAAAAAAAAACATTTTATGAAACTAATACAATTTTTATTCGCTGATTTGAAGAATAAGAATAAGAATAATTTATTAGTATTAGATCCAAACAATAAGATTGTCACTAAATCAAATGTTAACTGAAATAAACAGTAAACTATACAAACATGCAACATTGACAAAATATGCCAAACCCTCAAGCACTGCTAAAGACAGGAATGTTGAAAACCAAAACGATTTCTTTAACATGTAGAACAGATCTAAATGACAATAAAAAGGTAAGACAATAAACTATCTAAAGACAAAGCTTAAGGGAGATGTGTTTTAATTTTACAATACTGTTAGTAAATGTCTATGTATGAACTTCACACAAGCTGCTTGGCAAGTAATCCGCCGGTTGTGATATCACTGCCAAAAACAACCTTTTCTGTAGAAAACAAATCTTTCTCATTCATGTCAAGTAATCGATGTAATGATTTAGGTAAGAAAATTATACTGACAGGAATTAGAACCGTTCTATAGACATTTAAACTTTATTCCAATAACAGTTACAATCGCTCTGTGAAATATTTATGAAGCTGATCAACTAAACCAATAATTGAATCCTACATGAAAACAGAAAAGTTGTAGAACTTGACAATAGTAGAAGTACCAAACTATGAAATGTGGGATGAACAGAGGACATTTTTATGGTTTGTGTCCCCAACACTATAACCTGTTTTCTCGTACCACCTAATAAAAAAAACATTGTTTGAAACCAATAACAATTCATAATGTAAGGAAATACAAAACTCGAACATGAATTACATATAACTCGCGAACATGAGGTATACATAATGTTTTCCCCTTTTCACTAAAGACGTTCTCTTTGTTCTCTTGAAACTGTTTAGTACAGGGAAGTTGATTATGACGGGGAAGTTTTATATCTATCTCCAGAGAAGACAAATATTTGAATTTTACTCCTTATGGTTGTTATGCAAGCATCTCTTATTTAGATGATAACTACACACAAAATGAATTGAGAGCTTTCGGTCTCTTCAACATTTGAATATGATCTTCAACAACTCTACAATCGGCTTTCCAATACTCTCAACATATCTTATAGGAATTCTGAAAATCAGCTTTTTATATAAAACTACATGTATATTACAAGACACCTTATTACTACAACTTCAAAATTATACCTAATCCCAATCCACAATTTTTACAGTCTTGAGCGCTGTTGTCGAGAAATAATTTGTAGGAAAATGCATATCTTATACATCAAGGCCGGTATCATAGAATGTATGTTTACACCAACCT
Source organism: Mytilisepta virgata (assembly GCA_028015205.1). NCBI lineage: Eukaryota > Metazoa > Mollusca > Bivalvia > Mytilida > Mytilidae > Mytilisepta > Mytilisepta virgata. Next base: position 47,123,508 of record CM051518.1, on the reverse strand, counting down.
TGACATGCAACAGAAGATCAAAAAGATATTATGAGATAGCATGTTTTTGATCTGATGATTAATGGTAGAAATTCTACCCCCTGTAGGAGATTTAACAAGTGAAAATCTGCAATTGTTACTTTGAATTTCAAAACTCATTATACACAATTCTACATAAATTAAATAATATTACGAATATCTGATTGCAAAATCGATTTGTCTGTTCTCTTTTTTCTAATGATGTCCTATTTTAGATACCATACCCACTTTTCAAATAACTACTAATGTCTATTTTTGATGGCAGTACTTGTCTCCAGTCCTTTCAAGTTATACAGAGAAACCATGTACGAGACTGTTGTAGTTGGTGTCTTCGTATGTGTCTGCAAGCTGTCTTACAAAATCGTTTAGCTGATCCGAAATAAGTCAGATCGAATCATAAAAGTCATATTTGGATCTCAGTTATTTAATTTATACCTTGATGTAGAATCCTATGACGTCAAACAGCCTTAGTTCATATTGGTTTGGGTCGCGGGACGTCAGATCACACCCCGGCATAAATTTGCCGGTTCTGTTCATTGTCAATTATCAATGTTTTACTAATAACACATTTATTTTAATGAAGAAACTTTATATGCTTCACCGCTAGAAACGTTGATTTCTTCAGTTTATATTTTAATTTAATGTATACTTAATATTAGGCATACTTTTTTGTCTCTTTTGATATTTTGCTAGACAAAAAAGACAATTTTGAGTTGAAGAAGGGGATTTTGGAGATAATTGTATAGTTATTACATGGTTACAAAAGCAAAACATATAGTTTTCTCTGCAAAAAAATATTAGTTTGAAATCCGAAATCCTTTGACAAATTTCCATGTCCAAATGACGTCGGACAACGTGACGGTCTCAGCCGATTCTCAAAAAGGCACGTTTGGTATCCGGTGAATCTCAGACTAGTTTATAAGATATCTTATATAGTTTATAAGATATCTTATATAGTTTATAAGATATCTCATATAATTTTCTTTATAAGATATCTTATATATTATATAAGATATCTTATAAACTATATGAGATATCTTATAAACTATATAAGATATCTTATAAATTATATGAGATATCTTATAAAGTATATAAGATATCTTATATAAAAAATATTTATAAGATATCTTATAAACTTTATGAGATATCTTATAAACTTTAGAAGATATCTTATAAAGTATATAAGATATCTTATAAAGTTTATAAGATATCTTATAAAAACTAGATTATATAAGATATCTTATATATTATATGAGATATCTTATATATTATATGAGATATCTTGAAGTAAGAATAAATAGTAAAACGGCTTGCCATATGAAACTGTTGTAGTAAGCTGTAATATAGTTTGACATAAAATCTTCTTATAATAATAATTCGTATATAATATTATGATTGGATTTTGTAGTAATGACTTATTTAATTGATAGGGTCTCCATAACTTAATTTACTTGGTAACAAAATATGGCGATAAATTGAAATATGCATTCATGAATTTTGATAAAGTTCATGTCAATCTTCCCAACAAATTAGCTTATGAAGGACAAGTTACAACTATGTTTCTATATAACGGTATTTAAGGACGCGTCATATGAATAACAATGGTTGCGTGTAATAACGAATTGTTAAAGAAAATGGTCTAAGGGAGGATTTGTTGTAAATGATAGTAACATTGAACTATTTAATATTGATCAGTGAAATAGATCATTTAAAGCTTCCCTAGTTACGACAATCGTAATCACGTTTGCGCTTTAACTGTTGATATATTTCACAACATGGATCATGTAAAAGTTAGAATGGGTTTAACAAGCTGAAACAATACAGGTACGTCTTGTTATATCATTAGATTAATCCTGATTTGTCTATAATCGTTCAATATATTAATATTTATTTCCTTTATGTACCCCAAATATGACAATCATATGAATATAGATCGACAACCGAGAAATTTGTCACCTTTCAGATATCTTTAGAAATGATTTTTAAATACTTTTTAACTTTCTTAACTTTCCTTGTCTACTTCAAAATAATGTATTTTTACATGACATAATATACATCGCCCAGTACTATTGAATACACTGTACTGTCATTTCTTACAAGCTGTGCCACTAACAGTAAGTAATATTACAACTGTAAGCCCTTTTTGTGATTCGGTTCTGATGGAATTTTTATTAATGCAGCCAGAATCCAACCCAAATGGAATTGTCACTAATTTTCTCGGAACTTAATGCTACAAGACAATGCTTGAACAGAAATTTTCCTATATATTTTATATAACCACTCTCTAAAGACATGTGTTTACTACACTTAAAAAGAAACAGCGAATATTACATTTGGTACTTTAATTTGAACTTTTATTTTTATAGTCTTCAAACTATATTTTTATGTTTCGTGTTAAAGGAATTTATTTAGATGAAAGGGAGATCTCTTGACGTCCCACTAAGATTATTTTTTTTTTATTAATAATTTCGGTGAAATTAGTATATTTGGTATAAAACTCTACGTCGGCATGCATACATGGTCAAATTGCTATTTCTAAAATTCAACAAGTATTTTGACACAAATGTATTATTAAGTATACCATAAATAGAATATTTTATAATACATGTTGAGAATTAACATAACGAATTGTTCATCTCAATGTTTTTTCTTTATAGATTCGAACGTTAATATGTATCTTATATGTTTAATTGACCGGAAAGATGATTTAAATTCAGTTCTATTTAAATCTAAATACTTGTTTCCCAAATGTGGATTTTTAGCTAATTAGGATTTGATATATTTCACTAAAGGATTTTATAGTCTGTATCATAGTTGAACTTAAATATAATATTAAAATGAAGGTCATTTTGAAGTTTATTCGTGTAAGAGTGATGTTCTGTGTTAAAAAATCCAATCTCCATTACTACAGTAATTATCCTAGTACTTCTGTTATAGATTTGACAGTTTTAAGTAAAATCCAATATATTTAAGGAGGAGCACAGGCCTATGATTCAGGCTGTTATACTTTGTAGAACAAATCCACTTGAAAGATTTATTTAAAGCGGTAGTTGATTATCGATGTTTATCTGAAAACTGTAAGAAAACAATGGTCTAATGTTTAATACGGTGCCATTCAATACGCTAACATTATAGTATGTTTATGTCAATACATGTATATCAATAAATATTTTACTGGTAGCGCCGCTTCGTTAATTAGATGACGATTCGTCACTATGGTAAGGTACAATTACTGAATTTAATAAAGTCTGATACATATGGTGCTTCGCCTTCGTGTGATTTTTCTTGTAAATATGTTTTGATTTGGGCTTATGTAGTTATGAGAACCACATATTTGAGTGTAGTTATATTTTGGGATTTGGGTTTGTTCTAGAACAATTGAATATATTAAGTGTATGTGCGATAAGGTTTCAGAACTCTGATTTAAATTGGATCCAGAGACCCAAATGGACGAACTGTTATTTCTGACAGGTCAATGGAATTCCTGTACATTTTGGGTTTAAATTTCTTCTTGGGCTTTGTTGAATGGTTAGCAAGAAATGGTTGGTTATTACTGCAATCACTGATATTCAGTATTGTGTAGTGTATGATGCATTGTTTCTTGATAATTTGTCTTACTGAATATGCGAATTTTGTAATACGTATATAATGTTTGAAATTTGTGGGTCTTTATATATGAGTCATTGGTGTATGTACAAATCTATATAGTCATTACGACAATACAAAAATGCACAAGGTTCTTCTCTGGTATCCCGTGCCAAAAATGCCTCATACCGTAATAATTCAAGGTAAATATCTTGATAATGAAGTTTAATAGTTGCGAAGGGCAATGGGGATTTCACATACCTCTAATGCTAGAGGTAACAGAAAGGGTTTCATGTTTTGAATGTGTATTTCAACTTCTGATACACAGATGATTCAGCAATTTAAGTCATATATACAATACTGCTGGACTAGTCCCCAATCAACCACTTAATTGACAGCAGTTTTATTCCAAAAGTTATTTGTGACCTGTTCTTTGAAAGACGAAGATTACATCTTTTTAATTTAGAATTGTCGTAGTTTATTAGAAAAACAAATCTTTAGTTTTAATCAAAGCATAATTTCCTCATGTTTATATATTGCCTTATCAAGGATTTTGACAAAACGTAAGAAATATAATTAAATATGTATTATACAGTAAATATTCAACAAAGAAATTTAATTAAATTTTCACCTGATCGATATCTTTGACAAGTCAAATGCACAATACGATAAAACAATAACGATCGGTTAAAAGAAATTTTAAAAATTGGTTTGCACAACGTCGTGACATAAATTCACTGTAAGTTGTATGCCATATGAATAATAAAAATATACATATTGTATTATTCACAATATATATTCAAAAATATATGATTAAGCGTATGTGATTCCTGTGTTTCCCAAACCGTATGTAATATCAAAACCACCCAGTTCGTAAAAAAAGTAGTAGGTCATTTATTGCAAGTGCGTGTGATGATTTTTGGTTCCTATTCTTTTGAATATTTTTAATTAATATGCGCAAGATTACTCGTAGATAATCAGTTTATTAATATTCTACTGTGCATATACCGCAGGGATCGCAAAGCTTATTAATTTGAAAGAGAAGTGGGTTACGCAGAATAGATATGTATTAATCGGGGATAAGTAATGAAAAGTTGATTCAGTACAGTTAAAAATGAAAAGAAATATGGAATAAATGTCCTTGAGACAACAATTCTAAAAGTACAAAAAGAAGTAAAGACAATATTAAAAAAAACTTTGAATTGCATATATATATATATATGTACATATCTTGAGAGATCTTAAGAGTATTATTTATTTGCTCTCACATACATTGTCGTGGAAGTACTTCGTACCATGATTGTATTCTATAAACTGATAAGTCATAACATAAGTGTTCTTAGTAACGTAATTTACCACCACTTCATACGTTGTTGCACAGAAGTAGGATAATATATATATTTGGTATGACAAATAGAAATAAATGGAGATATATGGTATATGTTGGTAAGACAACAGCCATAAAATAGTCCGAAAAGATCATTTCACATTCTCGGCCTACTCAGATAATTCATTTTAGTGAATATCTAGCTAAATGTTGTTTAGCACTGAAAATACTTTGTGGTCCTTATATTGGTCCTTTTCATATTCATTTTATATAATAATATAATCTGTTGTGGCTTATGAAAAAAAAATTATTTATTGTTTTATATTACCCCAAATTAAACTGGAGATTTCAGTTAGGTATGCTTACAAAACGGAATAAGGTGAAAGATAGACGTGGAGTTCATGTAATTACAAACTAACCCATGAGCTATTGGTACATAGTACAAAAATGGAAGTGAAAAGCTTGCTCTTATTACTTTTCATCGTCTTGGAAGTCGATGTAACGTCTTCAACAATGAACCGTAAGCTCACATCTTACAAAAAGACGAAGTAGGCACATATGGTCTACCTATGAGTTACTACATGTCATTTTACCCGCTACACGTATCCTACTTTTCTTTGAAAACGAAAAACTATTGGTTAATTGATCCAACCAAACCTGTCATTCCTTCGACGGACAAAACACAGGGAAAACGTGAAATCAACCACACAGCATAAACCAGATAATGGCAGAAACACTTGATTTCAGGAATTCGGGAGAAGTAGGCATTTACGAAACTGCTGTAGGCTGCAAACATAATTTTGAATACACACATTGTCAAAATGTAGATGGATTGAAGTATTGATAAACTTGTATTATTTTCGTATAAAAATATGTATAGTCGATAACTCAATAGGTACACCAAACATTTCTGAAAATTCTAAATATATTTTAGGTGATACATTTTTATTATCATATTGTATATCGTTGGCAAACTAATTTTTTGCATGACCTGAATACATATTTAAAATTTTATTTTTTACGTAAATAAAAAAAATTCCACGTTAATATTTAGGCATTTGTGAAATCCACATCAAAAGAACATGTAGCGAGGTCGCGATTAATCTCCTGCATTTCCAGTGGTAACGATATGAGATATATCTGGCAAAGTTAATTCAAGCAATAATTGAAATTTGGGTTTTTTTTGTACCCACTAAATCAGTAATATCGTGGTGCTGTAAAAATTTACCAGTGCAGCATGTAAGGGAAATATTTATTTTCTTTTTTTCCGCCTGAGAAAAGGAAATTATATATACTATAAACTTTCAATATAAACTCACTTTTGTTGCCGCAAATTTCATTTGTTGTAGTTTTTTTATGCTAGCAGGAAGCAAAAATAATTTTCTGTTATAAAACATATTGTAAAATAACACACGAGCATTATGAAAATAAAAGGAGTTTTCAAATTCTAAATCATCAAAAGAAATTAATTGTATAAAAATGAAACTAGGCCTAAATTTCAGACTTTTCTTCATGCTTTAGATTTACTTTGCTTTCAAAAGATATTTGGGCTAATTTTCATTTCAACCTTATTGAGACCTAAAGATTACAACTTCATTTAATTAATCCATTTAAGAAGGAATTTCTTATAAATCATATATTTTGTCGATAGTTATCGTTTAATAAATCCATATATTTGATAAATTACACGGTATATATTATTGTTAATAATCTCCCAGTTACCGTTTGATTTGCTCGTCAAACCATTAAGGTTTGTTTACATTTTCCCATCCTGTGTAAACAAAATGACTTGTCACATATGAGCAAATTTGGATGTATCTTATGAATTCTTTGAGGATTTGTAAATAGTAGATATTTCAGTTTAGAAAACTATGATCAAATACATAAGTTGTCACCAAATAACGTCTACCTATCCGTTGTTCTCTTTCATAGAACCTTTAAAGTATGTCCTGTATTAAAGCAATGTTCAGTTGCCTAATAACAATATTTGAATTGAACCCTTTTTATTATGCAATATGCTGTATCATTTATTTGTTCGGTAATTACTACGTTTTTGTGTGTACATGTTATGTGTATTGAGAGATAAACGAGGTTAAAGTTTTTCGGTCTTCTATTTCGATGCTTTAGATTGTAAATCAAAGAAATAAAGTTTCTCTTACACTTTTTAGATTGATTCGTTTCATTGTCCTCTAAGTATGCATGCTAAGAGACGCGAAAAGAAGGGATTTTCCGTAGACGGTCAGCGAAATTTATGTTCCGTTTATTATTCGTAAAGAAAATACTAAAGTTTTTCTTGAGTGTTCTTTACTTCATCTACTTTACCTGTAAATTATGTGAGATTCTATCGGTTGGGGGAGAGGGGGGGCTTAATGTGTAAGATAATTGACATTCTGACATTATGTGACCCCCCTCCTTTCAATTGATCATTTTTATCAGTACGAAAGACAAATGTTCTGATAAGACGATTTATTTGGCTCCCATCCTTCATAATTATGAGGCATAGCAAAAATACCAGTCCTTCTCTGGTGAAGACTACGATTATTACAAGTAAACTAGCTTCTATACAGGTTGTCATTCTACATTGACTTCTCCAGGTGTAAACTTATCCTACAAAATTGATTAACATATTCCTTTATATAACAAGAAAAAGGTCATTCAGATTGGAGCTTTTAAACTGACGTAAATGGGAAACTTCAAAAGATTAATCGTTCATACTACATAGAAATTTAAGAAAAGATCATGATGTGTAATTTATTTTCAAACGATACATACTGTGTTATGTACCAGATTATTAATAAATGACATATCACTCCTACTGGTGTAGATGTTTGGCAAAGTGTCTGTCTGGAGAAAACAAAATAAAATTAGGATACACAGCATTAAGTTATATTTGTCTATATAGTCTATTTGTGTATACCTCAAAAGCACAAATTGCTGATGAACTCCATTCCCAGAGAAAACTTAGGATTATATTTCTCGTTGATAGCTCTCTACTTAGATGGATTTGTGGCATTCTGACGTTTGAATTTGCTCTAAATTTTCCTTTTTTATTCGGATTTCAACATTTTAATAGATCTAGAACATAACAATCGAGTCGTTTATCTACCGTATCTTATGTATAAAAATTGGAACGACTAGGAGAATTCCTCTGCTTGGGGTATCACCGGCTCCGTTGCTAGTATTTTTATAATAGTCTGAAATGGAACTAAAATACTTTATATCATAAAGTTTCTGGAAATTAAGGCACATCTAGCTCGTGCACAGTTCTGGCTTTTTTGCCTTAAATTTTTTGTCATTCTGGCACCAGAACTTGCTCTATCTTTTAGATTGTTGTTACGGCTTTCGACTGTGTTGGCTGTTAAATCGACAAAATTTGCATATCTTGTGATTCAAATTTGATAACTGAAGGTAAAGAGAGAAACGTATTAAAACATTCTACTTAATAATGCATATACTTCAACATTTTATGAAAATTATTACTGAAGTGTTATGTATAGAAATAAGTTTTGGGGCGCACTTATTAACAGATGGGGTTTAGATTTTGACTCTGGATGAAAACAAAACTTAGTGTAATAAAATTAAAAAGCAGGATCAAATAACGGATCTGCGAGGGGGCCGGGGGGGGGGGGGGTCTTTTGTAATCGGAAATTTGAGACATTTATGCCTAAGAAAAGTAAAATATTCCAGGAAACAAACGGTTCAGGAACAGTATTTATTGCTGTTTTAAAGAATTGTTTTTGAGATAAGGAAAACGAGTTATAGTTAAAGTGAGACATATAGCAGGGTGTTAGAGTTTCAAGGATCTGTTTCTTTAGATCAGGTACCAAGAAGGTAGACAGATCCGTTATTATTTTAACAGGGACAAACATCATTATTGGATTTTTGAAATTCTAAATTACAGTATAATATATTAAATTTTTAGATATCTAATTATACATTTACAAATACTTTGTAGCCATAAATTCTATACTTCCTCGGTGTTTATTACATGACATTTCAATAATATAGATGCGATTGATTGGAGATCATTGCTAATTCTGAAGAAATATGATAGGTTGCCAAAGCAGTATACACACTTTTTGAATAAGATACCCTTCAAGTGTGGATGTAAGCATATGTTTTAATATTTTAATATATTTGACAGAAATGGTATTATAAATACGAATGGGACAGGTTCCATGAGACGTCAAATGTTTAAGTAGGTATGACTTGTCGTCACACGGAATACAAATTTCATCTTAAATTGGCATGGGAAAAATTTAATGGCAACATTATTGTTATAAAAAAGACATTTGTTTTGTATATACGCAGTGCATTTTATATATTACATTTTTCACAATGATTAAATTATAAAATAACTATTTGATACTGTACTTTGTCGCAACCGTAATAATTAAATATCGTCATAAAAGATAAATAAACTAATGGAAAAACGGCATTTATTAAATTTCCAATCAAATGATACATGTTCTGGCTAATCTTTGATATCATTAAGACATTTGTCATTTTACAATCCATTTGCCGTATTAAATCATTTCAATGAGCCATTGTTCAAGTTTTTAACCCTCTGCTAATCTCAAATTTAATTCCACGTCAATATCGGTTATACCTAATCTTAGTTCCGATACCCGATAGGTAAACTTATTGTGAATTCGTCAACTCTTTCTGTCGTGTACACACATATTGCTGTGGAGATACTTTGAAGATCGTTGTTTCATATGAAAAGGAAAATACAAAAAGAATTGTCATAAATAATATCATTTTTAATATTGGGATTATTACTTGTGAATAAAAAAGTAGGAAAAGTACACATTGCCAAAATTGATATCATTGATCCGATCTGTATGTCAAAGGAGACGTCAACAAATCAACAGGTAGGTAATATTACAAAAAGCCAAAATTAATTATATACTTTTAATAATTTGATGTAATCAACGATTGATAATATTCCAAAATATCTGGACAATAATTAAACTAATGACGCATATTTGAAACATTAGATTTTGTCCAAACTCAATATAAACATTTCAAACAATATGTAGTTCAGATCTCCAAATATGTATCGTTCTGTATTATCTAAAATTCGACCATCTTTTTATACAGTTTGATGGTAAGAAAATTTTACTGTAGCCTTTTAATTGAATGGGATTTAGATACAAGTAGTTTGTGGGAGTTTTACCGTAAAAATATCTCTGTTCTAAGATAGGTTTTGGCTTTACCTTTTTTTAGAATTTGGTCTACAACATGTTGGGTTAATAGTGTTTCGGCTTTAAACATTTAAAGCCTTGAATTCGACTGAATGTTCTGAGACATAGTTTCTCGACATATGCATATTCAGTGTGTTAAACTTTCGTATCGTGGAATTTTGATTTGTGTCACCACCAGGATGAGATGTTTTTTTCTATATCTTTATGCGTTTTTCTTTCATAATCTCATGTTTGAATTTCTTGAGTGTATGATGGATGGAAATAAATTTTGGAAATTTAATTTTGTTTTGCATTATTGTTTCCTATTTTGGTTCGATGTAAAACCTGTTCAGATTTCACATGGGATCTTTAATAAGATTAATGTCAAAATACAAATATTCATGTAATTCATTGTTTGTTTCTAATCTTATTAGCACAAGACTTCGCAACCATTATTAGATCAAATCGGGTCAATTTTGCCCAACCTTAGCACAAGTCTACATTCCATGGAATCTTTATGTTAGTAATATTCTTGTGCATTTTCTGTAATCCTGAACATTTTAAATAACGATCCATTGTGTCAAAAGTTCAATATTGTCCAAACTTTTTGGAAACGAAACTCACACTGATATATATTCAACAACTGTATATTAAATTCTTTTATAGTTACGTCATGTTTCACTCATTAATCAATGAACAACACAGAGAGCGCGGGGGGGGGGGGTCTGGTGTCATGGGAAATTTGAGACATTTATGCCTAAGAAAAGGAAAATATTCCAGGAAACAAACGGTTCAGGAACAGTATTTATTACATTGATGATGGTGATTTATCGTAATTTCCAGTGAAAATAAATTCGATATTTTCACTCAGTGAAAGATCGGTTTTTATTTAACGTTGTCAAGGGCGTTACTAACAAATGACGTATGTGACGTCGACAGATTCAGGAAGGGATATAAGGAAAATATGATACTTTTGAAGCATTTTTGTCTATTTTATCAATGTAATAAACAGTATAACTAATTCAAGAATTTGAATATCGACAGTATTCAACTCGTGACTGGAAAACACTTATTGAATTCCCTCATGTGCTGCGCGTATTCGTGAATTAAGGTGTTTTTCGGTCACTCGTTGAATATTTTGCGATATTCAAATTCTTGAATTAGTTATCCTATAATTATTGCCATTAAAGAATTGATTTTGATATAAGAAAAACGAGTTATAGTTAAAGTGAGACATATAGCAGGGTGTTAGAGTTTCAAGAATCTCTTTCTTTAGATCAGGCACCAAGAAGGCAGACAGATCCGTTATTTGACAATATTAGTATTTGTACCGTACGGCACGTTTCGGATAAAAATGAATTAAATTTGTTATGCATTTGTTGACATTCATGATAGATCGCTTTTGTAAATATTTAATTATAAGTCTGAATTAAGTAACAGTTATGTTAAAACTGTTTTGTGTTTGAAATAAATTATCTCTCGTGTTTAAAATAAGTTATTTCACGGGAATTCGATATTTTAAAATGAGATTTTCAGTAATTAAAGTCTAAAACAAGTCTTTTCTTGTTTAGGTATACAGGATATAACTAGAAATTCATATTTATCTCAGAAAAACAGCTATTTTCATTTGTGTGTAAAGAATAACAGCTGAGAAATGCTTTAGCTCACCATTTTTTTTTATTTGAAATTAACTCAAAATACAAAATTTGTTAATTCATCAAAAATAAACAAAAATATATAATATTTTTAAAAATGCTTAATATGCCAACTCAATGATGATGTATTTGACAATTTTTTTTTAAATTGCGTTACAGTAGTGCATGCAGGATAAACTTTGGACGTGGATTTTCACACCCTAAGTTAGCATTCCTAAATTTATACACTGAACTATAGTCTTAAAATGGGTTTCTGGAGACAAAAAAAAAAACGTGAAAACTTAGATTGTCGGTAGCTTACAATAGATTTAGTTATGTTACCCACTCTGGCGTGGACAGGGGTATCTGTGGTACTCCAGGATAATCTAAACGTTTCGAGGTTTTTATTTTGGAAATGAATTTGATTGCGAAAGTGGCGATTATAATTTAAAGATTATGTGACAAAACTAAAGTATTAAGCTACAAAATGATGTACGATGTTACATTATTAAAGGTTCGCATTTAATTAACCTTTCTGTATTTTCAAATTTTTGTGGTGTAACACAATCGTTATGTTTAAAAAACACTTGTTTAATCGATCTTTGAATAAATGATATGTTGACAAGTTTTTCAAAAGACATACTAGTAATACGGAAGTGTGAAAAACGTTCAATGTGTCAGGCCGAGTTAAATATGCGTTATTCAGTATTTACATAGTATTAAATATATTTTATGCGAGTTACCTTGTCCAATATAGAGATTTCTTAAATAATTCTTTAAATACCAGTTGTTATACACATTTATTAAAGTCATACAAAATGTATTTAAAACGATTTTAAATGATTTTCATTTAAATTTAAAATAATGTAACGAGAGGTGTACGTGTGTGTTTCGTCTTTTATTTAGGATTTTTCTACTCTATGTAATACAAAATAGATCATTTGCGCATTTTTATTTTCCCAAAATGTATGTTCTGACAGAATTTATATTAGTTGGTACCGGATTGTTTTAGGTTATGGGTAGGTTGATTTCTGCGTCTAGTTCAACTTGGTCTTGTATTCGGTATTTCGCCAGTAACTCAACTTTGCCCGTATATATAGGCCATAAAATTAAATCTTCAACCTATTTCAAATATTGGTATACATATTGGTAATTGATTGGATTTAACGATTTGTGACCAACTGATCAAGCGAAGAAAAATAAATTACATTTCAATTTGTTTAACATGTTAAGTTATTATATAAATGTTTTTATATTGGGTTCAATTAATGTTCAATTAATGTATTCAGTTAAATACAATGATTTCGAATGACAGTTTGATGTGAAAGTAAATTAAAACATAGAAACAAGGTAATATTACACATAGACACGAAACAAATACAACCAGTAACGATTATGTACATATAAGGGGTTGGGGGTGACAAACTTTTAGGAATTGGGAAAGGAGTAATTTTTTTAGGGAGGGGCGAGGGTTGAGCAAAAATTTTAAGAAATTTGGACAATTCAGCAAAAAATTTGGAATTAGGAAAAAGTGGCAGAAATTTTAAGGAATTGTGGAAAAAAATTTGAAAGAATGGAGAAAATCATACCCCTGTGTCATCCCCATATAGTCATATAGTTACATTATTTGTATTGAAAATGGAAATATGCTGATCAACCATTATAATTATGTAATGTGATCCGGGCTTTTTGTGGAAATTGAAAATCTATAGTTGCCATACTTCTTCAACATTACTTAACAATTTTTACCTACCGGTAGCTGTTACATCTTTATTCGACTTACCAACAGATGAAATCACAGAGTGTTGTAGCTAAATTAAACAGTCCAATCAAAATAGGGTATGCCCAAATATGAAAGAGACCAGTTTTGATGCTCTGAGTTTTTATTTCAACACAGCTAGATTTAATGTATTCAACTTTAATTTTAGAACATACTAAATACGAGTTGGATTTAAGAATAAAATTGATTACTATATAGTATAATTGTATTTCCCACATTAGTTTATTTCAAAATAAACAAATAAGTGGTGTCATACATACCTGTCTTACATCATTTTCTTTAAGTCTGTCTGTTATATTTATATTCACAAATTTAACTAGACACTGGTCGTTTTTACGTATCATTTCAGGACTGGAAAACAACAAAGAAAAATGGCTTATATTCATCATAATTAGTATCCAATTTGAATTCGAAAATGAGTCGACGAAAACCTTCGCTGCAAGTTGAAAAACCAGCAGCACAAAGGAAACAACGAACGGTCACCGTCGTGAAAGAGGTGATGCCCTTGATGTCACATGTTGGTATTCAAGGTGCACGCCATCTACATCCGGATCGCCTCCCGCCCAAACAACACGACCCGACAGTATCACTACGTATATTTGATACTAACGACAATACTATCGAAAACGTTCAAAGACTTTCGGAATCTCTTAAAAGACTCTTAGTGTCAGGTATTCATTTGAAGGCTGTACCTGAAAGTTTAATAGATCACTTGACCAATTTAGAAAAATTAGATTTAAGCAACAATCAATTAGGAGATGGTGCTCTTCCAGAAGACATGAAAAGACTTGAACGGTTGTCGGATCTCAACTTGAATAACAATAAATTGACAAAAGTGCCTCCTGCGCTTAAGCGACTCAAATACCTTGCGAGATTAGATTTAAGTAAAAATGGGTTGGACAGTTTAAAAGGTCTTGAAAAGAACCGGCGTATGCAAATTTTAGTGCTAGACAACAACAAAATCACAAATGTCTTTCAGGATATAAGTCACATGCAAAGACTTGAAGTTCTAAAATGCAAAGACAATGAAATTAAAGAAATCGAATGTGATGTTCGAAGTCTTCGTTCTCTTAGAGATCTTGACATTTCAGGAAATAGTATTGTTGTGCTTCCTTCAGACGTATTCTTTCTTCCAAAACTGGAATATCTTAGTGCTAGTCAAAACAAAATTTCAAAAGTGCCAATGTTTAATGTGAAAGTTAACAATAAACACGAAATTTCTGATATTGACTTGTCTGACAATAAAATCAACAAGTTTCCAGGACATTTACTGCGAATATGTAAAAGGACAGATCTCAGTAGCAATAAAATCAAATTTCTCAATATAAATGCACTAAAAAAACTCGAGCGTGAGCCCGATAGAGATCTCGTTGTTGATGACAACCCACTAGTCTTCCCCCCAGCCGATATACAAGATCTGAGGTCAATGATGATTTACATGCACGAGGAAAGATTGAAAATGAAAGTTTACCGCGGTGTGAAGGTTGTAGTTTTGGGTTCACACAGAAGTGGTAAGACCAGCCTTATACAATCTTTAATTGACCAGCAAGGAACTTTATCAGAAGATGTGCATGAAGCCGGTGCTGGTATTGAAGCTTACGAAATGAGCATCGACTATGAGCCAGAAGGGGAGGAAGAACAGGGGAAATCGCTGAATTTGTGTATTTGGGACTTCTGTGGACACGCCTTTTACAGGTACCCTCACTACCTCTTTTTTGAACAGCCGTCATTGGCAATTTTGACGTTTGATATGAAGGCATATTCACCGGAGCAATTCATAGATGTAATAGCCTCGTGGTTTGACTGGATGATGGCCAAAACAAACAAAATTGTGACCATTTTAGTGGGAACGCACGGAGATCAACTGAAAAAGAAGGAACAGAACGAAGTTATCGAGGATGTAAAGTTACAGTT
The DNA here is from genome assembly GCA_028015205.1 of Mytilisepta virgata. NCBI lineage: Eukaryota > Metazoa > Mollusca > Bivalvia > Mytilida > Mytilidae > Mytilisepta > Mytilisepta virgata. Next base: position 47,108,064 of record CM051518.1, on the reverse strand, counting down.
AGCCGAATATAAAACTACAAGAGCTCATATGATCAACGAGAGGATTCAAGCGTTTCGAAAACCTGGTATGAAATTATCAAAAGCTCTCTCAGAACACTTGGTTGTATTATCCAAACTACAATATTCCTTTAACCACTTGAAAGTACCGAACACAATTATCATGACCAGTGCAAATCAATACATTGGTTTTGATCTTTTGCGACAGGAAATAGAGCAGCTTGCTAGGTCTGATAACTTTCCAAATGTAATGCAAGAGATAAAAACCTTTTGGGTAGACGCTGAAGATTATATCGAAGAGAAAGGAGAAAATATGATTAAACCATTCATGACAGTGGAGGCGTTCCGTGACGAGGTTGATGAGAAGTTTGGAATGCGCAGAATGATGAATGCAATGACCGAGTACCTCCACGAAAAAGGGAAAGTACTATGTTTTTCACAAGTGCCTTCATTAAAAGACTATGTCTTCCTGAGACCACTCTGGTTGTTTGAATTACTCAGACAAATTTATCATCATGACATCAGTAATCATCTTTCATTTGAAAAGACCAATTCATATAAAGTTATGGGAATGAGTACAAACAGGTTTGAGAGGACAAAACATGAATTGATTTCTGAAGGTGTACTCGACAGAGAATTGTTACAGGGAATGCTTGGCGATCTAGTGCCTGTTGATATAAATGAGGCGTTCGACGACGTTATAAAAATTCTCTTGGAAGGATTTTGTATAGGTTTCCCAGTTACCAAATTGAAAGAAACCTCCCAAGGCAGTTCAAAATATAATTTTCACGTGAAAGACGACAAAGGAAAAACTAAAATTCAGAAAATTTTGATACCGTGGTTACGCAAAATAGATGAACCAGAAGATATGAAAGAAAAATGGGAAACGTTGGAAGATAGAAAAAATATACGCATCATTTGTAAATTTCCTATCTATATGCCACCAGGTTTCTTTGAAACTTTGTGTATACGTATTCATCAAAAGAAAACCAAAACGGACGATAAAACGAAGAAAATGGACTCTCAGGAAAAAGTGAAGATGAACATTTTAGCACATTGGGGTGGTGGAATTCATGCCCGAAATGACGAGCATAAGGTTCATATAAAAGTTCACTATCTTCGTGGAGAGAACAATTTTGGTGCAGATTTAATATTTGAGTTACGTGCAGACGTTATTGATGTTGACAAAGAAGACGAAGCTTCTCCCGGAACCATGTGGAATCTAGTTTATCCTTTATTGTTCGAATTTGAAGAAACTGTTAAAAGTTATGAAGGTAGTCGTAAAGTTTCTTTTTTAGTCAACAGCTAGTGTATGGTACAAAAATAACATTTGGTAATAGTGTTGTTATAGTTTGTCCTGTCAATCGAATTTTCGATTTATTTTCTATAGTTTTAAGCCTCCACTGTATGCTTTAATATTTTACATGAAAAACGATATAGATAAGTGAGTTTAGTCATAGATTAAATAAACATGTTTCGAAATGAAATATTATTAATTGGTAAAATGTTGAAAAACAGATTTGCTTTCTCCTAAACAATGCATACATTAAGAAAAGATGTAAAGAAAAATGTGAAAACTCTTAAATTAATAAGATTAAAAATAAGTGATTGAGGAATATAATTATATCAATTTTAGGCATTCTAATCGAGAGGGGAGTGTGCTGTCCGATGTGTTCCAAACCATCATTTCCAGGAGAATGGCAACAACCTAAACAGTTACAGACAGAACTTCAAGATAATCTTAGGCGAAAATGTGAAAACTGCCATCAGGATGTTGAAATAGACTACCTAATACAACCGCGTGGACAAAAAACAGGTATGTGTACAGATACAATGGTTTGTATGGTGAAAAGCAAGTATGTTTTTTTATTCCATTTAAGTCACAGTATACCTGTGGTCCAGATATTATTTGACAATATTTCTCATGCAGGGTACAATCCGCATTTTTATTCTTCGAGTGAATGACATTTTACTTTATACTTGTTCATGACTATAGATTTTTTTATAAGTAACGTGACAATGACCATTTTTATGTTCTGTAAATTGAATTCTGGATTAATTTACATGCAGTTGGCAGGTTCTCAAATATATATCTTTAATTTTTCTCTTTTTTTTGTATGGATTTTCTTTTTCGATTACGAAAGAGTTTTATCAATAGTCAGTATTTTATTGATGTTTTTGTTGGTAGCGTTTGGCGATTTAGATTTAATCATCAATAAATGGAAGGCTGAGCAATATTTAGCCTGCAATGAAATTATTGACAGATTATCAGATATGTATGTCAGTTTTTCACGGGGTAGATAGAATTTTTATACTTTTAAAATTGGCAAATGGTTTAATCTAATATGTAGTTTTAACTACCTTCCAGATGACCTCTGTATATGGCCACTCTAAAATCAGAGACCTTCAACCGTTATCCCATATACTTTTTTATTCTCCTTGTAGACATTTTTTTTCTAGAAGGCTACTTGATTTTCTAACACCATTGACTGATAAATTTATACCAAATATATTTATAAATAGAATAATTATCCTTCACCATAAGTAACCCGTGTTTTTTTATTTAATTTTCAACTTGTGGTTTTTTCAGTTCTTTTATAACTTTTCGTATATTCCTGACCTTTACCCTTCACCCTTTTCTCTGGATAAGGTTGTACGTATAAGATTAAGTTCCCTAATAGTTATAAATGGTCAAATTTGTGGTATTATATATTTTATGAAACCGTTTGAATTCTTGTTATTGTAAAATATTTTCTTATCATTTAACTGTATGCTAATCAAATATATTCTTACTGTATAGAAATGTGAGAGAATTAAAATCTAATTAGAATTTTGTTTTTATCGAAACAGCATGTGGTAACTAAATTTTTGAACCAAGTAGAGGCATTTCTTCCAGTTTTGCAGATTTCAGTAGATCCATTAACAATGCATTTCTTTCTAATACTAATTATTACTTGACCATTTTAATTTCAGATGATATAAGTAAGCTTGGTATTATATTTCACGTTGTTCTTTTTCTTTAGATTTCAATTGTATCAATGACACTGAAAAATATATCGTACTAATAAGGCACATAAATATAGAAATTTAAGATTTTTTAATTTCTTATGACATATACAGTATATATGGAAATATATATATATATATGAAATTCTTGTAACTGTAATTGAAGTTAGTTTAGACATTTATTCTGTTATCCTAGGTAGGTAGATACACATAGTAATACATTTTTTCATCTTTTACAACAAGTAATTAGAATGTAGTGTATATTTGACCTTATTTTATTTCCTCTTCAGAAGTCCGTTTTAGTTCAATACTTGAACGATGCACTTTTTGTGTATTTGTCAGTAATATTTGGAAAAACTGTTACAATTCTGGGACGCGGCAGGCAATCGTTCTTGTATAACGTGATTACATTTAACGTTTGTAACTCTCAAAATAAAGTAAAACAACTTGTATAGGACATGTTTGTACAATCACAAATTCCATAAATTTTAGAAATTTCTAGAAGCTAAGCAAATACCTGGGAAATACAAACATTTCAGACCTGGGTAGCATCTTTACTCATCTATATATATATGTTATCGGGTTGTTATAGTAAAAGTTTGTATTGATAAATCAAAATTTTAATATAACTTATATATAAATAATGTGAAATGCGTATTTAATTGAAATGCATATAATATTAATTAGTAAGGAGAAAATGAGAAGAAAGAGTATCCTGTTTCCGGCAAAAATTTCAGTGTCTTTTTACAGTTGCTATCAGTTTTCTACTCAGTATCTGTTTGTTGCAATTCTGTAATAGACATCCATCTGTCCATCACTTTGGCTTATTTTGTTCTGTAGCAATAGGTCTTATTTCAAGCAATTTCTTTGCTTTTTGTATAACCAGTGCTTTATTTGACAAATTAAGGAACTATAGTGATATTGTATTTCACTACTTTTACTACACTTTTATATAAACTGAAAAATAGTAAACACATTGCTCGCTGTGATATTATTGAAATTCCAGTATTTGAAATCCATTTCAGTTCTAATGCAAATGCAGGTAAAATCGGTAGATTCTAACAGGTCAGCACGTATGCTCACAGGAAATCACTATTAGTCACTTCATTAAGTACATGTGTAAATCGGGGAAATAAATTCTCCCTTATGCTGTTGTTTAAGGCTATTATGGTTTTCATTGTGTATAGAACACTATTCTTGTATTTTATACTGTTTTCCAAAATCATTGCAAAATTGTTTATTTATATATATTAAACAACATGGTAATATTGTAGTTGAAAAGGTTAGACAGGAGTTGATGAATAGACTTCAGAGGTAAATGAATGATGTGATATCGGTACATGTATGGGTTTTATAGGAGTATATACGGTGGATGCAGTTACACAATGCTTTATGTAAAAAAATAATAAATATTTCAGTTGACATCAAGTATATCAAGGCAATATTGAAAGAGCGTGCAGCATTAAAAAGTTTAAATTCTAATAGTGGAAATATAACCTGAGGTTTGTTTTGTTCCTTTGTTGTTCCTGCTTTGTTGGATGTTGTTAGACCAGAGTTTAACCATAAAATTTGTTTTGTACTAATATTAAGATTCAAATGCTGAGAATTGCGGTTTTACATGTTTATATATACTTATTACCTTTCTTCACAGCACTGTTTCTAATACTATAACATGAGAGTGTGTTATGCATGTCTAATTACTAATTAACTCTAAAATTTATCAGTATGTTTGTATTTTAGTGTTGTTATTTTTATATTTTCCGTTGCTATGAGAGATAATATTAGAATTTATTTATGACAGAAAACCAAACATGTATTGTATGATTTAATGCGACTCTTACATGCAAAATATTAATATGCTTTTAAGTTACAAATAAATTAGGAAGAAAATAAACATGCATTAAATTGTGACACATGAATGATTTGATGTGTAAGAGTTTTTCATAAATATATTCTTAAAGCATACAGTCAATGACAGTTAACGTAATCTAACACATAAGTCGCCCTTCAAAGAATTATAGTGATCTCATGAAACTTATCTATGCATGTATGTAAATATTAGCTATTATACAACAACAAATCAACGTTAGTTATTCCCTGAAATATTGAAGCCACATTTTACTTCACAAAACAAAAATCATGGCATGAAAGCTAATAATATAAAAATGTGTGTATTAAACTTTCAATTTGTGTAATAAAAATTTAAACATGTAACATCATTCAAACATCAAATATTAACAAGGAAAACATATCAGATTATTTGGACTATATTATTATCATTATTTTCTAGTTAATTTTAGTAGCATTGTACCTACTTTCAGATGACGTCTTAAAAGAAATAATCAGACAACGACAGAAAAGGAGAGCCGGAATCGCCGATCCGAAATCTCTTAGTGATCTTATAGACCAAGAAAATCGGCAATATAGAACACCGTCACCACAAGCTAGGCGCCGTGGAGGGGTTCTGCCTATCCCTGACTTGTCAGGGATAAGTCTTCCACAGTTTGGAGACCCCTCTCCTGAAAACGATGATGTAGAGGAAACAATAGACGAACCTAGGCAAAATGGTTTTCCTATAGAAAAACTTCATAATGTTGATACTCCTTCTAATTCTGGATACCAAGATTTATCAGACTTAGAAGAAGTTGACATTATTGAACCAGAGGCGTCTTTTAACAATACGGAAGACAAGTTTGACGAAGAAAATATACCTGACAATTACGGTTATGATGAATATACTCAGACAAGTCCACAGATAAATATATCACGATAGTTTTAGTAATTTGGCATACTTGTTTGTTATGGGGAATTTAAAAATATATATATTTTTTACACCAATTCAGTATTCACAATTAAGACATTTATTTTTTGCTGAAAATTCTAGTACTTTACAAATATGACATTTATATAAATTTTCTTTTAATCTTAACCTAATGTTACACTGATTTTTCTTAACACCCCCATATAAAAGGATTTTTTTTCATTCTGAAGAGTTTTTATGCTATTACTATATTTGCAAAATCAATTATTTAAAATTTGCATGATTGTGGTGCATCTTATGCTGCATGATGATCAAACATTTAAAAAAACGTAATATGGCTTAGCTAAGATTGTGTATAGTAATTATTTACATTTCATGTTATTGAAAGTGGTCTTCCAAAGTGAATAATTGTATCAAATCTGACCCTGTCTTGCTCTCTAAATATTAATATTGAGAGTTCCTTATTCGATTTGTCCAACTGAAGAATAAATTTTTGGAACCACTTTTGCTTATTTTAATGGTATTTTTTTTTCGGTCAAAATTGTCAAAATCGAATGAGTTATAGGAATGACACCAGAGATTTCAGTATTGCTTCTTAGATTATAGTTTCTGTAAATGAAGGTTATATTATATTGAATGTTATTTATCATATTGTTATAGAAGACACTGTTATTTTCTTTGAATTCCATAATGTAGACTTGCAATATTATTATTTATGACAGAATGTTTTTAGTTGGTAACAGAATAAAAACATATATTCTTATAACCATTTTCTTATTCCATAGCCTGAGAGTCTGTAGTTGCCAAGTTAAAATTTCACAATAAAGTAGTTGTCAAGTCAATTGTCCACAGCTTCCATTCGGCAGACCCTGACTATAGTTTTACCCCAAATTTTTACTTTCAAGCTAGTCAGAGGTTGTATTTGTAAACTGCCCTTTTTTAGCTCACCTGGTCATAGAGCCATATGAGCTTTTGTCATTACTTTGATTCTGTCGTCCGTCTGTCTGCTTGTCGTCTGTCCGTCCGTGCACTCGTCGTCCGTCATCTGTCCTTCCGTGCATTCGTCGTCCATCATCTACCCGTCCGTCCATTAACTGAAACCCCTGGACCAAATGAACTGAAACGTAGCAACCAGTATGAAGCAACCATGGAAGGACATTTATAAACTCTGCATATTTTTTCCCGATCGAACAACTAACATGGACGCCATGAACAAATCTTATTTCTCATTGGTCAAGTTTAAAAATTCTCATCTGAAATCATATAGCCAAATGAAATAAAACTAAGGAAGGACTTTTATAAGTTTGCATATTTTTCTCCGGTCGGACAACTGACATGGCCGCCATTAACAAATCCGTTTTCGCGTTGATCAAATTTAAAAACTCTTTTCTAAATGCGTATAGCCAAATAAACTGAATCTTGGTACATGTATAAAGCAGCTTTGGAAGGACCTTTATAAAAAATAGCATTTTTTGTCCCGATCGGACAACTAGTATGGTTGCCATGAACAAATCCTATTTCTCATTGGTCAGATTTTAAAACTTTTCTCCTCTGAAACTATATAGCCAAATGCACTGAAACTTGGTATGACGCATTTATGCAAGGACGTTTATAAATTATGCGAATTTTATCTGTTTTAGACAACTAAAACGGCCTTCATGAACAAATCTTATTTCTCAATTTTTTTTAAATCTCCTCCGAACAATCTGAAACAGTATAGCAAAATTAACTGAAACTTGGTATGAAACATCTAATGGAAGCACCTTTAAGTTTGCGTTCTTTTTCCAGATCGGACAACTAATATGGCCGCCATAAACAATTCCTATTCTCATTGTTCAAAGTTAAGAAAAATCTTGAATCGTATAGCCAAATGAGCTGGAACTTGGTATGAAGAATCTGATGGAAGCTAAAATTTTCACGAAAAAATCCTGTTTCTCAATGGTCAGATTTAAAAACAAATTCTGCTCTGAACCTATAGCAAATAAATAAAAACTTGGTATTAAGCGTCTGTGAATGACTAACGTGACCATTACAAATGAATGAGGAACCTGAGTGAGTTATCTTTTCCTAACCAATGTACGTAAGGGAGATAATACATTTGTCTCCCTTTTAGCCTCAGGACAAAAGGGAGAGAACTTAATTATCTCCCTTACCTACATTGGTTAGGAAAAGATAACTCACTCAGGTTCCTCATTGGACCATGGAGTAAATAATCTATAAAAAGACCTTTGCACCAATAACCATTCCCTTTCAGAATTGTTTGAGGACTAAACTTAGTTTAACATGTAGGACCCAATGTGAAAGTTAATTTTTTTTTCAGCTTAAGACGAGGGGTAAAATATATGCAAGAATCTTTATAACATTTTGATACTAGTATTTCTCCTCTGCCAGAGGCCCCCTTGAACAATTATTTATTTCTGATTGGTCAAATTAAAAAAAAAATGTCTGAATCCGAATAGCTAAATGAAAAAATATGACTCGTTGAAAAGGGTGCCAGTTGAGCGACACAGGCTCACCATTTGAGCCTCTGGTTGAATATATATCTTATTGTGAAAGGATTTAAAGTTCTATATACATGTACATATAAATATGTAAGTTGAAAATATTGTCACACAATTTTCTTTAAACAGGACAATTTCTGAAATCGGGGCGAGACATGATTTGTGTCTGCATAAATAAGTGAACCTACTTAAAAATACAATTTAAGTGATATTGCACTTTTTATTGTGAAAAAAACTTGGACGATGATGGTGGTGATTTTAACTTTCAAATTGTTTTTAGTTCGCCTCAACGAAGTTGAGGGGGGCTGTTGGAGTCACCCCGGCGTCCACGTCCGCGTCCACAGCCAGTTCTCAGTTACCAGTTGGCATAGGGTCATATATTTTTGTGTGTAGGTGCATGATGAAGAGACTGACCATGTGACATAAGATGAAGGTCTCATGACCCATATTACACGGTTGACTGGCTTTTAAGTTTTATGTCAAAAATCAGTTTTGATATACAAAGTGACCTACAATCATATTACTTGCTGTGATGGTGCATTTCAGGGATTACTCTTAGTAACACAGCGTCCTACCAAAATTAGGTCACTCTGACCTTCTTATCGCGCTTCGTTGATTAAGTTTTACGTCCGAGTTTAGTTCTCCGATACCACGGGACCTACAATCATATTACTTATTGTGAGGGTGCATCTCGGGGTGTAACACAGCCTCCCACTAAAATTAGGGCACTCTGACCTACTTATCGTGCTTCATTGACTTAGGTTAAGTTTTAAATCCGAGTTAAGTTCTCCGATACCGAGGGACCTATAGTCTTATTTCTTGGTGGGAGGATGCATCTCGGGGGGTAACAAAGCCTCCCACCAAAATTAGGTCACTCTGACCTACTTATCGTGCTTCAATGACTTAGGTTAAGTTTTACGTCTGAGTTCAGATCTCCGGTACCAAGGGACCTACAATCATATTACTTGGTGTGAGGGTGCATCTCAGGATGTAACACGGCCTCCCTCCAAAATTAAGTCACTCTAACCTAGTTATCGTGCTTCATTGACTTGTGTTAAGTTTTAAGTCCGAGTTCAGATCTCCAATACAAAGGGACCTACAGTCATACAACTTAGTGTGAGGATGCATCTCGGGGAGTAACAAAGTCTCCGATCCAAATTAGGTCACTCTGACATACTTATCACGCTTCATTTACTAGGGTAAGTTTTATGTCTGAGTTCAGTTTTCTCATACCAAGCGACCTACAATCATATTACTTGGTGTCAGGGTGCATTTCGGGGAGTAACACAACCTCCGACCTACTTACTGCACTTCATTGACTTAGGTTAAGTTTTACATCTGAGTTCAGTTCTGCGATACCAAGCGATACCAATCATTACTTGCTGTAAGGGTGCATCTCGGGGAGCTACACAGCCATGCACACACCAAAATTATTGGGGAAACGAGGCGAACTTTGTAATCGTAGATTTCTGGTTTATGTTGCAAATTTGCATGCCTATAGCAGAAATAAATGATTGAGGGCTGCAGAACATTTTACCAAAGTTTGGTTTCAAATGACCCAATGGTTTCGGAACAGAAGATCTTTAATGGTATGAGTTCGACACACGACACGCGATAGCAATAGCTCAGATGGTCCTTTGTGCAAGGTGCGCTTTAAAAAGAGCAAATGTTTTGCAGTCACATGTTTGCATTTGACAACTCAATACTAGGAAAGAATGTACCTGACTAAGAAATACACAGATTATGCACATTCAAAGAAATGTTGTTTGCATCTAAACATGTGGTCGCAAAAAAAAACAGTGTCGAAACAATACAATTCAGTTATAATTTCAATATAGCAATTGTCCACCACAATGCGTCCACCAAAAAACAATACGTTTTGTAAGAAAATTAAACAATTCGAGAATTTCTTTCAAGGTTACTAATCAAATAGTACGCCCTGCTATATTCAGATGATGGCATGAAATTGATACTTAAAATTTTAGTTGTAAAATTATCGTCAAGAGTTCTATAGCATTAAAACAAAGGGGATAGTCCGCAAGAGTAAAATCTAACTGAAACCAGGCGAATTCCTAAGATCAGTGGCTTAAAGAACAAATATTACATATATTAGATCATATAACAGGAAAAAAAAACCAAAACGACACATTGTAAAGCACAGAAAATTAGAATAAGACGCTTGGAAAAGCACTAGCAATGTAAAAAGTCCGGTAACCAGCGATGTAGTTTCCATTGATGCAATAAGGCAGTTGCCTCACCTAAAAACTGTTGAAAAAGTGCTGTTTTCTTATGTAATAATTATGTACATTTAATAGTTTTCATTGGAATTCTTAGTCCAAATGAACTGAGAAAACCGGAATCTAGAAGGAGAAAGGAACTTCATCATATCCGTTTTGTGCCTGACCTCTTCCATTTACGGGGAGTTATTATTAATACATGTACATAGAATGTGTAATATATATATATATATATATATATATACGTCTAACAACATACTTAGCAAACTTTTATGATAACTGACATCGTTCATCAGTGCTGCCGCCATGCGAATGACTAAGTAATTACATGTAGAAAACAATATGGCTAATCGTGATCTTGATCTTCCTCATGTGTAGCAACGCATGTAAATATAAATTAAAATAATACAGGTTTATAATCCTTTAACACACGGTAGAGAATTATGTTACAGAATTACATGTGTAACATTATAACAAATGAAAAAGTACACGAAAAAAATAAATAAAGCACTTAGAAATAACAATAAAAATCTCTGTATCAATTGACAAAATTTTTTTATTTCTTTTTATTTATTCCCCTTGGAAGAGCTTTCTCTTGTCTGCCTTTCTTGATCACTCCAATTCAAATTTATATAATAGAAACTCATTTTACCAAAGTCCCCAGGATTGTATCCAGTCGACCGAAAGTGCTGGCTGACGGGTAGAAAGTCTTTCTTTGTTACATCGCTTCTATGGCCGTTCATTCTTTTGTTGAAAGCTTGCCTTCTTTGTCCAGTGTACTGCACATTACAAATCCAACATGTAGACCACGTTGCTTGATTTGCAATTCACAGTGCAAAATATTTTGTAATCTTTGGCTGTTGTGTGACTTTTAAAGCTTTGTGTACATATCATCTGGCAGCAAGTCTTAAATCTTTTGTCTGAACAAGCCTGACATTGGCCAGTTTATTAAGACATCTTGCTAGTGATAACGGCTCGTACAAGAATGTCTTTCAGGCTTTTCGGTCATCGGAACGCCATAACTGGGGGTTCTGGGAAAAGTCTGAAAAGGTCAGAGTGATTTTCAAATTCTTTCCAGTGTGTCCTGATGGTTCTATAGACATTGTGAAGGCTAGGGTGGTATGTTGTAGCGAACGGGATTCTGTTGGGGTTCTCTTTTTCTTTATATTCTAAGAGATTTTCTCTACTGGTGCGGTTAGCTTTTTTGAAACTCTCTATTTTTAAGATGACCACGTAGTTCACCAAGACGTTGTGCTGTTGTTATTGGAGAGGAATAGATGCGTTTAACTCGGATGGCCTGGCTATATGGGATAGTGTCGTAGCAGTGTTTGAGATGACAACTGTTTGGTGGCAGATATAGGTGTTTGTCATTTGGTTTGGAATAAACACCAGTGGACATGAAGCCGTCTTTTAATGTAGTAGTTGTATCGAGGAAAGAAAACTTAGTCTTGGATATTTCATGGATGAATTTTATTGATGGTTTGACACTGTTTGCATGATCGACGAAGACGTTCAATTTTTCTTCAGTATCTTTCAACTTCATGTCAACATCATCTATAAATCTATACCAAGACAATGGCTGTGTTTCCGAAGATTTCAAAATTTTGTTTTTCTAGTTTCCTCATAAAGATGTTAGCATACGATGGAGCCATTTTCGTTCCCATAGCTGTGCCATTCACCTGTGTGAATGGCACAGCTACGGGAACGAAAATGGCTCTTTTTTGGTATATTTAAATCGGAGATGGGATGTTGTCTTCTTGACATTTTACATTTACCCGTTCTTTCTCATATCAAAGAAACGTTCGGTTACCAGAGCTTATTAAAGTCGAGAACACCAACTAAAATTTACTGGTCAACCCATGTTCTCCGAAAGGGTAAGCAGTTTCCGCTCCTCATACAAGACATCCATCGTGTTGTCCAGCAACTAATCCCGTAGTAATCTCAAATCAACGGATAACATCAGTTTATTAAATTACATGTAGTTATCATATCCCACGCAATGTAGTTGCGGAGGGTATAATGTTTTTGACCAGCCCGTCCATCCGTCAGTCCTATTCTTGTGAGCGCAAATCCTCTGAAACCACACAACAGAATTTCATGAAACTTTGTAGTTAATAAGGACATACTATATAGATGTGCATATCGACAGGAGATTTCGATTCAAATTTTTTTCTAAGAATTATGCCTCTGAATTTAGATTTCACCCAAAATATACTAGTTAAACAGTTTTATGAGTGCAACTTCTCTGAAACCACATAACAGAATTGCATGAAACCTTGTAGATAATGAGGACATACTATGTAGATGTGCGAATCCACAAGATTTTTTTAGCTAGTTTTACAGTTGAAACGAGCACATTTTGACCCAACCAATTTAAACAATTTTAGTTAGTGGTCACCTTGTTGGTAATTATACTTTCTTAGCCTTTATTGTGTGTTTTATAAATTAGAGTCAGGCTATCCAGACTCTCTGTTATGTATATATATTTGTGTTTTGGCTTTTCAATGTTGTTTTTTGCGCCTGACATGTGGATGGGGTTAATTGATTGGTATGTCATCGTTGACCTTTTCTGTTGCTTCTGGCTGACTAGTCTGTCATTGTTGACCTTTTCTGTAATCTCTGACTGCACAGTAGTGCTCAAGGGTCGTACCGTGAATCTCGATATCCATGGCATTAATTTTCTATTTTAAATCGTTATACACTTTATTACCTAATCATTGCATATTAATTCAACTAAAGAACCAACAGAAAACAATGGACTTTATTCAACGGTACATCTTACTTGTATAAATTGGGGATCACACATGTGACAAGAACGATATATGTTTACAGAATTAAACACGATCTCTTATTATAATTTCTACATAAAAACTAACTTATTTAAATTTTATCAACTTATCAACCATTTTTTGTTGGTCACAAATTTTCAGAGCTAGCAGATTAAGTGTCACGGATGTTACTTTGTGGCAATATCACTAAATAATTCTTCGCAATGGCGATGCTTATGTCATTACTTTGCATCCGTCTTCCGTAAAGTGTTAACATTTTTATCTTCTCAACTAAAAATACTTGGCCGATTGTGACCAAACTAGGCAGGAATGATGTATGAAAGGACCTCTACAAACGATCCACCTTTGGTTCCAGTTGGACTAACTACATGCCCTCCATAGGCCATCTTTGATTTTCATTCGCCAATTTGTTTAAAATCTTCTCCCTTGAAACTACATATGAAATGCTTTGGAACTTTACAGGATTGATGACAGCAATACCCTCTACAAACGATCCCTTTTGGATGAGATTTATTTGCTCACCTAACGGCTGTGGCTGCTCAAAGTTTCAATAGAAACCATATGGGAAATGACTTTTTTGTCATTTACTGACAAACTAATGGGCAGATTGTAATCGATGTTGGCAGGAATGATGTATGGAAGGACCTCTACAAAATTTTCACCTTTGGTTTTGGTTGGATGAACAACATGGCCCCTAGAGGCCATATTCGACTTTGATTGGCCAATTTTCAAAAATGTTCTTCTCTTAAACTACATTTAGTTATGCAATATTTTGAACTTTGCAGGATTGATGAAAGCAATACCCTCTATCCACTTTTGATTGAAATCCGCTCACAAGACAGCTGTGGCTGCTCAAAGTTTCCATGGAAACCAGATGGGAAAGGACTTCTTTGTCGTTTGCTCAGGAAGTAATGGGCAGATTTTAATCGATGTTGGCAGGAATCTCATATGGAAGATCCACATTTTTTAGGTCCAAGGTCAGATATCAAGGTAACTTTGACACTTTTTTGTTTCTTTAACAGCCCCGTTGATACAAGTCAAATGCCAAGTCAAAGCTAGATAATAACTACAATTTGACATAATGAAGCCTGTGACTTCCTTAATTGTTATAATTTCTGTAAAAATGCAAGCTTTTCATTGGTCAATTTGTGGATAACATTCTAATCTAACCCATGCCTCAGCATGTAACATTTTTTAAAAAGGACAAATATACCTAAGGAGCAATAAAAAAACGTAATCCATTGGACAGACAAACCCGGAAAGACAAATGAACAACCACAAGCACAACAAATAAACACAGAAAACTAAAAAACAATGAACAACACGAACAACACGAACTCCTATAGAAACCAGGAGTGAACCCAGGTGCCGGGAAGGGTAACCAGTTCCTGCTCCGTATACGGCACCGATCGTGAAGTTCAACAAAGTCAATCCGGTGGAAGTCAAAAATCGATGGAGGCACATGGGATGAGGTCCAACAACACATTGGACCACTGTAATGGTCAATCAATTCGTGATGCTGACTGTAAAATTTCCTAAGTGATGACATCAACATATCCCTGATAAAACCCTTGTTAAGAAGCTTTTGTGACAGCAGTAATCCTCTTTGGTGAAAGCCAGGGTAACTCACGCATGCCCTTGAAAATCGGATAAGCTGAGAAACGTAGACGCCATATATGCAGGCGATGCTGGTATATTGCTACTCAGGAAGGGAAAATTAACAATAGGAAAGTTGAAGTCATGACGTTTGTCATAAAGTTTTGTCTTCTAATGTCCCTCATAGTCTATTTCAAGAAGCAAATCCAAATATGAAGCGGACTTTGGTGTATCTGTTGTATCCTTTATTTCAAGATCACTGGGGTAGATAAGATGTAGAAAGTCTCGAGCGAGCGGTACAATCTGCTCAGAGTCCGTCATGTGTTATTTATATAATGTTTCATTTATCTTCAGTTGATCATTTTCTTTTTATTTGTACATTTATAAATTGTGGAAATTAAACTGAAGGGGAGGGATGGAAGATACTCTGTTTGTGGAATTGCAATAATAGCGATTATGGTATTGCACGAGTTATGTTATCGGGATTGCTGGACATGTTTTGAAATTTTCAATTTCGTAAGGGGCACGCACAAATCGCACAGGTAAACAACATTTTCAGGTGAAAAATAACCAGCAAAAGTTTCGTTTGTCTGCAAAAGGTCAGTTAATATGTATGATGCAGGTCGTATACAATACAGATCCATCATCAGTAGTCAATTTATTAAAGCCCTCCAGTGTACACAGAAGTTTCTATAATAATGTTTATTCCACTGAACATACACTGACATATTTAATACCAAAACATAACAAAAAAGGTATAATGATTGAAACAAAAAAGCAGAATAACCCGAAAAGACTATATCAACAAGATAACCAACTGTGGAAATGTCAGTTATGTCTACTGTAGGTGCATGCAGCACTTGGTAGAAAAAAATGATTGCAATAAACAACAAAACCTATTACAGGGAAGGTCAACAATGACATACAAATAAATAAATGGAATCCAATTGACAGACCCTCAGATAAAAAAACAGGGGTTGAGAATAGCACTAGGCTGATGCCTTAGATTAATGTTTTTTATCTGAGTTGTTGACGTTTGGGATCTTTTATTATTTTCCGATAAATGACGTTCAGCGTATGTAACCAGTTAAAGAGTGCCATTTTCAACATCTCATTTCTTTCTTACTTTGCAGAAAAGTGTAATTATTATGGAATTATAAGTAATAAGAGTTGTTTTTCAGCAATTCATCTGTGTATAAACCCGACCAGGTCAGTAACAACTTAACATAAAGTCCTTATTCAGTTTGTGAGTAAATTGGTCTCCTTTATACACCGATAAATTACTTCAAAACAACTCTTATTACTACAACAGTTAAAGCCTGATGGGCTTCTGAATTTTCATCTCACGCCTGTCACTATTTCAGAATTGAATAGAAATTACTAAATTTAGATCGCCAATATAATCTCGGCAATAGGGTTAATGCTTTTGATCAATTGTCATGATTGTAATACATTTCCTGACCTTCAAAGGTCTTGGTTAATATACTTGGCCTATCATGCTAGTTAATTTTCAGTATCGAAAGGCCAGGGCCAGATAATTTCAACCCCTGTGTAAAGGAGAACTAAAAACACAAACAGAACCCAAATTTTTAATGGATATGTGATAAATATTAAGTAATGGAGTTGTTAAACAAATTCCATCAAAATAGCTGTGTCTGGTGTTACCTAAAATGGCTCCCAACTATAATTTTACCCTTTGTTTCATATTTTTGGCACTATAAAAAGCAATAAAGATTTGGATCTCGCTGTGGTAGATATCTCCTCTCATATTTTTCTTGGTAATGAAACACTTTTCGTTTTCTTCTTTCGATACCAGTCTTTCCAATATAAATGATTTTGGCCAAAATATTTGTTGGATGGGGAGCTAGGTTTTATCATTTTAACTGAACTACATGACTTAAAACTTCATCATAAGAATGAAAATACATTATATATTGCTTGCTCTATATAGAGCTTAGCTGTATTAAAGTGCCAGTTTTCCTAAAAATGTGTCCCTCTGTCCATAAGCTTGACCACTTGTCCCGAAATTTGACATAAGTGGATAGATGTAGTACCAAGGGCATGCCTTTCTTTATAAGCTCATTACATTGGTGCTAGAAATTGTCAAATACGTATCCTCTAGAACTGTTTTACTAGGTTTTTGGAACAATATCTTTATCAATATCTAGTCCTTGAATGTTGTCATCAGATTATGATATACTTGATAATTGAGTCTTATAAGATAATTATTATTTACATTGTAGAGATAATAATGTTATAGTAATACCTTTGGTTAACCTCTTATCAGTCATGTCATATTTATGTCAAAATACATACACATTATACTTTATATTGGTGTCCTTATGCTCAAGATGATTTCTCAAGTTATCCATTGTTTTACATTGCAGAATGGAGAAGAAAAGTATGCCGTAAAGCAATATAGAGGTAAGTGGTTTTTATTGACCTCTTTGAAATTTAACATTTATCTTCTTCTCTGTGTTTGAACTAGTTTTGTCTCTGTTGCTTAATGGGACAATTTTGTACAGGTTTCCACTTATGTGCATTGTTAAAATCTATTCTGTTAATGTTAGTATCCTTGTGTAAGTGATTTGGTAAAATTGTTCATGGTAGCAATAAGTAACACGATTTTGGTTTATTAGAAAACATTTATAAGACTATGAAATCAGGTGATGTTAATAAATGTTTGATTGCATTTGAAATTGATCAAGCAATGTCAAGAAACTTTTAATACCCTGAATTGCATATACATTGTATAATTTATAATTGTCATCGTTACTTTATACTGTGGTGTGAATGTCTAAACAAAGTCACCTATTTTTTCAGTTCATGACTGGATTTAGCTATTGATGAGGTTTTGATCTGTCAATGTCTTTTTATGCTCATGATCAATGCTTGTTTTAAGCTAAAACATTAAATTTGGCCTTTTATCATTTTAAATAAAATCTTTAATTTTATATTGATCATATTTATAACCTGTTGTTTTATAACTTATCATATGTTCATATTTGAAACTTAAAGGATATAGTGTATGCAATTATGTGACAGCATCCTGTTAAAACTAGTTAAAACATCTTGGAATCCTTCTTATAGTTGTTATAACCAACAGTACAAACCCCCCCCCCCCCACACACACACACATGCACATATAATACCACTGGCAACAGTTTCATCAGCCTAATTAAATCCTGGGAATAAGCAGATACACAATAAAATCTTTAGAGTTATCAATTTCAATAATCCCAATGCTAGAATATCAATGAACAAATTGCTCTATATAAACAGGACAAACAAATAGTATTTACAAATCTCATAGGGCTTTTAAGCAACTGACATCTACATATAAATGTATGTATTTTAAAAGGCAATGATGCATAGTAGTTGGTTTCTTTTAAATAATAAAAAAAAGAATGATATAATGTGTGCATTCAGATATATTGTATAGCAGTATACTTAGAAGTAACCAGTTGAAACATCAGTTTGATGATATAGGAAAAGTAAAAAGTATTGTTATGAATTTCTTTTGCAATTCAAGCACACAATACTGGTAAATGAACAAGTTGAATCCTACATTAAATAAATTTCAGAATGTTTAGTCATGAACAGAAATCAACCCAATGGAATTAACACAAAGAAACAGAATGGTTACAGCTACAGAGATACATTATCAACACCAGAGAACTGGGACGATGTCATTCCAATACCTAAGTTATCATTTAGTAAAGCTGCAGCTGTAGTATTTTGTTTGGCTGTATTCTGTTTTGCCAACAGCTACGATGGAGATTTTGTTTTTGATGATAGTGAAGCCATTACCGGTAACAAGGACTTGAGGCCAGAGACACCATTACTTTCTTTGTTTCAGCATGACTTCTGGGGAAGAAAACTTGACTCCAAAACAAGTCACAAGTCATATCGACCATTAACAGTTCTTACATTCAGGTGATGAACAATGTTGTAAACAATAGAGAACAAATGTTCTTGAAATACGATAGATATTTTTTACATCAAGTGAAAACAGCATGTAATAAATTAATATTGGATGTAACACATCATTTGATTGGTCAAACTTTTTTTGTCTGTCATATCATAGACTAAATTTTCTTTTCTACTATGACATAATTAAAAGGAATCCCGCCGTTTTAGATGTCAAAACAACCGTTGGAATTAAATGATAAGGATTGACAATAATTTTGTTTTCAGTCTATTGGAAATAACCTCAGCTCAATGCAAATGTTGCACACAAGTAACCGCTATGCAGGTTATTTAGTGTGCATAAACCTGATCGAGAGTATTTCTTCATAGACAGAAAAAAATGACAGCCAATCCGTATATAGATGACAAATGTTGAATTGGAATGTAATGCTTTATGGAGTCCCTTTCAGAAGAAGAATACATGATTATGAAAAGGAGAAATAAATTTTTGACAAGTACATCGGTATATTCAGCTTTTAGTAATTCAGAATGTCGGCATATCTATCTTTGTTCATATTTCTTTGAATAGACTTCAACAAATAATTTTATCTTTCTTATACGAATTACGCAGATTTTGTTTATCACAATTTGTAGCTTTTATCACATTTATTTAAATTTTTTTTTCAAATTTCAGATGGAGTTATATTATAGGTGGAGGTCTTCATCCTATGAACTTTCATATCATCAACATTATACTTCATGGAGTAGTTTCTGTGTTAATGTTGTTTACATTCTCACTGCTTCTGTCAGGGTGTGAGGTCAGGGATGGAAACATTGTTTTCAGTTCACCTAGAGCGGCATTGTTATGTTCGATTTTATTTGCAATTCATCCTGTACACACTGAATCAGTAAGTTTCCATTTCCAAATTCATGTAAAATAGCAGAAATTTTTTGTTGTTGTAAATTCTTCAGTTTAAGAAAATTTTATAGCTAAATTATATACTTTCATCAGAATCAAAATGTGATAACTAAAGTTTTCATAAATGAACATAGTACAATTTTATTGTTTTATACATGTACTTTCAATTTAAATGTAGTTAACTCCCATTAATTCAAAACTTGTCATATCTCAAAGTCATTCTTAGTCTTAAGATTATTCTTTGATCTTTATATACTTCTAATATCTAAAATTTCCTCATATCATGTAGGTTGCTGCCATTGTTGGAAGAGCAGATCTGTTATGTGCATTTTTCTTCATTTTGTCATTCCTTGCCTACATCAAAGCTTGTTTGAGAGGTAAATATTTACTCAAGTCAAAACTTTAGCATTTTTTGTGAAAAAAATATAATTTTTGCCAGTTCTTTCTTGGATTGTAAATTTTGCCACTTTTGAAATATTGATATACAGTCGAACTTCGTTGGCTCGAACTCGGATTGCTTGTACACAGCGGTTGGGTCGAACTTGTATCAAAGTCCCATCATTTTTCATTATTTATCTATGTATATAAAACCTTGGTTTCTCGAACTCTCGAACTAATATTTTGCTCCCTACAATAATAAAAGTTAAAACACGAGACTGGAACTTACCTGTAAAATCAATCACGCACCTGTCAAAAAGTTTATTGATTGTCCAAGCGTATGCATGATTCGGAGCACAGGTGTGAAAATTTAACTTGACCAATAAATAGATAATCGTTAACGTTTATTGTCATAATTAGTGTAAACGATGATTAGCATTAATTGGATCTATGATGAATCTCAATTGTATAAACAAGATATTTAAAATTCATACTTCGAAACATCAAAGAATAAATGAGGAATAAATTAAATGAACAGTTATCACATTTCACTTTGATGCATTGGCTTGAGATAAAACCTCGGACAAGTAAATCTTGTAAAAATACAAAAGCTGTGAAATAATAATTAAAAATCAAAAGAAGACCTTGTGATTCATTTTCGATCAGTTTATGATTATGAAAGACACTACCGTGCAACGTTTTCAATGGTTGTCTGTTGTCGTTACCTAAAATGGATAAATACACAGGTCAATTAATTTAGTCTTCAAATCAAAGAAAAGCCTATAAAAATAATGTTTATTAACATCAAACATTAACATTCATAGGTACATACAAAGTACAAAATGTATACACGACACACATTTTCCAAGGTCATTACATTAACAGATTGTAAATACCGCACTTCCGGTACAGATACGAACAGGTTTCAGGAAATGTCTGAAGTGTGATGGCTCGAACTACCGATGGGTCAAATTGTTTTTCTTGATCCCTTTGAGTTCGACCCATCAAGGTTTAGCTGTAGTTGGAAATACTTTGTAATATTTAGCTTGAGTATACTTATATGATAAATAAATTCAGTAATCAGTATAACTGACATTTAGCAAAGAATTCTGCTTAAACAGGTTCCAGGTTTGATCTTGAACTTGCAGTAATGTTGAATACTTTCTCTGCATTGAAGGCCTCACTGAAATTTTAAGATGAAGAACAGCGATAAAAGTGCTGTTTCTTTCTTTGAACATTTTTGTCATAAGCTTTTGTTAAATTTAAGAAATAATTCATGGGGATTATATAGTATTGTAATTTACACATGAGCTGGGCATTTATATTTGAATATTTTTTACCCAGTGATAGGGAGGTACAAAATACAAATATGAAAGTCCAGCCCATGTGTAAATGACCACAACTGTATAAATCCCATGAAATATTTCTATTCGAACAGGACAAATACACAGATTTTGCTGATTTGAGTTTTCCTATATGTACATGTATAGGAAATTGGTTTGGCTGTTCCATTTCTATTACAATTAATATGCTGTTTTCTGTCCTTTCAAGAGCATATTTGGAACATAACTATTTGCACAGTCAAATTATATAATTCATCGGTCCTAATTTATCATATTACATAAGAAAAATTCATAAAAACAATGTTGCACAGACTTCCATGTACCTGTAGCTGTCACGTCATTCGAAAATCAAGATGGCGTGGCCTACATAAATGTGTATTTCATTGTACAACATTGTCAAAATTGTTGTTGTACACAACTATTGTGATTGTACACATGAATTCTTTGTAAAGGCAAACAATTTTGTGTGGAAAAAGATAGTTTTTTTTCGTTAAAGCGGACACAGATCACATTTACATGAAAGCCTCTATATGAATGCTAAAAGTGGATATATTGGGAAATATATATTTTGATGATATGTAGGATGTCATATTAGAATTGTTTCATTGACTCAAGAATTTATCAACCTTATCCTTTCTTACCTATTTCAGTAATAAATATTTGATAATTAAAATATTATCAAATAGAGTAAAATATATCAAAACTGAACATTCAGTATTAATTGATAAATAATTTTATGCATTTAAAACAAACAGCTGTGTCATACCAGAAAAAATCTTTAGTTTCAAAGGGATGTTATTTGAAAAGATTTCACTACCATTTTGCCTAAATTTTGCATAATGCTTAATTTTGATTTTGCAAATGTTTCAGATGCTAATGAGACACTATATAGACCATCCCAGATCTCAATATTGTGGCTGATATTGAGTATGACTCTGTGTTCTATCTCTGTCCTATGTAAAGAACAGGGTATTACCGTCATTGTAAGTCTATAAATAGCCTGTGGTATTTAATACACTAATTTAAACTTTAAATTTTAACAATATTTTTACTTTCACTGTTTTTGTGGTAGGAAATGAAATAAATAAAACCACTGGGAATATGCAATTATTTCAATCTTTTTATCTCTGTTGAATGACTTGGAAACTGTAATTTAAAACATGTTTAAAATTGATTCATTTAAAAAATCATAAAAAGATGGAGTTTTTGTAAATGTAGATACTCACTTGGCGTGAGGTGTGAGATTTTTCTCACTGTGACTTCTCACAAGATAAAGAACAGCATTATATGTGTTGTGTCTTTGACAATTTTTTCATGTGCTTGTGTAAGAGCCAAACATAGTTTAACATAGGACCCTATGAGAAAATAGACTTAAAAATCTTTATGTCTGAAATCAGTGAGCCAGTTGTAACCAAAGTTTGCAGCAATGGTCCTTAGATGGTCCTTTATCAGAATTGTATTTGATGAACCAGACTTCCGTCCAAGATGGAGGCCACAGGGGAACTTAGTTTAACATAGGATTCTATGGGAAATTCAATTAGAGATATTCTTGTTGAAACCACTTGGCCAATTGGTACCAACATTAAAGCAAATGTCCTTATATGGTCCTCTTTCTATATTGTATCCAATGACCTGGACTCATCCAAGATGGCTGCCACAGGTGATCTTAATTTAACATAGAACCCAATGGGAAAATTCACTTAAAGATCTTATTATCTGAAACCACTTGAAGCCAATTGGAACCAAACTTTGAGGCAATGGTACTCTTTCAGAATTGTATCCGATGATTTGCATTGCCATCCAAATCTTCTGGTCTGAAATTTAAGTGAGCCAATTGGAACCAATTTGCCAGCAATGGTCCTTAGATAGTCCTGTTTCAGAAATTCAAATATTTTTCCTATAAACTTATGGCTCAGAAGTTTAGCAGCAGTTGATTAGTCAGTACAAAATGAATATTTTGTTCATGGTATAAAATCACAAGAGAAGTATAAAAACTTATAACTTGAATCCAAAAGATTCAATGTACTCTATAAGGGTTGTTTTTTGTTAACATATTATGGTGTATTAACTGGTTTTAATTATGTCTCATTGATGTATACCCCTAATCTATTTACATGTATTTTCATATCAATGTCTGTGTAACATAAATGTATTGTTATTTTAGGGAATTATTAGTGCTTATGACATACTTATAATCTGTAAAGTAGATCTGCTAAATACAATTGGTATCAAAAGATGTCAAACAATGTCTTCACCTATAAATGTGAGTATTTATAATATTATTGTCACTTTTTTTATAAAATAGGTTATGATGATTCAGAATCATTTTGAAACATAATGCAACGTTAATAAACAATTATAAGTTTTTGTATGTTTTCTTGGATGACTTAACAAGATTAATCAACCAATAAAGAATTGTCTTAAAATTCTAACATTTTGACTTTTAAAATGCCAAAAATTCATTTTACAAACTGAGATTTCCAGATAGTAATGTATTTTATGTCACTGGTTAATAAAATATAATACAAGAAGGTAGAATTTCCTGAACAGTGTGATAAAACTAGCTTGTTCTTTTTTCAGGAGAATTTCAAACCTTGGAAAAGATCACTACTTTTTCGACATGTGATACTTATGATCTCAGGACTCGTTATTTTGATATCAAGGTGGAGAATAATGGGATCCACAACTCCTACATTCCAAGTTTTTGATAATCCACATTCCTTTGTTAATGGATCTATTTTAAGGGTAATTTCAATAATATTTTCATGCTTATAATTATATTATATTTAAAAAAAAAATTAAGATTTAAGTTGATACAGACTGCTTACTTAGGTCTTTTCCTATAAGAATTTAATAATTTGTTATAGGTTTTCATTTCAATTTTGGTAATATTTTTTCCTTGGAATTTAAAGGACGAGAAAGAATTTTTCATTAGATCATTTGACTATTTAATTAAATCTCACATAATACATTTTACTATTTCAAGCCTTTTTCATCTTTTTTTCAGGCAATAAATTATAATTATTTATACAGTATAAACAGTTGGATTTTATTACATCCCTGGTGGCTGTGTTTTGATTGGTCGATGGGATGCATTCCTGTGATAGAATCACTCTCTGATTGGAGGATTTTGGTTGTGATAATATTTATTATTTTAATTTTATCATTATTGTTTACATCATTGAGTGGTTCACTGACTCAACAGAAAAGGTGAGTCTTAGAAAACTATCATTGCTGGGTAAATGTTGAATCACAAGACAGTCAAACCTGTTATTTAATTGTCACTATTGGGGTAAAGGTAAAGTAACTCCATGTAACTGGTGATTGTTTAATCAGAATTCAACATCAGCGGCAAACTAGAATTTCTGGTTTGGATATTATCATCACATATGGAGCTGAATGAAGTTGGTCTTTCATGATTATTTACGCAGTGTTGAATGTTAGTTGTCAGAATGCTAATTACTTGTTTTTAGAGTATTGAATTTATCTGGTCTCTCAATTGACCTTAAATTATTAAAATAGTAGTGTTATTATAGAAATAAGAAATAAGTGTTTAGTGGTAGAAATAAGTGTCATTTGATTTAATAGGACATATGCAATCTTCATTTACCCAGTATTTGCACCTCGATGTAAATGTATTACTAGAAGATTAGAATTCTGTATCAGAGCTAGTATAACACTGATAAATCTATACAGTAAATAAAGAATAAGAAATATTTATATTTTAGAATCATTACCATGGCATTAGCATTCCTAATAATTCCATTCCTGCCAGCAACCAACATATTTTTCCGTGTTGGCTTTGTGATAGCTGAGCGTGTACTATATCTTCCATCGGTAGGATTCTGTGTTATTGTTGTAGTCGGCATTAGTAAACTGTGCCAGGATAAGGAAAGGAGAGAGGTATTTTATTTTACCTAGTATATACATGTATGTGGTTATTCAACTAAAATTATTTAAGGTACAGTTTTCCTTCGTTATTGGACGGGTTTTAATTCTGATTCTATCATTTGTAGAATACTTATAGAATTATACACGGAGGCTAAAACATGGGAATTTATTTTACATTGGCAGAGGTACCATAGAGTAACACTTTTTACATTTTAAATAATTTTTTTTGATACCCGGTATCCAGTTATTACAAATATGCAAATTTTATCATACATGTATTAATGCTAAGCACAAAGTATCAGATTAATAGCAATATTTTATTGTCTGACATGCAAAATATGTTTAATATAAAAGATAAAAACATGTTTTTGGTTATTAAGAAAAAAGAAGTTTATTTAGATAGACAATGATTGTTTTGTTTTTTAGATGATGAAGTATTGTATATATTACCTAGTATTAATATTGGTCATTAGATCTGTACATAGAAGTGATCAGTGGAGAGCAGAAATGCCACTGTTTCTATCTGGTGCTAAAGTTTGTCCTCTAAATGCCAAAGTAAGTCATACTTCAGTTTAGTTCTGTAAAATACAGTTTACTCTCTTATATCAAACATGCTTGGACCAAAAATTGTTTTGACTAAACTGAAAATAGAATAAATAATTTTAATTTATTGACCTGTTACCTTTGAAGGGGGGCCTCGGTGGCTGAGTGGTCTAGGTAGTTCCTCATGATTACAATGATAACTAGCCTATCAACACTGAGGTTGTGAGTTCCAATCTCACCCATGGCAGGATGTGATCGACTCCAATCTTAGTTGCCAATTTTTCTACCGAAGGTTGGCGGTTCTCTGCAGGTACTTCCACCAATAAAAACTGGCTGTTGCGAAATAGCCAAATGTGATGAGAACTGTGTTAAACCCCAAATAAACAAACAAATAAACCTTTGAAGGTCCAAGAATTTTATTTGAGTGATCAGAAGAAAAAATAATCATTTAGGATGTGCTAGTCAACTGCATTTTAAAAAGTTTTGTTATGGATTCAGTCTAATATCTTGAAAAAATGGTTTCAGACAATTATTAGAAAAAAATAATAGATATAAGTTGATATAAAATTATTCCAAAAAATCTTTTTTGAATAAATTTTCCTGATGTTTGTTCGTTTATTAGGTTCACTATAATATTGGTAAATTAAATGGTGATAAGGGTAATGCTGAAGTTGCCATAGAGAAGTACAGACTAGCAATCAAGTAAGTGATAAACTTGTCACAGTATATAGAAATTATCATACAGTGTTCAGAACATATTGTGCTCTTAAGGACCAAGGGAATTTTTTCATTAGGAGGTGTTATTCACCTGCCCAAGCGTCAGTGTCTTGTCTGCTCTTTGATTTTACACATTTAATCTTCCTTGAAACCAGTTTTCCAGATACTTGGTATAAGGTATAAACATCTGTATAACAGTCTCTGTATATAGGTTCATCATTTAATTCAAAACAGAAAACAATAGAAAATTCTTGTACCTGATTGGGAAAACTAATAAATAAAAAAATTGGTATATACATGTAAAACCCATCCATCACCTATGATCCATTCTTATTAATGCTTGTTGAACAAAAAATTGAATTATCATTTGAAATTCAGTCCAAATCTGTTATAAACTGATAGTATATAGACATACATAAGGAATTTTCAAAATTTCATGATTAATAATAATTTTATGATTTGCAAAAATAGCAGTCAAATTTTTCATGGATTTATATCGTTCTTTCAGATTAAATGAGGAATATGATCAAGCTATGAATAATTTAGGTAATATTTTGAAAGAAAGGGGAGAATTACTGGAGGCAGAAAAATTGTTGTCGAAGGCAGTGAACATAAGGTTAGTTTGTCCATGGACAAGGAATGGCCAACTTTTTGCGAGAATAATAAGATTACAAATTTGTAAAGGTATTGAAGAAAATATAACTTTTGGAAACCCTTAGTGCATTTTCGTACAGTGTTTTGGATGTTTATGGCCTTATAAAGTAACTTTACAAAACTTGTGCAATATATATAGTTTTTCAAAAAAGATGTTGATGTTTAGGAAATTTATTGAACATGATAGATGAACAGAGTTTTTGATTGAAATGCTCATTCTGATAAAGTCGTAAAACTATATGCCTGTTGTATTGATCTATTTTCTTTTAAGGAATGTCATACATTGTATTAATAAATCATTAAAATAATTTTATTGTATAATTTATTTAGGGTATTGTGACTTCAGCAACGAATTACTTTACAGTCTGCAATTTAAATATTCCTGGGTTAAATGAGTTATGCAAATGATTCTACCTACAATTTTGGATCAGAAAATTTTTGAAATTATAATGATTGTTATAAATGTAATGAGATAATACAATGGATTATGTGACTATGCAGAGATCTCTATATAGTACATTATTGGCGACAGCTATTGTTACGTCACGTTCTAGAGTGAAATATGACTTTTCTGTTCACTTTGTGAAATATCAGATTTCATTTCACTTGGAAACCTAGGTATTTCACCTCACACAATGCTGTTGTACCCACTAAAAATAGTCAAATAATGAATTACATAAGACAGTGACAGATACAAATACCATATGAATGTCTGATGGGAAACGCTCATACTTTGATCGCTCGGCAATGTCACAGGTTCATTTTATACACCAAAACCAACAAGGGCAAGATTGTGGAATTCTGAAACATGTAAGAAAGATGACATGATACATTTGAACCAGACCTGTAATATGGATGAGAGACCAATGTTTTTCAATCTTGTACCGAATAAGACCTTCACAAGACTGGAGAAAAGACAGTCAGTGTCTATACAACAGGGTTCAAAAAACAATATTTCACAGATGTACTTTCCTTAGTGAATACTGAGTATTTATAGAGGAAAAGGATTGATATACCGTAAGATGTTAATCAAATAAACACACAACACAAAAAAGAACAAATGAAAGTATCAGCCATCAAATTGTTTTCATGTACCATCAAGTAAACAACTTTGGTGTAAATTGTTGATATGTTTTGCAGAGAAGAATTTGCAGCAGCATGGATGAACCTTGGTATTGTACAAGCATCTTTACATAAAAATGATTCTGCTGAGAAAAGTTATTATACAGCATTAAAACACAGAAGAAAATATCCAGACTGTTACTACAATCTTGGTAACTTGGTGTGTATTTAATGTTAGCATCCCATAGAATTGACAAGAAAATTGATTAATTAAAATGCTTGCTAAAGGACAACAGTCTCAGTTACAAGACAAAGGACTAAATGGCCTCAGAAACTTGGTGTTTAAAATTCAACAAGTGTTATAAAAAAACACAACATTACAGTAATAAATTTATAACAATATGTTAATAAGAGATAACAAGTAAAAATATAGGTTACTTGTTTGGGACAGGCTCAGTTTAGAGTGTAATCATTTTATTTTATTTGAGCTCAACCCACAGAGCACGTCCCCAGGTGGCTGATAGGGGAGAACATTTCGTTGGGTTGTTAGGTCAAAATATGGAAAGCCTGACCGCAGACAAAGTGGGTAATGTGTCTGGACGATGCCACGCTCCCAGCACGCTAAACACCCCTTCTGTAGTTTTCGAAAAAGATTAGACTTATACCACTACAGAAGGCTAAATTATAGACCCTACTCATCCATCCACCCTTTTACAGTGGCAGTCAAAATTGATTCCCCTCTGTGTCCTGCCCCATCCCTATTTGAATTGTTTGATAAATTTTTGAACTGGTTCTTGTCCTGAAGAAGCATAAAATATTTGCCACTGGACATTAAGCAAACAACAAATTGAATCATTTTATTTGAAATGTTACTCCATGCAAAGTTTGTGTTTTTTCTTCCTTCTACACAAAATGAAGTAAGCATCTAGAAATTACTTTGTCTAAAAATTTATCCTGGTACTCTAACGTTCATTCATGTATGGCCTAATGAGATGATATATTGTATTATACACAGCCTTTTATTCTTAAATATCCTGAGGTGAAAATGAAAAATAAGTCAATATTATGATAGTAACAGATGAAATGTATTTTTCTATTAACAGTATCTTGAGATGGGAAAGAATCAGTTAGCAATACAAGCCTTTAGAAATGCTACACTACAAAAATCTAACCATGTAAATGCCTGGAGTAATATGGTTATATTATTGGATAACATAGGTTGGTAGTTTTGATGTAAAAAAAAATTGATTTTTTGTTTGGAAAAAATTTATGTCATTTTAATGGTAGACATAAAAAGCTAATTTGTTTATTTCATCTGCTGTTTATTACTTTCAGTATTGATTATTTTCATGCTTTTAATTACTTTATTGGACAAATATCTTTTAATATGACTGCACTTCAGATTTTGTATACAGTGCGTTGCTCTATAATACCTTATGTAAAGATACCCAAAAGTTACCCTACATCTAACAAAAGTAGTGTTAAATTTAGACTCACTTCAGTATAGATCTCACAAATTTTGAAGTATTTTCACTCCCTTAAATAACATGAAAAATGTCTGATAGAGAAAATATTGTAAAAGACAATAAATATAAATCCATTTTGCTGAACTAGTATACATTATTGTTTAGGTGCCAGCTAAAGCCCGCCTCCGGGTGTGGGATTTTCTCGCTGTGTTTAAGACCCATTTGTAGCCATGAGCTGTTTTCTGCTCTTTGGTTGGGCTGTTGTCTCTTTGACACATTCCCCGTTTCCATTCTCTATTCTATCATGTTAAACCTAATAAGCTTAATTGTACATTACTATAAATAGTTTTATTTAAATTAAAATATACTGTAGTGTTGTTTTCACAGTATAGTATTTCTGTTTATGCATAATGACTGGTAATATTTATAGGATATACAAATGAAGCAGAAAGAGTTGGTAGAGAAGCTTTACAGTACAGTAATGATCCATCATTGTTGTTTAATTTGGCTAATGTGTTGGGTAAACAGGACAAGTTCAAAGAAAGTGAAGCTGTCTTTCTTAAAGCTATACAACAAAGCAGTCATGATCCTAGATATTATGCTAATTTAGGTAAATGAGACATCAGTGAAGCTTAATGAAAAAATGGACTTTATATTTTTACCACTTGGTGAAATAATTTCTGTAATTATGAAATTTAAATGTTTAAGCTTTATCAAGGACATAAAATCTGATATGTCATAGCAATTTGAGAATCACTTTATCTTGTCAAAGTTTTTATAAAATAATGGGTAAATGCTTACATTTTGGACCACAAATTGTGTTATGTTAGATTGGTGTCACTGAACTGCATAAAGTGATTGCATAGGGTTAAATTATAAAATAATAAGAGAATGACACAGTTGTGCTACAGTTAACAGATCAGTGAAGCCATTGGCTTCTGAGAAAGATAAAAAATTATAATATAAATGTATTTATTATATGATTTATGGTACAGAATTATATCAAATATCATCTGCAAAACACAATTTGAGGCTTGCTGGGATATATCCTGTGTTTTTTTCCCAAAAAAATTTTCATATTTTTCCTAAAGATACATGTAGATAGTGTGAAATTAGTATACACAAACCCAAATTACACATACCTGTCATTATAATACATAACTGATTGATATATTATTTCAGGTGTGTTGTACCACAGATGGGGTAAATATGAAGCTGCTGTGAAGGCCTATACAAAAGCATTACAGTTAGATCCGACATTACAAACTACCAAAGATAACTTAAATATGGTGTACAGAAAGATAGAAAAGGAAAGAAGGAAGTGATAATCAGATCAAAATCAAAATAATTCTATATGTTTTAATTGCATGGGGAGAAGGGAAACAATTAGGAAATTTGCAGTTAATTGAAAAGCTTTTCTGCTCAGATTATCTATAGGGTTGAGAGTTTTAGTCCTGTTTAGATTTCAAAGGTTATATGAATAAGGAAAACTCGTGTAGTATTCTGAGTACATTTTTGACACATGATTTAGTCAGGGCTTGATTTAGACACATTTCACTGCAGCAGTAAATATTGCCTCAAAATAGTATTGTGTTAATCTTTGCTTGTATCAGTTTTTGTATCACCCTTACTTGGTCTTTGGTTTTAAAACACTCTGAACATTACAGATTATTTCTTTATTTTTAAATGCAGTTTTCTAAGTTGGTAAATCTGGAGATGGCCCAAAAAGGCTATTCTGTGGCCCAATCCCATTTGTTTAGCAGATTCTTTTAGTTGGTTTAAAATTAAATAGACAATGTAGTGTTTATTATTTTTTGTACATCATGTTGTTTTGATAGTAATTGAGATTTGAACAACTTCTAAATTAAGGAATAATAACAGCCCACAATGCTATTATTTGAAGTAATTTTAATGTTGATTCACCTGTGTTTGTGTTAATCTTAGCATTGTTAATGCCTTTGAAAGTTTAAAAGCATCAATCCTAAAAAGGTTAAAAATGAGAAATAACAATGTAACCCTCAAATGGCATTGACTAATTGTATCACAGTGCAAAATTATTGCGGTCTACTGCAAGAAAATGGGAGCCATATATGTGAAAGTTTGTAATTTTCATCCAAAATTCAGACTTCGTTAGAAAAATTTATTCATGCTTTTTTCCAAAGTTATTTTACAAATTTTTATACTCTATAAAATTTTCGCATGAATGAAGCATAAACATTCCTTTTGAGTTATTTATTTATCTGATATGTTATATTTTACACCTTTGTACTAAATGGTTTGTACTGAAATGGCAAATTGTTGAATTTTTGCTGGAGAATACATTACATGTATATTAGTGTATTATTATTTTTCTGTCAATTTTGATAGAATTTTAATAAGAAAATTACTGACAATAAGTAGATTAAATGGACAGAAACTTTTGCTATACCACATATGTCAAATTTTTTGTTTTTGATGGATGAATTTAACTGGATTTTTTTACTTTTTTCCATATTTGTCACATCATGTTGTACAAAATAAATGTATTGGTTTAGGATATTCAGTATTAAGGAAAACAGATTTACATTTTAATACCCCCACTCCAAAGGAGAGGGGGCATATTGTTTTACCCTTGTGGTTGTATCTGTCCATCTGTCAGTAACACAATTTTGATATTTTGTCACAAGCCTTTTATAGGTACCCCATATCGTGGGATACTTTTTTCGACCAAGGCGACATCAACTTGTCGAAAATCGGGGGTATCACTAGTGAGCAGTGGCTCACAGTACATCTTGTTTTACCAAATCCACAGGTGCGAAAAAAATTACATTTACATTATCCTTATCTTAGTCCCATGAAAACTTTTTATATTTTCCATATAGTTTAAGCTCACAAACATGCTTGCCAAAGATATTTTTATGTACTATTGATTCCATTGTTATACTTTTTATGGTAATGGTTGTGTGTTTGTTATATATAATATATTGTTGTCTGTAAATTGGCATTGTTTTTATATAGATCTGTTTCAGGACATTGTTTTTTATATATTGAAGAGTTATTAATTCATATGTCAACACTTGAATAATTACATTTAAGTTCTATTTCATTTAATCTTATAAAAATGATTGGCTGAAAAGAAGCATGTGGTTTGGAGAAACATGTATTCAAAAGTTAATGAAATACATCAGCTATAGTGCCTGGAAATCATTTTTGATAAGGCAGAGAGATTTATATGAAAAATCCCTACTAATTTATTTGAATACCATAAATGTTTAACTAAAAATTGCTGTCAATGTAATTATAAGAACTGAATGCTTGTTTTAAATGCTTCTGCATTTCATATACAGGGATGTGATTTTTCTATGGATTTCTGTTGATTGTGACCCAAATTTGACATTTTTCCAATTCCTGTAAATTAACTGAGAAATTTTGAATGGAGAGTAAGATCAGGATCAGTCTTTACATTTATAACTTGCTTTCCATAATTTGTAAAAATGATAGTTTGGCACATACCAGATCGCTTAGAGCATGTGAAATATTTAGAAAAGTCTATCAATATCAAAAATAGCTTCAATGGCACTGGTGGAAACAATAGTAGAGCACCTTTTAAACTGGGACAAAAAGGTTATCCCTCTTTATGGGAGGGTTAGGAAAAATTAAATCCATGGGAAAGACAAATTATTATTAATGGAACTTTGTCTTTGAAAAAAAAAGTAAAAATTGATTGATTTATAGTTATCAACCTTTATCAATTATTACATGAATATCAAGATGATAATATGTTGATGTGGTATGAATGTATATCCTGCTTTGTACGACATGCAGCTAATTCATGAGATAACAGCAGGAAGACATCCCAACTGGACACATTACTGTAAATTGGGATATTTTTGCTGAGGTTATATTTTGGTTTATTTGGTGACTGTTGCAAATCCACAAAACTTAATAACACCAAAATAAATCTAATCCAAAAAAAACCTTCCAAACAATTTCAAATTCTTTTAATCTGGAAAATTTATTAGCATCAATTAATAGTTGCAATATGTTGATTAATATTAATTTTGTTAAAGCCAACCTGCTGTAATCATATTTGTCTAATCAAAACAGTTCAATTTATAAAGATTTTTAAATCATAACATCTTGTAGTGACAACATTGCTACCATTACAGAAGACACTGCTAATCATACAATAATAACTAAGTTTTATTTTTATTTTTCTAAAAGTGCCAAAATTAAATACAGTACGGACACAAAGTACCAAATTTTAACACACCAAATTTGAACACCCATGTATTTAGCAAAAACTGCCAAATCATTCCTACCCAAATATCCCGATTTATGGTATTCTCACTTGGAGCCATTCAGTATTTGGTCATACTCCTTGGGCATGCTTATTTGAGAAACAGCAAATACCGATTTTAAAGTCTTTGGTTTAAAAAAGCTGGGAATCCAATCTGCAAGCTCCCAAGAAAATGAGAATTCCATGTTTAAACTTACAGGAGCATCTGTGTATTTTTTCACCTGCTTTGCCCCTGGACCATGGCAGAATAAGCTGCCATTACTATGCCCGGCCAATTTTCCTCTGCTCATTTCTTAGTCCAGTCACATCCCTTCATACAAAATGTGGTTTGGTCAGTGCTTTAACATTCCAATGAAACTATAAATTTATTTAAAATATGCCAAATTTCACTTCTTCCAAAGATTTTCATGAGCTTTCTTCATCTCTTTTTGGATTTTTATCAATTGTCATATGTAATCTTATTCACGTTACATTCAGCCACCACGCTATTTACACAAACAGCAATATAATTTTTCAAAAGCTTTTTTGGTTATGGTTTTTTGTTGTACATGTAGTTCAGTCTGATTACACATTTGCACATTGTGTTCTATTGGAGAAGTATTTGTTATTTTTACATTTCTACTTGCGAGTGTTTCACTACAGAATAAAGGAGTTTAAAAGTTTTGTTGTTGTATAAAAAGCCTCCCAAATTTTACAGTCAGCTTTCATTATGTAAAAATCATTTACTCCAAGATAA
The DNA here is from genome assembly GCA_028015205.1 of Mytilisepta virgata. Classification (NCBI taxonomy): domain Eukaryota; kingdom Metazoa; phylum Mollusca; class Bivalvia; order Mytilida; family Mytilidae; genus Mytilisepta; species Mytilisepta virgata. Next base: position 47,073,280 of record CM051518.1, on the reverse strand, counting down.
TATTTTGCACTATATATTTAAATTTTGTTGGTCCTTTTAGCTGAGATAATGAAAATCAACTGTATAGTTCTGTTGCAATTCACGTTTTGGATAGGTTATATAATGTCATTAATTGCTGATGTGAAGTAACATTTCATGGATGGTTGGATTAGTTTAACGTCCAATGGCAAATATGACACCCATATCAGGATAAGAACATGTTGATATGATATGAATATGAACCCTGCTTTGTACTAGTCTGACACACTGAGCTGGAGTTATAACATGTTAACTTAGGAGGTAACAGTCCACAAGTAGACATATCACCCCAACTGGAGACATTATATGGACTCAGAGCCAACCAGTCTTTGCTCTAACTGCTTGGCAAACTACGAGACCACCAAGGTAAGTAACATTCAAAGACACCACCAAATACCAATGGTCAAGCTCCAAATGCACACTGTTTTTGATATTGTTTGTCAAATTCTTACTGCTATCTGCTCTGTTAGGTAAATATATTATTGTAGTTTGCATCACAAGTTTCTCCAAATTTATCGCCCTTGAAGATAGACATTTGAAGGGTTTTGGGGTCTTTTTTTTCACAAATGTTTTTGTGTGACCAAGTATATATTTGGAATCCACATAAAGTATATATTGCAAGCAAAGCTGTCACTGAATTCTGTATCACCAACAGATTATCAAATTGTTCCTGTTTGCTGTACTGCAGCGAAAAAAGGTAATTTTTTTAGTTAATTTACATACAGTAGAGTTCTTTTACGAAGACCATCTTGCAAAAAAATCAGGCTAATAACAAATTCCGATGACCCATTGCCATTTTAACAATGAATTTTAGAGGATTATTACAATTTATGATAACAAAATCATGCTTATAACAAAAAATTTTTTGTCGCTCTATTTACCTGATATTACGAACTATATGGAAATTGCTAAACTGTCATTTGTTATGCACGGATGATCATATTAATGCAAAAGTAAATAATGCTAAACACTTCTATTATTGATAACTGAAAAGTTAAAAATGGGTCAAAGACACAAATGGCCAGGTTGCTTTACTGGGTGTTTACTGTAGTGGTGACAAAGGTGATTAAAAGATCATAATGCACATTGGCAGTCATGAATATTTATATAGACAAAATCAGACACATTGTATGTTGGTGTACGAGCACAGAGGCAGTCATCAATTTAATTAGTTTCCTAAAATAATTCCATAAAGTGAGGTGCACATCTTCAATATATATTAAAACATTCTGCGAAGTTTCAAGGATGCGGGTGAAAAACTGTAGGAGGAGTTGATTTCACAAAATAGTTACCCTCTATTGAAGATGTCAATAAAAAAACGACTAAGTTCCAAAGTTTGGAAAAATGGGAAATAATTCCTGAAATAATTCCATAAAGTGAGGTGCACATCTTCAATATATATAGAAACATTCTATGAAGTTTCAAGGATGTGGGTGAAAAACTGTAGGAGGAGTTGATTTAACAAAATAGGTACCCATTTTCCCCGCCTGCCCGCCGCCGCCCGCCTGACATGCACCATACTATAACCCGGATTGGCACTCTGTGCAAGCCTGCCAAAAATTCCATTTTTTGAAGTTTGCATCTAAAATTTTCAGACTTTCTTACAAAAAATATTTTTTAAATCTGATACCAAAGAGATTCTTTGACAGGGCAAGTAGCTCGCATTTCTTTTATAACGGATGATGCATATAACAAAATCAGATTGTGACTCCTTGTACTTTGTTCTGTATAAACTTTATTTCTCTGGTTTCTTCATCTTTTTAAAAGATTTTGTTCCATTAGTACTCTATGTATGTCAGGGATATAAGTTTCACACCAAAAGTCCTGGATTGTACATTGTATTAATTTTTGATATCATCTTGAGACAATATTCTAACATACAGTAAAAGTTAGATGGCTGGAACTCTAGGGGACCATCAAAATCATATTTTTTGCAGAATGGCCACAAGTAAAAAAAAAAGTTTCAAATTCATGGGAAAAGCAGTTTTAGAAATAAGGATGTTTGAAAAAAGTCCCATTTGCGCCTGACGGCCATATTTGTTGACAGAATGGCATCAATGTAACAGGCATCAAATCAATTCAACTGTTCTTCAGAAGATTTCATAATTTCCCAAAGGGGCCAATGTTAATTCAGTCTGACCCTGATGGCCATCTTAGATATCAGATCAGCATCAAAATAACAAAACTTGTGAAGGGCCTTTATAAAAACATTTGTAAAATTTGAGTTCAACTGAGTAAGTAGATCTTGAGAACTTTTTTCAAGTTCTGCCAATCAGAAATTAGAACAGGCTCTGATGCCCTAGTTCTAGACCAATTTTCATCAAAGTAACAACACTTGAGAAGGACCTTACATGAACATTTCTGCCAAGTTTGGTTAAATTCTGTTCAATGGTTCTCAAGAAGATAAACATGTGAAAAGTTTACAGACCACAGATGCCAAGTGTTAGTAATAGCTCACACTAGCCTTTGGCCAGTTGAGCTAAAAAAGGAGACATCATTTACCACTAAACTTGTAAGTAGTCAAAGGCAAGGCATGGGGTTAAAAGTCCACAGGGATTCAGTTGTAATAATACTCAGAAAAAAGAACAGGAGACATAGCAAAACTTTTGAAATTTAATACAAGCATTTTACTTAAACTGATGTATATATCATACACATCATTTAACAAATGAACAAACATTGTATTTATGTGTGTCACAACTGACTTGTATAAAATATCACATTGTATATTAAAATAGAAGCTAGGAACACTGGATAAAATTGTTTTGTATTCATTCAAGCATTCACTATATTAATTTAAAGAATATTATGGCATAAATTACAAAATAAATGAGAATTTCTATATTAAACCATATATGAACTTTTTGTTCAGTTGAAATGCTACCTCGTAAAAAGAAAAAAATACAAATATATATTATATGACACTACTGAAATATATGAAAATGCTTGCATGCATACAAGTTGAAAATTGAACGAAAAAGTGTGAACACATTTCCATTATTTCCAATCGTCTATCATCTGTTTATATGGTTCTCATCAATCTTTCATTTTCGTTCCATCTAGAAACATACAAGCTTCAAAGAAAAATTTCAAAACTTATGATATACTATTTCTATTGTTTAATGATGTCTTTGTTTTCCAAATACTATACAGTATCAGGGAATATATGATTCTTTTGTATTTCTATACCGTAAACCATAAACATTACATGTGCACTCTATTCAAACTGCATTTTGCAACTACCACAGAATTTCACTATAGCATCTTTCACTTTTTCCAAAAATCTATTTTCCTTACATGTACTTGATAAGACAATTGATAGATTCAGTGAACATAAACTCAGAAGTAAAATCATCAAGCATATTGGTCCTTCTGACAATCATTAGCACTTTCAATAAACATAATAATCACTCAAACAGATGAAAAAAAACAAAATAACAAAGAAAAGGCAATTGACAGAAATGAAAAGTAAGAAAAACAAATAGAGAAGTAAAAAACAAGATATCTACTCTGAAGTTAATCAAAAATAGGTCAAGTAACCTAAAAATAATCACAAATGTCAGATTAAAACACTGACTGAACTATATGTACACAGACTAACAAATATTTATATACAAAGTTTTACATATCACACTTTTTATTTGATTATGTACACATTTTGTACACTATATATTGTGTTACACACAAAAACATAGACCAAACACACAATGTTATATTAAAGTAACTTTCAAATGTCTAACATTGCCATTTATAATGAACTCTGTTTGATAAGTCTCGCAATTGTTATGTCTTAACAAATCAATCATTTGTTAGAGCAATAATAACAGAGAAAATCTCTCTTCATACAACAGACCAAGAAAGCAGTACTTTTGTTCATACAGAAATGCAATGAATTACACCTATAATGCAGATAGAAATCAATAGTTCATTATAAAGTTAATATGGATGTATAAAATTGATTTTGTCATTCATAACTAAACAAATTACCCAAGATGGGTGGAAAAGTTCCTCATCTACATTTCTATCAATGCCAATTATTTTTATTTTCTTTTATAAAAAACAATTTCTGTATTTAATTTTAATAAAGCATTTACTTACTCTCTATTCAATATAGTACAAGTACAAATTTCAAACAAGTCAACTAAGCACAAACTCTATGATCCAAATGAAAGAATCTAATATCCTAACGGTCTGATGTAAGAGTACAGTATGAAACTTCAACATATACAGCTAACTTTAGTTGTTCAAACAAAGATCGGACAATACAATTTTCAATGATGGATATTTAAAAGCAGTTCATGTGTTGCATTGTATACTCTATCCGTAACCAAATAAAAATGTATTTATTGCTGTATGTTCAGAAGTAAAGAAAATACCCATGGAAAACCCAACAAGCTTTCAAATCTTTTAGTAAAATAAAACTGCACTTTTACATTTGAAAAAAAATCCAAAATAAGCAATAATAACATTTTGACCATAAATGATGTCACTGATGAAACACTTTTACCTCCTTCACAACCAATATATTTTCTAGTTAAACAAAACTGCTCAATATAATTTTCTAACATATATTTTTTGTTAAGGTTTTTGTAGAACCCTGTCAGATCTAAAATGCTTACCGGGGTTCATTCATTTTCAACACAAATTGTGACTGCTTTAATTAAACTATACATAAAATTCATACTATATATTATTTTACTAAGCATAAAAATCCCAAGGATTCTCTTCGAACCAATGTCCACATTGTCAAATTACACTTTGAAAGCACATAACACATAAATTCAGAATTCACAGAAAAATATTTTATGACAGATGAACTGGCAAACAGCAAAGAAATTTAACCGTTAAAAGAACTCTTCCCTTTCACAAAATGATAAAAAATAACATGTATACAATAAATAATTTACAAAAACAGCACTAAAATAAATAGCATCATCCATTCACAGAGAAACAATGTCACTCCCCAGTAGATTCTTTATTATTGCCATTGGTAGAACTTTCCTCTTCCCCCGTGTCTGGTTGTTGGTTGTTAAGCTGGTTGTTTATTTGGTTGCTAGGAGGGATTGGTTGTTGTGACTGAGAGGTATTGACCTGATTGTTCTGAACATGAGCTTTAGGTGGATTATCTTGACTCTGACCTTGCTGTTGCTGCTGTTGTTTCTCCTTTTCTGCAGGAGGTGGGGAAGTAACTCCTGAATTTTGTGGAGGATAGGTCTGAACTCCTTCGTCAGGGTGAGGGCTGTCATGTTCATCTGTAAGTTCAGCATCTTCTGGTTCCTGTGTTATAAAATTACTTACAGTGTTCTGTCTTTAATGCAATATTTCATCATAAAAGAAGACATTTTCAGAATGCCTCATAGAATGTATAAACATAACAACAAGAATTTATAGCAGACTCTGATTATCTAAAATTCTTTTCTCAAAAATCTTGAGATTTCCAATTTATTTGATGGTCCCCTACAGATTTTTAAATGTGTAAAATTTATCCGACTTAAACTGAAGGAGAAGCTTTCAAGTTTTTAATCTGAACCATGTAGAACCATGCATTAACATCTGATTGCCCATGACATTTAATGGGATAATGATCTCAATGACACAAACATGACATCCTTTCAAATTTAAGCTTATATTTTCACCACCTTATTTACCTCCTCTGGTAGTAAATCTACAGCCTTGTTCAATGTTATCTTAGCACTGTTGGATCTTTCCAGGAAATATCTATATAAAACAGATGAGATTTACAATCATTAAAAAATTTGCTGTTGCAATCTTGGAGAATATCAATTTTAAGTCAACTTTAAAAGCTATAAATACAATATTCAAGCAAATATCATTCTATGTGTTTTATACCTATCTAATACATGTATATGGAAAAATCAATGTTAACATGAAACAAGACATTACTGTGTAAAAAAGACGCATCCTAAAAAATAGCTGACTTGCTTTCAAAGGTACAGCTATTTTTACATATCTATTTCAAGAATCAATGGCTGTGGGGACTTGGTTTAGGGTTTATAGTACTTTCTGAGGTATTCCACTGAAATCTGTTTCACTGACACCTTCAAAGAATCATTGCTCAATCAAGCCAAGTTATCTACAGAATATTGTACATTTTCATATTAAATAAGAATTTTTATTTGTCTGGTGACATCAGATGAGAACTAGTTTAACAATACATTGAAAGCAAACTGGAAATGGGGTAGAATGGACCATATACATGTACGTCCATTAACGTTTTGTTACTGAATAAATGTAGAGAGTTCCAGAAAAGATTATTATACAGCTGTTAGCTTATTATATTTTCCAAGTCCAAGGGTGTGGAAACTATGTCTTTCCATATTATGATCTGACAACCCTTTAACTAGAGGCTCTGTTAAGTGGAACTAACATTTGATATGGACAGAAAATAATTCAATTACAGAATAGTAATAATAATTCCAACAATTGTAACTATCACAATTTTTTTTTTTGATTTTCTTATTGAGATTTCAAAAGTGATGATAAATATTGGGAAATTGTATATTGTATACTCACCCATTAGAAGTTTCATTTGACTGTGCTGGTGGTGACCAGTTGTTATACGTATACTGTGTATTACCAGGATATGGTCTCTGCAAAAACAAAAATATCAGATAATTGATTACACAAAAGTTCAAGACAATGTATACTAAGTATATGTAAATATTCCCACTGTACATCAATTTTCCCATGTCTTTCTCATTTTGAATACAACATTTATGATGATTTTTTTGTTCGTTAGAAGTTACCCATAAGTTGAAAGCTGATTATTGCTGGATCATGTGATGTTAATTATCATCTTTTCCTGCTGTACTTTATGTGAAAAAATCAAGGTTTTATACCATAAAATTTGAGATGTGCTTACTCTTTCTAATTCATCATTCAGCCATTCTACTGCCCATGTCCATTTTCTTTTCAAATCACCATTGCTCTGTAGCATGTCTTTGGCTAAACGACAGCTGAAATAACAATAAACCCAAAAATCAATCAAAATTAATCAAAACAAAATATTACAATTTCTAAAACTTTTTATTTCTTGGCATCATTTAATTACTAATTTCTATATTTTAGTTAAACAATAGAAAGTATAAACTGAACATAAGGCAATCTGGTTCTCAGACTTAAAAAATTACTGAAGGGACGAGTTTATTTGATTTCTGGAAAAATATCGCAGACGTTCCAGTATTTTTCCGTAAAAATGAAATTTGAAATTTGGCACTGACCCAGACAAATTTTCAGGTATTGTGTGACATTGATCAAGTCAAAACAAAAGTGGAGGAAATTTGAGGCATTGAAAGCAGATTACCCATTTGTATAATTGAACGTCATAGGAGTTAATGGTTGCCAAAATAAACACCTGAACAGAAAATCCCTTGCCTCTTTTTAAAAGGAAATAAAACTAAAAAAATAAATTCCCTACCTACCTTGCCATTTTTGAAAAATAAATTGTCTGAGAATTTATTTCAGATGGCCTAATATCTAACAGTCCTTACTATGTTGATCTATAATTCTGAATAAACAACTTTGTATTCCCTGTTACTTACACAGAAAACAGTGAAACCATCATTTTAATACACTGATATGCTCTCTTCTGGTAATGATTTTTAGCTCTCTGTATTGTATCAAATAAACCATCTTTGTCATCAATACCTGCAAATACATTTTATAAAATGAACATGATTATGACCATTATTAAGTATCGTATTCACTTCTATTTAAGAAATAATTCATTGGTGCCATGCTCTGTGGTTATTTTAACATGGAGTAGGCATTATATTTGTGAATATTTTACACCAGGTGTTAGCGAGGTGTAAAATATTAACAAATATAATGCCTAACCATGTTAAAAGAACCATAGGGCATGGCACCAATGAATTATTTCAATTCTAATAGGGCAATATGTATCATTTCTGTAATCAAAGCGAACCCTATAATGCATCATTTACAGGCAGCCCTGTCGATTTTAACAAGGCATTAAATGTCTTTAAACAAACAAAATTAAATCAAACTTACATTTTTGTGAAATTTTAAAGAAAATACCAGCGTTCCAGATCCTGTACAACGTATGATTTTCCGTTTTTGACTGACCAAAGTAAAATCGTGTTTGTTTATTTTTTAACCGTTAGTAACGCGAATCTTTAGGGGAAAGTAAAAAGAAAGAGAAAATAAAAACTTTAATCTTCCAATTTATTTAGTTAATTGATCCAGACTAAAAATGTAAGATTTCTGGGGCTTATCAATTTTTAATAAAAGTTATTTTTACATTTTGCACAAGTGATTTGTTTGGTTACAGTCTGTTGGTTATCATTTGTGATCTCTCTGGAGGGTTCCTAAAAGTTTGTAAAAGTTTTCAGTAGATAACGAGTGTTTTGACAAAATGGTTTCAGCTACTAAAAAAGAAAAGTTTTGACGCTTCAAGATCGAATTGACGTGATTGAAAAAAGTGAAAAGGGTGAAAGTGCTCGCAAGATTGTTGTACATTTTAGCGTTGGGAAGAGCTACAAACTTGAAAATAAAGCATACAAATACATGTCAAAAGATAAGTCCTGTGTTCAAGTGAAAATTGACACTTTTTTTACACCTTCTGAAAGACAATAAATTCTAACTGTGATATTATGTGATATGACTTTTATCACAAACTTTTAAAAGTTAAAATTATTTTTATATAAATTGATAAATATCTTTTATTTCAGAGTTTTTGATTTTATAAAAAAAAAAAACAATTTTATAAATATTCTTAAATAATATTGTATTTTATTTCTTCTCTTTATTTATCAAATATAAAAGAAGATATGGTGGACACATGTATGGAGGGATTAGCAGTAAATGTCAGTTTCTGAGTTCTGTTTCTAGTTCATTGGTTCATTACGTTTATTGATTGGTTGATTGATTTTTTGGACTGACCTCTGAAAGACCACCTGTCTTGAGAGACCACTTTTACTTGGCAGAAGGGATGGTCTCTCAAGACAGGTTTTACTGAATTTCGAGCTTTGCTAAATGTTTGCAAAGCGACAAATGTAAGATACATTCATTAAGATGGAAGAATATAACTTTGAAACTTTTTTATCAACAAAATACAACAGTTTAGCGAGTTCATGTGTGCTTCACGTCATTGTACGCATGTTTAATAATAATTGTTCTATAAAGAACACGGTTGTGTTTCTTTAGCAAAAGGAGTACGTCATATTAGAATTATCAATAGAATATCCAATTGCAAGTGTAAATTCCTGGTAAAAAAAAATGGATTAGAGAAACTGATACTCACAAGCATGGTGAAAGGGGGGAGGGGGTTTCCACAGATTTAATGTTTTTTCAGGGGTCGTTAACTATTTTTGGTGTATTCATTAGAAATTTGTAAACTGATCTTGATCTAAAACAGTTATAGCTCACTACAAAGACGAATCGTCCATATGTATCTATCAAACTAGATACTGAAATACAAATGTACAGAATACTAAAAATTCAGTATTTAAAGAAACTTAACATTACAAATGTATGTGAACAAATAAAATTGACATAAAAAGAACTTACCTTTTAAAGCATTATGTATTCTGTGGTTTTGCCACGAGTCTTCTAGTAACAGCATTTGTAGTAACAGGTCTAAGTATGGTCTTAGTTCATATGTGTAAGAATAGGCCACCTAAAAATGCAACATATATATATACAATTAATGGGAATTGTTAATTGAAATGTAAAGCCAATACATAAATACGACACTGCTTTTATGTGTGATAATTCTTACATCTGAAACCATAATAACTTTAATTTGTAAGCATTCCACAAAACGTCTGTCACCCACAAGTGAAATACAAAGTGTTCATGTTTCAAAATAGAGTGGTTTCCATTCAAACAAAAATACATTTGATGGTTTGTAAATTGACTAGATGTACGCATGCAAAGGCTTCCCAAGATATTCACCTTACAATGCTAATTCTGGGTAACATTAGGTTTTATTCATAATTTCAGTTCTACCTGTAAATTATATAATTACCTGCCACAAGAGCTCACTCAATACAGTTGAAGAGAAGTGAGGATTTTCCCAGCTACAAAACTGAAAGAACAAGGAACATACATTCTTCAACAAGTCTCACCATGTTTTTAACATGTTTGCATTTTTATAAATATATTCTTACTCACAAACATTTGGGAAAATAAATTTACAGGGAATTCCAAAAGAGGCTTTGTTTCAAAATAAATCTTTACTGATTTACAGAATATAGCATGCCTAATATACACTGAAAAATTATTCCACTAAAACTGAAAACCCATTGCAACCATTTTAAAAACTATAACTCTTGTCATGTTTGTCTTTTTATACTTCAATATATTAAACAATACCTTCAGTAACTTGGCAGTGTCGTCAGAACTATTACAATCTTCTATTAACTTTTTAACATAACTAGTTCTACCAAACAACGGTTCTATAACTTGTGGTTGTATAATCATCAGTGGTGCAGGTATTGATGGATCACCGTAAGGATTAGACTTTGGTGGTGCCTCCTGCTGGAAAAAATATGCAATAACTTTTATTCATTTATATCACTTTATTTGTATTGTTAGTTCACACTAGCCTAAACTAATCAAAAGTTATAGTTAATTTGAGGAGGATGTAAATATGCAGCTGACATGATCTAATCAATCAGTACCTTGCCTTTTTAGCAGTTGATAAACATGAATAAAGCCAGATTCAGAAGTAATTATTGTATAAGTAATTAATCAAGATACATTCAGCTTGTTGATCATAAACCATTTTAACTCCATTTTTCAGTATGTACATTTCAATATTAAAGCTTAAGAACAATCATACATGTACTTTAAAATAAAACAAATGTTTACACTTTTACCTTTTTTGAAATTTGGAGTGATTATTTTTATCACTTATCATCAGGAAACCCATTATAAAGTCTTTTTAATTGTTCTTCACATTTAATATTTTGATGGAATGATGTCTTAATGATGCATATCCAATATCCATTCTAAATAGAATTCATTTAGTTAGAATAAAACCGTACCGTTGAAGAAAGACATCGGGTTGAAATATCACAGCATCTAACCAGTATTGATACTACTGAATACAATCGATTAAGTTCAGCATACTGGTATTTGATCGGTGGACCTGGTCCCTCATCCAAAGCCACCAACATAAACAATGCAGGTACATTTAACTTTAACAACTGTAATTTCTGTAAATTAAAATTAGTAATTCTGATCACTCAATATGTTTTTTAGTGTGAAAATCATCTTTAATTTGCATTCTTAAAGGAAACCATCATAAATCAAGCAAATGTAAATCTAATGAAATATAAACTTTACCTGACAACTCATTATTGTTCATATTGTATGTTTATGTACAGTTCTGTTACTTAATACTCCCATTCCTGTACAATTCTATTTAATTTCGTGTGTTTGGAAATGTAACATTTAATGTTTACTGAAATATAGATGTCATCCATCTTCAATACAATGATTGAACAAGTAAAGTGTTTTCTAATATGACTTTAAAAATAAATTCCTCTCAAATTTGTTCTGTCGAACAAATCCAATCATTTCAACTTAACAGAAAATTTTACTTATCAAGGATAAAGATAATTACCTACGAGGTCCAAGAATTCTACTTGAGCTAAAAAAAAATAAATCTGAACATGATGCATATCAAAGTTTAATACTAACCTCATCTGGACCAAGACTAGCATACATTAGAAACAAATGAAAATACTGTTGTAAATGTCTGCCATGTTCTGATACTTCTTTCTTTAATAACTGTAGTACAGCTAACAAAAGATGGTCACTCAGTGTGGTGTTGGGATCTGCTGACTGACCAGGTGCTGGATAAAACAGAATATTCATTCAATTTGAAAATCAGTTCATAGTACAACTGTCTAAAGTTACACTATTTAGTGGTTTTATCGGCACTATTTTTACAGCATAAAACATACATGTACAAGAAGTGAGCTGTTTAACTGACAACAAACTGGATTATACTCCATTACTATTTGGAACCATATTTTTGTCATTTAATATAATATTTTTCCATTGGAAAATCCAGTTAAAAACTGTATTGGAATTTCACCATGTAATTACAATGCGATTTTTAGCACTTTAAGTGTCTTATTGTATTTCACTATAGCTATTTGTTGTGAAAACATCAACATGATCAATGGAAACAAAAATAATTTACATTGATCTTTTCAATTACCTAGTCAGATGGTATATAATTTGCAAAATGTCTGTAAGATCAGCAAATGTGAAACATATCAACATATGCTTGACAAACATCAGAATTTGTTTATCTTTCAATGTGTTCTATAAACTTTCCTTCACTACTTAACTAAAACTATTGTAATTACAGGTCTCTATGTACTATGATGTAAAAACATACCTATTAAGCCATGAACTAATGGTGGAGGACTAGGACCGTCTCTAACAGAAAAGTGAGCTAAACTCACAATTATCTTACTAAATGAACTTCTAACCTGAAATTAGATTGTTAAAATAACCATACAAAGTTTATTCTGTGATGAATGGACACCCCCATCATTATATATCCCCCACTTTGACAGTATTTTACCTTCAAAATTATATCATGTATAATTTGGTATATTGCTTAAAGGTGTTATAAAATAATGTTCATATTTATTATACAGTGTCTATGACAATAAAAATGCATAATATAGGAATATTTTACTTATAAATGAATTTACACACAGTACATACCTCTGAGGTAGGACACTCCAACAAATATTCAGCAAATCTGTTTGGATGGGCAAATAAGACATTGTTTGCAAACCAGCTGCGCACTTTTTTACTTGGTCGTAAATGACTGCTGAGGGTCTCGTACCATTCACTAGCAGGTCCCCTAAACAAACCCGTATTTATGTCATAATGACTAACTCATTTATAAATTAACAATTTTTTAAGTTAATACAGTCCACAAAACTACTCTTGTAGTTATGGTATCTGAATCATAATGTGCACATTACTGTAATTTAGTAAATTCAATTATTTCCACTGACAATAATTTTCATGGTTAGGTGAATTTTTTAAAATTTTTATTTGAAATGTGCTAGCACAAACACAAAATGTATACATGCATATTTTCATTATAAAAATTAAATTTGTGTTTTGATTCCAACTTTGAACAATAACAACGTCTAACAAAGTATAATGAATCAGAAGTAACTAAATAATGTCTTTCGAGTGTTCAAATAACCTTTCTCACTAAATCACATCACGCAATGAATTGGGAAATTCTAAAATCTATCTCTAACTCACCTGATATTCTTTTTTGTTCTAAATCCAACATTAAATAGAAATTTAGAGGCAAGCTCTGTACTAATCATGGCAAGTACTTCTGCATCATTGGACTGAAATATAGAATAAAATGAGTATGTATAAAAAGTGTATAAAACCAAATCAAATCATGGTTAACTGTAGGTACATGTATGTGTATGTTTGACCTTTCAATAGTGTAGAATTTTTTTTTTAAATATGAAATAAAATGCTCCGCTGGGCGCAGCTAGATACGACCGCAGATGTCGAACCCTGAATAGTTGGGGCAATTATGAACACAACATTCAAGCTTGATACAATACTGAATTTGGATTGTGAATAAATATTTGACACAGCATAGGTTTCTGACACAGAATGAATGTTGTCTAAGAACGTAAAAATTTTTAATTTACCTATTCAAACCATATCAGTATTATTTGTTTTTATATATAAATCAGAAATAACCAATTTAAAATTTAAAATTGGGCACACATATCAATTTCTTGCTATTGCGCAATACTGTGCAATTGAAAATTTCTTGAAATATTTGACACATAATAGGTTTCTGACACAGAATAACTGAAATCAAAGAACTTAGAATTGGTCATATGATTTGAATTTATATTCAATTTTTTTGCTTCTTGTGCACTACAATATGCTGTGGAGAATTGCAAAAAAAAAAAAATTTACCCCTTTTTTAGCTTTTGTGCAATACACTATGAAGTTGCACATTGACCCCCCTTCCCAAAAAAAAAAAAAATAAAACAATAAAATTTATTGTAACCCCCCCTTTTTTTGCGAAAAAAAAATTGAAATTTTCTTTTTAATTTATGAAATATGAAATGAGAAAAAAATTGCCCCCTCCCCAATTTCTCATTTACCCCCCCTAAATTTTGTTTTCAACCCCCCCCCATTTCTTTATACTTTGCAACCATAACAGCCCATTTAAATACACCATAACGTATTAAAATAGAAAATGACATCATAGTCATGGATGGCAAATTTTAAATATACATAATTTAAAAGCAGTTTAGATGAGATAAACAAAAAAGCTTCATCAGCACATTTTATATTGGCAAATTTCCAATGAAGTTCATTAAATTAAAGTTATTGGCAAATTTCCAATGGAATTTGTTAATAATAAAGTTTTGATAACAGGGCACACATATCAATTTCTTGCTATTGCGCAATACTGTGCAATTGAAGATTTCTTGCTATTGCACAATACTGTGCAATTGAAAATTTCTTGAAATATTTGACACATAATAGGTTTCTGACACAGAATAACTGAAATCAAAGAACTTAGAATTGGTCATATGATTTGAATTTATATTCAATTTTTTGCTTCTTGTGCAATACAATATACTGTGGAGAATTGCCCCCCCCCCCCAAAAAAAAATAATTTACCCCTTTTTTAGCTTTAATTTTGGACCCCGATTTGGACCAACTTGAAAACTGGGCCCATAATAAAAAAACTAAGTACATGTTTAGATTCAGCATATCAAAGAACCCCAAGAATTCAATTTTTGTTAAAATCAAACTAAGTTTAATTTTGAACCCTTTGGACCTTAATGTAGACCAATTTGAAAACGGGACCAAAAATTAAGAATCTAAATACACGGTTAGATTCGGCATATCAAAGAACCCCAATAGTTCAATTTTCGATGAAATCAAACACAGTTTAATTTTGGACCCTTTTGGCCCCTAATTCCTAAACTGTTGGGACCAAAACTCCAAAAATCAATCCCAACCTTCCTTTTGTGGTCATAAACCTTGTGTTTAAAATTCATAGATTTCTATTTACTTATACTAAAGTTATTTTGCAAAAACCAAGAAAAATGCTTATTTGGGCCCTTTTTTAGCCCCCAATTCCTAAACTGTTGGGATCAAAACTCCCAAAAACAATCCCAACCTTCCTTTTGTGACATAAACCTTGTGTTAAAATTTCATAGATTTCTATTTACTTCTACTAGAGTTATTGTGCGAAAACCAAGAAAAATGCTTATTGGGCCCTTTTTTGGCCCCTAATTCTTAAATTATTGGGACCAAAACTCCCAAAATCAATCCCAACCTTCCTTTTGTGGTCATAAACCTTGTGTTTAAATTTCATAGATTTCTATTAACCTATACTAAAGTTATAGTGCGAAAACCAAATGTCTTCGGACGACACCGGACGACGACGACGACGCCAACGTCATACCAATATACGACCGCAAAAATTTTGCGGTCGTATAAAAATTATTAAGTGAATAATGCATTAAAAACAGTCAAGTAACTATAGTCAGGACTCCTTCCCTGGGAACATTTCCACACTTAATACACACAAACAACAGCTTTTATTTTGTTTGTAATTCAAATCATACTATTAAAGACAGAATCAGGAAAGTGGTGAACCTTAGATATGCTTGATGTCTGGAAGATAAGTCCATTTGCATGCCTATCCCACTGACTTTGCAATAAAATTTTACAGAAAAATGCAATTTCTAAATTTCTTGACATACCTTTACACAAATTCATCTTTTTTGTTATCAAGATTTTAACCTCTCTGTTTTCAGTAAAAACCAAATCCATCAGTAAAACAGTACAAATATCTTTCTTAACAGAAAAACAAATGCAGCTGATTTTTA
Source organism: Mytilisepta virgata (assembly GCA_028015205.1). Lineage (NCBI taxonomy): Eukaryota > Metazoa > Mollusca > Bivalvia > Mytilida > Mytilidae > Mytilisepta > Mytilisepta virgata. Next base: position 47,057,348 of record CM051518.1, on the reverse strand, counting down.
AATAAAAACTTACCAATTTGTCTTGTGTACAATGAGTATAGATAGGATTACAGTTGAGCAGTTTCTTCATGAACTGGAAATACTCTACACAAAATTGACTTTTCTCATGCATGAACATGATATTACGCTTTCTAACACACTTCTCTATCACAGTTGGCATGGTAACTTGATAAGGTTTATTTACTGAAATATTCCAAGAAAAATCATTATTTAGGTTGTTCTGCTATTGACAGTGTCATATGTCATGTATATATTTACAATACTAGCTTCAGGATTGTGTCCAGATGTAATCATATCAATACATGTACATTAACTAGGGCAAGGTAAATAAATATCACTATTCCAGAAGTTACTCTTTGTCAGCTGACCTTGTCAGATGATGTAATAATTACTGTAAATTCGGAAATTATTGCGATGTTTTTATTATTGCGAAAAATGCGACAGGGTTGTAATCGCAATAATTTAAACTCACATTTTTGAATTTTTTATAATGAATTAAGCGGGATTTTTCTCAATATCGCAAAAATTTAAATTGCATTTTGGTCTAAAATGACAAAATCGCAATAATTAATGCACGCAATAATTTCTGAATTTACAGTACTAGAACTTGAACTAGAAAGGGAAGATATGATTTTCTGTCTTCAATTCAAAAACCAATTGGTCTTAATTATTGTACATACATGTATTTACTTTACCCCCAAAAGATAGTGTTCCTTTCATTCCATCCTAATTTCAAAATTATGTTTGGAAAGTTTAAATACTGAATCTTAATAAGTTGTGATAACAATATTATACAACAAGCCACATCAGGAGACATTATTCTTACTCAGATTCAACAAGTCATTGCTGTTACTCTTGTATGCTGCACGCTAATCAAGGAAGCAACGATACCACTTTTTCAGTCTTTGGTTTCATCAAGCCAAGGGTGAAAATGATTGCCCTCTAGCATGCTACCACATGACCATAAAAGCCGTTCTAGATTCTTTTGAAAGAGTAATGTTTCAATATTGATTGTGATAAAAGTTTGTATATAGATTTCTTTTTCTACATTTTATCTGTAACCATAGCGATTTCTATATCTTACCAATAGTTAAATCTTGGAGAGTTTTATAGATGTGTTTCTCATTTTCTACTTCATCTACCCTCTCATAAAACAAGATATACGCATTCCACCATCGCTTCTGTTTTCTATACGCCATTCTAACAATACATTTAAAACATTATTTGTTCCATACATAATCACTATGTATGGAACAAATATTCAACATTTCAAATATTAAACATATGTACTTTCAAGCATACCCATAAATCCTTTTGTTTTCATTTACATGTAAATATCAAACAAAATAATAAAACAAGATTCATCTGAATTTCAAGGGACACATAATATGTAAATTTTGAAATTCGATTACTTTAAAAATCTGACGTCCAAATGTCTTAAAATTTTAGAATTCAAATACACGTAAAACAATATCCAAATAAGCTGAAAGAAAGATATACATGTATGTATGTAACGAAAATTACAAACAAATGCATGTATTTATATCTTGAATAAACAAGACAACTTCTCAGATTTCAACAATTAATACAACTAAAAACAAAATATTGTTTTAACCATATGCCATAATCTTTTACCTCACCTTTTTAACATATGATCAAACACTTCTCCTAAGTACTCTCCACCAAAACATTGGTTCTTCAGCTCCTAAATAAGGAAAAACCACACAAAAAGGGTCAAAATTTTAATCGGTAGTAATATCTAAATCCTTGTTAACAATTTCAATCTGAACAATACAAATTAAATCTCTTTTGATATTACAATGAGATAAGCTTCAAGATATCAAACAAACTGGTAAAACAATCTACTCCATCTCATAGCCTTATATATCAGTTTACAATATTCTAGTCAGAACATGATTTGAGAAATGATATACATGTACTTAGTCACGGAAAAATGATTAGTCTTTATTATTTGTTTAGTTTAGTTGGGGTTTTACGTCGTTTTTCAGCACATTTGGCCATTTCGCGGCAGCCAGATTTATTGATGGAGGAAGCCGGAGTACTCGGAGAGAACCACTGACCTTCAGTAGGAAAATTGGCAATCCTTGTCAATTAAGATAGGAGTCGAACACAACCTGCCACAGGCTAGTAATCATTAGTAGTCATGGCGAACTACCTAGACCACTTGGCCAACTAGGCCCCTTAGTCATTATTTACTGCTGACTTTTTCAGTTCTTTTCTAAAGCATTACAATTCATCAATTATATGAAAATCGATGCTGCTAGTGTAATCATATGCAAGTAACAGACATCGATAAATCACCAATTTCATTATATTAAATCTTTTTGAACAAACCTCGTCATCATCCATCTTACATTCTGATACATCACCATCATCAAACTTATACCACTTGGCATTGTGATCATCACCTCTGTAAAATTAATTATTCATAATTACAATACTAAACTGCTTTTTAAGAACATCCTTCAGTTTTTTCAGTGAAAATGTAGGTTTCCAGGAAACAAACAATACTCAGGCCTGGTTTCATTAATAGTGCACAATTTTTATTTCTTTTTGCCGTATGGATTCTCACTCATGCTTATACATGCATGACATCTGGCTACCTTTCAAAACAAACTTTCCACTTTATAACTATAAGAGTATTTCGTGTTCGTAATGAGATATGGTTGTTTAGGGAAAAAATCGTACCTGTGGAGTATATAGGAGTAATAATGACCACCACTGGCTTGACCACTATGTACAACTACACCTATCAATTTGTACTTAGTACTGTGTGGTTTAGACTCATCTATATCAATTATTTCTCCTGAAAAAAAAAAAAAAAATCTGTAATGAATCATGCAAAGAAAGGAAACAAAAATATACCTACCATATTCAGTTGTATATAACACACACTTTTTGATAAGGGGTGTGTGTTATACATGCCAATATAAGTTTTTAGTCTCTTTTGAGGTTTGATATCCGACCAAAATGAGACCAGGTGATGACAGTTTCAAGATAATTTTCGAATCAGAAACCCAATTTTGTCCATTGTATCATTAGCGTATAAGTTTCTTTTGGTCATTACTTACTTTATAATTTTGATCTTATAGGGAATAGAGATGATATATTCGAAAAAATTGAATGAAACACACATTTTTGGACGAAATCGACTCCCATTTTTTATTTCAAATGTATCTGGTGACCATGTGTAATGTGACTGTAATCCTTGTCAAGTAGTGATTTTACGTTAAACTAATTTAACATATCTGGACCTCAGACTGTTTATTATTTTAACAAAAAGTTTTTGACGATATATATTTTTCTGCAACATTTTAATTAAAATTCATTATTTCTTTATTTCTATTTTTTATTTATTGTTGTTCGAGTTTGTAATGAGTTTGCTGTAATTGGACAATTCAATTTTACGCACTGTTCCTGTTCTTCAAAACTTGTTTGTTGTATGTGAATATTTATTAAAATTTCAGAATTTATTGCTGAATTCTTTATTGTGGAACACATTTTTGTAGTCAGACAAAGACCGCACAAAATCATGTTTCAATGGGAATCTTGTTGATTTTGAAGTTTGAACACGAAGAACTTTTTTCTCCATTTTCACGGGCCAAAAATGGGGTGTGTGTTATACATAAATGCGTTTAGTACACACCAAAAGGCAGTACTATAGTTAAGTCATAAATTTTTCTTTGATATCAATACTGATGCACAAGTCGATTTATGACTCATCAGTTGTGCTAAAGGCCTAAAACGTTAAAAGCCAAAACAACCGTTGCAATGAAGAGCAAAATTTGACTAAGTTTATCTATCTTTTCTTTACATCAACCTAGTTTGAAATTCTTGGCAGGAACCTACTATGTACAGTAAGAAAAATCCAAAGCATGAGAAAATGTAGCAGAATTTCATGTGACATAACTCCAAACCATTTATTATTTGAATGCCCAAATTATACTTTTTACAAAGTAAGTATGGTTTGCAAGTTTCATACCAAGGGTGGTAATTAAAAATCCACTTCTCAGAAAAAGCACAAAATCCAAATTGTCTTGCATATTTGATAATTTGTTCTGTACTTAAAATTAAGTCCAGTTTCTTTTACAAAGTAACAAAATCAGTTCATAAAATTAATAAATGCCTGTAAGTACAATTTATTGATGATAGTGTTATCATCTTCTGTTAAATTACCTTCAATTTTAGCCATTCCTTGTACTGTAAAAGGTTCCATATCAAACTCTCGGGGAAATTCAAAGTAATCATTGAATTTTATTGCACATTCTCTGTAAAAATCATATATAATGTAATGTAAAAACTTCCAGGCAAAGTGAATTATCTGCAACATTGAAAATTTACAATCACTTTGTTTTCTAGTATTATTTACTAAAGGTATGGAGGGGGTCATAATGCATAAACAACATTTTTGAAAGTTAAATTGGTACAACTGAAATACAAAGGAAGATTTCATATCGACCACAGAATTTATACAAATTATGAAGTATCTATACATGTGGTAAAATATTCTGGATCAACTTACCTTTCCCAGTCATAATCGAACCTCTTCAGTTGTATGGCCAATACATGTGGTAACTTTTTAATTAACAATCTCTTGACAGTATCAACCTACAATGGGCATTTCCTTAATGTTAAATTACTATAGGAAGAATTTCTTGTTCTTGTTTAAATTGAATGTGAACATTACTCTCATATCCTTATTTTGTCTGTTCTGATAAAGTGTCAGAATATAACCAGTACATACTTCAGCATACAATTCATAGAGTCAGTTAAACACAGCCACATTTTTGTGCCTGAGCCCTTGATAGTGATTCTATGTTTCTTATTGTTATTTACCTATTAGCATGTAGTTTTATTTCTAATATTTTGATTCTAGTTGCAATTTTTCATATTTTTATATTGTCCCTTTAAAACTGTCATGTAGTGACCATTTGTGCCATGTTGAAGAATGTAAGATGATCTCTGACTTTTTGGGATTCTGTTCTTGGGTTGATGTTTCATGAAATTTACTCTGTATCGCCATTCATTCCTACTTACTGTGTGTATTTTTACAAACTGCAAGTGTTTTTTTGGGAATATCTCAAATGCTCTAATAAAATTAAAGTCAAAAGTATTACACTACCTTTTCTTTCCAACAGTTGTAATGAATTATCATTTCTACTGTTGAAATGTCCCAATTTTTGAGTGAATTTCATCGATTTTTGCATCATATATATCAAATAAATGTGACTTTGCAGACTTTGCAGATTATGTGCAAGTTCTGTTTCCGAAAGTTTGATCCTTGTTGACTATTAAGACATATCAAATTGTTATTTCAAACTCACAGAATAGTCACGAAGCCCGGAGTTTTTTTAATCAAGAAATCAGTTGTAGGTGTATGTGAGACAAACAGTAATTCATTTTGCTACACAGTACATAAATGTGGCTTATCTCAGATAAATTCAATGAATTTATAAACAATGTACTAACATTTATCACAAAACATTGAGTAAATTATGAAAAAATACCAATACTAGAATGATATAGTAAAACTCACCTTTTTATTACATTTTTCACAATGATATGCATTAGCACCTTCTAATAAATCTCCTTTAACATATTGTTCTAATGACTCTAATAAATTATGGTGATTTCTAATATCAATGTTCAATGCAGTGAAAGACTCTTCTCTTTGGTAACGATGAGGACAGTCCTTGCATATTTTCTGGTCAGCGAATGACCCACCTAACACCTTAGATAAAATAGTTGGTTGATTGAGAGCTTTTAAAGCCTCATCAGCACTGTCTACTAAACTATTAAAAAATTCCAAGGCATCATGTTGTTCTCTCAGATTCACTGGTTCACCCCATAACCTATGAAATAAAGTAAAATTTATTCTATTTAGAAAATATTATATGAATTTGAGACTATTTAGGATGCTATAGTCATCTCACACAAAATCTAACAGTGTAGCCAAGATAAACAGGAATTTTCTGATTTTCAAATATCATATTATACAGATAACAGACATGTCCATGGTACATGCCCTTCATATGAAAATTTACTTAACATCAAACTTACTTTAAATTAACCTGAGCTGTGACAGATGAAAAATCCAACAACAGACAAAACACATACAGAAGACTATCTGGGCCTTATCACATATATCATTCAACTTTCATTCTGTATCAATACTATCTTAATTTTCCTATTCATTTATAATAATGTGATAGAATTTGTCTTCAAGAATAATTATTACTGTCAAAATGTACCCTGAGACTTACTTGAAGTGTTTCCAGAATCCCCTAGGGACATAAAATTGAAGCTTGCTACAAGCCAAATGTCCAAATATCAACTGTATCTGTTTGAGAACACCAAGATTGTATTCCTTTCTTTCATCTTCTTTACTACTCACTGGTTTCTCTTCATCTTTCCTTTCTTCGTCACCCATATCTACATTTGTCTGTTGAAAGGTGTTAAGATGCTATACATTCATTCTTAAGATTAAACTTTTTTTTAATTTCAAGAAATTCTTTTTTTAGATAAGATCTTACAACATTCCATGAATGGGCTACACAGATTTATTATCTGTAGAAAACAGTAAAATTTGTACCTTATTATTAAGGTTTATTTAATTTCATTTTATCCTCAATCGGGAAAATACTGTGAATTTTTTTGAACGTGGTACAGGGTTATTTTCATAATAAATTTTTGCAGTTTTTATTTCATGTTTTTGTGTAAGAAAGGTCAAAGTTCTATTCTTCATTCATTATAAACTAGAACTCTTATGAAAGGGACTAACACCCCCCCCCCCACCCCCAGCAACATGTCTGTCCAATCAGTCTTATCTTACATTTCTTGTCCAAACAGAAATTCCTGACAATATGCACATCTCCATAGAGTGACATAACACTCCAGAAAGTTTCATGAGAATCCTGTAAGAAATGTAGGAGGAGTTGCGGAAAACGTTATTTCGGACAGACGGACAGACAGAAACCTATATACCCCTACAAACTTTGTATGCGGGGGGTATAATTACATTTTTGGTTTCCTGGCTGCCTGTGATTGCATCCCCCTGGATCCTCTTTAATAGATAACAAACTTTGAATATGAGTATTCCACATAAGGCATATTTAGAATATGGCAGAAGGGGTGTGGTGGACATTTCATGTATATTGTGCAATATTAACAGAGAATAGCATTTCTACAAATTTTGGTATCCTTGAATTAATAAATGTTTTAAACAAAATTCTGATCTCCTGACAAATAAAAAAAATCTCTTCAACTGGTGTGACAACCTTAAAATTTTAAAAACGTTTCTGAAAACGATAAAATGTTTATCTTGCATCTGAATAGTTTAAACAGGCAATTCAAATTACATCTTGAAAGTTTTAATTTTTAGTCATTCAAACCCATGAAAGGATCAAATTTCACACATAATTAACTTACTTCACTTTCTGATTTTTCATCAACGTAATCTTCCTCCACACAGGCTTCATCAGCAGCACCCTCTATTGCTAATATTTCTGATCTAATATTATCTATCATGAATAGCTAAAACATAAATAATATAAACATGTTGATTTTCTGTACCTAAAAACAGGCAAATTATGCTAAAAAAAAAACCAATTTTTTTTTAAGTCCTTTATCAAGGTCAATGATTATCTCTAAATGCTTTTCCTGTCTTGCATTCATTATTCATGCATAGCTTAAATATCACTAAAACTGGCATCAAACACCAAAAAACAATTTAAAGATTGAAAATATTCATATTGTTCTGTTCAATTCTCCAAAATAAACACCATCTAAAAATCTTAAAAAATCATGAAATATTTAAGTACATGTACTTTAAATAATGTATACATACCTGTTGTATAACAGAATTCATATAACATGTAGCACCAGCATTTTTAAGACCAACAAATCCTTTATGTGGACGTGGTCCTACTGGTGGTAAGTATTCCCATTCTGTTAATGGTGGATCATCTGTAATATAAAGTATAAATAAAGTAAACTTTTCTCTGATAAAAACATTTTATTCCTGTTAATATTGATCATCTTTTAACTCCTGTATCATTTTACATGATCTTTAATAACTGTACACTTGAACTTATTACTGATACAAATCATGGAGATAAATTTGCTTTAAATACACATGTATATTATAACAATTTTCTTGTCTTGACCTGAATTTTAGTTGTAAGAAACACTTTGGCTAGTAAAGTTGAATGCGCCATTAAAATATTAGGTATACGTTTGAATTGAGAATTTTACAAATAAATTTTTCATCAATATTTTTATTTGCATGGCTGAAATTACAGAAGGTGCCAAAATACGGAAATTTGGAATAATCCGATAAAGACCAATATGGTCAAAATCTGGGAATACGGCAAATTCCAGAAAACTTTCAGGTATGTATTTGTTTGATTGGCCAAACTGACATGGCTGACCACCATATTTTTCTTAATCTCCTTTTTTTTTTCTTTCAGCACTACTCACTGTTATAAAACATTTCCATTAGCATGAGAGCTACACATTTTAGATTAGGAACACATTGTGTACAAAGTGCCACTAGTAAATCAAATGCTGCTGTTATAGTAGGTGGCGTTGTACAGACTGGGATAGCCTGCTCTGTAGGAAACTCTCCATTCACTTTCCTACTCTGTAGCACTATCTTTGATGCAGGGAAAAGAAAGTCTTCTATTAATTCCTGTAAAAAAAAAAAAATACACCAAAATCATCCAGTAGTTCATTTACCAAAAATATTTTCTGACTTCAACCTTAATATCTTGTTTAAAATTTTACTGCAGTACTCTGTCAAACTTCAGATCAGACATTACTTATTGTGCTGTGACATTTTTGACATTAAGGATGATCGCTGGTCTAATAGGAAATAAATAAGATTTGAAATAGGTGTTTTAGTTTGAGAGAACATATGAATAGTAAACAAATACGCAAGAAAAAAATATAGGTTCATGTGCTCATTTTAGAGCTATAAAGCCTTGAAAATTTGCAGGAAATAGGTTTTATCTGGATTTTTCATTGTCTTTGCATTGGCAACTTCAGTCTCCAAAAACTTGTATGAAAAAATAAAAAGGATTTCATAAAATTTTGTCAAATACCATTTTAAGGTATATATGATTGAATTATAAAGAAAAAGTGGGGTTCATGGGCAAAACATTTAATGTTTAAGAAATGGATAAAACCCGAGGATTCCGAAAATCTTACAAAAAGACCAAAACATGACCAGCGAGCATCCTTAAATCAAGAATTCTTTAAAATTATATATCTAAATAATGTCCACCAGAATATCTTATTTAACCTGATTTGCATTTACACTTTAAGATATACTTAGAAGTGAAAGGGGGGGGGGGGGGGGGGGGGTAATAGCTAGAGGCAACAAAAATGTAAAGCAGTTGGAAGTGCTTATACCAAAAACATATAATTCTAATATGGTGCGCTGCTTTCGCTTTGGAAATAAAGATATATTAAAAATGGTGATTTATTACAGATAGCACACGCAATGTTATTCTTTCGAATCTCACCAAAGAAACTGTCAGAGCAGGGAAATACTACATTTGTTTGGACTTTTTAATGTTATAAAATGCAATAAAATTGATAAAAAGTAAGTTATTGTTTCCAGAAATTATTTTATTTACTTTTCTTCCAGTCTGGATTTCATTTTTACAATCTGAAAATCAAAATGGCTGTTATTTCAAAAGCCTTATAGTATTGACTCGTTTACATAATAACTTCTTTTCCATATTAGAATTAAAAATAATTCATGGCAGCTATGTGTTTGTATTAGATTTTAACAAATTTTGACTAATATTACTTGCTTAAAATTTACCACTCACCAATGCTCAGGATAAAATTTTTCCCAAATAATGTTACCCATATCAAAATCTCCAACAAACATATGACTGCCATCTAATATTTTTAACTTAAATTCATCTATTTACTGACTACATATACCTTTATGAGATTTGATCCTCCCTTTTCAGACCCCATATGGTATCTCTTTTCAGGTGACTGGAATGCCAGAAGCTCTCTTGTGATCCCTAAATGACCCTCCAACAAAGCATCTTCAACTCCAACTTCACCTGTATTTAATACTTGCTCCTGTAATGAAAAAAGACCGGTTTAGGTTAAAGAAATCTTTTAAAGTTTTTAAGGCTGTTATCTATAGCAGGGAATTACCTAAAGGACAATTGTACTAGGCAGAGATTGTCCAAGGGGTAGTTGTCCAAGGGCAATTGTCCTTGATTCCAATTATCCACAGACAAAACTGACCTTTTCAAAAAGCACTGCCTGAAAATCACCAGGAAACCAATAACACAGAACAATTACTGCTTACACAGGAACTTTCATAAAATGAAATCCTCATGAACAAAGTCTGTCTGATGCTGTTTTCAATTAATAATGTGATTTGTAATTATGTTTAATTTTATATTTTACATTAGCATGATAAGTTAAACATAACAATTAAAGTAATAATTACCCTTAGTTTCTTTAACCATACTATTTCATTATGTAAAAGTTTGTCTGCATTTGGTAATCGTATATCTGTACTACACGCATAATTTAACAACCTGCAAACAGAATATACTCAGATATGTTTTTGATCTTTGCTGAAAAAGGCTGAAATAGGGGATTAGTCTTCTAGTCATCAAAATATTTTTGAATATATAAAAGATAAAATCAGCTTCAAAACTGAATAAATCAAACATGGATACTGTAATTTCTCTAATTTTTTTGTCACTAAAAACACCCATTTTTGAGGAAATTAAAAAAAAATGACAAAAAATAAGGCTTTTGTTGTTATGGAAGCGTTGTTGATTTCCAAAAGATTGACTTGTTCAATGAATGGTAAGTATAACAACATGAAATGAAACACTGTACTTGCTTCATTTGTTTTTATGAATTGATCATCAATATTTGCAAAAATGGACCTTTTAAATCAAAAATAAAAAACCCAACATCAAACATTCAATGACTTTTGATATGAGGGCAACATGTGGTCGTAATCCAGATTCAGAAAGGAACCTAATAAATATTTAGTTTGTCTTTATATAAAATCTTTTATATAAATGTCACATGAATTCATAGGTTAGAGAAAAAAATGTGACTTCACAACAATTGCGAATTGAGAATTTCATAAGTGATGAAAATTTAGAGATTTTAAAAAGTTCATTTTACCAGGCATTCAAAAAGTGACAAAAAATTAGGATTTACGGTACTGGTATTATTATGAACACCATTACTGTTTACAATAATATGCTCTAAATATCATTACTTTTTTTTTATTATCTTACATAGGTGGAATGAAAACATTCAGAAAACTAATCCACTTATATCATATAAAACATTCTCTGATATAAATGTACAATTACTGTTTACCAGTGACAACTTTATTTACCTTTATTTACAACATAGAAAGCCGAAAAGATTTAAGCTACTCCATAATGTTGAAATTTCTTTTCAAAAAGACATAAATCAGTAAAATAACTTACTTCCATAACAAACTAAAATATTCATGTGCTTGCTTGGCATACTCTTTCACATTTTCCTGAAAAATTACATCCATGATACAGTACATAGGACTAAACTACTATACAACCTCATATTTTTTTGAGTGAATACAAATACAGTGTTTTAAATGTGCAGATATTTTCTATGAAAAAGATCAAGAAAGTCTACAGCTATTCAAGAATTTAATGGTAAATATCTAGGATTATAATAATCTTGCCTGACCATTTCTTAAATCTAAATTGCTGAGTATTTATTATAAATTTCTATGTATATACATACATCGAGTACAACATAATTTGTACTTTTATTTGATTATACTGAAGTTTACTATTAAGTTTTTTTCTAATTTATTCTTTCAATATTTTTATGAAATTCTTAAATATAATTTATACATATGGGTGTATTGATTGATTGAATATTGTTTAACGCCGAGTCGGCATATGGGTGTAGAAATCTACAGTATACACAATAACCTGTACATTAATTTAGGGTAAGACTAAGGTGACACTTACATTTAACTCACAAAATAACAAAGTGATAAAAAACAAAACAGGTCTTTGACCACCACAACATCTGGTCGCCATGAGATAAAACTGATCAGCTGCTGATATTCTTACAGTCCTATAAATATACAAAACATTATTACCTAGAAATGTCTAATTACACAAAATACAAATCAACCATTGATGGGATACCAACATACAAAGGTTAACATATATAAATCAACTATTACATTATTGAAGCTATAAAGGTACTACCATATTTTGAATAAGATATTTATTCAGTTGAGATACATGTAGTAAATTATCAAACTTAATTTGAAATTTAACTGTTGACAGAAAATGACAGGTTAATATTTAAGATCTGGCAGAAAATTACACATTCAATTTAATCAAGTCTGAATGCATATAGACCTAGAGGAATGCTCGCCTTTGATAAAGACTTTCATTAAATTCTACAAATAAATATTTGCCTGACTAGGTTTTTTTGTCTGTCATAGAACCAAGAGAGAAGCACCCTGATTTGATGTCCTGTTTGGCTTTTTTTGTCTGTCATAGAACCCAGAGAGAAGCACCTTGATTTGATGTCCTGTTGGGTTTTTTTTTGTCTGTCATAGAACCCAGAGAGAATCATCTTTATTTGATGTCCTGATTGGTTTTTTTTGTGTGCGTCATAGAACCCAGAGAGGACCACCTTCACCACGAAAACTGACACTTCTTGTAAGATAAAAGCTTAACACATCGCACCATGAGCTTGATTGAATTCATAACCTCAGTGCAGGCTAGTGATTATTACATAGACTATTTGGCCATCACAACCCGCTTGTCTTTATTAGAAATACCTACATTTTTATTTATATATCAATGATATATCTGTTATCTTACCTATGTTTACATATCAATAACAAATCTTTGATGAAGACCTGCCATGATTTATCTTTATTAAGAGCTTCTATTGCTGGAGGACACAAACAGAGACAGATGGTTAAAACTTCTAAGGATTCAATGGCAACGTTAAGATCGCCCATCTCCAAATGATCTTTAGGCTGAAATAAACAGAAACAAATTCATATCAAACATATTTAATTTTTGTCATTCCTTTTTCTGGTGGCTTTCTAAAATATAGGAGAAAAACCATTTAACTACTAAAATGGCTTAATCCATTTAGGATCCTCATATTTTTATATAATTTTTAGTAACATTGACCATACTGATCTATAGAAAACATTGAAAGGGTGTCAAAATTTTAACTGGTCAAGCTGTTTGTAATAATAATTTTGAGTATATTTCTCAGATTTCTTCATTGGTCTTGGTAAGGGCTATTCCAGAAAAAATTGTCTCCTGGGGGCAGAATGCCCATGAAATTTAGGGGTACCACCAATAGATTTTAATTAAAAAACACACCCCCCCAACTATTTCACATTTTGGATAAACCCCCACCAACAAATTTAAATAAAAAATGAAGTTATTTTTTTCCATGTTATACATTGTAGATCAATTAAATCCTATAGTTTTAGCTTTTTATTGCAATAAAGTTGTAAAGACAATGCATGTACAGTATTCAAATGGGACCACCCATTTTACAATGCTCTTTACTGACCTCGGATTTTAATGTTTAGACACTTATATGTATATGATTCCAAACTACTAAAATTAAAGGCTCGATTTCTTTTGGCTATCATCATGTAACAAATGAATTAGACACAATTCAAATCAGAGTTCGACTGATTGAGGATGAATGTGTTGTCTGAGAATTTCATGCGTCTAGGTCGATACGTTTCTTTAAATGCTGGAATTATCGATGAGTTAACTCAAACGTTCTCAATCCAACTTGTTTCCATGTTTCTTCATTTGTCTCCACTTCTGGTCAGACTTGACCATTTTATGATAGGGAGTGCATCAGTGAACTTGAAACCCCTACCCGAAATCATCCACGTTATATTGAATTTGTGACCTAAAAATATCCAGGAAAGCTAAAATTAGATACCCAAAATTATCCAAAAATAATAAAAGAAAGTTAGTTGGTAATAGTGCAGGATTTTAACATGCTATGAGACAACCATTGTCCTTTTGCTTTATAAAAATCTGCAGAAATCCTGACCACAATTCTCTAGATTGTCAAAAAATCCTGACCCAAAATCTCCTCCGGTTTTTTTAAAATCTTGATCCCAATTTGCCGTACGTCCTGTATTTAATTATCACCTTCCGCCTTTTGGTCACTTCATTTCATACTCTTATTATTCGCCGGCCTAATTATTCATCAGTTTTAGAATTTCGTGGAAAAATGTTTTTTTAAAAATCACCAATTTTTCGTCACTTTGAAGCTTTCAAATCACGATCGTTGTGAAGATCAGAATTTTCAATATTATTCATGAACTGAATTACAATTGTAGTTCTTGTCAGCATCGAGTCTTCCATTTCTCAAAACAAATAAGTTTATTCATCCAAAACATGAAAATAAATGTTATAAATACATAATTTTAAACAAATTTAATTGAATTATTGCACCTGGAAGTTAGGTTAAGATAGTAACAACAAAATAAAGTTCGGTATAACTACACTTCTGATTTCATGTTAGATAACTAGGATAAAATTTTAATTTATATTACAAAATTAATCTTATTCTACTGTGTAATTCCTTTTCTTTAACCTATAAATTAAATTAAAATTGATCTTATACGAAGACAAAAGAAACAAATCAAATAAATATTCATTAGGTTCCATTCCGAATCCGGATTATGACCATGTGTTGCCCACATGTCAAAACATGGCGGGTCGTTTGAAGATTGTCATCGTTGTTTTTTTTTTTGATTTACGGATACAAAACTGCCAATAAGAATATAAAGATGCGCGATCCAAGACTTGAAGGGACCATATACTCAACTGAACTGTATCCCCCATCAATACATTCCTTTTCTTTGTTCACACCCCAACCAGCAAATTTCAAATGCAGTTTTACCCCCAGGCAACACAATTTTATATCGATGGCGTTCTGCCCCCAGGAGACACTTTTTTCTGGAATAGCCCTAATATAATTTTCCTAATCTGGGGAAAACAACTTACCTTTTCATGAGCTTTATGAATATCATCATTAGAAGCATGAACTAAATGCAAAGAACAGCTACTAGATGACCAAGCTATCTTCTGTACAGCTTTTATAACTGATAAATCTGGTATTACTTTCGAAGCCTAAAATGTTAAATAAAACGATAAGATTGTCAGTCACTACAGATGTCCTTACTGACACAAACACATGTATAAATTAAGGATTCTTAATAATTTATTCAAATGGTCTTGTAAATGCTGGCATCATACACTTAACATGTCTAAAAATAGAAAGTGAAACCAAAGATACCAACAACAGGGTGATATAAAATAAAAAGGTTTTTGGCATAAAATGTATTTTTTATAAACGTATGTTACAGAATTCTTCGAACTAAAAATTAACTCATGTTAATATTTCTTATATAACTAAAATAAGAATTGAGGATGATAATAAAGTATAATTCTATGCCCTGGATACAAAGACTCGCCTATTTATACTGAAATAGACTTACAGTTGTAAAATACAAACCTGATCTGTCAAGTGTTGACCTAACCTCATAGCCACATTTTTGGTCATTATTTCTGATGTAGGATTAGGAATAAACTGTAAAGCTTGTTGTATCAGTACGGCATGACTGTGATCCTGTTGTGTTATATTTGGAGGAGACTGAGGGTCAGCATTACAGGCATCTATTACAACTTGTAGCTTGGCATTAAGGACGGTTGTTAACATAATTTTACAGATCTTCATCACAGTAACATAGGCAGACCTGTAATAAAATTACATTGTAAAAGTCAATTGTATAGAAGAAACTGATTAGTCTCATTTCAGTACAATAAACTTTAGTTCATTCTTGTTATCCTGAATTAAGAAATGAACTTCTGAGTTTTTTAATTCATCTTTTTCATGTAATTTAAGTTAGATAATTTATTGAATCTGCTTTATAAGAAGTAGATAATAGTCTTAAATCAATCCATTGAAATTACATATTTTGTTGAATTGTGTCTTCCAGAGAATCAAAAATATTTAACCGAATACATTGTAAAAGGGACATCGTGAGATTTTCTTAAATTAAGTGTTACTGGATTGCATCTTATGTTCATAATTTTAATGAAAAATATTTAAGATAATTGTTTAATATATTTTAAAGTGGCTTAGGCCTTTTATTTTTAATTAATTGGTTTACAGATTTTTTTTTTCCGGTCGGGAAAAAAAAAGAGAAAAAAGAGGAAAAATATGTACTTTTGAACAATCTTGGTTATATTGCCAAATGTACAAAGGTTGCAAATGATCAGTTAATTCCCTCTTTTGAAACCCAAATGTCAGAACATCTATCTTGAAAGGTGTTGTTCAGTAGACCGTTCCCTTTTTAAGGGATCCGATTCGTCAACTACAACATAAAATGAGTGGATTCGATATCTTACGGAATCAAGATATTCATATAAAACGAACTTAAAAGCCGCATGGATTCTATTAAGAAATTTGTTTCATAAAACTTGTTTCGGAAATTGGCATCATCTCATGTCTATAAATAGATTTTTTTTTTGGATCATGTTTACAAGTATTTTATTGATGGATAATCTATTTTTAGACGAATTGGAATATAATCTTTTATGAAATTTTGATGCAAAAAGGATTTTAATTTATTTTTATTTTTTGGATGGCTGATTTCAGAGGGTCGACGGTAATAAAAAACCAAAATTTTCAATTTTATTTTTTTTCTTCAAATCGGCAAAATCGGGTCGGCGGATCCGTAAACCAACTAATTAAAAATAAATGGCCTTAAGCAGCAAACTTTAAATATATGTTGGTGGATATTATGTGATGGTATCTCTCTGTAGAAAGATAAGCAGTTAAAGAGAAACTGCTTTGGTCAACATGTTAAAAGGATGAAATGAAAAATTATTAGCTTATCAAATCTCACCTCCTTGTTGGAAGATCAGCTGTTGGTAAGAAGTTATTTTTGGTTAGCATATTAAGTGCTAACTGTACACCTCCACTCTTCACAAAACTATACTGCAATCAAAACGTTAAATAATATTGTTATTTAATAATTCAATTTTTTAAAAGCATGAATCAATTCAATTCAGCATTTTGTAATGAAATATTAAAGCTATTTTTGAGATATTCCTGAAAAATTTTCTACTTTATGTTGATCACAATTTAGAAATGATAAAAGAAAGTAGGTGTTGTATAGAAAACTGGTAACAATTTCATTAAGCAGATATAAGATCTGCATTTATTTAAGTCCCATAAAATAACCACATGACTTTTCAATTCATAAATGCCTTTACAATGTATCTTCAAATGAACGTCAACCAGAAATAGGCTATCAAATTGACATTACCAGAGCCTGTATCGCTTTACCTGATATATAAAAAAAATAATTTTGTAGAAGCCTCTTAAATGAGGTTTCCAGCAATTTTTGTTTTTAAATGCTTAAGTGGTCCAGAGAAGGAAGAATTTTAAAACATTTTCCCGATATGGTCCAATATTAAAGAATATTCTGTGGTGGTGGCCATCTTGAATTTCAGATATTAGTAGAGGACCATCCTAGTAACATTCCTGCATGATTTGGTTTAAATATTTGAGACGGTTTCTGAGAGGAAGCTGTTTGTATGTATTTCCCGTAGGGTTCTGTGTTAAACTATGTTCCGATGTGGCGGCATCTTGGATTTCAGATTGGCACCAAAAACTCAAAACTTATAGGGGACCACCATAGTATCATTCCTGCATTATCTGGTTTCTATGTGTGAGACGCTTTCTCAGAAGATGTTTGTATGTATTTTCCATAGCGTTCTATGTTAAATTACATTCCACGGTGGTGGCCATCTTGATTTCAGATCAGCACAAAAAAATCAAAATTAGTAGGGACCCCCCCTAGGATCACTTGTGCATGATTTGGTATGTTTGTGTGAGATGATTTTTGAGAAGAAGCTTTTGTATGTATTCCCCATTTTGTTTGTTTATTTAGTTGGGGTTTAACACCATTTTCAGCACATTTTGGGCATTTCGCGGCGGCCAGTTTTTATTGGTGGAGGAAGCCGGAGTACCCGGAGAGAACCACTGACCTTCGGTAGGAAAATGGGCAATCCTTGTCAATTGAGATCGGAGTCGAACACACCCCGCCACAGGTGAGATTCGAACTCACAACCCCAGGTTGACAGGCTAGTGATCATTAGTAGTCATGACGAACTACCTAGACCACTCGGCCACCGAGGCCCCATATGTATTCCCCATAGGGTTCTTTGTTATACTATGTAACACGGTGGCGGCCATATTAGAATTCAGATCAGCACCAAAAACTCAAAATTAGTAGAGGACCGTCCTAGTATCATTTGTGCATGATTTTGTTTGTACTTCCCATAGGATTTTCTGTTAAACTATTTTCCATGGTGGCAGCCGTCTTGGATTTCGGATCCGCACCAAAAACTCAAAATTATTAGAGGACCATCTAAGGAACATTCCCACAATATTACAATTCAATCTGCCAAGTGGTTTCTCAGAAGAAGATTTTTGAAATTTCAGCCAATCAAAACGCATTATTGGCCCTGGCAGCCATGTTAAATTTCCGATCAGCACCAAAAACTCAAAACTTTGTAAAGTACCATCCAATGAACATTCCTGCCAACTTTTGTTCCAATTGGCCAAGTGGTTTCAGTGAAGAAGATTAAAATGTGAAAAGTTTACAGACGACAACGATGAATACGACGACGACGACGGTCAGGTGAGCTAAAAATGGATTTTTCTTCGTCATTGTTTGGGGTTGCCCACTCTTCATACATTGCCAAACTAATAAATTGATATTTTCCTTTGAAACATCTGCTTGAAAATGTGAACATAGATTTTTACACTTGATTTACCTGAAATTTGAAAGCGTCCTCAGACATTGGATCATTGGCAGGCATCAATAAACTATAAGCAACCTACAAAAGTATAAATTATTATATAAACAAGATTTTATTACATTAATACATTTTTACTCATAAATTTACAAGATAATAAAAAGATTAATTAAAATCAGTATATTTTAAAGGTTTAAAATCAATTTATTCATAATATAAACTTATCAAAATTCATTATTTCAAATACCTGCTTCATATAACTTAAACTAACCTCTATATTATACAATGCTTCTGTAGGTGATGAATTGAAGAACATTATTTCTAACTGTTGAGAAAGAGTAGTATCAGACCTAGTGTTCTCGTTACATATATTACATAGTCTGTCTACAGTATGTGAATCTGAAAAATACAGGAATATAAATTAATAGGTTTACAAAGCCAAAAGCAGTCCAGAAGAACTGAAATAATTTCATCATTGGTTTAAGTAAACTTCAAGTATTCAAAGATCTAAAAGAATATAAATTCCCTGTATTGGTCTGCGATATGCTTGATGTTATCCAACTCAAATTTAATGTAAATTGGAAACTATTTGTTTTACATTGTCATAAAAATTTACCTGCAGGCATTAGTTTTAACAGACTCCTGGCAGTGTCTCTAAGTTTAGGAACTTGTAGTGAACAACCCAGATCAGATAACTGGAACATAAACTTAGCATACTTGGCTGTATTTGACATAATCTGAAACAAAAATATAAACAATCAAATATTTATTTCTGTATACACAGTATACATGTACAATTAGAGACAGCAATTTAGAGTCTGAAATCTCTACACCAGACCATATCAAAATGAAAATAGACTCGAAGATGTCATTTTTCACTTTTTCCCCCAACAGAATTGCTAAACATCAAAACATACACAGGTTAACAAATTTTACATTCTTCCATCTTCAGAAACTTACCACTCCAGGTAGACAGTTTTCAGCTTCTATGTTAGGTCCATCAAATGTATGATGTGGTGACCCTGCTGAACTGTCAGAACTGCTGTCTGGACTAGATGGCATATTATTTCCTACTTGTACTAGTTTCGCTGATATTAACTGCAAAATATAAATCCACAAGTCAATTCAACTTACTACTTAGCATCATATGAATCTGAAAATATCAATGTTCATGAATTTATCCTATTCAATTTAATATGTTGTATGCAATACCTTTTACATGTCTGCAGTCAAATTTTGTCACCTTTGTTCTAGGGCCAATTTAGTTATTGTCTTGTGGCTTAGGCTATCTCTCCCCAGTTGAAGTCTGCATAAAGACCCATTCATTAATAAAATACAAGTAAAAAAGAATGGCTTTCAGAAAAGATTTGATCACTACTTGAAATGCAAACTAACATACAAAAGTACTTACAGCTTTTTCTCTCAATGGAACTTGGTATATTAATCGTTTATCTTCAGCTGGATCTAACAGTTCATTATTCACATATAAATCTACTTTAATATTACTACTAAGTTTAAGTTTATATAGAATTTGCCGTCTAACTTGACCAATTGTATCGTTTGAATGTGACCAAATCTCAATGTCCTCCATCTGACGACCTTGACTAGGAAATCGAAATATTAAAGTCACTAATTTGCCCCTACATGCCCTGAAAAACAAAAGTTAGAAATAAGAATTTCAAATACACAATAATATCACATTATTAACTTCCAACTTATTTTTTGTTATATGTATTTTCAGAATGTATGCTGCAACTGACTCATATGTCATTTTTAATGACTGGAGATACTGCCTTGGATGATAAGGAGCAAACAAATTTTTAAGTATCCAACATCTAATTTATCTACTAGACTTCCACTTAGTGCATGCCTCTTAAGGGAATACAATACAATAAGGTTCCTCCATTTTTGCTGAAAATTTCCCAGATGGTCAGTTTTTATGTTTGTTTGTTTAGTTGGGGTTTTACGCCGTTTTCAGCACATTTGGCTATTTCGTGGTGGCCAGTTTTTATTGGTGGAGGAAGACGGAGTACCCGGAGAGAACCACGACCTTCAGTAGGAAAATTGGCAATCCTTGTCAATTTAGATCGGAGTCGAACACACCCAGGTGAGATTCGAACTCACAACCTCAGTGTTGACAGGCTAGTTTTCATTAGTAGTCATGATGCACTACCTAGACCACTCAGCCACCGAAACCCCCAGTTTTTATGTATACTTTTCCAATATGTAAAGAAAAACATACCTTTATGACTTAGTTTTTAAGATAATTAACACTAAATTTGGTATATTTGAGCCAAAAACCCTAAATTTTCATTTTCACTGTCACAAAAAAGAAAAAAGTTGGGGTTGACGGTCAAGGGTAACATTTAATGTCCCTGTCGCCTAGCAGCGGGGGCATAAAAAGTACAGAAAAATCTTCCCACTGTATGCCTCATCATACTCTAGAGATTGTACAGACCTTCAATGTATATCTCATTACACACTGCTTAACATACCTGCTAAGAGGTAGTATAGATCTCTCCTCAGTGTATGCCTCATCACATTCTGCTACATATTCCTTTAGTACAGTCAGTACTCTAACCATCCTTGATGTCTCCTGCATGACCCTGTTTGTACTGTCTTTATCCTTCTCTAACACAGACACAGTATCATATAATGCTTTTAGTCTATCCACACAGGACTGTATAAAATCATCATGTATATCTACTTGGTTCTGTTGTAATCTTGGACCCAAGTTTGTAAAAATGTCTTTTAACAATGCGATTGCTTTATTTGCCACATCATCTGGACTTAATAATACAACCTGAAAATAGAGAACAGATTCACTGATCGACAGAAATAAGTTTAACAAGACAGGAATCAATATTAATTGCTAGTTCCAATTTACATACAAGAACACGCTCAAAATTCAACATCTGGATTAAATGGATTTATTTGGTTTATGTTACTTCCAACTTTTCTGGTTAAGGAAACAAGATTACTTGGAGGAAATGTATTGTTTTTTTCATTCCATGTATATTGATTCACATAAACCTTACCCTCCATAAATAGTCTAATCCTATCAATTCTAAGTCATCAATCATATGCCCTCCTCTTCTCTTGGCTATCAATTTGTTTTCTTTTAAGTTAACATGCTTAAAAAATCTTTCAAAGCAGCTAAAACAAAGAATAAATTATTTTGAATACAATAAAACATCTACAGTCTATTGTGTCTATCTATAAAAACTTTATAACTATCATGTATGTTTGTTTTATTTTCCCAAAGCTAAAAAGGCATTATGATACTCACACTTTTTTATCGTATTATTTG
This sequence comes from Mytilisepta virgata, assembly GCA_028015205.1. Taxonomy (NCBI): domain Eukaryota; kingdom Metazoa; phylum Mollusca; class Bivalvia; order Mytilida; family Mytilidae; genus Mytilisepta; species Mytilisepta virgata. The sequence continues at coordinate 47,035,115 of CM051518.1, read as the reverse complement.
GAGTAATTTAACAAAAAATAAATCTTATAAATTTAGGCAAGGTGCAAAAGCAATTGAATTATACCTTTCCTGGGAGAACATTGGTGATAACAATTTTCAACAATAACTTACTTCATTCCATTTTCTGTCAGTAAACTAGGATCTAACAGTAAAATATTTTGTTCAAAGAAATCTCTGGTTATTTCTGGATCAAGATCAGGTTCTTCTCCCATTAACTGAAATATAAACAATTACACTGTAACATCAGTTGATGGAATACCCAGGAAACCAATAAGATTAGTTAAAGTAATAAGTTCTAAGCAAGAATACATTTTTTTGTGAAGCGACAAGAATTTGACATACATACAGTGTTCAAATTAACAAATCAATTTGAATTTCCAAATAAACTTTAAAGCTGTTCAAGAAAACTTTTACAACTCTTTCAGTCACTTTTTGTGTAATCATTTACTTTCACTTACATATATATATATATAGTTTCAGGTTATCTAATAAAAACTCTTAAACAAAATCAACTGTTGCTTTAAACTATTTACATATATTTTCATAATCTATGTAAATCCTAAATGTACATGTATATAACTTTTAAGTGAATATTTTCCTTAGTAAATTGGATCACTACAAAACAGCACTCCTGTACCTTTTCATTCCTCATATAGAAATATTTGAAGATTAAGAATTCATTTCTTTTTTCATTTTTTGTTTATCTGCAAGTTATTTTCACCTACCTTAGCAAACCACTTAAAGCACGATTCTCTATCAGTTGTATAAATAGCATTTTCTGCAAGACATTGCCATATCTGAAACATTCAATTTTTATATGTGTAGTTACCATAACTATTGTAACAAGAGTTGACACACAAAAATTTCTCGCCTGTCATGTATTTCTAATGAAAGTAAATGCTATCAGACATATTGCATACAGTATTCGAAAAACAGGCCAAAACACATAAACTTAACTATAACCACTGAACCATGAAAATGAGGTCAAGGTCAGATGACACCTGCCAGTTGGACATGTACACCTTACAATCCTTCCATACACCAAATATAGTAGACCTAGTGCATACAGTATTCGAAAAACAGGCCAAAACACACCACTGAACCATGAAAATGAGGTCAAGATCAGATGACACCTGCCAGTTGGACATGTACACCTTACAATCCTTCTATACACCAAATATAGTAGACCTATTGCATAAAGTATTCGAAAAACAGGCCAAAACACAAAAACTTAACTACAACCACTGAACCATGAAAATGAGGTCAAGGTCAGATGACACCTGCCAGTTGGACATGTACACCTTACAATCCTTCCATACACCAAATATACTAGACCTATTGCTTATAGTATCTGAGATATGGACTTGACCACCAAAACTTAACCTTGTTCACTGATCCTTGAAATGGGGTCGAGGTCAATTGAAAACTGTCTGACAGGGATGAGGACCTTGTTAGGTACGCACATACCAAATATAGTTATCCTATTACTCATAATAAGAGAGAAATTAACATTACAAAAAATCTTAACTTTTTTTTCAAGTAGTCACTGAACCATGAAAATGAGGTCAAGGACAATGTACATATGACAGACGGAAAGTTCGTAACATAAGGCATCTATATACAAAGTATAAAGCATCCAGATCTTCCACCTTCTAAAATATAAAGCTTTTAAGAAGTGAGTTAACGCCGCCGCCGGATCACCATCCCTATGTCGAGCTTTCTGCGACTAAAGTCGCAGCTCGACAACAAAGGGAAAAGGTTAATTTTTAACAGGTATAATTACAATAGACCATTCCTTTAGGGGGGATTTGTATATACACATTGGGATGAGGTAAGTCAGAAATTAATTCCTTAAAAGAGGCCTTTGTTTACATGTATCTGTTCTTTTATAGCTTGTTTTAATAAAAAAAAAGTCCAATATATTCTATTAAATAAAGATTCTACATATCACCTTGCTAACTATGATATTTATCTACACAAGATATTTCTTAAGTGATAGAATCTTGAACAGAAAATGCAAAATATAATATTCTGAGCATTCTTGGCAGAAACTTACACAGGATTATTTCTTCATCCTGTTGTTTATCAAAATTAACCCGAAACAATTTAAATGCACACAGAATTTTTCAAAAATTATTACCTCAATCCCTCATGTTGGAAACGTGCTGATAAATGGATCACTTTATCCAACTGTATATATTATTATTCGAAAATTTTCAAATGGTAAATTTTGCTCAGTATTACATAAACTGTATTTCAAATCATGTCCATATATACTGTTGTATAGTTTTCTTCTGAAATACCATGGAATGTAAGTCACTAAAATATATATTAAGACCATGAACTAAACTTAAACACCATGCAAAAATCTGCAAAAACTAAATTCAATAACTGTCTGACATGGCATTTTCTCACTTATACCCTGTGTCTTTAATTTTCAAATTCATCAAATACCTGTCTGGCTTGAGATTCACACAACCATAACTGTCCATCTTTCAGTAAAAACCTGAAGTTATAAGAGATGTTTATAACTTTTCTTCAGACAAGTACATTATGATAAACAATTATCTGTGATTTTTTTATACAAAAATTAATAAAAGGCTATTCACATTATTGAAAATTATGAACTTGTTTAATTACATAAAAAACTAGAGGCTCCCAGGAGCCTGTATCGCTCACCTGGAAATCATTTGCAGAATTATTTGAGTATATCCATCCTGACTGGCTGTCTGGAACATTACTGTCCACTGGCTCACTGGTTTTGCCAAATTTTTCGCTGGTTTCAAACAGGAACATCACTGTAAGGTCCTATGTTACAATATGTTTGGTTCTGGTGGCCATCTTTGATGGCAAGCGGGGTTATCAGATATAATTCTGAAAAAGGACCACCTAAGGACCATTGCTTCCAAGTTTTGATCAAATTGGCCCAGTGGTTTCAGAGAAGATCTTTTAGTTAATTTCCCATAGGATCCTATGTTAAACTATGTTTGGCTTTAGCGGCCGTCTAGGATGGCGGGCAGGGTTAAAGATTCAATTCTGAAAGAGGACCACCTAATGACCATTGCTGCTAAATTTTGTTCCAATTGGCCCAGTGGTTTCAGAGGAGAGAATCTTTAAAGAAAAGTATACGACGATGGACGACGATGACGTCAAGTGATGGCAATAGCTCACATGGCCCTCTGGGCCAGGTGAGCTAACAAAAAATTAACATATGTTTGTCCTCTTAAAAAAGTTTAAGCGGAACATCTAACCTCATAAATTTCAGCCTCTCCTGTATCTGTACGACATGATTAAATCTACCATCAGGTAATATATTAGCTGGGTCTAAATCTGGATTTTCTGTAAAAAATGATAGTGATTTAGTACTACATGTTCTTTGGCTAACTTAAATACAAATTAATTATAATGCAACCGTTCTATTAAGGCAGTCAAAATCCGTTGACAATATATTTACAAGTGATATACGGTCACTGACAGTATATTACAGGCCACACCTACTTGACCTGATTAACAACTCGTTTAAGACACCTATGTTGATTGAAATGAAGAAACTTATCGACTTCAATCTTAAGAACAAAATTTCAATACTAATTCTTTTGTTACATATTTTTCATTGTTAAAAAAAATATTTGGAGCAAAACTGTTGGTTATTTTCAATAATCTTATCTGACTACCAATGGTATCTTTCTTGCTCAATGATCTTAGAAAAGGTGAGATCTCTGTGTAATCATATTAATCCGCCAAATCAGTTAGGGTCTCTTGAGGGTAACAAACATTTTAGATAACTTTGAAATTGGTAGTAATATCCACTAATTCATCAAAGACAACAACAGAACAGTGACTTGACATAAAATCTGATATACGAATTCTGCACTAATCTGGGAGACCTGTGTATTTTCACCTGATTCTAAGCCTCATCCGTATACTGATTTTATGTCCAGTCAAAGCACTGTTTTTGTCTATTAACCTGTTTATACATTTTAACATGTGTATAAAGTAGAATGTATCTTTATCATTCTGATCTTAACACATTTAAGAAATGTAAGCTTATTTCTAGTTTTCTTGGGCTGAATAAGGGTTGACCAAAGATAATTCTGTATGAATATTTTATACAAAATGTGTGCATAGTCAACATTTTTACAATCTTATAAACTACTTTATGGCTTTTAATTTTTATAATTACATTTTACATATCAAATCAGGAAATTTACAGTTAAATTAAGATTTTAATATTTTATGTCCTCAGTAATGGTCATAATCGTATCATTGCCATCTTATATTTTGTAACTAATAATTGTTACATGTATATGCAATACACAATTGTTTAACAAATCAATATGTAAATTAGAAATGTATTAATTACAAAAATATTTCTTATTATACAATGATTTAGTTTAGAAGAACATCATTTGTATTAATTTAAAAAGTTGCAAGTCTCAGCATTCTATTAATACAAACTTTCAAACAACTAATGATTTTAATTGAGAAAATACAAGTTTTCTCACAATATGGTAAAAACTGTACAAATTAAGTTGACCATAAAAGTAGAATTTCGAGGCTCAAACATCGTAATAGTTTTGAATCATCAGCAGTAAGTTACTGAAGTTTTTAGAAATCTCCAGTATCATATCATACATGTACATATGTGTATGTGTACAATTTTAACATATATCAGTTTCCGGTATTTTTGTCATTAACAACCTTTTTGGTTGGCTTTGAGTCAGAAAGCTGTTTGTACAATACTTTGTTTTGATTAATTTTTTGTGAATATAAATAAAAAACAGTTGCCTTGTGCATTTCCAAGTGTGAACCACATATGTATTAAGTTTTAGTTTTCCTATGATAAAAAACAAAATTATATCATTGTTGGGAATGAACAACCTTTCGAGAAACCAGAATTTTTCAACCTGAAAATAAAAATAAATTCTCAGGCTTTCAAAATGATTCTAGTGGTCTGAGTTCCAGTCATTGAAGTTGAACTATACTTGATTAAAAGACATTACAATTATTTTGCAACTTAATTTTTGGGATATGGTATCATTTTACATTTAGTTTTATATTGTTACTTCTAAGACAGTTACCACATAAACCAAAATATTACTAAGGCCAATATATCCCAATTTATAAATGTACATTATCTAAGCATAACATTTTTGGCAAAGGGAATTAAAATGTACTTTAAATTACCATAAGTTTTTGACTTATTAATTGGGTGCTATTCTCACTTATGCATACATTTTCATTTTTACCTTTTGCGTGTATTCTAGATTTTTCCATGTATTCTGACAGATTCTTGGCAACCAACATAACAATTGAGTGAGTGGTTTGTAACTGGTTTATCACATTGTTCCTATAGTAAACATGGGGTGTCCTTGGTGGTGCGTGAGGAAAGTTCTGTGGTGCCTAAAATTCATGAAAATATTCACTATACAACCCTAACTTGTTCAGTCATTTTCAGAATTTTTAAAACACCTACAGGTATATACATTTAATTGGCAACCTCTAAGTACAAAAATCCAGAGCAGGTTCCTTGACAATGGAAAGAAATTTGATCTAATTGCTAAATCCATATTTCAGAGATATTGTTATTTTTATTGGAAATATTAAATCAAAACAAACTAGATGCTCAAGGGAGCCTGTATCGCTCACCTGGACTATGTCCATATTGACTGGCAGCCTAGAACATTGCTGTCAACTTCCAATTGTCTCACTGGTTTCAAAGAAGATCATTCAGTGAACTTTCCCATAAGGTCATATGTTAAATTATGTTCGACTCTGGCGGCTATCCTGGATGACAGGTCGAGTCATTGGATACAATTCTAAAAGAGAACCACCTAAGGACCATTGCCTCCAAGTTTTGTTCCAATTGGCCAAGTGGTTTCGGACAAGAAGATGTTTAAGTAAATTGCCCATAGCATCCTATGTAAAACTATGTTTGGCTCTGGTGGCCATCTTGGATGACTGGAACGGTCACCGGATATAATTCTGAAAGAGGACTACCTAAGGACCATTGCTGCCAACTTTTGTTTCAATTGGCCAAGTTGTTTCAGACAAGAAGATCTTTAAGTAAATTTCCCATAGGGTCCTATGTTAAACTAAGATGGGCTCTGGCGGCCATCTTGGATGACTTGCAGGGTCATCAAATATAATTCCGAAAGAGGACCACCTAAGGACCATTGCTGCCAAGTTTTTTTCCAATTGGCCCAATGGTTTCAGAGAAGATCTTTAAAGGAAAGTTTACGAAGCCGGACGACGCCGGACGCCAAGTGATAACAATAGCTCACATGGCCCTTTGGTATGATTTACATGCATCTCAGAAAAGATATCAAAGCACTAAGCGGTCTACTTTAGATGTTAATCAAGCATTCTTAATGAGATATCTGAATGAATTGTTTAAATTGCCATTTCATAAAGTAATGCCAATATTAATACCAGAGGCTCTCAGGAACCTGTATCGCTCACCTAAAATTTCCATTTGTTCATTGCTAAAGGAGTTTGAGGTTAACATCCATGCCATGTGTGGTTTATTTCAAGAAGAAGCCATTTGTATGTATATTATGTAATTCTCATGGGGTTCTATGTTAAACTAAGTCTTCCTCTGATGTCGGTCATGAATGACAGATCGGTACCAAAGTAAGAGCTCTTTGTCAGAACATCATAAGGAACAATCAGGCCATGTTTGGTTTAAATACATTCAGCAAGTCCCACGCTGCTGACCATCTTGAATTATGGATCTGCAACAAAGTAACAACACTTGGTCAGCACCTTATAAGGAACATTCATGCCATGTTTCCTTTAAATCCATTTAGCAGTTCTCTAGAAGAAGATTTTTGTATGTATTTCCCATAGGGTCCTATGTTAAACTAAGTCCCCCGATGGCAGCCATCTTGTATGACGGATCGGCATCAAAGTAACAACACTTGGTCAGCACCTCATAAGGAACATTCATGCTATGTTTGATTTCAATCCATTCTGTGGTTCTCTAGAAGATTTTTGTATGTTTTTCCAATAGGGTTATATGTTAAATAAGTTCCCCGCTGGCGGCCATCTTGGATGATGGATCAGCACCAAATAACAAAACTTGGTAAGCACCTCAAAAGGAACATTCATGTTATGTTTGGTTTCAATCCATTCAGTGGTTCTCTAAAATACGATTTTTGTATGCATTTCCATAGGGTCCTATGTTAAACTAAGTTCCCCGCTGGCATCCATCTTGGATGACGGATCGGCATCAATGTAACAACACTTGGTCAGAATATCATAAGGTACATTCATGCCATGTTTGGTTTCAATCCATTCAGTGGTTCTCTAGAAGAAGATTTTTGTATATATTTCCCATAGGGTCCTATGTTAAACTAAGTCCCCTGCTGGCAGCCATGTTGGATGCAGATCGGCACCAAAGTTACATCACTTGGTAAGCACCTTCATACAAACATAATAAAAAAGTTTAGTTTCAAGCCGTTCTTCAGAACAAGTTTTTTTTTAGGGTCAGGTGAGCTAAAAATTCAGGTTACAACTTGATATGAAACAATGAATGGTGAACGTTGGATTTGAAAAGTCAAGAATATAGTAAAATTTTACTCCATTTCAAATCTATCAACACAAATATGAACTTTTTGCATCTTTGCTCAAGTCTCGGGTTGGCAATAAGAGATCATATAATGCTGAAAATAGCCTTTTAATTCCAAACAAATTATGGACAATGTGGAAGGCTAACAACTATGCACTAATTTTTTCTTTGTTAATTCAATATTTTATTTAACAAATTTTATGTATTATATTTTAATTTTCACAGCAACAAACTAGAGCCTCACCTGGCTTCTATTAGCCCATTGGAATGTATCCACATGGCTGCTAAACAAGATTTTTGAAACATTGGGTTCTGTGGTAACTATGTCCTGTATTGGTTGCCATCTTGGATTTCCGATCGGCATCAAAATTATAAATTTGGTAAAGGACCATCATACAATCATTCAGGCATATTATTAATTCAATCTGTCAAACGGTTTCGAAGAAGAAGTTGTTTGTATGTATTTCCGATAAGGTCCTGTGTTAACTATGTCCCACGGTGGCAGCCATCTTGGATTTCCAATTGGCACCAAAATTACAAATTTGGTGGAGGCCCATTTAAGGAATATTCCTGCAAAGTTATTTTGGTCTTGTGGTTTCTGGCAAGAATATTTTTTAAATTTCAGCTAATCAGAACATATTATTGGGCCTGGCAGCCATGTTGAATATTCGATCGGAACCAAAATTACAAATTCTGTAAAGGACCTTCCCAGGAACAGTGATGCCAAGTTTGGTTCCATTTGGTTTAGTGGTTGTTTAGAAGAATGAAAGTTAACAGACAAACGGACAAAGAAGGGACGACGGACCAACAGACGGACAGTGAGGTGATGGCAAAAGCTCACCCTGGCTTTAAGCAAGGTGAGCTAAAAATGTAAGAACTGCAAACACACTTTTTCATTTAATAGCTCCTTCTGATTACCTCAGGAAAAAGCTGACAAATTTCTCTTATCTGTTTCAGTGCTGGCAGTACCCATTTATCATTTTTCAGTTCATCAACAAATTTTCCAATCCAAGTCATCTTTTGTTGATCTCGATCCTGAAAATTCATATAATTATAAAAATTTACAGAACAAAATTCCAATGATTGATTAATATGTAAATTTATGAGTATTAATCTTTATCCTGATTCATAGGGTTATTCTTTAAATAGTAATTGCTTCAGTTTTAAGCTCATGAAATACTTGACTACCTATTTTACTAAAGAACTAACCTGTGAACAGCTGTAGTCCAGAATCTTGATATGGGCTGTCAGCGCCTGGTCCATGATATCAGTTGGTACATCTTCACTATGAGCTAGATTCCACAACAAACCTAATACTTTGTGTGCCATTACACCCTCTTTGTCATCCTCTGCCAATCTTCTTATCAATTCTAACAACTTTTCTCTCTGTTTCTTTGAAGCATGGGTCCAACTTCCCTGTCAAATATTTAAATAAATTTTATTTATGAACTATTTTTTTTATAACACTTATTTTTTTAATTATGACTTATGTTAAACACACGGTAAAATATCTATATCTGAAGGCTTTTAGCTAAGGTCTTGTTAGTCCTTATGTATTGGTAGTTTCTTAAACTGGTATCATGTGATATTCAATAAAATGCTCCGCTGGGCACAGCTAGATACGACCGCAGATGTCGAACCCTGAATAGTTGGGGCAATTATGAACACAACATTCAAGCTTGATACAATACTGAATTTGGATTGTGAATAAATATTTGACACAGCATAGGTTTCTGACACAGAATGAATGTTGTCTAAGAACTTAAAAATTTTTAATTTACCTATTCAAACCATATCAGTATTATTTTTTTATATATATAAATCAGAAATAACCAATTTAAAATTTAAAATTGGGCACACATATCAATTTCTTGCTATTGCGCAATACTGTGCAATTGAAGATTTCTTGCTGTTGGGCAATACTATGCAATTGAAAATTTCTTGAAATATTTGACACATAATAGGTTTCTGACACAGAATAACTGAAATCAAAGAACTTAGAATTGGTCATATGATTTGAATTTATATTCAATTTTTTGCTTCTTGTGAAATACAATTTGCTGTGGAGAATTAATTGCCCTCCCGCCAAAAAAAAAAAAAAAATTTACCTTTTTTAGCTTTAATTTTGGACCCCGATTTCGACCAACTTGAAAACTGGGCCCATAATAAAAAAACTAAGTATATGTTTAGATTCAGCATATCAAAGAACCCCAAGAATTCAATTTTTGTTAAAATCAAACTAAGTTTAATTTTGGACCCTTTGGACCTTAATGTAGACCAATTTGAAAACTGGACCAAAAATTAAGAATCTAAATGCACGGTTAGATTCGGCATATCAAAGAACCCCAATAGTTCAATTTTCGATGAAATCAAACAAAGTTTAATTTTGGACCCCGATTTCGACCAACTTGAAAACTGGGCCCATAATAAAAAAACTAAGTATATGTTTAGATTCAGCATATCAAAGAACCCCTAGAATTCAATTTTTGTTAAAATCAAACTAAGTTTAATTTTGGACCCTTTGAACCTTAATGTAGACCAATTTGAAAACGGGACCAAAAATTAAGAATCTAAATGCACGGTTAGATTCGGCATATCAAAGAACCCCAATAGTTAAATTTTCGATGAAATCAAACAAAGTTTAATTTTGGACCCTTTTGGCCCCTTATTCCTAAACTGTTGGGACCAAAACTGCCAAAATCAATCCCAACCTTCCTTTTGTGGTCATAAACCTTGTGTTTAAATTTCATAAATTTCTATTTACTTATACTAAAGTTATTGTGCAAAAACCAAGAAAAATGCTAATTTGGGCCCTTTTTTAGCCCCTAATTCCTAAACTGTTGGGACCAAAACTCCAAAAACAATCCCAACCTTCCTTTTGTGGTCATAAACCTTGTGTTAAAATTTCATAGATTTCTGCTTACTTATACTAGAGTTATTGTGCGAAAACCAAGAAAAATGCTTATTGGGCCCTTTTTTGGCCCCTAATTCTTAAACTGTTGGGACCAAAACTCCCAAAATCAATCCCAACCTTCCTTTTGTGGTCATAAACCTTGTGTTTAAATTTCATAGATTTCTATTAACTTATACTAAAGTTATAGTGCGAAAACCAAATGTCTTTGGACGACGACGCCGCCGCCGCCAACGTCATACCAATATACGACCGCAAAAATTTTGCGGTCGTATAAAAATTAAAACATTTAGATTACTAGTGGGAGATTTTTGTTCACTGATAATTTCAATAAATATGATGACCTATTAACTTACCCTGAAACATTCAAACAAATGATCCAGTTGTTCTGGAGAGAAATCCCATGCCAGTTTTGCCAATAAATCATGTACATTCTTCACTATTGCATCATGTTTTCCTGACTAAAAATAGAATAGAAATAATTCAATTTAAATAGATAAGCTGTCCAAGTTTTATTCAAATATTTCTTGTAAAACTTTTATTCTCTATCATTATTTCATAATTCATAGCAATTGTAATGTAACTTCCTTTGCAATGAAGAATCTATATTTATATTATATTGGACGTTTTCCAACAGACAATTGGGATTCCTATGGGCACTAATTGTGCACCAATCCTGGTCGACTTGTTCCTTTACTCATATGAGGCAGACTTCTTTGACTGGCTTCTTAAGGAAAAACAGAAGAAGTTAGCCCGTACCTTTAATTTCAGCTTCCGCTACTTAGATGTTTTATCACTCAACAATTCTCGTTTTGGGAATTTCTTACATCTCATCTATCCCAATGAGCTCGAAATTGAGGAAACCACAGACTCTGCCAAGTTACCATCTTATCCTGAAGGGATATTCAGAGGCAATCTTCCAGAAGTGCCGTCGTATGGAGTATATATTTCACAACTCGTACGTTATTCCAGATGTTGTGACATATACATTGACTTCCTATACAGAGCCCGACTGCTCAGACAGGCGTATGTTGCTCCTAAGTTGGAGTCATCCTTATCAAAGTTTTATGGACATCATCATAACTCGGTTGACAGGTATGAAAACATAGCACAAGTGCTTTTGTCCAGCACTACATCCTACTGTAACAGGCATTGATATTTAGTTAATTTGTAAAGAGGATTTTAAAAAGGAGGAATCAAATTTTTCCCTATTTAAAAGAATAGATGTAAATGAAATATGTTAGGCATACTTATTAGCAAATGACTTTGAATTACAACAGAAAGATGTATAATTGTTAATTGGGTCCTTCCTGCGACTACTAAAACACTGTTATAGTAGTCTCAGGTCCTTCATAAAAAAATTCTTATATGACAGCAGACCGTCAATTTCCACTTCTTTTATATTGGGAGACTTAATAATAAAAGTGCAGGTATGAATATGACTTCTTTTTCTATAACATACCTGAGTCATTCTAATTTTTTCGACACCAAAACACGCCAATGTTTTAGTACAATTGGAAAATGGCCGAAAATTGAATTTGTTCGTTCTGTCACCATTTTCTGACCCCACAATTTGGTACAAGATCGACCTGGTTTATGCATGTTAAGAATAGGAAAATGTAAAAATACGTCATACTTGTGCCATTGTTATTTCATTTTGATTTCAAATATTTATCTTTCTTGTTCCTTCAAATACCTGTTTTAATGTCAACGGCGAAACAGTACCAAAGTTCAATTATCCACCCGCAATGTTGTTAACAATATGCAACACGTGATTAAGATCTTGCACAAGTTTTGGAGCATCTCACAAATCATTTTTATTTTATTATGCAATGTGCTCAACGTTTGTTTACCAGTACTTTGTTGACGTTCGTCTTGTTTGAATATATATAACTATAAATTATTAATATCTAATAAGAGGATTTGTTTTCTAAAAAATTGTTCATTTAAATATTTAAAATTTATTCCACTAAGAAACGTGAATACACAAGTCCATTCCTAACTTGTTTTATATTTCTTTTCGAAAGTTAACTTTCAGGTAGGAAAACAATCAATAAAATTTATTATAAAATTGTTCTTATGACAACTATTTTTAATACAGTAAATTGTTGTTTGTAAATTAAATACTTGATTTCCGACTTAGTCCGGAATGACTGCATTCGGGGCAGAAATTATTATTCCTACCACGTGACTTTAGTATTTTGTTGGGCATGAGAATGGCGCTTTCCAGGTTATGAGAGTGAAGGATAATGCAAGTCCAGCAAGTTCTAGCTTTCTGTATTCATGGCATGATATACCTCTCTGGGACAGAAATTGTCGTAACTCTGGTACAGTTTTTGTCGCAACATTTACCAGGGCTGCTATTTTATTATTGTTTCTATGCCTAACAAAATGTCACGTGATATGTCATTCTTTATCTCTGTCGCAAAGAGAGACCGACCTCGAAAAAGTCACATTGAATTACCCTCGCGTTCGCACTTCTGTAACTTCATATTCATATGCTAAATTTTGATTGATAGACTCAAAACACTGTCTTCTTTAACACCCAGTCGTTATTCGATAGTGTTATCTTTATATAAAGTGATAAATGATATTCTTCAGTGAATAACTGCATACAATTATGATGCATTGTACCCTGATTTAATTTTTTTTAGGTTCATAAGAACTATCTGCAGACTGGGAGTACTTTGTCCCAGGAAACCGTAGTGGCAACAATAATCCAGCACAGCTAGTTTGATAAGCAAAGCTTATCAACCTCCCAGCACTGGACTAAAAACTGTTTTCCAAATGGAAATGGACCTGTTCCACTGATGTTGTCCCTTCCTCAACTGGATTTGACATGGGCAGCATGTTGGGTTTCCTGCAGGAAGCAGAGGCTGCTTACTCTTCCGGAGCACCTGAGTCTACCCCCGGTTTTTGGGTGGGGTCCATGTTGTTCATATGTTTTTAGTTTTTAATTGTAGTGCATGTATTGTTTTGGTCTTGTCTTCGTTCTGCAGTTTGTCAGTTTTGATTTTAACCCCGTTCGAATATCCCTTTGATATTTCTTGACTTTACTTACTATGTATTTATATAATGTTACTTTCTAAACCATACCTTTCTTTCTGTGATTTTTTTTTCTCTTTTTATCATTAATTTTTTTTTTACCTGGGCCTCCCAAAGTTTATCTAAATCATCAGATGTTAATGCCTTCTCCTTAATCATAAATCTGAGAATCTTTTCCAGTTTTTCTACATATTGTGGTTGATGTAAACTATCTCTCAACACTATCGTTAAAACTTGATTATTCTGTATCCAGTCCTACAAATATGACAAAAAATTATCGTATTACAGTTTTAATTATTATAAATAGAGTCAAGTGTAATCCTGGGTTTTCAAAGAAAACTGCACATAACAATGTAATCCAGATAAGGTTTTATATTTTTTTTTTCTTATGAATATAATAGTTACCAGAGAAATATTAATATGTCTCCAATAATTCTTTTTATTAATTAATACTTCTCTATTTCTGTAAAGAAATATAAAAATAAAACTAAAGACAATTGTGTAGAATTTCCATCCAAATCACGGAATTATAATTTGCATTTTTTATTTAAACATCTGAGCTTTACTCCATGAATTATTACATATCTCCAGGGAAGAAAGTTTTCAGACTGGAAATTTAACTATCTTTATATGATGAATAAATAAGAATGTAATTAAAATGTTTTTACAACATGAATCTTTACTGTCTGTTATCTGTGTATCTTTTGGTTATCTGTACATGTATCTGGACTTAAGTCTTATGATTTCCATTGTTTCAATATTCTTTTTTTTTATGATATTTTCCACAAAGATATGAATAATATAACAACCAATTAATTTTCATGTCAAATGATGAACCTTATTTCACAACAACATTCAACATAAAAAGATTTTTGCTGTCAGTATATTAAAAGGTTCTACGTAAGTGTCCTACATACTGCCATTTTTTCTGCTGTTAGCCATTCATCTTCATCAATTGACGAGTGTCGACTTGATACATTAGAAATCATTGATATAACTTTATTGACTTCATTTAATGCATTCATCTTTCCATTAAATGAAGAAATCTGTAGAAGTCTGAAAAAAATGGAGAATAGATTTACAGTAGAATCTCGGTGGCTCGAACACCATGGATTTCTCGACCCTTTACAAAAGTCCTGTCATTGTATCCATTATGTCTATGTAAAATAACTCTCAGTTTTTCGAACACCGATTTCTCGAATTCTCGAACTAATTTTCTGGTCCGTACAACAGTAATATAATGTAATTTACTCTCAGTAACTCGAACCCCATTTTTAATTGGCATACATGACAAATATCAATAAGTGTAAAAAATAGAGGTCAAACTAATTTTACAGACCCCTTCGAGTTCGAGAAATAAAAATTCTACTGTATATTAATTCTCGACATCATTAAAGATTACATCTTAAAGGTCATCAATAGTCTTACATAATTGTTTTCAGTAGCTAAAGCATGTGAAATAACTTGGACAGCAAGTGTAACATGAGTAAATTGATTGCAAAGCCATGATACAGACATACTGTAACAGCAGTCTTAAAATTATGAAGTATTTTTTAAAATGTGGAATAAGTATGAAGATAATAATTTTTACTTTCCACAAAATCCATTTTCCAATGTTTAAAAGTGAAAAGCTTAAAAAAATGCATTAAACTCACCTTAGAATCATCTTCAGCCTAAAAATCTCTAAATTTTTAATTGTTTCCTCTTGTTCTGGTAGTCTAGACACAAGCTGTTTCAGTGCTTTTATGATAGAAGAAAGTGCATCATTCTTTGCTTCTGTTTTAGATTCCTTCTTTAGTTCTTCATCTGTCAATGAATCTAGAAACTTTGGAACTATTTCCTTAAAAATAAAAATTAAAATGAGAAAAATATTTCATTACTTTTTTACAACATTGGATTTTTATTGAAAAGCAAATTTGCACCCAGATTACAAAATGTAAGTCCATAATATACTGCTATGTCTAGATCACCAAAAGTATGTATTTTTTGTTTTGTTTTTATTTCCGGTAGAATTGAAAAAGAATGGGAGTTTAAAATCTGGCATAGGACCTAGGTGCTGTTTCCACAAAAATTCTTATGACTGCAACTTGTACCAGCAAATTGTTTTTGGTGAAATGGCAGGCTTACCTTAACTTAAATAGAATGTAGCTAGTAGAAAGCAGGAACTACAAGCAAAATTACTTACAACTATTGGCATTAAATACTTTTCTACTGTATGTGGAGTTAAAACTTCATTACACTGTCCAAAAGGCCTGAAAAAGAAAAACAGTATATATAAAGTATATGGATCGTTCTTTCAGAATTGACCTATTTCCCTCACCCGCCACCCCCTCCTACTTCTGGAAGTCACTACCTTCCTATTCTTTAATTAAAACTCCAAATAAAGGGCTTCGCAAGCACAACAACATAGCAGGTAAAAAATAAAAGCATGTGTGGACACACTATTATGCCTGATCCCAGAAAGCGTTGCATATTACAATATACATTACACAGAAATATTGGACTTACTACAAAAATGAGATGAAAAATTTAAAAAATCCAGCCATGTTGCTTTAACATCCTATATCTAGAAAACCGTAAAATATAAGAAAAATTTGTTCACATACTACCATTTTAAAAAAAATCATGGTAATCGGTTAAGAAATAAAACAGTTTTTAAATTAAGATGTGTCCCTTTTTCAGCCCCTGATATCTCTAAAATAGTAAGAGATAGTGAAAAACAGATCGCTGGAAAGTTTTTATGTTTTCATCAAGGAACATTAAAAACCAAAATCATAAATATCAGATAAAAATTCAAAAAACTTCACAAAAATAATAAAAACCCTTAAAGACCCCCAGAAAAATAAAAATGGGAGGGTCAAAATTTCCCAAAATCAATCCCAACCTGTATTTCTTATTTGGGACCATTGTGGTGAAATATTATGAGGATACATTCAACAGAATAAAAGTAAATGAGCAGAACCTAACTGTCTATTGAAGCCAACATGAATGACTCAAAAGTTGATTGTAGCTTTTAAATATCATTAATGTATTACCATCTATAGGGTTTTTAAAGTAAACCTAATCAAAGATTTATCCAAAGTTACTCAAGCATAAAAGTCCTGGTGATTCTAAGGTTGCTGACTTTTGTTGTACTCTAGAAGATGAATAAAGTGGTGATCAAATATCACTATATAAAACCACGGATTCCTAGGATATGAAACTAAATGCAAAACTTAAAGAGCTACTCATGCCTTAAATGTAGGTCAAATTAACCCAAATCATTCCGATAAATGTTCAGTGTTATACAGGGATTGTAGTGATACAATTTCATTGATGTATCTCGATTGGTTTCTGAGAATTTGACCTAAACCTTAACCAATCCAGATGGACGTACATATGGACAAGGGTTAATCTACATGTATATACCCTGACCACATTCGTTCACTGCACATAAAAAGCATGGCTTAAATCAGAGTTGAGTAAAAGAATACAAAGTTGGAATGATTTTTTGCTGGTTGAACTAATCTTATACAGTTTTTTTCTGGTCCAATACATGTATGCTAAAGAATAACAAAATGCATTGGCACAAACAAGCATTTTGCACATACATCAAAGATATCTCTGTTTGAACATACTTTATTAGGGCAGCTATCAAAGGGACCGACAACTGTGGACCATCTCTAAATCTCTCCAACAGGATCTGGAAGCCTTTCAGTTCTCCAAATCTGTTCACCAAATCAACCAGCCAACCCTGACAAAAATACACGAATTTTTATGAAATTAACTCTTTGTAAAGACAAAATTAGCTTCTTTCATTTATTTCCTTAAAAACAATTTCTTAACAATAAAAATTGACTATTTTAATACAAGAAGTACTTATACATGTCTGGAAATTTGCAATGGTATTTTTAAATTTAATAGCTAAAACTTTTTTTTCCTGAAGTAGCAACTTCCCCCTTAAAGGGTTTTTAAGTTTCATTTTCATGCAATTAAAGTGTAGATTAAAATCAAAAGGAAGTGTTGTGTAATTCCATTTACATTTATTTGTTTTAATATCTTTCTTTTATTAAACATTGGTAATATTCTCATTAAGTTAAAAGAAAACAATATTTGATTCCATTCAGTTAATCTGAGGTTTTTTCTTTTAGTAAAATTTATCTTTCAAACCTGAAATCTCTCTTTCCCTACTTTACATTCTATCCTTTATAATTCTTTTAAATCCTAACCATTAAGAGATATAAATGATATTTCAAATAAATTTCTTCTAAATAACTTTCCTACCCTTGGAGTTCTCGGATCTGGTGGCCTAGCGAACAAGGCATCATCTGGGAGAGTTGCACTTGCTGGAACTGATTCTGACTGTCGAGTTCCATTGTATGTATGAAATCTAAAAATTGACAAGATATAAAGTAAATAAAAAAAATTAAAATACATTTAGTGAACAAGCTTACATATCCAAAGCTCCAATATAAAATAGAAGAGCCTGGAGTAATCTGTTGATGTAAAATGAGAGTAACAACATACACTATATCTAATATTTTTTTTCATTTTAGGTTTTAAATATGATTCTCTTCTCCCATTCTGAATTTTTGGCAAATTCATCCGAGGATTTACTAAGTAAAATCACTCAATCAAATTATAGTTGGCTGTGACATACATGTAATATTAACCAGACAAGAATTAATACATGTATGTTCTGAGGTTCTGATGAGTGGAAACCTTCATTTAAATTCATAGAAGATAGGATAAAATATTAAGGAGCTATCCAAGTGTTAATGAGTCAAAAACATACCTATAATCAGTAAAATTTCAAAAGATATACATTTTTTTCCTGAGCTCAGTGAAGTATGGAAATATTACTTAGTACTTATAATGATATTTATTATGCTAACAGAACCAATATACACAATTTCCCTATTTTTTTTTTAATTCAGTGCTAATGGAGACTCCCTATATTTTATTCCTTCAAAGATAAAATGTATTGTAATAATCTTATATTAGACTCTTTTTATTTAAATTTTGAATCCCCTCAATACATGTATTTAAAAATTTTCCAATAGCTTTAAGAATTGTTGATTTACCAATGAGGTAAACATAAAAGACAAATAAATTCTGCTTTAACCTATTGTTACTTATATGCAGATTTTACTTACTTGCAGTGTGGATTCAAAATCATAGCTAACAATTCAAGTAAAGGGTACCAGTCATCTCTTAACTTTGCAACACATAATTCTATCAGCTTTTCTGCATTCTTCAAAATATATCGCTGGAAATTAAAGATATCATAAATGATAGTGGAAATTTTAAATTCAAAGTTGTGCTGTTTTTTTTAACTTAAAATATGTACACTTGTGAAATATTTTGCACCATACAAATAGGTAACTTAAAATGCAATTAATTAATAAAGTGTATTTTATTGGAATTTAAAGTCAACATTAAATATTTCATAACACCATCTTACTTTTTTATTTTTTATTTCCAATGCCTTTCCAATATATTAAATGTTGACAGAGGTTAAATTATAGTTATGTACTTTAACCACCAACATAGAAAACCCTTAACATTTTATTAACATTTTTCAGTCAGATGACATAGATTTAGAAATTGTTGAGCTGACTTAAAGTCCTTGTAATTATATGCAGGAGATATAGCAAATTTAAAGTAAAACCCAAGAATTAATATATGATTAGTGTTAATAAAATGCTCCGCTGGGCGCAGCTAGATACGACCGCAGATGTCGAACCCTGAATAGTTGGGGCAATTATGAACACAACATTCAAGCTTGATACAATACTGAATTTGGATTGTGAATAAATATTTGACACAGCATAGGTTTCTGACACAGAATGAATGTTGTCTAAGAACTTAAAATTTTTTAATTTACCTATTCAAACCATATCAGTATTATTTGTTTTTATATATAAATCAGAAATAACCAATTTAAAATTTAAAATTGGGCACACATATCAATTTCTTGCTATTGCGCAATACTGTGCAATTGAAAATTTCTTCAAATATTTGACACATAATAGGTTTCTGACACAGAATAACTGAAATCAAAGAACTTAGAATTGGTCATATGATTTGAATTTATATTCAATTTTTTGCTTCTTGTGCAATACAATATGCTGTGGAGAATTGCCCCCCCCCCCCCCCAAAAAAAAAAAATTTACCCCTTTTTTTAGCTTTTGTGCAATACACTATGAAGTTGCACATTGACCCCCCCTCCCAAAAAAAAAAACCAAAAAAGAATAAAATTTATTGTAACCCCCCCCCCTTTTTTTGCTAAAAAAATTTGAAATTTTCTTTTTAATTTATGAAATATGAAATGAGAAAAAAATTACCCCCTCCCCAATTTCTCATTACCCCCCCCCCCCCCTCTAAATTTTGTTTTCAACCCCCCCCCCCCCCCCCCATTTCTTTATACTTTGCAATCATAACAGCCCATTTAAATACACCATAACATATTAAAATAGAAAATGACATCATAGTCATGGAATTTGTTAATGATAAGGTTTTGATAACAGAGCACACATATCAATTTCTTGCTATTGCACAATACTGTGCAATTGAAAATTTCTTCAAATATTTTACACATAATAGGTTTCTGACACAGAATAACTGAAATAAAGAACTTAGAATTGGTCATATGATTTGAATTTATATTCAATTTTTTGATTCTTGTGCAATACAATATGCTGTGGAGAATTGCCCCCCCCCCAAAAAAAATAATTTACCCCTTTTTTAGCTTTAATTTTGGACCCCGATTTGGACCAACTTGAAAACTCGGCCCATAATAAA
Source organism: Mytilisepta virgata (assembly GCA_028015205.1). Lineage (NCBI taxonomy): Eukaryota > Metazoa > Mollusca > Bivalvia > Mytilida > Mytilidae > Mytilisepta > Mytilisepta virgata. Next base: position 47,014,806 of record CM051518.1, on the reverse strand, counting down.
AAAACTAAGTACATGTTTAGATTCAGCATATCAAAGAACCCCAAGAATTCAATTTTTGTTAAAATCAAACTAAGTTTTATATTTCCAAATTTCCAACGAACTTCTTTAAACTAAAGATATTGGCAAATTTCCAATGGAATTTGTTAATAATAAAGTTTTGATAACAGGTCACACATATCAATTTCTTGCTATTACACAATACTGTGCAATTGAAAATTTATTGAAATATTTGATACATAATAGGTTTATGACACAGAATAAGTGAAATCAAAAAACTTAGAATTGGTCATATGATTTGAATTTATATTCAACTTTTTTCTTCTTGTGCAATACAATATGCTGTGGATAAATGCCCCACCCCCCCCCAAAAAAAAAAAAATTACCCCTTTTTTATCTTTAATTTTGGACCCCAATTTGAACCAACTTGAAAACTGGGCCCATAATAACAAAACTATGTACAAATCTGAAATGAGAAAAAAATTTTCCCCACCCCCCGCCAATTTAATATTTACCCCATAAATTTTGACACCCCCCCCCCCACTTTCCCTTTTTCAAAAAAAAAAATCTTTCCCTCAAGATAATGTCATAATCCCTATTCAAAATTATCATGAAGTTTGCAAACATAATTAAACATTTAAATACATCATTGAAGTCTTAAAATAAAAAATGACATATGGCTAAAATTAATATTAATTCATAGTAAGTTCTAAAAATAAATCACCCCAAAAACAATCAACATTTCTTTATACATAATTGAATCATACACAATATTTTACTTTAAATGTGTTTGGAATGTGTTTGGATTACCTTCCTTAGCCCACCAAGCTAATATCATAGATTTCTATTTATTTATACTACAGTTATTGTGCAAAAACCAAGAAAAATGCTTATTTGGGCCCTTTTTTAGCCCCTAATTCCTAAACTGTTGGGATCAAAACTCCAAAAAATGATCATAAACCTTGTGTTAAAATTTCATAGATTTCTATTTACTTATACTAGACTTATTGTGCGAAAACCAAGAAAAATGCTTATTGGACCCTTTTTTGGCCCCTAATTCTTAAACTTTTGGGACCAAAACTCCCAAAAACAATCCCAACCTTCCTTTTGTGGTCATAAACCTTGTGTTTAAATTTCGTAGATTTCTATTAACTTATACTACATTTATAGTGCGAAAACCAAATGTCTACAGACTCCGACGGACGACGACGACGATGACGCCAACGTCATACCAATATACGACCACAAAAATTTTGCGGTCGTATAAAAACTTACATGGATTTCATACTTCCAACCACTGACAGCTTCATCAGTCATTATCTTTGTAAATGAAATTGTAAGTCCTTCTCTGAAAAATCTCTGACAAGGTTCACTTCTAGTGTCAATCCCTAAATGCAAATAAACAGACCATTAGCATTGAAATTAAGATTACAGTTTTACTATGAAGAAAAAATGTTTAATAGTGAAAGCATTATAAAATTATGATTTCCAAATAATCTGAATAGTTTGTAATTATTTCAAACAAAACAAATATGTTGATTTTTACTGCAAGAAGTCTAACAGAAAACCAAATTTTCCTTCACCAATGTTTAAAGCTGCCTGACAGTCATAAATCAACTTACATGCCAAGCCTGTTGTCTAAATCCATTTCATATGTATTTATCAGTAACATTTTTTTCAATTGAATAAATTGTCCAACTGTTGGAAAATCTTGTTAAAAATGATTGTTTGAGAAATCAGTCAAAATTTTTTTCCCATTAGTTTAAACTAATTATAGAAGTATTTAGTTTGCTTTATACTGATAGCAATAAAATGAGGAGAAAAAATAAAATATTTGTGGTGGATTAAATAATCTGAACCTTGTTAGTTGACCCGATTTAAATCAAAGTTTAATCTTACCATCCTTGCAAAGTTTAATTGCTGCTTCCAACAAAATTTCAAGTTCTCCTTTAGGTAAAACTGGCACTACCCATCTTGGTCGATTTATCATTTCATCAAGTCTAGCCAATTCTTGAACTGGAAAATCAGGCTCTTGGTCATCAGCCATTTCAACTGTTCCATCACCTTGTCCATTTTCAGATTCAGCTGGTGGCTGTGTTGTAGAGGGACCAGTTGTTTGTTGCTGTTGCTGTGGTTGTTGTTGAGGAGGCTGAGTGGTTACCGGGGGATTTTGGACATTTTCTTGGGGTGAGTCTCCTCCAGCTTGACCCCCTCTCATCACAATTGTCATGTTCTAACACTTCTTATCAGTGTTCTGAAATACAAATTCATCATGATCAGTTCTTTCTTTAACTATAGATGGAAGCTTTCAAAATAGGAAATGATAAACTTGGCATTTAACTTACCATTTTTCTTTCTATTGAGTTATAAAAAATTTTCTTTCCAGTCTAATATTCTACTTACTCCTGGATTAATTCTAAGTTGTATTTATCACCCAATACAATTCTAAAGGAGAAACACCAAAGGTTAGTCAGTCAACTTGGATTCCTGTTAAACGAAAAGTACCCAAATAACCCTTATTTTTCGACACTTTCAAAATTGTCAAAATTATGATCATTGTTATCAAGTTGTCAGTCGTTAATTCTAACTTCTTAGGTAAGTTAATTACTTTAAGACCTAATTGATTGTTGATTTCGTCTTTCTTAACCATTTTAACCATCTATCTAAATATCTTCCTACCTGGAAGTTTACTTTTGAAAAGAAATCAAAAACAATTTCTGAACAGAGTGGCATATTAGCATTTCTAAGAGAAATAAATTTGAAATATTTCAATGAAATAAATAATATTTTAAGAAATCAAATCCTCTTATTAGACACTTAAAAAAAAAAACATACTTTCTTTCTGTACAAATTGAAAAAAAATTGTAAAGAGTTCCATGGAACCCAGTGTCTTGACTGCTTTCGCTGTTGCCTATGTTTTCAGTGTTATAGTTGAATGTACATAATTTTCCTCCACATCAGGGTTTTCACTAAGAATTTTTAATGATGAGTACTGGGACTCATTTTTCAGAATGGTGAGTCCCAGCTGATTTTGATGGGTCTCAGGACTCATCGCCACTTTTTTTAACGTACATTCCTGCATGATTTTGACCATGGTAGGCCTACTGTAGTATTGTTAAAGTTTAATTAAAATCATCTGCTGAATCAAAATACTAACGAATATAATTTTAAAAAAATATAAATTGAAAATATGGAAACTTGGAAGAAAATTTCTGTTACAGATATGAGCAAAAAAACTTTGCGTTTTTGACATGTAACCTATTTATTATTGTCAGAATTTTATTTTTTAATATTTATTTATCTATGATCTTTAAATCAAAAATACTCTAAACTTCTCCCATTGACCTTGTTTTAACACATTAGTAATCAATATTGTCAAAATTTCCATTTGTGCATATATAAGTCAAAGTCCGCTAAATTTATTTTTAAATGAGGTCTACATATTTTCTTCAAAACCGTGTGTCCATCATGTTTATGTCACCGTGTTTCAACAATCATGGAAGGTTTTTTACAAGTTTTAGAAAAAACATTGTATATGAAAAGAAACCTCAGAATTCCTGTTTCAAATGATTTTTTTATGAAACTTTTTTGATATTCCAACAAAAATACAATGAAAAGTGATGGGGTGATATGTCTTCCTGTGGATTGTTACCTTGTGAGGTACAACGTTCAAAAGCCGACTCAGTGTGTTGTTCTAGTACAAAGATAGGTACATATTCATATCATATCAACCTGTTCTCATCCTGATATGCACTTCATGGTTGCCACTGGAAGTCAAACAATAATTCATCCATCCATCCTTATGTCAAGTTCAGTGTTCTAGGATTACTATTTCCAGTTACCAGTGGAAAGTACCTTTTGGCGTCGGGACAGTCGTAAAAGAGACGCTAGTTGTCTGTGGGCAAGTTAATATTGACTGGAAACAATTTTTTAAAAACAACAATCGCACCGACTAATCACAGTATGATCGCAGGTTCTTGTTGTAAAGTTTCACTTACAAATTCGACTGCTTTTACTCACGATTCGACTACATGACATTTTTCATCAACGTTACTTTGATGCTTGTAAAATAAAGCGCCTACGCAATCTCGATCATAACCATTATAATTTGAAATCGGAAACCGAAGATTCGGATTCGTATTTTTACATGTATTTTACTATCGCGGTTGTATTAAGTAAACATAGGGTAAGTATGAATAGATTGTCTTTTTGGGAGTTTTTGAGCAATGTTCTATCTTACTTCTACATACAAATAAAACTTGTACATGTATGTATTTGAGTGCTACTTTATTCGATTTGTTCATGTAATAAATAGTTGTGTATTCAAAAGTATTGTTTACTCAGTCATACAAGGATATAAATTTCTTATTTGTGGATACAGATATGCATACACATAATGCACCAATTAAAAAAAAATATCAGGGAAATTTATTGTAATGACTGGGAAAGTCAATTTTGAGAAGTGACTTTCCCTTGGAAAGTTGGGTTGACCAAAAAAACACTGCTATTAAATGAAAACCTGAGCTACACAATGGTCAATTGGCATGACTCTAAATTGAAAAATCTGTGTGACATTCCAACTTGCATGTCTCAAAAAATTTCAATTTATTTGGTTGAAGTCAATGAAGAGTGATTAAGTCACCCGACACAAAGTTTAAAATAGGCTATTTTATAACTTGGGAACTTGTATACAAGCCTAATAGATGTCTACATGAATTACACAAGATCTAGAGATGTATTTCATGCAGACAAGGGCTCAACAATAACATTTGTCCGATACAACTGCCTTCTTAGGACAGACAAGTTAATTGTGCCAGCCAAAATTTCTAAAATGCTTTATAATAAAAAAGTTTTCAAGAATTCAATCACTCAACAAAATTTGACTACAAACTCATTAAAAAGAGCTATGTTCTTATTAATGCGACACTTCAGTCTATCTATATTTATATTGATAATGTCAACTGCGATCACGTGACAACGCCAACAGAACTGGTTCTCAATCACTGTTGCGGTGTGTGTGTAGAAATAAATATCGAAGCTGTAACAGTATAAAAATCGTAAACAACTGTAAATTTAAAATAGGAATGGATTTGACAAAGTTGGGGTTTACGACGTCGGCAAAGAAGAAATACAATGTACAATCCAAATACAAAATCTCACGTTTTATAAGCAGTGACCTTACATTCATCAAATGTCCCCTCTTTAATGTTTTTTCTCGGAAAAGTGAAATTGGAAACAGACAAGTTGAAAAAAAAAGTTATTGTAGAGCCCTGCTGACATTTGTTAAGGCTATGTTTGGCAACATATTGATTTCAATGAGAATATTAATTTCCAGCAAAATCAATAATGCAGCAATTATACAATTACTATATCTATTAAGGACATCTGCATCTCGTTTGAAAAAAAAATATTACAGTGGCACTAGAATAAAACAAAATCTTTTATCTTATTGAACTATTTGGAACATTTAATAAGGTTTTAATCCTGATAAAAACATAAAAAAAAGAAAGTTGAGGCATCTAAGCAATAAAAGGAAATGGATATTTTCTGTACTTTAGTCGGAAACAAGTCGTTTCGGCCATAGTCGTTTCGTCCATAGAATTAAAGTCGATTCGGCCATGGAATATTTATACGGAATCTAACAAATATTTAACAAGTTCTAAGCTCAAAATTTAAGTTTTATTTTATATATATAATACATATTTGGAAATTAATCATGAAATTTTAGAATATTATTTATTCACTATATGATTAATGATCAATATAAACTAGATATTGTAGATCAATCATAATTAATTGCAAGACAAATAAAATGTAATTATGTTCATTACTTCATGATAATTGGCAATTATTAAATAAATAAAGGTGAAAATTGTGAGTGGTTCATTATTTACAGAAAAAAATATGATAGTCACAGTGTGATGCCAATAAACAGATGTATATAAACCCAGTACTTTAATAATAGATTTAGGCATACAGCTTGACCACTTTAAAAAGTTTAAGTATCGGTGCCAAAACTTTTTTCTTCTACTAAGTAAACTACTAAGAATACCTCTCGTAAGAAACAATGATGCTTTTAAGTATATATCTCATTATAAAAAGTATGGCCGAAACGAATATGGCCGAACTGGTCTATGGACGAAACGGTATATGGACGAACTGGTTTATGGCCGAAACGTCTCGAAAGCCTTTAGTCTTTTAATGATTCCACAACCCTAAAATTACAACCATTCTATGAAAGGAGACAAATGTCCAGACAGTACAATTACAGTTCACTTCAATGTGCAGGTTTTCTCTTCTTATTGTATTCTAATGTTCCATGATATCGTGCTTTTTCAATACAAAGTCAATGCAATTTTTGACTCCTTAACCATCCTTGTCCACAAGTTGGCACAACTGGAAAGTTTTGAAGTCTTGTAATTATTTATCAGATATCTTGGGGGTTCATGAAGGATATTATTCTACAAACACACATGATAAAAATTAACCTTTCTCGGAAATTATACTCAGATTTTTCATCTGGTAAATACCAACTTCTGCGTTCATCGAATTTAAAATAGACATGTACACAAAAATGGCCGACTTTTCCGGTTTCTCAACTTTCATATTAGAATTATAGCGTTTTTGCAATTTTGTCATACCTTAAAATTGTAAGCTATATCAACAAGGGTGTTTCTTTCACCTAATTGGTTGTGCATTTGCAAGGTCTCTATTAAATCTTGCGATTAAATTAGTTTCAGAAGTTTCAACGGAATATCAAGTTGACATTATGGTAATGAGATAATCTCGATCACACGAGATGTAAACAAAGAAGGTAATAAAAATTTATTTTTTTTAATTTGTTTTTTGGAAAAATAGATTCAATAAAATTAAAGACATTACCGTTTTAAAATATTTAAATTTCTAGAGATCGAAATCCCAAAACAGTTAAAAAAGAAAGATATCCGGTGCAGGTCAAGGTCGACATGGCTGCGTTAGCCAGAAATATTTGCACCGGTTCAAAGCGTGTTTTAGACACTACCTTACACTGTCAGGTGATCATTTGCTATTGTAATTAACAATAACTTCACAATATAGAAGAATATTACTTAGAATTCGAATTCAGTAGTTGCAGTTATTATTGTCAAGACTGTCTTTTATCTGGGTCATATAATCAGCACTTTGCCGTGGGTAACATCAAAAGGGGGGATGGGGTGGGTGGGTAGGTTTACGGCGCCTACACAGTATTCCGAACGTCCGTTTGTCCGAAGGGCCGGTAGTCCGAAGGTCAGTTAGTCCATGACCATGGCCTGATAGTTTGATTGATTGCTGCTTAAGATCAAGTGGCAAATATGTCATGCTTCTTCAGGACTAGAACCAGTTCAATTGATCAAACAATTCAAAAAGGGATATGATGAGAAACAAAGGGGAACCAATTTTGACTGCCACTGTAAAAGGAGGATGGTTGGTAGAGTTGGATAATTTAGCTTTCTGTAGTGGCCATCAGCCGAATCTTTTTCGAAAACTACAGAAGGAATATTTAGCATGCAGGTAGTGTGACATTCTCCAAACACATTACCCACTATGGTCAGCGGTCAGGCTTTCCGTATTATGACCTGACAACCCCCAATCGAGAGGGTCTCCCCTATTTGCCACCCGGGAACGCGCTAGGCCGCTCTATGGGTTGAGCTCCTGTGATCCGTCACATGTGCATAGCCCATTAGTCCGAAATGAGTGTTCAAGTGGAAAATGGGGAAATACAAATGGCATAAGAAAATATCAGGGGTTGCTCTGGCTCCTAAAAAGTAGGAGCCAGAAAAATCGCCAGGTGCCATTTTCAGGAGCCAGTTTAGGAGCCAGATAAAGTTTTATATCGAGCCAAACTGTGTCAATCTTGCAGCTGTTGTTGAATGTGTGTTGCTCGTATTTCTATTTGAAAACAATCAGTCTATTCAAGAAGGAAAAAGAACAATGTTTCATATTTATTACAATAAATTATCAATATATAACAACATTTTCATGTAAGACATTATAACATAACATAACAAACATTTGCATTAAACACATGTTACATCCTTTCAGCACTGTCATTTGGACTCATAATACAGTGGATTCCACTTATTTGCAAAGCCTATTTGTCAGAGAAAATTTTGAAATTAAGCGGACTTTGCGATAAAACGAAAAGCGTATCAGACCGGAAGTTTTGGAATCAGCTGACAGCAGTATACAGATCGTCAGATGTTAGCCAAAGTTTACCAGAGTTATATTAAAGAATTTTGTTGAATGAAAGTTATTGCCTTTTAGTAAATAAAAATGAAATGAAGTCTTTGTTATTTTTTTTTCTTCATAAACTTCTTAACGTATCACATGTATTTTGACCCAGATGACCTACATTTTAATTATAGAAACTTTACTTTGTACATATTTTAATACAACTAAAATCCAACAATCCTTTATTCTGTCACAGTTTTATATTCCCGTAAAACATTTTTAATGCTGCAGAAATGATTTTAAAAAGTTTACTTTTAATCAGTAAAAGGTACAGTATTTGTGATCAAGAAACGGTTTGTTTACATGTGTGATTATAATCTCTAATCTGTTTCTAATTTTTGTCGAGCCTGCGACTTTAGTCGCAGAAAGCTCGACATAGGGATGGTGATCCGGCGGCGGCGGCGGCGGCGGCGGCGTTAACTCACTTCTTAAAAGCTTTATATTTTAGAAGGTAGAAGACCTGGATGCTTTATACTTTGTATATAGACGCCTTATGTTACGAACTTTCCGTCTGTCATATGTACATTGTCCTTGACCTCATTTTCATGGTTCAGTGACTAATTGAAAAAAAAGTTAAGATTTTTTGTTATGTTAATTTCTCTCTTATTATGAGTAATAGGATAACTATATTTGGTATGTGCGTACCTTACAAGGTCCTCATCCCCGTCAGACAGTTTTCAATTGACCTCGACCCAATTTCAAGGATCAGTGAACAAGGTTAAGTTTTGGTGGTCAAGTCCATATCTCAGATACTATAAGCAATAGGTCTAGTATATTTGGTGTATGGAAGGATTGTAAGGTGTACATGTCCAACTGGCTAGTGTCATCTGACCTTGACCTCATTTTCATGGTTCAGTGGTTGTAGTTAATTTTTTGTGTTTTGGGCTGTTTTTCGAATACTGTATGCAATAGGTCTACTATATTTGGTGTATGGAAGGATTGTAAGGTCTACATGTCCAACTGGCTAGTGTCATGTGACCTTGACCTTATTTTCATGGTTCAGTGGTTATAGTTAAGTTTTTGTGTTTTGGCCTGTTTTTCGAATACTGTATGCAATAGGTCTACTATATTTGGTGTATGGAAGGATTGTAAGGTGTACATGTCCAACTGGCAGGTGTCATCTGACCTTGACCTCATTTTCATGGTTCAGTGGTGTGTTTTGGCCTGTTTTTCGAAAACTGTATGCAATAGGTCTACTATATTTGGTATATGGAAGGATTGTCAGGTGTACATGTCCAACTGGCAGGTGTCATCTGACCTTGACCTCATTTTCATGGTTCAGTGGTTATAGTTAAGTTTTTGTGTTTTGGCCTGTTTTTCGAATACTATATGCAATAGGTCTACTATATTTGGTGTATGGGAGGATTGTAAGGTGTACATGTCCAACTGGCAGGTGTCATCTGACCGTGACCTCATTTTCATGGTTCAGTGGTGTGTTTTGGCTTGTTTTTCGAATACTGTATGCAATAGGTCTACTATATTTGGTGTATGGAAGGATTGTAAGGTCTACATGTCCAACTGGCAGGTGTCATCTGACCTTGACCTCATTTTCATGGTTCAGTGGTTATAGTTAAGTTTTTGTGTTTTGGCCTGTTTTTCGAATACTATATGCAATAGGTCTACTATATTTGGTGTATGGAAGGATTGTAAGGTGTACATGTCCAACTGGCAGGTGTCATCTGACCTTGACCTCATTTTCATGGTTCAGTGGTGTGTTTTGGACTGTTTTTCAAACACTGTATGCAATAGGTCTACTATATTTGGTGTATGGAAGGATTGTAAGGTGTACATGTCCAACTGGCAGGTGTCATCTGACCTTGACCTCATTTTCATGGTTCAGTGGTTATAGTTAAGTTTTTGTGTTTTGGCCTGTTTTTCGAATACTGTATGCAATATGTCTGATAGCATTTACTTTCATTAGAAATACACGACAGGCGAGACATTTTTGTGTGTCAACTCTTGTTTCATTAAAAGTGTTACATAATTCATTTTCATTTCAATCTGAAGTGATAATTGTTTATAGATCTGAAATCAATTGTGATTTAGCCTACTTTGAATTAAAAAAAATTTTGCTTTCACCTGTGCACGTGTTTATTTACATTGGAAACAAAAATGGTGGCCACTTATTTTTGTTTGTCAAACGCTGTTAGAATGAAGGACACAGGACATTCATTATTCAGTTTCAGCAAAGGAAAACACAAAGAGAACTCAATTTCAAACATTTTTAATTTAAATAACATGAATAATAAAGATCTAGATGTCTTGGTTTGTCAGAATCTACATTACCAACTTCGATCATTTGAAAACTTCCATCGATCTACAAATTGACAAAAATAATTGCAATTTTGTTTCAAAGACAGTTTTATGAATTTTCACCAATTAATTGCAAATGATCATCTCATTTTATGGAAAATAAGACAAAACTCATTTGAAATTTTGCAAATAACCAACACTTTTTCTCATTTTTGCCAGAATTTTCTTTGCTATTAAGCGAATTTTGCTATAAACTGCTTTGCAATTAACCGACATATTTAAGTCTCCCAAACGAGTTTGGAGACTTATTATGTCGCCCCGACGAAAGTCGGCGACATATTGTTATTGTTCCGTTTCTCTGTTATTATTCTTTCTTTCTTTCTTTCTTCCAATGATTTTTGTCCGGCTTAGTTCTCGGAGATGCCTGGATAGAATTGAATGAAACTTGGCAGAAAGTAAAATCACTATGTGAAGGTGTGCAATCGATACTTTTTTTTTCGAAATGGCCGCCATTCAAAGATTGGTACCCTCCGAAAATTTAAAACGTTTATATCTCAAAAACTGTACCATAGAATTTCATTAAACTTCGTAGATTTGTAAAGTACAATTAGAAGAACAAACTGATGAAAAAAAATCGCGATCGGTTGGAGACGTTTGCCGGCCATTTTGAAAAATTCTTCTTCTTCTTCTTTCTCGCGCCGCCAGCTTTGTCCGGGGCTCTTTTGTACTTTATACTTGACCGATTTCAATCAAATTTTGCACAATGATAGTACCCCAGAGATGTTGGTCCTAACCATTTTTCAAGTGTAGGGGGGCCCCAGGGGCAGTGCCACGCCCCTTCAAATACCTCAAAAATTGATATTTTTTGAATAGGTCAAAAATAGTTTACATTCATACCCTATAACCATATATATTATTACTGCTTATGATAAGACGAAGGATTTGGTACCTAAGGGGGGTCTGAGGGGGTCATGCCCCGCCCCCTTCAAATGACAAAATACTTTATATCTTGAAAACCATTGAGATCCCCACCCTACAACCATATATATTATTACTCCTGATGATTAGACCAAGACTTTGGTACTATAGGGGGGTCTGAGGGGGGTCATGCCCCACCCCATCAAATGACAAAAGACTTAATATCTTGAAAACCATTGAGATCCCCACCCTATAACCATATATATTATTACTGCTTATAATAAGACGAAAGATTTCGTACCTGAGGGGGTCATGCCTCGCCTCCCTCAAATGACAAAATACTTTATATCTTGAAAACCATTGAGATCCCCACCCTATAACCATATATATTATTACTCCTGATGATTAGACGAAGACTTCGGTACTATAGGGGGGTCTGAGGGGGGTCATCCCCCACCCCTTCAAATGACAAAAGACTTAATATCTTGAAAACCATTGAGATCCCCACCCTATAACCATATATATTATTACTGCTTATGATAAGACAAAGGATTTGGTACCTAAGGGGGTCTGAGGGGGTCATGCCCCGCCCCCCCTCAAATGACAAAATACTTTATATCTTGAAAACCATTGAGATCCCCACCCTATAACCATATATATTATTACTCCTGATGATTAGACGAAGACTTCGGTACTATAGGGGGGTCTGAGGGGGGTCATGCCCCACCCCCTCAAATGACAAAAGACTTAATATCTTGAAAACCATTGAGATCCCCACCCTATAACCATATATATTATTACTGCTTATGATAAGACGAAGGATTTGGTACCTAAGGGGGGTCTGAGGGGGTCATGCCCCACCCCCCTCAAATGACAAAATACTTTATATCTTGAAAACCATTGAGATCCCCACCCTATAACCATATATATTATTACTCCTGATGATTAGACAAAGACTTCAGTACTATAGGGGGGTCTGAGGGGGGTCATCCCCCACCCCCTCAAATGACAAAAGACTTAATATCTTGAAAACCATTGAGATCCCAACCCTATAACCATATATATTATTACCCCTGATGATTAGACAAAGACTTCAGTACTATAGTGGGGTCTGAGGGGTGTCATGCCCCACCCCCTCAAATGACAAAAGATTTAATATCTTGAAAACCATTGAGATCCCCACCCTATAACCATATATATTATTACTCCTTATGATAAGACGAAGCATTTGGTATCACATGGGGGTCTGAGGGGGTCATGCCCTGCCCCCCTCAATTGACAATATACTTAATATCTTGGAAAACCATTGAGATCCCCACCCTATAACCATATATATTATTACTCCTTATGACAAGACGAAGCATTTGGTACCATTGGGGGGTCTGATGGGGAACTTCGTTTGGGAGACTTAGTAACAGTTCATTGTTACAATTTTTACTTGTTTAGTTTGCTCCGGGTGAAAAATTAAATCCAGATTAGTTAATGTACCTCAGAGAAGTGGCTTCTCCCTACATTTATCCTTATGAAGTGTGGCAAGCCTTGTGGGGACCGTATTTTTATGCATCAAGGTCCTTCTGCACTTACAGGTCAGCATATCTAACATTTAGCGGTTCTCCAGGAGATTTTTGCATGTATTTCCCATAGGACCTAAGTCCTCTACTGGTAGCCATCTTGAATGAAGGATTGGCACCAAAGTAACAACACTTGATCAGCACCTTATGAGGAACATTCAGGCTATGTTTGGTTTCAACCAATTCTGCAGTTCTGTAGATTTTTGTTATAAGCAATAGACACTCTCCGTCAAGTTTGGCTCTATTTGGCACTGCAGTTTCAGAGATTTTTTTTTAAATTGGCCAATCAGAAACAAGAATTGCCCATGGTGCCATAATTGTTGCATCATCTGGACAAAATGAGGAAACTCTGTAAGAAACCTCCCACAGATGCTTCCTGTCAAGTTTTGTTCCATTTTGCCAGATGGTTTCAGAGAAGAAGATTCTTTTATATCAGTCAATTAATTTCATAAAAGACTTTCCATAGATGCTTCCTGTCAAGTTTGACTGACACTTTTGGTCAAGCAGTTCCAAGTTTGTTGCCCGATCGGGACAAAATGAGGAATTTTAGTAAAGAATCCCCAATAGATGCTTTCTGTCAAGTATCATTCCATTTGGCCAGGCGATTTCAAAGGAGAAGATTTATTTTATATCAGTCAATCAGAAACAAGAACGGCCATATTTGTATTCCGATCGGAATGAAATGGGAAAACTTTATAAAGGACCTCCCATATACTGTAAATTCGGAAATTATTGCGATGTTTTTATTATTGCGAAAACTGCGACATTGTTATAATCGCAATAAAATAAACTCGCATTTTGGAATTTTTTATATGAATGAAGCAGGATTTTTCTCAATATCACAAAAATTAAAATCGCATTTTGATGTAAAATGACAAAATCGCAATAATAAATGCACGCAATAATTTCTGAATTTACAGTATATGCTTCCTGTCAAGTTTTGTACCATTTGGCTTAGCATGTTTCAGAGGAGAAGATTTTGAAAACTCAGCCAAACAGAAACAACAATTGCCCATGGCGGCCATGTTTGTTTTCTGATTGGGAAAAAATGAGCAAACTATATAAAGGACCTTACATAAATACTTCCTGCCAAATTTAAATCAATTTGGCCCAGTGGTTTCAGAGAAGATTAAAATGTGAAAAGTTAATGGACTGAGAATGGACGCCAAGTGATGACAAAAGCTCACATGGCCTTTGGACTTTCAGACTATCGAGCCTTCAGACTATCGGGCCTTCAGAATACTGGGTAGACACTAGGTCTCAATAATTATTACTTCATTTAGTGAGTTTACACATGACAAAATTTGTGTCTTTTTTGGTATCTGATCCGCGTCTGTTTGCCCTCTTTACATATTTGCCCTGGGTTTGTTCACCTGAGTCCATTCAGCCTACCAAGTGAGTATTTTGAATATTAGCGGATTTTGGAAATTCATAGGGAAGACTTGTTTTGATGGTATCTAGATCAAGTTCACATTTGAGTGCAGTAATAAGATTTGTGGCAGAGTCATTGTCCTTTGAACTTTGAAATTTTGCTAGAATTGCCTTGTAAGCGCCCTCACGCCTACATTTATTTGCAGATTTTGAAGAAATTCATATGGAAGATGTGTTTTGTTGGTATCCAGATCAAGTTCAAATCTAGTTTAACTGTCTTCACTAAACGAAGTGCCATGTGGTAGGGGACATTGGAACACTGTTCTTTTATTCCCTAAATTTTCCCACTGTTAACCGTTTTCCCTGGCCCTGTCAGTGGACCAAAAAGATTATTGTGATGGATCAAGACAGACAAAAAAAAGGACATTCAGGATTACCCTCAACCCCTTCTAAAAAATAACGGGTAGATTTTATATTTTATTACATGGATGTATTTTTCATTTTCTATTGTCAAATCATTTTTCGCAAGGCCATATTGTGTTAAAATTCGCACTGTATCTGGGATAGAGACTAGTTGTTGGTTTGGCCACTCATAAAGTCATTGTATATTTTGAATCAAAGATTATACCAGAAATGGACATGAAAAAATTCTGAAGGTTCAAAAAAAAAGAGAGCTATCTGATTTTCGGGGTTATGGTGAGGATGATTATTTATCAATTAATTTTAATTGGAACAAGTAAAGGGAACCGATTTCTGAATAAACATACCTAGTTGGAATTGTACTTTTAAAAGTTTTCATAAATTTGAGTCTGTTATCTTTCCACTTTCAGGTTGGTGCTGCCGCACGTAGATCAATATGTTTGACATCAGTTAGATATAAAGAATATTATTGGAATGATAGAGCTGAACAAGATGAAAAGGTATCAGTAAATAAGGCAACCTAAAATTAATTCTCTCATTATTAGACAATTGATTTTTACCAAAATGGCAAGATAGGTAGGGAATTTATTATGCCCCCTGCAAACGAAGTGTAGGGGGTATATAGGTCTCTGTCCGTCTGTTCGAAATAATGTTGTTCGCAACTCCTCCTACATTACTTGCATGATTCTCATGAAACTTAATGGAGTGTTAGATCACTATATGGAGAACTGCATATTGTCAGGAATTTCTGTTTGGACAAGAAATGTAAAAGATACGACTGTTTAGACTTAGGCCATTTGTAACAAAACTTCGTTCCATGTGTTGTCTGCAACTCCTCCACATTACTTGCATGATTCTGATGACACTTCATGGAGTGTTAGATCACTATATGGAGATGTGCATATTATCAGGAATTTCTGTTTGGATAAGAAATGTAAAAGATATGGCTCTTTGGACTTAGACAATTTTTTTGTTATATCACTATATGGAGTGAAAATTCATTCATGTGTGTGGACTTTTTAGTTCTGTACCTCAGTAGATATGGATTGCACTTTGCATTTGTGAAATAGAAATGTGTTTATCTTTAAAATTAATTTTAAGCTTCAGTCAGAGATGTAGAGAAATCATAAGTATTCATGTTGACTTGAAAATATTAATTTTCTATAAGTATGTTATGATTCATTTCATTACATATCAGCTTAGGTGATTGTAAATCATTTTAAAAATCAAACATACTACAAATTGAAATAATTAGAAATTTACCTTTTAGCTCACCTGGGCCAAGGGGCCATTTGAGCTATTGCTATCACTTTGTGTCCGTCATTGTCAAATAAACTTTCCTTTGAAGATCTGTGCTCTGAAACCACAGGGCCAATTTAAACAAAAGTTGGCAGCAATGGTACTTAGGTTGATATCTGATGATGCAGCCCACAATCCGTATACTGTGGATGCTCCCAAGATCCAAACATAGTTTAACATAGAACCCTATAGGAAAATTCAATTAAAAATCTTCCCTTCTGAAAGTGCTGGGCCAGTTGGAACCAGATTTAGCAGCAATGGTCCTTAGATGGTCCTCTCTTAGAATCATGTCCAATAATCTCGACCATTGTTTCTTGGGTGCTTTTATGGCCATTGATTGGTGAATTGAATCCAGGTAAGCTCCTGGGAGCCTCTAATTTCAGTTCTCAAGTAGTCTTTTCAGCTAAATGTTTATATTCATTTTCAGACATTTGACAAGATACTGATAGCAAATCGAGGTGAAATAGCATGCCGTGTCATTAAAACCTGTAAGAGATTAGGAATAAAAACTGTGGCTGTTCATAGTGATGTTGACTCACTGGCTGTAAGTATAAAAGATTAGATATATCTGTTTGTGTGAATAATGACAGACTATTTCTGTTGTGCAATTTTTTATTAAAATATATTAATTATGAAAAATCTGTTTCATGAACCACAGTTAACAGGTAGTAAGTTGCTTTTTTTAATCTTATTATTATAATAGAAAGTTAATATCTGAATGATCTTGATGACTTGCAACACTATAGTCAGAGAATCTCACAGTTAGAAGAAATTATTTTCATTTGTATGAATAAATACATTGATGATGAATGACAATTTTTGTCTGTAAACATACTATGTAGAGGGTAAATCTTTAAATCTTCATATGCACAATTATTGATAGGGTTTACAAAATAATAAATTGTAATATTGAAATATGAATTAATATAATTTTAAGTCTATATATCGACTTAGGTTCACACTAGGATGGCAGACGAACATATTTGTATTGGTCCAGCACCTACCAGCAAAAGTTACCTGAACATGGATGAAATTTTACAAGCTGTCAAAGATACAGGAGCTCAAGCTGTAAGTTTACCATGTGTTTTTAAAGATGTTCACAGGTACTTTAGAATAAAGGATTTCACATGACTATCAGAGATTGAAAGGAGTTTGATTCAGCAAGAGAATCTGCCGTAAATAATGATTGGTTTGTGTTCTTGGTTTTGAGATATAAGGAATTGAAAATTGGAAACAGGCTGCTCTTTTTTTCACAGATTTCGTGTTGACAAGTTTTGTCTGTTAAAAGCCATTAAGAAATATTAATAATTTCCTAGTAATATGTCATTTAGCTCTTTATGTAAGATGTGTAAAAAGAAATTTGGGTTTCACCAAAAATACTTTTAATGCTGTAAAACAGATAAATTTAGAAGCATTTGAAAACATGACAAAAACGAAAGTAAACATCATTAAACTGATTTACACTTACACAATAGTTACTGATTGAGGGCAATATCACTATATATGGATTATCCAAGGAGCATAGTATGGACCAGGTAAACTGATGTATTAAATAAAATATAATTTCTCTTTAGGTACATCCTGGTTATGGTTTCCTCTCTGAAAATACAGTCTTTGCTGCAAAACTGGTAAACTTATTTTTTTAGATACATACATGTTTAGTATTATTTGTATTATTTGAAGATCTGTACTAAGCATCACAAATAATATCTATATTTAAATGATGACAACTTGTAGTAAGAAAATGAATTCAAATTTTTGACAAATTGATTGTTTGTTTATTTTTTTCTCATATTTTAGAATTGTTGCTAAAAAGCCAAACAGAAGTAAAGCTCTAAGTCTATTGAAGTGCATATTTTAATTATTTATTGTTATCTACCATTAGGCAAATATTGGGGTAGAGTTTATTGGTCCAAGCAGTGAACCTATTAAATCTATGGGAGATAAGATACAAAGTAAGAGAATAGCTACCAAGGCAGGGGTTAATATGATACCAGGACATGATGGAGTGGTAGAGGATGCAGATATATGTGTCAAGTATGCCAATGAAATAGGTATAGAATTTCACTAAGAGGTTTTTCCACATGGGAATCAATTTTTTACAATAAAAGCTAGTGAATACAGTTTAATTTGTATATTTATATTAAACCTTAAGGAAAAAAGTTAAGTAATGCTTAAGAATTTTTGGCAGTAAAACATTTTTAAATAATGACTTGTTTCTATACCAAAAAAAAGAAAATAAGAAAACATGACATAGGAAAGTTAATTATTGGTAAGTTGAATACTTTAGACATTTTTTTAAGATACATGTAACTGGTTGGTTTACTTTGCTATATTTACACAGGTTATCCAGTAATGGTGAAGGCATCAGCTGGAGGAGGTGGTAAAGGAATGAGGATAGCATGGAATGATAAAGAGTGCAGGTAGGATATGGGGTGAATATAAGTGAGACCACATCCCATAGGATTAAAACAATGAATTGACTTCTTACATCTAGAGGTTGTCATATGTCCCTCAACAAGAAGCAACAAAAAAGTACTAAAATATACAGGAAACTATAGTATAAAAAATTCAAGAAAAATATCTGCAATCCCAAATAAATAATAAAAAATTAAAACCTATTTTAAATGGTGGACCCTGGCTCATAGAATATGGGTAGGGTTAATCAAGTTAGTAAGCTCAACCTTCCTGTAAATTCTGGGTCAATGATTATACAAAAATATTAATCAGTCCCAATATTATCCATATTTCCTCGAATGATTATGCTACAATATTTATGCATTTTTAGCTCACCAGACTGAAAAAGCTAAGTGCAAATTGCATCCATTGCAGTTGTGACAAGTTTTCCATTAACATTTTCCATTGTGAAACAACCAGGCTTTGATGGAATGGTCAGTTGTTAGTTCCCTTTGTAAATTATATCATATGTGTAGAACTGTTCATTGTTACCAAATATAGGTCAAAATATTTCATTTTGTTAAGTTAGTTAAATGTTCCTTGGTTGTTCTCCTTAAACATTATGTATGAGGATTTCTCCTGTGACCAGCACAGCTACATTCACCAAAAGAAATAGTAACATGTAAATATATTGAAAACAAGGTATATTTCTTTGTTTCTTTAAATAAATTCCTTCTGGAAATCATGAATATTTTCATTGTTAGGTTATTGAGTTTGCAAAAGGATTTTATGTGAGTAATACAGGCTCTGATGACTCTAGTTCAAATCTGATTTTAAAATTTGCATATGTACTCTAAGGTTAATTTAAATTCACAGACAAATGTAGTCCACAAATGTGGAAGGGTCATATAGTGTCCTTACATATGTATGTCTTGTTTGGTTTAATTTTTTCATTTAGGTCCATTTCTCAGAAACCCATTGAGATATGTCAATGATATTATACTACTACAACCCCCTTATAACACTGAACACAGATGAGCAACATTTAGGTCACTTTGACCTACATTTAATGCATGAGTGACTCTGATAAAGTTTTGCCTTTAATTTCATATCCATGGTGTTATATCAATGATACTTCACCACTGTAATCCTTTTAAATTACATGTATGTAATACATGTCTCCAGCAGTTGGGTCATTATGATGCACATTTTGTGCATGATTGACTTGCTTAAATTTTTGTGTTTAGGTACATTTCTCAGAAACCTATTGAGACATATCAATGATACTATACTTATTCATTCATCTTATATAGTACAACAAAAGTCAGCAACATTTTAGTCATCATGATCTATATTTTATGCTTGAGTGGCTTTGATTAAATTTTTATATTTACTTGTATTATTAAATAAACTATGGTCATGTATAAATGATATTTCAAAATTAGTCATCTTATATAGTACAACACAGCTCAGCTACATTTGAGTCAATATGGCGTACATTTTATGGTAGAGTGACTTTGATTAAGTTTTTTCATTTTAGTCTATTTCTAAAAAAACCTGTGATGATATTTCGGTAATATTTTACAAATACAATCATCCTCTTTAGTTCAGCAAAGATTACCAACATATGACCCTCATTTCGTACTTGAGTGACTACATTAAATTTTAGTGTTTGGGTTCTTATTTCAGAAACAGAATTTAGTATTTTTAAAAAGTTAAAAGTTAATGGAAGTAGGATGTGTTATGAAACTTTCTCATATTTAAAATAATTTCCCGTCATAAATAATAAATAGGAATTCTCCGTGCAGGAGGACTGGGCATCCATGTCTTACAGACACACAATCTCTAGTTTTATTTGAAAGGTTCTCCAAAGGCTTTTAATATTGAATTTATCTTTCTAGAGATGCATTTCGGTTGTCAAAGCAAGAAGCTGCCTCCAGTTTTGGTGATGATAGAATGTTAATTGAAAAATACATAGATAATCCACGGCATATTGAAATGCAGGTATTGTAAACATATGATTTTTTGATGTATTGACAGGAATGTTACAGTGGAAAAATGTCTTTGCTTTCTATAATCATAATATCATATATTTATAACTTTAAAAGGAAACAGTTAATAAAATAGAAGACAGAACATATCTTCCAAATAGTTTTGAGTCAAAATGACAATAGATCTTTACTTTCTCTGGTCTTCAAAGGGTGAAATGTTCTGTAGTTCGAGTAATTTAAGATTTATAGAAAGTAGAAAGGTCAATGACTTAAAATAATAGTTCAAGGTGCTCATGACTTCCTCTGTAGTTTATATCTATGATCAAACTGCTGCATATTTACTTTAGGTGTTATGTGACAGACATGGTAATGCTTTGTGGTTGAATGAGAGAGAATGTTCCATTCAAAGAAGGAACCAAAAAGTCATTGAGGAAGCTCCAAGGTATGTTGATTGCTATTAGATTCTAATGGAATGTTATTTTCTGTTCAGTTAATTATATCTGTCGTGTGAACATTCTAATTTTTTCCACTTGTTTTAAAAAAAAATTAATTGAGATTTTTGTGGTTAATGAATTTAAAAAATTCAGTTAGAGTTCAAGTTCTGAAAATATAGTACCAACAAATTTAAAATAAATTACGGGCTTTTGATCTCTCGCAATTGTTCTTATTGGATTATTCATTATATAATTCATTATTAATAATCTTATTTTTTAAACAGTGGTGCATAAATATAACAAACTTTAGTTAAAGGTTCTACATTTTTGATATCAGTATATCATCTTCTGCCTAATTCTTCTTAACTAACAAGTGTTGGATAAAAACAGTACAAGTCTTTCATTTCTTACACATTTTCAAAAACCATGTATTATATATTGTAGTACATTTGTTGATCCAGACATGAGAAGGGCCATGGGAGAACAGGCCACTGCATTGGCTAAAGCTGTGGGATATGATTCTGCTGGTGTGTGTAAAAGTTACATTTTAACATTAATTCAGCAACCAAAACTTGTAAAAAAACAAATTTCTAATTTTTAGCTCACCTGACCCAAAGGGTCAAGTGAGCTTTTCTCATCACTTGGCGTCCGTCGTCCGTCGTCGTCCGTCGTCGTCCGTTAACTTTTACAAAAATCTTCTCTTCTGAAACTACTGGGCCAAATTGAACCAAACTTGGCCACAAGCATCATTAGGGTATCTAGTTTAAAAAATGTGTCCGATGACCCCGCCTACCAACCAACATGGCCGACATGGCTAAAAATAGAACATAGGGGTAAACTGCAGTTTTTGTCTTATATCTCAAAAACTAAAGCAATTAGAGCAAAACTGACATGGGGTAAAAATGTTCATCAGGTCAAGATCTACCCGTCATGAAATTTTCAGACGAATCGGTCAACCCTTTGTTGGGTTATTGCCCCTGAATTGTTAATTTTAAGGAAATTTTGCAGTTTTAGGTTATTATCTTGAATTTTATTATAGATAAAGACAAATTGTAAACAGCAAAAATGTTCAACAAAGTAAGATCTACAAATAAGTCAACATGACCAAAGTCGTTGATTGACCCCTTATAGGAGTTTTTGCCCTTTAAAGACGGCATCCAGCGTAAGCTATCCTTTAAAGATCTTTTCCTCTCAAACCACTGGGCCAAATGAGACCAAACTTTGGTGGAATGGTCCTTGGGTGGCCCTCTTCCAAAATTATGTCTGGCATCCCCGACTTCCAACCGAGATGGCTGCTGTTACTAAAAATAGAAATAAAAGGGGGGTGACTTTCAAAAATCTTCTTATATGAAACTAGAAGTCCAGTTGCAACCAAAGTTGGCAGTAATAGTTCTTAGGAGGTTCTCTTTCAGAAATATCTCCAATGACCCGGACTGTTAACCAAGATGGCCGCCACAGCCAAACTTAGTTTAACATAGGGCCCTATAGGAAAATTCATTGAAAAATCTTCTTGTCTTAAACCACTTGACCAATTGGAACCAGACTTGGCAGCAATGGTCCTTAGATGGTCCTCTTACAGAGGTGTGTCCGATGACCTGGACTGTCAACCAAGATTGCCGCCACAACCGAACTTAGTTTAACATAGGGCCCTATAGGAAAATTCATTGAAAAATCTTCTTGTCTGAAACCACTTGACATATTGGAGCCAGACTTGGCAAAATTGGTCCTTAGCAGGTCTTTTTTCAGAAATGTGTCTGATTTCATGGACTATGAACCAAGATGGCCGCCACAGCAGAACTTAGTTTAACATAGGACCCTATGGGAAATTCACTCAGAAATCTTCTCGTTTGAAACAACTAAGCCAATTAGAATTAGACTTGGTAGCAATGGTCCTTAGATGGTCCTCTTTCAGAATTTTGTGCGTTGACCCAGACTGTCAACCAAGATGGCCGCCACACCCGAAATTAGTTTAACATAGGGCCCTATGGAAAAATTCATTGAAAAATCTTTTTGTCTGAAACCACTTGACATATTGGAGCCAGACTTGGCAGCATTGGTCCTTAGGAGGTCCTCTTTCAGAATGTGTCTGATTTCGTTGACTGTGAACCAAGATGGCTGCCACAGCAGATCTCAGTTTAACATATGACCTTATGGGAAATTCACTCAAAAATCTTCTCATCTGAAACCACTAAGCCAATTAGAATTAGACTTGGTAGCAATGGTCCTTAGATGGTCCTCTTTCAGAATTTTGTGCGATGACCCAGACTGTCAACCAAGATGGCCGCCACACCCGAACTTAGTTTAACATAGGGCCCTATGGAAAAATTCATTGAAAAATCTTGTTTCTGAAACCACTTGGAATATTGGAGCTAGACTTGGCAGCATTGGTCCTTAGGAGGTCCTCTTTCAGAAATATGTCCGATCACCCGGATTGTAAACCAAGATGGCTGCCACACCGACCTTTGTTAAATATTGGACCCTATAGGAAAATTCATTTAAAAATCTTCTAGTCTGAAACCACTTAGCCAGTTGGAACAAGACTTAGCAGAAATGGTCCTTAGATGGTTCTCTTTTAGAAACTGGACTAACAACCAAGATGACTGCCACAGCTGAAATTAGTTTAACATAGAATCCTATAGAAAAACCATCCAAATTGACTGCAACACTTAAATTTTTAGGTCTGCTCAAGGTGAAAAGTTAAATCCAGGTGAGCGATACAGGCTCTTGAGAGCCTCTAGTTCCTTCTTTTAAATACTAATGGTAATGGGAACTTATGAACTATGCCAATTTTGTCCATTTATGTCAGCAGTTAAAAAAAATTCTCAGATTTGTTGTTCTTGGATTTCCTATGCTGTTGTTATATTTATAGGTTTCACAATGAGTGAAAATTAGATATCGCTTTAATATCAACTCGAGTTATTTAATTTGAATGTAATGATAAACAAACCTTTCTCTTATGATCCTTCAGGGGGCAATTGTGTATCAAAATTCTTGACCAATCAAAATATAACAATTTTCATTCACAACCAAGTGTTGACCAATAAATTTTTCATATCACTAGTTACTATCAATTATTAATTAAATTGATTGGAGGTGAGTGTATATTTTATTCAGGTGGATGAAAATGAATTAATACCTACCACTTCTTCTATCCATATATATCTGGAACACCCCTAATCTTTTCACCCCTTATACTTAGTGTATATTTTATTACAGTGAAAATAAACTATACATGTACATTGTTTTATAGGCACTGTTGAGTTCTTGGTAGATTCCAAAAAGAATTTTTTTTTCCTGGAGATGAACACAAGATTACAAGTAGAACACCCTATAACAGAATGTATAACTGGAATAGATATTGTCCATCAGATGATTAGAGTAGCCAAAGGTATGTTAATAACTTACTTTAATTTTGTTATGTAGTCATTGGATTATACGAGCCTTATTGACCACTTTGCTGTGAGAAGGGGATTAGAAGTTACCCAGTATTACAAAGATTTAATCACCACAAAACTCTATCTCATTTGCATATTTACAATAATGTAAAATAATAAATAAGAATGTTTTAAGTAGTATTGTTTCTGTTATATTTGGTGTAAAGAATTTTATTTTTCTTTAATAAAATTTAATGTTTATATTTATGAGACAACAACCATCATATGGTTCAGCAATCATTAAATTCTTATATACTGTGTGTAGTAATATGAAATGTTTGAGATAGTATTTAATGTTTATTTCATAGGAAACAAATTATTACACAGTCAGTCAGATATACCAATAGATGGATGGGCATTTGAATGTAGAGTATATGCTGAGGTATGTCTGTTAGAATAGAATTTTGTGAAACAAGTGTGGGCCAAAAATTATACACAGGGTTCAGTTTAAACAGTTTGCAGTGTATTTGTATAAATTTGTAATAATATTTTTTTTTTTTAATTTTAGGGTTATTTAATTTTAATCTACATCCCAGGGGGTATGCCAGTAATTTAACCTACCCCTGTACCATCATGAGAGTTGTGGAAAATAATATTCTGAATGTCAGTGGAATTTCAATTTTAACCACTGAGAACTGAATTTTGTCCAAGCAACCAATAGTAATGAAACCACCTTGGCATTACCCTCTTGGATGTAGATTACATTGAATAGCCCTAGTTGACATATTTATAAATCTTTTTTAAGATATTAAAAGTTTGTCATGTTTACCTGATATTGTCACCAGATAAGCTAGGAAAATTTATATTTAATCAAAAAGTTTGGTAAATGCATTTTATAGTAATAGGTAAGATGTTTTATTTTTGCGTTGCTTCTTGTGATCAACATCTTTTCTTAAACAAATAAGAAGCTTTTTAGGTAGTTTTAAAATGTAGCTTTTTATTAGCTCACCTGGCCTAAAAGATCTTCTCCTTTGAAACCACTGTGCCAATTTGAAAAAAACTTGGCAGCAATGGTCCTTAGGTGGTCCTCTTTCAGAATTGTGTCCGATTACCCAGTCCATGATCCAAGATGGCCGCTATAGCTGAACTTAGTTTAACATAGGACCTATTGGAAAATCACTAAAATTTCTTCTTGTCCGAAACCACCTAGCCAATTTGAACCAAACTTCGTTGCAATTGTCCTGAGATTGTCCTCTTTCAGAAATATGTCTGATGACCCAGTCTGCGATCCAAGATGCCCACCATAGCTGAACTTAGTTTAACATAGAACCCTATTGGAAAATCACTAAAATTTCTTCTTGTCCTTAACCACTGAGCCAATTAGAACTACACTCGGCAGCAATGGTCCTTAGGTTGCTCTCTTTCAGAATTGTGTCCAATGACATGGCCACTAGCAGAGTATATAGTTTAAGATACGACCCTATGTGAACTACAATAAAAAAATCCTCCATAAAATGACTAAATTGACATGCTTAAAATCTTCTTGTCTGAAACAACAACCACAAGTGCTCAGGTTCACAGGTGAGTGATCAGGCTTCAAGGAGCCTCTGGTTACATGTATGACTAAAACAATTATAAAACATTTTCATTTACTTTTAGGATCCATACAAGAATTTTGGTATGCCTTCAATAGGAAGATTATATAAGTATATAGAACCTGATCACATTGACAAGGTACATGTATATATATAAAATTAAATACATTTGTGAAAAACAAAGGTAAAAACAAGTGTCTTAATGTTTCTACATGTATGTCTTTATATTATAATATAATAATCTATTATACATTGTACATACAGAAGTCTGGCATACTTTCTTATGTAGTTGTCTGATTTAATATTAATAAAAGTATTAATCCTAGATTGTGATTTTGATATTATTTTCTGGATGGGATGATTATAAGTTAATTGGCAAGTAATGCCTATATTTGTCAAAGGCTTTTCTTTGCAGTTTCTTCCCCCTGTAGAAAATGTCATCGCTTAGCTATATAGTAAGTTATAATAAAGAGTAATCGATTTGTGATGTTAAAAACAAATTATTGATATGTATTGATGTTTTTTGTTTTATAGGTCAGATGTGATAGTGGTATTCAGGAAGGTAGTGAAATAAGCATTTATTATGATCCTATGATCTGCAAAGTAAGATATGATTCAGTTAATTTTTAAGTGAATAAATATTCAATTATAATACTTTAAAGTAATTTATTTTCACTAGTGTCAATTTTTTTTCTGTTATATGAATTTTTGTTCATTCACAATTTTGTACCAGGCATATATCTACTATCTTTCATTGAATAATTGCATTCATCCATGAAAATGTAACAAAATTTGGTATACACGTACTATGAACTAAATGGAAATCACAGTATAATTTTGAAATTTGAGTTTTTTCCTTAATATGGCTGTGGCCTCTTATCCAGTATATATAACATATGTTTGATTTCCCCTGACGGGAGTACAAAAACCCTGTTGGTCTCCTTAGATCCTCCAGTTTGAGATTTAAAAATCCCAGTATAAAAAATTTCAGAAGAAACATTTACATTCTTGATGTAGAGGAAGTTCCAGAAACAATGTATCATAAGGTTAATGATACAATAGAATTTTATTACAGATTTTTTTAATATACATATTACACTAGAAAACCTAACTACAACAGGAAAGAGCAAGAAATTACAACAGGAAATTTTCAAAACAAACGTGTTTCAGTTTGGTTTCTGGAAATCCATCAGAATAAGTTTATGATCAGTTTTTGTGTATCTGTAATGAGTTGAAAATTCTTTTTTATCAACTTTTATTGACAAAGAGTAACACATAGTAATAGAAAAAAATATACTCCAGTAAAAGACCAGCAAACTTTAAACACAACATAAAAGTATGTCGATAATAATCCTCCTGTTTTGAGACCCAAACTCCTGATCAAAATCTTAAGATCTCCAGATCAGCCTTTGGCAGTCTGTCACATGTATCATATAAGCAGAAGCATTTGTTTACCCATAGATTGAAAACTATTGGTACAAATGAATATTTTATCAAACCAAAGACAGATATTAGTTTTTGATGATTCTGCATTCAGCCGAGACTCAAAATTACAATATATCGAGTTTAGGTGACTTTTATTTCTTAAGAAATCCAGCTTGATTTGCTGGTCAATAACCTTCTATTGTCGTGGTGTCAATGGGTGCTAAAGATTATCTAATGTGTTTATATTTACAGTTAGTTACTTATGGTGATACTAGACAGGAAGCATTGGATACCATGGTAACAGCTTTAGATTCTTATGTCATTAGGGGTAGGTATACACTTCTTTCAAAAAATCTTTTCTTTATACAGATGTAATATGAGGCAGAAATGCCCCTTCTAAATAATCAATATGGTCATGCATAAGGGTAACATTATTATATTGCAACCGAAATACCACATTCTTTTTATTATGAGACCTCATTATCCAAATTTTTTGAAAATCATATTCAGTGTGTACATATTTTTAAACACATCCAGCTGTCATTGTCCGATGTGTACTTTTTATCAAACCAGACCATCCAGCGTATATATCACCTATAATGGACATCTTTTGGCTGATAAAAAAAATATAAAATGTTAAAAAATCTAAATTTACATGTAGAATGCTAAAATGTATTCTGTATAGAAATGAAAGGAGATATTGGTTAAATTTTGATGAAACAACAATGCCAAAATGGAATGTGATAAGTGCAGTGTAGTGTCATCTACATGTAGCTTTATATCACATGTATACATAATTACTTTCTTTTTCTATTGTTTATGCAAAATGTCCTGTGTTTATTATATAGCATACTGTATGTAAATTTTATTTATATAGGTGTTACTCATAACATTCCATTGTTACACGATGTAGTGACAGAGAAAAGATTTGTAGCTGGAGATATTAGTACTAACTATTTACCAACAGTTTATCCTGATGGATTTGCAGGTAAAGAAATATTATTTAGATAATTTATATGGAGACTTAAATTATTCAAATATATTTTATTTAAATTGTTTTGTTGTTTATATGTAACAATATTGAAAAATTTTCATCACAAATACATGTATTAATATTTAGGGAATGTTTATATCTGCTATTTTTGTATTTTTGTGTATATTGTGATAACCCCTCATCTGTTTTAATCCAATTCCTTTCTAGACATTGGGTAAAAATTTCTTAATGAATTTGGTTGCCAATTACTTGTAGATGTGCAATTAATTTTTGCAATTTTGAATTTTTTCGTAAGTCCAAATAAGGTTCAAAAGATTAAAGTCCTTATTTATACAACATGGTTTATTGAACTTCTGTGTTTTCTGTCATGAGGATCTGATTTTGTTATTTATGGTTGTGTGCAGGAAGTAGTGTTCAGTTAAGGGTAATATTTCATAATTATGTCTCCCAAACGAAGTGGGAGACTTATAGATTTTGATTTGCGATTTTTATCGAACATTTTTGCCTTGAGGGTTTAAACAAATTATATTTTAGTGAATTCAGAAATGTTTCAAGATTCTAATATTTCAAATACTTAGAAAGTGGTAAAGGATAAAAATTGCATTTTTTTCAATAACAAAATGCAATGTGTACTGGTATAAAAAAAAACAACTTAGAATGTGCATATCTTGAGGCATGCTCATTGTCCCTTACCTCATTTGATCCTTCTACAAGGATGTTAATTGAAATGAAGGAATGCAGCACAGCATATGTGTAAACATGGTTGCACAGGTCATGGAAAGTCTTTAAATTTCACTTCGGTCTTTGAAGGTCATTGAGAAGCAAGTAGAATGCTTAAAAGTCATGGAATTTAAGGCTTTGTCATGGAAATTTGCTTGAATTTCATTGTTTTACTACCAGTCTATGTGAACTTTTGAAAGTAAAATCTTAATTTGCACATTTATTATTTTATAAAGTAAATTATTCTGCACTGTTATTGATAGTACCGACATTTTGTCTGTGAAAGAAAAGCATTCAAAAGGTCTTCAATGAGGTATGGTGAAGCAATGAAAAGGTCTTGAAATATCATGGAATTTGAAGTTTAAGAGTCTTTATGAACCATGGTAATGTGATTGAACATTTTCTAGCCTGTCCTATAGTGGTTAATAACTCCACCATTTTTTAACCATTTTGGAATTTGAATCTGTTTTATAAGATTATGATTTATTGTTTCTGATTTCCAGATTTTGGACTTTAACCACTGCTGATGAAACAGAAAGTGCATCAAAATTGGTACCAGAGAATGTCTACTTTAGTTTCTTCTTCCTTCTTTCTTGTGACTTTCAGGTTGACTTGGAAAACATTTTTTTTCAAAATTTATATCTGAATTGTAGGTAAATCACTGTCATTAGATGAAAACCATGAGTTATGTGCCATGGCTGCAGCTATTTATATAAAAGATCAACTTAACTCAAGGACATTTACTAATCAGTCCAGGTAAAATGTGATTTAGTGACTTTCTGGAGAATTTTTTTTCTAATTAACAAGAAAGATGTTATTTTTGTTTTGTATGTAAATACTTATCATCTTGTATTGTGTGAATTTGAAAAAATACAGCCTATGAATATCATACTTAAATGTTCCAGATAGACAATTTTTGGAAAACATGCTTAACTTAAACAGTTTCATTTGCTCCTTGTACATGTTCATTTTATCATAGAAGTTAAATATATTTGTTATATCCTTTAATATGAAAAAAATATGTTTTTGAAAGATTTTTTTGTATTTGATATCATTTGTAGAATTCCAATGAACTCTAATGATTCTGCAGAATGGACTTTAGTTGTAAGTCAGCCAGAAACTGAACCAGTACATATGAAAGCATCAATTCAAGATGGTAAAATAAATGTAAGTGACTTCATTATAAATAGAAATGTAATCATCAAAATTTAGGTCAAAGGGGTGGTGCGACCTCAATGTCATGGTTGACTGATCATGATTTACGTGTTTGTTTGGAAGCAGGGCACAGTGTCCATTGGACACATATTCTTGTTTTTAATATTATTAATTACACTGAAGGTGAAATATGAAATAAATTGTAGTAGAATGAATTTTTAAAAGTGACTATAAAATCTAGAAAACTTGTCATTCTTATGAAACTCATAGCGCTTATAGTGTTGTAGTCATTAACACATGGGCTGGGCCTTTAGATTCAAATATATTAAACTGAATGATATGAATATGAAGCCCCAGCCATGTGTAAATGACCACAACTCTATAACCCCCACAAATTATTTCTATTCTAATAGGACAAATATGCTAATTTTGTTTATTCGAATTGTCCTATATTTATTAGACATTGGATTGGCTGTTTGATTTCTCTTACGATTAATATGTTGTAATCTATCTTTTTAAGGGTCTTCGCTGGTCATGTTTTTGAATTCTTGTCAGATGTTTAGAATCATCGGGTTTTATCCATTTGAATGCCATAAATTATTTTTCCCACTAACACCCATTTTTTTTTTGCATGCAGAATTATTAGCCATTTGTAAAATCTTATAAAGTCCTTGTTATTATTTAATGGTTTTTGAGAAATAAAACTTGTCAATGATAAAGCTATGTAAAATCAAGAGAGCATATTTTTCCCACCAAATTTTATGGCTTATATCTCGAAAACAAGCACATGGACCTACAATTTTTTTCTTGCTCTTTTAGTTCCTTTTTTAATCCACTATCAATATTTACCAGTGTTATGAAAAGCTTGTTATTTTGAAACTAAGCAGCAAACATCCTTAAAGAGCATATTTTGAATAATATTATTTTCATAAGATAAACATTTGCACAGTCAAATTATATAATTCATCATTTACACAAGAAAAATTAATAAAACACGTTTTACTTACTTAACGGTAACCGTCACATCATTTAAAAATCAAGATGGCACGGCCTATATAAATGTGTATTGCAAAGTACAACTTCGTCATAATTGTTGTTTTTCACAACTGTTGTGGTTGTATCATATGATTTCTTTGTAAAGGTGAACAATTTGGTGCGGAAGAAGATACCTTTTCTTGGTAAAGCTGACACATTTCACATTTACATAAAAGCTTCTATATGCACGTAAGCGTGGATATACTAGGTAGTATATTGTTTGACAAAATATAGGATATCATAATAGAATTACATAAAATGATACTGTTTGTTAATTTTCATTGATATTATTTTTAGATGGATATAGGAGGCAAAACATTGTCATTTTCTGATAGTATTGATATTTCATCACCATTAATAGAAACCGAAATGAATGGAAAGTCAAGAATTTTTCAGGTAATTTGCATTACCTGCTTGTATTTAATTGAAAATATTTAAATTTCATTTATTCTTATTTATTATACACCCGCTTTTGAAAAAAGCAGGGTATATAGTATTCGTTGTGTCCGTACGTTTGTCTGTTCGTCCGACCTTTGTATCCGCAACTCCTCCTAAACTACTGAATTGAATTTGATGAATTTGATGAAACTTTCAGAGAATTTTCATCCCATTTGATTGGACCAATTTTTGGGGTTTCCCATAGAAAAACATGGACTTTGACTTTCAATGTGATAGGGGGTACCATGATGCAATCCGCAACTCCTCCTAAACCACTGTATGGAATTTGATGAAACTTTCAGAGGATCTTTATTACATGATGCCATAGTGCACCTGCTATTTAACATTTTGATCTGATGAATATTTGGGGTTACCCATACCAAAACATGGACTTTGACATTCATTGTGAAAAGGGTACCATGATGCCATCCACAACTCATCTTGAACCACTGAATGGAATTTGATGGATCTTTCAGAGGATCTTTATTACATGATGCTGTTGTGGACCTCCTATTTTAGATTTTGATCTGACTAACATTTGGGGTTTCCCATAGAAAAACATGGACTTTCAATGTGATAGGGGTACCATGATGCCATCCGCAACTCCTCCTAAACTACTGTGTGGAATTTGATGAAACTTTCAGATCTTTATTACATGATGCTGTAGTGCACCTCCTTTTTTAGATTTTGATCTGATGAATATTTGGGGTTACCCATACCAAAACATGAACTTTGACATTCATTGTGATAGGGGTACCATGATGCCATCCGCAACTCCTCCTAAACCACTGAATGGAATTGGATGAAACTTTCAGAGGATCTTTATTACACAATGCTGTAGGGCACCTCCTATTTTAGATTTTGATCTGACCAACATTTAGGGTTTCCCATACCAACACATGGACTTTGCCATTCATTGTGATAGGGGTTCCAGTATGCCATCCACAACTCTGCCTAAACCACTAAATGGAATTGATGAAACTCATCTCACTGCTGTTGGAGTTTTCCTATCCAAAATATTGACATTTCCTTTCATGTATCTTATGTAAGGCGGTGTATCAAGTAGTGAGCTTTGCTCACAGTATTTCCAGTTTAATTTGGTTTTTTTCACCATTGATTTTTTTCTTCAAATTTTAGTATAATTACATGTATATTGAAGTAATGGACTTCTGTTTGCAAAAGAAAAAAAATCCTCAAATTTTAGCATATTATAAAGGCTTGAGAGATATTACGATGTCACAATAGGTATCTCTTGTCGACTTCATTACCTCCCCCTGCTACTTGTATTTGATGAAAAAAAATCCTGACAGCTGTTATGCTGATATTATTAAGTAAGTTTTGATAATGGTGATATATGGAAAATGTCAAGTTGTAATGATTTAAAATAAACATATTTTAAATTAAAAACAAAAGTTTTAATTTAAATATTTTAAATTTATTTTTATATTTTTAGCTTGCAAAAAGAATTGGTGGTGGAAATTATGAATTGAGATTCTTTGGTACTGTGGTAAGTCAAAATGAAGTTTACAAAATTAATATATTTATTTTAATGTGTTAAAAGATGTAATTGCTTTCAATCATAGTTCCATTAATTATTTAAGTTATTTGTAAAGGTAAGAAATATTTTTACAAGACCTAGCCTCAGTGAAACCAGTTTAATATAGAAATTACTGTTTTATAAGCAACCAGTCAGCTTATTGAAATCCTAAGTTTTAATATTACCAAATATATATATATATATATAGAAAATTTGTTTCTGTTCATTGCTTCGCAAAAGCAAACATTAGTGAACTATGAATATACTGAATGTTCGGTTGGAAAACTGCAAAAATAATTAATGTTCAAGTGGAAATCCTCAAAAGTATTTAATGATCAATAAATGTTTTATTTACTTTCAAATTTATTATTCCATGAAAATTTAAAATTGAAATAAGATTTAGGCTGATTAAATATAGACAAATTATGGTAGTATTGTCTTATGTAACAATAAACTTTTCATTGTAGTTCCCTGTAACAGTGATGGATGAATACTCTAGTCAGATGATGAAACTCATGCCACAAAAGACCGAGGCAGATGTATTAACATTAATTGTGGCTCCAATGCCGGGTATGATCAAATCTGTAACTGCTGAAGTCGGACAAATGGTAATTGTATAAACCAATATGATACAACTTGAAGTACTTAAACCTAAATAGCACAATTATTATCCAGTAATGATAATTCAAACCATATTCTTTCCAAGATATAAATATCTTCTGAAATAATATATGAAAACCGATAACTTGATTAGTTATAGAAGCTCTGTAGGCTGGTTAATATGGTTAGATAAAAATTCATCAGATTAATATGGAGACAGATTTCTGAAAAAGTGGGT
The DNA here is from genome assembly GCA_028015205.1 of Mytilisepta virgata. Lineage (NCBI taxonomy): Eukaryota > Metazoa > Mollusca > Bivalvia > Mytilida > Mytilidae > Mytilisepta > Mytilisepta virgata. The sequence goes on along the minus strand of CM051518.1, from coordinate 46,980,794 downwards.
TTTTAAATCTACATTTTTAATAAATATTTTGGATTTTTAAAATTTAAGCTTTTTTCTACTCTTGGATTATGGTACATGTATATACAAATTTTTACGACTGAACAAAAAACTTTATTTAAATATAAAAGGTAAGTATTTATATGGAATTAAAGATGTAGTGGCATTTATTGTAGCGAGCGCAGCTAGTGCTATAGGAGCATATGCATTTTCTGCATATGGGTCATTTACAAAAGTCTAATGGGGGCAGCCATATTGTGCTACATACTAAGGCTAGGAAAAGTTTCGTTCTCCGGAAACGGAAGTAAGTAATGTAAGGGAAATAACTTGCTTCAAATTATAATTTTAGAGTCAGAATCGTGATACCTGAAATGAAAGGGCTATTGCTGTGCTCGCATCATTGGCCATGCCAACAGCATGGAAGAGTTTAAATATTTAAATGCATTCATTTTACATGCATAAAACATGTCTGTTGAGTATTTCTCTTTGTTTTATATTATATTATAAGCTTTGCAAACAAACGTACTATTATGTAAAGAATGTGTTGTTATTTAAGGTATCTGAAGGTATGGAAGTGTGTGTTTTAGAGGCCATGAAAATGCAAAACAGCTTAGTAGCTGCCAAAACAGGAAAGGTAATACATATAATTAGAATGGACATAGTATGAGTACATGTTTATTTGTATTTGCTATCTATATGATTTATGGAAAATGATATAATGAGGGAAAGAGTTAAAATTTTAGTTTGTTAGTATTATGTGTAGTTTGCTATATCATGGAAGACTGGAGTTACCAGGAGAACCACTGACCTTGGCAGAAATATTATCAATCCTTGTCATTTACAATCGGAATCTAACCTTACTGTAATTTCTCTAATATTCATCACTAAAAAACACCTATTTTTGAGGAAATTTGAAAAACTGACGAAAAAATTAGGTTTTTGTTGTTATGGGATTGTTGATGACTTCCAATAGATTGACTTGTTCAGTGAATGGTAAGTATAACAAGATGAAATGAAACCCCATACTTGCCATGTTGTTTTTCATGTGTTTTTTTACAAATTGATCATCAATATTCATGAAAATTGCCATTTTAAATCCAAAAACAATAACGATGACAAACCAAATGAACACCAGGTTTTCACATGATGGCAACACATGTTGTCTTAATGCAGATTCGAAATGGAAACTAATGAATATTTATTGGATTTGTTTCATTTGTCTTTATATTGGATCAATGTCAGTTTTATTTATAGGTTAAAGAAAAGGAAATATGAAGTAAAATTTGTTTAATTTTGTAATATTAACTTACATGTATTCCTAGTTAGATAACGTGGAATCAGAAGTGTAATTATACTGAACTTGATTTTGTTGTTACTATCTTGAGCAAAAAATCAATTAATTTTTTTTTTTAATTTTGTTTTTATGACATTTATTTTTGTTTTGGATGAATAAACTTATTTGTTCAAAGTCATGATTTTCCCCAATGTTTTAAATGGTAACTAGTCTTTTAACACTTAAAGACTTCTATTACTGAATACCATAAAATCTCAAATTTTTCATCACTTTTTGAATTTTGTGGAAAAACTAACTTTTTAAAATCTTGAATTTTTTTGTCAGTTAAGAAACTTTCAAGTTGGGATCGTCATGAAGCTGGAATTTTCAACATTATTCCAAAACATAATAAGTTCTAGTCATTAAAGACTTGATGATGACTAGAACTTATTATGTTTTGGAATAATGTTGAAAATTCCAGCTTCATGACGATCCCAACTTGAAAGTTTCTTAACTGACAAAAAAATTCAAGATTTTAAAAAGTTAGTTTTTCCACAAAATTCAAAAAGTGATGAAAAATTTGAGATTTTATGGTATTCAGTAATAGAAGTCTTTAAGTGTTAAAAGACTAGTTACCATTTAAAACATTGGGGAAAATCATGAATTTTTACTGAACACCATGGCAACCTTCATGCAAAATTGAAGTCATTGTCTGAATAATTTTTTTCCCTGAGATTGTTCTCTTTGAACCAAACAGTTATTATTGGAATCCTTGAGAAATGGCAGCAACAAATACAATTAACAGGAAATATTTCTAATATTGGCATTATTTCTGATATACAGGAAATATTTCTAATATTGGCTTTATTTCTGATGATTTTGTTTTATAGAGCAACAGTATCCAGTCAGCAGCTCGTAGAGCCTTAGCTAGTTTTACTGTTAAAATGAACACATTCTGATCTTTCTATCCAAATTATTATTACTAGCAAGCAGTAGAACTGCAAAAATTGGTTGGATGGCTCATTTAATGGTAAAACTAGCTAAGTGTCTATACAGAGTCATACTATCCTGACTCTCTGTTGTGTTTACATTTTTATTTTGTGATCTTTTATGTTATATTTTGTGTGGGGTTCTGTCTGTTGAGTGGCATTATCCATTTTTGTTGTTTAAAAGTAATTCATAATTATCTATGACATATCTATGCTTAATCCTACATACAGGTATATGTATCATCAGATCATATTTTTTAGCTCACCTGGCCCTGGCATGTGAGCTGTTGTCATCACTTGGTGTCTGTCATCTGTCGTCATTGTAAACTTTCCTTTAAAGATCTTCTTCTCTGAAACAATTGGGGCAATTGGAACAAACTTGGTAGCAATGGTCCTTAGGTGGTCCTCTTTCAGAATTGTATCCGATGACCCTACCCGTCATCCAAGATGGAACTTAGTTTAACATAGGGCCTAATGGGAAAGTTCACTGAAAGATCTTCTTGTTTGAAACTAGAGAGCCAGTTGTAACTTGAGAGCAATGTTCCAGGCTGCCAGTCAAGATGGACATAGTCCAGGTGAGCGATACAGGCTCCCAGTTTTTCTAGTTCATATATTACATGACATTTCTTTGCATACTTTTCTAGCATAAAATTATGACAAATTGTTCTTTCCAGATAGCACAGAAAAACCTCATATTATCATTATAAAGCATAAATTTAGTTTCTCCATACTAATAATCCAGAGAAGATAATAGAAAACTTATGAATCTTGAACCATTCTTGGTAAATTAAAACTCACAAAGTTTTTTTTATATTAAATTCAAACTTTAAAATTACTATTTTTGTTACAGATAAAAGCAGTTAATTTTAAAGAAGGACAGACAGTGGATGAGGGAGACATAATTGTAGAACTGGAGTAAAGTGTTCAGAATATCATTTATAAGTGCTGCCACAGATAGCGTCAGCTTTCATAATAAGCTGTTTGGTGCATTGCAACAAGGACTACCACTGCCAAATTATGTGTCTTTGCCTTTCAAATTATTGGATTTTAAATGCAAACATAGCAGTTGAATATTGCATTAGATATGAATTAACAATTGATTAAGGCATGTTCAATCTGTTAAGGCATGGTTGTTCTTTTTCCGTCAAGAAATGGAGATTGGGAATTAGAATTTTGAGAGCATTGTTTTCTACTTTAATAATATTTTTTGAAAGTGGAGAGACTGGAATTTTCAGATTTCCTTTAAATATCACATTTTTATGTATTAACAGGAAAAATCTTAAAAATTGTTTAAAATGCTATTAGAAATATGTTTACTTTTAAAATATTTCAAGGAATACATATATTTTGTTTTGCTAACTGGAAAAATGTAAAATCATTATGGTGACAGGTGACAACAAAAAGTCTTACACTATTTACATTTAATATATTTGATTAAAAATAAATGGATATAAGATGATATTTTCTTAGAAAAAACTTTTAAGTTAATATATTTTTTAAATGATGTTTCTACAATTTCAGTTTAACTGTTTCATCAAGAATTTCTGTTGATTTTTTTTTCTTATATTTTATAGCGATTTGATTTTCAGATCTATCTTAGACCATTGTGTGTAATCATGCTCTGAAATTAAGATTTCTTGGTAGACAAACTCATTTCAAAATATGACATTGTTGTATGCTGATCGAATGCGTATGTATATAAATATGTGTGAAGTTAATTCGTATATACTGTGTGAAGTTTTACCCTGCGAGTAATATTTTGTTGAATGACTTGTGATTGATTTATAAACAAAATTGAAGTCATTGTCTGAATAATTTTTTTCCCTGAGATTGTTCTGTTTGAACCAAACAGTTATTATTGGAATCCTTGAGAAATGGCAGCAACAAATACAATTAACAGGAAATATTTCTAATATTGGCATTAAAGATTTATAGGTGTGTAAGACTACATTTCTATTATTTCCAAAGTGATCTGTGATATTTTTTTTGACTAACATTTTTTTATGTTTCTATATTTGGATAGACTTCAGGTACATGTATTTTTTCTTTTAATGAATAAAAGTTTGGTTGTTTTTTTTATCATATTTTAAACAAGTTCGTAAAATAATAAACTGCTGAATCCATGAATTTAACCTGTACATGGTATATTTCATCCAAATGAATTAAAATGTTGTTTTACCATTTCTACCTCCACCAAAGTTATGAAAATATATCTGGCAACGAATCAAAATTTTGCAATATTCTCTAAAGAAGTATAGGTTGAAGCATAAATATATAAATTTTGATGTTTTTCTACTATTATTATGATATATGATCAATAAAGTGCTATATATATGTATTATTTGTTTACTTGACATGATTTTATGACTGTTTGTAGTCCGAGATTTCACTGATGTCAAATTGCCAATTTTAGAATTGGCTAGGGCTGTTGGACATCAGAGTGCACTTTGTATATAAAACTGGGAAATATTGCAAACAACAGGTAAATGCTTTTTGAATTTCAAAATAATTTTTCTGACAAGAAACCTCTGTTTTTATTCTGTGACCATTTGAATAATTGTCTCCCAAAATTGAATTTACCGTAGTCATTTTGAGATTGCTGCTTTTGATCAGGCGAAATGAAATTAGATGATACAAATTTGTCATGTATACCAAGCAGGTGTTATAATTAAATTATTTATAATTAGGAGACATAATTTTAAATTTTAAATGTCTTGAAAGGGAAAATGGTTATTGAATTGACTGGTAGAAAAATAAATGTTTAAATCGTAAAACACTTATAAGTGCGGATTCTAAACAGAATCGCCAATATTCCCAGTTTTATGTATGGAGTACACTCTTAAATCCACTGCCAGGCAATTATAAAACTGGTGTGTTGGTGTTAGAGGAATCTTGGACTAGAATCTTTGCAATAAGCATAATTTATAGCTTCAGTGGGGTGTAACAGTACACCATAGCATTACTGATGGGAGATTGAGATTTATGGATGGAACTTACTGCAAGGGGTGAAACCATGGAAGCTGGGTGTTAAATCATTTCTTATCATCATTTCCAATAGCAATAAATTGTGTGTCACATACTTCCTTGAAAATGATTGTAGCATTAGTGATAAAGTAATAAAATTTTGAGAGAAAGAAATCATTGGACATTTTGCTAGTAAAAAAATAATTTTTTTCTGGACAAAACAAGAGTTCTACATGTTTTAGGTAAGTCTATTAAATGTAATAGTCAAATTCTGAAAATTAACACCAAAATTAATAAGAAAAGGGGTCAGTAAAAAGGGGGAGTGACAATGTAATATATATGCATAGAAACATAACAAAAACAAACATGTGCTATGTTGCACCCCTTATGCTCTGAAAGCTTTTAAATTCAAAGTTTATATCATATATCATCTGCAGAAGCATTTATTTACATTATATACTCAGTTTTGCTCTGGAGTCTGGTTGTAAGTTAATCATACTAACAGACCATGTTATATAATATATATAGTATTCATTTTTATGAGTTTTTGGGTGATGTAATCATGCTTGCTTGCTTTGTACTATTTAATAGTTTTCTCAAATGTTATATAACAGCAAAGATATGATTTATAAAATTGTCAGATATGATTGTTAGTGAATCTTTTTATCAGTTTGATATTTTTCCTTCCAAAGGAATTGTTATATTAAAGTACAAAATAATAATAATAATAAAAGGTCACTATAATGTGTTGTCTTACGATTTTCTTACACACAGAGGTATGAGGCTTTGTATTTTAAAAGGCTTTCTAATGTATGTTCTAACTCCATTAACAGGCTATTCATTAAAAGACAGAGTGAGAAACTAAAACAAAATGTTTGCAGTTTAGTATTGGTGGACAACGGAGCATAATCATTAATTGAGAAAAAGCTCTGTAGGTATTCTTGATTTTAAGTTCACAGGTCAAACAGCCAAGGTCATATATATATAGTGGAGTTTTTGATATTTTTAGTAATACTCTCAGCAGCCATTAATATTTCTGGAAGAATATTGAAATTAATGATAATCTGTGAGTAGAGGGTGACACTATTTTTTGTTACCAAAAGGTCAAGGTTACAGGGTTTTAAGTACATAGCTTAGAAGTTCAGTCACTCTGCTGATGGCTGTTTTCAGCTCACCTGAGGGTATGTGAACTTTTGTTATCATTTGTCATTGAATTTTTAAAATCTCATAAAACTTCTGTGACAAATGAACATGCTATGAAATAATTATTGAATGTGAACAGCCAAGATAACTGTTTTTAAGAAGGAAGGCTAGGTGAGGTGAACTTTATGGGTGAAACAGTCCGTATGAAATAGGCAGGGATGACAACAAACATAAGTTATTTTCTTTAAATGAGCAACAGTCCCCCCCCCCAAAAAAAAAAAAAACAAAAAAAAAACATAAGGGGACTCAGGTCCTACAGAGCAAGTTTCTGCTGCCTCTTGCCTCTTATAAAATATGTCATGTTGCTCCAGTGAGGTCCAGTAAAACCGTGTTTTGGGATAGAGAAAACTACAATAGATGGAAGAGATTGGATGTCATCTGGGAAACTGATATTCCTTTTAAGGATCTACAGGTTTGTTATTACGGCCGTAAAAGTTTTGAAGCAATGTGAGTTGTCGTCAGAAACTTTGCATCCGTCGTTATACAATTCATCCGATCTCTGAAAACGATGGGCCTCCAAACTTTGCAGGAATAATCTATGGAAGGGTTCTATGAAATTTCCTCATTTCATTTGGGTCGGATGAAAAACACTGCAGCCACGGGCAATTCTTGATTCTGATTGGTCAAATTTTCCAATACTAGAACTAAAATGCCAAATCTTTCCAAACTTTATAGGGATAATGATTAGGAGACCATCTATAAAAAAATCCTCATTTAGTGTTGATCGGATGGCACACATGGCGGCTATGGTGACGCATTGCTTTGCATTGAAGCGTAAGGTAAATCACAATATAATCTCCCCTGAAACTGTAAGGCCATTAATAGCCAAACTTATCAGGAACAATGAAGGGCCCATCTACAAAAAGTCCTCATTTGGCGTTGAAAGGTTGGCATATATGGTGGCATATACGGTGACACATAAATGTACATGGAGCGATTCAGGCTCACTTGAGCCTCTTGGTTATGGTTCACAATCGCCGTTTAAAATTGTTCATAAGGATGTTACGGATGGTCACATTATGGGGATGGTATGTAAGGACCAGTGGAACACGTTTGTTAGATTTCTGACCAGACTTTAAGGTATCCGGACCATAAATGACCACGTGATTATTTAAAAGTTCCCGGATGTTTCATAGAACGCAATTGAAATGACGTCGGTAATTATCGGCAGACTTCGGAAATGCCAATATAACTGACTTATTTTACAGACTCTGCATATAAGCAACGAAGTGTTGTTCAACTTGAGATAAATATATATACAAAATTCCAGCTTTAAATTGTTTGGTTCAGCCGTTCACGGTCAAAAAGAGATACAATTTTAGATTATGATCTATTATGGTTCGGATACCTTAAGGCGTTGGGTCTGGTCAACTTGGAAATATATTCAAAAGCCCTGTCAATGGCCGTTTGGTGATAAACTCTCCTAAGGAAGAAGATGGACATCTTGTCACACTGCAGTCTGAAATCCTCTGCATTGCTACAGATGCGTCTAAGTCTAAGAAACTGAGATTTAGGGATGGATTGCATCTTTGCAAGACTTAGGTTGAAAAGAGGAATAGGTCAGGTAGCAGTGTGAGTCGGTAGGTTTATAAAAGGCCTAAGTTTCGATGCTTCCGTCAACCAATTTACATGTCAAGTCAAGGAACGACAATTGGATGTAAGACGACACGAAATCGATGAAAGACTGGAGTTCCTCGTCGGAGTCATCTATATACATTTTAAATAGGCGAGGAATGGGTCCATATGTAGGTTGATTCTCCACAATGGGCATAAATATTTCGTGCAGAAAGCTAGAAATATTTTCTGTAGGACGGCTACATGCAGGAACTATGAGTCTTCCTCGGTTCTCTGTTTTATGAATTTAACATATCTAAAATTCATTACCTATCTTTAGGTAAAATCTTGAAGTGCGTGGTTCAGAGGTGATGAGATTTTTAGCCAACGATGGAAAGATGTCTTCATCGATAGACGAGGATAGAATGTCTTTCACATGTTTTTGATTATCCTTAGTGTTGTCAGAAGAAAGTTTTTGATAGAAAGTATAATAAGATAGCTGAAACGCTCCATCTCTCACATAAGTGATGGAGTCCCAGGCAACTACAGCACCCCTCTTATCAGCCGGCTTTATGACAATCTCTCGACAGAGCTTAAGCTGTTTGAGGGCTGTTTGGTCTCTGGGTTGAGGTTATGTATTTTGAGAGGTCGACATTTTTTATTTTGGGCCAAAGAAGTATTGGTCAAGAGTAGGAAACCACAAAGACTTGTGTAAAACTTGAACTACTCATGTGAACTTTAGCAAGGCGTCAATCAACTTCTTCGGTAGAAGGTGGACATCTTGTCACACTGCTGTCTGATTGATCATGTTGGCTATCCTTACCAAAAAAAAAGGCTTTCAGAAGAAGTCGACGGAAAAATGCATCTACGTCAATGTGGTTCTGAAAACGGTCAGCAGTAGAGGTTGGAGGTGCGAAATTTAAACCTTTGGACAAGAGACTCTTTTCAGCAGGGGAAAGATTGACTGAAGATATCACACACCGGACAGTTTCTTCAGCAAGTGAACTGGATTCGGAAGTGTTATGAGTCTTTTATGAGAAACCAGGGACTGGCTTTTTTACTTTTATTTTGATTAAAAAATGTGAAAAGTTCTGAATTTAAAGAGCGGATGTAGGATATAATGTCATTAGCGATATAGCGAATGCAAGAGGAAAATAATTTATTCTTGTAAAATAACTTGTTCTGTTGAAATATATTCAACTTGGTTTGTAAAGCATGAACAGTAAGTCCTACAGGTGAGAGGAAATATTTTGAAACTTTCTCAGATTCTTAACCATATAATGCCATTGTGCACCTTCTATTTTATTTATTGGTCAAAATCAGTTTTGGGGTTTCTTTTTCCAGAACAAGATTATGACATTGCAAGCGGCAGGGGTATCATTTTGTGAGCTTTGATCATAGTACCTCTAGTTTATACCCGTTTGCACTTTTGATAATGAACAAGAACGTCGTGCATTCCTAGTAGTATATATGCTGTTCTAAATTATGATTTGTGGAGGAGCCGGAAGTGACGCAACCGGAACCGGAAATGACGTCACAGGAAGTGGTTTGCGCACATGCGCAACCGGAAGTAATGTGTTTTCCTCCATTTGTTTGCGGAAGTGACGTAAGTCACGTGCCAGGACCCAGATGTGTGGTCTGCACATGCGTACCCGGAAGCGGAAGTACCCGGAAGTAGTATGCGCTGCTCTTCTCTTGCTCATTGCTGTTTTTCTCTTGCTCTTTGCAAAAACAGCGATGAGCAAGAGAAGAGCAACGATGACGAACAGCAACAAGCAGCAGGACCGAAATGAGAACGCGAGTAAGGTCATGATTAGCGATGAGCAGTAAAGAGAAGCGAAGAGCGGCATGGAGCAAGAGAAGAGAAACGAAGTGCATCATAGAGCAATGAAATGGACGGCCGTTGCTAAGGCTGTTGCTAAGTACACCCCTCCATTGATCTAATGATGACAGCATCACATGGAGGTAAGGGGACATAATCCAATCCTACCTTTGGTCCTCACAGAAAACATCACCCGCAGATGAAAAGAGCGGGATAAGGGGAGATAATCCAATAGGTACTTCGTATACTCTCGGACTTCGACATAACAGTGAGAGTATCAGTTCCTAATATATACTACTATTCCTACAAGTTAATTTTGCTAACAAAGGTCTAGATGCCATCAACCTTGGCATATGTGTATGTCTATGTAAATAGACCAGGTCAGTAAGAAGAAGAATCAGACTAGTCAGCCGATATGTATTGTAAAGAAAAGAAAACCAAAGACCAGACCAAGAGCGATCTCGTCCAAGACGCCATGACAGCTTCCAATATTCCTTTGACAGTACCACTTGGTGGAGGAACGTATGCAGAGCTGACAAAATGGAAAGGTAGCAAGAGAGTGGATTTGAGATGTTGGGAAATCGACACGGTCCCCACCAAGAACGGAGTGAGCTTATCTTTGATACAACGGAAAGCCTTATGCGAGACTACCGATGTTCTGGATGATTTGATCGGTAGAGTAAAGGATGAGGAGCCAGTGGACTGGAGATATCACATTGGGGACGATGTATTCGTCAGGGTCAAAACTCCATACCCCACGATTTGGATAAGAAAGCACTTTATACCCCGCGGAGAATGGACCTATCGTCCCACAAAGAGAGGAATCGGCTTTGACACCTTCGAATTGAAAGAACTGAAGAAGATCATACTTTTGTTTGAAAAGAAAGAACCAGAACTTAAAACTTGACTGATGTAGATTTTGTAAAAATGTAACATACAATATGAAACTGTTTCATTTGTGTTTGTCATCATTACACGATAAATATCCCAGTATACAATCACATCGATCAGTCTTGATCTACCACTCAAAACGACAACATGAGTACGAGTGGCCTTCCGATCCCCATTCCATGAGCAGCAGCAGCAGCAGCGAAAACAGTGACAAATAGCACAAAAAAACCCGAAATGAGCACGCGAGTAAGGTCATGAGTAGCGATGAACAGCAAAGAGCAAGAGAAAGACAGCGATGACGAACAGTAAAAAGCTGCAGGAGCAACAGCAGCAGCGAAAACAGCGACAAGTAGCCCCCAAAAACCGAAATGAGCACGCGAGTAAGGTCATGAGTAGCGATGAACAACAAAGAGCAAGAGAAAAACAGCGATGAGCAACAGCGATGAGCAAGAGAAAAACAGCGATAAGCAAGAGAAGATCATCGATGACGAACAGCAAGAAGCAGCAGCAACAGCAGAAAACAGTGACAATTAGCACCAAAAATACTGAAATGAGTACGCGAGTAAGGTCATGATTAGTGATGAGCAGCAAAGAGCAAGAGAAAAACAGCGATGAGCAAGAGAAGAGCAGCGATGATGACTGCAACAAGCAGCAGGAACGACAACAGCAGTGAAAACAGCGACAAGTAGCCCCCCAAAAACCGAAATGAGCATGCGAGTAAGGTCATGAGAAGCGATGAACAGCAAAGAGCAAGAGAAAAACATCGATGAGCAAAAGAAGAGCAGCGATGAAGAACAGCAACAAGCAGCAGTAGCAGCAGCAGCAGCGAAAACAGTGACAAGTAGCACAAAAAAACTGAAATGAGCACCAGAGTAAGTTCATGATTAGCGATGAGTAGCAAAAAGCAAGAGAAAAACGGCGATGAGCAGCAAAGAGCAAGAGAAAAACAGCGATAAGCAGCAAAGAGCAAGAGAAAAACAGCGATGAGCAGCAAAGAGCAAGACAAAAACAGCGATGAGCAGTAAAGAGCAAGACAAAAAACAGCGATGAGCAGCAAAGAGCAAGAGAAAAACCTGGGTAGGTTTGTGATGACCAGTAAAAAAAATCTATGTGATATACAACACTGTACAAGACCGAACACTTTATGTATATCAAAAATTAAGGGGGGCATACAAATTTATGAACAAAGTGCAACAACATGAAAAATTAGGAAAATTTTCTTCAAATGACATCATACTCCTTCATGCACATCTTCAATATGTCGATAAACATTCTGCAAAATTTCCAAGATGCATTAAAAGTAAGTCTGCAATCGACCGTGGGTTTCCGACGATAGATTGAATACTGTAGGAGGAGATAATTACACAAAATTTGCACCTTCCATACACAGTTGTCACAAAAATTTCCAATTTCCACGACATGGAAAATCATTCAAATGACACCATACTCCTTTATGTACATCTAACATACGATCTGTGTTAAATGGTGTAGGAGGAGTTAATTACACAATATAGGAACTCTCCTTACACAGTTGTCGCAAAAAATGTCTAACATGGATAAATTAGAGAAATTTTTTCAATTAAATGACATCATACTCCTTCTTGCGCATGGAAACATTCTGCAAAATATCAAGTTCTGGGTTTAAAACTGTAGGATGAGCTGATTCCACAAAATAGATACCCTCCATACAACAGTTGCAAAAGTGACCAAGTTGGAAAACATGGAAAAAAATATCCTGACGACGTCAAATCGGTAACGTCAGCTACTTCATTTTCATCGTCCGGATATGATCTACATATTTCCAGAAAATTAATATATTTTAAATTATTTTAGTTTAGTTAGGTTAAGTTTTTTTATTGTTTTTCGTTAGATTCTATCCTGTAATTTTGTAAATTTCTGACACTTCTGTTTTAACTTTTTTAAAATCATTGTTTTGTTATTATTTTGCACTTTGTTTTGTTCCACTTGTGCCTTTTTCTACGTTTTAGTCGTTCTATGGTCCCTTTTAACAGCTCACTATTTCCATTTATTTCTCTAGTATTCTACTTTTAAATTATATATAGTATATATACACATATATTAATAATAGGTGTCAATTGATGCACAAATAACAAACTGCAAAATACTAATTACATAAAACCAAGTAGTCTAGTGTGCAATTTCATGCCCATTTTAGATTCAAATAAGGGAGGGGGGGGGGGGGGTGGCATGGGCGAAAAACTGCAATATGTATACGTATTGTCGTTTTACAGAGGGATATGGTTCTGACCCAAAATTTCCCCCGTGGGAAAATTGACATGGTGGAAAACAGCTATATGACATAGGCCATCCTATTTTCCCCGCATGTCCGCCATTCACCATACTATAAGCCGGATTTGCACTACTTGCAACCCGGGCAAAAATGAAGCGTACATATGTCGCCGGGTTGGTCCAAAGCGTAAATGAAATATATGTTGCATTGTTTAGAGTTTTTCAGTGTTTCTGTTAGTTAATATATATGCAAGATAATTCATTAAAAGATCGCTGTGTTGAATGAGTATTTATAAATATCTATTACATGTGTATTCATTGTACATAAGGTTAAATTTATCAATTTTTTTTATAATTTATCAGTGATTTCCAGGATCTAAGAACATTAATTCTTTGTCCTCATTCGAAAAATAAAATGGAACTTGGCTTGTCCGTTAAAATTATATTTCAACATATTTAACACCAATCTTTTTAATTTCTAAAACAGTTTATTCGTTCTATTAACATTTAAATAAATATTAATCATTCTTAATTACGTCATATTTTAAAATGAAAATGAAAATAGCAGTTTTTCTGAAAACTGAAACGGAAACCATGTGATCTTTAAAAACCTTTGAAATAGCATTGTCGGTTTAAACAAAGCTAGTTTGCTGTTGGTATTTGTGGTAATAGGTAAGTTGATAGACTTTAGATGCTGATAAGATTGTCCTTGGGGAAGTTAAATTTAAAAATATTCTTGCGGATCTTTTTAACAATATTTCAAGTTGAACAGTAAATATTTCAGAATATTTTCTTTTTAGAATGTTCAGTTTCTAAGGGAGGTTCAGATCAGTCTGATATAGTAGACATTTTAATAAACCGTGATAACAATTCATCAAAATGTTGCTTCGATTGTACTAATACTCTCAAATAATCATGACAACACAACTCATTATTATTATTATTTTTATCGCTTGAATTTTTAGCCAAAATAAACTTTTATTTTAGATCTCTATTAGTTTATAAGATATCTCTATTAATTTATAAGATATCTCTATTAGTTAATAAGATATCTTATTAACTTACAGAGATATCTTATTTAACTGGTTATAAAGATATCTTATTAAATATATAAGATATCTCTATAAGTTAATAAGATATCTTATTAACTTATAGAGATATCTTATTTACTTTCAAATTAAATAAGATATCTTATAAAAATTAAAGATATCTTATTACTTAATAATATGTCTTGTTAAATGAATAAGATATCTTGGAATTTGAATAAATATAAAAACGGCGTGCCATATATGTCACTGTTCCAGCTGACAAATCTCCAAACAAAATCGGTTATATCTGACAATTGACAATTAACTTGGCAACCGCATTTACACGAACACTACGATACCGAGGGAAATATTATCAATTATCATATTTGACAATTTTGACCTCCCTTCCATTTACTCGATACGAAAACTTCATAAGTGTCCATACAAACAGAGGTACATAAAAGGCTCTGACAAATAGACTACTAAACCCCTTTCAAAACTCCTTACCAACTTACTTACAACAATTAGGACGGTCATAAGAGCTACTGAGTGTGATCTAATGTGAATCAGATGTGGATTATAAAACATTCCAAACACTTACAAGAATATCTCTCTTCTAGTGACCTTATCTATTGTAATAGCATAAAAAACGTTTGATTTTTCTACACTGTATACAACCCTCCCACATGATAAAAAAATATTTTTCGAAAGCTAACTCACCAATGTTTCTGCACTAAACAAGGTTTAAAAAGATATGCCTATCTGGTATTAGGTAAGAACAAGGCTTACTTTGTCAAAAAAACCTGATTCTAAAAAAAAATACTCTGAGACGTACTGATGTTGTTAACATGCTGGAATTTCTAAGTCATCGACAAATCTTTATCGAGTTTGGAGGACATGTTTTTCAACAATCGATCTGCATCCCAATGGGGACAAATTGTGAGCCGCTTTTGGCCGACCCGTTATTGTTTTCATATAAAGCTACATTTTTACAGGGCTACTGAATCGAAAAGAAAAGAAACTACGCCAGTTCTTAAATTTCAGTTTGACAAACGTGATGATTTTAAATTTCCGATTGTGAACTTCCCCTTTCTTAGCAGTAACATACCAAGGTCTCCAGCCTATGGAGTTTTACATTTCACAGTTAATTCGTTACTGGCGTGCATGTGATTTATAAGGCGACTCTCTCATCAGGGCGTGATTGTTGTCACATAAACTTCTAAGACAGGGTTATATTCAGTCTCTGTTAATTTCATTACTCAAAACGTTTTACGGTTTTCATCACGAATTTATTTGCCGATACGAAGTTTCTATCTCGCGTATGAGACTAAATATCTTCAGTTAGATTTCAAGTCCTTCTGGACTTGACACCTGACCGCGGCCTTGTCACTTCATTACTGGCAATGTGACGGGAGCAGGACATGCTTACCAGCCCAGAGCATCTTGTGTCACTCCCGGTTTTTAACGGAAGGCTTTAGTTTCTGTGCTGTCTTGTTCTAGTTTTGTTTTGTTTATCATACGTTTTTTTATTCTTTTAGTTATACATGTATCCTTGTGGCGTTTTTTTTTTTTTTTGGTGTTCTATTCTCCCATGTCTACTGAGTTTGTCTTTTCCTTCCCACTTTTAGTCGCGCCTCGGTATTCTTTTGCCGATATTCATTTCGGCAGTTAATCAATTATTTTAAAGTTGTACATAACATTTCTAAAGATTACATTGTATACTTTAAAAAAAACAAACTTATAACCTAGTAACAGAAATATTTCATTATCGTAAAAAGATAACGTTATAATCCTCTTGGCTGAACTAACCCAGAATCATGAGAATGGACAAAGTAAATGGGTCAAAGACTCAATAGGCCGGGTTGCGTTATAAAATAATTACCCATACCGGCCTGGGTAGGTGTGTTATGACCAGTAACAAAAATCTATGTGAAATACAACACTGTACAAGACCGAACACTGTATGTATATTAAAAATTAAGGGGAGCATACAAATTTTATGAACAAAGTGCAACAACATGAAAAATTAGGAAAATTTTCTTCAAATGACATCATACTCCTTCATGCACATCTTCAATATGTCCTGTAATTTTGTAAATTTCTGACACTTGTGTTTTAACTTTTTTAAAACCATTGTTTTTTTTATTATTTTGCACTTTGTTTTGTTCGACTTGTGTCTATTCCTACGTTTTAGTCGTTCTATGCCCCATTTAACAGCTCACTATTTCCATTTACATCTCTAGTGTTCTACTTTTAAATTATATATAGTATATATAAATATATATTAATAATAGGTGTCAATTGATGCACAAATAACAAACTTCAAAATACTAATTACATAAAACCTAGTAGTCATGCCCATTTTAGATTCAAATTAGGTGTGTGTGTGTGTGGGGGGGGGGTTGGCATGGGCGAAAAACTGCAATATGTATACGTATTGTAGTTTTACAGATGGATATGGTTCTGACCCAAAATTTCTCCTGGGGGAAAATTGACATTGGGGAAAACGGCTATATACCATAGGCCATCCTATTTCCCCCGCATGTCCGCCATTCACCATACTATAAGCCGGATTCGCACTACTTGCAACCCGGGAAAAAATGAAGCGTACAAATGTCGACGGGTTGATCCAAAGCTTAAATGAAATATAACATGTTGATTGTTTAGATCTTTTCAGTGTTTCTGTTAGTTAATATATATATGCAAGATGGGTTTTCAAATAATGCATTAAAAGATCACTGTGTTGAATGAGTATTTATAAATATCAATTACATGTGTATTCATTGTACATAAAGGTTAGATTTATCATGCTTTTGACATTTATCAGTGATTTCCAGGATCTCAGAACATTTCCTTGTCCTCATTCGAAAAATAAAATGGAACTTGGCTTGTCCGTTATAATTATATTTCAACATATTTAACACCAATCTTTTTAATTTCTAAAACAGTTTATTCGTTCTATTAACATTTAAATAAATATTAATCATTCTTAATTGCGTCATATTTTAAAATGAAAATGAAAATAGCAGTTTTTCTGAAAACGGAAACGGAAACCATGTGATCTTTAAAAACCTTTGAAATAGCATTGTCGGTTTAAACAAAGCTAGTTTGCTGTTGGTATTTGTGGTAATAGGTAAGTTGATAGACTTTGGATGCTGATAAGATTGTCCTTGGGGAAGTTAAATTTAAAAATATTCTTGTGGATCTTTTTAACAATGTTTCCAGTTGAACAGTAAATATTTCAGAATATTTTCTTGTTAGAATGTTTACTTTCCAAGGGAGGTTCAGATCAGTCTGATATAGTAGACATTTTAATAAACCGTGATACCAATTCATCAAAATGTTCCTTCGATTGTACTAATACTCTCAAATAATCACGACAACACAACTCATTATTATTATTATTATCGCTTGAATTTTTACCCAAAATAAACTTTTATTTTAGATCTCGCCTTATGGTGTGGGGTTCCCACTAATTGAAGGTCGTGTGGTGATCACTACATATACATATGTATCTATTTTTCTTATATTCGGAGTGCGATGTACGTTCTTTCTTAAATAGATTATCAGCTTAATAAAAAACAGTACGCTATCTAATCTGTAGGTTTAAACTAATATTTATAATACTTTTTATTATAATTTTATTGGACATTTAATATCGTCCACATTCATCCAGAATTGTTTAGGTCAAAGTCCTCTAGTAAATGCGCTAAAATTATCATCAACTTTTCTCGATTATCTACCTTTGAGGGTTAATGTACTGTGAAAAATAGTTAAAAGCAAATTTGGTTGGTTCAGCAATTAGCATAGGGAAATAAAAGGTTGTGGGCATACTTATTCATTCATAATGTCAATTAACTTATAGTCATTTTATTTTTATGTGATGGGAGTAGGAGAATAGGGAATTTGGAAAAAAATAGCAGGCTCCAATTGTTTGTGAGAAAAAGCAAGATGAAAACCTCCTAGAATAAAATTAAAACATAATGTATTTTGAAAAAAGCGCGCTTCTGCTCACAGATGCCGCGAAACAAAAATACAGAATCCGAGATCACTTCTTTGACGTTCCTTCTAAAAATCAAATGTTCCTTATACTGCATCAAATCTTACAATTTAGACATGTTTTCTGATTAATTTATTCTCAAATCTTGCAGGATAGGCAATTTTTCAAACTTTGTTTTTAAGAAATTACATTTTAGGAAATGTTCATTCTTTTATGTGGTTTTTAATTGGAATTAGTTATAAGTACGTCGATCGGTCATTTAATGGGGAAATCAATACCTGTACTTGCGTTTTGGATGAAATATAAATATAAATTCCAGTTAAGGAGTGTAGTGTGGCTTCCGAGAAATGCCCACAATTATAGCTTATGAAAGCAAAAGTGGAGATTTTTATTTAAATTAAAATAATAATAGTGATGTTGTATCTTACTTAAAGAGGCATGAATTTTAGCCCCATCCACTCCTTTTGCCATTGTTTGAATAATAAAACTTTTTAAATATATTTTAAAATTATTTCAGCTTTTTTATTTCTAGTTTCACATGTTTCAATGTTTTCATGAGACATAGTATTTCGTTTTATGTACCTTATCGTCTGCTATCTTATGACGCAAAATATTGAAAATAGACAAAAGCAAGTTGAAATATAATTCCAGATTCCTCTGATGCAAAACGGCCATGGAACGCCAGAATCCACACCATATATAAAATTGGGAATAATTCGAGATTCCTCTGACGCAAAACGGCCATGGAACGTCAGATTCCACACCAAATATAAAATATAATATCAATGTTGTTCGAATTTGAAATTGTATTTGCCAGTTCGTAAACTTGAGTAGACGATATATATTAGGCATCTAATTAACTTTTTAATATTAAACGGACATTGCTTTAAAACTGTAAATGTTTTCGAAGAAAAAAATGGACACAAAAGTGTCGCATAAATGGTTTTCTGGGTAAAAAGTGGAAAAACACTGATAAGTTCCGGTTAAAGACAGAATCAGAAAATCTTCCAATGTTATATATAGAGTGAGCTCTGACGTCCCACGACCCCAGCTAAATTCTAAAATAGGCTGTTTGACGTCAGAGAACCCGGAATGGCTGATCAATATAATGATGTATATCAAACATAATCCCCTTCCTCAATAGTTATTCCATGCGAGTTTAGTTCACTCATCTCTTCGTGGGCCAACATTTCAATAAAAATGTCTAGATCTCCTCTGGCGTTTTGATGTTTATTGTTGTTTACTGTATAAATGTTAGTTCGTTCCAGATATAGGGACAAATAGGGAAAAGTGGTAAAATTTACATCCATTTTTTTTATACGTTTGAATTGTGTAGTGTTGTTCATTGTTAGATATCATCTGTTAGTGGAGAAAAGCTTATTATTTTTATTTAAGAATTTGGGAAAATGTCAGCGAAAGAGTATAAACGTTAAGTTAGTAAATAACGTTGGTAGATATTCGTACTCAGTGAACAAAACCAATACGCTTTACATCTAGTAGCAGCTGAAAACGGATGTTGCATTGTGTAGACCGTACCCCGTCGATTATTCGGAAATCAAAATATTTACGAGGAGAACGAAATAAATATTGATTTATTATATTAATGCATTTAATTTGTATTTACATGTATTTTCTCAATATAAAAAGTGAGTTTTTCTCCAAATTGCTGGGTATTATTAATTCCAAATTTCGGAAGCATCTGGAAAAAAAATTTTTTTTTTATTACCTTAACCTTGCCTTAAATTTAACGCAGTTTGATTTTTGTCAAAATGCGTAACATAACCAAAATGAGCGGGAACAGGGCACATAGTCAGTTGAAATCCAGTAAACACCGAAGTTCAGCAGCTGCTGTTTGTGTCCTTGAATTATCTCAAAACTTTTTTAAAAGTAGTTGTACTTTTCTTAGTGTTGTTTATGTATACATGTATTTAGAGTATGTATTTTTAATAATTCTTATTACAGACAGAGGGTCAACATGAGTTCATTTCATCACGGATTTGGGTCACGTGGTAGACACGACGATGTACGACGGAAGGTAGACACACGTTCTCGGTCAGGGAATTCAAGCTCTAGACAAAGGGAAAGATATTCTAGACATAGTACTACAAGATCTACAAGACACTTTCCAAACACAAGGGAACACCGGGGTAGACAAGGAAGTTTCAGGCCGTTTTTACCGAGACCCGAAAGAGACAGATCCGAACGTAACAGGTCGCCTTCTTGGCGAGGTTGTGATGATGGACGGGAATCTTTGAACCACCAAACAAAATTGTGTACGGATAGTATGCCAAATAGAGTACCTATATATGAAAATGGCAAAAGGCTGGCTAATAAAAGGAGACACCATGAAAGCAAAGAAAATCACACAATGGAAAAATCAAGACGAAATCAACAAACTCAGAGAATAAATTGGAACCAGCACAACAACTCTGATGATCTATATCGCAATAGGAACAGCACCAGTGTTTGTGGTGACATAGACCATGAATTTAACGAGAGTGAATACGGAAGGGGTTTTCACGATTATGGTCGATATGACGAATATTTTGAAGAAGGAAGTAATGATGATTATGATGACTACAGGAGTACTTACAATCAAAATACCCCGAATGTAAGTGATGAGGATGATAACTTTCGAGGTCAAGGAACAATGAAATACAGAGACCAGGGGGATGATACGGATGACAAATTTGAGTACAGCGTAAGAAACGAAGATTTCCCTGTAGTAGAATACGAGTACATGAAAGAAGATGAAATTGCTGATTTAGTATCGAGTTTGCTTAATATAGTATTGAAAAATGGAGGTGAAATTTTAATTTCTGAATTGAAAGTAAATTCTACATATTGTTTTAGACGCCGCTTTAAAGATGAAGATCATTTAAGATCTTTTCTTATAAAATACCCTGAAGTATTTGAATTCGATGTTGAAACAAGTATGCGGTATGAGGATGGAGAATTAAGTGATGGAATGGAAATAATACGAGCTAGAACGAAAGTAAAACTGTGTTCCATGCATTCAAAAGAACCAGTTTCGTGTAAAGGAAACTGCGAATCACTGCACATATGTAAATTTTACCTTCTTAGTTCCTGCGAGATAAAGAAGTGCAAATTTAATCACGACTTGGGGAGTGATGACCACAATATAACAGTACAACGCATGTTCTATCTGCAAAAGGTTGAACTTCCTAATTTGAAATTATTGCTTCAACATGATGCTAACAGATGTCAGGTTACAGTTCCCGTTCTATGCAGATTTTACAATGAAAACAGATGCCGAAGTAAAGGTGAAAATCTTAAGCAACCGTGTCCATATCTTCATATATGTAGCGATTATGTTCAGGGTAACTGTATACGTTTGGGGTGTGAGTTGAGTCATGATTTGTTTCAACCAGACGTATCTGCTATACTTTGCAAATATTGCTTGAATCCACGTGTACTTTTGAATGGTTTTAACAGGATTATGGAATTACTGAGATGGTCAATCAACGATTTTAAAGAAACAGACACGGAAAGACAGAAGATCAGATATACAATTACTGACACGAAAAACAGAACGACCAAAAGACCACTGGAAAGACACATCATACCAAGCGTAGCCGGTCCTATATTTAAAAAGCTACACAAAGTAGAGTTCGACGATCGGTCTGAGTCGACTACGGACGAAATAAGTGACGATTCATCAACTGACACGGAAGATTCGCTAGAAGTTGATTTAACCACGACGAAAGGTTCAAGTCTACAACATGCCAACAATACAAATGACAAAACCACCATGAATCACATGGCAAGTAGCAGAGAAAATGAAAAAAATATAAATTATTGGTACGTTGAGCGAAAAAATAAAAACGTAAATATTTCAGAGGCAGAACGCAAAGACATTGAGGAAAAGTATCAAAAGTACTTATCAGCTAAATCAGCCAGTTCAACTATCGGTGGAAAGCAGTAAGTACATGTATATATTATATGACACTGTTTTTAAAGTACCGGCAAATATAGATTCCTTTATGCTAGTACACAATGAAGGATATATGTCATCCTCTTCATACCCCAGGGCCTCGAACCCAGTCTCACCCTTCACATATCTTGTGGTAAAGTTGTAATTATGAGGGGATCAAATACTAAATTGAGCTCCAAATGGAGCTAGGGGATGGAGAAATTATTGATGTGAATTTGAAATTTTTTTCTTTATATTAGTTTAGATTTGTTCGTTTCAGAGTTTTAGTGGATTTTACCAAACTTGAAGGGAAATTTATTGGAAGCTCGGTTGCATTTAAAATACAAAGAGGATTGTCGAAAAGGCAAGACAAGTCGACTGAAAATATGAATACTGATATAGCCGTCGAAGATGGAAAAGAACGTCAAATGCTGAACACTAAAACGAAAAGTGAAAATGGAGTTTTATTTAGGCAGACAAAAGATGTGGATTTTATAAAGATTTAACGTAATATATACAAGTGTCATTCGTCTATACCAATGTATATGTGTTGTTATTGACTTTTTTCATTAGAATTTTCTAGACGTTTTTAGTGAATATAAATGTGCGAGATTATGTACTCTGAATATAAAACTAATGATCAGAAACATCACTGAATAAACAAATGGAAAGAAGGTTACAACTTAACCTTGATTGTTCAAGAGATGAAAAGTTCTCATCATATATCTAATAAAACTAAATAAGTAGAATTAAAACAGAGACTATCTCAGTAATATATATAAAAAAATATTCAACAAGAAAAATGAAACATATCACCACTTGATGACAAGAATGAGTCAGTATCTCATTGGACCCAGTAAAAATTATAGTGGTCCGGAAATATCTGAATCGAAATTTTTATTGAATGTACGTATACAACAGAATATCAGAAACGTGTAATACCACATCAGGTTTTTATTTGAGATGATACATAAAAAATACATCCTTAAATCCGAAATTAAAACAATAGTTTGTAACTAGTTGCCATGATTCAAGACAGACTTAATTTACTGTTAAAAGGTTAAAATAACAGAAAGAAGAAGTAAAAGGGGCAAGTGATTTTTTATTGATTCAGGGCGACTTTCAAAAAAAAAAAAAAAAAAAAAAAAAAAAAAAAAAGGAGGAAGAAGAAAAATATTCCCTTGTACTTAAAAATGGACACGAAAAGAGGACAAAAATACAAGTTAGAGGTCAATCCTCTAAAGGAACACCCATGGATGGCATAAGCATGGAATGAAATTGAAAAAAAGAAGCTTGAGAGGCAAGATTGAATATCAACTGGAATAAAATAGCAGAAAATGGGTGCGCTTGTGCCCCCCCCCCAAAAAAAAAATAATAAAAAAGTTTAAAAAGGATATATTTAGAAAGATAGGAACTGAGATAATTTGAACTTTTTTTGACAATTTTTAACCGTTTCAGACTTCATACATGTTCTTACTATGTGTTTCGTTATATGGATATATATGGAAGAATGGATTAACCACAAACTTATAGTGGTGTATATTTTTTTACGAACGCTTACATTAAAAATTATCACTTCATTATACAAAGTTTTGGCTTTTTAATATTCTCCCTATTTCGGCACAGACATATGTGTCCAAGTAAAACAATTCTGAAAACAAATATGCAGCTCATACAAACTGATAACATCCGTGTGTGGCTATCCCGACTCAGGACTTTAAATATTCAGGGGTTGTTTCTTGTCTACTTGTTATCCCACACTTTCCAAAAAAAAGGTTTGGGAATATTGTTGGCGAGCGTTTGTCTGTCCTTCCTTCTGTACAGTGTATGTAAATGCGCCATAAGGTTTAAATATCGGAACTTACCTAAGCAACATGGCAGTGGGCAAATTTTAAAAGACCAAAATTCAATGACCGGGCGAATTCGAGAGAAAACACACCAAAAACATGCAAAAAAGACACAACGAAAGGAGTAAATACACATATCTAACGTAAGAAAATCAGAACAAGACGGCACAAAAGCTAAAGCACTTTATTTTCAAACATCGGGGGCAAAAGGCGTCAAATTTCGAAAATTGTAAAATTAAACTTGTGACCTATATTCCTCTTTAATTTTTCAATTTAGGCATTTTATTTCTATACAGTATTGTCATGCACTGTATACATGTGGATGCGAAATATGAATTCAAGATTCTGATTATCAACAAAAGGTCAGACTCAATAGACCGGGTTGTGTTTAATGTGTAATTGATTACATGTAATATTCAACCTCCTTCGTGCATAACTCTGTCCTTAGATGGTTTTGGCTTTACCACTTTTGGTCATTTTGGTATTTTGATATTGCTGTTTAACTTTTTGGATTGTTATTTTGGTATTCAGCGTTTAAGGCCTTGAGTACAGCTGATGAGTCGTGGATCGACGAAATGTGCACATCTTGTGCATCAAAATTGGT
Organism: Mytilisepta virgata; assembly: GCA_028015205.1. Taxonomy (NCBI): domain Eukaryota; kingdom Metazoa; phylum Mollusca; class Bivalvia; order Mytilida; family Mytilidae; genus Mytilisepta; species Mytilisepta virgata. Next base: position 46,956,438 of record CM051518.1, on the reverse strand, counting down.
ATCAAAGAATTACATACCTCAGGTAGGCTTACGATGTCCAGCAACAAAATCAATGTGACATGCAAGACCAACCATTATATATTAAAAAAAACTTTGGGGAGAGACAAATTTTTTGTTCAACTACATGATATATATGAAAATTTGCAGCAAATGGCAAACTATTCCTTCATGTATGCATGTAAACCTTCGGCAATCTATAAAATATCTACATAGTCCAGTCAAACTAAGTTTTAACCTCAAACTAATTGCAACAGAAAATGTTTTAGTTCTAATCTATAGCATTAAGCCCCAATATACACAGAAAAAAGTCCCATAAAATCTAACATGAGAAAAACTCAAAATCAGCACTTTTAATTTCCTATGGAAATTAACATTGGAAAGGGGAGATAACTCTGCAAAAATTAGCCTTTTTTGTCAGTTTTTGGTTGATTTTCTTAAAATTCATGTAAAGTATGATACTTTGATGGGGTTATAAGTTCGTATTTGACTATATTACATAATCTTCTGCTCATGAAATGTACAAAACCGAAGTGTTATGGGTATTTTTATTTTTTTTTTGCACATTTTTCATGAAAGAAATTGCAAATTTGTGGCTTTGTGACCATTAAAAAAAAATAATGTGAAAATTTGGTATTGTTTATATCTGTAAATTATATTTGTTCAGCATCTACGATGTTTAAAGAAACTTTAAACCACAAAGAGAAGAATATATGCTTAATCATTTTTATTAAATTTGAGATTCTTTACCTTGACATGTTGAAAAATTTAATAAATGGTCAACTAGTGAATTACGAAATCTAAGTTGTAGCTTGATAAAACATATGAATACACCTTTAGAGTTGTTTGTTATACTCTAAAGACGGCTAGAATATCAAGAATCAATACATTCTCTGAATAGAAACCGTAAAGTTTTAATTTTGTATCAATTTTTATTGATATTTCTGCCTTTTTTGCAGAGTTATCTCCCATTTTCAATGCAAATCTCCATAGGAATTTTGAAATCGTGATTTTTTAGTCTTCCTCAAGTTAGATTTTGTTGGACTTTTTTCTGTGTATATTTGGGGTATAATGCTAAAGATTAAAACTTAAAAATCTTCTGTTGCAATTACTTTAAGGTTAGGGTAAAATTTCTGCTAGATTGACTGGACTAACATGGGTTTAAAACCAATTGTACAAATTTGGAATCCCCCATAAACAGTTGTCACAAAAATGTCCAATTTCACACCGAAAATATTGAAAAGATCCTTCAAATCATATCACGCTCCTTCAATATGACCACCAATATTCTGTGAAGTTTCAAAGATCTGATTTAAAGCTGAACTAGCAGGAATTTACACAAAATAGGTACCCTAATTTCTCCGCCACCCCAACCATTCGACATTCAACATACTATAATCCCGAAGACAAAGGCGCCAAATTTTGACATTGTTAGTTTGACCTAAACTCCACTTTTGCTCGTTTTTCTTTCCATGCATTTTATTTCTATACAACATGTGTATAGATGTACAATAAGGTTTTGGAATTTTATCTTAAACAATTTGGAAGCACAGTTATCAACAACACAGGCCTTTTCTGAGGCGAAATAGTGATACAAAAAAAACAAGGAAAATAAATGGAAATGGTGAGCTGTAAAAAGGGGTATAAAACGACTTAAATGTATAAAATACACAGGTCGAACAAAACCAAATATAAAAACAAAACTAAAAAGTTAAAAATACTCAACGTTTCGACCAATATGGTATTGATCACGAGCAATTTAAAAAAAATAAAAAGGTATTGACTCTTTGAAACCTAGAGCAGACCTGCGTAGATAGCTGTAATTTTTTTACTGCTATTTCAAGTTGTAAACTATTTTAATGTTTTGATACCATTTATTTCATAAGAAATTTAGTACTTGTGCTGTTTTGTTGCGTGGGCGATATAAAGCGACAAAGACCACCCCCAAGTTGCTGTCAACCCATTGGCATGTTAAATCATATATGGAATGTCATATTGATGCTAACCCAAATGATTTCATTTCCGGAAGAACCATTAAAATTCAATATCCATCACATAATAACATATAACATTATTTTCTTTTTGATCTCCACTAAAATTAAATAAAAGAACAGCATTCCAACGTCTCACGCTACATGACACTTCGTTTAGTGGAGAATGTTTAACTAGTATTTGAACTTGACCTAGATGCATGCTGTCCAGCACTTTTTGACAAAAAATAAGGACGGATTTTAGGACTAAAATTAGGGCAATTTTAGACATTTAAACGGTCTTACCTTCCGAATTTGACAATAAAGAAACTCACAAAAAATACTTTACGGAAGGGCGTCTTCCTGGGTTCCATTGTCTAAGCTATTATTGGCTATAACCTTAATAGTCACATCACAAAGTCACAACCAATAAAGAAGCTTGACACATGCCTTTCACTGCATAATCTGAATAAGAACTGCAAACTACATTAAGACACATTTAGTATAAATTGCATTTTCAAATTGCTAGAGTAGAAATTAAAAAAAAAGGAATTGACATGAAAAATTTGGGCTTTTTCAGTATTTCCCCTTGAATTAAAAATCATTCAAGGAATTTTAGCAACTTTAAACAATTAGGATTTTTTTAGGAATTTTAGGGCCGCTGGACAGCCTGTAGGTGCCATCAAAACACATCTTCCATATGAATTTCACCAAAAACCGTAAATAAATCTAGGCGTGAGAGTGCATACAAAGCAATTTTAGCAAAATTTCTAAGTTCAAAGGGCAATAATTGCGCCAAAAATCATAATGAATAGATAAAACACAATTTGAAGATGACTTGGTCTTTATAAGCAGGATTATGATATGCATTTTGAATTGTTATTGGTCGTACACGTAAATGTTTTAAATTTTCAAACTAAGACCAGATAAAGTTGGGAATAAAATTAATTTGTTCGTCCAAGTTAGATCTTCGTTTACCCTATCAGACAAGGCCTAAAAGCGAAACTAGCTAGTATCTTTTTATAACAATTAACATTTGTTCTGTACACTTGCAAAACATATCTTGTCCTTCCCCAGTACCTACAGACTTCGTCAAATAGAACAATGTAGAACTACACAGTATATACACTAAACATCACAAAGTATGAAGACGGATGGATGAATTATTGTTTAACTTCCAGTAGCAACCATTAGCCGACCATCATTTGCTCTCACTCCTATGTATATGCCGCGTGCTTGGTGGAGAAGCAGCAAATACTAATTTTAACTTCAAATGTTATATAGCTTCTGGTTACAAGTTATTCAGATTGTTATATATTTGTTTGTTTGTTACGACCAGTGGCAAATATTTCATGCTTCTTCAGGACGAGAACGAGTTCAACAATTTATCAAACAATCCGAACAGGGCTAGAACGGGACACAAAGGGGGACCAACGCCACTGTGTTATATATTATAAAATAGTTCCATGGTAACAATATGCAGATATAAATGAAAAAGTCAACAAACCTGAAAGCAGTCTAGCGAGACTGTGAGCAAAGCTCACGAGGATATACTTATACGTCCTCTCATATTCATTTCATCGGACAAAATACTACAGCACAAACCATTCGTGTGGTGAGCAGTTTTTTGCTATGTGCCATTCTTTTTTTTCATGACACACCTTTTAGTGGAGGTCAACAATATCAAGTATCAGTTAATTCCTTCAAGAAATTAAAAGTTATGAACTGAACAAGATTCCGTATTTAGGGGACGACCATTTGATATTCTGGTGGGGGCCAGGAGGATTTTGAAAATAAATAACTCAGCCTTGATAATAACAAAAATGAATGGTTTGTTCTGTGGTAGTTTGAAAATAAATAACCTCACCTACAATGTATTGAAAATAAATAACTCAGCAGGTCTTTTAAACCATTTTATAAATGCATGTTTTAAAGCATGAGATGGCACCAGATTCTACCAAAATTCGTCTTTTTTCATATTTTTTCGGGAAAAACTTCCCAAATCTTGTAATAATATATAAACTATACCATATATAAATATTAATGTTTTTGAAATGTCTGAAAATGGGTTTCATTTCACTTGAGGTATATCGTCTCATGAACATTTACCTCACTTTAATACCTTTTCCCATTTTAACCTATACTGTTTTTTGTACGTATGCAATAAATGCAGTTTTGAATTCAGAAGATTCACTTCCAGAGGATGATGATTAATTTCGATTAAATGGTACATAATGTATTTCTCTCGCTGAATTTATAAAATGTAAGTATAAACTTATTATATATATATGCAACATACTGGTATATTTAACTTAAACTTCAGAAATATATATCTGCATTCCATTTTCATGGGCGGGTCCAGATGAGGGTGTAATGGGTGTACGCCCCCCCCCCCCCCTTTAAAAAAAAACTATCGTAATCTGCTTATATTGTATTGAATATGGCAATTTATCATATTCATTAATTCAACACATAATCTAATTTCTTTAAAAAGACTTTTGAAATGTCAAGTAACGCCTTATACCCAAGAATTTGGAATTTCTCGTTATTGGTCTACTGCTGTTAAGATCCATCCAATCATTTTAATATACCATAGACAATTAATGGAGAGAATTCGGCATAAAAAATATCAAACCCTGACACTTTAACTATAAAATATACATGCTCCAAGTCAGGAACCGTTACATTAGTGCATTTCACAATTATTTTATGTTTTTTAGCAAAAAAAAGTCCCAAAAATTTTTCGCCTCGCTCCGCTCATCCAAATTTTTATTATCCGCCTCCCCTTTCAAATATCCTGGAAACGCCCCTGATTTTCCTTTCTCCTTTACTTTAAACAGAGCAATGCACAATACAACATGAATGTACAAGCATGCATTATAAACATTGCATATTTCTATTTGCACCTACAATTCAGTTTTTTGATTTTGCAGTTATGAACTGGGTGCACAGATTTATTGCAATGGTGGCCATTTTTGTGCTTGCATCAAACACAAAAACAAATAGTATCTTTATGATGGTTTTAAAGAATACCACAGTGCTAGACAGGGACTGAGACTGCAATGTGGAACAGCAAAAATTCCGAACAGATACAACCTTGACTATGTTATTTATTTAAGAATAAAAACATGAATTTAAAAATTGTGTATTTTCAAATATTATAAATATAATTGTGAAAATAAATAATGAGTCCCTTGTTTTACTGAAAATGAAAAATCATGCTTCAACGGTGCAGAAAATAAATAATCTGTCTTCATTTTCCACAAAAATAAATAACCCATCCAAAACAAATCCTCCTGCCCCCCCCCCCCCCAGAATATCAAATGGTCGTCCCCTTAGAGGTTATGTAATTTTGAACTACATTTTTGATCTTGACCTTGAAAGTTAAATGATACACCCTCTGATGGTGATAAAAAGATAGCACCAAGTTTCATTTAATTCCTTAAAGGCACGAGTCAGATACAACTTAAACAACAAAATGTTATATCCTATAACTTGTTCCAAAATGGAAAAACATCCTTAAATTACTTGAAATATCTCAACTCCGACTGAATTTCAGTTTTGATACATTGAATTTGCAAGTCAATAACGTAACATCACCAATGTTACAACCAGTGTGGAAAGCCAGAAACTTACAATTTAAAGGACAGCTTCCAATGTCGAAGACAACCCAAAACCACAAAAAAAAGATTCAGAGAACGAACCCTGCTTTTCGCTATACCGACACGCCAAGTCGAATTTTTTAGCGTGCTAGCTCATGAGGTAACAGTTTACAGGAAGACAACATCCCACCCGGACACATTATACGTACTTCGAGCCAACGCTCAGTCCCTTGCTCTTACTCCTAGATGCCGTGTGCTTGCGTATTCATTGGAATAAAATACTGATAGATGAATGCTCAACCAAGAGCTCACTGTCCCATTGTTGTTACCATACATTACGAATTGGCCAGGCCCATCCAATTTGGTCAAATATAAATATGAACCACAAAGATATCAGGAGAGCCTCAGTCAAATGTAGAATGGTCACTGGAACTTATATCCTACAGACCACTCAGGCAAAATTTAATAATACCGATGTAGACCCAACCTGCCCCCTTTGTCGCATGGAAAATGAAGACATTATGCACTTTTTACTTAAATGTAATGCTCTTTTGAAACATAGAAGACAAGCTTTTGCAGAATTTGATGGGTTGTTTAGTGACAATTATCAATCACAGTGGAAAAATATAAAAGAAAACCCTGAACTTTTAATATATCTAATACTTGATGCTAAAACTCTCGTTCTACGGAACTTTTTACCTGATAAACCTACTCTGTTAGATGATATAGAAAATGTCACTAGAAGGTTCTGTTTTAATTTGCATTGTTCTAGAACATTTTTAATTAACTCTAATAAATAGGAGACCGTTACTTTTAGATTTAAAAAAAAAAATTTTAACATTAAAAATTTTAACTAAATGTTAAAATTGTGCTCCAACATACTGGAGGATCATACAAACGAGAAGAAGAAGAAGCAGCAAATACCAATTTAATGTCTTTGGTTTGAACGAACCGGCGACCTTCATTCTAGCCAGCAGTGATCAGCAGTGGGAAAACAGGGATTTATGGTACAGTTCTGCGTTGAACCTTGAAAGGGCTGACATAACAAACAAGATGCAGCGTAATAATAAATATACCCGCTCTTGATTGTAAACAGACTCAAGTTAAGTGTTGCAAATGTAAAACAGGGGGAAACAACTATATATAAGCATTAAAATTAATGCGATTTACATCATTAGGGAGAAACCAATTGATTTTTATGGTGGTGGTGGGGGCTCCCTTTTAATTAATCAACTCTTCAATCTATTTCAGGTCCACAGACAAGGCTAAAGAACTCAAGATTGGCTGTTGACCACAATCTTCAAACAATGAGGAGGAATTAATTACGGAGAAACTAACCCATGCAGCACATGATTTTAAAAAAATAAGTAGGTGTACCGTGCTTTTGGTATTTGTATACAAAAAGATTTTCCAATTTCTTGCTGGAAATAAAAGCAAATTAGAAGAGGCCACATTAACAACCGATCAAATACTGAATCTGTTGATAGATGACAGATCAACAAGTTTGTTTATACCATATACAATAACACCATCTAATGTTCAAACTAATTTCAGTTCTATGATCATTTATTTATTGAACATAATTGTATATATTTACATGCAGGTAGTCATTAAATTTATGTATGTAAAATGGATTTGTTAGGTAAATAGGATTTCTGTATCTAAATAAATTATCTGAATTCCCCAAAAATATATTTTATAATTAAAAAATAAGTAAAAACATCTCTTAAATATTCCTGAAATAAAATTATATGTATTCAGCAGAAAGAATTGAACTTTTGACCTCAAAAATATCTCGCAAATTTCATTTGGAGCATCAACTTGAGTCCAAGCAGTCTTCCCAGTTGTAAAATGCATATTTAAAGCTTAGCATGCATCAAATTTTCTTTCAGTTTATAAGATACTGAATGGAAATATGCCTCCCTCAACATTTTCCAAGAGTTCCTCACATTAGGCTTGATTCAAGGTTTATATCTTGTACTCGGAATCATTTTCAGTAACATTTAATCTGTTCTATTTGTTGGTTTTTCTGTACCCTGGTCTGGATCAGCTGTCGGGTATTAGACTTAATATTTTCACTCCATTTAATATCATCCAATCCAGGATCCAATCAAAGCATCCAAATATATTTGCCTTTTTCCTACGTATTCCCTCTTTTGAACAAAAGTAAAATCAAAGCTAAAGATTATGGAAATGAACGCTGAAAAAAAAAAACACAAAACATAGGATTTTGTTCACTGAAGTCCATGTTAATCATCTTCTCATGGTCATTGTGGTATACAGGAACATCAATTTCCTTCATGTAATTTTAGGATGCCTTACTTTTCCAGATTATCATTCCTTATAAATTTTTTTGTATCCAGTTAAATGTTGATCCAGAAGGCATAGATGTATTAGAACTTTGTTGTCACATCTGTGAAACACATTCTGCATTTCTGTATACATCTCAAATTCATAACTGCCTTTATGCAACCAGAAATCTTTATTTTTTCCTCCGTTTCCGAACTGACAATTTTTCAAAATACGAATGATTTATATATATATATATCCCGGCCTAAAAAATTGGAACTCATACCGTGTTTGGCATGCTGTTCCACAAAAGGGACATCCTTAAAAATCTGTACAATATGAAGATTTGTTATTTTATACGACACAAATTGTATCTGTAACATCCGTAAATTAGTGCTTCTGACACAGATTCCAGCAGAATCACTTTTACTGTAGAAATTTCTTCATAAAAAATATCAAATTAATTCAAAATCAACCTGTATGTGTTATTCATTACAACCACTTATTTATGTTTGATATTGCAACTATTGTTTTGTTGTTCATCAACTTACTTTCTAATCCTGAAATTTCATTTACAAATATTATCTTATTTCTAGAGAAAATCTTTAGAGAGATTTTTCCCATCCTTCGATCCACTCTATATTTGCTATCTAACCTAAATATTTGTTATAATAAACAGCTCTTCATTCCACGTTGAATTTAGCCCAGTATCATTTGATAACAACAAATTTATTGTTGGATGACTTTAAGTTGCTTTTGAAAATGTTATTTTTTATTCATGTGAATGCTATAAAATCTACTGTTATAATCTTTTCCTGTTTCAACAACCACAATGGTATGGGTGGTACATCTACATGTCTGTTGGTGTCTGTATTATTACACTGTTTAACTGGTTTACTTCTATATTCCATAATTTTTTTAAACATTGATATTTTTAACTTTGAACTATTAAGAATTATAATCAACTGGGAATTTCCAAGTCATTCTGGGTTATTTCTGATGTCCTTTCTTGTTTTAATTCACAGGAGATCCTTTGTTTCTTTTTTTTTATGTAGATGGGAATTCTTCCTACAATACATTCTGTACAAACAAGGGACATCTCACAATCTTTTAATTACTTCTGGATTGATACTTTATTTACAAGTTACCCCTACCATACAAACATACATGAAGACTATAAACCTCTTTTGGAGAGGATATAACTCCAATATATATACAATGCTAGGGGTTAATTAAATAGAAAGGCAAGTAGCTTCTTCCATTTTGGCAAGTGATTTTCTAATACTACATCAATTCCTACTGCACTTAAGTGCATTCCCAATCAAATTATTTTGACAGCTTGACAAAATTCAAATCTTCCTCCCTTTGAAATGAATTACTTGTGCATTTATGCATTCCCATGATTAATATTTTCCGTTGCATGGTTCTGATACTTTCACCATATTCCTTTGTACTTTAATTATGCCTGAACTTCCAGCATACCTACCCTCTAATCTTGTAAAATCAACCTCAAAACTGAAACAAAAAAAAAGAATATTCTAAGTTGGATTCAGTTTTAAAATGGTATATGAAGTAAATAATTATAAATATATTAGCACAATTAAGTTTGTTAAAACAATATCCTACAAACAAGACCAAGAAGATCAAATCTACCAAATCACAAATGGATAAGAACTAGAAGCATGTATCGCTCACCTGCAATTAGTTTGATATTTTAACATTATAAATGGGGATTAAACATCATTAAAAACATAGCATGATGTCTGTAGTTTTTGCTTTTTTCAATAGCAGTAAACAAACAGTTAACTGCAACCCAGTCCTGACCCTGGACAAAATTTTGAAAGGAAACTACCTAAGGACCAAGTCTGACATCAATTGCCTCGGTTGTTTCAGACGATAAAATTTTCAAATCTTGTTTTGCTGATTTTTTAATTTAAGTAACGGTGGCGATATTTATTGGAAGTTCGGACCCCTGGACACAATTTTTAAAGGGGACCATCTTAGGAGCATTCCATCAACACTTCCTCTCAACTGCCCCAATTGTTTCAGAGGAGAAGATTTCAAAATATTTTTTTCTGCTGATTTTTCTATTTTTAGTAAGAGTCGCCATATTGGTAAGAGGTCTGGACCACTGTACAAATTTTTGAAAGGCACCTGTCCTCTAAGTAAGAAAATGTTATTGGAATGAAAGTCTTAACTACAATTGAAATAGAAGACAAAATATTTTAAACACAAAATGTACAACTGATGACCATAACATTATTTATACAACATAAAATGTTCTCCCAGCTGAAGAAGTGTTGGAGTTGTCTACCTCATTATACTAACTGATACATGTATTTTCCTTTTCAAAAAGCCAATAAAATGAAATGACAGAGTCCATGTTTTGATATGTAAAGCACAGAGTCACAATATTGTTGAAGATTGTCTGAGAATTTCAGACAAATTCATTCACAAGTTAAAGGAGAAATCACAGATGGATAGTGATCCTTATCTGTTCAGATTTGGTGACTGGTCATGAGGGTACAGTCAATTTATTACCCTGAGGTACAAACTATTACCCGAAGGCAATGCCAAGGGTAATAAATTTACTGTTCCCCAAATGACCATTCAACAAATGTTTTATTATACTGAATAAACACAAGAGTGGACACACTACAGGTCTCGCCTAAGTATGCACATGGACACAGAATAATGATTATCTGATAACCGACATTGCAAGTCAAAGGAAAATGCGTTAAAAGAAATAGTAACTGTTAGGCGATAATTTGTCTGAAAAATTCCATGTATCTCATTCAAGCCTTAAATTGTGTCCAAGGAGAGCCGACAGGTCTCAGACTGGTATGTACCCACAAAAAACTATCTATAGACAAAAAATGGTTGGTCTATGTATTGCAGTTGCTGAGAATGGATATTATCCAAAAACGTGAAACAAGTCGGTCAAGCATGAAGTAGAGCTCAAAGGTAAGGTGTCAGATGTTAAAGTGGTACTGGTATATACTAAGAACTTCTATCAAGTATATACTAAGAACTTCTATCAAGTATATAATAAGAACTTCTATCAAGTATATAATAAGAACTTCTATCAATCAAATACCTTGGGTCTAGTTACAAATGTAGTAAAGTTGCTGAGAAATAGACTAAATCATGAAAATGTATATTAATTCACTCAAGCATGAAATTCAGGTCAAGTTCAGCTGACAGCTGACTGGCATGTATCCACTAAGAAATATCTACAGAAGAAATATGATGGGCCTAGGTAATACAGTTGCTGAGAAATGGACTTAATCTAAAAAATGTAACACAAGTCACTCAAGCATGAAATGAAGGTCAAGATCCAGAGACAGGTATAAGACTGACATGTACCCATTAAGAACTATCTATTGACCAAATATGATGGGTCTAGGTATTCTAGTTGCTGAGAAAGGGACTTAACCACGAAAAAGTGACAATGTCACTCAAGCATGAAATTGTGGTCAAGGTCAATGTTGACCTTTCCTGTTATCCATTTTGTTGTTTGTTATTATTAAAAGAAATGTTTAAAATATTTTATGCAGTTTTTTTACATGTTTAGTAATTGCAGTCAAATAATTCTCTAGAATATTTTTAATAATGGCAGCAATGGACATAATTGGAAAGGGGGCAGCAAAGGGACCATTTCAGCAAACTTTGATCAAAACTAGCCCAGCGAATTCAGATCTAGAAAAGATTCTTGTAAGAAAGTTTACAATAATGGTTGCTGAGTGATGACAATGCCTTATTTTGTCCTTTGGGACAGATAAGTAAATAAAATTAAATTAACATACTACTTTCCATCCATAAGTACTGTTACTGTTTTAGCTGCAAGATATTTCTGGTACTTTTCTTCCAGGTCTTTGAGAGCTGCCGGAGAAACTTTTTCCCATTTATCATTTTCTGAGATAGACCAGAGGGGTTCAATAGCATCTAAATTCTGTACCTTTTGCATTGTTCCATCATCACTTACAGCTGCTTTTATCAAGTTTTTATTTTCCAGTGGTGAATTTTTTGTGGTCCTCAATTCTAACTTGTTTTGCTCATTATTCAAGACTTCAATTTTGGGTCCCAAAGAAACCATGTTGTTCCGTTCAGAAAATTTATCAACTACATTATTTTCTTCTAAAGAAGAATCTACGCTAGTTTCCATAACTCGTTGAATTTTTATAGAAATATCATCATCACCACCAACCTGCACTTTCCTTTTCAGACACTGCTTAGCTGAGTCTAAATTTTCATTTGCCTTTCTCTGTCCCACAAACATATAAGAACTGTTCATTTTTGAAATGGTTTTTTGTTTAAAATCACTAAGAGACCACTGAAGTAATGATAGAACTCTATTCAGACCATCTACTAGTACTCTTGGATCAAGACCATACTTACAAAGTAGCTCGTACGAACCTTTATATAGCAAATTATGGTTACGACGACATGAAGACCAAACACTGCATCTACCCTCTACAAATTTTTGGCAAATATGCAGAAATGGACACTTCTGTTGGGGAGTCTGATTTCCTACGCTCTCATCACTTCTGCACCCATTCATGCTATTGTAGAATCGGCAAACAATTGGAACCGTAACAGGGCATCGGTTGGAATCATGCTGGAGTAGCAAACATAGGTTTGGTAATTCAACTCTATGAAGATAAAACTTTTGTTGAACAGCAATATTGTGGTCATCACTCAAATTGTGACCAAACTTGCATCTAATGATTTCACAAGAACTCAAGACATAAAATTTACAAATGTGAAGTGCATTGCAATCTCCATTGCAAGATTTTGGGTGAGTTGAGTGTGACTGACAAAGCTGAACCTCTGTTTTAGCTTGTACTATTTTGTTATCACCTGGACTATTTTCATCATCAGATTTATCAGTATCAAATTTAAACACCCCAGGGTAATTCGCTAGAAAAGATTTCAAGACATTTTGATTCTTAAAACTGTGATTCACAGAATTTTCAAAACTTACTTCCAATGCAGAAATTGTCATTTCACCTCCATTTGTTAAAATTATATTCAACAAATCAGATATTAAATCTTCAATAGCTTCTTGTGACAGAAATTCAGGCTTTATAACTGGAAGCTTTTTCAGTTCATTCTGATTGGGCTCTTGGGTTGATTCAGTTTTTGAAGTGTTGGACACATCATTTGATGGTTTATTTTTTAAAAATGCAATTGCCATTTTAATTCCAACTTCATTAATTGGCCAATCACAGCTGTCGTCAGTGCTCTGTATTCCATCAGGACATTCTATGGAGTCTTCCCTGGCCAATTCTCTTTCTTCGGTATTTTCATATGTTTTTCTTCTCCTGCTGTTTTTCTGATCATGAGATTTCTGTCTATCAGCTGAAGAAGGATTTTTTTTCTCTCTGTAATCGTTCTCATAATAATCATCATTGGAACTCCTTGTATCTGCATAGCAATTATCTTTGTAAAGTTGATTGTTATCTTCAACATTTTCCTTTTTTCGATATTTGTATGATTCTGTTCTATTACTCTGATCCTTATACTGGTAGTCACCCTGCCTATCTTGAGAATAAAAGCTATCTTGTCTGTTATATAACTCATCCTCATATCTCTCTCTTTCATCTAAATGATCTCTTTCCCCACCCTTTTCAATGTCCCTTCCATAAGGCATTTTGCCTCCCAGTCTTTTTTTATGATAATACATGTAATAATCGTAGTCACAACCATCTCTTTCACAATACTGATCATAATCTTTTTCTGAAAATTCAATATCATCCCTACTGTATCTGTTCCTTTCTAAATACTCAAGGTTATCACTTTTATGTCTTGATCTTTTTGAATAATTAACAAATTCTGTACCATAATTTTCATATAAATCATCCTGATAAAATTGTTGATAATTTCTATTCTGATCGTAAAAATCATCAGCCTCAATTTTCCTTTCATAATATCTTCCAGATTCAAAATCTTTATTTCTGACATTACCTTCTCTATCAAATCTTCCTCTATAATTTCCTTCAGAATTCCCTTGAAGCTGACCCCTCTGGCCGCCCCTTAACCTATTACTGTAATATCTTTGTCCTTCACTGGAAAATTTCCTTGAATTGTCATATTCATCTTCTATATCAACCTTTCGACGACAGCTGGCTTGAGCATTACCAAAGCCTTGACCTTTCTGAAAACGATTCATTTGGAAGAAATATCTGAAAACCTAAAAATAAACAGTTTACATCTATGTATGACAGGAAAAAAATAAAACTGAATTACATTGTAAATTGTTTCCAAAATACCATATTACAACTACTGTCTTTTAATGAAGTAAATGTTTGGTGTTAATGAATTCTGAAAAATTAATATTCACCAGTCCAGGGTAATCCCTTTTGGGATTCTGTGTATGGAGCTATTTTTCTGACATGGCCGCCAGTGGGCGAGAAAACCACTGGCGGCCAAGTCAGAAAAATAGCTCCGGACCCAGAATCCCAAAAGGGATTATAAGCCAGGGGTAAAAAAAATTTGGATCGGTAGGGAAACCCTAAACAAACATATATTTTTATTTAGAATGATTATTCTGAGCTAGGTAACCCTTTAGCTCCCAGGGTCAATTTTCTCAAAATAATCCTAAAGAGTTCTGAATGAGTATTTGTATCTTTTATGAATCTTATTTGCATTTTTATAGATGTATATGCAAGTTTTTTTCATCACACCAAAAACTTAAGTTGGGAAAATAATACATGTTACTGTGCATAAAAGACATTTTTTAAACATTAATGAAACTTGCATGCCATGTTTTTTGAAAGGAGAAACTGATTGAGCAGTCCAATAGCATAAAAGTAAAATATGTACTGAATTGAACTAGACTTGTAATATTGGCTTATTATACATATTACCTGATCAATGGGGCCCAAATTAAAATATCATTTGTTTCTCCTTTGCAACCGACTTGCTAAATTTGCCGCAACTGAAAAATTTTACAGTCTGTTCCGTGAAAATTATTTTTTTTTTTAAGATTTGCCGTTTAAAAATTTTTTGTGTCCAATTTTGATATTGGTTTCATATATTAGTAACATTCTTTTCAGAACATTGCGTGAGTAATCGTTACTAGAAATCTATAGTCCCTATTGTTCTAAATGTCGTAACCTTTAAGCGTGGCTAATTTTGATGGGAGTCCATGCTACTTCCCGAAATGCACCCTGACAACAAGTAATTTGGTATAGGAAAACTTAACTTGGACGTAAAACTTAATCTAAGTAAATGAAGCGTGATATGTATGTCAGAGTGACCTAATTTTGATGGGAGGCTGTGCTACTCCTCAAGATGCACCCTGACACCTAGTTATATGGCTTTAGGTCCCTTGGTATCAGAGAACTGAACTTGGACGTAAAACTTAACCTAAGTTAATGAAGCACGATAAGTAGGTCAGAATGACCTAATTTTGGTGGGAGGCTATGTTACTCCCCGAGATGCACCCTCATACCAAGTAATATGATTGTAGGTCGCTTGATATCGGAGAACAGAACTCGGACGTAAAACTTAACCTAAGTCAATGAAGTGCTATACTGGTTTTATATATATTTAGTAAAATTCTTTTCAGAACATTCCGTGAGTAATCATTACTTAGAAATCTATAGTCCCTATTGTTCCTAATGTCGTAAAAGTGTGGCTTCTGAAACCGGCTTGATAAAAAAAATTACCAACCTACCTACTCAGACCTTTCAGGCTAGGGTTGGAAAGGAGAAACAAACATACATTGTATTTCTAAGGCTGGCCTGGTTATCTGTCAACACATTTACTTCCTGCACACATATGATGTCACTTAATTATCGAGACATTCTTTAATTGCAGCTGGTTGATGTTAAATGACAATTTTTTTTTGTTATTTTCCTTCATTTAAACATTCCAAAATTATTATCTGAAATGTTGCAGATAATTATTCAGATTTCTATGGCTATTGGGAAAGTTATTATGCAATTTATATGTGTGTTAAATGCATGAAAATTACACGTGTCAAGAAATGGAGTTTACCTTTGGTTTTACACAAAAGGTGGTACAGTGTCAGTACATTGTGTTTATTTATAGTTCTTTGTGCAAGTGAAAGTGTTGTAGTAAAGTTCAATTATCAGACAAAATAATAAAATGTGAAACTACATATGATGGGTGGTGCTGGTATGTCATTCAAAAACAAATTTTCAGTAGTCAAATAGAAGTAAAAATGTATATATTTCATGGAAAAAGTGAAATATATTAAACTTTCCTTCCAGAAAATAAATGTAACAGTAAAAATACATTGATATAAAGTGTGAAATCTAGACAGAATCAGCAAATTTTATTTTTATACAAGGAATATGTGCAGTTATCCAATCATCCAAGTCAATTCTTGGATAGTTGACATACATGTAAAGCCAAAGAAAAATAATTGTTGTTTTGCCCTAACCCAACTGGGTCAAATTTTACTGTCGGGTCAACACTTTTTCAGGAAGATAAACAAAATTTAAATGCCAAGTGTCTTCTTACACAGCTATTTGGAAAAAGTTTTTTAGTGTACAAGTATAGTAAGAAAACTATTCTGGAGTGAAAGGAAGAATGGGATTCCCCAATGAAATGAGGAGAATTGAACACATTTTGAATTGCTGAATTGAATGCCTTCTATTCTATACTGTGCTTAGTTCCAGTGGACAAAACGTATACGTAGACACAGGAATTTGCTATATTTGTACAGTATGACAGGGCATTAATAAACAAAAAATCATTTTCTAACGTTATGGATGGTAGATGTTGCAAAAAAGGAAGGTTTCAGAGAAAAAGGGGGAGACAATAATTATTGTCAGTAGCATGTGTGTTACTGTGTATCTAAGCATATATCACATTCGTAATTATAGACAAGCAGAATTTACATTTACCCTTCAGAAAAGAGAGCTTAAAATAACTAGATGTATTGTCGGGTAACAAAAATGTGTTCATCAGGAAAGATTTTGTAAGTTTCATATGGGTAAATTTTTGCAAAACTTACTGCTTACCGAGGGTATACTAATTTACGAAAACAAGTTCGGAACGGAAATGATTAATATTTGAACAGTACTGTTGCCAAAATAATAACTGTTTGACAAAATTATGAAATTGATTTTTGGCCAGATTTATTTTTAAAAATTGTTCAATTAAGAATATCAGGCCTTTCATTTTTGCTATAAAACTAGTGTTTAATAATAAATAAAAACAAAAACAGATTTTTTAGTAAAATAATATGTTAAGGTACGTAGATCAATACTAATATTTTTGGCAGATAGATTTACCTGATTTTTTTCCAGGCAGGATGTTGGATGGATATACTTTGAAATTTCAATTAAAAAAACATAGGTCACCGTTCTTGATTTTGAGATAATTGAGTCTTAATGTTGATAAATTTTATATAACGAAAATCAAATTTCTCGTACAATAAAAAAAAACTGGCAGATATAACCTTTTTTAAATAAAATTGTGAAAAGAACACTTATCTGACATGCTTTCATATTCTTCAAAGAAAAAAAAATATTAACATTTCTTTTATATTTAACTAGAAAAATGTTCCGCCAATTATCTCCCCTGAAAAGGGTTCTTTTTAGAATAAAATTTTTAATTTTGCTATTTATGCATTTTTGTCAATTTTTCAATTTAAATAAACTTAAGATATAATTTTTACATTATATTAAATACTATTTGCTCGTTTTAAACATATATTTACATACAAATTTGCAAGATGCCCGAAAAAGATGCTCAGTGTATTACATGTAGGTATGATCTATTTTAAAATGCTAAAAAAATGTATAACACATAGAAAATCAAAGAAATATTTATGACCACCATTTATCAAGAGGAATCATGATTATATATTTGAGTTAATATCGAATCACAGACATTGCAGATATAGGGCCGACTGTAACTTTTCATTTAGGGAGCAACCATTTTTTTAATTGTTAGTTGAAAGTATTCTGCATAATATTTTTTGTTAATATCTGCATTCTTGTTTTTTATGTAGCTATTGGTCATAAGGGACGTAAAATGCAATTGAACTTATTACTTATGACTTATGGGGGTGGGCCTGGGATGAAATTAAAAATAAAATGGCAGGTGTGGAAAAAATACAGGACCTGTGTCATTAAAGAAATTTTTAACTTTAAATGAAAATAAAAATTTAGGCTGCGATAATGGGCTAAAAAATTGCATTACCAAAATTTCGACGAAAAAAATAGGCAAGATCAAATAGTTCATCCTAGCTCCCTCCATAAAATCAAACGGTTGCTCCCTAAAAGCTCTGATAGGTCTACACGTACCGACGGACTGCTTTCATTTACTTATTTTGATCATAATGGATAAAACAAATACGATGTATATAATAAAATGCCTAATTTTCAATCTTTAGTGATAACAAGAAACTAGTATACCAGATATCCTCTATTGTGATACTATATATCAAGCTGACTTAGTACTTCAGAGAGACCAGTTGTTCATATATAGTTATACTGTAGTAATTTTACTCTTGCAGGAGTTTTAAACCCCTTTTCCACGAATGTATATTTTTTCTTAACTCATGGCATATATAAATTGTTGCCTTAGTCATCAGTTGTACTCATGGCAGGTATAAATTGTTGCCTTAGTCATCAGTTGTACTCATGGCATATATAAATTGTTGCCTTATAGTCATGGAATATATAAATTGCCTTAGTCATCAGTTGTACTCATGGCATACTAGTATCTAAAATGTTGAAAGTCGAAACAGTAATTTAAAATTTTGAAGAGTAAATTCTAAAGCCAAAATGACCAAAAAGGTAAAGAAAGCCAAAACCTATAAAAACCACAGGCACCCGCGGAATGCATGGATTTAGTGTGTTGCATCCTCCTTTTATCCTCTACCTCCCCTCTTTTTTTTCTGCAACACCCATACTTTCATTGTCAATTTTTCTTACATTTTTTCTTCATTTTATGACAGAAATAAAAGCAATATCACAATATTATAGCATAAATCAAATGTCCAAATTTTGTCGACTGACACAGTATAATGATGAAAAATAGAAAAAAAATGACAAGCATACAGGGTTGTTGCATAGAAAAAGGAGAGAGGCAACACACTAAATCCAATCTACAGGTACCTGTGATAAGAACAACCGGGATCGTGAAAACATATGTGAACATGGTTCACACTTGTCCAGGAACAACACATTCGTTTGAACATTACATGCTTGAAAATTCACGGAATGTTTGATTTATAATCAATTATGACTTAAGGAAGCAAAACTGACAACAGTTATTTGAAAAATGAGATGAAACTAAGGTATATGGGATACACTACATAATGACGACATTGGTTCATTTAAAAAATCTTTTAAAACACACACCGGTACAGCTATCGATGACTTCATGGCGTATAAACTAGAACAGAATGAATTGTTCGTGATCACGATATTTTTTTTTAAATCTACTCTATTGGAATCGTACAAGTAATTCTAATAAAATTTACAGAATGATTATTTTTTGTAATAATTGGATGTAAGTAATATAAAAGAAAAACACAAAGAATACTATAGCTATATAGCATTTGTAACGGGCTTTCTCAACGGAAGTTGAAGGGGGGAGGGTGGGTGACACTGGGATATGATTTTTTCCCAATTCCTAAAAAAATTTTGCATTTTCCCTCAATTCCTTAAAATTATTGCCCCTTTTTCCCAATTCCCTAACTTTTTTTGCTTAATTTCTCCGATCCTCAAATATTTTCTCAATTTTTCCACCGCCCCCCCCCCCCAATCTTTCCCAATTTCCAAATGCGTTTCACTCCTCCCCGCACTCAACATGGTGATGAAACGAAAATTTACTCATTGTAAATTGTGAGAAGTCAAAATAATTCAGGGGGACATATCCAACTGTTTCGGTCATTTTATGTCCGAAAATCAGTTTGCTTTGAAACATTTAGTAACAGTGCACATTGATTGTAATTTTAATATATGAAATTATTCCAATAATTAATAACCATTATACAAACATGGCAAAAATGATGTGATGGTGCAATTTTTTTTCCGTTAACTTTTACCTGCAAGATACATGAGATATGCGAATCGAATTAAATTTTTGCTAAAATTCATACGATTTTGATCTGAAATCAATATGAGTAGGATTTAGGGTAAGATATGGATACCCGGGGAAAGGGGGTGGGGTGGGGTGGCTACTCCCATTTATTTTTGTAGTATGAGTGTGTCACGGTAAATCAAGGATCGGATTTTTGCTGTCTAGAACAAGGTCGTAATTTCTGTACGATTGTCTAGAACAGGGTTATATTCCTCGGGTACATAATTTTAAGCTTGTGCACATATTTTTTTTTGCAATCGACTGTCGTGAACAGGGTTTGTTTTTTTTTGCGGTTGCCTGTCGTGAACAGAATCAATTTTTACAAGTGCAGTTGGCACAAATACTAACACCAATATTATGGTCAAATAGCCCCCGGTATAAATGTCAATTGTAAGGGAGTGGGGGGCACTTACCATAAATGAGGTGCTAGGTATGTTCTGACAAAAGAGGGTGGATTTTTCGCAAAACGACTGGAAAGGAGTATACTTTTTTTCTCCTTTCCACAAGGGGGTAATATCTGACTATCTGGAATGGGGTTATATGTCAAAAACATCTGGAACGGGGTTATAATTTGAAGGAAACAACCTCAGCAGGATTGACTTGTAGATAATCACTTGTTAACAACTTAAGCAGTGATCTGTTGACAGTTCTTCTCAATGATGCTATTACTGTATTACTGCCAATTAACAATATTAAGGCTGTAATTGTTATTATTTCATATCAGAGAAAATTTAGTTGTTTTTATTGGTTAAAACATGGTCATGTGGTATTAGTCTGCGTTAAAATACCAAGTAGGCATTATCATGATAATGCCCGTGGGCATTACCACACGGTAAAGCCTGCTTGCAATTTAGTCACGTCCCCTTTTAAAACGCAAACGTGATGCAGCAGTTGTTAGTTAAATTCTAGACAATTCTAGATAAAATTTTTGTTTCAATGAAATAAAAACAATACTTGCTCAAATATTATTTTGTAATATTATATAACAGGGTGCCTTTTTTATGTACTTAGTAGGTATGCATATTTTGAATAATAAATTCTTGTCAGTAATGCTTGAAGTAGAAAAAAAGAATATATATGAGGAACTTCCATGAATGTACAATATGCCAGTATAGCACCAAAAGTAATGACAGAAACATAAACACACATCCAGAGGTCATCGTGAGGTATTCAACATACATGTACATGTAAGGAACCCACACCCAACAGATTTATATTCTTCAATGAAATAAACACAATAGTTGCTTATATAGAGGGCATTATCATGATAAATTGACTGCCCTCGAGACAGATATTGCCTTCAACATTGATAATGCCCTTGCCTGCAACTATTGTATAATTAATTATATTAAGACACAATAATGGCATTCAAGTTGAAAATGGTCAAATTCAAGCTGTTTTCATGGATGAAGATATATATTTGAGTTGAGAAAAAATATTGTTGATGATGATTTACAAGTTCCTTCTGATTTTAATTTTCTAACAAAAAGTGTCTGAAAAGGTGTATTATTTTAGACACAGACTGTCTGTAATGGGGTATGTAACATGATCAAATTTTGTCTGGAAATGTGCTGGATGAACCCACCTGTAAACCTTTTGACAAGGTGACCCCATCCGTGTAAGAGTAATTTTTGAATCAGTCATTTATTACAAATAAGTAAAGTGTCAGGCATAGAAGTGATGAAACTATTAACTTCGTAAAAAGAATCAGCGAGATGGTAAAACATCTTGACATGTTTATTTACTTTCATCACGAAGTAAAGTTAAGAACATACAGATAGCTGACCTACTCGAATTTTCTATAATATGTTATTCCCGCTGTAGTAGTGCTGTTGGTGTACATGTGTTACCATTGGTAAAACATTGGTACCAATGTCCACTAACTCTTACTACCAATTCTACAGGCAGTCTAGAGTCGAGTTCGTGTTGGTAAATCACGTTGTTTTACTTTTTAAGATGGCGACAACATTATCTACCCCAACGATTAAAGACTTAACAACACCCCTATTTCCTCTCCAAATAAAATAGATGGAGAAGATTTTAACTTTCTGGACAAAAATGAAATCATTGGCTTTAAAGCAAACAGCTGTGTGCGCAAGTGTCATTCGCATTCGTTGTTGGATAATTAAGGCTGTTGTCAAATATGTGCTTCTTTTTTATTCAAAGCATTCTAAGAAGTACAGGCACCAATTAGGGTTTACCATTGGTAAATTTTGGTTATAAAATGGTAAATGTCATGTCATTGGTGACGCCATTATGTCATGTGTATCATTGGTACACAACTGGTATACATAATTGGTAAAACTCTGGTACCAATGGTTTACTTTGGTACCGTTGGTGCTATTATAATAGTGAATCCTTTCCGCAGTGTACATTTTCCTTTGGGAAAAAATACACTATGGTAAATCTTCCATGACTGCTATATTTTATTTCCAACGGAATAAACATAAACAGTTAAAGGAAGAAATATGCTAAGATATATCATGTCTCGGAACTTATGCACTATTGGTAGGTCAATGGAATGATTGGTAACCTTTGGTACATTTTGTATTTAATTTGCCTTTGGTTCAACAAAAATCCGTTCAGAGTTTAATGCCATCCATTAGTACCAGTCAGACAAGGGTACCAATGGTCAACCTGGAATGTTGCCAACAACATTACTTCGAACGCACCCAATAACTTGTTGACAATAGATTTAAATTTCCCTCCAATATGCATGTTCGAATAAAGACATTTGATCGATTCTGTGTGTGTAAACAAGTTTACCTGTGGTCAAAAGTAGGCGAGAAACAACGTAAATAAATATATACACCGGTTAAACGTATTTGTTTTAGATTCATTTGGAATAGGATGGCTGATAAAATTGGGGTCTTGAGACAGAAGTGTCTTGAACGAGGAGCATCTGGCATACACGGAATAGGAAGGTATGAATATTTATACACATGATACATGTACTGTTATTTTTTAATACAGTCATCCTCTTGCATTCTTTTGACATGACGATATAAATCTATGTACTGGTATGTAATACTCTGTAGTTTAGTTGCCTTTTGTTGGTAGTCTAAATTTAATTTAAGCTGTTTTGTTCTCAATTTTTCTATACAGGGTTGTAACATAAACTTGTAGCATTCAGATGTATTATTACCCATTTTACTCCTTGTAGAACCTTCAGAGTCATTGATGAGGATGGGAGTAAATCCTTAAGTCTAGATGAATTTAAGTATGGACTCAAAGATTTTGGTTTAAACGTAGATGACAGTTTCGTACAAGAACTATTCTCCTATATGGATAAAGATGGTAGCGGCAAGATCAGTTTTGATGAATTTTTAAACGCAATAAGGGTAACTATGTGATAATGCAAATAATATCTAGAGATGCTTGAATTTTTTTTGGCTTTAACTAGAACTATGCTTGGTTTATCTTCTTATCTTTTGTGGTCCTTTGTTTTTAACTTGTTAATTCTATAATACAGAAGAAAATGCTTTTCAAAATAAATTTTTAGTCCCTGACCACGCTGAAAAGTAATAATATTTATATTTATATTTCAGTCCTTCATTTTTTCTGCAGTTCATAATTATAACTTATAAGGAAAACAAGGAAGGACACTTCCACTACACAATTGTTATAACCTTGGTTAAATGAGGATGTAAATAACGGTGAAAATTAGTAACGTATATATTGATATAAAAAATTTTAACAGCGCGGCAAGTTAAAACATGCATGGATATTAAGTATATATATGTAATCGCGAACGGATATTACTTTATTTTTATGGACATCTAGTCATATTGTGCCTAACGTAATATTTTATCTGTTTGACACTTATATACATGTTATATAGTTCTGTTTTAAAAAAAATCCATAAAAACGCGAGATGGTAATGATACCTCATAGAAACGAACGTGGTTGCATGTCGGCGAATACTGTATTCAAAAATATGATTTTTCTTCATTTTCTTTTAAAAAAGTCACAATTTATTCCTCCTAGTCTGTTTGTTTTACCTTTAAGTTTTCCACGATTAATGAGTAGAATTCAGGTCGAAAATCACATTCTTAGTCATCCCCATTGTTAGATGTTTACTAATAAACTTTGCGATGTTATAGAAGTACCAATGTTGACATCATTCATTTGTACTTTAATTATCAAGATACTTTTTGAATGTGTATATTGTATTTTTTCAGCCTCCTATGTCACAGACAAGAATCTCAATGATAAAACAAGCATTTAAGAAATTTGACAAGACCGGAGATGGGATTATATCAGTAGATGATCTGAAAGGAGTATATTCTGCTAGGGAGCATCCTAAAGTCAAAAGTGGAGAAATGACAGAGGAACAAGTCTATAGAGAGTTTCTAGATGTATTCGATCATGGAATCAAAGACGGAAAGGTTAAGTGTGTTACGGATTTCATTATAGTTATTTAATTCGTAAATCTTCATTCAGTTAAAATCAGAATACTATATAATACCGCTTCTAAACCTACGCTTTCATATCTGCATGTGGGAAGGTTTTACATTGTCATACTATAGTATTGATATTTGTAACAGTTTACTGAATAATTAAAGGCTTTGTATTTCTGCAATTTGTTGTTCGATGTTTATCTAACCACTCTCTAAAGTATTTTTTAGATGATTTGGGATTTTGATGGTTCATATTTTTCTAACTTTCAGGTTACCGAGGAAGAGTTTATCAATTACTACAGCGGAGTAAGCGCCTCCATCGATACGGACCATTACTTTGTTGAAATGATGAAAAGTTGTTGGCGAATGTAACTCAGGAAAAGTAAAATTATAAGACCTGCAATATAAGGGAACACGTTTTTAAGTGTTTTTTTGTGTGGAGACCCATGGCATAGAAGAGCACTATAGGAAGTACGAAATAGCGATACAATGGATATCTTAATCATTTAAATTGTTCCTTTATCATACTCATAACACAAGTCATATAACCGTAAAAATATGCATAACAAGTACTTTTTATATGAAACATTGTTATAATTAACATCTGAGCTTTAATATCAAAATAAACCTGTGTTTTAGAAATAAATCATTTATGTTCTACTTCGCTTCGCTCATCCGAACATAAAGCTGTTCTTTTGTAAACAAATTAAACAAGACAAAATATTGGATATGGCTCCACACAGAGACCAGATTTATTAATAATAATAAAAAATGTCTTGAACTCATCCGCTCGATCTGCACCTCATGGAAATCTACAATTAAAAATACAAATTGTTAATGTACAAAAATTAAATCGTAGTGTTCTGGTTGTGTGGAAAACCTCGACAAACTGAAATTCTCTGGTGCGAAACCTTATATACTGACTCAAGGGGTCAAAGCATGCTGAACTTTTTCGGCGGCAAAATCTGGACAGACAAAAGTACGTTTTCATTGTATGAATGAACAAAAGCTTTATAAAAGAAAAGGAAAACTTTATAACCAAAAGAAATAAATTTATGTTCTACTTCGCTTCGCTCATCCGAACATAAAGCTGTTCTTTTGTAAACAAATTAAACAAGACAAAATATTGGATATGGCTCCACACAGAGACCAGATTCGACAAAAAACAAAGGGAACTAAAAGCTAGCGTTGATAGAGATGAAAATTGCGTTATTAATAATTACATTAATTAAATGCCCAAATTCTTTGAAACTACTAGCTTGTTCTTTAAACTTTCCTTAATATATCCATCTTTCGCTCTTTCGGACTTCCATCTGCCATGCGATTTAAGCAACCTATCAGGAATATCCTCGCTAGCGGCTTGCGAAGCCCCTCCACTCCTAAAACTGTGCAAGCCATACTTTTTCTTATCTAACCCCAATTGTTCTAAAACTTCCAAAACAATTTCCCTCGCTCTTGTGTACGATATAGGTTTATTGCTCTTGCATAACTTATGTGAGTTTGAAGACTTGAAAAAACTAAGTGAACGAAAAATGAATTCATCTCTGTCTTTATCAACATCAAAACCTGCAACTTCAAAATATTTCTCCAACATATTTACAGGACAAGTAGCATTGTCTGTCCTAGCAACTATAATCAAATTTCCCTGTCTGTAAACATCAGTTTTACTTTTATCTAAAGTAATTTCAAGGTGAGAAGGGAGAAACTTAACGTGCTGGACTTGTAAATGCGAAAGCTCATCAAAACGTAAGAATCCAGCATAACTAAGCAACATTATACAACAAATTCTTAAATCTTTTAAACTGTGTTGGTTTGCGTACTCTGCGACAACCTTTTTCAAAATATCCGGTGTAATGGGTTCTTTCCTATTTACAGGTTTAGACAGAAGTTTGATGCCTCCGTCCATGATCATTTTGATCAACTGATCTTCAAAAATTCCTCCAGAAAGTAAATTCATGTCATGCTCCCATTTGACTGCGTAAAAAGTTGCGTTAAGAACCGCAGTAGAAACTCCACGCTGAATTAAGTAAGACAAGTACAAAGCTAGCGAGCAAACTGTCGTAGGTAAAAAAGGCAAATTATATCTTGAACACCAGGACTTAAACCTTTGAAAATTGGAATTGTATTGTTTCAAAGTATTGTCGCTTTTAGACGCTCTGATTATTGTAGGAAGAAAATCCGAGAATTTTGTTAAACTTGAATTCGAAAACTTATTTAGAGTATTCCAATGTGTAGCGTTAAAACGTAACTGAAATTACAAAAAAGAACATTTCTTTAAAAAAAAAAAAAAATTTTAAAACTATAAAGATCTGACTGTTTCACCGGAAAACTATTTTTAAGGTCAGAAAATTAAAAGACGTTCTCAAAAATATGTAATAATATGCCCAAACGTGACTTATCTCCAAGGGAAAAAAGGAACAATTTTCCACTTACAATACGTGTTATTGATTACTGTGCCCAAACGGGACTTGTTTCTGAAGAAAAAGGGGGCAAACCTCCAGTCGCAATTGATGTTAAAATTGTTATGCCCAAACGGGACTTATTAAGTCAATATAAAATATAAAATGCCCAAACGGGACTTCCTGGGTCAATACTGACTCGTGCCATAAAATATAAAATGCCCAAACGGGACTTCGCTAGACAAAACAGAGTGCCCAAACGGGACTTCCTTAAACAAACAGAGTGCCCAAACGGGCATGAATCAATCATAAAACTTCATGCATATATCTGTATGAGTAGAATTTCTACTGAAAACACATTTTCTTTCGGCACGTCCTAAACGACTAAATATTGCAATAGGCCCAAACGGGACTTGTGAACAATGAATAAAAAAGAAATGCTTACAATGCAAGCCTTCAAAAATGATGGAGAGCCTCTGCTAACTTAATTCAATCGCTCAGACTCGCGCTTACTTATCGTACATACTGAAAATCAAGGTTTAAAATCTGATCTCGAACTCAACGTCTAAAATCTATTCTCAAAACAAGAACGTTAAAAGTGAGCGGTTGAGCGGCAAAAATGCTATTTTTATCTGAACCTGCCTCAAAGAAACTGGATGGCCTAACATATTCTACTACGTCTTTAACAAAAAAGTTAAACCGGCGGTTATCCGATGACCACAAAAACGGCCAAAAACAATTTGAAGTCCATTTTGGTACCACAAGAGTACCGTGGCTCTCGCAAAGAGCCAGATGCTGAATTACTCTCTGCACTTGATTTACAGGTGGAACTATCCAACAGTTATACAAACCCCAATCAAACGCGAATGCATCGACTCCAACGGTGCCAGGACACCAAAATTTAGAGAAAAAACGAGACATTTTATGGTTGTTAACATCTGCGAACAGATCAATGTCGTATGGGCCCCAAATTGAATTAAAATAATTAAAATAGATATTACTGACTCCCCAGTCGTCGAAGTCAAAAACCTTACTGTAAAAATCCGCCACTTGGTTGTAATCTCGAGGTATCCATTCAACTTCTAATGATATTGCGTCTACAACGCAAATACTGAAGATTTTTGTTGCCAAAGAATGCAAATCACTTTTCATGCTCCCTGCTCGGATAATTCTCACGACGTTTTGATTATCTGTATAAATTTTAACGATTCGATTAGCCAAATCGCTTTTTAAAGATTTTAATGTTATTAAGACTGCGAGTAACTCTCTGAAAGTAGAACTCTGCTTGGCCTCGGTGTCGGACCACATTTTGTGTACGATTTTTGAATTTGTTTCGACGGTAAAAGCGGCGCAGGCAAAACTGCTTGCGTCAGCATAAACGATTTTATCAGGAATACGGTTTTGCGCCAAAAATTTCCTGGTGGGTAAAGACTGACAATTAAAAAACCAGAATTCGAGCTCAGACAGAGCGGCATTTGTAAGAGTAATCTTTTGGTCCCAAAACTCAGATGTTGCAATAATCATGAGCATATTTCTACTCATAATACGGCAAATATTACCGAAGCTAGGCATGAAGGAGATAATTTTTCCTGTAATACGCGCCAACTTTCTCGGAGTTAAATCTTCCAAGCTATCAAGAGTATTTGAAATGATCCCTCGGAATTTCGAAAGTTTTTCCTGTGGAATTTCCAAAGTGAGTGCAGAAAGATCCCAGGTGAAACCTAACCAAGTTAACCTGCGAGTAGGTTCCCAAATGCTTTTTTCGTGGTTCAGAAAAAGACCTGCAAGCGATAAATCCCCTCGAACTCTGTCAGCTAAGGATTTGCAAGAATGGTACGAATTTTCAAAACCCCAACCATCATCTAAATAAAGTACCATGCGATAACCAAAAGATCTCCAATATTTCACTAACGGTCTGAGCACTTTTGAAAATATATGTGCCGCTACTGATACGCCAAATGGAAGACATTTAAATGTAAAATACCTTGTTCCTTCTGGAAAATCCCAAGAAAAGCCTAAAAATTTTCTATGATCCTCGTGAATAACAATATTATGATATGCTGATTTGAGATCGAATTTAAAACAGTAACCTGGACTTGAAATAAACTGAATAGCTTCTGGCACGCCTTCAAATTTAAATTTTCTTCTCTCTATAAATTTATTTACATGTCGTAAATCTAATATGAGCCTTTCTTTGCCGTCGGCGTTAACGGACACGGTCAAAGGATTAATAACGAAAGGGGGGTTATTCTGACAATCGATAACCACTCCTGCGTCTAATAATCTGTTGATCGCTGAAGTTACGAAGGATTTGTGTGTGATAGCCGAACTATTGTTTTTCATGATTTTTGAGGTAGGTGAATCAGAAAAGGGCATTAAATAACCATATTCTATTACATTCAGTACAAAATTACTAGCTCGTAATGTGTTTTTCCAAAACGATAAATGAGATCTTAAATTATCTACAACAAAATTATTTACCTCATTTAAATCCGCGTTCGATTTTAACTCGTTCTTAATAGATAAAATGTGAGAAAAATTATACTTAACTGCATAGTCATTTTCATCGCCTGGCTCCTGTGCTGTATCTGCTGTCTCTAAATGGTCTTGGTGGGCTGGAACGGGCTCTTCTTGGGCAGTTGTATGCCCAGTGGTTTTCGTCGTTGCAGTAGTAGCATCTCCCGGAATTGCTGGTCTTTCCTCCGTAAGCGTTGCTGAAGTACTCTGAAGGGGTGTACGAGATACCGGGCGATTTGCTGTCTGAACCCTGGGCTGTGTGTTTAGGTGCCGATCTTCCAAATGATGCGCTAGAGTCACGAAAAAGATGAGACGTATTCGGCTTCTCTGCTGTACTTGGTCCGGCGCTGTAAGGTGCGTATTTCTGCCTCTGCTTTTCTCTCCTCTTCATTTTTGCCCGATATTCTGCCTGTCGAAGCTTTACAGCATCGTCGCTGCCGTCCGTTAGGGGATCGTCGGTGTACTCTTCTACAACGTCCCAACCGTATTTATCTGCGATGCGCAGAAGTTTGTTGCGCTCTTTAAGTGCGGTGCTGCATTTCTCTAGTGCATCCACTGCACAAGCATGAGATCCCCTCCTGATAAAGTCGATCACCTTTGAAACCTCTTCGAGACGTGCGGAGTTAAAATCAAACTGCTTGGCGTTTGCCTCGTAACGGAAAGTTGGTGTCACCTTTGGAGTTGAAACTACTGTGTCGGCTGGCTGGAGCCTAATACGAACTTCCATCTCGGAAAAAATGTCATCTTTCTGCTTTTGTAAAGCGTCATCTAGCTTTTGGGTGAATAACGCTAAAGCATCCTCCGGCGAAAAATCAGGAGACCCGCGTGACGACGGTGGTGGCTGACTCCTATGTGCGGATGAGCTGTTTCCTTCTTCGCTCATGTTTAAAACTTGCTGAAATCGCTCAAATTAAATCGTAGTGTTCTGGTTGTGTGGAAAACCTCGACAAACTGAAATTCTCTGGTGCGAAACCTTATATACTGACTCAAGGGGTCAAAGCATGCTGAACTTTTTCGGCGGCAAAATCTGGACAGACAAAAGTACGTTTTCATTGTATGAATGAACAAAAGCTTTATAAAAGAAAAGGAAAACTTTATAACCAAAAGAAATAAATTTATAACTGAACAACAGATGCTTACCCTTCCTTAGCACCTGATGTCACTCTTTTCCAGATATTTGAGTTCACACTGCAAGTGCTTTAGTTTGTGTGCTGTCTTGTTCTGATTGTTTGGTTGGCTTTGTGTTTTATTACATATTTGGTTGTGTCTTTGTAGGAGTTGTTTGCTATATATTAGTAACAATTCTTTGTAAGGACCAGAATACTTGGAAACGCGTACTCTCAAGATTTTCTTTAAAATTTTAGCATAAACAAAACATAATTCGGTTATGCTAAAAATAAACAAATTTTATTATAAAAGTTTTTCTGTTGCCATGGAAACTGAAATCTATTTTTGGTAAGAAATTCTCAATTTTCCCAAATTTGAGGAGTGAAAATAAGCATTTTCTCTGCTTGCTTTGTGATGAACCCCTATAACAACTTTGCAACTTTGTTAGATTTTATGTTTTTAGCGTATGTCATATTTTGATGAAATAGATATAACTCTGGTGGACTAATATGATATTTTCTACCAAGCAAACATCAAAATGTTTCTGTATTATTTTTCCGATATTTATAATTTATTCCATAAACTGTGTATAAACATCCGAATTTAACTTAATATTTTCAATACCAAAATAAATATAACACACACAAACATTTGAAATTATCTTAGTTGCATTTAGAATTACCTATAAATCATAATTGAAAAATATCGTAGCAGATAAAAAGGTAAATTTTCTATGGCTACGAAATCATATATATAAAATTTTCAAAATTCTAATTAAGTGTAGCGTAGTAAAACAAGAGGCTCACAAGAGCCTGTATCGCTCACCTGGAGTCTGGTTTTCATTGGACAATTAATCAACTATTTGACCAAGTTTGTTGCAATTGGTTCAATTGTCCAGGAAAAATGTTGAAGATTTATTTTTCATAAGGTTTAATGTTCAAATAGTTTTGGAGATAAATGCAAAAATGTTAAAATTTTGAAAATTTGACAAAAAAGGGCAATAACACCTAAATGGGTTTTGGGATTTCCTTTAAAATTTCAGGGTATGTAGATCTCAACATGGCAAACATTTTTCAAATTTACATTTCACTTCTATCTCAAATAGTTTTGGAGATAAATGACGAAAAATGTTAAAATTTTGAAAATTTGACGAAAAAGGGCAATAACTCCTATACGGGTTGTGGAATTTCCTACAAAATTCAGGGTAGGTAGATCTCGTCATGCTGATCAATTTTACCCATGTCAGATTTTCGATAACTGTAACGGTTTTTAAGTTATAAGCCAAAAACAACAATCCACCCCTATATTCTATTTTTAGCTACGACAGCCATGTTTTACGTCAGATCAAAATAAATTGAGGATCGTTTGTAGAGGACATGTCATAGATCATTCCTATTAAGTTTCAAACCAATCGGCCCAGCAGTTTCAGAGGAGAAGATTTTTGAATGTTAAAATTTTTAAAAATTGACGAAAAAAGGGCAATAACTCCTAAATGGGTTTTGGAATTTCCTTCAAAAATTTCAGGGTAGGTAGATCTCGTCATGCTGATCAATTTTACCCCATGTCAGATTTTCGATATCTGTAACGGTTTTTGAGTTATTAGCGAAAAACAGCAATTTACCCCTATGTTCTATTTTTAGCAACAGTGGCCATGTTTTTCATCGGATCAATATAAAATGAGGATCGTTTGTGGAGGACATGTCATAGATCATTCCTATTAAGTTTCAAACCAATCGGCCCAGCGGTTTGAGAGGAGAAGATTTTTGAATGAAAAGTTTACGACGGACGGACGGACGGACGGACGACGGACGAAAAGTGATGGCAAAAGCTCACATGGCCTTTGGCCAGGTGAGCTAAAAATGGAAAGAGATGTTCAATATAGCATCTTTTTATTTCCATATCGCTATTCTGCATGTTCTGTTTGATTTATAATATTTGGTCATGAGAAACAAACCAAATTTGACCTACTGGACGATTTGGGTACCTCATACTCAAATATATTACCTAATGTAGACCTTACTTGAATAGTCCAAAGATCTGTGCTTTCATCATTGGGTGTGGTAGACATCGGTCACTGAAATTATATTTTTAAATAACGGATTTGGCCGGATGGTCTAGGTCGCTGGACATAGTTATAGGCGAATAGGTGCCATAGTGAGTTCGAGACCCTCCAAAAATTTGAAGGTATTAAAATCTGAATTGAACAGTGTTGTGTTAGTGTTTAGTCGTATATATAGTCGACATTAGTGTGTATCGAGTCTTGTTGACATAAGTAATCACTGATAAAAAGTGATATGTCGAATGTAATTTATTAAGGTGGTCCGTTGCTATACACAGTAAAAGTAAAACAATCCTTATTGTTTAATTACACTATTGTTCGTTTTATTACACGAATTAATCCATATCGCTGCATACAGCGAACAACCATTTGTACGGACAGTGGGTACTTATATATTTATTTTTGAGGAATATTCAAATAAGGATGAGTCTACATGATACAGCATAAAAAATTAGCACAGATATTTGATGATTTTAATGGACGACTAACATTTCCATCCATTTATTACTATTATGTAGTCGATTTATAACATTAAATATGAAATTACAGAGTACTTAAAAGCATAAAATATCAATTTTGTGTTCGATTATTATTTCAAAAATATTAGGAATACAACATATAGAATTTTTCCGAGAAATTAATTGTGAGTGCTGAAAATGTTTTAACGTAATCGATGAAAAATTCATACAATTGTCTTTTAAACAAACATCTTAATTTTCATGAACTATTTTTAAAATATAAATAGGCCATTTTATAAGGAATCTAATCTTTCAAAACTAATATTTACAAAAGATTATTTGGGGGATTTATTGCCCCGTCCACGAATGTGGAACTGACTTATACTGTTTAAGTTTTTGCATTTAGGTACATTTCTATGAAACTGATATTACACCACTACTGTAACAATCGTCTAATAACACAGTTCAACAACATTTAGGTCCCTTTGATCTACATTTAACACGCGACTGACTGATTGCATTTGTTTAAAATCAACAGTCTACATCAACGATACTTCATCACTATAATAATATTGTTTCCCCACAATTTTGTGTTACTACATTTGTATGACCTACACTTCATGCTTGAGTGACTCGTTTGTTTTTGTTTTTTTTTTTTGTTTAGTTTAGTTCAATTTCTCACAAACCATAAAGTCATTTTGAGATATATCAATGATAATACACCATTTCAGTAATCTTAAATAGTACAATAAAAGTCAGCAACGTCTGAATCATTCTGACCTATATTTTATGCTTGTATGACTTTGGCAAATGTTTTGCATTTATGTGTATTTTTAAAGAACCTGTAGCAATATATCAATGATATTCCACAACTACAGCGATCTTCAACTCAGCACCATGTGAATCACTATGAACTACTAGTATATATTTTATAGTACAGTGACTTTGACTTAATTTTTGAGGATTTCGTGAGTAGTATTAAACAACAAATCACAAATTTAAAAACAGAATGAAATTCAAAAATGATGAAACCTTGGAATTGAGTATACTCTTGATCATAAATTAACTTTTTTTCTAATACACAAACAATTACAACATGTAGTGGATTATATTTTGAAACATGTTCCTATAAGAAGGATATAATATCTCACTTTATCATATACTTAGTATTAAATAAAGAAAAATTGTATATACGATACTGAAAGAACATCGTCAGCTGTATGGTATAATATGATGTGATAAAGGTGTGACGATAAAGGTTTATGATACAGAACAATAGTTTTTACTTTTAATGTAAATGATAAATGATAAATATCACACCTCGACCAATATCACCCCTCGAACTAAAGCTCTCTGGCTGATATTGGTGTCTTGGATTGATACGGGTTGTGATATGGAAAGAGCCATATAATATTCTCTATTTAATTCTCAAATTGTATTCCTCTTATATATAACGTACGGCAATTCTATGGGTTTTTTGTTGTTTTTTTTATGTTCATAATGATAAAAATGATACTTAATATGGCTTATAATTAAGAGATTAAACAACACATAGATATTAATATATATATTTTCATCGGTCTCATTTAGAGTATATATTTTTTCACAAGGCTATTCGAAAGTGATGTTTTTTTATAAATAATTTATACTTTCCTCTCCCTTTTAATTTCTTTCATAACTAAAATAATTTCTGTTGTTATAAATGTCCTTTTTCTCTCTTCTATCATTACTTGTAATTTTATGATCATATTGTTCATCCAATTGTAGTTCTTTCTTTTGTTTTCTTGATGTGTTTAAACTGGGTTTTGGTGTCTAAGTATAACAGCTTGTTTCACCCATTGATTATGTTTGTTTGTTTAGTTGGGGTTTTACGCCCTTTTCAGCACACTTGGCTATTTCGCGGCAGACAGTATTTATTGGTGGAGGAAGCCGGTGTACCCGAAGAGAACCACCGACCTTCGGTAGGAAAATTGGCAATCCTTGTCAATTTAGATCGGAGTCAAACACACCCCGCCACAGGTGAGATTTGACAGGCTAGTGATCATTAGTAGTCATGACGAACTACATAGACCACTCGGGTACCGAGCCCCCCCCCCCCCCCCCCATTGATTATCATAAAAGGCATTATCAATTTTTGAATCATATTGTACAACATGGAAGCTTAAAGTTAATACAAGTAAAACAAAAATGGTTATATTTAGTAAAAGAAAATGTAAGAATAGATATTCGTTTAAAATATATAATAAGGAAATAGATTTATTAGATTCTTATTCTTATCTTGGTATTATATTTAATTACAATGGCACATTTTGTACAGCTAAGAAAAAATTACTTGAACAAGCTCAAAAGGCATTGTATGGCATGTATGGAAAATTCCAAAATTTAACCATTTCTGTAGATTTACAATTCAAACTTTTTGATGCATTAGTTGCTCCTGTTTTATTGTACTCTAGTGAAGTGTGGGGGTTTGAACAGAAAAATAATATAGAAAACATGCATCTACAATTTTGCAAAAAAATCTTAAAGGTTCGCAATACAACTCCAAATTATATGGTTTATGGAGAATTGGGGCGTTTTCCCTTGGAAATATTAATTAAACAGAGAATGGTTTTATTTTGGAATAACTTGATATGTGATTCAAATAAATTGTCAAGTATTATGTTCAAATTAATGTTTAATTTACACAGGGTATCGCCAAATAAGTTCAAATGGGTATCATATGTTAAATCTATACTAGATGATTTGAGACTTAGTTATATTTGGAATGATCAAATACATTTTAATAAGTTAATCTTGAAAAATCTTTTGAAACAAAAATTGGTAGATCAGTTCATTCAACACTGGTTTTCTCAGATTAATTCATTTCCAGGGGCGAGTTTTATTCAAAATTCAAAACAGAATTTACATTGGAAGATTACTTATTAAAACTAAATCCTATGAATTCATATTACTAAATTAAGGTGCTCTAATTTGAAAATTGCTATAGAAACGGGTAGATGGGAAGGCATTGAAAGGAATAGACGAATATGTCACTTATGTAAATCTGGAATAGGGGTGAATTTCACTATCGTCTTGTTTGTAGTAATACAAGGATTAAAGAATTAAGAGGGAAGTACATTCCGAAATATTATTTACAATACTCAAATGAAAATAAAATGTATGGTGTACTCCCATTATGTCATGTTCAACTTTATAAGAAGCTATCAATTTTTATAAAGAATATTATAAAGTTACTGTAAGACTTGTTTATTGCTATTATGTTTTGTATATGTCCATGTTTTCATCCATTTACTTTAATTTGTAAAGGCTTGTGATGTACTATGTTATATTGCGTAAAATCGCCATAATTGTTGATATGTAATCATATTTGTCCTGTTGTACACTGTTTGTGTCTGAGGGTAATAAAGTGTTTTGAGTTTAGTTTTTAAATTGTTGTCACTTGCAAACGATACTTTAAAAGGGGAATAAGTACTGCTTGTACATTCGGGCAATTATTATTGTTTAATAAAACCACCCCAACAATTTATTTATGGCTTAAAGTTTTATAGATGTTTACATACTTCAGTTTCTGCTATTTTTATTATTTTTAATGTCTAATTTTAGATTTTGAGAATAAAAACCTATAATTGCGTTTTTGCTTATTTGTTTAATTGTTTAATAAAGGTTAACTCAGTTGCAGCAGGTCACTGTTTTTATGTTCCATGTGAGAATTATATGCATATTATGTTTATGTGGTCAGGCTGGAAAAGGAGAAAACCAATTCTTATCCTCAAAACGTTTTCTATGGGCGCTTGAGATGGTGCTCAGAATAGATTTATTTTTTTTTTTACTACTAGCAGCCATGTTCATTAAATGTCATAAAAATCTTAATCGTAAATGAGTGTGAATTGATTTAGTACACGTTTTTGCATGTAAATATCCAGTTTGTTTTAACTTTTCAGATTTACTATCAATCTCCGAGGACGCAATTGCTATTTACTAGTATATGACAACGGTTTAACTGGAGCATGTGGTTCTGAGAACATTTTCTGTTGAATAAAACATTTGACATTTGATAAATTTGAACAAATAGTATCTCATTACTTTTCTGTTGACTTTTTGATTGTAGAATGTGAACTTTAGCTTTGAACATAATATAACTGAGCATTTTTGAATTTGAAATTAGCAATGTTACATTGTATTCTGATGGTATCTTACAAATTTTTATTACTAGTAGTATTCTTTTGAATATCGTACTGCTCTTGGAAAAGTCAGTGATCATATGTCACCGAGGTTATTTATCTGTTATAGCTAGTGTTTTCTAGGGGGGTTGAGCAGAACACCAGTCGGAATTCGGCGAAAATTGTATAATCTATATATAGGTTGGTATGTATTTTACAATTTTGTAGTATACTCATTTGACATATCTTACCGTTGGTGAATAAACCGGCGCGGGACATTATAGCGGATTGATAGGACAATTTAGAGGAAATTTTGTGGACATTTTAGCGGAAGACCTTGGGGGCAATTTAGTGGAATTTAAAATCGTATGTGCATGGACATTTTAGCGGGAGAGTTTGGCTATAAAAAATATTTAAAAAACGTCCTGCGGCCAATTAATCTACCATGATGATCATTTTAATTTCTTAGGTAGGTTAAAAAGTACTGTCACAACAACAAACGACAATATTAGTTCAGTACATGTACATATGAGGCTCTCTCAAAATATATTGTCTCCTTTTGGCCAAAATGTTATCTTTTATATAGCTGCTTTAACATAACTTCAAACACTAAACTGTTCTGTGACAATTTACATTGTACCTAGTTTTCTCTGATCTTTTCCTCAAAGAACTCCGATTAAAATGCATTAAAAAAACCAAAAACTTATTCAATACAAACTTGATTTTGTTAGTTATGTATACATTTATAACAAATATTATAGATGAAATTTCCTTTTAAATGAAACGATCAATATTCTGTTTTAATAAACCTTACTTAAGGCGAGTTTTTTTTTTATCGTTAAAATCTTTGATAAACAATAGAACATGCTAAAAAAAAGGTTTGGTTTCAGCCTCATTTTTTATAGTTGGTAATGGAATTTATAAAATTGTCAAATTTGATGAAATCATGCATGTGCTGATTTTTTTGGCGAGGGGTTTATACTTTATGCATAATTTAAGCAATTGTATCGTGTTTTATTCTATTGATGTAACAGTTAATGAGTTAATGAAAAAAATTACATGAATGACACGAAGAAAACAATCTATGAATGTAAAACATTATGGTGACCTAAAATTCAGACGGAAGACGGACGGACGGACAGACAGGCTGACGCAGATCATTACTAAGTCCTTCCGTCGCGTTGCGGCGGGGGACAAAAAAGTTAAGGTCATACGCTTAAATTCATCACATTTTTTTAATTCAATCCTATTGGCGCCTTTACCTACCGGCTTACTCCGCCAATAAAA
Organism: Mytilisepta virgata; assembly: GCA_028015205.1. Lineage (NCBI taxonomy): Eukaryota > Metazoa > Mollusca > Bivalvia > Mytilida > Mytilidae > Mytilisepta > Mytilisepta virgata. The sequence goes on along the minus strand of CM051518.1, from coordinate 46,918,121 downwards.
ACTGGCCGCCGCGAAATAGCCAATTTGCTGAAAACGGAGAAAAACCCAAACTAAACAAACAAACAAACAAACCTATTGGCCCCACGTTTTGAAAATCAAAATTTCAAAAAGCTTATTCCAAATCAATATATTATGCATGACAAAACTGTTTAGAAAAAAATGCATGCATTACAAAATGAAGGACAATTTTATGTCACAAACGTAGATTGACATTTTTTAAATTCCGACCCTTTTGGGCCCCACTTTAAGAAATCAAAATTATAAAACCTTATTGCGCATCTGCTTTATGTGCATGACAATATTGTATAGAAAAAAATCCGTATATTGGAAAATGAAAGACAAGTTTATGTCACAAACTTAAATTGACAATTTTCGAAATTCGACCCCTGTTGCCCCCAAGTTTAGAAAATTAAAATTCTAAAACCTTATTGCACATCTAAATGGTAATATGCTACCATCCTATATCTATAATACTAAATTTACGAATTAGCCGAATAGACGGCAAAATGCGTGGTTTAAAATAAACGATGTATGGTTCAGATTATAAAGGTTATTATCGGATTTGACAATCTGCATTTATAAATTTAAACTGCAGATTTGTTTATGTGCAAATGGAATTTTTATGCACTTTTCCGATATGAATTCTCCCAACATATCCTTTAGAAGATTCTCGAATGCACCGTTTTAACACCTTGATTTAAATAAATAAGTATGCACATATTTTAAATGTCTTTCTGTTTGAAATTACGGAAAAAAATAAAACAAATTAAAAGCATTCTCCTTCGAGTGGGATGTTTCCGCTTCATGGATTGTTTTTCTACAATAACAAATTTCTCCTAACTGTAAAGGTTATGAACTTTGAAGATTATGAAGAAGTAAGGTAAAGTTCAGAGTAATTCCTAACTGTTTTTTGGATTGCTCGGATGTTTACCTTGCACAAAGTGATAAAACCAACCATTAACTATTTTCACATTATTTGTCATTTGACCTGTCTAAATATATCTCTACCATACAATTCTTTGTAAGCCCTAGATAAAAATATTTTTAACAAATGGTCATCTTTATCATTAACGGCGAAATTTATCTCGGACATCTTTGATAAATATAAACGTGGACAGCACACGCAGCCACACACTAAAAATGCTTTTATCGTCTAATTATTGGATATATTTGTGAATTAAGCCTCACTTGCCCTGCCCATGATGGCAATGGAACAATTGGAACAATTATTTTCCAAAAATTTGCTCTACCAAACTCACGGCATCTTTTGAAAAATTCATCCGCCACTAAGGAAATATTTACTTTCATATTTATTCTGAAGGAAAAAGGTAATGCACTATGAAATGTGTATTAAATGAACTTTTCATCAAGTTCCAGTTCAGAATTAATTTTAACAATAAAAATATTGACAATTTATGTGGTTGTGTTTTCGTCATAGATTTTGACTTTGATGGAACCTTAAGGTCCATTTTGGTAATTCTACGTGGCATACAGTCTACTTCATCAGTGGATAAATCTTCGGTAGTAACTAACAGCCGCATATGACAATTGGGTCGCGTTGACCTACATTTCACGCTTCATTGACTTTGGTTAAAGTTTGCATTAACATCCATTTCTGGAATACTACATCATATATAGACATGAAACTATCAGTTGATACCACCTACTTGACAAGAAAGTTTATGGGAAGCCAACCACAACATCCATATTGAGTTCCTGTTCCATGAATAACATGGCTGCAACAACTTTTTATAGTCAATATGGCCACCATAAAAAAAAAATAGTTATTTTCCCGCGCCCGCGCGGGTTCAATGTCTAGTAGAAATTAAATTCCTAAAGCCAAAAATGAAGGAGGAGTTGATGTCACAAGAAAGTGTGACGGACGGACGGAGACAATCGCTATATCCCCAAACTTTTTTCGAAAATGCGTGGATAAAAAAGCGAGAACTTAGAAACTCCTAAGTTTCTAAAAGTTTTAAAAAATATTAGCAGTAAATTTCAAATATCTATTTCCTACTAGAACCGAAAGACTTAAAGGTTTTGAAGTGTTACCCTCGGGAAAATACTCCCGCAGAGACTTCCCACTGGTAGCTGTTAACAGCCTGTGATATCAATTTTTGATATATTATCTAATGTGCATATTTAAACGAATTACGTACTTAGAAGTGCTCAGAGATCAACTTTCGTTCATGTATCAAAACTATAAATAAAAAAAATAAAAAAAACTCAGTAGCAATAAACATGACTGAAATTTTGATAAACTGTTTTTGAACAGGAAATGGAGATTCCTTCTCGTTAGCTTATCTCAGACAACAATGTATTTATTTTCCCCATGACAAATTTAAATGAAAAATCCTCTTAATTTAAAAAAATATGTTGTCTATACTGTTACTCGTCAGAAAACTGTGCAATAATTCGATCATCTTTATCAATAAAATGAAAATAATGTTTCCTAGCAACTTACTTTATTGCTATATATATTTAATATAATTATTGCATCGCTTACAATAAATTCAATACATCTACAATCTTTCAGAGTCACGATAGAGATATTCGTCAAAATCTTCGTTTACTTAGAATCGCATAATGCATATAATTATCTTCCTCAGCATGAACTAACAGAAAAAAGTGTCTTAAAACATAATTATGCTGCCGCGTGAAAATTATTTTTAAAAGAAAGTATCTTTCTTTCCTACATGTAAAATTACAAAATATTCCGAGACTGACTTATTACATGTATAATCTTATACATAAGTTTCAGAACTGACATGCCTATCTTGTATTAGGTAAGGATACAGATTATTTTGTCAAAAACATACTTAGTCTAACAATAAGTACTCAGAGAATGATGTTAAACTGTGCGCCGATTTGGCCAATCTATTCTTGTTTTCATATGAGGTTGAACAGGGTCTCCTACAGCGAAAAGAAATGAAATTTCAGTTTCCGCTAAATAGATGATGTTCTGTCACTTTAACGATTACCTTCATCTCATTTATCCCAGTAAACTTGAAATTAAGGAGACACATCTACACCCACCTCTGCTTCATATCTAGATTTGTATTTGTACATAGATAATGATGGGGATTGAAATCAAAACTTTATGACAAAATGTGATGATTTTAATTTTTCAGTTCTGAGCTTCCTCTTTCTTAGCAGAAACAAACCAAGACGGGTCTCCAGCAAATAGGCTTTTATATTTCACAGGTGCTGTTGTGCATGTGATATATACGACGGCAGGGCGGGATTAATGTCACATAAACTTCTAAATCAATTTGGGTTATGTTCAGTCTTGTTTATTTCATCACTCCAAAAGTTTACGATCATTGATTGGCCGATACGAAGTTTCTTACTTTCTATCGCACGTATGAGACCAGATATCTTCAGTTAAATTTCACGTCCTTCTTGAATTGACACCTCACCGGACTTGACACTCCAATGGATTTTACTCACTGGCAATGTGAAGGGTGCGGTAAACGGAGCAGGACATGCTTACCTTTCCAGAACACCCGATGTCACTCTGCTTTTAGTGGGAGTTCACATTGGCTAGTGCTTTAATTTCTGTTTAGTTTATTATATATTTTTTATTCTTTTAGTTATGCATGTATTCTTATGGCGTTTATTTGTTGTGTTCCATTCTCAGGACTTTTCCTTGGATTTCGAATTTTCCCCACTGTTTTGTCGCCTCGGTATTCTTTTGCCGATATTCGGATTTATTATTTTAGTTATATACGTATTCTTGGATTAAGAGGACAGTTTTTGTTTCAATAATTCTTTAAATTTTTTCGATTAAGACGGGACCGACTGAAGCTCTGCGTCCATTGTAAAGTTACAAAAACATGCATCTAACACATTAAATTTTTATTTCCACTGCTGAGAGAATGTCCTTATATTAGCAGTTTGGATAAGTATTTTTGTATTGAAAAGAGACTTTGTTAAAGTTAAGGAGAACTATTTCGTATCTCCCCCACATTGTACTTTTATCAGTATCCTTGTTGACCATGTTAGCATTGAATCTGTTCTAAAGTGTTTTACCTTATAAATATTTGGAATGAAGCATTACGTATAGAGACATAAATTATAGCAATACGCGTACTTTGTGCAATAAAATTGGTATTATTAAATCTTTGGTAGATTTATTGATCGACGTTTTTAAGGTGTAGGTGGCGTGTTTTTAACAAACAATCGCAAAAAACAGGTACTCGTTGTGGTCCTCTCCTGGATAGATATCAACTTTCAGTTTCTTCTTTATAGATGGACTGTTACACTTCTCGTACAGATATTTGAAACTTTATGTTTATGGATATATTGCAAATGTGCATGAAGAAGTATACAGTTATTTGAAGAATTTTTAATAGATTTTCAATGATGTAGAACGTAGTCATTAGCAGTTTGGATAAGTATTTTTGTATTGACAAGAGACTTTGTTAAAGTTAAGGAGAACTATTGCGTATCTCCCTCACATTGTATTTTTATCAGTATCCTTGTTGACCATGTTAGCATTGAATCTGTTCTCGTTGTGGTCCTCTCCTGGATAGATATAAACTTTCAGTTTCTTCTCATACGGATATTTGAAAGTTTATGTTATTTTCAATGATGTAGAACGTAGTCGCTTTTTGTGGTCACTGTGCATGGGGGTGCAATTTTTTGTAATCAACTACTCCCTGCCTCTTACAGCATTTACTCCAGACCTTTGAAACTGTGCAGAACATTTACGAAGATACTGAGGATGTGCATGAAGGAATATTATGACTTTTGAAGAAAATTTTCCAGATTTTTCATGTTGTGCAACTATATTTTTCTACACCCTGTAACCGAGATGTTTGAAAGTTTGCAGACTGTTTATGGACATGTTGAAGATGTTCATGAAATAGTATGATGCCGTTTGAAGAATTAAAATGTTGTTAAAACACGAACAAGTTATTTATGAAGGGTACACATTCTGTATAATTAACTCTTTTTGACACCTTTAACCAAGATGTTTGAAACTTTGCAGAATGTTATGGGGATATTGAAGATGTGCAACAAGAGAATTACAGCAACTGAAGAGTTTTGTAATAGATCGGTTTTAAACATACAATTTTTGGTGTTGCATGTCAAATTTATTTTGTTACTGGTCATCATAAACCTACTTGTGGTCTAGAATTGATATAACGAGCAACACTTTTAATACAAGACTAATACACGATTTCGACTATCGATTAATGAATCCTTTGAAATCATGTATTGGCCCTGTATTAATACCCTGTTTTCATATTAATCCTGTATCCAGTCCTCGTACATAAAATCCTAAACGAGGAAACCATGTTTTTGATGCCCGTTGCTATGACTATTCAAAGATGTCTGATTGTCTGTCCTGAAGGTAATAGTAGTTACAAATAACAATTCTATAATACCCATATCGATGCACTGTATATCTTCACAGTGTATATATACTCAGGTGCCAAAAGTATGTGCTTAAGCTTTCAACCAAAATAAACATTGTACGAAAAGATAAAGATTTGACGGTGGCTACCAAAACATATGATTACATAAGAGTACGATCAGTAAATTTTTGAAGCTATTTAGAAATCGTGAAAATATTGAACACATTAGACGAACTGGTAGACCCAGATGTGTCACTGGTCCAGGGAAGAAATTACTTTCTATGATTGTTAAAAAGGAAAGACGGAAATCTCTGGACGAAATTACGGCTCAGTATAATGAATCTACTCTAGTTAGTTATCGTATTTCCATATGGCTATATCGACCTGCTGAGGCCTTCACAATTTCCCGTATTTCGGCACTGTGACGTCGTAAAGAGTTGACCCGAGCCTAATATGAGCTGACCCGAATATATCAGCGACGTCATAATGTTTGACCCAACGTTGACCCGAATATATCAGGAAAACATCCGGTTATAGGCGGATGGCCATTGAAAAGTAAGAAATTCCATTAAGATTGCTAGTTAACAATACGATAAATTTATCATCAAGTTTTCTTGAAACAAATATGGTAAAATATAAGCCGCTCGACACAATATGAAGCTTTTTGGCTCGTTCGCTACGCTCACTCATCGAAAAAGCTTCACATTGTGTCTCGCGGCTGATATTTTACGATATACGTTTGCAGAAAACCTGATAATATGTACGTATCTACAAGGACTGTTCAACGTGAATTGCATAAAATGGGATATGACCGGAAGGTAGTTTGTAAAAAGATGGGTATCCATGAAAACAACAGACAGCAACGTCTGCAGTTCGCTAGGAGCAAGTTACATTTAACTGTTGAGCATAACTGGAAACATGTGATCTTTAGTGATGAAATGAAAATAGTTATTTGACCTGAACTTAAAATTAAAGTTTGCATAAAAATGTGAAAAATGGTTAAGGCGATTCCTGATTATCTTAATCAGAGTCCAAGTTAAACGTTGAAACATATGGTCTAGGGAAGTATAACTTATTATGTAAGCGGCATATTAGCATTTGTTTAAGGAAATATGAATAGTCAGAAGTATATTGACACACTTGATAATTACCATTGGACCTTTATTACCAAACATTTTTCAAGGCATTTCATGGATAACAATGCGTCTATTCATCGCTTTACTATAACGGAAGCACGGGAGCAAAGAAACGACATCCCTGCATTTTTCTGGCCACCACATAGTCCATATCTTAATACAATAGAGAATGTTTGGTTATGTTTGAAAAATATTGTAAGAAAAAAACATTTCAAAAATTAAGACCGTAAATGACTTGAAATATGAATTGATGCGTGCTTGGAACAAACCGTCAGTAACGTACCTTCGGTCTTTGTATTCGACACTACCAAGACGATGTCGACAATTTTTAAGTACTTAGGTCCAAGGGATATATCACAATTATTAGTTTGATTCATCAAGTATTAAGGTAAGAAACCCTATATAGATTTTTTTTTTATTGCAGTCAAGTGTCGGCCATTTTGAAAAGTTGACATACTTTTGGAACCTGAGTACCCAATTATCAGCCCCAAGGCTAAAAAAAAGAAAATATACCTAAGGAGCAATAAAAAAACATAATCCATTGGACAGACAAACCCGGGAAGACAAATGAACAACCACAAGCACAACAAATAAACACAGAAAAAATAAAAACAATGAACAACACGAACTCCTATAAAAACCAGGAGTGAACCCAGGTGCTCCGAAAGGGTAAGCAGTTCCTGCTCCGTATACGGCATCCGTCGTGAAGTTCAACAAAGTCATTCCGGGGGAAGTCAGAAATCGGTGGAGGCACATGAAAGGTTACGACAGTGGAAACAGGTCCAACATCATCAGGGTAACTCACGCATGCCCTTGAAAATCGGATAAGCTGAGAAACGTAGACGCCATATGCAGGCGATGCTGGTATATTGCTACTCAAGAACGGAAAATTAACAATAGGAAATTTGAAGTCATCACGTTTGTCATAAAGTTTTGTCTTCAAATGTCCCTCATAGTCTATTTCAAGAAACAAATAAAATTATGAAGCGGACTTTGGTGTATCTGTATTATCCTTAATTTCAAGCTCACTGGGGTAGATAAGATGTAGAAAGTCTTGGAATTTGTCGTTATTTAACGACAATAAATCATCTATATAACGAAAAGTGAAATTAAAGGATTGGGCTAATGTGGAAATCGAAATAATATCACCAGATTTAAATCCGCAGTCATCAAAAAAGTGTAAACCGAAAAACATCTAAGAACAGATCTTAGATTGAGCGAAAAGAGTTTTTTTTTAAATTATAACTTGCCCTTGTTTAATGGATTAAGTGAAATATATACACCCCATTCTTTGGCCGCCACAGATAGTTTACCACTATGAGATATGAATTTTATTATTTAGAAGTCACAATTATATTTTTCGTCATCGTGTGTTTTAATTTTACCCGACCCCGCCTTCTAACCTTTGTTAGTCTTGTGTGTGTGTTTTTTTTTTTATAATTTTGGTTGATTTGTATGTTTCGGGGTTTATTGTGCCGTCCTTTTGCTGAACTAGTATGCATTATTATTTAGGGGTCAGCTTAAGCCCGCCTCCGGTCGCGGGATTTTCTCGCTGCGTTGAAAACCCATTAGTTGCCTTGAGCTTTTTTCTGCTGTTTGGTCGGGTTTCTGTCTCTTTGATACATTCCCCGTTTCCATTCTCTATTCCATTTATTTGTTTAAGAAGAGATATATAAGCTTTGGTGGCCTTTTTTTATCTTCTTTTGGCAGTTTTGGTATTTGAATCTGCTCACAAGGTTTTTTTCTTGAACTGGCCTTTGAATGTACTTACAGGTTATTGGTTATAAGCTTTGTTTTCCAAATTTTAGGCTGAGACTTTTCATTCCATGTTTATTTTGGATAGATGATATTTACAAAGTAGTAAAAGCGACTTTTTGTCAAGATGAAAATGTAAGGATATGGAGTAAGTGTCACTAAGATAAAATTCCATAGGATTGAATAAGGGAAACCTATTACAATGTCTCCTTCAAAATGTGATGTTTTCTTCATCCACGACTAGTTAAGGGAATTCGATATATAGTAGCAGAGAAAATTATGAATCATCATATCTTGCTCAGGAAAAACACTTATAATTATCGCAAGAAGAATTCCAAAGCAACAAGACAGTGGGCAAATTTGACAAGACCATAATCCAAAGAGCAGGCGAATCCGTGAGAAATCTAACACAGCAAAAACATACGACAAAGACACAACCAAAGGATTAAAAACATATAGCTAAGCAAATAGAAGCAGAACTAGACAGCATAAAACTAAAGTATTTTCAATTCCAATTAAAAAAACGAGAGTGACATCAGGTGATCTTGATTAGTCAGCATGTCCCGACCGTAACATGTCATGTCCAGTGAAGAGTCAGTTTCAGTAAGACCTGAAATTAACTGAAGATATATAATCTCATTTGTAAGACAGAAACCTGAAAACCGAAATTTTTCATCACCTGACACTTGGATTCCCACATTTTTTATTTGGAAACATATATGAACTACCCAAAGATTGCTATACTACAATTTGAAGATTTTTTTCTCACGTATCTTAAGTAATTAAACAGTCATTAATGGCCTCAGATAGTTTTGGCTTTCCCCTTTTGGTCATTTTGCTGCTCTTATTGTTTTTGTTTTCAATATTTTACACCTAGAGCACAACGGAAGTCGTCGAAATGTGCCCAAATTGGTATCAAAGAATTATTCTGAATTATAATTAGACATAACCATAACAGTTGGAAATTAACAGGCTTAACAGAAAGGTAACTCTTTTTTCTTTGGTATTTTTATTGAATCCATCTAGTTCTATCTCTGTAATATCAACATTATATCAATTGCATTTTTCAGCAAACTGTATGTGACATTTTTTCGGTTATTTGTTTAAAGAATATGCCAATAAATAGTGATAATGTTCGTCACCGATGAAAACGAAGATTTTCACTTTTAACAGTCTGGTATGACGTTACAATATTGTGTTCTGATTGTGACGTCATTTCACTTCAAGGCAACATGCAGTAGAGTAACGTCGTTGTAATTTGTGCGAAGTGGAATATCAGCTATCTACGTTGTTAGCAGTGGGTATTGAGAATGAGCGTAAATAATGTAAATATGATATTTATTAAAGCATAGAGATTTAGTAATCAGCACAAGATTTTAACCGATGTCACGTTAGCCATTCAATTGCTAAGATTCGTTCCAAGACGTGAATATTCTTATTTTTCATCAGTGACGAATATCGTTACTTTTTGTTTTTTATCCTGTTAGATCTGTAATACATTTTATCCGTGATAATACGGACTTTATTTCCCGAAGGAACAGCTCATTCGTGGAATTAAAAGTTTTGGGCTTTTGATAATTAAAATAATATGTACATGTATATACACCAAGTCACTTTTTATGACAGAAAGCTCACTGGATAAATGAGTTTCTCTCGAATGCTACCGGTATAACATGCATAACAATGAAAAGATATCAACAAATAACTTCAAAAATCGTATTGTAATTGATAAATTATAATTGTAAAATTAATTTTATATTTAAATTTACAAATAATACTTTCTTAAATTTGTTTTCCATTTGCTCTTTGGGGGAATATCAAAGAATGAAATAAGTTCATTAGCGAATAGCTTTGTAGTATCAAATTTGGTTTTCAATATAAAACACTGTGCTGTAATTGTTATCTCATCTCTCATGAAATGCATCGACAAGGAACATTATATCAAATTATCTTTTCATTTACAAATATTCATCTTTACATTTTCAAAATGGGAAAATGATTTTTTTTAAAATTTTGGACAAGGAAATTTTCAATCATTCACAAAGTTTAACGACTCCATTTCTTTATGTTACTGGAATGATATTGTTAATGTGAAGACTTTGCTACCATGTGAATTGGTTCATTTGTTCTTTGCAAGTTGCTGCTTCGTCTTTTTCTGGTAAACTGTGTTTGATCGATAGGCATGTTTCTCTGATTCCTTGGTAGGATCGTTTTGCCCAGCAATAATGGATCCATTAGCATACCAAAATGTTTTTTAATCAATCCCATTCCAACTCTATCTAGTGGTCGTTTCACTAATCCCATGCCTACTCTATCAAAAGGACGTTTCACTAGACCCATTCCAACTTTGTCGAAGGGTCGTTTTACCAATCCCATTCCTACTTTGTCAAAAGGTTTTTTCACCAATCCCATTCCTACTCGATCAAAAGGACGCTTAATCAAACCCATTCCGACTCTGTCAAAAGGCCTTTTCACCAATCCCATTCCTACTTTATCGAAAGGTCGTTTCACCAATCCCATTCCCACTTTATCGAAAGGTCGTTTAACCAATCCCATTCCTACTTTGTCGAAAGGACGCTTCACTAAACCCATTCCTACTCTATCGAAAGGTCGTTTTATTAATCCCATGCCAACTTTGTCAAATGGCCGCTTCACTAAACCCATTCCAACTTTATCAAATGGTCTCTTTGTCAAATCCGAGTCGTCTATGTCATAATTCCTTTTTATTAATCCCATGCCGATGCGGTCCAACGGTCGTTTTTGTATTAATCCAGGTTCTATTTCATGGAACGGTTTCTCCGCATTTTCTGCCATATATTGGACAACTTTTGGATATACATCATCAATTGTCTCGTCCTCATTAAACCGTTTTATCAGTCCACTGCCAATCCGATCAATTGACCGTTTTTCTATATTGACTTCCTCATTGGGTTCTTTAAAATCATTATCTTCTCTTTGAGCATTGATTGAACTGAAATACATAACATAAATTTTAAAACAACGTTCGTAGAACATATTATTATAACTTTAAACATGTGTCATGGTATTCTTATGAAAAAAATATAAGCCTCTATCTGCATAACAGCATTTTAACAAACAAGAAAGAAAACGATATGAAGAATATCTAATGATTTACAAGATTATAGGACCAATAAATTAACGAAGTAATAACAAGCTGCAATTGTCCTCAAACTATTCTTCAATTCAAATATTGGTCTGTTAGTGGAAAATGTTGTAATTCTGAGCAGGCTCTGACAATGAATCTGAAGTCTAGATTCAAATAACTCTACACGTCATTTTTGATAATACACCTGAATATGTGCTGTTCATGGCTCTTAAATGGAATAAAGACACCAAATTTCCGTCATTTATTTCATTTTACAGAATACGAAAGAATATTCCACGATCAAAATTTTGTGCACATTTCGTCGATTTACGACTCATCTGTTGTGCTCAAGGCCTAAAATTTCGAAAGCAAAAACAATAACCTGAAAAGTATAATAGCAAATTCAAATGTCAACAGAATTAAAAACTGTAAAAGCAAACCTTCTTACGAGAGAACTATGCATGACGGAGATACTCCTTAGTTTCAAAGAGGACAAATCTACCAAAGGAGCAAACCAAAAAAAAAAAAAAAAAAACGCAATCCATTAGACAGCGAAACCCGAAAAGACAAATGAACAACCACAAGCACAACAAATAAAAAATGAAAACTAAAAAACAATGGACAACACGAACTCCTATAAAAACCAGGAGTGAACGCAGGTGCTCCGGAAGGGTAAGCGGTTTCTGCCAAAAAGGTAAAGCCGAACCATCTACCCGAGGGACACACTCATTAGTTTTCACCTAATTTAACAGTTTTGACCAGTAAATTTAAACTGGTATCGAAACACAGGCAATTGAACTGGTAATTACCTCAGGAATTTCGAGTCCAACAGCAGAGTTATCGACTCAGCGTTAATAAAACTTCCAGAATACCAGATGATGTATCACAAATGCATCTCGTTTCTGGGAGTTTAATATTTTTGCAAATTGAAAAAAACGGATCATTCGAAAGGAAACCATATAAAGTCACATTGAGAAACGAAAAGTATAAAAACGATTCTTCAAATAGAAAAAAAAGACAATATATAGCAACTGAAAGGGAAATTTTGAGTACGAGCAGAGTGACATATGTTATTCCGAAATGTTAGGGACACTAACACAGTTCATACAGAATTTTTTTTATCAACTGAATGTTGGAATAAATAACCTATACATTTATTCTGTAATTTCTTCCATTGAAAATATATTTCAGAATATTCCTTCCAGATTTTAACTAATATTATTAGGGAACTAATATTCCGTAACAACAGTGCCACAGGAAAAAAAATTGATTAACACCAATCAACTGGAACAAAACAGATGGTCAATTTATAATACAAACAACAAAGACATTTAACTTGGGCTTGGACATCACATCACAGTGTATTTGGTCAATAAAATATTCAGTTTTCAATGCACATACTCAAAATATTTCAAGCAAGTATGTACCTTTTTAAAGCTTAATTTTCTCTATTTAAACTATTTTTCATACCTAAATAACTCATAAGCATGCAGAAAAATATTTTAACTATTCAAAACAAAATTTGTTATTTTTATAAAAAGTATGTATTTAAATTTGAGTTACAACCCACACGTATTTTCACTGTACACTCTATTGTAGCCTGGGACGCTTTGTCATACTCTATAAAATACTTTCGTAATTGTATGCATCAAATGCCTTAACTACATGTACGGATATGATAATAGGATACTTATATCGATATCATTATAAGGGATGATACTGGAAAGTTCTTTATTAGTACCAGATATTCTGACGGCCATATTATTTTTTTACTTCACAAATAACAATTCCTTTTAATGTGAGATTAGAATAAATATTCTAGTATAGAGAATGTACAAGCAATCAAACACAATAAAAAAAATACGGAATTAGTACTAAAATTATAATTGCTCTATCATCATTACCTTATCAATTTTCCAATAATATACATTTGTTATAAAATGATTTATGTCATAAAAATTGTATTAATAATAAAAGCGTAAAGCATGGTGTAATGAGATAACTTCAACACCAGCTTTTGTTTCCATTGTAATATTTTTATGATATTCATATAAAAAACTGTGGTGAGAATCAATGTATCATGCAGGTAATCACAAGTTAATTACAACAGCTTTTTATATATATTGTATTATTCCCTTTTAAAACACAATACAGACAGCTGCTAATTAACACATAAGCTTTTTTGCTATTTTTCTGCTGCCCATACACATTGTTAATATCGAGAAAACTGTAAAGAGTATATCCTCGGAAATGGAAGCAACAGAACAGATCTGTAATTATCATTTATCTTGTACAATTTGTGACTGTATTACGTTAATTAATAATGGATAATACCTTTGTATACAAAAATAAATGTATAATACGTATGTAGTATATCTATTATAAATTTGGTAGTCTTCATCAAACGAAAAAAGCAAAATTTCTTAAATTTCTAAAGTATGAATGATCTTGCTTTGGCAAGGCGGTTTTGTTCAAGGTTTTGTCTTGTTTGAACAAAAGAATCATAATTATCCATTATGGATAGCAATTTTTTTTTAAAATAAAAAGTTATAGCTTATCCTAATAAATGATTCAATTCACCCATGTTTAAGAGAGCAACTATTTTATTTTTATAGGAAACGAGGAAATAATTTGAGACGAAGTCAAGGTTGCATAATGAGAGACTCCATTTTAGAGCAAGAAAAATATATATAATGTAAAGTCAGTAGAAATATCGTCAAGAGTGGGAAGATTCATGACTTTTACGAACAAAAAATATTCTACTCGCATTACAAGATAAGCAAGGGGAGAAGCTGCAACCAAAACTGAGAAGTGTCATAAAAGATGTTTGTAGAAAAAGATATCCTCCTTATCACAAGATATATACAGTTTGAAACACGAGGCATTCCTAAAAATGAACATGGAAACTAACAAATTTGAATATGTTTTTACAACTTAATGATCCAGACCATAACCAAACTCGCCCGCTAAAATGTTCAAATACTATTTTAAATTCCACCAAATTGTCCTTTAAATCTTCCGCTAAAATTTCAACAAAACATCCGCTGAAAGGTCCATTTTTCCCACTAAATCGTGTTATCAACCCGCTAAAATGTCCCGCCCGATTCCAAGATCCCCAAAATTGTAATTCACTCCAATATCATGTATGGCTGCCACACCATTTACTGTGTCAAAATTTAATTTGATTGTTTGTTGGTCTGTTTGTCATGAATAAGAATATTCAATGTCGTGTTATTGTTCCAAATGCATAATACGTAGCTGTTAATTCTTTTGAATTAAGACGTATCGATATTTTCAAATTTGATCTTAATTAAAATCCACTCAATTTTCAGTGATATTTCTCTCGTTATGTTCCATCCACAGATTGTAATGTGAAGAAGATGTCAACAATAGTTTAATTGGTTCTTTCTTTTCTAATATTTTTCTTTCACAAACAATCGGAATTGACATTTTATTAAGTCAACGAATAACTCTTTAAATAATCTCTGGGCTGTAAATCTTCCCTGAAACTAATTTTAATTCCGAGACGAATATGTTATTTTCATATAAGAAGGACAAACGTTTCTGACAGTTTCCCTGGAGATGTATAAGTCATATTATGACGTCGTTGACCACAATATTAGGCTTGCAATACCATCAACTTTTAGAACTGAATACGATTTCGTATACCATCAACATTTAGAAATGCATACAATTTCGTATACCATCAACACTTAGAACTGCATATAATTTCGTATACCATGAACATTTAGAACTACACGATTTCGTATACGATGAACATTTAGAAATATATACGATTTCGTATAACATGAACATTTAGAACTGCATACGATTTCGTATACCATGAATATTTAGAACTGCATAAGATTTCGTATACCATCAACATTTAGGACTGCAAACGACTTCGTATATCATCAACATTTAGGACTACATACGACTTCGTACACCATCAACATTTAGAACTGTATACGATTTCGTATACATGTACCATCAACATTTAGGTACTACCTGATACGATTTCTATACAATACCTTTAACTGGTATTATACCTCTTACAATTTTCGAACTTCCATTACGTCAATATTATCAAGTTAATGTTTTCAAATCAGGAATTGAGAAATACATGTACCACCCTCTGGTATAACTCTGTCTTTAGGTGGTATTTAATTCAATTTGTAATTTTGGCAATTGAATCTTTTCAACAACATTTTGGATTATGGATTTGGATTCCCACAAGTTAGGCCTTAACTACTGCTGATATACCGTAAATTGTGGAAATGTGCACATAAAGTTTAATATTGATAACAGAGAACATTTATTCTTGGGCTTCAAACACCACACTGGCAATAAAAAAACTTTCAAAATGTGCCTATGATATGCATCATGGCTGGTATTTAATATTAAAAGTACCATTATATGGAAACAAATTTATTAACAATCCCGGATCTTGACACATGATCTTCGTTTAAATAAACAGTTGTAAGTAATCTACGCATTTCTGGATTATGTTTTTTTATTATATTTATTGTATGACTATAGAATTACTTGCTTCCCATTGGCTATAAGCATTAGGCAATCCCTTGTTTCCAAACGTAATAATCACCGCGCAAAAATACACACAAGGTTAATATCGCTATGACTTACCTAAATCGCGGCTGTTGGTCTTGGTAAGGGGTTGAACCTTATCAAAAGTCAAGAGTATATGATAAAAATAGTCGCAACAATTTAATAAAAAGCAATAGCTAAAGCATGCTAAATGTACATCAAATATTCACAACTGAATAGATGTATAATAATAAGTGACATATAATTATGCACTTAAACACAGGGATGTGATCTCCCTAATTGTCAAAATATTAACATATACATAATAGAGATTCTGAAGATAAGTGACTTTCCATGCATACTAGTATTCGTTATTCAACTGTACTTTTCAGATAGTATTTAGGAGTTATCGAGCACATTTTAAATTTTGCATGTCAAGATGATACAATTCTGCGAAAGTGATTATTTTGGCGGAATTTATTTATCTCGGAAACCAAATGATGTTAGTATTTTTGTAAATTCAAGCATCCACGTGATTAGTGTGGTACGATCCTTGTCAATTAAGGCATCAACTGCAGTCAACAAGGTGGGATGAAAATGTTAATTATGTCTCATCAAACACTAAATGTGTTTTCTACATCAAAGATCAATTTTCTTCCCAGTTTGGTTGCTATAGAACACAATTTTGTCATAATGTTTTCACAGAAAACTGTAATTATTTGAACTTTTAAGGGGGTTGGCCAAGTTCTTCTACTTCACATCAATCGGTCATTCAATACAACCGTTTTTCTACTATTACGTGTATATTTGAAATTATTTCTAAATTTTCTCATTGCTAGTCTAGTTTTACTGTAATTTTTATTAAAATTCAATTCTAATTGTAAAAATGATAGGCCTAACCACAACTTTTAAAGGTAATATACTAATGATCACAAGTTACGAAACAGAAGGTGGGCGGTAGTTTGGTTATCCGAAGAAAAGGTTTCACAACTGTTAAAGAACGACAAAATAAAATAATTAAACAGAACAGTTCTTTCTCTCAAATGGAACGAAGATTGAATATTTTGTAAGTTATTGATACAGGGGCCGGACACGTGTATTAATATAAGTAGGTGTTAAGAGATATTTTATACAAATATGTTTAACTGTGAAATGTTCATATCAAAATTGATATCATAAAATGTTTATTTCTACTGGTCTTTAGAGGCTCCAAATCTGTCTCTGGTGATGAAGTCTCATTGTTTCCTCTCTTTTATGGTGATAGCTAGCTTAGTACAAGTGTAACACTGAATATTGCCAATATTTGCCAACCTATATTTGAACAGGTATCTCAAAGCACATCAATGATTACTTCAAAAATCTAACTAATGACTTGTATTGTTTTTTACAATTTAAAGTCTAGTAAATAAAAATCATATTTTTAGATAATAGCAAGACTAGTGTTGCTTTTAACTCACATTTATGTGTAAAGTTCGTTATCTTAATTTATCTCGGGATAACACATTGTCCTTTATGGTGTCCGATATAAACTGGAAATCCGGTTTTTGTATATATTTATTCATTATTATGTATATTAAATTTTCCGTAAATTAGAATCTGTTTTTTTTCTTTGTGATTCTTTCATTTTTTTTGTAAACTATAACGTCACAACAAACGAATGAGACATTGGTGGTCAAGGGAAAATTTGTTACTAAAAGTTAGAATTATATTAACAATAAATGCTCATGATCGTTATATTGAATTGTACAAAAAATTAAAGCCACGACTTTCTTATCATAATTCAGTGTCCTTAGAATGAGTTTTGAGTGTACCAAAATTACTGTTTAAAAGTAACTACTAGTATTTAAAATATTTGAAAATTCTGAAAAAAGAACGTCATTCCTCGTTTTTCGGGTGATACCTTTGATCTAAATAAAAATGAAGAAACCCTTACACAGAATCTTGAGCATATGTGCAATCTAATACTATAGAATGTCTAAGTTTTAAAAAGGAAACAACGCAACTGGTTTATTTTAGAAATAACAGCAATTCTGTATGCCAAAACCAACTGTTTTGAAAGTCCATCTCTGAATTCACGGGAATTCAGCATATCAGCAAATTTAATATCTAAATCCACTTTTTAAGTTTTATCCAAAGGAGATTGCATGCTGCAATTTTTTGCTTGATTGTCTCTTCATATCTATCAGTGATCGAAGTAGATATTTATTGTAAGCATTTACAACAATGTTTGACTACAATGTTCATACAGAGATTTATATATATTTTGTAAAAAATGAAGTTTTGATCACTGTATACACATGTAGTAAATAAACTGAGCTAAAAAACTAAAACGATCGATTTAATCTTATGGTGACTTATACATTTACACCTTCCAGTACTAAAAATTATTCTGAGTAAAATCAAAATTGGACTGTATAAAAAGTACATCTTATATTAAATCTTCAAAATATTTCTAGTAAAGAAACTGACATTTTGGATATAATAGGAGGGAACGATGAATTGTTAGTCATTGTCTTAGTCCGTATTCCTGTATATTAAGTGGTTGCACACAATCTAAAAAAAAAAACTAAACAATTTTCAGTGAAATCGTGTTTGACAGCATATATATACATGGGAGCATTTGTTTTATAATGGTTTAACAACTGTCTTGTACGTCGGACAACAGACTGACAAAATGATATTCGGGATTAGATATACTTAAGGATAATTTAAAGATGTCTGATTTTTAAGAAAACCTTACGGACACTGACTGCAATTTCCACAGTAAAAACATATAAACATGGATTCGATATCTTTTGTATATTTGTAGGTTCCCAATATATATTTATTGACTTTGATCTAGGTTGCTATCGGAATTTATCAACCTGACAAAATATTAACCGAGCATTAGGCGGGGTGAATATTCATTTTGAGGGTTGATAAATCGATAGCAACTTAGCCAATAAGTGTTTTATTACATGATTATGGCATAGGAAAAATAATCAACAGTGTAATTTTATTCAACAGTATTCAACAAATCTAAATTTTAGTAAAGTCCTCATTCTAGTTTTATATCATATTAGGTTGCTATCAAATTCCGTGTCACCTACCGCTTTTAGTAAAGTCCCCATTCTATTTTTAGATCATATCATTAGGTTCTATGGAATTCCGCATAACCTACCACTTTTATTAAAGTCCCCATTCTATTTTTAGATTATATTAGGTTGATATCAAATTCCGCGTAACCTACCACTTTTAGTAAAGTCCCCATTCTATTTGTAGATCATATTAGGTTGATATTAAATTCCGAGTAACCTACCACTTTTATTTTTAGATCATAACCATAAATTCGGATTTTTTTATGAATGTTAGTTTGTTATCGCGGGTACTCACAACCTCTTACGCTATTTTCTGCCAATCAGGATCAAGAAAAAATACCATCATGTAATAATAATTAAATTACACG
Organism: Mytilisepta virgata; assembly: GCA_028015205.1. NCBI lineage: Eukaryota > Metazoa > Mollusca > Bivalvia > Mytilida > Mytilidae > Mytilisepta > Mytilisepta virgata. The sequence goes on along the minus strand of CM051518.1, from coordinate 46,898,771 downwards.
TTTAGTATAAACGGAAGTATTAACGGCGAAGACATTCAAACCCTTGGAGCAGCTGATGTCTCCCCTGTTTTTGTAGAAGTTTACGTTGCAAATACATTAGTCTTTGTGTGGATTCGATTTTGGTTACCTCTGTGTATTTATCATTTTGGTTATATATGTGTATACTTTTCTCACAAATATATCTTCGCTCTGTCTTTTATTTTTATATTGCAGTATTTTTTACTGATATTTGGTTTGTGTGAGAATATAGTTCACGTCTTTGACATTCAGATAATTATGATAAAAAGGCAGCGGTAATGTCAATAACAACAATTAGTCATAAAAACTTACAATTTTGATAATGTGGAATAAAGTTTTCTATATTTCTTTAGAAACCAGCTGGTGAAAAACGTATATTTACTTAATTTAAGATAATGTATCTGAAATGTGTTTGATACAGTTCAATATGAATTTTATTACTTGGTTTAATGGAATGAAATATATCTTATAATTTTCACTAGAGTACTCTTAGATAAATATGGTGACATCATTTATGGTAAAAAGCAATCTATTTTTTTAATTAGGTCGATCGCTTTGTGAGAATGGAATGTCCAGATTTACAAACATAAATATTTCAAAGACGTTACAAGAAGTAATCCAATAATCCTGATGAACTTGTAAAAAAATCCATATATCATTCAAAAGGAATCTGTAATTAGCAAAAAGACCAAACAAACAACTTGTTGAAACTTAATTTGTTTACTGCTGAATGACGTAAACATATATATGTAGAGGGTATGATATGAGAACCTTAGTGTGAGAAAATATCGGCACTTTAATGTGGAACCTACGAAGATAAGATATAATGTACTAGTAAAATTTTTATTTTTCTTTATCCCAAAAGATGATATTGTTCACTGAAGAATCTTACACTAATAATTTTATGAGAATGAAATACTGCTGTTAATATGAAATTATTATTAGGTAAATGAAGTTTCCCTCTGATCTACTCTTTCATAATGCTTTATTGGTTTAATTGTGTATTGTCTTTTTCAAATCAGAGTGTCAGTATAGATAAGGGGGACTGGATACCAATAAAACCGGTTTAATCCAACCATTGCTCAGTGTCTGTACCAAATCAGAGTATCCTGACTATCTATTCTTTCTTTGTCTGTATTTTGTGTTCATGTATGTTAATTTTAGTCTGGTGTTGTGTCGATTTGATGGTGTTCAGTGATCGGTATGTAATTGTTAACCTTTTTTGTTATCCAGTTTATGTTGTTTATTAATTTTTGTAGTAATGCATTTCGAATTTTTTGTAAATCCTTCAATCAAACGTTTTTAATTGCAACATGATTGTGGAACAACTGATTAATCTAGATGAAATTTTATAGAAGCAGGCCATGGCTCCCTCCCATAACATCATATGTCCTTCCAAACTTTTTATGGGAGTTTCTTGTGGTTTTATTTTGTTTTTGAAATGGTTTGCTTTTGTATCTGTTCTCAATGTTTCCGTGAATTTTTTTTTCCTTTTTTTCTCCTATTTTCTCTGGATTCTGGTGTTTTTACTACATCCTGTCCGCTATCCATTTATCAATTACTGTGTATTTTATTCATAATATTGACTAATTAACAAACTTTACTGCAACAAATGTTTGCTATAATAGACCAGAAAGACGATAAACCAGCCATTGAGCAGCTAGATAATTCGACTCTGTGGCAAAATCATTATCTGATGTCATCATAACTCATCGTGTTCATTACTTATCTATGGCCAATCTTTATAAATAGGTCACATAACTTACAACTTTAGTCATGAAACACGAATCAAAAGGATCGTCTAACGTAAGGCCTTGCGGTATTTTTTATAGTGCATTGATAGTAGCCGAGATGCCTGTTAGGTACATGGTGTGCAGGACTATGCACCATTTTTTCATCCGATACTACTATTTCGGATGATCAATGTTACACATATTATTTTGATTATTCTTACTGCCTTATTCAATTAAAATTGTCTGATAAATGATTGAAGTTTTCAATGATGCCGGCATTCATGCTTCTTTATACTGAACAGTAATAGTCACTCTGCTCATTTTCCATCTTCAAAGCAAAAACGTTTAGTAATAGACACGTGACGCCATAATAAGTATAGATTATCGGGTTTTCTGCACATTGATATCGTAAAATATCAGCCGCGAGCCACAATATGAAGCTTTTTGGCTAGCGAACAAGCCTAAAAGATTTATATTGTGTCGAGTGGCTGATATTTTACAATATGTTTACACAGAAATCCCGATAATCTGTTTATCGTACAAATTCTATACATTTCAGTCGCCGCTGTAAAATATTTTTTACGCTTTGTTGTTCTCTCGGAGGTAAGCTTGATACCGGTAACTTATGCTCTCACATTGTGACATAGCTAATAAGTCCTGCTCTCATATTTTTTTTTTATCAAATGAATGTTAAAAGAATCATGAGACCAATTATCGAAGAAATGAGCTTTTCATTCTTTTGACATTGATAAACAATTCACCACGATTCCAAATAGATACTAATCAATGTTTATCTTGTTAATTTTTTTATTTTGTTTCACTTACCAATAGCAATTAACTCGAAATTATCCATCAAAAACACTTATACCTATCGGCAATAACTTTAAAACTGACGTCTTTTTCAGAATACCATAGGCTGATCGTGAAGTGAAGATTAACAGTCCACATTACTATTATCAGTTCTAATATTAAGAAAGAATATGCACTTCGAATCGAAGTTATGCATATGGTATGGTTTATGAATAAGATACACCCGAGAAGTCGGCTATTGATAGAATAAGAGGATTAGATAGCTACTTCTGACATAAAAGTTACAAAATGATTACCTGCCTGTGAAACTTATAGTATACTGTAATCTTATCAAGTGTTTTTATGTAGTAAAAAACCATAGCTAACAAAAAAATCAGGAATTATTGCATATCAGTGAAAATTCTATAAATTCACTAGTGTAAGTACGATGACATGATATTTAGAAATCCGTCATATGATAGCTGCCGGTTCAAAAATATGGTATTGCCCGTCAATACTAGAATTTTCAGACCGCTAGTTCTATAACAGTTTCCGTTGAAATAAACACAACGATGACTCGGACAATTGATGGACGACCTAATTTAAATGAATAATAATAATAATAATATTTATTCAAGATAAAAGGCAGGAGATAGACAGACAATAAATAAAACACGATGAAATACAAATATAGCACTAATCTTGAATAAGATTAAAGACACTAAAATGGTTGGCAGATTATGAGCACTAAAAATTATAATTTAAAAGATTAAAATTGTGTAAATTTTCATTATTTTAATATTTGACTAGTATTATCAAATGGAATAGATTTTCACTGCAACCTAATACCTTAGGATGACCCACAAAAGTTAAAGAAACTTATTTCCAGTGGGGTCCTTTTAAGAAGAGACTAGCAGTTAACACCAAGCTTGACACAAATAAATAACTAAAGTCTTTCAAAATTATCACAGATAAATGCTCAAAGTCTTATAAAGTTAATAAAAAACAAATTCACTATTAAAGATGGATTAAAATTTATCCATCAATTCTTTTACTTGTACTTTAAAATTATATTTCTTTATGCAACTTTTAACTATTTCTGACAGTGAGTTCCAGTCTTTTATTCCATTGTAGAAAAAAAGTGGTAGATTCACACCCTTAAATTGCAGGTATATAAAAATTCATGTTACTAGATCTTGTGTTAAAAGATGTTTCATTTCTAACAAAATTATTATTCAAATAATTTGGGCCTATATTGTTATAAATATTAAAGACATGATTGAGTCTCAGTTGTCTGACTCAATTTCTAATATTTAAAAAATGGCAGATGAGAGAGGTGGTGAACGTTTCGCTATCCTCTCTGAGGATGAAAACTGCGTGTAAACATTGTCAATGATACTACCACCACTCAGTCCAAATTTAAAAATATAAAAACAACTCTGCATGCTTTTAAGGGTCTATCATTGGTCATATATTGATGTTGAGGGAAATTTCACCATACATGTGTAAGGACGGCACTTGGGTCGTGAGTCCGTATATCGTGATATTGCTCTCAACATCAATAACTGTTGTGTAATGATACAACGCAATATTCAGTCTAATACAAAGAAGTTTGTTACGAGTTAACACTGGCAGAATATTCTATGAAAAATAAAATATATTCATTTTCATAAATGAAAAAATAAACATATTATATGATTAATTCCTGTCAGTACTATTTAATGTTATTTGCAACGAACAAATACAAAGGATTTGTGTTATTAATCCGCTGAACAAAGCTAAAAGGGGACAAGTTACTTTAATCACGCGACATGTATCGAAATGAAATTACCATTAAATCTACATTTGATGATGTGTACGACTGACTTTGGGAATTAAAAGCAGACAAATTTAAATAATTAATTCACTGTGGAACCAAATAAATATCAGAGATGAGTAACCTTCACATAAAATTACATATCTTTTTAGTTAGGTATTAACTGTATTATGATTAGGATTATAACTAAAATTAAAGTTTGATATTTTCAGTTAAAAAAATGTCAGTAAGTATCACTTTATATTCCAATTACAAAAAAATCCATTGAATCTCCAACTTTTATTTAAGTACTTTCAAACAACTATGAATTATCAGAAAATATCTACCTCAGACAAACTACATGTGTGTACAATGGAAAAAAGAAATATAAGTAAATAAAACTAGAAGGTAAATTAATGAGATGATTCAAATATGTATAAAAAAAATATAGTATTTTTTTTTGCTTCCTAAAATATTTTAGTAGTTCATTAGTCCTTGTCTTTTCAGACTTAAAAAAAGAATTATAGGTAGTTTCGTTTTTGATGCTGACTTTATCATGTGGAATAACTAGACGAGCTCGAAGGGCGAGTCTTGATATTCCACATGATATAGTCAGTATCAAAAACGAAACTTTTTGATACTGACTTTATGATGTGTAATACCTATACGAGCCCGAAGGGCGAGTCGAGATATTCAACATGATATAGTCAGTATAAAAAACGAAACAATCTATTATTCTGTTTATCGGTAATTCATGGGAATTAAGAGGTTTATAATGCGGTTGACTAATCATTGGCGCGTGACATCATTAATTTCCGTAATTCATTTTCATTGGACGATCAGATAAGCAGCATATGGAAATTAACATTGGAAAGGGGAAATAACTCCGCAAAAATGAGTCTTTTTGTCAGTTTTTGGTTGATTTTCTTAAAATTCATGTAAAGTATGATACTTTGATGGGGTTATAAGTTCGTATTTGACTAAATAATATAATCTTCTGCTCATGAAATGTACAAAACCGAAATGTTATGGGTATTTTTTATTTTCTTTGCGCATTTTTCATTGAAGAAATTGCAAATTTGTGGCTCTCAGTGATCATTTTGAAAAAATAATGTGAAAATTTGGTATTGTTTATATCTGTAAATTATATTTGATCAGCATCTACCTTGTTTAAAGAAACTTTAAACCACAAAAAGAAGAGTATATGCTTAATTATTTTTATTAAATTTGAGATTCTTTACCTTGACAAGTTGAAAAATTCAATAAATGGTCAACTAATGAATTACGAAATCTAGGTTGTAGCTTGATAAAAGATATGAAAAAAACTTTAGAGTTGTTTGTTATACTCTAAAGACGGCTAAAATATCAAGAATCAATACATTCTGCTGAATAGAAGCAATAAAGTTATAATTTTGTATCAATTTTTATTGACATTTCTGCCTTTTTTTGCAGAGTTATCTCCCATTTTCAATGCAAATGTCCATAGGAATTTTAAAATCGTGATTTTTTAATCTTCCTCAAGTTAGATTTTGTTGGACTTTTTTCTGTGTATATTTGGGGTATAATGCTAAAGATTAAAACTTAGAAATCTTCTTTTGCAATTACTTTAAGGTTAGGGTCAAATTTATGCTAGATTGACTGGACTACTCCGCATTACGTCACATAATGTATTGCCTAATATTTGCGAGTATCAAATACAGGCTGTATCACTGAAAATATTAAGCAAAAAGATCATCGGAAATATGTGCGAATTGACGATTAAGTGTAAAAACAGGTGGGCAGACAGGGTGAGAATAACCTGCTATGCATCATATCACCCAGAAACCAGAAATAATACTAGATTGGAAAATTTAACGACAAAAAATCCACACATAGAAATTTAAAACAAAGAAAGAAAGCTTTTGTGATAATTTTTTTGCTATGTATGAAGGGTTTCATCTTAATGAGATCTAAAAGTTAAAAGTATAGCTGATTTTTAAACAGCATCTGAAAATTCGGAATGAAGTGATTTTGTTGAAGATAAAATTGTTCTATAACACTGTTAACTGGCAATATTCTGAACAGTTTTACAATTATGTCTAATTACATCCTCATCTTTCCTAAAATTTCCCCTTAGAGAAAAAATATCACACAATCCTTTCAGCCATTCAAACACACGGCCAATTACTTTATAATTTTCGCTTTCAATTTCTTTTTTCCTATTAACTTATAATTTAGCAGATTTCATGTTCAGAACAAATATTTGATCGTTACAATTTTAAATTATTCATTTCATTTTCAAAGAATTTCTCACCTTATATATCTTGGTTAAACCCAATCATCCATTCACATTTATAGAATTGATGCTTAAAAACCAAGCATGTGGCAATATTGTTGTCATTCTTTGATATATATGACAATAAAACTATCTATTCTTATATCCAAGAAATTACATCAATAATTTATAAAAATATAAAAAAATCACTGGTATAACTATTGAAAATGCGTTATTGTATGGTGGAATGCAATGATTTTACGATACAGTTATACTGAGTGTGAAATTATTGAGCTAAGTATGATATCAATGGTAGTGCAAAATATGCCCATATTTTGTGGATTTTCTCCTCATTAATTATGGTCACAGACGAAAATTTTAAATGTTAAAACAATAACCCAATTTTGAAACAATAACCGAATGTTGAAAAGCAGATTAATCAAAAAGATAATGCCAAAACGATCAAAATACAGAATAAGATGCATAAACGATAGTTCTGAGTATATGTTTGATTCTGCTGCCTATCAGGCTAGTCTTTAAATCCACAGTGAGCAGATATACAGGTGGCTACATCCAAGCTAGAGCTATCCCAGATTGCTCTGTATAGATTTCATTGAAGACAATACTGAGTGGAGATATATCGTCCGATGCTATTAGTGAGAATAGTTTTAAAAATCAATGGATTACATGAAAAATAAAAAATGGCACACGTATTAAGCATCATATAAAAGAAAATTTTCGACTTTGTAAACACAATATTTAGATAAAGTTTGGGTTATTGTTTCGGGTTTCACATTTTCGACCTCAGTTGAGCACACCGAGGAGTAGTAATTCGAAATATATGTACCGTATAGACACAGCCTAAAAATCTTGCCATAAACGGCCATTCGAAAGCAAGAAATATATATTTTAAGTAACTTGCTATTAATAATAATCTTTATGGTCGAATTTCTGTTAAGTGTTTTTGGTATCTTATCATATAACTAAACAATGGTTTTTACCAACGTAAATGTACGGAAGCCCATTTAGGGCCTCCCAAAATATAATTTGAATTCGATATCACCAATTGTACAATTCGTTATCACAGATTAAATTCGTGATCACGAATTTCTGGAATTAGTTATAACAGTTTTTGTAATGCGTAATAACGGATTAAACTCGTTATCCCATTTTTTTGTAATTCGTGATAATGGATTTAAAACGTGATTACGAATTGTATAATTCGTTATCACGAATTACAACTAATTGTGATAACGAATATAATTCGTAATTACACTGTTATAACTAATTCCGAAATTTCGTTATCACGAATTTAATCTGTTATAACGAATTCTTCAATTCGTGATAACGATTTAAATTTGTGATTTCGAATTCAAATTTATATTTTTGGTCGGTCCTAAATGGGCTTCCGTATAAATGTATATAAACGTATTCTTTACAATGAAATGTGCGCCTGCATATAATATAGGAAGTATCAGGTATTTCATTTTTTCTTCCGATATATGAACTGAACGATAACACTAATATAATGTTAAGAATCATCCCCAGTAAAAATCATGCATTAGAAAAATGAAGATAAAAACTAAGATGAGTAAAAATCGTGTCCTGTGGATGTATCTGTAATTGATTTTTCATTTGAAAATAAGTCAACCCGTGTTAGGTAATTAGCTAAATATTAGCTCCAGCATATCATTTTTATATATAGTATCGGCCTTATCATTGATACATCTTTCGAACTGACTATGACCTTATCTTATAGCCTAAGTTAATATCCGGTATAAATAACAAAAAGATTAACAAAATAATTTTTTTGCATTAAAATGTGGTCTACAAGGAATAAACATTATACTGTATAGCGTGCAGAGATCTTATACTTCATTAGACCCTACAGAAACACGAGTTTATAACCGTGCAGTATAATAAAATAGCAATATATTAATTGGAATCGGTCAGTAACCCGCTGCATTTCCTGGTTTGGATTACTAAACAAAACTGGACTATATAATGGATTAAGTTTTAATTAACGTCCAGTGGCAACCATAAAGTGCATATCAGGACGAGAACATGTTGATATGATATGAATACCATGCCTGCTTTGTACTAGACCGAGCCGGATTTTCAACGTGCTAGCTCACTTAGTAACTGTCCGTAGGAAGACATATCACCCCAATCGGACACATTAAACTGACGCCCTGTCAACCAGTCCTTTTCTCTTACTCCTAATTCCGCGTGCTTGGTGGAGAAGCAGCAAATACCAATTTTAATGTCTTTCGTTTGACTCGGCTGGGGATCGAACCCTCGACCTTCTGCACTGGAGACAAGCACGCTACCACGAGACCACAGAGGCGACGGACTATAATGTAATAGACGGAGCTCACTGTATATGAGTCATTAACTCACAAAATACTGGTCAGTAAAACATGCTACAAAACGTTGATAAACAGTGCTTTATTTTATTTCCTCATCTTAGAACTCGGTGTAAGGTCTTCAACAAAGATGATACAACATGATCAAGAATCGACTTGATTTTAAACGGACAAATCCGCAATTTCTAAGGAAATAAGTCGAAGATTCATTGAATATATATATATATATATATATATATATATATATATATATATATATATATATATATATATATATATATGTGTTTTTAAATTATTTATTATAACTAAATTGTCCAAATGTATCTTTCTGCTATAACTAATATCTTACGAGTATACTGACCCATTCATGTCAGTAAAAAAGGTGAAACTAGAAGTAGATAATTGGCAATGATTAGACTATAGATGAAGGGACTAGAAGCAAAGTAAAGTGGATCAGGGAATTTTAGTTATGACCAATTTCGCTTAAATCTATCATTAATTGTTGTAGTGCTAATGAAACATTGGCGTGGGCCTTCGGAGTAATTCGTCAGCATAAAATTCTTCCTATTGGTGATATATATTTCATCGACAAAATGTTTCTTTGTAGTACCTTCGAAAATGTGGAAATTATCTTCACGATATTTTCCTATTCAACCATTCAACAATTCTCAGACGAACTTCTTGGATAATTTTAGTCAATAGACGGAATTAAATTTCATTACTATACCTAAACAAACTGGAACAAATTTTAAGACAGCTAATGGACTACTGAAAATGCATCTTTATTAATGGAGTGCTACATATGCAGTATTTACGATTCATTTAATCTGTAAACCTTCACTGCATCAAGCAAAAGAGGTACTTGCTCTTCAATTTCCGTTTAATTACAGATTTCATTTTTGGTGATAAAAATACAGAATAGCGTACCTTGTCAAAATTGCTTTGCTTCATTGTTAATACTTTAATTCTTGTATAATTCTATTTATTTCAAATGTAGGTCAAATTAGTGAAAACCTCCTCTTGAAGTATATTTGATATAAAAAAAAATTGTTTAAGTATGTCTCAGGAATGTTTTTTCTTTCCATTGGTACTGTACTGAAACGTACTGACATTACAGCTACGGTATCACTATGCATGACAAAGTGTTGTTCGAAGAAAATTAGATTTTACAACACTAAAATCGTTTTTGTTTTCTACATCGTGTTGCTCATGTTGTGTTGTTAAGATTTCACTTTTACAATGTATCTAATAGATTTCACACCGGATATGGCTGTTTTGGTCTTATCAAATTTTCTCACTCCCCGAACTGTTAACGTATTCGAACTGTATTTTTACTCGACAACCCCAAAAGTAGTTCAGAAGTCATCGTTTTTCTCTTGGCACAGTAAAACTTAATAAATCAAAACAGCCATAACAGGATACATTGTTTTAGAAGACTTTACTTTGAGTCACACAATTGTACTGGTAACAGAGTACATTTTTCATTCTTTTGTAATTATGGTTGTGACGTTTATATCTTTATTGTATCAAAATAACAATCCAAAGATAATAATATTAGATATAGTAAATTTATACTATGCTGTATACGACGCATTTCAAGGAGTTACCTCTCATCAGCAGCATTAAAACCGAAACATTTGGAAGACCAAAAACCAAACTTATTTTAAATAAGAAGTAATCATAACCAAAAATACCGAAATAGGAAGCCAAATTTCAGCTAAGGAGATTTACCATGTGCAATACAAGGAATGAACCCTTAGTAATTCGATTATTTTTGAATTTTGCTAAATATCTTCTAAATGAATTTTACTTTCTAGATGGAGATAGTTTTTGTATTATGTCAACAAGTATTTATTTCAAAACAGAATTTAATATTTTTTAATTTACGAGACATTCCCCGGAAATTTATAACACTAGACAACATTTATTTGTATTATTTGTTGAAATGTTAAAATGCTAAAAAATGAATAATTGGATAAATCCTTGTCAGAATCTCACTTATCTAATCATAGAATAATGTGGTGTTGAATTATTGTTTTCAATTTAGCAGGACATTTCATGTCTGTATATATTGACAAAGAATATTTACAAATTTGATACATAGTGTCTATGAATGAATGTAATGACAGAGTTTACGTGATGATTTATTGAATTAAATGATTCGTCTGTGTGAAACGAAACATATGAAAGCTGACAATCACCTTTTTTCCTTCGCGATTTACAACATTTGACTATATTTTGAGACAACCTTAAACATTTTATTGTTAAGAAATTAGAATAATTTCACTTTTCAGGGGAGTGTTGAATTTTAGACTTCTTCGCATCATTATGTGTTCTATTGGCCACTGTAATATAAAAAATAAAATTATTAACGCCAGCTCAAAATCAGTAACTCGCATGATTCATTTTTACAATGTCAGTAATGTATTCTTATAACGCATTTGATTCTATTACTTAGAATGTTTAATGATTTTTTTTCTCTAAAAAGTTTTGGCCATAAGGGTACTTGATGATGTCTAAACCAGACGTGAGCATTGTATTTATGACAGCCAGTGTCCGAATTCATTTTTTTATCGCCAAGAAATTTACCGTAACAGTTACCTATAACGTGACAACATCTACAATGTATTTTTTTTTTTTTTTTGATAAATGAGAACACGCAATTTATAAATTTAAATGATATAAATAAGATTACATATATCCTCAACCCAAGATCATACATTCGGGTAAATAAGCTTGGTTCCTTTTTAAAACAGCCGATAGAACCGAGGACAGGGGGCTCTTGAAAATTTACTCCGCAATGTATTTAAGTAATCATGTTGTGCTCTCATTTTGTTATGTTGTGTCACATACCATGAAAAGTAGTATTATGAGAATACAGATTTGAATTATTTTCCTAATCGCTGTTTCTGGTTAACAGGAAGATATTCCTGTCGTTTTTCATGTTTACTTTTGATTCATGGTAAAATGACCGTGAAACAATAGATTGGATGTTTAACCCTAACATATAATAAATTTGAAGTAACAAGACTTAAGGCATTTGCTCATTAATGAAGAAGACTCAACAGACAAAATATTCCAATACTAGTGTGTGGAATTATATGAACCAAAAAGGTCATCGTAAAACTTTAATATATGCTACCTTAAACTCATTTTTATACAATTATATATGACGGTTTGTTGGTTTTCTCTTTTTAAAGCAATATAAAGTGTACCGATTTTCTTAGATTTATTGACATGAAAACTATCAAGAGGTCAATAGGCAGCAATGTACAGTAAGTGCAATTGTACTTACTCCCAAAATGAATATATGTATAATTAGATTTTACTTTTTTTATACAAAGAAATCGTTCACATTTCAACATTTACTTTGTAAAAATTAGGACATATGATAGAATTTTACTATCTTATGCTGAAAACACAATTATTAAACTTAAAATCGTAATATAGGAAAATAATTGTATTATGCTCTTGACAAGGAAAACATTTTGCTTTGAAACTATAACTGTTATTCGCTAATTCTATCGGCAATTTGAAAAAAATTGAGTACAAATCTCCGTGCATATAAATTGATTTCCAACCCTTGAGTGTTAATTTAAAGGACGACGCACGTTCTCGCGGCCCAATTTATTAAAGATGTGTTTTATTATTTTTCTTTAGTCTGTTTTTCTTCTCATCTCTTCACTTATAAAAAAGATCCTTAATTAAATGCTATAAAGTCCTGATGACTGTTTGAATACGACAGAAAACGGTTGATTTAAAAAAATATCTTCACTGAAATTGTTTACTTTCAGTAACCCTGAATAAGGTCTGATTTTGATGAATTGAACAGCGTTCGCGGTTTTAGCTTAATTTGTCGATTTCTTTAGTAGAATGGTTGAATGAGCATCCTTTATCGCAGAGGAATGGGAGCAATCATTTGATTTTACATCGGAGGAGGAAGCATGGAATTAATCTTGGTTATTGGAACTATTTTAGCATTCATTGTCCATTTTTTCGTGCGCAATCTTTTTTGCAGAATTTAACAAATACCAATTGGTTGTAGCAAACCCTACTTTTTTCTCAAAATCTGGAGCGTGTACTTTAATCATTTTTCAACCATTCAATACCCCCCTCCGCCCCTTTGAAAAATTAAACATTTTTTTGTAGTTGAATTGAAGGTCTTCGAAAATATGGAAATCTACCTATGAAAGAAAGTTGATTTTTTTGTACTACGCGTCTCCGGAATTTTCACTACAAAGCAAAAAACCAAAAAATATCAATATATGTTTATTATAGCGAGCGCGATAGGAGCATATGCATTTTCTACATATGGGTCATTAAAAAAAGTATTTGTTTAATGGGGGCAGCCATGTTGTGCTTCATACTAAGGCTAGAAAAAGTTTCGTTCGCCGGAAACGGAAGTAAGGGAAATAACTTGCTTCAAATTATAATTTTATCATCAGAATCGTGATACCGGAAATGAGTTTCTGGAAAGGGCTATTGCTGTGCTAGCATCATTGGCCACGCCAACAGCATATTAGTTTTACAACACTTTCAGAACAACTGGTTATATCGTATCAACCACGGCTTATTATAAGTAGAGGTTGTCGGTAAGAAAAATGGATATCCTTAATAAGTAAGAAAGGGATATTATGATTAAATTCTTGAAGCAAAATCCATGCATCTAACAGAAGTTAAAGTCTAGAAACAGTGTTCTTATTGTTTGATCTTCATCTTTAAGTACATGTAACAATGAGGCTGTCTACATGCAGAGAACAGAACTATAGAATTATATTGAACAAAGGTTGTCATTTCAGTTCAAATATCTTTTTATCAAATAAGGACAGTTATCTTTCATATTAAGAAAGCCCGATTCTTGAAAGAAAAACAAAAGATAAAATGTTGAGACACTTAATAAATCTTTGCCAACTTATCCAGATGCCTATCCCAACGGATATACTATTTAAAACCATCACTATAGATTTATTTTAACAGAGAATATTCTTTGGCAGCAAATAAGTTTAAATAAAATCATAAACGTAAACATTAAGTTTTTCTTTTTTTAAATGTTAAAAACCCATTATTTTTCATATTAGTTTGTTATAATTAATATACAACGTTAGGGTGCTGGGTGCCGTTAACAGAGCATGCTTACTCTTCCGGAGCACCAGATGTCACTCCCGGTTTTTAATGGCGTTTCACATTGCTACTTCTTTAGTTTCTGTGCTGTCTTGTTGTAGTTTTGTTTAGTTTATTATACGCTTTTTATTCTTTTAGTTATACATGTATCATTTTGACGTTTGTTCGTTATGTTTCATTTTCCTGACTTAGTCTTTTCGTTGGACTTTGAATTTGTAGACTTTTCCCACTTTTTGTCGCTTCGGTATTCTTTTGCCGATATTTGGAAATGCCGTCATAGTTATTTATTGGAAAACAGGGGCCATAACTTTAGTATATATATATATATGGGATAAAATATAAATCCATCATAACACCTTATTGTTAATTTTCTCTCACACGTTTCGTCAATGATTGGACTAATTATATTGCCTCGTTTGGTCCAATCACTATGACCATGAACAAAATATATTCATTCTAAAAGCTTATTTGAAACATTTACTAGCTGTATACAACAATTCTATAAATAAAAACCCAGTAAACTCCTCGTTCGACATTTGTCACAAAATGAAATTACAAAAGTAAACGGATTTTGGTTGACATGGAACAAATATGGATTTTAGCGTCTTGTTTGATCTTCGGGCAAAATTCTAAATTTCGAAACCTTAATGCATGTACAGCTGCGAGCAGCCAATATCTCACTAAGAAACTGGCGAAAAGCTGAACAGAATGATTCGTTCGACCAGAGTATTTCTTCTACAGAGCAGTTTCACTCGGGAAATGTTTCCAAGATTTATAGTCTCTCGCAGCGAACACGCTAACACGAGACCACCAAAGCGGTTCAAATTATTTTTTGTCATAATTTCTTAATTTTCAGAAAACATGAAAATGAACATTCTCTCCATAGGTTTTGTGATGAACCTCTTTACCATATATTTAATGTTTTATGTTTTAATCTTATGTTATATTTTGATAAAGTAGATATGACATTGATAGACTAATATATGTTTAACCAATAGGGCCATAATGGACGATTTTCTGCTTTTGTTCATTACAACTTCAGATAATTTTAAGCTGTCAATTTTTTTTTGCATACTGTTTTTAACATTCCTATGTATCTTTTAAAAAATTTCCATGAGATATAGATGATATGTCTAATCTATCCCAGTAAACTTTAAATTAAAGAGACCACAAACACACACACTTCTTCTAGACTTGTACTCGTAGATAGATGATAATGGGTGATGATTTTAATTTTCCGATTGTCATCTTCCCTCTTCTTAGCAGTAAAATACCTATGGTGTGTACATTTCCCAGTTTATTCGACAATGAATGTGATATTTTTAAGATAAACACAAACAATGATAATAAAGATAAAACTTATTCAATACCCAACGTTATTCATTTTAACGCAAAAGTAATAATTAAATATCAGAAACAGCTTATTGAACAAACTCAATAATTTGTTTTTAGTTTCTCTTTCCTGAACACTAAGACCAGTCATGTATTATGTTACAAGTATGTGCTGTAATACAATGTGTAAATCCTCAATCACTCTTTAAATGGAAAAATCGTGATTATGATCAAGGGAAAAATGGGCTTGAAAAATTTGTAGTGATCGTGAATTTCATCAACAAATTAAATATTTTAGCTTTAAAATTGTAACATCAAATAAACAATCTTTCTAAACAATGTTTGATTTCAATGAATGTTTATGCAGTCTGTTGTAAACCTATATTGAACTTACCAAATGTATGAAGGGCCGTTCGGGTCATAATTCATTTTGTTACACGTACGATAGAGATACACGTAACACTTTGTTCACGTACCCTAAAGGTACACGTAAGAATGGATTATCTGTGTCAACATCATAGACAGTTACATGTACCTCTAGGGTACGTGAACAAGCTGTTACGCGTACCTCTAGGAACGTGAACAAATTGTTACGTGTACCTCTAGGGTACGTGAACAAACCATTACGCGCACCTCTAGGAACGTGAACAAAGTGTTACTTGTACCTCTAGGGTACGTGGAACAAAGTGTTACGTGTACCTCTAGGTTACGTGAACAAAGTGTTACGTGTTACTAGAGTACGTGAACGACCTGTTACTCGTACCTCTAGCGTACGTGTAACAAAATGAATTTTGACCCGAAAGGCCCTTCATACAAATGTAATCTCTACGTGATTTTGGGCAAACAATTGATGCCAGCCGTAGACAGGATTTTGCAGAATAACATATAGGGGTTATTTGAAAGATATCAGGAAACTAAACTTTGAAACCAAATTTACATCTAGTTTACAAAATCAAAAATTGCGTATGATTGTCTGACTAACGTAGATCACATTTAAACCAAATTTAATTGGTTTAGCATTTTTAGCATGTTTGTTTGGGAGAAGATTTAGTTTTCAGGTTAAATGTATATTACAAAAAATAAGATTAATTCCTATTAGGGAGAAAAATTTAAGTTAAAGGATCCTAGACAGATATGAAATATTATATATTTTAATTACCATGTCGGGGTATCTTGGGCAGTATTCCAAGAAAAGGATTCACACTAGAGAGAGTAGTGATAATATTGAAACAATGTATCAAGCGGTGTGTCTGAGTATGCTAAATGTATATTGACAACTTCAAATATGAATATAAAGCTGATATGTAATATTGATAAAATTGACAATGTGATCCTGAGAAATGTCTGGTGACACTGCATAACTATTTGATCAATTCCACGAAAATGTAACGTAAACTTATGACATAACACGTATAAAGATGGTAAATTAGACAAGATGTTGACCACAAATCATTTGAATAGAAAGCATATTTTTCATTGCATAATGAAAATTTAGCGTAACCATGGAAACTGATGGAATTTTTTCATTGATATCATGCTTTTGACTTTAATTATATCATAGGTAGTTCATGTGTTAATTTTTTAGAAATTGTTGGATCATGCATTTCTTCACCCTAATGATAAAATTCTGGTCCTTACAGAGAACTACTTTTAATTAAACAAGAGTTCCATTTGGCAACCCCATAAGTAAATCTATATGCTTATTCCGTGAAAGATATACACAGCTGGATTGCCATATGGAACGCTTTCCTTAAATTATTATACAGCAGTTGTTAAGATAATCTGACAAAGTGTATCTATATTGTTGCAGAGCTGTTCTAGTTGGACGGGGTTCTAGAAAGGATATGTTATTTTCTCTTGTGGGTAATGACACCTCTCTTCTAGGTCATATCTATTCTAAACTTAATGTCATACAGATATGATCATTGTTTTATTAAATTATGTTTCCTTAAACTGTATGATATGAAACAAAAATATATTAACTTATATTACAAAACAGATGTTTTGATAACTTCAAATACGTGGAGGAATGAGAGTTGGGTAGCCATGGATACCTTACATAAAATTAAGTAACAAATTGTCAAAGTCAAAACCTGTGTTTTGCTTGTCAAAGTTGTCAATGTGTTTTCACAAGTATTTTCTAAATTTTCAATTATATTAATGATAAAATCTTTTGGAATCGGTGTTGTGCTATTTTATCTCAAAACTTACAACAACCAATGTAGCTACCATATAGTAAATCAGTATAACAATATTGATGAAAATCTATTATCTTATTCTTTGATTAGCTTCTTTCGGGTGAAGAATGTGCGATAGTCAATATTGTTGAAGAAGTTCAAAGTAACTGGAAATGAAATTTAATCGTCAATCATAAACTGACACTTTGTTTCAAATATCATTTCTTTTAGAATTAGTTTGCTTGATAGAAAAAATGTTAAACAAAAAATAAGAATCCATTAAAAACATCAATTTGGGTAACTAACCAAAAACTTATATTGAAACTCTAGATGAGGTGACATAAATCGGAAACTCCAGCAAAAAAAACTGGATCGAAAGTACAGACTGGAATAATGTACCAAGTAAGTGGAAAACCCTTTCATTGCTTTTCTTCGTCTTTAATGACTCTAATAAGCCAAAGGGTACTTTACAAAGAAAAAAAAAAAAAAAAAAAAAAAACAATACCTACCGTCTACATAGGTAGCATTATTTGCAATTTATAGATACTGATATCATATACGCGTTTTCATTATCAACATACATGTATGGAGTATATCAGAAAGTCATTTTAAACAAAACAACTGCTTTTAAAATATCAGTGGTGAGCAAAACACGGTGAATATGAACATTATTATATTTGGATGAAACTGAACTTTTATATGGAGTCTTTAATATATCTGGACAATAAATGACCATGTGATACTTCCAGATGTCATGGGTGTTCCATAAAAGGCTATGGCAATCACGTTAATTATTGGCCAACTTGGGAAATGCAATATACCGAACTTACTTTTATCAAAGTTCAAAGTGAATAATGGAAAATGTTCAACGAGTTTTTCATATGGCAAAATGCTGGGTACATTATTCATGGCATTTGCATCACGTGACTTCATCCCTTTTAAGCAAATTACCTCCCTTAGTTGTAGATCGAAAATGATAAAATTGTTTGAATTACGGATAATCGAGTCTTTTTCCGTCTCGGCTCTTAAACTAATGTGTCTATGAAAACTTCCTTTGGCGGATATTTACAAATTGTTTGTTTAATTCTGAGGGGAAAGGCTTCATATTTCAAGGATTACGCTATGGGAGACTTGAAATTATCACGTTTTAAAAACATTTTGGCCGAAAAGTTATGAAAGCAGGTGAGATAAAACTTATTTCCTCATTAAATTCATCCTCCAAAGTTGTTCTCTATATGCGGACAATTTATGTATGATCTCGCCTTGTATCTGTATCTGTAGTTTGAATTTGCATTTTTAACTAATTTTTGTTAATTCATATAGCAGTTATACTACGGTTACGCTCCAGGTTTTTAAACTGAATTGGCCGAAAGTTTTCAATGTTGACAATGTTTATTTGCACACGAAAGGAAAGCTAATATTGTGTAGAATGTACCTATATGCGGACAAATTGCTTATGAGTTATAAGAGTTTGAATATTTGCATTTTTATTTTTTGGGGCAAGTTTAATGCTTTATAATGAATGTCGTCAGAGAAATCCAAAATGGCCGCTATGCAAATTACCAAAGTACCCGCAATTTTGCCATATGTAAAATTCACGTGTTTCCCGAGTGGAGCACAGCGGAACGAAAGAAAGACGCTGAATTTTAAAAAACGAGTTGAAGATTTTCTAGTTCATCACTTTGGACGAGTATAAGTACCTATTTCTTCGGTAAATACTCGATTTTAAAGTTTGCTACCTAGGTTAATTCAATGAGCACAATCGACGAAGTTAAATAACGTTACGCCTGATTGGTCAAACGTATGTGCATTTGTGAAAGGCGCGATTTGATTGGTCTAAAAGCAGTGGAAGACGACGTCTCGTGCAGTGGGAGACGAGGTTGCGTGAACCGATCTTCAACAGGTCATATCACACTGAAAATGGCCATTTACGGAAAAAAATACGAAGTGTCTTTCAACTTGAGAAAGATATATCTACTCATCTGTGGCTTAAAACAAATTTAAAGTTAGTTTTGGTAAAAAAGAAATATAACTTATGGTCATCATCTATGACCCGTATCAGATTATAACCCGGAAACCTTAAACAGTATCACTGAGTAGAAATAAAACAAATGTGTTAAAATGTAGAAGCTAAGTGGGTGCACGTGGTATGTGTCGTACTTAACATTATGAGAGTTATGGTAGAACATGAAATCAGTAAATCAGATTAAAATATATTTGCAAGTAAGGGCAAAGACCGAACAAATATAGACTCAATTAAATTTTACATTATCATTAGACATGAAAAATTCTTATTTAATGGCACATTCGCTATGTAACGACACAGGAAGCCTAAAATGTCTACGTGTCTTCAGTTTAAGAAATATTGATGAACACGCTAAAAATGTAACAATGAAGGTTTTTTTTTAAATCTGAAAAAGATAAGAATCACAGTTTAACCTATGTAATTTGTTCTACTCCGAGATTCTTCTTATGTCAAACTTCCTTGTTTTAGAATTTGTTGAGACCTGGAAAACCTAAGTTTGTTTAAGTACATATTTCAGCAACATTTTCAGCTCTTCACTATCTTAACAATTATTCCACTTAAAAATATATAATACCTTTTATATATTAAGTAATGATTTGTTATTTACCCGACTTTGACATATATAATAGTGCAAATCAAATGATATGTAACTCCTTTTGGATGTTTTTGTTTGATTCTGGACTTTTACGGTATTCTTAGATACCATTTTTTGCTTAAGGCCTAAAATGTTGAAAACCAAAACAAAAAATCCAAAAAGCTGAAGAGGAAGTTTTAAAATGCCAAAATGACCATGAACTAATTATTTGATTTTGATTTTATTTTATTTTGAAAAATGTACATTCTTCTTTGTGTTTTTTTTTTGTAATTATTTTAATTACTATGACAATCTTATACATACTTTTCCTTTAAATATTTTAAGGTAGAAGCCCCTATTTATCAAAATCATTATTTACTGTAGTATGTTCAGCAATTTGAACGGTACTAGGATGTAATTAATTTTCTGCAGCTTCTAATATCCCTTCCCGTTATTTTGTGGGAGTTGCGATGGGTAGTGCTTTAATCTTATATACACTAATAATTTAATCCCAACAATATTAAGTGTCTGTGTCGAACCAGACTCTCTATTGAATGCATGTGTATATTTTACTTTGAGGAAGGGTCAATCTAATTAAAAACCGATCTCTCATCGCTCCCGTTTTCTGATATGTCGCGTGGGAGATCTAGCGAAATCCGCTTTGAGTTCACATGTGAGTGACCACGTAGGTGTGTCCTGTTCGACCAATGAAATTGCGGCTTCGGCGATCTTGGAAGTTGATCGTGTGGTAAAGGGATGTAACTCATTTTATTAACGAAGAAATCGTCAGTCCCCAGAATTCATTCGACGATTAGATCTAAAGGAAAACTTTTTTGATTGGCTTATTGATAGGAAGTCAACTCATTTGCATATCATTATAAATTCATAAGTTCCAGTTCACTCACATACGACCTCAAAGCGGGTTTCGTTAGATCTCCCACGCGACATATCAGAAAACGGGAGTGATGAGAGATCGCTTTTTAATTAGATTGAGGAAGGGTGTGTTGTTCATGGATTCTTTTTCTTAACCTTTTCTTTTATCTCTGTTTTAATTATAATTTAAGAAATGTGTTCACATTTTTGTCAGGACTTTACTCTAATGTTTTGATTTATTTTAGTTTTTCGTGTCAAAAGAAAATAAATTGTGCTTCATTCAAGAATTAAAATTTCCTCCCCAAATGTATTACAAAGATATATTACAATCAAATGTAGAAAATAAGAATACACGTCATCTTGATCTGATTTTACTGATCTACTTCAGATCTATAAAAAATTATAAACCCTTTTAATTTTCTACATGCAATCTGTTCTTTATGTTTTGTTTGCAAAGTTTTTGTTGTAGCTATATGACCAGGAAGTACATATTTTAATTCACAAGAAACGCAAACAGACCTTTTTGTTGTTTAATGTGCATTGCTTTCTTGCTTGGAGTTAATTTCCACATTTTTCCGTCTTTAGTTCAGATGATGAGACATTAATTGTTAAAATGTTCACATACCATCCATCCAAGCTTATTTAACAGACTGTGTACTCTCACCTATTATAAACGGTTTATTTTCTTGTTAATCTTCAATTGAAAGATGCACACTCCCTGTTTTTTCTTGTGGAGTTCTTATTTTCGATAAACTATTTCAGTATAAAAAAAAACTAAGTATGTTGCGAAACAGCTCATGCGACAATAGATAACAAAAAAATAACTGATGGAAATGGTGAGCTGTCAAAAGGGGCTTAAAACGACTAAAATGTATGAAATACACAAGTCGAAGAAAACCAAATATAAAATCATAAAAAAACAACATGTAAAAAATAAAAATAAAATGGTGTTGACTCTTTGAAACCTAGAGCAAGACTGAGTCCGTACATAAAATGTAAACGAAAACAAAACAATATTTGACGTGAGTGTCGATCAGTAAACGTACTTCATAGAAAATACATAAATGGCAAGGTAGATAGTAAAACTATATAGTAAATATAAGTAAAATAATATATTTGACGTTATGACGAATAGAAAACGTACCATATATAATATAACTGTATAATACCCTTAAACTTATCATTTGCCTTTAAGGTGTTAATAACATTATTGATACAGTCCACAACTTTCGTTAATGTCCATTTCTCCCATGTTCATTTTATTGAATGTTCCTGCGATTATCTCCATTCGGCTCTGTAGTTGTCAAAATTTTGTCTTATGTTATATGTTGTTTTATCATGTAAACCAAAGGAAATATTTGCAGGAACACTGTAGCAGAAGTTTCAATTATAATTTAATTATCAACTTTATTGCATAATAAAAACCTCAAGAGGTTAAGCAAACACAAACATACAAAAACAATGAACATGTAACTACATACAAATGGATACAACCAAAGATATTAAAGTATTTACAAATATGTATGAATTTGACCAATGTGGATCTCATTGTCGCAACTCAAATGATTGCTTTACAAAATCAACAACCGTGGGCAAAACATCCATATTTGGGTTAAGTACAAAAATTAATTTATCAATGGCGTCAAGCTGGTTAAAATTAGCATATTTTGTTTGTATTAAGTCAATAAATGTTCTTCTTATATTATTATTAATTTTACAATGAAAGAAGAAATGCGCTTCATCATCAATTATTTTGCATGATTTACAAAGTCTTTGTTCTCTTGGTATATTCTTGTATCTACCAAGTTCAATCTCTAGATTATGGTCACTAATACGTAGTTTGGTAAGTATTTTTCTACTATTAAAGTTTTGAAGATTTAAGTAGTCTGAAACATTAACATCAGACTTTAACTTGCTGTAAAGGTATAATTTCGAGGAAGCATCAAAGCTAGATATTTTATTTATTATAAGTTCATCATATTTCTCTTGAATAGTTTTTTTGTTTTCTTTTTTTATGTGTAACTTATTAATTTCCTTAAAACTTTTATTGTCATTCTCAAAATTTTCATAATCTATTTCGAATTCCGTCATAACAGATCTAGCAAAGCTATACCAAGTATCAATACTCTCTCGGCTCCATCATGAGTGAAAAAACGAGAGGCACATGCAGCGGTTATTACAAGGAACTCTAATGATCTTGCTGGTTGTGTTATGCTTTTGACTCATCATTAAAGGTCTAAGAGAGAATTTCACGATGAAGAACAGCAATAAAAGTGTTGTTCAATATCTTTCAGTTTTTTAGTCCAGTATGGCATGATTTAGTTTCTCGTGTACAGCATTGACGCCGACTATTTATTCAGGACCCTATATATATCATTTGTATACCTAAATATTTGTCGACACGTTATTAAAATTGTATAATTAAAGCTGTTAACGTTAGCAAAAATTTTCTAGTTGAAAAATAGTTTTGAAGGTGTAATACATGTTATAAAATACCATCAACTTAGTAGGTTGTTTTTATTAAGCTCATACTATAGGAACAAAAATGCAAAATTTAATATGTCAGTTTTCCTGTTTTAGAAAATATATTGAGGCGATTTTACGTATTTTGTATTTCATCTTTATTATGATTAAAAACTTCTTTATATATTTTACCACCAAAATTCGTATCATATTGGTTAATTACAGGAATTAGTGATTGCTTAACAACCCAGTAGACGTAAATTAACGACAATTGATCGATACAAAAATCCAATGATTACAGTGAATACAATAGTATTGCGTTTACCTTTCGTCCTTAATTATCATTGCTTCCCTCATTCCTTCTTACGCTCCTTATAAAGAATTCCCTTTAGTTTCTGTTGTCTACGTTAACATTTTGTTTAAGTTGTTTAATTCAATTGTCAGATAGTGTGCATTTACACGCTTATGCATTTTAATTAAATAATGGTTGAACAATAGATTGCCCAGCGCTTCTATAATTTTCAATTCTCATATTAAATTGTCTAGAAAATGTAGTTTTTTTTAATTCTAAGATAAAATGTGTCATAATTATTAATACCTTTAGACATGTATAATCTCAATAGATTCCTCAAGAATTTTAATGACAAGGAATTTGATATAATGGTACAACGATACGTTTACAAAATAATACTGATGATATAACCATTGGATCAAATATTTCGGTTTCGTGTCAGTTTTGACTGTGTTTGGGTTTTTTCTTTAGTTTTTATTGTAAGAATTCACGTCCTTACTAAAATTAAATACATTTGAAACAAGAAGTATTAATGCCCAAAATGAAAACGTGGTTCAAACTTTTGGGCAAAAACCTTAGACTTGTCCAACAACGTCTTGCGATATAGTAATATTTTCATAGCAAAATCAATTTATAGCACTCCAAAAATAGATATTTTGCTTTGAAAACTTGAGGAATTTAGCTAGACATTGGAAATTGCAAAACGTACTTAAGACCAGGTAACAAATACACAGTATCTGCTTATTTATTTCAGACTTGTTAGCAAAACATTTTCAAGTTGATAAGGTACATTAAGTAAAGGTCGATGTTTAAGCTCAATTAAAACCTGAAAATTCATGGATACAAATGAAATTTATCATGCTCATAGATTCTTGCTATCAAAAGAAATGACGGGATAACATATTCAAAAGTGTTTAATTCCTTTCTTGCAGTGTTTTTTCTGTAATTTAGTAAAACCAACAGAGACTCCTATAATATGGGAAAACTCGTCTACTAACAATAAAAAATTGTTTTATTTCATCTTGATCATAATGTACTCAACGTCTTTAGGTTAAGTCCAGTTCAATTTAGTTTATATCCGTGTTTCTTCTTCTATGAAATGCAATATATGTTTTGTGATCTCTGAGACAAGGGTTAAAAATATTAAGCTCCCATCCTTAGTGACCTTATACAAAATTTGCTTCGACGTTAATTAAGTTGTATTGGTAATCTAAATCTTACTTTCAAGATTTGTCCATACTTTTTGTCACTCATAACTTCAAAAGAACCCGTATTTATAAGATATATAAAAGTATGCACCAAAAATATTTAGTTTTAAAGCATTTAATATAAAACTTCAGTAAAATCAATCTGCGCAGTGCCAAGTTAAAGAACTGCAAATGTAAATTAGAGCAGGGAATTCCTTAAAATGTCCTCATTTCAATTTTCTTTAATTTTAAGATTTCAGTATTATGAATACGAATTTTCAGTGGATTGGAAAATTTATTGCTCTATAATTGGGAAAATTAAACCAAATTTAGTAGCACGTTGCAGTTTGTCCCATAACAGTAAAAAATGCGGAAAAAATGAAAAGAAAATTGCGTTTCCTTTACTAAAATGAAACTATTAATACTTCGAATAAGAAAAAAACAACTTAAACACTTAAAACATTATTTGCTTAGTAGATATCATAAAGATTGTAAAAATAAAAACTGCCATTCATTGGAAGGTTAACATTGTAAGCGAAAACACATACCTTAAACTTGACAACAGGCCTAAATAAAGTGTGAAAAATGTTGCTAAATTGTCCATAATGGTAGTCAAACCCAGTTCCAGTACTTCTTTGGATAAATGTTGCTTAATAGTGGTAGAATTATGGAGTCTGTCTGTTTTTATAAACACTCTGAAAGATTCATCTATTGGTTAACTGTCAATCACATTAAACACAAACCATATTTGTATAAAATAACACTCCCACTTGTGTATTCATTATTCCGTAACTACTTTTTTTCTAATTCTGTGCTTAATTAATTCTCTCCCTAGAGAGGAATTATTAGGACTGTTTAACTGTCCTGCAAATTGATTAAAATGATAATCAGCTAATTTCAGGATGTACCTTATCGGTAGGAATGACTCTCTGATTGTTACTGGAGTTTCCGTTATCAAATCAATTTCCATGATAACGTAAATATAAGTTAAATATACAATATATGAACGATCTCTATGACCGTATAAAATTTTCGACTTTTTTAGATTTTGAAATTGTGTTATTTCAGCTATTTTTGGATCGGATTATCATTGATATTAAATTAATTTCCGATCCATCTCAATTTGAATTGTAAAAAATGTGCTCAGCATCCAACACAGTTGTGAAATAAGAAAAGAATAATTCATTTTATAGTATATTCCGATAGAATCTAAAACAAAAATTTTAATCCTGACTAGAATTAGAGATGTAAAGATATAATACGCAACAGAAGAAATCAGAGTTTGAACCAAAATCTAATTGTAGAAAATAAATTTTCTCGATAGTATCTTCTAATCCAAATGAACAAGTATTTTTTGTGTAACAAACAAAACGTTCGGGTTTATACAAATACATGTCCTTGAGACCAATATTGTACGTACGGAATTTGTTTTCTGAGGTTTATAGAAATAAAATACAACAATAAAATATTTCTGTCTAGTTTAATAAGAAAAAAATCCAGTTAAATTGATTTAAGAGGACTGACCGATCAAAACTTCATACATGTATTTTACAAACTGATTTCAAGTGGTACCAGACGTTACATTTATGGTCATAATGAAATGTAAAATCTTCAACCAGAAAGAAAAAAATAATTCAAATTCTTAGTAGATATCAATTTGATATCTCAAAGAAAAATGGGTTTTCATTGTGCAATGTTAAATTACGATTGTGTTGCACTTTATTTATGATGGATGGATGGATGAATTATTGTTTAACGTGCAACCAGGTGCATATCATGACGAGAACATGTTCATATTCAATGTTTTCATCAACGAATTGGCAATTTATTTGAAATCCTTTGATATTGGTTTAGACATAGATGGAGAAAAATATGTATATTGCTATATGCAGATGATATTTTATTGTTAGCTAATACTGAAAGCGAGCTACAAAGGCTCTTAGATGAGTTGTGTAATTGGTGTGGTGATAATCATATGACTATAAATGCTCTCAAAAGTAATGTTGTCCATTTTAGACCGACCTCATTTGAACGAACTAGATATATCTTTAAATGTGGAGATATGACTATTAATTTAAAAAGCGACTATACTTATTTGGGATTAGTCTTGAACGAATTTCTTGACTTTGATATAACCGCTAAGGTTGTTTCTAAGTCTGCGAATAGGGCTCTTGGTTTAATTATAGCTAAGTGTAAAGCCATTGGTGGCGTTTCATATGATGTTTTTAAAAAATTGTTTGATTCGCTTGTAAGCCCTATTGTAGAGTATGGTGCTGCAATCTGGGGTTACAAGAGCCATTCCTGTATTAATGCTATCCAACTTCGAGCGTGTCGATTTTTTCTTGGCGTTGGCAGATATACACCCAACCTTGCCGTCATGGGAGACATGGGTTGGGTGCCGATCTACCATACACAGTGGAAGGTTATCGCTTCTCAGTGGTGTCGTTTGGTAAATATGGATCACTGTCGAACAAACAGAAAAGTATTCGCGTGGGCAGATGAGGTCAGTCGGCAACGTAAAATAGTTAAAAATTGGAATTATATTGTTAGGAAACATTTAAATGATTTACAATTAGATTATTTTTGTGATATAAATGGTAACATAAATAAGTGTGTTTTGAAACAAGATATTTTATCAAAAATGTTTATAAGTTACACTGAAGAATGGAAAAGAAATGTAAACTCACTCTCTTCCAGGAGGGGTAATGGACGTAATAAGCTAAGAACGTATAAGCTTTTTAAGACAGAATATTGTGTTGAAAATTACTGTAAATTTGTATTACCTTTTAGTGATCGTAGCGCCTTTTCTAAATTTAGATGTGGGGTAGCTCCAATTTGATTGGAAATTGGTCGTTATGAAAATTTAAGACTAGAGGAGAGATGTTGTTTTAATTGCACAGATTTAATTGAAGATGAGTCGCATGTTATTTTACATTGTCCTGTTTATCATGATTTTAGAAATCATCTTTTTAGTGAAGCTTTTAAGTTTGATGATAATTTTATGAATTTTACTGATTGTCAGAAGATTGTATTTTTATTTTCGAATCAAGATATTTTTAGAGTTTGTGCCAAAACCTGTAATTTAATCTTGAAAAAACGTAGGGAAGTTTTATACTGTAAATAATTTTATATTTGCATGTACAGAATTGTGTCTCTTTAAATTTTATGCATGTTATATTTTATGTGTTTTATCGTCTCTCATAAATCTGTATTGATTGGCTTATGTATTACTGTTTATATGATAACTATTGTGTATATCATTATGTATACATAAGGTGAGACGTTAATAAAATATTGAATTGAAATATGATAATGAATATGATCCCTGCTTTGTACTAGACCGACACGCTCAGTCGGATTCTTAATGTGCCAGCTCACGAGGTAACTGTCCGCAGGAATACATATCACCTCATTCGGACACATTATACTGACCCCGAGCGATCAGTCTTTGCTCTTACTCCTAGATGCCGCGTGCTTGGCAGAGAAGCAGCAAATACCAATTTTAATGTCTTTCGTTTGACCCGCGGCTGGGGATCGAACGCGCGACCTTCCGCACTCGGGGCGAGCACGCTACCACGAGACCACCGAGGCGGTCCTTTATGTATGTCTTAATCTTGTACATATTATATACAAATAACATAGTTAGAAGATGTGGAATAAATTCTCTGTTTGAATTATAGTTCAAATTTTAAAGAATTCTGAAGAAGTTTACAAAGGAATGTTTTCTTTTTAGTAGGAAAAATCTCCCAACAAAACCGTTTTTGTCTGCAAAATGCACCATATTAACGTTTAAAAGGAGATCTAAATATATTTTCAATTCAATTCGCAACTCATACTTACACGCTAAACACGATTTCGAATTATCTTCCTAAGTTACTACTACAAGTGATGTCAACAGCCTCAAAACTTCTGTGAATGTACAAACCAATAATATCACTGGATCGACCGTATTTCACGGTTACCAAAACCAATTTCTGAACTATTTACTGCTTGAATTAAAGCAATACTAAAAATAAAGTAATAATAAATTTTAATCAGTGTTATGTTCGTTGGGTTTGGATGACAAGTTTTTAAACGTACGTATGAAAACAATTTTTTAAAGGTTTACTACGCAGAAAAGTCAACAAGCTGACACACAATGAAATAGTTTTAGATCTTGTTTTGTATTGGTCTATTTATTTTGTACACGGTTTTATTCTTTTTATCTTTTAATTTGTAGTTCGTGCTCTCCGTGCTATCACCATTTCATCCCTCTTTAACGTATTGTTTTTGTCTCTGGTCTCGGGTCTTTCGATTTCTTCGTTTTATATTATTTTATCGATATTTGAAAGAAGTAAAATTATTGTCTTTTATTCACTTACACCGTACTGTCCTTTTATAAATCTGAATTTTATTAATTAAGTGCTTTTCCTCTACGATTCATTAATCTATCTTTGCGTGTCAGTTTAAAAATTATGACTACAACTTTAATACCAAATAGAAAAAAAACAAGAAACAGATAAACGTCTAATATGTAACATCTCTCAATCAATACGTTGATTCTTAAAGCAAATATAAATCGGACAGGGCTCAGACACAACAGTGTTTGATACATAAATTCATTTTACTTTTAAACAGGTGATGACGGAGGAAAACACCAGTCTGTTGAAAAGCTATTGGAATGAGCTTGTTTAAACAATTACTCTTTCCGATCAGTCGATATGTCTGACACTGTCCTTCATAGAATGATATTAATTAAATGTTATATATTTAGGGAGGAAGTGTTTATATTATAAAGCATTTTTAAATAAAATACATTTAATTTTTTGTACAAAATGATAAACCTGCAAAAAAAAAATACACTTACAGCTGTTATGTTAGTTAGGTTTTAATTAAACAAATATCTTTTTTATCATAATACAAGCAATTATCAAATTTTCTGAATATATTGTACAATCTTTTATCACATACATAATCGGAATTTATTAAATTGGATGGGTCCAAAAATTAGACAATGTGGTTTTCCTTTATAATCCTTTTTTAATATCAGACAATGAGATATATGAGCATTTATGTAAAAGCAAATAAAAATATCTATTCTTGACGAGAAGATCCAATTAAAAAAATTCCGCAAAACAATGTAGGACTACTAGAATAGTAATATGAAGGAATCAATCTTAGATAAAAGTCCTTTGTTTTCCTTTTGACTTTATACATTTTTCCACATATTTGCCTTTGAAAATGAAAAAAATTGTATTAACATGTTTTTGCTACCTAACACTGAAGGTTTTTTCTTTGTCAGAAATTACACCTGGTTTACTCAAGCTCAAGAATTACATCCAAATATATTTTGTATTTGTTTTAAACTAGTCCTAAATTAATCTAACGCCAAAGAGCCTTTTTTCTCTAGGTTCGTATAGAACAATCAATGCAGGATTTTTTTGTTTTCTGTGTTTATTTGTTGTGCTTATGGTTGTTCATTTGTCTTCCCGGGTTTGTCTGTCCAATGGATTATGTTTTTTTTTATTCCTCCTTAGGTATATTTGTCCTTTTTATGAGTTGATTGAATACTGTCATTTATGTGATATATGTAACGACATTCTCAGCTGTGCGATATTACTTTCACATACACCTCCCAGATAGGGTTATGTTCAGTTCTTTTTGATATCATCACTCTAAAAATTTATGATCCTCATCAAGAATTCATTGACCGATTTAATGTTTCTATATCACATCTTTAGTTAGGTTGTACGTCTTTCTTGAATACTACTCACTGAACTTGACTTTTCCTGATGTTATACACATACAGTATGACGGGTGACATTAATGGAACAGGAAATGCTTACCTTTCCAGAGCACCTGGTTTTTGTGGTAGTTTGCTGTATGTTTTTTTTGTTTTTTTTTTGTTCTTTTTTATATCGTTGTGGTATTTGTTCTCTGTTACGTTCTCATGAGTTGGCTTTGGATTTCTATTTTTTCGCACTCTCTCGTCGCTTCGGTATTATTTTTTTTGCCGATATATATATATATATATATATATATATATATATATATATATATATATATATATATTGCTACAATTACCATATTATGTAATAATTATTCCAACGTAAAAATAAAAGTTTAATAAAACCTATAACGACAACCGTTAATCATATCATTATTGATATCATACAATGTTTACAAGTAGTTAACTGATAAATTGAAGATATGTGACGCCTAAATCTTGTTTATTATTCGTTTATTTCATTTATTTATATTTTTTTTTCATTATTGTAGCTGTATTGCAGATATTGTTACATTAAAATGTATAACAATGAATGACGTGTATGAACATACTATATTAAAGCAAGTGAATTATCACCTCTTTCAATTATGAACAAATAATTTCGTCACTGCCCTAACATTAGTTTGTTTTACTTTTGTATACAGAAAAAAGCCCCCCTAATAACACTCGCCCACACTATGACCAAGTAGTCTATGTCTCAAAAAATGGCCTGGTTTATGGACCAGATATGAGGGGGTGGAAAGGGTATTGGGAGACAGGGAGAAAGGGGGCGGGAGAAAGGAGAAAGGGGGCGGGAGAAAGGAGAGAGGGGGCGGGAGAAAGGAGGGAGAACTATCAAAGGGAGACGAACTTTAATGTTGAAAAAAAAAAATAAAGAGGTAAAAAAAAACGAAAAAAAACTGGATACTAAATGTCCTAATAAATGGACAAATCTTTGAAAAAGGCAACATTTATATTTCCCAAACTATTTTTGCCATTTCCGATCATTTCTAGAAATCATCCTTTCAAAACGCAATTATCTCTCCATTAGGTTTTCCTTTTTAAAATGCCCTCATCATTTCCGGTTTGCCTTCAAATGTGGGTATCTGTTTCCTCTAAGTATTTGGCCATCTTCTACAAATTTAAAAAGAAGGGATGCTGACAATGTCAGAGAGATACACTCCCTCGTCTAAACAATATTACATGTACTTAACGCGTTTTCCAGGTCACCTTAAAATATCTACGTTATCCACTTGACCATACAAAGTAAGGTGTTCTCGAGGACAGGGAAAAATAGAGCTGACACAATAAAAAACTATGTCTAATTTCATGATCCTCATACATGACCATACATATCAAAAATGAGTTTCTTGACATTGGGGCATGCACAATGCACCATTGGCAACATTCCAACATTGTGTATTAATTTGCGTACGAGTCGGAGGCAGGCCTTGTTCGTAAAATCAGTATATGCTTTAATAAAGACTTATGCCACCTATATATGTTCATATATTAATTCAAATTTGTATTAAAATCGATTGATCTGAAAAAAGACGTTTGATAAGGTGGGAGATGGAAGCAGAGGGGCGGGAGAAAGGAGAAAGGTACCCCCCTTTCCACCCCCTCAGATATGTCTCCACGTCAAAATCCTATCCAATGGGTAAATGTATATTTAGAATTTTTTATATAGGCCTTTATTAATATATAATACCCTCTCAGATTCTCTTTCACATTTGGTGTTATATTCACATTTCAAAACAATTTTTAGCTTTTGGCTGATTTAAATATGGATTTCATATAAAGTTTAGATCACTAAAACTACACGTGTATATCATCGCATCAGCTGCCCACATCCTACTTTATATTGAATGTACTTAATATGAAGAATCAATCCTATTCGCTGAAAATGTCTAATTAGTCCTGTAATCACAAATTATTTTTTGACGGTCCTTCAACTTTTAGATAACAATAATTTACTGTATGATACGCATGTCACTTTAATATCCGCGACGTGTGGAGAGAGATGGTTTAATAATTGTATTACATTTATTATTTAAATTTTTGATCAGTCATTCGAAAGATAAAAATAATTATTCCTAGATGCACCATATTAAAATTTAATTAAATCAATATATCAAAATACAAATTATAAACTCAATAGAACATATAAAATCCAAATCACCCATTAAAAATGAATAAATTCTATACAAAACACATCAGGATTTGTGAGTATTTTTTACACAAGCACATGTTTCAATTTCAGAACAGTGAGTAAATCCTTGCATCACTTTACAAAAATTATTAGGACGCCGTGGTGTATTTGTTAGTGCAACGTTCTGCGCCACCAAGGCCAACAGCATCTATCAACTACATCCATCAGTGTACTAGGCACTGTCATACCGGAAGGACACGAGCGTACCTGTGCACAATGAGATGTGCGTACGGTTGGACTATTCTAAAATTAGCATCCCAAAATAGACGAAAAGAAAATTTTAAGTAAAAAATTACTCGTTTAATTTCTATTACGGAAGCAATTAATATTTAAATATATCATGTCTTAATTATTCATTTATCGTCAGAATATAACTTGTCGATTTTTCATTGCGGAAGTAATTTTATTTCACCTTGTAGATAATCTATTTATAGTTTGGTATTGCTACATAACAACTATGCAGTTATAGTTAAGATTACAGAAAAAATGAAATAAATCAATAGTAAAAATTGTTCAAATTAGTGGAACCTACCCGGTGTTCTTATTTTTTTTTTTCATTTTCTGTAATCAGTATGTTCAAAATGTGCATTGGTAATCATCGTAAATATGCAAATGGGTCTTTCTTTGGTATAGTGCCATAAAGCATGGGACAACCTAACTGAATTTTGAACTTATTAATTTTGTCTCTGTATTGTTCTAAAAATGTAGCTTAAATATTAAATTTTCAGAAAAAAATATTAGAAAGATAAAATAGGGCATATTTTTCAAATTATCTTGAATTTTTTGGGTGGTCCTATGAAAAAGTTGGACGAACAAGGACGGACAAATGTGTGGATTTTATACAATTCTATCCACTCTCCTCTAGCAGGTGAGATTTTAATAGGACCTCATTTTAATCAAATTATAATAGCAAATTTTATTTTATGTAACTGTAAAGCTTAACTCAAGTTTCAGGTGAAATTGTGAAATATGTTGTATGAACAGGGACAGAAATGAAGGCAGAGAAATACATTAATCCGGCAGTCCTGACAAGTTCATTTATATTGTTTGGAAAGAAAATCCAATTCAATCAACAGTACAGTCAAATTTTAGCCCATATTAAATGTCAAAAAATTTTAACAGCAAAATTAAAAGTAGCAAAAATGTGTTGCAAGAACAAAAGACAGAATGAATAAATGTAATGAGAACAAAAGACGGAAAAAATTAAATGTTGTGAGAACAAAGACGGAATACATTAAATGTTGTGAGAACAAAGACGCAATACATTAAATGTTGTGAAAACAAAGACGTTATCTATTCAATGTTGTGAGAACACTAGAAAAACATTCAAATACTGCTAGACGACATAAGCACTAAGCACCATAAATAAACTTATACAGTCCATTTTCATAGGTTTCAAATGCTCATATGGTCCAGAATATTGACTAGCTGTAAATTCATAAGACCTATAAAACCATTGTTCCTATGCTTATGTTTTGAAGATATATGTGCACATATATATCCAATTAAGCAACTCTCACTTAATATGTAATCTCCTATTTTAGCATTCCTACTTCAGATATGACCAGCATCACATACAAAGTATGGAAGAATGAAAGTAACACTTTAGATATATGGATGATTGATGTTCAAAGCAAAGTGATTAATTTTTTTTCAGCTATATTATGGTGAGAACAAGTTATATTTGATGATATGAAATGAATCCTGCTTTGTACTAGAACGACACACCAAGCCAGATTTTTTATACTGCTAGCACACTGATGTAACCAACTGCAGGAAGACATGTCACCCTACCAAGACCCATTATACTGACTCCGAACCAACTGGTCTTTGTTGTTACTGGTTAATGCTGCATGCTTGGTGGAGAAGCAGCAAATACCAATTGAAAGTCTTTGGTTTGACCCAACAGGGAATCAAACCCCAATTTCCCACACATCAGGCAAGCACACTAACCATTACAATACTGATGCAGTGACACAACACCACCAAGGCGATGACACATTTGACTTAAACGTCTACGGACTAAAATATGAGGACCCAAATATGAATATGAATTAATCTGAACTACAACAGTTTAATTAATAAATTTTAAGCAAAAACGACATTTCGGAAACGATCGTCAGTTTTGTTTATGTTAAAGGTAAATTTCTCTCTTCTTGATTTTGATGCAGGGTTTTCAAGAATAGGTTTTGTCACAAATTCAATATCATCTCCTCCTATAACATCTGATTCCTCTGTCATGATGTACTTCTCTCTTACTAGCTTTAAATATCGGACATGGATGTCTTCCCCTTCAATAGTTATCACCTGAAAACAATATAATTGAATTAAATACTTGGTTCAGGTAAATTACAGTAAAAAAAATATCAAGGCTATAATTTTGCATACCAGTTGTCAGTGTTGTCTGAAAGACTCATCAGTGACGCTCAAACGAAAAAAAGAGTGCAAACAAACAATAACATTTCAAATGAAATTTCTTCTTATCAGTAGAACTGTGCTGACAAAAAAGAACAACTTTTAATCATGCAAGTTGATTGCATGTACAGATCTGCAAATAAGAGTCACTTAAACTGAAAAGCAGCATGTTTTCTTATTTTATGGCATAAATATAATTTGAGTTCTAGTACTTGGTAAACATATACTATGAACATACTTTTATTTAATTTCATTTTTTTATGTCCAGGACCTTGCCACAATGTTTGTCAACTTCCTAGTTTTTAAAAAGATTAAATTGATCTCCAATTAAATCATTTATGCTAATATTTCATATGATACTAACCTTTGCGATATACATAAAGATGCGATGTGGTTTTCTTCCTTCTGACTGGAGTTTAATGCCGACAAACATACCCTTTTCTATGCAGCCACTGGAACTCTGGAATGAAATAATGGGAATTTGGGATTAACTGGCACCATTTTAAAAAGTGACTTTAAAATTTCATCACTCGTTGTCAGCTAAATAAAAACAAATGAAGTTTGTCTGTGTACTTGAAAATGTTTAATTATCTAGTTTTTTTTATCTAAACTGCTTCAACATCCTACAACTGCAGTATGGGAAAGTTTAAATAAGAAGAACAATATAACAACGAATGGACAGTGTACCAGGTTTTGATTCCCTACAAAAGTGGGCAGAATGCCTAGTGGCTCCACTTCAACTTAGTCAATAGTAAAAATAGTAAATTTTGTCGAATAACATGTATTTGCTCCCTTCATAAAAGTCTTAAGATAAGCCAAAAATAGTTCTACTGAATTTCCTTCGTAATCTAAAAAGTAGATCATGCCTCGACAACTTATGCCATGTACATAACTTGATAATTTCAAGTACCACAGCCTGTACGGTGATATTGAGACTATCAGTCAGGACAGATCAAAGAAAAGACAAACAATTTACTTCTTAAATTTAACAACAAAAAGTAACTGCAACATTAATTTATACAATGACAGTAACTGCAACAGTTGAACTAAATTTTTCAAACAGGCTCGATAAAGCAAAAAATTACAATAACAGAAGCAATATTTTACCTTTACTCTGTTATGTTCAGGGCTTAAAAAAAGGAAAATCTCACAATCTTATTTATATTCAATATTTCTATCTCATTCAGTCTTTATCTTTACAACTAACCCTTGACAAAATAATTGATTAAATAATAAATTCTGAACTTGAACAAACCAAAAGCTGTTCACATATGAATTTAAACATATTC
Organism: Mytilisepta virgata; assembly: GCA_028015205.1. NCBI lineage: Eukaryota > Metazoa > Mollusca > Bivalvia > Mytilida > Mytilidae > Mytilisepta > Mytilisepta virgata. The sequence goes on along the minus strand of CM051518.1, from coordinate 46,862,109 downwards.
ATGATCTTTAAGTGGAATGAAACTTCATTTTATGCTCAAGAAACAAATAAATGCACACATAAACCATCAAAAGTTGAAGACTTGTTCACTGAATAACTGTAACTTGATAATTTGACAAGTCTCTTTTTGGACGAATGCAGATAATGTAAGCAAATCACCAACCAAATGACAGTTGAAGAAACAGAAAATACATGTACATATCAACTGTCTTAAGTTTTTCTTAACAAAGCTTGAAACAGATAATACAAATGTATCATTATAAACTGGTGATTCCTCATACACAGTACAATGTATCAGTGCAAAAATACCTTTCTGTCCTGTTAACAGTCCCTTCTCTCAAGACTTGCAGGTGTAGGGTGTGACCCTTTTTCATTAAACCTACAAAATTCAAATAAAATATACATTCCACTTAAAATTACATACCTGTTAAAAGAAAACTCATGTTATTAGCATAGAATTTTGCAGCACAAGTCCATTTCCTATACAACCCCTGCTAATAGCATATTGAATAGTAATGAAATTCCTTTTAATTAAATTATTTTATTTTCAAATCATGCTTTTTAGAAAATTCAAAATCATATTCCATGTTTTTGGTATAAAAGGTTTCTTTCAGATGTTGAAAATTTACACATTTAAGTCATCAAATCATAGTTTGTGTATTGAGTTATTACACCCACCAGTGATAAGGGTATATGGAATCAAGCCATTCCTTTTTTACCTGCATGATTTCTTCTTACAAGATTATGCAATTAAGAGCTATCTACTGTATTACCTTCTAACAGATTTTCAGGCTGTTGATCATCGAACTGCATGGCCTCTGCTGTCTCCACTGTCTCATCTAATGTTCCTACTGTATCAACTGTGGACTCTACTGTCTTATCTACTGTTCCCATTGCATCAACTGTGGACTCCACTGTCTCATCTACTGTTCCTACTGTATCAACTGTGGACTCTACTGTCTCATCTGCTGTTCCCAGTGCATCAACTACAGACTCTACTGTCTCATCTGCTGTTCCCACTGCATCAACTACTGTCTCATCTGCTGTTCCCACTGCATCAACTACAGACTCTACTGTCTCATCTGCTGTTCCCACTGCATCAACTACTGACTCTACTGTCTCATCTGCTGTTCCCACTGCATCAACTACTGTCTCATCTGCTGTTCCCACTGCATCAACTGTGGACTCCACTGTCTCATCTACTTTTCCTACTGTATCAACGGTGGACTCTACTGTCTCATCTGCTGTTCCCACTGCATCAACTGTGGACTCCACTGTCTCATCTACTTTTCCTACTGTATCAATGGTGGACTCTACTGTCTCATCTGCTGTTCCCACTGCATCAACTACTGTCTCATCTATTGTTCCTGCTGTATCAACTGTGGACTCTACTGTCTCATCTGATGTTCCTACTGTATCAACTGTGGACTCTACTGTCTCATCCACTGTTCCTGCTCTATCAACTGTGGACTCTACTGTCTCATCTTCTGTTCCTGGTCTATCAACTGTGGACCCAACTGTTTCATATGCTGTTCCCACTGTATCAACTGCAGACTCTACTGTCTCATCTATCTGCCCTGCTGCATTAAGTATAGACTCTACTACAGACTCTTCTGCCTCAACTACTGTTCCTGCTATATCAACTGTGGACCCAACTGTTTCATCTGCTGTTCCCACTGTATCAACTGTGGACTCTACTGTCTCATCTATTGTATCAACTGTGCATTCTTCTGTCTCATCTACTGTTCCTGGTCTATAAACTGCGGACTCTACTGTCTCATCCGCTGTTTCTGCTTTATCAACTGTGGCTTCTTCTGTCTCATCTACTGTTCCTGGTCTATAAACTGTGTACTCAACTATCTCATCTGCTGTTCCCAATGTATCAACTGTGGACTCTACTGTCTCATCTACTGTTCCTACTGTATCAACTGTGGACTCTACTGTCTTATCTACTGTTCCTGGTCTATAAACTGTGGACTCAACTGTTTCATCTGCTGTTCCCAATGTATCAACTGACGACTCTACTGTCTCATCTACTGTTCCTATTGTATCAACTGTGGACCCTATTGTCTCATCTACTGTATCAACTGTGGACTCGACTGTCTCATCTACTGTTCCTATTGGTTCAACTGTGGACTCTACTTTCTCATCTATTGTTCCTGTTGTATTAGTTGTACCCTCTTCTTTACCTCTTGTATTCATTTCAAACTCTTTCTCTTCTGTTTCAACTACAGACTTAACTGGTTGCAATACTGTCAATGATTCTACATTTGCATTTGTCATAATTGTTGTCTCACTGGCCGCCAACAAGTCATTCATATCAAGGTCAAAAACAGTCTCAGAATCACTTTGTGTTGTGGCCAAACCATCATTCAATATAAACAAAATATCATTCATTTCTCCAGGAGTTTCCAGGGGTAAAAGCGGAACAAAATGATTAGGTATCCAGTGTTCTACTGTCATATCATTTCTTGTACTTGTCCACATTATGTACAAATGTGCATCTTTCTCCTGACAAGAAAGAGAAGGAATGAGTCGATGCAAATCTTTTCTTACTTCTGGCGACCCTCTTTTTGGATAAACTGAAAATATTGGAATGTTCAATACAGACGCCAGAGCACAAATCTGCCATATTCCCATGTAAGAATTTCTCTTCGTTATAGCCAAGATTTCCTTTCTTAAAATTTCTTGAGTAAGAGATGATGTAATTCTTTTGCCTGGTGTGTAGAAATCTGAAAACATTGTGTATGCACTAACAATTCTGGTTCGTTCCTTCTCAGCTGCCAGATGTTTTAATGATAGATATCCTTCTTCATTTTTTATCAGCTCAAGAACAATTCTCACTCGAATTTCTGCATGCCTTTCTTCATTTCCAAAGGCAAGAACACTCCCACTTCTCGGCAAGCAGTTCCCATCAGCTTCTATAACTACTGGAAACACTGGCAATTCATTGTCAATAACTGGCATTAGTTTCAGTGCATCAGCATCAATTGATTTCTCCATTTTTGCAATGCTTAAATTGTTAACATCAATGTCAATTTTGTCTAAGCAATCAAGATGTTTTGCTTCCGTGGTCAACTGTTTGTAGCTTTTACATTTAGAAAATTTATCTAGTATCTTATCAAAATCTAGATGACAAGAACTTGCCCCTTTTGAACTACTGTCATGATCAGCATTTACCTGTTCTGGTGTTTGATCACGTACCACTGCATTGCAGACCTTTGAACTTCTTGAACTTCTAGATTGTTCATTTTTCTCTTCTTCCTGATCTAGTTTTACTTGTTCATTCCCTTTCTTAAAATTCTTTGTTTCTTTTTTTTGGCCTTTGGTTTTTGACGATTTTTTCTGCAGATGCTTGGTTTCCCATTTTCCCACCACAGTTACATTCTGGCATTCACCTCCATCTAAACAAAAACTGCAGAAACAGGAAAACTCTTTCACAGATATGATCCCTGGGCTTATTCCTTTGATAGCATGTAATTTCCGTGTTCCTTTGACTGTTTCTAAAGACGACCTTGGAGGTCTATCACGGTTGACAACATCTGAATCTATAAAAATGAATGAGCGATGGAAGTATTCTGTGTTTTTTGCAAGTTTTTCATTGCAAAAATTAAAAACATCTCTCGCAGAATTGAGGACTGTTCCAGCTTTCATTGCCCTCGTTAGAGAAGCTTTAACAACCCCCGAGCAACCATCTGCCGGTCCTTTACCATGACCAGTGCCAAAAAAATGTCTTTCTACTTGAACATTGTGGTCAAATTCTCCGGAACTTACATCGTAAAATGGTATCTTGGATTTGTACTGAGCGGAACAGCCGTCCGAAAATTGGACCATACTTTTAACTTTTGTATCACTGATCTGGTTAACCAACCTAATTGTTTCTTTCACACAATGTTCCACCATGTGGCAGTCATGATTCAGATCATTTGAAATGAATACAATTTCATGTGTTAGCAATGTTTTATTTCTGTTTAGATCTATGCAAGGTGGTGTGGTGTAGTAACAAACTACAGGATGAATAGTTATCTGTTGTGAGTACCAATGAGCAGACTGACATTCATCTTGATTCCTCAATGATAGATTTTCAGCGAAGTCCATGATACAAACAATCTGGTCTTCGACTATACATTTCTTTGCTTTCTCCAACTGTTCGTACTGCCAGTGTGCGACAAATAAATGCATGGAAAATTCCTCTAGATTCTTTATGAAACTTTGTAATAAACTATCTGTAGATCCAACATGCTGAACTAGCATTTTTCTACTACACTCAGTATTTGTCTTCTCATTTACTAGTTTCTTGGTTTCCCACTGATACCAAACAGCTTCTGTTTTGTCAAAGCATGTACCTTTGATAAATTCCTTCATTTTTTTTGTTCCACATTTTTGGCAAGTCCTTCTCAAACAACTCATGTCTGGATGATCCCCTTTTGCATATGCACACAATGTCAAACGGCTTGCTTCATATTTGTCTTTAATTTGATTCTCCTTGGAGTTTTTTGCATTAAAAACCCTTAGCTGCAGCTCTATATTTGTGCATTTTTCACACAAACACCCTCTATACTTCCTTTTGGTGGAACTTTCTACGTATGCCGGTTTCAGTGCAGCAAATTTACTGAAACTTATTGTACAGTAGGGGTTTTCAGTTTTAAATTGTGTGTATGCTTCTCTCAAAGGTACATTTAAAGTGTGCTTTTGTACCATGGATTTCTTATAAACTGTTTTTTTGCCAGCATGAATTACTGAAACTGCTGGTTTAACATAAAAATCTCTCACTGTTTTCAATTCATAGTCACTTACAGCATCTGACCTCTTTGCTCTAGATCCATTTTCAATTAATAATGACCACTTTCTCAAGGAGTTGTAGCGAATACCTATTTCCTTTGATGCTCTCTTCAACATTCTCTTCTTTCTCAGTGTTGAAAAGGAGTGTGCTAAGAGTTTCCTTTTATTTGTGTCCTCCTGCTTTCTAGATTTTTTCAGATTGTTATAAAGTTCTTTAAATGACCGAACAGATTTCTCTAAAAATTCTATCTTTCTTTTTTTTGTAGGTGTCTGAACTTCTGCCTCTAAAGCTTTCCTCTTTTTTGGTGTTGTTGATGCAATCAGTCCTTTTAACACTGTGGCAAATTTCTCTGGATCTTTTGGGAGTTTTTCTTTGGCACGATATACAGCCTTCCTAGCTGCTGATGGTGTATAGCCTTGTGAAATAGCTGACCTTTCAACATTCATATCATTTACATGTATGTTGGATGCAGACACTTGCTTTAAATCAGAAGCTTTCTTCTTCCTTATCCTGTCTTTCTCTTTAATTCTTCTTTTTTTCTGGGCAGACAGTCCAGCTCTACAAAATAAAAATAACAATGCATAAATTGTTCTCCAAAGCGTTAAATGATTTTCTTATGTAACTGTCAAATTTTATATCCATCGATACTAACATTTAATTTATGCAATAATGATGTGTATTTCCAATGAGGCATCTTATTATTACATTTTGGTATACTTTCAGTAACACATGCATTTATTTCATTGGCTAGCATGTCATGTGCTGCACAATATTTCATTGTATCACGTATTTGTACATAAAACATGAGATTCTGCATGTGTAATAACCGTGACGTTGCCCGATCCATATCACTGCCCCGGGCAGATAACCCGTTATCATGCCCTGGTGCACATATTATGATGACGTCACAGTAACGTTACGTACTGTGTATAGAAACAATGGCGTCTTTCATAACGAATTTTGCAACTTCGCATTGTGCAAGCGTTTGAGAAAATGTATGTCAAACAGATAGTGAAAAAAGAATAAAGAATTTCAATAATCGCTGATGCAAAAACCAAGCAAATTTGAATTAAAGGTACAGTAGATCCATGTAATGAGGTGAAAACTTCAGTGTGAATCCGGATAGGGATTCCAAAAAATAAATCGGCAGAAAAGGTTTCCATTTGTTTTAGCAAAGGTTGAAATATATGATAAACAGATTACAACGTCCTTTTCTATATCGGCCCTGGTATCATCCCTCGACCCATGTAAACCCTCGGCTGCCGCCTCGGGCTGATGTGGGAGTCTCGGGATGATACCGGGGCCGATATGGAAAACGACATGTTGTAATATATATATTTATAGATTATTACATGCCATTTTCCATATCAGTCCTGGTATCATCCCGAGACTCCCATATCAGGCCGAGGGCTGATATGGGTCGAGGGATGATACAAGGACTGATATGGAAAGTGCCATGTAATGATCTTTTTATCACATATTTTTTCAGTTAATGAAAAGAAGTTTGCAAGTAACTGAAAACCTTTTATTAAACTAATAGGATTTATGAATAACGCAAGACGTTCTTGACCATCGTCATTGTCCCAACGTAGATGAACGACTTTTCACTGAGTGACGTCAGCAGCCCCGGGCAAATAACCGGTTATCGTGCCCGTCGTCAACGAGTGACGTTAACAACGGGCACGATTACCGGTTATTTGCCCGGGGCTTTGATATAGACAAAGCATTTGCATTGTTATTAAACAGTCAAAATGATAGGTATTACTAACAAATATGTGATAAATATATATATTTCACTGTGTTAACACTGACATAAAATTTGTGATGAAACATTATATTGCACTGTTGGTTATTAGCCAATTAAAGTTTGTTTTTGAGAAAAACATATGTCTCCCCCTTCTTGAAACTGTTTTGGTTTCTATGGCAAACAATATGATGTTTTATCAGCTAAGAAAACAATACTGACCTCAAAATTCGGCCTTGGCCAATATTGTTTTCTTTGCTGACAAAATGTCATATCGTACCTTTAATTGTATATTATCAGACTGTAACTGCTGTATTTGCAACAGTTGTTCAGGAAACATAGTTCATCATTTTGTACACCAGTGGGCAAATTAAATGTGTATCTGTTAGGTCCAATGTCGTTTGGAAAAACTTGGCCCAGGTGACACATGCCACACTTCTAGACCACTTCTGGTTTAAAACATTTTCAATATTTTTTCTCAAATTATACTGCCGATATATAACATAGTACATTATCGATGGCATGCTACATGTATACTTAATAAACGTTGTTAACTGTTCCAGAACAAAAGTATAAATGAAAGAAATCTTTTACCACTACTAATATTTCGTTCAGACGTCATCATGTTTCTGTTTTTACCTGTACTTTTGTTTATCTCCCCTCCATTTTTGTCTTTGTGTCAGTTTTTGTTGTCTTGTCATCACTGGTTTATTGGAAGGTGTTGGTATTAACTGTATTGTGTTTTCATCATTTTTTCTCTTCTCTCTCAAAATTCTCATCCTGAGTCTTGCTGCTTCTCTGTCCTTTTCCATTTGATCTGGCAGTCGGTTCTTTCTATACATTTGGTGTCTTTCTCGTTCTTTTTCAAGAAAGGTTGGGTCTAGAATTTTTTTACGTCTTCTGTATTGTTTACATCTCTCAGCATTGGAAATTGTTGTGGTCTTCTGGCTTGCTGGCAAAATTTCTGACTAGATAAAGAAAAAGCATCATGCTATAAATATAATATCACTTATTTGTTGTTGTTGCCGACATAAAACAATGATCATATATTGAATGGTTGAATAGACAGCTTACCAAGTGGGAACACAGAAACGAAAATAGGGCCATCCGCAGATGGCATGTGTCGACTCTCCCTAGCAAAATTTGGTAGAAATGAATAATCTTTAAACAAAATAGGATGTGCACATCTTCAATATGTGTAAAAGAATTCCTGAAAGTTTCGTTGAAATCCATAACGTGGTTTAGGCCTAAAAAAAATATAGTTTGGTTCGGGTAACATGTCCAAAAAATTTAGGTAGGGTAGGTAGGTATATTTTTTTTAAGCAAGTATTCCAACATTGATAGTGCTCCGGAAGTTGGCATACTGAGGGTTCTATGTAAAACTATGTACTGCAATCGCGACCATTTACCTCCTGCACTTCCATATGCTTTTTATATGAATCAAGTTTGGGTGTGAGAGAGAATAAAGGGAAGGGTCTGCTTTTATGAGACATTTTGGTACAACAGAGTAGGGGAAGTGTCTGCTTTTACGAGACAATTTAAATAGTATATCACAGTAAAGGGGAATGTTTGCTTTTACGCGACAATTTCAATAGTATAAACAGAATAGTGGGAGTGTCTGCTTTTACGAGACAATTTTAATATTAATATAACAGAGCAGGGGAAGTGTCCGATTTTACTACTACAAAGACAACTTGTACAACAGATCTAGAGTGCAGGAATATTCTGTCAGACCGGAAATATCACGTCCCTACTGGCCTATTATTCTTAAAATGTCTTTCTTCTATGGCTGAATAGAGGAGATATTATTTTTGTTTTTAGCAAAACGGCTTCTTTTATTATAATAGAAACTAGTTTTTTACACCACACTCCTGTTTTTAATTGGACAGAAAGTTTGGACAACAGGGCTCACCACACTTGAAAATAACAGGGAGACTCAGAGTCTCCCTCAGGGTAGCAACAGGGAGACTTCAGGGCATGACAGGGAGACTGTGTTTTTTCCCCCAATTTGTCGCCTGTCGAGTAAATACCTGTTATTTTGTGTCTTATAGTGTATACTATACATTCCTTTATTGTGTTTTATCCTGTATTGTTTGAGATTTTATCTACATTTACTCCATATCCTTCCATTTTAGTCATAATCTGAGATTTTGTCTCATGTGTATTTAATCAATATCCTTTGAGAATTTTTCATGATGAGTCCTGGGACTCATCATTTTTCAAAATGGTGAGTCCCAGCTGATTTTGATGAGTCCCAGTCCCAGGACTCATCACCACTTTTTTTAACGTACATTGCTGCATGATTTTGACCATGGTAGGCCTATTGTACTATTGTTAAACTTTAATTTAAATCATGTGCTGCCTTAAAATACTGACAAATATAATTTGAAATAAAAAAAAAATTAAAAAAATGAAATTATGCAGTGGTGCTCCGAACTTGGAAGAAAATTTCTGTTACAGATATGAGCAAAAATATTTGTAGCTTTTGACACAACTTATTTATTATTGCCATTTTATTTTTTAATATTTATTTATCTATACTCTTTACTATTATTTTTTCTCAAACATACTCTTAAAATCTTCTTCACCTTACTTGAACACCTTTCAATACATGTATTGACAAAATTTCCATTTGTGCATAGATATGACCAACTACCTAGACCTCTCGGCCACCCAGGCCCCCTGATTTGTCTTCAAGTTCATACAACCTTTTTCATTCCATCCATATGTTCCTACGACAAATCTATTTTGTCTTACTGTTCATACCACCAATTTTATTTCCATCCTAGTGTTCGGACAACACATATAATTCTGTCCAAATGTTCGTGCAACACATACAAAATCATACAAATTCTGTCCAATGTTCGTTCAACAGAAAGTTTTCGGTCCGTTTGTTCAAGCAACAAACAGAAACTATGTCTAATTGTTCATACGACATTTAAAAAATTGTCCGATGATGTACACAATTGCTCGGTACCAGAAATTGCAAGGTCAAATACTCGCGGCATCAGTTTAAAAAGCTGTCATTTTGTTGATATAAACAGTATGTACAATTTTTGTGTGATCAATGGTCGATCGATCTCAAAATTTTAATATATGTCTATCGCTCGTAACATTGTGTTGCTTGTAACTTACCAAGACGGAACGTGTTTGTGACTTGAGTTTCATTCTGCTGATTGGGGCATGGCCAAATGATTGAACGGAAATGGTGTAAAGATATTGCCGTGTGGACATGCGCGGGATATTATAATATGCAAACCAAAACGGTACACGCTTTACGATTTCTAAAGTTTCCGAAATCGCTCGAACGTCGAGACGGAATTCGCTTACATTGAATTCTTTTCCATGCACAACTGGCCACAATAAGTTTTTAATAAAAATATGTTGTTTTTCTTTTAATTTAATCATTAACAAATCTGATGAAGCCATACATTGAGCGTTAAGAAAATAGCCAAAAAAATATTTACATTTTCAAATTGAGGTACACGTAGGACAGAAATCAGTTTGAGCGATCAACATATAAATCTATCAATTATTTCCTAAACAAGGCAAAAACGTTCGCCTTTTTTGCAAGAAAAGGATTATTAAATATTTTTTCTACCCAAACAATTCATAACAATCACGTGAAAACATACAAATATCCAAAAAAACAAAACCCAAAACTTGTGTTGCATTTGATGTCCCCAAAATAATTAAAATAATTTGAGCTTTTGGAAAGAAATTATTAAATAGTATTCATATTTTCAATGCAATTCTCATTATACTATGTTTTTTGTCTGCCTATACTAACAGAAATATACGCCATTAAAATTTTGGGAACAATTATTTCAATGAGAACTTTTTTTTTTAATTTGAATGTGTAAGGTGCGAAAGTGGCACATTACCGAAGAAGGACCCATATATAACTGATCGACTTGCTGCATAACTTCGTAATAAATATTAATGAAAAGTCACCATTATTTCCACTTCCTAAATATTTTGCCTTCGATACATGCTAACCTAATGCAATAAAAATGTTTTATAAAGTGTTGCGATAAATTATTGAGCTATCATAATAATACTTATAATCCTCTTTAGGGTTATATTAGGATGTCTGTTCTTACAAAAGTTTTTTAATAATAGCTATATAAATTTAGGAATTTTATTATTATAAACAAAACAAATTATGTTAATTAATTAACCATTTCATGTAAATGACCATTGTAAAAGTGATTTGTGTAATAAAACATTTCAATTTCCTCACAAAAACATTGTATTGGGGAGGCAAAAACTGAAGCCAATACAAGATATTTAAGTACATTACATGTATATACATGTATTGCGTTTCTTTCTTTTTAAATGTAACAAGACTGTTAACATTGAGTCCATTTATGTGCTTCTCTAAAGTAGCTTAAATCTCAAGTTAAACCATATTTTGATAACTAAAAGAATACAAAATATAAATTAGAAAAATAAAAAATGAATAAAATGACTTCGTGGTTAAATTAAACATTAATTTAACTTATATTATATATATACTTTTAGTCAAATAAAATTGGAATTAATTACATTTCTGTGAAATATATTAACTATTTATTTCTTTTTGAGAATTAAATTATAGCTTTTTAATAGTTAAAATAGTTTTTTTTCGCTTTCATATGCGCAATGCTACGAAATGGATGATATACATGTAAATTATTCGTACCTTATTATTCAGAAAATTCCTATTTTGATACCTTTTGTACGAATAGCCTATAGACTATTGTTACGAACGTTTGTTTGAATAGACACTTCCATTATATTATGAAGATTACTGTCAAAAACGAGAAAACTCAAAAGACAAAATACAAGATAGTCCAATTCGTACCAAATCTGGTGAAATGGAATACGCACAGCACTGTAACCCCATAATTTCGTCATTTTCATGCGTTTGTTTTTAATTTTTAGCTTTAGTTCTTTCAATTGATAAGTTACCCTGTGGTGGTGCAAATTTTCATTCTAACAGATATCCCTAACATAAAAAAACTGCGATACTGAATTTTCTAAAGCGCTGAAAAGGATGCAAAAAGGATAATACATCCTAGGAATAACATCCGCGAGTGTACAGGTGGTATGTCAGGTATACTACATCCCAAGACAGTACATCCACGAAGGCACCTGTAGTTTATAAGGTATACTACATCCCCAGAGAGTACATCCACGAGGGTACCTGTGGTATATAAGGTATAATACATTCCAAAACAGTACATCCACGAGGGTACCTGTGGTATATAAGATATTCAATATCCTCAGACATCACATCTACGAGGGTACCTGTGGTACATAAAATATACTGTGGTATATAAAGTATACTACATCCCCATACAGTACATCAACGAGGGTACCTGTGGTATATAAGGTATAATACATCCCTATACAGTACATCCACGAGGGTACCTGTGGTAAATAAGGTATACTACATCACCAGACATTACATCCACGAGGGTACCTGTGGTATACAAGGTATAATACACCCCCAGACAGTACATCAACGAGGGTACTTGTAGCATATAAGGTATACTACATGCCCATACAGTACATCCACGAGGGTACCTGTGGTATATAAGGTATTCAACATCTTCAGACATCACATCCACGAGGGTACCTGTGGTATATAAAGTATACGACATCCCCAGACAGTACATCCTTGAGGGTACGTATGTTATATCAGGTATACTACATCCCCAGACAGTACATCCACGAGGGTACCTGTAGTATACAAGATATACTACATCCCAATACAGTACATTCACGAGGGTACCTGTGGTAAATGAGGTATACAACATCCTCAGACATCACATCCACAAGGGTACCTGTGGTATATAAGATATAATAGATCCCCAGACAGTACATCCACGAGGGTACCTGTAGCATACAAGGTATACTACATCCCCATACAGTACATCCACGAGGGTAACTGTGGTATACAAGGTATACAACATCCTCAGACATCACATCCACGATGGTACCTGTGGTATATAAGGTATACTACATCCCCAGAGAGTACATCCACGATGGTACCTGTGGTATATAAGGTATACTACATCCTCAGACATCACATCCACGAGGGTACCTGTGGTATATGAGGTATAATACATTCCAAAACAGTACATGCACGAGGGTACCTGTAGCATATAAGGTATACTACATCCCCATACAGTACATCCACGAGGGTACCTGTGGTATATAAGATATTCAATATCCTCAGACATCACATCTACGAGGGTACCTGTGGTACATAAAATATACTGTGGTATATAAAGTATACTACATCCCCAGACAGTACATCCACTAGGGTACCTGTAGTATATAAGGTATAATACATCCCCATACAGTACATCCACGAGGGTAACTATGGTATACAAGGTATACAACATCCTCAGACATCACATCCACGATGGTACCTGTGGTATATAAGGTATACTACATCCCCATAGAGTACATCCACGATGGTACCTGTGGTATATAAGGTATACTACATCCCCAGAGAGTACATCCACGAGGGTACCTGTGGTATATAAGGTATAATACATCCCCATACAGTACATCCACGAGGGTAACTATGGTATACAAGGTATACAACATCCTCAGACATCACATCCACGATGGTACCTGTGGTATATAAGGTATACTACATCCCCATAGAGTACATCCACGATGGTACCTGTGGTATATAAGGTATACTACATCCCCAGAGAGTACATCCACGAGGGTACCTGTGGTATATAAGGTATAATACATTCCAAAACAGTACATCCACGAGGGTACCTGTAGCATATAAGGTATACTACATACGAGGGTACCTGTGGTACATAAAATATACTGTGGTATATAAAGTATACTACATCCCCATACAGTAAATCAACGAGGGTACCTGTGGTATATAAGGTATACTACATCCCTATACAGTACATCCACGAGGGTACCTGTGGTAAATAAGGTATACTACATCACCAGACATTACATCCACGAGGGTACCTGTGGTATACAGGGTATACTACATCACCAGACATTACATCCACGAGGGTACCTGTGGTATATAAGGTATACTACATCCCGGGACATTACATCCACGAGGGTACCTGTAGTATATAAAGTATACTACATGCCTAGACAGTACATCCACGAGGGTACCTGTGGTATATAAGGTATACAATATCCTCAGACATCACATCCACGAGGGTACCTGTGGTATATAAGTATAATACATCCCCAGACAGTACATCCAATAGGGTACCTGTAGTATATAAGGTATAATACATCCCCAGACAGTACATCCAATAAGGTACCTGTGGTATATAAGGTATACTACATCCCCAGAGTACATGCACGAGGGTAACTGTGGTATATAAGGTATACAACATCCCCATACAGTACATCAACTAGAGTACCTGTGGTATATAAGGTATGCAACATCCTCAGACATTACATCCACGAGGGTACCTGTGGTATATAAGGTATACTACATCCCGGGACATTACATCCACGAGGGTACCTGTAGTATATAAAGTATACTACATGCCTAGACAGTACATCCACGAGGGTACCTGTGGTATATAAGGTATACAATATCCTCAGACATCACATCCACGAGTTTACCTGTGGTATATAAGATATAATACATCCCCAGACAGTACATCCAATAGGGTACCTGTAGTATATAAGGTATAATACATCCCCAGACAGTACATCCAATAGGGTACCTGTGGTATATAAGGTATACTACATCCCCAGAGTACATGCACGAGGGTAACTGTGGTATATAAGGTATACAACATCCCCATACAGTACATCAACTAGAGTACCTGTGGTATATAAGGTATGCAACATCCTCAGACATCACATCCACGAGGGTACCTGTGGTATATAAGGTATAATACATCCTCAGACAGTACATCAACGAGGGTACTTGTAGCATATAAGGTATACTACATGCCCATACAGTACATCCACTAGGGTACCTGTAGTATATAAGGTATAATACATCCCTCTACAGTACATCCACGAGGGTACCTGTGATATATAAGGTATACAACATCCTCAGACATCACATCCACGATGGTACCTGTGGTATATAAGGTATACTACATCCCCAGACAGTACATCCACGAGGGTAACTGTGGTATATAAGGTATACAACATCCTCAGACATCACATCTACGAGGGTACCTGTGGTATATGAGGTATAATACATTCCAAAACAGTACATGGACGAGGGTACCTGTAGCATATAAGGTATACTACATCCCCATACAGTACATCCACGAGGGTACCTGTGGTATATAAGATATTCAATATCCTCAGACATCACATCTACGAGTGTACCTGTGGTACATAAAATATACTGTGGTATATAAAGTATACTACATCCCCATACAGTACATCAACGAGGGTACCTGTGGTATATAAGGTATACTACATCCCTATACAGTACATCCACGAGGGTACCTGTGGTAAATAAGGTATACTACATCACCAGACATTACATCCACGAGGGTACCTGTGGTATACAAGGTATACTACATCACCAGACATTACATCCACGAGGGTACCTGTGGTATACAAGGTATACTACATCACCAGACATTACATCCACGAGGGTACCTGTGGTATACAAGGTATACTACATCACCAGACATTACATCCACGAGGGTACCTGTGGTATATAAGGTATACTACATCCCGGGACATTACATCCACGAGGGTACCTGTAGTATATAAAGTATACTACATGCCTAGTCAGTACATCCACGAGGGTACCTGTGGTATATAAGGTATACAATATCCTCAGACATCACATCCACGAGGGTACCTGTGGTATATAAGATATAATACATCCCCAGACAGTACATCCACTAGGGTACCTGTAGTATATAAGGTATAATACATCCCCATACAGTACATCCACGAGGGTAACTGTGGTATACAAGGTATACAACATCCTCAGACATCACATCCACGATGGTACCTGTGGTATATAAAGTATACTACATCCCCAGAGAGTACATCCACGAGGGTACCTGTGGTATATAAGGTATACAACATCCTCAGACATCACATCCACAAGGGTACCTGTGGTATATAAGGTATAATACATTCCAAAACAGTACATCCACGAGGGTACCTGTAGCATATAAGGTATACTACATCCCCATACAGTACATCCACGAGGGTACCTGTGGTATATAAGATATTCAATATCCTCAGACATCACATCTACGAGGGTACCTGTGGTACATAAAATATACTGTGGTATATAAAGTATACTACATCCCCATACAGTACATCAACGAGGGTACCTGTGGTATATAAGGTATAATACATCCCTATACAGTACATCCACGAGGGTACCTGTGGTAAATAAGGCATACTACATCACCAGACATTACATCCACGAGGGTACCTGTGGTATACAAGGTATACTACATCACCAGACATTACATCCACGAGGGTACCTGTGGTATATAAGGTATACTACATCCCGGGACATTACATCCACGAGGGTACCTGTAGTATATAAAGTATACTACATGCCTAGACAGTACATCCACGAGGGTACCTGTGGTATATAAGGTATACAATATCCTCAGACATCACATCCACGAGGGTACCTGTGGTATATAAGATATAATACATCCCCAGACAGTACATCCACTAGAGTACCTGTAGTATATAAGGTATAATACATCCCCATACAGTACATCCACGAGGGTAACTGTGGTATGCAAGGTATCCAACATCCTCAGACATCACATCCACGATGGTACCTGTGGTATATAAGGTATATTACATCCCCAGAGAGTACATCCACGAGGGTACCTGTGGTATATAAGGTATACAACATCCTCAGACATCACATCCACAAGGGTACCTGTGGTATATAAGGTATAATACATTCCAAAACAGTACATCCACGAGGGTACCTGTAGCATATAAGGTATACTACATCCCCATACAGTACATCCACGAGGGTACCTGTGGTATATAAGATATTCAATATCCTCAGACATCACATCTACGAGGGTACCTGTGGTACATAAAATATACTGTGGTATATAAAGTATACTACATCCCCAAAACCTCAAATGCATAGAAACCTTCCCGGTCCCTCATTGGCTCTATTGTGTTCAAGGTAAACCCAAAAGAAGCATTATCTACTCTCTCTATCCAAAGCCTGTCAGCCGCTTCATCCATTTCACCTATGGTGACAGTCGGTCCTTCTACTGGAATTCCTAAAGCATTGTTTATACAACACAGACCACAGTAATTAGATCTTCCCTGATTTTGGAAAGCGCCTAAAGCTGTTTCAATAACTTTCACCTCCAAATGTCTGTTATCAGCAGACGTTTGAAATAGTATGTTATTTGCATACTTCAGATTGCTACGAAAGTTTACCAATTCTTCCCGTGATAATTTCTCTATAGAGTTATAGACAGCCTCTGCAGTATGTTTTACATAAGTAAATTGTTCAGTTTGTACTTTCATTAATGTCAGGTATTCCTCCGTGCACTGACCTCTTGAGTTTTGTTTCAACAACTGACAGTTATTTGCATTGGAAACTATCTGTACTGGTACGGGTTCAGCGATATATTGAACGTCACTGCTATCTTCAGGTCTTTGCTGTTCCCGTGGAGACTGGTGCTGTTCTCCTGAATGTTGTTCTTGTGACTCATACTGATGTTCTTCTGAAGGCTGCTGTTGATCATGTGACTGTTGCTGATAGTCGTCTACTTCATCTTCCTCATTTTCTTTTTCATCTTCATCACCATTACTTGTGGCGAGATTTTGTGCTATTTGACCCAGTTTGTTAAAGGTTATGTTGTTCCCAAATGCTTTTTTCTGCCTCTCAAATATCTTTTTATTGTTCTTTTCATTTTTCAGATGGTATATCAGTCTGAACATAAACAAATGGTTTGAAGTTGATAGATTGTTCAAGAAGTAAACATCTTTTTTGCTGGAGCTGAACAGTTGCTCTACAGCCTGTGTATCTACCAATCCGGAGATTTCTTTCAATAACGAACATCTTCTCAAAATTTCCTCTCTCTTTTTACAATTATCCTGATGGAACCAGTCAAAAAGAGCCATGTGAATGCTTGATCCTGTTGGATTGTAATTCTGGTCCTCTGATAAGTTTGCTTCGTTTATAGTTGCCTGGTTGAGGAATGGCATACTATAGATGATATTTCCCGATTCCGCTGCGTTGATCGCTTCTTCTGTCGCTTCATTTAGCCTCCCATGATCTGGTGTAAAAAAATCGGGAAAGCTTTTATTTGCATGGGTTGCAATTAAATGTGCGATGTCACATATGGTGATGTTAGGTCTGTGTTTAAGAGATCTTTCTAGATCAATATAGTCTCTCGGACTTTCGGATCTAAGCAGATTTTTAATTGCGTATACGATTCCGTGTTGACAGCAACCGACTGCCCATCCACCTGAAACAAAATTTATTATTAACTTTATTATTATAAACAGATATAAAGGGTCAATATTTTCCATTAAACCTGAAATAGACCCTACGGAGGACTATAACTGTTTTATAAGCTTAAGAAATCTTTGCTTATTGTACATATGCAAAAGGCTATTTTCAGAAAGCTGACGTGAAACCGAGTCAATATGACTTTTCCTTTTTTTTTATTAATCATTAAATTTGTACGATCTATGGACTTTTTCGGAAATTGAAAATGAAAACAAACGAGTCATTATCAGTTTACATGAATATGAATAGATAGAACAACATCTGACAGTATTTGGACCAATAGAATTTGATGATAATATCATTATGTAACAAAAGCAAAATTCTACTTTTTCATACGTAAAATATTCATTAACAATATCCCCAAATGGTAGATAAATTATACCATATAAAATTAAAGAAGTAAATTGATACTCATTATGGCAATATACACTGACACGAAAAAAGCGAAACAAAGGTTTATGGTATAAATTGAGAGGGTTGAGATTACTAAGTATACTTGATTCATGTATATGTATTTGTGCCTGCGGGTGTAAACGCCCTCTCAATGTATTTTGCAATGCAATTGTTGAAACTGCCAGAGGGTTCAAGTTTGCATTAACACTTGATAAGACCCTCAAGAAACCTCGGCGGCCTTTTTTTCCGTTTGCTCTAATTTTCCTTTTCAAGAACGAATAATGGGATAATGGGACTCCACTGTTGACATTTTTATTTATCCAATTTCCATCATAATCAAATCACACAAAGAAAACAAAGTACGCGTCAGAGACAGGGACCATTTTCCAGATATGTTTTAGATATTGTTATATTCGTGAAATATAATTCACCTACTGCAGTATCATCCATATTTTTCAGGAACATGTACATATCACTGCATCTTATTAACCTATAACACTATGGTATTTAACGAAATTACCTGAACATCCAAAGACCTTTTCGTATGCTTTATCAAAGGATGACCTAGTTATTGACATTTGTCGTAGTCTTAATATCATATCCATCCGTGATCCATCAGACCTTGTGCCAGCTTCCCTGCAAATTCTTCTAATGTTGGATATCTGAAAATGAATGTCAAAAAATAATGCCAGATGTCTGGGGATGTATTATACCTTATATACTACAGGTACCCTCGTGGATGTAATGTCTGGGGACGTAGTATACCTTATATACCACAGGTACCCTCGTGGATGTACTGTAGGGGGATGTAGTATACCGTATATACCACAGGTACCCTCGTTGATGTACTGTGTAGGGCCGTAGTAGACCTTATATACAATAGGTACCCTCGTGGATGTACTGTCTTGGGATGTAGTTTATCTTATATACCACAGGTACCCGGTACCCTCGTTCATGTACTGTCTGGGGATGTAGTAGACCTTATATACAATAGGTACCCTCGTGGATGTACTGTCTGGGGATGTAGTAAACCTTATATACTACAGGAACGCTCGTGGATGTACTGTGTAGGGATGTAGTAGACCTTATATACAATAGGTACCCTCGTGTATGTACTGTCTGGGGATGTAGTTTATCTTATATACCACAGGTACCCTCGTGGATGTACTATCTGGGAATGTAATATATCTTATATACTACAGGTACCCTCGTGGATGTACTGTCTGGGGATCTATTATACCTTATATACTACAGGTACCCTCGTGGATGTAATGTCTGGGGATGTATTATACCTTATATACCACAGGTACCCTCGTAGATGTACTGTCTGGGGATGTAGTATACCTTATATACAATATGTACCCTCGTGGATGTACTGTCTGGGGATGTATTATACCTTATATACACCACAGTAACCCTCGTGTATGTGATGTCTGAGGATCTAGTATAACTTATATACCACAAGTACCCTCCTTGATGTACTGTCTGGGGATGTAGTAGACCTTATATACAATAAGTACCCTCGTGGATGTACTGTCTTGGGATGTAGTTTATCTTATATACCACAGGTACCCTCGTGGATGTGATGTCTGAGGATGTTGTATACCTGATATACCACAAGTACCCTCGTGGATGTACTATCTGGGGATGTATTATACTTTATATACTACAGGTACCCTCGTGGATGTACTGTCTGGGGATGTAGTATACCTTATATACTACAGGTACCCTCGTGGATGTACTGTCTTGGGATGTAGTTTATCTTATATACCACAGGTACCCTCGTGGATGTGATGTCTGAGGATGTTGTATACCTGATATACCACAAGTACCCTCGTGGATTTACTATCTGGGGATGTATTATACCTTATATACTACAGGTACCCTCGTGGATGGGATGTCTGAGGATGATGTATACCTTATATACCACAAGTACCCTCGTTGATGTACTGTCTGGGGATGTAGTATACCTTATATACTACAGGTACCCTCGTGGATGTACTGTCTGGGGATGTATTATACCTTATATACTACAGGTACCCTCGTGGATGGGATGTCTGAGGATGATGTATACCTTATATACCACAAGTACCCTCGTTGATGTACTGTCTGGGGATGTAGTATACCTTATATACTACAGGTACCCTCGTGGATGTACTGTCTGGGGATGTAGTATACCTTATATACTACAGGTACCCTCGTGGATGTACTGTGTAGGGATGTAGTAGACCTTATATACAATAAGTACCCTCGTGGATGTAGTCTTGGGATGTAGTTTATCTTATATACCACAGGTACCCTCGTGGATGTGATGTCTGAGGATGTTGTATACCTGATATACCACAAGTACCCTCGTGAATGTACTATCTGGGGATGTATTATACCTTATATACTACAGGTACCCTCGTGGATGGGATGTCTGAGGATGATGTATACCTTATATACCACAAGTACCCTCGTTGATGTACTGTCTGGGGATGTAGTATACCTTATATACTACAGGTACCCTCGTGGATGTACTGTCTGGGGATGTACCCTCGTGGATGGGATGTCTGAGGATGATGTATACATTATATACCACAAGTACCCTCGTTGATGTACTGTCTGGGGATGCAGTTTACCTTATATACCGCAGGTACCCTCGTGGATGTACTATCTGGGGATGTAATATAGCTTATATACTACAGGTACCCTCTTGGATGTATTGTCTGGCGATGTATTATACCTTACATACTACAGGTACCATCATGGATGTAATGTCTGGGGATGTATTATACCTTATATACCACAGGTACCCTCGTAGATGTACTGTCTGGGGATGTAGTATACCTTATATACCACAGGTACCCTCGTGGATGTACTGTCGGGGGATGTAGTATACCTTATATACTACAGGTACCCTCGTGGATGTACTGTGTAGGGATGTAGTATACCTTATATACAATAGGTACCCTCGTGTATGTGCTGTCTTAGGGTGTAGTTTATCTTGTATACCACAGGTACCCTCGTGGACGTACTGTCTGGGGATGTAATATACCTTATATACTACAGGTACCCTCGTGGATGTACTCTCTGGGGATGTATTATACCTTATATACTACAGGTACCCTCGTGGATATACTGTTTAGGGATGCAGTAGACCTTATATACCACAGGTACTCTCATGGATGTGATGTCTGAGGATGTTGTATACCTTATATACCACAGGAATCCTCGTGGATGTACTGTATTGGGATATATTATACATTATATACAACAGGTACCCTCATGGATGTACTGTATGGGGATGTAGTATACCTTATATACCACAGGTACCCTCGTAGATGTAATGTCTAGGGATGTAGTAGACCTTGTAGACTACAGGTACCCTCGTGCATGTTCTGTATACCTTAATTACCACAGGTGCCCCCATGGATGTAATGTCAGAGGATGTAATATACCTTATATACTACAGTTACCCTCTTTATTACATTTCTTTTTTGCAAAAAGTAATAAGAAAGAAGGGATATGGTGTATAATATTCTCATTAATCCCTTCGTCCTTTTTGTTTTTTGAAATTATTGCGTAAGGAAAATACTTTTAACTGTGACTGAGGTGTTTTAATCCTTGTTTGTAAAACAACTTATTTTCAAATCAACTATATATATTGCTATTTACAGTTAATTTTTTCTATTAGAAGCTAAGTCAAATATATTTCTTCTCGTGGTCTTGGCATATTGTTGAAATGTTACTTGTCATCGCGTATTATGATATGATAGTAAGGGAGCAACCATTTGATTTTTATGGGGGGGGGGCATGGAAGGAACTTTGGATCCTGCCTTTTTTTCTGCGACATTTTTTATCCTGCCTTTTTTTTTCGGCGCGCAAGCGCGCCTAGATTTTTTTTCAATATCCAACACTATTTGAATCCTGGGATATTGGCATCCTGCCTTTTTTTTTCTTCACAAATTTGATCCTGCCTTTTTTTTCATTGAAAATTTGCATCCTGCCTTTTTATTTCAAATTCCTTCCATGCCCCCCCCCCCCCCCCCATAAATATCAAATGGTTGCTCCCTAAGAAAGAATTCACAAGTAAAAATTATTATTTTTTTTTTAAAGACCATACCGCTAATTCAGCAGAATAAACCCATACATGTATATGAAACAGTACTATAGTGGTGTCACAACTGAAATTTATCTTTTGAATACTTCAAACCAAAGATTACACAATCCCTAGAAATTTAACAAAATTAGATTTAAAATATGTGGTTTATTCTTCTTTTTACTGTGTAAAAAATCGGATACGAGAGTGCCTTGACGGGATTTTCTAGTGTATTGCTTTTATATAAAATATATAGGGAAATTATCAGGAGAGGCAATACTTTAGTCGCGTGTATAACATGAAACATTTACTACAATTATTTTTATAAATCTTATGTTTTCAATTACTAAATTCATACCCGCGCGACAAAAATAAAATGTAAATTAAGGAAGTGCATGCTGAAATTGCATGTCTATTCAAGAATATTCTTACAAAAGGTATAAAAATAGGAATTTTCTGATTATTAATGAAACGAATTATTTACTTGTATATCCTTACTTCGTGCTATTCTGCCTAGAAAAGCGAAAAAAACCATCATTTTAACTATTAAAAACCTATAATTTTATCCTTTAGATGTATATAGGTAATTTCTATATTTCGTTAAAAAGGGGATTTCTAAATTTCCATTTCATTTTACTGAAAGTATATAGCAATTAAAGTAATTAATATTTAATTTAAACACTAAGTTATTATATTTTCATTTTTATCTTTTATTTCTGATTTATTTTTTAATTTTTCAAAGGTTAATTTAAATCAAGATTTACCATTGTTTACGTTTCCTGAAAGAGGCACATAAATAGACTTTAACACTCTTATTTTTTACATTTAAAAGTACAACTGTATCAATGAAACAATTATCAACAGAAATAGATAGATATACAATATACAATAAAGTGAAATATCTTGTATTGGTTTCAGTTTTGCAGGTTTTTGTATTCCAAAACAATCTTTTTGTGGGAAAATTCGAACGATCACATCGTTTTATTATGCACAATTACTTTTATGTAAAATAGTTAATCAATTAAGATAATTCGCTTTGTTAATAATCAGAAAATTATTAATTTTATATCTTTTGTACGAATAGCCTATTCTTACAAACTTTTGTAAGAATAAACACTTCATAAAATTAAACCTATGAAACAATTTCCCTAGTTCTATTTTTATCCATTCTATTTTTATCCACAGGTTATCTGAGTAGAACATGTGTTGTTTAATATAATGTTACTGATTAACTCCTGGTATTTCAACAAAAAATACTTAACATGTCAGAAGAAATTATGTTAACTTTAAAAATCATCAGTAAATAAATGAATACACATTATTCATCGTAAAAATATGTATATGCGAGTTTTGACTACAGGTCAAGATAAATTTAGAATGCGAATACTATAGCTCAGTACATTTTAGATATTACTGAATCGATGTGCTCACCATTTCTTCCTTGCACGGCTGTTTTCCAGTGCACCTCCAAATGTTTCTTGACTTTAGACAGTTGTCTAGGTTTATACTGCCACACAGGACAGAGTGGACAATGATATGACGTATAGTCTCCTGTGCAGCAGTCCCTGCATCTTTCCAAATTACATATTATACTTTCCAAAGAATCATAAACACCGGCAGCTCGTTGTTCCATTACGAATGTAAAAAAACATGTGTTTTCACTTTCGCTTTCATCATCTTACTTTTACTTTCCGTTTTATGCGCAACTTTCATATTACAACTTCCGGTATATGCGTGCCTGTATAATGATGTACGAGTACCCTCATGGATGTACCTGATAGACCCTACTCCAACAAGGTGATCAGCCCTGCCCACACCATTTCCGAGGATAACAAAGCTAGTATATCCACTAAAAATATGTTTAAATTAAATGAAAAAAATCATGCGGGTTTTCGCTATAGGCAAAACGAGTAAAAATTGATATTTGTCCATTTTCAATAATTGTAGAAACTTTTCTTGAAATATTCAAGAGCATGTATTTCAAACGCGAGTTTGCCATGCTTATAGACATCACTATTCAGTTTGTAATATCAAGTCTAAGTTATTGTTACCGTAATAAGAAATCATGTGATTTTAGTGGAAAACAGTTTCATAGCAACTTGAACAGGCCCACTGTTAAGAAAATAATAAAATCTCTCATTTGGCTTTGACAAGTATGACCATTTCTTCCTCATTCTAAATCTAAATAGGTTATACTGTAAGAAACGATTTACATCTATAAACGCGTAATGGAATTTGTTAGTTCATTTTACTTCTAGCACTTTCTTTTGAGAATCAAATTAATTCAATTCTTACAGTATTGAAAAAAACATTATCGTGATTAAATTAATTCACTGCAAACGTTCTTAGACAATGGCGATATATTTTTTATATATTTCTCGTAAATATTCTTTGAAATCGATTTAAAAAATAAATCCTTTTAAATAAGTTTTTTAAGTATCACAGGTTCTGACCTATCAAAGGAGAGATGCGATTCGTTGAAGTTATTCAAATTATACTAAAACCGAAAAAAAATGTATCGTGTCACACGATACAACGGACACACACACTATTCAACTAAAAACCTCGCATAAATCAAAACAAGTTCAAGAACAGTGTTATGGATATTGTAGCAACACGTGTAAAACACTTGAAACTTCAATAAAAAGGAAGAAGTGGCATTCTGTTTGTCTTTATAAAATTTACTATAATTTTCTGTATTGTTTCTTTTGAGTAAACTTATTGCAATCGACTTGGAAAAATAAAATATTTTGAACAATAGAAATTTTTCTTAAATGCTAATTGCATTACTTTTTCTTTCTTTATTTTATTTTATTTTTTTACAGTTTGGTTTTTACAGTTTGGTTTTATGTTTTTGTATTGTTTTGTTTTTGTTGTGTTTTACTTTAAAATAAATATGTATAGATGTAGTTGGCCTTTTTAGCAGTACAGATTTATTTCTTCATAATATATATATATATATATATATTAACTTTCATGGCCTTGGGTATGAAATTCGACGAAATAGGTGTATCTTGTGCATTAATATTGGGCTCTTATACTACATGTATAACAGCTAGTACTATGATACTGTCGTATCTTACAAGTTACTTCTATAGAAATGTAAAACTTTAAACCAAGGAACACCCCATCCTCTTTCATAGCTCTGTCCTTCGATGATATATGGTTCTTACTTATATTGTGGCATTTGACTCTGCTTTTAAACATTTTGAATTATTTGTTTATTTTTCAAATATTTTGCCTTTGACACAATTGGACGAAATATGCAGATCTTTACCATTCGACCTGGTATTAATTAATATTTATTGACTAAACTATTATGCGTCTAATCTCGGAGAAGCTCTTTTATTATCACCAAGTGGGTACTATGGTTTACAGCGAGTTTTCTGAAAACGCTATTTCAGTTGGTTATTTTGTGTAAACTTTTCTCTTCTAGTACCGAATTATTGAACTGAGTATTTTAAATCTTTTTAATTTTCTTGTAATTTTCTTAATTATCAATATGGATACTAAAAGCAGCATAACTACATTAGCGGCAGAAATATAGCAGAGTTGTACGTGAAAGAAAATCATTAACTATTACATTTCCGGGTAATAATCTTTTGTAATAGTGATTTGAAAAAAAAAACAAAAACAAAAACATATGCCATTTATGAGAATATTTTATGAAATATCAAGTACACATTAAAATTGTAATTAAAAGCATATTTCGATCTAGATGGCTGAAATAAAAAGAAGTCACTATTACTGATATTCTACAATAAGCTACCTTAAACCGTTTTTTTCCAAACATTTTCTATATATGAATGTTTACGTACATTTGTTTTAGCATCAATATGAATTGTTGACAGAAACGGTTGATGTTTATGTAAATCGTCATTGTTTAACTATAAATGTATATATTTATTTTAACTAGAGTTTCTTTATTCGGTAGCTGACCATTACTTATATAGACTTGTACAGCGTATTCTGATGTATGAAGGGGTCATTTGCTTTTCTATTAAAAATAGGTTACTTTATTAACAAATGTGTCCTTAAAATAATTTAAGATTATCGACACCATCAGATGCCTTAAGAATATCGGCTAAAGAACATCGAAACGACAAAACAGAGGTTTCCCCTAAAATCGTAAAATCGAAATCCAAAGGAACAGACAAAGTCATGAGAATGGAACACAACAAACAAATGCCACAATGACACATATATATCTAAAGGAATAAAAAAGATAATCAATACTCTAAACAGAATTAGAACAAGACAGCACAGAAACTAAAACAGTAGCAATGAGAACTCCCACAAAAAACATCAGGTGGTCCGGGATGATAAGCGTGTGCTGCACAGTTAAGGACACCTGTCGCATTGCAAAAAGGAACAAATTCATTGAAATGGAGAACAAACACTGCAAAAGATACATCGCACTCAAGGAGAGCACAAAAAAAATTTAGAAAAATAAGAGTTACAATATAGTACGATTCGGTCACACTTTTCATTCGTGATGCTAAGCTCGATTTATTACTATCCTTGTAGTTCCCTCGCCAAAAAAACCCCAAATTAAATAGTTGTCCCTTACATGATATGGAATGATTAAAACATACGATGTATATGTGTATTGATAATGAAAATGGATAGTTTGGAGGCTTAAAGCTCATTGATTGGTTCAAGAGATGGACTTTAGGTTATTTCCTGAGAATACTCGGGACAGAGATCAGAATTTAGTTTATTACAATAATAGGAACAGGCAAAATTATCCTAAATATGATTGGTTAATAGTTTAATTCATTTATAGTGAAACAACCATTAGCTTTATAAAAGCTTGTCTGACTTCAGCATGCGATCAATTTGTATGATAGGTTTGTGTATATAACGCGGATACCTGCTTTACTTATGTCAACAAACTTTTCAACAACAAATTGATCGCCTGTTTGAAAATGTGGAAACATATTCACGTCGCTTCTAACTTTACTTAGTAACAATACGCTTCGTCCAGTTAAAGAGCTGACATATCGTCTATTATCGTATTTCCCCATGCCTATATCGACCTGCTGAGGCCTTCACAATTTCCCGTATTTCGGCACTGTGACGTCGTAAAGATTTGACCCGACCCTAATATGAGCTGACCCGAATATATCAGCGACGTCATAATGTTTGACCCAACGTTGACCCGAATATATCAGGAAAACATCCGGTTATAGGCAGATGGCCATTGAAAAGTAAGAAATTCCATTAAGATTGCTAGTTAACAATACGATAAATTTATCATCAAGTTTTCTTCAAACAAATATTGTAAAATATAAGCCGCTCGACACAATATGAAGCTTTTTAGCTCGTTCGCTACGCTCACTCGCCGAAAAAGCTTCACATTGTGTCTCGCGGCTGATATTTTACGATATACGTGAAAACCTGATAATATGTACTTATCATACAACGGACTAAACATATCGGATACCACCCTCTAAATATTTCGCGATCGCTTATTTACTTCTTTCGGAACCATCCTATTTCTGATAAAACATCACAAGGTGTACAAAAACAATTCTTATTAAACTGCTATGACTGGGTGGTTTAAAAGAGCTATATGATCAAATTTTGATTCTTTGTATACATATTTATATTTCAACAAATTATGTCTTGTTAGCAGTGCCAAAGGCAAATTATCTCTCAAACATATATACACGGGTATTTATATAAATCCGCATTATTCAAACTTTATAATCAAAGAAAAGCAATCATAACCATCAACGAATCAATATTGTACGTAAAAGATGTGCCGTGAACACGTGTCCTTATAAGATCTGTTTTTGTTATAATAGCATTAAAGGAATTGACACGACCTTATTCAATGTGTTATATAAGTTTTGGAATTAAAAAAGTAGATGAAATCTAAATAAAGCTATGAAATATTAAAGTCCTATGACTATATCGTAATGATATTGTCGTCTCCTTGTCATATAAATAAGAACATGTATTAATAACTCCTGACTCAAACCTTCATCGCAGATAAATTAAGCCATGTCATTTTGACAGCAAACATTACTTTCCTGTGTTCCTTATAGTAATCATTTCTTCTAGTCTTACATATTTCATATTTATTTTGACACTTGATTTCTTAATCATACAAAATTTATGAATATTGCACATGTTTTCATTTCACTATTGTCCATTATTAAGAAATTTGCTGTTTGATTCCGAGTGACCGGGGATATCCATGCTGCATGTAATCTCCATAAAATTGCAAGTAGAAGTACACAAGTAAATTCTGCACACTTACTAACATCACACTAATGTCTTCCAAGAAGGATACATGACGCTATTAAAAACGATGCAAAATTCAATGATCACAAGTAATTTATGCACAAAATCACGTTATTTATATTCAGAGTCATATTATTTGTATTCAAAATTACGTTATTTATATTCAGAGTAATATTATTTGTATTCAAAATCACGTTATTTATATTCAGGGTCATATTATTTGTATACAAAACCCAGTTATTAGTATTCAATATGTCGCTATTTACACGCCTACTTATCTCTCTAATTCATAATAATTGGTTATTGTCAATTTTTTATAATATGCAGAGTAATTTCAAAATTTTGTGATTCTATGAAATATTTCCCGTTGGATGAGTGTACATTGTCCCATTTTATATACATTCGGTTATAGTTGAAAATTTTGTTCCGAACTAATATTGGATATGAAAGAGATTGGAAATTAGTTCAGAGCAGATTTTGCAGCTATACTCGTATTAAATAAAGTAGAATTAAACAATCTCAGCAAGGAATTAATATCACAGCGAATCACATTCCTCGTCTATTAAAATAAAACACAATAATAAGAATATTTAACAGTATAAATGGCTATGCATGCGAGAGATAAGGAGGCTTGATTTATGTTCAGTATGTTATTTTTATTAAATTTTTCGATATTCATATGAAGTTTTTATATTTAATTTTTTTGGTTATTTATGTTCAAAATAAAGTTCTTCGTAATATATATTTCGATATGTGTATTCAAAATGTAGTTATTTGTATTAAAAATTTCGATATCTATACCTTACTATTGAATAGAAATATCGAATTATTGAATATAAAAATATTCATATTGAATATAAAAATATTCATATTGAATAGAAATATCGAAATATTGAATAAATAATTTTATATTGAACATATAAAAAAGTGAATATGAAAGTCTCATATTGAATGTGAATAACAAGATATTGAATGCAAATCACTTAATAGTCAGCAGAAATATCTAATTATTGAATACAAATGTCGAAATATTAAATTATTGAATACAAATAACCTGGTTTTGAATAAAAATAATGTGACACGTGATTTTTTGGTTTTAACATAAGTAAAGTAAAAACTGATAACTTGGGTTTGAACATAAGTAAAGTAAAAAATATCAAAGGGATATTCGAAGGAGGGAAAAATCTAAACCACTGACAAACCCCGGAAAACAACGAAGACAAGACCAAAACAATACATGCATTACAATTAAAAACTAAAAACATAAAAACAACATGGACCCCATTAAAAACCGGGGGTTTACTCAGGTGCTCCGGAAAAGTAAGCAGTCTCTGCTTCCTGCAGGACACCCGCCATGCTGCCCATGTCAAATCCGGTATGAGAAAGGGATAACATCAATGGAGCAGGTCCATTTTCATTTGGAAAACGGGTTTTTTCATACCTGTCAACCAGGTTATGATGACGTCCATAAAACTTCAATAAGGATGACTCCAACTTAGGAGCAACATACCCTTGTCTGAGCAACTTTTCTGTCAGGAGCTGGGCTCTGTCTAGGAAGTCAGTGTATATGTCACAAGCTCTGGAATAACGTATGAGTTGTGAAATATATACTCCATACGCTAGCGCTTCTGGAATATTGCCGCTCAAAAATGGGAAGTTGGCGATTGGAAAGTCAAAGTCATCCCGTTTGTCGTAAAGTTTTGTATTCAAGCTTCCTCTGGTGTCAATTTCGAGGTGAAGGTCAAGATAAGATGCAGACTTGTCATTGTCTGTGGTATTTTGAAATAACTTGATCATTGAATTTGGCAAAAATTACAAAACAAACCAAACAGAATGAGAACAAGATATAACAAAAACTAAAGCACTATTTATGTGTGCTCCAACAAAAAACCAGGAGAGACGTCAGGTCAAATAAAGAAATTTTGACATTGTAACCAGAAAAAAAAAACTTCGGGGTTACACTCAAATTTAAAAAAAAATAAATTCTTTGATACCAGTTTTGATGCACAAGATATGCCCATTTCGTCGATTTACGACTCATCAGTTGTGCTCAAGGCCTAAACTGTTGAAAAACCAAAAGAACAATTCAAAAATTTGAAGAGCAAATTTAAAAATGTCAAAATTACCAAAAGGGAAAGCCAAAACCATCCAAGGACAGAGCTATATACGAGGGAGATACTCCTCAGTTTTTGCAAATTTTACAATTTTGTAACACTACATTCACATTCTAAGTAACAATTTAGGGCTATTATCGAAATACAAGGAAGAAATAAACTCGTTTTTTTCGTCGTATTACTTCGTTCTTCATTTTTTATTGAAGAATTTTTTTTCTCATTGGAAAATAAAAATAATTTGAAAATTCACCATTTACATTTATGTACAGTTGAGATCAGTTCTAACCTCTCAATTATTCTGTCAGAGAGGACGGTTCTAGAACC
This sequence comes from Mytilisepta virgata, assembly GCA_028015205.1. Taxonomy (NCBI): domain Eukaryota; kingdom Metazoa; phylum Mollusca; class Bivalvia; order Mytilida; family Mytilidae; genus Mytilisepta; species Mytilisepta virgata. The sequence goes on along the minus strand of CM051518.1, from coordinate 46,830,925 downwards.
ATTCTAGAACGGTTCTAGGGTAGAACCAACCCTGTCATAAATGGTTCTGAGGTAGAACCGTCATAAATGGTTCTAGGGTAGTACTGTCATAAGTGGTTCTAGGGTAGAACTGTCATAAATTGTTTTATGGTAGAACCGTCCAGAACGGTTCTATGGTAGAACTGTCATAAATGGTTCTGGGGTAGAATCGTGTATTTTCATGTCCGATAACTCTGTATTGATTATGGCACGTATTCCTCGTCTTCGCTTTTTCTAAACTTTTAACAACATTTTTTTTGAAATATGTAACATTTCACATCGATTATAATTTCAATATATGAAATTATGACAATAATTAATATTATTAAATTGATGACCAATTTATAGAAAACTGCAAAAGTACATACATGTAATAAAGAGCTATGGTGCAAGTTTTTTTTCTCATTTTTATTAACCCACAAGAAAAACAAATTATTGTTTTTGTTAAAATTTGTGTGATTTTTATCTGAAGTAAATTTATAGGTAAAGAAATTAGTTCTCCGTAAAATGTTGCGTGTTTCAGGTAATTATAACTAATTAACGTTTTTGACATGTATATTGTACCTTGACTGTCCGGATGTTTATTGTTCCAACCTTTAAGGTACACAGATACATGTGCATGTATACAGGTAAACCGTTTTGCTGACAAAATCAGAGGGGTTTCAAATTTTTATAACGCTGCATTTTAAAATAATTAATGCAGCATTTGAATAAAGAGGTTTTGTGTATAAGGTGGTCCCAAATTTCAGTGCAGAGATTTCAAATGTGTCAGATAAGTAACATTTTAATTTATTTTAAATTAATAGTTTATCCTTTTTACCATTTTCATATGGTAGATATTTGATGTATTATATATTATTTTACGGTCGTCATCATGAATTGGTTGACCATTACAGAAGATGTTGGACCTGTTCCCACTGTCGTAACATTTCATGTTCCTCCACCGATTTGTGACTTCCGTCGGATTGACTTTGTTGAACTTCACGACGGGTATCGTATACGGAGGAGGAACTGCTTACCCTTCCGGAGCATCTGGGTTCACTCCCGGTTTTTATAGGAGTTCGTGTTGTTCATTGTTTTTTAGTTTTCTGGTTTATTTGTTTTCTGGTGGTTGTTCATTTGTCTTCTCGAGCTTGTCTGTCCAATGGATTACGTTTTTTTTCTCTTTAGGTATATTTGCCCTTTTTATATAATTATTTCTCTTTGCTCGTATGAACGATATTTATTTCGTTATCACAAGGTAGAAGATGATTGGGATGAGTACCGCCATTTTGAAATAAGAAGTCCATTTCACCAATTTATCGAAAAATTACATAGACGTACATATGTGGACATTTTACACAATTATTTCAATGGACGGGACTAAATCTTGATTTAAAGTATTCTCTTGTCGAAACATATGTAGAGGAATGTTCTATGTACTAGAAAATAACACTGACTAGTTTTTAAATCATTTAGTTTTAGTAAAAACTTTATTCTGAGTGAATTTTTTTCTTTTATTTTTTACTCCATATTATATTTCGATATGATAAAAGTTGATTTTAAAATTATGACAACAAATTAATTATTTTATTTCTTATAATTTTGATGTTCAAAATCCATATACCATTGCCAGGGTCATAAATGGTTTTAGGGTAGAACCATCCAGATTGGTTCTAGGTTAGAACTGTCATAAATGGTACTAGGGTAGAACTGTCATAAATGGTTCTAGGTTAGAACTGTCATAAATGGTTCTAGGGTAGAACTGTCATAAATGGTTCTAGGTCAGAACACACTCTGTCATAAACGGTTCTAAAGGTGTAAGGATGAGTTCTAGAACAGTTCTTCTGACAGTTTAGGACAGTTCTATTGAGAGGTTAGAACTGAGCTCAACTGTATATGTATATTTCTGACAACCTCTACCCTATCTAGAACTGTTCTAGAAAGTTCTCCTGACAGTTTAGGACAGTTCTATTAAGAGGTTAAAACTGAGCTCATCTGTATATGTATATTTCTGACAACCTCTACCCTATTTATATAAACCTGTTTGAACCATTACCCACACTATTATCTTTGACTTTCCAAGGTTTTGGCCATGAGCTTGATGAAGGTTGGTCCAGAAACAAGCATTGTACGCATGAAATTTACCGATTTTAATTACAGAATCTACATGTATATATGTACTCCAAAATCCTTTTTTTTTAAATTTTCAGACATTTTTATATAACGGCAGTCTACTTTACAAATTTTATTAAGACACAAATCAGTTGTACCATAAAGCAAATATTAGTATGTACAATACCTTTGTAATTGTTTTGTATTGAATATTTTCAGAAATTTCGGAAAATAAAAACCAATACGAATAGACATTAACTTGCTGAATATTACACCAAATAATATTCGATTGTACGGTCACGCAGACTTAAATTTATATCGAGTTACATATAGAAAAGGATAATTTATAAAGTGTTTACAGACAGAGTTAGATAAAGTGATTACATATATTTTTGTTCATTTTCAGCACGATATAGATTTCTAAAATGCAATTTATTTACGGATCAAGAACACTAATCATACATCTTTGCAGTATACAGTGGATAATATTTCAGTGTTCTTTGCAGTATACAGTTGATGTAACTTATTTTAACAAGTTTTGTAAATGATTATTTTGATAGAATTACTGTTTTCATAGATTTGGTTTTCTGATGTTGTATCTCATTCTTCTTTTTCAGTCACTGTGAAAACAAAGATCTTCGTTGGAATTGGACAAATTAAATTAAAGGTCAACCATAATTGAACTGATTAATGTCTTTGCCTCCTACAAGAAGTTATGAATCGTGACCGTCTTTAGTAAATAATTCAGGAACGTGTCAATGGTCTTTGAGTAAAACAATTATATAGATTATGCCTAAATGTTCAATCCAAGTGTAAGATGTCTACACAAGGTTAATTCAGTTAATTTGGTATCCTAGTCTATTCTAACAGAATTCCTAAAGCTTGTGAGTGAAAATGTAAACATCGCACATTTCATGGTTAAAGGACATGGTATGATTTTACCTGATATTTGCCCCCTTGGATTCCAAAATAAAAAAGTAATGAAAAACCTACTCTCAGCTATCATTAAGTACTCTTAAAATGTTGTATTTTAAGGAATATGTTTTATTTTCAACAAGAAATTTCTGTAATAGAGGCAATATGCTATCAAAGATGGCTGAAGAAAGCAATGAAAAACATCAAATTTCACTCATTTTTGGACCTTTGAATTGGAATATTGATACGAGAAACAGCCTTGCCCAAATAGATGTTTCACAGAAATGTGTCTTTATGTAAGACACAAATTATATTAAAAAATCTTTTTGGGCAAGGCTCTTGATCATAGTTGTTTTGACCAAAATCTACTGTGAAAATATTCAATTTTCTTCAAATCCTTGATTTAGCAGACGTTCATGACGTCGCTGCTGCATTATAGGAAGGAATTTTTTTACACTGATTGATAGATTTTGAAAGTTCGATCATTATACGATGAAAATAATACAAATTCAAATCTGAAATCTTAATTTCAATCTTTCATGTCAGATGGGGCCAAATAATGGCTTAAATCATACCATCTTCTTAGTACTACTTACTTACAGTCCCTTAGTACCAGGATAACTTTAGATGGTTTGTTTATTATGTACATATCTGGATTAAACTGCGTATGGTCGTTACCAAAACTTTGGAAACGCAAAACAAATTATAGTTTGATAAGTCCCTACATTTTATTAGTGACAAATACCAGTTTATTGTCTTTGGTGACCCAACCCGACCAGGTGAATAATATAATCAGGAAACTCCCGACATGCAATTTGATTTTTAAAAATCTAGACAACAGCTATTTGATTTTTTCTAGTGGGATTGACAGGACGGGTAGGCGATCTCGAGTTCTGGAATTTTTATCGCAGCATCCGTAAATTTAGATTTTGTTTTGTTTTTCGAAAAATTTTTTTTAAACTTTCAACTATTTGATTCCAGGTAATGTTTAAGTCTGGATTCATTTCATCACACTTTGAAATGAAGTCTTTTTTCTCGAAATTCTTAAGCTTGGATTTTTTTCCTATTCCTTCCATACCCCATTTTCAAAATCAAATGCTTGCTCCCAAATAATATTTAACTACAAACCAGAGGCTCCATGGAGCCTGAGTCGCTCACCTGGATTTTAGGTGACCACAACTGACAAAGCGCTTCTAGATAAGGTCCGCAAGGAATTGTTCTACAGTGTCAAGCACTTCTAGATAAGATATGTAAAGAATTCTTCCAGTGGCCAATGTTAAAAATGTTAAAATAAGTCCAGCTGTGGCAGTTAGCTTGGATTCCGATCGGCACGAAAACATTACTTTTGTAGCAGACATTTATCCAAGGATCTTATGCAACAAAAACATTTCAATTGGCTTAGTATTTTCTGACAGGAAGACCTTTGTACAATTTTCCCCAATGTAAAACTAATCCGGCTGTGTTTCAGGTCGGCATAAAAAAAACACAACTATTGTAGCAGTTCATCCAATGCTTGTTCATGCATAAAAATATTTCAATTGGCTTGGTAGTTTATGACAAGAAGACTTTTGTACAAATTTGCCATAGCTTTTAATGTTAAACTAAGTCTGGTTGGGGCGGCCATATTGAATTTCCGATTGGCATAAATAACATGCCTTTTGTAGATGTTCATCCAATGCTTGTTTATACATGAAAATATTTCAAATGCCTTGGTAGTTTCTAACAAGAAGACCTTTGTACAAATTTCTCCATAAGATCCAATGTTTAACTAAGTCAGGTTGTGGCGACCATCTTGAATTTCCGATCACCACATAAACATACATTTTGTAGTGGTCTATCAAATGATCATTCACACATCAGAAACATTTCAATTAGGTTGGTAGTTCCTGACAAGAAGACCTTTGTACAAAATTCCCCATAGGCTCCAATGTTAAACTAAGTCCGGCTGTGACGTTCATCTGGAATTTCCGATCGGCACAAAAAAGCAGTGCTTATTCGTACATAAAAAAACATTTCAATTGGCTCGGTAGTTTCTGATAAGAAGAGCTTTGAAGATAAGTCCAATCAGAATGAATTATCTGCCACTGGTACCATGTTAAATATCCAATCGGCACAAAAAACATACCTTTTGTACAGAACCACCCATTTATCATTTCTGCCAAGTTTGGTTCAATTTGGACTGGTGGTTTCAGAGAAGAACATGAAAATGAAATGTGGACGGACGACGGACGCAAGGAGATGACAAAAGCTCACATGGCTTTTTAGGCCAGGTGAGCTAAAAAGGAACTGGGAGTTCTTCAAAAGATGCGATATAGTGGTCGTATTGTATTTACAGTAGCTCAACAAAACTACTAAATGTTGTATGATAACAATTTTAATGTACAAGATATGCGTATTTCATGGAAATCCACCCATCACCTGTGGCCAAGGCCGAAAACATTCAAAGTAGAAACAAAATAAATCAAATTTTTAAGAGCAAAATGAGGGTAAATAAAGCCTAAACCATCAAAGGACTGAGCTATGCACGGAGATAATATATTAAATTTAAAATGTTACTGAGGTATTGATAGGAACTGAGCTTTTTATTACAGTTTTTATGTGATTTGAACTAAGTACATGTAATAAAATTCATAAACATTTATGTCTATGGGGGTTTAACATACACTTAAACCATAGAGTGGAAAAATATGTAATAATATGTCTACAAGGGAAGATGATTTTTTTTTAATTTCTGGGAATCGAAATAAAATCAAATTTCTAAAATGCTTTTTCAATTGAATCTATAGCATATGCTAAACCAATTTAACTGTTGCAATTTGATTACCGTGTTTAATTTGTTTTATAACTCGTATTTTCCCAAATGGTAGAATTTTTACAATAATAATATATTCATTGTATTTTGATTATACAGTGGCGTATATGTCTACAACATACACCACCAACATTCACCAATAAAAATGATATTTTAGAATACGAAACAATAAATATCCATTTAGAACACTTACAAGTAAAGTAATGTCACAACTTTTATAGTATAAAAACTTAATAATTATAGCCAACACATCCTTGCAGGAATATTCAATTTTCGTAATGTATAATGATGGAAGAATATTGCACTAAAATATTAATAGATTAGGTTGACGTTTTATTATTGAAATCTAAGTTTACACGATCACAAGATTAAAAACATGGTATATGAACATTCCCAACAAATAGTTTCGATCCATTTCCAACTTGACGAACAAAACTTCCTCTCCCTGATCTTGAACCAAAAACAGAAAATAAAATCTGTAACCTCTTTATAGAAAGATATAATTACAATATTGAATCCCAACAAGGGATCGTAACCAGACACTGTCAGTAATAAAATGCTACAGATAAACCATGAAAAAATAGTTTATACCTTTACAAATTTTATTTAATAAATCACTTCAATCATGAAAATATCCCTCTAGCTGGAAAAATGCAAATTTAATACCCATGTTTAAAAAGGGCGCTACTGCCTTACCTTCGAACTATGGGCATTTTTCACTTATTAGCTGCGTCGGTAAAGTAATGGAAAGAGTATTCTAAAAACAAGTCTCTGATCATTTAATGAATAACAAATTTATCTATAAGAATACCAGTCTGGCTTTCTTCCCAAATATTTATTTCACTTTCCATCAGTTATTAGAAGTGTATAATTGTATACTTAATGCCTTGGAAAAGAAGAAAATTAATTGCTTTTTTTCTGTGACTTTTCAAAAGCATTTGATAAGGTTTGGCATCGAGGCCTATTGCATAAAATTACTAGGGTCCAACTCGGGGTTTGGGCGACTTTGTGTTGGCATCCCAACACAGTATTACTAATTATTATTTTTTTTCTTATTATTATTTTTTCTTTCTTCACCCTGAACTCTTCCACGCGTTTTCTCGAAGACTAAGATTTCTAAAGTCATGAAACTTCATAAGAAGGTTGGTCACCTTGAATAGGTGTGCCATTTAGTAATGGAATTCTGGTTGCTATGGAAACGATGCAAAAATATAAAAAAAAATGAAATTCTTAAAAATGATTTGAAAACTTCATGGAGAGGTTGGGCAACATCAATAGTGCCATAAAGGTAAATTCTGGCTGCCATGGAAACAGGGTCCAGCTGGGGGTTTGGGTGACTTTGTGTTGGCATCCCAACACAGTATTACTAGTTGTTATGTTTTTCTTTCTTCACCCTGAACTCTTCCACGCGTTTTCTCGAAGACTAAGTTTCCTAAAGTCATGAAACTTCATAGGAAGGTTGGTCACCTTGAATAGATGTGCCATTTAGTAATGGAATTCTGGTTGCTATGGAAACGATGCAAAAATATACAAAAAACTGAAATTCTTAAAAATGATTTGAAAACTTCATGGAGAGGTTGGGCAACATCAATAGTGCCATAAAGGTAAATTCTGGCTGCCATGGAAACAGGGTCCAACTGAGGGTTTGGGTGACTTTGTGTTGGCATCTCAACACAGTATTACCCTTTTTTTTCTTTCTTCACCCTGAACTCTTCCACGCGTTTTCTCGAAGACTAAGATTCCTAAAGTCATGAAACTTCATAGGAAGGTTTGGCACTATGAGTAGATGTGCCATTTAGTAATGGAATTCAGGTTGCTATGGAAACGATGCAAAAATATCAAAAAAACTGAAATTCTTAAAAATTATTTGAAATTTGAATAAACTTCATGGAGAGGGTCTAACCAATGTAATACTAAAACATAAAACAAACAGTATTTTTATTGTTGTTCTTCATCTTGGAAGTCGGTGTAAGACTCATACCTTGGACTTATTAGGATACACCTACTGCAGTTACAGGATGAATTCCTGAAATCCCTAACCTTTAAAAACAGTACGGTATTATTGAAAATAAAGGGTTTATAAGGATAGTTTGTTAGACTTATTTGATTTAAATCTGGAATTGTATGATTCATATTTTTTACAGCAAATAATTTGAATTGTCAAATTAAAAATTTTGATTAAACAGGCAGATAAACAAATATTTAGTGAAAGGAAAATTAATTCCAATACTAATTTTGTTGCTTACAGCACACATTTATAGACCCTTCATTAGGTACGCTGGTGACCAAAAACCGTCTATACTCAAAATGATTAAAATATTGTGAGCAAATAAGGCAGAAATTTCCTAATGATATACCATATAATGACATATCATACATGAAAAACACGCATTTTTTCATGAATATTAATTAAATGATATAATATGCTTTAATTTGTTGTTTTCATGTTTGTTCCTTTTGGAAACTGTGCGTAATTTTCTTTTGTTTTGTGTTATTTTCCTTGTAATTGTGTTTTGTTCAAGTTTTAATTGGTACTTTCTTCTTTCTTATTGTTTTTTTTTAAATTGTTTATATTTGTATTAAAAACAAGCATTCTGGTCGCATTGCTGAGCAATACAATGTCCGCTACCGGTTTGAGCTGTGAGAAAACAAATTAAATGCTTCTTGAATATGTGAATCGGATGAAGAGGTATGGACAGAGTGATTCCTAAAAATCCTAAAACTATGTTTACAAGGGGTACACAACAATTAACCGATCAGACTGAAACTCAAAACTTGATCTGTAGTTCGTCATTATAAGATCACTTGGTCAAAGGTTTGCAAAACAAGAGGCTCAAGTGAGTTTGTATCGCTCACCTGGCTTTTATTAGGCCATTTTGAAAACTTTTAATAAAATGCAAAATTTTCAAAGGAACCTTGATATTTTGACTTTTGACCTAAAAAAGTGCGGATTATTTGAATCTGTCCTTCAATATGAGAATCCTGCAAATTTTGGTTACAGCCTGCCCATTGGTTGCTGAGAAAACGGCAAAAATGTCCTTTCCAAATTGGTTTCTATGGAAACTTGAACAGCTGCAGCAATCGGTTGATCCGATGAATCTCAACTAAAAGTGGATTGTTCGTAGAGGGTATTGTTGTCATCAATCCTGAAAAGTGTCAATGATTGTAGAGGGTATTGTCATCAATTCTGCAAAGTTTCAAAACATTTCAAATAATTCCTATTTCCAAGGGCAATAAATCTAACAATAATAAACGGAGGAAAACTGTAGTGCGACTGACCAACTGACGGACCGACGGTACGACGGACGGAGTGAATGCAATCCAATATTCCCCTTCGGTGTTGACTGTGGGGGACTAATAACGTTTTGTAGATCTAAAAAATGTCTGAATTTCATATTGTCAGTACTGTTAGTTAATCTATAAAGTACGATTTCCTTTTTCTGTACTTTTGGTTTCCATAAATAAAATAATTTGATTTACAAGAAGTATATATTTATTCAATAAATACATTATTACTATAATCAATTTAATATATCCTTTATAAGCAGGTCTCCAGTCCATTTATACGATAACCGGGATAATTATTGTTTCTTTAAATTCTTGTAAACCCATATGGAACGAATAATCTGTCTTATATAATACATTATTTTACACTATCTAATGTATGTTTTTCATTATTTGGTTTTTTTATTAGTTTTTTAACGTTTTTTCTGCTCCATATGTAAACAGAAAGTATTTGAACACAAAGTAGAAAGCATACAATTTTATGTTCTCAAATTTCGTGCATTTAGTTTATTTTACCATCTGGTTTGCGGATATGGTCCAATTTCTTTACCATTTATCTTCCACTGATATTTGCACGCAATCTTCATTATAAATCTATACGCCTTTTTCGTCGTTTAATGCTTTGCGATGGAAATTTTAAAATCAAAATGTCAATAAAAATTTTGCATTTCAAACACACACGGCGTTTGAAAATTCAAACATTTCCTACATTTGAATATTAGCATTATGAAGTATTCAATAAAACCTTGTAATTGGACATGAAATTGTTTATATATAAATACAAGCAGATCAACATTGTGGCGATTTTATATAAAATGTGGCGACAAAAAAACACAACGTGGCGGAGAAAATGTATATATTGGAGCGAATGAGAAAATATAAAAAAAGGCGGTATTTTGATTATCATAATGTATCATGATTCTTCGCAGATATAAATAGAAGTGTTTAGTCTAAAATGATAGAATAAATCTTAAAATTATATTATATTTAAAACAGTAAAAATTTACAGCGAAATACTATATTATAAGCTTTTAATTAGATTAATTTGTTATTATTTAAATTTTATAATTATGCAATTATTTACACATTACACACAGCAATATCTAAGATATTATCAACCTTAAAGTTCAGATTTTTCAACGAATCGTCTATAATTTGTTTTTTCCAGAAGTGTTGACGAGCCAAATATCTGAACTGCAGTCGCCACCTGGGTATCGTACTTCATGTGCCAATACAGGACCATTTGGCTCATCTCCAAAGTCAACCAAAAAATTCTTGTCCAGGGTCATTCCGCCATTAATGGTGTCAACATCAATTTTAAATAACTGACTGCCTTCCCTATATAAAAGAAAACATGCCAACAGATGTATGATCTACTTATATAGTTCCCCTTTTGTTTGAAATTGAATGTTAATGTATACATCCAAAGCTTGTGTGTCTGAAAATGTTGAGAAAACTTATGATACTGATCAATTACAATGTACATGTATACCCTATATCAACATTGTTACTGTCGACAAGCAGGAATATCTTAGGTTCTCACTTAGGCTTCAGGTGAGATTTTTCTCAGTGTTGAAAGTCCCAGTCTGACTTTGGACGAATAAAGTCTTTTCTATAAATTTTGCCACATGCATGTTAAGATTTTGAGTTACGTAGTTATTTATCATATCCTTCGTCCCTCAACGGTTTATATATATATACATGTATATTAGAACTACACTGTAAATGCAATTTGATCTCTTCAAAGCTTACCCCGTTAAGCTGCATAAGGCAATTTACTTTTCAAATGTCACGTGTCTTGTGAAAGGTGTTCGATACGGTTCGATAGTGGACTTAATGGTTATCATGAACTAATGATATGACTCTGGTATACTGTTTTAATATTTATTCTTATGGAACACTGTGGAAATCGTTATGAAAAAAATATCCACTGATTAGACTAAAAAACGATATATTTTTTGACAAATGAAGCATTTTATATGAACTGTTTATCTTTTAAAACTACTAGACTTACGTTATTAATTCAGGATAGAACTGTTCATCCCAAGAACTAAACAGTGATGTTGTACAGTACAGTCTTTTCCCATCCAAACTTAGCTGTATCATTTGGGGACCACCTCTTACCAAACGACCCTTAACATATACTGGATCTGGTTGTTCCTGTTTTTAGAATATTAAATTTATATGGGATCGGAAAAATATCACAAAAACTTCTATTTGATCTGATCACTATACATTATAAAGTGCATTTTCTAGTATTCCTTCTTTCTTTAAAGAAAAGACTTCTCTACCTAAGTCTGAAAGTTACATAAATGTAATTATATATTTTTCACTCCTTTTTGACTCACCCTTAATTCTTTGTCATCTGTCACTTTCACCTTTCCTGTTTTCTGAATACTACCGCCAAGCCAAACCTTTAATACAAATGTATCCTACCATTTAACAAATAAGAAAATTTACTTGATCCTCAATTAAATTATCTTCCATTAAGAACTTATGTATGTCAAATTTGTTTCTTTGTTTTTGCCCAGACATGCTTAGTCTATAGGTGGTAAACGCATGTATCCTTGCAAACATTATACAGCTTTCTCAGTCTCAATTGCCCTGTCCTAGGAGGTCATTTATTGCAAATGCAATAAAGCCGGTACCCTTCTTGGACTTTTGTTTGAAATTAATTTTATTGTTTTCATATGTGTATGTATGTATGTATTTACATATGTCGGACAATTATTATATATAATTATTTGTTGGATTCATTGGTACATTTTGTCATGTACCAATGTATATGTTAGGTGCCGTTAACATGGACCACTTTTTGGAATGCCATGGATGACGAACTGGCAGAAACTTTTTGCCAGGCTATGAATGACGGACTAGCAGAATTTGTATTGTCCAATGGTTGATGGACCGGAGGAATTACGTCCATAATTTCGATAATAGGTTGTATTAATGAAAATAATACAAACCTGTCCGACTAGTTTTGGATTACGTCTGTCCGTGATGTCATACTGTCTAATATCTCCATGTATCCAGTTACTAAAGTAAATGAACCGATCGTCAAGGGATAACAAGATGTCCGTGATCAACCCTACCAATAAAATATAAGTTACAGATAATATTTATTATTTTACATTGTAACCGGTGATTTACCGTAGTATCCGAGTGAAAGAAATGGTAAACCACGTATGAAAAGAACAGCCTGTATTTCACTCTAGGAAGTGACGTCACAATTGCCGCGGAGAAATATCAAAGGACGTAGTCCATTTTATTTCATTTTATTTCTACTAAAATGCTAGATTCTGTACAATGTAATAAAACAACTTGTGACCCAACTACACCTGTAAATAACCCGTGCGCTGTGCACACTGGTGATTTACAGCGTAGTTCGGTCGCGCGTTGTTTATTTCTGGTATTAGTTATACTATAAGTATGTATGCTCTATTCTTTAAACATGTATTTTGTTACATGATTTTACTAATTGTTACTCATATTATTTGGGGGACGGGACTTCATTAAAAAACTTGGAAAAACTTGTGTCCAATCCCTTTTGTTTATTACAAATATTTTATTATAAATCACTATATTTACTAAATAATCAGTGGTTCAAATGGAAGTATTGCCAATAATCACACACCTGACAATTTCATACGCAATTCACACGTTCTTTGGTAAATTTATTTAAATATCAGGGATTTGTAACAAAACTTATCCGGTTGTGTTAAAAATCCTTGATATTTATATACCAAGTAGGTTTTCTTCTTATTACATAACACAGCTTTTTTTTTACTGAAGATTCGATTTTATTTACATTATGATATCTTAAAGATCATTAACAATAAATTATTGATACAAATGATTCCTTTACCTTTACTTACACCCACCTTACTTCTGTTATGTCAAAAACATTCATAAATATTTTTTAATATTCAACATGAAAAATGATTCTAAAATGCAGCTCTGATCTATTAGTAAAGGTTTTAAATAATAACTACAATGAATTTTACACCTGAAAACTCTTTAAAATTATAAGATCTACCACATAAAACCATCCAGACAATGCATATTGTTTAAATAAACATTACAAATATTTTGTCAACATTGATTGATTGACTGAAAAATCCCATTCACAATTTGACGACTTTCAACTTTAGAATAATTGCAAAATTAAATTGAAAAGACTATCAATAATTTATTGAGTAATTATATCCCTTAGGGACACATACTATAATCAGTGTGATTTTCAGTATAATAAAAAAATATATTCGTATATGTTTGTCTTTCGGGTAATTTGTATCTTAAACACAGAGCATGCAATTAGGAAGAATTAATTCCATTGAAAAAACCGAGAAACCTACCTGGCATCTCAGGCAGCGCCCAGTTTGTTACCTTCTTTGAAGGGACATCGATAACTTTCTCAGCACCCCAAGTTCCATCCTAGGAAAAAATATTTATATGTACTGAAGACTATCAGACTGACTTTGTTGGACGACATATCGAGTGTCATAAACAGAGCAGAAATTCCCTGCCCTGTGGCACCTGTGCGCCACACTTATGTTTAACATGGGTCTGTATTGTCCCAAGGTCTTAGTTTAAACATGTTTCTTCATATAATCACAAGCAAATACATAATAACAAATATACATACATGAAAAATAGTAGGATTCGGAAACAAGACGTACAGGCTTATGTTAAATTCCGTATCATTATGAATAACCTGCAATTTATACAAAATCATAGGCTATGTGGAAGTGCTTTATGTATTAAGTGACAAATTGAGATGAGTAAATAAATTTGATTAAAAATAGAAGAGATCCACAATGATAAAGGAATATAAATTGTGTATTTTTATGATGTAATACGAAAGAAATTAAAACAAAAACAAAAACGAAACTAGAGGCTCTAAAGAGCCTGTATCGCTCACCTGCATTGAACTTTTCATCTTGAGCAGGACTAAAGATTTGGCTGGTTTTTCTATAGGGTTCTATGTTAAACTAAGTTCGGCTTTGGCAGCCAAGATGGTTGACAGTCTAGGGCAATAGACAAATATCTAAAAGAGAACCATCTAAGGACCATTGCTACCAAGCTATTCTAATTGGCTTACTGGTTTCAGACCAGAAGATTTTTGAGTGAATTTCCAATAGGGTCCTATGTTAAACTAAGTTCGGCTGTGTCGGCCATCTTGGTTCAAATTCCACGAAATCAGACAATTCTGAAAGAGGACCTCCTAAGGACCATTGCTGCAAAGTCTGGTTCCAATTGGTCAAGTGGTTTCAGACAAGAAGATTTTTCAATGAATTTTCCCATTGGGCCTTATGTTAAACTAAGTTCAGTTGTGGCAGCCATCTCCGTTGACAGTTCAGGTCATGGGATACAATTCTGAAAGAGGACCATATAAAGACCATTGCTGCAAAATCTGGTTCCAATTGGTAAAGTGGTTTCAGACAAGAAGATTTTTCAATAAATTTTCCCATAGGGCCCTATGTTTAACTAAGTTTGGCTGTGGCTGCCATCTTGTTTAACAGTCTGGGTCATCAGACATCCTTCTGAAAGAGAACCTTCTAAGAACCATTACTGCCAAGTTTGGTTGAAACTGGCCTTGTAAATTCACAGAAGAAGATTTTTGAAATTCATCCCCCTCCCTTTTTCTATTTTTAGTAACAGCAGCCATGTCAGTTGGAAGTCAGGGATGCTAGACATAAGTTTGGAAAGGGACCACCCAAGGTTCAAATTGGCTCAGTGGTTTCAGGGGAGTTGACGAAAAAGTAAAATTCCCATAGGCTCAATGATTAACTAAGTTCAGCCATGGTGGCCATGTTGGATGGCGTTCAGGGAAACCAAACACAGATTTTAAAAGGGGCCACCAAAGGACCATTCCACCAAAGTTTGGTTCAAATTGGTCTAATGGTCTAAGATAAGATAACGAAAATGTTAAAATTCCCATAGAGTCCTAGGTTAAACTATGTCCAACCATGGTAGCCATATTGGATGGCACCCCTGAAAACCAAACACACATTTTAAAGTGGACCATCCAAGGACCATTCTACTTAAGTTTGGTTTAAATTGGTTTAGTGGTTTCAGAGAAGTTGACGAAAAATTAAAATTCCCATAGGCTCAATGTTAAACTAAGTCCAGCAATGGCAGCCATGTTGGATGGCGTTTGGGGAAACTGAACACATATTTAAAGAGGGGCTATCCAAGGACTATTCCACCAAAGTTTGGTTCAAATTGGCCTAATGATCTCAGAGAAGATAACAAAAATGTTAAAATTCCCATAGGGTCCAAGGTTAAACTATGTCCGACCATGGCAGCCATATTGGATGGCACCCGGGAAAACCGAACACAATTTTTAAAGGGGACCATCTAAGGACCATTCCACTTAAGTTTGGTTTAAATTGGTTCTGTGGTTTCAGAGGATATGACGAAAAAGTAAAATCCCCATGGGCTCAATGTTAAACTAAGTCCAGCCATGGCAGCCATGTTGGATGGCATTCGGGGAAACTGAACATATATTTTAAAAGGGGCCACCCAAGGACCATTCCACCAAACTTTTGTTCAAATTGGCCTAATGGTCTCAGAGAAGATAACGAAAATGTTAAAATTCCCATAGGGTCCAAGGTTAAACTATGTCCGACCATGGCAGCCATATTGGATACCGCCCGGGAAAACTGAACACAGTTTTTAAAGTGGACCATCTAAGGACCATTCCACTTAAGTTTGGTTTAAATTGGTTCAGTGGTTTCAGAGGAGTTGACGAAAAAGTAAAATTTCCATAGGCTCAATGTTAAACTAAGTCCAGCCATGGCGGCCATGTTGGATGGCATTCGGGGAAACCGAACATACATTTTAAAAGGGGCCACCCAAGGACCATTCCACTAAAGTTTGGTTTAAATTGGCCTAATGGTCTGAGAGAAGATAACAAAAATGTTAAAATTCCCATAGGGTCCAAGGTTAAACTATGTGCGACCATGGCAGCCATACTGGATGGCGCCCGGGAAAACCGAACACAATTTTTAAAGGGGACCATCCAAGGACCATTACACTTAAGTTTGGTTTAAATTGGTTCAGTGGTTTCAGAGGAGTTGATAAAAATGTGAAAAGTTTACGACGACGACATACGACGACGACGACGACGACGACGACGACGACGGACGCAAAGTGATGAGAAAAGCTCACATGGCCTTTTAGGCCAGGTGAGCTAAAAAACCAAACAATTTGATGAAGAAAAAATAGAGAAGATATACGATGTTGAAAGTTTATAAATGTGTATTCTGATGATGAAAAAAAACCCCAAAAAAAAACCACTTTGATGAAGAGAAAAAGAAATGTATAATTGTTAATTTTTAATTAGCTATTAATAATAAATTTCTGAACGTTTAAGAAAATATCTGTATTATGTTTTAGATTTAGACTCTGACTCATACAGCAGTAATTCAGTATTGATTCGAATATTATCGTACAAAATTGTGAAAATGGCTTCGTTCTGCAACAGCATATAGATAGGACAATACATTAAAAAATGGGAATTTAACTCGACATGACCACATGCATAGTTGGGTGAAACAACCAAGTTATGATTATACAGATGTTCATTTAGTGAACTACTGTTCATACGTAATATACAATGTAGAATTTGACCAATTCACGTCCTACATATACTAGTTTGCAGGTCGTCATCATGAATTGATTGACCATTACAGTGTTCCAATATCTAAGATGATGTTGGACCTGTTCCCACTGTCGTAACCTTTCATGTGCCTCCTACGATTTGTGACTTCCACCGGATTGACTTTGTTGAACTTCACGACGGGTGCCGTATACGGAGCAGGAACTGCTTACCCTTCCGGAGCACCTGGGTTCACTCCTGGTTTTTATAGGAGTTCGTGTTGTTCATTGTTTTTAGTTTTCTGTGTTTATTTGTTGTGCTTGTGGTTGTTCGTTTGTCTTCCCGGGTTTGTCTGTCCAATGGATTACGTTTTATTGATTGCTCCTTAGGTATGTTTGTCCTTTTTTTTTTGCAACACTTCACACGGTGACCTCGAATTCTATTTTTGAAAATGTCGGTAGAATTTGAACTGCGTATGTTCTGAGGAAGTTTGTTCCACTGTTTAACCGAAGCCGAAATAGTCGGAATATAGGTTTGTCCTCGGGCGAATTTCTAAAAGATTTTGATTTTGACGTTTAAAATGTCTATGCGAAGAAGCAATCGTACTTGGTATCAAGGACTGTAAATAATCGGGAACGTCCTTGTTTACCTGCATTTTAAAAAATAGTATGTTTCTATGCATCTCTCGCCTGACCAAAAGTTTTTCCCAACCCGTTTCCTCGTACAGTTTGTTAATAGACGTTAATTTTGTCCCTCCTTAATAATTCGCATAGCATCAATCTGAACACCTTCTATCTTATCTATCAGTAATTGAGTACGGTTACGCCATACAACATCCCCGTATTCCAAAGGTTTTAGTTCACGGATTTTTGTGTGCTGACTTTTGTATCTGTATTCAAGAGTCCTTTCTTTCCCTTTTAATTAAGTATATTTTCAGCGAAAACAAAATGTTAATTATCGCACAAAAAATGCAACAAATAAGTAAGATTCTCACAGAAGATACTCCATGTATAATTAAATTCTATAGGTTATCTGCAGAGAGTCGTTAGAAATATAGTAACATGTGACCAAATATCATTTTTTATTACGTGGGTAACACAAATAATATCACACAGTTGACAAATTGATTTATGATGTTTTGTTTCTTTTTTGCTTATGTCTAGATCAAACAGTGATACACTGTTAAAGAAGTTTATTAATAATTTATAATAATTACAAACTAATGCCTAAAAGTCTGGAAGATGATTGACAAATGAGCTGGCTATTGCCAATTATCTTGAGATATCTCTATGTTTTGATCTTAATCCCAAGCATCCTTTCGTCTTATTTTGCACTGGAGTTTGTCTATTAGGCATTGTAGAATAAAATGTTTTTTCCATGTCTGGGGTGTACACTTCGTACACTACGTGTAATTCTTGTTCGTGATAGATCATCACTAGTTTAATTTGTGATTTATTCATCGATAATCTAATATTGGATGTAACGCATCATTTGATTGTTCATATTTTTTTCGTCTACATGTATCATATCGTAGACTAAATTTTCTTTTCTACTATGACTTATTAATTAAAAGAAATTTCGACTTTTAGACGTCAAATCAACCGTTGGAACTAAATTATAAAAAACACAGTAATTTTGTTTTCAGTCTATTCGATATAAACCTGCACACTCTCAAATAACGCGCTACGCGGGTTATTAATGTGTACCACTTGATTGAGGTTATTTCTTCATAGACTGAAAAAAAATAGTCAATGCTTAAATGTTCAGCTCAAGGAGCACATCTATTCTAAGCCAAAATATTTTTATAATTGAACAAAAATAAATAGCGCATCTACTAGATTTTCGTTTTGAAGTCTCAAATAAGATTCAACTTGCGTCAAAGAAAATAGGTTTTTTTGGAATCCATTTCACAGAGAAATATGCCATCCAATATTGATAAAATGACAGTAGTACAAATGTACTCTCTCATTCCGCAAGAACGACTATCTTGGTCTTGTCTCCGTTTGAGATTTCTTTGTTTTATTGATAAGACCTTAAATTTTTTCTCTATATAATGTTCCACTACAGCATGAGTTAGTTTCTCATGTGTATAAATCCTACACCCGTATTTCGTCTTGTCTCTCCGTATGTATTTCTAATCTATAATACCTATACTTATCTTAAGAGTCCTTAATGACTCCCCCCTCCTCCCCCAAAAACTACCTTAAAATAGTATTTTATATACCACAATAAAATGTATACAACATTGAATAAAATATTCATTAAATGTGCTGCACCTACCGATTTTTTGAAATATCTAAAAATATTTGAAGAAAGGGCAGCACCAACATATCCCTCAACAGCCTCAGGTTCATGGAGAAATCTTATTTCCAACGGAATTAATCCTTCTGGTCCCAAATCAATTTTCTGAATCCTCTCATGTTTCTGCCAATCCCATACATTTAGATTTTGTCCATAAAGTCCTTTTCATACAATTAAAATATAGAGTAAAGTTTTAAATAAGCAAATTTCTTAGACTTTATGATGCAATGAGAATATATATTATTTAAATGCATGTACAATATTATGTAATATTGGCATAGAATAATTCTATGGAGCTGCCTTTGATTTCTATTTTTCATACATTGAAATAAAAGCCCACAATATTTATGGCATGCCATTAATTCGTGTTATTTGTAATTTACAAAAAAAAAAAAAAAAAAAAAAAAAAAAAAAAAAAAAAATTGCATGAAATTTATTCACAACACTCATAATATAGAGAATGGAAACGGAGAATGTGTCAAAGAGATAACAACCCGCCAAAGAGCAGAAAACAGCTCAAGGCTACCAATTGGTCTTCAACGCAGCGAGAAAATCCCACACTCGGAGGCGGGCTTCAGCTGGCCCCTAAACAATAATGTATAGTAGTTCAGCAAATGGACGGCACAATAAATTCCGAAACATAAAAATTAAACAAAATTAAACAAAAATTTGACAAGACTAACAAAGGCTAGAGGTTCCTGACTTGGGACAGGCGCAAAAATGCGGCGGGGTAGACATGTTTTGTGAGATCTCACACCCTCCCCGCATACCACTAGCCAATGTGGAACAAACAAACACACAGCTATATACACAGTAAAACTCAGTTCAAAAGATGTCCGAGTCCGATGTTAACAAGAGGCCCCCCCAAGAGCCTGAATCACTCAACTGTTACTTTTTGTGTTGATCTTGCATCAATGATTCTTTTTTGCTGTTTCATGTATATTGTTGCATTATTGGCCTAAATACTGACTTAAACAGCTAAAATATAGAATCCTGAGCCCAAATATATATGGTTGCTAGGGACTTTTTCATCGGTTGCTATGGACTTTGTCAATGGCATTGACTCTTAACCTTCCATTTTGACCCGAACAGGTAAATTGTAGGGTCCTGAACCAAAAATGTCTCGTGCTAGTAACTCTTCCATCGGTTGATATGAACTTTTTCAATGACCTTGACTCTTGACCTTTCTGTTTGACTTGTACATGTAAATTATAGGGTTCTTAACCCAAATATATAAGGTTGCTAGGGACTTTTTCATTCGTTGCTATGAACTTTTTCATTGGTTGCTGTGGATTTTTTCGTTGGTTGTTATGGACTTTTTCAATGACCTTAACCCTTGACCCTCCATTTTAGTTGTATAGCTACCATTTAATTTATTTCCAGTTATGCTCCTAACATCTATGACAATATGTCAGCCCATTATTTTTACTGATAATTGCTGTTTACATGTAAATAATCTTTCAATGGCAAAAACTCCAATAAATTGACGATTTTGGTCATATTGACTTATTTGTCGATCTTACTTTGCTGAACATTTTTGCTGTTTACAGTTTGTCCTTATCTATAATAATATTCAAGTTACTAACCTAAAACTACAAAATTTCCTTCAAATTAACAATTCAGGAGCAATAACCTGAAAATGGCTTGACCGATTCGTCTGAAAATTTCATGGCAGGTAGATCTTGACCTCATAAGCATTTTTACTTCTAGTCAGTTTTGCTCTTACTGCTTTATTTTTTGAGATATGAACCAAAAAGTGCATTTTCATCTATATTCTATTTTTAGCAATGGCAGCCATGTTTCTCGACAGACAAAAAAATACTAGATACACTAAGGATCTTTCAGCCTAAGTTTAGCTGAAATTTATTCAAGTTTCAGAGAAGAAGATTTTTGAAAGTTTACAAAGATGACGAAAAAAATGTGAAAAATTGTCTTTAAAGGGCAAAAACTTCTATATGGAGTCAATTGACAATTTTGGTCATGTTGAATTATTTGTAGATCTTACTTTGTTGAACAATTTTTCTGTTTACAGTTTGTCATTCTATAATAATATTCAAGATAATAACCGAAAACTGCAAAATTTCCTTAAAATTAACAATTCAGGGACAATAATCCAACAAAGGGTAACCGATTCGTCTGAAAATTTCATGGCAGGTAGATCTTGAACATTTTTGCCCCATGTCAGTTTTACTCTAAATGCTTTAGTTTTTGAGATATAAGCCAAAAACTGCAGTTTACCCCCTATGTTCTTTTTTTAGCCATGGCGGCCATGTTTCTCGGCGGACAATAAAATAAAATACACAATTTATTCTAGATACCCTAAGGATCATTCAGTCTAAGTATGTCTGTAATTGGTTCAGTTGTTTCAGAGGAGAAGATCTTTGAAAAAGTTTATGACGGACGGACGACAATGTTTTGCAAGTTGATTTATATTTACGAATGAGGTCCTTGTACCGATGATAAAAATTTAGTAAAAGTTTTGACAAGTTTGGGATATCGAAATCCCTGGCGTAATAATTTTTCAGTAATACAGAGATTTCTTTCGTTAAAATCAAATACGTTGTAACATATACGAGCGAATCGAACAAGTTCAGACGATGATGCCAAGGGAACATCGCCATCTAAAAACGGATAATTAACAATAGGAAATGAAAAAGGATCTCTCTTATCGTATATTTTAGTATTAAGCTTCCCGTTACAGATATAGATATCAAGATCCAGAAAGAGCAGTGTTCATTGTTAGTATTAGCTTTATTTAAAGTAAGTTCAACAGGATAAATCTCTAATTATTGACACCCAAAATATCATCCAAATATCATCCAAATATCTAAAAGCGTTATTAAATTTTTGTAAAAATTCAAGTGCAGTTATCATATGCAAGCAGGTCCAATTGACATATTTCTTTTGTTTGTCGTTACTAAAAAAATGACCTTAAAGAGTTTGAACATATATATTCACATTCTGACTTTTTAAATGCCCATTTAATTAGGTATTTTAATTTTTTCTTAAAAGTAATAAATACCACTATTTTCGTATACCTTATTTGAAAAAAATATTACGAGGTTTTTGATTGCACCAAGTGTACTAGTAAGTAGAATAGACAGTTTAGTGGTGGAAGAGTGGCTTGAAGACGAATAAATCTATATTTGTAAGGTGTTTTGTGCAGCTTCGGAAGCCAGTATATAGTCGAAACTTTCATGTTATTCGGTTCTGCTTGTTTGGTTTGGTTTAGTTGGGGTTTAACGCCGTTTTCAGCACATTTTGGCCATTTCGCGGCGGCCAGTTTTTATTGGTGGAGGAAGCCGGAGTACCCGGAGAGAACCACCGACCTTCGGTAGGAAAAATGGCAATCCTTGTCAATTAAGATTGGAGTCGAACACACCCCGCCACAGGTGAGATTCGAACTCACAACCCCAGCGTTGACAGGCTAGTGATCAGTAGTAGTCATGACGAACTACCTAGACCACTCGGCCACCGAGGCCCCCGGTTCTGCTTGTAAAGAGGTAGCCAAAAGTTTATGTGTGTTAACAATGTCATTTTCCGAAAATTGAGTCAGTTGGAATGTAGGTGAATTTGTGATTTCCTTTTGCAGAACCTCAATATAAAATTTACGCCAAACAATAACGATATTATTGGCAGCCTTATCAGCTGGGACGAAAACAAGTACTAAAAAAAACGCCATATTGCCTTCCTGCTTCTAATCATCTAAAACCAGATCAGAGATTGTTTCCCCTAAATAGTATATCATGTCATATCAACAAAAACAAACCTATACAATACATTTGTGAATGTCCTCATGAATGCATCGTGCATGGGTAGAACAGAATGCAATGCATATGACTAAAGTATTTTATCAGCGGTTTGTCTATTAAATACAGCTCTTGCTAAGAGACAAAACTGAAATTTCGAAAAGGTAAAATCTCCGTGTGTTAAAGGTACCATTTATACAATAAACAGTCTATGATACGATTTCGATGCATAAATTTTAAGCGATGTCTGATGCAAAACTGTGAAGCAACAAAACAAAAATTCAACCGCAGAAAAGACACAATCCTAATCGCAAAAAGTCAAAGCCAAAAAAAAAAACAGATAAAGACAGCGAGATAATAGTTACTTTAAAAAAAATATCAATTTATTAATTTCACACCAGTAAATAAAAAACAAAAAACGTAAAACTTTTTATGAATTTGTCCAACATTCAAATTTGAAAACCAACTATCTTTAAGATGGAAAACATTATCCAATAAATCTTAGTTAAAATGAATCTATTAAAAATGGATTTTTATAACAAAAATCAAACATTTTTTTTTTCAAAAATAAATTAAAGCCTGTAATACTTTTGAAAATATATAGGTAGATTATAACACCAAATCCAATCAGTAATAAATCATACAAGACAGAGACTGTTATTACATCTTTTGGAGAAAAAACGTCAGATCATATGACATTCACAACATGGCGTCATTAGGGACAATCTAAATACCAACAAAACAAGAATATTACAGTAAATCATACAAACTACCAATTAAAGAAACACTGAACCTTAAATTAACTAATAAATCACCGTGTCAATTAGAAAAGATCCATACTCGAATATGATGCCTTTCAAAAATTAATTCGATCTATTGACCTATTTGGTGAGTATGATAACAAACATGAATGTTTGAATTACGTCATGTTTTTTTTTACACTAAAAATAAACTAAAAACAAGGGAAAAGCTGTCAAAATGACAGCAGATCGGGTTTTCTCAAATATTTGTTGTTGAAACGTATACATTTGTAAGGTGCAAATCTTGTCTATACTTAAACTGTTTAGGTAGTTTATTGTTCCCTTGTTTGTTTTTGGCTTTCCAAACTTTTGGTCTCTAGTGTACCCGATAAAAGCTTTTAGAGAAACACGTGTTGTACATAACGTTTACTAGTATAATATGTTGTTGGCGTGGGCAAGGATGCTAGCACAGCAATAGCCCTTTCCAGAAACTCATTTCCGGTATCACGATTCTGACTCTAAAATTATAATTTTAAGCAAGTTACTACCCTTACTTTACTTACTTCCGTTTATTATAATTTGAAAAGCTTTGGTTGAAGGGTTCATCAGTTATTGCACGGAAACTGTTGGCAGTCGTCCGCCAGTCCGCCGTACTTCACCAAATTAATAACCGGATTTTTCCCTTGAAAAACCCGGTTAATTAAACAAAATATATGATCATTATACCCATTACGTAAACGCAATACAATAAGAGTACCTTAGTTACTGTCTCCTGTTTAAAATACAACCTGCTGCAATTGTGCAATTGTAATTAGGTTGAATTTTTGTGTGAAACCAATACGTCAGTTTCTTAAAGATATCTTACGTGTTATTTATGCACAAAATAAAGGTATACTAGTATATATATGCTCTTGAAAACATAATTATTTTTTTATGATTTTTGTTTTCTAATTTTGAAGTGTTATTGCTGCTGATGAGAGGTAACTCCTTGAAATGCGTCGTATACAGCATAGTATAAATTTACTATATCTAATATTAGTATCTTTGGATTGTTATTTTGCTTGTATTTTATTATATCTTGCACTCAGCTGATTTAAGGGGGCCAAATAAACTTTAGTTTATGGGGTCATTATTCATTACAATAAAAAAACATCTCCTGGTACCCTTATCCTTATATTTATAGTATTATGGTTCAGAATGTTTATAAATGATGGCGTGTTTCCCCTAGATTACGAGCCAAAGACACCTGTCTTCAAATCGGCTAAAATGGTCAAATTTTTGTTTCTTCACAACAGATGTCATTTTACCATTGCGGGATAACAACAATATATGTAAAAAATAAATTCTTTGATACCAATTTTGATGCACAAGATGTGCATATTTCGTTGATTTACGACTCATCAGTTGTGCTCAAGGCCTAAAATATTGAAAAGCAAAACAACAATCCAAATTCAAAAATGTCAAATGACCAAAAGGGGTTATGCCAAAATCCATCTAAGGACAGAGCTATGCACAAGGGAGATACTCCTTAGTGTTTGCAAATCTTATATTTTTGTAATAGTAAATTTAAAGTATCATTTCTTGCTAGTGTCGAAATAGTTGCAACTGAGCTGGGGATACCCTCTAGGAGTTTGAGTAACGGTATCGACTCGGTGTTTAAAAGTAAATTCTTTGATACCAATTCTGATGCACAAGAGGTGCACATTTCGTAGATTTACGACTCATCAGTCGTGCTCAAGGCCTAAAATATTGAAAACTAAAATTATATTCAAAATGTAAACCTCGCAATTCTACCTGTTTCTAAGGCTCGTACAAATAAACTTAATATTTTCTGGCAGTGCACATATATTGCATATTAATTCAATTTTCGAAAAATAATTTTGAGCATAATTTCAACCAAAAACGTTGCATTTACAAATTTTCTAGCATGTCTATTCATAAACCTAGGAATGCAAAAAAATTTAAAAAATGATATGAGAGTGTGAAGACAACAGCTACTGAAAAAATATCTTTTTTTAAAGTCAAACAAACCACAGAACTGCACAAGACATTTACTAGTAAATTAGTATGCATATACATGTATATATATTCATGAGCATACGAGAAACTAAGACCATATTTTGTATGTATGTTTGTATATGTGCATCCTGTTGAAAAAAAATACCGATTGTTATGAGTAGAAAAGTCTCAATAACATACAGTTATTTAATATGTAGCCAGAAAATAGACCAGAATATTTTTCAAAAGGTACTGGGAATAGCTTAGTGTTCTATTGCCCAAAGCCAACGGGTGAGGGCAATAGAACAACACTTAAGCTGTTCCCAGTACCGAGGGAAAAACTTTCTGGTCTATTTCCTGGCAACACATTCAATAACTGTTTTATTAACTAATAGTAGTTTTTGGGATCCACATAAGAAATACTGTAATAAAAATGTATTTTTCAAAACAGTTAACGATAACAAATATATGAGTTTTTCAAATGAATTAAATCCATTAATGGTAATGAATATTCATGAGACATAAAGCCTGTCAAAAAGTCGCGGCCAAAAGAACGCTATACCGGCCGATAGACAAATTAAAAATTAAATATGGTTAAAACTAAAATATGCCCTACAGAAAGGTCATTAATATACTATTACAATGTAGGTAATAATTCAAATTATAGGAATGAAGATACAATGCATGTATTTCAACCACTATGTTTTTCCGCCCTGGTTACTTTGTTTAACATGTTTTATAAATTATAAAACAAGATTGCTACACGTAGCCATATGTCCCCGCCGCAGAGAACAGTAAAAGCCCCAAAAGATATACAAAATGTGTATTATTGAAATGGTGGCAAAGTATGGAATTCAACACATAATAAAAAAAAATGCAGTACAATACAAATAAAAATTTGCATCCACAAAGTGTTCCTGTAGTGTCACATCCACAAAAACATTAAAGTCCCATGACCACCGTAAAATTTGTCGAATCAAAATCGCAGTTCGATAGGATCAAGTACTTGTGGTGACTAACAATCCTACAAAATTTGAACGAAATCTGATCAGCGGTCTCAGAGGAGTTGCGTCCACAAAGTGTTCCTTTAGTCTCGAACAGAAAAAAAGTAAGTCCCATAACTCCCCTAGAATTTGTCAAATCAAAATGGCGGTGCGATATGATCAAGTACATATAGTAACTAACAGTCCTACACAATTTAAACGAAATCCGATCAGCAGTCTCAGAGGAGATGCGCTGACAAAGTGTTCTTATAGTGTCGAATGTAGACCTATAACACAAGTAAAATTTGTCAATTCAAATTTGCGGTGCGATAGGATCAAGAACGTGGGTGACTAACAATCCTACAAAATTTGAACGAAATCCGATCAGCGGTCTAAGAGAAATTGCACTGACAAATAACTGTGACGGACGAACGGGCGGACACACGGACGCAGACCATTACTAGGTCCCTCCGTCGCGTTGCGGCGGGGCACAATAATGTTCTTGTACTATATGGAATAAGGATTTACGTATAACTGAGTTACCCAACCATACATAAAATGTTACGATACATTATCTGTGCGTACAACATATATTCAACAAATATTGAAGTACAACTAAACATCAATAAAAAAAACATAAAACGAATATGAACTATGAGAAACATGTAATAAAGGTATAATACAGAGACCAAGTCCACTTATCATCGACATGTACACTACTAGGATTCACAAACAAACGTGTAATCTTAACTCAAATCTACCTCAACATTGTTACGCGGACAAAAGACTGAAATAAACATTCAACATGCATTTTCTCAGGTTTCTGCCATGAGCTTGATAATTGCTACATGTACTAAGTTCTAAATTCAATACAGAGACATACTTATGTAACAGACCCCTCAGTGTTAAATGTTGTCCAGCTGTGTTTACCTGGATTATAAACTTTTACTGGAAATAAAACCGATTTTATTTTCTATGCTTTGTTGTTTTTGAATGGAAAGACGTCGTTTGGATGCTGTTGATGGACTGGTATGTCAATGTCGACCTTAGCCATTATATTTTTTCTTATGATTATTTAATATGAACTTGCTGCAAGTAATGTTAAGAGAACCTACATCATTATAAGTTCCAAGATACTAATATATCTTAACAAACTAAATTTTCATTTCACATAATTTCTTTACCTTGTTCCACGTGGGCTGGGTTAAATCCAGTTCTGAATGCTTTTGGTGCTCCCCATTCAGTGCTGATCATTACATTATGATAAGGCTGGTACCAAAAGTCATATCCCATTTCGACAGATTCCCGCTCCCATTTCTTCTTTATGACAAAACTTGTTCCGTCAACCAAAATAAACCCACCTTGAAAGTAAAATATATATACATTGTAATTACACACACACACACACACACACACATATATATATATATATATAAACATCGGGTGAGGCTGGTAAAAAAATTGAATTATCTATTCCTGGCTCAAAAATTCGGTGAAAAAAATCATGCTAAAAGTAAGTTGAATTAAAGGGCTTCGCTAAGTGCGGCATGATACGACCGCCACATGTCGACAGGTGAACAGTTGAGGTAAGTGTGGACACACTATTATACTTGACCCAATAAAGTGTTGGATTTTATAGTATATATTACACAGTAATATTGGACCTACCACAAAAACCTGATAAACAACAAAACTATAGACTCTCAAGAGCCTGTATCGCTCACCTGGATTTATCTTATCCGCCTTTAGCAGGACTAAAAATTTAAGTGTAGCAGTCAATCTCCCAGAGGGTCATATGTTAAACTAAGTTTGGCTGTGGTGGCAGTCGGGGTCATCGGAAACATTTCTGAAAGAGAACCATTTAAGGACCATTGGTGCCAAGTCAGGTTCCAATTGGTCAAGTGGTTTCAGCCAAGATGATTTTTAAAAGAATTTTCACATAGGGTCCTATATTAAATTAAGTTTGGCTGTGGGCCACTGCTGCCAAGTGTGATTCCAATCGCCCGAGTGGTTTCAGACAAGGAAGACTTTTTAATGAATTTTCTCGTAGGGTCCTGTATCAAACTAAGTTCGGCTGTGGCAGTCCGGGTCATCGGACACAATTCTGTAAGAGGACCATTTAAGGACCATTGTTGCCAACTCTAGTTCCAAGTGGTTTCAGACAACAAATTTTTAAATGAATTTTCCCATAGGGTCATATGTTAAACAAAGTTCAGCTGTGACTGCCATCTTGGTTGACAGTCCGGGTCATCGGAAAAAATTCTGGAAGAGGACCTCCCAAGGACCATCGCTGCCAAGTCTAGTTCCAATTGGCTCAATAGTTTAAGACTAGAAGAATTCTAAATGAGTTTTACAATAAGGTCCTATGTTAAATATGTTCGGCCGTGGAGGCCAACTTGGTTCACAGTCCGAGTCATCGGACACATTTTTGAAAGAGGACCTCCTAAGGACCATTACCTATTCTGGTTCCAATTCGCCACGTAGTTTCATAGAAGAAAATTTTGAAATTCACCGCCCCTTTTCTATATTCAGTACTAACACCAATCAATGTCTGTTTGAAGTTGGAAAGTTTTGGAAGGGGGCCGTCAAAGGACCATTCCACCAAAATTTGGTCCCAATTGGCTTAGTGGTTTCAGAGGAGACCTGTAAATGAAAGTTTACACCGGAACACGACGGACGACGGACGCCAAGTGATGGCAATAGCTGACATGGTCTTATAGGCCAGGTGAGATAAAAATTTAAAAAAATTAAAAATCCAGTCACATCGCTTTTTTTGCCTTTTTAACCCCTTTTATCTTGAAAACTGTAAAACATAGGAAAACTTTCTTGACATACTACTGAAAGCACTCATCAGGATGAAAAAATCTCCATTGAAATCGGAAATACAAATTTTTAGTTTCCTCCAAAATTGTTTACTTTGACCACTTGTATCTCGGAAACAATAAGAGATCACAACATCGAAAATCAAAACAGTAAGAGATAAAAACAGATCTTAAAGTTTTTTTTCCATATTCATCAAGAACTTATAAAACCAAAAAAAAATCATAGAAATCGGATAAAAATTTGAAAATTTACGCCAAAATTTTAAAAAAATCTTTTATAAGCACCAAAAAAAAAAAAAAAAAACGGCAGGGGCCTGATTTCACAAAACCAGTGTAAACCTGTATATCTTATGGGGCCCATTGTGGTAAAATATTATAACGATACGTTCAATAGAACAAAAGGAAATGAGCACATACCTAACTGTCTGCGGACGCCGACCCCGATGACGACATACCACAAACATTTACCGTCGTATAAATATAAGGATTAAATAGTTGGCAAAAATTACAAATGCTTATAACAGTGGCATAATGTAAAAAGAATTTACCGAAATTTTAAACCTCATGTCGATAGTAGTATATATGTGGTTCTAAAGTCGAATTTGTGGAGGAGTGTGGAGGAGCCGGATATGACGTTACTGGAACCGGAAATGACGTCAGAGGAATTCGAAGTAGTGGGTTTTCGCGCCATTTTCCGTTAAGTGTTTACGGAAGTGAGTCAGTCACGTGCTAGGACCCCGATGAGTGTCGTCTGCGCATGTGTAGGCGGAACCGGATGTTCAATTGTATTGTATATTACTTGCATTTAATTATTGTACGTATTATTGAATTAATTAATAAAATATGTTTACACTAAAGGGAGATAATTTTTCTCTGTATTTTTTTTAAAGTTGTACATATATTTTATTTTTTTTTACTAATTTTTAAAACATGTGTTTTGTGTTTTTTTTTTATTTTTTATTTGTTTTTATTTTATTTTGTTTTTTTATTTTTTACTTTTTTATTTTTTGTATTTTAATTATTTTTTTTTTGATTTTCTGGCTTTTCTGAAGTAATTGGATGTCGGGAACCATTTAGTAAACATTTCCTAATTATTTTTATTATTTTAAGGCATTTTCTGGTTTTTCGACAACATTCGGGTGTTTTCGCCAACATTTGGAACCATTTAGACGTCTTCGAAACAATTTGGCACTTTTCGTAAATGTTCGGTCGTTTCTGGAGGGGAGCTTTCTTACAGGTCCGCGTTCATGGAGGCATACATGTTGGATTACGCAATACTGTCAATGTAACGTCATGGCAATTTTCAGTGGAAATTTCCAGTAAAAAACGGATTGAAACATATCGGGGAACGCGGCCGTGAGCAAAGACACCGGGTGCTCTTTTTTACGCCCACGTTCTTGGCTATATATATACAGTGCACAACCTCTCATTTCGTCTTGAACCTTTGGAAAGGTAAGGACCATGTTCTCTTGCGAGAAATGCGGTAAGACTTTTACCGAGAAGAGAAAACCGCTTCGCCACCAGAAGACACAAGCTGCTTCGTCCTAGACGTATTCATGCCAGATATGTGGTGAAGAATTTTCCAGGGCCGACACCCGCAATCACCACGAGGAGTCCCACAAGTATACCCTGACATGTCCAGAGTGTGGGCAGTATTTTAACAGACCAGACAGTTTAGCTCGCCACAGATTGTTGCATACCAAGCCTGATGCCAAGCCCAGGATTAAAAACCAGTCGAGAGACCAGCCTCGCCCCTACCTGGACCTAGTGCAAAAAGACCCAGGACGATGTCGCTACCAGACAACTTTCAACTAAAGACAACAGTCAACCTTCAACCAGACGTTTTGCCTAAAGATCCCGATACAAGGGTTTTGTACTTGAGACACATCAGTCCATCCGGACAGAGGAAAATACCGGCAACCGTGCGCAGGATCCGTTAAAGTTTACGTTGAACGAGATTACATCCGCCACCTTTCCTGACATGGTTCGCCACATATTCAACCTACAAAATACGGCCTTCAAAATCAACGTGTCATTTGGATTTGTACTGAAGAACGTTGAGATAGGGGAACTAAGATACTTCCATTCCAGCCAGAACAACGCTCGGTTTTTTGACGTGCCACACCTTATTAGGAATGAAGAAGACCTAGAGAAGTTTTTGGACGAATTGAGCCGTCACCACATTTTGGAGTTCATCCGGCAGCAAAGATCCGATACCAAGTGGGTGGTGCATTTACTGACAAATGCCATGTTTTTTGTCAACAAGTTGGTGGAACACCCAATAGGAGCCAGAGTCGTGTTACCAGACTTCTTCCTACGGAACAAAGGCTTGGTGTGCTTGGTTGCTGGATCCCATGGGCCATATAATTACAACCTGTGTTTTTTCCGGTGTTTGGCCGTTGACCGAGGAGCTCCTGTGAAAGACGTAGAAGTACCTGCCAAGACTTACCATCGACAATATCTTGAACATACAGAAATGTCCGGCGTTGATTTCAAAGGTATTTGTTTAGACGATTTGGCCTACATCGAATCACTGTTCCAACTAAACATCTGTGTGTACAATTTGCAAGAGACAGAAGATGGCGACATAGCGGCGAGATTGGTACGACGCTCTCCCTACAATTTCCAGGACAACATGAACCTGAACCTGTACGACAACCATTTCAGTTATGTCAGCGACATGGGGAAATACAGTCACAGTTACCTATAGCTATGTTCCAAATGTGTGGAAGTCAGTATGGGAACTTCACAGACACGAGAGAACCTGCACGGGCGACGTACTATACAAATTTCCCGGCGGGGTGTACCATACACCACAGACCGTGTTTGGACGTTTGAGGACGAAGGAATCCAAATCCCGGTAGAAGACAGATATTACCCGTACAGAGCCACTTATGATATAGAGGTGATGCTGCAGACAAACCAAGGTCAGATAACATGGAATGGACCAGGCAGCACGTTTTGCTCAGCGTTTCCCTGTGTTCCAACGTACTGGACTTTACAGAGCCAGTTTGTTTCGTGTCCGAATGTGATAGCAATGAAACCGCGGATTCGTGTTTGATACATTTCACCGAAATCAGTGACAAAGCCTTCGGCTTACTGATGCCCAGATATGCTGGAGATCCAAGAAAGACTGAACCGGAACCTGGAAGAATACCAAGACGAAGAAGAGCGAGAACGACAGGAAAAGAAACATCACCTGTACAAGTTGAAACAGCAACTGGAACGACATCTCCAAGAATTACCCGTGATTGGCTTCAACACCGGGAAATACGACGTGAACGCCATGAAGATAAATTTCTTCACTCCTCTGGTTGAAAGTCACAAAATAATGTAAACCGTGAAGTGCAACAACAACTTCATATGTATCAAGACTAAGAAGTTGAAATTTTGGGACATCACCAACTACCTGACTCCCGGATTTAGTTATTCCCAGTTTTTGAAAGCGTACGGCTGTACGGAAGAGAAAGGGTTTTTTCCATACGAGTGGATGACCGGTTAAGACAAGTTGGCAGTGACGGAGTTACCACCACACGAGGCGTTTTTCAGTACACTGAAAAACGAGAACATTGCACCCGAAGAGTACCAGCTGTGTCGGGACGTCTGACAGGAAAAGAACACGAAGACCATGAAAAAGTTCCTGGTATGGTACAACAACAAAGCCCATGTTGGAAGCCATGGAGAATAGGTTTGTGTCATCATTAAAGCACCCTATCCAACGATTCACGAGCAAAAACATTTCGTGTCTAACGGAGAATGGAATTTACAATCAACCAAGAGAGATATAACGCTGAGTCCCTACTAATGGCAAGAACCGAAGAAGAGCATACCTTTGTTTGAAGAGAAAGAACCAGAACTCAAAACATTGACTGATGTAGATTTTGTAAAAATTTAAAATAAAATATGAAATGAGTTCATTTGTGTTTGTTATAATTACATGATAAATATCCCAGTATACATTCACATCGATCAGTCTTGATCTAGCACTCAAACCGACAACATGAGTACCTATGCTTGGCCTTCCGAATATAAAACCTCATGTTAAACATCAGCAGCAAACCCCATTCCTTGAGCAGTAGCAACAAACCCCATTCCTTTAGCATCAATAAGAAGAACCTTACTATTATATTCCTACGAAAGACCCCAATATGTTCAAAGGTTTACCAGTTTGATTGCCGGTCCTACGGGAAGTGGGAAATCGTTCTTTGTCAAACGATTCGTGGCTAATATCCACCATATGATGTGCCCTTTTCCGGATCGAATTTTATGGTGTTATGGCGAATACCAAATGCTTTATGGTACCGTGGACGGTGTAGAATTTATACAAGGACTCCCCAATATCGATAGTTTAGATTAGAGTAAGCGACACTTGATTATCATCGATGATTTGATGACAGAAACCGATGACCAAGTGTCTTCTTTATTTACTAAAAAGACTCACCATGAAAAAAATTAGCGTTATGTACCGGTATATCGTACAAAACATCTTTCATCAGAGTAAACATCACAGTACCATCACTCTCAATGCTCATTACATGGTCTTATTCAAGAATCCTCGAGACCCTTCTCAGATTCATAGTTTGGCTCGACAAATGTTTCCTCGGAAAGCAGATCTTTTATTAGATGCCTATGCTTCCGCAACGACCGAACCACACGGGTATTTAATCATCGATGTGAAACAACAGACTCCCGATCGACTGAGATTGAGAAGCCATATTTTCCCGGGAGAAGTACAAAGAGCTTACGTGGATGCATAAATACGTCAGTGAATACAGTGTCACGTCGAGTTAACTCGTGCACAGAACGTTAAATTGAAACGAAATAAAAGCGGACTCCGAGAACTGGCGGTAAATTCAGTCAGCCTCAAAAAGAAAAAAGTCATTTTACAGAAAGGAGGATTCTTGGGATCTCTCTTGGCACCCATTGCATCAGTCGTGGGACCGTTATTCTCTGGATTGTTACAATGGAGATTTTGTATTTGAATACCTCTACTAGGATCCCGCAGCGACCCAAACCTCCGGTCGATCAGCGAATCCGAGCCATGGATACCTTAGATAGAAAGATGCACTATATCTTGGAACATGACGATCTACCGACCGAGGAGCGATTGAAGTTATACGAACAGTCTCTTTAGCGTTATATGAATATACACGATGGTTATAGACCCAGACCTGTCGCCCCGGAACCAAGTTTTACGACATCTTCAGAAGATCCGGAGAAAGAGATCATAGACAGTGTTCCTAAAACACCCAAAGGAAAAGCAGAACTTTTATTAAAGAAAATGAAAGCCAGTCCAGAGATCACTTGGAACGAGAAAGGAGAATTAACGTTTAAAGGAGAAACCATCAAGGGAAGCAATGTGGTGGATTTAGTCAACGTTGTCTTGCGTAAAAGGAAATATTTTAACCCGTAAGGGTGGGAAAGGTTTGGCGAAGCATTAAGAGAAGCTAACGTCCCAAAAGAAAAAAGATCGGGTTATATTCATCAAACGAAAAGAACACCGAGAGCTCGAAAACGATAACAAAGTCCGTCTCCGAGACGATGGCAAACACCGAAAAGTAGAATTCCCAAGGCATTGACATGGACACCGTATTGAAAAGAAATGTCACATCCATCCGATGTTAGTATAGGTCATGGAATCGACGTATTACCATGTTCCTGATCCCTGGAGTTATGGAAGTCTTAATAAATTCAGACCGAAAGAGCATACACAAAAAGAAGTCCTAGAATGGTTACATACTCAAGATGCATATACTCTACATAAACAAACAAGAAGACGGTTCGTCAGACGCAGAGTGGTGGTGTGAGTATGGAATAGATCATCACTGGCAAGCGGAGTTAGTAGACGTAGCGAAGATTGCGTCTTATAACGATGGATAAAAATATTTGCTTAACTGTATCGACGTGTTATCGAGATACGCCTGGGTCGTACCTTTCAAAGACAAGACGGGTCGGAGTCTAGTGGCAGCTTTAATGTCATTTTCAAATCGGAAAGACGTCCGATACAGACGGATAAAGGCACGGAATTTATCAACCGAGTGTTCCAGAAAGTTTTAAGAGATCATGACATCCATTTCCTTACGACGCATAACGAGGAATAGAGGAATAGAAAGCCAGTATCGTGGAAGGTTTTAATCGTACGTTAAAAACGAAAATGTGGAAATATTTTACACACTGAGAAACGTTGACGTATTTGGATGCTTTGGAAGACATGGTGATCTCGTACAATCATACGTACCATAGAAGTATCGGTAGACCAACGGTCGAAGGGACATGGGCTAACCAGATCTCGGTAGCAAAACGATTGTATGGAAGAAGTTCAAAATGCAAATTCAAAACTGGAGATCGAGTCCGACACATTAAAGCCAAAAGAACGTTCAAAAAAGTATATTTACCTCATTGGACGGATGAATTGTTTACCATGGTCCGATGCGTCGAGACCAGACTCCCGGTATACGTGGTTAAAGACGATCACGGAGAAGAATGGGAAGAAACATTTTATGCCGAAGAATTACAGAAAGTCATTAAGAAAGACGACGTGTATAAAATCGAAAACATTTTGTCGAAGAGAAAGAAAGGTAGAAGATTACAGTATCTCGTCAAATGGTTGTGTTATCCTGCCGATTTCAACAGTTGGATATTTTCTTCGGATCTACAAAAGCGACACGTTCACTCAAAGTGAATCAGTTAAATCGATGGCACCGACCGATACGGATAGCAGCACGTCTTGGATTGCTTTTGGAAAGAAACTACCACGCCCGGAGATTGTATTCCTGTGCCAAATTCTGATGTTGTATACGATGATTGTCGTCAGTATTTACAATTTAACGATCGGCATAGAAAACAGTAATTTGTGGACGGCTTTACTGATCAGCAGCTGTTTGGGATACCTCTTGCCAAATCCGACAATCAAACATAATGTTTTATCTGACCTTACCCAGCAATAGTTCGATGGAATATTATCCGGACAACACCCTGACTCGCCTTGACTGACGAGATTACCTCATATGGTGGATTTAGACGGATCGTGGAAGATTACAGTATCCTCATACGTGGTACAATGTAAAGAAAAAGGAAGGATTGGTAGCGGTCCATTTTCAACAAAGCGAGGAATTAAATTGACATCATTTCGAATTGCCGGAGGTATATTACTCGTCTGTGAATCGCCTGTGTAAAGCCATAGAAACCAAATAGGGCAGGACGGATCTCAAGAAAAAATTCAACATTGGTTTAAACGAAGTGAATCATAAAGTGTTCGTTCAAGTCAAAGCCAACAGTCAAGTGATTCTCAATCCTTTGTTACAGAACATGTTAGGATTTAAACAGGCCATCTTTCCGACCGGAGAACACATGGTCGAGTTTGTCGCCGACATCATGAGAAGTCTAAGTTCGTTGTACGTGTACTGTCCATTGATCGAACCAAAAATGGTGGGTGACTCGCAAGTTCCACCGTAATGTTGAGAATCTTACCCGTAGAAGGTAGAGACGGAGATATGATGACGCGTGTGTTCGATCCTATTCAATACTGTACCCTCGTACAACGCCGATTCCAGGACATCGAAATAGATATAAGGGACGACACGAGAATAATCGTTCAATATTATATATCTGAGGTTAAGACATTTATTATTTATTCATCATGTAGTCAAACTTACCAACTCTAATAATTAATAAAATTCTGGGGGTGCATTTCTCTGAAACTGAGGATAATTAATGGAGTCTAACCTTACATGGGACTCTATACCAGCACCGGAAAGATGTTTCAAGATGAAGGAAACACCATCTCGAGAGAAGACTTCTCTAAAGGCTACACCTTGTTTGGCTTCGATTTGACTCCCGATATGTCTGAAGTGGGTACCTTTCAACTCATAAAAAAGGCAACTTACGTTTAGAAATTCATTTTGCCGAAGCACTTTCTGCTACCATTAACGTGATTTTGTATGCAGAGTTCGACAACGCCATCAAAATAGACAGAAATAGAAAATTCCTGTTTGATTAAAGTGCATGATGAACACTTTGGAGATTGAAGGCGTCTTAAAGGAGCATCCTCGGACCAGATCGGTGTTTAAAGGAGTGTACGCCAGAAATAAATTACCCAGAGCCATGAACGTGCCTTCGGCTTTGGTGGGGAACACGGATCCAGATAGTCGAGAGAGAAAACATTGGATTGATTGATTGAATATTGTTTTACGCCGAGCTGGCGATATTTCAGCCAATATTAGAAAACATTGGATAGCTATATATACATCGATGCCAATTCCATGGGAGAATACTACGATCCTACCGGCATACCACCTCACTCGATCGCTTACCTTAACTTCATGAATCGACATTGTCGAATGTGGACATACAACACCGTCAGGGTACAAGAAGAAGGCTCAACGGTGTGCGGCCAGCACTGCATTTTTTATCTGATACATCGGAGTATGGGACATGTCATAACTGATATAACTAGACTATTTGAGGATTCAAAAGCGGCCACGGACACTGTAAATAGATTCGTGTTACGACTCGTTAAAAATGTTAAAAAAAAAGGAAAAACGGTAAGGGTAATGCAGCCTACATATGTAGCCAGTCACAATTCTGGACAAATGCAGAGTGACCAATGTGAGCACTGGGTGCTCTCTCACAGGTCCGTGTTGATGGGCGCAGCCATGTTTCATGGAAATCCCCTACTCGACATCTTGCAACATGAACCGTGGGCGCCGCCATTTTTCATGACGTCATGGAAATCCCCTACTCGACATGTTGCAACAAGAATTGTCTTGAACTCTGATTGCTGGAAACCTTGGATGCTTTCTATCATGTCCGCGTTCTGCCTATGTATGTATATATCAGAATCTCTTACTTCCTCTTATTCCTTCGAATGATAAATACGTCGCGATGTAACCACAGCACAGACAAGCCTTGATCCAGAATTACGTTCTTTTGGTGAACGAACCCCGGTGGGTGAAGTAGTCGATGTATTGGTACAACGAGGCATAGTGGACAAGGACCAGAGAGAATTCATTTCTCATCAACCAACCAGCAAGATGCGTACCAGTACCTTACTGCAATTACTACCAAGAAGAGGTCCCGATGCATTTTACGGTTTTTGTCACGCCATGAAGGTGAATAGAAGGGACGATGTGCAAGGAGTCTTGACCGATCCCGACAAAGAGGACATGGAAATCTGTTTCCTGTTAGAGTCCAGCTTTCATCTGAGAGTTAACTTACACCTGAAGGTTGAAAAGGAGGGAATCACCTTGACTGGTTCGCTGGATACAACTCCAATATACTTTGGACGATATCGAAAAGGCCGTTCATTTCTTGGAACACAAAAGATACGTGTCCCTACACAAACACCTAGGGGGAAACGTGTACGTGGGGGCACATAGTCCGGAATAAAAGTTAGACGTTCGTCATTGCTCTCTATCGCCTCTGGACGAATAGCTACATCCGACAAACCAAGGAGTAAGTTTGGATTTTCAACAGTACGAAAAATTAAAGGAGGTGGACAAAGTCATCCCAGAACTCGTTCCCGAGTCGAAGAAAACCTTAATGCAGCCTGCATTAGAGGCCATCATAATGGTTTGCTTCGAATGTTGACAGTTGACAACCTTGTTCAAATGCAGATCAGCTTTTTTTCTCTCCAGAAAAGATATATATCAAAAAAGGGAGGGAAATGTTATCTCCCCTTGCACTGATGGAAAAGTTTTGAGGAAAATTTTCTCTCTTTGAACTTCCGGTTCCGCCTGAACATGCGCAGACGACACATCCGGGTCCTAGCACGTGACTGGCGTCACTTCTGTAAACAAATAATGGAAAAATGCCGAAGAAGCCCACTACTTCCGGTTCCGGTCACGTGACTTTCTGTTCCGGTAACCTCATATCCGGCTCCTCCACAAATGCGACTTTAGAACCACATATATACTACTGCATCAAAAACCAACAAGTTACAGGTTTATCACACCTAACTATTCTTTTTTCATCTCATGATTTATTTGCATGTCCTATGTGATATAATTACATGTTACCTTTTGCATCACCATTGGGGTCACCCATACAGCTGATCATTATATCACCGGATCCAAGACAATGTGTGGTATGGGGTGCTGATAAGCCACATTTCTGTGTCATTTCCCATGGCTCTATGCTCTAAAAAGTATCAACATTTGTTAAAAATCTCCTCTTTCAATAATTTCTATTAGACATATGTCGTTTGATTTGAAGTCCTTCTTTTAAATATTTTTTTTTAATCTCTACTTTGCTTATACAAATCAAAGAATTACACATGATATTTATTTGTCTGTTAATTAGTATCCATTCACAGCAAAGTTCTCTATATTCTCAATCAAAATTTTATTCTGTATCGAACATAACTTAAAATCTGTTTCAGTTAACTTTTGGGGAATAAAAAGCATTATACGTGTCAAAATTTATTTTTTTAAATGTCAACAATGCAGCGATATTTACTGAACTCTGAACGATTTTACTTATACGTAGCATCAAGTTTTATTTTTAAGGCGAAACGGATCCCTTGTTTACCGTAAATAATGATGGCTGCCTTGGATTAGTCCCTGTATCAACCACGTAAATTCTACTACTGTTGACAGATGGCAGAATCAGGCGATTTCTTGATTTAGTTGGATCCCCATGGCAACTAGAACAAGCGTTCCATCCACTATGATGAAGTTCGTCTGCCATGTTCGGCATATGAAGTCTGTGAATGACCTAAAAATACAATGCATATCAATTTGAATGAAGTCGCTTAATAACTATTGTGTTTTCTTTTTAATGTGTGTAGCTTTTAATGCAGCAAGACAGGGAAACTCTACCGTGTGTCTCACATCATATGTTGCTCGTTTTTCGGGGATATCATAAAAATTATTTTAAATTCCAATAAAATGTGTTCTTATACCTTTATTTCCTTTTATTCGCAATTATTGCCTTTTCCAATGCTTGAATGTCTATAATTTTAGATTCCAGATGATTGCCGTTTTGTTTGCCATTTGTTGATTATTCCGTAAACTATACTCAGTAGCCAAGCACAAACATGACATTCTAGGATTTTAACCATATTGACATTTAGGGCATATTTGATAATTATGTTTAAAGTACAGAAATTTAGTACTATCTCAAGGGTTTCGTTAATAAACCAATAATAGGCTGGCAATTAAGAGAGGTCAATTAAAAAACTCAAAATAAAAAACTATGAATACAGTATTTGTTATCTAACAAGACTGTATAAAACGATGATTTCAATTTAAATTTTCACTGCATTATATTCAGGCCAGTTTGCCATGCATTATACACTGAATGTATGGAGTAGATTCCAACTAATACATTGAAAATTTTATTTACCATCATAACTGTAATTTTTTAACGTGGTGAAAATATTGGCAAAAGAATACTGAGGCAAAGACAAGACAGACATATAAAGATGCAAGAGAACAAATAACTGTTTCATTTTAAAATTTGACTAGTGAAAAATTCGTCTTCAGTTTTATACCATGACGTTATATACTGTTAAAAACGATAGCTTTCACTATTGTTATAGGATTTTGACCTTATGTTAAAGTAAAGTGTGTCAAGTTCGGGACATCGCGTTACATTTTTATGTTATCATAAAAAAGATAAATGAGATTTAATCCCAATTTTTTTTTATATAAACACCTCTTCTTGTATTCAATTACCACTTAAATGAAAACTTAGTAGGGAGTAAATCACAGCATCTTTCAGCTGATACACTATTCGGCATAAAACAGAAACAAAATCTTTACCCTATACAAAATTCAATAATTGACAGCTACAAATCTCACCAAGAAACATTTTTATACAATCCACATCAAACGAGTTAAAAAAAAAAGAATTTATCGCAGCAGATATTCCCCCGTCCCAGTATAAAACAAAAAGAAAGACAACTCGAGCTGAAAAAAACCATAAGCGGTGCAAAATCCAGAAACAGAAGATTTACATGTACATGTATATACCTTTGTTTCGAAATAGAAACTAGTTTTAATATTTCAAATCTATGACACTAAGGTGCGATTTTATTAATTTCAACACTGGTGATATTATTTTAATAAAAACCCACATTACAAAAGAACACAGTGTAGTGCGGTACACATTAGGTTAAACATTCAAACGATAATATGAATGACTAAACAAAGAAAATGTAGTAAAACGATATTTGATTCCGTAAAACCTTATACTAATAAAAAGCACCTTTTACAATTACTATTTAAATCCATATTTTATACCCTGTGCACAGCTTAAAATAGATAGACTGTATCTTATGGCGTGTATATTTTATACTTCTGTTGTATAGGGGAAGGCTCTGGTAGAGTCTTGTGGGCCTATCAACAGAAATGACGGACGTCGTTGGTTGATGGCTGAAATTCAATGAAAACTATATAAGTTTCAAA
The DNA here is from genome assembly GCA_028015205.1 of Mytilisepta virgata. Taxonomy (NCBI): domain Eukaryota; kingdom Metazoa; phylum Mollusca; class Bivalvia; order Mytilida; family Mytilidae; genus Mytilisepta; species Mytilisepta virgata. The sequence continues at coordinate 46,789,198 of CM051518.1, read as the reverse complement.
TATTTATTCTGGATGCGCACATGTAAGTGCTACATCCTTCGAAACATCGTATTTTATACCAGATTAAATTGTTCAATTTCCAATAACCAATAATTTACAAGAATCAATCACTGTCCTAATTTTGAATTATTTTGACCAATAAAATAAAAGATTTATTTTTGTTCCCAAGGTAATTTTGATCTAACATTTCTTAACCCCACGTGCTTTTTCTTAATCCCTGACCGAAATTAACAAAGTAAAAATTACATAATATAAATGTGACTTAATTGACAAACATCCTGGATAAGGATTAAGAACAATAGCTTCGGCAAATATTCTATAAAAATTCTATTGTTTAATTTAACCCTGAGCTAAGATAATTTCTAACAGTTGACACTCAAAGTAAAGCTGACAAGTCACACCTAAACTCTGAACAAATACAATAAGAAAATTGTGTAAAAATACTTCAATTTAATCTTCACAATAAAATTATTTGAAAGAATGTTTCTTAAAATATTAATTTATTTTTTTAAAAATTTATGACCTATTTCAAATCTTAACTCTAATATATTTAATATATTTACATCTATTTACAATCAAAATCTATAAAATGAAAATTACATAAAATTTACATTATGACATATATCTGTTTCAATGGTTAAATTAATTCAAACATAATAATTATGTCACGTAAATGTTGGTCAAGCATGTCGCAATAATTATGGTTTATATCTATAAAAGAAAATAAAAATAATAAGAAATTCTGCAATGATGTAGTGATTAAAAATCCTTTCCAACAAATCAGAATACTTCATCAAGAGTCTAAAAGAGTTTCCTTCAAAGCTGCCTATTCAAACATCATTGCTAGAAATGGCCTCTTTTCTATGGAAGGCCGTAACTGCCTTATGCGTACTTGATTTTATATATGCACACGCTTTTCAATATATGCACATACTTTTTTTACATATGCACATACTTTTTCTATATATGCACATAGTTTTCTTTATATGCACATACTTTTTCTACATATGCACATCTCCAAGTGTAAATGATTTGTAACTTTGCTTGGTACAAATGATTGTTGTGAAGTCCTCCACAGTGTCCTCAAATCTTCTTGATATTGCTAAAACATTGCCATTGGCAATTTTTGCTTCAAAATTGAACAATTAAAAGCTTTGTTAATTGGCACAAATGATGTGTTTGAGGTCTTCTACAAAGATTTACCATTTCATCTTCAAAGGGCAAAATAGACAGGCTAGTCTTTAAATGAGATTTTTTGTGCTATTTGTAAATCAGGTGAACGATACAGGCTCCTAGGAGCCTCTGGTTTTACTGCTAGGGATTTCATAGGAATAAATACACCTTTTACTTTCTGGGCATTGCTAAATTAGAAATAAATTACTGATGCGACTTGATTGTAGTCGAAAAAAAATAAAACTGTGTCCGTACCTTGAAAAAAAAACTTTCAAACCAATATAAAAAACCATAACCCCCCCCCCCCCCCGAAGTTAAATGGTTGATCCCTTACAAAACTTCCATCATATTTGTATATGAATATGGACTATTTATGCTGAGATAAATTATTATTATATATTATTATTAAAATAAAACAAAACACAAAAGAAACTAAAGCATTAGCAATGTAAATCCTCAATAAAAACCAGCAGTGATATCAGATGCTCCGGAATGATAAGCATGTCCTGCTCACTTAACGGCTCCCATCAAATTGCCAGTTAGCAAAAATCCGTCCGTTGAAGTGTCAAAGAGAGACGTGAAATCTAACTGAATATATATATAATAGTCTCGTACGTGAGACGGGATAATAATGAACATACCTTACAGTACGTTGGGGAGCTGGGGTCTACATCTACTGTAACAAGGTAATCCGCTTGATCATTACGTCTCTTCGGGGGAATGATACATGGAATGTATACCAGGGTCTCCCTCGGTCCACTCCTGTATGCTGCCAAGGGCGAGGAATATCCCGGTCCTCCACAACACGCTGAAAATATTTCCAATAAAGAATTACCGTTTTAATTGTAGACAACTTTCCTTTTCCACATTTTGTTGTAATTCGTATTTTGCCTTGCCAACGATAGAAACACCACGTATGAAATGAGAAAAAAACATTTGACGACTTACCAAAATCTTCTTCTTCCATATCCCACTTAAATAACCGCTTGAACGAAGCTGGTTTTTTTTACCTTGTAAACAAACGATTTAAACGACACGTCTTATAAATAAATTTCTGGACTGTTTCTCGCCTGGGTGAATTTTGGGTATATCGGGGTATGTTAACTCTGTACAATAAACTATAAAATATAGAGGAAGATATAATTACGTACCTTTTGGAGATTTGTAGATTCAGTTTGTAAATATCAAATTTATTTTTTTCTCATATAAGCTATATGAAAACAAACAACGTTCTCAAATAAAAATAATGCAAACAACCATTCGACTTTGCAACAAAAAATTGGGCCGAAATAACTTGGGCCCGCTCATAACGGAACTAAACATAGTCACTTTCTCACACAGACGTGTAAAAAAACCCCCAAAAACATCTAAATGTTCATGTAATATTATCTGATTAAATGAGTATCCACTAACTCTTACAGCATGCCCTACAGTTGTGACGAAAAGGCGAAAACGAAAAATCGCGAAAACGCGAAAACTAGAGGCGAAACCATTTCGCGTTTTCGCTTTTTCGACTTCGCGTTTTCGCCCTATAGAATATGATGGGCGAAAACGCGAAATGGCCTTAACCAGACACCATAGATTTCAAATACCAGAAATTAATCTTTCTGTGTGAATGATGAATTTGCTCTCATTGTAGACCAAAAAAAATCAAAGAAATAGATGGGAAATGAGAATGGCCTCCATGACAGAAAAATTTCCTATAAAACGAAGGATTCTAGAGAAAAACAAACATCACAATCGGAAAGATCATACCTAATTTGGTTTTATACTACAAATTATAAAACTGAAAATTAAATTTTAAGCGAGATTAACGTACTATTACATTGATGATGGTGATTTATCGTAATTTCCAGTGAAAATAAATTGGATATTTTCACTCATTGAAAGATCGGTTTTTATTTAACGTCAAGGGCGTTACTAACAAATGACTTTTGTGACGTCGAAAAATTCAGGAAGGGATCTAAGGAAAATATGACACTTTCAAAGCATTTTTTGTCTATTTTGTCATTGTAATAAACAGTATAACTAATTAAGAATTTGAATATCAAAAATATTCAACTCTTGACCGGAAAACACTAATAATTCCCTCATGCACTGCGCGCATTCGTGAATTAAGGTGTTTTTCGGTCACTCGTTGAATATTTTGCGATATTCAAATTCTTGAATTAGTTATCCCATAATTATAACATTGAGTGCGATGAAATACCGGGATTTACGAGTGAAATCTAATCCGATAATTCGCCCAGTGAAATCGAAAGTCATATTTCACTCTAGGAAGGGACGTAACAATTGCCGACGCCAACGACGTTGCCATACAAAGGTCGGCGAGCAGTCATGTAAAAACATAGTCCCTTGTATTTTCTCGTTAAATCTTCTGAATAATTGGAATATTTCAAATTAATAAAAAGAATAACTAATCTCGAAATTCGAATACCAAAGATCTGCAACTCGTGACCGAAAAACACTAATAATTCACCCATACCCTACGCGCATTCGTGAATTAATGTGTTATTCGGTAACTCGTTGTAGATTTTTAGATATTCGCATTTCAAGGCTAGTTGTTCTATAAGTATTTTTCTATTCATTAGCAATTTCTTTTTGAAAAGTTTTGTCCAAACCCGGGAAAGTTGACGTTTTGATATTTTGACGTCGACGAAATGTACTGCGAAGTGACGTTTTATGTCACGTGATGTAAGAATATAATAATCAGTCATGGTCTAAGATGTGAGATGGGACAATTCCGCCCGAGGGTTCACATTTTCCAGTCAGAAACGAGGCTTGCCGAGTATCAGGGATTTTCAAATTGAAGCGATGTTAATTTCGACGTTGTCGTACCATTTGTGCGAGGTAGTGTGTTTTCTGACGTTCTAGCATTGTGACGTGATGTTTTTTTGAATTGTTACGTCAAGGTAGGTTATGTGATGTGAGATGCATGAATCTCACAACGGTGACTGTCCCAAACACATAGAAATGTGAGAATATAAATATCAGTCATGGTCTAAGTTGTGAGATGGGACAATTCCACCCGAGGGTTCACATTTTCCAGTCAGAAACGAGGCTTGCCGAGTTTCTGATGATAGAAAATGTGAACCCGAGGGTGGAATTGTCCAGTCTCACATTTTTTACCATGACTGATTATTTTTCTCACATTTCTCGGTCGAATATTTAAAGGAATAAACATGGCCGCCATGACACGAAAATGCGCTCTATTAAACTAGACAACCTAGTGCAAAATGAGTTACATATTTGAAAAGATCGTATGCGTTTTGGTTTTGTACCAAAGGTACAAAACATTAAAAAGATATCTTTTAGGTTGAGCTTCAGGGATTTTCAAATTGAAGCGATGTTAATTTCGACGTTGTCGTACCATTTGTGCGAAGTAGTGTGTTTTCTGACGTTCTAGCATTGTGACGTGATGTTTTTTTTTTGCATTGTTACGTCAAGGTTGGTCATGTGATGTGAGATGCATGAATCTCACACCGGTGAGAATATGACTGTCCCAAACACATAGAAATGTGAGAATATAATAATCAGTCATGGTCTAAGATGTGAGATGGGACAATTCCACCCGAGGGTTCACATTTTCCAGTCAGAAACGAGGCTTGCCGAGTTTCTGATGATAGAAAATGTAAACCCGAGGGTGGAATTGTCCAGTCTCACATTTTTTACCATGACTGATTATTTTTCTCACATTTCTCGGTCGAATATTTAAAGAAATAAACATGGCCGCCATGACACGAAAATGCGCTCTATTAAACTAGACAACCTACTGCAAAATAAGTAACATATTTGAAAAGATCGTATGTGTTTTGGTTTTGGAGGTACAAAACTTCAAAAAGATATCTTTTGGTTGAGCTTCAGGGATTTCGAATTGAAGCGATGTTAATTTCGACGTTGTTGTACCATTTGTGCGAAGTTGTGAGTTTTCTGACGTACTTGCATTGTGACGTGATGTTTTTTTGCATTGTTACGTCAAGGTAGGTCATGTGATGTGAGATGCATGAATCTCACACCGGTGTCTCACACGGAATATGACTGTCCCAAACACATAGAAATGTGAGAATATAACTACATACATTGTATCTTTTATACAGAGAGGTGTCGGATAGGGAAATTCCTGCCGAGTGGCCGCGTGTCTGATATTAAAAAATGTGTGTCTTATACCGCTTGTATTGAGAGAATAATAGGTTCTTACAAGTAAACACGAGTTCAAGGTGTAGACTGGAAATTTAAAATTCACGTCTTTCCCGAGTGGAGGACAGCGAACAGGGGATAGACGGTGAATTTAAATACGAGTTGCAGATTTTCCAATTCTTCACTTTTTAACGAGTACAAGTAGCTATTTCTTCCGTAAATACAAAATTTTGTTATGTGTACGTTACACCTGTTTCATGTGATTGGTCAAAAGGTATGACAGAATTCTGATCGGACATCACAACAGTGGAAGATCGATGCACGTGCAAAGATCTTCAATGGGTCATCTCTCACTGAAAACCCATTTACAACTTGTAACTGAACTACAGCTGTAAATAACTCGTGCACTGCTCGCACTCGTGATTTACTGCGTAGTTCGGTCACCCGCTGTTTATTTCTGGTATTTGAATTCAGCGATTAGTTATAATGAGGGCCGGGCGAGAAGAGTTTTCATATTGAAATTCAAGTATATTGAATATGCATGTTAATATGATGGAAATAATTGTCATAAATGAAGATGATATGACAATAATTTATATTTATTACATATTTTTGATGTTCTCCAATGAGGGGCGAGTAGAGTTTTTATATTGACATTCTATTGAATATGTTAATGTGATGGAAATAATTGTCATAAATGAATATAATATGACAATAAAATAAATATATTATACAATAACTTGAATTTAATACATGCATGGAAGGTATGATTTATCATGACCTAAATAGGATGACATTTTGAATGAGGATACTAAATATAGCAGTTACTACAGTCCCAGTCTGGCTTAAATTTAAGCTGGCGATATTAGCTAGCTAGTTTCAAATTTCTGGCAACGATAAGGCAGTATCCGAGTTACTGTTTAATATTATCAGATGGCGTTATGTAGTTTTCCTTCACGACAAATCTTGCAAATGACAGGCTGCTTTTTTGTTGCCAGTAACATGTCAACTTAGTTGATGCCGTTCTTATCATATTTAGATTCTTTGATATTAAACTTGACGCAGAAGATGTGCACATTTCGTCGCCTTACAACTCATCAGATGTGCTGAAGGCCTAAAATGTTTTTAAAAAATTCAAAAAGGCCAAAAATACCGGAAGTATAAAGCCAAAACCATCTAAGGTTAGAGCTATGCAAGAGGGAGATACTATTTACTATTCACAAACTGTAGTATGTCTGTTACTATTAAAAGTATCACTTAGAGTGACTAAGCGAATCTATTGTCATACAAGAACTTCTTTTACTCAATGGGTGTATCTTTTATCAGCAGAATTTGAGGACTTTGGTCACAAAACCTCATTGTATGACAAGGTGGAAGAGGTTTTAAAATCCATACAAAATCGTGTAGTATTTAAAACAAAGATGTTTATAAATGATGCTGACATGTAACTACAGAATGCCCATAAAATATGTTGGAAGAAGGAATAGATCATATGAACAGTTGTGTGTGTTTTTATCAATTTTATGAACATACTACTCCTCTTCATAAGTAACTACTAGTATTTTTTTTCATTGAAAGAATTTTCAGATTTTGTCTTTTATTCAAGACCACGTTCAATGTAAACTCTGGATATTGATGAGTTATATACTTGTGATTTTTTGCTTGAAAAAAATATGAATCCTTTGTTTGTTTTAAAAATGAGGCGTAGCTCTTAAAGCATCAGTCAGCATTATGACTAATCTTGACAATGACCGTTCATTATTGGTACAAACATTATCGTTGATTATTATACCTCAGTATGTTTTTTTCTGTATTAAAATCAAGACATTAATTTTACTATTTTTTTTACCCGTGATTAGTTTCCAAAATAGTGACCGGTGATTAGTACTGGAAACTATTGACGGTAAAGTGTTTCGGTATAATAAAACAGTTATTTAACAGTCATTTCTGGATATAGCAATTTTATTTGTCCCCTCGATACATTGACTATTTACCTTCGCTACGCGTCGGGAAAATAGGCAGTGTCTCGGGAAAAATAAAATGGCTATATCCCTCAATACTGTTAAATAACTGTATAATAATGAATGACACATGATCACCTTTTATCCAATGGGGATACAGAAATTTTATCCGGTATGAAATAACCAATTATGTTCAGATTTAAAAAGACAACTACCTACACTACCAGAAATCTACGATTACAAAGTTCGCCTCTTTCCCCCACTAATTTTGGCGTGTGGCTTTGTAGCTCCCCGAGATGCACCCTTTGAGCAAGTAATATGATTGAAGGTCGCTTGGTATCGGAGAACTGAACTCTGACATAAAACTTAACCGAAGGCAATGAAGCGCGATAAGTAGGTCATAGTGACCTAATTTTGGTGGGAGGCTGTGTTACTCACCGAGATGCATCCTCACACCCAGTAATATGATGGTAGATCTCTTGGTATTGCAAGTAAAACTTAACCTATGTTAATGAAGCACTATACGTAGGTCAGACTGACCTAATTTTGGTAGGAGGCTGTGTTACCTCCTTAGATACATCCTCACACCAAGTAATATAATTGTAGGTCGCTTAGTATCAGTTGATATATTATTGTATATACTATAAATTTAAATGTTCGTTTTAGTGAGAGAAAAAAATGCACATTTTCTGTTGATACCATTAGTGGCGGACTGTAAGTGCTACAAGTCCCGATGGTTTTTTTTTCGATAATATTGCTGATGAATTGTAAATCCCTTAGTTACTTTTGATACTACATGTACTGCAAATGATCTGACACTACCCTGGGATTATATTTTCGATATCATTGCTCGTTAAGTTGGTTCTTGTGAGAATTGTTTCATACTATTAGTGGTGGACTATAAACTATCGATAATTACTTACATTGTAGGTGGTCTGTAATTACCCTTGAGTTATTTTCGATACTATTGGCAAAGGACTTTAAGTTCCTCTGGGTTATTTTATGACACCAGTGCTGATGGACTCCAAGTTCCGGGAGTTATTTTTCGATAATGTAAGGCCATGGGATTATTTCTAATATAAGCACTAGTTTTTATATAATTATACTTTATGATTGCAGGTGTCTGTAAATGTTATTTTACAGCACCATTGCAGGTGGTTCGTCACTCCACAAGGCTTTTAAGAGAGTTATCGATATCATTTGAACTTGGCTTAAAGTCCTACTAACTTTTCGTTTAGTCTCGATTTGACTCAAAATATTTTCATTTGAAAAATCTATAATTTTAAGTATTCCTAGTGAATTTGTCCTGGCATGTATACATATTTGTTAACTTCTTTTAAATTTCTCTTGGACACTGTTTCGGATTTCTACAATGCTCACACGGTGCACCAAAAAGTGTCAGGCCACTTCCTATCTTAACCATTGATTTTTTTAATCTTTAAATATTTACCTAATTTTTATCGTACACGATTGTATGCAATGTATTTTTATGTTTTATGCCATTTCGCCTTTTCGCGTTTTCTCCTTTCACTTTCACGCGAAATCTGGAAATCGGGAAATCGAGAAATCGAGAAAGCGCAATCGGGAAATCGAGAAATCGAGAAAGCAAAATCGGGAAATCGGGAAATCGGGAAATCGAGAAATCGAGAAAGCAAAAGCGAGAAATCGAGAAAGCGAAAACGCGAAATCTATTTCATTTCCCGTTTTCGCGTTTTCGCGATTTTGGTATCTTAATTTCTCGATTTCGCGTTTTCGCTTTCTCGATTTCTCGATTTCCCGATTTCTCAATTCCTCGATTTCTCGATTTCCCGATTTCTCGATTTCTCAATTTCTAGATTTCGCTTTCTCGATTTCCCGATTTTCCGATTTCTAGATTTCTCTATTTCCCGATTTCGTGTTTGCAAAGTGAAAGGAGAAAACCCGAAAACGCGAAAAGGCGAAATGACCGCATCCGGCCACCATAACAAACAGAAGTTATATGCTTAAATATTAGGTTAAAGTTGTCTACCCGCAAAGTCGTGAATACAGGCGATTTCACTATATTGGAATATTGCCAAGAAGCCTTAAAGGAGACTCAGAACCAAAACCGTTGTATACTGTCATATGAAAGGAGATACATGAAGATAAACACACTTACAGGAAAAAAATGGTTTGGGTTCTAAGTGTCCTCCACGTTGAAAGACTGTCTTAAAACATTAATTTGGCAAATTTGTTTAAAATGTCTCCCAAAGCGATATTCAGGTATGTAAAAAAAAGTTTTAGCAACTTATTTGTAAGTTATTATTAGCAAATCTTCAGAGACCACATACTAGGCTATGCTCCTACAAATGTTGAAGGGCTTTGAGCGAAGTTTCTGAAAATGGCCCTAGAAGTAAAATAAATGCAGGGGAATATGGCCTTACTTCTTTAACATAAGCAGTTCGGTTGATGTTGCGTGGGGTGGAGAGCTATGGTAACAGGGGCTTTTGAAGTCGAGTGGGACTGAGGAAGGTACTACATATAGTAGCTCGGCTACTGTTTATACTGCAGCAGAGACATAAAACATTACCTGTATTTTTTTGTTATTTCAATAATCTTACTTTAATGATACTAGCGATCTCCCAAGCCACTTCTATTTTTTCAAATTTATTATACTAATGCGTAATTCTGCATTATGTTCAAGTTTCCTTTTCTTAATTAAAAAAAAAAATTAAACTAAATATCAGATATTGTGAAATAACATCATAATGTTTTAGTTGATTCTTTTATGAGCAAATAATAAAACAAATTCTAACGATAAACGCGTACATAACAATTTCTACGCAACATAGGGATCTGTCATAGGGGTTCGATTGCTATTTTTGTTATCTAACATTTTTTTTAATGATTCCATGAATGAAATAGAAATTCTAGTGACAGACCTATATCCCTCAAATATACATACACAGACATAATGAACCTTAACTAATAAAAACATCCAACCAATTTAAAGGGAATACACATGTGCAGAGTTAATCTGAAATGTTTAAGCCAAGAGAATTAATAATATTTTTCTTTTTCTGAATCTTTTATTTTTTTCTGGAAAAAAATATAAAAAATAAGCTTACCGTGATCTTCGTCTGCCATGTTCAACAGGGTTTTACAGCTCACTGATGTGTGACAATAACTGGTTTTATATAACGTAACTTAATACTCAACAAAAGGCTTATGTAATTTAGTATTGCATTTGTTTACGCAAATCTTGATGTGCATACTACATTGCCATGAACTTTTAAAATTTAAAAGGGCAGACCAATTTGTAAAAAAAATTATTATTGTAAGTTTGGAAGGTTGACGGTCACTGTGTCACTACTGTCAACCTAAAAAACTGAATGTAAAGTGTACACTGGACTGTTAATCTTTTAACGTGAAGAAGAGCTAATAAATGACTCAAAAGCAAATAATTTTTAATTATAATGATAATAGTTTCATTGAAAAAAATATATTATAAAAGGACTACTTCTCAAAAGATTGTATGAACAGCGACCAAGTAGGCATGATCTAATGCCTGTTCCCATAGATCTTAATTAATCATAATTATAAAATAAAAGGAATGAAAGATAGGATATTGGATGTAAAGCATTATCTGGTTACTATGTTAACAGTCTGAACTCTTTCTTTCTCATTTTATTGCCATACTAGTTATTTACAACCTTTTACATGTTTTATGTAAAATGTAAAATTATAATTTGATAAGTCTCAGATAAAAGTAAATATTGGCAACATTATGCTTAGTGTTTTATTAAAAAATGAATGAATATACCAATGTTTTCATGTTAATTTAAAAGAGAACTTTGTTGTATCATTACATGATTTTCCAAGGTAAAAAGACAAAAACACCAAACAAACAAACAAATAAAAGTAGAATATATTATGAACATTTTGTAGCCATATACTGAGGGATGGCGATGGCAAATCAATATCATTGAAAGGTGAAAGACTCAGTCTCACTACACAAACATTAGTTACTTCCCATACAAGATAATACGTCAGACAGGAAAGGCAAAGGACATTTTCAAACAACACCGAGGCAAATGAGTTCTATACACACTGGGGGAAATAAAATAGCAGCAAAACTAGTTTCATTAACAACCATTCATTAGAGAGCCTTAAGCGTCATTCCACCTGTTTTCAGTCGAAGATTACTCAACAAAGATAAAATCAGACCTGCAAAAAAAAATGCTTTAAAGGGACAGCAGTGAAGTGAGGAGGTTGTGAAGACTGTAGCAATTCTGATAGAAAATGTAAACTTTGTAATAAATAGGAACATGATTCATATGCATCCCTTGAACAGCCAAATTCTTCCATTCCAGTAATGAGACCTTACGATAGAAGATTGGATGGATGGATGGATTGTTTAACATCCAGTGGCAACAATTAGGTGCATATCAGGACGAGAACATGTTGATATGATATGAATATGATCCCTGCTTTGTACTAGACAGACACACTGAGCCGGATTTTTAATGTGCTACCTCACGATGTAACTGTCCATAGGAACACATTATGATATCAGATATATTTTTGTCTTGTTTTCGTTGTTCTACGGAGTTTGTCAGTTGTTTCGATTTTTCCCTCCTTTGAATATCCCTTTGGTATTTCATGACTTTACATATCACCCTACTCGGACACATAGTACTGACTCCGGGCCGACCAGTCGATCTTTGCTCTTACTCCTAGATGCCGCGTGTTTGGCGAAGAAGAAGCATATACCAATTTTAATGTATCTGGTTCGACCCGGCCGGGCATCGAACCCACGACCTTCCGCAGTCGAGGCGAACATGCTACCACGAGACCACCGAGGCGGTAATAGAAGATTGGAGAAGGCCGGTAAAACAGAAACCTACTTTTTCATTGGTTCCCCATCTAAATGTTAGGTAACAAATGATAAATGAGTAAAACAAATTTCCTTTTAAATAAACAGACACAGTGTAAACAAATTATCACGGTTGTTAAAAGAAAAATCTTGTGACAGAGAATGTACTCTTACACATGATCAGACAAGACATTAGAGAATCTGTACTGGTGTCGACAGTTTATTATGCAAAGTACATTTTTATGTCTCTTTGTGAACTGACAAATTGTTGTAAACAGGTTAAATGCCATCCAGTTACGTAATTTCTAACCTTTATTGTCTGTTATCTTACTTATAATATATCGTGTTTTATTTAATTTCTCATTACCCATTAAGCTGAGCAGTGGTAGATTTCGGTCACTAAAAATAAACTGTAGGTACTATAACGTACTAAAATTCTGTAAAGTTTTTAGCGTTTTAATGAATGGCAGTTTCTAAATTCCTCATGAAAAAATAACTTTCATACATTTTAAACTCAGGGAGACCGGAAAAAATGTACAATTGTGTCAAGATAAATCTGTAAAATAACATGAACTATACCTGAAGCACAAGAACACAGCATGGTAGAAATTTTAATAAAGGGCTTCACTAAGCGCAGCATGATACGACCAAAGCATGCTTTTTTGCACCTTTAACCCCCTGTATCTCATGAACTGTTTTAAAAAGAGAGTAAATATTTTTTGACATACTACTGAAAGTACGCATCAGGATGAATTAAAAGAAAAAATCTGCAATGAAATTGGATGAAAAATAAAAAAAAATTGTTTTTTTCCAAAATTGTTAACTTTGACCCCTTGTATCTCAGACAATAAAAGATATAGAATAAAATAGTTGACATAATAATGAAAGCATTCATCAAGGTGAATTAAGAGAAAAAATCCTAATAAGAATTGGATGAAATATTTAAAAAAAATTACATATCAATGCATATTGTTTTTTGGCCCTTTTAACCCCTTATATTTCAAAAACCATAAAAGATAAAAGAAATATGTGGACATTCTACTGGAAACATCCGTGAAGATGAATTAAAAGAAAAAAATCTACATTAAAATTGGATGAAAAATAAAAAATTTAGGCATGCTGCAAAATGTCTAATTTTTGGCCCCTTTGATCCCTTTTATCTTTACGGTGACAAAAAAAATACACAAAAATGCCTTGAGTAACTTTTATTTCTTATGAAGAACTGTTTTAAAAAAATCATCAAAATCGGATAAGAAATAAAAAAACTTTCGAAAATAAAGGTGTTATGTGTAAAAACCCTAACTGTCTACGGACGCCGACGTACGACGACGACGACAGGATAATACCATAATACGACCACAAATATATGCGGTCGTATATAAATGTGGTAGTAGATATAATTATGTAAGTATCTACCAAAAGGCAGCAATGTCTACATTGGTGCTTAAGCTCGGGAAGAATGTTTAACAAAACCCATCGACACAAACAGTCTCAGACATTTATTTCCACTCTACATCTCCAAGAATGTATCACACCCTTCAAAACCACATTTGCGGACAAGTTTTATTTTGAACACAAACAAAACCGTATTAAAAAAATTCTATCTTCAAATATGTTCAAGATGATTGCCGTGTTAAATATCGGGAAAACATGCTTAAAATATATTGTTTATATGTTAAGTTACTTTTCTCCAGTTCCATTGCCAACAAAAGTTGTGAGTGTTACCAAAATCGTCAATGTGCTGTCAGAGCTATTAATAGTCTGACCTATTTCAGTGCACTTCACCCACTGCACCCAAAATCCTCAAATAGACGTGTAAATTCAGGATCTGAATACCAATTACCTCTGATTGTTGTACAATCTAGGATACAAATATACAGTAGCATTACAGGAGACTATAATATTGCATAAAATGGAAGTTTTAGAAGGAAAATTGTGAATACCAAAACTGCAAACCATAATCAATAAATTAGAAATACAACTTTCAACAAATTTGAAGTTCATACAGGACAATTCCAGAAAACAGGCAAAAAGAGATACTAGAGACTCCCAGGGCCTGTATCGCTCACCTGGATTTAATCTGCCAATCAATGACCATAATAGCAGTAACAGAAAGTCTACATGGTCGGTAATTTGGATCAGTAGGCATTTTTTTTTATATTTTTACCACTGCCGCCAAAATAAGTTTACACCGGGTCAACTTTCAAACAAAAAGACTTTATGAAGTTAATTTTCTCATCCTGTCCAAGTTAAGTATTGGTGACCGTTCTTAGTTGACAGTCTTCGTTTTAGGATAAGTATCATTGCTGCGAGCTTCGGTTCCTTTTGCTTAGTAGTTTCAGGGCGCACAATCAGGAGAATTATCTACATGGGTCCTTGGTAGGTGGTCAGGTTCATCAGACAAAATTATGAAAAAGGATCTTGGTTGGCAGTCTGGTTTATCAAACATTCTGAAAGAGGACCACCTAAGGAACATAGCTACCCAGTTGATTGCCTCTGTGATTTCAAACAAAAAGGTTTTAAAGTGGATTTTCCAATATTTTCCTACAATGCACCCGATTTCAATATTTGCTTTCAGTGTTTATATTTGCTTTCAAATGTTTATACAATTAGTTGACTATGCTCTTACTGTTTCGGGGGTAAAAAAAGTGGCATTTAATATTGGTCACAAATATTTTAGAAGTGTTTTTGGGGAATTTTACATTTGTAGAAGTTATGCTAAAATATTTAACCTTGTCAGGCAGATTTATTTGGAACTAGAGGCTCCTAGGAGCCTGTATCACTCACCTGGAAATCATTTGCAGACTAAAATGTTTGACTATGTCCATCTTGACTGGAAGTCTGGAAGATTGCTGTCAATTTCCAATTGGCTGACTGGTTTTGCCAAATTGTTTACTGGTTTCAAACGAGAAGATCTTTCAGTGAATTTTCCAAGAAGGCCCTATGTTAAAATATGTTTGGTTTTGGGGGCAATCTTGGATAGTGTGCGGTGTCAACGGATACAATTCTGATAGAGGACCAAATAAGGACCATTACAGCCAACTTTTGTTCTATTTTGCATTATGGTTTCACAAAAGAAAATCTTTAAATAAATTACCAATAGGGTCCTATGTTAAGCTATGTTCAGCTATGGCCGTCACCTTGGATGGAGGGAAGGGTCACCAGATACATGTCTGAAAACAGACTACCTAAGGACCATTGCTGCCAATTTTTGTACCAATTGGCCAAGTGATTTCACATAAGAATATCTTTAAGTAAATTTCCCATAAGGTTCTATGTTAATCTATGTTCGGCTCTGGCGACCTTCTTCCATGGAAGGCGGGTCATCGGATATAATTCTGAAAGAGGACCACCTAAGCACTAGTGCTGCCAAGTTTTGTTCCAATTGTTCCATTGGTTTTAGACAAGAAATTCTGTAAGTTAAGTTCCCTTAGAGTCCTATATTAAACTATGTTCGGCTCTGGTGGACATCTTAGATGGTGGGCGGGGTCATCGGATATAATTCTGAAAGAAAACCACCTAGGACCATTGCTGCCAAGTTTTGTTCCAATTAGCCAAGTGGTTTCAGACAAGATCTTTGAGTAAATTTCCCATAAGGTCCTATGTTCGGCTCTGGCGTCCATCTTGGATGCCGAGTGGGGTCATCGGATGCAAATCCGGAAGAGGACATTCTCACACCATCATTATCTTGAACGACTAAAGTGAGCCACACATCGTAGAAATTGAAGTCATCAGCAATGGAGGAATGTTATCTTTTCATACGAAAGTCGTTACTGAATTTCAACGGTAAATGGCAGAACAAGACTGGTTGAAAGATATACAGATGCTTGATGGAAAGATATGAATGGGAAAGTCCGAGCATTATGGTGTAGAGCGGAATCGGCTTGAAAAAGAAACCTGGGACTGTTGTCTTCCCAAATATGGGACAAGTAACGATTTTGTATTAACGTGTCCATCCCACTTTAAACGGAATAAGATTAAAAGAGTTTAGATGTCTAAAACATTTAGGTCAAATGAGTTCTTTTTATACAAAACAATATTTTTAGTTCTCTAATCTTTTAATTTTTTCTGAAAAAGGGGTTAACGCATTCCTCGTCTTCCATGCTCAACATCATTTTTCAACTCAATGATGTGTGACAGTAACTGGCATGTATATGAGAATCTTGATGTGTAGATTTCATTGCCCATGTTGCCTTGAACTGTGAAAAAGTGAAAACTTGATTGTTTTGTTTGTTAGTTTTTATGATTGAAGGTTGAATGTTATTATGTCACATTTGTCAACAGAAGATACTAAATTTAAAGTCTACACTGGACTTTTAATCTTCTAATAAATGATTAAAACGCAAATAATTATAGTTCATGATGATGATTCATTGAAAAGGTATGTTTGAGAATTGTTTCCATAAAAGGACTATCTTTCAAAACACTGTGTGGACAGCGACCGTGGAAGGTACATGTATCATAATAGAATAAAAATAGATATAAAGGGACAACTAATCCCATTTATAACAATGAATTAGACCGCCATTACATTCATTCCATGTTATCCCAGTCAAAAATTCGAAGATAAAATCAGAGCTACCATAAATGTTTTAAGCGAAGACCAGTAATAAAAGTGTGAGATCGTGCACTTGTGAAGACTGCAGCAATTCTGGTCAAAAACACGAACTTTATAAAACATAAGATCAGGATTTATATGCATTTCTTGAACAGCCAAATTCGACCATTCCAGTCTTGGTCAGTCTTGAGACTTAACGACAAAAGATTGAAGAAAATGGTAAGAGTCAATAACACAAATGAGACACTTTTTTTTTAAACTGGCCAATCTGATCAAATTAGACAGTTAAGAAAGAAGACAGCGCTAACATCCGGAGACAAACAATCTAAGATTGTCAATGCTGGTCTATCATGATAGGAGTTGTTGCGTTAGGTATGAAATTTCTATCTTTCACGCAATGTTTAATTTGGTAGCACATGATTAATGTTAAAACAAATATCCTTTTAAATCAACAGATTATCTGGGTTGCTAACAAAAATATTGCGAGAGTGAATGTACTTGAACTTCGCAATCTAACAATCTTTTATTCTACAACGCACATTCTTACGTCTCCTTGTGAACTGGTAAAATATCAGTGAAAACAAGTTATAAATAACATCCAGTTATGTAATTCTTTATTTGCTGTACATGCAAATCATGTCTAACCTTGATTTTTTGTTACCTTATCGAGTTACCCTTTCAGTGTAAAAGTGGTTTATTTAATTTCTCATTTTATCAAACTGAGCGGTGTGATAGTTTTCGGTCACTAGTCACTTCAACATACTAAAAATCTTTAAAAAAAAATTGCTGTTTCTTATATGACAGTTTAGAAATTTCTCATGAAAAAAATACAAATGTACAACTGTCAAAGATTTATAAACCATACAAAGACTGGATTAAATGGACAATTGTGTCTTTACTTACCAAGTGTCTCACATACTTGTGCAACCGATTTCTTGATGAAAAACTCCATATATACTTCATTACTATTCTGTACAAGAATACCGAAGCGACAATAACAGTAGGAAAAGTCCGTAAATTTGAAATCCAAGGAAAAGACAAAGTCATGAGAATGGAAAACAACAAACTCCAGACTAACAAATGTAAAACAAAAGAAATAAAAACATATAATAAACTAAATAAAAAAAAGAAGACAGCACAGAAACTAAAGCACTAGCAATGTGAACTGCCATAAAAATAACATTGAAGTATGTCTTAAAAGTCAACATGTATCAAACTTTCGGAAACAGAACTTGCACATATTCTGCAACATCATATTTGTGTGTGGTGAGGTCATATTGTTGACTTTGAGGTCCCTAATGATGGGGTAGAGGAAATACTATCTCTCAGTACTTAATGAAAAACTACCTTCAACTTGAACCTTAACCTGGATTCTAAAATTGAAATTCTTTAAAGAAATTCAAAGTCGATGACCCATGACCTCAAGGTCATAGCATCCGTTTCTCATCAAAATGCTGCTGTTCATATCACAAGCTATCAATGTACAAAATTCATGATGATACCATAACTCCTTAATGGACAAGAGTGGACACAAAATATGTCTCGCCTGTCGTGTATTTCTAATGAAAGTAAATGCTATCAGACATACATTATAAATTTTAAGCTGTAAATAATGAGAAAATGAGGTCAAGGTCAGATGACACCTGCCAGTTGGACATGTACACCTTACAATCTTTCCATACACCAAATATAGTAGACCTATTGTATACAGTATTCAAAAAACAGGCCAAAACACATAAACTTAACTATAACCACTGAACCATGAAAATGAGGTCAAGGTCAGATGAAACCTGCCAGTTAGACATGTACACCTTACAATCCTTCCATACACCAAATATACTAGACCTATTGCTTAGAGTATCTGAGATATGGACTTGACCACCAAAACTTAACCTTGTTCACTGATCCTTGAAACGGGGTCGAGGTCAATTGAAAACTGTCTGACGGGGATGAGGACCGTGTAAGGTACGCACATACCAAATATAGTTATCCTATTACTCATAATAAGAGAGAAATTAACATTACAAAAAATCTTAACTTTTTTTTCAAGTAGTCACTGAACCATGAAAATGAGGTCAAGGACAATGTACATATGACAACTTCGTAACATAAGGCATCCATATACAAAGTATAAAGCATCCAGGTCTTCCATCTTCTAAAATATAAAGCTTTTAAGAAGTTAGTCAACGCCGCCGCCGGTTCACTATCCCTATGTCGAGCTTTCTGCGACTTAAGTCGCAGGCTCGACAAAAACTGCCTTAAACCTGAACCTTGACCTGGATTCTACAAAGAAATTCAAAGTAGATGACCCATCAAATTGCTGCTGTTCATATCACAAGATTTCCATGTACAAACGTTCAGGATGATACCATAACTCCTTCACGAAAAACTACATTAAACCTGAACCTTAACATCGAACGGACTGACGGACGGAAGGACGGACGCACAGGCGGGGCATTATAATACAATAATTCATTACGACTGTTTCAAACAAAAGGTAGTGCAAAAAATTTATCTCCACACTATGTATCACTAAATGATCTCCTTCCGTCCGTTTAAAACCACTAGGAGTACATTATATTAGCTGACAAGTGTTAATTTTAACACGCCCTTAAACAAAACCTGTCTAGAAGTTTCAGTCTTTCAGTCTGTTCAAACTGATTGCAGTCGTGCTAAATATCGGCAAAACATGTATGCTGTTCAGCTACATTTATATTTACTTTGCCAACAAACATTTGGGCGTCATCAATATCGAGCAAAAGGTCCGCTCTATTTCAGTGGATTTTGAACAGATATATATCATGTTAAGGAGGGGTATTTGCGAAAAATACCAGTCGAGAGAATGTTAAATTTCGCAAGCCGTAAGGCGAGGGAAATTCATTCTCAAGACTGGTATTTTTCGCAAATACCCCTCAAGAATAATATTTTCCCGCGGTTCTTTTTCAGTATAGCGGGAAAATATTGTATTGTCGGTTCGGAAGGTTGTATGCTAATTAGCTTGTGTTAGTATCGACCAATGAAATGGTCGGAAATTTATCCGGGTATTTGATTGTATTTGTGAGCAGGTCACTTTCTAGCCGCCGACCGAGTAGGCTTGACTCAAAATGGACGCCGGCTTAGTCGACACGATAAAACATGAAGTACAGAGGGCCATTCAAAATTCGCAAGACCAGCTCCTGAATAGCTTATCTTCTCTCGTAGATAAACGTTTGGACGGTGTGGAAAGAAATATCCAAGAAAACCAAAGGAAGCTTTCCGATACTCAGATCGCCAAGATAGACGAAACCATGACCGGTACTTATAAGTTTAAGAAGAGAGGAAATGAAGAACAGTATAAACATAACCAGAAAGTGTATTCAAAGATGCAGGAAGCCAACAGTCAACTAGAAACCGATAATTTGACCAGTGAAAACGTTTCGAATGCGAAGAGGAAAATTTGTGAAGGTATGAACTTGGTGAAAACCCGACAAAAACACATCAAAATAGCAGATTCGTCAGAGGCCGGTTGGCGCACAGTAGATGAATACGTAGCGAATCCGTTGGCAGAAGATTCGGACGATGAAAAAAGGATTTAGAAAGCACAAAGCAGAGCAGAAAGCAAATTGAAGAAAGAAAAGGCGAAACGGAAAACTGATCAACGACCAAGTCCGTACAAGAAACCTGGAACTTTTAGCAACATACCAACTAGAATTCAGTCAACATTTCGTCCCGGGAGATGTTTTAACTGTAATGAAAGGGGGCATTGGAGGAGGGAATGCCCGCACGCCACTGTAGAGACAAAAGATAAGATAAGTAGTAAAGCTTATTTATTTTTCAATTCGAGTACACCTCAGGTTAAAGAATGCAAGTCACATGACACAAACAAACTAGGCAATACACATACTACAACTGATAGTAATAAGAGTTGCTCAGGTGGAAATTTTCATTCACCTGTAGGAAGGTTATTAGAGAACGTTGATAGTTGGAGAGATATTGGAGCAAATACATATATCATAGATATTATTGAGAACGGGTATAAAATTCCATTTTTGACATTGCCGCAAAATGTTGAATTAGAAAATAATAGATCAGCACGGAACAATTCAGAATTTGTTTCTAGCGAAATTAGTAAGCTATTAGATAAAGGGTGTATTAGTCAAGTTAATGAAAAGCCCTTTGTCATAAACCCATTGACCGTTGCAAATAATAAAGGTTCAAAATTACGTTTGGTCCTAGACGCTAGACACATTAACCCACATCTATTCAAATTTAGATATAAGTACGAAGATGCAGTAACAGCCAGACAAATGTTTAACACTTCAAATTACATATTTTCTTATGATTTAAAGAGTGCGTACCATCATATTAGGATTTTTGATACAGATAAAACTTATTTAGGCTTTAAGTGGGAAGGTAATTATTTTGTATACAACGTACTGCCCTTTGGATTATCCACTAGTGGATACATTTTTAGCAAAGTGGTAAGAGAATTAGTAAAATACTGGAGAGGTAAAGGCTTAAAAATAGTTATGTATTTGGATGACGGATTAGGAGGGGCAGATTCTTATGAACAAGCGCTGGCTACTAGTGATTATATCAGGTATGATTTGGGCAAGTTTGGTTTCGAGATCGCACAAGAGAAGTGCAATTGGTCACCCGTTCAACGTCTGGAGTGGTTAGGCTTCGACTGGGACACAAAGGCAGGTATTATCAGAATTTCAGAAAAGAGAATAGGAAAAATTAAAAACTCGTTAAGCGAGTTGATAAACACTTACGACAGCGGAATAGTGTATTACAAGGTAAGATTCCTGGCTAGTATTGTTGGACAAATTATTTCAACACAGGCAGTCTTTGATAATCAGGCAAGACTTAGAACTAGGTTCTTGTATGACTGTATTTTATCGAGGGCTAGTTGGAATGCCAATATTATGGTAAGCAGTTATGCTGTTAAGGAATGCACGTTTTGGTTAAATAACGTGGATAGGATGAATGAAATAGGAACAAGTTTTTGTCATTTGACATTTAATGATAGGCAAGACTTTCACATTTTTTGTGATGCATCAGATACAGGTTATGGTGGTCATTTGACCACTGGTTCAGAGGACGAACCATTTGAGTTCTATGGCAGTTGGTCCATAGAGGAAAAGGAACGGAGCTCTACTTGGAGGGAGCTCGAGGCAGTTAAAAAGGTGTATTAAAAATTTTATCGAGCTAATCAGAGGTAAAAAAGTAAGAGTATATACAGACAATAAAAACGTCCCACAAATTATTCTAGTGGGAAGTAGAAAATCCATCTTACACAAAGATGTTATGGAAATTCATGATATTTGCGATAGCAATTCTGTTGTACTTAGTACAGTTTGGATACCTAGAGAGAGTAACAGTAGGGCAGATAATCTGAGTAGGAGATCAGATTGCGATGATTGGGAAATTCAAGACTGGATTTTTCAATACTTGGAGAAAAAATGGGGACCACACACTTCAGACAGGTTCGCACAAGATTACAACTCAAAGTGCAAACACTTTAATTCGAAATTTTGGTGCGTAGGCACATCCGGTATAGACACATTTACACAAACTTGGTATGATAAAAACAATTGGTTAGTTCCACCGCCTAGCCTTATACCACAGACACTTAACAAGTTACAGGACGAGAGAAGTAACGGTACTTTAATAGTACCTGAATGGACATCGGCTCCCTTTTGGCCAATGTTGTTAAATAATCAGAACGGTTTCAAAGGTTTTATTTGCGACTATGTATATTTCCAAGGAAATGATTTGACCAAAAGAGGAAGGGGTCAAAACGGAATTTTTGGCGATGGGTATTTGAAATTCAGATTATTAGCTTTAAGGATACAGTATTAAGATGAAATATATTTATATGTTCTTTCAATTATTTAACAGGTATCCAGTTAGAGCAGAATGTGAGAATTGCAGTTGAGGACAGCGGTGTGAGACCAGACAGTCGTTTATATACTCTTTTCCCACAGATGTGTAACATTTTATTGAACAGTAAAAGTGACAATACGGTAAAATCCTATTATTATTCGTTTAAAAGATGGGAGCGTTTCATCACAGATCATGGACATAGTGCTTTACCTGCGCAACCCGTACATGTAGCGCTTTATTTGACTAGTTTACTAAACGACGGCGCATCTCGTCATCCTATTATTAACGCTGTATATGGTATAAAATGGGCACATAACATTAATGGACTCCATGATCCTACAGAGAACCATTTCGTTACTTCTATTGTGGAAGCATCTAAACGTACTTGTGATAAGCCTTGTAACAAGAAAGAACCTATTTCATCTGACGTTTTAATCACACTTTGTGAAAAATTTAAAGATTCTCAAGATTTACTAGTTATTAGAGACTTAACTATGATGCTTATTAGTTTTTCAGGTTTTCTTAGATACGACGAACTTCGGTCTTTACGTTTTAAAGATGTGAACATTTTTGATGATTATTTAGTTTTGAATATTCAAAAAAGTAAAACTGACCAATATCGTCAAGGTAATGAGATACTTATTTCTAAAGGGCTCACTGCAGCATGTCCTTATACTATGTTTTTAAGGTACATAAACTTAGCAGATTTTGATGGTATGTTTAACAAATATTTATTTAGACCTGTATATAGATCTGGAAGTGTTTGTAAGCTTATTAACAAGGATAAACCATTGAGTTACACAGCAGCTAAAGAAGCTTTGTTACAGAGAGTCAAGTCTGTTTCTCCTCAGTGCAATATTGGCCTTCATTCTTTTAGATCTGGAGGGGCAACAGCCGCAGCAAATTCAGACGTTCATGAAAGGTGCTTAAAAAAGCACGGTAGATGGAAGTCTGATAGTAGTAAGGATCGTTACATAGTTGACTCTACAGATAAACGTTTACAAGTATCTCAGAATTTAGGTTTATAATTCATAGGCCCCCCTTCTTTGTATTTTTCTATCCACTGCGGCGGGCTGTCGGCAAACTGATATTTGCCTTTGTTGTTTTCAGTTATTAATGTACATGGTTAGTTATGAGCAAATAGTATTTGCTGTCTGGTGTACGGTTACAAGGAGTATAGATAATACTAATATTTTCCCGCGGTTCTTTTTCAGTATAGCGGGAAAATATTGTATTGTCGGTTCGGAAGGTTGTATGCTAATTAGCTTGTGTTAGTATCGACCAATGAAATGGTCGGAAATTTATCCGGGTATTTGATTGTATTTGTGAGCAGGTCACTTTCTAGCAGCCGAACGAGTAGGCTTGACTCAAAATTTATTTTAAATTTTGTGTTTTTCTTAGAATTTTTTTATTTCATTTTCTCGCAAGTAAGATGAGGTCCGAACATCTTATCCTGAGATAGGCTTGTGCATTTGTCTTCGGATACAGGTTTCCAATTTAATCTTATTTGGTTTTTCCTGGACGGCCCTGGCTATCCGTGAAGGATTTTACTTGCGATTTCATTCTGCGATAGTAGTTCAACGTCAGAATTTCCTACTTATATTTCAGTTGTTTAAAGAATTTTACTGCTCTGTAGTTTGTTACACATTCATGTATGTATGTATATTTGAATAATACATCCGGCGTCCATCCACTGCGGCGGGCTGTCGGCAAACTGATATTTGCCTTTGTTGTTTTCAGTTATTAATGTACATGGTTAGTTATGAGCAAATAGTATTTGCTGTCTGGTGTACGGTTACAAGGAGTATAGATAATACTATGCTATATCTGCTTAATTACACCGAATGTTAACGTACAAAACGCATTGATGTTCGTGACATAAAACGCATTGATGATCGTGACATTACAAGCGTCCAGTCGGATAGAGTATTTTTTGGCAAATACCACGGCAGAGAGGGTAAAAAAGGCATATCCTTTTTGCATATACCCCGGCGCTGTTTAAAAACAGCCATATTGGAAAAATTTGTGAAAGGGGACCATCCAAGAAAAAGTTTGCTGGATCTCAACTGCTACAGTACTTTCAGACCAGATTTAAAAATAATTTGGGCTGATTTTTTCTATTTCTTATAACGATGACCATATTTTTCAAGGGTCCGAGGTGCAAATTCCCCCCCCCCCCTCCCCCAACCCCCAATTATAGATAATATTTTAGTAACGGCTGTCATATTGGAAAAAGGCAGGACCCCAGAAAACAAGTTTGAAAGGGGAACACCAAAGGACCAACTGACCCAGTGGTTTTAGAGGAGAAGATTTTTAAAGGGAAGTTTACACCAGAAAACACGCCAGGTGATGGCAGTAACTCAAATGGCCCTTTGAGTCAGGTGCGCTAAAAGGAGTAGATAATATCAGAATGGGTTTATTCTGAAAGGTGATTGATTCAATTCCAAAATAGAAAAGACGGCCAGTTGGTACAAAAGAAGTATCGGTCTGCGATGTTGCTAGAACAATATCCGCTATCCACCATACAAATTTCTTTTATATGGCAGAATAGGTTCCGTCTGTGAAAACCTATATATTCACTGCCTAATGATGGCTTACTGTCCAACGAATTCTTTTAAACTCCTAATAATTCTTTCAAAATATATCGAGTACAATCTATTTAATATGAGAAGTGACACAATAGAAAACTCCAAATGCTGGACTATACACCAACAAACCAGCATTTCGAACTGTTAGGAAGAATATCTTCCATTTAATGTTAATTAAAAGAAATCGCCAATTAGCAAAGCAGTTATGACAAGAGCTTCATTAAAATTCGGTAATATCCAAAGCTTTATCTTATCTTACAATTTTAACTAGTACAACACATACAAAATAACGAAAAATTATCGTTGTGAAGACCAAAAACTGTAACTCGTGGCCACGTGACAATGAGTCATGGCCACGGTTTAATAAGTCGTAGCCATGAGATGGAAAATGGTGGTCTGAGTTAGTAATATAGGCTCGAGAATATAGGCCACGAATTTATACGTCGTTGCCACGAGTTATAACTTTTTTCTACAAAATAGCTATCGCTTGACTCAAATACTAATAGCGAGCTGGGTTTAAGGCGAATCCATATCAGATAATATCAGTTCCCGTACAGGATGAATAAAGTGTACAAGCCATAAAGCTGTGGGGCGCCATGGTGTAGTGGTTAGCGCATCGGACTACGAAACTAAAGGTCCCTGGTTTGATTCCCGTTCGGGATGAAAATTATAAGGATCAAATCGACACCTTTTGCGAGGATGGTCTCGGTCTCGACAAATTGCCGTCCTGTGTTAAGCGAGAGCAACACCCATTAGCACGTTAAAGACTCCTCTGTAGATGTCGAAAAGAGTAGGCTAAAATGCCACTATAGGGGCCAATCTCGCACCCGTCAAGTTGAGAGGGATTAGTATAAGTTGATAGTTTCCCAATCCACTATAAATAAATAAGTTTAAACTAAAGCTGTGCTCAGTGTTACAGACTTTTGTCAGAGATATCAAAACGGGTGACTCTAATACATATAGAGTAAATGAGCATATGATAATTAGTTATAAAAAATCTATGACTTTAAAACTTAATTCATAAGACCATTAGTTGCTGAAAGCATTTGTTTTTTATATAAGTATGCCTTTTTCCCAATCATTACTTCCTTTTTTTATTTGATCTTTTTCATGATAAATGCACACAGACAAAAGATCCAACTGCAATGAATGACTTTAATGTCATTTGAAGGTTTACTCGAATTTTTGTAATTAAAAAGAGATGTTTCTACATATATGCAGCATAAACCAAAATAGTCATGATATTTTTATGATTGGTAGCATATTGGACATTTTCTCCATGTTTTTACTGTTTTCGAAATATTTGGATTTTTCCATTTTTTTCGTTTCAAAAATCGGTTAGTATCACCCAAAACGATATTCAGATTTAATAGTACTGCATCTTGAGTTATATACTTGTTTGGCACTTTTAATCATTGCAAAAATAATACGAGGACAAATATCAGGCATTTCAGAAGCAATTAAATATTTTTTGTATTATTTCAAAATGATCCGTGAAGGTAAAAAAAATCAGGGCAAAATAGTCCTACTTATTTCTATTCAGGTAATCTCCAAGGATTTTGAAGTGGGTTAAAGTTTACAACTGATAAAAGTTCAAAATAAAGGACTTGTATACGTGAATTAAAGTATATATGCATGCATATGTAGCAATTAATATTCTGCAATCAAACCTGTCGTATGTGACCTTCAAAGGGAACATTACAATAGGGTCACAGAAGACGACCCGGGTCGTTCAATTACTACATTTGTACTATATAGACTTAATTATTTTGAAATGCACTTAATAAGATGTACAACATAAGTTCAATTAAAACAACTTATATCCAGTATGCGTGGTCACTGAAGAGGTTTCACTGTATTTATACCGGTATTTAATGAGACATAATAGGGCGTCACACTTAGCAGAATGAGATATAAATACATGGGCAATATTTCCTTTTTTTAAGAAAAAAAAAGAATATAGTTATACATGAAATATATAAGAAGAAAGTTATGCCTTAAAGTCGTGAAATTCTGCATTACTTGCTCTTAATAATCATAGTATTCTAAGATTATGAAAAGAAAAAAAGCAAATAAATCTGTCCAATATTAACGGTAATTTGAATTCATAAAAACACTTACCCATTTCAAGTGTTGAAAATCTGTTTCACTATGTACAATCACGTGTAGTAAATGTGTACATAGATCAATGTGTATGAGGCGCGGGATCTGTCAAAATTGTTGTAAAATTTTTGACCTTCGTATTTCGATATCAATATCTTCTATATTATTATCTGTTTAAATCGAATTCAGTGAATCCTTAATTTTATCAAGCTCCCCAGAGATAATTTTGTTATTTGTTTTTAAGGAGGTTATCATGCAATTCATTTTTTACCCTTGAAAAGTTATGGACCTCCTCAAATTTATCTGGACCTCTAGTTAGAAGTAAGGATATTCTTAAATACGTTGGATCGATTTCCTGGAGTGTTTCCCGAACTTTGTCGAATGCATTCAGGTTTCGAGACCTTCATTTATATTTTATACAGTGGAGAAACTGAAATATTATATAGGCCCATACTTATAAATAAGAAATTATAAAAGGTATTTATTGAGAACATTTTCTTACCAATAATCTATGCAGGTAATCATATATGTAATTATGGAATGTCCTAAATTTATTTTTATTGAAGTCCTGAAATCGTATACGAGAGCTCAATAAATATTTGAGGGCCCTAGGTACAATCAATAATTATGACCAATCTGGCGCATCATACATTTGTGTGTAATTAAGTTACCTGTGAGATAACATCACAAATAAAATAAATACAAACTTAAACCTTAATTTCTTTCGACATAGGATTTTTTTTTATATCCCAGAGGAAATGTAAAAGGATTAAAAAAAAATACAAACGGGCTCACAAGAGTTAGTTGCCGCATCTCCCGTTTTTAACCCTTTAATGAGGTCCAATGAGGGTCTTTAATCACTCGCACGGGTGGGGGGGTGGGCATTGTGGTGGTAACTTCCTATATAATGTGGTAACTACTTATGTGCGGCCAAAAAGGGTCTATTTTTTCTTATTTATAATATGGGAAAAGGTATACTATTTTAATAAAAATATATATGATATGGTCATATTTCCAGATTAATAAAATTTCATAGTCTAATTTTTCCCTTTAAATATAAGGTGAGAAATATTGGAAAGGGTCAGGAAAAGCGTGGTTTATATACGATTAGGTTAGACTTTCTCGGAATCTGAAATATATGAATAGAGTGGGATTCGAAAATGTTGGCCGCACACATGTACCATAATAAAGGACCCCCCCCCCCCCCTCCCCCGGTGATCACTCGTAATAGATAAATACAATTTTGTACTGTAACCTTTATCGGTCATCTGGTTTCGATATTGAATTAGTAGGTTCAACACAATTTGGAAAAGGAACCTTTTCTGGACCATTCTACTGAATTTTAGTAGGGATTTCATACAGAATTTTGCAAATATATTAACTTTGTTGAATTTTCTTATTTTAGTAACGAACACAATATTTCACGGCCTTTGACATAATTTTATAAAACGACTGTCTATAATTGACCATTTGCATCTAGTTCTTATCAAAACAATAGCTTCCCGTATTTTTGTTATTAAATTTTCAAATCGGAATGGCAATGATGAACAATTTTTAAAACAAATAAAGGTGAAACCTGGTGGAAATCATAGCCATGATTTGTTGATATTTCAGTGCACCAGATGTTAGCAGCAGAATTTGATAATTGCAAGTACGGCCACATCGACCTTCGCAATAAGCCGTGCTGATAAATACATGCTTTGTACATCAGATAAGTAGATTACAGATATACTGACAGCTTTTTTTAATCCTTTGTCCATTCTCAGCTGTCTTAGCGATAAAGAGCCTTTCCAATATACAGACAGGAATGGTGGGATGGAATATCCTGTTGCTGTTCATTTCTCACGATCCTGCCATTTGTCACCTTGGTTGTGGAAGCTGCATAATCGTGATTTATATATTATCGGCACCCGTTATATTGCAAATGGGAAATATCTGTTGGTTTGTAAATTGTAGAAATGCGAAAGATCTAAGTTTAAGATCATGTTCACACTTCTTATACGAAGCATGGTTTTTTCTTAAAGACAAATCAGTTCTTGTGGTGTTTATGATTCTTCATATAAATCTTTTATTAGCAACTGTGTCTTCTTTCAAAATAATCTGGTACTTTGTAACAGGTGTACAGAAAATAATTGATTAAACGTTTTTTTCAGTCTTGTTAAGACTCGGCGTAAACGCGATCTAGTCAGTGTGATTTTAACCTCGTATTTAGTAAACCCACGATCGTAAAGTTTATGGCGAGCTGATATTTACAAAAGCTGAACTTGCCCCAATTAATAATAAGTTTATTTCACAGTATATTACAGGAATGACAGTACTTTTAACGCATCAATTGTGAAATGTAGCCACCTTACACTGGAGATTTGGAAATTCACAATTAGGAAAGTAAAAATCATGTCAAAAAGGTTGCCTCTTTATTGTCAAGTTAGTTGCTATAGGGCAGGTAAGATGCAGGTAGCCTTTGTTAAGATGGTACACTCATATAACGGATGCAAACTACGGGCTAGTTTCATTTCTTTGTGGCAGTCCTGTTTAAAACAAGAAAGTATCGACCAGTCCCTTTCCGATACTCTATTGAAACCCTCAATATTCATCAAATCTAAATTGGAATAGACATTCCAGCATGTCATAAAGAGCATATTCAAAAATGACAAAATGACTGAAAGGAAAAAGCCAAAACCGTCCAAGGACAGAGCTATGCATAATTTTTAAATAGACGAAATCAGAAATCGGCAATTTTGGGATTAGGTTAAAAGTACCGAAATAAAAAACAAGAGGCTCCCAAGAGCCTGAATTGCTCACCTGTTATCTTTTGTCTACCGGTAGATCTTGCATCAATGATTATTTTTGCAATTTAATGTATATTGTCGCAATTTTATACTTAATGTTGACCTGTACAGCTAAAATATAAAATCCTGACCCCAAATAGATATGGTTGCTAGGGACTTTTTCAATGAAATTGACTCTTGACTTCTTTTTGACTTGTACAGGCCAGTAAATTATAAGGTCCTTAACCCAAATATATATGGTTGCTAGGGACTTTTTCATTGGTTTCTATGGAATTTTTCAATGACCTTGACCTTTGATGATTCATTTTACTTGTACAGCTACCATTGAATTTATTTCAAGTAATGCCCTAAACATCGGTGACAATGTCAGACCATTATTTACTGTTTACATGTTAATAATCTTTTAAGGGCAAAAACTCCCTATAAGGGGTCAATTGACGATTTTGGTCATGTTGACTTATTTGTAGATCTTACTTTGCTGAAAATTTTTGCTGTATACAGTTTTTTATCTATAATAATATTCAAGCTAATAACCTAAAACTGCAAAATTGCCTTAAAATTAACAATTCAGGGACAATAACCCAAAAATGGGTTGATCGTCTGAAAATTTCATGACAGGTAGATCTTGACCTCATAAACATTTTTACTACTTGTCAGTTTTACCCTGTGTTAGTTTTCGAGATATGAGCCAAAAAGTGCATTTTCACCTATGTTCTATTTTTAGCCAGGGCAGCCATGTTTCTCGATGAACAAGAAAATAAAACAACAAATTTATACTAGATACCCTAAGGATCTTTCAGCCTAAGTTTGGCTGAAATTGTTTCGGTAGTTTCAGAGGAAAAGATTTCTAAAAGTTTACAAAGACAATGAAAAAAATGTTAAAAATTGTCTTTAAAGGGCAAAAACTCCTATAAGGGGTCAATTGACGAATTTGGTCATGTTGACTTACTTGTAGATCAAACTTTGCTGAACATTTTTGTTGTTTACAGTTTGTCTTTATAATAATATTCAAGATAACCTAAAACTGCAAAATTTCCTTAAAGTTAACAATTCAGGGGCAATAACCCAACAAAAGGTTGACCGATTTGTCTGAAAATTCATAGCAGGTAGATCTTGACCTGATGAACATTTTTATCCCAGTCAGTTTTTATCTAAATGCTTTAGTTTTTGAGATATAAGCCAAAAACTGCAGTTTACCCCCTATGTTCTATTTTTAGCCATGGCGGCCATGTTCCTCGACGGACAAGAAAATAAAACAGAAACTTTATTCTAGATACCCTAAGGATCATTCAGACTATGTATGTCTGCAATTGTCTCAGTGGTTTCAGAGGAAAAGATCTTTGAAAAAGTTTACGACGGACGGATGGACGACGGATGCCAAGTGATGGCAAAAGCACGTCCTTTTAGGACAGGTGGCAAAAAATTCGGCAACCTGGGAATCGGCAATTTGGAATGTTACCGAAAAAATGAAGGTCTTCTCTGTTTATACCTGACTTCCAACAGCGGTATAGAATCAGTGATAATTAATTATAATTCTTTGATACGAATTTTGAAGCACAAGATGTACACAATTCGACTATAATTAACGACTCATCGATATTGCTCAAGGTCTAAAATGTTGAAAAACAAAACAATAAATGTTGTTTGACATATTCCTTTAAATCAGAATGCACTAGTTTTTTTATTCGTCTAAACCCGAATGCAAGAGTTCTTTTCTTTAAAACTGATTTTTGAGAAATCAGACATTACGTCTTTCTGGCTTAACCTGTTGTACCAGGGATTCTCCTGTCTTCAATAAAACAATGGTTCCATATGGAGATTAGCCTATTCTTTTTTGAAATCTACAGAAGGTATTTTTAACATACAAGGAGCATGTTTTTTTTTTTAAATGTCAGCCACTGTGGTCCACAATCAAACTTTCCATATTTTGACCAGATAACCAAAAACTCAGACGTTGGCCTCGGTCAATGTTTCTCTCAGATCGATGTAGCCTTGCATTGACTTTCAATAAAGGCTATAATTGTATTGCGTTTTTTATAAAATATTTGCATCTGTTATTTCATATATATATCTGTATTGTGTGATGATAATTTTGTTGTAAACCACTACTAAACCATTATAATGTTAAATAGTCATCTCAGTATTGTTTTATCTTTCACGTCTTGATTTCTAAATTCTCAAAATTTTCAGATAAAAGTATCAGAAAATATATTGCCTTGCAGTCCATCAAGACAGGTTAAGACTAATCCAAAAGTGTTTTTAAAAACACATGAACTGGTCTTTAATTTAAAAATTTAATGTCAGGCTTCAAAAATCCTGTTTGTTGTTAGACTAGCTACCATTACTCAGGTTGGAAGGTAAGGTTTCTTTTTAAATTCTATTCACAATAAAATTTATGAAATCATTTCAACAAACCAGAGGCTCCTAGGAGCCTGCATCGCTCACCTGGTTTATACATAGCCCAAAAAATCTCAGAAAAAG
The DNA here is from genome assembly GCA_028015205.1 of Mytilisepta virgata. Classification (NCBI taxonomy): domain Eukaryota; kingdom Metazoa; phylum Mollusca; class Bivalvia; order Mytilida; family Mytilidae; genus Mytilisepta; species Mytilisepta virgata. Next base: position 46,756,706 of record CM051518.1, on the reverse strand, counting down.
ACTAGCCTGTCTATTTTGAGCTTTGAAGATGAAATGATAAATCTTTGTAGACCTCAAACACATCATTTGTACCAACAAAGCTTTGGATTTGTTCAATTTGGAAACAAAATTTGCCAATGGCAATGTTTAAGCCATATTAAGAGGACACTTTGCAGAGGATTTCACAACAATCATTTGTACCAAGTTACTAATCATTTGCCCTTATAGTTTCAGTTAATCAGTAACAAGAATTGCCCATGATTTTTGCCAGATCAAGTCAAACAGAGGGATCTTGATAGATCTAAAAAAAAGAATCCCTTGTATCAAGTTACAAATCATTTGCACTTGTAGTTTCAGAGATGATTTTTCAAATTACAGCCAATCAGAAACAAGAATTGCCCATTGTAGCCATGTTTTTTTTCGGATCATGTTGAAATGAGGAAGGTTTGTAGAAGACCTCACAAACATCCGTTGTATGAAGTTGCAAATCATTTGCACTTGTAGTTTCAGAGGAGATGATTTTTCAAATTTCAGCCAATCAGAAATAAGAATTGCCCATGGCGGCCATGTTTTTCAACCAATCAAGATAAAATGAGGATTATTTGTAGAGGACTTCATTAACATCATTTGTACGAAGTTAAAAATCAGTTGCACTTGAGGTTTCAGAGGAGATGATTTTTAAAGTTTCAACAAATCAGAAACAAGAATTAGCCATTGTAGCCGTGTTTTTTGATCTGGATCAAGTTGAAATGAAGGTTTGTAGATCTCAAAAAAACATCCATTGTATGAAGTTACAAATAATTTGCACTTGTAGTTTCTTAGAGATGATTTTTCAAATTTCAGCCAATCAAAAACAAGAATTGCTCATGGCGGCCATGTTTTTCGCCCGATCAATATGAAATGAGGAACCTTTGTACAGGACCTCATAAAAATCATTTGTATTAACTTACAAATCATTTGTACTTGTAGTTTCAGAGGGGATGATTTTTTAAGTTTCAGCCAATCAGAAACAAGAATTGCCCAAGGCGACCATGTTTTTCATCCAATCAAAATGAAATGAGGATTTTCATAGAGCATCTTTTGTACATCATGGTTCCAATTGGCCCAGCAGTTTCAGAGGCGATGATCAAAATCTGAAATGTTAACGACGACAGACGACTTTGCAAAGTGATGGCAATAGCTCACATGGCATTGCCAGGTGAGCTAAAAATATATGCATCTTTTTTTACAATACAAATTTAAATTTTTCATCTCTTTGTTACCCTTTGAAGAGATATTTGAAAAAGTCAAACTAATTTGCTTATATCACAGTTTATAAGTAATTTTGCAAAGATGAAAATTAAGATTGAATTTTTTATTTGATTTGATTTGATTTAAGACCTTTAGATCATATTTATGAAAATCAAATAACTTTTCCAAAAGAAATGTACTGGCATTAAAATTAAAATTTCATGGGCCTAAAATGTATTCTTAATTTAGATAACTAGACATATCTGCAATTTGAGTAAATTTGATTTTATCAATGAGACTGCAAGTGATTTGAGAGAGTGTTTGCTGTATGTTTCCAACCCTTTGAAGGTATTTGTATAAGATTTCTCAACTGTTTCATTTTCAACAACTTCCAACTTAATCATGAATCTAAAACACTTTACGTCTGTTGACACTGGCAAAGGCACTGAGCAGTCATGCATATCTCTTGAAAAGGTGATCTTTTAGAATTAGGAGGTTATTTGTACACTCCAACTTATCTCTCTTATTCACAACAATCGGTTATTGTTAATATTTTACAATATTCAGAGTAGTTTAAAAATGTGCAAGTCTTCCAAGGAAGACATGTGTCGCCTGTGGATATCAATTTTTACAAAAGATATTAAAATTTTCTAAAAATGAAATATATATGCACACCTTTGCATTAAGGTTAATGCACAGAGAAAGTTTCATCAAATTCCTTTTGAGCAGTTTACGAGTAGTTGAGGATAGAAGAAAAGTGTGACGACGCAAGACCAAAGAAAGTGATCCCTATGTGTCGACCATGCGTTCCACAGGCGACACAAAACTTGGGGTAAAGTTATTCAATGAAAAATTTCTTATTTGATGTGTGTATTACCCATTTAGATACATATAATTATGGTTGAAGAATCTGTTCTGAACTAATACTGGCTATGAAAGAGATTGGAAATTACCGGTAGTTCAGAAGATTCTGCAACTATACTTGTGTTTAATTGGCTAGAATTAAAACAAACCCAGCAATGAAATAATATTACAGCACGTGATATTCGATGATTTTTTAAATACAACATAATAATGAGAATATTTAACATTATCAATTGTTATGCATAGGGGAGATAAGCAGGCTCTGAAGGCATTAAAATAAAAAACAAACACTTGATCAAAATCATCACATATCTTACATCATATATACTTAAACATGAAAATTAGTGTACAAATAGAATGAAAATACCCAGGAGTCACAAGCTTACCAAGTAATCTACTTCCTGGTAAAAATATTCAGGAAATCGCAAATAGCACTGATGCAAAAAATAATTCAACACAAAGATTGTGCTGAAACAATATATAAGAATCTTGATGACACAATCAGAAAAAGTTTATCTGACTCTGTCAAATAATCACAATTCATTGGGGCATTTTAAACATATTCCTATTATGAAATTAAATCAAGCAACATAGTGATACTGATTAGAATCTTCTTTGTCTCTTTCCATATAGTCTCTATCTATTAAACTTTCTATTCTTTTCTTCAGATCTGTAGGCTGTAATAAATCAATAAATATGTTAGTTCTGTTAAAATACAACATCTACAAAACATGCTTTATTTCCACAATTCATATATTTCAAACTGTTATACACGTACTATCATAGACATTTTAACTTAAAGAGTGGATATCACCTATAGGACGGATGGATGGATTATTGCCTAACATCCAAATGCATATCAGGATGAGAACATGTTGATATGGTATGAAAATGAACCCTGCTATGTACTAGACAGACATGCAGAGGCTGTTTCTTAACATGCTAGCTCAAAATGTAACAGTTTGCAGGAAGATATGTCATCCAGCCCTGTCACATTCTTGTGACTCTGAGCTCTTACTTTTAGTACCATGCACAAGGTGGAGAAGCAGCAAATACCAATTTTAAAGTCTTTGCTTTCTTGGCTCTAAAACTTCAAAAACATTTATTGTATGCATATCCATGTCCAATGAAACATGAGGTTGCATGTTTTATCGTGCAAAGTATACCCCCACTCTTTTTTAATTTTGAAAATTGGGAGAACAGACTTGAAAAGTGTGACAAAAAATTTCATGTAAACATAAGGTGTTGTAAAATTTCTAAGTAACAGCAAACAGGAAGTGGTTCCTTGACAGACCTGAAAATAAGAGAGACGATACAACTCATGGTCATAAAGCTGCAGGCCAAATATCAAAACATTCCATTGCACAGAAGCCGAGAAAAGTTTGACGAAAAATTTCATGTAAACATAAGGTATTGTAAAATTTGTATCGGCAAACAGGAAGGGGTTCCTTGACAGACCTTAATAGGAGACGATACAACTCGTGGTCATAAAGCTACAGGCTAAATATCAAAACATTCTGTTGCACAAAAGCCGAGATAAAGTGTGACGAAAATTTCAGTTTGAACGGACCAACAGACGGACAAGGTGAATCCAGTATACCACCCACTCAGTAGAGTGGGGGTATAATTAAGAGCTGCAAAATTTAAAAATAATGGTACCAGAGGATAACATGGTGAAAATGTGATATCAATTCAAAAAGGCAACTGCTGTTACTTAGTTCTTACTTAATGTTCCAAATCTAATACAGTTGTTATAAAGATAAACTGCATGGCTCATAATCTTTTCAATATAGGAAGATGATTGATTTCGATGGTGACTTTGATACTTTTATCTTGTCAGGGATAAACAATAAAGACAGTTTTAGACTTTTCAAATATCTTATATGAAGTCACAATTAAAGTTCAAAAGCAAAGTATACATTTACATTTTGCCCAATGTTAATTATTATATTTATTTGTGTTCATTACCTTGACAGGAAATTTAAGCTGTTTGTAGAGCTCTGAGATTAGTAAATTATGACTAAGTGCTTTGCGAGTTTTCATGATACGGACAATAGCTGCATCAACTTGATACTGTCTGTCCTGGAATACACGTTCTGTTGTACTTGTATTTTCTTCTTGCTATAAAACAAATATACAAAATGCATGTGCTATGATTGAATTTTCCACCCACCTCTCCCCACTGTGTTTATTATTTTATTGCCCGATAAATTTAGCTTCAATAGTGATGTCAATGCTTTAGCATATATTTGTAATGCTTTTTTATTTAAAGAGGATTGCTAACAGCCAGAAGGCCACGACTAGGTCTCCTCGATGACCATCAACAAAATAATCATAATGAAGCTGATATTGATCTTGGAAAAGTATTTTTTCGAGTTTTAACAAAATATTTCTGGTTATTTGTGGCTGGCTATATATTAGATAAAAAAAACTGTTGCATACAATTAAACATTATCAGTATCATTGTGCAGCAACATATTCTCTTATTAAACCTCTTCTTAACCAAATTATTAATTTTTACGTATTTTTTCTCTGACATGCTACACATGTGAATTTGAATAAAAATCTCATATACCACATATCTTAGTTCTGTGAAAATATGACATCTACAAAATGTACTTTATTTCTAACATAAATAATAAATTATGTAAATAACTAACTGTTTCTTTCATCTGAATCTGATTAATTTTGATTCTGCATAATTTGTGTTTAAATCCTTCATTATATATAAATTTGTCATCATCTTCAACATCTTTACTCTGTAATATAATATAACCAGATTCTAATTACTGCCACAAAATAAAGGTAAAACACTAACCTTACATAAAAATATATAAACTGAAATTACATGATGTATAAATCTGTAACACTGGTTTGAATAAACAACTTTCGTGTGTTTTATTCAAACAATAAGAGCTGATATTTTACTCTATATTTTTTCAAATAATGGTGCAGAACAATTTTAACTAAATATAATTATAAACCATATTGGTTTAGAAAAAAATCAAGAACATAAAAGACACTTTGAATGACAATGTCAAGTATACAAGTTACATTTAAAATAATACATCAGTTATTTTGAAAATCAGAATAAATTCTTAACATAGTGCAATCTGTTTGAACTGAAAGCTGTGTAATTTAGAAATCTGTCCAAAATGAATTCTTAAAATTTTTAAAATAGAAACACACAATCAAATCCCAGTTAATAAGCCTGTATAAAACCCAACACTTCAATCCAAATAAAATTTGAAAGACAAATGTGTTCAGTTTACACAGGTTTCAATATACAGCTTCTTTTTATAACTTTTAAAGATTCTGTTGTAAACTAATTCATTTTCATACACAGTATTACAATATTATCTCTCATGCCTAAATGTCCAATTTTTACCTTAGGTTCTTTATTGATAACCCTGGCTTTACCACATGCCAAAGACTGGAGAGTTCTTCTTAATTCTCCATCCTCTAAATTCAAATCAGAAACATTTAATTTCCCAGACAAAGTTCAGTTCTATATGGTTATAAAAAGGGGAATAACCAGTTTGATGATGGTTTGTTAGAACCCATAACCACATTATTGATAAACAAGTTAACATTTATGAGAAACTATCTTAACCACTCGTCCACCAAGGTTTCCAATTTCAATTTGGCAAAACATGGACAAGAAGATGTACTGTGAGCCATTGCTCACCAAAGATACCCCCACTTTTCGATAAGGTCGAAAAATAAACGAAGTTGTTAAACAGGTAGTTGATGTCGCCTTGGTCCAAAAACATATCCCTCGATATGGCGTACTCATAGAAAGCTTGTGACAAAATGATGGTGTGATGACTGTGGTGAGTAGTTGTAGAGAAAAGTGTGACGACAAATTTTGTTATGTACAGACGGACGGAACCACAAGGCTAAAACAGTATACCGCCCCTCTCCTTTGGAGCAGGGGTATAAAAATTAAATATCATGGAAAAGTGTATACACATTTTAGTATACTTTTTTAATTTAAAATAATTTATTTTTCCTTTTCCTCTTTTTTTGGAAAATTAATCCATTTATTGGCAGTTCATAGGACCACATGGTATGAGACCATAATTGATGAGCTATTTTTGCTGTCCACAAATATAATCTCCTTAAAGAATTTTTTTTTTTGCCCCTTGTAAAAGCTTATTTAGATGAGGTTTGTTTAAACTTTTAGTAGAATGTTCAAAGTCAATGTTTTAAAATAAAGAAAAAATTGTACAAGCCGCTATAAGTAAATATTTGCTGAAATGTCAATATTTAGGTTGTTGCCTGCTGCATAAATTCTGCTACCCATATGTGATATATTTACCATATTTTGAGTTAGCACTGATAATTTTTTAAAACTTTGATATTATGACAGGAAGTTAGTATACTTTGCACATCAGAAAGATTTTCAAGCTTGAGCAGGGGTAAATTTTTAAACTTAATTTTAATATGAACTGCACTGTGAAACAAATGTGGTCCTTAACCAATGTCACAATTTTTTTCTATTTGATTTAATAGCACAGCTGGACAAAACATCTAGACAATACTCTACCTTATTTGATCCACTGTAATGACACTATTTATTTACACAAAACACACGCCGTTACATAAATACATGTATGGACAATATCTTACCTATTGCAGTGGCTTGCTTAATTTCTTTAAAGGTAAAAACATCACCTTCATTAAATAACAGGAGACATAATGTCTGGAATAGGGATACCTGTAATTCTTTTTTCCCAGCCTAAAATGATAAAAATAAATACTGTTAATTCACAAATCTTTTTGTGCATTTAATATTACAAATCTTTCTCAAGTTCAGATATTAATTAATGTGATTGTTGTACTTATTGTTACAGAATATAACTAGGTGGAACTGTTTTTATAAACCAAAACATATGTCTCCCCTTCACTTTATTCTAGATCAATCTTGTACAAAAGTTACAACCCGGACAAGAAAATACTATAATTTGACCTTGGAGTCAAAGGTCTAGGTCAAATGAAGGTCATAATGGTACACACCACACACCCTCATGGTAATACACCTACATACCAAAGGGTATAAGCCTAGGTCAAAAGACAAAAAAGTTATGGCCACGGACAAGCTTTGCTGATGGGAAGAAGAAGTAGAATGGCAATTGCTAGCAATAGCAGATGTTGCCCATGGGAGCCATTTTGAAAACCAAATGTCAGTAAGCGTTTGCGATTTTTTTTTCATGAACATGTTGTACTAATCATACTTTACAAAAGAACAAAGTTTCATGAAATTCTATGGTGCAGTTTTTTTAGATATGAAATTTTCCAAAAATGTTCATACTTTTTCCGTTTCCATGGCAACGGTGACCATTTTGAAAAATTTTAATGTTACATGCACAACTAGACTTGGTGATCATCATTACTGTGAAGTTTCATAAAGATTGTTCCAGACATCTCTGAGAACTAGTCCGGACAAAATTAGGTGGAAGAATAAAAAAAAACAAAAAACAAACAAAACCAAAGAAACAAAACAATAACTATATGTCATCCTGACTACGTCTGATGGCGACATAAATACTACACAAACAATATGTCCCCCTGCTATGAAGGGGAGACATAAATAGGGAAGATCAAAATACTTTATTTCAATTCTCGATCTGTTTCATTTTTTACAACATTAAAAACACCATATCAATTTTCCAAATTTACAGCATGCAACAATGTAAATAGTAACCATAATCACCATTGGTTTTTTTTTTTTTTTTACTGTTTTCTTTATACCACAGGTTTAAATTCAATTCTTAGAAATGCATTTCTAAATTATAACAATTAAATATTAACTTTTTATTGCAGTGTAACCAATTTAATTTATTCTATCTCTCTGTAGTTTGTGTAATATACAAAATATATTTATTATAATTACAATACTTACAGGAAAGGTAGCTTTGAGCACGCAGTGTCCAAGAGTAGACTGCCACTGAAGTTTTTTGCCACTATGTTTACCCAAGTAAAACTTTTTAAGAATTTCTTGGTAATCAACCAACTGTTTTTAACACAAGAATAATAGTTATTCAAATATGACATATTTTTAAAAATATTATACATTACATAGATTTCATTCATAGTTAGGTGTAAAGATACCTATATTAACTGCTGACCACAGGATTTCTCCACTTGGGATGGTAAAATGATAAAATTCACATATCCAAGCTTCAGCAATATTTTAAAATAAACTGTTGACATAGAGATATTTCTCGTCTACCGGCAGAAAATTCGAAAAAAGACGATCTGATGGACAGCAACATTGCTTAATTGAAAGTCGCTGGACCATGAACAAGGTAAGGTCTCGAAATGGTCGTCAAACTGAGATGTACTGATAGTAATGCAACTTTATAGAAAATGTCATTAATCTATCACAAGTAGTTCCTATCAAACCAACTTAAAGCAGAAAACTTAACATTGAAAATTGCTAATTAATTGAAAGTTACTGGACCATGACCTAAGGGGCAGGGCCTCAAAATAGTGAACTAACTGAGATGTACTGATAGTAATACAACTTTATACAAAATATCATTTATCTATCACAAGTAGTTCCTATCAAACTAACTTAAGCAGAAAACTTGACATTGAAAATTGCTAATTGAAAGTCACTGGACCATGACCTAGGAGCAGATCCTGGAAATGGTTGTCAAATTGTGATGTACTGATAGTAATGCAGCTTTATACAAAATATCATTGATCTATCACAAGTATGTCCTTTCAAACTGACTTAAGCAGAAAACTTAATAATTGTTGACAATGACGCAGGAAAAGCAACACCAATGACAAATTGACAATATACTTGGTTTTCCTTCAACTTGTCACTCTAAACAACATATTAGGATTTTAGAACTGTTGAACACTTTTATAGTTAACACATAAAGTCCAATTTTATTAATTTTTTTTAATCTGGACTGGCTGCAAACACTTCATAGAGTTTCTTGCTCAATCTAAATTCCAAATGTTCAGAAATGAAAATAATCACCATAGGAGATTATGTTAATTTGAAGAAATTTTGTTTACTTTTTATTATTTATCTAAATTTTTTTCTTTATTTATGAATCCATTTATTTGTTTTTTGTGGGCAAAGCAAAAGAAAAAAGTTTCTGCATTTAAACAAGTGTGGACCCTAAAAGATGTCTCGCCTGTCCGCGCTTGACCCAGAATAACATGCACTATCAAAGACCATGCTATCATTTGCCTACCATTATGGTACATTTGAAACAGACATGCGAAAGCTGTTATGTGATTACTTGAGCAATTAATTAATTGAGGTCAAGGACAAAAGCCATATGTCAGAAACTGACCTCATCAAAAAACCTTAATATGGTCACTGGACCGTGAATTGAGGTCAAGGACAAAAGGCATATATATATCCCCTGTCCACGCTTTATCCTAAAGCTTATATGACCAATAATACAGTAACTTCTATAGCTATAGTATATTGTCATAATTGCTTAAAACAATATTTTTAAAATCTTACTGTGCATTGCCAAGAACCATACCGGTCTATCAATTGCTATTGTCTGACTAATCTGGGAATTTGAATAGGCTACTGGTGTAATTTAAATGACCAACTTGATATAGCTTTACTACAACATAGGTTGAAAAAATTGTTCATGGTTTGCTTTTGTCTGGTCATCAACTAATCAAAAGTCCCTATGAATTGTCTAAAAATTCTATTGTATATACTAATATGTCTTGCCTGAAAAGGGTCTTGGTATTCTTTTCAGTTTGTATGGCAAGGTAAACCAAATTGGTCATTTAAGACTACAAATATTCTTATTGAAAGGACATCCACACAAAAATTAACATTACATTACAGACTTATTTACAAAGTCATGAATCAATAGATCAATAGTTTTGATATGTTTTAGTAGTTCTCACAATTTTGCCAGGGGCTATTGAGGGTTGTGAAATTATTTATGTGTGAAATTTAATAAACAAGATCTTTGGTTTTATGATCAACAAAATACTTTTTCTCAAATAGATTATATACATAATCATGTAAGTTTTGTATCAATTATCTTAGGTATGCCATTCGAAGAGAAAAAACTAGATGGAACTTTATACACAAAGTTATACTTCTCCCCCCCCCCCTTCCTGTTTGTCTATCCCCTAATTAAAACATTAGTGATCAATCTGAAAATATGAGGTGGGCAAGTTCTTATATATATGGCGAGTCTAGATATTGCAGTTGCTGAAAAATGGACTGTAAAAGAAAAAAATTGACAAAGTCACTGAACCATGAAATTGAGGTCAAGGGCACATGAAAGGTGTCAGACTGGCATGTACCCATACAGATCTTGCTATAAGCCATTATGATGAGTCTATTCATTGTAGTTGCTGTAAAATAGACTTTAAAGAAAAAAATTGACAAAGTCACTGAACCATGAAATTGAGGTCAAGGACACATGACAGGTGTCAGACTGGCATGTACCCATATAGATCTAGCTATAGACCATATCTGATGAATCTAGTCATTGCACTTGCTGAAATATAAACTTTTGAGGAAAAAATTGACAAAGTCACTGAACCATGAAATTGAGGTCAAGGGCACATGAAAGGTGTCAGACTGGCATGTACCCATACAGATCTTGCTATAAGCCATGTATGATGAGTCTATTCATTGTAGTTGCAGAAAAATGGACTTTAGAAGAAAAAATTGACAAAGTCACTGAGCTGTGAAATTGAGGTCAAGGACACATGACAGGTGTCAGACTCCCATGTACCCATATAGATCTTACTATATACCAAATATGATGACTCTAAACATTACAGTTACTAAGAAAGGGACTTGAATGTAAAACTATGTCGCAGATTTTCGAAGTTCACTGAACCGTGCAATTGAGGTCAAGGACAAATGACAGGTGTCAGACTGGCATGTACCCATATAGATCTCACTGTAGACCAAATATAATAACTCTAGGTATTATAGTTTCTGAGAAAAGGATTTGAATGTAAAACTATGTCGCAATGTTTATGTGGGTATTGAACCATGAAAACAAGGTCAAGGTCATCTAAAAATGTGCTGCTGAAAAGGTCATCACTTCATGCACCTGTGGACCAAAGATGAACATTGTAAGTATTATACTTTAAAAGTTATTAAGGTTTTACAAAAAGTTAACGCCGTCGCCGTCGCCGTCGCCTTCGCCGTCGCCGCCGGATTGCTATACCTATGTCTCGCTTCCAGCGACTTTCGTCGCAGGCGAGACAAAAAATAGAGTTGGTATAGTTAGAAAACATGCAGTAAATTATTATTCGTTAGTTGTTTTGTATCATATAATTATACTTATTGGAATGTGAAAATGACTTAATATGTTTGGCTAATATATATACTTACTTCTGCTGGAAGATGAACTTCCATGGGCATATATGTGGGCCAATAGCCCATAGTAAGTATATTGACAGTTAAATCTATCCCACCAGGGGTATCATGTATATTCTGCATGTGTTGTTTAAATGTCAACATAAAGTCTTTAGAAAGTTCCATGTCTTTAAACATGCCTTCTAATTTACTTGTGAAAGCAGCTCCACATTCTGAAATAAAAAAAATTTTCATCCAATTTTAATGGGGATTTTTTCTTTTAATTCACCCTGATGAATGCTTTTATTAGTATGTCAACCATTTTTTGCTCTTTAATATTTCTTGAGCTACAGGGATTGAAGGTGCCAAAAAAACATGTTGGGGTCGTATCATGCTTCACTTAGCAAAGCCCTTTGTTTAATACTGCAATTTGCTGATTTACTGGCTAAATTAATGAAATAAAAAAAGTTTGAGCTTTATTAGGTATTTATCCCAATAATGTCTCCTGGTACACTAGTCTATACCTTAATTAGGGCTGGAACTTGGTTTTATCCTGATATACAGATTTAGTAACCAAAGTTTTTGTTAACGTTTGCCTTCAGACTTCATTTCAAGGAGCCATCTTTGAATCTGCAGTTTTGACTCTGCACTATGTCCAAATAAAAATACAACAATAAAAGGTATGTTGTTCTTTTTCCTTTTCTTTTCTGGATATTGTTTTATAATTATAAAACCTTGGCATCTCTGTATCACAATAAGAACCTTTCATTATAAGTTGTTTGAGAAATATGGCAGAAAAAGAATTATATTATCATTAACACAAGCAACAACAAAAAATGCTACTGTACCTTGTTTGAGCTTAGATAACATAGATTTCTCAGCATCCACTGAGGCACTTTTACCTACTAACAACCTCTTTGCTAGATCTTTCTTATAGAAAGCTTCAAATACATCTTTACCTATAAAAAACAGTAACCTGCGTCAATTCAGACTTGTTACTTTTAAAAAAGAACTAAAAAAACCTGAGATAAATACACACATTTTATCATATACTGCCTTAAAATTTATCACAAAAAAGTCATATTAAACCTCTATTTATTACCTTCTTTTATGTAACTCAAGTGCACTATCTTTTTCTAAATATACAAAAAAATATTGGCAATTTTAAATACTGTGATTTCATTTTAATAGTGCAACTACACTTTAGTGCTTCAATGCATAGGAAATATTTACCATGAATAAACCTGAAAAGTACCATAATTCTGTCCAACAATCTTTCTAATTCTTCTTCTGTGGCTTCCTACAGATATGGTACATACATGTTTTTTTTTAAATCAGTGTATAGCTTGATTATCTGATTTTGACAACATTCATAAATTGGTCATCATAAATTATTGTTGGTATTAGAACATGACTTTTGTTGAATATAAACTGAAAGCAGCATGTCATATTATAATCTTTAACAGATTCTTCAATTAACTGTAAATTATCTATACATGTATTTCATAAACTGTCACTACAGGGAAATAATATAGGAAAATCATAGTGACGGTACAAGAAAATATATAAACATATATAATGTGAAAGAAGGATATGGCAGATTAATTATGTCTATGTAATCTATGTAAATATTGGAAGCAAAGGAATAATGGTTTTTTTGTTCATCTTGAACATGGAGAAAAATCTCCTACCACTCTGCAAGTTTAAAACAGCCCATTGCATACATGTCTGAATAACCATTTAAATTTTAATAATTAAATCTTACCTTGTTACCTGATCGCAATTTGGAATCAACATATTTTGCTGCAAAATAACAAAACTACTTTATTAAAACCTGTCTTATTTTCTTTTACTACTCAATAATTCATAACACTTATAGAAATAATTGTCCAAATATCGTGGTTTATTACTATGGTTTTACAGTGATACATTTTTTTCTTTCAAATTTTTAGAAATAAATGCTTTGGGGTAAAAACTAGAAAAAAAACAAGAATATATTTGACAATAAAGAAATTTACCTATAAGTTCTGCAGGTTTGTTTTGTCGTTGGTTAATAAAATATTCAAAACTCTCCTTCAGTCCATTGATAAACTTCTCACTTTTGGCAAAACAAACTTCTATCACATTGTCAAGCTTTTCTTTAAAATCTGAAAAAAGAAACCTTTTTAGAAAAACAGAACATCAACAAATATAGGTCAAACTATATGTAGCATATAATATTCAAAAGATATATGAAAATAAATCATTACTATATTTTAACAATTTTTTTATAAACTGCATTGTTTTACTACATAGGTACTCAATTTTTTACCACTCAAAAGATAATTATTTAATCAGCAAGACTATATGACTTTTATTATGAATTTTATGGGCAGACATAATTACAATGGTCTTTTAGGCTTAAAATAAATGCATATGAAAAACATGTAAATTATATTCTCTTATGATTGACCAGTATTATCTAACTCTAGCTAGGGTGGTTAAGGAAATTTGATATCATATCATGTAGAGTGTGATATCAACTACAGATATGAAAAATCTGTCCATCTGATTGGTCAACGCATGATTGTGTATGAAAATTCCTATATTTTGATTGGTCAACAATTTTACTACAAAAATGGCATTATAATTGGAAGTCATCTTTGCATAGGAACATTTGACGTCACAGAGAAATGAACATTAACTTTTTCTGTGACCCAGACACAGAATCACAAACAAACAAATATTCCTGAAGAATCATAAGAGAAATAGGTTTAACAACTCTTAACTAGAGGCTCCCAGGAGCCTGTATGACTAACCTGAATTCAATTTGCAAATTGAAAGCCATATAATCACCTGACAGAAAAAAAATCTGGATTATTTGACATAATTCTGAGAGAGGACAATCTAATGACCATGGTTGCCAAGTCTGGTTCCAACTGGCCAAATGCTTTCAGACTGGAAGATTTTTCAATGAATTTTCCCATAGAGTCCAATTTAAAAATCAGTTTGGCTGTAGTGGCTATCTTTGTTGACAGTCTCATCAGACACAATTCTGAAAGAGGACCCCCTAAGGACCATTGCTACCATCTTTGGTTCCAATTGGCTGAGTAGTTTCAGACAAGAAAATTTTTTCTTGAATTTTCCCATAGGGTCCTATGTTAAACTGAGTTTGGCTGTGGCAGCCATCTTTGTTGACATGCCGGGTCATTGGACACAATTCTGAAAGGGGACAAAAGAACCATGGCTGCCAAGATTGGTTCCAATTGCCTCATTGGATTCAGACAAGAAGATTTTTAAATGAATTTCCCATAGGGTCCTATGTTAAGCTAAGTTTGGCTGTGGTGGCCATCTTTGTCAACAGTCTGGGTCATCAGTCACCATTCTGAAAGGGGACCAACTAATGGACTATTTTTGCTAAGTTTGGTTCCATCTGGCCATGTAGTTCCGAAAAAGAATATTTTTTAATAAATTTTCCCAGAGAGTCCTCTGTTAAAACTAAGTTCGGCTGTAGCAGCCATCTTCTTTGACAGTCCGGGTCATCGGACACACTTCTGAAACAGGACACCTAAGGATCATTTCTGCTCACATAGCACCAATCGGCTCATTGGTTTCAGAAAAGAAGATTTTTAAATGAATTTTCCCAAAGGGTCCTATGTTAAACTTAGTTTGTCTCTGGTGGTCATCTTTGATGAAAGTCCGGCTCATCGGACAGACTTTTGAAACAGGGCTACCTAAGGACCATTTCTGCCAGGTTTGGTTCCAATTGGCTCAGTAGTTTCAGACAAGAAAATTTTTAAATAAATTTTCCCACAGGGTCCTTTGTTAACCTAAGTACGGCTGTGGCGGCCATCTTGAAAGAGGACCACCTAAGGACTATTTGTGCCAAGTTTGGTTTCATCTTTTTAAAATTAAATAACTTGAGTTTATATCAAGTGGTATCCAATTCTCACTCATTGTAAAACCTATAATTATCACATACCTAATAGGTTTTGTACCATATCTCTATCCTTCTCTGGATCATTATCTGGATTTATCACAACTAGACGACCAGTGCTCTGAAAACAATAAAAAATCATTTCAATTGAACTACCTTTTCTTGTTCCTTTTATTTATGTTTGTGTATTTCAATTCCAAAAGAATGTTTTATTATTCATATCTAATTAAAATTAGATCTACTAATTGCTCCTTTCAGTCACTACATGCAGTGAGTAATTAAGACTGTTAATACGTGTATTCATATTATAATGTATTTTGTAAAAGACAATGATACAGTTTTATTATTGATGCCAAAACACATATTTAAATTAAGAAATTTATATAAAAAAGTCAATAAAAAAAGACCTACTGGGGGTGCATCTTCAAAATACAAATCAATAATTATTTCATATAATTTATCCAAAGTGGAAACAAAGTAGTTTAAAGCCCTCAAAATCGTTTTTAATTTGCTTATTTTAGTATATTTACTAACTTTGATATATGAGGCAAAGGAAGATCCTAGCTCTTTCAAACCATCTTTAACTCTAGAAAACAGCTGATATATTAATGTGAGATCCTGTATTCTGTTTTCTGTTAATAACTGATTCAAACCTGTCAAATGTAAAATAAATTGAGCATGAATAAAAGAAAGACAGTGTCTATTTAATATATTGAAATAAAGCAATGATTTCTTCTTAAGACAAAACAAGTTCTGAGAATAGGGCATTTTATTAAATACTAAAGGTCTAAAGGAAACTGTAAACTAAACAAATAAAATAAGTGTGCAACTTGTAATTCATTGTTCTTTCAACAAATGTTTGTTCACACAATCTGTCTGTTTTGGATGATTAACATGGTATGGTCACAGGTCACTCAATATAGGATTTGAATAATTATTACATTTAACATGGTAAATGTCCAAGTATATTTTAGAAACAGATATTGATGCAACTTATCACAGTTTTTTTTCTCCTTTTTTTCAAATAAAATTACAAATCAGTGAATAACTGCACAACTATTTGTATCTTAACTTCAATTTTATTTGTTGCTGTCCCAGCTAGATATCCAAACCTTTTACAAAAAACTTAAAACACATTTACATTGTAAGTACAAGAATTACTACAATGGCTTAATAAATATGATATCAGTAAGCTGTGCAAGAATTTTAATGGTCAACAAATTGGTATGTTAATATGTTGAAAAAAAAACTTCAAATTACAGGCTTTACAAGTATACTTAAGAGCTTAATGTCTAGCATGCAGTGTATTTTTTAAGAGATTAAATGTATGCATTCGTAATTTTTTAATTGACCCATCATTTAATCTAACTTTTCCATATAATATTCAACGAGAGACTTCAAACCTTCTGAAAGTATGTATGAACAAATAAAGTTAAGCCCCCGCGAATTGAAATATAAGGGGGAATAGATAGCATATTAAGGACTAAACTTAAGATTAATTCATGCAAGAATTTGGTTCAAACTCACGACCTTAGAGCTGAGAGGCTAAAGATCAATAAATGTATATTAGTACAAACAAACAGAAGAATGTGATAATCTGTAAAGAAATCAACATTTTACGGAAAGTAAAAAAAATTCTTACCTTTCTGTAAAATTGTGGTTAAATGTTTTTCCAACAACTGCTTTTCAACACAACTTATCAGAGGTTTTCTGAAGTAAAACAGAATTTATTACCATGTTGATATGGGAAATATCCTCCTTTAACCATTTATTTTTTGTTGTAATGTTTTAATCATGAATAAAGATGAAGGATAAAAATTAATATTCCTGACAAATTTTGAAAAATACATACCAGTATCCTCTCATTAGTTAATAAATGTAACCACTCTACTGACACATTAAATCTTATAGGATGGTCTCTCATTCATGCATCCTTCATCCTTTCATTTTCATATCAAAGCAAACAAAAATATCTTTTTTATTTACATTTGAATACCATTCATAATTCAGAAAATATGAAACTCTTAAAGCAAAACAAGTCTACAGTCCGGGAAGCTTCACTATCCTGTTATCTATTATACATGAAAATTATTCATAAAATTTTGGAGAATTAATTTTAAAAGGTATGTCAAATGTTTCATCTTCCATTTTTGTTCATGACAGGGACTTATCTAGACAGCAAAATAGAGGTTTAAGTCACCAAAGAATTTCAAAAATGCCTTGAAGTTACATGTTTAGCATTTTCAGAGCAAAGTGAAGTTGCCAAGTAATTTTGGCAAAGGGAAACAACACCTACTTGTTTCTTTGCATCAAACAATAAACAAACAAAATGGCACAGATCAAAGTCTTGTTCTGTCATTTTGTTGATTGACTTTTGATAAATGCTTTAGATCCAATGAAATGATGTGATAAACAATATTTAAATATGTATAAGCTTTGATATTGTCTTTATAACAGTATTTTAACATGATATTAATAACTGAATATGTCAACAAGAGCAATAAACACAAACTTGTTAATTGTGAGTGATAAAAAATTATTCTGACCTGTTACCACTGTTACCCGTTCTGATTGACTTAATAAAGTTATAAACATAGCACTGAAGTGCTGATCTGGGGCACTGCAACGCTGCAGAAAGACTGAGATAAATAACTATTGCAGAGGATTACCATGTGCAATTTTACCATGTGTTTTATCAATTCACTAGGTTCACATACACAAAACCAGAAGCAAAAAAGTCTCCCAAAACAGTTTTAAAAGAAAAAAAAACCAGATGAAATTGTCTCACAAAAATGAAGAACCTATAAATACCTTTAGATAATAAGTCAAGAAAGCTTTAACTGACAAATACGAAAGCAGTTTTTTTTTTTTCTTAGTATTAATTTCATGTTAAACCACGATACATTCACTTCTCCTAATGAGTCTCTACTTCTCCCAGTTCTCTTTTGTAGGTAGAAGTCACTTTTCCCAAAACCCTAAGTCTAGATTATACCCTACATGATATCAAAGATTCAGAGCCCCTTTGAGAAATCTGTCACAACATACTTTGTTGAGGGATCAAGATAGTGTAATAATCTTTCATTTTCTTCACCCAATCTTTTGTCCACATAGGCAAGATATTCTGGAACCTGCAAGTATTCAGACATATAACTTAATTATACAGTCACAACTTAACATCACTGTGAACAATTAGTAATGCCAGAGAGAAATTTTCTAGCTCAGTTACTTTAAGAAATGGATATATTTAGTGCACTCAAACTAGGAAATTTACTATATAAATTCATCTTTGATGTGTTAGGAAAAATTCTGATATTTCTTCAAACATCCAAGGAATACATTTTTGAAATAATGAATTTGAGGTAATGGCTTATATTATTATACATAAAAAGATGTGTTCTGTATTATACTGAACATGTTTCAACATAATTCATTGTGATTGAAGGAGGCAATATTGAGATTATCTTATGTTACCAGTTTTACAGCTCAGTTATGTAATGTTAAACATGTCTTTTAAAGTTCCAGGGATCTTCACAACTCAAATTCTGAATGCTTTACTGAACTTGTCTACTTAAATTAACAACATAATGCATTCTTGTATTCATTTTTGACAAATATACACAAATCATCATGTTTTCATTTATATAGTTCATAAAACAACTTACATCCCTTTCCTGCATTAACCTTTGACCTTCAGCAGCATACAGCCTATCTGTTGCTTCTAAGAATTTTTTTTCAAATGAATCTTGATATATCTACAAATCAATTTAATTGTGTTTCATTTACATAAAACTAGAAAGAAGTATATACCCCTACCCATGCCATTAACACCCCCAAACACACACACCTATACATAACTGTTGCACACCTTCAAAATGTGTACTATCATCCTGCAGTATTAAAACTTTCTACCTTGTCAGAACAAACCATGTAATCACCAACCCCCCCCCCCCCCCCCAAGCTACTTTCATAAGTTAAACAACCTAATATTTTGTGAAAAATTGACGAAATTGGAAATTCTTAGAAAATGCATGTTCTGGCTGAAAAAATCAGCGGGATTTATCCATACAAACATCATACCCTATATTTGGACGAATGGACGACGGATAGTCGCATGGAAAGAGGTAAACAATTTTCCCCAAACTCTCTTCATGGAGGCATAAAAAACTAAAATCAGTGTTTTTTTTCAATACAATATCAGTAAGAACATGTGCACATAAAAATAAGGTTTTTAAAAAATTCAATATACAACTCCTATCATCTGATGTCAGACCAAAGAAATGCACCTTTCTGTAATTATGACCATATCAGTCAAAAATAAGGAAAACAGGATAAAATTCTAATGGGAACAATCAGTATTTGGTCCTGAATTGTTCAGTAGCTTCTGGAGTTAACTATTAAGTAGTTTTATAGACAATTATTCTCTTCATTATGAAATTCTGAATAATATCCACATATTTCACACATCAATCTATCACATTAAAGCGAGAACAAAGAAAATATTTTTATAAGCTACAGTATATTATAATGTCGTCTCTGCAATGAAAAAAAATTATTAAATTATTTCTGCACCAGAAATAATGCTTTTACCTGTAAATCTGACAACATCCTGAGTAATGATTTCATTAACTGCCTATCTACCGCCTCACCACTTCTTTCCCTTGATATTAACTGTAACAAACCATCTACTGTTTTGTTCTGTACAATATCATCCCCAACAATATTGGTACGGAATAAATCTAAGCCCATGTCCCTGGAAAAAAGCAAAAACACTGGATACTGTATGTCGGCAATATGAAAGGACATAATATGTTTTGGATTAATTTTGGCCTCTTCTCAAAATTACTTCCGACATGTTTCTCAGCATGAAAGCCTTAAATGTTATTAACACAAAACAGTATTGTTCATCTACGACTCTACAGATGCACAACAAAGTAGAGTTTGAAATATAGAAATCAGTGGCCCAATTCTGTATGACTTTCAACCTTATATCTATTGTTAGTAATTGTATTAAGCTTTGATTCTGCATCACAAGCAGTAAAGTGTTCATTTTGTTGTCTTAAAGTTACTTATCTTTGTTTTCAAACAAGCATATACAAGAATTAAAAACTGGTTAGACACTCATCCATTTGAAATAAAATGCTCCGCTGGGCGCAGCTTGATACGACCGCAGAGGTCGAACCCTGAACAGTTGGGGCAAGTATGGACACAACATTCAAGCTTGATACAGCACTGAATTTGGTTGATTGATTGATTGTTGCTTAACGTCCAGTGGCAAATATTTCATGCATCTTCATGACGAGAACCAGTTCAATTTATCAAACAATTCAATTAGGGGTGGGATGGGACACAAAGGGGAACCAATTTTGACTGCCACTGTAAAAGGAGGATGGTTGGGTAGGGTCGGATAATTTAGCCTCCTGTAGCGGCCATCAGCCTACTCTTTTTCGAAAACTACAGAAGGGGTCTTTAGCGTGCAGGGAGTGTGGCATTCTCCAAACACGTTACCCACTATGGTCCGCGGTCAGGCTTTCCGTATTATGACCTGACAACCCCCCCAACGAGACTGAATTTGGATTGTGAATAAATATTTGACACAGCATAGGTTTCTGACACAGAATTAATGTGGTCTAAGAACTTAAAATTTTTTAATTTACCTATTCAAACAATATCAGTATTATTTGTTTTTATATATAAATCAGAAATAACCAATTTAAAATTTAAAATTGGGCACACATATCAATTTCTTGCTATTGTGCAATACTGTGCAATTGAAGATTTCTTGCTATTGTGCAATACTGTGCAATTGAAAATTCCCCCCCCCCCCAAAAAAAAAAAAATAAATAATTTACCCCTTTTTTAGCTTTTGTGCAATACACTATGAAGTTGCACATTGACCCCCCCCCCTCCCAAAAAAAAACCCAAAAAACAATAAAATTTATTGTAACCCCCCTTTTTTTGCTAAAAGAAATTTGAAATTTCCTTTTTAATTTATGAAATATGAAATGAGAAAAAAATTAAATGTGTTTGGATTACCTCCCTTAGCCCACCAAGATAAGATCATACATTTCTATTTACTTATACTAAAGTTATTGTGCAAAAACCAAGAAAAATGCTTATTTGGGCCCTTTTTTAGCCCCTAATTCCTAAACTGTTGGGATCAAAACTCCAAAAAATGGTCATAAACCTTGTGTTAAAATTTCATAGATTTCTATTTACTTATACTAGAGTTATTGTGCGAAAACCAAGAAAAACGCTTATTGGGCCCTTTTTTGGCCCCTAATTCTTAAACTGTTGGGACCAAAACTCCCAAAATCAATCCCAACCTTCCTTTTGTGGTCATAAACCTTGTGTTTAAATTTCATAGATTTCTATTAACTTATACTAAAGTTATAGTGCGAAAACCAAATGTCTACAGACTCCGACGGACGACGACGACGACGACGACGACGACGCCAACGTCATACCAATATACGACCGCAAAAATTTTGCGGTCGTATAAAAATGTTTGTGTCGAAATATTTCAATTATTTATTGAAACGAAATCTACTTTCATGCTTTTAAAGTTTTGTTACCCTAAGTTTCTTTTTTTATATTTTTTTTAAATTGTAGCTAACCATACTAAAATGCTAAAAGCATGTTATGATTTATTTAAAAAACTCTTTTAATCAAAGGAATATTTTTATTATCACTCCTAAACATAGTAAAAAATATTTTTTGATTTTAATACTGGACATGTCCTTTTAATATGCACTTCCATCATGTTTAGTAATAAGGACTTTTATTTGAGGTTTGCACAAATTGTTCATCTTTCAGAAAAGTAATTGTTTGTATAAGAACCAACTGCTGATTGCAATAGATGTTTAGACAAGCACAATCTTTTGGAATGCTAGCAATATATAGGCAAACAAGAAAACAAAATAAAATTCTAGGTGCAAAAAACCAAAAGGATATGTACCAAAACTATTTCACATTAAATGGAAACAAAATCTGTCTTACCATATAGACATAACAGATGAAGTCTGTAAAACATATGTTCTGTCTAAAAACAGGAATATACTTCTTATCATGATCTGAAATATAATATCAATATGTCTTATCTTCCAATGGACTTAATACAGTAGAACTTCAATGGCTCAAACTCCAAGGCACTGTCGAAATCTGTTCGAGTTACAAATATTTGTTTATGTATGAAAAATTGCCAGAACCATCAGTATAGGAGTTATTATAGCTAATTATAACCATGAAATATTTCTAAATTATAATTTAACAGGTTAATCACTAGACAACAATTATCATGAAATATCTCCCTGTCAGAGTCATCTATCTGTATTACACTTGTGATTGTTAAATGCATACCTGTATGTATCCGATTGTCCTTTAAATTATCAAGTTTGAGTTTTCAATTGTAAAATAAACTATTTTGTAATTGTTGGGACCAAAAGTTTTGTTAAATTTTTCGAGAAATCGGTGTTCAAGAAAACAGTGCTTTTTTAACATGAAAACAAAAGGGCAATTGATGGGACTTTCAAAACCGTTCGAGCCATCACTGGTGTCCGAGCGATCCAAATTTGAGTTACCAAAGTTCGACTGTATAACACTTTATGCAATTTTTGAACTGTTTTTAATAGTAAATTATTTCGTAATTCAAACAAAAGGGTTGTTGAGATATTTACATTTATCAACAAGGTTCTAAGACACACCCTTAAATGCCAAAGTCAACAAAACTTAAAAGTAGGTCCTGTTAACAGTAACTGAATATTTTGGTTAAGAGTAATAAACCTAATGCAAATTCAGCAAGTAACTCGTGCATTAAATTTTGGACATGATGAATCAAATCTTTCTAAACTGTGTTTTATTGTAAAATTGATTTGTCTTAAAGGATGTATTCTAGAAAAAGATTTAAAAACTTAATCAATGTCAATGATGAGAGAAAAAATATCAGAATATAAAAATGTAGGTCAAAGAGTCCTAGCTTCAGTGGCATAGCTTCTTATAATTGTTTAAAATGTTGAAATTTTCCAATAAACAGATAAAAAAATTCATAAGTATTTTTAACCAAGACTCAGGTTGCACAAACGTCTATTAAGTTAATACACTATTAACTCCTAATAGACTATTAAATATCTAATTAACTATTAGTTAATAGAGTGAGTTAATAGTCAATTAAGCCACAATTAATCCCTAAATTCATTGTGACGTCACGATGCGCGTGTATTTTCGCGATTTTCATCATTTTTCACAACGTCATAATGGACACTGAAAGGCATAAAAAGAGGAGTTCAAACTGGGATTCATCAGAGATATCATTTTATGCATCTTATTTCTATACAATATTGTCAAAAACTGTATGTAGATGGGCAATAAGGTTTTAGAATTTTGATTTTCAGAACTTGGGAGCCCACAGGGGTTAAATTTTGAAAATTCGGAATTTAAGCTTGTGGCCTAAACTCCACTTTCATTTTTCATTTTGTGTATTTAATTTCTTTACAGTATTGTCACACACTGTATATTGATGTGCAATAGGGTTTTAGAATTTTGATTTTTGTGCAACGCAAGTAATAGACTATTAAATTTAAGTGTACTTTTAATAGACTATTAACTTTAATAGACTTTTGCCAACCCAGTCCAGAACTATTTCCTCTAATGGTTACTTGTACGTCTAATCGTTTCCATTGGAACTCAGGTGATATCCTGGCATAATCTTGAAGGGGAACCAAGCCAAAACATCCCATTTAAATGCTCAATCCTCCCCGTACGAAAGTTTAAAGATTCATCATTGATACTAACTGTATACTGAATATCTCATTTGGAAACACCAGATAAATGAAATTATTAAAAGTATATATGCTACCTATGTTGAAATCTTTCAAATCTAAGAAATTTGTGTTTTGGGCTGAGCCACTGAGCTTTTATTGAACTGTGTGTTTTCTTTTAAAAAGTATCAGTAATAATAATATGCCTTGATTGATTTCTAAAAAAACATAACCAATCCAGAGGGCCATAGAGACAAGAGTTAATCTACATGCTCCCTCCAAATTTATGGACATAGCATAAAAAATGGAAATACAATATGCACTGTCTTGCCAAATCAAATTAATACTATACAATATTTAAATTTCACTTCTATCAAAGACTAGTATGTACAAGAATTCTATGCAGTTAACATGTACAATATTTAATATCACACCTATTTTTTAAATAATTTTAAAATTGACAACCATTTTACACTTTAGCTACATACCATCTGTCTACAATGAGATTGCCAGCAATTGTCCATTTTCTTTAAAAACTGTTCATAACCAATATTTTCTGTAGACAGGGTTAAGGACTAGCAGTTATTTTACTTTTTCATAATGATACATGTACATTTTCATACTCAAATTTCAATAAAGTCTGAACCTATGTAATGTAATTCACATGTTAAAGAACAAAATTTAATGAATCTCTGATAGCAACTTTTTCTTTGGAACAACAATCATTACCTTATTTAAGGATACACATAAATTCCTCAAAAATAAATTAATCAGAAAACATAGATTTCTCAATATTCCAGAACTATTACATTTCTATTATATTACATCAGATACTGAAAACATACATTATTTTTGGTAACTTTTTGTTGTTTAAAGGATAACTGATTTATAATATCCTATCCCTTTATTTCTTTCTTTCTAACCATTTAAATTTTACAGAAATGGCAGTGTGTGCATTTAAAACTAGATGCTCGACTGGCTTCTATTAGCCATATGAAAATGTCAGCTCTGTTGTTTCAGGGTTCTCATTAAGAATTTTTCATGATGAGTCCCGGGACTCATCATTTTCCAGATTGTTGAGTCCCGTGACTCATCGCCACTTTTTTCATTTACATTCCTGTATGATTTTGAGCATGGTAGGCCTACTGTACCATGTTAAAGTTTAATTAAAATCATGTGCTGACTCAAAATACTGACAAATATAATTTCCCCCAAAAAAATTTAAAATATGCAAACTTGGAAGAAAATTTCTGTTCCACATATGAGCAAAAAATTTATTATTGTCATTATTTTATTTTTTAATATTCATTTAATCTTTGATCTTTATATTATTTTTTATCAAATATACTCTTAATTTCTCCCACTGACCTTGTTTTAACACATTAATAATCAATATTGTCAAAAATTCCATTTGTGCATAAATAAGTCAAAGTCCGCTAAATTTATTTTTAAATGAGGTCTACATATTGTTACCGCTCGGTAATAAACACTGCATCCAATGAAAAATCACGAGAATTCTGATTACCGCCATTTTCTAGCTTACTTTTTGTTGTTTCCTTTCCCATCCCCTTTGATCTCCATGAAAACAAAAATGGCAGCACGAACTATTTGATGAAAATTACAGTCTTTGAACGTAGCTGATTAAATCAACACCCATCCCAGGGATGCACGAGTTTAAAGGATGACGCATCCAGTCAAATTTCCATGCGTCCAGGATGCATTTAGGTGTCTTAGCAAGAACCCTGTGTTTCCACACGACTGTTAAAGAAACGCAAAATGTTAAAGTAACCTTGACATTTGTACTTTGACCTAAAGAAAAGTGTATCATTTGCATCTGTCCTGCCAAAAATTGATTACAATCTGCCCATAAGTTCCTGAGCAAATGACAACTATTCTGTGAGTGACCTCACTCATAAAGTTTCATCAAAATCCAGCTTAAAACATGTAAAACCCTTAAGCTGAATTACCTCCCTTTGCAAGCATCGGGCGATAATTATCTTGCTTTATGCACATTTACATATGATGCCCAACCTTCCTATAAAGTTTCATCAAAATCCATCGAACGGCTTAGGAGTTGTGCTTACAAGACATGGACAGGGTG
This sequence comes from Mytilisepta virgata, assembly GCA_028015205.1. Taxonomy (NCBI): domain Eukaryota; kingdom Metazoa; phylum Mollusca; class Bivalvia; order Mytilida; family Mytilidae; genus Mytilisepta; species Mytilisepta virgata. The sequence goes on along the minus strand of CM051518.1, from coordinate 46,730,544 downwards.
ATTCCTATATAACCCCCCCCCCCCCCCCCCCCCCACTGCAGGGGTATAAAAAAGTCATTTACCATATGGTTAACATAAAAACTTTGAGCGGCATCAGCCATTGGATGAGTGAATGAATCTCAACCAAAAGTGGACCCTTTGTAGAGGGTATTGCTGTCATCAGTGGTGCAAAGTGTCAAAGCATTTCATGATCAGGAGAAGATTTTTTAAAATTGGCCAATGAAAATCAAAGATGGCCTCTGGCGGCCTTGTTGTTCATCCAACTGGACATAAGTTCACACGGCCTATAGGCCAGGTGGGCTAAAAGGTTTGGTTCAGTCCAGTTTTCTATTCCACAATTTAACTTACTAACTAAATAACATTGTTGGAAGAAGAATTTCAGCATTTACTAAACATGGAAACATACTGCGAATTGTCTGTTAGAATAAATTTCAAATCATCTGTGCAAACTTTTGTCAGCAAATTAAATCTTAAGCCAAAAAAAATCACCATGCATTTTTTTAATATCATCGAATGTTATACTTCTACCTTCAAGATATTTGCTTTTAAAACTTTTCTTCTACATTTGATTGCTTTCCTTTAAGCATTGCTGTATTAGCAAAACAATTATTTCCAAATGTGTGTGTGTTTTTTTGTTTGCTTAGACAACACTATGCAAAATTCCTCCTATAAAAAAGATAACATTAATTATGTGCCATCTATTTTTCTTTGAAAGATCCATATTTTTTGTCAGATTTTGCTCTTTTGAATTCACTAACAGATGCATCTCAATTACATTTAAGATTTTTTTCTGTAAGAAGTCTCAGGTTTGTATAATCATTGAAAGCAAATGCTTGAATCTGATACACCATACATGTCTAGATCTTTTTAAACAAATCTATAATAAAGGATATTTTAAGAATTGTGTAATGTTTGACTTCACATGGTTTTCACATAACTGTTTCAGCTGATCATACAGTTGTGCTGACATTTTGTGTGAGCACATATTCTCTACAGCCTGATACAACTCCTCTAAGCTGGACCTTATTGATCGACTTGTGTGGATAGCCTGTACAGACTCTGCCAATTTGTCCCATGTTAAAGCTTGGAAGTTTTCTGGAAGTTTTGGTTTTTCTGAAAGAAGAAGATAAATGTTTCTAGAACTTTTCAACTGTTGTCAGACAAAAGTCATGACAATCATTATGATGCCTAACATATTTTAAGGGGCATTTCACAATGTCAAATTAGTTTTTTGATGTTCACAATATAATATCACATTTAAATATATGCAACTACTTGAATTTTTCTTAAAAATATCCACATGAAACTAGAGGCTACCAGGAACCCTATCGCTGACCTGGGCTATGTCCACCTTGACTGGCAGTCTATAACATTGCTGTCAAGTTCCAATTGGCTTACTGGTTTCAAACAGGATCTTTCAGTGAACTTTGCCATTAGGTCCTATGTTAAACTAAGTTCGGCTCTTGTGGCCGGCCATCTTGGATGACAGGCGGAGTTATCGAATAAAATTCTGAATAAGGACCTCCTAAGGACCATTGCTGCCAACTTTTGTTTCGTTTGGCCAAGTGGTTTCAGACAACGACGATAGACGACGACAAGTGATGGCAATAGCTCACATGGCAATTTGCCCCAGGTGAGCTAAAAAGCAGGACCAGATTTCACAGTAAAACTGGAAGAAATGTGTCCATAGGACATGGATGACCCCACAACACATAACACTAAATTTCCAAGACAGATGTCTTGTAAACAAGAAGTTGATGTGTGACTGAGATGAAAGTTTTACACAAGGTGCAAGACATCATACTGAAGCTTCATAAAAAATTAAAAAATCTTTCCGGTATCTTTTTATAAATTTCAAGATATAAGCCAAAGACAGCAAAAAATGGTCAAATTTAGCCTTTCAAGGGAAATAACTCCTGTAAGGAGCTGTCGTACAACTTCGACCTAGTTGACTTTTGTAGGCCTGGTCATAAGGATCATTTCATTAATTGAAAGTTTCTTTCTATCTTTTATAGTTTTCATGATAGAGACGAAAAACAGCGAAAATCGCCAAATTTAACCTTTCAAAGGCAATTTCAAGGGCAATAACTCCTATATGGTGTTGTCGTACATCTTCAACAAAGGCGACTTTGGTAGGCCTCGTCATAAGGATCATTTCATCAATTGCAAGTTTCTATCTTTTATAGTTTTCATGATAGAAGCCAAAAACTGTGAAAATCGTCAAATTTTTCCTTTCAATGGCAATAACTTCTATAAGTAGTTGTACAACTCCGGCCCAATGGAGACTTTCAAAGAACTCTTAAAGGCAAAGAAGGAAGGTCCATTCATTTTTCTGTATCTACTATACTTTAGGATATACAGTACAGACAGATGTTCTTGCTCTAAAGGGCACTTCTCACTGAACAAGGAAAAACATGGTGGGCAGATTGGTACGATCGCGGATGCAATAAATATATGAGTTAACTGGATGAATATGATCAAATTTGAACGTATTTTCAAAGAGATTATTGTGTTAACAATTCCGAGTTTTTTCTCTTTAAAATCAGATATTTAATGGGGGTAAACACCACAGGTGTTCAGGTGTGTCATAAAAATGTGTCATTGTTTATGCTGGCGTCTGCGGTATTAGTAATTTGTCTATTGTTACCTTTAACACCAGTAAAAACAGAGTCCATTGCTTCAACTGATTTTCAATCTAATTATGATCCATTATTTATTTATAATAAAGTGCACTATTTGCTACATACTAATTATTTTTCTTGTTCAGGTGAGTTACGTTTCTGAGAATGCCAGTGTCAATAGTCAATACATCTTTTTATGTGTTATATATAAAATACATGTATGTAATTCATCTACATATACTTTCTCATTTGGTACGTCCAAATACTGCGTAGTTGCAGAGAGCGTTTAAATAATTTTGTTTGTTAACATGTATTTCTTCATGACAACACACCTGTTTTTCCAAATTGTATGTGTTAATTGTCAGCTTACAATTAAAGCGCGGTTTCAGCGTATGATTGTGTTACCGGTAATTATATATCTACATGTAGTATGGAATAAATAGTCACAGAAGGTCTATAGTGGATTTTGTGAATTTTAAATATTGAATAATTGCCTACCCTTCAGAACTATAATTTCGAAATTATAAAAACACACGAAAAATACTTTGTCAACACTAGTTTTTCCCTAATTGAGCAATTCTTCAATGCATGCATATTTGTATTAATGTACAAATGTATATAGGAGATTCACTTGAATTTTTATAAGGTACATGTAATGGACAGATTAATTTTTGACACATGTTTTTATTAAACATTTATCTGAACAAAGGTTTTTATACATGTAGGTGTATACCTACCTTTATCTGCCAGACGTCAAGCTGTTCGGTATTGTGGGAGATTGAAACATAAAGTTTAGAGAGAAATATACCTTAACATAAAAATCTACAAAGAGGGAAAGGAGAATCTCTAAGTAAAGTCAAGAAATACCGAAGGGATATTCGAGGGAGGGAAAAATCGTAAGAACTGACAAACTTCGGAGAACAACGAAGACAAATATCTTATAAACTATATGAGGTATCTTATAAACTATATAAGATATCTTATAAAATATATGAGATTTCTTATAAAGTATACAAGATATTTTATAAACTTTATAAGATGTCTTATAAACTTTATAAGATATCTTATAAAAACTAGATCATATATTATATATGAGATATCTTATATACTTTATAAGATATCTTCTAAAGTTTATAAGATATCTTATAAAGTATATATGATATCTCATAAAGTTTATAACATATCTTATATAGTTTATTAGATATCTCATATAATTTATAAGATATCTCATATAATTTTCTTTATATCATAACAAGAGTTGACACACAAAAATGTCTTGCCTGTCGTGTATTTCTAATGAAAGTAAATGCTATCAGACATATTGCATACAGTATTCAAAAAACAGGCCAAAACACAAAAACTTAACTATAACCACTGAACCATGAAAATGAGGTCAAGGTCAGATGACACCTGCCAGTTGGACATGTACACCTTACAATCCTTCCATACACCAAATATAGTAGACCTATTGCATACAGTGTTTGAAAAACAGGCCAAAACACACCACTGAACCATGAAAATGAGGTCAAGGTCAGATGACACCGGCCAGTTGGACATGTACACCTTACAATCCTTCCATAAACCAAATATAGTAGACCTATTGCATATAGTATTCGAAAAACAGGCCAAAACACAACAAGAGTGGACACACAAAAATGTCTCGCCTGTCGTGTATTTCTAATGAAAGTAAATGCTATCAGACATATTGCATACAGTATTCCAAAAACAGGCCAAAACACAAAAACTTAACTATAACCACTGAACCATGAAAATGAGGTCAAGGTCAGATGATACCTGCCAGTTGGACATGTACACCTTACAATCCTTCCATACACCAAATATAGTAGACCTATTGCATACAGTATTCGAAAAATGGGCATCACACAAAAACTTAACTATAACCACTGAACCATGAAAATGAGGTCAAGGTCAGATGACACCTGCCAGTTAGACATGTACACCTTACAATCCTTCCATACACCAAATATAGTAGACCTATTGCATACAGTATTCGAAAAACAGACCAAAACACAAAAACTTAACTATAACTACTGAACCATGAAAATGAGGTCAAGGTCAGATGACACCTGCCAGTTGGACATGTACACCTTACAATCCTTCCATACACCAAATATAGTAGACCTATTGCATATAGTATCTGAGATATGGACTTGACCACCAAAACTTAACCTTGTTCACTGATCCTTGAAATTGGGTCGAGGTCAATTGAAAACTGTCTGACGGGGAGGAGGACCTTGTAAGGTATGCACATACCAAATATAGTTATCCTATTACTCATAATAAGAGAGAAATTAACATTACAAAAAATCTGAACTTTTTTTTCAATTAGTCACTGAACCATGAAAATGAGGTCAAGGACAATGTACATATGACAGACGGAAAGTTCGTAACATAAGGCATCTATATATAAAGTATAAAGCATCCAGGTCTTCTACCTTCTAAAATATAAAGCTTTTAAGAAGTCGCCGCCGGATCACCACCCCTATGTCGAGCTTTCTGCGACTAAAGTCGCAGGCTCGACAAAAACTAGATAATATAAGATATCTTATATACTACATGTATATAAGATATGTTATAAAGTATATATGATATCTATCTATTAAATTATATAGTTTATAAGATATCTCATATAATTTATAAGATATCTCATATAATTTATAAGATATCTCATATAATTTTCTTTATAAGATATCTTATAAACTATATCAGTATATGAGATATCTTATTAAGTTTATAAGATATAACAAGAGGCTCTCAAAGAGCCTGTAATCGCTCACCTGGGTTACTGCTTTTATAGTCAAACATAGGTAATCAACAATTACAGAGTCCGCTTCGTTATGTCATTTAATTTGAAATTAATGGTTTACTGGTAAGATTGCAATATCCCTAGCATCAGAGATGCATGCATGTGCAAGATAAATTGTTCCTACCATGTACAGTGACTGAGATTTGAACTCGGATGTAAACTTGAATGCAAGTCACTGATGGCGAAAATATAGGTCAAAGTGACCTAATTTTGCCTGGATGCTGACCTGCCTTTTGAGATGGATGTACAATAAGTTGATCCTATTATGTATAGTAACTGAGATATAAACTAAGACTTGTACATTTGGTGCACCATTATTATTTTTCTTTATGCGCATGCACATGTGTTTATTGTATATATATCTTAGGGATGGGTGTTCCAGGGAACACGTGTGTTGCCTGCTCAACAACACTTGAGCTCAACAAATCGAAAAAGTGTGGGCGAGTAAATGAACACAAAAATTCTGGAAGGAGTTGCGAATAAACCAATGTAAATCTAGATCTTTAAAAACCAAGACTCCCAAAACTTGAAAAAAATTTGGGCAGCACTTCCCCTTGTAAACACATCTTTACATTGACCCCCTTCCCAATTATACCAGGCCACAAAGATTGGACAAAAGAAAGAAAAGAATTGTGTGGGGCAGGCCCATTTATTTATGAGATGAGCCATACACAATTCTGACTTATCAACAGTTAAAATTAAAAAAGTTTACATACCTGAGAGAGAGACTATATTATTCCCCTGAATATTCTGTATATTTATATTGCATCAATATTTCTTTGTGGTTATATAAAGGGTATTAATTTTTGGTTTCTAGTAGTAGTATCTGAACCAAAAGACGTGGGAAGTGGGTTTGTTTTCTATCATAGTGGAAATTCCTGGTCATCCTTTCTTTTATGTACTTAATATTTAAGAATTCCAGCGCATGTTGAACACATTCTTTCTACGGAGCCATCCGTGGACCTGTTGAGTCATCAATCAGTAATATACTAGGTGGACGCAGGGGCACAATCGATACTTTAGTGAATGTTTACCATTGTCCACCCCTCAATTTCTGTAATACATGTGTATTTTCTTGATCTTGGCCTTAGGACACAGATCATATATATGATTGAAAACATGAAAAGGGCTTAATTATGTTTTTTTTCCTACATTTTGTGTTTGTAAATTTCAGAAACATCCATGCTTACCAGTCACAGGAAGTCGTATAAAATCGGGTCACGCTAAAGACCTGAACGCGGACTTAGACCTGAATGGACCTAAAAATCACCATATAGCTTTCTCACTTTTGCAAGGATTTACATCATTTTTTGATTTTTGACAGATCTTAACGTTACAAACATTTCATCAATTTTCACAACCTCTGTATATATAGTTTTCAAAATAAAACACAAAAAATGCAAAATTGAAAAATTTTGAACTCCAACAGGGGTCCTAAGATTTTCTTCAAAATTGCCAGGTAAGTAGATCTCATCATGATAAACATTTTTGTTTTTTACACTTAACCTCTATCTTCAATAGTTATTGAAATAACAGACAAACAATATAAAAATTTGGAAGTTTACCTAAAAAGGGCAATAACTCCAATAGGGGTCCTAAGATTTTCTTCAAAATTGCAGGGTTAGTAGATCTCATCATGCTAAACATTTTTGTTATTTACACTTAACCTCTAACTTCAATAGTTATTGAAATAACAGACAAACAATGTAAAATTCGCAAAATTTGACCTAAAAAGGGCAATAACTCCAATAGGGGTCCTAAGATTTTCTTCAGAATTATAGGGTAGGTAGATCTCATCATGATTAACATATTTGTAATTTACACTTAACTTCTATCTTCAATACTTTTTGAAATAACAGACAAACAATATTAAGATTCGGAAAATTTCACCTAAAAAGGGCAATAACTCCTACAAGGGTTTTTGGTTTTTCTTAAAAAAATCACGATGGGTAGATCTCAATATGCTGAACATTTTTGCTATTTACACTTGACCTCTATCTGTTACACTTTTTGAAATAAAAAATAAAAAATGCAAAAATTTTGAAAATTTTATGAAAAAAGGGCAATAACTCCAACACGGGTAGTCAGATTTTCTTCAAAATTGGACAGTAGGTAGATCTCTTCATGATGATCATTTTTACCCCATGTCAGATTTTTCATATTTGCATCGGTTTTCGAGTTATTAGCCAAAAACTGCAATTTACCCCTATGTTCTATTTTTAGCACCGGTGGCCATGTTTTTCATCGGATCATAATAAAATGAGGATCGTTTGTACAGGATATGTCATAGATGATTACTATAAAGTTTCAAACCAATCCCTCCAGTAGTTTCAGAGGAGAAGATTTTTTAAAGTGAGCTAACGACGGACGGACGACGGACGCAAAGTGATGGCAAAAGCTCACCCTGGCATAGCCAGGTGAGCTAAAAACTAGATTATATAAGATATCTTATATATTATAACAGATATCTTGAAGTTAGAATAAATAGTAAAACGGCTTGCCATACATTTCTTTTACTTTAATTGGTGTTAAAAAATGCATTTTAAAAAATCATTGGATGTAAATAATTAAGAATTTCGGAATCTCTAAGGCCGACCTTGTGTACCAACAAACCATGTGCTCCTTTACACAGAGAAATTTAATATTAAATGTCCCCACTAACCTATTTTTTGTCTCATTATAAATATCACATGACATGTATCAGTTTAAAACTTTCGGATAAAGTATACAATATAACTGCGATACTAGTACTACCAGTATTGTTCACAATACTGGAATGTATTCTTGTACCAGTAGTGTATCAATAATACTAGTATTTCCAGTAATGACAATAAAGTAATTTGAATTGTACATTACCTACACGTATTTTAACTGATGCCGATTTTAATTTAAAAGGCATGTAAGGGGAAAGCAGAAGAATATAAATTGGAATGAAATAATGATCAGACATCAGCATGTAAAAAATCAAATGCCAGTACTTTCAAGTAGTTTCGATCCTCTGCTTGAGAGGGGTGAAAAAAAAACATTAAAAATTTATCAGGAGTGAATCTGAAATCACAAAGCAAATGGAAAATGCTTTCACCCATTTTATTAAAAAAAGACGTGAGTAAGGAGTGAATAACCCAATTGATGAAATCTTATCTTGAGCTCTGTACCTGACCCAATTAATTTTGTTGATTCTATCGTGGACCCATCTAATTTGACTCTCAAGAAGTTTGTTCGGGTATTATCAACAAGAATCAACATTGTCAATTATAAGTTTGACAAAGCATATAAATTATCTGAAACAGTGTTTGATCCTAATATCGACAATCTTGCAGCAAAGGAAATTCCTGTGGATCTACCATATGACTTGAAGGGGTGTTTTTGGATGACGAAGTCTTATATTTATATTCAAGAACAAGACATATCAATCTTTTTTTGAAATTATTAATATTATTTGTTATTGAATGTTTTCGGAATGAAGTTACATGTTTTATATTTACATTTATCAAATTTTGTTCTCATTTATCCTCGCAAAAACAAATATTTTCGTTTGCCGTAATATTTGATAAAACTACATGTACCTTAATTTTTTTTCTATTTAAGAAGTACACAGTAAAAATTCAATATGGCATACAAGTTATTTTTCCAAATTGTATTGATTGAAGATTTTATGATACTGTTGTATACTTTCCCACCAGTTTTTGCATGAGAATTTTGTGGTCTTGTCACAGGTAGATAATTTCACACTTGTCAATTCATGTTAAGAATCATTGATATACCAAAGCTTCCTTGTTAAAGGTATGAACAATCCAGTTCATAATACCTTGACCTTTACTTCAAACAACATACCGAGGTCAAGATTATTGTCAATCATTGTCTAGTCTACAGGATGACCCATTTATTTATGCTGACACCGATGTTAGACAAATCTGTTATAACGAACATAAAATAAGCTCCTGACTGCATAGAAAATTATACAATTATAAAAAGGATCGGAATTAAATTAATAACTCCGGAATTAAAGAAAACACAGTGTTAAAAATAAGTGCTTGCCCCCGTTCGGCAAGTAAATCACTGCTTCTACTTTCCCAGCGGTCAAGTGAAAAATTTGCTTCCGATCTGTGTATCAGTACTTTCGCCACGATTCATTCTCGATAACAGCAACTTTTGTTTAAGGAAAGGACGGGGAAAGGACCGTAAAAAGTTTAGTTTGTTAGATTTTACATTCCATAATATCTGTAACATACCTGAAAGAGATCGATCATATCCGAGACAACTAAAAGCAATTTGTAATCTAAATCAATAGCATGTTTTTTATTTAAACAGAAAACGATTCCAAACATAGGAGAAAAATGGACCAGAACAGCTCTAAAGTATTCTGATGTTGAGATTATGTCAATTATGGACGAAAAACGATGTGTGGCATAAATTTATGTAAATTGACTATTTAACTTGAAAACCATTATGAAATAAATAAAATTGCAACATCGGGTTTCTGTAACACGAGACCCCCTCCAGTTTCCCCTGAACCAAGACTTCAACCTGACTATGTCTACAGCTGTATTGGGTAACAGCCTGGACGATAAGCCTTTACTTTGGCCAGTAGGGCACCTAAATTGATTATAAGAAAGCCTCAGACTGCTTCATGACGACTTGAGTTTAAAATTTGTTTAAGCTACTCTAAGTTTAATAAGTATCCATTTCATTATTGGATATTTTCTTCACTTTGAACTTTGTCTAGGTAAATCTATTTTTTATTTTCTCAAGAAATTCGTAGAAAAAATATCTTTGAATGTATAATTGCCTTTTTTAACAATTGTTAATGTTATGGTTGACCCTATCAATTGTTAAAAAAAGGCCATTATACATTCAAAGATATTTTTTTTCAAGAATTATGTTAAGAGGAAAATGATGACAGTTGACACTCTCTTTTCGCAAAATTTTTATTAATATAGTGATAAAATAGCACATGTAAAAGATACTCTCAAAGAGTTTTGTGACTTGTGGGACAGTAGTGGTGATTGATAAATAAAATAAAAAGCAATATTTTATTCTATTAATCATTATAATACATTATGTTGTAAAACTCACAAAGACAGTAAAAATAATATTAACAAACAAATTCAATAAATATTTAAATTCAGGGGCCAATATTGTCATCATAAGACATTAACAACCTTTACATTTTTTAAGTGAAGTCTTGAGTAAGTTTTAACAATTTTCTATTGGGCAAGCTGAAATCTATGACAAGTGGATTCTTGCATGAACTTGCCCTAAGTTCATTTAAAAAGTTATTTTTAACACTGAAACATAACCTTAATTTTTAACCTGTTTTATTTTATCAATCTGCTGACCGTCCACCGTGTTTTTCCACAGTCAAAACAAACTTTCAGCTGATAACGGATGTCCACGTTCAACGTGATCAATAACCAGCCAACTTGGATAGATAGTTGGTGGACAATTGTCAAAAAACGTTGGCATTGAGCAATGCGTTATACTTGAACCGTAGAAAGCAAAATATATCAGTTTACATCTATGTTATAAAAATAGCCATGGCCGCCAGGTTTTTAGCTCGGTTAGCATAATCGACACATTTTAAAGTAGATACCCCAAAGATGCTTGTGACCTAATTTGGTTACAATCCACTGAGTGGTTTCAGAGGAGGTTTTTGAAAAAATTTACGACGGCGGACGACAATAGCTCACATGGACCTTCAGTCCAGGTGAGCTAAAAATCAGATTTCCAACTTGCAACCAAAGCACAGTAGCTGTGTGATATGAAAAAAGCCATGTAATGTTCTATATATATCAAGATACTTTTATTTGTTAATATATTGTCACATTTTGTAACCGGTTAAAAAAAACAAGTAACTTCTTGCCATATCCAAGATAATGTGCTTCTACTAAACTCATAATACAAAGTAATGACATGACAAAATGTTCGTTTTACCAGACACAGTGCCAAAATCTCTCCTATTCTAAATACGGTGGGTATTACCATGCCATTCTCTCTCAATAATATTAATAGGAAAACCTAAACTAAAGGGGTTAACCTTCATCTGGAGGTTTGTTTTCACATTAATAATTTCATGATTTTCTTGTGTATTATCATACTATGCATCATGATTGACTAAAAAACTCATTAACTGTCATTAAACATAATTTTTAGTGTCACCTTTGAAATTTTTTATTATTAATTTTTTTGTTGACCCTGGCTTGCTGTTGGCCAAAGGGGAAGCATGTCTGTTTATTCCATTGCTGGGACTTGTTAAAGCTGAAAAATTTGCACGTTTCTGGGAGTCTGTCATTGGGGATAACTCAGAATTCTCCCTTAATCTTTTGCTGTTTTGTGTTGAACAATTGTCACTGAGTGGCCTTTTCTTGTTATTTGTCAGGTCGATTTCCGATCTCTGCTGTTCAGGCAGATTACGTTGGTTGGCATTTGAGAGTGGCATACACCCCTCTTTAGGCCTCCTGTGGCCTAAGGAGCCAGAACTGTCAACTGATCAGAGAAATCACTTTTTTTTCTCTGGCTGTCTGCCTTTCTTTGTCAAAATGGCGTAAGATCTCGTGTGCCCTCTCGTGACAAGGGAGATAATCCTTTTGTTTACAGATAAACTATACCTTTGCAAAAAAAATCAAAATTTCTGTTCATAGAAACCTCCGATTTTTCTTGGGTGCGCCTCTTAATTATAGTATATTATATGGCAAGCCGTTTTACTATTTATTCTAACTTCAAGATATCTCATATAATATATGATATCTTATATAATCTAGTTTTTATAAGATATCGTATAAACTTTATAAAATATCTTATATACTTTATAAGATATCTCATATAATATATAAGATATTTCATATAATTTTCTTCATAAGATATCTTATAAACTTTATAAGATATCTTATATACTTTATAAGATATCTTATATACTTTATAAGATATCTCATATAATATATAAGATATCTTCTAAAGTTTATAAGATATCTTTTATATTATATGAGATATCTTATATAATTTATAAGATAGCTCATATAATTTTCTTTATAAGATAGTAAAACTATATAAGATATATCATAAAATATATGAGATATCTTATAAAGTATATAAGATATCTTATATAAAAAAATATTTATAAGATATCTTATAAACTTTATAAGATATCTTATATACTTTATGAGATATCTTATATACTTTATAAGATATCTAGATATCTTATAAACTATAGAAGATATCTTATAAAGTTTATAAGATATCTTATATACTTTATAAGATATCTAGATATCTTATAAACTTTAGAAGATATCGTATAAAGTATATAAAAGTTTATATATATACTGAACCGCAAAAGAAACGTCGCTTTTTCAAAATGTTAGCAAAATTCAAAATAAATATTAATTAATGATTTTTATATAATCAGTATTACGATTACATCACCAGGTAAGATTAAATTACCTGTAAATTAAATTTTCGGTTGAATAATTTTCAGTTGATATCGTAGAGCGACCGTACCTAAAACCGCTCGTGGGACACACTTGGCGGTAATTTTTCTTAAATCTTAAATGTTCGTGACATTCATGCTCCTTTATGGGTATAAAAGGCCGGAGAAAATTAAAGAGTGTAAGTATCAGTGTTGACACAGAAGCTATGCCACGTCTGACTCCACAACAGAGAGAACAGGCCATTGGTCGATTGGATGCTGGGCAATCTGCCAGAGTTATTGCCAACGACTTCAACTGTGCTGTTCGAACAATTGAACGTCTACGGACACGGTACAATGCAACAAACAGCACAAATGACCGCCTACGGAGTGGTAGACCCCAAGTCACTACTCCTAGACAGAATAGAGGCATTGTTCGTCACCATTTGATGAATCGGTTCACCCCAGCTGCCGAAACTGCCAGAAACACTGTTGGAACACATGGACGACCCATAAGTGATGATACGGTTCGTCGGCGATTAGCTGCTAGAAACATGAGATGTCGCCGTCCAGCAAGAGGACCTATTCTTACTCCTCGACACCGTCAAGCTCGTCTTCAGTGGGCCACTCAGCGACAGAATTGGCGAAATCGACAATGGCGTAACATCATCTTCTCTGACGAAAGCCGTTACTGCATTTCAACAGCCGATGGCAGAACCAGAGTGTGGAGAAGACGCGGGGAACGTTACGAAGACAGCTGCATTCTGGAAACAGACGCGTGGGGAGGACCTAGCATCATGGTATGGGGTGGAATCGGCCTTAACGTTAAACTTGGTCCAGTCATCTTTCAGAACCGTGGCCCAGGCAGAGGAAATGGCGTAACAGCTCCCCGTTACATCGACCAAGTCTTGACACCCCATGTTCAGCCCCATTTCGCACGTCATCAAAACAAGACTTTCCAACAGGACAATGCACGTGCGCATACCGCAAGAGCCACAAGAGACTTCCTACAGCAGAATAACATTAATGTTATGGATTGGCCGGCTTTGAGTCCAGATTTAAACCCTATTGAACATTTATGGGACGAAGTTCAAAGACGGTTGAATAATGAGCAGCCAAGTCCGACAACTGCAGCTGAACTTTCACAAGCGTTTCAGAGAGTATGGGCACGTATTCCGATGGCGTTTATTAATCGGCTCATCAACTCCATGTACCGAAGATGTGCCGCAGTAATTGGTGCCGGTGGAGGACATACACGTTATTAACGGACGTGGGAGCACAGCATTGAAAACATGTGACGTTGCGACAATTGTGACGTTTTTGTGAACATTGTAACCAAAAGACTGTAAATCGTTCATTAAATTTTGTAAAAATTAATTTAAAATATATAAATGTCACTTTGAAATAAATGTATGTGAACATGTAATTTTGTGCGACGTTTCTTTTGCGGTTTAGTATACTTTATGAGATATCTTATATACTTTATAAGATATCTTATAAACTTTAGAATATATTTTATAAAGTATATAAGATATGTTATAAAATTTAGAATATATCTTATAAAGTTTATAAGATATCTTATAAAAAATAGATTATATAAGATATCTTATATATTATATGAGATATCTTGAAATTAGAATAAATAGTAAAACGGCTTGCCATACTGCCCCTTTTTTCAAATTCCATCCTTCCCCTAATAATCAAATGGTTGCTCTCAAAAATTCGTTTTATGAGTCGTGTCAAGTTTTTCATACTTCCATGCATAGCATATATAGCTAGATCTCAATAGTTGATGGGTAAAACATTATGCATATTTTACTTTAGATATTTTCCCGTTGGATCAAGAACCACTCGAATCACCAGTTACGTGCACTGAACCTGCATGGCCGTCTTCTTTTCTGTGTAAGAAAAATATATTTAACAAAGTTATATGCCTATACCTTTTTTTAAACTCGTACAGAATATGCGGCTCACGTAGTACATTGAATACATATATATTACAGACTTGAGATAAAATTACAATGCATTATGTATACCGTAATGAAAATTTATACCCAAAAAGTATTTAATTTACTTTGGTGTTCTTTTTTTTATTACAAAAGAAGACGTTTCATATTACAATGAATAACATGAAAGTAACTAACGAAATAAGGTTTTAGGGACCAGTCATTACATGTATATCTCCTGGGGGGGGGGGGGGGGGGGGTACTGTACAGGGGGCTCAATGTCCGTTTTACGTTTCTGACAAAAGGGGGTTCACATTTTTTCTACAGTTAATTGTAAACCCCCAAAAAATGATACATGATATGTACGGATAACTGCAGAGGGTTGTATAACTGACAATAAAAGTGAACGTGAGCTATGACGTATTTCCATTCATTCAAGTTCCTAGATTTCTAAATTTTGTCGTATGAGCTGTTTCGCGACATACTTATAATAATAATAATAATAATAAATTCTTTATTTAAAGAGGGTAACTCAATTAGAAGTAGTCTAATTTTCATTGAGGCCCTCAAACAAAATACATGTATACAGTTAACATTCATACATTAAAATACAATATATATTACTAGTATATACACAATTCAATCATTCAAACATACAAATGGCAATAAATGGCAACAATTGGTAAAGTTTTGATTAAATTTTCTTATTCTTACAACAAAAGAAAGATGACAAATTATTCGACTTGCAAAGAATTTTCAAGAAAATGATTATAACAATGTTTCTTAAATAATTCCACATTATGAAAATTTTTTATTTTGAGTGGTAAATTATTCCATACCTTTGTTGCAGAATAATGAAAAGATTTTGTATAAAAATTTGTATTTGGTCTTGGAACAAATAGATCATTATTAGAGACAGATCGTAAGTTGTGGTGTTGCACATCATTAATATTCAGCATTGCTAAGTAATCAGGTGTTAGTCCATTTACAATTTTATACATTAGAATTGATTGTTGGTATTTTATTTTATTTGTAAAAGATAGCCATTTTAAAGATGAAAACATAAAATTATTCCTTAGTTTTTTATGATATGGGTTGTCTTGATAAAAAATAAAAAGCATGCATGGAATGTTACCCTGGTGTTATTAAACAATGGCCTCTATGCGTGAAGAAAGGAAAAACGGATATGGAATGGTGTCACAAATAGAGCAACAAACCACGGGAACAGTTATACAACAAAAAACACCCAGAGCTTGCAACTAGTCTTCAATAGTAGAAAACCACACCATGATGGAAACTCTGAATGGCCCCTGAGTAATTCCTGAGTAGCTTAATATGTGTGCTATCCTGGAATTCTATATTGTGAGGTTCGCAAGTTCTTTAATATATAGAGTGAATGTACATCCAACCCATAACGATTTCAAATAGTTTTAAAGATGTTAAGAATTTGATAACTAAATGATACTTTTAACATTTATTAAATTCAAAAACAAAAGATAAAAATTTAAAAAAAAAAAAAACATAACAAGAATGATTGAAATAACCCGTATCAGAAAACTGACTAGACTATATAAACAAAGAGGTTTTCAAGGTTCTATTGGTTGTATCTTGCCATTATTCATATTATTTGCCAATTGACTGGCAAAATATAACAATTAAATTTTTAGATATTACAATTAAGTACATGTAGGTTTTGACTGAATACAGTTTATAATTTATGTAGAAAATATGACCATGAGTGTCACGGCCTATCTCTGAGTGCCCTACCTCTAGATAGCTTTTCGTATGTCCAATGAACCGTAAAATCTAGGTCGAAACAATATAGTTTACAAAATTTCCAGGCCATGTGACCACATCTTCATGGAAAAATTTTGAAGGCAAACCTGTGAGGGATGGACAGATGAACAGTCCAAAAAATACGTAAGTCCCAAACTGTAGTTTGTCCACCATCTACAATGACACCCAAAATGGTTAGCCTAAGTCTTGGGACATTAATAGTTATTAATATGCATGGTTGCTAGATACATTTCCAAAAAATGAAGATCTTAGAGTCTTTCAGGAAATTTACCAAAATTGGAGTTATTTTGGAAATTTAATCATTCCCTATACAGCTGTTGCTTTTCAGTTGTAAACAAATATGTATGGTTGCTAGGTACTTTTCCAAAAAAAATTTCAGATCATAAAGTCTTTCAGGAAATTAACCAAATTTGGAATTCCATTTTTGGTAATTAAATGGTAACTTTAACTCTAATGATATTAATGGGTATTAATATGCATGGTTGCTACATTTCCATAAAATGAAGGTCTTAGAGTCTTTCAGGAATTTACAAAAGTTGGAATTTCATATTTGGAAATTGAATGGTTACCTTAACTCTTGTGACATTAATGGTTATTAATATATATGGTTGCTAGATACATTTCCAAAAATGACGGTCTTAGTCTTTCATGAAATTTACCAAAGTTGGAATTTTTTTTTTTGAAATCCAAATATTCCATTTAATTTTGGAAATTTAATCATTCTCTATACAGCTGTTGCTTTTTTTTGTAAACAAATATGTATGGTTGCTAGTTACTTTTCCAAAACATTAAGATCTTCAATAACCTGGTTTGGGTCTGTTTACGGCATTTATAAACTGTAAACTGACCCAAACCTGGTTTAAAATAACGTATAATCTGTTAAAAAATTGGAAATATTCCTTAAATGTCGTATTACATTTTTCAGCAATATAACCTATAAACCGGATAAAATTTTATATTTTGAGTCTGAATTACTTTTTGATGTTACTCCATAAAACATATATGTAATTGAGAAATTCTTAATGTCATATTAAGCTGAAGGGGACTACTATTTCAAGAAACGAAACGTAACAACAAAGAAACGAAACCTTTTCATTTTCTAATTTTAGTAATTTCACATAGATAATTACTACATGTATTTCAAGAAACGAAACTATTTCGTTTCGTTTCCTGGTTTAGTAATCAACATCGTGCTGTTTCTTGTTTTAGTAATTTATTTTTTTAACTTTCTTGCATATGTATATATATCTGTGTGTGTGTATGATTGTTTATATATCTGCGTTTGCTTGTTTGTTAAGTTTTTATAACATTTTTTTCACTTTAAGTCCGTGATACATTTGTTAATTTCGTACTGATGAATGGTTTGCAGTTTTTCAAAGGTACAGAAAATGCTGTCTTAACAATAATACTCGGTATGTGAAAAAAAACCCCATAGGAACGTTTTAAGTTATAAAAATATATCGTGAATATATAAGAAGTTAAAAATACACACAAGTCCGTTCACAACATGCACACTATTTAATAACCAACTACAAGGAGCAAACTCCCCTAAAAAGAGATTCAAAAGGTACCCCATCATTGCGCGCTTATCCTAATCCATTAAGTAAATTAAGGGGGGGGGGGGGTCAGAATATTTGATTTAATATGCAGATTATCTTGTAAATTATCAAAGTAACGCGAGACTTTTCAATTTTTTGCCTGTTAGTTGGTAAGTTGAAGATGGAAGGAAAAGAATAGGAAAGGTAGGTATCGACATTTTAGCTCACCTGGCTTAAAAGGCAATGTGAGCTTTTGCCATCACTTGGCGTCTGTCATCCGTCGTCCGGCGTAAACTTTTCCTTTAAAGATCTTCTTCTCTGAAACCACTAAGCCGATTGGGACCAAACTTTGTAGGAATGATCTTTGTGAGGTCCTCTACAAATAGTCCTCTTTTCATTTTGATCGGACAAAAAGCATGGCCGCCATGAGAAATTCTTGATTCTAATTGGTTGAGACTTTAAAATTCTTATCTGAAGCTACACATGCAAGTAATTTGTAACTTGGTTCAAATCATCAAATGATGTTTACAAAGTCCTTTACCAATATTCCTCATTTAGTCCCGATCGGGAAAAAAACATGGCCGACATGGGCAATTCTTGTTTCTGATTGGCTGATAAAAAATATTCTCCTATGAAATCGCTTGGCCAAATGGAACGAAACTTAACAAGAAGCA
The DNA here is from genome assembly GCA_028015205.1 of Mytilisepta virgata. Lineage (NCBI taxonomy): Eukaryota > Metazoa > Mollusca > Bivalvia > Mytilida > Mytilidae > Mytilisepta > Mytilisepta virgata. The sequence goes on along the minus strand of CM051518.1, from coordinate 46,711,739 downwards.
TCTATGGACGGTTATTTACCAAGTTTCTTCATTTCGTCCCGACCGGGCAACAAACATGGCCGTCATGGGCAGTTCTTGTTTCTCATTGGTTGATTAAAAAAAAAATTCTGGAACTGCTTCGCCAAATGAAACGAAACTTGACAGGAATCATCTATGGGAGGTTCTTTACAAAGTTTCCTCGTGTCGTCCCGGTCAGACTACAAGTATGGCCACCACGGGCAGTTCTTGTTTCTGATTGGCTGATATAAAAACAAATTCTCCGCTGAAGTCGCTTGGCCAAATGAAACGAAGCATCTGTTCTTTGCAAAATGTCCTCACTTCGTCCCGATCGGGCAACAAACTTGGCCGTCATGGGAAATTCTTTTTTCTCATTGGTTGATTAAAACAATTTTTCTCTGGAACTGCTTGGCCAAAACTGTTAGCCAAACTTGACAGGAAGCATCTATGGAAAGTCTTTTATGAACTAATTTTTTTCATCCTGATTGGACGACAAGCATAGCTGCCATGGACAATTTTTGTTTTTAATTGGCTGATATAAAGAAATCTTTTTCTCTGAAACCTATGGCAAGCCGTTTTACTATTTATTCTTACTTCAAGATATCTCATATAATATATAAGATATCTCATATAATATATAAGATATATTATATAATCTAGTTTTTATAAGATATCTTATAAACTTTATAAGATATCTTCTAAAGTTTATAAGATATCTTATAAAGTATATAAGATATCTCATAAAGTATATAAGATATCTCATAAAGTATATAAGATATCTTATAAAGTTTATAAGATATCTTATAAATATTTTTATATAAGATATCTTATAAACTATATAAGATATCTTATAAACTTTAGAAGATATCTTATAAAGTATATAAGATATCTCATATAATATATAAGATATCTTATATAATCTAGTTTTTGTAAGATATCTTATAAACTTTATAAGATATCTTATATACTTTATAAGATATCTTATAAAGTTTATAAGATATCTTATAAAGTATATAAGATATCTCATAAAGTATATAAGATATCTTATAAAGTTTATAAGATATCTTATAAATATTTTTTATATAAGATATCTTATATACTTTATAAGATATCTCATATAATTTATAAGATATATAGTTTATAAGATATCTCATGTAGTTTATAAGATATCTTATATAATATATAAGATATCTTATAAAGAAAATTATATGAGATGTCTTATAAACTATATAAGATATCTTATAAACTATATGAGATATCTTATAAACTTTATTAGATATCTTGAAGTTAGAATAAATAGTAAAACGGCTTGCCATAGAAACCGCTTGGCTAAATCGAACGACACTTGACAGGGCAGCAATGGTCCTTGGGTGGTCCTCTTTCAGAATTAAATCCGATGACGCTACCATCATCCAAGATGGCCGACAGAGCCGAACATAGTTTTAACATAGGACCCTATAGGAAATTTACTTAAAGATCTTGTCTGAAACGTATTACCACTTTGCCAGTTGAAACAAAACTTGGCAGCAATGGTCCTTAGTTGGTCCTCCTTCGGAATTATATTCAATGACCCTGACCACTATCCAAGATGGCCGCCAGAGCCCAACATAGTTTAACATTGGACCCTATGGGGAATTTACTTAAAGATTTTTTTTCTGAAACCACTTTGTAAATTGGAACAAAAGTTGGCAGCAATGGTCCTTAGTTGGTCCTCTTTCAGAATTATATCCGATGACCCTGTCTTCCATTGAAGATGGCTGCCAGGGAGGAACTTATTTTAACATAGGACCTAATGGGAAAGTTCACTGAAAGATTTTCTTTTTTTTAAACCAATGAGCCAATTGGTACTTGCCAGCAGTGTTCCAGGCTGTCAGTCAAGATGGAAAGGTGAGCGATACAGGCCACTCGGAGCCTCTAGTTTGTATATTTTTACCCATACGGAAAAGGTATTTAAAGATTATAATAAAAGCAGTTGACAGCAGATCGGCTAGCCTAATCTTTGTCACCACGATTATCGACAGACAAAGCTTCAGTAGTATTTTCAGAAAAGCGTCAAATTGTCCGTTAATTCTCCCCCAATTTAGTTTCCGTACTCTTATTTTTGACTGAATCGAAATTAATTAAAAAATTTCAAAGAAAATCCAGCGCTTGTTTTCCTTTGTTAAAATTGTTGAAAGCACCAGGATGTTTTATTTTAACAAGAGAATGAGCCTGAATAGCTCACCTGTTATTTTTTGTGAAGATCTTGTATCAATGATTATTTCTGCTATTTAATGTATACCGTCTCATTTTCGCCTTAATATTGCCTTAAACAGCTAAAATATAGAATCCCGAACCCAAATATATATGGTTGCTACGGATTTTTTCATCGGTTGCTATGGACTTTTTCGACGGCATTGACTCTTGACCTTCCATTTTGACTTGAACAAGTAAATTGTAGGATCCTGAACCCAAATATATATGGTTGCCAGGGACTTTTCCATTGGAAGCTATTAGTTGCTATGGATTTTTTCAATGATCTTGACCCTTGAGCCTCCATATTGACTTGTACAGCTATATTATGCGGTCTTGAATCTGTGGTTGTTAAGGACTTTTTCATCGGTTGCTATGGACTTTTCAAAGACCTTGAACTTTCTTTTTATTTGAACGGGTAAGTTATAGGGTCCTTAACCCAAATATATAAGGTTGCTAGGGACATTTTCATCGGTTGCTAGGACTTTTTCAATGACCTTGGCCCTTGACCCTCCATTTTACTTGTACAGCTACCATTTAATTTATTTCAAGTTATGTTCTAAACATCTGTGACAATATGTCAGACCATTAATTTTACTGATAACTACTGTTTATATGTAAATAATCTTTCAAGGTCAAAAACTCCTATTAAGGGTCAATTGACTATTTTGGTCATATTGACTTATTTGTAGATCTTACTTTGCTGAATATTTTTGCTGATTATAGTTTGTCTTTATCTATTATAATATTCAAGATAATATCCTAAAACTGCAAAATTTCCTTAAAATTAACAATTGAGAGACAATCATCCAGCAAAGGGTTGACCGATTCGTCTGAAAATTTCACGGCAGGTAAATCTTGGCCTGATGAATATTTTAATCCCATATCTGTTTTGCTCTAAATGCTTTTGTTTTTGAGATATAAGCCAAAAACTGCAGTTTACCCTCTATGTTATATTTTAGCCATGGCGGCCATGTTTTTTGACGGACAAGAAAAAAATCACAAACTTTATGCTATACACCCTAAGGATCATTTAGATTAGGTATGGCTGTAATTGATTCTCTGGTTTAAGAGGAGATCTTTGAAAATGTTTACGACGGGCGGACGACGGACGCCAAGTGATGGCAAAAGCTCGAATGTCCTTTTAGGACAGGTGGAATAAAAAAGAAATGATATGTTTTAAAACTGTATGTATGTAACACATATACTGTTTTTGTTTTCCATACACTGCCAATGCGGAGTTTTTGCTGGGTTTACATGTACATTTAATGCGTATCGAAAAGGTATCGAATACATATCGGACACACGTTAGCAAATTAGCAATGCTCATCGATAACGTTTCAACTGATACACATCACCTTGCAAGTATTTCATGTTGCGTTCGTGCACGTAATATGTTTTAGGGGCTGTCTGGAACGTACATGCTGAAGGCCTCGCTGTGACTGAGATGAAGAACAGCAACCAGACGCTCTCAAGAGCCTGTATCGCCCACCTGATATATCAAAAACAAATTCTGTAGAAGACTCTTAAATGAGGTTTCCAGCAAATTTTGTTTTCATATGCTTAAGTGGTTCAATGAAGGAAGAATTTTACAACATTTTCCCCATATGGTCTAATGTTAAAGAATATTCTGTGGTGTTGGCAATCTTGAATTTCAGATCAGCACAGAAAACTCAAAATTACCACCCTGGTATTATTTGTATACGATTTGGTCTAAATCTGTGGAATGGCTTCCAAGAAAAATCTGTTTGTATGTATTTCCCATATGGTTCTATGTTAAACTATGTTCTGCGGTGGTGGCCATCTTTGATTTCAGATTGGCACCAAAAACTCAAAATTAGTAGAGGACCATCCTAGTAACATTCTTGCATGATTTGGTGTAAATGTGTGAGACGGTTTCTGAGAAGAAGCTGTTTGTACATTTATGTATTTCCCGTAGGGTTCTATGTTAAACAATGTTCCACGGTGGCCATCTTAGATTTCGGATCAGCACCAAAACCTCAAAATTGGCAGACTACCACCCTTGTATCATTCGTGCATGAATTTGTTTAAATGTGTGAGACTGTTTCTGAGAAGAAGTTATTTGTATGCATTTCGCATAGGGTTCTGTGTTAAACTATGTTCTATGGATTTCGGATTGGCACCAAAAACTCAAAACTTATAGGGGACCACCCTAGTATCATTCCTGCATGATCTGGTTTCTATGTGTGAGACGGTTTCTGAGAAGGAGATGTTTGTATGTATTTCCCATAGGGTTCTATGTTAAACTATATTCCACGGTGGCGGCCATCTTGGATTTCAGATCAGCACCAAAACTCTAAATTAGTAGAGGACCACCCTAGGATCATTTGTGCATGATTTGGTATGTTTTTGTGAGACTGTTTTTGAGAAGAAGCTGTTTGTATGTATTTCCCATAGGATTTTCTGTTAAACTATGTTCCACGGTGGCAGCCATCTTGGATTTCTGATCCGAACCAAAAACTCAAAATTAGTAGAGGACCATCTAAGGAAAATTCCCACAATATCACAATTCAATCTCTAAAGCGGTTTCTCAGAAGAAGATTTTTTAATTTTCAGCCAATCAAAACGCATTATTGGCCCTGGCAACTATGTTGAATTTTCGATCAGCACCAAAAACTCAAACTTTGTAAAGTACCAACCAATGAACATTCCTGCCAAGTTTTGTTCCAGTTTCAGAGAAGAAGATTAAAATGTGAAAAGTTTACAGACGACAACGACGACAACGACGACTACGACGACGGGGACGGACGCAAAGTGATGACAGTACCTCATATGACCCTTTGGGTCAGGTGAGCAAATAAAAGCGCTGTTCCTTTAATTGGTTGTGGTTATTTCAAGTGCGTTTAGGGATTTTCTGTTACAAACTAATACACCAAATCCTTTCTTTCTTAATTCAATGGGTATTTATGGCAAGCCGTTTTACTATTTATTCTTACATCAAGATATCTCATATAATATATAAGATATCTCATATAATATATAAGATATCTTATAAAGTATATAAGATATGTCATAAAGTATATAAGATATCTTATAAAGTTTATAAGATATCTTATAAATATTTTTTATATAAGATATCTTATATACTTTATAAGATATCTCATATAATTTATAAGATATCTTATATAGTTTATAAGATATCTTGTATAATATATAAGATATCTTATGAAGAAAATTATATGAGATATCTTATAAATTATATGAGATATCTTATAAACTATATAAGATATCTTATAAACTTTATGAGATTTCTTATAAACTATATAAGATATCTTATAAACTTTAGAAAATATCTTATAAAGTATATAAGATATATTATAAAGTATATAAGATATATTATAAAGTATATAAGATATCTCATATAATATATAAGATATCTCATATAATATATAAGATATCTTATATAATCTAGTTTTTATAAGATATCTTATAAACTTTATAAGATACCTTATATACTTTATATGATATCTTCTAAAGTTTATAAGAAATCTTATAAAGTATATAAGATATCTCATAAAGTATATAAGATATCTCATAAAGTATATAAGATATCTCATATAATATATAAGATATCTCATATAATATATAAGATATCTTATATAATCTAGTTTTTATAAGATATCTTATAAACTTTATAAGATACCTTATATACTTTATATGATATCTTCTAAAGTTTATAAGAAATCTTATAAAGTATATAAGATATCTCATAAAGTATATAAGATATCTCATAAAGTATATAAGATATCTCATAAAGTATATAAATATTTTTTATATAAGATATCTTATATACTTTATAAGATATTTCATAGAATTTATAAGATATCTTATATAGTTTATAAGATATCTCATATAGTTTATAAGATATCTTATACAGCTTATAAACTATATAAGATATCTTATAAACTATATGAGATATCTTATAAACTTTATTAGATATCTTGAAGTTAGAATAAATAGTAAAACGGCTTGCCATAGGTATTAGTTGTTGCATTTCGGCTAATATAAAAACTTAATACACGTAGCCATATGTCCCACGCCGCTGGAGAATTACTCCTAAAAAATTTGTTGAAACAAAATGGCGGTATAGTATGCACATTTACACTTCATTACAAAAAATCCTACCAAATATGGGAGCTATTTCATTAAGCGGTTTCAGAGGAGATGCGACCACAAGCTCTTCTATTGTTGAGAAATATTGAAAATAGTCTATGTCCCATAACTCCTACAAAATTTGTTAAATTAAAATGGCGGTATAGTATACACTTCTACACTTAACAATAATCCTACAAAATATGGAGGCTATCCGCCAAGCGGGTTCAGAGGAGATGCGTCCACAAGGTCTTTTATTGTTGAGAAATGTTGAAAATAGTCCAAGTCTCATAACTCCTATAAAATTTGTTGAATCAAAATGGTGGTAAACTATGCACATTTACACTTCATTACAATAAATCCTACCAAATATGGAAGCAATCTGCCAAGCGATTTCAAAGGAGATGCGTCCACAAGGTGACGAGACGGACGGACGAACGGGCGAATACAAATACCATGTCCCTCCGTCGCTTCGCGGCGTGGAACAACAAACAAACGCAGATATATAACCAATCATACAAACACATTATACATATACATGGCATATATGTGCAAGAAAGTTAAAAAAAATACTAAAACAAGAAACAGCACGATTTTGATTACTATTTCAAGAGCGAAAAGAAACGAAACGAAACGAAACAGTTTCGTTTCTTGAAATAGAAATTGTCTATGGGAAATTACTAAAATAAGAAACGAAATGGTTTCGTTTCTTTTCATATTTAAAGAGGGTAACACAGTTGGCATTAATAAGCAAATATTCCATGAGGCCCTCAACTGAAATATAATAATAAAATACACAGAATAAATTAATCTAACATTGGTATAATTTCTACAGAGATCAACATCATGTAGACCATTTAAATATATATGTTTTCTTTTCTGTTTTGATAGAAACAATCTAGCATATATGATCGGGGGGGGGGGGGGGGGGGGTAACTTGACCATTTTATGACGGAGGTGCGTCCGTGAACTGGAAACCCCTACCCGAAATTATCCACGTTATATTGAATTATACCCGAAATTATCCAAAAATAATAAAAGGTAGTTAGTCGGTAATAGTACAGGATGTTAACATGCTATCAGCCAACCTTTTAATCTTATCTTTTGATCAGCCTTTTATTGTGGAAAGTCGACCTGAATCATCCTCAGTGCTTTATAAATATCTGCCGAAATTTTAAAAACCCTGACCAGAATTCTCCAGATTGTCAAAAAATCCCGACCCAAAATCTCCGACGGTTATCTAAAATCTTGACCTGAATTTGCCTCACGTCCCGTATCTAAATATCATTGAGTTACCCCTCCCCCCCTCCCTCCCGAGTATATATGATACAAATTTTAAAGCACTGAATATGTATTTCAAAAAAGTATGTCTCATCGATACCACAACCATAATAATAACCCCAAAAGTACCAAATGCCCCAAAAGGTAACGCCTTCTCATTGTTGACGTAATAATCTCAATGCACGTCTTACCTGTCACGTGGTACCGACGGCACCCAAATCTTCCTAACAACGTTTTGCGCGATTTTTCATATTGCTCAGACATTTTACACACGATGCCGACTTCAAGTCAAGCAATGTTTGTAATGACAGGAGAAGGGGAACGTCCGAGGGTTCCCAGAAGAAATCTCGCAGCAGCAGTTCAGACAAATATGCCGTTTATCTACCCAAATGATGAGACTGCTGGATGTCAGGCTTTTCATAGTGGTTTTATATACTCATCTGGATTTCCGGGTGTAGTTAATATTGGCGGATCCCCCAGGAAGCTGTTGTACGATACGAAAACAAAAATGTTACGATTGCCGGGCATGACCAGGGAACTCATAGCTGATGAAGTTGATTTGGAATCGAGTAGAAACAAACAACAAAATACAAATACGACAGAAAACGAATCTGAAGAACAAGGTAAGATTGTATCTATTTCAAGTTAGTGAGGGTGTAATTTACCTTTGTACCAGCCTATCTCTTGACTACATATACATGCGCTCATTGCAATTTACAAATCCTGACGGATTAAAGACGCACTAGTCGCTAAAAACAGCTGAACTTATCGTCCCTACCCAACTACCATCACATTTCAAGAATGCGTAAACCCTGTATTTTTAAAAGTTTGTTTTTGTTTTGTCGCATTGTATTTTATCTCAATTTGCATTTTATTCATTATAAATTGTTATTTTTTTTTTTAATGTCGAAAAGGTTAGTGTAATAAGTTTGATCTCGTTATTTTGAATTTCTGTGAAGGTAAAAGGCAGAATTGAGGTAAACTTGCACGAACAAAACCAAAAAGTGCAATACTGGAACACATTCAAAACGCAAGTGAAAAGCACTTTTGTTGTTGCTCATCCCTCATCCGGCAGTATATGATAAATTAATTATACCTGTTTTGTAAAGTTGTTGTATCCCCAATTCCTTGTTTTTAACTTCTAAAAGTAGCCGGTACAGTTAGGTGCAGCCATAACCTCTCATAAAGTTAACTTAAAGCAGTTCTACTGACTGCTCTAATTTAACTTAGAGCAGTTCTGATGACTGATTTAGAAATGGAAATGCTCTAGAATAGAATCCTGACTGCTCTAGAACAGGATCCAGCTCTACGCTGTCATGGTCAATAACAGTTCTCAGAACTACTCTGCAAGTTAACTTGGACGAGAGGTTATGACTGGTCGCAACTGTAGTCCCCTGCTGTTGTGCTGTTGGATTTATCCAACTCTTGTTATTTTTGTCTTATCAATATGTTTTGTCTGGAAACGATCCATTAGTTTAGTGATACATTCCCGCAAATATATATATTTATTACATGCTCATATTTTTTCTATTCTCTGTATGGCTGAGAAATGTCTAAAAAGGTCTTGAGTACTGATGTTAGTAACTGAGAAGTATCTAAATTTAGTGCAAGAATTCCGCTTACACGGTTATAGGTTTAAATTGGATCCTGATCGGTCAAATGGGATGCGATTGGTTGAATTTTCAAAAATCTTCTCTGAAACTGTTTGGCCAAATGGAACAAAACTTTACAGGAAACATCTATGGGAGCTTGTTTACAAAATTTCCTCATTTTTTCCCGATCGGAAAACAAATATGGCCGTCATGGGCAATTCTTGTTTTTCATTGGTTGATTAAAAAAATTATTTATGTGGAACTGCTTGGCCAAATGGAACAAATGGGAGGTTCTTTACAAACCTTCCTCATTTCGTACTGGTTGGACTTCAAATGTGGCCGCCATGGGCAGTTCCTGTTTCTGATTGCCTGATATAAAACAATCTTTTTATCTGAAAACGCTTGGCTAATTGGAACGAAACTTGACTGGAAGCATCTGTGGAAGGTTTTTAAAAAGTTTCTTTGTTTTGTCCGGGTCAGGCGACAATCATGGCCACCATGGGCAATTCTTGTTTCTGATTGTTTGATTAAAAATAGAACATAGGTGAAAAATGCACTTTTTGGCTCATATCTCAAAAAGTCAAGCAGCAACAGCAAAACTGACAAAAACTAAAATGTTTATAAGGTCATTATAATGTTTTATCTACCTGCCATGAAATTTTCACACAAATCGGTCAACTCATTTTCGGGTTATTGGCCCTGAATTGTTAATTTTAAGGAACTCTTGCTGTTTTATGTTATTAACTTGAATATTATTATAGATAAAGACAAAGTATAAACAGCAAAAATGTTCAGCATTTCTTGAAATAAATTAAATGGAACCTGTACAAGTAAAATGAAGGGTCAAGGTCATTGAAAAAGTCCATAGCAACCGATGAAAAAGTCCCTACTAACCATATATATTTGGGTTTAGGACCCTACAATTTACCTCTACAAGTCAAATAGAAAGGCCAAGAGCCAAGAGTCAATGTCATTAAAAAAGTCCATAAAAACCAATAGAAAAGTCCCTAGCAACCATATTTATAAGGATTCAGGACCCTATAATATGGCTGTTCAAGTCAATATGGAGTCTCAAGGGTGAAGATCTTCGAAAAAATCTATAGCAACCGATGGAAAAGTCACTAACAACCAGATATATTTTAGCTCAGGATTATATATTTTAGCTGTACATGCCAATATTAAGGCGAACAATGCGACGGTATACATTCAATAGCAAAAATAATCATTTATGCAAGATCTACACAAAAAATAACAGGTGAGCGATTCGGGCTCCTGGGAGCCTCTTGTTTCTGTATTATTTGTATAAGACTATTTTAAATACCTCAGTGTTTTTTTCTGTTTATACAATTTATAATTTATAGATTTTCTATATTAAAAGATTTGGTGATCGTTGATATTTTAGTAAAGGCTTTTTGTTTATACATCTATAAACATATGTTGCACTTTTCAAATCGACTAAAATGTACCTGTTATAGAAACAAGACAATCTCAATTGGAAAACTCGGGCTTCAGAAAACGGCGCACAGCATTTGGTGGACCAAAAAAGCATAAAAATAGAAGTGATAATACTGTCTCTATTCCAAAAGATGCAAAGTACATGCCAACACCACCAGGAGCAACGCCACTTCCACTTCCACCTATAGTTATACCAACTGCTAACCAGGGAAACCATGGTGATATGCCCATGATTGACAATGAACAACAGAGGAAACGGTATAAGATAACTTTTTCTATTTTATTTTTAAATCTATTTCATGTGTTTTGGAGTATATCAGACAATAAAAAATCCAGAATGGCTTTCAAACCAAACATTCGTTAAACAAATAAGCTGGATCAATCTTTTATATATTTTACACAACATCTATCGTTATGAACATTAATAGTCATAAACCGTATGTATCACGAAGTTGTAAATCTTTTTTTCAAGATCCCACTACTTATATCAAATATAGTAGCTACATCATAAAAAGACAACATGCAAAAGTAATTTTTAACATGGAAAAGTCTTTTTTCCTCAGTGCTGACTTTGCATTACATTTAATGCTTCATTCGAATCTGTGTTTGCAATAAAGTTAGTTTTAACTATTTCATATTTTGTAGTCAAAAAGAAAAATATAAATCTTTCCTTGAGGAATTAAAAGAATCAGTTTCCTATGATAGCAGAATACTACCCTCCATGGAAATGAAGAAATCGTTGCCTCCCCCTAGTCTAAACACCGTGGTATTTAGTCTGAGAAATAATGAGGACTATACACACAAGGACATTATGGACCTTATCAAAAATGAGACAGGTGTCAAACCTATTTCTATCCAATACGATCCAGTTAATGTCCGTGTTGGCAGTACTGATATGACCAGCCGATGGATTGTAAAATTTGAGTGTCCAGCTGATACACGCTTCGTTATTAAGAGTGGATTTGAAATCAGTGGAGAAAAGGTAATTGTAAGAATGTTAGACAGTGTTTTGAAAATGGAATTTGAAGCTTATAAGTACAAAATGGAAGAGGAAAGGACAAGAGAAGAAAGAGAATCTATGACCCGTTTTGAGAGGAAACCAAGGAAGAAACGATCATCAGTCAAACACACTCTTACTGCTAAATTGTAGAGTAACATTACAGTGATGTACTTGTATTTATCGATTTTGCTTTCCTGTGTGCCTTTTTATCACTGATGGTATATTGCAGCAAAACGACAAAAAAAAATTAATCAAACAGGTTTAATGTTTTTTTGGGTAATATCTAAAGATCCAGAGGAACAACAGACACACCAAGGGTAATCGAATAAAGTTTCTACTTCTTCTAGTCCTCTGTCTTTTGTTTCTGGCAGTGTAAAGAATAGAAAAATAAACCCTATAATCACAATACCAGCAAATAACCAATATGTTCCTGAAAAATAAACCATAATAAAACTAAAAATACTAGTATCTAATTTTGTGTGCGAGATCAAGCAGTAACTTTAAGATGTAAAACTTATTCTGGGGTTTTTTTTATCTCTTTTTCTTTCTTTTTTTACTCTTATATTCGTTTTTCAGAATTCGTTTCCTTGTAATCAATTCCCAGTACCCAGTATCGGTTTGTTTCAAGAAAAGTGTTGCCACTTCAACATTATTTTCAAGATTTCTTCGTGGTGTTTCAGAGCTTTTATTTTACTTTATTTATTTTAGTTTAGATTCGTTTAAAATCCAATTTTCTGCTTATTTTCTGAGTTTAACTTAATGAATCAGACTCAGTTACCGTAAGTAGTTACTCCATCAGTCAGACTAAGGAATGACAGGGATATAACCAATGAAAACAGCCAGTTAGTAGAGGATGCAATTGCCATACATGTACTTCTGGCCCAAAGAGGGTAAATCTCAGAGTTGATTGTCATTGGTAAAGGGCCTATTCCTGGAATAAAATAACATTTTAAAAATTTAAACAATATTTTATCACAATCTGTGGTTTGCTGCACACTTTATTCATTACCTAAAAGGCTTTATTTTTTTATTTGTGCCTGTGGCTTGTGCTTCAAAATGTATTTTACCAAGGGGTTATTCATATAATATTTACAGCACCCAAATCATTATTTTAGTTTCATTTGATGATATTTCCTTGATTGTGTATTTTCCCAATGTAACATCTGTAGATAGAATAAAATAAAGTTGTTTCAAATAATTACAAAGCCTACAGCTATACCTGGCGAAAATGTCACAAGATACAAAGTCAAGCCCAACAAGCACATCCAAAAATATGTGGAAGGACACGATGACACTGTCCAAACCAATCCATCATCAAGTTCAGTAGAATTACACCTGCCAGTCATGGCCAAACTTGCGTCTGCTCTTACTGTACATGAACCATTTAAGGCCAAATAGCCATCTTCTATGTAACAATAACCACAGTTCTTGTCCTTTATACACGTACCACATGAGCTAGGAATTACATAGTAGATTGTTTTATTACACAATGTTTCCATAATCAAAGATTTATGTACAATGATAACATGAAACTCTTGTCAAGCTGTCAGTGCCACATGTGGACGGTTCATGTGCGAATTAAGGCACGGTTTGGAGCGGTGATAAAGAGGAAATTTGGTGTTTGCTTGAAGAATTCTTCAAATGAATACTTATTTGAACCAAACAAATAATTTAGCGGAACATTGTAGTTATACAGGAAGACTTGCAACCCATTATGCATGCGCAAATTATTCTAAAATTCATTAAAAAATCCCGACACTACGTTGGAAGGGTTGTAAAAATCCGAAAGCACTGGTTTGTATGATTACGTTTTGCCTGTACAAGTTTTTTATCTATTGATAAATTAGCGTTCCGATTTGGAAAGAAACGGGTAAGATGAGCAATTAATATATGGAATATAGTAATCAAAATGTTATTTCGGACTTTTCACAGTTTAAATAGATTATAGCACACAATGTTCAAAAGAAATTAAAGTAAAGAAGAAAAAACACGAAATGTCTATTGCATAAAATTTGGTACACGTATTAATTTAGTACACCTTGGTGGAACGGTTTTGATTCTTACCTGTATGTATTGCAGCTGTTGTTAGTTGTCCATTCGTCAATTGTTATAACTGGAGAATAGATCTCGGACAACTGGAAACCAACAGCAAGAACTACTAAACTAACAAGAACGCCTAGTAAAAATTAAGAAAGAATATCAGTCCATTTCAGTGCCAAAAATCGTTTGCAGGTTGCAACAGAAAATTAACAACCACCTTATTACCAGTAATCAGTCAAGATTCATTGTCTGGGATGACGGGACTAGATCCCGATTCTTAATGGTAAATATCAGACATTTTATTATTTTTTTATATATAATTTGCGATAAGGTTTCCTTTTTTGTGATTTTTTTTTCTCGTTTTCAAAAAACATTAAACATCTATTCCTCTGATATTTCAATTGATTTTGTCTCTTATGTGAGCGACCGTTAAAAAATGTCTTCCTTTGTCAATATAAAAAAAAAGTTTCTGAAAATTTCTAATTTTTAACAACAAACAGGAGCAATCTGTCTGAAAATTAATAAGCTCACAAAAATAAGTACCTGCTAAACTAGCTAAGATGAGTTTTCGCCTGCCCACTCTCTCTACAAGATATATACCCACTACTGTGAAGATACAACTGATACCTGCCGTCGCCGCTGTTAGCCATATCGCCATTGACTCATCCCTTATACCAGACATTTGTATAATAGTACCACTGTAGTACCTTTAAATTGAAATTTAAATTGTAACGGTTTGTCTATTTACGATCTTTGATACCCCACTTGGTTTTACTAATTGGGATTTAACGACTGTCGTTAACAAAAACATAGCATGCTTCCCCTTCCGGAGAACCTGAGAACTTGATAGTTTATATTAAAATTTTGTGTCGTTTGATTTTTTTTTAATTTGTCTTTCTATTGCAGTTAAATCAATTTTTTTAGTTCTATTATTTTGAAACAAGCACATGTATGTGGACTGACCGGAATTTGAAGTTCCTCTCATATAAGGAGGTGTCTTATCCATGAAGATGAACATATCACACGCTGTGTCCCCTAGACTATGAGCATTTCTCGTTTGTCACCTTGTTGTAATTATCTCTCTATCTGTTTTAATAAAATATGAGTCAGTAAATGTAAACCTTAAATGCTCACATGACAGTATTGATGCCACTTAGTTGTTGAAACAATGATGTAGAAACTCCAACAATTAATGCCCTACGAACAGATGGTGTGATTACAATCTTCTTTAACGTCCATTCTTCTCCTGAAATCGGGACATGTAGTTCCATTACAAGGAGCTAACAACTGTAAACTATTTACTGAGGCAAGGGTTAAGTGCTCTGCCTAAATGTCAGTGGACACATGGCAGTGGTTTTGGGCGAGAAGATAAACCCCTCCTGAAGCTACTACAGTTTATGAAATGAATGTTCAGGATGAATTAGTTAGTTACTAAGTTCGCAATTTCGAATTAATCAAATTCAGTTATTACATTGATGATGGTGATTTATCGTAATTTCCAGTGAAAATAAATTCGATATTTTTACTCCGTGAAAGATCGGTTTTTATTTAACGTCGTCAAGGGCGTTACTAACAAATGACGTTTGTGACGTCGAAATATTCAGGAAAGGATAATAAAGAAAATATGACACTTTTGAAGCATTTTTTTTTGTCTATTTTATCAATGTAATAAACAGTATAACTAATTCAAGAATTTGAATATCGAAAATATTTAACTCGTGACCGGAAAACATTAATATTTTCCTCATGCGCTGTGCGCATTCGTGAATTAAGGTGTTTTTTCGGTCACTCGTTGAATATTTTGTGATATTCAAATACTTGAATTAGATATCCTATAATTATCGAAAAAATCGAAGTTCATATTATGCAAGTAAAATTATTTGGAAACAATCCATACAACTAAATAAATTTCAGATGGGCGTAAACTCTTCAACATACAGTTCAAGAGGAGGTATATTTTGTGGAAATTAAAAGGAGTGTCTCCCTCGTACCTATCTCTGATACACCAAATGTATTTAAAAATATTCTTTTCAACCATGTACATGATATAAGTGAACTAAAAAAAAAAGGCAATTCTGTTATTGTTTATCAACCTTTTAATATAATATGGATTGTTGAGTATAATTTTACATCAACAAATTGTAAATTGATAATTGCTTGAATTCTTTGATTTACTTTTGAAATTATAGATGTTTCGAACATCATGACAAACTGTTGTTTCTGTGTTGGTGTTTTTGTGCTCTTTTTTATGTTATTTTTGTCTGAGGGTCTGTCGATTAGGTGACGTTTTGTTCTTTATTTACATATTAATAGTTCTAATCATATTCAATCGGATATTAAGGTGGTACCAAACACTACAGGGAGATAACTCTTAAAACTCACCAGAGCGTTTTAATCAAATTTAATAAGTAAAGAGAAATTAGGCTTCTCTGTGATCAAAATTGATGTTTGCCAAACTGCTATATATTCAATGAAATTATTCCCGTGAAGTGTGTAATTCTATTTACTAAAAAAAAATCAACATTTATGTCAACAGGTCAAAGTAAATATTTCCTAAAAATTTTATGAAAATTAAACGAGCCAAATTTATTTTAGCCAAGGTGTTGGGTACCACCTTAAATATATTTAACTAATTCAAACCTTTAGTCAGTTTCAGTTCTTCTTCACATATTTCTTTAATTTGATTAATATTATTGGAAACTTCTTTTACCCCTCTTATTCTTTGTAAAACACGGGTAGCGCTTTCATCTTTGTTATTCCGCACTAAATAACGTGGTGTTTCAGGCAGAAACAAAAAAGCTATAAACTGGATGAATGAAGGAATTCCAGCAACTCCTAACATATACCTAAACGAAAATATACAAATTAGATTTAAACGCGCTTTATTTTTAAATGAAAAAAAAATATAATAAAATAAAAAACTAAGTATGTTGCGAAACAGCTCATACCGGACAATAGATAACAAGAAAAATAAATGGAAATGGTGAGCTGTCAAAAGGGGCATAAACGACTTAAATGTATAAAATACACAAGTCGAACAAAACCAAATATAAAATCGTAAAAAAAACAACAATCAAACTAAAGTTAAAAATAGCCAACGTTTCGACCAATATGGTCTTGATCACGAGCATGTAAAAAATAAAAAAATGTGTTGACTCTTTGAAACCAAGAGCAAGGCGGAGTCCGCACATAAAATGTATCAAAAAGAGAATGTATTTGACATGGCGTTATTTTTAAATACAACCGATACTTGACGCTAAATTGATGTCTCTGTAATTTTCATTTTTTTTTTAAAGATATAAAGATTGAATCACATATACCTACATCTTGCAAGTTGGCGATCATATCGTTTTATGAACTCTAAATTAAACAATCAAATCAAGTAAATGTTACAAACCTTTTTTTTCATTCCAATCATAAAAATCTTTGAAAAGGTTCGTTACAATCAAACGTTATAACCAAGTACAATTACAGTAGAAAAAAATAGTTTAGGAGTCTCTTATATATCTTCACAGTCCCAGTGACCTTTTAAAAAGATTGAATTGGTGGACATGGTGTTGGTGGGGTTAAAATGTAAGGAATTTGAGTAATGTTTTCAATATTAACTTTCTTACAAAGGTCTGTTCATTTCATACATTTTTTGAAAATTTGAATGAAAAAAATATATTATTCATATTCTGATTTCTAACGCATACAACACTGGCTACAGAGAGATAACCATTAATTCTACATACTAGTATACCTCCATCCGCTTTGGTCATAGCTGAATGCACCATCCACAATACTGGCAACGGTTCTTCCTACCGCCATCATTGCAGTGCACAATGTAACCAACGGACCTCTATACTCAACTGGGGAACACTCAGCAATGTACACCGGGGATATCATCAGGAGTACTCCTGCATGTTTTGTCAGTTATAGTAAAATATGAGACTTTTGGCACATGTTCAAGCTGTTTTAGATTATGAAATCATGCTCCTAGTTTTGGCATACCCTATGTTTCTCGAAATACAAGCTTTGGTGTTTTCAATGCAACTTGAAGAAGCAAGGACAATTGATATGAGTGAAATATGATCATTAACATGTATATTTGACCTCAAACTATGAGCAATAATCTCGATGCATCATTTCAAGTTGCTGTAATCTGGCCTAATTGTTCCAATCTGAAACAAGATTTTTCCATGTGCTCTAGAGCAAGTTAAAACAGAAATTCACAGTAAAGATAACCAGAAACCCGAAAGTTCCAACAAATAATCCATAGAAAACAACAGGAACAACAACGACCAAGAACTAACAAAAAACAGAGAAACTTAAAAATGGACGAACAACAAAGATCACATCAACGATCAAAGGTAAGCTCAAGAACCCTGAAAAGGTAATCATTTATTTCTTTAAATAGAATTTTCATTAAAAAAAGTCGTATTGATTAAGGAAAATGGCAAAAGAGAAACAAATAAAACCCGCATTAGAGTGTAAATACATTTGACCACTCATTTGGAATAAATAATAAACAAAATGTGTACATTACCAATTCCAATTCCGAGAATAGCACGCCCCAATACCAACATCCAAAATGTCGTCGATAGACCATTGATTACTGACGATATTGTAAATACAAAACTACCGATTAACACACATGGTCTTCTTCCAAATTTGTCGCCTAGGTAACCAGTCAAAAAGGCTGTTATCATGGCAGTTGCTATGGTAACGCTTACAAATAATTCCTGATCGAAAGAATCTAGTTCAAATTCTGACCTTATAAAAAGTAATGCACCAGACACAACTCCAGTGTCGTATCCAAAGGAAAAACCACCAAGTGTTCCAAATATTGCAACAATAAACAAATACAACGTGAATTTCGAACGACTATCTGCTTTTTGTTGAGACATTTTGCTAATGTTTGTGACATTTACATTTCATGTGTACAAAACCTGATAATTTGTAGAAGCTTCTTATCTTATTTCAGATATAACGTATCATTATTGTTGTATACTTTTAATCTCTTCACAGAAAGGGAAAGAGTTGTTCAATAAATTTTATGCTGATTCCATATGATCTGTTTATTTCAGAGAACATTAAATGAGAGGTCAATTGGATTGTTGTTCAAGATAATCAGCACATTAAATTTTGAAAAATTACGCCAGTTTAATAAGCCCAATTCTGACCATACTTGAATAACTACTATAATTTTGTGGATAGATTAGTATCAATGAAGTTTCTGGCTAAGTTTTACAGGTCCAATGCATGCCTATTTGAATCAACTGTTTTCCTGAAGCCTTAAGACATAGCAAGATTAACATGGAGGGCAAGTTGGCTTTTGTTTTTTTTAGGTAAAATTTAAACCTTAACAAAAGTGTTGTCAAGCTCGCAGCAAGATTTTGTTTTTTTGTTTGGTGCCACCATGAATGATTAAAAAAAAAAATACTGGTGCCACAAAAAAAATCAAGATTCCAATGATACGTATTTGAGAACAACCATAGAACTACAGTCATTATAAAGAATATTTGTAAAAAACAAGCACAGTGGTGTAAGAGCATTTATCAGTTTATAACAATGGAAAACTGTCAAAATGACAGCAAACCGGGTTTTCTCAAATATTTGTTGTTGAAATATATGCATTTGTAAGGTGAAAATCTTGTCTATAACTGTTTATGTAGTTTATCGTGCCCTTGTTTGTTTTTGGCTTTCCAAACTTTTGGTCTCCAGTGTACCCGATAAGAGCGTTTAGAGAAACATGTGTTGTACTTATAGATTATACATGACCTAAATTATATCGGACCGGGTATCATCCCGAGACTCCCATATCGGACCGAGGTCCGATCTGGGTCGAGGGATGATACCCGGTCCTATATGAATTAGGACATGTATTAATCTGTTTATCATATACTGCCATAAGTACATATTCCGAGCGCACCCGTCCTGATATGGCCATTCCAGCCCGACCACGTGAAACACCCAGTCTGATCAGCCTAAGGTGTGCAATATGGCATGTTCACTTCCTGTCATTACACATATATGCAAAATCCTTCACATCAAGTACTAAGTATATGATAAATTACATTTACAATATACAGTTAAAATGGTCAATATCGAACTTTACCTCCATTTTATCACCGGGAACAACATATTATAATTTGAAAAGCATTGCTTCATCGGTTCATCTTATTACACTTTAACGATAAAAAGTGCCATTTTCCAACTAGCAAGGACCGTAGCTCCGGAGCGGTAAAATTGAAAAATGGTCAATATCGAACTTCACCTCCATTTTATCATCGGGAACAACATATTAAAATTTGAAAAGCTTTGGTTGAAGGGTTTATCAGTTATTGCATGGAAACTGTTGAACCTCACACAAATGAGAATCTATGGGTCCAATGGACACTGTGAACCGCTTCCAAACAAACACCTTAAATAATGATCAGTCATTAATTAACTGACCATGAAAAGCAGTTATCAAATTGTTCCCCAAGAAACTGAGTTAACCTGTAAGATTGAATTATTATTTCCAGTACAGGGAGCCGTTTGTTCTTACTGGCAACTTTCAAATGGGATTCAACTATTGTATTAAAGTGAAATTAGCTCATACTTGCAGAATGAAATGTCTTCATGCATTTAGGATGCACCAAATTTATTTTTAGTTTCTTTGGGTTTTGGATAGCAAAAATAGATGTGAGCGAGCGAAATTTACTTCCGGCACACATTTTTTTAACAAAAATATTGCAAAATATGGATAAAAATAACTTTTTACAAAATTTTATTTTAAATTTCTTGAAAAATTAAGAATTTTGTGCAATTTTTCTAGCATTTTTGCAAAATGTGGGGCAATAAAAAGTTAGGCAACATCCAAAGAACTAAATATAAATTCTGTGTGGCCTTATTGTTTGAAGTTAATTTTGAAGGTATGTAGCCAATTCTCTTAAGTCTTGAAGGATGTCTTTTAATCACCAAATTGGTAGTTGTCAGTTAACTTTCTAAGTATGGTATTTTTTCATTCTCTGTATATTGCTCTAGTACTTATTAGGGCTGATTTTGCTTTCTGTCTGTCTTATTTACACTGACCCAGTATTTAGGGGGTGTTTTCATATGTTTAAAATTCTGTTTAGGTCCTTTAGATTATAATGGGCAAAATAGTGTGATGTCCACTTTAGCTTTCCAAAGTTTTAGTTACGAGTGTACCTTATAAGGTTTATTTCAAGGTGTTGATGTTGTTTCATTGAAGCTCACCCCATATTCTTTCATTTTCAATTTTCATTTTGAAAATCAAAATTTTTATGCATACTGTAAGGTGACTGCAGTGTAGTTGGTTACAATGAACAAAATTTGAAACACTTATATTTTCCAGTTTTATAAGAGTAGTTGATGAACATTTGGAATATTGAGGAGAGCTACTTGTGGCCTTCTAGCTGTTAGCAATCCTCCATAAATCATTAAATTTGGAATATTTTCATTTAATGACAACTTAACAAGGTGAGCAGAAAGCAACAAGAAATTTGGTAATAATGCAAGTTTTTGCAGAGGAAAGAGGATATATTGTATGTAAAGTTATATTAACTTAACATCATATAGGTAAATAAACTTTATTTATAAACTAAAACAGAAAAGTGTTAAATTTTTTTATAAGAATTCTATGATATAATATGCTGCCTATATAAGAATTGTTAACTGCCATTTTATTTACAATAGTCTCATCATAAATATAATTTCATTTTAACAAACATAATTAATAAGTAGAATTTTTTTCAATTACTGTATAAATGCATTATTTTAATAAGGACCTACACCTGAACATAACCATAATTTATAAGAAAAACTACCTTAATGACAAATGAGATATTTAAACATTCAAGATGGTTACAGATTGCCATATGAATGCAAGCACTAAACTAAATGAGCAAATACATGTTACAGCTGTATCACTTATCAACATTAAATTTCCCCTTAGTTCTCTATCGATCAACTGCAAGTTTTATTTATCTACTTCATTTGTTTCATTGGAGTTTTCTTTGGATGCAGCCTGGAGATTTTCTTGACTTGTTTCCTCTTTTTTTACATCTGTTTCTTCTTTCTCATCTTCTGTATTATTTCCAACCTCTTTATTCATATCTTCACATTTTGCATCATCAGTTTCCTCATCTAATTTTTCATCTGTTACTATGGGGTCATTGTCCTTACATTCATCTGACTCCCTGTCCATTACAGCAAGATTGTTTTTTTCTCCATCTCCATCCTCATCTTCTACATCTTCACTTTCCTCTTTTATCTCTTTGTTATCAGTGCTTTCCTTTTCTTGTGGTTCATTGCTATGCATAGATGACTGTGAACTGCTTATCTGACTTCCGGTTTCATCGGAATCAAACCCAGAATCACTCTTTGTACCATCTGATGTTGTACTGTGACCATCAGTCTGAAATAAATCAAATAGCACCATTACCAAATGTTGAGATCAATAACAAAAGTTTTACTTGTACATACTTGACAAACAATCACATTAAAGAAACACTGCTTCCATATATACAATACTGCATCATTTGAAGTATTATGGTTTGATCAAATTAAATGTCATAGTTCAAAATCCTTTTGATGCAAACATATATTCAATTACTGTCAAAACAATAGGAGAATAAAGACTTTGTCATGAACTGTTCATTAAACTGTGTTTCTAATTCCAGTAAAATTTGATACTCTCCATTCACGTCTTCACTCGCCATGTTTTTGTAAAACAAGGTGACTGATTGCAAAATCACGACTTTTATTACACATCAGGATAATCGATAAAATTTGTCAATTAAAGCAGAAGTTTTGATATTCAACAAATAGTTGTCTTCACTAATTAAATACCGTAATCACTCTAATCATCTGACACTGAAATACACCAATTTTTTAGGAAAATTGGAAAATTGTTAAAAAATTAGAGTTTTTGTCTTTCCGTCCTCATTTTGTGACTCCATAAAATCGACCTGGTCAAAGTACTTTAAGAATAGGCAATCAAAATAGTAGGTCATACTTGCAGTATTGTTATTTCATTTTGCTTTCATGAATTTATTTTTTTTGTACCTTAGTAGTTTTTTAATGTTGAAGACGACAACAGAAGCAAACTTCAAACAATCCACCATGTTGTTGACAAATGTGCAACACATGATCTGGATTGGAAGCATCTCACAAATGATTTTTACAACAAATGTTCAACGTCTCACCATCTTGTTAGAATATATTATAACTATATGAAATAAACACTCGATAAGGACTGAAAGTAATTAACTTACCTAAGAAGTAAAAAATACCGACTGTCACCACCTGATAACAACGATCGTAACTTTGACAATTTTTAAAGTGTCGAAAAAAAGAGTTATAAAATTTTTTATTTTTATTTTCAAAAATGTCGAATAATTAAGGTTATTAAGGTATATGTTAGTCCAACATAAACTATCAAACTATGAATTCAATGGAGTTATTTCCCTCCGGAATGCTGATCTATTCATGTAGGTAATCGTTTAAAAATAATTTTTTACCTCTATAAATGTCCATGGTGGTGGAGGTTGATCAGCAACTCTACGTAAAGCAAACTTCCAAACTATAAATCCTGCTATTCCTGTTGTCGACCAATACTTCTCTACAGTATACAGTCCTGAAAGATTTAAGTAATTCTTTATGGAACACTCACTGAATTCAGTGATGTAAACTTTTCCATCAGAAACAGATATGCATTAAGATGAAAACCAACAGAAAGGTGAAAGGCTTGAATAAGTCAACCAAAAAAGTTCAAACTTCATTTTTCTAAAAAATTATAGTACCAAAATAGAAACAGTTACAATACTTGTATGCAGTGACAAACAAAGTTCTATTGCTAAGCCGGATTACGCAAATCTAAC
Source organism: Mytilisepta virgata (assembly GCA_028015205.1). NCBI lineage: Eukaryota > Metazoa > Mollusca > Bivalvia > Mytilida > Mytilidae > Mytilisepta > Mytilisepta virgata. The sequence continues at coordinate 46,688,160 of CM051518.1, read as the reverse complement.
CTGGTCAAAATGAAAAAAAAAAAAAAAATAAGAAACATAGTAAACTTAGTTCTTCTAAAAAATAGTACCATCATATCTGTATCCATCCTCTGGGGCAAAAGGACTAAAATCTTGTAACTTGTAACCTCTGATTACCCTGACAGGATTTCCTGTTTCCACATTTCTACTCAAAGCTAAATTACCACGAGTTAGTGTTTGATCCTTAGACTGTGGTGCTGTTCTCAAATTCTGCCAAAAGAAATCAAATCAGTTTCAAGAAGGTATATTTGCACATCGAATTAATTATTATTAATTTTCAATACACTTATAATGAGAATGAAATATGAATCTTATCAAGCACATACATGTACATGATAATAAATAAGTGCATTTCATGGATTTAAAATCTTATCCTTTTTATGCCCTTTCAATCAATGGATGTCCTTGGGTAGTACTGAGCAATCATACAATAATTGGGTCATTATGACCTACATTTAACGCTTGAGCGACTCTGGTTAAGTTTTGCGTTTAGGTTAATTTCTTTGGAACTAAGCATAGTTTATCAACAAAACTTAATTTGGGCAGGGCATCAGCGTATTACAGACACAATTTCTAGTTATTTTTATGGCCCCGCCACTAAGTGATTGGGGCCATATAGTTTTACCCTTGTCCATCATTCTGCAATGAACAGTTATATAGACTTTTTTCTAAACACCTTCAGGTATTGAGCTGATTTTTGGTATGTAAGTCTACAATGACGAGTTACAGATCAAGTTTACGTTTTGTTCTGCTCCACTGATTTTTTCAGAAATTAGTCGCTATTAAATTTCAAATTCTAAAAATAGGCTTCAAACTTTTTTTGTGGGCGATGCCATTTGTGTCGTTCCGACATATCTAGTATAATATACAAAATTATTCACATCCACTTGCTACTGCCTTGTGTTTATTGCAGGTAATTACAAAATGTTTCTTAATATGAATTTGACTTTCTCACTATTGTTAACTTTCTTAAAATTCTAGATAAACTTTAATATAAATTATCCGAGTGTTTTGGACAGCAAGACAACAGAGGCTTTTGACACCATGTCATGATACAACAACTGTTTGAGGGATCTACTAGTGGACATATCAGGACAGCCAAATTTTCCTCCTTTCCTTACATGAAATACTTTTTCTTATTGTTGGAGTGTCCTTTGTACTCATATTGCACTTCAGCATAAATATTTCTACCAAAATACTTATGCATCTTAAAAATTTCATATTAACTATGAAAAATACATGTATTTGACTTTTTGTACATGTATATAGTGCTGCTAATATGATAAGCCAGAAGGGGTTAAGGACAGGCAATTTATTATTCATTTTAAATCTTACTATGTCACGTGTTGACTGGGCACAATTTACAAATAATATGGTTTAACTTTCAAAAATTCACGCTTTATTTAGGAATTAATCAAAATACTTGTTGAGATACATATTTCTGCATTTTTCCTGTAGTATTCACTCCGTCATGTACTTACTACAAATGAATAAAATTACCTTTGGATTTGATGCAGTACCTTTCAAGTCTCTTCCTCCTAAATATATAAACAAGAATATCTTAACCATGTCTTCTTGAATCAAACAAATTATATGTAGACCTTCATTTCCTTGTATCAATTCTACCTAGATTTTCAGGTTTAACCTTCATAGCGTAATTAGATAATTCCCTATAGGCAGTAATTAACAATGTATGACTAGTAAATTTTTAAGATGTTTTTTTTTATAATGATTGTAATCAGACACATCTATGAAGGGGGACCATAAAAGGACAATTTATGTTGACAGGTCTTATATGACTCAGCTGTTTCAGAAAAAAAAAGTGTTTTAGGGTTCTATGTTGCTCTGGCAGCCATTTATGTCCCTGCTTAATGGAAACAAAAATAAACTGAAAGAAAACACCCTAAGGATCATTGCTGCCAAGTTTGATTACAGTTGAATAACCTTGTGGTTTCATACAAACAGAGTTTTTTTTTAGAAATTTTATCACAGGGCTTTATGTTAAATTAAGTTTGGGTGCTGTGGAAACCATCTTGGTTGGCTACAGGGTCTCTGATGATACTCTGAGATATATCATTTTTCTCTTCTCAAGGACTTAAAATTTCTTTAAAGGTTTCTAAACAGATTTCTATATGAGTGTATGACATTTGCCAAGTAATGCAATTGTGCACAGGGACACAGACATAATGAAAACTATATAGGGATTCTACATCCTTGATACAGGGTCCTAATCAACTATTTTACTTACATTCGTTAATTGTTTTAACTATATTCCTTTACACCTTACTAAAATGGAATGCAATTTCAGCCATTTAGTGTGTATTAACAAAGAACAATATGTACATTGACGTAATGTACTAAACCCGGTGAGACATTAATAAATTCATAAGCTCAAGAATACTTATATCTGAATACCAGAAGTTTATTTGTGGTCTGTAAAATAAAATTTTCTTGCCTTCTCCTGTGTAAGTAAAGCAGTCTCCCAGGTCAACATTATCTTCATATCCACCTGATAGGGCTATTGAATATGCTCCATCTGCTCCAGCATGTATTCCTGCAACAGTTGGCCTGTAATGCAAAATAATATTCAATGTGTAGTGTTCCAACTATGGTTGATATGCAGAATTTTAAAGAATAAAATGTCTGATCTATCAATAAAACCAGTTTCAATCTGAAAATTGTGTATACTTTGGATTCATATCTTCAAGGGCATAAATATTTGTAATTCAATGAAAATTTGTTATTTTATGGTTTTTTATTTTCCAACCATAACATATCAAATAAATTCTCTTTTTTATGGAATACTGTAATCATGGTTTGACAACGTTACTAACAGTGTACCAATGATCAATTATAACAAGAACTGTCCTGAAAGGGAATTATACCCTGTGCAGCAAATGTCTGTTTTGAAGCCTACACAAAGTTCAAATCATGATATTTTTCAAAGTACTCGCCCAAACAGAAAATCCTGACAATTCGCACATCTCCATAAAGTTTCATAAGAATCCTGCAAGTAATGTAGGAGGAGTTGCAGACAACAAATGGAACAAAGTTTTGTTAAAAATTGCTGAAGTCCAAAGAGCCATATCTTTTACATTTCTTGTCCAAACTGAAATTCCTGACAATACGCATGTCTCCATAGAGTGATCTAACATTCCAGAAAGTTTCATGAGAATCCTGCCAGAAATGAACGAGGAGTTGTGGACAACATTATTTAAAAAAATGAAGGGTCCATCTTTCTCATTTGATTTTGGGTAAAATCTGTTGTTTGTCGTTGTCTTGTGTTCCCTGGTTTGTCTTTGTCAATTGATTTCCCTTTGTCTTGACTAAAAGCTTTAGTTGTCTACTCTTCATCTCATACAAATATATTTTGCTAGTTTTTTGGATATATAGACACATATAATGAGAGAGACATCCCATTTAATTTTCAGATTTCTATATCCAAAACCAAGGTCCCCCCAGTAAATTAACATAGACCCAAATTATCGCAATTTCAATTGAGGGTTTCTGAATTATGAACTTGAAGCTTGTTGAAATGATTGCTTCACCACAATGTGTTTGTTACCATGTCTATACATATTTAATAGGAGTAATATGAAGGTCGTCACATATAGAGCAGGATCTGCTATCAAACCATTCCAGAGTATCTGAGAACACCCTTGGTTTTAGTTGGGGTTCATGTTGCTATCAGACCATCTCACATCCTGTGAATGAAATGGAAACCATACTTGTATGTCAAACTGATATATTAATCGCACGATGCCAGAATATCAGATGGATACATAGTTTTACAAATATAACAGATGCACATCAAAATCAGATATCAAGCAAAGGTAAATGTAAGCAACTCAGTCACAACAGAACCTATTTACCTCCCCCCCCCTTTCAAAAGAAAACCTACCTACCCTTTTTTGAAAACTCATGTAATAGGAAATGCACAATTTTTTTTTTGGCCTTATTATAAGCAATTTGTGATGTCCGCCAATGTTTCGGTGTTTGTAATAAATTTACCCCAAAACCAACGATAATTCTGATTCTCATCACTATTTAATTAAAGCACTTATTACAAATAAGACAAACCTATGTATTCCGTCTCTACAACATTCAACTCTTGTGGCCCATACTGTTCCAATCTCAACACCTATAACAAGAAAAAACTTAACATTTGGGCACAAAAGAAAGTAGTGTTTTTCTACCTTTCAGAAGACTGGGAGTATCAGGAGGGACACAGATTGTCAATGAACTCAACTAAATTCTGCAAATCAACTTATAACAACAGGATGTAATTATGTTTAAAGAAATTAGTATTGCAGTATGAGGTTACAGTGTTCCAGCTAGCTTAAAGTAGAGGTGCATAGCACACTACCCTTTTCCAATGCACCCCTCTGTCCTCTACAGTGAGTATAATATAAGATACAACAAATCACTTTTTTAATACACATAAACAATATTGAAATTATGAAATAAAGAATGCAGAGAAACTAATAGAACTCTTACAAGGACATAAGATAAGTGAATAATTGATATTTCTTAAAAGTTGACTTGACCTTATTTGCCCTTTTCAGATCTGGAAACGCTTTAAAGTTCCCCTTATCATCAATACATGACCTTCTGCCATTAAATCATAGCTGGAACACTGAAGTAGATGTATAATAGAACAAGGTCTAACATTTCAATAATATGTAATTTTTCTAGTAGATCTGTTTGGATATCTGTATGGTCTTTCCTTAATATTAACCTTTCATTATATTGAAACAGTTTGGTCTATATTGCCTTCAAAAGGTTAGATTCTGCTGTTGTCAGTCACTGAATGCCATAATTATACAATGTATCTATATAATGAAAGGACTGACGAATATTGAAACTTCTGATATTTTTTAAGCTTTTTATCTGGTAATGAAAGACTTGTACACCTTTTTTATTTACTTGTATTTTAAATTTATTTGAGTTTTGTAAATCACTATCAGAGTTGTATATTTAATCATTCATTAGATTAGTGATATTGTGTGAAAATTAAGTAGAATGAATTATGGAAATTCAGAAATTTTATGTCCACAAACTTGCAAATCTTCAACAAACCAACAAATGCAATTTTGATGCATCTTTAAACAAAATATTTCAAGCAAACAAAATATGAAGCTTAATTATTGCAGTCTTCACCCTGTCAAATTTTTTGCATTCATAAAAACACTGCAGTAATTTCTGATTTTACAGTAAACCATCTTTGAACAGTTCTGCTCAATTTAATGTATGAAGACAGGAATTTGGTGTATTATTTTCTTACCCCTTACTACTAACAAAATGTTAGACTGTTTAACATAGTATTACCTGGAACAGCTCCGTAGAAGTTCGGTCTGTTTGGAGTAATTTTGACTGGTTTTTCATTTTCATCATTCCACTCATTTATCTCATCCTTTAATTCGGATTCAGATGGCACATCCTGTGAAGGAATACAGCTTGTAATTAAGTGGTTGTAATTTTTGAACCTGGAACTTCAAAGCCTTGGATGTCTGAACATAATACTAATATTTTATTAATACCAGCTGACAAACTTCCTATTTACATGTATTTGTTCATAGAGTTGCCCAGTTGCATAGTGGTGATATGTAGGGTTGACAACACTTAAGACTAGTAGCTCCCAGGATCCTGTAATGCTCGCCTGGAATTCATTTGCAGACGACATTGTTTGACTATGTCCATCTTAACTGTGACTTGAACATTGGGGTCAAGTTTCAATTGGATAACTTGTTTTGCTAATTTGTTCACTGGTTTCAGATGAGAAGATCTTAAAGTAAATTTCCCATAGGGTCCTATGTTAAACTCTTTTAGGCTCTGGTGGCCATCTTTCTTTTTTTTTATTGATCTTTTCAGTGTTCAGAACACAGTGCATACATACATCATTACAAGACATTAGTTTAAACAAGAGGCTAAGAGGGCTGAGCCTGTATCGCTGACCTGTGAGTAACAAACTTTTGATTTGATTTGATGGACTAGATTGATTTCTTGAAACTTTGTAAATGACCTTCCATAGATGCTTCATACCAAGTTTAAGTTCATTTGGCCAAACGGTTTCAGAGGAGAAGAATTTAAAAATTTGACCAATGAGAACATATAAAGGCTTCTGGTGGCCATTTTGTTTCATGCAAACTTTGTAAAGGACCTTCCTTAGATGCTCCATACCAAAAATCAGTTCATTTGCCTTTACGGTTTCAGAGGAGAAGAAGTTTTAAATTTCAACCAATCAGAACATGTAAATGGTCATGGCGGCCATTTTGTTTCACTGACCAGGATGATTTTATGTAAACTTTGTAAAGGACCTTCCATAGATGCTCCATACCAAAAATCAGTTCATTTAGCTGTAAGTTTCAGAGGAGAAGTTTTAAATTTTGACCAATCAACACATGTAAATGCTCATGACGGCCATTTTGTTTCAGGGACCAGGATGATTCATGCAAACTTTGTAAAGGACCTTCCATAGATGCTCCATACAAAAAATCAGTTCGTTTGGCTTTACAGTTTCAGAGGAGAAGAAGTTTTAAATTTCGACCAATCAGAACATGTAAATGCTCATGGCTGCCATTTTGTTTCACGGACTGGGATGATTTATGCAAATTTTGTAAAGGACCTTCCATAGATATTCCATATCAAAAATCAGTTCATTTGGCTTTACGGTTTCAGAGGAGAAGAATATTTAAATTTGGACCAATCAGAACATGTAAATGCTAATGGCGACCATTTTGTTTCAAGGCCCAAGATGGGTTATGCAAAATTTGTAAAGGACTTTCCATAGATGCTCCATACCAAATATCAGTTCATTTGGCTTTACGGTTTCAGAGAAGAAGTTTTAAATTTCGACCAATCAGAACATGTAAATGCTCATGACGGCCATTTTGTTTCATGGACCGGGATGATTTATGCAAACTTTGTAAACGACCTTCCATAGAAGCTACAGGCCAAGTTTCAATTCAATAGGTCCAGGGGTTTCAGAGGAGAAGATGAAAATGTAAAAGTTTACAGACAGACAAATGGATGATGGACGCCAAGTGATGACAAAAGCTCACTTGGCCTTTGGCCAGGTGAGCTAAAAACACATTTATAAATAAATAACTATAACAAGAGGCTCCCAGGAGCCTGAATCGCTCACCTGGTCCTTATGCTTTAAGGGAGTCTTTCATGAGCTATTACCCCTATAATGGATCATCTGACAACTTCGACCCAATTCAGACTTTTGTAGAGCTCAATGAGCTGATTGTTTAAGCAAACAACAGCTTTTCTCTATTGACAACAACTTAATAAGTACAAATTTCAAAAAAAAATCAAGAAAAAGGGCAATAACTCCTACATGGGTGGTTACATCTTCTTCAAAATTTCAAAGCAGGTAGATCTTGAGATGTTGAACACTTTAGCTTCCCATCAGAATTTTGATATCTGTCACCATTTTTGAGTTATTTGCAAAACACTGCAATTTACCCCTATGTTCTATTTTTAGCCATGGCAGCCATGTTTTTTTACAAATCAAAAATCCAAACGATAGTTTAGTAGCACTCATGCCAAGGAACAACTACACTAAGTTTGGTTGCAATTAAACTTATGGTGTAAGAGGAGTTAACGATTTCATTACAATGAATAAAGACTGCAAAAATGGTCAATTTTGATGATCTAAGGGGAATAACTCCTAAAAGGAATGAACCAACAACTTCGATCCTGTTACAAATTTTGTAGATCTTTGTGTGCCTAACAATATGAAATTTAAATTTTTCAAATTTCCTTTATAGTATCCAAGATATTGAGCTTAATAAGTGCAAAATTTGGAAAAAATGCATAAAAAGGGCAATAACTCCTACATGGGTCGTTGGATCTTCTTCAAAATTTCAGGGCAGGTAGATCTTGAGGTGCTGAACACTTTTACCCTATGCCAGAATTTTGATATCTGTTATGGTTTTTGAGTTATTTGCAAAAATCTGCAATTTACCCCTATGTTCTATTTTTAGCCATGGCGGCCATGTTTTTTTACGAATCAAAAATCCGAACGATATTTTTGTACACATAATGCCACTAAACAAATGTACCAAGTTTGGTTGCAATTGGACTTATGGTGTCGGACAAGTTAACGTTTGAAAAATTGTTAACAGACGACGACAGACGACGACGACGACGACGGACGCCAAGTGATGGTAAAAGCTCACATGGACCTTTGGTCCAGGTGAGCTAAAAATGGGTCAAAGACACAAATGGCTGGGTTGCTGGGTGTTTACTGTAGTGGTGACTAGGATTTTTGGGGGTAAAATCCTTGTTCATGATGTATTTACACTTACCTGCCTCTTAACTATTTGCAATTTCCCTTCCTTCCCCGTATAATCTCGTCGGTTTTTAGCTGTATCCTACCACCACCATTATCTCCCTTTAATAAACTCTTCAGTTTCTCGAGACAGAATATAATATATTCCTCAAGAGGGGAGGAGGGCGGGCGAGGCAGGTAAGTGTAAATACATCATGAACAAGGATTTTACCCCCAAAAATCCTAGTTCATATCAATATTTACACTTACCTGCCTCTTAACTATTTGCAAGAATTTGCAGCCCAAGAAGGTGGTGGGAGAGGAAGACAAACAGGATTAATAAAATAACATATTTACCTATTTGCGTCTAGCCCTCTTAGCAGAATCCAAGATAGCTGCTCTGGCAAAAATTTCCTGATGATCTGGTACATCCCTCAAATAAAAGGATGTAAAAGTTGTTTCATTGTTCCAATGTGCTGCTTTTAAGATTTCAGATGAAGAAGCACCATTAAAAAGAGCCCAAGATGTTGATAAGCGTCGTGTATCATGTGCACGCACTGTTTTTAAAATGTCATTATCTGCATTTTCATATGCAAATCGCACAGTACTAACTATCCATCTAGCTATAGAATCTTTAGAAGCCTCCTTATGATTATTCTTTTGAAATGTCATAAACAGTCTATTAGACTTCCTTAATCTCTTTGTTTGTTCAATGTATATTTTTAACGCACGACAAGGACAAAGTGTTAAATCAGATGGATCTGTAGCATAAATGTCAAATTTTGGAATAAATAATGGTTCCCAAGCTTTAGAAAGTGTTTGTGTCTTTGCAAGAAACTGCATATTAGGAAGAAGTCTTATCCCTCTTTGTTCATTTCTGAAATGTCCATCATCCAGTGTTAAACTGTGAATTTCACTGACTCTTGAAGCTGATGCTAATGCTAATAAGAATACTGTTTTAAAAGTCAAGAACTTTAAATCTGCTGTTTGTAATGGTTCAAAAGGATACTTATTTAACACTAATAGAACCAGAGGTAAATTCCAATTTGGTGTCAGCGGACGAACAGTGGGATTCATATTAAACAACCCTTTAATTAGGGAAGATAAGTCAGAATTTGATGAAATTTTGTCACTGTCCTCATGAACAAGTGCAATAGCCGACTTATAGCCAGTTATTGTCCTAGGTTTGCATTTCCGAACTGAACTAAGGTACATAAAGAATTCAGCTATATCTGGAATAGATGCCTTAATGGGATCAATATTCCGTTCTTCACACCAACCGTTGTATATTCCGAGTCTTGCATCATAAACTGACTGAGTTGACGACTTTCGGGCATTTGCCATAATTGTTGCAATTTGTTCAGAAAATCCCTTTGACTGATGGTTGAGTTTGACAACTTCCATACCACAAGATTTAGTACCTCTGTATCCTGATGATATATTTGAACATTGTTTCGTTTTTGGTACAACAATTCCGGTACATTTGGAAGTTTTATTGGAATTTCTATTAACATTTCCAACAACTGTGGGTACCATGACTGCCTTGGCCACATTGGAGCCACAAGAATGACTGTACAATTTTCCTGTCGTATCTTCTGAAGAACTCGTGGTATGAGAACCGGTGGAGGAAACGCATAGGCATATATCCCTGTCCATTTTAGAGCAAATGCATCTATGTGCAGAGCATTTACATCTGGCACTGGTGAACAATACACTGGAAGCTTGTGATTTTGCCAAGTCGCAAACAGATCCACTGATGGCATACCCATTCGATAAAAAATCAGATTCACTACTGTATTGTCCAATGTCCACTCCGTCATGCGGATCATGTTTTTTCCTCGCGATAAAGCATCGGCCAAAAAATTCTTCCGTCCCGGTATATGAACTGCTCTTATCGTCACTTGATGTAGTATGCACCATTGATACATTTGCCAAGTCAGATAACACAGTTCTGCCGAGTGTGTTCCTCCTTGTTTGTTTATATAACTTATTACTGTCGTGTTGTCTGATCTGACAAGAATTACTTTCTTTCTGACTAAATGTTGAGCCTCCTGTAATGCTAACATAACAGCTTTCAGTTCCAACCAATTTATGTGTTTCTTGCTGTCCTGCGGAGACCAAATTCCCGCTGTTTGCCAGCTGTCTATATGAGCTCCCCATCCCATCTCCGAAGCATCTGTAACTAGTGTCATTTGATAAATCGGTTCTTGTAAATTCATTCCTTGAAAAACATTCTTTCTTACTGTCCACCATGCTAAATGTTGTACTAGACTCATTTTCACAGGAATGCAGTGACTTAGTGGTTGAACATTCGGTCGCCACCAAGCTAACAGGTACAGCTGTATAGGGCGCATGTGTAAACGTCCCATCGGTATCAGATAAATACACGATGCCATCAGTCCCAAGAGCCTGAGAATCACAACAGCTTGAGTACTTGTAGATGCCTGCAATGTCTGAATTATTAAAAGTATAGCCTGAAAGCGGTTCTCGGTTGGAGTCACTATTCCTTGTTGTAGATGGAAGTGAGCACCTAAATATTCTAGGTCCTGCATTGGAGCTAAGACAGATTTCTTCAGATTTACCATCAAACCTAGTTCCTGCAACAACTTTAACACATACTGCAGATGCTTCATTAGAATGGCTTTTTTCGAATTTATCAGAAGCCAATCGTCCAGGTACATAAATATGTGAATCAATTTTTTTCTCAGAAAAGCTCCTACCACTGCCATAATCTTGGTGAATATTCTCGGAGCTGACCGTAGTCCGAATGGCATTGCTCGAAACTGGTAAGATTTCCCTAGAAACCGGAACCGTAGAAACTGTTTGAACTGACGATGAACGGGAATATGGAAGTAAGCATCGGTCAAATCTAAAGTCACAGCATAATCTCCTGTTTTCAACCCTTTCATAATGGATCGGAGAGTTTCCATCTTGAAGTGTCTTGGCACTACATATTGATTTAGCGGTTTCAAATTTAAGATTGGCCTTAAACCGCCTTGTTTCTTTGGAACTACGAACACTGTGCTGTAAAAGCCTTGATTTTCTTCGTTTCTTGGTACATTTTCTATAACACATTTTTCTAATAAAGTATTTATTTCTTCTACAATAACTAATTCTTGAACACCATTCCTTGGTACAAAAGTTTCTTTTATTCTTGATCCTGGACATGACAGGAATTCCATCCTTAGGCCATTTCTTATGACGTCCAACACCCAACGATCTTGCGTTATCTGTGTCCACTCCCTGTGAAACATCAGTAAACGTGCCCCTACTTGGGGAATCATATTTACATATTGTACAGGATTTTTTTGCATGTTCACTATCTGGCAACTTATTTCCTGGGGTTTGTGAACCCCTTTGGGGGGCCCCCAGGAGTTTTGCGGAAAAAATTCTGTCTGACATATTGGTCGCCACGAAAATTTTCCCTAACCGGCTCAGATGGTACATTACTAGGATTCATACGAGGTACTTTGTTAAAACGACTGTGATCAGTATTCTCATTTTTTCTTTTTCTCGAAAAATCAGGAGCACCTCTGCCATCATCCTTACTCTTGTTCATACTATTGTTCCTGCTGAAACTATTAGCAGAATACACATTTTGTGTTTCCTTAGCATCCCGCAAATTTTCTGCAGATGTGTGTAAAATGTCAAAGTACTGACCATTAAACAATTGACTTCCAAACACTGGTAACTGTACAAGCTTTTTCTCAGTGGCTTTACTAATGAAATTTACATTGCGTAAAAATACTTTCCTTCGGCTTAAAACTGAATTTGAAATAATTCTGGAAGTCAAATCAGCCATGCTTCTAAAACAATTAATTAATGCCTTACGACCTTCAAGTCTTTCATCTTCACATGATGCCTCATCTAAATATGCAGAAATCATGGACCCATAAGAAATCGCACGTAAAAGTACTCTAGCTGAAACATCTATTTTGCGAAAGTCATTGTCAAGCTCCTTGTGAAAAGGTGGAATTTGAATTCTAGATCGGTTATTATTATTCCCAAAATTACTTCTTCGTCCCTGATTCTGCAATGCTAAACCTTCCTCAATATTATTATCTAATTTAGGAGGCGAACAGAAAGAAAGAAAATCGTCTTTCTTAACCATGAATGCTTTATCATCTCTACCACGGACAGATCTATTTTTTAAATGTCCAGCCACTGCTTCTTTTTCTACAGATTTAACTGTATCAATAATAGTGCCCTCCAGAGGCAGTCTAGGCAAGGCTTTCTTCTTATCTGTGTTATCATGCCTCAGTCTAGATGAAATAAAAGATGGTCTACTAGCCTCTGAAGTTTCCTCTTCTTCATAAATAATATTAAGAGTTTTTGTCATTTTATCCACAAAACAATTCCACTGAAATGGATCAGAAGCATCAGGTGCACCTATCGGCACCTCTGTGAAAGAACAAGAGGGATGATCATTACTTCCTATATCTGAATTACTGTCATTACAAGACAACTCATCATTATTCCGGACTGAAGACTGTTCAGATTCCATAACTGACTGTTGGTCATCCACAGGTAAAAATTTATTAAAATGTGGACGTTCTGACTTTTTAATTGATTTTGGCTGTTTTTCTAAAGAAACAACATTAGAATTTTTATCTGTCTTCATCATAGATGCCATCTGTTGTTTGACCTCTTGCTCTATTAAGTCCGCCAGATTTATAGCGCAGACAGATTGCGTCCCTGGCTCTTCCGATGTTTGTTGTATATCCGCCTCCACAGACGAATTTTCAACACTTGTTTTAGATCCCCCTACACAGAGGGATCTATTAGAAGCCGGCACTGTCTTATTCCCTTTACAAAGGCTTTTGCCGATCATTTTTACAACTAAATCCCTTTTGTCTTTATCCCAATCGCGGCAAATGTCACATGGAAAGGACTCGTTACAAACACGATGTTTATAGCATTCATCATGGTTGTCAATCACATTCATCTTTCCATCGCACTTCACACAACCCTTAAAACGATTTTCCATCACAATACGAATCTAGATGACCAATATAACGGTCAATAAAATACGATTATACGAGGTTACCTTTTTGTCCAACTTGACAAATGGCGGCGTCGAGAGAAAACTGAAGAGTTTATTAAAGGGAGATAATGGTGGTGGTAGGATACAGCTAAAAACCGACGAGATTATACGGGGAAGGAAGGGAAATTGCAAATAGTTAAGAGGCAGGTAAGTGTAAATATTGATATGAACAAAGGTGATTACAAGATCATATTGCACATTGGCAGTCATGAATATTTATATAGACAAAATCAGACACATTATATGTTGGTGTACGAGCACAGAGGCAGCCATCAATTTAATTAGAAATAGGTGAAGTAAGCAATATTTGATTTGATAACATGTTGATAAACACTTGTTTGGAAAAATGGGAAAAAATTCTTGAAATAATTCAATAAAGTGAGGTGCACATCTTCAATATATATAGAAACATTCTATGAAGTTTCAAGGATGTGGGTGAAAAACTGTAGGAGGAGTTGATTTCACAAAATAGGTACCCTCTATTGAAGATGTCAATAAAAAACAACTAAGTTCCAAAGTTTGGAAAAATGGGAAATAATTCCTGAAATAATTCCATAAAGTGAGGTGCACATCTTCAATATATATAGAAACATTCTATGAAGTTTCAAGGATGTGGGTTAAAAACTGTAGGAGGAGTTGATTTCACAAAATACTTACCCATTTTCCCCGCCCGCCCGCCGCCGCCCACCCGACATTCACCATACTATAACCCTGATTTGCACTCTGTGCAACCCGGCCAAAAACCACATCTATAAATGACTGTTTGAGGAGGCATTTGTTAAGAGAGTAGGTAAAAAAGACTTAAGATGTATACCTTTCCCTGTATCCGAGCAGACCTTCTTCGAGACCCTCTCAAAGAACCAGAATTTTCTGGTTCTAGAACAACTTGTGCTTTTGCTGGTCTACTTGGAATGGAATCATCTGCCTTTCTTTTATTACCACGAATGGCTTTCTTGAAGCTAACTGTTGGTAATTTTTTGTACTATAATTATATATGAAATATAACAACATAATAATACTAAATTTGCATTTATAATACTGAATTTTCATCATTTATTTTACATATCTATAAAATTTTACAACTTTTTCAATAGGAAACTTTTATTACTGACAACTCTGAATAAATGAAACAGTATTTCGTTCACTAAAAAGATGACGGTCAAGTTTTCAATTGTCCAAGGATCAGGACAGTCTATTGTAACTGAAAGAACAAAATGATGTTTTCCACAACAATATTACTTTATCCAATAAATTTACTTTCCTTTTATATCTATATATTATGTCCATATAATGATTTTGTCTTTCAAAATATAAATTAAATAAGTATGATACATGACAACTAAGTAATCATTTTCTGTTGGAATCAAATGAAGATTTTCTTGAAAGAATTTACCACAGCTATGGTAAGCACATGAAAAAGAATAGAAATAAAGATGTTGAACGAGAGGTGGCTGAGCCTGTATCGCTCACCTGATACTTACAATCTATTCACTTTACTATCATATCAAATCAGTATTATTGCAGACCCTCTATAGATATTCCATACAGTTTGAGTTCATTTGGCATTACAGTTTCAAAAGAGATTTTAAAAATTTATTCAAATCAGAACATAGACCAAACTAAGTGAAAGAGCTTCTAAAGATGCTTCATACTAAGTAGCAGTTCATTTGGGATTATGGTCTCAGGGTAGAATAATTTTAAATTGGATAAATGAGAACATAAAAATGCTCATGGCAGCCATTTTTTGACGAACTGATAAGATTTATGCAAACTTTGAAAAGGACCTTTAATAAATGCTTCATACCAATTATTAGGCCATTTATTTTTAATTAGTTGGTTTACAGATCAGCCGACCCGATTTTGACGATTTGAAAAAAAAAAGAAAAAAAAATTGAAAATTTTGGTTTTTTATAACCGCCGATCCTCTGAAATCAGCCATCCCAAAAATAAAAATAAATTAAAATCCTTTCTGCATCAAAATTTCATAAAAAATTATAAAGCAATTCGTCAAAAAATAGATTATCCATTAATAAAATACTTGTAATTACATAAACATGATCCAAAAATAAAATTTATTTATAGCCGTTAGTTGATATCAATTTCCGAAACAAGTTTTATGAAACGAATTTCCTAACAGAATCCATGCGGTTTTTAAGTTCGTTTTGTATGCATATCTTGATTCTGTAAGATATCGAATCCACTCATTTTCTAATCCCTTAAAAAGGAAACGGCAGATGATTAAGGTAAAGACAGCAAAACGAAGAGTCAAAAAGTCTTAACTGATCATTTGCCATCTTTGTATATTTGGCAATATAACCAAGATTGTTCAAAATCAGTCTTCATTGTACATGATCGTCCCTCTTTTTTTCTTTTTTTCCCTGACCAACCGACCCTATTTTTTAAAAAAAAAAATCTGTAAACCAATTAATTAAAAATAAATGGCCTCAGTTCATTTTGTATTGGAATAATCAGAACATGTAAATGCTCACAACAGCAATTTCATTTGATTGACCATATTTATGCAAACTTTGTACAAGACCTTTTATAATTTATGCTTCATATTAATCATTAGTTTATATGGTTTCAAAAGAGAAATTTTAAATGTGTCCAATCAGAAAGCATAATTGCTTTTGGTGGCAATTTTGTTTTGTCAGACCAGAATGATGTATATGCAAATTTTTTCAATGACCTTTTTATACATGTTTCAGTTCAATTGGCTCAAGGGTTTTAGAGGAGAAGATCAAAGTGCCATTTAAGACACTGGCGGATGCCAAGTTATGACAAAAGCTCATATGGCCTTTGGCGAGGAGAGCTAAAAATTTGACGTTTCTGAATGTGTAAATGTTCATGACAACCATTTTCTTTGATTATCTACATGTAGGATGATTTATGAAAATTGAAATGACTCCTATGGAAGCTTCATTCCAAGTTTCAGTTCAATCAGCAATATGGTTTCAGAGAAGAATGTAAAAAATCACACTAATCAGATACTTAAATGCTAATAGTGGCCATTTTATTGCAAGGACGCGGATTATTTATGCGAACTTTGTAAAGCACCTTCCATACAAAAAATCAGTTCATTTGGCTTAACAGTTTCAGAGGAGAGGTTTTTTAAAATTTCAACCAATCAGAACATGTAAATGCTCATGGCGGGCATTTTGCAAATTTTGTAAAGGACCTTCCATAGATGTTCCATACCAAAAATCAGTTCATTTGGCCTTACAGTTTCAGAGGAGAAGCAGTTTAAAATTTGGACCAATCAAAACATGTAAATGCTCATGAAGGCCATTTTAATTCATGGACTGGAATGATTTATGCAAACTTTGTAAAGGACCTTCCATAGATGCTCCATACCAAAAAACAGTTCATTTGGCTTTACGGTTTTAGAGAAGAAGTTTTAAATTTCGACCAATCAGAACATGTTAATACTCATGGTGGCCATTTTTTTTCAAGGACCAGGATGATTTAAGCAAATTTTTAAAGGACCTTCCATAGATGCTCAAATACCAAAAATCAGCTGATTAGCCTTCATGGTTTCAGAGGAGAATAAGTTTAAAATTGGGACCAATCAGAACATGTAAAATGGCTGCCATTTTAATTCATGGACTGTATGATTTATGCATATTAACTTTGTAAAGGACCTTCCATAGATGCTCCATATCAAAAGTCAGTTCATTTGGCTTTACGGTTTCAGAGGACAAGAAGTTTTAAATTTCGACCAATCATTACATGTAAATGCTCATAGCGACCATTTTGTTTGATTAGGTCCTATGTTATAGGACTACTTCATGTCTTTGAGGACATTCCATGAAATTATCCAAAGATTTTAGCGAAATTCTTCTTTAGTAACAGAGTGGTGGACCACTGGAAGAATCTCAGTCAGAAGACAGTACAAGCAGCAAATATCACCTCATTTGTGAGGGGATCACCTTTCACCAACCAGGTATACAAAGTAGGTATACCAAGTCATCAAGGGCTAATATTGCAAGTATGGTATCACTCGTATTTTATTTCTTGCAACCGATGAGGTCAGAATTTGAATCAGGACTGGGGAGCAATTTCAAGTATCTAAACTGCATCTGCCAGTACTGGATAAAAAAAATCAAACTTGCTATAGCAGTATCAAGTAGATCTTGATATCGCTATCAGAGAAAAAAACGTACTGGATTTATCAAACCAATTTCTGATAAAATCTTTCGATTATCTTCTAAATTTTTGAGTCGTAATTCTTCATATTTGTTTGTTGACATTGTGGATGTTTACTGCTGGCTAACCATGTGGATTTTTCGCGCCAAACGATCACATGGCTACGTACTCGGTCTTTTTCTGTATCACGTAAAGAAGAAACCCGATAGACAAAGTCACATGTGTCACATGATTTTTCAAAATGGCAGCAAGTTTAAAATTTTTACCGGTTTACCTTTACTGCCTATTTTCACTTGTTTCAATCGTTTATGGAGATATACCTAGAATTCTTCGAGGCCGAATGAAAGGTGGGATGCTTGGCGTCCCAAAGTGGCATGGAAAGATATCTGATTTACCACCTGACTTATGGCTGAAACAAAAATTGGACCATTTTAATGATGCTGACACTAATTACTGGCAGCAAGTAGGCGGCTATTTATGTCCTTTTCTTTTACAAATGCTAAAATGCAGGATTGAACTTAAGGGAATACAGTACAGTAAGGTTCCTCTGATTGATTGCTGAAAATTTTACACCAGACCAACTTTCAACCAGGTTTTCCACGGGGAAGGGGGAGGGGGTGGTAACTTTATAATGGTACAAGTGTGATGCCAAACATTTTCAAATCCCTACCTTTTCATATATTTCAGATTACAAGAATGTCTAACCTAATCATATATAAACCACTCTTTACCTGACCATTTCATATATTTTTGGCCGGGTTGCACAGAGTGCAAATCCGGGTTATAGTATGGTGAATGTCGGGCGGGCGGCGGGCGGGCGGCGGCGGGTGGGCGGGGAAAATGGGTACCTATTTTGTGAAATCAACTCCTCCTACAGTTTTTCACCCACATCCCTGAAACTTCATAGAATGTTTCTATATATATTGAAGATGTGCACCTCACTTTATGGAATTATTTCAGGAATTATTTCCCATTTTTCCAAACTTTGGAACTTAGTAGTTTTTTATTGACATCTTTAATAGAGGGTACCTATTTTGTGAAATCAACTCCTCCTACAGTTTTTCACCCACATCCCTGAAACTTCATAGAATGTTTCTATATATATTGAAGATGTGCACCTCACTTTATGGAATTATTTCAGGAATTATTTCCCATTTTTCCAAACTTTGGAACTTAGTCGTTTTTTATTGACATCTTTAATAGAGGGTACCTATTTTGTGAAATCAACTCCTCCTACAGTTTTTCACCCACATCCCTGAAACTTCATAGAATGTTTCTATATATATTGAAGATGTGCACCTCACTTTATGGAATTATTTCAGGAATTATTTCCAATTTTTCCAAACTTTGGAACTTAGTCGTTTTTTATTGACATCTTTAATAGAGGGTACCTATTTTGTGAAATCAACTCCTCCTACAGTTTTTCACCCACATCCCTGAAACTTCATAGAATGTTTCTATATATATTGAAGATGTGCACCTCACTTTATGGAATTATTTCAGGAATTATTTCCCATTTTTCCAAACTTTGGAACTTAGTCGTTTTTTATTGATATCTTTAATAGAGGGTACCTATTTTGTGAAATCAACTCCTCCTACAGTTTTTCACCCACATCCTTGAAACTTTATAGAATGTTTTTATATATATTGAAGATGTGCACCTCACTTTATGGAATTATTTCAAGAATTATTTCCCATTTTTCCAAACAAGTGTTTATCAACATGTAATCAAATCAAATATTGCTTACTTCACTATTTCTAATTAAATTGATGGCTGCCTCTGTGCTCGTACACCAACATACAATGTGTCTGATTTTGTCCATATAAATATTCATGACTGCCAATGTGCAATATGATCTTGTAATCACCTTTGTCACCACTACAGTAAGGCCAAATAAAAAAATACATGTGTTTAGGGTAACACACTGAAAAAAGTTAGGTAGGGTAGGTAGGGAAATTTTTTTTTTTACATTAATTTTTTTAGTTAGTTTGTATACTGGAGTCACCTTGACTTTAACAGTGCTTGTTGAAGAAAGGTTATAAAAAATTTAGGGTACGCACTAAAAATTAGTTAGGGTCGGGTTACCCTAAACACAACTATATTTTTTTTAGGCCTAAACCAGCAACCCGGCCATTTGTGTCTTTGACCCATTTTCTGGTAATTAGGTTAGCGATGCCTGATCGATGGCAGTCTTGGTGTCTTGTTCAGGTGTGGTCAACCACAATTTTCCGAGGAAGATTCAGCCATCCTTTTTACTCGAATTCAAAATCGAAGATGATTACCTTTTGCGGAAATTTTACATTTTGATGTTTGTTAACTATCCTTACATGTATTTCTTATTACAGCTTATGATTTTGTTACAATTAGCCCAAACTGTGAAGGTTTCTAGAAGCATAATTTTATGAAGGTTCTTTTTCTCCAGAATCCATACTGCTCCTAATGCTCTTTAAAATTCCAGCAGAGGCATAGGTGTGATTAGGAATCAAGGGGGGTAATGATTAAATCAGGCATTTGCATGATTTTTAAAGGAAAGAAAAAAAGAAGACAATTTCATTGGTAAATTGTTGACAGCAAAGATCAATAAATCAATTAAGACATTGTTGCAAATCTTGAACAAATTTAAATTGGTGATTATTGGAATACTTGTGGTGCATGGGGGAAAAGATCCTCTATTGATTTTTTTCTTTAAATTTTGAAGTAATTGATTTGTTTGCAATAAAGGTAAAGATTCAGAAAGTTGTTGCAGAGATGTTTGACATCTTATTTGAATTTTTTTTCTAATAATTGCAGTGTTGGGATGATTGTTTCATCTTAAACTGCTTTTTAAAGTACATGTAGATTTCAAAACTTATTTTTGGCACAAAAAAAACCTATCATCCCATATAGAAAATGATGGGTAAGAGAAGGGCAAACACATATTTTTAATGTTGGCCTGAGATTTGTTAATTAAATTTATTTCATATTAAACATAGTGCCTGAGCTTATACTTTTTGATATGAAATAATAGTAAAATATTATTTAATTCAGTATTGATTTTAACATAATTAAATTGTTATCCATCAGATTTTAGTGACTTGTGAAATTAATTCATAATAATAATAATAATAATAAAACTTTATTTAATGAGGGCTACACAGTTAGTTATAAAACCAATCTTCCCTGAGGCCCTCAATTTTCACAAAAAAAACTAAAAACAGGCTGTGAAATTGTACAATATGAAGTCAAATAAAAGTATTAGCAACAATCACAAATATTTAATATCATATAATTCAAATATAAAACATTTAACAATATCAGTTGCTCATAGTTTGTATCAGATTATCAGTAGTTGAACATCCACTGTTTTCAGTCATAAACACTCAAGATTCCAATCAATTTAGTACTTTATTTTCTATAAACAAATTTAGTTCTCTCAGTTACATGTAAAAAAAATGATATTTCACCCTTTTTTTTACCAAATGTTCCTAATTTTTTCCTAAAATCTCAGCACTAAAATTCCACAAATACTTTGTTAATCTTTCAAGAATCTTTGTTAATTTTAAGATACTCTCTATTACAAATGTATGAAGAAAAATTTCTAACTTGACTGTTTCAGAACATGTGCAACTTTCTTTTTTAATAGAGATATTTTGTGAATGACACATATTACAAAGATGGTGGCCCTATATTTGTTATGATTGGTGGAGAAGGGACAGCTGACCCTATCTGGATGGTAGAAGGAGCATGGATAGAGTATGCAAAGACTTATAATGCAATGTGTTTAATGTTAGAGCACAGATTTTATGGTAAAAGTCACCCTACAAAGTAAGTTCTATACTGTATCAAGTTTCCCTCTTGCATACATCTACAATAGCTATGATGTTTTAATATAAACTTTGTTTGAATGGTTTCTTGATATCTAAAAATACTTTAAGATAACACTGATAATTTCAAAAGTTTGAATATTTATATTAAAGGAAAAGAATTAAATATTTTTTTTCAAATGACTTTGGTAATTTCTTCTTTCAGGGACTTGAGTGTTGACAATTTACGATATCTAAGTAGTGAACAAGGATTGGCAGATTTAGCCTATTTCATTGAATATGCAAGGGATAAGTACCATCTGTATCATAATAAGCTTATAACATTTGGAGGATCATACCCAGGTAATAATTATACGAAAGAATATTGCGTATACCCCAAAAAAGTCGCAAACATTCCTGATTCAGAAGGTATATTATTAATATAATTTAACATTATTGAAGTAAGCTTTAAAAAAATTTGCAGTAAATATTAGGGGCGTAACGATTCACCGATGCATTGATAGTATTGCTCGTGGACTCTAACGATACACGTATTGTAAGATCATTTTAGAATCGTGATACTTTTCCAGTTAAATTTTAGAATCCCTGAACTGGTTTCAAATTTTTGGCAGGAAAAATTTCAGTTCCATTGTCATTGTACTCAGATACTAGTTTAATTTCACATGTGTTTAAATTTTCAACATGGCAACCTATTCAGAAACACTTCTTTCATTTTATTTAGAGTTAAATTTCTGTCTTGTACAAGGTTTGTTTATTTGCCAATTTTGGAGTAAATATTGAGTGACAAAGTAAGTAATGTATCGTGATATATCGGTATTGCAAGTTAATATCGTGATTACATATTGTATCGTTATTTTTCTCACAATACTCAGGCCCAGTAAATATAATTAATGGATTTTACTAAAATACCATATATACTGAACAACCATGATATTTTGGTCTAAATAGCAATGTGAATTTAATATATTCAAAATTGTCTTCCTGGCATATTTCAGGTTCCCTGTCAGCATTTTTCAGAATAAAGTATCCTCATCTAGTAAATGGTGCTGTGGCTACTAGTGCTCCAATAAATGCAGTACTAAATTTTGCTGGTAAGATATACATTGTAGTGCAATCTCTAAAACAAAGTGGGGTCCTCTGTGGCCGAGTGGTCTAGGTAGTTCGTCATGACTACTAATGATCACTAGCCTGTCAACGCTGGGGTTGTGAGTTCGAATCGCATCTGTGGCGGGGTGTGTTCGACTGCGATCTTAATTGACAAGGATTGCCAATTTTCCTACCGAAGGTCGGTGGTTCTCTCCGGGTACTCCGGCTTCCTCCACCAATAAAAACTGGCCGCCGCGAAATGGCCAAAATGTGCTGAAAACGGCGTTAAACCCCAACTAAACAAACAAACAAACAAACAAATAAAACAAAGTGTTTAACTTTAAGTCTCCTCAACGGGTTACATAATTTGCTATAGATGATACGAGGTTTTTGTTGTGGCAGTTGTAAGAAGCACACTTCAAGTTATGTCACAGTAATAAAACCTCAGAGAGTTATAATGAATTCAAAACAAGTGTCAGATTTATGGATGATGTCTTTGTTAGAAAAGACTGGTCAGTTATAAGTAGGCATGGTTGAAAAGCTGCTTAGAGAAACTTTGTTTTAGGATTTTTGATAGAGTAATTTTGTTGTAAATACGTATAGTAGAATATCCATTTAGCACCAGGTTGAGTTGTTTGTTTTGTTTTTAAGCTAAGGTGATTACAATTTAAAGGGCCACTCAGCAACATAAATCCAGAGACAAAGACAAAATTGAGATGGTTAAGAACAAACATACACACACAAAATAAACCACTCTCAACACTATTATGGTCAAATCTATATATTACACTTTACTCAGTTGTATCAATTACCTGGTAAGTTATAGTTTAATGGCTCATATTAGTGAGAAAAAAAAATTCTGCTATTGGACGAAAAATGAAAATTAGTAGATATTTTATATCACATTTCTGTTCATTTCCTGTCAATTTTTTTTTAGAAGGGACATATTGTGAGAATTTGACCAACAAGAGAAAAGCTTCCCTCTTGTCTATCTAAATTCTCATTTTCTGCTCAAATCAAAACTTTTCTTTTATCTGATTGGTCAGTAAATATAGCTTCTTACATTGTTCATGTGGATTATCGGATTTCTCCAACCGATATAGTAAAATTCCGTAATTTATCGAGATTGGAGAAATCCGATAATCCACGAGTCATAATGTAAGACGCTGTTTCTCTAATTTTCAAAACACTTAAAAAACTGGTCAATTTCATCATATTCTTCCCAACCTCTTCCCGTCCTATGGTCACCAGTATGTATTCATGCAAATCTTGTATTAAAAAATATCCGACACTTTCCAAGTATTTATCAATCATAATAAAATACAAAAATGAACTATTTTTCCTAGCGGGAGTTGTATTTCACAACAGCTTTCACAATGGCAGACAGGAGGAACAAGCAGAAGAACACGGCATGTTCAGGTTTGACCCTTAATGAATCCTGTCTGTCCCCCGACGAGTCGGATTTTTTATCCGATTTCAAAACCTGGTTTAAGGACATCTTTTATTACAAAGCAGACAACGGGATTGCATTTGTTTATATGTAACTTAGGAAATTTTTTGAAGACCAATTATATTCCAAGAACCAAAAACTCACTAGTGAGATTATGAATTTTTCTAACACGGGTCGAGACACTGTTAAATTGGCTGAAAATTAGAGAATGAGTTTTTCAATTCAGGTATATTAAATTAATTAATGAGAATATTTATTAAACCCAAGCTAGATTAGGTAAAATTTTAATTTCAAATCCTTATTGATTCATAGGCCATTTTTAGCAGCAGAGATCAGTCAGTTTTAAAATTTCAGTTCCATCCTTTTAAGCAAGGTAGTCAGTACCTCTTATACAATTGTAATGGAAAGCATGGTTGGATTGTAAGTTCTCGAATTTATGTTTTTATAGAAGTCAGGAATTGGAGATTATTATTTTGACAAAACCATTGAATAGTTAACATGTTTAACATACTTAAGCTAATATTTTGTGTGTTTACAGGTTATTTAGGTGTAGTCTCCCAGGCTCTGGACACTACTGGTCCAATGTGCAATAAGATGGTCAGTACAGCACATATGACTGTTGGTAAAATGTTACAAACAGATTCTGGCAGGAAACAGTTGAAGAAATTATTCAAGTTTGTACAGTCATTCTTCATTGAAATTATTATTAATTATAGTTATCAAGTTCATGAAGTTAAAAATATTTCAGTATTCAAGTGACATAAGCAGTCTTTTTTGTCCAATTAATTTGGAGTGTGTACAGTTTTGGAAATAAATTTACACTTCTTTTTCAATTACTAATAATTTATTTTTAGCTCACCTGACCCAAAGGGTCAAGTGAGCTTTTCTCATCACTTGGCGTCCGTCGTCCGTCGTCCGTCGTCCGTTAACTTTTACAAAAATCTTCTCCTCTGAAACTACTGGGCCAAATTGAACCAAACTTGGCCACAAGCATCATTAGGGTATCTAGTTTAAAAAATGTGTCCGATGACCCCGCCTGCCAACCAACATGGCCGACATGGCTAAAAATAGAACATAGGGGTAAACTGCAGTTTTTGTCTTATATCTCAAAAACTAAAGCAATTAGGGCAAAACTGACAGCGGTAAAAATGTTCATCAGGTCAAGATCTACCTGTCATGAAATTTGCAGACGAATCGGTCGACCCTTTCTTGGGTTATTGCCCCTAAATTGTTAATTTTTAGGAAATTTTGCCGTTTTAGGTTATTATCTTGAATATTATTATAGATAAAGACAAATTGTAAACAGCAAAAATGTTCAACAAAGTAAGATCTACAAATAAGTCAACATGACCAAAATCATTGATTGACCCCTTATAGGAGTTTTTGCCCTTTAAAGATGGCATCCAGCATAAACTTTCCTTTAAAGATCTTTTCCTCTCAAACCACTTGGCCAATTGAGACCAAACTTTGGTGGAATGGTCCTTGGGTGGCCCCCTTCCAAACTTATGTCTGGCATACCCGACTTCCAACCAAGATGGCTGCTGTTACTAAAAATAGAAAAAAAGGGGGGTGACTTTCAAAAATCTTCTTATATGAAACTACAAGTCCAGTTGGAACCAAAGTTGGCAGTAATAGTTCTTAGGAGGTTCTCTTTCAGAAATATGTCCAATGACCCGGACTGTTAACCAAGATGGCCGCCACAGCCGAACTTAGTTTAACATAGGGCCCTATGGGAAAATTCATTGAAAATCTTCTTGTCTTGAACCACTTAACCTATCAGAACCAGACTTAGCAGCAATGGTCCTTAGATGGTCCTCTTACAGAGGTGTGTCTGATGACCCGGACTGTCAACCAAGATGGCCGCCACACCCGAACTTAGTTTAACATAGGGCCCAATAGGAAAATTCATTGAAAAATCTTCTTGTCTGAAACCACTTGACATATTGGAGCCAGACTTGGCGGCATTGGTCCTTAGGAGGTCCTTTTTCAGAAATGTGTCCGATTTCGTGGACTGTGAACCAAGATGGCCGCCACAGCAGAACTTAGTTTAACATAGGACCCTATAGGAAATTCACTCAAAAATCTTCTTGTCTGAAACCACTAAGCCAATAAGAATTAGACTTGGAAGCAATGGTCCTTAGATGGTCCTCTTTCAGAATTTTGTGCGATGACCCAGACTGTCAACCAAGATGGCCGACACACCCGAACTTAGTTTAACATAGGGCCCTATGGAAAAATTCATTGAAAAATCTTCTTGTCTGAAACCACTTGACATATTGGAGCCAGAGTTGGCAGCATTGGTCCTTAGGAGGTCCTCTTTCAGAAAAAACCAAGATGGCTGCCACAGCAGAACTTAGTTTAACATAGGACCCTATGAGAAATTTACTCAAAAATCTTCTCGTCTGAAACCACCAAGCCAATTAGAATTAGACTTGGCAGCAATGGTCCTTAGATGGTCCTCTTTCATAATTTTGTGCGATGACCCGGACTGTCAACCAAGATGGCTGCCACAACCGAACTTAGTTTAACACAGGGCCGTATAGGAAAATTCATTGAAAAATCTTCTTGTCTGAAACAACTTGACATATTGGAGCAGGACTTGGTGGCATTGGTCCTTAGGATGTCCTTTTTCAGAAATATGTTTGATTTCGTGGACTGTGAACCAAGATGGCTGCCACAGCAGAACTTAGTTTAACATAGGACCCAATGGGAAATTCACTCAAAAAACTTCTCGTCTGAAACCACTAAGCCAGTTAGAATTAGACTTGGCAGCAATGGTCCTTAGATGGTCTTCTTTCAGAATTTTGTGCGATGACCCAGACTGTCAACCAAGATGGCCGACACACCAAAACTTAGTTTAACATAGGGCCCTATGGAAAAATTTATTGAAAAATCTTCTTGTCTGAAACCACTTGACATATTGGAGCCAGACTTGGCAGCATTGGTCCTTAGGAGGTCCTCTTTCAGAAATATGTCCTATCACCCGGATTGTCAACCAAGATGGCTGCCACACCGAACTTTGTTAAATATTGGACCCTATAGGAAAATTCATTTAAAAATCTTCTTGCCTGAAACCGCTTAGCCAGTTGGAACAAGACTTAGCAGAAATGGTCCTTAGATGGTTCTCTTTTAGAAATGTATCCGTTGACCTGGACTAAACCAAGATGACTGCCACAGCTGAAATTAGTTTAACATAGAATCCTATAGAAAAACAAGCCAAATTGACTGCAGCACTTAAATTTTTAGGTCTGCTCAAGGTGAAAAGTTAAATCCAGGTGAGCGATACAGGCTTTTGAGAGCCTCTAGTTTGGCAAAACTACTGGTAATACAGGACCTTTAAAGTAGTGTCAGAATACTGGAAAACTGCAGTTGGTTTTATGAATAGGTTAAGAGAAATAAATTCGATAATGAATATTCATGTGTCATTAAAAAGAAAATCATTCAATGAAAAAAAGAGGTCAATAAATTTTTATGCAGGTTAGCAGATTTATACTTTAAACAGCAATCACTGGATTTTAAAATATATTGAAAGCAGTTTTATTATAGATCTCTATAATTAAATATTTGTTTATATATTACAGTTTATGTGATGATATTGACATCTCTAATGCATTAGATATAGCCAACTTATACAGCAGTTTGGCTGGTAACTTTGAAGGAGTTGTACAATACAACAAAGATAACAGGGCCTTTGAGGTTTGAAGTTTACTTATTTAATGGTGATAATGGATATTTTGAAGTGGTATAATCCAGAATATTTTTTTCATAGTTTGTTGGTTTATGCAGTTCTTTGGCAATATCAAAGAAATAAGAATAAAATGACAATCTATCATTAACTTAAACAAATTGGCATGCCTCAGCAGGCTTATCATTTTATGCCATATTTCACAATGGAGGAACTTTGGGAATAATTATTTCAAGCACTTTTGAGAGACTGTAAGACTTCTTTGCGCCATAAACTTTTGAAGATTGTACCTTAATACATATGTAGATTTTTGAAGATATTTCATTAAAGCACTAGGACCTTAGAAAATGTTGTTGTGATCTGAAATTGTTAATTTTTGTACTTTTATGTGGACGTGTTAAAATAAAAATTAAGATTGGGATTATAAAAGGAAGACAATCTTCTACAGAAATTTTAACATAAGATTATGTTAAATATGTGTAATAAAATAAAATGTCCACATTGAATTACATGAGTGTAATTTAAAGAAATATTTGCAGTAAAATTATTTCCATTTTTTACACAATGAATTCTGAGGTAAATTTAATGTATCAAAACCTGATGTACATGTAGATCTTAAGCAATCAATGATAAAAACATTATCATGTGTTATCGAGCATCAGAACTGCTTTCAGTCTCAAGTGACATGTATGGAACTGACATTCACATCCCCTGTTGATTATTTAAATGTACTGTGGATGCTCTTCTATGTGCTAGTTACTGAAAAAAAAAAAAAAACAAGCTGATCAGTAAATTTCTACAAAGTCTGTAATTCAGGAAGATGATGATTACTAACACAAAACATGTGTTAACCTGATATATACAGCCCCACTTGAATGCAGATGTGATTTTTTCTTCTTTGATATATGCTTTTTGGTGAAATTATCAACCAAAATATTTGATTCTAATTTTACTCAAAACAATACCAATGAGAAAAAAAGATATCTTCCTATTCCTATCTTTCTAGGGTGCTGTGGGAACTAATATTACTGTAACAACATTATGTGACATTATGAATGATGATAGTCGAGGGGATCCAATCAATCGCTATGCAGATGTGAATTCTCTCCTATTGACTACCTACTCAACAAAATGTTTAGATTTCTCATATAAAGGAATGATTGATGACCTTACAAAAACCGACTGGAACAGTAGTGCTTCTGAAGGAGGTAAATATTACCATAATGTTAAATTTTAATGTGATCTTTGGTTTTCAGGTATGTTGCTCATGACTACTAATGATCACTAGCTTGTCAACAATGAGGTTGTGATCTTAATTGACAAGAATTGCCAATTTTCCTACTTAAGGTCATGGTTCTCTTTGGGTACTCAGCCTTTCTCAAATAATAAAATCTGGCTGCCATGAAATAGCCAAATGGCATGAAAACAGGGTAAAAAACAAACAGGTTACATGTTACAAGTATCTTGCTTGCTTGAATCCATTGTTTCATCACATGACTTATGAAAATAAACTCAGAATCATAAATTCTTTGGATACATTTTGCATTTCTGGAATAACCTATATCAGGTACACTCTTGAACAAAACTTTGCCAAAAAATAAACACCAAATCATTGTGAGCAATACAACCAAACAGGCCAGAATAATTTAACCAAAATCAAGGCAAGGGCAACTTGCCGGAGATATTTGAAACCATACCTTCAACAGAATTTCAAAATTCATAATGAAAATTTCAACACAAGTATAAAAAAATAATGAAACCATCGTCTCATCACATTACTTAGCAAAACAAATTCTAATGCCTAAATTCCTTCCATACGATGCAGGCATCTTGAATAACATTCATAAAGTACACTCTTGACCAATCATTTGGAAAAAACAAAAAAATAATGAACATCAAAACATTGTGAACAATGCAACCAAATGATTGCAAGAGTTTAGACAAAATTAAGGCAATGCCAACTTTGCCTTAGAGAATTGAAACCCTACCCTTTTATTTAGCAACCATGTATCAGTGAAATCATCAGTGGAATACCTGAAGTTCCATTAAATATCCTGGAAGACGCTCTGACATTTAAGTTTTAGAAATAGAACATGGCTACCATATATTTAAGAAATCAGCTGTGAAATAAAAATCAAATACAACTATTCAGTTTCAAACATTGTAATTCCATCTTTGGTAAATATGTTCTTATTGCAACTATACATCATAGAAATATTCAATGGAATAGCTATTATTATCCCCGCACTTCGAATGAAGTTTATGGATATTTGTAATCGGTCCGTCTGACCATCCGTCCGACCATCTGTCGTTCCGTCCGTCCGTCCGTTAGATAATCTTGTCTCCAGAACTGCTCATTCATTTTTAACTTCATGCATTTGATTTCTATACAGTATTGTCACAAACTGTATGTAGATGTGCAATAAGGTTTTAGAATATTTATTTTCAAAAAAGGGGCCCACAAGGGTCAAATTTCGAAAATTGGAAATTTAAACTTGTGACCTAAACTCTTCATTAAATTTTCATTTTATGCTTTTCATTTCTATATGGTATTATCACATACTGTATGTAGATGTGCAATAAGGTTTTCAAATTTTGATTTTTAAAAATTGGGTTCACATGGGTAGAATTTCAGAAATTGGAAATTTAAACTTGTGACCTAAACTCCTCATTCAATTTTCATTTTATGCTTTTAATTTCTATACAGTACATGTGTATTGTCACATACTTTATGTAAATGCGCAATAAGGTTTTGGAATTTTGATTTTTAAAAATTGGGGCACACAGGGGTCAAATTTCGAAAATTGGAATTTAAGCTTGTGACCTAAACTCATTAATTTTTCACGTCATGCATTTATTTTCCATACCATATTGTCACATACTATATGTAGATGCGCAATAAGGTTTTAGAATTTTGATTTTCAAAAATAGGGGCACAGGGGTCAAATTTCGAAAACTGGAAATTTAAATTAAACTGCTTATTAATTTTTCATTTTATGATTTTAATTTCTATACAATATTGTCACATACTGTATGTAAATGGGCAATAACATTTTAGAATTTTGATTTTGACAACTTGAGGCCCAAAGGGGTTATATTTCGGAAATAGTGAATTTAGGCTTGTGCCTTAAACTTCTCTTTCATTTTTCATTTAGATTTAACAAATTTATTTGTATATACATAATATTGTTCTTTATTTTCTGTAGATATGCGAAAAGGTTTTTAATTTTGAAAATCTATTAAGGGATCAAATTTTGGGACCGAAAATGGTGAAATTTCTAATTTTGCTTTGTCTCTGGAAATACTCATTCATTTTTAGCTCACCTGACCCAAAGTGTCAAGTGAGCTATTCTCATCACTTGGTGTTCGTCGTCCGTTAACTTTTACAAAAATCTTCTCCTCTGAAACTACTGAGCCAAATGGGACGAAACTTGGCCACAAGCATCAATGGGGTATCTAGTTTAAAAAATGTGTCCGATGACCCAGCCTACCGACCAACATGGCCACCATGGCTAAAAATAGAACATAGGGGTAAACTGCAGTTTTTGTCTTATATCTCAAAAACTAAAGCATATAGAGCAAAACTGACGGGGTAAAAATGTTTATCAGGTCAAGATCTACCTGCCATGAAATTTTCAGATGAATCGGTCAACCATTTGTTGGGTTATTGCCCCTGCATTGTTAATTTTAAGGAAATTTTGCAGTTTTAGGTTATTATCTTGAATATTATTATAGATAAAGACAAATGGTAAACAGCAAAAATGTTCAACAAAGTAAGATCTACAAATAAGTCAACATGACCAAAATCATTGATTGACCCCTTATAAGAGTTTTTTCCCTTTAAAGACTGCATTTGGCGTAAACTTTCCTTTAAAGATCTTCTCCTCTGAAACCAAGGGCCAATTGGGACCAGACTTTGTTAGAATGGTCCTTGGGTGGCCCCCTTCCAATTTAATGCCTGGCATCCCCGACTTCCAACCGACATGGCTGCTGTTACTAAATATAGAAAAAAAGGGGGGATGAATTTCAAAAATCTTCTTCTATGAAACTACTGACACAATTGGAACCAAACTTTGCAGTAATGGTCCTTAGGAGATTCTTTTTCAGAAATATGTCCGATGACCTGGACTGTTAACCAAGATGGCCACCTTAGCCGAACTTAGTTTAACATAGGACCCTATAGGAATATTCATTTAAAAATCTTCTTGTCTGAAACCACTAAGCCAATTAGTCCTTAGACAGTCCTCTTTCAGAATTGCGTCTGATGAACCGGATTGTCAAACAAGATGGCCGCCACAACCGAACTTAGTTTAACATAGGGCCCTTATGGAAAATTCATTGAAAAATCTTCTTGTCTGAAACAACTTGACCACTTGAAATTAGACTTCGCAGCAATGGTCCTTAGGAGATCCTCTTTCAGAAAGGTGTCGGATTTCATGGAATTCGAATAAAAATGGCCACCACAGCCGAACTTAGTTTAACATAGGACCTTATGGGAAATTCACTCAAAAATCTTCTTGTCTGAAACCACTAAGCCAATTAGAACTAAACTTAGTAGTAATGGTCCTTAGATGGCCCTCTTTCAGAATTGCGTCTGACGACCCAGATGTTCCACTTAGTTTTTAACATATAGGGCCCTATGGGAAAATTCATTGAAAAATCACTTGAAAAAAAAAATCTTCTCATCTGAAACTACTGAGCCAATTGGAACTTAAATTGGCAGCATTGGTCCTTAGATGGTCCTCTTTCAGAATTGTGTCAGATCACCCGGATTGTCAACCAAGATGGCCGCCACAGCCGAACTTAGTTTATTTAATATAGGACCCTATCGGAAAATTCATTTAAAAATCTTCTTGTCTGAAACCACTTAGCCAGTTGGAACCAAGACTTAGCAGTAATGGTCCTTAGATGGTTCTCTTTTAAAAATGTGTCCATTGACCTGGACTGTCAACCAAGATGGCTGCCACAGCCAAACTTAGTTTAACATAGAACCCTATAGAAAAACTAGCCAAATTGACTACAACACTTAAATTTTTAGTCCTGCTCAGGGTGAAAAGTTAAATCCAGGTGAGCGATACAGGCTCTTGAGAGCCTTAGTTGTTAGGTGGACATTTACCCAACCCCACATCCCTTTTGTACTATGTATTAGTCATCCTCCTCACACAGCACAGTCTTTACAAATCAGTCTTGAATAATTTTTGGAAAACAAATTAAAAATCATGGTAAAGCAGGTGATAAAGTGCACTAGACATCTACATACCTATGTTATCTGTTTATTTAGAGATTGTCATCAGCTTTGATTACAGGCATTATCATTTATATTTGTCTTCTTACTGACGAAAGATATCTCACTTATCCCCCCTCTATATATGAAATACGTTTACATGTACCTGGTTCATTTATAATTTTTAGCTCACCTAACCCAAAGGGTCAAGTGAGCTTTTCTCATCACTTGGCGTCCGTCGTCCGTCGTCGTCCGTTAACTTTTACAAAAATCTTCTCCTCTGAAACTACTGAGCCAAATTGAACCAAACATGGCTAAAAATAGAACATAGGGGTAAACTGCAGTTTTTGTCTTATATCTCAAAAACTAAAGCAATTAGGGCAAAACTGACTGGGGTAAAAATGTTCATCAGGTCAAGATCTACCTGTCATGAAATTTTCAGACGAATCAGTCAACCCTTTGTTGGGTTATTGCCCCTGAATTGTTAATTTTAAGGAAATTTTGCAGTTTTAGGTTATTATCTTGAATATTATTATAGATAAAGACAAATTGTAAACAGCAAAGATGTTCAACAAAGTAAGATCTACGAATAAGTCAAAATGACCAAAATCATTGATTGACCCTTTATAGGAGTTTTTGCCCTTTAAAGACGGCATCCAGCGTTAACTTTCCTTTAAAGATCTTTTCCTCTCAAACCACTGGGCCAATTGAGACCAAACTTTGGTGGAATGGTCCTTGGGTGACCCCCTTCCAAAATTTTGTCTGGCATCCCCGACTTCCAACCGAGATGGCTGCTGTTACTAAAAATAGAAAAAAAGGGGGAGGGGTGACTTTCAAAAATCTTCTTATATGAAACTACAAGTCCAGTTGGAACCAAAGTTGGCAGTAATAGTTCTTAGGAGGTTTTCTTTCAGAAATATGTCCAATGACCTGGACTGTTAACCAAGATGGCGCCACAGCCGAACTTAGTTTAACATAGGGCCCTATGAGAAAATTCATTGAAAATTTTCTTGTCTTAAACCACTTGACCAATTCTAACCAGACTTGGCAGCAATGGTCCTTAGATGGTCCTCTTACAGAGGTGTGTCTGATGACCCGGACTGTCAACCAAGATGGCCGCCACAACCGAACTTAGTTTAACATAGGGCCCTATAGGAAAATTCATTGAAAAATATTCTTGTCTGAAACCACTTGACATATTGGAGCCAGACATAGCGGCATTGGTCCTTAGCAGGTCCTTTTTCAGAAATGTGTCTGATTTCGTGGAATGTGAACCAAGATGGCCGCCACAGCAGAACTTAGTTTAACATAGGACCCTATGGGATATTCACTCAAAAATCTTCTCATCTGAAACCACTAAGCCAATAAGAAATGGTCCTTATATGGTCCTCTTTCAGAATTTTGTGCGATGACCCAGACTGGTAACCAAGATGGCCAAAACAACCGAACTTAGTTTAAGGTATCCGGACCATAAATGACCACGTGATTAATCGAAAGTTCCCGGATGTTCCATACAACGCAATTGAAATGACCTCGGTAATTATCGGCAAACTTCGGAAATGTCAATATAACCAACTTATTTTTACAGACTGCATATAAGCAACAGAGTGTGTTTCAACTTGAGAAAAATATATATACAAAATTCCAGCTTTAAATTTTTTTGGTTCAGCCATTCATGGTCAAAAAGAGATACACTTTTCGTTCATGATCTATTATGGTCCGGATACCTTAACATAGGGCCCTATGGAAAAATTCATTGAAAAATCTTCTTGTCTGACACCACTTGACATATTGGAGCCAGAGTTGGCAGCATTGGTCCTTAGGAGGTCCTCTTTCAGAAATATGTCCGATCACCCGGATTGTCAACCAAGATGGCTGCCACACCGAACTTTGTTAAATATTGGACCCTATAGGAAAATTCATTTAAAAATCTTCTTGTCTGAAACCGCTTAGCCAGTTGGAACAAGACTTAGCAGAAATGGTCCTTAGATGGTTCTCTTGTAGAAATGTATCCGTTGACCTGGACTAAACCAAGATGACTGCCACAGCTGAAATTAGTTTAACATAGAATCCTATAAAAAAACAGCCAAATTGACTGCAACACTTAAATTTTTAGGTCTGCTCAAGGTGAAAAGTTAAATCCAGGTGAGCGATACAGGCTCTTGAGAGCCTCTAGTTTGTTTCAGTGGTTTCATTTGTGTATAATATTGTTCTTCACTATTTGTAGATGTGCAATAAGGTTTTCAATTTTGAAATTTGATTCAGGGTTCCAATTTTCAGACTGAAATTGTTAAGTTGCTAATTTTTCACTGTTAATTGTTTTTTGACTTGTGCAGTGCAGGGATTGACATTGTTTCTGATGGCACCAATTTCTAGTTTACATTGCAATTTGGACATTAGTATATTTCCTAAAAGCCCTAAGTGCATTACATTTTGAAACAATACTTGGCATTGATGTATAAATGAAATCATTGTACCCTTGCCATGTTGTCAATGATAGGTTGTATTGTGTTCTGGTTCACATTTGGTTTTCATTTGGGTGTCCCAATGACTTGAGTGGTCTGTGTGGATTATAAATTTGAATTCAACTCCTTATTATGTGTGTTCAGTCTAAATTGACATGTATAATTGCATATTATTCCTGCCAAATGTCTATAGTTCTGTCAGGGTACTGCAGCTTCATCTATTGATAATACTGGCTGGTATGGTTGCATAAAACTCAAGTAAACAGTTAACTAATTTTCACTTTCACAGATACAGGCACATTAAAAACTGAATAAACATATTTGTTTTTAAGAATTTCATTTATTCATGATCAGTATAAATTCTCATTTTATTTTTCTAAATCAAATTTTAGGTAGACAGTGGATGTACCAAACCTGTACAGAATTTGGGTTTTATCAGACATCAGATTTACAAGATCAACCTTTTACTGGATTCCCCTTGAAGTAAACATTTCTGATATAATTTACACAATTATTTCTAATTGGAAGTGCACATATCTAAAGACTTTTTGACTCTACTATCAGCTTTAAATACTAATACCAATAACTTTTGAAATATTTTACATATTGATATCAGTCTTTAAATGAAAGAACATGGAGCATAAAGCCCCAGTAAACAAATTGTTCTCCTAATGAATTACATGTATACCTGGTACATTCCAGTCAGACAGTGTAAGGTAGAAATCTGTTTAATTATTTATTATAATTTTACATGTTTTTAAAATTGAAATTCTGAAAATGCTAAAATGTACCATTATATTTTGATTTTTAGTTTCTCCATACAGCAATGCATTGATATATTTGGATCTAAATTTAATGCTGACTTAATACAGAAAGGGATCAATCGTACCAACACTAATTATGGAGGATACAGCATGAGACCAACAAAAACTGTCTTTCCAAATGGTTCCATTGATCCTTGGCA
Source organism: Mytilisepta virgata (assembly GCA_028015205.1). Lineage (NCBI taxonomy): Eukaryota > Metazoa > Mollusca > Bivalvia > Mytilida > Mytilidae > Mytilisepta > Mytilisepta virgata. The sequence goes on along the minus strand of CM051518.1, from coordinate 46,651,996 downwards.
TGCATTGAGTTTTACAACAAATATAGACCCAGCTTTTACTACTATATATATTGATGGTAATGAATAAATAACAATTATCACAATCTGAAAAAATTAAATGGATCAGGGATTGTGTGCATTTTAGAAACTGGTTTTTATGGAAAAATCTACTTTTCTTCTTATTCATTCCTTAGTGGAACAGAAAGTATTTATAGCTTAAACAAAACACTAGGCCTCATAAAAAACAGCACCATATTTTTATGGGAACAGTTTGCTAGAAATGCAGCTGTCTTTATCATATACTTTAATTTAAAAAAATAAAGTCCATTAACTGAAAATGAGTGCACTGCAAATGCAGCTGCAACACTGATAAATGAATATATATGATATCTGACATTATATACTCTACATAAAATTGCATTTAATGGTATAAAAAAAATTTTCTTAATGAAGAATATTGTCCATGTAACTATAATTTAAACTTTAACCAAATATGAATAGATTAAAGGGCTTAAGGTCAGCTCCAAACAGGGACTAAGGAAAAAAATATTGTTGTCAATGTGACAGCTTTTTCTCACTTTTGGTTATTTGAAAGTACTATGAGGAAAGGATGTAATAGTATTGCATTCTCTTTATGTTAAAATAATACAAATAGTTTATGATGTCAGATACCCTTCACCAACATACTATAGTAATTACATTACTGAAAAAGGCCAATAATTCCTAAAAGGTTAATTTTTATTCCATTAGTAAATGATAATAATAAAACGTATCACAAAATACCGAAATAAATTTGATGCATTGTATGGCCATTTCGTTGACTGACAACACATCAACAGTACTCGAGATTGAAATACTAGAAAACTGGTTAAAAATATAATGATGAATTAATAAGCACAATCATCAAAAATCAAAACAATTAAAACAAACAGGTATCCAAACTGAGCTAAGGGTTACCTCTGATAAATGTTTTCTTTATCTCAGATGTCTCAGATTTTTTTTCATAATTTATTTCTTGTAGCTTTTTTGACAAATTAATGTGAAACTATTTTGTATCAACAAGTTTTCTTTATTACAGGAACAGCACATTGTGCCAATATGTACCCTGCTACACCAGATGATCCACCACAGCTCATACAGGCTAGAAAAACAATCAACAGTTTAATTGGTCAATGGATAGCTAATTAGTATTTATATTACAGTTTTGAGTATTGTTTCATGAAGTACCTCAGGTATTTTGTTTATATTTCTATGAATTTGTGATAAATATGTGATTTGACAGTACCGATTCAGTGAGATGAAGGATTATTTGTTTGTATGATCATTTGATTCCAGAACAGAATTTTTAAATGCAATTGTTAAAAAAGTCTTAAATTTTGGAAAAGAATATATATTGGACAATAATACAAGTTTACAAGTTTAATTCATTTTCTGAAGTTTCTGGTATATATTTTATGTTCAATGCAAATCATGCTGTGTACGAACATATATTTATACATTGTACCGTAAACTGAGAATTTAATGTTAAATGTGCAATTTTATAAATCTATGTGCTATTATATTATTTTTACTGACTGCAGGTCACAATTCATTTCCCAATGGGAAATCCATGAGATAAAGCTTAAACTTAATTAGTTACTTAAAAATTCATCACTTTGTTAGATGAAGCTATAAATGTAAGATACATCAGAATCTAAATATATAATATTATTGTTTCAATTAATGTCAAGCATTTACATATGTTATAATACACAATTCTTATAATTTTTCACATTTATATTTTTACAGTACATTTTGTGGTTTTTGATGATTAAAATAGTTTGTCTAATTACATGTATTAAAAGTTTTACCAAAACTTGTCTGCATTGTTAATTTTCTTTAAATCTCATTTTTTGCCGGGTTGCACAGAGTCCAAATCTGGGTTATAGTATGGTGAATGTCGGGCGGGCGGCGGGCGGCGGCGGCGGGCGGGCGGGGAAAATGGGTACCTATTTTGTGAAATCAACTCCTCCTACAGTTTTTCACCCACATCCTTGAAACTTCATAGAATGTTTCTATATATATTGAAGATGTGCACCTCACTTTATGGAATTATTTCAGGAATTATTTCCCATTTTTCCAAAGTGTGGAACTTAGTCGTTTTTTATTGACATCTTCAATAGAGGGTACCTATTTTGTGAAATCAACTCCTCCTACAGTTTTTCACCCACATCCTTGAAACTTCATAGAATGTTTCTATATATATTGAAGATGTGCACCTCACTTTATGGAATTATTTCAGGAATTATTTCCCATTTTTCCAAACTTTGGAACTTAGTCGTTTTTTATTGACATCTTCAATAGAGGGTACCTATTTTGTGAAATCAACTCCTCCTACAGTTTTTCACCCACATCCTTGAAACTTCATAGAATGTTTCTATATATATTAAAGATGTGCACCTCACTTTATGAAATTATTTCAGGAATTATTTCCCATTTTTCCAAACTTTGGAACTTAGTCGTTTTTTATTGACATCTTCAATAGAGGGTACCTATTTTGTGAAATCAACTCCTCCTACAGTTTTTCACCCACATCCTTGAAACTTCATAGAATGTTTCTATATATATTGAAGATGTGCACCTCACTTTATGGAGTTGTTTCAGGAATTATTTTCCATTTTTCCAAACTTTGGAACTTAGTTGTTTTTTTATTGACATCTTCAATAGAGGGTACCTATTTTGTGAAATCAACTCCTCCTACAGTTTTTCACCCACATCCTTGAAACTTCATAGAATGTTTCTATATATATTGAAGATGTGCACCTCACTTTGTGGAATTATTTCAGGAATTATTTCCCATTTTTCCAAACTTTGGAACTTAGTCGTTTTTTATTGACATCTTCAATAGAGGGTACCTATTTTGTGAAATCAACTCCTCCTACAGTTTTTCACCCACATCCTTGAAACTTCATAGAATGTTTCTATATATATTGAAGATGTGCACCTTACTTTATGGAGTTATTTCAGGAATTATTTCCCATTTTTCCAAACTTTGGAACTTAGTCGTTTTTTATTGACATCTTCAATAGAGGGTACCTATTTTGCGAAATCAACTCCTCCTACAGTTTTTTACCCACATCATTGAAACTTCACAGAATCTTTTAATACATATTGAAGATGTGCATCCCACTTTATGGAATTATTTCAGGAATTATTTCCCATTTTTCCAAACAAGTGTTTATCAACATGTAATCAAATCAAATATTGCTTACTTCACCTATTTATAATTAAATTGATGGCTGCCTCTGTGCTCGTACACCAACATACAATGTGTCTGATTTTGTCTATATAAATATTCATGACTGCCAATGTGCAATATGATCTTGTAATCACCTTTGTCAACACTACAATAAACACCAAGCAACCCGGCCATTTGTGTCTTTGACCCATTTTTATATATGTAAATACAGTTAAAAGAAAAGTGAGATATGGTATAAGCAGAGGGTTTATGCATGGGGGTACCCTCTTGCTTGAATTTTTAAAAATTCCCTTGTACATTTATATTGTAATAATATATAATGCTTTAACCCCCATCCTTCAGAGTTCAGAACACCATCCTTTCAGTCAATACCCCTATGCTTCAAAAAATGTCTAGAGAAAACACTGATAAGGAGACGATGTCCCACTGTAGTGTGATAATTAGCATTCAGAAGTTGTCTTATAGTCAGCAGAAGGAAGCCACAGACACATTACAGAACAAGTACTAAATAGGCCTGAAAATTTATTGTCAAGGATGTCATTCTGTATTATTAATTTGTTCATAATTTGACATTGTTTGCATAAAAAATATTGTTAATATTTTTTTCTAAATATTAAATATATCAATAATTAAATGAAATCTAATGTGTGTCTCATATACTTTTGCATCTGATTTCTTGATGAAGAACTACGGACTTCATTTGTATAATACTATCCTGTACATTTAAAATAACAATTTGGTACCGGGTATTTCTTAACAGTGAACATGACTCAAAGTTTGGAAACAAAACTTCCACATGTCCGTCTGTATGAATGAATGAATGAATCATCACCAAGAAATGAAAATATCTTTCCGAGAATATTTCAGGCTAATGCTGAAAAGGCGGTAATTAATAAAAAAATTAAAAGAAAAAAATAGAGTTAAAGTTTCAAAGACATTTTACAATTTTTTCTGAAAAATGAGCTGCAGTCCATGTGGGACACACAGTGGAAATTGATTTTTTTATTTCATTTTATAAAGGGGAATATTTATATTTAAACGTGTATGGAATTATTCCTAATTTCAGAATTTAATGACAAAACTTGTAAATTAATTTGTAATTCCAATTTTTTTTTCAACTAGTCCAAAGCATCTACTTTTAAGAGATTATATGGTTTGGTTCACTTTACTTGCCAAAATGGATATTTTCATAAATGTTCTGTGTAAATTCTAGGAATATTTAGAATGGATTATTTTGATAAAATGCAGGGTGACCCCTTATATTCTAAGAATTTTTCAGATAAACATGAATTGAATTCAGCAAATAATTGGACAAATCTGATTCATTTTCAGCTTAGGGAGCAACCATTTAACTTCAAGGGGGAAGGGTGGGTGGGGGTTATGATTTTTAGCTCACCTGGCCAAAGGCCATGTGAGCTTTTGCCATCACTTTTCATACGTCGTCCGTCCGTCCGTCCATCCGTCATAAACTTTTCATTCAAAAATCTTCTCCTCTGAAACTGCTGGGCCGATTGGTTTGAAACTTAATAGGAATGATCTATGACATGTCCTCCACAAACGCTCCTCATTTTATATTGATCCGATGAAAAACGTGGCCACTGTTGCTAAAAATAGAACATAGGGGTAAATTGTTGTTTTTTGCTAATAACTCAAAAACCGTTACAGATATCGAAAATCTGACATGGGGTAAAATTGATCAGCATGACGAGATCTACCTACCCTGAAATTTTGAAGGAAATTCCAAAACCCATTTAGGAGTTCTTGCCCTTTTTTCGTCAAATTTTCAAAATTTTAACATTCAAAAATCTTCTCCTCTGAAACCGCTGGGCTGATTGGTTTGAAACTTAATAGGAATGATCTATGACATGTCCTCCACAAACGATCCTAATTTTATATTGATTCGTTGAATAACATGGCCACTGTTGCTAAAAATAGAACATAGGGGTAAATTGCTGTTTTTTGCTAATAACTCAAAAACCGTTACAGATATCGAAAATCTGACATGGGGTAAAATTGATCAGCATGAGGAGATCTACCTACCCTGAAATATTGAAGGAAATTCCAAAACCCATTTAGGAGTTCTTGCCCTTTTTTCGTCAAATTTTCAAAATTTTAACATTCAAAAATCTTCTCCTGAAACCGCTAGGCCGATTGGTTTGAAACTTAATAGGAATGATCTATGACATGTCCTCTACAAAAAATCCTCAATTTATTTTGATCTGACATAAAACATGGCTGTCGTAGCTAAAAATAGAATATAGGAGTGAATGTGGTGTTTTTGGCTTATAACTTAAAAACCGTTACAGATATTGAGAATCTGACAATGGATAAAATTGATCAGCATGACTAGATCTACCTACCCTGAAATTTTGAAGGAAATCCCAAAACCCATTTAGGAGTTATTGCCCTTTTTTTTCGTCATTTATCTCCAAAACTATTTGAGATAGAAGTGAAATGTAAATTTTAAAAATGTTTGCCATGTTGAGATCTACATACCCTGAAATTTTGAAGGGATTCCCAAATTCTATTTAGGAGTTATTGGTTTGTGTAATTTGCGGTCGGGTTCTGTTACATTTATTTAAGGTTCACCCTTATTCCTGTTCAATTTTATCAACTTCCTGCCAGGACTACCACCATCAAGGAACATATTTTAACATTAAACCTTATGAAAAATAAATCTTCAACAAATTTTCCCTGGACAATTGAACCAATTGCAACAAACTTGGTCAAATAGTTGATTAATTGTCCAATGAAAACCAGACTCCAGGTGAGCGATACAGGCTCTGGAGAGCCTCTTGTTTATATTGGTTTGAAATTTTTTTTTCAATGTATGGACACAATTTTATTTTTTTTCAACTATAATCAAACCAAATTATTTTTTTTCTTACCAAGTCGAATTAGAATTTTTTTTTTTGAGCAATGTCAAGAAAGTAAAAGGTGTATTTATTCCTATGAAATCACTAGCAGTAAATAAAACTGGTACATACTATGGATTTGTTTTTATAATAAAATATTTGCATCTACTTTTCATTTGTAAATTTAAAACAATATTAGTTCAGATATGTACATGTATGCATATATAAACTAGAGGCTCAGAGGGCAGAGCTGTATCGCTCACCTGGCCATTTTTATTGATGTACCACAAAGAGAGAAGTCACTTCTCCCTATTATAATGAAGTGTGGTAAGCCTTGTAGGAACCAAATTTTTCTTCATGAAGGTCCTTCTACTTACAGGTCAGCACATTCTAAAATTTGGCAGTTCTCCAGAAGATTTTTGCATGTATTTCCCATATCGTCTTATGTTAACCTAAGTCCTCTACTGAAGGCCATTTTGAATTAGTGATTGGCACCAGAGTAACAATACTTAGTGGGCACCTTTAGAGGAACATTCAGACCATGTTTGGTTTCAAGCAATTCTGCGGTTCTGTAGTTTTTTGTTTATATATATGTCATAGACCCTTTTTGTCAAGTCGTTCCCTTTGGCCAAGTGGTTTCAAAGAAGAAGATTATCAACCGATGAAAAACAAGAACTGCCCATGACGACCATGTTTGTTGCATGATCAGGACGAAATGAGGAAACTTTGTATAGAACCTCCCAATTAAATGCTTTCTGTCAAGTTTCGTTCCATTTGGCCAATCAGAAACAAGAACTGCTCATGGCGGCCATATTTGTATTCCGATCGGAATAAAATGAGGAAACTTTATAAAGGACCTCCCATATATGCTTCCTGTCAGGTTTTGTTCCATTTCGGCAAGCAGTTCCAGAGAAAAAAATGCGTTTTAATCAACCAATGAAAAACAAGAGCTGCCCATGATGGCCATATTTGTAGTCTGATCAGGACGAAATGAGGAAACTTTATAAAGGACCCCCATATATGCTTCCTGTCAAGTTTTGTTCCATTTGGCCCAGTAGTTTCAGAGGAGAAGATTTTTGAAAACTCAGCTAATCAGAAATAACAATTGCCCATGGCGGCCATGTTTGTTGTCCGATCGGGACGAAATGAGCAATCTTTACAAAGGACCTTACATAGATGCTTCCTGCCAAATTTAATTCCAGTGGTTTCAGAGAAGATTAAAATGTGAATAGCTAACGGACGGCGGATGCCAAGTGATGCCAAAAGCTCACATGGCCTTTGGGCAGGTTAGCTAAAAAGGAACAATGCTTTGATTGTCATGATTGTTGCTCTTCATCTTGGTTAATAACTGAAAGGTCAACTATGACTGAAAAACTAAGGAAAATATTTTATTATGTTCAACATAAATCAAGTCAGTTTTGTATTAAATAATGGTCTAAAGCTTTTCTTGTAATGCTTGTGATTTTTTTCCATAGTTTTGTAAAACAGATTATTTTTTTCCTTCCCCTTAACCCCCCCTTCTCCCCCTTGAAGTTAAATGGTTGTTCCCTTATACCCCTGCACTACCATATGATTTGTCTTGTCACAAGAAATGTGATTTCAACCATTTTATTAAGGCAATGAGGCGGTTGTTAATTTGTGAATTTTTGGTAATCCTGGAGGAGGTTACAACCTTGAATGAAAGAAAGTCAAAAGTTTGTAGTTAAACTTGTCACAAAAATAAAGTAATCAATTGGATCTCAACAATTTCCAGAACAGTACATAAATCTACAGACTTGGTTGACTGAGAGGATTTATCAAACAACTCATATTACCACAGCAAAAGGTTAAATATGTGGTATAAGGTGGCAATCTAAAGTACTTATGTTTCTGATTTGAAATGGGTATTTAATGACTCCGATGTATGAATTTAGAAGTGACCTCTTGACATATTATCTTAAACAATATAACATTCACTACTCATACTTGGAGTTATAACATAGATTTGTTGATGATAGGGAGTATTTCATTTGGTGTCTGGTAGATGTACAAGAATGTAGTCGTTGATCGTAGATTTCATCGTGAATATATTTTTCAATTGGCCTGGTTTTTATTCTTCTATTTCCTAAATGAGATATCTTATAAACTAATTGAGATATATATCTTATTAAACTGGCATGTGTAAAAAGATATGTTATTTATTATAGTCTATAGCTATAGAAGATACCTTTTATATCTTTTATTTTAAAGATATCTTATAAACTTAATAAGATATCTCATTTAGTTTAAAAGATATCATATAAAGCAAGGACGTATGTTAGTTATACGTCCTTGTATAAAGTTAATAAGATATTTTATATAATATACAATTATGGCCTTCAGAAGATTAGGTAATATACATAATTATTAAATCGAGGAACCAGAGGCCCTTGGAAAAATAACCCTTTGGAGATTTAATAATTATGGATATTACCGCCTTCTGAAGGAAGGCCATAACGTTATTATTATACTGAAATAAACTCCTGGACAAAATATCAGTTATTACGCTCTCGTCCATTCTCGCGGGAGAGTTATTTTGCTCTCATTTATAATCGCGTGAATGGAAGAGAGCAAATTAAAGAGTTAATTCCCGCTGGCGGAGAAATACTGGAGTTATTTGATTTGCACGCTAAAAACAACGTAGTTATTTTACCAGTAGTTGTTATAGTAAAGTATAATAATATATCTTATTAAACTGTTTAAACTGTATTTTTGGTTGAGTACTTCTTGTTTAATATAAGTTTGGTTTTTGGTCTTCCAAATGTTTCGGTTTTAATGCTGCTGATGAGAGGTAATTCCTTGAAATGCGTCGTATACAGCATAGTATAAATTTACTATATCTAATATTAGTATCTTTGGATTGTTATTTTGAAACTCCTGGGATGATGCCTCTGCTGATGGACCCTAGGTCCCCGAGGGTATTCGCAAACCCAGCCGTCAGACTTGTCTGACATGATTATTCATTGATTTGTTACATAAATTACCAGTATTTAGCAAAATTCAAAATAATAGAAATACTAAGGGTTCATTCCTTGTATTGCACATGGTAGATCTCCTTAGCTGAAATTTGGCTTCCTATTTCGGTATTTTTGGTTGAGTACTTCTTGTTTAATATAAGTTTGGTTTTTGGTCTTCCAAATGTTTCGGTATTAATGCTGCTGATGAGAGGTAACTCCTTGAAATGCGTCGTATACAGCATAGTATAAATTTACTATATCTAATATTAGTATCTTTGGATTGTTATTTTGAAACTCCTGGGATGATGCCTCTGCTGGTGGACCCTAGGTCACGAGGGTATTCGCCAACCCAGTCGTCAGACTTGTCTGACATGATTATTCATTGATTTGTTACAGAAATTACCAGTATTTAGCAAAATTCAAAATAATAGAAATACTAAGGGTTCATTCCTTGTATTGCACATGGTAGATCTCCTTAGCTGAAATTTGGCTTCCTATTTCGGTATTTTTGGTTGAGTACTTCTTGTTTAATATAAGTTTGGTTTTTGGTCTTCCAAATGTTTCGGTTTTAATGCTGCTGATGAGAGGGAACTCCTTGAAATGCGTCGTATACAGCATAGTATAAATTTACTATATTTATACAATAGTTGCTTATATAGAGGGCGTTATCATGATATAGTGACTGCCCAAGGGACTGATATTGCCTGAAACATTGATAATGCCCGAGCCGCAGGCGAGGGCATTATCAATGTTGAAGACAATATCTGTCTCGAGGGCAGTCAATTTATCGTGATAATGCCCTCTATATCAGCAACTATTGTGTTTATTTCATTGAATAATTTGCTGAGTGCGGATTCCTTACATGTACATGTATGTTGAATACCTCATGATGACCTCTGGATGTGTGTTTATGTTTCTGTCATTACTTTTGGTGCTATGCTGCTATATTGTACATTCATGGAAGTTCCTCATATATATTATTTTTTCTACTTCAAACATTACTGACAAGAATTTATTTATATTCGAAATATGCATACATACTAAGTACATAAAAAACAAGGACGTATAACTAACAAGGATTGGTGTCTCGCGGTATCTCGTTAAAATATCGCGTATCGAGAGACTTGTATTTACTCACTACTACAATTATGCGTCCTTGAAGTAAATATTTCCGGTTAGTTACGATAATGTAAACAACTAGAACTCCTATAGTCTCGATCATCATGACAGAAATTCTCTCATTTGTTTTTAACTTAAAAAACTTTGTTTATTATTTTCGATGTTCAAAAACCAAAGAAACAAATATAAAAAAAAATTCTATCAAATATGTCTTACAGGGCCGTTAAAATCGTATAATTTACAAAGTTATAACATTTTTATTATTGAATAGTAAATGTCTTCTAGAAACAATTATTAATTTGATTAAAACCTTATTTAGTTTGAGCATTTACCTATGCATTCCTAATTCCTGTGATGATTTATAATTAATTATAATAAAAAATAAATTAGTCCTGATTGTATGTTGTTCATTTGATGAGCTTGTGCGGTTTCCTTTCTACTTTTTGACAGATTGTAAGTTGTAAGTTGTTTATTTAATGAGCTTTTGTAGTTTCCTTTCTACTATTCAATTTAGAAAGGCTATGACCCAAGCTACACTAAAAGAGTCATTGTCTACTTTCAAAATGACCAAAGCTGATTTGAGAAAATTAATCTTGAGAAATATACACGAATATGTCATAAAAAGAACGAGTTGCAAAATCTGCTATTTACTTTTTGATTTGAACTCTATTAACATGTCCGATTTTTTATCTTGGGACACTGATCTTGATTTGGAACTATTGCTAGGGGAATATACAGAATATAATAAATATATTTATTTGTCTATTTCTCTACTGAAAAAACAACTTAAATGACATACCTTAGTAAAATTATAAAGTCTAGTTGTCATAAAACTTTTATTGCATAATCACATCTTTAAAACCGCATTTCTATCCAAATAAAAATCTTTTCTCAGCTGGGCACCTGTATATTCAATTATCAATAGCACCTTACCTTCTGAGGTTCACCCGGCCACATGACATTTGTTAATTATAGGTGTTATGATTGATTGTATAAACATAGTCTGTTAGTTAGCCTGCCACATAGGTAATTGTTTCAGTCTTTTACACATAAATTCGTACATCATCTACATCATACTACACTACACAAAACCATTCTTCAATTGGCCGACGGAATTCATAGGTTGTCCCTGACAACTGAGACAGAAGTATAAGACGAATAAAACAAAATATGTATGCTTTTCTGCCAGATAGGAGGCGTAATTTTGCTCAGCATGCTCAAAAACATGTAAGGAACAGAAGACCTTTTAAAGTAAAATTTGTTTACTATTCCGATATTGACCTTTGAGCTGCAAATTAACTGCATTGCCCCGGTTCACAGTTATTTTGAGAATGAAAAAAATGAAAATTAATTTAAGCAAAGAAAGGCTCAATATCTCATTCATTTTCAAAAATAGGAAGCTCATTTTTTCTCTGCAAGTCTAGATATATGTAATGAAAGAAAAAAAAAACTGTAATGCATTTTTATGCAATGTGCATGTACCTTATACCTGCAAACTAGCAGCTCTGCTCTGATAGGTAGATATTATGAAACAAAATAGAGCTGTTAAAAATTTGTTCATTTTGTAGCTCAATATCTAATCAAATTCGCAGCATAAGAAGCTTAAATTTGCTATGCAAGTGTAAAAATGTCATAGAAATGGAAAAAAAATCATGCAATATGTGATTGTGTAGCATATATTCAACAAGATAGCTGCAAAATAACATCTCTGCTCTGATTGATAAATATTTGACAAAAAAGATGGAGGGGGCTTCAATAACTTCAATATTTGACTAATCTCTTATCAAATAAAGTTGAAACTTGCTATGCAAACGTTAAAATATAAAAGGAAAGGAACTCATTCAGTTTAGAAGCGTCTTTTCACACCAAAAATGCACATTTAGCTGCAAAATACAAGGCCATTCTCCATGGAAGTCGCCATTTTGTTTACCGAAAAGGACTGGTTTATATGTTATATTACACGTGAAATACACAACAAAAGACGCTCTATTTTCATATGCAATCGTAAATATTATCTAAAACTTGTAATCAAATACTTTTATACAAGTAAATGCAATAAAATTTAAAAAAATCAATGCAACATGACGGGTCATGCCATCTCGGTCCCAGCATCATGGGCAGCATCTGGCATCCTTACTTATGATCTTTTATTCTGATGTTTATGAGCGTTTGATGTTGTTTTTATAGTGAAAAATCATTTAATACCATAAAATAACTTCTGCTAAATATGTTTTTAATTATTCATATAATGTTTTTATACTTAAAAATTGATGTAGAAATCTCGAAGCGGCGATTCCCGCTGAAGCTTTCTGCAGATCTCGTGTTTTCTCGCGATTCGCGATATTTCTCGGATATTATCAAGGCGATATCGGGAGTTTCCTATCCTTCTAATATACGTCCTTGATGAAAAAGGCACCTTGTTATATAATATTACAACAATACTATTTGAGCAAGTATTGTTTTTATTTCATTGAAACCAAAATTTCATCTAAAATTGTCTAGAATTTAATTAACAACTGCTGCATAACATTTGCGTTTTAAAAAGGTGACGTAACTCTAAATTGCAAGGAGGCATTACCGGGTGGTAATGCCCACGGGCATTATCATGATAATGCCTGCTTGGCATTTTAACGCAGATTAATTAATACCACATGACCATGTTTTAACCAAAAAAAACAACTAAATTTTCTCTGATATGAAATAACTAATATTAGTATCTTTGGATTGTTATTTTTTTATTTATTAAGATATCTTATTTCATATATAAGATATCTTATAAATTATTGAGATATCTTATTAATTAAATAACATATCTTATATATAAAATAAGATGTCTTTATAAACAGTTTCATAAGATGTCTTATTTAATTAATAAGCTATCTTGTTTAGTTAAAAAGATATTTTGGTTTTTTTATATAAGATTTCATAAAACTATATAGGATATCTTTTTGAATCAAATCAAATAGTTATTGATGAAAAACCATATATGTTGGCGAGCATCAAGTACAATATAATATGATACAATACAATACAATAATAATACAATGATACATTACATAAACTGTGTATAATATATAGTGCATAATGATTTAATTATGCATTAAGTATGTTATTGCTTAAGTTAGGTACTGGCATATTTGTTTTATTTTCAGAGTATCTTTAGAGTTAAGGACCTCTGATAAAATCATCTTCATTAGTTATGTTTTGGAATAATAATTCATTGCAACTATTTCTTTAATTTTGGTATTTTGGACAATGTAGAATAAAATGTTTTTTCAGTTTCAACATCTGATGGACAAAATTTACAAAAGCGTTGGTCGCGGGGAATACCATTGTATCGGCCTGTCTCTATATTGAGGGAGTGGGCACTAATTCTGACTTTTGTAAGAATGGATCTATGTTTTTTTTAAAGAGGAAATTCTAAGTAGCATTGTAATTTAAAAGTGTTAAGAATGTTGCTGAAAAAATACAACTTGCCTGTTTTATTTATACTGATGTTTTCAGTTGAGTGCTTTATTTTCCCCAAAATTGAGTAATTAATATTTAAAATCTTGGTTTGAAACGTTCGAAGATAATAATCCAATTTTTTATTTCATGGAGTTTAAAGTCATGTTCAGAGATTTATTTAATCTTTTATCTTCTATAAAAGCTGCTTTTATCAGAGAGCTCCTGGGATCATTTTCAGATTCGATTTTCTTAAGCCTGTTATAATATTTGAACATTAATATCATTGATGTAAAACATGCAGGGTTTGTACCCAGTTCAGTATTAACAGCAAGATTGGAAGCTTTACCATGTTCTGCACCTTTTCAAATGGTAATCTATCGAAGGTGTCTAGGTTCACATTGAAATCTGTAAGCCAGATTTCTGACCCATATGTTATAATGGGTAGAATTATAGAATTATATAACTTTATCCACGTTTTGGCTGAAAATTGGTCTGATTGTGAAATTTTGGATTTTAACGAATAGAAAGCTTTTCTAGCTGTATCGGCAAGATTTTCAATTGAATGTTTCAGTTGAAAGTGGAATAAATATTAAAACGGTTTGTCATACACGTATCCATTTTTTTTCTACTAACTTAAAAAAGAAAAATTCCCAAAAGATTTTATGAAATTCTAACATAGTAATTTTTCTCTGCTTTGAAATAGGATTTAATCATTTAGGAAAGAACAAATTAAAATGAAATATAAAACACAATGGAACGCTCCTTAAAAATGAGGTCTTTCCAGGAACTCTCCCGGAGTTCCAGTGTAACAGTGTATTCGTTCCACCAGTGTATTCTTTCCAGACGACAAGTTACACTAGTGTATAATTTATTGCACTAGGTTACTTTTCCCATGCTTAGTGTAAATTATCATTAGTTTAGTTGTGTATCCAAAACACTCTTAAAAATGGATTTTTTTAAGGAGGACTACTAAATAAAATGGGGCATGTTTTTTTCATTTTTTTTGGGGGGGGGGTAAAAATATCAAAGCCACCATTTAGAAATTAATTGTCATGTGGAAATTATACACTAGTGTAATTTATCCTGGAAAAAATTACCTAGTGCAATTGTTCTTCATTGAAATGTTTGTGTACGATTTGTCGTTCACGTAATTCAAAATCGCCTGATATTCCTCTGCTCCATATTTAATAATACATGCATAATCTTTATCATTATAATATTAGCATAAATTGACAAAATGCCATTTAAACCTTATATGTATATAGCTAACTAATCAGGCTTCTAAAGGAAAAGAAAACTTCAATAAACGAATATAATTTATAAATGCAATTTCTACAAATCCATCAAATCATCAAAAGTTGTATAAACGTAATTTTAAATTATCATTTATCCATGCATAATTCTATATGGAACAATCTTATTAACAATAACAATCCTATATTAAAAGACTGAGAAATCTTGACAAGCCAAATGTTTATATAAAAATACTCTTTATGATATAAAAAGGTTACATTCAATTTATGAAAATACAAGGATTATGCCAAATTAGCATAAGCTAATTTAAAACTTTAAACAATGAATAAATTTTTAAAACTTCAAATAAATTATGAGCAAAAAGTAAATAAATTAACTTTTAAATAAAGAATAAAATTTTATTGTAATTCAAGAACGATAACCCTACCTAGAAATAAAACGCACGGGTGACAACAATAAGAAACCCAGATTCATGTTTATAAATACTTGTAATAATCAAAATAAACAAAACTTAACTATCTGTTTGTTCTGTTCCGCACTATTTACGGAAAGACAACACTAGTGTAAAATTACTCATCGGAAAATCTACACGCCGGTGTCGTATTAAAATAACACTACCTATGAAAATTTGCTACCGGAAGTGGTTGGTAGTGAATTTTAATACAGCGGAGCTATTAAAATAAGACTACCATGAAATTGTGCTTCCATTTAAATAAAGAGGAAAGAAAGAATAAGATTTATCTCCCGTTATTAGCTACAATTGTATTTTATTTTATCAAACAATCCATATTTAATATAATTAAATTTACTGTACTAGAATTTGCATTTATTGATTTTGATTGTTTTTTTTTCGTACTATAAAATAAGAATTTTAATTATTATCTATATATATTATATGGCCCCGAGAAGAATACAATTTCTAAAACAAAATAAACAAAAAACAAATATCCTCTTGTACATTTTACGCGTTTAAACTGGGACCAACCAATAGTCTATTAGTCCCAGGTTTAAATTATTTATTTATTTATAACAATAGACAATATTTTATTTGCACTAACAATAAATGGTTTTGGCATTACAGTATGAATCAATTGTTATTATAATTACACATGAGATGAAACAATACAAAATGATGCATTAATTGTGTAAAAAAACATTATGACTTGTTAATACTGAGGCATTATCTCTCACTTGAAAACAATCCTTGATAAATTTGGCACATAATTTTAATGCTACTGCTGAATTATTATTTAGTATAAATGATGGATCGTTTTTTGTGGACAAGTAGCTCTAATGAAATTGCTCTTTACATGCATTTATAGATTTTGTTTCAAATTGTTTTCTTATTTCATTGTATTTCGGGCATCTGAATAAAATGTAACAACACAGAACTAACATCGGACTACACAAATCGTGCAGAGATACTAAAGTCTTTACCTCAATACTATGATGTGAGAGGTCAGTCGTGTCATTGGCGATTTAAAAGTGTTTTAACTTTTAACTCCTTTATTGTAAAAACTAACGCGTAAGTACTATTCCATGTAAGATTCAAAATCAAGTTGCATATGATGAAACACAGATTTCTATTTCCATGTTTATATTGTATTTCTTATTAACATTTGTTCACCGATCTGCTGTATTTTTTCCACTTCTGATTCTTGACTTTCAGAAATATTTTTTGTATATACTACACTATGAAAATAGCATTCCACACACATAATTTGCGTAGAATCTATATAAATCATTCCCATTTGCAGCAGGAACTGTATATGTTAGTATTATATGATCCCTGTTTGCAGTAAAAACGATTTTGAATTTTAACACTATTTTATGGTTTATTTATACTCTGGTTCGATGTATTAATCAAATACAGTTAATTTCAGAATAAAGCCCCTTATAAATATTTTTACAAAGAATGCACTGCAAAATTAAATTTGCAAGGAAGTTAACTTCATGCCAAACACTGAAAATTAAATAGCTCGTTAAAATTTTGTCTGATGTCGGTTTATGAATGTTATCCACGAAAATAAGCTACATAAGGTTCTTGAGTGCATGACATAGGTATCAGAAGGTTATCCATGTAAATAACTACCTTGCAAATTTCCACTGTCTGATCTCGGTATATGAAGGTTATCCATGACAACACGCTACTTTAGTCTCTTCAGTGCAATATATAGGTATAAGAATATTATCCATGAAAATAAGCTACCTTGCTACTTTTCATTGTCTGATATCGATATATGAAAGTTATCCATGCATGAAAATAAGCTACATAATGTCTCATGAGTACATGGCATATGTATCAGAATGCTATCCATGAAAATAAGCTATGTTATGGCTCTTCAATACATGATATAGGTATCGGAAGATTATCAATGAAAAAACTGCCATACTTCTCTATATTATATGATACCTGTATATTAAAAGACAATCCATGAAAATAAGCTACCTTACACATTTCCATTTTCTGATATCGGTTTATGAATGTCATCCATGAAAATAAGCTACATTACGCTCTTTAGTACATGACATAGCTATCAGCAGGTTATCCCTGAAAATAAGCAACCTTACGTTTCTTCAGTGCATGATATAGGTATCAGCTAGAAGGTTATCCATGAAAATAAGCTACCCTACAACATTTCATTGTCTGATATCGGTATATGGGTTATCCATGAAAATAAGCTACCTTGCGTTTCTTCAGTGCATTGGTATCAAAAGGTTATCCATGAAAATAAGCTACCTTACAACATTCCATTGTCTGATATCAGTATATGAAGGTTATCCGTGAAAATAAGCTACCTTACGTCTCTTCAGTGCATGATATAGGTATCAGAAGGTTATCCATGAAAATAAGGTATCTTACAACATTCCATTATCTGATATCGGTATATGAAGGTTATCCATGAAAATAAGCTACCTTACGTCTCTTCAGTGCATGATATAGGTATCAGCTAGAAGGTTATCCATGAAAATAAGCTACCTTACAACATTTCATTGTCTGATATGGGTATATGGGTTATCCATGAAAATAATCTACCTTCCGTTTCTTCAGTGCATTATATAGGTATCAGAAGGTTATTCATGAAAATAAGCTACCTTACAACATTCCATTGTCTGATATCGGTATATGAAGGTTATCCATGAAAATAAGCTACCTTGCGTTTCTTCAGTGCATTATATAGGTATCAGAAGGTTATCCATGAAAATAAGCTACCTTACAACATTCCATTGTCTGATATCGGTATATGGGTTATCCATGAAAATAAGCTACCTTACGTCTCTTCAGTGCATGATATAGGTATCAGAAGGTTATCCATGAAAATAAGTTATCTTACAACATTCCATTATCTGATATCGGTATATGAAGGTTATCCATGAAAATAAGCTACCTTATGTCTCTTCAGTGCATGATATAGGTATCAGCTAGAAGGTTATCCATGAAAATAAGCTACCTTACAACATTTCATCGTCTGATATGGGTTATCCATGAAAATAAGCTACATTGCGTTTCTTCAGTGCATTATATAGGTATCAGAAGGTTATCCATGAAAATAAGCTACCTTACAACATTCCATTGTCTGATATCGATATATGGGTTATCCATGAAAATAAGCTACCTTACGTCTCTTCAGTGCATCATATATGTATCAGAAGGTTATCCATGAAAATAAGCTACCTTACAACATTCCATTATCTGATATCGGTATATGAAGGTTATGTATGAAAATAAGCTACCTTACAACATTCCATTGTCTGATATTAGTATATGAAGGTTATCCATGAAAATAAGCTACCTTACAACATTCCATTGTCTGATATCAGTATATGGGTTATCCATGAAAATAAGCTACCTTACGTCTCTTCAGTGCATGATATAGGTATCAGAAGGTTATCCATGAAAATAAGCTACCTTACAACATTCCATTATCTGATATCGGTATATGAAGGTTATGTATGAAAATAAGCTACCTTACAACATTCCATTGTCTGATATCAGTATATGAAGATTATCCATGAAAATAAACCTTACAACATTCCATTGTCTGATATCGGTTTATGGGTTATCCATGAAAATAAGCTACCTTGAGTTTCTTCAGTGTATTATATAGGTATCAAAAGGATATCCATGAAAATAAGCTACCTTACAACATTCCATTGTCTGATATCAGTATATGAAGGTTATCCATGAAAATAAGCTACTTTACAACATTCCATTGTCTGATATCAGTATATGAAGGTTATCCATGAAAATAAGCTACTTTACAACATTCCATTGTCTGATATCAGTATATGAAGGTTATCCATGAAAATAAGCTACCTTACGTCTCTTCTGTGCATGATATAGGTATCAGAAGGTTATCCATGAAAATAAGCTACCTTACAACATTCCATTATCTGATATCGGTATATGAAGGTTATCCATGAAAATAAGCTACCTTACGTCTCTTCAGTGCATGATATATGTATCAGAAGGTTATCCATGAAAATAAGCTACCTTACGTCTCTTCAGTGCATGATATAGGTTTCAGAAGGTTATCCATGAAAATAAGCTACCTTACAACATTCCATTGTCTGATATCGGTATATGAAGGTTATCCATGAAAATAAACTACCTTACGTCTCTTCAGTGCATGATATATGTATCAGAAGGTTATCCATGAAAATAAGCTACCTTACAATATTCCATTGTCTGATATCGGTATATGAAGGTTATCCGTGAAAATAATCTACCTTACGTCTCTTCAGTGCATGATATAGGTATCAGAAGGTTATCCATGAAAATAAGCTACCTTACAACATTCCATTGTCTAATATTCAAAATAAAGTTTTTAAGTTATTTATCATTTCTATTATTTGAATTTTTGCCCTTTTAGTAAGGAGGAACACGGCCCTTGTGCATGCCGTTCAATGAGTTTTTATTTCTTTTTTCCTCGCTATTGTATTCATATTTATTTTGTTTGTTTGTATTTTACAGTCCATATAATGTATAGAGTAAATAAAAATATATGGAACTGGTCTATGTTTTCTTTCTTTGCTCTATAAAACTTCATTTAACCCTCTTGCTGCCAGATTCAAATTCTAAACGACGTTTTATACGCCACAATTGTTTGACTTGCTCAATTGATGACGTTTTTATCATATATGGAGTGCGTACGACGTTAAATTCAGTCCGACGTTTTGATCATCTTATTTTGAAGTGTGCAACAAGTCCTTCTGATATAAAAGAATGAAAAAAGACAAATACGCAGTCAAAATATATAAAATGCACCGTTATAGAAACTAACACATTTGATTTGGAAATGGCAAAATGTGATAGCATGCATTTGGATAAATTTTAACGCATCAAAAAAGGATCGTATGTGAATTGACGACAGACCGTTTCCCAAATGCGAATAGAACAACGATATATCAAAACATGTTCCTAGCTTTTCGTTCATTTTTCGTGCACCTTGCGTTCGAATATGACCTGCTGGAAAATTGCATGTTATTTTCATATCTTTCTCAAATGCATAATATTTTAAAAACCGATTTAAACTAAACCTTGATAAGCAGTTGCGAAGAAACGTGTATTTAGCAAATTCCATGGACTTTTTAATTGACACAACTGTTTTCTTCACGGTGTATAAAGTGGGAACCTAATGGAATTGGAAAGTTTTCGGTAAGGTACTTCTCAGCGATAATGTCTGACGCTTCAAATTTTCTTATTTTTGTTTATTTTCTTCCAGAAAGCGTAAAATATTGTTTCCCACTTTGCTTGCTTGCTTGATTGATTGATTGGGATTTATTAGCACTTTCAACAATTTTTCAGTTATATCGTGGCGACCAGTTTTAGCGGTGGAGAAAACCACCGACCTTGGATAAGCAACTGGTTAACTTAATCACATGCGAATGTGAGTCGATTGCACTCTTTTTTGTAATTGCCCAAAGCGGGGATCGAACTCACACCATATTGGCGATAGGCTACAGTGATCTGTAAGGTAGATGCGACAAACGACCTACACCACTCGGCCACCCAGGTCCCTTTCCCACTTTGCAATCACTAGTATTAACAGTTACTTCGACATTGCATTTTCAATTAGATGATCTCTGTTGTTTTCCTTTAAAAGTATTTTATACAGTTTTTTTGTAATTCCCTAAAAGTGAAGAAATTTTGGACGATTTTTATGGTAAAAAATATATTTTTTCCAATCAAAGGTGGAGCGTACGCCTCCTACCCCCCCCCCCCCTCCCTTTCCCCGAATCTGCCACTGAAATTGATTTGAAAATTCCGTCGTAGACGTGAAACGTGACTGACCAAACATAAAAACCTTTCTCCACCAAATTTTGGACATACCTTAGGCAAAATTTCAACTATAGGAAATATTTTATTTGAAAATATTCTATGAACCTGTGCTAGAAAGTCAAGATTGACTTTCATTTACCTTTCTTTTGTGTAATACTCAATGATTTGAAGTTAAATCAGACTCCCTTTTTAAAAACAAGAAACGATCACCCTAAAATCAATGCAATTATATTGCAATCACAGATTCAGTTCGTTTCAGTTGTGCAGGTTTTGCAAGATGGTTTACTGTTACAGATCCAGACTTTCCGGAAAAAAAGGAGGGGGCTACATTTTTTTGGCTCTGAAAGGGGCCCGGACCAGCATCAAAGGCTAATGTATCATTTTAATACGAAAGTTATATTTTAATATGAATATATAATCGCTCAAATGTCCTATTGAAAATACAGGTGAATGATTAAATTGTTCACTCAAATGTCCAATAAAGTTGTCGCTCAAATGTCACCACAACTTTTTAAATTTTCTCTCAAATGTCCATTGTCCGTTATATTACTCAGTCATAAAAATAGATTTTGGAAAACTTTAATCTAGAGAAAAATCTCTATCCCCTTTGTAATAAAACATATGTGTCAAAATTTTCTTTGTCAGTTTCCTAACTTTCTCATGTCATCTTTCCAAACTGGCACGTGAAAGTTTATCAATGTTGTTACGTTATCAAGATTTCTTTTAAAGACCATAAAGCCATCATCTCTGTTTTGAAATTGTAATTTTACGTTACATCTCTTGGTTAAAATTACAAACAGATGTAAGTAAGTCAGCGTATGTTAGTAATAAAATGCCACCCATTATCTATAATTAAATTATATATATTGTTCTTTGGATTGAAAGTCATTTTTTTCTTATCCGTTTAAAAGGGGATTCCGAATCTGATCTATATGTTAGGTCATTATCATCTGAAATTCATATAGTCAAAACGTAAACATTTGCATTTATTTTGGTACAAATATATATATATATTTATATATTGTTGTGAGATATAATTAAATTATTGACAACATTTTAAATTAATTAGTTCTCTATTACTAGCATTTTTTGGCCAAATTTTGTACAAATTATAATTTGTACAGGCACATTTTGTACATGTTATAATCTGTACAAAATATATAGCCATCATATACAAGTAATAGTTTGTACAAACATTCAAAATGTAAAGACGATACTCGGTTTGGAATGAACTCCCCAAATGAAGTAAAATCCTGTACAAGTATGTGATCATTGAAACAAAAATCCTTTAATTCCTTTATTGATTCATAATTATATTGTATTTTATTCGAACTATATAAAAAGGGGCATTTTCATATAATAAGTATTTGGTCTTACTAGAGCAAGATTGTTATAATTCTAATTACATATATGAAAATTGTTGAAAATATAGTATCTGATTTCAGATATCGATTTTGAATAAATATGTATGCGTCAGAAATTTTAACCAAATAGTGTTAAAATCAGATTTTTGAACTGACAAAGTTGTTTTGAAAGCACTCCTTTGGTGCACCTTATTTCATAGGAAGATCTATAAAAAAAATTTAAGATATCTTATAAACTTTATAAGATATCTTATATACTTTATGAGATATCTTATATACTATATAAGATGTCTTAAATACTATATAAGATATGTTATAAAGTTTATAAGATATCTTATAAAAATTATATTATGTTAGATATCTTATAAATTATATGAGACATCTTATATACTTTATAAGATATCTTCTAAAGTTTATAAAATATGAGATATCTTATAAAGTATACAAGATATCTTATATAAAAAATATTTATAAGATATCTTATCAACTTTTTAAGATATCTTATATACTTAATGAGATATCTTATATACTTTATGAGATATCTTATATATGATATGAGATATCTTGAAGTTTGAATAAATAGTAAAACGGCTTACCATACATACTCCTTAAAATCATGGGTCCAAATCACAATGTATTGGTAATTTGCTTCACGGTACGGTATTCGTATAAAAATCCATTCTAATAAGGTCTGTTTATATGCAAAAATTAAATAATATGCTATTTGATAATTTTATTCAAAATGATATATTTAAAAATTTCAAAATGCATATTCAAATGAATGCGACGTATACCGAATCGTACTTTTTGCATTAATAAAAAAATGTTACATTAATTTCTGTATTTACAGTATATCATCCACGTTTAAAAGAGCCTTAAGGAAGCATATGGTCATCAATAACCTCCTTATACTTTTATCATACAACTAAGAGACGTAAGATACCTTATTTTCATGGATAACATAAGGTTATCCATATCATACACTGCAGAGATGTAAGGTATTTTATTTTCATGGACAACTTCTGATACCTGTTTCATACACTGAACATTTCGTGGGTAACCTTCTGAAACTGATATAATTCACTGAAGAGACGTAAGATATCATATGTTAATGGATAATATTTTAATAGCTATATCATACACTGCAGAGATGTAAGGTAGCACATTTTCATCGACAACTTCTCATACCCGTATAATACACTGAAGGGTCATACGGTAGCTTATTGTCATGGATAACCTTCTGAAACCAATACGAAACACTACAGATACGTAAGATTGCTTATTTTCCTAGACAAAATTCTAATACCTGTACAATACACAACAGAGACGTAAGGTAGCTTATTTTCATAGATATCATTCTTATACATAATTTATGCACTGCAAAGACGTAAGGTAGCTTATTTTCATGGATTAAATTTTAATACTTATATCATACACCGCAGAGACGTAGGTTAGCTTATTTTCACGGATAACATTATTTTATATAATCATATATTTTATTTTATTATTATTTTTTTTTTTTATTGTAATTATTCTTGTTCAAATTAACATGTATTGTATATATGTATATTATTTATATTATGCTCTTAATGGGCCCAAATTGGATAATAAAGTATTCTATTCTATTCTAATACCTATATAAATATATATGAAGGGTCGTAAGATAGTTGATTTTCATGGACAACTTCTGATACCTATATAATACACTGCAGAGACGTAAGGTAGGTTATTTTCATTGATAAAATTTTAATACCTATATCATACAATAGAGATACGTAAGGTAGCTTATTTTCATGGATAACTTTCTCACACCTATATAATACACTGCAGGGACGTAAGGTAGCTTATTTTCATAGATAACATTTTAATACCTATATCATACACTACATATACGTAAGGTAGCTTAGTTTCATAGATATAATTCTAATACTGCAGAGATGTAAGGTACCTTATTTACATTGATAACATTTTAATACCTACATTATACACTACAGAGACGTAAGGTAGTTTATTTTAATGGATAACATTCTAATACTTTTATAATGTACTGAAGAGACGTAAGGTAAGTTATTTTCATAGATACAATTCTAATAACTATATAATACACTACAGAGACGTAAGTTAACTTATTTTCATGGATAATATTCTGATACCTATATAATACACTAAAGAAATCTAAGGAAGCTTATTTTCATGGATATCATTTTAATACCTATATCATACACTACAGGGACGTAGGGTAGCTTATTTTCATAGATACAATTCTAATACTGCAGATACTTAAGGTAGCTTATTTTCATAGATACAATTCTAATACCTACATTATACACTGCATAGATGTAAGGTAGCTTAATTTCATGGACAACTTCTGATACCTGTTTCATACACTGAACAGTCGTAAGGTAGCTTATTTTAACAGCTATATCTTACACTGAAGAGATGTAAGGTAGCTCATTTTCATGGACAACTTCTGATACCTGCATCATACACTGAAGAATCGTAAGGTAGCGTACTTTCATGGATAACCTTCTGAAACCAAAACGAAACACTACAGATACTAGTAAGATAGCTTATTTTCATGGATAACCTTCTGAAACCAATATAAAACACTACATATACGTAAAGTAGCTTAGTTTCATAGATATAATTCTAATACTGCAGAGATGTAAGGTAGCTTATTTACATTGATAACATTTTAATACCCTATATCATACACTGCAGAGATGTACGGTAGCCTATTTACATAGATATAATTCTAATACTACAGAGACGTAAGGTAGTTTATTTTAATGGATAACATTCTAATACTTATATAATGTACTGAAGAGACGTAAGGTAAGTTATTTTCATAGATACAATTCTAATAACTATATAATACACTACAGAGACGTAAGTTAGCTGATTTTCATGGATAATATTCTGATACCTATATAATACACTAAAGAAATCTAAGGAAGCTTATTTTCATGGATATCTTTTAATACCTATATCATACACTACATGGACGTAGGGTAGCTTATTTTCATAGATACAATTCTAAAATGCAGAGACGTAAGGTAGCTTATTCTAATGGATAACATATTCTATTACCTATATAATACACTGCAGGGATGTAAGGAAGCTTATTTTCAAGGACAACTTCTGATACCTGTTTCATACACTGATTAGGCTTATTTTTGTGGATAACCTTCTGAAACCAATACAAAACACTACAGATACGTAAGGTAGCTTATTTTCATAGACACAATTCAAATACCTATATTGTACCCTACAGCGACGTAAGGTAGCATATTTTCATAGATACTAGTCTAATGCCTAAGTTATGCACTGTAGAGACGTAATGTAGCTTATTTTCATGGATTACATTATAATACTTGTATCATACACTGCAGAGACGTAGGTTAGCTTATTTTCATGGATAACATTATTATATACGTAATTATAATACCTATATATATCATACACTGAAGGGTCGCAAGATAGCTTATTTTCATTGGCAACTTCTGATTCCTATATAATAAACTGAAGAAACGTAAGGTAGCTTATTTCCATGGATAAATTTCTGAAACCTATCTCATACACTACAGTGACGTAAGTTAGCTTATTATCATAGATATAATTCTAATACTACAGAGACGTAAGGTAGCTTCTTTTAATGGATAATATTCTATTACCTATATAATACAGTCCAGAGATATAAGGAAGCTTAAATTCATGGATAACATTTTAATAACTATATCATACACTGCAGAGACGTATGGTAGTTTATTTTGATTGATATCATTCTGATAACTATATAATACAGGTAGCTTATTTTCATGGATAGCATTTTAATACCTATATCATACACTACAGGGACGTAGGGTAGCTTATTTTCATAGATACAATTCTAATACTGCAGAGACTTAGGGTAGCTTATTTTCATAGATACAATTCTAATACCTATATAATACACTGCATAGATATAAGGTAGCTTAATTTCATGGACAACTTCTGATACCTGTTTCATACACTGAACAGGCGTAGGGTACCTTATTTTCATGGATAACTTTCTGAAACTTATATAATTCACTGAAGAGACGTAAGGTAGCTTATATTAATGGAAAATATTTTAATAGCTATATCATACACTGAAGAGATGTAAGGTAGCACATTTTCGTGGATAACTTCTGATACCTGTATCATATGTACACCGAAGGGTCGTAAGGTAGCTTATATTTATGGATAACCTTCTGAAACAAATACGAAAGACTACAGACACGTAAGGTAGCTTAATTTCATAGACACAATTTTAATACCTATATAATACATTACAGCGATGTAAGGTAGCTTATTATCATAGATACCATTCTAATACCTATCTGCACTGCACTGCAGAGACGTAAGGTAGCTTATTTTCAGGGATTAAATTTTAATAATTACTAGACATTGAACCTAAGCATTTTTTTTTTTTTTTTGGGGGGGGGGGGGTGGCCATATTGACTATAAAAAGTTGTTGCGGCCATGTCATTGATGGAACAGGAACTCAATATGGATATTGTGGCAGGCTTCCCATAAACTTTCCTGTCAAGTAGGTGGTTTCAACTGATAGTTTCATGTCTATATATGATGTAGTATTCCAGAAATGGATGTGAATGCAAACTTTAACCAAGTCAATGAAGCGTGAAATGTAGGTCAACGTGACCCAATTGTCACATGGCTGTTCGTTACTACCGAAGATGGAAACACTGATGAAGTAGACTATATGCCACGTAGAATTACCAAAATGGACCTTAAGGTTCCATCAAAGTCAAAATCTATGACGAAAACACAACCACATAGATTGTCCATATTTTTATTGTTACAATTAATTCTGAACTGGAACTTGATGAAAAGCTTTCATTAAATACACATTTCATAATGCATTACCTTTTTCCTTCAGAATAAATATGAAAATGAAATTGTAGATGTAAACATTTCCTTAGTGACGGATGAATTTTTCAAAAGATGCCGTGAGTTCCGTAGAGCATATTTTTGGAAAATAATTGTTCCAATTGTTCCATTGTCATTATGAGCAGGGCAAGCGAGGCTTAATTTCACAAATATATCCAATAATCAGACGATAAAAGCATTTTTAGTGTGTGGCTGCGTGTGATGTCCACGTTTATATTTATCAAAAATGTCCGAGATAAATTTCGTCATTAATGATAAAGATGACCATTTGTTAAACATATTTTTATCTAGGGCTTACAGGGAATTGTATGGTAGAGATATATTTAGACAGGTCACATTACAAATGATGTAAAAATAGATAATGGTTGGTGTTATCACTTTGTGCAAGGTAAACATCCGAGCAATCCAAAAAACACTAAGTTAGGAATTCCTTTGAACTTTACCTTATTTCTTCATAATCTTCAAAGTTCATAACCTTTACAGTTAGGAGAAATTGCGTTATTGTTGAAAAACAATCCTGAATACATGAAGCGGATACATCCCACTTGAAGGGGAATGTTTTTAATTTGTTTTATTCTTCTTCCGTAATTTCAAACAGAAATACATTTAAAATAAGTGCATACTTGTTTATTTAAATCAATTTGTTAAAATGATGCATTCGAGAACCTTCTAAGGTATGAGTTGGGAGAATTCATATCGGAAAGTGCATACAAATTCCATTTGCACATAAACAAAACTGTAGTTTAAATTTATAAATGCAGATTGTCAAATCCGATAATAACCGTTATAATCTGAACCATACATCGTTTATTTTGAACCACGCGTTTTGCCGCCTATTCGGCTAATTCGTAAATTTAGTATTATAGATATCATACACTGCAGAGACGTAGGTTAGCTTATTTTCATTGATAGCATTCTAATACCTAAGTTATGCCTGAGACTACTATAACAGTAGTCTCAGGTTATGCACTACAGAGGCGTAAGGTAGCTTATTTACATAGATACAATTCTAATACCTATATCATACACCGCAAAGATTCAGATGCATCGATCTCAGAAATGAGTGGGTTTTATGTTTAATTTATAACATTTAAATCCTATATCATACATTCATGACATTGAAGAGATGTAAGGTAGCTCATTTTAATGGACAACGTCTGATACGTTTATCATACAATGAAGGATCGTAAGGTAGCTTATTTTCTTGGATATCCTTCTGAAATCTATATCGTACAATACAGATACCTACTATGGTAGCTTATTTTCTTGGATATCCTTCTGAAACCTATATCGTACAATACAGATACGTACTAAGGTAGCTTATTTTCAAAGACATAACATTGTAATACCTATATAATGCACTGCAGAGACGTAAGTAAGCTTATTGTTCATGAATAACATTCTAATAACAATCTCATACACTGTAGAGACGTAAGGTAGCTTATTTTCTTGGATACAATTTTAATACCACAACTGCAGAAACGTACGGTATCTTCTTCTGATACCTATATAATACGCTGCTGAGGCGTAAGATCGCGTATTTTTATGGATGGCATTCTAATTCCTGTATCATACACTGCAAAAATCTAATTGATAGCTAATTTTTATGGATAAAATTCTGATACTTATATTATATAATGAAGAGACCTAAGGTAGCTTATTTACATATTTCTGATACCTGTATCATACACTGAATGGTCGTAATGTAGCTTATTTTTATAGACAACCTCTGATAGTTATATAATACACTGCAGAGAAGTAAGGGAGCTTAGTTTCAAGGATTACATTATAATACCTATATCATACACTGCAGAGATGCAAGGTATCTTTTTTCATGGATAACATGTTAATACCTTAAGAAAATTGATAAATTTTCCATGAAAACTTTAATCATGGTAAAAGGGGAACAACTGGAATAGTTTTTTTTGAAGGTAGCAAAGTTTCATAGCTATTGTTCGGAACACCTCTATGGTTCAGCAAAACTGCATTCCGAACGACGAAAAGTAGCTTAATTTTATAACAATAAATACGTTACCACTATAAATTCTGAGATAGTCCCTAAGCGACTTAACCAGCA
The DNA here is from genome assembly GCA_028015205.1 of Mytilisepta virgata. Classification (NCBI taxonomy): domain Eukaryota; kingdom Metazoa; phylum Mollusca; class Bivalvia; order Mytilida; family Mytilidae; genus Mytilisepta; species Mytilisepta virgata. Next base: position 46,622,473 of record CM051518.1, on the reverse strand, counting down.
GGAAAGAAAACAAAAAACTCTTGAGATGACCCCCTGCCAGCCTCGAACCAACTTCCCTTATAATCATTCATTCAATTTCCTGCTGCGACGGAAACCGCACGTGTTTTTTGGTTGAGAAGAAATTGACACAGAGAAAACGATTTTTTTTTTGTTACTAAGTATATTTTATATAGAGTATTAATAGACAACAGGTAATAATGGACAATTTAAATAATATTTCTAGTCCATTTTATCCCGTTTCTGGAAATGGTGATACTTTCTGGGACGGTACATTACGTAATCCCTTTGAAGTGGTCCCCGTCTCCAGTGTTCCTCCAGACAACTTGTTCACTCAAATGTCACCTGAGAACTCCCCCGTAGTTGCAGGTCCGAGTAACACGTCTAGGGTGGACCTTGTCCAAGCTAGACAGGAGGTCCCTGTTTCGGGTTCCACTACTGTCACTCACAGTTCTTCAGGGGTTACACATACATATACCAGACCTGTTGATACAGTTGTCTCTACAGTTTTTCCTCCCTCGTTTTTAACTGGAGTTAATGCTGCCTCGAGACCCGTTCAGGCCCCTGCCACCTCGTTTGGTCAGTTTCCTACCACTTGGTCTCGTCCTCAGTGGCCGTTTCCTACTCCACCCTTTGGAAACTTTGACCCTTCTTATTTTTGGGGTTTTTCTGGTTTTCCTCCTAGAGTTAGGACGGATACCCCTGTGACAGTCCCTCAGTCACAACCGGTCTCTCAACCTTCAGTTGTTTCTGAGGTGAAGGATATGTTAGGTTCATTTAAGGAGGCTATTAGTAAGGACCTCGGTTCTTTTTTAACCAGAGTTGAGGCTCTTGAAAAGGCTTATCAAGAGTCCTCCAAGTCTCACCCTCCTTCTCTTTCAAGTACTCCTGTTTGTGCTGTTGTTCAAGAGTCTCATGCTGTTCAGGATGATGAGGACTCAGTGTCTGTTGCACCTGACAGTGCAGAAGGTTCTTTTTTGGTGGAGGAGGAACCCCCTGAAAGCAGACCAGCTGCCTTGGTCAGCCAATCTGCTGTAGGGGAGGGTTCTGAGTCTGAATCGGAGCCCGATCATGAGGATGTTGTTGTGTCTAAAGATCAACTCAAGGCTAAAGTCTACTCGCTACTGAGGGACAAGGCTAAGGTTTCCTTATCTTCTCCTCCCAGGGTTAAGAAATCTCTGTCAACTTTTGAGGCATCTTGTGGTTTTTCACAAGAATCTTCTACGTCATACAAGTCTTTTCCAGAGTCTAAGCATGTTACCTCTGCTCTTCAGGTCATTAAGGAAGGTTTGTCTTCTCCTTCAAGTCGGTCTTCTTCTGGGAAATTCCAAGCTTTTGGTGCAAATTCTTTCCCAGGCAGGTTTAGGAGCAAGGATTATGAAATCCACCAATCCTCGATTGGTAAAACTGCTCCTACTTGTGACAAGACTTTAGCCGCTACCATAGGCTCCAAGAGCACTGATGGTCTTAGGCTTTCTCAGTCAGTTTGGCATAAATCTGAAAACTTACTTAGGAGTACGTCTCATGTCCTTGGCAATGCCGAACACTTTCTGTCAGCGGCTGGTACCCTTCTCCAGAATAAGGAGGGTGAAGAGTTCTCTGAACTTAAATCCTTTCTTCTTCAAGTTGATCAAGCACTTGGTGTCTCTCAACTTCTTTTGATGGGTACTCTTTGTAATTTCACCCTTTCTAAAAGGAGTGAAATTTTGGAGAAATCAACGATTCCATCCTCCTTACAGGATTCTCTTTTGTTTTCTCCTTTGACTGACAAAATTTTTGGACTCTCAGTTAAAGAGGTTCAGGAGGAACTTCAGAAGCTACCTCAACCTGTCAAGGTTAATGTACAGCTCTCTCAGGGCAAGCGTTCTGTAGTTTCTACTCCTGTTTCTTCCTCTTCTGCTCCTTCATACTCAGCTCCCAAAAAGAGGAAAGTTGCCGAGTCAACCGACTCTTCTGCTTCTAGGCCTCCTAAATTTTCTCACAAGAAAAAAGGTGGCAAGAAGCAAGGGAAACGAGTTTAGCAATCTGCCCCCTCGTTCGTTACTGACAACCCCCTTGGGAGAGGAACAGTTTCCTGTCCCACATCCACAGATTCCTGTAGGGGGGAGGCTTACCCACTTTTTGAGTCAGTGGGAAGAAATAACCCAGGATTCTTGGGTTTTGTCAGTAATTCGGGGGGGTCTTCATCTCAAGTTTCTGAACAATCCTCCTCTGTCGGTGGATCCACTGTTTTTGTCTCACACTTCCAACCCAGAGAAGGTTCTGATGATGTCAGAAGAGGTTCAGGCCTTGCTACGCAAGGAAGCTATAGAGATTGTTCACAATCCTTCAGCCATTCCAGGTTTCTATTCTCGCCTTTTCTTAGTACCGAAGAAAACAGGTGGAATGCGCCCAGTTTTCGATCTCTCGATCTTGAATACTTATCTTATTATCCCTCATTTCAAGATGGAAACCAATCGTTCCATCAGGGGTTGTATTCGCCCTGGTATGTGGACTACCAGTTTAGACCTTACGGATGCATATTTCCATGTTCACATAGCTCCTCAGTTCAGGAAGTACCTTCGCTTTGTATGGGACGGGACAGTATATCAGTTTCGAGCGCTCCCATTCGGCATCTCTGTTGCGCCTCTAACTTTCACCAGAATTTTTCAAACAGTAGTTGCCCATCTTCATACGTTGTCGATCCAGATTCACTCCTATCTGGACGATTCTCTGATCAGGAATTTTTGTCATCTAGATCTGGTTTCTCAAACCAGGGTGGTCATCCAGTTGTATCAGAGGTTAGGTTTTCTAGTGTCTTGGAAGAAGTCGGAACTTCATCCGTCTCTAGATTTTCAGTTTCTAGGGGAACATTACAGAACAGATCTGGGACTTGTTTCTCCACCGGAGGAAAAGTTTCTTTCTCTAGTCCAGAGAATTGCTCTTATTCAAAATTCCCAGTCTGTGACAGCAAGGCAATTTTCTCAACTTCTGGGTTTTCTAAATTCTCTGGCAGATGTGGTTCCCTTGGGTCGTCTGTTTATACGTCCTCTTCAGTTTCATCTTCTCCAGCACTGGTGTCCTGCCTCTCAGGATTGGGAAGCTCCAGTTCCTATTCTCCCAACCTTAATTCCTCACCTTCATTGGTGGTGTCAGCGGGAGAATGTTCTGAAGGGAGTGTCTCTGTCAGTTCCAGTTCCTTCCCTCACTCTCTACACAGATGCAAGCCAACTAGGTTGGGGAGCTTATCTGGAAGGCAAGTCCATTTCGGGTCTGTGGTCTCCTACTCAACAGCAGGAACACATCAACCTCTTAGAGTTGAGAGCAGTTCTCTTGGCTGTATCTCATTTTCTGGACCTTATTCGCCTAAAGACTCTGGTGGTAGCCACAGACAACACTACAGTAGTTGCTTACCTCCAGAATCAGGGAGGAACTCACAGTCACAGTCTGTTCTTACTTTGCAAGGAAGTTCTTCTTCTATGTTTCGAGAACCAGATTCAGTTAGTAGTACGTCACATTCCAGGTCACCTCAATGTGCTAGCAGACGGACTAAGCCGTTCACTAGCACCAGTGAACACGGAGTGGGAATTACTACAAGTGATTTTCGAGGCCATCACTCTCCATTGGGGTCGTCCTCTTTTAGATCTGTTTGCCACAGCTCTGAATCACAAACTGGACACTTTCGTTTCTCCAGTTCCAGACCCTCTGGCATACGCAGTCGATGCTATGTCTCTGTCTTGGGAGGGAATGTTCGCCTACGCTTTCCCTCCATTCAGATTCCTGTCTCAAGTTCTTCAGAAGATTCATCAGGAATCATGCAAGATCATTCTTATTGCACCAGCTTGGCCCAGACAAGCCTGGTTCTCAGATCTTCTGCTTCTGTCGTGTGCCAATCCCCTTCTTCTTCCTCTCAGAACAGACCTTCTGTCTCAGTTCAAAGGAAGAGTTTTGCATCCTCATCCGGAGAATCTTCATCTGCACGCTTGGCTACTCTCCGGGAAGGTCTCAGACAGAAAGGATTTTCTGCTGGGGCTTCCAGACACATCTCTAAGGCTGTCCGACAGTCTACAGAGAAAGTATACGATGCAAAATGGGGAATCTTCTGTCATTGGTGTGCTGAAAGGGAAATTGATCCAATCAAAATCTCTGTTCAGCAACTAGCTGATTTTCTAGTTTTTCTCTTTGAAGTTAAGGAACTGTCTCCTTCTACTATCAAAGGATATAAATCAGCTATTTCTCGCACTATTTATATTTCGGGTGGCCCAGACTTAAGTAATAATGAACACTTGTCTTTGCTCACTCGGAATTTTGACATTGAAAGGCCTAAACAGAAGAGATTGGTTCCTCAATGGGATTTGAGTCTGGTCCTATCAGCTCTCAAAATTTCACCCTTTGAACCAATCTCCGAAGCAGATCTGAAATTTGTTTCTTACAAATGCTGTTTTTTATTAGCTTTAGCTTCAGGCAGGAGAAGGAGCGAGATTCATGCCTTATCTGTGTCGGAATCTTGTCTTCGTTTTTCCAGAGATGAATCCTCTGTTACCTTGTTAACGGATCCATCATTTCTCGGAAAAAATCAAATTCCTGATAAAGGTGCAGTTCCTATTGTTATACCTGCATTACCTTCAGATTCTCCTGACTTGATGCTTTGTCCTGTCAGAACACTAAAAGTGTACCTGAATAGGACCAAACAGCTTAGATCTGCCTCTTCTTCCAGACTTTTTCTTCCTTTGAAGAAAGGGGTGTCTGATTTATCTGCTAAGTCCATCTCCAGATGGATTTGTGATACGATTTTTATGGCATATAAAGCTTCAGGTGACGAAACCTTATCTCGTCATTCGGTTAAGGCTCATGAGGTAAGAGCCATTGCCTCTTCATGGGCTCTTTTTAATTCCGCTTCCATTTCTGAAGTCTTGATGGCAGGTTATTGGAGGTGTCAAAACTCTTTTACTGATCATTACCTGCGTTCCTTGGCTTCTTTTGCTGATAATCTTTTCTCATTGGGACCTATTGTAGCTGCTCAAAGGATTAATGTCCCCCCTGCAACTTCTTCTTCAGGGGATTCAGCTATGTGTTAGATTCTGTAATTCTCAGAATTTATAGTGGTAACGTATTTATTGTTATAAAATTGTAAATTTTTGAAGTAAAATTAATTTTTATTAAATAAATACTTACCACTATAAATTATAGGCCCCACCCATTCTTTTCCTCCCCTTCATCCCCTGTTTTGTGGGAGTTCTTATTGTTTTGAGGAAATTGAATGAATGATTATAAGGGAAGTTGGTTCGAGGCTGGCAGGGGGTCATCTCAAGAGTTTTTTGTTTTCTTTCCTGCTGGTTAAGTCGCTTAGGGACTATCTCAGAATTTATAGTGGTAAGTATTTATTTAATAAAAATTAATTTTACTTCAAAAATTTACAATTTCATGGTAGCTAATTTAATACGACACCGGAATAAAAGTACGCTTACACCAGTTCAGATCCATGTTCGTTTCCACCACGAGGTAAGGGCGTATCTACTTTCGTTTTGTTGGATCTGATGTTTAAACCGTAAAACTTTAATTTTTAGGGTTACAAAGAACATTGAAACATACTACAGCGAGTCTTTAACACATTTTAACGTCGTTTAACAGTAAGCATAACAAGATAAAGATCACAAGTCAGATGATAGGGAATCCAGTGTACTTTCGTTTTTAATTTTAAACATAATACATTATCTCTTTGTCTTTTAAGTACAAGCGTAGGTATCGATTTATCATATTAACCAATATTAAATCTTATATAGAAATAAGACTGGGTGACCATTTGCTTACCTTCTAAGACTGAATTGTTGAATATGTTCTAAAATAATATTTAACCTTATATTTATAAATGTGGAAACATCACTTAGCTATTGTTGGCATTACCAGCTACACAAAGATGTGAGTTTATTGAAAGGTCAATAATGACATTTGCCAACAGAAAAGTGTTAATAGTTGTACCATTTTATGTTTGAATTAATTCATTTCAATCATAGATGAAGCCCCAATATCTTCTGACTACATATTTTTTTAATTCTATTATGCCTTTAAATAAAATGCTTCATAGAGATGGTTTCTTGGTCTTAAAGGGCTTTGTAATATGAAAAGTTCTACAAAATTGAGAGGTTGACTGGGGGAAGGGAGGCAAGCTAGAGCCGATAGTTGGACAAGTTGGGAATTTAGAGTGCGGAAAGTAGGAACAGGAAGGTTTTAAGGAAAGATTTTGTTGTTTATGACCATCTTATATCATTTGGACTGACTACTTACAAAAAATTGCATACGTCTGCATTGGTTTGAAATAAACATCTGGTTAATTGCATTATATTTGTAAATGTATGATCATTCCCAATTTGTCCTTTCATATTAGACAAACTAAAGTGTTTCAGGTTGCGTTTATGATCTGATGATATTTTGGTCAAGGCCCTACCCTCAGTAGCAACTCAAGCATTTTTATCACTTATTTTGCTGTTACCTTTTTTGACATTAATCAAATGATATATATATATATATATTTATATATTATTTTGTTATCATTCCTTTCAAATTAAGAATTGGTATGAGAATTAGTTAATGGAGGGAAGCTAGAGAAAGGGGGTCTAGGGGGAGGGAAGCAGGAATTGAGCACCCCTCAAAATGATTTCTCCTAGTAATCAATTTTTTCATACAACATCTAGTGTTGACCAAAAATCTGACACTGCTCATTTGAGTTAACATTGGATATCAGGTTTTTTTCATGAGAATGTGTCAGTAGACCCCAAATGCCAACTTAAATCCACTGGTGAACAATGCATACCCTTGGAATTTCATACAGGAAAACTTTTATTTGGAGTGTTTGAAATATGCAAACTGATAAAAATACAATGTGTAAGCAAAGAATTTATTGCTACACATTATGATAACAAAAAAGTAACTTTTCATATAATCCTTGAAAAAATTGACATATTTTTAATTCTCAAGAAACAATTTTGTTGAATTGTTTCTTTAAAAATTATCTCACAAATGTAATTGAAATAACCATGATACAATTGAAAAATGTTGTGGCAAATTTATAGTAAACATGGTATATTCAGCATAGTTAATATTTGTTTTACTTAATAAATTTTAAATTTTTAGACTTTTAATTCTGTCACAAAAGAAAATGAGTCTTGTTTTGTATGCTTTGTCAAGATTATGCATGAACTTTATATTTTATAGGTAAGTATAAAATGTGTGGTTTGGCTTTGTTTTTATTGCTCCTAAATATGGCTTAATTTTTCTTACAGTCAATTTTGACTTTTTACACATTTCTTACATGCTCTGTTTTGGGAAAATACAACATATATTATTTTAATTTCCATCTTGTACATGGAAAACAATTGGTAAAGTTACTGGTACATATTTGGGGTATGTAGCTTTATTATTTTAATGTTAAACTTTATTTTAACTCTAGTACGGACTTTTTACCATATAATTTATAATTGGAGAAAAGTTTATTTCATTTTAAAGGAATACTTAAGCAATTGTTTTTTTGTCAGTCTAACCATAGAAAAAAAAATGTTTTCTAAAATCAGACTTTGGTGGAATGGTGGTTGGTTGGATGGTCACTTTTGAAAAATTTAGTATGTGCAGACTATTATGAAATCTGATCAGATTGTGTGCCCTTAGTAAAACAGTGTATATTTGCCAATAGAGAGTAAAATTTCTCACCTCACTGCAACTTAAGCCATTTTCAGCTAGACCACTATAGTGCACCTTTAGGACACCATTGACATTCAATATGTTAAAACTGCTTATAAAAATTAGATTGTGCCTAGAATCCATATTTGCTATCTGTGTCCTCATGTATACAAGTGTATCTGTGACTAATTTTAGGTAAATTGACTGCCAGCATTATAGTCTTTTTTGTTCACCTTGCCAAAGGAAATGTGAGCTTTTATCATCATTTGGCGTCCGTCGTCTGTCCGTCTGTAAACTTTTACATTTTCATCTTCTCCTCTGAAACCCCTGGACCTATTAAACTGAAACTTGGCCTGTAGCTTCTATGGAAGGTCCTTTACAAAATTTGCATAAATCACCCCGGTTCGTGAAACAAAGTGGCCGCTTTGGGCATTTACATGTTCTGATTGGTCAAAATTTAAAATTTCTTCTCCTCTGAAACTGTAAAGCCAAATGAACTGATCTTTAGTATGGAGCATCTATGGAAGGTTCTTTACAAAGTTTGCATAACTCATCCTGTGAAACAAAATGGCCGTCATGAACATTTACATGTTCTGATTGGCTAAAATTTAAAACTTCTTCTCCTCTGAAACCGTAAAGCCAAATGAACTGATTTTTGGTATGGAGCATCTATGGAAGGTCCTTTACAAAGTTTGCATAACTCATCCTGGTCTGTGAAACAAAATGGCCACCATGTTCATTTACATGCTCTGATTGGTCAAAATTTAAAACTTCTTCTCCTCTGAAACCGTACAGCCAAATGAACTGATTTTTGATATGGAACATCTATGGAAGGTCCTTTACAAAATTGCAAAAATCATCCCGGTCTGTGAAACAAAATGGCTGTTATGAGCATTTTCAGGTTATGATTGGTCGAAATTTAAAACTGCTTTTCCTCTGAAACCGTACAGCCAAATGATCTGATTTTTGGTATGGAGATTCTATGGAAGGTCCTTTACAAAGTTTGCATAAATCATCTTGGCCCGTGAAACAAAATGACCGTCATGAGAATTTACATGTTCTGATTGGAAGGTCATTTACAAGCTTTGCATAAATCTTTCTAGTCCATGAAACAAAATGGCCACCAGAAACCTTTATATGTTCTGATTGGTCAAAATTTAAAACTTCTCCTCTGAAACCGTTAAGCCAATGAACTTATACTTGGTATGAAGCATTTATAGAAGATCATTTACAAAGTTTCCAGAAATCAATCTAGTCTGTCAAATCAAATCAAAAGTTTGTGACTTCAAGGTGAGCAATACAGGCTCAGCCCACTGAGCCTCTTGTTTATAAGTGTCTCTATATAACAGAGAAACAGCAAATTGTAATTATAGAATTTTTGTTCACAGTCGTGGTTTGACCTCATAATCTTGGATTGTATTAATATGAACTTTTGTTCATATAGGAAAATTGAGCCAATTTCACACTGATCACTCTTTGTTTACAGCACAGTGCTTTCAAAAAGTAGGCAATAAGAGGCAGATTTTTATCTGTATTCTTGTATGACAGCTGTCCTTTTTGGCAATATTTTGCTTAAATTATTCAGATAGGTAGCCATGCACCTAATTTCACAGCTTTGCAGAGCTATTTTAAAGATTTTGAAAGTTCACAAAGCACATAATTTTGCCACCGAAATCCCAGAAATTTCCGAAAAACTAGAAATTAGTTATTAACTTGTTGCCCTGTTATTATGAGTTTTATTGTCAGACAGAGAAGCCTGTTATCCTTGTAACACTATATATATTTAGTATTTTACAAGAAACCATTAAGGTAGATCATATCTAATACACTGAGCATCTTTTTCAGGCATCTTGCAAATTTGTATGTAAATATATATTTTCAACGAACAAATAGTATTTGATATAATGTAAAACTTATATCTTAAGTTTATTTAAATAAAAAAATTGACAAAAATGCATAAATAGGAAAATTACAAAACTCTTTTCAGGGGAGATAATTGGTAACACATTTTTCTAATGAAATGTAAAGGAAATGTTATTTTTTTGTCTCGCCTGCGATGAAAAGTCACGGAGGCGAGATATAGGTATTACTTTCTGGCGTTGGCAGCAGCGTAAACTTTTGTAAAACTTTGCACATGTAATACCTACAATTAAGATTTATGGTCCACAAGGTAGCTTATCGTATAAGGTTTGTCGCAGTATATTTGTCTTGTGACCCTGACCTCATTTTCATGGTTCACTAACTTCATAAACATGAATTTAAAATCTGCATCCAATTTTCGTGGTTAAATCCATTTCTCAGCAACTGTAATACCTAGGCCAACCATATTTGGTCTATAGATAGTTATTAGTGGGTACATGCCAGTCTGACACCTGGCTTGGGACCTTGACCTCAATTTCATGCTCAAGTGACTTTGTCAATTTTTCATGGTTAAGTCCATTCCTCAGAAACTGTAATACTTAGACCCACCATTTTTGGTCAATAGATAGTTCTTGGTGGGTACATCTCAGTCTGTCACCTGTCTTTTGACCTTGACCTCAATTTCATGCTTGATTGACCTGCATCACATTTTCGTGGTTAAGTCCATTTCTCAGAAACTGTAATTTCTAGGCCAACCATATTTGGTCTGTAGATAGTTCTTGGTGGGTACATGCTAGTCTGACACCTGGCTTGGGATTTTGACCTTAATTTCATGCTTGAGTGACTTTTTCACTTTTTCATGGTTTAGTCCATTTCTCAGCAACTAGAATACCTAGACCCACTGTATTTGGTCTATTGATAGTTCTTGATGGGTACATGCCAGGCTGACACTTGTCTCTGGACTTTGCCAGGCTGACACTTGTCTCTGTAATTTCTAGACCCAACATATTTGGTCAATAGATAGTTCTTGATGGGTACATGTCAGTCTGACACCTGGTTTAGGACCTTGACCTCAATTTCATGCTTGAGTGACTTTGTCACTTTATCGTGGTTAAGTCGATTTCCCAGAAACTGTAATACCTAGACCCACTGTATTTGGTCTATTGATAGTTCTTGATGGGTACATGCCAGTCTGACACTTGTCTCTGGACCTTGACGGACCTCAGTTTAATGGTTGAGTGACTTTCATCCAAGTTTCTTGATTAAGTCCATATTTCAACAACTGTAATAAATAGACCTAATGTGTTTGGTCTATTGATAGTTCTTGATGGGTACATGCCAGGCTGACACTTGTCTCTGGACTTTGACCTCAGTTGCATGCTTGAGTGACTTTCATCCAAATTTCTTGATTAATTCCTTTTTTAAGCAACTGTAATACCTAGACCCATCCATGTTTGGTCTATAGATAGTTCTTAGTGGGTACATGCAAGTCTGACACCTGTCTCTGGACATTGACCTCAATTGTATGCTTGAGTGACTTTGTCACATTTTCAAGATTAGGTCCATTTCTCAGCAACTTTAATACCTTAACCCACCATATTTGGTTAATAGATAGTTCTTAGTGGATACATGTTGGTATGACACCTGTCTTTTGACCTTGACCTCAATTTCTTTTAACACATTTTCCTTTGACTTGCAAAATGTCGGGTATCAGATAATCATTATTCTGTGTCCACGTGCGTACTCAGGCATGTAGTTTCTCCACTCTTGTTTTGGAAAAAGCAAGAAAAAATTAACAGTGACTCCAATTTTCCTTTTCAGAATATTAAAGCATGTCAATTTTGTAAAAAATCTATCTGCCAGTTTTTTTTTATTGTACGAGAAATTTGGATTTTCCCTATATAATCTATATAAAATTTACCAACATTATAACTCTATTTCTCAAAATCACACTGACCTATGTTTTTTAAATTGAAATTTCAAGGTATATCCATCCAACATCCTTGGATAAAATTAGAAAAATCTATCTACCAAAAATATTATTGATCTACCTTCATTCCTATTATTTGATTTTAATCTTTAAAAAGTGGGGAAATTCTTGTGATTTGTTTAGATAAATGTATCAGGTTAAAAATCAGTATTACTTTAAGTAATTTCATCCCAAGAAATTATTATTTGTAACCTTTTATTTGTAGAAAGATATTCATTGCCAGAAATAGATGAACTTTGAAGGTTTTTTTTTAAATTTTCTCAAATTAATAAATATAAAGACCATGGTTAATAATCAGTATTTAATTGAATTTTTGCAAGAATGTTTTATCTAATCTTTCCTTTTCAGAAGGAGAATGGCAGAAATTGAAGAAAATGATTGTCTGAAGGTTTTCATTTCCCACAGTAATGAATATGAAGACCGTCAACTTGTGGCAAATGAGGTGGCACCAAAACTTGAAACTAATGCTAGATGTAAAATACAAATTTATGGACAACAACATTTTACACCAGGAACTATAGTTTTAACAGCTATGACTAAAATAATGGATAAAATGGACAGAACACTACTATTTCTATCCAAGAATGCTTTACAAAGCCCATGGTGCTCCTTTGAGTTACTTATAAGTTTAGAGCGATCACAGAGAAACAACAGATTGTCAGTGGTATTACTGCTGTATGATTTAGATGAGTCAGAGGTAAAGTCAAATTTCATTATTTTGAAGGAATGTGTTAAGTTGTAGCTCACATGGCATAAAATGCAGTGTTGGATTTTGCAGTACTTTTGTGTCAGTTATCTGCCTTCCAACCATTATGAAATACCACCAAAAAAAATTGAAATTTGTAGAAAAGGTGTAGCTTTTCAGCAGAAAATCTCTCCTTTAAGAATACGATATACAGATTATCATACATTTGGGTCACAAGTCAGATCTTTTGTGGAATGCTAAAGGCTTGTGCATATCAATAAAGATATAGGGAAATACAATACATATTCATATTTTTACTTTTATTTGTATTACAGTATGCTTTTTAAATAATATTCTTCTCTGTTAGTTCTGTATGTGGTTGTTTTTGGTGTGAATTTCTTATAAATAGTTTCAGATAATTCACCACCAGAATGATACTGATTTTTTTTTTGGTAAAGTTTCACAGCATGATAATCATATGACAAATACATGTATATTACACAAAGATAAGGAATAGCGAGTAAAAGAGGATAAGTGTTAGAATAATATTTTTTTTAAAAAACATACTAATCAAGGTTTGAAACCAAAAGTATTAGTTGATAAATAATTAGAACATCTTTAAAGTAGAAAGGGTGAAAAATGCCTGATTGATCGTCACTGATGAATGTCCTCGATTGAAATTTTGGAAATTGTTGACAGGTGTGCACTTATTATAATTAAGCGTCATTTAAGCACAGACACCTTTGTAAATTACCGTATTGACAATAGTAATTACTGTAAAAATATTTTGAAAATATCAGTAAACTATCGAGAGGAAATGACCTGAATGAGGTCACCATTCTGCTTAACTTCGAAATTTTGAAGTCGCAACTTTTCAATACATCTTTTTATTAAAAAATAGAAATTTTGGACATCCGTTTGACCCCTTTTATGACCGGAAAAATTGAAATGTCTCTGGTCATATCCAGAAAATAGAAGGCTTTCTGGATCCTTGGTACCATTTTGTGATAGCAATTTTTGTGACATGAACTGATAAATCAAATTCTGAGAAAAACTTTTTTCTATTTCCTTAACAAACACAATGAATTTTTATGTAGAAAAATAGAGGCTCATCATCACTGAAACCAGAAATCTATGATTACAAAGTTCGCCTTGTTAGGCTTACTCCCTAAGATGCACCCTCACACCAAGTAATATGATTGTAGGTTACTTTGTATATCAAAACTTAAAAGCCAGTCAACCATGTAATATGGGTCATGTGACCTTCATCTTATGTCACATGGTCACTCTCTTCATCATGCACCTGCACACAAAAATATATGACCCGGTGTGATTCCAATAGTCCCCCTCAACATCTTTGAGACGAACTAATGACACACAATACCTTTATTTTCAGTTGAAAATTGCATAAATTTTTTTCTCTAATTCCGTGCACATTTTATACATCTCTTGACCCGTTTGATATTAAGTTCTGATATCACCACACGTTGTATAATAAATGCTCATGAAATTTCCTGCCAAAAATGTTTGAAAATCTCTGAGATTTTTACATTGTCATTAGAGAAAAAGATTCTAAAACTCTTGACACATTAATTATGAAATTTATCCACCCTCGATAATTAAATTTTCATTTTTGTAGTTTGCCTCAACTAAATTGAGGGGGACTAATCGAGAACCCCCGGCATCCACATCCGTATGCACATCCGCCTGCGCGTCCACAGCCAGTTCTCAGTTATTAGTTGACATTGGGTCATCTATTTTTGTGTTCAGGTGCAGGTGCACTTTGAAGAGACTGACAGTGCGACATAAGATGGAGGTCACATGACCCATATTACACAGTTGACTGGCTTTTAAATTTTATGTCAAAAATCAGTTTTAACATACAAAGTGACATACAATCATATTACTTGGTTTGTAGATGCATCTCGCGGAGTAACACAGCCTCCCACCAAAATAAGGTCACTTTGACCTACTTATTGCACTTCATTGCCTTAGGTTAAGTTTTACGTCAGAGTTCAGTTCTCCGATACCAAGTGACCTTCATATATATTACTTGCTGTAAGGTTGCATCTCTGGGAGCTACAAAGCCACACACCAAACTTAGTGGGGGGAAGAGACGAGTTTATAATCATAGATTTCAGGTTAAAGTGATCAGACCTTTGAAGTCTCACGTTTAAAAATGAAAATTTAATTATCTTGAGTTGATAAATTTCATAATCAACTGGTCATCGTTGTAGAATCTATATTTATCCTTTTTCAAAAAAATTTTAATTTTTGCTATGGTAACGTTGTTTCCATTTATTTTTTGTTGTTTGAAGCACTGCCTGTATTTTGCCATATACAAGTATATGAATATTATAAACTCTAAAACTGCCCCATGATCAAGAAATCAGTGAAGCAACTTGAAATTAAAAAAAATGTTTTCAGAATATGTATTTCAACCTTGAAAATTTATAAAAAGGCTCAGTCTGTATGATTTTAGAAATTTATATATGAATTAAATTATGACATATGGTAAATGTTAAACAGGAATACAGATGAAATATATATTTAAACAGATTTATTTTTAGTGTCAAATACCTTATTTATAGCTTCCACATATACCAATCCTGCATGCAGCTCCAAAAATACACTTTACAAAAGGACAAGATGACTGGATTTTAGAAGCAGTAGAAGGATTACAAGGTTTGTCTTATCAATATTCATTCAACATGAATTTATACATTGGCTAGTAATAATATATGGTTATTGCATAAATTATTTGTGAATAATGCAGATATAGACATGATAAAAATGCTGATGTGTATTTGTCCATCCATCCATAACTTTTTGTAAGCTCTCTTACATCTACATTTCTCAACAAATTTTAACGAAATTTATGTCTGTTTAGATCAGTATTAATGTTCTCATGGCTAATTCTAAAATCAGCTCCGAATGATTAATTCCTTAGTAAAAATATTGAAAATTGAAATTTTGGTATTTTCATGTCTACATTTCTCAACAGATTAAAATGAAATTTTATGTCAAAGGTTTAAAGAAACATTCTCTCAGACAAGTTCCAAAATCAGCTCCTAAATTAATTTTGTTGGCGTTATTCTCCTCGGAACAGTAATAATATGAAATGACTTTACATTAATTTTTTTAAAAATTGGGAATTTATATAGAAACCTATGGGAAAAATCGAAGGTGAAGATTAATTATTTTCACTGACTATAGTTTGTTGTTAAGACTTCAATTCAGTAAAACTTATTTACTTATAATTTGCAACTCCTCTTCAGCCTGTGACTGATGAGAGCAGACAAAGGCAAAACAAGTGTTTGAAAGAACACTCAAACCTAAGTTATCTTCAGTATTATTATGAAATGGTTAAGAAATGCACTCCATAATTCCTATTATTTACCTAAGTGGGTTTAGCATTATTACTGCATGGTGTTATGTCTACCACTATTACTAATTACTGGTACATTACTTTTTAGAAGGATAATGAACAGACCAGGCTTGGAACAGACGTACCGACCATTATTTTTCAGTATAAATAGATATAAATGCATAGTTGAATACTTTGTATCATTTAATAGATATTTTATAATAATGATAATTTTATTAGTACCATTCATCATTTAAATAGAATATGAGCTGTTAAAAAGGGCATAAAATGACTTAAATGTACAAAATACACGAGCTGAACAAGACCAATACAAAATAAAAATAAAAAAGTTAAAATAGTATAAAGTAAATATTGCCCAGCATTTCAACCAGTATGGTCTTGATGACAAGCATGAAAAAATGAAAAGATATTGATTCTTAGAAACCCAGAGCAAGACTGAGTCTGTACATAAAAAAACAATAAGAAATTTTATTTGACGTTCAAAGCAAGCTATGTCATTAGTAATACTTTATTTGATCATTTGAAATAGTTGCTTAGGCTGATAAAATAATGAATCCTGGTCCTTGGCTGTCATGCTCCTTTTTGTAACCTTGGCTACTATTTACACATAGTCAAAGCTAGACTTATTGTAATACTAGTACTTTAAAAAGAAATTACAACCATTTATAGAATTTATTTGTAGAATTTAAAAATTATGAAAAGCCAGTTTTTGGACAAAAAAGGGACTGACTTTTAAGCTGTGATTTTTTTACATGTTAATTGATAGCTGGTTTTGTAACTTTCTGGAAAGATAAATAGGTTTATATTGTAGATAATATCACACTATACTTGTATCATCACTAGCCAAGGTTACGATTCACTTCTCTTCACCCTTGGCAGATAGAGCCAGAATTTGTGAACCATGCACGGCGACATCTGGCAGCTGAAAGTAGTCACAACATCTCTGATTACATCACTATTGACCAATGAACACTGCACTGTTCGACTTTGTAAAAAGTGAACACACAAACGTACTTTGGCATTTCATCGTCTGAACAAGGCAAATAACCCAAACCTCGATAAGTTGATTAAACACAGTAAACTGACTGTAAATATTGTTCTTTTGTGTTCTGGGAGCAAAGTCTCGTTTCATAATCTGCAATTTGACAAAGCATTTCACCATATTATTTGTATGATTTGTATACATTGTTGACATGTGATAGGGTTTTTCTGATTGGTGCAGCTGGTCTCAGCTGCATCCAATAAAAATAAGTAATACACTGACACGAAATTCTGGCTTAATCTGCCAAGGGTGAAGAGAGAGAGGCAAAATCGTAACCCTCACTTAGCAAAGATGACTATACTTGATACAATGAGAAGTATGATTTTCTGTGTTATTTTTTTTGTAAGAAGATATTGAAGGTATACTAGCTTCTTTGAACGTCATGTTATGTTTTTTTTTTTACTTTAAAGAACAAAAGTCAATTTCACATGATGCACTGCCAGCAGGAAATGTGGCACATGGTTTAGTCTGGTCACATTATTCAGGATTTTTGCAGTATGTTCTTCCAGGTAAGTTTTAATCCTTTTTGTAACAGTTGATATTGAAAACCAAGACCTCTGCAGCAGTCAACAGAAGCAAATTTGAACCCATCCAGCGTGGAAGAGGTTATCTTTTTGAATCTGTTATTATTGCAGTCTTTGATGTTGAAATTACTTATAATGGACAAAGGGGTTATACATGGAATAGATATGAAAAACATTAATAATTCTAAGAAACGTGAGTTCTCAAACATTTGTTAAAACCAACAATTAGTTAGCAGTAATTATAGATTTAAACACATTTTCCAGAGTTTATTGATGCATAAACTGGACCAATTCATTCACAAACAAACTATAAAAGTCCAAAGGATTTTATGTAATGTTTATGAGTGAACGAGTCAAGTTTATACATCATTAGAATATAACCTAATTTTTCGACCAATGAGAAAAGAGATATTGAACCATTAAGTGCACCACTTGATCATTAACATACATTTGAACCTCCCGACGGGAGTACAATAATCTCGTTTTAATGATTAAGTATTGCAGTTTTATGGCAGGATGACATGTGATGAGATTGGGCAATCTGAAAACTCAAAATTACATTGTAATATAAAAGACAACATAGTAGACAGTTTTATTACATTAAACATGTTAAAACTGTTTTGCATTTTAAACAAACAAAATACAATGTAAGTACCAGTGCCAGTAATTATTTTGGAATACTTAACATGAAAACGGTTAAAATGTTGCGAAAAATCCAGTAAACAAGTACGAAAAGTAAACTATAGGAAATTCATGTTCCACTTCTATCTTTTTTCCACCTTTAAAAATCAAAATTTTTTGTACACTTTCCAGTACATCTAGTTTCAAAATTATGCTGCAAACCAGCGATTATTTAAACCAGCGATTATTTGAATTAGGGTATTAGGAGGGTAATCTGTTCTATCTGGCATGTTTTCTTTGGCAATTTTTGTTCCTGTTGGATTTTAAGTTCTCCTTTTGTTACTGGTGCCGCAAAACTATCACTCTTTTCCGGCTGTGGTATTTCTTCAACAAATAACTGCTGTATTGGGATATTTAGTAATTGGAAAAGAGAAATATTCTTAAAAGCTTTATATTTTAGAAGGTGGAAGACCTGGATGCTTTATACTTTGTATATAGATGCCTTATGTTACGAAGTTTCCGTCTGTCATATGTACATTGTCCTTGACCTCATTTTCATGGTTCAGTGACTACTTGAAAAAAAAATTAAGATTTTTTGTAATGTTAATTTCTCTCTTATTATGAGTAAAAGGATAACTATATTTGGTATGTGCGTAACTTGCAAGGTCCTCATCCCTGTCAGACAGTTTTCAATTGACCTCGACCCCATTTCAAGGATCAGTGAACAAGGTTAAGTTTTGGTGGTCAAGTCCATATCTCAGATACTATAAGCAATAGGTCTAGTATATTTGGTGTATGGAAGGATTGTAAGGTGTACATGTCCAGCTGGCAGGTGTCATCTGACCTTGACCTCATTTTCATGGTTCAGTGGTTATAGTTAAGTTTTTGTGTTTTGGCCTGTTTTTTGAATGCTGTATGCAACATGTCTACTATATTTGGTGTATGGAAGGATTGTAAGGTGTACATATCCAACTGGCAGGTGTCATCTGACCTTGACCTCATTTTCATGGTTCAGTGGTTATAGTAAAGTTTTTGTGTTTTCATGTTCAGGTCAAAACTGACTGCCATAATGTAGAATGAATAACATGCACCTGCTACAATGACATTTTGATGTAATTTACGGAATAATAGAATAGACCATCAAAAATTAGGTTATATTCTCTACTGGTAAAGAAAATCTTATTGGCTAAGAAGGGGCTCATTCACTGACGCTTGCTCTGCACACTTCTTACCCATTAAGATTTTACTTAATATATTCTAACTATAACATAAATTCCCCAAAAATGTGTTTAATTCTTATAATTCTTTAACTATGTTTTGAAAATATACCTTTGTGGGTTTTCAGTTTGCATACATTCCATTGATATATAGCAGGCATGAATATATATCAGACTTTACAGTAAATATAGTCCAGTCAATCTAGCATAAATTTGACCCTAACCTTAAAGTAATTGCAAAAGAAGATTTTTAAGTTTTAATCTTTAGCATTATACCCCAAATATACAGAGAAAAAAGTCTAACAAAATCTAACTTGTGGAAGACTAAAAAATCACGATTTTAAAATTACTATGGAGATTTGCACTAAAAATGGGAGATAACTCTGCAAAAAAGGCAGAAATATCAATAAAAATTGATACAAAATTATAACTTTACCGCTTCTATTCAGCAGAATGTATTGATTCTTGATATTTTATCCGTCTTTAGAGTATAACAAACAACTCTAAAGGTTTTTTCATATCTTTTATCAAGCTACAACCTAGATTTCGTAATTCATTAGTTGACCATTTATTAAATTTTTCAACATGTCAAGGTAAAGAATCTCAAATTTAATAAAAATGATTAAGTACATATTCTTCTTTTTGTGGTTTAAAGTTTCCTTAAACAGGGTAGATGCTGAACAAATATAATTTACAGATATAAACAATACCAAATTTTCACAATATTTTTTCAAAATGGTCACAAAGCCGCAAATTTGCAATTTCTTTAATGAAAAATGTGCAAAAAAAAATAAAAATACCAATAACACTTCAGTTTTGTACATTTCATGAGCAGAAGATTATATAATATAGTCAAATACGAACTTATAACCCCATCAAAGTATCATACTTTACATGAATTTTTAAAAAATCTACCAAAAACTGACAAAAAAAAAAAGACTAATTTTTGGGGAGTTATCTCCCCTTTCCAATGTTAATTTCCATAGGAAATTAAAAATGCTGATTTTGAGTTTTCCTCAAGTTAGATTTTATGGGACTTTTTTCTGTGTATATTTGGGGCTTAATGATGTAGATTAGAACTAAAACATTTTCTGTTGCAATTAGTTTGAGGTTAAAACTTAGTTTGACTGGACTAATATGGAATCAACACAAGTAAAATATGATGTTCACAAATTAAAAGAAATGCATATAAATTATAAAGAATAGACATTGATATTTTTCACTTTAACATGTTTTGTATAATTCAAGTTCCCATATTGTAAATGTTGGTTACAAAAGTAGTCTTGTTTACATCGTCTGTCCAAAAATTCTATATCTGAAGCACTGATAAGTAATCGTAGTAAAGGATTATTATAATGCAAAAGAAACAGTATTTTAGATTAATTTTTGACACAACATCCCTACAAATACTTGACAAGTTTAAGGAAAGTATTAATGCATATATTCGTGTTCTTTTGAAGAGTTACAGTGGAGAAAAATAGATACAAAAAATCAACTATACATGTAATGTTTAAAAGTATATGAAACTATATACTGAGATTGTTGGGAAAATAGAATTTCAAATAGTATTTTCAAACAAAATTTATGAAAGAACATGTACTTTGTTGATTATTTTTCAGATATATACTACATATATAAATATACTATTATTTTATCAGAAATGAATTAAATTGAATTTTATTTTACTTTTACAGAACTAAAGAAGAAATTAGAAGGATCAGAATGGTATCAGACTCAGTCAGAAGACGTTAGGAATAAAGTTTCATGGAAGCTGTATGAATTGGTACCGAGGAGTTGTACTTGTAAATTTGATCTTCCACTGGAGGACAATAACATAAAAGAAGTAACTACAGTATTCGAAAAAAAGATTAAAAGAGCTGGAAATGAAAGATTAATCAAAGTTAAATTATACAGTGTAACAGATGGCCAAGAGGTAACAAAAATCTATAAAAATGATTATATTAGAAATGAGCAACTGTTTTTTCATCATACATATGAGGATGTTTTATGATAACTTATGATTTGAAAATTACGCGGCGGCGTAAACTTTTGTAAAACTTTAATTGCTTTGCACATGTAATACCTACAATTAATATTTATGGTCCACAAGGTAGCTTCTCATATAAGGTTTGCCGCAGTATACTTGTCTTGTGACCCTGACCTCATTTTTATGGTTCACTGACTTCATAAATATGAATTTAAAATCCGCATCCAAGTTTCGTGGTTAAATCCATTTCTCAGGAACTGTAATACCTAGGCCAACCATATTTGGTCTATAGATAGTTATTAGTGGGTACATGCCAGTCTTACACCTGGCTTGGTGCCTTGACCTCAATTTCATGCTCGAGTGATTTGTCAATTTTTCATGGTTAAGTCCATTTCTCAGAAACTGTAATACTTTGGTCAATAGATAGTTCTTGGTGGGTACATGTCAGTCTGACACCTGTCTTTTGACCTTGACCTCAATTTCATGCTTGATTGACCTGCGTCACATTTTGTGGTTAAGTCCATTTCTCAGCAACTGTAATACCTAGGCCAACTATATTTGGTCTATAGATAGTTCTTGGTGGGAATATGCCAGTCTGACACTTGTCTCTGGACCTTGACCTCAATTTTATGGTTGAGTGACTCTCATCCAAGTTTCTTGATTAAGTCCATTTTTCAGCAACTGTAATACCTAGATCCACCGTGTTTGGTCTATTGATAGTTCTTGGTGGGTACATTCGAGTCTGACACCTTGCTTGGGGAAATGACCGCAATTTCATGCTTGAGTGACTCTGTCACATTTTCGTGGTTAAGTCCATTTCTCAGCAATTAGAGTAACTAGACCCACCATAATTGGTCAATAGATACGGCTTGGTGTGTACATGTCAGTCTGACACTTGCCTTTTGACCTCGACCTCAATTTCACACTTGAGTGACCTGTGTTACATTTTCGTGATTTAGTCAATTCTCAGAAACTGTAATACCTAAACCAACAGTATTTGGTCTATTAATAGTTCTTGGTGGGAATATGCCAGTCTGACACTTGTCTCTGGACCTTGATCTCAATTTTATGGTTGAGTGACTCTCATCCAAGTTTCTTGATTAAGTCCATTTTTCAGCAACTGTAATACCTAGACCACCATGTTTGGTCTATTGATAGTTCTTGGTGGGTACATGCCAGTCAGACACTTGTCTTTGGACCTTGACCTCAATTTCATGGTTGAGTGACTTTCATCCAAGTTTCTTGATTAAGTCCATTTTTCAGCAGCTGTAATACCTAGACCCATGATGTTTGGTCTATAGATAGTTCTTAGTGGGTTACTGGCAAGTTTGTCACCTGTCTCTGGACTCTGACCTCAAATTCATGCTTGAGTGACTTTGTCACATTTTCGAGATTAGGTCCATTTCTCAGCAACTTTAATACCTAGACCCACCATATTTGGTCAATAGATAGTTCTTTGTGGGTACATGTCGGTCTAACATCTGTCAGCTGAACTTGACCTGAATTTCATGCTTGAGTGACTTAATATACAGTTTCATGATTTAGTATTTTCTCAGCAACTGTACTACATTTGTAACTAGACCCACAGTATTTGGTTGATTAAAGTTCTTAGTATATACCAATTTAATATCTGACACCTTACCTTTGACTTCTATTTCATGCTTGACTGACTTGTTTCACGTTTTGGGATAATATCCATTTCTCAGCAACTGCAATACATAGACCAACCATATTTGGTCTATAGATAGTGCTTGGTGGGTACATACCTGTCTCAGACCTGTCAGCTCGCCTTGGACACAGTTTTAGGCTTGAATGACATACATGAGATTTTTCAGACAAATTATTGCCTGACCATTAATATTTCTATTAATGCATTTTCCTTTGACTTGCAATTTCGGGTATCAGATAATCATTATTCTGTGTCCATGTGCATACTCAGATGAGACATGTAGTGTCCACTCTTGTTAAAATTCAGCGTCTTTTCCCTTGTTCCGCTGTGCTCCACTCGAGAAAGACGTGAATTTTAAAAATTTGTTGAAGATCTTCAGTTTTCACTTTGAATTTGTGCAATAGCCTATTATTCTTTTAATCTGTAATTTCAGACATTTTACTGCATGTGTGAGTATCCATCTGTATTATCCACAATGAAAACGATGGAAGACAATCATCTGGCTTCATTTTCTCATAATTATCCTGGTAGAGGTGATAGAGAAGGGACAGTAAGTGCTCCATTTACAACAGATGACAAGATCTTACAGCTTGGAAGATTTTATTATACAATGAATTCTGTAGTGAACCACTTTCCCGAATCTGCAGATAGAGCTCGAATTTTACTTTTCAAAGGTAAAGTTATGTGTATTTTCCTTTGAATTGACTTGTCTCATGGGATAGAAATTTGTTGTGAATATCATTGCAAAATAATATTCAAAATTTGTTACTGATTGGAAATCAAAGATGACTGACACTGCAGGTGGACTTAGTTAACATTGAATTGTGTTTTTGTCTTTAAAAATCCATTTGAGCAATACAGGCTTCTTGAAGCCTTTACTGATTGGATCCCTTTAGAATTTGAGAAAATGTTGCTACTCTGCAAATTCTAAGATGTACTTCTATTTGATATTTAGTAGAAAAAAATTTAAATGATATAAATCCAAGATGAAAAAGTAAACAGAAAATACTGTATGCCTTCATGTTACTGTTGGATCTTCCCCTTTATCTGGAGGCAATGAAAAGTTCACTCATTAAAGGCTGCATTATTCACCTATTATCCGTACATGAAATCTCCATGCTGTTTGTAAATTTCCATAGATTTCCATGGAATACAGTGTATTTTTATTGAATTATGGATTTTTCTCCGTGTTCATCAAATTACAGAAAATTCTCATTAGTGAAAACTCTGCAGATCTCTGTTGAGAGATTTCTTATGTCAACAAAAATCTGCAGAGAAACATGGAAAACAGTTGTCTAAAATAATTGTGTAAGGAGATTTGTGGAACTTGTAAAAGCTTAAGCTTGGAATATGAAAAAGAGTGGAGATTTGTATTTTGCAAATTCATAACTGACTCTGAGATTGAGCAATAATTAGAATCAACTCTACTGTACATGCTTCAGGACCATAAGTTATATTATAAGAATGCAGAATTTTATTCACTTGAAATGGCAGAACAATGCTGATCTATGTTTAACCCCCCGTTTTGGTATTTCTTAATATTTTGCACACACCTGGACAGTTTTGTTTGTTTGTTAAGTTGCGGTTTTACGCCGTTTTCAGCACAATTGGCTATTTCACGGCGGCCAGTTTTTATTGGTGGAGGAAGCCAGAGTACGTGGAGAGAACCACCGACCTTCGGTAGGAAAATTGACAATCCTTGTCAATTAAGATCGAAGTCGAACGCACCCCCTCCACAGGTGAGATTCGAACTCACAACCTCAGCGTTGACAGGCTAGTGATCATTAGTAGTCATGACGAACTACCTAGACCACTCGGCCACCGAGGCCTCCACCTTTACAGTAACTGAGCCAATACAAACCTAGAACTATCTGCAGAGTGAAACTAATACCTCCTGCCCCACTCAAATCGATGAGATTCATTTTGTACATTGTAATTTTACCAACATGCTCTAACTTGCATATGTGTACAAATTCCCACCAAAAAATTAGTTCAAGGTCAGGTGACATATCAGACTCCCATCTACACCATACAGACTAAATATTGAAATGTATAGATGTGCTATCACTTATAGTAACTGACAAACAGACCTTATCACAAAAACTGACACAAATTTTTCATACATGTAGTAAGTAAACCATGAAAATAAGTTCAAGGCTTAGTGACATATGTCAGATTGACGTGGCCATTCAGACCAAATATCATTGGTATTTGAAAAGTAAGAAAAAGATTTTTCTTCAGATGATGATGAAAGGAAAAAGAAGCTCTCGGAAGTTTTGATTGAGGCCATAAAGGAAGATTTACCACAGTCCAAAAGGTCAAAAGTATGTGTAAGAAAATAATAACAATGGCATGTTAACTTGTTTGTGCAGACACAATTTTTGAAATCTGTCTTTTTTGATATGCAGTCAATCTATGATGAAATTAAAAATGATAAGGGAGTTGACATCACAAGAAAGTGTGACACACAGACAGATGGACAGAAGTGCACATGGATAAAGAAAATTACAATTTCCCCAAACTTTCTTTTGAAAGTATGGGGGTAAATATGGTTCTTTGGAAAGTACTTCTTTTGATGTGGAGAGTACTTTCAATTCTAAAATTTAAAAAAAAGTTTAAAAAAATTTCTTTCAAACTACATGTCTATAACAAGTAGATGGAAAGTTATTATACTGTGAAAAGTAAAGTCCTTATTTGCCAAATGAAAAAAAAAGAAAAATTTGTAAATTCTTTTTTACAGGAAGCTGTAACACAGTCACCCCAGCTTGAAAAATTGGAATCTGTAGAAAATGAATTTGATTATCAATACAATGTGTGTATTGCCTGTTCAGATAACCCAGAGGATGAGGCAAAAGCAAAACAAATTGCTGAATATTTAAAATCTAAGCAGATTGACAAAATACTTGAAAGCGATGAAGGCCTTGTTGGTAAAACTTGGGCAGCAAAGTTGAAAGCAGAAGTGCAGAAATGTCGCTGGTTTATTTTCCTCCTCACCAAAGATGCCATGCATAATGAAAAATTAACATTTAGTGTACTAGCAGCAGTCAGCGACAGTATTTATAGAAGAAAAGTAAGAGTAATTCCAATAGTTGATAGATCTGAGGATTTGTACATACCTGAAGCACTGAGATGGGTCACCTACATTCCATTTGATGAGAATCCTGATCAAGATAAAAGGAAAGATTTGAAAAGTCTTTATAGTATTGTCAGTGGTAAATATTTTAAATGTTTTGTCTCCTGCTGTAAAGGTAATGTGTAGGCTTCAGTTCTTTTTTCTTTTATTTAAATTTTTTTAAAAGTGGTAAGTCATCTGAAATAATTTATTCATTGATTTGTCGTAACTTTTGTTGGAGATTACAGAGCCACCATTATTTTTGCTTTAGTTATTCATGCAAAATAACAGGATTTTTTGTAATTGGTCTGTCCATCAATTCTCCATGTTATTTTAGTCTTGAAAACTGATTATTCATTTTTAATCCAGCACATTTTTTTTGTGTACACTTTAATTCCTTCTGATGTGCAGTTAGGATTAGAATTTTGGAGTCCATTTTTCAGATACTTGAATAATGAATCCTTGTTTTTCTTTTTTTTTTTTGTTCCAACTGCATCCTTTTGAAATAGTACCAAAGGGTTATAACATTAATATTGAGGATTTTCCGAATATTGTCCCATTACATGAACTTGCTAGTGCAATATATCATTTTACAATGGACAATATTTCTAAATATGAAATCAATATCACAACCCTTTTATTGTGTGGCAAGATATTTTAGATGTCAAATAATTGTATTTACCACATCAGTGACATCAGTTTTTACAGAATAATTACACCTTATATAAAAATCGTGGATTCTGATTGGTTGATTGCCAGTGTAATTTGCATATCTTAGCAATTTCAACGAACTTCTCTGGATAAACATTATTTTTCAGTTCTACCAAGGTATATGCAAAACATCTACTCTTTTACCCTGTATGTACACTTTTTACTCTCTAGAGCCTATTAGCACACTAAAATTAAATTTGGAACACTTCGGAAAGTGTGATCTCTCTTTGTAAGGTACAAAAGTCGGTTGTTGTAGATGCAGGTGGCATCCTGCAAAGATTTGTGATAGCAGTATCAGCATAACATGTATGCAATTCCTTTAATATCTTCTGGATATTCAGTGTAAGTAAACAGATACAGAATGACTGGGAAGGGTATATGCAAAAAAATACCAGTCTTGAGTCTAAAATTTTACTCTCTCTCGACTGGTATTTCTTTACATATACTGTTCCCAGCCATTATATATCTGTTCAATACTGCATGCCAAATTTTGATTTCCTTCTTCATGGAATATTACAATATATATAACAATAATATCCCTTACTCTGTGTGGATAGTAGATTTTGAATTATTAAATTCACTGAATGAGACCACTTATTTTGGACTTAAAGTGATAACATTTGACAGACCCCTCACTTCCCCTCAAAGTTGATGTTTTGTTTGATCAATGTTATTTGTAAGATTATATATTACTGTTAATACAAAGTTAAATGCATTTTTATAGTGTTAATGTATAATCTTTTACTAGAAATATTTAATGGCTCACACATGTTTATTGTGTGAAGATTGTTACTGGTGGCTATACCTGAAATTAGTTTATAAATATTCACTTTATATTGCTAATTATAGGTAGGGATATCCAAATGGAGACACAGATGGTATTGCCTGCAGGTGATGTTGCATATGGTCTGGCATGGGGATATGTTTCCAATTACTTGGACAGAATATTGCCAAGTAGGTTTTATTATCCCTGCAACTTGACAGTGTGCTCATTCAGTTACAGAATTGTATTTCGTTGCTGACCATTATTTAAAAATTCAGAACTGTTTTCAGTTGCTTACCAACATTTAAAAAAATTCATGAGAATTATTTGTCATAATCAAAAACTATCCATAACTCTCACTCATTTAACGATAATTTTATCCAAAATATTACTTTTTAGAATGGAACTATAAAGTGACACCAACCAAAATTTGAAAACAAGAGAATAAAACAACATTATTTGTTTATATTTAATTACAGCTATGATTTCTTATCAGCAATTCCAGAAGGGACATCAGTTTTGTACTACGTCTTTCCAGTGTGTGTCTGTCCTATTCTTGAAGTTTTCTGCAATGTTTTTTATAACTCCTGAATCAACTTTCACGGAAGTTTAAAGGAAATGAGAGTAAAGATTCTATGCAATGTTCATATTTCCTTTTTACTATTAAGACGGAAAATGTAAAATTTATTTGGGCGAGCTTTAGAAACATGAGAAAAGGGGAGCTTTAGCAAGCCTTTTCCCCATGTTTCGCAGCGAGCCCAAATAAATTTTATATTTTCCGATAGTGACTTTGTATCTTGCAATCCCTTTTTATGCCTAAAATGCCTTAAATTGAAGTTGAAATCAAACTGCAGTGAAAACACAGGAAACGGCACGACGTCATCTGGTACATTTACTACGCTTCTCACACTTCATGTAAGCAAGTACCAGTAGACTTTATTAGGTCATTGACCTAATACAAATAAAGTTTATTCTACCCCTGTTGTTAGAAATGGCTTGATTGCAGGATAAAAAGAAATATTTTACTGGTAAAGCCATAGTTACTTTAGACTTATGTCTGTTTATTCATTTGTGATCAGACATCTTACTTGAAAACAAGGAAAATAAATGGAAATGGTGAGCTGTCAAAA
Organism: Mytilisepta virgata; assembly: GCA_028015205.1. Lineage (NCBI taxonomy): Eukaryota > Metazoa > Mollusca > Bivalvia > Mytilida > Mytilidae > Mytilisepta > Mytilisepta virgata. The sequence goes on along the minus strand of CM051518.1, from coordinate 46,594,124 downwards.
GGGGCATAAAACGAATTAAATGTATAAAATACACAAGTGGAACAATACCAAATATAAAATCGTAAAAAAAAAACAAACTAAAAAGTTAAAATTACCCAACATTTTGACCAATTTGGTCTTGATCACGAGCATGTAAAAAGTAAATATACAAAGGTATTGAATCTTTGAGAGACTAAAAATTATTTTCTGCTCAAGGCATTGTCTGTATTGTCTTCCCACGTTAACTGTCCTTAAAATGGTTAAGCGGACGTCTGACAAGCTGTGACCAGGCAATCGAAAGTGATTGCCAACTGGACAATCCGTTCCATTCTTTATCAAACATAAATGTTCCGCAATGCGGTCACCAAGGCGATGACATGTCTCTCAGATATATACCTTATCGCAATTCGTACAGAAGATTGCGTAAACCAAATTTAAATCAGAACAGATACATGTATACCCATTTTGAATAATATATTAGTTGTCAGGGCCCAAGATCTCATTAGTATCCATGGTGTAGGGGCATGTCACACATCTGGACATTTCACATGGCATGATTTCCCGGTAGTCATTTTATTAATTTGATATAGGTTACACTATACATCATAATATTTTTCAGAGGTGCTTGAAGGAATTAAACCAGCATTTTGTAAGAAAACAATCTCAAGTTATAGATGTCCAGACAAACTATATATTATTATCCCAAAAAGTTGTTCTGCTCCTGAGGAATTGTATGAATATAAGGAAAATCAAGGAAGATTAGTAAATGTGATGAAAACAGATGAGGTCTTTCCATTTGGACCAGTCAGAGGCTTCTCATGTAATATTTACAAGATTTCAGACAGTAAGGTAAGATATATAAATATCTCTTTTCCAACGAACTGTTACATTTTTGCCATAACTTCACATTTGGATTTTGGTAAAGAAATGCCTACAAAATTCCTGAGGTGAACATTAAACTTTAACTAGCCAAGAAACAATCAGTGAATAAACATGTTCCTAGCTGACAAAAGAATAGGCTCTTTATACAATAGTGTGTTTTATTTTCTGATAATCCTACAGACTGGATCATTATTTTTACACAAGAGAAATCTACATGTACAATAATCAAAGCAGTTTCAGTTCTTTGGGGGAAGACTCAGAAGAAAATTGTTGATCAAAATCTTTATCTGTTGGTCATGATTGAAAAAAATGATGAAGAATTGGTCATCCAGTATAATTCTAAAAGATGAACTGTCCATTACACGTGAATTCTTCTCAAAATAATCATTTCATTACTGAGTCATTTAAGCAAGTATTTCCTTATTGTTTTATGTCTGGACATAATCAGAAGCTGAACACATGTATTCTTTAAGGGAACTATCTGATAACCTATTGGTAGGGAATTCCCCCTAAAATATTGTACTTGATAATTGAATACTTCTTCCAGAAGAACACAACTACAAATGATTTGAAGATATTATACATATTTAGCTGTAACTGAAAATGTGAGAGAGTTAATTTGAACAAAAATCCCATGTCCCTGTTAACTGAAAAGGTTACCACAAAAATAATTAAAATGAAGAAAAGCATTCTTTAATATTTTTTTTGCTGTAACCTGCTTTACCTTCAGATACAAATAAAAGGTGTTTTGAATGAGTTAATTATTTTCCCTGCTTTTATTATTTGAAAAAGCATTTAATGTTAAAAATATTTTATAACAACAACATTATCTACATGTCACAATATAAGCTTGAAATATACTACCAACCATAAATAAGATATGACAATTTAAATGAAGGTGGTTTTTTATCATTTTGTGTCACCAGTTGCGTAAAATGGTATGAGATACCCTCTTTCAGTTAAAAATAAAAGATGAATTCAATTAGAGTTCTACAACAAAATCTTATAACAATAATTAAACACATGGATAACAAATACTTGTACCTTAATATATAATACTGTTATTTCCTAATTGCTCTTGACAAATTTAGAACACAATTGTTCATACAACATGTATAAGAACATTACAAAAGTTTGGAAGGCAGCTAGCACATGGCAGTTTTTATTTTTGAAGGTCTTGAACAAGAGAAAAGGCGATCAAATATGCTTCTAAATATTAAATCTCAAGTTCTTTCATAAAAGGAAAGTTCCCCAAAAGTAGTAAGCTAACAAATATATATGTGTCCAATTGACACTACATGCCCCACCAATGATGTAAGTATTTAGTATATAGAATTACATTTGTATATTGTTGACTTTGAAGCACCAAACGATAGGGTAGATGAAATACAATCTGTCAGTACTTCATGAAGACCTACCTTCAACCTGAACCTTAACCTGAATTCAAATATTGAAATTCTATAAAGAAATTCAAAGTAGATGACCCATGACCTCAAGGTCACAGCATCCGTTTCACATCAAAATGATGCTATTCATATCACAAGCTATCCATGTACTAAGTTTCATGATGATACCATAACTCCTTCATGAAAAACTACCTTAAACCTAAATCTTAACCTGGATTCTAGTATTGAAATCCCATAAAAAAATTCAAAGTCGATGACCGATGACCTCAAGGTCACAGCATCCATTTCTCATCAAAATGCTGCTTTTCATATCACAAACTATCCATGTACAATGTTTCATGATGATACCATGCCAACTGCATACATGTAATTCTTTGAAACCATTTGTCAGACATTTTACTGCAAGAGGGCATACTCTTTGAATTACTACCCATATTAACAGTGAAATAAATTAGGTGTAAGAATGGAAGAATGATAGGGATTTTATTCAATTTTATTGTAGGATCTGTATTTTGTTGGTCAGTATGCAGCTCCTGTCACATGTTTAGATGAGATGAGAGGATGGGCTATTGCTGGTGTTACAGAAGAAACCATGTCAACAGAAGCTGAAAGGTTCTATAAAATAGTTAGCAGTTTAACAACACAGGCTATTCCTAAAAAGGCTGATTTTGTGGAATTCATCTTCTTTGATGGTAAGAAGCTGGTTATTGACTATTTAATCTGTGACTAGAACATGATGTTGGATCGACTAATTAGCTCATTAAGGGTCCAGTGTGAGCTATTGCTATCAATTGGCGTCCGTCACCTGTTGCCCGTCAGCAGCAATGTTTTAAAAAAATTTCTTCGGAAACCACTGTGCCAATTGAAACCAAACTTCATGAATGGTCCCCTTTGAAAATTGTATTTGACAGCCCAGACCTCCAAGCAATATGCTACTGATTTTAAAAATAGAAAAATCAGAGGTAAAATATAAAAATCTTCTTCTATGAAATTACTGGCCCACTATAACTCAAACCATGATAGATCTTATGTGTTGGTATTTTAAAACTGCATCCAATGGCCATACAGGCAACCAAGATGCCACCGCCAAAGCCAGTCTTACGATGTAGTTTAACATAGGACCCTTTTGGAAAATTCAGTTAAAGTCTTCTTGTCTGAAACAATCAGCCAGTTGAACAAAACCTGACAGCAATGGTCCATAGATAGTCACCTTTCAACCTTACAATTTTTATGTTTAATTAACCAACAAAAGATTGTCTAATAATTCTAACTTTTAGACTTTCAAAGTGCAAAAAAATCCATTCCACGAACTGAGGTGTCCAGACAGTAGAACCCTTTCGAAAATTCATTGAAAGATCTTCTTGTAAACAAAACAGTCAGTCCTTCTCTAAAATTCATTGAAAGATCTTTTTGTAAAAAAAAAACAGTCAGTTTGAACCAGACTTTGCAGCAATGGTCCATAAGTTGTCCTGTTAAAAATTGTGTTTCATGACTTAATATGGCAGCCAAAACCAAACTCATTTTAAAGCAGGCCCCTTTTGGAAAATTCAATGCAAAGATCTTGTTTGAAACCATAAAGCCAATTGTAACCAAAATGGAGCATATATTGTCCTTTTTAAAAATTTTATCCAATAACAGAAATTGCCAACCAAAATGGCTGACAAAAACTGAACTTACAAAAACATAGGACCATATGCAAGCATATTGTCTGAAACAACTGAGCCAGTTGAAACCAAACCTTGCACCAACAACCAAGATGGTGGCCAAAGCCTACATTAGTTTTTCATAGGACCCTATATGAAGATTCAATTAAAGATATTCTTGTCTCAAAACACTAAAAAAATTTGAGCCACAAATTATTCCAAAAACAATTACATATTAAACCGTCAGAAAGTCTGATTAAAATGAGGTTTTGTCTATGAAACATGTATTAATATTCAGTGAAGAGTAAGTACCGGTACAGAAAATGAAATCATTCAAATGGACAGTTTCTAAAGTGAAGACGTTAATTGAAATTGAATCAGCTAAATACCTTTTTGTGTCGCCTGCGGAAGGCAAGGTCGACACATAGGGATCACTATCTGTCGTCTTGCGTCTTGTGGCGTCTTGCGTCGTCACACTTTTCTTCTATCCTCAACTGCTCGTAAACCGCTCAAAGGAATTTGATGAAACTTTCTCTGTGCATTAACCTTGATGCACAGGTGTGCATATATATTTTATTTTTAAAAATTTTAAATTTTTTTTTTGTAAAAATTGACATTTTTGAAAAAAAAGGGGGGGCAAAACTTCTATCCTCAACTACTCTATAACCGCTCAAAGGAATTTGATGAAACTTTCTCTGTGCATTAACCTTAATGCACAGGAGTGCATATATATTTCATTTTTAGAAAATTTTAATTTTTTTTCCTAAAAATTAACATTTTGGAAAAAAAAGGAGGGAGTAAACACTTCTATCCTCAACTACTCCATCACCGCTCAAAGGAATTTGATGAAACTTTCTCTGTGCATTAACCTTAATGTACAGGTGTGCATATATATTTTATTTTTTAAAATTTAAATTTTTTTTTTGTAAAAATTGACATTTTTGAAAAAAAAAGGGGGGGTTCAAAACTTCTATCCTTAACTGCTTACAGCAATTTGATGACACTTTCTCTGTGCATTAACTTTAATGCAAAGGTGTGCATATATTTCATTTTTAGAAAATTTTAATATTTTTTGTAAAAATTGACGTCCGCAGGCGACACATGTCTTCCTTGGAAGACATACACATTTTTTAAAAACAAAATGGAGAAATTGAAACAAAAACAAAACAAAAAATTATGTTTGACAATTATTACCTGTATATCATTATATATTTCAGATAATAAAGAATCTCTGGCAGATATTATGCAAAGAAAGATTAGAGATTTTTATGTAAAGTCTATATGATCCATTAGAATCAAAACTTTTGAATCCATGTTATGAATATAATATTATCAGTTGTACAATGTATTTTTTTTATAATGCTCAGTGTGTCATGAAAGTTCATTTTGGTGTCACTTTATAAAGGCATTATGTTCATTAATTATTGATGAATTCAGCTTTATAGGTCATTTTAATTATTATATAATATTTTTCTACAAAATCTAATAGAAAATATACTATGTAATTGCAGCTTGGGAGAAATGTCAGTTCTTTATAACTATGTTATTTTTTTTTATACTTGTGAGTATATAAAACAGTGTTATGAATTACATTGAAATTACTCTTCAAGCCGGGTATAAGAAAACAAAAATAGTTATGTGAAGGCAATTTACTGAGTAATAATATAATGAAGGGGATGAAATTTGAATAATTGACCACTTTCCAAACAGACATCCATGTTATCTCCTCTGTAATCTGACTAAGACTAACAGGCCTAAAGTATGATTTGCGGTAGGTCAAATGGAAAAATCTAAATGTTTGGAAAAAAATAAATACCTCATCATAAAATTGTTCGGAATTTTGCTATCATGAAGGAATTTTGATAGTAAAGAATTTTAATGTTTGGATTTCCATATGTCTGGAATAAAACTTTAGCTCCTCTGATCCAAAGTGAAATGTGAGATATTGCCATTTCTCGGTGTCCATGATCTGTCATCCATCATTTAAAATATTTGGCCAGTTGAGGTTAAATTTGATAGAATGGCCCTCAGGTGGTCTCCTTTCAAAATTATATCCAGGGGTCTGGATTGTTCTCTCCTTACAAAATATAGAAAAATAAGTAAACAATAATTTTTTGAAATTTTCTCAACTTAATTTACTGAGACATAACTTCATGGGAATTGGTCTTTTTGTGGTTCCCATTCAAAGTTGTGTCTGGGGGCCTTGGTATATGCTGCCTTTACCAAAGATTTTTTAAAATCAGCAAAAATATGTTTGAAATCTTCTCTTCTGAAACAACTGAGGCAGTTGAGACCAAATTTTGCTAGAATGTATCTTAGGTACTCCCCTTTAAGAATTATGTCCTGGTCTGGTTTTTGGAGCCTTGATTTTCTTCAAAGTTACCTTATTTTATTGTTCTGTTGACACGAAAAGATTGTCATATTATTCAGCTCTCTGTATTGTCATATAGCAGTCAAACTCCAGTTTGAAGTTTTTACATATCATGTTCATTAATCACACTATAATCAATTTGTTACAACAAGCCTAAGCAATGTTTATTTATGCTATAAACAACATAACCTGTTCCTATGTATGAAGTACTACTTACATAGACTTCCTGAACATCAGGTTGTACACATGAATACAGGTAAAAATCTGCATATTTATTGCATGTCCACTCTACGGAATGGGTGGTATACTGGATTCACCTTGTCCGCCTGTTCAAACTGTTGTTACAGTTTGTAATGTTTCTATTTCAATGAGGGATCGTCCGAGTATCTTCTTAAGGCTGGTTTTCGTAAGGCCGACGAGTCTCTCCCAACATCCTCACCACGGAGCACCTTTCGGATTAAATCACCATTCAATTCCTTGTAATGAGAAAGTGTTCTGAATTTTGTCGGAATCAAAAAGTCTCTTTAATTCATTTGATGCAGAAACAAAAGTAGTGGCATTGTCTGTAACGATCACTTTTGGTAAGGATTTCCTGCTTATAAAGCGCCTAAAAGCAAGCATAAACAAGTCTTCCAAGTGGATTGCTCGAGTAGCGGGACATGTATCATTTTTTCTTAATTTGTAACATTAATAAAAAACAAAGTTCCAACATCTTCAACTTAATTTGAATATAGATTTTAATAACAAATTGGAACATATTAGTCAAATTTTAAACCCTAAATTAGAACTTTTACCTTATGTTTGCGACTTTATAAAGCAGTCATTGGCACTACGAAAATAAGGTCCACATTGGTCAGAGTTCATATTATAATTATAAAGATTTTTTTTTATTGTAAGCTGTTTGTTGTATTCATGTTCTTAGTGTTAATGTCTGTTGTGATGTATATATATTGAGGTGTTATTGTATTGTTTTGCTTTGACCCATATGGGTGTATTTTATGCAAATAAAGGATATGTAAATAAGCAAATTTTCGATAATGTTCTAGTTTTGTCTCTTATATGTAAGGCTCCTGTGAAATCTATTCCCGTGGCGGTGAAAGGTGATGCTTCTTGTAATCTGATTTTTGGAAGTGGAGGTGGGTACGGGATTGTATACGGCTTGTCCATTAAGGTTTCTACAAGTTACACATTTTCCAAGTATTTTTCGCACTTGATGTCGAATTCGAGGTATCCAAAATGTCTGTCTGAGATGAGTAATTGTCATGTTCACTCCAGAATGTAGAATACGTTCATGTGTATCGTTCACGATCAATACTAACAGATGGTGGTTAGGCGGTACCAAAATCGGGAATTTGGCGGAATCCGATAACGGGGCGTTCTGAATCCTTCCTCGACATCTGATAATATCGTTATCTTCTAAAAACAATTGTAATTGTCGTATGTCATAGTCTTGATATTTTGCTCGTCTGATTGCGTTTGAGTCGTAATGCGTTAACTTCCTCTGGATAAGCTGTTTCCTGACAACACTTGATCCACAGTAACGTTGACTTCTGAATTTTGGTCGTAGCAAAAAGTCCTTTTTCAATCGCATGTTTGACAATCTACAGTTTTTTGATGAAACGCATCAAATATGAAGTTACTCTTAAAAGTCTCCTATACGATCTATATTTCTCAATGTTCATGATTTTTTCGATTCTAATTGTCGGTTTTGAATACATCTGATTTTTCGTGTTGTTGATCTTCCTCGTAGTCATCATCTGTTATGATAGATAAAGCTGAAAGAGCCTGAGTTGTAATATCCGGGTACTTTGATACTTTTACAGGCTATTTTGGTCCTTTTCTCCATAATTCGCTTATAATGAATTGTTTTGCAGTCTACGAGTGAGCAAATTGGCCGGGTTACAATTTGTCGAACAATATTTCCAATTATATTTGATTTGTTAAATTCTTTATCTCCTTGATCCTGTTAGACACAAAACGCTTAAATATTTTTTTTCGTTTTAATCCATTGAAGTACTATTTGGCTATCTGACCATATCGTGATTTCATTACAGTCCAGGGTAGTTTGAAGATGTTGACACAGACGCGCTCCGATCACGGCGGCCATCATTTCTAATTGGGGCAATGTTAATTCCTTTACGGGTGCAACTCGTGTTTTTGCCATTAATAATGCGCTGTTCTGTTTGTCTTGAAGATAGGCTACCGCACCGTATGCCTTTGTACTAGCTTCTACGAATATATGCAATGATTTTTGTTTTTTCCACGTAGTAATGTCTCGGAAAAGAAACTTAAGTGGCGGCACTAATGTCCTTTGCTAAATTGCACCATTCTATATGAAGAATTTCCGGTAAGGGTTCATCCCAATCGAATCCATTTTCCCACAAACTTTGTATAAGTATCTTTGCGCGAATACTTACAGGGCTAAGTAGTCCTAACGGATCGTATATTTTCGTTGATTCTTTCAATATTTCTCTCTTTGTGATGTACTTGTCGTCCTTGGGTGTGATTTCTCTTTTAGCGTATGTTAATTCATATGATTCTGTTTTCCATCGCATGCCTAATTCATTCGTTTCCGTGTCTGTATCCTGTACATTTTGCTTCTTTGCTAAATCTCTAAGTTCCTTACTATTAGATGTCCAAGATCGGAGATTGAATCCCGCTTCGATCATAATCTGTCGCGTCTCCTTGAAATAATGTATAGCTAGGCCTTCTTCTGAAACTCTGGCCAATATGTTGTCAACGTAAATGTCCCTTTCTAAAATATTTGTTGTTTTGGTCCCATTCAGTTGTAAATGTTTTAACACCATGGCTATTAAAATAAATGGCGAACATGTCGTTCCAAACAACACTGATTTGAACCGGTACGTAGTTAATTCGCTTTTCGGGTCTTCGGGGTCGCTTAACCAAATAAATCTAGTCTTATCACGATCGTGTTCATGTAGGCCAGTGTGTAAAAATGCCTTTTCTATATCCGTTACTAACCGGATTAATGCGAAATCTTAAAAGTATTTTGTTAATGTTGTTCAGTATCGGCGGAGTACTCGTTAAGCAGTCATTAAAGCTGGGCGAATTATGCGACTGTCTGCAACTGCAATCGTAAACGATCCTAATCGGTGTGGTACTTGTGTCCTTCTTTACGGGATGATGTGGGATATAATGCGCATGCTCTAGTCTGTTGTCCGCTTTTGCAACCTCGATGAAACCTCTCTTGTCTTGCTCCTGAATAATTTGTCCATACATCTTAAGCATGGCTGGATCCTGACTTAGTCTTCTAATTATATTCTCCGTCCTGCGTTTTGTAACATTAAAAATTCGTTGGCAGGAGTTCATGCTACATATCGGTTCTTTCGAAATTCGATTTAAGACTTATGATAATTGTCCAAATAATCCACGGCTTCAATTTCTGTGTCATCTTTGTTAACGCCTATCGATTCTAGTGCTCAAAACTTCTCTAAATCGAATTCTTCTGGTTTGTGTGATAATAAAATGTTGTGCATGCCTACTCTCGGAATGTTTCTGTTTCTGTCGTTGTGTGGTATCGGCCCAGATAATAAATAGCCAACTTTTGATTTAACTGCTGTCGAGCCTACTCCTCTTACGATCTTGTCCTCCATAAAATCCCAATAAAAGTCAGCTCCGATGAGCAGCGATACCGGTATGGCGAAACTGTCGTCGTTCGAAATTGGCTCTGCTAATCTTAATCTATTAAGGTACTTTAACTCTCTCATATTACTTCTCATGTAGTTTGAAATTGGATTAGCAATTGACGCAACTACCAGAACTTCTACTGAAATTCTTTTCCTTCACGATTTTTATCCAAATATCGTATTCCTTCACATTATAACGGCCGGGTCGTGCAAATTTTCACAAAATATACACGGTTTCTCGCGTATATTGACCGATTGCGTTGTGTTTGAATGTTTATTGAAGCTCTTGAACGTCTTGCGCGGGCTCCGATTATTTCTGCTATTAGCGCTTGTCAAAAATGATGTTGTAGCTGGTGTGGGTTTAAACGTATCAATAAGAGGTTCTGTGCGTTTTGCGGCTTCTCTGACTGTTATTTCTCTCAAAATTCCTCGGCGTAGGTTGTCAAGTTCCCAGTCGTCCGATCCGTGTTCACGGGCTTAATGCTCTCTGACTTCTGACGGAAGGTTATTTAAAATGATCGGGATTAGTAGTGCACCATACGATTCTCCTGAACGACCTAAAGATTCTAGACCTCTAATATATGTTTCTAGCTTATCATAGTATCCACGAAGACTGATTAACGTATTATGGGACGCTCTCATTTATTGTATGCATTTGTAACTTTGTGAGGTTTTCCAAAACGTTCCTTTAGGAGATTTACGGCGTCCGTGTAATTTGAGTTGGTCAACTGTAAGCCTTTATTCGTGATATGGGATTTTAGGTATGAAAAATTACGTCTGTGAGTGATACATTGAAATGAACTGATGACTCAAAAGAGTCCCAAAAAGTCTGCCATGATAAGACTTCTCCGTCAAACGTGGGCATGGTGAGCTTTCGAAAGTGTAGAGCGTTGGTACTAAACTGCGTTTTGGCATTCACATATGGCATCTGTGGTCTGGAGTTGTGTTGATTTGTGTTTTATAGAACGGGCTCACTGTGGGACTGACGTGTGCTTGAATTGCTTGCGGATTCAGTATGATCGTGAATGGTGTGTGTTGGAATTATGCTTTCAATTTAAGACAGGGCGCTATATACTGGGCGTGTGTATTTTTTGCATTAATGGCTAATTTTTGTTTTTATGAAGAATTTATACTCATCCGCCTGAAGTATCTCTCATTCCATTATGATAAGAATCTACCTATCCAATTCACTTATAATCTTCTGTTTCTTTATTAATGTCTCTAAAACTTCGGCACAATCCTCTTAGTCAAAATCTTCCGATTCCTCTGATTTTCGAATAAATCTCGTTACAGCGCGTTTGTGTCCCGATCTCTTGATCTAAGCTTTCTTTCCGTCGTTTCCGATTGGTCATGGCACCATAAACGTGGCGACTAAATGATAAAGTCGTGGTACAAATTCTATACGTGGTTTACTCAAAACGTAGTCAACGATGGCTGAGAACATAGCTCTGAGCAACAAAGAGCAGCGATGAGTACAGTCCTGAGTATTTTTGACGTTATTTCCGGATGACGTTATATCCGTCACCACCACCAGCTCAAATACTAACTTGGTGACTGATTAAGTTTTGTATTTAGGTCACAGAAACTCATGATGGTGCTCTTCTAATGTCAATGTTTATTATTAAACGCTGTTTTATATAGTTCAGTAGTCACATGTAAATCTATTGTTAAACTATTTAATATGATCTTGCAGACTGGTAGATATCCTTCCAAATGGAGGAAGCCATTTATAAAACGGTTTTATATAGTTCAGTAGTCACATGTAAATCTATTGTTAAACTATTTAATATGATCTTGCAGACTGGTAGATATCCTTCCAAATGGATGAAGCCATTTATAAAACGGTTTTATATAGTTCAGTAGTCACATGTAAATCTATTGTTAAACTATTTAATATGATCTTGCAGACTGGTAGATATCCTTCCAAATGGATGAAGCCATTTATAAAACGGTTTTATATAGTTCAGTAGTCACATGTAAATCTATTGTTAAACTATTTAATATGATCTTGCAGACTGGTAGATATCCTTCCAAATGGAGGAAGCCATTTATAAAACGGTTTTATATAGTTCAGTAGTCACATGTAAATCTATTGTTAAACTATTTAATATGATCTGCAGACTGGTAGATATCCTTCGAAATGGAGGAAGTCCTTTATAATTCTCATACATAAGTCTGGAGATAAACATGACTTAAATAATTATAGAGGTGTATCTTTACAAAATTGTATAGCTAAGCTGTATAGAAGTGCTCTTAATAAGAGACTTGTTGCTTATTATGATAACTGTTTGTCAAACAACAAATTGGTTTCAGGTGTAACCTCAGAATTACATAATAGCCTATATATTATGAAAACATTAACTTCTAAGTACAATGTAGCTTGTAAAAGTAAAATTTATTCTTCCTTCGTGGGTTTACATAAAGCTTTTGATAGCCTATGGCATAAGGGTTCCGATTCCTCTGATTTTCGAATAAATCTCGTTACAGCGCGTTTGTGTCCCGATCTCTTGATCTAAGCTTTCTTTCCGTCGTTTCCGATTGGTCATGGCACCATAAACGTGGCGACTAAATGATAAAGTCGTGGTACAAATTCTATACGTGGTTTACTCAAAACGTAGTCAACGATGGCTGAGAACATAGCTCTGAGCAACAAAGAGCAGCGATGAGTACAGTCCTGAGTATTTTTGACGTTATTTCCGGATGACGTTATATCCGTCACCACCACCAGCTCAAATACTAACTTGGTGACTGATTAAGTTTTGTATTTAGGTCACAGAAACTCATGATGGTGCTCTTCTAATGTCAATGTTTATTATTAAACGCTGTTTTATATAGTTCAGTAGTCACATGTAAATCTATTGTTAAACTATTTAATATGATCTTGCAGACTGGTAGATATCCTTCCAAATGGAGGAAGCCATTTATAAAACGGTTTTATATAGTTCAGTAGTCACATGTAAATCTATTGTTAAACTATTTAATATGATCTTGCAGACTGGTAGATATCCTTCCAAATGGATGAAGCCATTTATAAAACGGTTTTATATAGTTCAGTAGTCACATGTAAATCTATTGTTAAACTATTTAATATGATCTTGCAGACTGGTAGATATCCTTCCAAATGGATGAAGCCATTTATAAAACGGTTTTATATAGTTCAGTAGTCACATGTAAATCTATTGTTAAACTATTTAATATGATCTTGCAGACTGGTAGATATCCTTCCAAATGGAGGAAGCCATTTATAAAACGGTTTTATATAGTTCAGTAGTCACATGTAAATCTATTGTTAAACTATTTAATATGATCTGCAGACTGGTAGATATCCTTCGAAATGGAGGAAGTCCTTTATAATTCTCATACATAAGTCTGGAGATAAACATGACTTAAATAATTATAGAGGTGTATCTTTACAAAATTGTATAGCTAAGCTGTATAGAAGTGCTCTTGATAAGAGACTTGTTGCTTATTATGATAACTGTTTGTCAAACAACAAATTGGTTTCAGGTGTAACCTCAGAATTACATAATAGCCTATATATTATGAAAACATTAACTTCTAAGTACAATGTAGCTTGTAAAAGTAAAATTTATTCTTCCTTCGTGGGTTTACATAAAGCTTTTGATAGCCTATGGCATAAGGGTCTGTTACACAAACTTGCATTGAACCAAGTTTGTATAATATCCTTTAATTTTATTCAAGATATCTTAAAGCTTTAGTCAGTCAGCTGTTAAATTTGGTAGTAAATATTCTAACTATTTTACATTTCAAAAGATTTGCTCAAGTGTCTCAACTTTCTTTCATGACACCTGTCAGATGTCAATTAATATAATTCTTTGGGAATTGTCATCGACTTTAAGGGTTGTCGTTTAAAAGAGTAGAGCAAGAACTCTTTAAAAAACTGGATTGAAAGGATTTCAAAATGTTCCAGTGGAGGTAACATTTAAGCTTTTTGGTGTTCTTATTATACCATATTGAGATTTGGTATTTTATAGGGTTTTAAATAAAGCTAATAAAAATAATGAATTTTGTGATATTCTTTCTATCGAAGAAAAGGTTCCAATTGAAAAGGTTCATATTGAATTTTGCAAGTCTGTTCTTTGACTAAAGAAAACGGCAATCAATATTGGAGATATATCCGAACTTGGATATCTTAATTGTTTTCGGACTTTTGTGCATTTGATGTACAAAATGTTTTTCAAAGTGCATTTGATGTGCAAATTGTTTTCGGACTTTTGTGCATTTGATGTACAAAATGTTTTTCAAGTTGAAAAACATATAAAGAAGGGCAATAAGGTCGTAGGACTCTTTAAGAACGGTGTCAGGTCTTGAGATAAGTTATGTATGTTGGTGACGGGAATCTATACTTTTGTGCATTTGATGTGCAAATTGTTTTCGGACTTTTGTGCATTTGATGTACAAAATGTTTTTCAAATTTTTCAAAGTAATGTTAATTTCGCATTTTGTTTTATTTACAAAATTGGTATCATAGAATTTATTATAACCACTTAGTCGATTCCGCTGTTGGTGGACCCCAAGTCTCACAGTTTCTAGTATTTCAATACTAGCACGAAATTGATACTTTAAAAATATAAAACTCATTGAAAACTAAGGTGTATCTCCCTTGAATATAGCTCTGTCCCTAGATGATTTGGCTTTACTCTTTTGGTAATGTGGGAATTTTTGCATTGCTCTTCAAGTTTTGGATTATTATTTTGGTTTTCAACATTTGAGGCCATGTCATGAGCACAACTTTGATTATTCGCAGATCGATGAAATACGCATATCTTGTGCATCAAAACTGGTATCATAGAATCAATAAATGAACAAAAATACAAGATATATATATTTTTAAAATAATGAAATACAAATCTGGAGGTATCAAATAGCATCCCCAGTCCCTCGAATAAAAATTAATCGTCAAAATTCCAAAGACACATTGAACAATAAATCACTTCACATGATATGATCATCCCACTTCTATAATTAATAGACTAATTTTTTATATGACTGCTTCAAAATTATACAAAAAATGGTTTTTCTTTTATGTTTTCATTCCTTAATCTTAAAAATAACTACACATATATATTGGGATGATTTTTAATTTACGGTAAGGTTTAATGATTAAAATGTATTCGCAGCTATTCAACTGCCAATTTTCCTTGAAATCAGAAGTCTAACACGCATAATCGTTATCCCTTTTGGGATTCTGTGTCCGGAGCTATTTTTCTGAATTCGCCGCCAACCAAAAAGGGATTTGCATAATCGATAATGTACGAAGGAAACCTATATTTTCCTGACTCAATATAAATACCCTGACATTTGAATATTTGATATTGTTTAACTCTGGACGTCAGACATATTTTAATTAACAAGAGCGTGACTGGTTATTTCCATACATTTTTGGAAAAACCCAATCTTTGAAAATTCCTGTGAAAAATATATATTTTAATATGCCCTTGAATTATACACATTTATGTTATAGAACACTGATCACACAAGTAGTTGAACCGGGAAAGGTAAGTTTTATGTATTGAATTAATATTTAAGTATATTTCTTATCAAATTTAGTCATGTGTTTATATATATATGAGTGGCCGTTCATGTCAAAATACGATGGTTTCATCTAGTTGGTTTTTCCATCTAGATACTTGTTTAAAGCATTTAGTTACTTTTAATTAGTATCTAGATGGTTCTCACAAGTATCTAGTTGATTCGCACAAGTATCTAGATGCTTCCTACAAGTATTTAGATGCTTCGCACAAGTATCTAGATAGTTTAAACAAGCATCTAGTTACTAGAGGGGAAGGTTATTAAAGGGGAAGGTATCCGCATATTAAGAAACACCAATAACGAGAATGAATTTATTAAAAGAATAAATCTATTTTCTGAAAAGTTAACATACAGAGGATATAAGAAACAAAATGTATCTAGAATTCTGTCGAAAATATATTTCAAAGATAGACCACACAGGCTAAAGAAAAGAGTAAATAGAGAAACATGTAATAGTAATATTACACTTATTACTCAATACCACCCATATGCTGAAAATCTTCAAAAAGTAATCAGTAAATATTGGTATAAAATTCAAGGAGATCCCGATACGGGAACCATCTTCAAAAACCGCCCGACAGTGGCATTCAAAAGAAATCGGAGTATTGGTGAATATCTTAAAAGAACCATCCGATGAAAAAAAAAACAAAAACAAAACAAAACAAAAAAAAATATTAGAATTAGGCACAAATGTCTTCTATTGATATATGGTAAATATAGATAACCATGAAACTATCAATTACGCTTAAAGGGCGATCAATTAAAACGGTTCATCAACAAACTGTAGGACCACATGCAATTTACATATTTGACACTTCCCCGTAAAATCTGAAATACGATTGGGGGCTATTAAATTATTGTCAAGGAAAATAACATGTGAAAAAATTTAGACACATGAAGTTATGTACACAATATATAACACTAGTATATATATTATAATTTATATATATATATATAATTTCCCGAAATGTTGGGTACGATAGCACGTTATCAATGTATACAAACAACATGTTAAAACATGTAAAAAAGAGATATATGAAGTGCAAAAAGTACTACTACTATATCTTTAAAATAATATATATTTAAAAGATTTATTGAAAAATCAAATGAAATAAATAAAAACACAAAGGACGCCTCTGAAGAGGGTTTCCCTAGGACAAAGTTCCTGAAAAAAACCGAAACGTTGAATACGGTAGCACGTTATCAATGTAAGGCCAGAGATATGATTCATACCAGAAATAGGTGGATAATGGATCAATATCTTTAATACGTGTTTCCCTCTCTAAAGTCCCGCGAAATTTGTTAATCAGTAGAGTAAGAAAACGCAAATTCCATTGGTTAAAATACGACAGAATACTAAATAATTTAAGACTTTTCGACCATCTAGATACTTTAACGAAGCATCTAGATACTAACACGAAGCATCTAGATACTTGTGCAAAGCATCTAGATGGTTATGCGAAGTATCTAGATGGAAAATGTATCTAGATGGAACCATCGCTATTTTGATATGAACGGCCACTCATATATATATGCGTTAGATAAATAGTAAATTAATTAATAATCAAACATTAACTGGAAAAGTTTAAACGACTGTGGTATGTAAATTTCCTTATAGTTATCGCTTTATCTGCAATCACATTTCCTGGCATGTAACTGCCTTGTTTCAGTTGTAGTATTATCCAGGAAGCCACAGAGGACTTTAGCATAGGTTCCTGTTTTGAAGAAAAGGTATGATATCATTGAATATTGTGCATGCGGTAATTTTTTTTTTTTTAAATTAACAAAAAAGGAGAGAAAAGAAAGATTAACATATGTATCAATGTGTTTAGTTGTAAATGCTTCAATCCATATCATTCTACTCTAAACTTTTAGTCTGTAATAATGAGATGTGCAATAGATACATTTTTAGCAAACTAGCCAGTTGACAGTCTGTATACATGATATAGATCCTAAATGTTTTATTGTTTCCTTTATTGGCTGAAAAACTGTATCATATCAGTTTCTTAAACATTTTAAATATATATATATATATATATATGTATTTTTAATTTAAAGATGTTCACAATGTATTGACACTGTGACTGAAGATAGGTTTATTTGTGTACTTTATATACATTTGTAATATAACAACTGTGACATATTTTATATGTCAATCTAACCTTTAAGATTGGCTATGGACAAAGTCAGATTTTAACTAGAATTTTTTATGTATAATGTACCTTTTATATGCACTTATTGAAGTGATATCAACTTTGAACTTTGTCCCCTCCTCCAAGTCATTATAAAACTCATATTTACCTTGTCAAACATCCTAAATTGACAAATATTTGAATACTGGTAATAAACTACCTTAAATATTCTGACATAGATTTGTGAATTTTCCTTGTGTGATTTTAATTTTTGATATTCTGGATATTTATGTAAATACATTATAATTGTGTTTTTTCCCATACAACTCAGATGACATAAAATTTATATTTAATAATTTATTTTAATAAATACGAATAAATATTGAAAAAATGTATTAACTCCTGAGAAGTATTTGAGAATATTTTCCCTCGTTGATTTTTCTTGTGCAGTTGTTCCATGAATAACATTAATACAATTAAAATATGATAAATAATGGTATTGTCCAGCATCTAATTTTAGTGCTGTAATGTTTGGATAAACAAATTTCACAAGTTTTGTTCAAATGAGTTCACATTTTACAGAAATTTGTTGAAAGGGATAAAAAAAATGTCTTTATGGGAAGAAAATAAAGGAAATTGGAATCGTGTGTCTGATCCTTTTAGCAATTTTTTAAGATTATGTTAAAATAAATTTTATAGAAATATATCATGTTTGTGCGTGGTATTTGCCAAAAAATACCGGTTGAGAGGCTGGTGAATTTCCCCGAGCTGTTTTTCACAAATACCACGCTTTTTGGAATTCCCTAGAAGCAAATACAACGGAACAGTACCAAAAAGATTGAAATTCATTAAACTTGCAAAGAAATACAATTCATCTTATCCAATCAAAATACAGCATACTTATATAAGGTGGAATTATCAAATAAAATGTTGCCATAGAAAACAACCTTTGATATATGTATCAAACTCTGTCATAGAAAATGGTTTCAAGAAATCTTCCTTATAGAAACTTACTGTTTCATTTACATTTTCCTTGAAACAAAATTGAAAATTTTTCATGATAGTTATACAGGAAGTATATGAAAACAGGCAAAGGGGAATTACAAATGTCATTCATAATGAACAAAAAATAAAAATTGGACCTACACATTGCATGTTAATCAATTTGCACAAACATGTATTAAATAAAGACCTTCCATTGACAATAATTTGAAATCAGGTAATCTGTAATGCCAATACTCTGTCTTTATGTTCTCATTCTCAGTTAAATTTAGTTTTCAATACTCAGAACTGTTCATACTAACAGTTTTTATAGAGTATTATGAGTTTTGGATTCCAAAAATATGATGCGGTCATTGGGAAGATTACTGCGCAAAGAGATACGGTGCGTGGTCTACGTACGATTGTTGGTCAAATACTAATAATAACAGCATTTTCATTAAAGTTTAGGTGAAAAAAACATGAGTGAACCTCTGGTCTACAGCATGCAACTGTTCCACTAACCAACTTGTTAGAAAGTGTCTTGGTATAAAATTATTCTTTTAACACACATATGATCTTGAATGATTATGACACTTTTGTTATACAGATACGTTTTACTTAACTATCAATAAATACAAAAGATATATTTTGACTATTAAATAAAAATTGTTTCTTATCACGTTCTTCATGCCTAACTATAGCCCATATTTACGCACCAGACTCAAGCT
Source organism: Mytilisepta virgata (assembly GCA_028015205.1). Lineage (NCBI taxonomy): Eukaryota > Metazoa > Mollusca > Bivalvia > Mytilida > Mytilidae > Mytilisepta > Mytilisepta virgata. The sequence continues at coordinate 46,574,802 of CM051518.1, read as the reverse complement.
AGCAGTCATTCGCTAGCAGAATGCAAAGTACCAATTCGGTTTCTATCTTAATCTCCATATGGGGGTACCAAGATAAATTGTTTTATATCATATGTTTCGAAGGAAGAACTACTGCGGTTTAAAATCATTTATTTTTTAATTTAATATGGGCAGCGGGTTTCACAAATACAAATACAAATACAAATACAAATATTTTATTAGCACAAACTCATCAACAATAAATGGTTAAGGCTCATGGCGTATTAATTATATAATAGATTATACATAAAAAGTGTTGTAAACAATGACTATATTAATATGTAATATTGACTATGAATTAAAGACAAATTGACAGTTCTATAGAGTTTGCTCAGCTTTACGCAGGTTCAAACAGTCTGAAATGAAAGAGGAAGTCAATGTTAGAATTGTATATGAATTGTTATTTAATAAAAAGTTTATATTATTTTCATTTTTTTCAAATTTTGTAGGATCATCGATTATATTTGAAACTTTTTGGTAAAATATGGCCCTTTTAGTTGAGTATTTTTCACAATGTAAAAGAAAATGTTTTTCATTTTCAATTTGACCAGAATTACATACAGAGCAGTATCTCTCATTTCTGGGAATATTTAGATGTCTCAGGCCCTCTTTCAATCATCAGTGTATGAGCACTTATACGGATCTTACATATTGCAGCTCTGTCACTTCTGTTTCTTAAAATATCAACATAGGGGGGTCTTCGACCCATTATGTAGACGCTCTTGAAAAAGTCAAACTTCTTAGATTCAAGTATGTGTGCATTTTGAACTTGCAAACATTGGTCATTAATTCTTTGTTTAATGGAATTTAAATTACCTTTAACATAATTGATCATAATTAAAGTTATTAATGATATACGACATTCCAAGTCCATTTAAAAGACTCTTTATCTTTATGACCCAAGGGTTTGAATCTACAGATTAAGTGAATATATCATATACCAAAGAATTTTTCGTAGAAACTATATGGTTCAGGAAATTGAATATTGAATATAATATTTTATTTTTCAAGGGAATTCTATTAAGTTCGGCTCGACATCCATTCACATTCATTCCACAAGATGTCTGCGCCCAGTATTTTATTAATTGGTACATTGTATCCTATACGGACTTTTAGTCAATTCAGAATTTAAAACTTCTTCTTCTCTGAAACTGTAAATCCAAATGAACTGATTTTTGGTATAGAGCATCCATGGAAGGTCCTTTACCAAGTTTGCATAACTCATTCCGGTCCGTGAAACAAAATGGCCGTCATGAGCATTTACATGTCACAGGCTGATTGGTCGAAATTTAAAACTTCTTCTCCTCTGAAACAGTAAAGCCAAATGAACTGATTTTTGGTATGGAGCATCTATGGAAGTTCCTTTATAAAAATGCATAAATCATCCCGGTGCGTGAAATAAAATGGCCGTCATGAGCATTTACATGTTCTGATTGGTCGAAATTTAAAACTTTCTGAAACCATAAAGCCAAATGAACTGATTTTTGGTATGGAACATCTATGGAAGATATTTTACCAAGTTTGCATAACTCATCCCGGTCTGTGAAACAAAATTACCGCCATGAGCATTTACTGTTCTGATTGGTCGAAATTTAAAACTACTTCTCCTCTGAAACCGTAAAGCCAAATCAACTAATTTTTGGTATGGAACATCTATGGAAGGTCCTTTACAAAATTTGCACAAATCTTCTTGGTCCGTGAAACAAAATGGCCGCTATGAGCATTTAAATGTTCTGATTGGTCAAAATTTAAAACTTCTTCTCTGAAACTGTAAAGCCAAATGAACTGATTTTTGATATGGAGCTTCCATGGAAGCTAGGTCCTTTACCAAGTTTGCATAACCCATTCCGGTTCGTGAAACAAAATGGCAGCCATGAGCATTTACATGTTCTGATTGGTCAAAATGTAAAACTTCTTCCCCCTCTGAAACCATAAAGCCAAATGAACTGATTTTTTGATATGAAACATCTATGTAAGGTCCTTTACAAAATTTGTATAAATCATCCCGGTCCGTGAAACAAAATGGCTGCCATGAGCACTTACATGTTCTGATTGGTCGAAATTTAAAACTTCTCTGAAATCGTAAAGCCAAATGAACTGATTTTTGGTATGGAGCATCTATGGAAGGTTCTTTACAAAGTTTGCATAAATCTTCTTTTTCTGCCGTCAGCTGGTCAGTGCATGACAGCAGGAAAAAAAATTCCATAAAATTTGTCACTGAGGCCAGGGCTGGACTAAAAGTTTTCAGTTGCTAAATATGTTCATTTTGTTGTTCAGGGTTGTTTGAGGATGTCGTTATTTATAGGATTTTGCATGTATCTCAAAAGTGGCTGCTGGTATTTCAAAACGTTATATTCTTATATAAATTTTTAGTTTTTAGACATTTCAAAAAGTTGCTTCTACTAAAAGGCCAAAAAATTTTGCATTGTTTCCGCTAACCATACCTGCCATAATTTTTGTGCCTACCCTTTTTTTTTTCTTTTTTTTTTTTTTTTTTTTTTTTTTTTGCTAATTTTGAACAAGCACTATTAATGTCAGAATATGTCTCTTATATAAACCAGTCAAAAGCATTTGAAAAAAAATAAATTCTTATGCCTACCTACCAACCCTAATATTTATCAGAGCTGTTAGCGGAAACACAGGTACGTATTTTTATTTCTTGACCTAATCCTGTTTTATTACAAAAATGCACTCCCAGCCTAATCCAAGCTCCACACAGCGGCAGACGTGCTGGGCCTAAACGTTAAAACTTCTACGATAGGCTAGCTACTGCTGAATGTTGAAGCTGGTTAGGGAGCAACCATTTGATTTTATGGGGGGGGGAGGGGCTGGGATCAAATGTTTCATCCTGCCTATTTTTGTCTTCGAAATTTTGGTCGTGGTTTTTTTTCTCGACCGCTATTACGGCTTAAATTTTTTTTTCATTTAGAACCCAAATATTTCCTGATTGACACAGGTCCTGCCTTTTTTTCACACCACACCTAAAGTTATCCTGTCTTTATTTTGCCAAAATCCTGGTCCTGCCTTTTTATTTTAAATTTGATCCTAGTCCCCCCATAAAATTCAAATGGTTGCTCCCTTGTGAATTATGATAGAAATATATAAATATAAGGTATATGATTTCACAAAAATCTTCCCTGTGACAAAATTATCTTGACCCAGTATACAATGATATCTTTTCTTGTTTAATAACCTTGACATCCTTACAGGTCAATATATTAAGTAATGTATAACAACTAATAACAACTAATTTGAGGCATTAATGAAGCCTATGAGGTATGTCAACAGGTTAATTACATTTCTAATAACCAATAATAACTTAAATTTATCGCAAGTAATACCCATGGGGGTTATGTAACAGCCAGTTTGTTCCGCCAGTTACTTTGTTCCGGTGGAACATTTTGACTAGCTACTTTGTTCCTCCGGAACTTTTGGACTAGTTAGTTTGTTCCATGGCCAGTTGAAAAGTTCCAGCAGGTCGGAACTTTTCAACTAGCCAACTTGTTCCAGATGTTCAGTGTAGATGCAAATGTTAATTTGGTTATTTAAACAGATGAAAAATGCCAGAATTGTTCACCTAAATAAATAAATACCGGTCCTTTTTAACATGTTATAGAATACTGGAATGTTATAGCAAGTTGTAATATACTGTAACTTTCCAACCAGTCAAGAATTACCAGAACTTTGCAACCAGTCAATAATTACCGGAACTTTCCAACCAGTCAAGAATTACCAGAACTTTCCAACCAGTCAAGAATTACCGGAACTTTCCAGCCAGTCAAGAATTACCAGAACTTTCCAACCAGTCAATAATTACCGGAACTTTTCAACTGGTTAAAGAATACTGGAACTTTAAAGCTAGTTTAAAAATACCGGAACTTTATAACTAGTCAAAATATTCCAGTACTATATAGCTATTAAAAAAGCATGTTTTCTATGGATGCATGAATAAAATCAATATGAGAAATCTTACAAGTAAACCTAAAAAATATTATTTCTATCAAGTTATGATTTTTTTTTTAACTTTTTTATTCAGATGAGAAGATTTTGATTATATATGTATAATAATTCTTTTTGTTTGTTTGTTTAGTTGGTTTTTTACGCCGTTTTCAGCACATTTGACTATTTCGCGGCGGCCAATTTTTATTGGTGGAGGAAGTCGGAGTACCCGGAGAGAACCACTGACCTTCGGTAGGAAAATGGGCAATCCTTGTCAATTTAGATCGAAGTCGATCACACCCCGCCACAGGTGACATTCAAACTCAAAACCTCAGTGTTGACAGGCTAGTGATCATTAGTAGTCATGACGAACTACCTAGACCACCCGGCCACCGAGGCCCCATAATAATTCTGAATTAAGACAAAAATGTGGATGGCTGAATCATAGTACTGAATGTTTTACCGGTTAAAATAATTGGAAATTTTGGACTAGTTCATAATGACAGGAACTTTTTGACTAGTTGAAAATTACTGGAACTTTTGGACTAGTTGAAAACTACTAGAACTTCTGGACTAGTTATAAAATTCCTAACCCTCAAATTATCCAAAATTTCCATCAATTTATGAAAATTTTTGACTAGTTGAAAATTACTGGAACTTTTGGACTAATTGAAAACTACTGAAACTTCTGGACTAGTTATAAAATTTCTAACCCTCAAATTATCCAAAATTTCCATCCATTTATGAAAATTCTTATTTTAGTAGAATTTAAACCATAATTAGTATCAATTACTGATATTTATTTTATTTACCATGATTCATGTTAATATGCACACATACGCATAATTTTTAAAACTTTACCTTTCTCCGGAACTTTATGACTAGTTTATAAATTCCGTGTCCCTGGAACTTTTCAACCATGTCTGGAACAAACTAACTAGTTGAAAAGTTCTGGAGGAACTTTTAGGCTAGTTACTTTATTCTGCCCGGAACTTTATATGCCCGGAACAAATCAGCGCTTACAGTTACACAATATTACAAGCAATAACAAGCACATACACACATAGAAGTCTTAGAAAATTTTAAGAAAATAACTTTGATGTGGACCCTAATTTCGCAGTTCCAATGACCGCTTCAATTGGTAAAATTTCAATTTTAGGATTTAGGATATCAAAAATTTGGATCCTTCTTTGGCCATTAGAAAATGTTGATTTAATTCTTTTAACTTTACAATTAGATTAGCTCGTAACTGAGTATATTTGATTTACAATGTATGAAAAAATGGTATTCATCGTCTAGCTAGTACCTTGCATCCAGCACATAGTATATTTTCTCTTGTAACATTTTTATATCTGCTAACTTCAGTATTAAGATTCTAGATTTTGTTGTCAAAAGCTGTCTCATTGTAAAACTTTTTTCATATTTCAAGTACTCTTCTAATCTTAAAGTGTTTTTCCATTAACTATATAAATATTAAACTGAAAATCTCTCATAGTTATGTGTACATCATTTATTTTTGAAAGTTTAGACAATGTTAATTTTTCATATTTCTGTTTAAATTGACCAGTTAAACAGTACAAAGCACATGCATGTACATGTGTATTTACTGGTCTAGTGAAGTGTGAATTTCAAACTAATAGAAAATTTAACAATTAAAAGATAAATTTTAGATCAAATGCATGTAGCTATGATTCATTATTAATCAATTAAAGATGTTTTGAAAATTTGTTGATAAATGAAATATATATATTTTTTTAATATACTCTCATATTTTCCCTGGTTATAAGAGAGCTAGTGTTGTAAACAGAGAATTCCTTATAAGCTTAAATGGGCTTAAAGGGGAATTTGTGAGAATATGCATTTTGTTAATAAAAATGGTTTTAAAAAAAAAAAAAAAAAGCAATATATTTCATATTTGGGAGGTATATATGTAATATTTATAGGTTGTTGGAAAACTTTTCTCACACTTAACATAGCTTTTACAGGAAAAATCTGTATTAATGACACTAATGTATGGAAGATTTCGCTCACAAAAAAAAACTGCAAAATTGCTCCGGATTTGACAATGAAAATATCTAATATGTAGTTTTCAATGATTAACAATATCTTTAAAATAAATTTAGATAAGCAAATAAAAAGCCCAGAGTGAATCAAAAGTCAGCATTGTTTTTTTTCAGCGACATTATGGCTGCCAATATTACAGTATTTATCTCGCACAGTAATGAGATAGATGACCAACGTTTAGTCTATGATGAAATAATACCAAAACTAGAATGCCAAGGTATAAATATCGTGGGACAAGACAAACTACTGGCCGGAAGTATATTTCTATCCAGTCTGACAGAATTAATAAATACCACAGATAAGACTCTTCTGTTTGTGACCAACAATTCCATTAGGAGTCCATGGTGTGATTTGGAGTTGTTGATTGGATTAGAAAGGTCTCAGAAAAAGAACCAATTGTCTGTGGTTTTATTAATCCATGACATTTCAGAGGAGCAGGTAAATTAGAAACACAGAAATATAAGCTTGTTTTTAAGGTTAATTGCCATTTCAGCCTTAAATTCTATTCTCAGCCTGACAGAATATTCTATCAGAAGGAATATCCTTTCATAAAATCAAATTCAAACTGTCAGCATAGGCTTTCCTGCTTAGTAAAGTTAGTCATGAAATAATTGTATATTGAAGAGAAAAGAAGATTCAGATAAAAGTTGTTGTATTGAAATAAAAAAGAGAAATAGAATGGAGATGATTTTTTATTAAAATAATTAACAATTTCTTGATTTTGTAGGAAGAAACATACATTTTTCTTGTTTGATATGTGGATATAGATGTCATTTGATAGTTTAAACAAACTCCAGCCTGCAGCTTAACTATAATACAAGTGGTATACATATATTATGATTTAGTAGTTCAGGAAACCCAATTTCTTTTTTTTTTAAATGCTTATTATACTAATATAGTATTGCTTCAAATAAAAAAAGTTATATCAGATGAAGTGAGTGAGGTTAACAGTATTTTTGTTTTCCATCAGATTTTATTAATCTTCTATTTGCAGATCCCTCAGATTGCAGTTTTACAAGAAGCTCCAAAAATTAAATTTATAGAAGGAAATGATTCTTGGGTGTCTGAGGCTGTAGTGAAGCTTACAGGTAAATGAAGACACTTTTAATGTTTATAATTATACATTACATATTGACATATAAGTGACATGATCAACATTTACCAAAAACGTTTGCTCAGATTGAATTTGCATTTAGGTTTGTGATTTATGCATATGTTGAAGGCCTCCTTTTGACTTTAAGTGTTATTCCTACATATTCTGTGTTTGCTTTAGTTTTTTTACAGTCTTACACATTTTTACACCCCACTCAACAAAGTTGCGGAGGGTATAATGTTTTTGACCCTTCCATCAGTCCTATTCTTGTGAGCGCAACTCGTCTGAAATCACAGAACAGAATTTCACGAAACTTTGTAATTAATAAGGAAATACTATGTAGATGTGCATATCGACAGGAAATTTTGTTTCAATTTTTTTGTAGGAGTTATGCGCCTTTGATCTTTGAATTTTGACCATAATATACTACTGCAACAGTATAATATACCACACAACATAATTTCATGAAACTTTGTAGTTGATTTTAAAGGACATACTATGTAGATGTGCATTTCGACAGGAAATTATGTTTCAATGTTTTTTCTAGGAATCATGCCCCTTTAAACTTAGAATTTTGGCGTAAATATACTATTGCAACAGTTTGTCAGCACAACTCCTCTGAAACCACACAACAGAATTTCATGAAACTTTGTAGATAATGAGGACAGGCTATGTAGATGTGCATATCCACAACAATTTTTTATCAGTTGACATTTGTTGGAGTCTTTGAACCTAGGAATCTGGTGAGATTTTGTTTACCCAGTGACAATTTGGGGGCATGGGGTACGCTCACAAAGGTTCTATCTAATTATTTTAGATGATAGCTAATTGTTATTAGGTAAAAATGTATAGTAGTATTTGTATTGGTATTGGTCATGTAATGAAAACTCTTGGTTTTTATTCTTTGTTTTACACATAATTCATGGAATATTGTTTTAAAAATGAATGTTACAACATGTCAGAAAATAATGATTGTTCCTCACTTTGACCAAAGATCAATGACAGTATTGCCACCAACCCTCCTCTCTGAATAAACTTTTTATTTTAATTCACTAGGTCACTTATGGACTAAACATGGCAGCAATACTTCCTCAATAGTTCTCTTATAGAATTATATCTAATGACCCTATTCATCAACCAAGAGATACATGTATATTTATTTTACAGAGAAAGAAACCATAAAACATATAATGCCAGCAGGAAATGTTGCCCATGGCCTTGTATGGTCTCATTTTGCAGGATTTTCACAGTATGTTCTTCCAGGTAAAGTTCTTATTTACCGGTAGCCCTAATGTATCTAAATTTATATTAAGTTAACCTTCAGGTAATATGGTTATTGGGTTTTATTAGTCCCCTTACTAGCAACACCGAAGGGGACTATAGATTTGCACTCCGTCCGTCAGTCACTCTACAATTTTTGTCACGCCTGCAACAAAAGTCGCGGAAGGCGAGATATAGGTGTTGCTTTTCTGGCGTCGACGATTTTGGCGGCTGTGTCAACACTTGTTAAGTATTCTGCTTTAGTCAATTTGAAAGGAACTACTTATAATAGATCAGTGATATTTTCTATAAAATTGCATTACAATCAGTATATCTCAGTTTGTCGACCATTTTGAGGCCCTGCCCCCTAGGTCATGGTCCAGTGACTTTCAATTAATTAGCAATTTTCAGTGTTAAGTATTCTGCTTAAGTAAGTTTGATAGGAATAACTTGTGATAGATCAATGATATTTTGTATAAAGTTTCATTACTATCAGTTAGTCGACCATTTTGAAGCCCTGCTCCTTAGGTCATGGACCAGTGACTTTCAATTAATTAGCAATTTTCAATGTTAAGTTTTCTGCTTAAGTTAGTTTGATAGGACCTACTTATGATAGATCAATGACATTTTCTATAAAGTTGCATTACTTTCAGTACATCTCAGTTTGAAGACTATTTCGAGGCCCTGCCTAGGTCATGGTCCAGCGACTTTCTATTAAGCAATGTTGCTGTCCATCAGATTGTCTTTTTTCGAATTTCTGCCATTAGGTGAGACATATGTTTGTGTCAACAGTTTATCTAGACCTTTTTCAGAAAACGTTTAACCAAATGATCTTATTTTTGGTATGTGAGCTTATAATGATGAGTTACAGATCAAGGTTGAGTTTCACACTGATCGGATAATTATTGTGAGAGTTATTAACCTTGGAAATAAGAATTATTGCCAAAATAATGGTTTTCTTGACTTTTTCAGAAACCTTTTAAGCAACTGAGCTTATGATCAAGTTTGAGTTTCTTGCTGATCAGATAATTATTGTGATAGTTATTGCCCTTTGAAACAGGAATTATTGCACAATAATAGTTTTCTGGATTTTTTCATAAACCTTTAACCAACTTATCTTATTTTTGGTGTATGAGCTTATAATGATGAGTTACAGATGAAGTTTGAGTTTCACTCTGATCAGATAATGTTTTTGAGAATTATCGCCCTGGAAACAGGAATTATGGCCAAAATAATAGTTTTCCAGGCTTTTTTTGCAAACCCTTTTACCAAATGATCTTAATTTTGGTATGTGAGCTTATAATGACAAGCTACAGATCACGTTTGGCTTTCACCATGATCAGATAATTATATGTGAGAGTAATTGGCCTTGGAGATAAAAATTATTGTCAAATTATTTTTTTCAATACTCTTTTGCAAACCGTTTTACCAGTTGATCTTATTTTTTTGTATGTAGGCTTATAATGATGAGCTACAGATCAAGTTTGAGTTTCATGCTGAACAGATAATTATTGTGTACTCCTTGCAAACATAGTTTCAGGATTTTTAGGAATCACTCTGTCCATACATGTACGTCTGCGTTCAATTCACATAGTGAAGGAGCATTGGTGACGTGTTCTCTCACAGCTGAAGTCAGTAGGGGACATTGTATTGCTCAGCAATACACTCAGCATGCTTGTTTTACATAAACTTTATTTGGCTCACCTGACACAGCCAATGTTATTGTACATGTAAATTTGTTTGTCATATTGGAAATTTCATATACTTGATTGGTACTGTTATAAAGTACTCTGTAACTGGTATCTGACAGGGTAGGGAAATTGAGATCCAAATCTGTCTGAAAATTTAACAAACAAGGCAGATCAATAACAACAGTTTGTCAACCCTTGGTCTAAAAGTATCGCTGCATGACTGATTTGTCATAACAGTCTATATATTATAAGTTTGTATTTAGGAGATAATTGTATTGAATTTGAATATTTGCCAGTATCAGTTGTGGATTTAATGGTTACAAATTGAGTGGCTATGCATTAGCAGAGCCGGTAACCGATATTTGCAACCATAATATCAAAAATTGATGTCGGCAATTATTAAAATACAAGTACAATACTGTTATCATCATTCTAATGCAACTCAAGATTTCAAATTAAAAAAGGGATTTTTTTATATATCCTGAAGTGACGCCTTACACATACTGTCATCTCAGAGCTGCATTGATGCCAACAGCTTTAAATGTTTAGATAAAGATTTATCCCAGGTTTGGCCATTTCTGTGGTAAAACAATATGATTGTTGGTCGAAAAGCAAAGAAAAATGCAACGTAAATTTCAGTACTCATTTAAACAAATATCAAATCTATGGTTCCAGCCTCAGAGTTTTGCTTTTTAATTTGATTTTTTATTTTATAACAAAATGGGTCCTATGGAGTTTTTTCTTTTATTCCCCGAATTGGTACACCTTACATTATAATCACTTTGACGTCACTAGAGAACAAATTATCTTCTCTGTCTCTTTAGCAGAATTAATTGTTAATATTCATAAATATGTTTTTACTAAAGCAAAGAGAATAAAAATAAGATATTTAAATAGTATTACCTGGGTCCTTAACAAAGAGATGGGTGGCATGTGTTTTTAACCGATATCACGTTAGCCAATCAACATCTGGGATTATTCCAAGCTGGGGATAATATATAATGTTCATATAGACCTTGTTGGAAACTTACAAAACTACAATGCAGTAGAAATGTGTGAATTCAGGTATAGTAAACCAATTCTTTATTCAGCTTTATAATTTGCTTTGTATATTAAATTCTGTTTCAGAACTGGAAAGCAAGCTGAAAGAACATGAATGGTATAACAGTGAGTACCTGGTATCAACAGTATTTTATGAAATGGTTCCTAGGAGTTGTACTTGTCATTTTGACCTTTCAAAAGTAGATACAAACATCAAAGTGGTGACAGATATTAAAATTGGAATACACATGAGGGGAGGAAATGAAAGACTATATAATGTAAAATTATACAGTGTTACAGACGGGGATGAGGTGAATTATCTATTTCATTCTATGTTATACATATCAATGAGGTAGAGTTTTGATTTGTAGCCAATCAGTAAACATAGCCAGATAACTGACAGTTGTGGGAATTACTAGCTAATTTTCGTATAAGTAATTGTAGACATATCTGTTATTGTAACAGTGGAGTTGTTCTGCAAGTGATTTTGTTCCTCTGGAACATTATCTCTAAGGAAAATGATCCAATGGAACTGTTTCACTAGAGATATTGTTTCAAGACCAGTGATTTCATTCCTTATGGATATCCAAGTGTCTGAAAGGGTTTTCTTTGGGGATTCCATAAATAATAAAGGGGCTTGGTACTTTTTGGCTATCGCTGATTTGAACTCTCCATCTTCAACTTTATATAAATGTGGCAGTTCATCTAAATTTTTTACTGTAAAACTTTTTGATAATTTTCCTATTCTCCTTTTTAGCTCACCTGACCCGAAGGGTCATGTGAGCTATTGCCATCACTTGGCGTCCGTCGTCCGTCTGTCGTCCGTCGTCCGTCCGTAAACTTTTTCAAATGTTAACTCCTCTGACACCATAAGACCAATTGCAACCAAACTTCGTACAGTTGTTTATTGGTATATGTGCTACAAAACTATCGTTTGGATTTTTGATTCGTATAAAAACATGGCCGCCATGGCTAAAAATAGAACATAGGGGTAAATTGCAGTTTTTTGCAAATAACTCAAAAACCATAACAGATATCAAAATTCTGGCATAGGGTAAAAGTGTTCAGCACCTCAAGATCTACCTGCCCTGAAATTTTGAAGAAGATCCAACGACCAATGTAGGAGTTATTGCCCTTTTTCTGCATTTTTTCCAAATTTTGCACTTATTAAGCTCAATATCTTGGATACTATAAAGGAAATTTGAAAAATTTAAATTTCATATTGTTAGGCACACAAAGATCTACAAAATTTGTAACAGGATCGAAGTTGTAGGTTCGTTCCTTTTAGGAGTTATTCCCCTTAGATCGTCAAAATTGACCATTTTTGCAGTCTTTATTCATTGTAATAAAATCGTTAACTCCTCTTACACCATAAGTTTAATTGCAACCAAACTTAGTGTAGTTGTTCCTTGGCATGAGTGCTACTAAACTATCGTTTGGATTTTTGATTTGTAAAAAAACATGGCTGCCATGGCTAAAAATAGAACATAGGGGTAAATTGCAGTTTTTTGCAAATAACTCAAAAATGGTGACAGATATCAAAATTCTGATGGGAAGCTAAAGTGTTCAACACCTCAAGATCTACCTGCTTTGAAATTTTGAAGAAGATGTAACCACCCATGTTGGAGTTATTGCCCTTTTTCTTGATTTTTTTTTGAAATTTGTACTTATTAAGTTGTATGATCATTCCTTTTAGGAGTTATTCCCCTTAGAACATCAAAATTGACTTTTCACAGCATTTCCCTTAGTTTGCAAAATGTTTAAATGAGCCCTTTAGGAGTTAAAGTTTTGTCCCTTAAATGTCAAAATAACTGTTGATGCCTTATAGATGGCAAACTGTAGAAAATGAAAAAAAGCTTTTGATTGCGTGTAAATTTGTTTTTAAATGGCTATTTATTAAAATATAAATTCAATGTTACCTCAGTATACAATAGTACTTAAAAATAACTTTCATTAGATGTATATATTTATATATTTTTTGTGAAATTAGTTTTGAAACTGGCTGTGGTCAGCACTCATTGTTTTAACCTTTTCCCAAACTGGTTACCTGCTCAATTGTTGTTATCTTTTCCAATGACACTCAAATCAAGTATCAGTCTTTTTGCCCTTGAAAGGTAAGAATATGGATGACCACTTACAATCTGCATTTAAATCACTCAGAATCTCTATTTTTATTTTATTGTTTCAAAAATCTTCTTCTCTGAAACTACTATTAAAAATCAAATGAAACTTGGTAAGATTGTTCCTTAGGGTCAAAATGCTGTTTTTTGTTATTTTTTCCTGAATTATAGAAAGAAAATGAAGATGAAAGCTACTTTCAAGGTAAACATGGTATCCCGAGTTTAATGGTGATGATGAAAGTTTGTTTTGGACGGCCATTTTTAAAATGACTGCCATTTTCCCACCATTTTTTTACACTTGCTCGGATTTCAACAATATTTGGTTTTTAAAGTAAACATTGGTATCCTTAGTGAATGGTGATGATGAGATTTAGTTTATAGTGCATTGTTTGCCAGGTGAGCGATTCAGGCTCTTGAGAGCCTCTTGTTTGCTATTCTTACCTGAATTATAGAAATAAAATGAAGATGAAAGCTACTTTCAAGGCAAACATGGTATCCCGAGTTGAATGGTGATGATGAAAGTTTGTTTTGGACGGCCATTTTTAAAATGGCTGCCATTTTCCCGCTATTTTTTACACTTGCTCGGATTTCAACAATATTTGGTTTTTAAAGTAAACATGGTATCCTTAGTGAATGGTGATGATGAGAATGTTGTATAACAATGATTAAACTTCATAATATGTGAGCTTTTAATTGCCATCACTTGGTGTCTGTCATAATCGTTGTTAACAAATTTTCAACATCTTCTCCTCTGAAACTACTTGGGGGAATTTGATGAAACTTAGCATGATTGTTCCTGCAATATTTCCTTTTCAAGTACAATAAAAAGCCTTAACCCACAATTTTTACATAACTTCTTTCAAACATTTTAAAAACGAAGACAACATATAGACCAAAAGATTTATACTTGTATTTGAAGATTAATTAAAGCTTGTATTTTGTATTATGAATCATCAGATTGACCATGACTGTATCTTAATCAAGCGTAGGGAGAACTCATGCCCATTTCTTTCCAGAGGTTCTTAAAGGTTTTTAAAGGTATTTTCAGCATTTTACGTGACCTTTAATACTCAGTTTAGTTTACAACAAACATTAATATATTAATTTAGTTTATAGTGCATTGTTTACCAGGTGAGCGATTCAGGCTCTTGAGAGCCTCTTGTTTCATTTTCAGAAATTTCATGACATTATAAGATTGGCTTTGTATATAATTCAATAACAATTCATACTCTTTACTGTCCATGTCTACTGTTAACTGAACATAAGAGTGAAAAAAGTTATCAGTGAATATTATTCATTGTCATTCTTTATTCAATGTTAAAAATATCCCATGCATATTTAGCACGTACTTACAACTTCTCGTCCAATCAAATATCTAGAATTTGCCTTCTAATTTTCATAGTACATACTTTTTCCGTGTACTAAGTAACTACGCATGAATGACCACAAGGGTAAGATTTCATTGTATCGTAATCAAGATATTAAAACAAAAATTGCCACTGGCTATTTTGAAATAAAATGCTGTGTTCCAAATTAAATTAAATAGTTTGTAATATAGTTTTCACATTGATTTTTAAATATCCTACTATTAAAATCTTTGGCTCTAAAAAAATGTTTTTGACGATTGCAAGTTTCTTTCATTTAAATAAAGAGTAACAAATATGGTTCTTTATATCTTGATTAGAGTACAACATCATCTTAAAATTGTGATAATTTATCATCCATGCAAAAAAGTGTGTACTATGAACTTGTGAAGGGAAATTAAGGCAACTTGATCTATTTTGTCATGAATTGATTGATTATTGGTTGCTTAATGTCCAGTGGCAAATATTTCATGCATGTTCAGGACGACGTCATGAATTGAAAAACCGTAATAATGTCTGAAGAAAATGTGTCACCTATACCTAGAACATGTATATACATATATATAAATATATATGTATATACATGTTCTGATACATCTTTTAGTTTTTAATTTGAAATAAAAAAAAACATAAACCCTAGTATAAGAGGGGTGGGGGGGGTTCCAACCATATGTCCCCTCAAAAGCATTGATCGTCCAAAAATAGGTTTTTTTCCAACCCCCACCGGATCCGCCACTGCATTCTATCTATATGTTTCAAATTTATAATAGCTTTAGTTTTACTGTGAAATTGAAAAATGTTTTCAAGACATGTAAAGCTTCCACTGCAATCTAATTATTGTCTGCTTTTGGTCAATTTATTTTGTCATCTAACCATGTAAACTAAAAGAAGTACATGTATAATAAAACACCGCTTTATACCGATAAACATACTTACACCAGCAGCTACCATCTTTTCATTCTGGAGTCAAGGGCCTTTTGAAATCACATATTTTACAATGATACTAGTGAGTAGATTTACCAAACTTCGTTAATGAGCTGTTTTACAAACACCTGTGATACAAGTAGTCAGCCAAAATAAACTATCAATAGACCAATTAAAAGATTACTCGAGTTGTAAATATGTGCTAAATTGGATAGTCTATGAAAAGGTATATACTATGAAATTAAGAGCTCGGGGCAAGCCCCTCGCTCTAAATTTCATAGTATATACCTTTTCATAGACTAACCTAGACATATATATGAAGAATGAAAACAACTAACATCTTAACTAAATTAAGCTTTATTTAACAAAGAATTCAAAACACTTATGTGACTAAGAATCACATTATGACAATATTATTGTTTACAAAGCTTTATAACAACAAAAAATCAAAAATCATGATCACTATTTACAGTAAGATTTCCACTAGTGAAATTATTCCACCCAGAACAAAATTACATTTACATTATCAGCAGACTGATAAGATGATGACAGAAAAATGATACAGACCTGTTAGACCATTGTTAAAATTCATTTTACACACAGATGTTGGCAATATCCTGTTTTAGTCCCAGGTGGGACTAAAACAGGATTATATATATTCATCTTACTTTGATTTTACACCTATATATTAATCCTGTTTTAGTCCCACCCTCTACATTAAAAGTACACATTTTCCATAGGGGTGGAACTAAAACAGGATTAATATATAAAAAAGATTAATAGAAAACACTTATATATTAATCCTGTTTTAGTCCTCTTTCTTATATATTAATCCTGTTTTAGTCCCACCCTCTATGTTAAAAGTACAAATTTTCCATAGGGGTGGGACTAAAACAGGATTAATATATAAGAAAGACCCATATCATTCTTTCTTATTACCTGGGCTCTTACCTGCTATGGTCACTTGGTAATATATTTTTATCATCAAAATATTATTATTTTATTTATAAAACGCTCTGAAAAGGGTTTTCTTTTGGGGATATGCCACCAACAAAAAGGGGCTTGGAATGTTTTGGGGGTATACGCAAAAGAAAAGAAAAAAGTACATTTGGCCTTGAACTTTTCAACTCCTGCAAGGTCAAGGTCAAAGTTCAAACATACGGTCAAAATATCTTTAGTAAAGAGGGTCAAAGGTTTGACCTTCAACCTTTCAACTCATGTAAGGTCAATGTCAAGGTCAAAATTCAAACATTAGGTCAAAATGTAATTAGTTACATTACGTTCTGAAGAGGTTCAAAGGTTTGAACTTCAACTTTTCAACCCCTGCAAGGTCAAGGTCATAATACGCAAAAGAGATGAAAAAAGTACATTTTACCTTGAACTTTTCAACTCCTGCAAGGTCACGGTCAACATGAGGTCAAAATGTCTTTAGTTACAAAACGTTCTGAAGAGGGTCAAAGCTTTGACCTTCAACCTTTCAACTCTTAATAGGTCAGGGTCAAAGTTGAAACATCAGGTCAAATAAATTTTACTTGTGTCAAGTAAGTTGAACTGTTGAAGGATAGTACAGGGCACTGTTGTAACATGACCTATTGCAAGTAAGTGGGACAGTGGTAGGATGGGCGGATACCAAAGGTCACAAAGGAAGTCGTACACGGAATAAAGGGTATCAACATAGGTCATGGTAGCTTATGTCAAATAGGTGGGACACAAGTAGGATAAAGTATGTCGTTGTTGTTCACCGATAAGTGTGACAATAGTAGGATACATGTAGCATAGGTCATGGTTGTTCCCCACTCATATCAAATCAGTGGGATAGTAGTAGAATAGCATAGGTCATGGTTGTTATCCAATCGTATCAATTTAGTGGGGCAGTGAGTCACGGTTGTTGGATAGCCAAGGTCATGGTTGTTTTTCATTAATATCAAGGCAGTATGACAGTAGTAGGATAGCATATGTCATTGTTGTTTCCCAGTAATATCAAGGCGGTTGGACAGTAGTAGGATAGCCAAGGCCATGGTTGTTTCCAACTTGTCAAGTACTTAGGACAGTAATATGATAACATAGGCCATGGTTGTTTTCCACTTATGTCAAGTAAGTTGAACAGTCGTAGGATAGCATAGGGCACTGTTGTAACCCAAACTACTCCAAGTAAGTAGGACAGTGGTAGGATGGCGGAATAGTATAGGTCATGGTTGCTACCCACCTTTGTCAAGTCAGTGAGGCAGTAGTAGAATGGTAGATACCAAGTATCGGAAGGCATACACGGAATAAAGGGTATCATTATAATAAGGTCTTTATTCTATGATCGTGAAACTATGAGGTGGGACAGTAGTATCCTACTACAGTCCCACGTACTTGAGAAAGGTGGTTCCTATGATATTATACAGTGGGATTGAAGTAGGACACTATAGGTCATGGTTGGTTCCCATTATATCACATAGTGGGATTGAAGTAGGGCACTATAGGTCATGGTTGGTTCCCATGATATCATATAGTGGGATTGAAGTAGGACACTCTGGTCATGGTTTGTTCCCCTGATATCACATAGTGGGATTGAAGTAGGACACTCTGGATCATATTTGGTCCCCATGATATCTTTTTGTAGTTTGTAATTAATCATTTACGGAATAAACGGCAATCCAAGAATACGATTTATTCCGTCTTCCTATAATTTCTAAGTTAATCCGTTACGGAATAAATTGCAATTATGAATTGCAGTAAAAGGTAGTCGGAATAAATCTTATTGTTAGATTTTATATTTTTCTTTTGCACAACAGACATTTAAGTAAGACACTACAGGTCAACGTTGGTTCATATGATATTATACAGTGTGATTGAAGTAGGACACTATAGGTCATGGTTGGTTCCCCTGATCTCTTTCTGTAGTTTGTAAGTTAATCATTTGCGGAATAAATGACACTCCAAGAATACGAATTATTCCGTCTTCCTTTAATTTCTTATTTAATCCTTCACGGAATAATGAATTTGAAGTAAGACTATATAGTTTATGTTTGGTTCCCATCATATCATATTGTGGGATTTAAGTAAGACAATATATGTCATGGTTGGTTCACATGATATCATATAGTGGGATTGAATTAGGACACGATAGATCATGGTTGGTTCCCATGATATCAAATAGTGGGATTGAAGTAGGACACTTTGGGTCATGGTTGGTTCCCATGATATCGTATAGTGGGATTGACCTATTCTTCTACAAAAAGGTAGTCGGAATAAATCTCATCTTATTGTTAGATTTTACATTTTTCTTTTGCACAACGGGCATTTAAGTAAGACCCTATAGGTCATAGTTGGTTACTATTATATTATACAGTTGGATTGAAGAAGGACACTATAGGTCATGGTTGGTTCCCATGATATCTTTTTGTAGTTTGTAATTAATAATTTACGGAATAAACAGCAATCAAGAATACGATTTATTCCGTCTTCCTGTAATTTCTAAGTTAATCCGTTACGGAATAAATTGCAATTATGAATTTGCAGTGAAAGGTAGACGGAATAAATCTTATTGTTAGATTTTATATTTTTCATTTGCACAACAGGCATTTAAGTAAGACACTATAGGTCAAAGTTGGTTCCCATGATATCATATAGTGTGATTGAAGTAGGACACTATAGGTCATGGTTGGTTCCCATGATCTCTTTCTGTAGTTTGTAAGTTAATCATTTGCGGAATAAATGACACTCCAAGAATACGAATTATTCCGTCTTCCTTTAATTTCTTATTTAATCCTTCACGGAATAATGAATTTGAAGTAAGACTATATAGTTTATGTTTGGTTCCCATCATATCATATTGTGGGATTTAAGTAAGACAATATATGTCATGGTTGGTTCACATGATATCATATAGTGGGATTGAATTAGGACACGATAGATCATGGTTGGTTCCCATGATATCAAATAGTGGGATTGAAGTAGGACACTTTGGGTCATGGTTGGTTCCCATGATATCGTATAGTGGGATTGACCTATTCTTCTACTAAAAGGTAGTCGGAATAAATCTCATCTTATTGTTAGATTTTACATTTTTCTTTTGCACAACGGGCATTTAAGTAAGACCCTATAGGTCATAGTTGGTTACTATTATATTATACAGTTGGATTGAAGAAGGACACTATAGGTCATGGTTGGTTCCCATGATATCTTTTTGTAGTTTGTAATTAATAATTTACGGAATAAACAGCAATCAAGAATACGATTTATTCCGTCTTCCTGTAATTTCTAAGTTAATCCGTTACGGAATAAATTGCAATTATGAATTTGCAGTGAAAGGTAGACGGAATAAATCTTATTGTTAGATTTTATATTTTTCATTTGCACAACAGGCATTTAAGTAAGACACTATAGGTCAAAGTTGGTTCCCATGATATCATATAGTGTGATTGAAGTAGGACACTATAGGTCATGGTTGGTTCCCATGATATCTGTCTGTAGTTTGTAAATTAATCATTTACGGAATAAACGGCAATCCAAGAATACGATTTATTTCGTCTTCCTATAATTTCTAAGTTAATCCGTTACGGAATAAATTGCAATTATGAATTTGCAGTAAAAGGTAGACGGAATAAATCTTATTGTTAGATTTTATATTTTTCATTTGCACAACAGGCATTTAAGTAAGACACTATAGGTCAAAGTTGGTTCCCATGATATCATATAGTGTGGTTGACGTAGGACACTATAGGTCATGGTTGGTCCCATGATATCATATAGTGAGATTGAAGTAGGACACTATAGGTCATGGTTGGTTCCCATGATATCATATAGTGGGGTTGAAGTGGGACACTATAGGTCATATTTGGTCCCCATGGTATCTTTCTGTAGTTTGTAAATTAATCATTTACGGAATAAACGGCAATCCAAGAATACGATTTATTCCGTCTTCCTATAATTTTAAAGTTAATCCGTTACGGAATAAATTGCAATTATGAATTTGCAGTAAAAGGTAGACGGAATAAATCTTATTGTTAGATTTTATATTTTTCATTTGCACAACAGGCATTTAAGTAAGACACTATAGGTCAAAGTTGGTTCCAATGATATCATATAGTGGGATTGGAGTAGGACACTATAGGTCATGGTTGGTTCCCATGATATCACATAGTGGGATTGAAGTAGGACACTATAGGTCATGGTTGGTTCCAATGATATCATATAGTGGGATTGAAGTAGGACACTATAGGTCATGGTTGGTTCCCATGATATCACATAGTGGGATTGAAGTAGGGCACTATAGGTCATACTTGGTTCCCAGGATGTCTTTTTGTAGTTTGTAAATTAATTATTTACGGGATAAATGGCAATTTAATAATATGACTTATTCCGTCATCCTTTAATTTCTTATTTAATCCTTTACGGAATAAATTGCAATTATGAATTTGAAGTAAGATGATATAGTTTATGTTTGGTTCCCATGATATCATAAAGTGGGATTTAAGTAAGACACTATAGGTCATGTTTAGTTCACATGATATCAAATAGTATGATTGAATTAGGACACTATAGGTCATGTTTGGTTTCCATGGTATCACATAGTGGGACTGAAGTAGGACACTATAGGTCATGGTTTGTTCCAATTATATCATATAGTGGGATTGAAGTAGGATCTAAGAATACTATTTATTCCGTCTTCCTATAATTTCTAAGTTAATCCTTTACGGAATAAGTTGGTTCCCATGATATCATATAGTGGGATTGAAGTAGGACACTATAGGTCATGGTTTGTTCCCATGATATCATATAGTGGGATTGAAGTAGGACACTCTGGGTCATGGTTGGTTTCCAGGGGGTTTCCATGGTATCCCATAGTGGGATTGAAGTAGGACTCTGGGTCATGGTTGGTTCCCATGACATCATGTAGCGGGATTGAAGTAAGACCCTATAGGTCATGGTTGGTTCCCATGATATCATATAGTCGGATTGAATTAGGGCACTATAGGTCATGGTTGGTTCCCATGATATCATATAGTGGGATTGAAGTAGAACACTATAGGTCATGGTTGGTTCTCATGATATTATATAGTGGGATTGAAGTAGGAAACTATAGGTCATGGTTGGTTCCCATGATATCATATAGTGTTATTGAATTAGGGCACTATAGATCATGGTTGTTTCCGTGATATCATATAGTGGGATTGAAGTAGAACACTGTAGATCATGGTTGGTGCCCATGATATTATATATTGGGATTGAAGTAAGAGACTATAGGTCATGGTTGGTTCCAATGATATCATATAGTGGGATTGAAGTAGGACACTCTGGGTCATGGTTGGTTCCAATGATATCACTTAGTGGGATGAAGTAGGACACTATAGGTCATGGTTGGTTCCAATGATATCATATAGTGGGATTGAAGTAGGACACTCTTGGTCATGGTTGGTTCCAATGATATCACTTAGTGGGATTGAAGTAGGACACTCTGGGTCATGGTTGGTTCCAATGATATCACATAGTTGGATTGAAGTAGGACACTCTGGGTCATGGTTGGTTCCAATGATATCATATAGTGGGATTGAAGTAGAACACTATAGGTCATGGTTGGTTCCCATGATATTATATAGTGGGATTGAAGTAGGTCACTATAGGTCATGGTTTGTTTCCATGATATCATATAGTGGGATTGAAGTAGGACACTATAGGTCATGGTTGGTTCCAATGATATCATATAGTGGGATTGGAGTAGGACACTCTGGGTCATGGTTGGTTCCAATGATATCACTTAGTGGGATGAAGTAGGACACTCTTATCATGGTTCGTTCCCATGATATCACATAGTGGGATTGAAGTAGGACACTCTGGGCCATAGTTGGTTCCAATGATATCACTTAGTGGGATTGAAGTAGGATACTCTAGGTCATGGTTGGTTCCAATGATATCACATAGTTGGATAAAACATTTACGTTATTAATTGACCTTGACCTTTAACTCATCAAAACTCAAGATCACACCATGAAAAAGAAGTTTTTTGGTTTATTTGATTCCGATCTTAATTGACAAAAAATTACCAATTTTTCTGCCTTAAATATTAAAAAGTATTTCCGAGCTCGTTAAGCTGTGTTGAAAACGACAAACAAATCAACCAAAAGGTCGTTAGCCCGTTGTGAAAAAAAAAGTAAAATCTAATAATAAGATTTATTCCGTCTGCCTTTTAGTAGAAGGAAAGGTCATTTATCAAGGTATCATTTTTACTTTGACGTTCAACTGGTAAGTTATGTATGTGACTTTGACCTTTTTACTCATCACATTATTTCATGATCCTTTAGCGATTGATTTACACTTTGACCAAATTTCGTTACTTTATTAGCTGACCTTGACCTATAACTCAACAAAGGTCAAGGTCAAATAACTTGTTATTTTATATGCCCTTGACCTCTAAACAAAACATCAAGACTTTGACCTTTTAACCTGACCTTGACCTTTAAATCAACAAAGGTCAAGGTCACAACAATAGATTTATAACTGCTTTTTGTATGCACCTTTGACCTCTAAACAAAAGATCTAGACTTTGATCTGATGTTGTTACGATATAACCTGACCTTAACCTTTAACTTCTCAAAGGTCAAGGTCACAACAATAGATTTATCACGTGTTTTTGTGTATGACCTTGACCTATTAACAATAGGTCAACACTTTGATCTATTTTTTATATCCCGACCTTGACCTTTAACTCATAAATGGTCAAGGTCAAAACAATAAATAAGCGGTTTAATGTCTCTTTTGCATGTTCCCCCAAAAAATTCCAAGCCCCTTTTTGTTATAGACATTACCCCAAAAGAAACCCTTTTCAGAGCGTTTTCTGAAAGAATGTTCAATAAATTAAATAATAATTATTATTATTGAAAAAAATAAAATTTCATTTTATATGCGTGTATTTTTTGTCCCTTTTTTATATAAGTGTGCTATATCTAATCAAGGTTTAGTCCCACCCTCCATGCTAAACAAGCAAAATTCCCATAAGGGTGGGACTAAACCTTGATTAGATATAGTACACTGACATGATAAAATACGCATATTAAAGACAGTTTGAATGGTCGTGACTATATATCTAATCAAGGTTTAGTCCCACCCTAATGGAAATTTCTTCAATTTAGCATGGAGGGTGGGACTAAACCTTGATTAGATATAGTACACTGAAATTATAATATACGTGTAAGAAAGACAATTTGAATGTCCGTGACTGTATTTTTATAAAAAGGTTATTTTTTATATCTCGTAAAATTTATTCTGAAAAGGGTGAAATTTTTGATACTTTAAAAAGTTTAATCCCAGGTGGGACTAAACCATGATTATGCCCAGATGTTTGCAGAATCAGCAAGCGAAAACTTGACAATTTATCTGAAATAAAAGGTTTTAATTTCTAAATTAATAGCCCAAATGACACTTCTGGTATTTGTTACTATGATGTGCCATGTGTAAGAGACGACCACCTACAATTTCTGCACTCAATTGTCAGGGTGAAATTCACATCTGTTGATAACTAAAGGACAAGGTTGAACATAGAATAAATGGGTAATTCACCTCAAGTTTATTAAATCACCGGGCTACACCCTCCTATTTAATAAACATGAGGTGAATTACCAATACAACTATTTGTAGTAATTAGAACCAGACTTGAAATCAGACATAAAGATATGTCTTATTCCTGATTTCTGATGTGTTTAGAAGTTGAGTGAACAATTTCAGATACTATCCAATTATAACTGAGTTAAATATATATTTAAACAGACAAAATTGTCCTTTACTCCCTAAGAATATTTTAGCCTGTAATTAAAGCAAAAGTTTGTTTCCATTTTTACTGTTGATGTATAAGTTTTGGAATAATTGAGCAATTTTCTTAACTATGGTAGCCATTTGACATAACGACAACTGTACTTGCATGGTGAATAAATTTTGTCTTTAATTGCAGACATACTACTTTATGGCCCAGTACCCATCATGCATTGCAACAATGAAAGCCATGGAAGATACTAAGTTAGCAAAGTTTGATGTAGCAGATAAAAAGTTACAACTGGCGAGATTTTACTACACTATGAATTCTGTACTCAACCATTTTGACAACTGTCGAGGAAAAGCAAGAGTTTTACTCTTCAATGGTAAACATTTAGAAAAAATATTGGTTTTGGTATATCCATGTTATCTTTAATTGTTCTGTGATCTTTTGGTCTTTTTGCTTCTCAGGTAGAGAATGATTATTAGATCTCAGATGTCATATGGCAGATTATTCTATACCAGTTTATATTTTTGCAAAAATTTCATTAATAGGAGCATCACTCATCTATTGATATAAGATACTGTGACAAATCAATATTTATAGAAAGTTGGTATTCAGAAAATGTTGTTGTTCATGGCCAGGTCCCTTCTGAGGTTTTATTCAAGATATTCCATGATATAGATATATAATTGGTAGGAGGGGTAAATGCGAAAAATAACATTTGAGATGGTATTTCAAAATTTCCTGAGCTAAAAGCAAAAATGCAGTATGTATTATATCATATATACCAGTTTATCATTTCAAACATCATCCTCATCTTGTTGTATAACTTTAAGACTAAATTAATAAATTTCGCAGATGAGACAGAGAAGATTTCAAAAGTTTTGGTTAAAGCTATTAAGGAAGATTTGCATCTTATTGGAAATCTTTCTATGGAGGTAATATTGATTTGTTAACCTTGTGCAAGCACTATTGGCAAAATTGATTTAATATAACTTTTTATCAAATTTATGCTAAAGCATCTTCGTTTTCTTTTGTTATAATGTCAGCTTACTTTTAAAATACAACAATAAGGTGTGTTTCTCTATCTAGTTCATTAATGACCATTTTGTAAGGAAGTAGTTTTGAAGCTTTTTAATAATGTTTGGCTGTTAACAAATTTTTTTTCAGTATTTACTTGACAGTAATTATAGTATTACAGTAGTATCTTTGCGAAAAATAAAACAGCTTTATTAAAAATGCAAGGAACCTTTCATTCAATACCCGAAAAAAGTAAAGATTAATTATAAATTTTATATATATGAAATATTTTTTTTAAAAAACTTAATTTAATTTGATTTAATATAATGGATTGTATTGTTGATCCATTTGCCATTATTAAATGAACAGAGTATTTTCATGTTTCAGATTTTAATTTTGAAATTTGTCAGTTTTTGAAAAGTTATTTCCCTGAAGACCCAAAAAGATGAGCAAAAGAAAATAATTTGGTATTGAGTCTTGAATATATTATTAATAGTAATTTATTTTCGTTGTATAAAAATTTACAATATTTTTTGTCAAACTAGAAACAATAGTAATTCTATGTAATTTTATGTCAACTTGTTTACTCCTAGTCCTATACCTATTAACCTTTATTTCTGCTTTCTGAGCTATTTAAACAGGTAAAAAAGGAGCACTTGGATGCAGATTATAAACCTATTTATTACCAGAACAATAATGTGATTGGTGCTTATTGTCAATGTACACGTACATTTAGCTACTAGCTGCAGTTAGTCTTCACAATTTACATCAGTTAGTAACTTTGAGTACGGAAGAGTATTGGAATGCATAAAAAAAAATATCTTGCCTTGGCGAATTACTATATCATCGTGGCGAATTACTATCTCACCACGGCGAGATATTTTTTTTATGCATGTCCCTTATATGCTTCTGTACTTTGAGACCTTATGAACTGCCATATCTCTGTTTAATATTGCTCACATTGCAAAAAAACTTCAGTCATAAATGGAGGAATTGTGACACAGGCACTACTGTAAACTTCGATATTTTTATATATATATATATATATATATATATCTTTATCCTAGATTGCTGTTTTATAATAATTTGAATAGGAACCATGCGGATACTTTTTGTCTTAGGTTTTTCAATATAACTTTACTGTATGGTGATATATTTTTTTTTCAACAATTTTCTTATGAATGTACCTATTTTGGTTTGTACTATGAAATATTTAATAATTGAATGCTCCTTGCTAGATTCTGAAAATCAATAGTTAACACTTTAAATATATGCCATTGTGTGGTGTTTGCTGACATGATGTCATACTGATGGACAACTATTTGAAAACAGGTCAAATTTGGTTTTCTCTAATATAGCACTTTATGCTTTCTGAAAAATTTATAACCACACAGTAGTCCAGACTCTTGAAAATGTGCAAAATTATAAATGCTTAGTTGTCAACACATATTTGTTTTTTCTAACAGAAGTTTTTGAAGAAACTTTCTTATCAACAATGCTATTATAATATATTGAATTTTTCTGTTGGAACAAATAATCTGTACCATTTATTCTGTGAGAAACTCTGTGATATTTCTTCCATTAGAAAAAGCTTTCCAGTGAGAATATTTCCAGTAGGAGGTATCATTAAGAAACTGTTCTCCACTTTCTCTTCTTGTTATACTAATAGACAATCCTCAGTCTGATTCTCAAATGTGAGTTATTTAGTGTTTAACAGCTGCAGTGGAGGAAAATTTGACTTCCAAAATTTTCTTGAACCAGGAACCTCTCACAATTAGCATTCTGCAGTTCAAGTAGTAATTCACAACTAATTGAGGGGAAATAATCAAACTGTTATAATGGATTTTACAATTTTATCACAAACAAGGGAAGCCTGTTAAAATTGCAATTCACACAATTTGTATTAAATTCAATAAATGTGTATAAAATATCACAGTATATAAAAAGGACAAATATACCTAAGGAGCAATCAAAACAAACGTAATCCATTGGACAGACAAACCCGGGAAGACAAATGAACAACCACAAGCACAACAAATAAACACAGAAAACTAAAAAACAATGAACAACACGAACTCCTATAAAAACCAGGAGTGAACCCAGGTGCTCCGGAAGGGTAAGCAGTTCCTGCTCCGTATACGGCACCCATCATGAAGTTCAACAAAGTCAATGCGATGGAAGTCACAAATTGGTGGAGGCACATGAAAGGTTACGACAGTGGGAACAGGTCCAACATCATGTTAGATATTGGAACACTGTAATGGTCAATCAATTCGTGATGACGACCGTAAAATTTCCTAAGTGATGACATCAACCTTTCCTTGATAAAACCCTGGTTAAGAAGCTTTTGTGACAGCACTAATCCTCTTTGTCGAAAGTCATGGTAACTCACGCATGCCCTTGAAAATCGGATAAGCTGAGAAACGTAGACGCCATATACAGGCGATGCTGGTACTCAAGAAGGGAAAATTAACAATAGGAAAGTTGAAGTCATCACGTTTGTCATAAAGTTTTGTCTTCAAACGTCCCTCATAGTCTATTTTAAGAAACAAATCCAAATATGAAGCGGACTTTGGTGTATCTGTAGTACCCTTAATTTCAAGCTCACTGGGGTAGATAAGATGTAGAAAGTCTTGGAATTTGTCGTTATTTAACGACAACACATCATCTATATAACGAAAAGTGAAATTAAAGGATTGGGCTAGTTTCTTTTTGTTTTCACGTAGTAACCCTTGAATGAAGTCCGCTTCATATGAGTACAGAAACAGATCGGCGAGGAGAGGAGCACAGTAGGTTCCCATTGGAATGCCGAATGTTTGTTGAAAAATTAGACTGCCAAATTCAACGAATATGTTGTCTATGAGAAAATCTAACATGTCTGTAATTTCATCTTCAGAATACTTTTTTTCAGAATCAGAGTGGTCTTTCACGAAATAAGCCTTTTCTCTACATAGAACAAGAAATTTATACCTGCGTGTCCCATTTTTCTTGAAAAAACATTGATGAACTAGTTGCTTTAAGCGATCTTTTAATTGAGAATGTGGTATGTTAGTGTAGAGTGTAGAGAAGTCGAATGTTTTTATGCTGTTGCATGTAGCCAAAGATTTTGATTTTAGATACTGAAGTAAATTTTTTGAGTTTTTAAGAATCCACATCTGATTGACGCCACTGGTGGAATATGATGTTTAACAGTAATTCTGAAGGCCCTCTTTAATACATGTCAATATGAATGTTAAAATCTTTGAAAGAGGTTTTGTAGAGCAATTAGCTGACCCAGCAATTAACCATTGTTTAAACGGATTCTTATGTAGTTTAGGAATCCAATAAAGAGCAGGAAGGTCCATTTCTTCATCCTTTGTAGAAATGCCAAAGGAATGAAGAACGGTCTTGTGGTTATCAAGGACTTCCTGCTTAGTGAGTGTGGTCGGTGTATAAGTTGGGTTACCCGCAGTGTTATCTATTCCCAATTCGTTTCTAAGACACTCAAAATAATAGTTCTTGCAAACAAAAACGATGTTATTGGGGGCTTTGTCAGCTGGGACAACTACATATTTGTCATGGAGGCGAGTCAAGTTTTCAACAACAATATATTTAATATATTCTTTTCTAATCAGAAGAAATGAGCTATTGTTATTATTGATTTGAATTTTTTAATCCTCAGGAAAAAAGACCAGCAGTAGAAAATCTAGAAACAAAATCTGATAAACAAATGTTTAAATACCAAGTGTTTGTTGCACATGCCAGTGATGACAAGCAAGAAGCTGATGAGATAATTGAATATCTAGAAAAACAAGGGATAAATAGTATTCTAAAGAAAACAGATGAAAATTCTGATGAGAAGACTGATATATTAATTGAGGCTATAAAGCACTGTCGATGGTTTATTTTTCTCATGACAAAGACGTCACTTAAAGACAAAATGCTACAGTTACGTGTCCTGTCAGCATTGCATGTTGGAATTCTTAACAGGACGATGAGAGTTATTCCAGTTGTTAATAGACGGGAGGACTTGTATATTCCCGAGGCTCTCCAATGGGTAACATATGTCCCATTCAATGAGAACAAATCCCATCTGAGAACATTACACAATATTGTCAGTGGTATGTATAACTGCCTTATCAGTGAGCTTGATAAAACAACAAAAATTAGTAAAATTTTGAGGGATCAGGTTTAACTACAAAAAAAATAAGATCTTTAATGTATCTAAAATTGGCCAAGTGTAAAATCAGATTATGTAGTAGAATCATTAAGAATTTTTTAAATTATTTAAAGTAAAGTAAAATATTTGAAATATTGAATAATTGTAATACAAAAATTAAAGGCTCAACTCCCCTGGAGTAAATTTGCCAATCAGCAGCCATAAACGCAGCAACCGAAAAGCTTCTTATTTTGGTCATTGGGATCAATAGCCAATTTTTTATACGACCGCAAAATTTTTGCGGTCGTATATTGGTATGACGTTGGCGTCGTCGTCGTCGTCGTCGTCGTCGTCCGTCGTCCGTCGGAGTCTGTAGACATTTGGTTTTCGCACTATAAATGTAGTATAAGTTAATAGAAATCTACGAAATTTAAACACAAGGTTTATGACCACAAAAGGAAGGTTGGGATTGTTTTTGGGAGTTTTGGTCCCAAAAGTTTAAGAATTAGGGGCCAAAAAAGGGTCCAATAAGCATTTTTCTTGGTTTTCGCACAATAAGTCTAGTATAAGTAAATAGAAATCTATGAAATTTTAACACAAGGTTTATGATCATTTTTTGGAGTTTTGATCCCAACAGTTTAGGAATTAGGGGCTAAAAAAGGGCCCAAATAAGCATTTTTCTTGGTTTTTGCACAATAACTGTAGTATAAATAAATAGAAATCTATGATATTAGCTTGGTGGGCTAAGGAAGGTAATCCAAACACATTCCAAACACATTTAAAGTAAAATATTGTGTATGATTCAATTATGTATAAAGAAATGTTGATTGTTTTGGGGTGATTTATAGCTGTCAATTTATTTTTAGAACTTACTATGAATTAATATTAATTTTAGCCATATGTCATTTTTTATTTTAAGACTTCAATGATGTATTTAAATGTTTAATTATGTTTGCAAACTTCATGATAATTTTGAATAGGGATTATGACATTATCTTGAGGGAAAGATTTTTTTTTTTGAAAAAGGGAAAGTGGGGGGGGGGGGGGGGGTGTCAAAATTTATGGGGTAAATATTAAATTGGCGGGGGGTGGGGAAAATTTTTTTCTCATTTCAGATTTGTACTTAGTTTTGTTATTATGGGCCCAGTTTTCAAGTTGGTTCAAATTGGGGTCCAAAATTAAAGATAAAAAAGGGGTAATTTTTTTTTTTGGGGGGGGGGGGGGGGTGGGGCATTTATCCACAGCATATTGTATTGCACAAGAAGAAAAAAGTTGAATATAAATTCAAATCATATGACCAATTCTAAGTTTTTTGATTTCACTTATTCTGTGTCATAAACCTATTATGTATCAAATATTTCAATAAATTTTCAATTGCACAGTATTGTGTAATAGCAAGAAATTGATATGTGTGACCTGTTATCAAAACTTTATTATTAACAATTTCCATTGGAAATTTGCCAATATCTTTAGTTTAATGAAGTTCGTTGGAAATTTGGAAATATAAAATTTGCTGATGAAGTTTTTTTGTTTATCTCATCTAAAATGCTTTTAAATTATGTATATTTAAAATTTACCATCCATGACTATGATGTCATACTTGCCCCAACTGTTCAGGGTTCGACCTCTGCGGTCGTATCAAGCTGCGCCCAGCGGAGCATTTTATTTTATATTGGATCAACTACATGGACGGACAAAAGATGCGAAGTTATGGCAATAGCTCACATGGCCCTTCGGTTCAGAATGGGCAAATCATATGCAAAAAAGTGTAATATATCAAAGCAAAATTTCATATTTAGATATTAGTAAGAATGGATGTTGAGTAAAATTTCAAGAAAACAACATCCTATCTCTGAAATGAACAGACTAAAAAAGACATCTAGTGGGAAACCACAAACCACAGCGTAAATTGGCCCATGCATAACCAGTTGTATAAATCAGTGGAAACAACAAACGTAAATATGACTGAAAAATTAAAGAAATTTTAAAATATAGGATCCAATGAAAACTGACTACAATATCCATGACTTTAGACAGGTACAAAAAATATGCAGTGGAATTAAAATACATATAACCATGCAGTTGTAGAATTTTACATTACCAGTTTTTATAGCAAATGAACAAATTTTCAAATTTTAAACCAATGTTTTCACAGGGTATATAACTTAAGGTGAGATTTAATTTTCTGTACAAATAAATTGTACAATAAATTCATGTAAATACACTTCCATTTCATTATATTTGAAGCATTAATATCTGCAATTAACAATTTCATTGAGGTCCAGTGATGTAAATCCATTCTATGGTTATATTTTTGAAAGCATGAATACCTGTCAAAGATAATTGTGTCACTTTAACCTATATTCTCTGCATGAGTGACCTTACTGGAGTTTTGATTTTAATTCAATCTACTAGAAACTAAAATTGGTAGAACAGACATTTTCAACTGCACCACTTACACAATTATTTCATTTCCAACACTGATCTAGAAAAACTTACTTAGTCTTTTGTTTTGTATCATATATAATTATGTAATGACAATTTTAAACAGTTGATGGGCAAACTGTTGTTAAGGATATTCAGATTAATTTATTATTACATTGTACAGTGAATTGGAGAGTTACAGATGACAAATGATTTTCAGTGTGACTGGAGAATTGGGTTTGGAAGATTCTGACCTTTTATTATAGTAGCCTTCCATATTATAGGATTATAATACCTCAATAAAAGGATTTCCTATTCTTGTCAAGTTAGGGTGAGTTGGGCACTCACCACAGCTTTGTGGTTCATGTCCCCTTTGCCCCTTTGAACATCAGGTACCCAGAGGATATCAAAAATGCTACTTTATTAATTATATTTACCAACAGCAAATTGATATCAGTAAATTCTCCTTTCATCGTTATTGTGTTAAATGTATTTTTTTACACTTTAGGTGAAGATTTACCTTTAAAGACAGAATTACTACTACCTGCTGGTGATGTAGCAAATGGTCTGGCCTGGGGTTATGTTGCCAACTATCTGACAAAAATACTACCAGGTATTTTGACAAAATATATCTTTGAGAGTTATCCCTATGTACAGAATTGTAGTTGAGCCACGAATGTTTCATCAAGAAATCAGTTGCAGAAGTATGTGGGACATTTTGAAAACACAATCATGTGGGTGTTTGCATACTTGACTGAAATTTTCTGACAGATTTCAAATTTGGTTTTCATTACATTTATCACTTTCTAATTTTTAACAGTGTTATTTCCAAATTACTTATCTGTAAGTGTAAGTAAGTGTTATCATATGATAGTAACTACTAAAATTCAGAAATTTGTGCACATATTTATTATTTCAAATATTTATTAATGAGCAATATTGCAAGATTAATTATTGTGGAGAATGTACATGTATTTCTTTTAATACAATATAACTATGGCAAGCCGTTTTACTATTTATTCTAACTTCAAGATATCTAATAAAGTTTATAAGATATCTCATATTGTTTATAAGATATCTTATATAGTTTATAAGATATCTCATATAATTTTCTTTATAAGATATCTTATATATTATATAAGATATCTTATAAACTATATGAGATATCTTATAAACTATATAAGATATCTTATAAAATATATGTAGTTTATAAGATATCTCATATAATTTATAAGATATCTCATATAATTTATAAGATATCTTATATATTATATAAGATATCTTATAATATGAGATATCTTATAAACTATATAAGATATCTTATAAATTATATGAGATATCTTATAAAGTATATAAGATATCTTATATAAAAAATATTTATAAGATATCTTATAAACTTTATGAGATATCTTATATACTTTATGAGATATCTTATATACTTTATAAGATATCTTATAAAAACTAGATTATATAAGATATCTTATATATTATATGAGATATCTTGAAGTAAGAATAAATAGTAAAACGGCTTGCCATATATAACTAACCAAATTCAGAATTTTTACTTTTTGCAATCTCACTAGTCACTTTTTATTTAATTACTAAGACAGATTTTCCAAATTAACAGTACATTGTACTTAGTTGATATGCAGTTAAAGTGTTTATATATTGTAATGATAGATGTGTTGAAAGGACTAGAGCAGGCTTTCATAGAAAAGAAGATAAGTCAGTACAGATGTCCTGAGAAACTCTTCATCATAATTCCAAAAAGTTGCAATGCAGGAGGCATGGTTAAAGACCAGACAAACAGACTGGAAAATTTTACAAAAACTGCAGATTTTTATCCATTTACTCCAACAAGACCATTTTCCTGTCAGATATACAAAGTGTCTGGACAGCCAGTAAGTATTTTTTTTCAATATAATTTGGTGCAAGTTTTTATTTTTTTATCTGTACCTTCCAGGACAACGTTAAAACCTCTGGATAAGTAAATCTTATTGCAAAACCATCCTTGCTTATACATCATATTTTCATTATATGAAATGCCATAATTATGAAAAATGTTATAATTTCAAGAAAGGTTTGCTTGTCACCGTAATTACAGAAATCATGTAATTGTGTCGCCTGCGGAACGCATGGTCGACACATAGGGATCACTATCTGTCGTCTTGCGTCTTGCGTCGTCACACTTTTCTTCAATCCTCAGCTGCTCGTAAACCGCTCAAAGGAATTTGATGAAACTTTCCCTGTCCATTAACCTTAATGCACAGGTGTGCATATATATTTCATTTTTAGAAAATTTCAAATTTTTTTGGGTAAAAATTGACATTTTTGCAAAAAAATGGGGGCAAAACTTCTATCCTCAACTATTCCATAACCGCTCAAAGGAATTTGATGAAACTTTCTCTGTGCATTAACCTTAATGCACAGGTGTGCATATATATTTTATTTTTATACCCCCTGCAAACAAAGTTTGGGGGGGTATATAGGAATCACCTTGTCCATCCGTCTGTCTGTCTGTCTGTCTGTCCGTCTGTCGTGCCGTCTGTCCGTCTGTCCATATATCTTGTAAGCCCAACTCCTCCTAGACCGCTCAATGGATTTCAACGAAACTTAAGACAAAGGAAGTACATCATCCAAAGATGTGCATGACGAAAAATATTTGCTTTCCGATATCACACAAGGGAGATAATTGGACTTCTATTTTTTTTGGCTTATACATTATATATGAACCTCGTAAGCGCAACTCCTCCCAGACCGCTCAATGGATTTCAACGAAACTTTACACAAAGGAAGTAAATCATCCAAAGATGTGCATGAAGAAAAATCTTTGCTTTCTGATATCACATAAGGGAGATAATTCGACTTATATTTTTTTTTTGGCTTATACATTATATAGGAACCTCGTAAGCGCAACTCCTCCTAGACCGCTCAATGGATTTCAATGAAACTTTACACAAAGGAAGAACATCCAAAGATGTGCATGAAGGAAAATTTTTGCTGTACCTATACTTCCCAAGCCACATCAGCCATTCGAAACATGAGCAGATATATCATGTTTTGGAGTAGTAAAGGCAACCATGACTATGCTTAAATTGATGCAAATATCTTATGAAACTTTACCCTGGGCAAGGCAAAGCGGGGGGTATCCTTTGTGAGCTTTGCTCACAGTACATCTAGTTAAAAATTAAAATTTTTTTTGTTGTAAAAATTGACATTTTTGAAAAAAAAGGGGGGGATTCCAAACTTCTATCCTCAACTACTCCATAACTGCTCAAAGGAATTTAATGAAACTTTCTCTGTGCATTAACCTTAATGCAAAGATGTGCATATATATTTCATTTTTAGAAAACTTTAAATTTTTGGGGTAAAAATTGACATTTTTGCAAAAAAAAAGGGGGGGGGGCAAAACTTCTATCCTCAACTACTCCGTAACAGCTCACAGCAATTTGATGACACTGTCTCTGTGCATTAACTTTAATGCAAAGGTGTGCATATATATTTCATTTTTAGAAAATTTTATAATATCTTTTGTAAAAATTGACGTCCGCAGGCGACACATGTCTTCCTTGGAAGACTCACACATTTTCTATTTAGGTATACAATTGTTTTATATTTGTATAGGACCTGTACTTTGTTGGCCAGTATGCTGCACCAGTCACATGTTTAAATGAGATGAGGGAATGGGCTATTGCTGGTGTATCTGCTGACACAATGGAGAAAGAGGCCGAGAGATTCTATGAAATTGTTGGTAATATAATGCAGCAGGCAGATCCTGAAAAAGCCAAATATTGTGAATTCATATTTTATGATGGTAGGTATTATTTATTGTTTTTGTTCAAAACTTTATTCAGCTGGAAATTTTAATTGTTGGAAACAGTTTTCTTTGACATTTTTAGCATGAGTGGTCATTTGCCTTATTTTCAAATTTATTATGATAGGTAAAAACACAGATTTTGAAGGTTTGTTGGAAAATTCATATTTCCAAATTTTGAAAGACCGAGTTGAATATATAGTGCTGTCATTGTATACATATAGAAAAAATATTAATTGTTGTTTACGGACAATATTACCGTAAAATCAATGACACTTTTTGTATCGATAGAAAATAACTAGCGGAAATGTAAATGCATGTTTTAATTTTTTGTCAATTTCATCCTGTTGCATTTTTGCAATAATAAAAACATCACCATTTTTCGGTAATAATTTTCTTTACTATTTTCTTGAACACGACAATTTATATAAAATCACTAAAACTTTCTGCAAAATGTATTTTAGCTTTCTTAAAGTATTGAACAGAAAAGAAGAGAAAAGTACTGAACTTGTTATCCTTCATCAAGGTTTATTCATTTGTAACAGGATTTAGAGGTCGAGTAGGCAGGCAGTCTGTTGGGCGATTCTTGTTTATAAATGTTATATAATAGATCATATCAATATATTAAAAACTAAACTTAAAATATTTGTTTTTGCAGATTCCAAGGATTCTTTAGCAGATATTATGACAGAAAAATCAAAATCATTGGAACTAAAACATATACAGTTGTAGGCAATTAGCAAACAAAGAGGATATGAAATAATCATTTGACAAAATTTAACAAATGACCTTGAAATGTTTTTGTGATTAGGGTAATCTTAAGAGGATCTGTTAAAAAACCCATGACATAGTCTTAAATCATTTGTAGTCCATGTTAAGTCTTTTATATGTACCCAATAGGACCTCAGTGGTAATTTTTGTTTAGTGTTAGTTTGCTGGTTGTCTTCTCAGTGTCCAGTTAATCTTTTCTGGGACATCTTCAGGTTTCTCTTCCCATATAAAACATAGACGACATGTTTATACAGACAGAGAATTGTCGACTCGCTTATTTCAAGTACTTTTTTCTGTAATAAGTTAAAAATACACTGTATCTCTGTTATGTCAAAATAAACCTATGCTCCACTTTTTTGCTTCCTTTAGAAATAATCAAATTTTTACTTTTTCACTGCTTAGATACATTAAATTCTGCAGATTTTTTATTTTCTGTGTGTAATTCATTGTTTTTTTAGTAAAATTGGATGTCACCTTACATGTGTGTGGTTGTTGGACAATTGCAAGTTTTCTTTGAAACAAACATAAGTGTGAAAGGGAGATAACTCTTCTTATGAGATTTGATTAATCCTTTCCAGGCGAACGATTCCTTTCCTTCCAGCCGTTTATATGCCCCTTATCCTCTACTGATATTTGGATACACTTTTTTGGTCTCAATTGCAAGAGAAACATTATGACTACAGAAGCAGTAACATTTGGGTATGAATTAATAGTACCATACAGAATAGTCTTGAACGACTCAAAAAGGTTAATTAACCAACAAAAACCGTCTTATAATTCTAACATTTAGTCATTCAAAATGCCAAAAATCCATTCTGCGAACTGAGGTTTACAGACATAATTCCAAAACACATATCAGCTTTGCCTAAATCAGAAAACATCCAATTATACATGAAGAAATATTTCCAGATTTTTTGCTGTAGCTAAGCTGAACTACAGGTTTGCATATATAAGAAATAAATTGTTTACTGGATGAATGGATTTTATATTCAACTATACTGTTATTAATTTTTTTTTGATGATACATATGCCATTATTTAATTACAGCATCTCGAGCTTGCACTTTCATCAGTGGTAGATTCTGTATTTTCTGTTTTGTCATTGTCTAATAGTTCATTCATGATAAAATGAAGAAGAGCATTTTAAATTCTGTTTACTTGATTATTATATTTTTCAGAAGTATCTTATATTTCTCTCACAATAATCGTTAATAAACTCAATTATTTATAGGGGGCCTCGGTGGCCGAGTGGTCTAGGTAGTTCGTCATGACTACTAATGATCACTAGCCTGTCAACACTGCGGTTGTGAGTTTGAATCTCTCCTGTTGCGGGGGTGTGTTCGACTCCCACCTTAATTGACAAGGATTGCCAATTTTCCTACCGAAGGTCGGTGGTTCTCTCCGGGTACACCGGCTTCCTCCACCAAGAAAAACTGGCTGCCCCGAAATAGCCAAATGTGCTGAAAACGGCATTAAACCCCAACTAAACAAACTAAACAAGTCAATTATTTATAAGTTAGAAAATGTTTTATAATAACTATTGAAGTATCAAGTTTACTGCTTATCTTTGCTCAGCACTGTTGTGAACTAGTAGTTATATACCTTCAATGTAATTTTAAGTCTGCATTACTATCATTAAAAACTTTTTTTAATAAAGTATTAATAAATTTAGATAATTGTTCAGGGTTACCTTGTTTATATAGAGATTTATTTTTATTCTATTATTTTTTACAGAATATAACTGAAATTTATAACTAAAGAAAAAAACTGTTTGTATTTACAGTAAACTGTTGATTGAGAGTATTAAGCCTTTTTATTGAATTTTATTATTTGTTTCAATTTCATTTTTATTTATTATAATTTATTTGTATATTTGGGGAAAAAAGGGTTTTTGAATATATTTTCCATACAGTGTTTGTTTTACAAATGGAGGAAAAAGATATTCCAATATTGTCAGGACAATATAATTTATGTGTGGTAATACATGTCTAAATTATATTTATCTAATAAAAAGAAGGTTTAACATTTATGTTTTACAGATGGGAACCTGTATCGTTTTCAAGACTCCATTTTTATACAACCGCAAAATTTTTGCGGTCGTATATTGGTATGACGTTGGCGTTGGCGTCGTCGTCGTCCGAAGACATTTGGTTTTCGCACTATAACTTTAGTATAAGTTAATAGAAATCTAAGAAATTTAAACACGAGGTTTATGACCACAAAAGGAAGGTTGGGATTGATTTTGGGAGTTTTGGTCCCAACAGTTTAAGAAGTAGGTTCCAAAAAAGGGCCCAATAAGCATTTTTCTTGTTTGGTTATTATCTTGTTGTAAGGGAGGTAATCCAAACATTTAAAGTAAAATGTTGTGTATGATTCAATTACCTCCCTCACACTGCTTGTAAATTATGTATAAAGAAATGTAGATTGTCTTGGGGTGATTTATAGCTGTCAGTTTATTTTTAGAAGTTACTATTAATTAATATTAATTTTGTCCATTTGTCATTTTCTATTTTAAGACTTTTATGATATATTTAAATGGGTAATTATGTTTGCAAACTCCATGAGAAATTTGAATAGGGATTATGACCATATCTTGAGGGAAAGAATTTTTTTTTTGGAAAAAGGGAAAGAAGGGGGGGTAAATAAGAAATTGTGGGGGGGGCAATTTTTTCTCATTTCAGATTTCAGAAATTAAAAAAAAAATGTCTTCAAATTTTTATTTTGCAAAACAAAGGGTGGGGAGGGGTACAATGATTTTTGGGGGGGGGGGGGGGTGGGTGTCAGTATGCAACAGCATAGTGTATTGCAAAAAAGCAAAAAAAGGGGTTAAAATTTTTTTTTTTGGGGGGGGGGAGGGGTCAATTCGCAACAGCATATTGTATTGAACAAAAAGCAAAAAATTGAATATAAATTCAAATCATATGTCCAATTCTAAGTTCTTTGACTACAGTTATTCTGTGTCAGAAACCTATTATGTGTCAAATATTTAATTACAATCCAAATTCAGACCTGTATCAAGCGTGAATATTGTGTCCATTTTTGCCCCAACTTTTCAGGGTTGGACCTCTGCGGTCTTATCCAGCTGCGCTCAGCGAAGCAATTTATTAGTATCTATAACCATGGCCTTCGATACAATGACCCCAAAATCAAGAGGCATGTTTCACCCAAGTTTGGCTTCCATAGAATACACAGTTCTTAATATATCATCCGTAAACCACGTGGAGGGACAGACAAGCAGATAAAGATAACTATATATTCCAGATGTATATTATATACTAAATTTTCGTCTAGCATAATAAATAAATGAGGAAATATATGTTACATTGACCTGCTTTTGCCTGGATGTGTAGTATTCACTAATATGCATATTTACAATGTAATAGTTGTCATTTATTTTTAAACCACAAAATGTCCAAAATTAAAACTATAACCAAAATACAACAGTACACAAAAACATACAGCCACTGACAGGCTTCTAACGATTAAGTACAAGTAGGTTTAAACATACATTAGTACTTAAAGCCATCCATCTCTGAAACATGTCTCACCCATCTAAAAAACCATCCACTTTTTGGGTGTCATTGTAAACACAATCAATGCTTCATACATATTTTTTTTTCTCAGTAGTGCTTTTAACTTTTTTTAAACGTTTTTCGTACTTTAGTTTGTAATTTTCTGATCATGAGAATACAGTAATGCCCTTAACTGTTCATTTGAGGGCGATTTGGTCGAAAAAGTCGCCTTTTAGTGCTTCACTTCGCCCGAACTCTCGTCAAAAGGGAAGTTGAAGTCGGCCTGAAAATTGTTAAAGCGAAGTTTGAGTTGACTATACATTTAATTGTCCGCCTGATACATTTCAATGGTCGAAATCGCCAACGTGTTTTAAATTGTGCAGCAACCTACTTTTAATAGCCGATGTCTTTAAAATTATTATACCCCCGCAAAGTCCGTCCGTCTGTCTGTCCATTCATCCATGTACCTTATAAGCGCAACTCCTCCTAAACCGTTCAGTGGATTTTGAAATTTATATGAAGGTTGGGCATCATATGTATATATGCATGAAGCAAGATAATTGTCGCTTGCAAAAGGAGATCATCAAACTTATAGAACTTTCATGTTTAAAGCTTGTAAGCCCAACTCCTAGTATTGCAAGCGGGAGCATAGGTACTCGTGGACAGGGCCCAGCTCGCTTTATACATATAAGTAACCTTCTGTGGATAGAAAATACGGCTTGATAGTAATATCCATGTGAATTCCAAGAGAAAAATATCTTAAAAATCGTAAAACATTTTTTTTTCATAGGGGGACCGGTATCATAGGGGTACCATATGGGGTCCTGTCCACGAGTACCTGTGAGCGGGAGGTATCACTCAGTAAGGTCACTGACAGTTCTAATTATTATCTAACGTAAGTGTCCAGAAAATACATTGAAGAGCCCAGTAGTTGTCACAATGTTTGTGGCATATATTTTTTGCAGGACTAATTTACCGGCAGATTTATTTTGATTTATTGTTTAACTACTGTATACATGTATGTTATATATAACAAGATACTGTCTACTTAACAGCAAATCGGATTTCATTTAATCAATGCTTGAAGCCGCTCGCCCGCTCATCATACATTCCAAACTAATAGCCGGAAATCCAGTTAAAATGGAAAAAAAAAAGATTTACAATCTCTTGGTAGTACCGTCTATTTCCTACATTCTTGGTCATTTGGTTTTTGCTGCAACGTGTTCGCTTTTCGGTTCATTTCAGATATTGAAGATCAGAACAGCAATTAAACAGCTTTTCACTTGATTATAATAATTTTGTGATACCAACTGGATGCCCAAGATGTGTACATTTCGTGGATTTACGACCAATAAGTTGTTCTCAAGACCTAAAATTTTCAAAGGCGAAAATGACTATAGAAGAGTAAAGCAAAAACCATCTAAGGGCATAACTGTGTGCAAGGAAAATATTCGTTGGCTTTTATATTTTAACATTTCTACCTGAGAGACAAATCTTGCTGTTTATTTTTATTTATTTTTTAACTCTTACATTGTATTTGCAGTTTTTTTTAATATAAAATAATGAAAATTATTATTTGTCATGATGATTTCTTTCCCTTTTCTCTGATTAGAAAATAAAAAGATAGAGGTGTACAACGACATATTTTTTTCATATATATTTTTGGATGTAAGGTAACTATTAAACAGAGTCTGGTACAGTTTTGTCCAAAATATCATAATTTCTTGTATTAGCGTTATTATAATATTATTTCATTAATTTAATGAAAAATTGTCATAATTTATGGTTTGTTGGTCGTATTTATGAAGACCAGCAGTTGGACCTAAACCTTCGATTTCCTTGTCGTGCCAAAAACATATGTTCATCTTTTTTTTTATTCAGCAAATAAATATTAAATTATTAGTGTTTTTAAAGATTTAAGGAATACTAATAAGCAACTATCATGTAGTTTTCCGTCAGGTCTTTATAAGTTTATTTTTCTCATTCGGATTTTTCAAAACACTGCACAAGCTGAGAAAAATAAACTGGAGGATAAAATGGTTCGAGCCCTATTTTCAAATGAATTTCCAAAAAAAATGTACGGCAAAGAGAACTTCTTATCTTGGTCCGATGATATAGATCTTAATGCATTGCTCGAGACCTATACCGAATCTTAAACAGCCGAAATTTCAGACGAGGAGTTCGAACCTATTCATCACAAAAAACCTAAAGCTGTCGGTTTTACATAAATGAATACTAGTTTTACCATATATGTACACAAATTAATTCTCAGAAATAAAGCATCCGCAACCAGCAAATTTGCAGCTTGACTTGTGTGATTTTGTTTCACCCTTGGTTAATTCATAGTTTATAACTGTTCCTAAATACCCTGTCTTGACCTTTAAATGTAGTACCTAGAACATAATGCCTTTTTATTGGTTGCATAGGGGTTGGACTATTAACCATCAATCTACTTAAGTGTCCCTTTTCAGACCTTTCCTGCATACCTTATTTGCCTCTTTCAGTATTTTAATATTTACAAATTTTTAATTAGTCAGGATTTTAACATAACCCCTACATCACCACCTGACAAGGGTGTACGGGGTGTGAAAGTAATCAGTTATATACAAATTCTTCATGTTACACAAGTAAGAATTGGTTTCCTGTTGTAGAGTTTAAAAAATGTTGTAGTTTTAATAGTCCCAGGTTGGACTGAGTTCATTAAACAAACATCTTGTATTTTTTTACTACTTTGTACAACTCAAAGTGGATTCTACTCAAAATTAACAATATCAGTCAACTTTATTATAGTCCCTTAAAGTGGTCGAGCATAAAATAGATTCTTATATATTAGTACAATGTTTCTCTAAGATTTATCCACCAAGTTCCCCAGTCCGTTCATTCTACTTTTTTTAGTTCCACATTTTCCAACTTTTTCTCCATTAAGTCGGCCAAGCATTCTTTCGTATCTGAAAATAATCAATATAATCAAATTTTGTGGTGATATTTCTTCCTGATTTTCTGTAGTGGAGTGTACGAAAGCATATTAGGGACATATTAAAACAATATTTTGAAACGACAAATATTTTTCAAACTCAAAAGTCTTTAAAAACTTAAAATGCTTACTTTTAAAATCTCAGA
The DNA here is from genome assembly GCA_028015205.1 of Mytilisepta virgata. Classification (NCBI taxonomy): domain Eukaryota; kingdom Metazoa; phylum Mollusca; class Bivalvia; order Mytilida; family Mytilidae; genus Mytilisepta; species Mytilisepta virgata. The sequence goes on along the minus strand of CM051518.1, from coordinate 46,531,753 downwards.
ATTTAGACTTTTGAGATTTTTGACATTTATACACTCAATATTTTCATTTCTACAACTTGCACTATGCCTTACCAAGACTGAATGTGGTTGTCTTGTTCTTTGACTAATATGAAATATATATTTATAAATTGTTAATACTTTGTCCTGTCTTGGACCCTTAGCACAACTCAAGACATTATCACTATACATTTTAATTACCACTGAATTATACAAGGGACAACATCATAAGTTCAATGTAGGATAAAAAATTGACTTAATAAAACGAATTGTAAAATTTGTATTACTTTTGCTTATTAAAATTTCAGATAAGAAGATAAATGTAAGATCTACCAATGAATGGGGGATAATAAAATTCTTTTATGCCAAGTTTGATGCACAAGATGTGCACATTTCATCGATTTACAACTCATCAGTTGTGCCCAAGACCTAAAATGTTCAAAACCAAAACAACAATCCAAAAGGTCGAAGAGGAAATTAAAAATGATCAAAAGAGGTAAAGCCAAAACCGGCTAAGGACGGAGCTATGCACGAGGGAGCAGGGGCGTTTCCAGGATTTTTGAAAGAGGGCGTATAATTAAAAAAAAATTTTGGACCTTTTTTTGGCTAAAAAACATAAAATAATTGAGAAATGCACTAATGTAACGGTTCCTGACTTGGAGCATGTATATTTTAGAGTATGTGTTTAATTAATGAATATGATAAATTGCCATATTCAATACAATATAAGCAGATTACGATAGTTTTTTTTAAAATGGGGGGGGGGGGGGCGGGACGTACGCCCATTACGCCCTCACCTGGACCCGCCCCAAATTGTAATTTTTTAATACTATATTTTAAGTATCAATAATTAAAGGATGCAAAGCAATTGAATTAATTCATATTTATAATTGTACAGTTCTTCTGTTTATACTAAATTAAATTCAATCATCATTTTGCCAAATTTTCAATTCCGTTCCATTCTATATAGCGGTCCGCATTTAAAAACGCCCTTTTAGAAAAAAAAACACGTGATGACGAAGTCCCGTTTTAACATTCGAAATTCTGAGTTTATTTAAAGTAAACATTTTCAGTTTCTACAAGTCAAAATTTTGAGATTTTAGAAATCGAAGTTTCTATTGTACATAAATATCAAAAGCCAAAATACATTTATACTTTTTAAATGTCAAAAATTTCAGTTTCTAAAAGTCAAATTGTTTACTTTTAAGTCGAAATTCTGAGACTGTAGAAGTAAAAAATCCCGTTGTAAAAATTTCGAAAATATCAAAATGTCACGCCTTTATTTGCGGGACAGGAATTCACTTAGGACTTGTAGTCTGGTGAACTAGTTTGATAGCCTTAAAATATATGAAGATTGAATCAAGTTCCAATAATACTTTATTTGTTGACGTCTCAGCACAGAATCTATATCATATAAACACAATAATAATAAACAAATAAGCATAAACATGACAACAAAACATAAATGATGGTTTTCATAGTGACGAGCTGCATATACATATTTGTGTATGTTCTCAATAAAGTAATGTTTAATACCGAATAAAAACAAGTTACTTTATATTACTAAATTCAATCATAAAATATGATTTGCATGAGAATACTTTGTTCAACATAAAAAACCTTGAAAATATTTGCATGCCACAATTAATATATATTTTTGAAATGTTAAACTGCACTGATATTTGATACTCGCATGTGCTGCGCAATGTAAACCTTTTCTTAGTTTCATTTTGTCAAATCCAATATTTGGTCAATATTTATTTGTTTTGCATCACTAGCAGATGACAGGCGACTCTATATAAGTGATCACTATATTATTGTCCATAATTATTTATGCTCATTGTAAGACTGTTCTTTGAAACAATTACCAAATATGACAATAGATGTTTTTAAGTTCTCATTTGATATTTACTAGCTTAATTTTACGACAAGCTTACCATTCTGTGATTTTGGGCTGCCTGGATGCTTTTGGCACCCGCCTGGCTGTGCACGGCTAAAGCGCTGTTGATCAACACATACAAGCTTCTTTTCCCAGTCAAATACATTACTCTAAATAGTGTTTTCTCACCCAATTTATCTAAAACTTTCCCAAATTTGTCTTTCTATAATTTCAGCGATTTGTTAGTTATCTCCCTTTAATTTATAAAACATAGTTACAAATCAAATCCCGCAGTCCTGAATTATTTCCGGAAAAATATAATTTTCACAACTTTCATAAGCTTGTATATGTTCATCATTGAGACTTGAATTTCATTTATATTAACATTTATAACATGCACTACTATTTACATTTAATTAAGGATCTTGAAAGCCATTTTTAACTATATGCTTTGATACAAAACATTTACAATTTCTGTCATAATTACAATTTCGGACTTTGTCACTTTATGAAATATTAATTAAACTAAAGTGATTAATTTGTATTTTCTCTTTAAAAGACTACTTTGGAAACTTAACTTTAAACTTATTTAATAACTTATTACTTTAAGATTATTCAAAACTGAAGTAAATATTAAAATATATATATTACCTTAAAATATATGAAGATTGAATCAAGTTCCAATAATACTTTATTTGTTGACGTCTCAGCACAGAATGACGCTAAAACTCTTGTTTCCAAACTCGGTGGGTGCGTCACGTGCTCGCCAACAATTTGGAAACTTGACCAATCAATTTAAAATCATACTTTTTCAAAAATGTAAAAACTCTTTTTATTGGACCAAATACCAATACCTTAAAGTAATTTTTCTCTTTTGTTTGACACCTGTTTCTCTAAAACATGTAACATTCCAAAGGTAATTAAGAGGACACCTAAAAGAGTGAATTATTTATTTTATGTCTTATACTAATGATATCGAACAATACCTGTTACGTCAGTTATACCTAATGTCGCACACAAGATTACAGCTTTAATTAAGATTCAATTAACTTATATACATTTTTGCCTTACGGCTTATGTTTCACAACATTCTCACAATAAAACATTGTTAACTTAAAATCTCTATTTTCAACAATATTTAAGGTTTTACAAATTATTATGTTTTTCATAAAATAACAACTTATTTACAAAAATATATCAGGAATGTTATTTCTTACTTTTAAACCTTAAACTTAAAATTTTACTTTCAACTTTAATTAAAATTTATCTTTATAAATTTTAATTAATCTTTGACCTTAACTTATATTATTATGTGAAACAACATAAAATTTCTATCTCGAAATTTTAACATATTTTAGCGCATCACAAAAAGCCAAAATGTTTACTTTAAAATTGAAATTTTGAGATTTTAGAAGTCGAAGTTTCTATTGTAATAATGTCGAAAATATAAAAAATCAAAAGTTTGAAATTTTCAAATTTTATGTTTTTAAAGATAAAAATTTCAGGTTTTTTAAGTCAGAATTTTTATTATTTTTTTTAAATGTCGAAATTTTGCAATTTTAAATGTTAAAATTTTGATATTTAAAATGTCAAACTTTTAAGTTCCTAAAAAATTTTTTGATATGGCCCTCATACATTTTTATACGGCCGCAAAATTTTTGCGGTCGTTTATTGGTATGACGTTGACGTCGTCGTCGGCGTCGTCGTCGGCGTCGTCGTCGTCCGAAGACATTTGGTTTTCGCACTATAACTTTAGTATAAGTTAATAGAAATCTATGAAATTTAAACACAAGGTTTATGACCACAAAAGGAAGGTTGGGATTGATTTTGGGAGTTTTGGTCCCAATAGTTTAGGAATTAGGGGCCAAAAGGGTCCAAAATTAAACTTTGTTTGATTTCATCGAAAATGGAACTATTGGGGTTCTTTGATATGTCGAATCTAACCGTGTATTTAGATTCTTAATTTTTGGTCCCGTTTTCAAATTGGTCTACATTAAGGTCCAAAGGGTCCAAAATTAAACTTAGTTTGATTTTAACAAAAATTGAATTCTTGGGGTTCTTTGATATGCTGAATCTAAAAATGTACTTAGTTTTTTTTATTATGGGCCCAGTTTTCAAGTTGGTCCAAATCGGGGTCCAAAATTAAACTTTGTTTGATTTCAACAAAAATTGAATATATGGGGTTCTTCGATATGCTGAATCTAACCATGTATTTAGATTTTTTATATTTGGGCCCGGTTATCAAATTGGTCCACATTGAGGTTTAGAGGGTCCAAAATTGAATTTTATTTGATTTCATCAAAAATTGAATTCTTGGGGTTCTTTGATATGCTGAATCTAACAATGTATTTAGATTTTGGATATTGGAATACCACAAAGGGATGGTAAGAATTGTCTTTGGTAGTTATGGCTCAAACCGTTAAGGAATAAGGTGCAAAAAGGGGGGAAAAGGGTTTCCAGGTTAATGGACAATTACTTAAGTACAAAACATAATTTAAAAGGCAGTGTAAGGTTGGTAATTGAAACTCATTTGAATATCTCACCTAAACTGCTTTTAAATTATTTATATTGGAAATTTGCCAAAAACTTTATTATTAATAAATTCCATTGGAAATTTGCCAATAACTTTAGTTTAATGAACTTCATTGGAAATTTGCCAATATAAAATGTTGCTGATTAAGCTTTTTTGTTTATCTCACCTAAACTGCTTTTAAATTATGTATATTGGAAATTTGCCAAAAACTTTATTATTAAATTTCTGATTTATATATAAAAGCAAATAATAATGATAAGGCAAGAGATACACACCAAACAGGGTGTGTAAATTATTACAATAAGTATTGTGCAATAGCAAGAAATTTTTAATTGCACAGTATTGCGCAATAGCAAGAAATCTTCAATTGCATAGTATTGCGTTATAGCAAGAAATTGGTATTTGGGCCCGGTTATCAAATTGGTCCACATTGAGGTTTAAAGGGTCCAAAATTGAACTTTATTTGATTTCACCAAAAATTGAATCATCAAAAATTGAACTATTGGGGTTCTTTGATATGCCGAATCTAACCGTGTATTTAGATTCTTAATTTTTGGTCCCGTTTTCAAATTGGTCTACATTAAGGTCCAAAGGGTACAAAATTAAACTTCTTTAAATTTTTCCATTTTAAATTGGTTATTTCTGATTTATATATAAAAGCAAATAATACTGATATGGTTTGAATAGGTAAATTAAAAATTTTTAAGTTCTTAGACCACATTAATTCTGTGTCAGAAACCTATGCTGTGTCAAATATTTATTCACAATCCAAATTCAGTGCTGTATCAAGCTTGAATGTTGTGTCCATACTTGCCCCAACTGTTCAGGGTTCGACCTCTGCGGTCGTATCAAGCTGCGCCCAGCGGAGCATTTTATTGTAGGAGTGAAAGACAAATCTGTGCATTTAATTTTTTGTATGTCATTACCCAATGTAGGTTTATTCATGACAGTTATAGACCATGGTTCAAATACAAACTTTAGGATTTTAACTAAGTATTTTCAACACATGACCAAGACCTTTTTTTCTCAAATGAATTATTCAAATTTGATAAAGATGATATACAGGTAATGCATTCATACCATCATAGAACATAAATTCACAATATCTTGCTCTTTTGGGTTCAGCCTGTTCCATCAACCTACTGACAATTTCATAGAATCTTTCTGCTTCTGTAGTCATTGATTCCTCATTAATACCAGCAATACCCAATTTGCTCATTTCGTTAAGACATGTGATTGGAGCTGCATATTGGCCAACAAAATACAGGTTCTGTTCAAAAAGTAAGAAATTAAAAATGCAGATCAAAAAGAAAGCGTATTGTTATATGTGTACACGTAACTTTTTTCTCTATTTCATAATTAAAACAAAATAAAACTAACTACACGGATTTAGATCAGTTTGGAATATTGTTAGAATGAAGTATATGTATCCCAAATAAAAAATTTCTGCAACAAAAACAAGTAACAACTAGAGGCTTCCGGGACATTGTATAGCTCACATTGATTCAATTTACCAATCAACGGCCCTAAAAGCAGTAGCTTAGTTTGGTTGGGGATGGCTTTCCTTTTTGACAATCTTGGTTATTGGACATAATAAGAAAAAATTAAATCACAAAAGACTATTGCTGCGAAGTCTGGTTTCAATTGGCCAAGTAGTATCAGACAAGTAGGGTCTCATGCTATATAAAATAACAATCCAAAGATACTAATATTAGATATAGTAAATTTATACTATGCTGTATACGACGCATTGCAAGGAGTTACCTCTCATCAGCAGCATTAAAACCGAAACATTTGGAAGACAAAAAACCAAACTTATATTAAACAAGAAGTACTCAACCAAAAATACCGAAATAGGAAGCCAAATTTCAGCTAAGGAGATCTACCATGTGCAATACAAGGAATGAACCCTTAGTATTTCTATTATTTTTGAATTTTGCTAAATACTGGTAATTTCTGTAACAAATCAATGAAAAATCATGTCAGACAAGTCTGACGACTGGGTTGGCGAATACCCTCGGGGACCTAGGGTCCACCAGCAGAGGCATCATCCCAGGAGTTTCAAAATAACAATCCAAAGATACTAATATTAGATATAGTAAATTTATACTATGCTGTATACGACGCATTTCAAGGAGTTACCTCTCATCAGCAGCATTAAAACCGAAACATTTGGAAGACCAAAAACCAAACTTATATTAAACAAGAAGTACTCAACCAAAAATACCGAAATAGGAAGCCAAATTTCAGCTAAGAAGATCTACCATGTGCAATACAAGGAATGAACCCTTAGTATTTCTATTATTTTTGAATTTTGCTAAATACTGGTAATTTCTGTAACAAATCAATGAATAATCATGTCAGACAAGTCTGACGACTGGGTTGGCGAATACCCTCGGGGACCTAGGGTCCACCAGCAGAGGCATCATCCCAATCCAAAGATACTAATATGAGATAGGTTGTGGGGATTGTCGGACATATTTCTGAAAGCGTCGTCGGAAACCCAAGGCCGGTCGCGCTTACGCTTTGCTACACTTACAAATATGTGTAGAAAAGCGTAAGCGCGACCGGGCTCGGTTTTCCGACGATGTTCTGAGAGGACCACCTAAGAACCCTTACTACCAAGTCTGGTTCCCATTGGCTAAGTGATTTCAAACAAGTTTTTTAAATGACTTTTTTTCACACTGTCCTATGTGAAACTAATTTCGGCTGTTGCGGCCATCTTCATCCACAGTACTGATAATCGGACACAATCCCGAAAGAGGACCACCAAGAACCATTGCGGCCAAGATTGCTTCCAATTAGCCAAGTGGTTTTAGATAGAAGATTTTAAAATACATTTTCCCATATGGTCTTTGTTTACAGTACAGGTAATCATACACACTTCTGAAAGCGTACAATTTAAGGACCATTGTTGTCAAATCTGGTTTCAATTGAAAAGTGATTTCATACGAGAAGATTTATATATGAATTTCCCAAAGGTTCCTATGTGACACTAAGACTGGTTATGGCGGGCAGCTTGGTTGACACTTCAGACCATCGGACATAATTCCGAAAGGATTATCTAAGGACCATTAGTGCCAAGGTTGTTCCGATTGGCAGAGTAGTTCCGGACAAGGAGCTTTTTTAGATGAATTTTCCCATAGGGTCCTATTTTAAACTAAGTTAAAGCTGTGGTAACTATCTTGCTTGGCAGTATCTTTCAGAGAAGATCTTGAGAGGAAGGTTTACGATAAACAACGGTCGCCAGGCGATGGCAATGGCTCAGGGTCAGGTGAGCTAATAAAAATGAATTTAAATTAACTTGTATCTCATTTTCACCCCTGATTTCGTAGATTTGGCAAGGATAGTGTCTAGGTCCGCCAGGAGGAATATATGGAGTTTTGGTAAGTGTATTCATCTCGGTTGGAAGTCTGGGACGCCGGAAACAAATTTGGAAGGGGTCACACAAGGATCATTCTAGTCGAAATAGGCCCATAATGTTCAGAGAATATCTTTCAACGAAAGTTTACGACTGACGGATGCAAAGCGATACCAATGGCTCAGGGCCAGGCGAACTAATAAAAATGAATTGTATTTATGGAGACTTACCTCATGTTCACCCCTTATTTCGTAGATTTGGCAATAATATGGTCTAGGCCCGTCAGGACGAATATCTGGAGTTTTGGTGAAGTTGTGTATTCTGTTTTCTTTGTCCTTTACATTGGCACTAGCATCACAACTTTTGGGTATTAAAATAAAAAGCATTTCAGGACATCGATATTCAATAACTTTCTTTTCTTTGAAAGCCTGGTTAATACCTTTCAGTACATTTTGCTCTGGACAATCCCAAGTCTCTGAAAAACAAAAGCAGGGTTAAATCTACAGGAGTCAATTTTAATTCAAATGTAGTGATGTAAAACGTAAGGTTTACATAAATACAATTTATCTAGTTTGGTGGGACTCTGGTAACTAGATACCGGTGTCCCTTAAAATTCAAGCTGAGGGAAATTTTTGACGAAAATCCAACTTCTAAATTCATTACTAGAGTAAATTTATATGAAAAATTTAGATGTATTTTCAAGATCTCTCTTAGATTGCGGTAAACCATTGTCAGGTATCATTTGCGTCATGGTTTTTATTAATTTATAACGGAATCATTTCCTACCTGATAAGACTTTCCTTAAATAGCCGGCTACATATCCCCAGGCTAGACCGTAAGCTACATCTCCGGCAGGCACAAACAATTCTGTCTTAAACGGTAAATCTTCACCTGAAAATTTATAGAAACCATAAGAACAATAACACAGGTACAAAATTATTTAAAAATATTAAAGATTAGAAGGGATTAATGAACGACAAATAATGTCAGAAAACATAATATAGTAGAAAATTGAAGAAGCTGTTAAATGTCACAAGGCAAATGGAAATTCACATGTAAACACATTTACTTCAGAACACAACGAAATAGCTACGATTATTAAAATCCTTATTTTTTCATACCGCTAACAATATTGTGAAGGGTTCTAAGGTGAGATTTATTTTCTTCATTGTATGGTACATATGTCACCCATTGAAGAGCCTCTGGAATATCCACGTCCTTCCGTCTGTCAACAACTGGAATAACTCTGACTCTTCCCTTTTTCATACCATCATACAGAGCAGAAAGTACCCATATTTCACTCAAGTATTTATCTTTGAGTGCATTCTTGGTCAGCAGAAAAATAAACCAACGGCATTTGTTTACTGCATCAACCAAAACCTCTGTATTTCTTTGTCCAGGTAAGTCGGTGTTTTCCAGTATTCTTTGTATCCCATGTTCCTTTAAGTAACCAATGATCTCATCAGCTCCATCTTTGTCATCATAGGCACGGGCAACATATACTTGATACTGGTAGTCAGACTGCCTATTTTCTTCTAAATTATCTATCATGGGTTCCACCCAACCATCCTGAAATGATTATACATATATTCAATGTACTCTCTAAATGCAGTTTGTATAAAATACAATAAATTTCTGCGGCGGTCCTCGACTTGAAAGTACTTTTAAGTTTGTCATAAAATTATACCAAGAGATTCTCTTTCAAAAGATGTTTTGTTTTTGAGTTAAGTTGTTTACATTTAATTTAACACTTTGAACAAAAAAAACTCGCTTTTGATGCTTTAATATCTGCATTTGGGATGGTCAATAATCACGACAGTAGTATCGTTCATGTTGATGTACACACCAACTTTTTAATATTAACAATGTATTATCATTACTAAACAATATTTTGACTTAAAAACATTCTGTTTGTTTGGGGTCACGGGTTTTTAGTAATTTGACTGCCAAATAAAGCAAAACAAATAATACCTTCCAGTCAATCAAAATGGGTCAAGATCTATTCGTGTTTGTTCGCTTTCTGAAAGTATTGGTCATTTTTAGTGTAAAAGAATTAAACGACAGGGTTATTTTAGTTGTCAGATTTAAGATTTTTTTTAAATGTAAACAGAAGATATCTGATCTTTTATTTAAACTTAAAATTAAATATAAACATATACTGAAGTAAAACATATATTATTTTACTAGATACCTCAGGCAGAAGATGTTTGGTTATATGCAAATCTTCTTTTATTGCCTTCAAGAGCACTTCCGAAACTTTCTCTGTTTCATCTAAAAAACATATTTGCAAAAGCATGAAATTTGATAGATATAATCTAGCTCCCTGATTACAGGTTTTAATGCATCCTGAACACAAAATCCTGTATTGGTAAAAGACAATAAGACAAAAATGGAATTTGAATAGTTCTCAAAGAGGCCAGCGAACAGCCTGCAATATGGGGTGTGTGTCCACACTTCATGTCTTTCTCCTATTTGTCCCATTTAAAAATGTCATTTAAGAAATTCAACTGAAATCAGTATCTGAAATAAAATATATACTCCAAAAACAACAAGATTTCTGAGAGTATAGCTGAGCAATACAATGACCCCTACCGGCTTGAGCTGTGAGAAAACACACCAAATGCTTATTGACTAAGTTAATCGGACGCAGACCTATGGAAAGAGTTATTCCTAAAAATCCTAAAGCTATGTTTGCAAGGAGTACACAATAATTACTTGATCAATCTTAACCCAAACTTGATCTGTAGCTCATAATTATAACCCTTCATACTAAAAATAAGATTAATTGGGAAAACAATTTCTATAAAAAAAAGTCCCGAAGACTTTTATCTTGGCAATAATTCCTATTTCCAAGGGTAATAACTCTCAATAACTATCCGATCAGCGTGAAACTCAAACTTGATCTGTAACTCGTCATTATAAGCTCACATACCAAAAATAAGATCAGTTGGTTAAACGGTTTCTGGAAAAAGTAAAAAAAAATGAAGTGTGATTGTGGAAGGGACAGCGTTCAAACAAATAGTCTCCTAATAAAATTGTATGGCACATTCTCCTGACTTGGGAGACAGCACAGGAAAATATCACAGACTAGAACTAGTATAACGATTGAAAAAAATTTTTCCTCTGAACCTTTATCACTAAATAAAATGAAACTTGAGACATGTTCATGTATATAGCATGTATGGGATATGCACACTTCATCGTGGCCAAACGACTGATATGGCCGTTTCTGACTTGTTTCAGATTAGTCTATATGTTTAAATAAGGCACCAACTATAGGGTCTGTATAAAAGAAGTAGGGACATTTTCCCCTGCATTTTTTCACTTCTAGGGCCATTTTTAAAAATCGCCTAAACCTTTCAAAACCTCTGGGGGTATAACCTGGTATGTGGTCTCTAAAGATTTGCTAATAATAACTTACAAGTAAGATACTGAAAAATTTCTACATACATATCGCTTTAGGAGACAGTTTTAACACACATTTGCCAAATTTACGTCTTTATGACAGTTTTCCAACGTGAAGGAAACTTGGAACCAGAACGATTTTTTGGCTGCAAGTGAGATTATGTATCTCCTTTCGTACGACATTAGATGGCTTTGGTTCTGAATTTCCTTCTTGGCAATATTACAAAATTGATGCAATTTGACCCAAAAATCTCCTAAGGACCATTGCTACAAAGTCTGGTTCCAATTGGTCAAGTGGTTTCAGACAAGAAGATTTTTCAATGAATTTTCCCGTGGCAATGGTTGACAGTCCCGGTCATCAGACATATTTCTGAAAGAGAACCATCTCAGGACCATTGCTGCCAAGTCTGGTTCCAATTGGTCAAGTGGTTTCAGACAAGAAGATTTTTCGAGGAATTTAGTTTGACTTAGTTTGACTGTGGCAGCCATCTTGGTTAACAGTCCGGGTCATCGGACATATTTCTGAAAGAGAACCTCCTAGGGACCATTACTGCCAAGTTTGGTTTCAACTGGCGTTGTAATTTCATGAAAGAAGATTTTTTAAATTCATTCCCCCTTTTTGGAAGGGACCACCCAAGGACCATTCCACCAAATTTTGGTCCCAATTGGCCCAATGGTTTCAAAGGAGAAGATCTTTAAAGGAAAGTTTACGCCGGACGCCGTCTTTAAAGGGCAAAAACTCCTATAAGGGATCAATCAATGATTTTGGTCCTGTTGACTTATTTGTAGATCTTTTAAAATTTCATGAACATTTTTAAAATTAACAATTCAGGGGTAATAACCCAACACAAGATTGACCGATTCGTCTGGAAATTTCATGGCAGGTAGAGCTTGACCTAATAAACATTTTTATCCCATGTCAGTTTTGCTCTAAATGCTTTAGTTTTTGAAATATAAGACAAAAACTGCGGTTTACCCCTATGTTCTATTTTTAGCCATGTCGGACATGTTGGTTGGCAGGCGGGGTCATCGTACATATTTTTTAAACTAGATACCATAATGATGCTTGTGGCCAAGTTTGGTTCCATTTGGCCCAGTATAGGAGAAGATTTTTGTAAAAGTTAACGGACGACGACGGACGCCAAGTGATGACAATAGCTCACTTGACCCTTTGGGTCAGGTGAGCTAAAAATGTATTGCATACAATCGTTTACGATGAAAAGTAGGTAATTATTGAAGGGTTATGAGTTAAACGAATACTCGGGAAAGTGCATGGCCCTACTCCTCTGAATATAAAATATTCTTGGTTTACCTAACTTGGTCGCTTTAGACAAATGTAGTTTCTGAATCGCCCGATTAAAGGTATCTTGATAATTGGATCTACTCGGCAAACTGTACTTTACATTCCACAATAACATAACAATGATGCATGTTCTAGGCGTTCTAATGTCACTATTAGCCTTTTCAGATCTTTTTCGCGGTTTTTGACGCATATCCTATTTCTATTCTATGTTCAAATGTTGATTGGCTTCTTGGAGTAAGAAAATGTACGAAATTGAAAACGTCTGGCGACTTTTAGAAGATTTGTTGCTCTAACCATCAACTAGCAGCAACCGTGAAATGCTTTAAGATGGCTATATTACATATTACAGAGGGTTCACATGTAACAATATATAACTGTATAAGTGGAATTTAATGGTGCAGCAAAAATTCAAAACTAATTATAGCAATAAAGTTGGTGAATGTGTATTGATTATCTTCTTAATTATATATCAGAAATCATGACTAACATTACTACGGCTTCCTTTTTGTGACATAAAACTTTTTAAACTCATACCATTATATAGAAGAACCCTAGCTTTTTCTCTGCACTTGTCGAAGTGATTCAACACAGAATTCATTGTGTAGTAAAATCTGGCCAACTGAAGTTTTTTGTCGTGTGTTTCAAATTTTGCCAAATGATGATCTTCCATAGCTTTCATAGTTCCAAGAACTGTTGGGGTTTCGGCCGTGAAAAAGAAAGTCTGAAAAAGAAATCAAGTATATTCATCACAGGCACTCGACCACTCAACCTAGTATTTCTCTTTCGTGCATGATAAAAATTCAGTTTAGGGCAAAGTATGACAGCAAAATCTCTTACAATGTACTTGATAATGTATGCACCACACTCCTTTCAGTTACCGCTTCTGTATTATAAAAAAAGAACACAGCAAACGTAATCTGCTTGAATACATATTTCACCATTGATTGGAAGAAGGAAATATGTTGAATCCTGGGTATTTTAGACATTCTAGATCCCCCTTTTTTTCTTTTCTGTCTTTCCTTTTTGTGCACTCAAGCATGTTCAATTTATTTAAAAGTACAGTATACCATCATTTACTTCTTTGTGTCACTCAATCCAGATTTTTTACCTTCTTTTCACCAAATTTGGTTGCTTACCTTTTTTAAATTCCTTTCTGTTCCCTTGTCAAAAGATATCAAATGGTTGTTCCCTTCGTAGGAATGTTTTATTCCTATTTCGAGGAAAACTACTTACGATGCCAATGTTCTTATCCATACCTCATCGCCATCTGTAACGCTGTACATTATGACTTCGTATGTTCTAAAGTTCCCACTTTGCATTTCATGCTTGATTTTTAAAATTGTCTCCTTTTTGATGTTGTCATCAACTTGAGATAGATCAGGATAAGGCGTACAAGACTTTGGTACGATTTCGTAAAGTTTGGGAGAAACTCTCCGTTGACAATTATACCATTGGTCTTTCTTGAGTGCACTTTCCCACTCTGAAACGAAGTACATGTAGTTGTACTTTACATTTTGATTTCATATATTGAATGAACTGTTTATATGAGCCCAACGGAAGGAAATGATAGGGTTTAAAATTGCTCTTTAAAAAGGGGAAATCTTTTAGATTTTTTATTAAGGTAATGATACCTGGCATCACGTCAAACTTAGCCAGCTAGAGAATTTTTCCATTATTATAATATTATAATTACATCTTGAAAAAAGTATATTAAGATTCAACATTCAATAAAACAGTGAATGCTAGCTTTGTATACCTAATTTAAGGATTGAATTATATGTATCAAGAATACCTACAATAATTTGCAGATAATTTTAAAAATTACATATTTCTAGTTCATATTCATATTCAAAATTGCAGACAATAAACCCGTTTGGGTTACAGCAATAAAAAGTAAAATTATAACAACACACAAACAAAGTCATAAAAATCGTTTTAAGTTGTATGTGTGATATATGTAGGTACTTTACGGTTAACTAATGCTAGGTAAACAAAAGGGGTTTCAATTTTATGAGCTTGGTATTTCCCAGTCTTACCCTTTTTCCAACCCCCTTATTTCATTTTTTTTCAGTTTCTCTTCCTAAAGTTTATTTGTCTTTCAATTACAGAATAAATGTCACCAATAAACTATGTTATAGCAACCCTAAAATGAATTAATAGACAGTGTCCCAAACCCTGATCGAGGTTTGCATAAATTCCATTAAATTATTTGACTGAAAAGTAAATTACAACCTGATTAAAGACTATGCAAGGAGAAACAACTTGAAATTTCTTTTATTCTAATCATAACGAAAAATCGTTTTAATTCTACTTATAAAGGAAAACAATTTGCAAAGTACAAAAAAAAACTAAATTGAATTTGAAAATCGCCTTTTGCAAGTTTACTTACCAATGGTGTACACCATACGATGGAAATCCAAAATTTATATCATAATGAAGTGGAAATAAGACGAATAAAGAAAACTAAGAAAGTAAAGGTTAGAAAAGGGATACATATTATTAATAATACCTAGCAGATATTCTAAAGACCTGATATTAATGTGTCAGTTAAAACAGTCATCTGATTGGTGAATTATTAGGCCACAACTTAACATATACTAGAAGCTACTATGCTGAGCAGAGGAATATTTAAAGACACCAGGTAGTACATGTTTCATAATTATCCCAAAAGATTATATTTTACCTTATATTAAGAAAGATTGGCTAATAAAATTTTTAAAAATGTTTTGTAAGTGTCTTTTGACTATAATTTCTTAGTGTTTATAATCTTAACTTAATACCAGATGTTTATTGATTGCTAAATAAATTTAATTTGAACTAAATGAAATTAGAATTAAGATTAAATTTTATTTAATTAAATTTAATTAACCCCATCACACCGCACCGCACCCCATTAACTCCACTATTGTACACACATATTAGCGCTAGGTGCAGCACTGGGCGGAAACATTGATTGTTAACATTATATTTGGTACCCAAATTGAAAATAAATATTTTTTTAAATAACTTCCGGAAAAACAGCTCCCCTACACATATGAATGTTCATTTTCAATTGTAAAAGTCTTTTGCGCATGCTTAGTGGACAAGGGACTCTTGTACAAATTAGAATTTTCCCATGTAAATAAGCCCCACTTAAATCACAAAGTGATGTGCTCCTGAAAAAAAACAGGAGGAAGTTACAGAAAAGCAGAAGAAGAAGAAGAAGCTTAGAAATAATAATCGAAATCGTAACGGAATGGAACCAACCATGGAACTCGGATCACAGATATTTTGGATTTATTAAATTAAGCTATGCTAATTAAAGCAATTACTATATGAAATAAGCAAGTATATTACATGCACTAACTATATATTAATATATAATATTTCTGACGATCGTTGGCTCGGAGGTAAAAGGGCTAGAAAATTTCAGTCCGCAAATTTAATAGTATAGATGTTACCAACATACATAATCTTGGACTTTTGACCTGAAATTTTATCCCCCTAATGTATACCACGTTGGCTGTTTCTTCTTTTTTTGTCAGCTACATGCTCGATTTCCTGGTTGCTTACCTGGAATAACGTGCTGTGAATACCCAAAATAATGAGACCATACAAGTCCATGGGCAACATTTCCTGCGGGCATAATATGTCCAATGGTTTTTGTAGCTGTAAATAAATTTTAATTACACGTTTCAAATTATTAGATTTATTGTTTTTATCAAAAAATCCTATACCGGTAATACTAACTGAAAGACATACTTTGAGGAATCGTGACTCACCTTCAGTGCTGAAGGTCAAAAATATGGAAAGCCGAAATAAAAAGCCAATATATTGTAGAGGAGATTCAAATCCATAGTGATAGAAATAGTTAAAGACAATAAGACAGCATTAAAAATTGATAACTGTAACCTGTGGGTTACAAAAGTATCCCAAACGAAGGCCACAATATACCTTTGATGAATCTATACAAACAAATTATGAACATGTTGCTGAAAAGTAAGTTTTTCCCCACAGGTTTCATTTGAAAAAAAAGATGAAAATAACTGGTATGGGTTTTAAAATGTAGGTTTTCTGTAATTCTTATCCCCATTTCAGCCCCATATCCTCTGCACACCTTTTGGACCTCCTTTAAAAAAAAATTGGGCAAGGGTTCCCCATGCCCAGCCTTTCTCGGCTGGGTCTGGGGGTATTCACCCAATTCTACATTGCTGAAAACAAAACATTTTTCAAAATGATTCTATAGTAACACCACCTCTACTTAGACCCCCCAAACAACCTAAAAGACCCGCACAGAAAAAGCATATATAACATATCCCACCAAAACATTTGTTTAAACAGAAAAATGAACAAAAAAAACTGTTTATACTCTGAAATGCCTTTATTTTTTAATATCAAGTGAATTATATCCCCAATTGAACCCCAAAATATCTTCTGCACCTTTTTTGGACCCCCTTAAAAAAATTGGGCAGGGGGCGACATAGTAATAAGAAACGGGACAAAAACAATGTCTCCAAACTTCGTTTGAGAGAATTAATTAAGAGGCAGGAGATTCACTGTGAAAAACCTATATATGATTTTTACTTTCTATTTTCATCCTACTCGGATTTGTTTTTTTTTTCTAAAACCGCTAACGAATACCAAAAAATGGTCGAAATATTTGGTTTTAGATTCAATATTTTTATATTCTCAATGTTTTTACTTTTTAGTGTTGTGTCACTCATTTTTACCTTTTACTTCTAATTATATCATTATCTTATTTATTATGTTAGTATCATTTTCATTATAGCCTTCTATATTATTTAAAACCTATATAGCTTTTATATGGTGGCCGGATGCGGCCATTTCACCTTTTCGCGTTTTCTCGTTTTCTCCTTTCACTTTGCAAACGCGAAATCGAGAAATCGACAAATCGGGAAATCTAGAAAGCAAAATCGAGAAAGCGAAATCGAGAAATTGAGAAATCGGGAAATCGGGATATCGCGAAATCGTGAAAGCGAAAACGCCAAATCGAGAAATCAAGAAAGCAAAACGCCAAAACGCGAAAACGGGAAATGAAATAGATTTCTCGATCTCTCGTTTTCGCTTTCTCGATTTCTCGATTTCGCTTTCTCGATTTCTCGATTTCCCGATTTCCCGATTTCTCGATTTCGCGTGAAAGTGAAAGGAGAAAACCCGAAATGGCGCATCCGGCCACCATACTTTTACCTATCACTGAACCCACTTTTCATCTATCGTATCTTGTACTAAGTGGTGAACAATTAAGCACTTACGGAGACTGAATTTCTCAGTCGTTTTGTGGTAACGTGATCGACTCGAGTGCGGAAGGTCACGGGTTCTACCACCGTCAGGTTTAAACCAAAGGCTGAAAATTGGAATGTGCTGCTTCTCCGTTAATCACGCAGCATTTAGGAGTAATATAGGGTTATTGCACGAATGCTGGGAAATATTGTCCCGAGTAGAATGTAAGCTCGTGCAATATAATATTCTACGAGGACAATATTTTCCAATATTGTGCAATAACCCTTTTATTGTATGGCAACACCAGCCAAATCCCGGAAATAACCCGAAAAACTATCAAAGACGTCGCCCTAACAATGCAATATTGCTCTCCGTGCAATATCGGCGAATATTGAATCCTAAATTTTGCTTACGTTCTACAGGGAATATTACGTTGCTATACAATAAGAGCAAGTACTGGTCCACTCGAAGTCAGTATGATTTATTGTGGTGGATTGACATTCTCCTGTGGATTGTTACATCGTGAGCTAGTACGTTTAAAAATCCCACAGAGCATGTTGGTCTTCTACTAACCAGGATTTGTATTTATATCACATCAATTTATTCATGTAATGCATGCAATAAAAATTTGCTTGCCGCTAGACGTTAGCCAACAACCAGTCAAATCAGAAATCATACAATTTAACATTCTAACATCTCAGTGCTGTTTTTGATATGAGTTTGTTTCAAGCTAGTATTGTGACGGACATGATATTATTCCTTCCTCATACCGGATTTGACATGGGCAGCATGGCGAGTGTCCTGCAGGAAGCAGAGACTGCTTACTCTTCCGAAGCACCTGAGTCTACCCCAGTTTTTGGTGGGGTCCATGTTGTTTATATGTTTTTAGTTTTTAACTGTAGTACATGTATTGTTTTGGCCTTGTCTTCGTTGTTCTCCGGAGTTTGTCAGTTGTTACGATTTTTCTCTCCTTCGAATACCCCTTTGGTATTTCTTAACTTTACATAATTATAATTATAGTCATCTGATGCGAGCTCAAACTCATGAAGGCACATGTATGAGGACGTTTTTGATTGTTCGTATTAGACAATGTGTTGTTGCATTGAGCTACAACTTATACCTCACCTTTTAACTTTTCTTCAGCCTCGACAACCCACTGGTTTCGTCCTCGTGTAAAATACACTTTTGGAGCTTCTTGTAAAAAGGCTACATGCGGAATCTGGAAATACAGAACTGAGGATTCAATACCTTATCTCAAACATTTTTCAAATGTCTATAATTTCCTTCCATGATTTTGCAATTTATTTCATGGAATATATTTCATAAAATATCTAATATTTTTGAACATATACTGTAATATAATTACCTGTTCCTCGTCAATGCCGTGAAATAATAATAACACCGACAATTCATTCTCTCTCTGTGACTTTTCTAAAGCGGTCACTAGTTCCAAATCACACCATGGACTTCTTATTGAATTCTCGGTTACAAACAATATAAATCTGTTACTTTCTTTTGTAATCAGTTCTTTCAAATTATCGTAAAACTGTCTACCAGGTCTAAGCTCATCTTGTCCGCAAATGGTTATACCTCTTGCTTCCAATGTTGGTATTATTTCATCATATATGAGCTCTTGGTCAGCTGAATCATTACTATGAGATATAAACACTTTTAAATCCGACATTGTGATTCTAACGAGAAATCATTTAAAACATGTAAAACGAAAGTAATTTTTACATTGCACAGTATCTATTTTTAGTTAGAAATATCACACGGGTCCAAATGTGTACTGTACATTTAAACACACAAAGGACACGATATATGCAAATTTAAAATATAAAAGATATGAATATTTGGCATATTTTTATTTTAAATGAGAAGTGTTGACGTTACAAGATTGAATTAAACATTCTGTTTGTTCACTTCGTGGTTCGCTGAACCTGCGATCTATATTTCAACTTACTACAATGTTTTGAATCACAGGGGCCCGACTTCTGGAAATTTGTTTCTTTTTTATTTTATTTTTTTTTTTGTTATCTTATTTCATGAGTACTTTTAATAAATATTTACTAATAGAACGCAAATTATGCGTTATTATCAATGTGCTATACACTATCGACGTCCTTATACTAAAAAATCCTAGGGTTTTTTAGTATAAGGACGTGGATAGTGTATAGCATATTGATAATAAACGCAGAATATTCGTTGTTACAGTGAATATTTATTAAAAGTACTCATGAAATAAGATAACAAAAAAAAAAATAAAATAAAAAAGAAATAAATTTCCAGAAGTCGGGCCCCTGTGTTTTGAATTACCGACCGTCCATTTGAGGAGCATTTGAAAATTGTGATTTTTTTCATTCCAATCGACGCAACTAAATATATCGTGGAAATAATACCCGGGGAAAATGCACTGTTCTGCTAAACGTGTATTAAATCACGAAAGAAAGAGTATACCAAAATACGAGCAACCATTTGAAAAAAAAAATAGTCTGTTTAGCAATAATTGAAGAAGAAAAAAATGTTTGCAACAATGTTAGAAAAAAAAATAAATGTTTTAATATCAAGCACAGGGGCTCGTTACAATTGACACAGTATGTCATCTGTGACTGATCCGGCCCCGATCTATAATACCCTGATCATACTGTGTCAATTGTAACGAGCCCCTGTGTATCAAAGTGAAAATTTTTTTTGTTTTCTTAAAAAACCAGAAAAAAAGAAAAGAAAGTAAGAAAAGAAACTACATGAACTAGAGGCTCTAATATAAAGAGCCTCAATCGCTCACCTGGTTGATTGGTTCCCATTGGATTTAAAAAGAATAAAGTTAAATTCTTTTCAGTGGTTCCCAAGAAGATGAAAATGGTGTTTCAGATAGGGGTTTTAATGCAAACTTTGACCCCCGCGGACGACCAATTTGAACTTCCTATCTTCACAAAAGTACAACACTTGTTAATGACCTGGATAGGAACATACCAAGTTTAAATTCAGTCCGAGTTTCAACAGTTCTTGAGAAAAGAATTCTTAAAAAATCAACCGATCAAAATGTTTAAAGTCCCATGACGGCCATATTTTTCTTTACGAATCGGCACCAAAGTAATAACACATGTGAATGCCCCTGCCAAGTGTGGTTAAATTCTGTTTGTTGTTACTCAAGAAGATGAAAATGTTGTTTACCATAGGGTTTCAATGCAAACTTTGACCTCTGCTGGTGACCATTTGGATTTCTGATCAGCATAAAAAGTAACAACACTTGTTAGGTACCTTGAGGGGAACAAATATAACAATGTTCAGAAGAAGATCCTGGCATTTATATGATGGCCTGAGAGAATACTATTCTGCAGGAAGTGGGTTGAGGAAGCAGCCAAAGCCAATTCCACACCCATCATACCGAAAAAGCCATGCTGTTCATGTGAAAGATCAGTGACGGTAAAAAAATTGCTTTTACCATATGTTAAAAAGATTAATTGTTTTCAACTTCCCATGATAAATCCATGCCCCCCCCCCTCCCCCATGGGCTTTTCGTGAGAAATCTGATCAGTCAAGATGTGAGATTGACATGAAATCGATATACGGATGAGGCTTACAATGCGAAGATATTAAATTTCAAAATTAATTAAAACATTTGTTACCCTCAAGAGCCCTTAATTGATTTGGCCGGAGAACTCACCTTTTCAAAGATCGGTGAGCAGATACGTATGGAAGGGGATCACCGCCACCATTCTAAGTTCTAAGTTTTAAATTTTAAGTTCTAAGGTCTAAATTTTATATTCCAAATCCCATATTCTATATTCTAATTTCGTTATTCTTAATTCTGTATTCTTAAACTTCTTAATTCTAATGCCCGTTTTGCAATTTGCATTATGCTTACTAGTAAATTACAACTTCTATAATTCATAATATTATATATTTATAACTTCCTAAGTCTATGTTTCCAAATTAATTAATTTTGATTTTGGTCTTTCCGAATTCCAACTTTTATTTTCTTATTTCAAACTTTCAAAATCTAACTTCTGTTTTAATATTTGAAACTAAGTAATATTACAAATTACAAATCTAAAAATAACAATCCAAAGATACTAATATTCGATATAGTAAATTTATACTATGCTGTATACGACGCATTTCAAGGAGTTACCTCTCATCAGCAGCATTAAAACCGAAACATTTGGAAGACCAAAAACCAAACTTATATTAAACAAGAAGTACTCAACCAAAAATACCGAAATAGGAAGCCAAATTTCAGCTAAGGAGATCTACCATGTGCAATACAAGGAATGAACCCTTAGTATTTCTATTATTTTTGAATTTTGCTTAATACTGGTAATTTCTGTAACAAATCAATGAATAATCATGTCAGACAAGTCAGACGACTGGGTTAGCGAATACCCTCGGGGACCTAGGGTCCACCAGCAGAGGCATCATCCCAGGAGTTTCAAAATAACAATCCAAAGATACTAATATTCGATATAGTAAATTTATACTATGCTGTATACGACGCATTTCAAGGAGTTACCTCTCATCAGCAGCATTAAAACCGAAACATTTGGAAGACCAAAAACCAAACTTATATTAAACAAGAAGTACTCAACCAAAAATACCGAAATAGGAAGCCAAATTTCAGCTAAGGAGATCTACCATGTGCAATACAAGGAATGAACCCTTAGTATTTCTATTATTTTTGAATTTTGCTTAATACTGGTAATTTCTGTAACAAATCAATGAATAATCATGTCAGACAAGTCAGACGACTGGGTTAGCGAATACCCTCGGGGACCTAGGGTCCACCAGCAGAGGCATCATCCCAGGAGTTTCAAAATAACAATCCAAAGATACTAATATTCGATATAGTAAATTTATACTATGCTGTATACGACGCATTTCAAGGAGTTACCTCTCATCAGCAGCATTAAAACCGAAACATTTGAAAGACCAAAAACCAAACTAATATTAAACAAGAAGTACTCAACCAAAAATACCGAAATAGGAAACCAAATTTCAGCTAAGGAGATCTACCATGTGCAATACAAGGAATGAACCCGCTAACTTGGTGGCGGACACACCGCGTATACAATTATGACGACAGATGGCGATGTGTATCTCTGTCGGTATCAGAATATGCTGAAACGGATTGGACATGAAATGTGTTCCCACCATGCCATGATGCATAAATGATAAATCATGGAAAAGAATCCCTTCATCGTATATGACAGGTTTGGAATAAGCCCTCAAATGAGGGATAACCCCTGAATGTAGTGACTACCCCTTTTATGAGGGGTTGAATTCAAGTGATAAAAAAAATTAAAACCATTCTTAGTACAAAAGGGCACATGTTTATATTATTCGTAGAACAATACATCTATCTTGTATTATATAGACAAAACATGTCCATGAATTTTGGAATATTCATGGACTTCAATCGTCTTTACTTTTGAAAAGTTGTTCCAAATATAATCAATTTTCCCCCTTTTCGGGTAAAAAGGTTAAGTTATTCTACAACAGCAAAATAACCCCTTGTCTGAGGGACAGTCCCTCATTTAAGGGATATCCCTTATTTAGGGGGTTGTTCCCAACCTGTATGTGGGGGGGGGGGGGGGGTCAGACCTTTATCGGGACTCCGGGATGGGGTGTTTTTAAGCTCGGGATTTATCCTTTCGGGATCCAGGAATTCCCATTTCAAATTTCGG